>CM066994.1:55854270-58470200 GCA_033977485.1 Hydrangea macrophylla
TTACGAACAGATATATTAGATATATATACTACCTTTGTATCTATGGCTTTGTAGACGACTCCATAGGTACCTTCACCGAGGATTTCGCGCTTTAGGTACCGATCTGCTACTTTCTTCGACAGCAATTGATCGACCTCCGACATTTGTTTTTCTTTTTCTTTTTTATTTCTTTTTTGTTGGTGTTGTGTTGTTGTTGAATTGATGTACTATTGTTTTTGATTTGATATAATAGGGTGCTCAGGTATCAACATATTCAGTAGGGTTTATTATGTTGAGCGCCAAAACAGAAATCCTAGTTGATATAATTAACTAATGACTCTCTCTTTCATGAATCATGAGTTTGAAGTTCTGTTCTGAGAGAGAGAGAGAGAGAGAGAGAGAGAGAGAGAGAGAGAGAGAGCGTGTTGCTGGGACTGCGAGAGTAGTAAAGTGAAGGTAGAGAGAAATATAAACGTTTATTGCCATTCCAAGAGATTCAAAAATCCCATATAATAGAGATGCAAAATCCCCTCCCCATTTCCCACCTTTGTATCACTGAATTAGTTCTGTTCATAACAAAATTATTACTACATAAAAAAAACCCCGAATATGAAGAGAAATATAGTAATGGTCACCCAAATACTTAGCAAGAGGGTAGTCAAAAGATTGGAACTTTGTTCTCAGAAAGTAAAGAACCACTTCAACTAAATAAGACTAAATAACTATAAGCTTTACCAAAGTTAGTTAAACTAAACTCGTACACGGCCATTATTTTTATTGAGAAGCTCTCATTGTTATGGACTAAGGGCTGAAATTAACAGGCTAAAATAAAAGAATGAAGATAGGAAGATCTATTTACGTGCCTTAAACCTTAAAGATATGGGAACGTCAAGCATTGTCTTCAACAAGAAGATTTAGGTCTTCCAACGTAGAAGATAATAATTCACAGAAATATATGTTCTGAAACACAGCTTTATATCAGAAAGAATAATAGGTGAAAGCATGGGAAATACATCATATATGACTATTATTAGAATTGTATAAAGGACAAAGAGGCCACGAATGACATCATTCAGCAATCCACCACCATTTACATCAGTTCTCTAACCATAAATAATAGGACCAATATATGTTGAAGAATAAACATTTTAGTAGACAAGCTATATCTAATAAACTAACCTACTGCAAGGAAACAAGAAAAATAGAAGTACCACTCATTATATTACTTAAATAGAACATAAATGTTAGGGGGGAAACTAACCATAAATTTTGTGAAAGAGATGCTAATTCAAGTACAGAATTTCCCTGTAACAAATACCAAACTATAACAAAAAAGCCCCAAGGTTGAGCATGAAGCTATGTTACATCCTTAAGCTTGAAAAAGCTATGTTTTGGGGGTTTGGAGGGTGAAATGGTAAACCGTCAATCCTATGGACATGAAACTTAACTCGCACCTCAACCATGACAAAAGAAACTTGTGGGAAATTTAGAAAGTTTATCTAAGGATGAAAATGACAAGTTCACGAGCATACCTCCTAACATCATGACCAATAAGAAGGTATCGTACATTGATAAGGTTGAGAATTTGGGTGGTCTAAGAAGTCCAACTGCTCGACATTGATAGTTTTCTAACCGTTAGAAGAGAATAAAGAGAAGACGAGAGAGAGAGAGAGAGAGAGAGAGAGAGAGAGAGAGAAAGAGAGAGAAACAAGAGTAGGAGATTTTTACTTATTGAATGTGAATACTCAAGACACACCAAGGAGATCTATTGGGTTATAAGTATTCCTTTCACTGTTCTTCCTTCCTGTTTTGGATAGGGAAATTTATGAGTGATTAACCATTTGGCTTTTGAAGTTAAAATGTATTTTACATAAACTTTTATCTCTCTTGAAGAATGCTATACATACCAAATTTTGAATCCCAACCAAAGGTTTTCCAAATGCTTTTTTAGTTATACCGTGTGGTATGATATTGAAGGTGAATTGGATCTCTTTATACCCTTACACACACACACACACACATATCTACTACTATACTATAAGAAGACAGCAGCTCATTTAAACTAGCATGTCAAATTTTTTGAAGTTCTTGTTTTACCCCTGGTGTTGTAAGGCCAGCTTACCATAATACCCTTTTTCATTGTCATTTTACACCCTACACCTGTCTGTTTTGTTTCTTTCAGAGAGACAGAGAAACGATGCACGTGGGCCGTGGGAGAGCAAACACGCCCCTTCTGTCCTCTGCATCTTCATCTCTTCCTTTTGGAAATGATGTTCACTTCATTCTCACTGCGTCGTCGCACCACCGCCTCAGCACGAAGCTTACCTTCTCTTCTCTGGCTCTTTGTTCTCCCTTCCCCTTCTCTTCGTCTCTGTTTCGGAACATGCTGCATGTGTCCCTTCTCCATCGTCATCCAGAAAACTTCATCGATGTGGAGCATTTGATGACGAATCGAATCCCTATGTTGCAGCGTTGTCCCTTTCACAGCGAAGTCTCTGGTTGATTAGTTAAGTAAAGGTTTATTTGTACTCCAATTTCAACCTAGAGTAAATTGATTTCTAATGTTGTGTTAATTTTGTGATTTTTTGGATTTTCTTTTTCCCAATTTTTTGGTGTTCTCCCTTCGCCTTCTCTCTGTCTCTTCATTTGAGGATAGTTTTAAGAAAAGTATTTAATGGAATGGGACATCAAGTCGAATAGGAGCACTGATGAATTGATGAGAGATATTCATCTTCAACAATGGTGGAATGGGCAATACAGTCTCCTCTGCAATCGTACCGTACAGGTCAGTATTACGATCCTATATATTATGTTATTTTCCTTGTTTTTTTTGGTTTCAGAGTATTGGGGTGTCTTTTCGTTGTTATTTGTGCTCGTAATTCTTGCTAGGGCTTTAGAGTGTTTTTTCCTCTCTCTCTTCTTTTATTTTTGGGTTCCTCCAAAGCTGAGATTAGTATAGGAGATATTAAATGTTTGAAAAGGTTCAACAATTTTACTAGAATGTAAATTTGCAATTATCTCACTACCATGATTTAATCCAATGTTTGCTGAACTCAAATCCATACAATTTTGGACAGCCCAAATCAATCCTTTCCTTTCCATGAATTCCTTCACAAATGGAATCCGGATTTTGAAGTCAATTCATTGGGCAAAAGTAATGGATACTTGAAAATCTCTCTTCTTGGTAAACCGTCGTGCGATCTCGCAATTCAATCTTGAATTTCAAGCTTCATCTCAGTCTATTTGGTAAAGTCATAACCACCCCCTACAAAAACTATTGAAAGATGAGATAGCCATGGCCCATATTACTTACGCATGAGCGAGTTCCTCAGCGAAAAATGGACATCTACCTCTGAATGTAGACCTACATAATTTAGTGAAGACTTGAAAAAAAACCTACATAGATCTAAAATATTCATCTTTCTCCATTTTCGTTTCGTCTATTTCCTTGCAAAAAAATTTGTTCTCTACACTCTCACCTCTCAAAAAGGGGGGAAAGCAAAAACAAAAAAATAAAAATAAAAATAAAAATGAAGAAAAAAGAAAGAAGCAAAACAACCATCTTCTTTCATTTGTTTATTGCTTGAATTAAGTATACATGTTTTTGCTTGGGTTTTGTTTTCAGTTTCATTTCAAAAGTAGCTACGGATCAATTCATAAATGGGTATATGAATGACCAAATGGCACAACTTAGGTGACTCACTAATCCAATCTTTGATTCATTGGGTTACTCACTAATCAAATCTTCGATTCATTTGGTTACTCAGTTTTTGTATTCATGTCACATATGATTACTAATATGATCAATAATGAGTATTTGTTTGACACTAAATGCTTCTTACCAATTCCAGTATTCTTGTCTGTATTAACTTTGAAGGTAAGGCACGAGACATACCTCAAAATTTCCAAAGATTTTAGTTTAGCCTTCAGTGTTTGGTTCACACATCTTTTAGAATATTTTTTCCCCGCTTCGTATTAGCTTCATATCATTTTTTTGGATTGTTAATGCTTCAGCTGCAATTTTGGTTCTTTGTGGTATTATTCTTGTGATTATTACTGCAAAGCTAACACTATTATTCCATTTGTATTTCTTTCATTGATTAGTATTGAAGTCCAAGTTACCTACTGATTTTTGAATAATGTATTCCTTAAAGTAGTGAGATATTTTATGCCATTGTTACCTCACACGGATAATTTACATTTGTTTGTGACACGACTTTTTGTTAGTCTTATTAAATTCAGTGGAGCTTTGGTGGGTTTTTATGATACTCCTAAGTTTAATATGATTTGGCTAATGTTTTTAGGTGATGACAAATAGACTGAGATTGAATATTCACATGAACCTTCCTGCATTAAGAAAGCTCAATCCAATGTTCCTGGTAAGTCAAAGCTCAAACTTACCCAAAGCTCAAAATACATTTTATTCTTTTTTTCCCCATAAAATTTACAAAGAATTGAAAATTTTGAAAAAAAAAATCAGTTCGATATCTTATTGGTCTCTGATGTACCCAACTGCATGCTTAAGAGAGGCATTATTTGCAAATATAACTCAAAGAGTACATATATACACAGTAGGTAGTACTTATAGTATAATATCATGGCATTAAATCTTCATAAAGAGACATAGATGCTAGGTATGATATTAGCAATAATCATTTAAGTGGAAGGGCTTCAGGAAGATCATAGTATTTAAGATTTGTAGGCATTACCCCCTATGCAAATCTTAAATACTATGATCTTCCTGAAGCCCTTCCGAAGAGGTACATGGGAGTTGGGCCGCAAAGTAGTGTAAGTACCACCACAAACCGTAGCATTTATTTAATTAGCTTTCAGCATTTACTTTTTGAGTAACACTATGGTTCCCAAATGTTGTCGTAGTTGTACCACATTCAATTATAATGGGGGCATTGATTTTTCATTGGAAAGTTGTTTTATGTTGTACTACCACAACATTAGGAACCGAATTCGGGAACCATAGTAATACTGTGATATTAAGCCATATAATGTTGATTAGCACACCATTTGGGAAACGTATGATCAGTTATGCCATCAATAAGTAAACCAGTTTTATATATTTGCATGTTTGGCAAATGCTCTTAAGGACTAAAATCACTCTGAAAACATATTCTTCATTAAACTAAAATAATACAGTTTAGGTTCTTATGAAAAGTGGACAGAAATTAAAAGTGAGAATAAACTCGATCCATCTTAAGCATTACCGAACATGCCTGATTTCGGGCAACATAAAAAATACGCTATTTTCTCTGCTACATTTAGTAGTTGACCCCAAAACTGGTTCAAACTCTACAGGAGAGACATTACAGGTTGTGCACAATTTTGTTTTAAAACATTTGGAGGCAGATTGAAGAATTGGATGACTTTCAACGAGCCTAGAATGGTTGCTGCACTTCGGAATGCCGATGAGTTTCTACAGCAGCAAGGTGATCCAAAGCATTTGGAGACTGCACTATTGGAAATTCAGCAATATAGACTTACACTGCAGCTCATAATTTGATCTTATGTCATTCAGCTGTAGTTCAGAGTTACCGTAAAAAAAACCAAGTAACCTTTGTTTTTCTTTTCTTCTTTTGTTCTTTTTACTCTGACTTTTTAACATCTTGGCCTCAATTCTTTATGAAGATAACAACGAGAGCTTCTGTTAATATGTGTATGCATATGTAGTTACAGGCAAACCAAAAGGGAAAGATTGGGATTCTCTTGAATTTTTTTTGGCATGAACCCCTTACAAGATCAAAGGCTCACAATTGTGCACCTAAAAGAGCAGGAGACTTTCATGTCAGATGGTAAGAACTCTGACACATTGTAATATGCCAATGGCCATTTTTGTTACGTTGCATGAATTACGACGAGCTATTCCACAATTCATAAAGCTACCCTAAAATCTATCATCTTGAATTAGGCCGTTTGAAGCTTAAAAATGTATGCTAGCAGTTGCGTGGTTCTAGGCTCAGTAGTCAGTGGTTCACACTTTTTCTCACGCGAAGTTGGTCATGGCTGCCGTATACCAACGTTATTTCACAACTTTGTAACTTTTGTAGAACCTATATTTCATAAAATTCTCTTGACGCACGAGAAAAGTTGGTTACTCAAAATTTCTGCTCAAAGGTATTGCGAATCTCCAGTTGTAAATTCTTACATTCTCACTTTTCTAATTTCTCTTGCTGATTACCCCTCCGGCTATTTTTATTTGCTTCCTTTATTTCCAAAACGCATACTCCACACCACGAGAAATGAAAGCAATCGAAATGATTTAGGAACATCTAGGTCCTTGTCATCATTGCTTCATATTGCTCTAGTATCTCATAATTAATACTAGCCCACCTTGTGTTTCTTTTATTTCACTTTGCGTTGTTTTTAATCTTTCTCACATTTAAGGTTTTCAATTTGATTTTCAGATTTCAAGTTTGTTTTTATGACTAATGATACTTCTTCGTTAAAAGCCCCATTGAAGAACAATCGAGCTTAATTTGGCTAGAAGAGGCATGGGTTGATTGACTGAGAGCAGAAAAGCTGCAAATTTAGTGAAAGACCAAGAAGAATCTGAACTTTTAAATGCTAAAAATACACTAAGAGATTTGGAAAAGCTAAATACTAAGAATTACATGGAGAAGTAATGAGAGATTTGCAAAATGTGAAACAGGAACTCATTTAACCTATTGTCGACATGGGTTCTGGTTTACCAGAGAAAAGACAAGCTGAGAAGAAAACCAGAGGTCGAGGTTCTAGTTTTTTTATCAAGCTCAGTGAAGAACCAAGGAAACAGATTGCAGTAGGCTTTTACAGAATTTGCAACCATTGAAGCTCAAAGAAAAGCAGCAGCTAACTAATACTCGTCTGCAATGGACAAAACCAGAAAGAAAATCATTGGTACTAAAGAGATTGACCATGCGAAAGAACTTGAAATCATGTCAATTTAATGTAAGGTATGTTGGCAATTTTTGGATTTCAAATATTATCTAGATTTTAACTTGTTCTTGTATGATAGCAAAACATTTGTGAAGCTGCATTACTTCAATGTTCATGTTCTAAATAATCTTTCTGTGGAATGTGCTCGAGTTAGACCAACAATTTGATGTGTTCTTATGTTAACCTATTCATGGTTCAAAGTGACGATCTGAGATTCTGAATAATAAAGTTCAATTTTATATTCTCCATTAGGTCATGATGCTTCATTTACATCAAACAAGACTTTCAAGGGCTTTGATGTTTACAATACAATAAAGGCACAACTTGAGCCTACTTGTTCGTCCCACTAAAGATAAGATAGTGTTCTTTTGATACAAATTCCCCAGAGTTTATATACTCTACTGCACCTCTCTTTGAATCGCCTATGGAAGATATTTTCTTTGCACTTGTCTCTTTAAATCGCCTAAGGAAGAAACTGGCCTTAACACGAAAATATTCATATAGACGAAAAGAAAATCACAAACATGGGCACGGGCACGGGCACTACTGCATGCAACGCACGCAGCCCACCACTAGTATATATATATTTGTGTGTGGCTAGTTTTGTTAAAAATTAGTTTAGAATTAATGGTTTGAGAATATGACATTCGTTTCGGATCTATTAGGGTGTTGGCTATTTTTCTACATGAATTTCTATGTTGTGTAAAACTATTCACTTGCTTTAAAGAAACAAATAGCAATGAATCTAGTTATTAACTAACAACTATAAACACAACATTTTAACAGGTCAAGAAGACTACAATAGGCTGTGGCCTCTTAGTCATAGAGGAGCTGATGTTTTCATCCTTGTCTTCTCTTTCAGAAGTAGGCCTAGCATTGAGATCACATCGAAAAAAGCAAGCTTCAATTTTCTCCGTCTCTTTTACTTGCATCTTTTCTTTACGAGTAATGCAATGCTTCCCAAATTTTTCATCCCAAATACATGTGAATTGTCTTGAATCAGTGCTTTTGATGGAGTACTTTATGAGACTTGCTAGGAGCTTGGTTTTAAATTAAATGTTTGAAGTTGCTTATCTAGATTCTAGTTGTCACTATTTATAACATACCAATCTCATACCCATAGGTAAGGTATAAAAAACTCTTTTAGGTTTCTTTTAGGACCACAACACAATCTCAGAATAAGTCTCAAAGGTAAGTTGCGGCAATAATATAAAATGGAGGAAAACGCTATTATGCAATTAGGGCTTTACTTGGTTTGTGGATATAGAAAACGAAAAAAAAAAATTTATGAAAAGAAAACAACAAGGAAAAGTATCTCCCTAAATTTAAATTTTTACTCATTTAGGCTTGAAAAGACTAAGTTTTGGACGTTTTGAGGAGTGAAATGGTAAACCGCCGACCCGAGCGCCATGAAACTCAACTCACACCTCAAACACGTCTAAATAAAGTTGTAGGAACCAACGGAATGGAAAACGGGGATCCCGGTTCACATGTTATGCAAAAAAAATATCTTTTTATCTTACTAAGGCTTGAAAAACCATAGTCACTTTTTATTTTCTTTTCGAAGCAAAAAGTAAACTCTTAATTCAAAAAAAAATGTAAAGCTCCCTTTCTATTGGTTTGCTTGCTCACTTGCTAATTGAAGTCCTTAAGTTCCATTGATCAAGATTACCATTTTCAAAATTCTTTTATTCTCAAGCTCTAGATCTATTAGTTGGTCTTCTTTTGATAATTCCTAAATACAAGATATTTGAATTGCTAGTGATGGTGCCGAGTCGGAATTGCTACTTCAAGTGTAATATAATATTAAAGATAGTTTATTTTAAAACTTTTTTTTTTGTAATTCAGCAAATGGGTGTGGCAGTTCCTTGGTGTAGATTTGTTTTTGTAGTTGTTTCATGTTCTTTTAGTTGGGTTTTATTCTCTTGTTTTTTGTTGGCACTGGGTTGCTGTGCGCGGGCTGCTGGTGCGCGCAGGGGGGACTCTTGGGCAGCAGCCTAGTGTGCGCGATCACTCTGCACACGAAATGTAGGATTCGAGAATTGTTCCAACATAAGTAACATAATGTATTCAACTTTGTTCTCTAACCAAACCGAAAGAAGAAAAAAATAACGCTAAAAGTATTCCAGAAAGCGTTCTTCTTTGAGACAAATACTAAAAGACCTCGAACGTAATTATGTACTTGAAACCCATAATGACATTTCCCTATGCCAATGTCCATATCCATTATTCGGAGTTCATAGCTACAAATTATGGATACAAGATTTTTGTTTTTATGTTATGTTTTTCCATTTTAGATATTTCATAGAACAAGCTAGTGCAAAGCTTTCCCCTTCCTTCAACTACCTTAGTTGTACATTTAGACTATAGTCCATTACATGGCACACAAGAAAATACAACTGTGATATTGAATACTCACTCCATCTTCACACCACCATGTAATCCCCTCTATGATATATCTGGCAACCCATGCAACTAGTTTAAGAACATCCAAAAAGAAAATATAACTAATTAAGTGAAGTTCTTATCATAGTATCTAAATAATTTTGCTTAGAAGGTATGTGTGGTCTCTTCAACTTTGTGTTGTGCCCGCAAGCACGAGTAAGTACTAGTAATAGTATTTTGATGCCTAGAAATTCAACTTATAATTACTTTATATATCACATATTTTATGTTCGTTCATTAACTTAAAGATACTAATGCTCTCCATTATTTTCATAGAGATTGGGTGTGGATATGGTGAATCGGTAGATAGTCAGCTGTCGGCCACATCTTGTTACTTTTCTTATGTAGTTGAACAATTTGTAATGCAGTGAACAATGTATTTTTGTTAATCTTTAGTTTTTTTGTTTGGTACGTGAACAATTGACGATGTTAATTTTTGTTGCTTAATGAAGTTACTCAGAAACATTGTGACTTTGTATGTTTAATATGATTGTCTCTTTCGGTTTTAAAAATTATTGTGATAAACAGGAACGAACAGAATTATAGCATATTCAAATAATTTTATTTACTAGAATATAAAATAGTGACAAAATTATTTCGTCGCCATTGCATATGATGAAAATGAATTGACGACGAAATTTTTTCGTCGCTAATACAAGTAAATGCGTTTATATGTTTGGCGACAAAATTTTTTCGTCGCCATTGCATACGATGAAAATGAATTGGCGACGAAATTTTTTCGTCGCTGATACAAGTAAATTCTTTTATATGTTTGGCGACAAAATTATTTCGTCGCCATTGCATATGCTAAAATGAATTGGCGACGAAAAATATTTGTCGCAATTGCATATGATGAATTGGCGACGAAAATATTTCGTCGCTAATGCAAAATTACTACAAGCTAAATGACTCATTGGCGACGAAAATTGTGATCAATAGCGACGAAATTATTTCGTCGCCAATTTTATCTATGGCGACGAAATATAAATTTCGTCGCCAGGGACCTTTGGCGACAAGGCAAAGGCGACGAAATTGGCGACGAAATATTTTCGTTGCTAAAACCTTTAGCGACGAAAAATAGGCTTTTGGCGACGAAATTAGTTTGTCGCCAAAGCACATTTTTGTTGGATGCCGGGGCTAACTGAATTTGCTCCTTTTTTGAATTTTCGAAAGGAAAATTAATCTAAACTTAATTTTTGTGAGTTATCTTTATATATTCATGTATATTTGTGCTAAAATGCACCCATGTGGGTGGTATGCACCCATGTGCATGGTATATTCTTCAATATACTATGTCTTTCTTATTTATTCATTATTATTATTATTTTTCAAGAAACAATTTTTCTTTATTTAAAACTCTCTCTTTTTTATCATTTTTATTTTATACTTCTTAAAAAAAAACTTTTTTATATGTATGTTGAGCAAATTCTCAGACTGATTTCTTCATGTGTTCTTCAATGTTCGGGTCTCTCCCGATTACCCAAATCCTCTCTCTTTTTATTTTTTAATTTTGCAAATTTTATCTTGAAGAACATCTTGAGGATTTTGAATTTCTTGGAAAATCTTCGAACGTCACGGTCATCGTCATCATCGGTCTTTGAGAGGTAACCAATCCCTGGATTTGACGTTTGGTCAAAATTGGGGTGTCTACAATAGGTCTCATTGAAAATTTTTTTTTACAAAATTTCCCTTAAGAGGCAACGTTCAGATTTTAGTGTTTCATTATTTACCCTTTAAACTTGGTGGTGGAAAAATGAGTACTACATAATTAGTTTTATGCACTGTCGCAGATTCATCTATTAAAAAAAATTGGGGCTTTATTTTCCTTTTGGGGGGATTTTGTAATGCCAATGCTTATTGAAATTTATAAGTTACATTCGAGAGTCATAAACATGAGGAAAATTCCTAAGTTTTACTTGTCTGGAAAAAAAAATGTTGAGTTGTTAATTGGTCATGATGCTTAAATTGAATTTTCAACCGTAGAATCAAATTGGTTTTTTTATGTCAAAGTTATCCCGGACATCACCTTTCAGCATATGCTTCCAAAATAGTTTTGAAAAGTGGTACAAGGACATACACACACGCACATGTGATAAATGTAGTTAAACTAACTTAGCTTTGGTTTATGTATTAAGACGCTCCCGAAGTTCGAACTCAAACTCGTTGTTTCAACTTTTCTTTGGCAGCAATGCTTTTTCAGTAGACTAACTGGTCACTGCAGAAATTACACATGTATGAACAAAAGAACCATTTTAGTAAAATATTATGTGAACCGTTTTCTTATTATATCCTTTTGTGAAATATCAAGAACTATTTTCTTATTATAACTATTAGAACAGCTAGTGAACCAACATTTTCTTGCAACTAAACCAACATATGTTGCAATTGGGAAATGAAGACAACAATGAGGAACAGCCACCAATAGCTACACATTTGGACATGCTATGATGAATCATCAAGCAGCTCAATCTACGATATTATTTTTGGGAACAGACTTCTTAAATATAGTATTGACATGCATCTTACTAATGGGAAATGACATATTTTAGGTTTGTGGACTTATTGTTATGGACGTAGATGTAATGTAATAAACTTTCGGTGTGATTATGTAAATATATATGGAACTTATGTAAGATATAAAAATGCATATATACAGTCCGATATATTCCACTTTGTCGAGTTGTGATTGTTAAATGTGAATTTTCATAAGTCAAGCCAGATTCTACTATGTTAGATCTTACAATTTATAAAATACCCTTGTCCAAAAACATAGTGCCACTACATAGGCTAGCTCAACATGGCGCATGCAATGGAAAATAGGGCATTCCAACACTGCACGTGCACGTGCCCCCACCAAAAAAAAAAAAAACTAGCAAGGTCACCACAAGGTAAACTAAAGTCACAGAGGACTCTTAAAATTTGGGGAATTTCTGTAGTGCGAACACGTGCTTTTACGGGTACCTGAGAGAGAGAGAGAGAGAAAGAGAGAGAGAGAGAGAGAGAGAGAGAGAGAGAGTTTCAACCGTTGGATCAAAAACAAATTGGGAATAAACAAATTTCAGCCTTTTGATAAAAACCACATTGGCTGTCTCAGGTGGTTAAAATTTTTGTCATTGGTTGGATTTTTTTATTTATTATTTATTATTTATTTTTCCTAGATTGCAATTTTCAGAGATGCAGGTTACCATTTTTGTGTAGTAATGATCAGCAAAGGAAAACGATCATTTTGTCATCGGTTACACATTTTTGGCACAAGTTGCAATTTTTTGTAACACTGAGTTCACGTGGTGCCTTTCTCGCAATTCATTTCCTTCTCTCTCCTAGCTATGCGCGGCTGCGTGCAAAACCACACATGACAATTTTTTTTTCTAAAATTGAATATCTTCAAATATACATTTTTGTTTACCCCAAAATTGTCCACCCGACTGCGGGTTGGTCTGGCTAAGGCTGACTGGTAACTGGACTTGGATATTGATCCAAGTACCGCGAAATCTGAAAAAGCCTGTTGGTTACTAGTAATTTCCAAAATAATAATATAATCAATTTAGATCATGTACAACAATTCAATGATGGAAAAGTTAGAATCAGTTTTGATGAAGAACATTTTAGGTCATCTTCTTTAAAACTTAAGGATTTTGATTCTAGTCATTCCCTCTTTCTATGTTTTTGATATTCTTGGGCCCTACTGCATTTGCCAATGGGAGAGAAGGGTGCGCAAAGGGTGACAAATTTTGGGTGAGCAAAACTGCACTGTATTTCTTTGGACATAGCTTCTTGGATTTCCCTGAGCCAAAAAACACATAAAAATCCAATCAATGAATTAGCAAATTAACTTTTCAAAAGTTTGGTGTCTCAATTAGTGAAATGGGATCAACTATCAAAGATAAGACTCTTCTTTGCTCTAGTATCCGGTGCACCATGACCATCTCCATACTGGTATGTGCATTGGGCAATTCGAGCAAGGTTAAAAGTTGTCTCAACAAAAGATTTCTCGAAAGGTAAATGAGAAACCAACTCTTTGTTCATCTTCTTCCAGGTTTCCTCAATCAAGTTTCTCAAGTGTTCCCGAGTGATTTCTTCACAATGGCCAGTTTCTTGCATGTTACATGATATTGCATTTGCATTTTCACCTGTCTAGCTCAGCCTGTGTGAAATTATTTGTCATGAAGTTAATGTTAAAAAATGGTATATACAGTCCGGATCTTAAGCACACTTCAAAAAACTCGCTTTTAGGGACGAAAAAAATTACATTTAGCCACGAAAAAAATAATAGCTAAAGTTGCTATTTTTAGTCACAAATTTTTTCCTCGCAAAATGTGATTTTTTTTCTTCACTAAAAACAAGTCCATCCCAAACCTATTTTTAGAGTCCGCACCTGATCCACTTTGATGGTATATATATATATATATATGTATAGGAATTAGCAATATTTCTGAAAGAAGGGGTGTTTTTTGTGTGCAAGCGGAGGAGTTATTGTGTAAAAGAAATCTATTGTTCTGAGGATGGGTTGGAATGACTCATCATCATGGGAATGATTTCGAATTTGGGGCCTTTCAATGCGCTGTCAAAATTGTGCTATGCTGACAAAATTGTGCTACTACTATTGTCAATATGGCTGCTGCTAAATGAAAGTTTTCTTGGGCTGCTAGTTTGGTATTGCTGGGATTTTGGGATGTTGTTGGCATAAGATTGAGGAGTTATGTCTGATCGGTCGGTGTAATTACTAGCGGTTATCAAGGCTGGGTGTATGTGGGATATCCTTTCCAACTCTACTGGTCAGGATTCAAAGTGCTAATCAAAGACATGGAAGCTATTAAGGTGGATTGTGGATTGATCACTAATATGCATGAATTAAGATACACTATGCTAACTGGGTTTGTGTATTGGGCCAAAAGTGGTATCATTTAAGGGCTGGTGCAATTTCCTTTGGTTGTGACTTAGGGACTTTGCTCCATGTGTTGACTATTTAATATTGAGTGTGTTATGGTGGTGTAGCTCATGTGCTGGGTAGCTAGTTGGCTGGGGGTGTTTTTTTCATTTGGTGTATTTTTGGGATGTTTTGTTCCAAGGAATTGGTTTTGCGGGGTTTGTTTAAGGACCTACACTACACCATATGGCCTCATTACTAACGGATATATCCGTTAGAATAAATGTTACTAACGGATATATCCGTTAGTATTTTAGCATTAGTAATATTACTAACGGATTTACTAACAGATATATCCGTTAGAAAAATTAATTTTACTAACGGATATATCCGTTAGTAAATCCGTTAGTAAATCAAAGGATTTCTAACGGATATATCCGTTAGAAAGTTGCCTACTAACGGTTTTTTCATCCAATTTTAAAAGATTTATATTGAATACTAACGGATTTGTCAACAATTTCTAACGGATATATCCGTTAGTAATTTCTAAAAAAAACAAAAAAAATACTTACAGATTTCCTAACGGGTATATCCGTTAGAAATATGTATAAATTAAAAAAAAATTTAAAAAAAGTTATTTATATGCTTCCCAATTTTTATTTGCACCTAATTAACAAACATAATAATCCATACCAAATACAAAATAACAAGCTCAATATGCACCCAATACAACAAAAAAAATCCATACATAGAAATCACAAGAAGTCTAGTCATAGATCACCTATAATATCATTGAGAATATTCTCTATGAATCTTAAAAATAAAACATCACTATATGTAAATTACAAACATATATTTTACAATAATTCTCTACGAATCCTACTAAATAAAACATCGACATACAAATAACAAGCATATACTTTACACTCCTGCCTCTGACTGCACTTCATCCCTTTAATGTAGCAAATTAAAACCAAGGTTCACATGATTCTGAAATTCCAATCTCTCATATCATATCCTGCATAGAAAAAAGTAAACACAATCTTTCAATGGCAAGAAAGAAGGCGGATAACAAAATCCATGAATCAAGTAGATAATAGCAACACTTCAACCCATAGAAAAAAATGTATTCCAGTTGAAGAACTTGCACTAAACCCAGCCAATGGAGCAATAACAATTACAACTACTCGCTTAGAGTGCAAGGGATGTTTCTCCACAAGAAGCAACTTTCCAGATATTCCTCGTGCCATAGGTATCACCCGTATCCCATGAAATAAGAGAAACCATTGATTTGTGTTGGGACACGTCCAATGAAGGTTATTAAATAAATACCGAATTCTAAATGGGCATTTAAGCATTTGTCTAGATTTGAAAGTTCTCTAATCCTATCGGGATGCAACATTTGTTTTTCTCACTTCTAAACATACTCCTAAGAAAACGAAATAAATTCTTGGAATAAGATCACCAATCAACTCTGAATAGTGAACTAGTGCAAAGATTAAATGATATAACTGAAATTGCAAGCAAACGTACCGCTCTAATTGCAGCATCTACCAGAAAATAAAGGAAATCTCCATCAATCCTATGCTGTAAATGAAAAAAAAAATAGGTTGTACATTGCAAGTAACACAGCTTTACATTATGGTCAAAGGCTAGTGGACACTAAAAAGTAAAGTAAATGTTATCTCTCCCAAATTTTGTATCTCAAAATCAAATGGTATGTGACAGTGAGACCACCTTCAATAATAGTGGGACCACTTCACCATTATTCAATCAAAATCAAGTGAGCCCACTACCATATGTGTTTGAAAACCCTTTGGATTACAAAATTTGGGAAGCATAATGACTCTTCAAATTTAGAGGCTAGAGCCAAAGTCGATTCAAAGGTTTTCCAAACATAAAGTAGGTGATCCCACTTACTCACCCAATGAGCTGCTTGGGTGAGCAAATTTGTTATCGAACTTGTTGACTCTTACGCCGGGTTGTGTGATTAGCTCACTTAAGTAGTAGAGAAGGTGGTTTGGTCAATTAAGGAAGAAGTAAAAAATATTTGATCAAGTGACTGATCATGACCATGATCATCTAAAAATCAAGCGGCTATCATTTAAATGATACAGTCTTCATACGTTTGCATTGTATGTTATTGTCACAAGGAATTACATAAATATGACATAAATTGAATTTGTAACCGCGTGTTTCAAACTCTCTCTCTCTCTCTCTCATAAATTGAATTTGTAACCGCGTGTTTCAAATTCTCTCTCTCTCTCTCTCTCTCTCTCTCTCTCTCTCTCTCTCTCTCTCTCTCTCTCTCTCTCTCTCTCTCTCTCTCTCACTTGTTCCAAGGAATGTTTCTAAGTACCTATACATTTCTTCTACTGAACTATCATCAAAACGATTGTTCTGTATTACTTGGGCAATTACAGTGTTCTTCCAAACATCTATAGTTTGGTTCCAGTTCTGTATATCATGAGCTGTTAAATTTAAAATCTGTCCTATATTAGGACTCTGGAATTTTATAGGTTGTTCTAAAGGTTGTCTCCTACCTCTTGATATATACTCTACACTAAAGAGAATACAGTAGAACTTCTATATTAGGATCTGGAGTGTTAACAACTTGTGGTTGTTTCTGTTTTTCTAGCCTATCAATTTTTTCTTCTAATCTATTAACTTTCTGGTGAGGAGTAATTAATAAACCTATAATAGTATTGCTCTGAGCTGTAAATACTTTGTCAGGCGCACTAGGGGGATTCTGAGCTGAGAAACCTCCTGAAGTATCTCCTGTATAATGGGATATCTTTCTTAAAACGTCTAGGTAGTCTTGACTATTGTTAAGATTGCTCATCCAAGGGCAATCTTCTTAAAGTAGCTAAGGAATAAAGATCAACAGGGATTTCAGTTAAATTGGAATTCAAGATGGACGGGAACAAATAGATCAATGTACAGAATCTGTAGAAAAAGTAGCTATTAGATACCTATACAATGACATCCGAAATATAGTTTTTCATCCCATCTCGCTGTTCAACGGGCAATGCATTCCACCTGTACTTAATTACACCTTCCAGAATCTGAATACAAAATCACAAGGAATGCTCCAAAACATCAGTAGATGCAACCATAGAAGATGGTTGAATTTTGTGGATAGAGTCATAATAATAGATATAAAGTCAATTTTGAACATATCAAAGGTATAGATAATGCCTTAGCAGATATTTTAAGTAGATTTATTCTTAGCAAGAATCCTATTATTTATGAAACTGAATTTATGTTTCAGGAGATGAATCAGAATCCAAGGGCCACAAGGACCAGTTCCTCCTCAGGTTCATCAGACTCCTTCTAAACAGAACAAGTAGAACAGACTAGCAGTATGACTAACTTAAGACCCTTTGTTCAGACAAATTTTTATAAGAATCAAAAAAAAATTAGATTTGGTAAACAAGAATTTGCCATCTTTCCCAATTCAAATATTTCTTTCAGAACTTTACCAGAGATTACTCTTACAAAAGAACAAAGTTGCTAGTTAGATAACCTGTGGATTTCACACAGAGATAATCAGAATCCTCTTTATATACATTGTTCAGGCCATTCTCTAACAACTTAAGCTTTTTTAGCAATAGGTAACTTAACAGAAAAGGTCATTAGTTTGTGCCTGCAATAGACAATTCAAGATAAACTGAATGCAATCAAGCAGAGCAAACTATTTATTGATTCTGCTGAAAATTCAAGGGGGTTCAAATATATCCAAAGATCTAAGGGTACAGTTCTAAATGTAAAGTAGTTGACAAATATTAGTTGCAATATCATGCGCAGAGACATGGTATTTGAGATGTAATTTGGACAACCAATACCTAGCATGGGTGTTTGAGTTGTCAGCCTCCAAAGCTAACTCAAAGTTCTCTTTTGCTGGCTGACAAGAAATTTGCAAAGCAAATATAAACTTTAAAACAGATTATCTAAATCCCACATGAAATTAATGTTAAAAACTCCAATTTGAAATCAAGATTGGAATCTCACTTCAGAGAAGTAATGTGAAAAAGAAATAACTTATATACATGGTTAAGCCCAACACTTACAACCCTTAAACTTTTGAGTTAACATGAAAAAAGAAATAAGTGATAAAGTACCAGAAGCAGAAATTTCTAGTAGTTTTGGAAGAATATTGCTCTTACCAATGAGGAGAACCCAATACAAAACTTCTAAATTAAAAATAGAATAAACAAACCTAAAGCCGGTAAGTTATTGCCATTGGAGGACAATCCCTGGCAAAGAAGAACTAATAATGGATTTTGTGCATAGTTATCCAACAAAAAACTGAGTTTGTTAATCGTACAAAGGATTGTTCTCAAATTAGCACTTTAAATTTAAACAAATAGACACTCCCCAGGAAAATTGTATATACTATTTTCAAGTCTATTCCGCAAAGCAACCTTTCATAATTAAATTTAGCTTTGATGGAAAGCAAATGTTTTATGCTCGATCTCACACTTTAGAGCTTTTATGGGCTTGAAGTTCCAGCACAAAGCCCTGTGAGATGCCAATGTGCAGGCTCCTCTCCAGTGATTCAACATTACCCACTTCTTGTGTAATTAACTTACATATTGTAGCCAGGCATCCACTAACAGTCAAGAAAAGACGAGCATCTTCTGAATCTATCATCTTAAAGAGCAACTCAAAATATTCAGCGACATTTTTGCCAGTAGAAAGAGTTGCAAGTAACAAAGAGATAAGTAAATTCAACAAGCAACACCTTCGAGACAAACTTTGGGCACAAAGCAAATTAATTAGCATACACATTCTGACATTATTGATTGAGAACAAGCATTTAATGCAAGTTCCGTAACCTAAGAACCCAGCTCAAATGATAACTCACTCTTAACTGTCTTACAAGCATGCCGCTTCCATCGAAGAGCATATTTGAGAACAAGGTAATCAGGCTTCCGAGATTGGTGCATATGTTGGACATAGATGAGGTGTCTCTTAATTAATGTATATCAAGAATGTATGAGAGGAAAAGTCAAATAAAATATGACGCACTTACCTCCTTCATATACACATTTGTAGGCATACCAAAAATAGTACGCAAATAAAATATGATGCACAGTCTATCAAGCAGTTTGAGATTTACCTTATTTTTTGTTGTCCAATCACTTGTTTCCCTTCATCAACAAGGATATCTAAAACATCGAAATTGAGTTTGAAAAAAAAATCACAAGTTAGAATTTGTAAGCACAAATTACATGAAGTTTAAATACAAATAAGTTGAACTAAGTTGTATGTCAATGAATTAAAGTATTATGTTCTTACACCCAAAAATGAATGGCTATTTAACATGAGTAGTTTAGCCCCAAAGTACTTGCACACAAATCAAGCCAGTTCCTAATTTCTGTCAATGTGCATCAGGGATAGGGTGAATAAGTATTGCACCAAATCTGAACAACCCACACCCTGATACTATCAATTTTCTTCTTATTTTTGGGTATGGACTGTGTGGTAACATAGTGCAGTTATTAAGGTTTAGGAAAAGGATGTCCAAGTCAACTAGATCCCTGAATAACGGGAGGTTGATGGGAGTTAAAATTTGAGGCCAAAAGCTTGAAGAGGAACTGATAGTGATAAATTGATAATACATACTATCCCTTCCCCAAGTGTTACCTTTTAGATGACCACTCCTTACTGGTGCAATCATTGGTCTTCTTTCATACTTTGTATAGTTCAATACTATATTCATGATTTTTTTTAGGGTAAATTGCATTTTGCACCCTCAAACTATACCATGTTTTGCACTTTGGTCCCTAAACTATCATTTTTCGCATTTTGGTCCCTCAACTATCATTTTGTGGCAGTTTTCCCCCTCCCTCACTTTTAGCGTCACTTTTGGTGTCACTAAAAAGTGACTTTTTTCGTCACTGAAAGTGAAGGAGGGGGCAAACTGCCATAAAATGATAGTTGAAGGACCAAAATGCGAAAAATGATAGTTTAGGGACCAAAGTACAAAACATGGTATAGTTTGAGGGTGCAAAATGCAATTTACCCTTTTTTTTAATATAAAATTGATGCTACTTCTACTATCTTAAGTATAGATCCCTGTCTAATTCTCTATTTCTTTTTTTTTTTACCACAAATCCTGTACTCGCATTCCTATGTTATCTCTTAGTTGCCCAACATATAAAATTTATAATGTAATACATGCCCTACGAAAACTTTCTTTTAGTTTCAGAGGCTTTGTAATACATGCCCGATGAAATTAACTTAATAATTCATCACTTAATTTCAACATTCAGGCTTAAAACTTTAGCACTTATATTTCAGCACTTAATATTTTAGCTAACCGAAACGGGCTCTTAATGGTCATATCGACTAACAATTGTACTCAACTATACTTGATTTACCTGTACGTATATCTCTGATCCATGAATCCTCAAAATTATAACTTAAACCCGAATAAAGACAGATTCTTGGACGCACCCATTTGTCAAGTCATAACAAGCATATTATAAAAGAGATGTATACCCAATAGTTGTATCATGTATGTCAGGCTATTCAACAAAATAAGGTAATTCTTATTATGTTAATAGGATCTTTTTCTTCTATGGAAAGCTTACAAGAAGTGTAATTCTACAGTTACACTGAGCAGAGATTAGGTTTGTGTTATAATATTGATCTGTACTTCAGAAAGAATACCTTGTGTCCTAATAACCCATGTCTTTTATGGAAAATGTAAAGAGAAACTTCAGAGAACAAAAATGAGGATATTCATATTCCATTGCTTGCTAAGATATGTACTTCACATAGATGGAAAATAGGGTGTAGTTTAGATATCACATAGATTCAGAATGGCAATAAATTGCAGTAAGATAAATAGTATACGAGATAGAAGTATAGGTTGCCACAACTGCTACATAAAACTGTTAAAGATACAATAAAATGCGATACGAGAAAATGATTAAGACCCTACAAATGTGTCATAATATGATAAGCATGTAGGTAATTGATGGCCTTAATCATGAAATCGAAAAATTCAGTCTTACAAGCATTTGTCTTTGTGAACCCAATTTGATGTCAAATAAGGCTTCATAGCATTGATTTATATACCTTATGGAATAGAATTAATAATTTATTCACAGTATGTATAGATTGCCAATAATACTACTAGAAACTGTAAAGTACACCAGTAATTTTGAGACCATATGACATCTTGTCAACGATTAACAGTAAGAACTAGCATTCTTAGTCAACCGAAAACTCAAAAGAAGATAATGTTACAGTTTAATGGAAACAAATACGCAGTATTTAAGCACAAAAGTTACAATTAAATGAATGAGACCATGCTACTAAGTCATAACGACATATGTATATAGGTAATGCCCAAATTGAACTAATCTAGAGAAGACTAAAGTCAATATCTGAAACAGATCAAGGATATTATATATACTGATATAGTGATATATATGTATACCTCCAAGACCCGGTGGCATGACATGTCTTGATTTGCGGCTAGAGAATCAAGAATGACAAGTCCAGCTACCACGGTTGAGGGCCAGTAACAGAGCTGCCCATGGCCTAGCATTGCTACCACAGCCAAGTATTTGGAAGTCTTTTCCACCTCTTCATTAGTTCTTGCAGCTTTCAGGTCAAACCTATTTCAATTTTAGGAATAGCAATAATTAGTTTATTATATGAACTCTGCCTTGAGATTCAAACAAAACAGATGACTGATTAAAAAGCAGACTTGTTATGTCTGCATTTTCCAAATTTAACTTTCATATTTCATGATTGGAATGTGAAGTGAGAAAGTAATGCACCATAAGAAGTTGTAGACAGTGGGCAAGAAGCATTGGAAGTTGAGGATTTCTTGGACTAGCCATTCCATGGCCAGTACTTCACATCTGCTATACACATTGCTTCCTATAGAGAATGTCTTTTGCCTCACAATGTAATAAACAAACAAACAAAAAAAAAGGTTTTGGTTGACCCTTCTAATTTGACAAACCAGCAAGAGGTCTATACTTATCTTTCAAATTTCAGATTCGGATTGCCATATCATCAGAAAAATTATCAGATTCGGATTGCCATATCATCAAACTTTGGATGCATATCACTTGTTTTGAAGCACACAATAGGGGAAGGCAGCAGTACTACCCAAATTCTTTTTTCCTAGTCACTCAATATATTGCAAGTAGGGGGAAAGAACTACAGGCTTATTTACATTTTTCACATTCATCTGTTCTTAGTAAGAATGTAATATCAAGGACATTGGAAGTGAATCCATAATCCAATAGAAGAGACGAGCAATTATTAACAAATTTTAGACTAAGGAAACTAAAATTCACAAGGGAGGACCATGACCTACCAGTTTATACTCGCAAAGTGCAATCAAATTAAGTCTAAGTCAAGTACCAAGTTTTCAAATTTAAACTTGAGGTCTATACTTATCTTCCAAATTTCAACCCAAGCCTTTACAAGGTCCACAAACATGTTTTTCAAAATTGAACAATAGCCTTCGATAAGGATATATACCCAAGTTCTCAAAATTAATCTAAGCAAGGATGATAATTAACAGTTGGAAAAAGAAGTACTACCTATTGAAGGGATGGCTCCAAAAATTTGAAGACACCTCTTGTTTTTGAAGAACCCTTTACTTAGGAATCGATCTAAGAAACTAACAGCAAGGAACATTGTCTCCCTTTTGAAATCCTTTGAAGCAGATTGCTGCTCAATTAGAGTACCATGAATAATCCAATCAGCATATAATAAGAAGCAAAGAACACAACAGTATCCTACTTATGCCTTTAGCATATGGCCCATATAATAAATACACATGCAACGACTATTTTACTGCATCCATTATTTTGATAAGAAATGAAGGAGAAAATTTTCTGTTTTGGTTTTTTGAGGTCATAAAGAGAAGATCACTATGAGTGATATGTAATATGTGTATGTGTATAGAGATACAGATCACTATGAGTGATATGTAATATGTGTATGTATATAGAGATACAGATCAAGGAGATATAGGAAATGAGAAGAAATCAAAAATTGCAACAACAGATCTAAGTGAGTTAGAGTTTTGCTGGAAAAGGTGAATATAGGGCACATACCTCTGGCTGAAAATAAACGAATCAGATCCTTAAAGTAGGAACAGGTCGCGAGGTAGGACTGGCAAATTTGACATCAACGAGAACTTTAGAATCCCAGCTCGAAATGCATTCTCTTTCTCTCTCGCTCTCTCGAACCCATACCCTTACACTCGAATAACAACAAACACCACCAAGATCTGGTGGTGGACGGCGTTGGCGATGGAGTGGAGGTGGATGGCGGCAGCGGATGGAGTCCATCTGTCTCTTCTCCTTTCCCTTTCTCGCCTCCTTTCTCTCATTTCTCACCTATAGGGCAAAATAGAGAGTGGGAAGACGAGAGTTAATTTTTACTTTTTAGCGGGGAAATTTGGGGAAATATTTGGGGAAAATTTTCTGTGTAATGTTATTTATAGAATTGCCATTTGTATTTGTATTTTTATTTTTGCTTTATTTACAAAAATGCCACCATATTTCCATTTTGATTTTAAAACTTCACTTACTAGAAAATTACTAACGGAAATTTGACATTTCCAACGGATATTTCCGTTACAAATTTGTAACGAAAATATCCGTTAGAAATGCCAAATTTTATCCGTTAGAAAATGGAGCTTTTGGTGTAGTGCTATTTGGGTGTTTTGGGTGTTTTGGATGTTGTATCATCTTTGGCCTCTTGGCTATTCAATAAAAATTTGCTGTTCAAAAAAAAAAAAAAACAATATTTCTGAAAGTAGGCGTTTTTTTTAAATGAACAAAAAAGTCACTGCCTTCTATAAAGGCACTAAAGTAGTTTTAAAAAAGATTTTAAATAAAAGTATGTTGTGCCTTCAACATAAGACAACAATGGTAGTCTTTGAAATAACTTTTGCAAGTACATTTATGCTCAAACATACTTATAGGATCGAAAAATGCATTTATTAGGCTGCTTAATGAAATTTTAAGAAGCACTTTAACATCCCAAAAGCTTGACTGAAACACGGCCATAGGTGCATTAGACAGACATGATCGATGCAGGAAACTGATACGTGCAAGATTTCTATCCTGCCATGCATACATTTAGGGATTAGATAATTTCAGGTCAATAGGCTTGATTGCATGTTTCCATATTTTCCCTTTTAATGCATCAGTTTCCATAAGACTATATACATAGCCAGAATAGGCTGAGCTAGGATGTGAAAAGAACAATACAAGCCTTCCCTCTCTTATCATTCTTTCTCACCCTCTCTCTACATGGTTTTGTTCATATCAGAAACATATTTGGATTTTGATGTATTTTTCTTATTTCCCATGGTGGTGTTGTGACTAGGACTGCAACTTATGCTTTTGGCTAAACGGAAAATACGAAGTCAATCCAAATGGGCCTTAAGTACAATTATTATAAGAAGGTGACATGAACCTTTCTTGCCCATTAAAATTGAACACCAAGATATACTCTTATTCCAAAGCAAGAGCATATGATTACATAGGAAATACTAAACTATTGCGCGTATAAAACTAGTCATTTTAAATTGAAATAAAACGACTCAAATTTATATGTGTATGTATATGTGTGTATTTGGAGAAGATATGGTTCAGAGTAGCCGCCACACCATGTCATTAGGCTGATGTGGTGACAGACCAATCACACAGCAAGTGCATGTGTTACAAAGACTCCTCCTAACTACCCAAGGTTAATGTTATAGATTGTTTTTAATAATTTCAAGATTGATTCATCTTAGTAGAGTACATATGGTACCAAGTTTGGAGTGGGCGTTGATCCTTCAAAAGGAGAGAGTGTCGATGGGACAAATATCGGTTTGATTCGAGTGGTGGTTGTGATACCAAAAACGACATCCTAATTCGGATTTTGGACTTCTTGTTGAGATTCTAATGCAAGAGTTTTGGACGGAAAGAGAAAGGAGTGAAGGGCACGTGCAGACATAAGAGACCTTACTTTGGGAAGTTGTTCCTCCTCTGGCTATTTGGGGTCTTTAATTATTCCTCCTCAGGGTTGTTATCGCTTCGAAATAGTGGATCTATGTGTATTAAAATCTGGTCTTCGACTTTCATTTACTGCTCGTTGGGATGTGGTTCGAGTTTAATGGGCGTGAAAAATGGGTTTTCATTTTATGTTCGGTGGATCTAGTTCAAACGGCTAATCAAGTTCAATGGAGCATTCACAGTGGCTGTAGCCTGTAGGGACGATTACAATTTGTGTTTGGAACAAGGATACATTCTGGAAACTGGTGTAGGTACATATTGTTTGCTGTATTTCATCAGGATAAATGTGCCTAATGTGTTGTTTCATGGGCTGGTATAGTATTCATGGGCTTGGTTGGTTGACTAAAGGTCTTTGGTTCATATTTGGATTGTTAATTTTGATTATGCAATGGTGCTATATCTAATGTGTTGGGGGGATTGTTTTCTGGGGTGTCTGCAAGTTCGTGGTGGCTTGTGTCGCTTTGTATGAAGGGATTGGTGCTGTGGGGTTGCTTAAGGACCTGTTTGGGTGCCTAGATGATGTATCTTATTCGGCCTTATGGCTAATTAATAATAATGTGTTGCTGTTCAAAAAAAATATTATTGGTCTTTTTGTGTTCTCTTTAAGAGGGAAGTTTCTAGGGCGTTATGGGTGTGTGATTTGGTTGGGGCTGGTTGGGAGTCTGTGGCTTTTGTAAGTGTGTTTGGGGCTGGTTCGGTAGTCATTTGGTCGGCATGGGAGTTCTTTTGGAATTTTTTGTACGTGGTGTAATGACCTTTTATTCTATTAATGAAATTATTTACTGATCCTATAAAAATGAATGGGATTGGAATAACACATTCCATTAGCATAACGAAGTGGTGTGATGATTCCACTAAATAAATTTCTCAATAGTACGCACCTGTGTGTGTTTTTTCTACAACGTTGTATAAGAAATTAATCGTACGCACCTTTGAGGTAACCAAGTCCTTGAAAAGGCGAAATATGACCGATGACCAACGTAATATATCATGGTAATTCTAGCAATTTAGAGCTTCCTTTGTGATGCCCTCATTCACTAAAAATAGGCATGAACTAGTACAAATGAACCTGATGATGACCTCCATGCATTGTCAAGATAGTCCTCAAAAGTTGGTTTGGATTGATTAAGACTCCAATTTGCTTCTTGTAAGAAAGTCTTGCACATATCTGACCACTAAAATAAACATGGAGCTTAAAGAACTAAATTAATTAATTAATTTGTGCTAGTTATATCAAACTAAAACTCTTAAATTAATTTGTGAGACTCGATGGGCTTGCATTTTCAATTGCAATACTTGGGGCACTCGATCAATTTATAAGCGTGTGTCAATTAAAGATAATTGTTAATACCGTCAAAAAAATAAAATAGAATCGACTACATGGAGGTCTCAAAATCAAACTTTTGAGTAATTAGAAGGTGTTAAAATGTTTTAAAACCTTAATTGTTTTGAGCCACAAGTTCCATCCAATTAATTTTTTTACACCATTTATGGTTGTGCTCAATTGACACACCAATGGCCCAAAGAATTGCAATTGAAACTACCCAAACTGAAACTATTCTATAACTATAGGGTACTAAAAAGGTTTTTAGTCTATACATTTAGGGGGTCCTAACAAACTACACTGTTATTATTATTTTTTAAAAAAAAAAGATAATAAATTTTTTGTCGCCTCTTAAAATAAGGGTACTAAAGTAATTTAATAAGTTTTATAAATGAAATAACTTGAGAGAAATACTAAGGGTCATGTGTATGATAACCCAATTAAGTGATGAAAATGAAAATTTGCAACACTTTTTACATTTCAGTGTGTTTGATAATGTACCACTTAATTGAAAAAATAAACAAAATCCACTGAAAACTTTAAGTGGAAAAATTAAACTAAAAATAATCATTGAATAAGGTCTATTTCAATTCTCGAAACATTGTTTTTAGTATTACAAATTCAATTGCTTAAATTTTTCAGTACGTAAATTCAGCACTTAATTTTCAGTCAACTTAATTGCTCTCTACAACCATATTCTTCATCTCCTGTACAACTATTTAATACAATAAATGAGTGTAACGAGTAGTAAAATATGTGAGTGTGGATAGAATTTCCACAGCTTTATTTCCTAAATACAAAGATGCGTTAATATCCTCATTTTAATGAGGCGAGAGATTATTCATGGTGAAATAGGCACAATGCTTCCCACAATACACACACAGATTTATATATTCATATATAGCGAGGATTTTAAGCGGTGTGAAGGAGCGGACTTCGGGACGGACTACTTTTAGTGACAAAAATGTCGCTATTAGCAACGAAATTTTTCGTTGCTAAAACAATGATTTCTAGCGATAAAAAATTTCGTCGCTAAAAGCCAAATTTTCGTCGCTAAAAGTGATCCATCCCAAAATCTGTCTTTTAACTCCCGTTTAAGATCCGGACTGTGTTCATATATATATATATATATGTGGGGGGATTAGGTTAGTAATTCGGTCTAGTTGGAAAACTTTTACCTTTTTTTTTTTTTTGAACAGCAACATTTTATTATTTGACAATAAAAGCATTCATAATCTTTTTTATTCATATATTAGTGAATACGGAGTTTTCTACCTAAATAGTACGTACTGACTTTCAAACAAATTCCCAAACTAATACTCATGACAAAGAAATTCACATTATAGTATTCTTTTACCACTCCAACCTATTATATTTAATAAAAAAAATGTGACTTCATCTATGGTTGTTTTATGGCCAAAAAAAAAAAAGGGGGGTCATGGAGTGTCATATATAATTGTCTTTTAGAAAAATCCTAGACCTAAAACTCAATTATACTCTAAAGTAGTGTAATTTACAAAAGAGTAATATTTGGGGTATTAACAAATTTCACTAACACTCACACTCTATCTCTCTCCTAGTAGCACTGTAGGACCCACAGTCTAGCATTGTTGCTTACAAAATATGGAGAACATTAGAAAAAAAATAAAAAAGAAGAAGAAGAAGAAGAAGTCAGAAACCAATTAAAGCTAACTTTGTTTGTGGTGCTGGTATACTGCAAACCTATTTCTTTTTGGAATACAAGGACAATCCCCCTCAGTCTGTCTTCAACAACTTTGGATTCCCCGCTAGTATTTCAAATGGTTTAACTGTTGTCGTTTGTATGGAGCAGGATAGAGAGGTAAATACTGGCATGTGTACCGACCCCACAATATACGCACTAGATAAATTATCAGGGAGGTGACTGGGCGGTAACCCACGTCAAGGCTCTGGATACGTTTCGTCCAGCTACTTGAGATTCATCCATCCAATCACTCACACGACTCCTGAGGTTCGAACCCTTAACCTCCCTTTGAAAAACCAACAACTCTAGTCAACTCGACTTACATTCCTATTTCTCCTCTATTGCAGTTCAAATGCACAAGACCATTTGGATGGTTATTGATTTTTTTTTTTCATTTAAATTTTCCTTGCAAAAGTCATATGCACCCAACATATTACATTCATATTTCTCCCCTCTTGCAGTTCAAATGCACAAGACCATTTGAATGATTATTGAGTTTTGTTTTTTTTTTTTTATTATTATTATTTAAATTTTCCTTGCAGAAGTCATAAAAAACATATATATATATATATATACAGGTTACTCAATTATCCAAAAGGAAAGTCACAATTTACATTAATAATAGGAGAGATGGCAAAAGAGTACTATAGTGGAGATTTCTTAATTTATCATAAGTGCTAGTTAGAGAATTAATATAAAAATTAGTGCTATTTTGGCAGTAAACTCGTGAATACGGGGGGTAGATGAGTTGTGATTGATACAGCGAAAGATTTAGAATAATAGGAAGAAAAATTAGCACAAAATGTACAATAGTGTATATATATATATATTCTTTTTTTGAGCAATGTTAGAAACACCGAAACGGTTCACTTAAAAAACACACCCGTTGACTTGTACAATTGAAACTATTCATTAATTATAAAACAAACTAACACATTTTTAGATTTAATTTCAAATTGTCATTGACACATCAATATGTAGGGATGTCAAAATGGTCCGCCCTGCCCGACACTGATCGGGCTTGGGCAGGTTTTGCCTCTGGCCCTCGGTCTCTCTTCGGGCCGGATTGGGTTCGGGCCTGACTTAAGAGTTCACAATTCAGGTTCGGCCCTAAACTCTAAAGAGAGTGAAAGTGAGTACTTTAAATTTATTACAAAAGTGTATAAATACTACTTTATATGCATCAATTTTTTCATAGGTTGAAATAACTTTAAACATAGAAACTTGCAATTTTTTACATTTTCAATACTTGAAAACTATCAAAATTTTGAATTTTCGGAAGCTTTCTCTCGGGCTTTAATACGAGTCTCAGGCTGGGCTTGATCTTTAAAAGGTAGGCACAGGTCATACCTAGGGATGCTAGGGCTTATGCCGGGTTGGCCCAAGCTTAGGCTTGGTCGGGCTTAAGGTCCATTTTTTCAAGCTAGGCTACAGGTTGCCTCTACCTTCGTGCTTTTCTTTCTTTTTTTTTTTACACCCCTATCAGTATGTGAATTGTTTAGGTCAATCAATCTAATGTACTTAGCATTTTTCATTTTTTTTACTAATGTGAATGGGGCAACAGCCGAGGTAAGTGCATATGTCCTTGTGTGTATAGAGTTTTTTTTTAAGAAATTCATAAACCAAGCAAGAACAACATTGAAGAAACAAAGAAAAATTTTCTATATTGATTTTCATTGAATTATAGAGAGTTATCATGTATGCTTTATAGTAGAGCCCTTACCAGAAGCTTGTCAATCAGTTGTAACAGAATTAGCTATAGAAGTCATAATAGAATTTGGGACTAATCTGGTGTAAGTGATACACCACTATACTGGTGAGCTCATGAGTCTTAACATTCCCCCCTCAATATGATGGTGGGGATCAGAATCATCTTGAATTGACCAAAAGAGGCATTAGTTGAGACTTCAAATCTTTAAACCTTATAATGGGAAGAGACTTAATAAACAGATCAACAAGATGATCCTGAGAAGCCACATGTAAAACTTGGAGAGTCTTGGCTGCAATTTTCTCCATAACAAAATAGTAATCAACTTCGATATATTTGGTTTTGGCATGAAAGACGGGATTAGATGCTATAGCCAAAGCTCTAATTTTGTTACACCATAGGATGGGAGGAGGAGTAAGCACAATGTGAAGATCAATCAAAAGTTGTTTGAGCCACAACACTTCAATTGCAGTATTGGCCAAGGCTTTGTATTCTACTTCAGTGCTTGATCTAGCCATTGTGGGCTATTTTTTGGCAGACCAAGAAATGAGATTGGGACCTAAGAAGAAGCAAGTATCAGTAGTTGACCTTCTGTCTAGACCATCCCTAGCCCAATCAGAATTTGAAAACCTATACAAGGTAATAGGACCAGACTAAAAAGTTAATCCATGGTGTAGGGTTCCTTTAAGGTATTTGAGAATTCTCTTCAGAGCTTGAAAGTGACAAATAAGGGGATTATAAAGATGTTGGCAAACTCTATTAACAGCATAAGAAATGTCTGGTCTTGTGATAGGAAGATACTAAAGAGAGCCAACCAAGCTTCTATAAAGAAGAGGATTAGTATGTTGAAACTCATCCATCAAAAGAGATGGTTTAATAGCAGTGGGTAAAGAAGTAAGCTTGCAGCCTGTCATAGATGCTTTAGAAAGAATTTCTATAGCGTCATAGATGCTTTAGAAAGAATTTCTATAGCATACTTCTACTAAGAAAACACAAGACCTGAAGATGTGGGTTGAACTTCAATTCCAAGAAAATTATGCAATATTCGTAAATCTTCTATTGCAAATGTGAACTGCATGGTAGATATAAGCTGACTGATGCATTGGGGGTTGCTTCCAGTGATGATTATATCATCAATATAGACAAGGATTGTGATTACTTGAGAGGAATGAGGTTGAACAAAACCAAGCTCTAGGGGCTTGCTTATGTCTATACAAAGCTTTATTGAGCTTGCAAACCATCTGAGGATAATTAGAATTAGAGAAACTAGAAGGTTGTAACATATAGACTTCTTCATATAAAATGCCATGCAAGAAAGCATTGGATAAATCCAATTGTTTGAGCTGCCACCCAAAATGAAGAGCTAAGGAAAACACTAACCTAATAGTTGGTTGTTTGACCATAGGATTGAATGTCTCAAAATAATCCAACTTCTATTTGTGTAAATCCTTTGGCCACAAGTCTGGCCTTGTATCTAGCTATTGAACCATCAACATTTTTCTTGATTTAAAATCCCCACTTACAGTCTTAGGTGTTAGATCAACCCATTAAAGTTACAACCAAAGCATGGTATTCATCAGACATTACTTTCCTCCATACTGAAGAAGAATTGACTTGATGGAAGGTAGTAGTTTTAGAAGTTAAAAACTTAGACTTTGGGGAGGTGACGATAACCACATCTGCTGAGGGAATAAATAACTTTTTAGGTTTTGAAATTCCATCTTTTAGTCTAGTCACCATAAAATGAGAGTTAGAGAAAGTGGGTATTGAAGATGAAGAAGTAGGCAGAGAGATATTGGGAATAGGATCTGGAATAGAGGTAGATAGAGAGGACGGTTGAAGATCTGAGGGGATAGAAGAAGAGATAGGAGCAGAAGGTAAAGAAGAAAGAGATGAAACTGGTGGATATATGTCAATAGTGGGAGAAGAAATAAAGGAAGGAAGAAAATGAGATCTGGATGAGCTAGGAAGAGATGAAGTTGAAGAAGAAGAGGGAGCAGACATGGATGTAGTGAAGAGTTGAGAAAAGGGGAGTTGATTGTCAACAAAGTGAACATATCTAGAGGTTAAAACTTGACCAAATTGAATGTCAAGACACTTATAACCTTTCGAATGGGAAGCATAACCTATGAAAACACAACATTTGAACTTCTGCTGAAGTTTAGAAGTTTTGTCAGGCAAAATCCAAGGATAGCAGTAGCAACCAAATACGCTAAATGAAGAATAATCAAGTGGAAGATGAAATAGGCATTTATAAGGAGATTTAAAATGAAGAATTGAAGAAGGAAGCCTATTGATCAGAAAGGCTTCTATAAGTATAGCAGCTTTTATGATCAATATGCTTCTATAGCATCTAGCTAGTACTTTGGAGGCATAGAGGAATGATTTAACAAGGTAAGAGGGTGAATTCAAGGAGATGTCTGTGTTTCCTTTCACTAACACCATTTTGCTCAAGAGTATGAGGGAAGGTTGTTTGATGCCAAATACCATGGTGAGCAAGAAAAGAAGCCATAGGATTGTTAACATATTCACCCCCATTGTCATTTCTAAGAATCTTTAGCCTGGTGGTAAATTGAGTTTCAAACAGATTTTTAAAGGAAACAAAGGTAGAAAAGACCTCTGATTTGAGTTTTAAAGGGCATAGCCAAGTAAATCTAGAAAAATCGCCAATGAACACAACATAGAATCTATAACCAGAGATTAATAGAGTAGAAGTGGGTCCCTACACATCGCTATGTATAATATCTAAGGGACTCTTGGCAGAAATTTGTGATGGGAAAAAAAGAAGCCTTTTACTTTTGGAGGCTAAACAGGGATGACAGGAGTTGTTGGAAGAAGCTGAGCATGGAATTTAGTATTTTTGAGAAATGAGATTCATAATCTTGATGGAAGGATGTCCCAATCGATAATGCCAAGTCAGTGAGACTTGAATAAATGTAAAAGTAGTGGGAAAAGGTGATGCCATATTAGTGAGGGATCTAGGGGACATAGAGCAAAGCACTTGATTACAAGGGCATTGAAGAAGAACTTGATTGTGATTTTATCTTGGACTACAAAACCTTGAGAGTCAAAAATGAATCTGCAATTATTATCTTTGGCAAGTTGGTAAACAGATAGGAGATTATAATTTATCTGAGGGACATGAAAGATTTTGGAAAGAAGCAGAGATTTAGAAGGAGTTGGCAGAAGCCCATCTCCAGTATGTGCAATCTAAACAGAATTCCCATTTAGCACAGAAACTGTATTGACACCATGATATGGACTAGGTATGATCATTTGTCAGGTGACTTGTGACTCCACTATCAAGAAACCACTGAGCTTGTGAAGGAGAGGATGTACGGGTTAAAAAGGCATGAAGGGAGTTAGAATCAAAGGAACTAGAATTAGATGAGTCATGTAATATTTGAGGATCATAACAACAATACCAGTCTAGTGGTACTGGTGAAGATGAAGAGGAAAATTTGAGTAAAGGTGAACCATAAGGTTGAGAATGTTGTGGAGTAGGAGGGGTGGGTACGTAGAAGAGGTAATGAAGTAGGGTATGAAATGGAATAAGGAGGATTTAGAGTAGAAAAAATGGGATTGAGTGAAGAGGGTGGGTGAGTATGAATAAGATAGGCTTGGGAATTTCCTTGAGTAGCAGGATTGAAATAACTTTGATGAGAGTTCTGAGAATTGAATTGTGAATGTGAATTTGGATTGGGAACAACACTAGAATGAAAATTAGAACTATGTTGTAAGGTAGAAGGATCTTGAAATGAAGAGTTAATTTGTACTTATGAAAACACTTAGTAGCAACATGATTACCCCTTCCACAAATCTGACAATACATTCTAAATTGATGATTATTTCTTCCATTTTCCCTTCCTCTGAAGTTCCTATTTCGACCACCACCAACTCTAAAGTTCTTATTAAAATTGCAAACATTTTGATAATTTTCAGATGAAATATGAGAAACATCAAAGACCCAGAATTTCCTGCAAAAGATGGTAATTTTCCTTGTAAATTCTTATCACTACTACTAGAGCAAGTCATTTTCTCCTATTTGCATCGGTTCTTCTCACGATTCTGGTGAATTTCTTCAGATCGAAGAAGTGCACGCAACTCATAGAACAAAATTGATTGGGTTGTAGTCCTCAGAGTGGTTTTCAAGGAGGAATATTCTTGTCACTACACCATTCAGCCAAATTTCTAACACGGAGGTTTTTGGTTTTCTAATGGTAATTTACCGTTACAGATTTGTAACAGTAAATTTCCGTTAGAAATTTAGCTTTCCGTTAGTAATTTACCTTGGTTTGGTAAATTTAATATTGTAACAGGTTTAAAAAACTTTGTAACAGTAAATAAGCGTTAGAAAATATCAATTATCCGTTAGTATTCTTCCTTGATTGCAAAGATTTTAGAAAAATAAATTTCAATGGCATATTTGTAAATAAAACAATAAAATTGAAAACACGGTGGCAGTTTTGCAAATAAATTCGGTGGTATCTTTGTAAATAAGCCAAAACAAAAACTTTGCCCAAAATTTTCCCCCTAAAATTTCCCTCTCTTCCTTGTATACCTAACTCTAGGTCAAAATAGAAGAAAATAAGGGGGGAAAGGAGAAGAGAAAGAGAAAGAGAAGTGGAGAAAGGGAGGACCATATTCAGTAATCCGGCCGCAACCCCAGGCCTGTCACTGCCACCACCTTCCCGCCGCCCCAGGTTCTCTCTCTCCCTCTCTCTCTCTCTCTCTCTCTCTCTCTCTCTCTCTCTCTCTCTCTCTCTCTCTCTCTCTCACACACACACACACACACACACACACACGCATGCGCGCGCACACACACACACAGTCTTTCACATCTGTATTCAACAGACACACACACACTTAGATCTGTCTCTAGAACTCACGATTTGGGGATGTGTTGTTGCTTCCCTTTTTTTTTGAGTTGAAATTTTCAGATTTTTGAGGTTGTTTGTGTTGTGAGATTTGGTTTAGGGTTTCATATTAGGGGGCGAGTGATTGGAGGACGTGGAAGGACTCACAGATGCATCTATATATATACACTGTGCTTTCCTTTTTTTTTTTTTTAAAGATATGACATGCACACAAATATATCTATATATATACACCTTATACACATATGCAAAGGAACAAATCTAAATTTCTACTCTGATTCCAACATCAATCATTCTCTCAGGTTTGGTCTTTAGTGGGTAGTTATACATGATTTTTTTTCACTTTTTTCTCCAGATTTATGTTACTTGTTATTTATTGGACAAAGAGCGATCAAGACCAGCCATGGCGTCACAAGACCAGCCATTGTTTGTAGTTCATATCCCTATATTTGAACTAGTTAGTGAAAAAAAATTGAACTTAGGTATTAGATCTATCCCCAGGTTTGCCTTGCATTCAAGGTGTTTGTTAAAAGTCTTTATGTTGAATTTCCATTAAGATTTTTTAGGTTGGGGTGTCTTTGGGGCTTCTAAGGTTGTAATTTCCATGGGATCTCTTCCAATTTTTATGATTGTTTACCTATCAATTAATTTTGTTGTTAAAAAAACAAAGTAGTAGACACAAATATTTATGTTGATTAATTGAAGATATAAGTATCGGGACGTCATTTTTTGGGTATTTTTTGGGTCCAACAATACATTTGTATGTTATTATATTACATATAGCCAATTAGTACTATAGTGGTAGAGTCTCAGGTTTGGTCTGTCATTTTTCGGGAGCTTAGTACTATAGTGGTAGAGACGTAGAGTCTCCTTGGCTTTGATTACTAAGTAGTGGAGTGGAGTGGAGTAATAGAAGTGGAAATAATAAAAAGGGAAATATTGGGGCAAGAATTATTACAACTACCAGTCATTTATGGACGACAATTACTACTAGTACTAGTAGGTAGTCTTTTGGGGGATTTGCTAGAAGTATGCCATGCTTTGAATTTATCTTTTAACCACTACTGCCTCATTGCTTTAGATTATTCTCTTAATGGATGTGATTCATGCAATTTCAATAGCATGTGCTTCTAAACTTCTCCATGCTTTTTTGTGGGCCCGTAGTTAATCTTTTGTAGAACTAACAATTTTGCCTTTTAAAAATTCCCTTTTAATTCAGCCAACAGCCATGATTTTAGTTATTGTTTTGGTAATTTTAGCTATTTTTTCCTTGTTTTTTTATTTTCACACACACGAGTGCGTACATTCCAACAGTTATGTTCATGAGTAGATCAGTTTTATTTGTTAAGGACAACTTTTGTCCTCATTGCTTTGCTTATGTGAATTTCCTTAATTAGTTGATTTCTATGTCACCGGATGTTGTATCAATTCCCAAGTTGAAGGCGTGGCCACCTATGGGTTTTTTGGTTTGCTACAATCTTTGTCATTTTCTTATGAAGGCTAAAGTCTTACCTTGACTAGAAAATTCCACTAGCAAATTGTCCAATTCTTGATGATAGACTTAGCCCTGCCAATTAGCTTTAATCTTTTTGATTTAGTAATGATAGTTTATGATTAAGGCACTCCATATGAATTTATTATTATTATTATTTTTTTGCTGCCGAATGATTCGACATACATTGGTGCAACCGTTGGAAGGATTACCCATAATCATTGCACTTTTTTTTTGTTTCGTTTTGATGTTGATTGTAAGGAAGGGTAGTTTGGGAAACTAAGTAGAATTTGTATACTAATTTAGGAAAGTGGACATTAATTTTGGGACATCCCCAAAAGGAAAGGGGGACACATAAAATGGGACGGAGGGAGTACATTTTTAGGGTATGTATGGTAATTTTCAAAAATCAAGGGGGGCTTGAGTCCCCCCTTGCCCTTACATATGTCCATCCCTGCATATCATGGATCGGAGGGGATGTTCACAGTGTTTATATGGGAATATTCATTGGAGCTATATTTTCATAATTAATACTAAAGGATTAAATTTGCCAGTACCCACACAATTACACTATATTTTCAATACACATGATCTATATGGATGTGTAACTAGATTCCTGCACTTGTAGATGTCAAAACACTATCTATGTTTCTGCACTTGCAGATATCAAATACTGAAGGAGAATTCTATCATTGACAGTTCGGAGTCCTCATTTTAAATGGATCCAAGACTTCGGTTTGTGCACTAGTTGTTGATTCTAATGGTAAGAAGATGCTCTATGTCCTACAGCTATTGATAAAGTTCATGGTGAAATACCCATTTACATATATTCATGCTTCTAAGTTCTAACTGATTTTTCTTAATGCATATTGTTTTATTTTGTTTAAGGATTGAAAAATTATATGTGGTATACAAATGTAAATTTAGCTATTTTCTGTTACTAAATGTTGATTTGAGTTTTGAGATTCAAAAGTTAGCCCTATGACAAGTCATTAAGGTAAGACGATGGTACTACCCTTTTCAATTATCATTTCATCAACCAAAGTGCTTATTTTCACTAACTTTAATGCTTTGGATCATAGAAGCGCTATATTGACAGTTTTGATTAACAACTTTTTAGTACAAATATATTCTTCATGTATACGCATTGCTTACTAGATATGTGTGTGTATATATAACATCTACAAGTTTGCATTAGGATTTTGAAGAAAGCTCGTGGTAATGCTTATGCACTTTCAGTTTCAACTTTTCAACTAGGCCCTGTTCAGTCAATATACATACCTGAAGCTTCAGAATTTGGTGAGGTAAAACTTCTCTTTTTGGTTAATAACTAGGAAGCAAACTGAAATAGGGTGAAAAAAAAAATTGTCTCATGGCTTCCTCTCTTTTTGGTTCCTAAAACATTTTGAAAAGACTTGTACCATGGTTTAACCATAAAAGACTACATAAGTCTGAGCCAATTACTTCTATTTTACCTTTATTTTTTCGTTTAAAGAAAAATAGTAAAATGGTTGCTGCATTCATCCTTCTTAAATGTAATGTTAGTTAGTATTTGATGAATAACTTCCAATTTTCCTTTTGTTTGTTGCTAATAAAAACTGGGCAATATAGAAGATGGTTATTTTGATCATTGTGCTTTACATAGTTTTAGTTTCCAAAAGTTGAGGTCACCCATTGAATATTTTGACTTACACAAGCTTTACTTCTTTGTTCATTACGTGTACATCACGTTTGTCACTATGAATTTTCTGATTGGCATGATCCTTTTTAGCTCAAATCATTTGAATTAAAAACCTAAGCAAAAGGACCTAAGAAAAAGAAGAATTGTTCTATGAATTTTGTGCTTGCCAATTTTGTTCCCATCTACTTTGCTTAATGATCCTTAAAGTCATGCTTACATTTAGCTAAAGAAATAACTTTTACAAAATCACATAACACTGCAGTAGACTACTACTAGTACTACATAGAAAATGTGTCTAGATGTCTCTATGTTATTTTTCCTAATTTGGTTGGGCTTTTCCCCTAATTTGGAGACATAAGTGCTAATTTGTACCAAAAGTAAACTAAAATAAGGGGCTGATTGGGGTTTGCTCGTGCATTTTTGTATGAGCCATCATATGTAAAACCATATGTAAAGAATATATGTATCACAACCCACATATTTGGTCCGCAGTAACTCTCTAATAGGACTAAAATCAGTACATTTCCCCTCTTCCATATACGATGTAAGAGCACCATTCTTGAAGTGTTTCTTCTGTGATTAATGATTCTATCCTTTTGGTCTGCTTAGTGTTTGATTTATGTATCACTATATCTAAATGAATAGTGAGGTTTATGGGTCTGGGTGATGGATTTTCTGATTTGTTTGCTAGGGAAAGTCCTTTGATTGTTACTCTTGATGATTTGATTGGTTCCACAAATTCTAGGGAAGCTTTATTTGTTTCTACCCCTATACACGGACCGGAGTCTCTCTTAATCTCTCGGTACATCTCTATCTCTCTCTTAATATATACTCCATAGTTGCTTTTCTTCTTTCATGTGGTATTGCTTTAATAAAACTAGAGCCTTAGGATGGTGAGGCAATTTTAGCTTTCTTCAATAAAGATATTATTGTTCCCAGTCACTGGGTTTTCTCTATTTACATATATACACACGAATGAATATGATGTATGTGTGTTTTGTTAATGTGATGTATGTATTTGCTCAAGTTCGTGGTTGATAGATAAAATATCGTCATTAGCATCATTTCTAAGTTGAAGAGTATACATACATACTCGGGTGTGGTGTTGAAATTTTGTTGAAATTGTATGTATCTTATGCATAGTTGTCAAATCGGGATTCGTATCGTGAATCAAAATGTCACAAGTGAATCAAATCGTGATTCACAAATCATGAATCGTAATATTCGGTAACAGAAGAGAAGAAATTGAAAACAAAAACATTAAGCTAGCTAATAACCAGGGGCAAACAATCCTTAAATATACCAATTGAACTATGGAAGCAAACTGAGATAGGAGTATATAATATGTAGACATATCTAGCAGTTTAGGGCAGAAATAATGTAGAGGAGGCCTATTTCTCTAGAATTACTTTGATTTACACAGAAAGAGTGATTACAGCTGCAAAGTTGTGGTAGCAATGGGTTGTTATGCAGCTTAAAAAGGAAACAAGTAACAAATAATTTTTAAAAAAATACATAGAACCTAATTTCTTTCATTCTGTAGAAATTACTCTCATTAACCATTCCACTACATCCAAACAATCCCTAGTTTTTATTGAGTTATACTAATCCCCCATGCACCCACAAAATCCAATGGTCTATGCATTAATGTGTGTTTAGTTCCTAAACAAATGGTGCCATATAAGTATGAACTCTTAAGGAAATTACGATTCGTAAACTTTTTAAACATTAGCATTGATTGTTTTTTCCCTTAATTCTTATTATGTACTTATTCGATTAATAATTCAATTGGGATTGCAGTTTCTCTACCAAATAACACTCTGATTAGCATTTGCTTTGCCCCTTTCATTAGCTTAAAGAGTTAAAGTTTAGGATAGATGCTGCCCATAAACAGTGTGCTGAGGCTTGGTTCAAAGTTAGGGGCAACTTATGGTCCTTAGAGCAATATTTTGAATAGCATTTGGAACCTCTTGGGTCAAGTCATGGTGATATTATTTTACTACAAAAACTAATGAATATAAAGCAATTATTTTGAATAGCATTTGGATTGTCCTTATTATAATAAATCCCAAAAATTTGAATAAAAGTTTTAATTGAAATGGGCTTAGTTGTGTGCTGGTACATCTCTAGTACTTCTGAAAATTACTTAACTATGTCTTTGTTATGGTAGGACCCAAGAAAGCATAGGAACAGGGAAACACCAAAGGCTAAGACACCCAGAGACACTGTCAAGGTGACTACAAGCTGAAGTTATTCTGTTCTTTATCCATTTGCCTATTTTCAACAGGAGATAAGTATACTGAAATTTCTATTCACTTTAGTTATTTGTCAAGCATTTTTAATCTTACTGTTGGAGCCTTCGTTGACCAGGTTGATTTTAGAATTCCTTGTTCTTGGCTCCTTTACTTCTTCTAAGTTCCTTTGGAAGGTTGATTAGGTGTAGTTATAGGAGTTCAAGTTTTTCCATCTAATTGCAAGCTGATAAATTGTTTCAATGGCTGGTAGGTGCTGCAAAAACCCCCTCATGCCTGGAAAGTTCTTTGTTGTTAATAGGTATGGTCTAATTACACGGACCTTCCTCATATATTAAAAAATTACACTAACCTCCCTTGAAGTTTGTAGTTAGGTTACACTTATCTCCCCTCCCGTTAGTCACCTGTTAGTTGACTAAACAGAAAAGGTAAATTTGTGTTAAACTTTTTAAAATGACTAGTTTGCCCTTCTTAGTCAAACCCATTAAACGAAAAATCATAAAACAATTAATTGTTCTCTCTCTCTCTCTCTCTCTCTCTCTCTCTCTCTCTCTCTCTCTCTCTCATATATATATATATGTGTGTGTGTGTGTGTATCACCACCGACTGCACCCACCGCTGCTCAAGCACCATAATAACCTACCAATCCTCCACTCAAAACCCCTTTCTATGGGCCAAAATCCTTTTCCACCCCAGACCATCCCAAGCCATATCTCATAATGATGCCGAACAACGCAGCCACCAATGAACACTAAAGTCACAGTTAAATCAATTGACTCACTAGGTGTGGTTTTACAATACGTATCTACATAGTTTTTGAATTGTTTGTGCATTAATTGACTCAAGTCTTAAATTGAAACTTGGAATTGTTTGTGCATTAATTGACTCAAGTCTTAAATTGAAACTTGGATTAATTACAATTGGGTGTACATGTATTGGATTTTTTGAGGTTGCAAGTGGTGATTGGCAAGTCTGGGATGGGATGGTGTGGTGTGGGGATTTCTAGGTGATCTGTGGGTAATCTTTGGTTTAGAGAAAATGCAAGAAAAACATAGTGGTAGAAATGGATGGAATCACCAAGCTTAATGGGCTAGTAAAAACATGCAAGCAAAAAACCCAATTGTTAGGGTTGTCTTTGCAATTGCAAGTTGCGTAGTTGATTCAGTCGCGTATATATAGAAAGAGAGAGTGTAGTGGTGCTGGGTTTTTTATAGAGAGGGAAGGTGTGGGTTGGTACCGAGGTGGGTGGGGTGGAGGAGGAGGGCGGTAGAGGTGAAAAGAAGAGAGAATGTATAGAGTATCCTTTTCATTCTTTCTCCTTGAAATGTTATACTGTATATGAATTTATCTAAGTCTAGGGCAAATTGGTAAACTACTCTTCTCTGTCACTCCTGATAGTAGACAAGGGATGTCTATGTAATTGTTCAAAATAGGAAGAAGGTCCATGTAATTAGGTCATACTTCAAGGGAGGTGAGAGTAATTTACCTTTTTTTTATGAAGCGCGTCAAGCATTCTCAGTAGCACCTTTATTACAAAGTAATTACACTTTCTTGTTCTTAAAATGTGGAGATAGGTTGTAGTTTTACAATGACTGATATCGAAGCAATTTGTAGCACCATGTAGTACTTGAGCTGGTGCCATAATACTGATGAATTTAGATCCTTTTTATTAGGTTTGAGCTTGGTGGTTTTAGAGCTTACTGAATTAGAGGTGAGTAATGTCCTACCGGTGTCTATGTTTAGATTAAAGTTTAGAGGTAGAAAATATTAACCTTCCTCAACTTTGGATTGCCGTGAATGTGGTATTGGATAAGGACAAGTAATAATAGGCAATTGTTAAGAGATTGCATGGAAGGGGAAGTGTAGAGTACGATATAGCAGTACATGAAATGTTGACCACTGAATGGATAGATCTGCCCTGCTACACAATGTCACATAATTTTGATCTCTTTATCTTCTAACAGATCTTTGTTGGGCACGTTATAATATGACTCCAGAGTTTATATAGCTCTGGTTCTCTATGTCAATGTGATATAGTTATTTATACATAAAGTTTACTTGATTTTGGGGATGATTTGTATACTTTTAATTTTGATGTATTTGATGTATAACAATATAGTTGGAATTCCATGTAGATAGTGAAGCCAAGACCTGTGCAAGCTTCCATTGGAGCAACAACTACACACAACAAGGTTGAGCCCGATGCTCGTTTGTGGGATCCTCAAGGGGGACACGATACATTGGCAGGCTTTGTTCAAGGGAAATTTGTGATTTGGTTCGAGTGTTGGTTAAAGATTGGTTGACTATTTTTGTCTCATTTTCTATGCTTTAAATTTCAGACATGGTTTATTTGTCAGTTGGTTTAGTTTAGTTTTGGATGGATTTACTCTTTCAATTTCAGACATGGTTTATTAGTTTTTGTTTGGATGTAGAAATAGTTTGTATTTAAGGATAACTATGCTTGTTTTGGATAATATTTCTTGTATTTAATATAGATTGAGCTTGTCTTTATTATGGTTTGGATTTGAGCTTGTTATATGTTTATAGTAAATGCGATGTGGCTGTGATGAAAATTAGGTGCAAATAAAATTGGGGAGCATATTTTAGTATTTATGTTTTTCATATTTAAAATAATTACTAACGGATCATTCCGTTAGTATTCTTACACGTGTTAGAAAACAAACCATTAGTAATAAACGTTAGTAATTGTCTCGAAAGTTTTAGAAACTGTCATATTACAAACCGTTTCCATTAGTATTTTTGCATACAAAAGTGTTAGAAAATAAACCGTTAGAATAAATATTACTAGCGGAATATTTCCGTTAGGAATAATAAATTACTAATGGTAAATTACAGTTAGTAATATGTTTACTAACTGTAATTTACCGTAAGTAATTTATTATTCCTAACGAAAAATTACCGTTAGAAATTCCGTTAGAATTATTAGCCACACTCTATTTCTAACGGTAAATTACCGTTAAGAATAATTTTACTAACGGTAAATTACTGTTAGTAATGTGCCCTTTTGGTGTAGTGTGTGAGAGTGATCGGTAGTCGAATCGATCAAACAAAATTTTCCATTCTAAAAATGTAGCATTAATAAGTAGGGTGTCGAATACCACAGGGAAGGATAAATAGAATATGCTCTAATTCGATTTTTCCTCAAACAAATAAAGAAAAGATGACGAAGGGTGAACGTGTGTCCGCATCGATATAACAACTACCATGAATTCACATGAATGCGCATATGAGATTCCTCCGTTTAAAATGTCCTTTTCCTTTTGATTGAAAAGTGAAGCATCCTGGCATTAACCATATGAAAATATGATCAATGGAAGAACTATTTCCCTTTTCTTTTTACTTACAACATAATACTTTAACCCTTGGTAAAATAGTGAATTCAATTAGTACTTCAAGTGGAAAGCAAATGAAGTAGGTTTCTTGGAAATTCATTGAATTAACGAGTTTTTAACTTGTGATTTGAAATCTGCATGACAAATTAAACTTGTAGAATTAAAGTGTGATCTAGATTTCAAAACAGAAGTGTTAGGAATGTTTAAAGGAGTGTTCCCATTAATAAAACTCAACTCATGGAAGAGGTCAGGGATCAACGTTTTAACACGTTTTCCCCAACTATATTACTATTCTATCATTAACACTTTTTCAGAAACTCGAATAATCATGACCACAACAACTAACACTAAATAAGAACAAGAAATTAGAGATCTAAAACATAAAATACGAAATGGAAATAAATAACGAAAACTAAATTAAACCTGAAATGAAGAGCAAGAATCCATGAATTACAACTTCAAAAACCTGTAAAATAAAATTAATCCTAAAGCTATTCCTACTCCTACTCCTACTCCTACTCCTACTCCTCTTGTGAATGGAGAAGAAAAATTATAAAACTAGGAAAAAATGGAAGGAAAAAAAAAAAAAAAAAAGCTCCCTCAACTCTATCTGATCCTCTCTTACATAGAAGAGTCAAAGGGAATAAATTACCTCATTAATCCGGGGTTACAAGCAGATTTCAAGGAAATCATCATTATTATAAAATTTGAGTCAATTTTCAAACTTATCCATGCCGGGTATTCTAGAAGATCATGACTCAACCAGTTTAGTCGGGGTAACTGATTGAGTTGTAATCACTAGACAACCGGTTGAACTTGGATAACCGGTTGCGAAGACAACCGGTTATATCAGTATAACCGATTGAGTCCTTCTTTGACATTCCTCTTTATTTCTTCCAGTTATATATTGCACTCTTCTCTTTTCAGCTCTTGTTATGCATTCATGAACTCCATTTGCACTGAACCATGAAATGACCTACAAAAGCACAAAAATACACACATTTGAGTGACATCATTATAAAATCAACTCATTCTCAAAATGTATGTAAAACTCGGGACTTGGGGACTAAAATATGCATTAAAGCCCTTGTGATTATGCTCTAAATATACAATATATATCTCTAATCACACCCCTAGCTAGCCCATTGATTCTTGGTATGCAAAATTTGTTCCGTAATAAGAAATATTTGGTACCTTTTTTTCTAGATTTGAATGAAAACAAATGTTTTTTTCTCACAAAATTATAAAAATAAATATTTTTTTACCCAAAACCACTCCGACATATATAGGCACATAAAAATCACTGGGATGTACCATAAAATTCACCCAATATACACCGGTCATTTCTTACAAAAAAAAAAAAAAAGAAAGAAAGAAAGAAAAAGAGGGTAAAAAGAACAAGTAAAGAAAAGGACAAAGCTTTAGTCACCTAGTGTTTTAGAGCCCGATTTAGCTCGAGCAAATATAAAAATTAGGTGATGAAATACCAATTTTGAGAAAAATTAAGTGTTTGGGTCAGTTTAAAATTTTAGTACTTAAACAAATCAGCTCACAAATAAAATTGAAAATCAATTGAAAAAAAGTAGTTTTTTTTGTTTTTTTTCAAACAATCACTGGCAAAAACATGGCCTAAAAGTTTAATTTGTTAAATGGCAAAAACATGCACCATGGCCTAAAAGTTTAACGATGTTGAGAAAATATCTGCATGTTGTCCTTTTTGATCATTTTATACATACAATTACTTTTTCAGTTTGTTTGTCAATGACTCTTGTTTTGAACAATTCCTTATTATTTCAGCTAATGAACCCAAACACCAAACAGTTTAATAAAAAAACAATCCCTAAATATTTTATCCCTAAAAAAAAATCACTAAATATTTCATCTGACCCAAATGGGCTCTTAATGCGAATGGATAAGTATTGGTGTATCTACATGTATATAGTCATGCGAATATTCAAGAAATTATTTAGTGAGTCCATCACACCACGGCATCATGATGTAGTGTGACGCCTCAATAATGGGATGGAAGAAGTGGCATGACGATAATTCATGACCCCAACAATACTACATACACTCTGAAAAGCATACTAATATGCACAACCTTGCTTAAAAATGTTGGATCTTGTGCAGAAAAACTTGCACACGCAAAATACCCAATTTTGTGTGTGCAGACTTTTCAGCACAAGGTCCAACTTTTTTAAACAAAGTTGTATATTTTAGTGTACTTTTTAGAGTGTGTGTAGCATTACTGGACATGACCCCTTATTTTCAGGGGCACATCATTTCTCACTTCTCATAACTAGTGACACGATCTAATGCGATCGGGATGTTAGATCACATCAATATTAAGACGTGGTATAACAACTTTACTGAATAACTTCTCCTACCTTATAATCTCTTTTCTGTTAGGAACAAAGATAACACTGATTTCATTCCTTTTTTTCTGGCAAATATCAGAGTAGGTAAAACATTGCAACCTCGATTTGATTGGGAGACAAATCTGTGATTTTTTTAAATATAAACTTGGAGCATCATCTCCACTATGCCGTCTATGCACTGTCCTCTTTTTGTGCGTCCTCTCTTCTTGGGGGCCCGACAACTACGAGTAATATTAGGTGTATCTAATTTTTGTATATACTTTTGTATATAAATATTTTAAATATATGTAATTTATATTATTTGAATTTTTCAAACTTTTTTGTACACCATTTATACAATATATGGTATATATATTTAAAGTATTTGTGTACAAAAGTGTATATAAATTTATGTTCACATAGCATTACTCGACTACAATACACCTTCTCAAAAAAAGGTAGATATCAACTCTAATCACATTTGTCATAACTAACTCATAACAGTGAAATACCTTTTTTATAACTGAATCACATTTTTCATAACTGGCTCATAATTAAACCATATTTTTATAACTAAATCACATTTATCATAACTAAATTTAATACTTTTTAATAATTTTAATAATGTGGCTCACGAGGTGATTCGGCGAAATAGACGGGGCGGGGCGAATTGACTCGGTAAGGGATATAGGGTGACTCGCTCCAACCCACTAATTCGTGGGTCAACGGGGCGAGGCGAGGCGGGACGGCTAACTCGCGGGTTGGTTGGCGAATTAGCCCGCAAGTTAGCCCGCAAGTTGCTTGCAAAAACTTATTTTTTAATATTAATAAAAAAAATTCTAAAAAATTGTTTAATAAAATACTTTATTTAAAAATAGTTTGTTGAAACAAGTATTTGGAAATTATTTTTTTTTTTAAATATTATTTTCTACTTAAAAGTTTAATAATAAATAGTTTATTTGAAAATAATACTAAATGAAAATGTTTTATTCACAGGTTGATGAGGCGGGGCGGGGTGGGTTCGCGAGGCGAGGTGAATTACGAGGCGAGGCGAGTTGGTGGCGAGTCGGTGGGTTAAACGAGCTGGGTCACGGGGCGAGTTGTAGGTTACAAAAATAGAAACCTACCCGAACTCATACCCAATAAATTAAGTCACAAACTGAATTCGTCCACGGAGCGAGACAAGTTACGACTCGCCAAATGACAAATTAGAGCGAGGCGGGCCAATTCACCCCGTTTGACACCCCTACATCCCCTTGTATATAAATCATCAGCTATCTCTAATTCTTCTTTTCGTTTAACAATTCTGTTGTTCACTGAAACCAAAAATTGCCTTACGTGTACCATGTGAAATTGCATCAAAATTGTCAGCTGCTTTCCATGTCACCAAAAGCTAACTACACATTAAAACAAGTGAAGTAAACTGACGATAGCATGTTGCACGTGAAACAAAGACAATTTGAAATTTAGTATTAAAGTCACCAACCCCCGACACATTTGACCAACCTTGATTGTAGGGATTGAATATAGTTTTTTTTTTTGTTAATATATGTCAATAAGACATATATTAAGGTTTTAAAAGTGGAAATAAATAAGAGAGATAAATACTGAACTTCACATCGGACAATGAAACTTACACTGTATTCCTTGTTTATTTCTACTTTTGAAACATTGACATTTATCCTAAGGACACATGTTAACAAAACCTTTGAATATATAAAAAAAAACAGTAATGCTACATCTACCGAAACAGTGCACCGAAAGTGTGCACCGAATTGATCCGGACCACTCATTTCAGTGGTCCCCACACGTTTTTGTGTGGGGACCATTGAAATGAGTGGTCCGGATCAATTCGGTGCACACTTTCGGTGCACTGTTTCGGTAAACAAATCATTTCCGAAAAAAAAAATAGACTATTATGAAAAGATTTTCATATGAGAAAGCAATTTATGACTCCCTGGATGAGAAAGCAACTATTGAATTTTGGAGCATCTCGAGATGTATTTATAGCTACTGACTCATCCAAAGGCTAAATGGTATTTTTTCACATGAGAAGCTGCTCACAATAACCGTACCCTATAATAAAATGTTTAGTGACTTGAAGCATTTAAACTCCATCAATCTTATTAATTAGCTTATTTACATTCCTTAATCACTTCTCCTCACACCAACACTGGGTAGGAGGAGTATTTTTGAAGAAGCCGGAGTTTTAGAAGATTTGGTGAAAGAAAAAAACTTGGAGTTACAAGAGGGTGTAATGTTATCAAGCGGGCTTTGCTCAAATAGTGTAACTTCTTTCTTCTTTGTGGGGTGATTGAAGGGAGAAACTATTCGGTGAGCCCGTCACGCCACGTCAGCATGCTGATGTGGTGTGACCATTTAATCTCAGCCATCCACTTGCCCCCTCCTTCTAGGGGGATCATGACAAGTGGTTATCAGATTTCAAATTTGAAATTCCACTAACCACTTGTCATGATCTCCTAAAAGGAAGGGACAAGTGGATGGTTAGGATTAAATAGTCACACCACGTCAGCATGCTGATGTGGCGTGACAGGCTCACTGAATAACTTCTCGATTGAAGGTTGACTCCCCTTTTGCCTGTCCTTGTAAAACATTAAAATATGTTATTACAGAACAAATTAAAACAAAACAATTAATTTTTAACTTAATTATGTATAAGTAGATCCTAAAAACATTCACCATAAGTTTAATCTGACATGTAATCCATTTGATCTGATGAATGTGATATATAATGCTTTGTATTATATAAGTGCTTATCAAATGTTAGATTATATTTGGGCAAAAAAAATGCTAGATTATATTAGTATTATGAGAACATTTTTATTCATCCAATTTTGGTTCACCATTTCTCACCTATGTATTCATTAGGGAGTAAAAATTAGGGCACACCCAAAAATACAATTTTTTGTACACAATTCAAAAGATGTGTCTATATCTCTTCTGTGATGTCACTGGACCCCACAATGCACAGGAGATAAATAAACAAATCTCTTGGGTTGTGTCCCAAAAGTTGTCTTTGGATGTGTCCCAAGTATTACCATTCACTGGATGACATGTATCTCATTCCATTAATTATGTTAATAGTACATGGGAAAAATATAGGAATGAAATGGGACTTAAGTTACCCAATGAAGGACTGAGTGAACAATGGTAAACCAAAAAAAAATGAGCAAAAATGCTCTCTACTATTAAAGTAACTCCAATCACCCACATGCTAATGTCAGATTTTAAAGCACTCTCACACACTAATTAGTAAAAGTTTTTGGAGATCACTTTGGTACCCTAAGCCAGTTTTGGTGTATATACACCAAAACCCCCCACAACCATTAGATGATACCCTCAAGAGACCCTAGACATCCACCCAATCAAGTCACTTTTAAAACAAAACCACATTGGTTTTGTCCCAAAGATACTTCCAACCCCTCCCCTTTACCAATTTAGCAGGTTGCCCAACCCCCTTTCTTTTGTGGCTGGTCGATATATGTGGATTCTCAAACATGACTTTTAGGGTCTGTTTGGGAAAGGCCAAAAGTGTAGTCCAATTTCAATTTTTATTTGATGCTTTTAGAAACCTAGTTTGGTGAGTGTTTGTTTCTCAAATAGGAATCTGTGTCCAGTTTAAAAATATTAAAATAGGTTCTATATCAAACTAACATTCACTTGATTCTCACAACAATCGGATAAAAAAAAATAGACTTTGACTGAACCATATTCTGCTTAAGCTTAATTTCCCAAATAGGCCATTAATCAGAACCATTCAATCACTTTTTCACGTGCCCTATTTATCTTTGTTTTTTGCCTTTTCATTTTTTCTTCATTTTTTTGAATAATACCATCATTTCCATTTTTTATTTATTTATTTATTTATTTTTATCACAAATAGGTTTCCACCACATTTACTAGTGGGCCCAATTAATTTTTATTGAGAGTAATGCTATACTTCCTAAATTTTGTATCTCAAACATAATTCTCAATATATGTAGCAATGAGACCATCTTCAATAATAACACACCACTATAAAATCCTCCCATGAAAATTAAGTGGACCCACAAGATATATCGGGAATAACATTAAGTCAAACATCTTTGAAGTTCTAAATGTCATTAAACTAAATACATTTCGGCTAATTGGAGTAATGTTATGTTTCCCAAATTTTGCTTCTCAAACATAGTTCTCAACGTATGTCGCAATGTGACCCACTTTTTTTTTTTTTTTTTTTTGGAAATACGAAAAGGACAATTTGACCACCTTCCACAATAGTGTATAATTATAAAATCCTCAAATGAAAATTAAGTGGGCCCACAACATATATTGGAAACATCATTAAGTGAAACATCTTTTAAGCACAAAAAGCTATTAAAACAAAATAGATTTTGGGTAACAGGAAATTAAGCCAAACAGCCCATAAAGAAAAATAAAAAAAACTCTTATGGCAAAATAATTTTCAATGGGAGTAATGTTGTGCTTTCCAAAATTTGTAAGTCAAACGTGGTTCTTAACCAGGGCCGGCCCTGAGCACATGTGACACATGCATGGGCTTAGGGCCCACCATACAAATGGGCCCTAAAATTGCTCTCCAGGCCTATATATATACATGTACTGTTTTTGTGCATTTGATTCTTGATACATTCTACATAAACTAAACATTTGATTTCCCAGAATACCAATAAATAACTCACAAATCAAACTATAATATATAAATATAATTGCAAATATATGTAAATTGACACACACAAAAAAATGCTTCGGGGGGCACTGCCCCCAAACCCTGATTGTGTAAAGGGCCCCAGTATACTAATCTCGCATGGGGTCTCCAATATCTCAGAACCGGCCCTGTTCCTAACACATGTCGCAATGTGACCAAATTTTTTTTTTTTTTGACATAAGAAAATAATAATGGGACCACCTTCAATGATAGTGTGCCACTATAAAATCGTCCAATAAAAACTAATGGGGTCCACCACATATATTGGGAACAACATTAAACCAAACATCTTTGAAGTTTTTAATGCCATTAAACCAAAAACTAATGGGGTCTACCCAAATTTTATTTCTCAAACATTGTTCTCAACATATGTCACAATGTGGCCAACTTTTTTTTTTTTTTTTTTTTTTGGAAATACGAAAAGAACTATGGGACCACCTTCAATAATAGAATACAATTATAAAATCCTCCAATTAAAATTAAGTATGCCCACAACATATATTGGAAACAACATTAAGTCAAACATCTTTCTCAAACGTGTTTCTCAATATATGTCGCATTGTGACCAATAGATTTTGGCTAACAGGAAATTAAGCCAAACAACCCATAAGGAAAAATCAAAACAACCCTTATGCCAAAATAATTTCATTGGGAGTAATGCTATGCTTCCCGAAATTTGTATCTCAAACGTGGTTCTCAACACATGTCGCAATGGGACCAATTTAAAAAAAATAAAAAAAATTTTGGGACATTAGAAAATAATGATGGGGCCACCTTCAATAATAGTGTGCCACTACAAAATCCTCTAAGTGAGCCCACAGCATATATTGGGAACAACATTAAGCCAAAAAATGGGGTATGAAAAAGGGGATAATTAATTTCCAGACAACCTTATATATATAACTTAAAAGTCAGTCTCTTGCTTTTTCAAAATTAAAAAAAAATATATATCAACTTTTTTTTTTGTAAAAGTAAAAAGCCGGCAAATTTACATGACGTTTGAGACCAGCACTTTATAACATTGTGAGTAACTCTTTGTAATGTTAGGAGCAACTCTTCAGAATGTAGGGAGCAACTCGTTTCAAAGTCGGGTGCAACTCTTCGCAAGGTTAGGAGCAAGTCTTCACAACGTTGGGAACAATCATCTCAACATTTTGGTGCAAGTTTATAACATTAAAAACATTAGTAGACCCAAACACAAAATAACTATTTAAAAATGATGATTATTTTTGATAATTTTTTAATTTTAAACAAGTAGTTGACTGACTTTTAAAAATTCCATAGAATTTTTTTACATAGAGTTTTTAGTAGTTTTTTGGCGTTATCAAATGTACCGAAAAAAGTGCTAATTTATTTTTATTTATTTTTTTCATTTCACCACACAAATTGGGTTATTAGGAACCTTCAAGGATCCTTTTCATCAAAATAGAAGTTGGAAATAACGAAAATTTAAAACTCAATAGAGGTATCACTGACCGATCCTATGGGTACCACCAACCGGTCCTAGGTACCTATTTTAGAATTCTCCATTAAAAACAGCTAAGAACATGATTTGAACTCACACAAATGTACCCAAAACATTTAAAACTCTAACCTCCTTTGCAAACGAAGCCATTGAAGTTTAAAGCATTCCATAAACTCTCGGAACCATTTCTACAAAACTTTTCAAGTCGACTTTGGAAACATATATACTCTACGATTCCATAACATCTACATAATCACAACTTTGTGGATTATAAAATATATATCGATTCACGAGTAAAAACAACACGACAAACTCATATCCTATTATAGCAAGAACTTTAGCAACTACATATGTTCCTACCGACACCATTTATATCACGAAGGCAGAAATCACAAACATATATACACGATGATATGCCCGAATGGTTCTACTATGTAACCGGCACCATCATAAGCGATATGTGGGCGGTCCCCGACTAACAGGTCGGGAAGACCATGCAAGCATGGCTTGCCACAGGACAGCTCACCCAGACCCCGAGGCATGATCTAGAATGTTCCAGACAGTTTCCTATACAAGTTAGAATACTAATGGAAAGTATAAATTGTTTCCTAATCCAATTAGGAAAACCCCTTGATTGATGCCAATCAATCCTAAATCAGATTGTATTACTTAATCTATCTAATTTTCTTGTATGAGTAGGTCTCTTGCATCTATAAAAGAGACCACTCACCCCCATAGAAAGGGATCAATTTTTTAGTCTGCATAGCACCCCTATCGCAATCATAATCGTGCCCAGGTGACCTCTGGTAGCTCCAAACTCTTGTTGGTTCACCAAAGGTCCTCGATGTGAATGTGCTCAGATATACACGTGGACGTAGGTTCCTTCATTAACAGGGCCGTATCCAGAATTTGAAGAAACAGATTGACAGAATGGCCAAAAAACTATAATAGAAAGCTACTCAGGACCATGTCAATAGCGAGACAGAGTCATCGTTCTCTAACCTAATCACGAGGTTTACCATGCCACAAAAATTCAAGCAGCCTCGCCTGGATTCACACGATGGCTCGGGTAGCCCGGTAGACCACGTCTGAACCTACAAGGCCCAGATGGCTCTCGCCACCAATGCTAACAAACTATACTGCCTGGCCTTCCTAGCACTTTGAAAGGCCCGACCGCTTAATGGTTTCACTCCCTGAGGCCTCGATCGGTCAAAGACTTCAAGGAGCTCAGCAAACGATTCATTAGCCAGTTCATAAGCATGCTTAACCGGCCGCAACCTAACACCCAGCTATTCACTGTCAGACAGCGGAGGTGTGGATATCGCATTTTTCTTACCTACAACTTTTCTTTTAAAATCTTTTTCGATTTAAAACACAAAACAATGAGTCGCCACTTAATTTTTAAAAGGAAAAATTAAGAAACCATTTTTAAAGCAAACTGATCTTTTTAGAAACCAGAGATTAACTATGTCCGGGAATTATGGAATGAGAGAGGAAGGAGCCCGTCGGACTAAAACACCCTCTCTCATCCTAACTTGCGATAGGCCTCTACTCAACATCCTTCTAATCGAATTATTAATTTAAATGTGCCATCAAATAATACATATGTATAAAATATACATTACAAAAGCATATCTAAAGGGTGTAAGATTGCAAGTGATAAAATATCATTCAAAAGCCACGTAATTCAGGTAGCAAGCAATATGATATGCACATAGGGAACTAGAGAACTTACCCGGGATCAGGCCGCGAATATTTAAACGTGCAAATGCATGCAAATAGATAAAACCTAGGAAAAGAGTCTCTAATCCATATATACAAGTAAAGCAAAACCTAATTCTAAGGTGTCGCGCATTAAGTTGAACAATCGATAAAATTAAAATAAACTAAAGAGGAGTTCAAGAAATCATACCTTAATAGCGCTACAAAACAAAGGGTTAGTCCACATGATATACAATATATAAAGTTGGATCTTAAATAACAATCCTAGACTTCTAGCTTAAATCTATCAAATGTAATTAAATCTAAAGCAAACAAGTCCTAATTACAAGCATCAAGCCACATGGATGAATATGTTCATGAACAGAATAAATTATGAAATAATCAGTGATTTAGATCACTTAACCTTTGAATTCAAGCTTAACTAATTATTATTAAAACATGGTTTGAGCCCTAGGTCATAGAAAAGTCATTTGGACCATTATTTACAAAGTTGGTCAAATCTGTCATAATATTCTGAAAATTGCGTAGAGCAGACCAGAACTTTAACAAACTAAAAGGCATGCTTCCCATGTTTTGATCTTGATGCATTTTGGACACAAGATGACTCTATGAGTCTAGTTTCCAAATCAAAAAGAAAATCAAAGTTTCAACGGTTAGATCTCTGGGAAAAGGACAAACATCAGACATCACTCAGAGATGTACAACTCTCTGTCCAGAGATTTGTTTGATTTTTTAAAAATAGTGAAAAAATCAGAAACACTTTGTTCTTTTTAGGGTATCTTCGTAACACATTAAACCTCATATAAAAAATTATTTGAAGTCAAAGAAACTTTGTTAGGGTTCTAATCTATTAATTTTAAAACGGATTTGCTGTTCTGAAATTCTGGACAGATTATTGTTACTTCACAAAACTCATGACCAAACCACTTTAAAAATGAAATTTCCTTAAAACAAAAATTACAGTGGTAGAACTTTGAGTTATAGATATTTTCCCGTTGGTTTCATTCAGTTCCAACAGTTCGATGTTGAACTAAAAATCTTTGAACAAAAACTGTTTGTGAACTCACTATTTTCATTTGTCAAGTTCAACTTTTATTTATTAACCCCAGCTATTAAACCATGAAGTTGGGTTTAAACCAAACCACTTCTCCTACCATTTGATGGTCATTGGAGATCAAGACATGACTAAAACTCATGAGTTTTCAAGGAATATAAGGAGACTCCATGAAAACTCAAGCTTAGAGGACCCAAACCATGGTAGGGGTTTGGATTCATCTACTTGTTCTTAATAAAATGATGATCAACTTTAAATCTCATGTGAATCATAAGCTTACATGAGACTAAAAGATCAAACTCATGAGATTCAAGTGAGATATGGAAGATCCCCAAGAGTCTCAAGAGAAGAGCATAAACAAGAAAAAAGGAAGAATCAAAGAACTAGCTCATGAACTTCAAGAAAATATAGAGAAGATCCCATGAAATTCCAAGTTAGAGAATCCAAGTCATGAATATGGACTTGGATCCATCTATTTGTTTACAAAGTGAAGTGATGATCAAACTTTGACTCCCATGTGAAGCATAAGCTTACATGAGATTCAAAATATCAAACTCAAGAGCTTTCAAGAGAGATATTGAAGATCTCCAAGAATCTCAAGAGAAAAGTATAAACAAAAAGAAGAAATGAAATCAAGAAAACTAAGAGAGCAAGTGCTCTAAATCCATAAAAGAAAACTAACAAGAGTAGAGTATCACCTCCAACTATCCTCAAACTTCTATATTTTGAAGATCTTCCAAGCTCTTCTTTCAAGTTCTCAAAAAACTCTCTTTACCCCAAAATTCTTTTTGTTTCTTGATCTCCCAATATTCTTTCCTCTTGGTCTCCTAATATTATTTTTTTTTCTCTCTTGGTCCCCCCTTTTCCAATGAAGATACCTCTCCTTATATAGACAAAAATACCTAGGTAATTTCAGTGAGTTCGGAGTAAAAAACAGCTGTAAATACAGAATTTGGTGGTACAATGCGTACTTTCTGAATAAAGCAGACTGCTAGAGCTAACGGCAGTCAGGAAATTTTCTGCGGCACTCAGGGAATGTCGGAACGACACTTCGTGACTGCCGCGGCGGCATTCCATGACTGCCGCGCCAAATTATGCATTGCCGCGTTTATGTCAATCTTACTTTATCAGTTTTTTTTGTTTTATCCGTATACATATACGTATTGTACCACAAAATACAGACTTTAAAAGCAAATGACAGTCAGAAAAATGTCGGCGGCATTCAGTGAAAGCCGGCCCGACATTCTGTGAGTGCAATGAGTGCCGCAAAAACTGCCGTGTGCCGGTTTCCGTTAAACTTCCCCTTTTAGGTCTTTTCTTTTATCCTTTTTCTTCTAAAAAACTTATTTTTGAGGATCTTGGACAAAAGTGATGTTTTCACTCCTGAATTCTCCTGAATACCCGGTATTTCTTTTTCTGTGAAAATTTTATCGCGTTTGGAGAACTTTCTGAAGAGTTTCGAATACTTCAAATCTTTCGGTCCTTATCATCATCGGACATGGAGGTAACACTCTCCTTAGTTTGATGTTTGGTCAAAATCGTGCCCCATGATGAGCTGCCTACGTATCCCATCAGGAATCAGACCAAAACTTAGTTCGGGCAAGGGTCAAAACACACGCAGGCACAAGTAATCACACAGATGAATGCACCTATCCTGTCGTGATGCACATGCTTATGCAACGGTAAAATAAACTCGACTGAGCAAATGTCATGCTTACTTCTATATCATGTCTTCTCTATATGTGACGCGCATTTCATGGTGCGCTTAGTCAGAGAAGATTTACCAAATGTTGACCGATGCAAAGATTCGTTTGCAAGGGTCGAGAAAATACATTTCTGACTTCCTAAAACGAGGGTTAACGCAAATATGTTACGAGAACCGAGACTGCAAATCCGTTACGCTCCCAAAACGAGGATCAACGTAAATCTGTTATGAGGAACGAGAATACAAATCCGCTATATTCCCAAAATGAGGATTAACGTAAATCTGTTACGAGGATCGAGAATACAAATTTGTTATATTCTCAAAACGAGAATCAACGTAAATCTGTTATGGGTATCGAGAATACAAATCTGTTATATTCCCAAAACGAGGGTTAACACAAATATGTTGCGAGAATCGAGAGTGCAAATCCGTTACACTCCCAAAACGAGGGTTAACGCAAATATGTTGCAAGAACCGAGAGTGCAAATCCGTTACGCTCCCAAAACGAGGATCAACGTAAATCTGTTACGAGGATCGAGAATACAAATCTATTACGCTCCCAAAATGAGGATCAACGTAAATCTGTTACGAGGATCGAGAATAAAAATCTGTTATATTCCCAAAATAGAGGATCAAAGTAAATCTGTTACGAGGATCGAGAATACAAATCTGTTATATTCCCAAAACGAGGGTTAACGCAAATATGTTGCGAGGACCGAGAGTGCAAATCCGTCACACTCCCAAAACAAGGGTTAACGCAAATTTTTTACGAGAAGCGAGAGTGCAAATCCGTTACACTCCCAAAATGAGGGTTAACGCAAATATGTTGCGAGGACCGAGAGTGCAAATCCGTTACACTCCCAAAACGAGGGTTAACGCAAATATGTTGCAAGGACCGAGAGTGTAAATCCGTTACACTCCCAAAACGAGGGTTAACGCAAATATGTTACGAGGACCGAGAGTGCAAATCCGTTACACTCCCAAAATGAGGATCAATGTAAATCTGTTACGAGGATCGAGAATACAAATCTGTTATATTCCCAAAATAGAGGATCAAAGTAAATCTGTTACGAGGATCGAGAATACAAATCTGTTATATTCCCATAATGAGGGTTAACGCAAATATGTTGCGAGGACCGAGAGTGCAAATCCGTCACACTCCCAAAACGAGGGTTAACGCAAATGTTTTACGAGAAGCGAGAGTGCAAATCCGTTACACTCCCAAAATGAGGGTTAACGCAAATATGTTGCGAGGACCGAGAGTGCAAATCCGTTACACTCCCAAAACAAGGGTTAACGCAAATATGTTGCAAGGACCGAGAGTGCAAATCCGTTACACTCCCAAAACGAGGGTTAACGCAAATATGTTACGAGGACCGAGAGTGCAAATCCGTTACACTCCCAAAATGAGGATCAATGTAAATCTGTTACGAGGATCGAGAATACAAATCTGTTATATTCCCAAAATAGAGGATCAAAGTAAATCTGTTACGAGGATCGAGAATACAAATCTGTTATATTCCCAAAATGAGGGTTAACGCAAATATATTGCGAGGACCTAGAGTGCAAATCCGTTACACTCCCAAAACGAGGGTTAACGCAAATATGTTGCGAGAACCAAGAGTGCAAATCTGTTACACTCCCAAAACGAGGGTTAATGCAAATATGTTACGAGAACCGAGAATACAAATCTGTTATATTCCAAAAATGAGGATCAACGTAAATCTGTTACGAGGATCGAGAATACAAATCTGTTATATTCCCAAAATAGAGGATCAACGTAAATTTGTTACGAGGACCGAGAATATAAATCTGTTACACTCTCAACAGCAGGGCAACTACCTTCAGATTAAAACGGGAGTCGAACAGACTCAAATTCAATTCAATTTTTAAACCCACTAGCCAATTAGATTCATTTCAATTTTCTAAAATCAAGGGTCCATTAGACTCATACAAATTCTCTTCTTAGTCAAACAAATGTCATTCAATTTACTTTCAAAAATTCGGAGTCTAGTACATCAGACTCAAATCAATTCAAATTTCTAAAATCAGGAGTCCACAGGACTCGAATCCCTTTTTTTCATTTCTAAAACTGGGAATTCAACGGATTCAAATTATTTCAAATTTCTAAACCGGGAGTCCGATGGACTTAAATTATTTCAAATATCTAAAGCCAGGAGTGCAATGGACTCAAATCCACTTCAATTTCCCAAAATCGAGAGTCAGTTAGACTCCATTTAATTCAATTTTCCAAAATTGGTAGTCAATCAAGCTTAATTTTTCAAACTTTGATAAGGAGTCAGTCAGACTCATATAAACTCAATTTTACCAAGTCCGGAGTCAATTCGACTCAAATCGAGTTCAAATTCAAATGCTAAATTAGGAATCACCTAGACTCGACCTAATTCATTTTCTGAAATCAGGAGTCAGTCAGACTCAAACAAATTCAATTTCACCAAGTCAGTAGTCAATTTGACCAAATCATATTCAAATTTAAATCCTAAATCAGGGGTCAATCAGACTTGATTCAATTCCTATTACGCAAAATCGGACAAAACCAGGAGTCAATCGGACTCAAAGAAATTCAAATTCACAAAATTTGGACTTAAAGAATTTCTATTTCACAAAAGAATTTTTACAAAATTGGGAGTCAATCGAACTCAAAGAATTTCTATTTCACAAAATTGGGAGTCAACCAGACTCAAAAGAAATTCTAATTCAAAAAAACAAGAGCCAATCATACTCAAAAGAATTTCCAATTCCAAATCATGAGTTAATCATACTCAAAAGAATTTCTAATTTCAAAAGATTGGGAGTCAACCAGACTCAAAATAATTTCAAAATTCTAGAACATGAGTCAATTGGACTTGAATCAGATTCTATTTCACAACACTGAGAGTCAATCAGACTCAAATCTAAAATTGGGAGTCGATCAGACTTAAAGAATTTCAAATTAAAAAGACAGAGTCAATCAGACTCAATTCGATTCAAAAACTCTAAAATTTGGAGTCGATCATACTCAAATGAATTTTTCTAGAATTAGGAGTCAATCAGACTCAAACAAATTCACATTTCATACAAATGGAGTCATGCAGACTCAACCAATATATATGCATATACATATTTTTATTTTTTTTTCACACGAATGGAGTCACACGGACTCAACAAATTCACTTTTTATACAAATGGAGTCACACGGACTCAAAGAATTTCTTATTTCAAAATCGAGGGTTAACATTTCAAATTTCTTTTATCAGAATCAATTTTGACTCAACAAGAATCTCAAATCTCAAAGTCGGAGTCAAGTCGCCTCAACAAAAATTCCAATCTTCAAAATCAAGAGTTAAGTCAGACTCAATTTATTTCAATTCCCAAAATTGAGAGCCAAATCAGACTCAAATCAGTTCAATTCAGTTCATCGGGGTCAGTCAGACTCAGTTTTATTCAAATTCTAAAATTAGAAGTTAGTCAGATTCAATTCAATTCAATTCAATTTTCAGAATTGGGAGTCAATTAGACTCAATTCAATTCAACTTTTTAAAATCTAGAGTCAATCAGACTCAATTTAGTTTGATATTCTAAGATTGGGATTCAATCAGACTTAAATAAATTCAATTTCACCAATTCAAAAGTCAATCAGACTCAAAGAATTCCTGTTTCACAAAATTGGAGTCAATCAGACTCAAAGAATTTATATTTCACAAAATTGGGAGTCAATCAGACTCAAAGAATTACTGTTTCACAAAATTGGAGTCAATCAGACTCTAAGAATTTCAGTTTCACAAAATTAGGAGTCAATCATACTCAAAGAATTCCTATTTCACAAAATTGGAGTCAATCAGACTCAAAGAATTTATATTTCACAAAATTGGGAGTCAATCAGACTCAAAGAATTCCTGTTTCACAAAATTGGGAGTCAATCAGACTCAAAGAATTCCTGTTTCACAAATTTGGAGTCAATCAGACTCAAAGAATTTCAGTTTCACAAAATTAGGAGTCAATCAGACTCAAAGAATTCCTGTTTCACAAAATTGGAGTCAATCAGACTCAAAGAATTTCTATTTCACAAAATTGGGAGTCAATCAGACTCAAAGAATTCCTGTTTCACAAAATTGGAGTCAATCAGACTCAAAGAATTTCAGTTTCACAAAATTAGGAGTTGATAAAGCTCAAAGAATTTCTATTTCACAAAATTGGGAGTCAATCGGACTCAAATAATTTCTGTTTCACAAAACTCAAAGAATTTCCATTTCACAAATTTGGGAGTCGGATTAGACCCACAGCATTCAAATTTTCCAAAAATCGGGAGGCAATTCGACTCAACAAGAATTTAATTCTTACAAAATCTAGAGTTCATCAGACTCAAAGAATTTTCTTATTTCCAAAAATTTGAGAGCCAATTTAGACTCAAGGAATTTTTAAAATTTCTAAAATCAAGAGTCAAATTAGACTCAAAGAATTTTCGTATTTCCAAAATTGGGGATATCGCAGTTTTCTTTCTACCCATAGCTTTTCTTTTAAAATTCTTTCAAAAATAGAAAACAAATGAGTCGCCACTTAATTTATTAAAAGGAAAATTAAGAAACCATTTTAAAGCAACTGATCTTTTGCGAAACCAAAGATTAACCAGGTCCGGGGATTATGGAATGAGAAGGGAAGGAGCCCATCGGACTAAAACACCCCTTCTCATCCTATCTCGCAATAGGCCTTTACTCAACATCCTTTTAATTGAATTACTAATCTAAGCATGCCCTCAATTAATACATAGATATACGTATACATCACACAAACATGTCAAAATGGTGTAAAATTACCAATTTACAAAATGTCATTCAAAAGCCACGTAATTCAAGTAGCAAGTAATATGATATGCAATAAAGAACAAGAGAACTTACCCGGGATCCAGCCGCGAATATTAAACGTGCAATGCATGCGATTAAATAAAACCTAAGAAAAGAGTCTCTAATCCACATATATACATGTAAGGCAAAATCTTAATTCTAATGTGTCGCGCATAAAGGTTGAAAAATCAATAAAATCAAGAAATAGAATAAACTAGAGAAGAGATGTGAAATTGTACCTCAAATGCGCTACAAAACAATGAGTTAGTCCACATGATATACAAAATGTAAAGTTGGATCTAAAATAATAATCCTATACTTCTAGCTTAAATCTATAGAATATAGTTAAATCTAAAACAAATAAATCTTAACTACAAATGTCGATCCATATGGATGAATATGTCATGAGCAAGAATGAATTATGAAATACTCAATTGTTTGGTTCACTTAAACTTTGAATTCAAGCTTAACTAATCATTATTGAAATATGGTTTGAACCTTGACTCATGAAAATTTCATCTAAGCCATTATTCACAAGATTTGATGAAAACTAGTGCAGATTTCTGGAAAGTGCTGAGAGCAGATCATAACTTTAAAAATGAAAAAGCGTGGTTCCCGTGGTTTGATCTTGATGAATTTTGTACACAAGATGCCTCTGTGTGTCTAGGTTTTAACTCAAAATAGAAATCAAAGTTTCAACGGTTGGATCTCCGGGAATTGGACAAAAACCAGACATCACTCAGCATTCTGCAAACTTCTGTCCAGAGTTCTTGCACGATTTTCTACAAATAGCATAAAGATCATAAATGCTTTGTTCTTTTTAGGGTGACTTCCAAACACATTAATCTACTTAGAAAAAATTATTTTGGGTCACAAACACTTTATTAAAGCATTGGTTTACTTATTTCAAAAGAGTGTTACTATGCTGAAACTTTGGACAGATTGTAGTGTCCTTACAAAACTCACAACCAAGCCACTTTAGACATGAAACCACCTTAAAACAAAAATTACAGTGGTAGAACATTGTGTTGTTGACACTTTCCCGTTGGTTTCACTTGATTTCGACGGTTAGATTTCGAACTAAACATCTTTGATCAAAAACAGTTTATGAACTCACTGCTTTCATTTGTCAAGTTCAACTTCTATTTGTTAACTCCAACTATTGAACCATGAAGTTGGACTTAAACTAAACCATCTTCTCCTACCATTTGATGGTCATTAGAGACTAAAGACCTTTATATTTATAGATTTCAAGTGAAGTATTAATGGACTTCATGAAATCTCAAGATAAAGAATCTAAACCATGAGGATGAGCTTGGACTCAAAACCACTTTCTCGTACCATTTGATGATCATTGGAGATGAGGACATGACTATGCTCATGAGTCTCAAAGGAATATAGAAAGGATTCCATGAAACATCAAGGTTTGGAGGATCCAAGTCATGAGTGTGGACTTGGATCCATCTATTTGCCTATGAAATGGAGTGATGATCAAACTTTGATTCCCATGTGAAGCACAAGCTTACATGGGATTCAAAAGATCATGTTCAAGAGATTTCAAGAGAGATATTGAGAATCTCTAAGATGTCTCAAGAAGGAAGTATGATCAACTAAAGAAATGGAGCAAAGAAAAAATAAAAAAGGTTTGAGGATTAAAGATTTAAGAAAAGGAAGAATGTAAATAGACAACTTATGGTTAGAGGATCACCTCCAAATTATCCTCAAAGTTTTTCTCCTTTGAAGATCTTCCAAACTCTTCTTCAAGTTCTCCCAAACTCTCTCTTTTCTTTCAAATATGTGTTAGTATAGTGGTGGTTATCTCTCATGTATTGTGTTGTATGTCTCCTTTTTTTCCTCAAGGAAGATCCTCCCTCTTTTATAGACAAAATTACCAAGTATTTTCAGTGAATTCGGAGTAATCTGGTGGTACGTATTTTCATTTGGTGGTACAATACGTACTTCCTGAAATTAGACAGACTGCTGCCCAGGGCGGCATTCAAAAGTAATTTGCGGCAGTCCGTGGGTGCCGCCGCGGCAGTCCGTGACTGCCGCGCGGCACTCAGTAAGTGCCGTGCCAAATTATTGATTGCCGCGTTTTTGTCAGCCTTACTTTATCAGTTTTTTGTTTTTACCCGCATACACATACATATTGTACCACAAAATACGGACTGTTTAAACAAACGGCAGTCAAAAAATGTCGGCGGCACTCAGTAAATGCCGGGCCGGCACTCACTGAACGCCGTTCGGCACTCACTGAGTGCTGCACGGCACTCACTGAGTGCCGCGGCATACTGTCGTGCGCCGTTTTCTGTTCAACTTCCCTTTTTAGGTCTTTTCCTTCTTCTTTTTTCTTAAAGAAACTTATTTTTGAAGATCTTTTCCGAAAATGGTGTTTTATACCTGAATTCTCCTAAATACCTGGTATTTTCTTCTTTCTGTGAAATTTTATCGCGTTTGGAGAACTTTCTGAAGAGTTTGGAATACTTCAAATCTTTTCGGTCCTTATCATCATTGGACGTGGAGGTGATGCTCCCCTAAATTCGATCGGTCAAAATTGGGGTGTCTACAGTGATAAAAGGGGTTTTCAGCAAACGAAGTTTGCCCCTAGTCTGGAATGAGGGATCTACAAGTGCAAACGATATTGCAGGTGTTTTTCGGACTGAGAACCAAGTAAGGCTCGCCTACTTATTCCCGAATGGGAATCAAGTCCAAAGTAGTTCGGCTAAAGTTTGAAAGAAAGTGCTAGATCATAGCAAAGGTGTCGACCGAACCGAACAGGTTGCCTACTTATCCCCGAGTGGGAATCAGGTGGAGCGTAGTTCAAGTACTCTGGAGGCCTTGAAAGAATTAGGCTTCAAGAATTGGTGGGCTTTTCGAGCCATGTTTCCATATAGGTCTAGGGAGTGCATGTCATTTGTGGTAGCCCTTGTGTAGCATGATGAACTACTTTTTCCTTTATTCTCAGTTCTCTTTTCTTTTCTTCTTTTTGTTTTTTTTATTTGACGGTTGATTCTTTAACCTTTTCAATAGCCAGTTAATTTTTACAACTCTCATAATACATCGTGTTTTAATCATACTCTATCATACTCACAAAGCAGTATCAACCCTTCAAATCACTCTTTATCTTTTTCAAAGATATATCTCAATTATTTTAGGCCCACTTAGCCATTGGGCCTCTCACAAAATTTTGAGACTAAATGATACTTTCAAATTTCTCTTTTCATTTCTAATTTCTTTTCTTTGTTTAGAACAACACAAAGCCTTGAGATAATTCATGTGCCAATGCTGTTCTTTGAAGTACTCAAGAATTCTGAATCTTATTCTCTGCTTTTTATTTTCTCTTTCATTTGTTTTCTCTACCTCACTATCTCTTATTCTCTTCATGATTTTGACTGGCTAGGATCCAGAGTTTGAAATCAACACGCATCTTATTTTTGCTCTAACTTTTGCCTAGGCACCCTTTCGGGTTTTCATCCTAGCGAGCTTCTTTTTCTTTTCTCTTTTTTGTGCTCTAACTTTTGCCTAGGCGCCCCTTCGGGTTTTCATCCTAGCGAGCTCTTTCTTTTCTCTTATTTTTTTTTTGGAAGAATAAGTTCATTAAAACGTTTTGCTACCACCAAGGATCAAGTTATGGCTTCGAAATGGCTGGGGTCATCTTTTAGGCTTGATATTTGAGAAAAGGGGATGGTGAGCAAGCTTTAAGTTCCAAGTTCATCTTTTCAAGATTGAGCAAGAGTATCTTTAAATTCTTAAAGTAAAGCTAATCAATTCTCTACTCTTCTTTGGTTTTGGCACAAAATTTGCTTTGATCACTTGGGGATCTTTTTCAATGCAAAGATTTATCAACAAAGCATTTTCCATGATCTTTTGAAAAAGTGATTTTTTTCTTTTCTTTCTTCTTTTCTTTTTCTTGGCTTAATGATCTATACATTCACAAATGGGCACATTGAATTAAGCGAAGTGAGATTTTATTTAACTAGTAGAGAAAGAGGATTACATTACTCGACTCGATAAGAAGAGACTTGAGAAATAAACTCGATAACCGATTGACTCAAAAACTTGACTGGACTTGACACTTGACTCTTACTTGATTACAAACTGGACTAGACTCGACTTTGGTCTCAATTGGAGTGTCACAGATGATCTTCAATTCATTATATTTCCAAGAGCATCCACATTCGCTTTAACAACAGTGTTCCCAAACACTATCACCTCACTAACATCATTTGAACCTTCGGGTTCGCCACCCGTGTTTGCGGAAACATTATCTGCTCCTATGGCCAATTTCTCAGTTAAGTGACCCGTCTTCGAATCATTAGGCTCCACAAGCTAATCAACCTTAACATAATCCTTTTCATTATCTTCTATCTTCTCACGCTTGAATTGCCAACCCAAACTGTTCTGGGTTTGATGCTATCTCGCCTACAGTCATGTTTCATTTTTTTAATCAATTTTGATTGAAAAAGAACGTTCATCTTGTTATTATTTTTCACATTTTCTTTTGCAAATGCTTAGTGAAATGTTCATGAACGGTTCATATGTCACACGGATGCAATGCATGTATGTGTGTGCCTATTCTATATGCCAAAGAAACAAAAAAACCTAATCCTAATACATAAAACACATAAGCACATAAAATCCTCATTCATGTCAAATGCGCCAATTTCACCTCTCATTGTGATCCTCACTACCCTTTCAAAGGTCGGGTATTCAAAATTTTCGAAAAGCATTTCTTAAAATGATGAGATCTTTCAAAAACAATTCTCAAGGATTTTGAATGAGAATGTGAAAATATTTCTCAATAAAGATGATTGGATTGAAATTTTGCTTTGAAATTCATTTAAAGAGCATTTCTTCCAAAAATAATTCCCAAAATTTTCGATTTTTCCTTAGAAGATGATCATGTAAAAATATACCTTAACAAAGGTTAGTTTGGAGTTTTAATAAAAAAAAGTGAACTCGAAAGATTTTTTTTGAAAAAAGCGAATGAAATTTTTTGGAATAAAGATGGCAAAAATCCGTTTGCTTTCAAAGATGGATTTAAAATTCTTTGGGTAGAAAAATCACATGATTGGATTATCACCGTACTTTTCATGAATTTGGATACATACAAGGCCAATGATGCTTAGCAAAACATGATACACGAGATGTAATCTTATAATCAACATCTCACACATTCCCAAATGTCATGGGACATGAAGAGGAATTGCTCAAAAGTGATTAAGAGTTTACACATCCTATATCAAGTAAGTATCGTCATCATCTCAAGTAATCCCTTCCGGGCATACAACACTCCCAAGCACATAACCCTAATCAAGGATTCATTCCCTAAGACTTGAAATGTTCTATAGAAGCTACTATGCAAAGGCTGGGTTTTGGTCAAATAAGGGACCCTTGTCACACATCCGATAGGATGCTTCATATACCAAATCATGGTACGAGATCAAGGGTGATCACCCAGTCCCATGATAACTTGATCGACCGAGTTGCCCCGAGCCTCCAAGGTCATAGTTCCGTGCAATCGACTGGCGAGCCATGCAAGTGCAATGCAACAGGCGAACAAAAATTAATTAATTCGATTAAAAGGATGCTTTCAAGTCTAATCCTCGAGTGAACCCAAAATCAGAATTCTGGTCTGCGAAACCAGAGATTCTGGGTTCGATCCCCAGTGGAGTCGCCAGATTGTGGATATCGCATTTTTCTTACCCACAGCTTTTCTTTTAAAATCTTTTTCGATTTAAAACACAAAACAATAAGTCGCCACTTAATTTTTAAAATGAAAAATTAAGAAACCATTTTTAAAGCAAACTGATCTTTTTAGAAACCAGAGATTAACTAGGTCCGGAGATTATGGAATGAGAGAGGAAGGAGTCCGTCGGACTAAAACACCCTCTCTCATCCTATCTTGCGATAAGCCTCTACTCAACATCCTTCTAATCGAATTATTAATTTAAATATGCCCTCAAATAATACATATGTATAAAATATACATTACAAAAGCATGTCTAAAGGGTGTAAGATTGCAAGTGATAAAATATCATTAAAAAGCCACGTAATTCAGGTAGCAAGCAATATGATATGCAAATAGGGAACTAGAGAACTTACCCGGGATTCGGCCGCGAATATTTAAATGTGCAAATGCATGCAAATAGATAAAACCTAGGAAAAGAGTCTCTAATCCATATATACAAGTAAAGCAAAACCTAATTCTATGGTGTCGCGCATTAAGTTGAACAATCGATAAAATTAAAATAAACTAAAGAGGAGTTCAAGAAATCATACCTTAATAGCGCTACAAAACAAAGGGTTAGTCCACATGATATACAATATATAAAGTTGGATCTTAAATAACAATCCTAGACTTCTAGCTTAAATCTATCAAATGTAATTAAATCTAAAGCAAACAAGTCCTAATTACAAGCATCAAGCCACATGGATGAATATGTTCATGAACAAGAATAAATTATGAAATAATCAGTGATTTAGATCACTTAAACTTTGAATTCAAGCTTAACTAATCATTATTAAAACATGGTTTGAGCCCTAGGTCATAGAAAAGTCATTTGGACCATTATTTACAAAGTTGGTCAAATATGTCATAAAATTCTAAAAATAGCAGAGAGCAGAGCAGAACTTTAACAAAATAAAAGGCATGCTTCCCAAGGTTTGATCTTGATTAATTTTGGACACAAGATGCCTCTGTGAGTCTAGTTTCCAAATCAAAAAGAAAATCAAAGTTTCAATGGTTAGATCTCTGGGACAAGGAGAAACACCAGACATCACTCAGAGATGCACAACTCTCTGTCCAGATATTTTGTTTGATTTTTTAAAAATAGTACAAAAATCAGAAACACTTTGTTATTTTTAGGGTATCTTCCTAACACATTAAACCTCATATAAAAAATTATTTGAAGTCAAAGAAACTCATGACAAAACTCATGACCAAACCACTTTAGAAATGAAATTTCCTTAAAACAAAAATTACAGTGGTAGAACTTTGAGTTATAGACATTTTTCCGTTGGTTTCATTCAGTTCCAACGGTTCGATGTTGAACTAAAAATCTTTGATCAAAAACAGTTTGTGAACTCACTGTTTTCATTTATCAAGTTCAACTTTTATTTGTTAACCCCAACTATTAAACCATGAAGTTGGGTTTAAACTAAACCACTTCTCCTACCATTTGATGGTCATTGGAGATCAAGACATGACTAAAACTCATGAGTTTTCAAGGAATATAAGGAGACTCCATGAAAACTCAAGCTTAGAGGACCCAAACTGTGGTAGGGGTTTGGACTCATCTACTTGTTCTTAATAAAATGATGATCAACTTTAAATCCCATGTGAATCATAAGCTTACATGAGACTAAAAGATCAAACTCATGAGATTCAAGTGAGATATGGAAGATCCCCAAGAGTCTCAAGAGAAGAGCATAAACAAGAAAAAAAAGGAGGAATCAAAAAACTAGCTCATGAACTTCAAGAGGATATAGAAAAGATCCCATGAAATTCCAAGTTAGAGAATCCAAGTCATGAATATGGACTTGGATCCATCTATTTGTTTACAAAGTGAAGTGATGATCAAACTTTGACTCCCATGTGAAGCATAAGCTTACATGAGATTCAAAAGATCAAACTCAAGAGCTTTCAAGAGAGATATTGAAGATCTCCAAGAATCTTAAGAGAAAAGTATAAACAAAAAGAAGAAATGAAATCAAGAAAACTAAGAGAGCAAGTGCTCTAAATCCATAAAAGAAAACTAACAAGAGTAGAGTATCACCTCCAACTATCCTCAAACTTCTATATTTTGAAGATCATCCAAGCTCTTCTTTCAAGTTCTCAAAAAACTCTCTTTACCCCAAAATTCTTTCTGTTTCTTGATCTCCCAATATTCTTTCCTCTTGGTCTCCCAATATTCTTTTTTTTTTCTCTCTTGGTCCCCCCTTTTCCAATGAAGATACCTCTCCTTATGTAGACAAAAATACCTAGGTAATTTCAGTGAGTTCGGAGTAAAAAACAGCTGTAAATACATAATTTGGTGGTACAATGCGTACTTTATGAATAAAGCAGACTGCTAGAGCTAACGGCAGTCAGGAAATTTTCTGCGGCACTCAGGAAATGCCAGAACGGCACTTCGTTAAAGCCACGGCGGCATTCCATGACTGCCGCGCGACACTTTCTGAGAGCCGCACCAAATTATGGATTGCCGCGTTTATGTCAATCTTATTTTATCAGTTTTTTTTGTTTTATCCGCATACATATACGTATTGTACCACAAAATACGGACTTTAAAAGAAAACGGCAGTTAGAAAATGTCGACGGCATTCAGTGAAAGTCGGCCCGGCATTCTGTGAGTGCCGTGCGGCACTCATTGAGTACCGCAAAAACTGCCGTGTGCCGGTTTCCGTTAAACTTCCCCTTTTAGGTCTTTTCTTTTATCCTTTTTCTTCTAAAAAAATTATTTTTGGGGATCTTTGCCAAAAGTGATGTTTTCACTCCTGAATACCCGGTATTTCTTTTTCTGTGAAAATTTTATCGCGTTTGGAGAACTTTCTGAAGAGCTTGGAATACTACAAATCTTTCGGTCCTTATCATCATCGGACATGGAGGTAACACTCTCCTTAATTCGATGTTTGGTCAAAATCGGGGTGTCTACAGGAGGGGAGATTTGTTGAATAATTACACCGATCAGTTCAACCAATAGAAGCTTCAAGTTCACAACCTGAACGAGACAGTTGCCGTTACAGCCTTCTGCTCGAGAGTTCAACACACCAAGTGCGTCATGTCGTTCCACAAAAATCGACCGACAACCTTGGTAAACTCACAAAGAGGGTTGGAAATTACATTGACACTGAAGAATTTTTAAAGAGTATACCAGAAGTAAGCGGAAGCGGGACCATCCCGAGAAGAATAACGTAAAGAAGCCCGGTGGTTCTGGCAATTCCTTCAGTGTCCAACAGCGATCCAAGTCCTGCAGCCCCAACTCGACCTCCAGCTCACAGTGGTCTGAGTCCGGTAGCCCCGACCCGACCTCCAATTTGCAGCAGTCAGGATCCAGTGATCCCGACCTTGCCTCCAACTCAGTGTAATTATGAACCCAGTGATCCTGACGCAACCTCATGTCTCCAACAGTCTAGACGAGTCCAACTACAGTGGTACTTTTGCCTGATCATGGCATAAGGCTCCACAGACTATCAGAGAGCTCCTGCACAGACCTCGGGATCAAACCTGAGGCACCCAAAGACCTCAGGATCACACCTGAGGCATCCAAAAGACCTCGGGATAACGCCTGAGGCATCAAAAGACCCTGGAACTATCAATGTACTATGTCGACCGCCTACAAAAATTGTTCCTACGACACCTATCTTAACAAAGGCGTGGGAGGGGGGGGGAGGGGGGGGGGGGGGGGGGTAAGAGGCAATAAGAACTATAAGAGGTCACACCGGGTATTTACAGGCCTTGAGGTTAACAAAGTCGAACTCTTAGACAACCCGAACGCCTACAATACTCAGAGGCACTGACTCCACTTATTTCCAAACCAACGATAGAGGAAATCCTCTTAGGTTGGCCCACGATAGAGGAGTGAAAGAAATCCCTACAATTCATACATTTTTGGGTCTCCGCTTAGGTCCAAACTGACGATAGAGGTAACAAAAACCTCTTAGGTTGGCCATGATAGAGCAGCAAAAAGACCCTAAAGCAACACGCTTTAGGTCGGCTCTACCAACATGGTCAAGCTCTTATCCCAACAGTCTCAACGAAGGCTGGCTAGGCGGAAGATAACAATCCTGGGGAGTTAACCATAAAAGGACCCTAAAACAATACGCTTTAGGTTGACTTTTCTAACAAGGTAAAATTTTTTACCCACAACCTTGATGAAGATTTACAGGTAGAAGATAGCCATCCTGCAAGCTAACTTAAGCAAACGACTCCGAATTAGGCTAAGCCTCAACTCTTAGCCAATTCTCGAGCACTCAGATAATAGAAAGCAGCATCACGCAGATTTCCAAACTTACCCCGATATAGCATTCGACCAATCTTGGAAATGGATGGAAACTGATACGCCCAAAATTAGCTACACTATACAACTGAATAGTTCTACTTTGTAACCGGCACCATCCCGAGCGGAATATGCATGAGCCCCGACCAATAGGACGGGAAGACCGCGCAAGTACGGCTTGTCACAGGAAGCTCACCCAGGCCACAAGGCATGATCCAGAATGTTCCAGACAGTTTCCTATATAAGTTAGAAGACTAATGGAAAGTGTAAATTGTTTCCTAATCAAATTAGGAAACCCCCTTGATTGATACCAATCAATCCTAAATCAGATTGTATTATTTAATCTGCCTAATTTCCTTGTATGAGTAGGCCTCTTGCATCTATAAAAGAGACAACTAACCCCCATAGAAAGGGATCAACTTTTTAGTCTGAATAGCAACCCTATAGAAATCATAATCGTGCCCGGCCGACCTCTGGTAGCTCCAAACAGTTGTTGGTTCACCATAGGCCCCCGACGTGAATGTGCTCAGACACACACGTGGACGTAGGTTCCTTTATTAATAGGGCCTAACCACATACAAATATGTTGCGTGTATTTCTCTTCTTCTCTTATACATTTTTTGTATGCTATTAAACCCTAGATCTACTCAATACTAAAAATTGCATCATCAGCTTGGCGCCATCTGTGGGAAACAACAATTTTCCAGAAGCAAATCACTTAACTGATTGCCATGCCTCCGAAGAAGGATAAGACGGCTATGCAGTAGGCTAACTGAGACGTTCCACTGGCCACAATAGTTAAAACACCTGAGCAGATCACAGTAACTCTAGTACAGCTCCTGGAGGACCAGCGCCAAACCCACAACAAATCGAAGCCCTACTGGCCCAACGGAACAATCCACCACCGGCCGGGCCACAGCCCGAAAGCCAAGTTTGTGGACGAGAGCCCATCTGGACCCGACAGCATGCCCGAAGAACCTGAACCATCTTAGAGGTGTAAGAGAAATCATCAACAAAAGGTGTGTTGTCCGAGCGGAGAAGTAGGAGCATATGACCTCAGTATCGGTCCAGGATAGCACGGCGAAGAGCCGAAAGTGATCCTAGGCACATGATGAACCAGAGTTATAGCCGAGCCCAATCTCAGGAGACAATACACCGAGATGAGGAAGCCTTTTCCACTGACCCGACCTACGTCCCAAATACTGGTCGGGAAGGTATAATGACCCGTATCCAGAATTTGAAGAAATAGATTGACAGAATGGCTAAAGAGCTATGCCAGAAAGCTACTCAGGACCATGTCAATACCGAGATAGAGTCACCGTTCTCTAGCCTAATCACGAGGTTTACCATCCTACAAAAATTCAAGTAGCCTCGCCTAGATTCATACAATGGCTCGGGTAGCCCGGTAGACCACGTCCGAACCTACAAGGCCCAGATGACTCTCTTCACCAATGTTGACGAACTATACTGCCTGGCCTTTCCTAGTACTTTGAAAAGGCCCAACCGCTTAATGGTTTTACTCCCTGAAGCCCCGATTGGTCAAAGACTTCAAGGAACTCAGCAAACGATTCATTAGCCAGTTCATAAGCATGCTTGATCGGCCGCAACTTGACACCCAGCTACTCACTGTCAGATAGCAGAGGGGAGAGTCGTTGAATGATTACACTGATCGGTTCAACCAACAGAAGATTCAAGTTCACAACCTAAACGAGACAGTCGCCGCTACAACCTTGTGCTCACGAGTTCAACACACTAAGTGCATCATGTCGTTCCACAGAAATCAACCGGCAACCTTGGTTGAACTCACAGAGAGGATTGGAATTACATTGACACTGAAGAATTTTTAAAGACCTAATCTCGTCAAAATCAAGATGAAAAGTATGCTTTACTTTCTTAAGATTTGTAGTGTGGAAGTAAAGGTCGAACCCACAGAGATTGTATATTTTTGTCCTTTAATTTAGAAAACCTAAATCTATTTAGTTATTTGAAAACGGAAGTTTGATTGATTGGTTTAAATCCTACTATTAATCAAGCTATGAAATTAAATGACATTGAACTATGAATTATGGAAATAAAATATTAAGATTAAATCTAAGTAAACTAATGTGCAAATTTTAAGATTGTTTAAAGTATGAGTAGATGAGATCTAGGATTGCAAATCCACCACTAACTATGCATTAGGGGTCTAGACTTTCTATTTTAAGTTCTATGCTTGGATAGTCACGATCTATCGTAGCTACAAGCCCAATAGTATCAACAAGAGGATATCGCTAGTTTAATCTAAGCATAATTCATCTTCAGTTTACATTAATTATCTGCCTATAACTAGGGTGTAGCATTACTCATCTTTCCTAGACACGAATTATAAAAGGTAAACATCACAATCATATAAGCACTATTGTATGTAAATACTCCTATCAATCACAGAAATCAAGGACTATTGAGTTCAATAAGCATAAGGGAAAATCTAAGACAAGAATAGATCCAAAATACTCTTGATTATTATCATTAAAAACTTATTATATATAAATAATCCACCAACATACAATCACTATCCAATACATAAAATCCTAAAATAAGAAAGCATAGAAACCCTAGAATAGGAGTTTAGTTGAGCATGATTGATGAAAGCACGAAGGTTGAGTTGATGGTTGCCATTAGAGACCTTAAGCTAGATCTTCTCCTCCTCTTGCCTTCAAAGTTGATGTATGAATGAATGTGTAAACCCTTAATTGATGTAGAATGAGATATATATATATATATATAGTTTTAGAGAGATAAGGAAGGTTTTTCTAAACCTAATCCGACTAAAACTGCTGTAAATTGCTTTCTGGACGTAATTAGGCAATTTCGTCCACACAGGGGTCCTCAGCACTTAAAAAAACGCATTTTACGTTTTTTGTACGGATCGCGCGAGCGCAATTCTGGAAAGTCGCGCGAGCGGGCCACGCGAGCGATTGGCAGGAATGTCGCGAGCGGGCCACGCGAGTGATTGGGCTTTTTCTGCTTCTTTCTTCTTGCTTTTTCACCCCATTTAACCTAGAATCCTTGCTTTATTCTAAATCTTATCAAAAAGTGGAAAACGAAGTAAAATAACACAAAAAATAGGATAAAAACGGCTAACAAATGTGAATTAAGGTGTATAATTAGGATTTGTTCTCTCCCGATCAAGACCAAAGAACTCGGACAAGAAAGTAATGAGCCTACAAGAAGTAAGTGGAAGCGGGACCATCCCAAGAAGAATAACGTAAAGAAGCTTAGTAGTTCTGGCAATTCCTTCAGTGTCCAACAACGGTCCGAGTCTGGCAGCCCAAACTCAACCTCCAGCTCACAGTGGTCTGAGTCCGGTAGCCCTGACCTGACCTCCAGTTTGCAGCAGTCAGGATCTAGTGATCCCGATCTTGCCTCCAACTCAGAGTAATTAGGAGCCCGGTGATCCTGACCTAACCTCCTGTCTCCAACAGTCTAGACTAGCCCAACTACAGTGGTCCTTTTGCCCGATCATGGCATGAGGCTCCACAGACTGTCAGAGAGCTCCTGCATAGATATCGGGATCACACCTGAGGCACCCAAAGACCTTGGGATCACACCCGAGGCATCCAAAAGACCTCAGGATAATGCCCAAGACATCAAAAGACCCTGGAACTATCAACGTTCTAGGTCGACTACCTACAATAATTGTTCCTACGACACCTATCTCAACAAAGGCTTGGGGGGACAAGAGGGAATAAGAACTACAAGAGGTCACATCGGGTATTTATAGGCCTTGAGGTTAACAAAGTCGAACTCTTAGACAACCTGAACGCCTACAATACTCAGAGTCACTGAATCCACTTATGTCCAAACCGACAATAGAGAAAATCCTCTTAGGTTGGCCCATGATAGAGGAGTGAAAGAAATCCCTACAATTCATACATTTTTGTGTCTCCGCTTAGGTCCAAACTGACGATAGAGGTAACAAAAACCTCTTAGGTTGGCCCACTATAGAGCAGCAAAAAGACCCTAAAGCAACACGCTTTAGGTCGGCTCTACCAACATGGTCAAGCTCTTGTCCCAACAGTCTTAACGAAGACTGGCTGGGCGGAAGATAACCATCCTGGGGAGTTGATCTTGTCAGAATCAAGATATAAAAAGTATCATTTACTTTAAAAGATTTGCAGTGTGGAAGTAAAGGTCGAACCCACAGAGATTGAAATACTAAAGCACTTTAATTTTTAAATCTAAACCTAGTTAATTACGAAAATAGAATTTTGATTTTGATTTTAATTAAACTAAGAACAATGAAATAAATCTAAACTATGAAAGCGATTAAAAGATGTTTTAAACGATATTTAGAGGGAACCTAGGATTGCAAATCCACCACTAGTTTCATAATAAGGGTATTTATGCATTCAATTAGCTTATTACATTGGATGATAATGGGGAATTGTAGCTATAAGCCCAATTCCTCCGTCAAGAAGATAACTACGATTCAAGCACCAACATAATTCATCTTCGGTTAGCACGAACTATCTCACACTAAACTAGGGTTGCGGCACAATTTGTCTTTCCTAGGCATGAACTATTCTGCTACTTGATATCATAATTCAAATAAGCACCATTACATATAAATAATCCATACAAGCACATCAAATATAGATCATTGAGCACATCACATTCAAAATAGATCTAAGACAAGAATAAACTTTGAAAGTAATGATTTAATCAAGTACGATTTTATTATAAAAAATCCTCGAAACATGTAATCATCATCCATATATAGTCAAACTAAAAGAAAAACATAAATAACACCCTATTACTTGGCTAGGGTTTCATTGAAACCCTAGATCTTGGTTTAAGCGGCCATGGAATCAAGGATTGGCAAGAGGTTGATGGAGGAGGCCATGGGAATCCTTGGTCTTCTTCTTCTTCTTCTCCTTGCTTTCCTCTCTTCAATGGCTGAAAGTTTAGATGTAGATATAGGTGTGTAATGATGTGTAACCCTATAATTGATTTACAATAGGATATATATATATAGAGTTTGGAAGGATTTGGGAAGCTTTTCAAAGCCAAATCGCACTAAAACTGCTGTTTTTACGTTTCTGGACGTATTCAGCCAATTTGGATTGCACAGGGGTCTTTAGTACCTTGAAATACGCATTTTTCACTTTTTCAACAGGTCGCTCGCATGGGTTGCACGAGCGGGTCGCTCCAGTGACCTGGCCACTTTTCTAACTTTTTCTCATATTTTCTCAACTTCGCGCACCGATCGTACAATTGCGATAACTTTTGACTCAGACCTCGTATTGACTCACCGTTTACGGCCACGCGTCCGTAACTCAAAGATATACATTTTATATCTGCAGAGAAATTTCTCAAATCTAAAGTATTCCTTGTCAAAAATGCAATTTTTTGAGGTTGCTACTGCATTTAGCTTTCACCGAAATCACCGTTTGAGCCCAGAATGACTTCTAAGGCCACTAATCATTGGATTTTTGTGCATTTTCAAGTTAAAGTTCCAGAACCTACAAAATTTAGAATACTTATTAAAAAATAACTAATCACTACATGAAATGGGCTAACAAAGCGTATTTTTAGGACTATAAATGGCAAATATTTGTAGCCGATCAGGAGTTAACCATAAAAGGACCCTAAAATAATACGCTTTAGGTCGGCTTTTCCAATATGGTCAAATTCTTTTACACACAACCTTGATGAAGGTTTACAGGTAGAAGATAACCATTCTAGAAGCTAACTTAAGAAAATGACTCCGAAATAGGCTAAGCCTCAACTCTTTGCCAATTCTCGAGCACTCAGATAATAGAAAGCGGCATCGAGCGGATTTCCAAACTTGCCCCGATATACCATCCGGCCAACCTTGGAAATGGGGGAAAACTGATACGCCCAAAATTAGCTCTACTATACAACTGAACAGTTCTACTTTGTAACCGGCACCATCCCGAGCGGAATATGTATGAGCCCCGACCAACAAGATAGGAAGATCGCGCAAGCACATAATGTCACAGGGAAGCTCACCCAGGCCCCAAGGCATGATCCAGAATGTTCCAGACAGTTTCCTATACAAGTTAGAAGACTAATGGAAAGTGTAAATTGTTTCCTAATCCAATTAGGAAACCCCCTTGATTGATGCCAATCAATCTTAAATCAGATTGTATTTCTTAATCTGCCTAATTTCCTTGTATGAGTAGGTCTCTTGAACCTATAAAAGAAACCACTCACCCCCATAGAAAGGGATTAACTTTTTAGTCTGCATAGCACCCCTATAGCAATCATAATCGTGCCCGACTGACCTCTAGTAGCTCCAAACAGGTGTTGGTTCACCAAAGGTCCCCGACGTGAATGTGCTCAGACACACACATGTGGATGTAGGTTTCTTCATTAACAAGGTTGAAACATATACAAGTATCCTGCCTATATCTCTCTTCTTTTCTTCTATGCTTTGTGTTTGCAATTAAACCCTAGATCTGCTCAATACCAAAAATTGCATCATCAGCTTGGCACCGTCTGTGGGAAACGACAATTTTCTAGAAGTAAATCACTTAACTGATTGTCATGCCTCCGAAGAAGGGTAAGAAGGCTACGCAGCAGGCTAACTGAGATGTTCCAACGGCCATAGTAGTCCTGACACCTGAGCTGATCACCGTGACTCTAGTACAGCTCCTGGAGGACCAGCGCCAAACCCAACAATAGATCGAAGCCAACTGGCCCAACGAAACAATCCACCAACGGCCAAGCCACAGCCCAGAAGCGCAGTTTGTGGTCGGGAGCCCATCTGGACCTGACAGCATGCCCGGAAGAACCCAAACCATCTTAGAGGTGGAAGAGAAATCATCAACGAAAGGTGAGCTGTCCGAGCGGAGAGGCATAAGCATATGACCCCAGAATCGGTCCAGGACCGCTCGGTCAAGAGCCGAAAGTGATCCTAGGCACACGATCAACCGGAGTCATAGCTGAGCCCAATCTCAAGAGACAATACACCGCGTGGAGGAAGCCTTTTCCACTGACTTGACCTACGTCCCAGATACCAGTCGGGAAGGTATAATGGCCCGTATCTAGAATTTGAAGAATCAGATTGACAAAATGGCCAAAGAGCTATGCCAGAAAGCTACTCAGGACCATGTCAATACCGAGACAGAGTCACTGTTCTCTAGCCTAATAACAAGGTTTACCATCCTATAAAAATTTAAGCAGCCTCACCTAGATTCATACGATGGCTCGGGTAGCTCGGTAGACCACATTCGAACATACAAGGCCCAGATGGCTCTCTTCACCAATGCCGACGAACTATACTGCCTAGCCTTTCCTAGCACTTTGAAAGGCCTGACCGCTTAATGGTTTCACTCCCTGAAGCCCCGATCGGTCAAAGACTTCAAGGAGCTCAGCAAACGATTCATTAGCCTATTCATAAGCATGCTTGACCGGCCGCAACCTGACACCCAGCTACTCACTATCAGACAGCGGAGGGGAGAGTCATTGAATGATTACACCGATTGGTTCAACCAATAGAAGCTTCAAGTTCACAACCTGAATGAAACAGTCGCCGTTACAGCCTTCTGCTCTGGAGTTCAACACACCAAGTACGCCATGTCGTTCCACAAAAATCGACCGGCAACTATGGTTGAACTCGCAGAGAGGGTTGGAAATTACATTAACACTGAAGAATTTTTAATGACCATAGACCTCAGGCAAGTAAGCAACGAGCCTACAAGAAAGAAGTGGAAGTGAGACCATCCCAAGAAGAATAACGTAAAGAAGCCCGGTGGTTCTGGCAGTTCCTTCAGTGTCCAACAGCGGTCCGAGTCCGGCAGCCCAAACTCGACCTCGAGCTCACAGTGGTCTGAGTCCGGTAGCCCCGACCTGACCTCTAGTTTGCAGCAGTCAGGATCCAGTGATCCCAACCTTGCCTCCAACTCAGAGTAATTAAGAGCCAGTGATCCTTACCCAACTTCCTGTCTCCAACAGTCTAGATGAGTCCAACTACAATGGTACTTTTGCCTGATCATGGCATGAGGCTCCATAGACTGTCAGTCTGTCAGAGAGCTCCTGCATACACCTCGGGATCACACCCGAGGCACCCAAAGACATCGGGATCACACCCGAGGCATCCAAAAGACCTCAGGATAACGCCTGAGGCATCAAAAGACCCTGGAACTACCATCGTTCTAGGTCGGCCGCCTACAATAATTGTTCTCGTGACACTTATCTCAACAAAGGCTTGGGGGTGCAAAAGGGAATAAGAACTACAGGAGGCCACACTGGGTGTTTACAGGCCTTGAGGTTAACAAAGTCGAACTCTTAGACAACCCGAATACCTACAATACTCAGAGGCACTGACTCCACTTATGTCCAAACCGATGATAGATGAAATCCTCTTAGGTTGGCCCACGATAGAGGAGTGAAAGAAATCCCTACAATTTATACATTTTTGGATCCTGCTTTGGTCCAAACTGACGATAGAGGTAACCAAAACCTCTTAGGTTGGCCCACGATAGAGCAGCAAAAAGACCCTAAAGCAACACGCTTTAGGTCGGCTCTACCAACATAGTCAAAGCACTTGTCCCAATAGTCTTAACGAAGGCTGGCTGGGCGAAAGATAACCATCCTGGGGAATTAGCCTTAAAAGGAACCTAAAACAATACGCTTTACGTCGGCTTTTCCAACATGGTCAAATTATTTTACCCACAACCTTGACGAAGGTTTATATGTAGAAGATAACCATCCTCGAAGCTAACTTAAGCAAACGACTCCGAATTAGGCTAAGCCTCAACTCTTAGCCAATTCTCGAGCACTCAGTTAATAGAAAGCAACATCGAGCGGATTTCCAAACTTGCCCCGATATACCATCCGGCCAACCTTGGAAATGGGGGAAAACTGATACGCCCAAAATTAGCTCTACTATACAACTAAACAGTTCTACTTTGTAACCGGCACCATCCCGAGCGGAATATGCACGAGCCCCAACCAACAAGATGGGAAGACTGCACAAGCACGAATTGTCACAGGGAAGCTCACCCAGGCCCCAAGGCATGATCCAGAATGTTCTAGACAGTTTCCTATACAAGTTAGAAGACTAATGGAAAGTGTAAATTGTTTCCAAATCCAATTAGGAAACCCCCTTGATTGATGCCAATCAATCTTAAATCAGATTGTATTACTTAATCTGCCTAATTTACTTGTATGAGTAGGTCCTTTGCATCTATAAAAGAAACCACTCACCCCCATAGAAAGGGATCAACTTTTTAGTCTGCATAGCACCCCTATAGCAATCATAATCGTGCCCGACTGACCTCTAGTAGCTCCAAACAGGTGTTGGTTCACCAAAGGTCCCCCGCGTGAATGTGCTCAGACACACACACGTGGATGTAGGTTTCTTCATTAACAAGGCTGAACCACATACAAATATGCTGCCTATATCTCTCTTTTTCTCTTCTACGCTTTGTGTATGCTATTAAACCGTAGATCTACTCAATACCAAAAATTGCATCATCACATGGTAACCTTATTTCACCGACCATTTTTTGGGTATTCATTTGACTACATATTCACATAAGCTCATAGGGACATAAACATAGCAATTTCTACATTATTGACATGTTAAACTCAAATCTAGCATTTGTATGACTAACGACAAACTTAGAATTAACATCTCTATTTCAATAATCGAAGCATTTGATACATCATCACACCCAAATTTTAGTTTAGAAAACTCACATCTTCGAAATCTTGCAAATTAAAGCCTAAGGAACCAATTTCAAGCTAGAATTAAGCTCAATTCGTACTGATTATGAATTATTTTAAAAAAACGTCCTTACATAGATATCCATAAAAGTTTTGTTCCTTGATCATTAACTTTTATCCTTTTAGCATAAATATATGTTTCGTGACTAGAAAGTTTTTTTATATGATAACTAAGTTTTGTTCATTCATCTTAAATATTTGTTTCATGATCAGAAAGTTTTGTTGTGATCACTAACTTCTGTTTCTTCATCTTAAATATTTGTTTCATGACTGAAAAATTTTGTTCCATGATCATTAAGTTTTATTCTTTTATCATAAATATTTATTCCATGACCAAAAACCTTTGTTCCGTGATCACTAAGCTTTCTTCCATGACCATCATATGTTGTTCCATGATCACTATGTTTGTTCCATAGTCACTAGGTTTTATTCCTAAGGTAAAATAATTTTGTTCATTGGTCATCAAATATTTGTTTCATTACATGCAATAAAATTTTGTTCCAAACTTCTAAGTTTTGTTCTTAAAGTAAGCAATTCTAGTTCCTTAATCATAAATATTTGTTTCATGACCAGAAAGTTTTATTCTATCATTATTAAGTTGTGCTCCTTTATCATAAATATTTATTCCATGAGCAGAAAATTTTGTTCCAAGATCTTTAAATTTTGTTCATTCATGATAAATATTTGTTCAATGATCAGAAAGTTTTATTCTTTGATCCCTAAATTTTGTTATTTCATCATAAATATTTATTCCATAACAAAAAAATTTGTTCCTTCATCGTACATATTTGTTCCATGATTGTAAATTTTTGTTCTAGATTTTTAAGTTTTATTCTCAATGTAAGTAAGTCTAGTTCCTTCATCACAAATATTTGTTTCATGACCAGAAAGTTTTGTTCCATAATCTTTAAGTTTTGTTCATTCATCACAAATATTTGTTCAATGACCAGAATGTTTTGTTCCTTGATCACTATCTTTTGTTCACTCATCATGACATAAATATTTGTTCCATGACTAGAAACTTTTGTTCATTCATTCTAAATATTTGTTTCATAACTAGTAAGTTTTGTTCCATGGTCAGTAAGGTTTGTTTCTAAGGTAGAAAAGCTTTGTGCCTTGACCAGAAAGTTTTGTTTCATGACCATTAAATTTTGTTCTTTTATCTTAAGTATTTGTTCTATGATAAAAAAACTTTTGTGCCATGATCACTAAACTTTGTTTCATGACTAGAAAGTTTTGTTCCATGATCACTAAGTTTTGTTCCTTCCTCCTAAATATTTGTTCTATGATTACTAAGTTTTGTTCTAAAGTAGAAAAATTTTGTTTCTTTATCATAAAATATTTGTTCCAAGGCCTTGAAATTTTGTTCTTGATTTCTTAGTTTTGTTTCTAAAGTAAACAAGTCTAGTTCCTTTATCGAAAAATTTGTTCCATGAGCAGAAAGTTTGGTTCTATGATTATTAAGTTTTGTTCTTTCATTATAAATATTTGTTTCATGACCAGAAAATTTTGTTTCATGATCACTAAATTTTATTCATTTCTTCAACATATTTATTCCATGATCACTAAGTTTTGTTGATTTATCAAAAATATTTGTTCCACGATAATTAAGTTTTGTTTTTTCATCTTAATATTTGTTTCATGACCAGATAGTTCTATTCAATGATCCCTAAGTTTTGTTCATTCCTTTTTGTTGGCCCAAATGTGGAAATCTTAGAGGGGGGGGGTGAATAAGGTTTTAGCGGAAATTAACCTTTTAAAAACTTAATTGCAAATTAAACACAATCACAAATAATAAAGTAAAGAGATAAGGGAAGAGACACTTGCAAACCGAGTTTTCAAGTAGTTCGGCAATCGCACCCCGCGGCCTACGTCCACCCCTCAAGAACACCTCTTGAGGATTCCTTTAATCCGATCTACTTCACGGGTGTAGACCAAACCGTTACAAGAGCCTTCAATCTCTCCCAAAGAAGAAAACCTCTTCTTTGCACACAAGGGTTACTAACCCTCACTCTTTACAATTGATTTGGGTACAAATGATAACTCTCTCTCTAGAGTGGATAATACAATTTGAAGCTCACACAATAACTCCTTAGTGAGTAGATAATACAAATAAAAGCTCACTACAATTTACTCTCAAAGAAATACAAATCAAATAATAGAGCAAATTGATTTTTCACTCAAACTAGGGCTCAAATGAGAATGATGATTAAACAAGATGTTTGAATGATTTGGTTGATGTTCTTGCCTCATTATGACCCTTAAAAACATCCCTATATATAGCTTTTTAAAGATTATAACCGTTGGAAGTGATTGGGTATATTTAAAGCAACATTTGGAGAGTTAGAAAACTAGCCGTTATGTGTTTCAGCACAGTCCAGTCGACTGGATCGAGGGTTCAGTCGACTGGGAAGTTTATAGCAGTGAAGAGGCCATTTCAGGGCTGTCCAGTCGACTGAAAAGTTCACCCAGTCGACTGATTTCACAATCCAGTCGACTGGACCCTTAAAAAATCAGTCGACTGGTTTTAAGCAGATTTTGGCAGACTGACACCTCTTTACTAAAACGGTCATAACTCCCTCTACAAAAGTCGTATTTGCGATCCGTTTGAAGATTCGGAAACTAGATTCAAATACCTTTCCAACCATATAAAACTCAAGATCTAATTCCTTACCAATTGGATCAGGTTTTCATTTAAAGTTGACCTATCTGCGCAAAGGTACTTTCTTTTGACTTAGCCACTTTGAAAACTTTTGTGAAATGAATTTATTGAGTGGTCTAAGTATGTTTAGGTCCTTGAACATATTTTAAAGTGTGTGAGAAAGGATCCTAAAGTCCAATTAAAGTTACTTGAGCCCCTATGAGTGATTGATCAAAATGCTTACATATAAATCCTAGTCTTCAACAAAGGATGAAAAATCTTCAAGTCTTCAAGCTTGATCCTTGTTGAGCTCCCTCACTCTTGGACTTCACCACATGCTATCTCATGATCTCAAAGAAAGTTAAAACATTTAAGTACATGAATCAAGAGATTAGTATAATGAAAATGACATGATAATTGATTGAAATATAACCAATGAAAGTATGCAATTATCACTAGATTTGTCATCATCAAAACAAAACAAAAATAATGCCTTAAATAAATTCAAGGCTAACAATTTCCCCCTTTTTGATGATGTCAAAACATGCAATAGAGATATAGCAATTAAAGCACAATAAGTGTTATTTTCATGTTATCATTCAAAGTAACAAGAATTCCAAAGTATGAGTCCAAGAATGATAACTTTCTAAAAACATTCTCCCTTTCAAAAGTTCTATCATTTTCATATTCTCTCTAGCATTTTCCCGCTTTTAAAGTTCTCTATTCATTTTTCCCCCTTTTTGACAACAACAAAAAGATTGGGGATTGGAACTAAAAGTTCCCCCTCAAGATATGCAACCATATGATACCAAGGAAAACTCAAGTTAACAAATCAAGGAGGCAATAATGATACCAAATTGCCAAATACCAAATATGATACCAAATTAACTAAAGTAAACATAATATCATGATACCAAGAAATCAAGCAAACTAAAATAATAATATGTTCCCCCTCAACATATGCATATACGAATGAATACCAATTTATAGGATCAACATTATGCATTATCTCCTTAGGAGGATGGGTTAGCTATGAATATCAAAAGAATGTGTCATTCGAGAAGCAAGCATGATTTCATAATCAAAGCAAGTTAATGTGATAAATCAAACATGATTAGCATGCTACCAAAAACAAGATAAATATCAAAACAATATAATCTACCATACTCCTACTAGGCTTAAGGTGAGAGATTTAACCATTGTCCAAGCGCCTCTTGGATGCAACATTTGCCAAGGAGAAAGGAGATGATCCCTTCACAACCCAAACCATGTTAATTTTCTTTCGAAATGAACATTGATAATTAACATGCCCCTTTTTCATGCAATAATGACAAGTTACATGGGGAAGGGTCTCATTTGAGATTGATTCCTTAACAAAGAAATTCTTGTGAGAATTTTGAGAATTTGAAGTAGAAGGTGTGGACTTTACAAAGAAGTTTTTGTACTTCTTTTCCTTGTATGTGGGATTAAATCCCAAACCGGCCTTATCAAAAACACATTTTTGTTTTCCCAAAAGTATATTTAAATTTTGTTCACCTTGGGTAAACTTGGCCAAAGTTTTTGTTAAATCATCCACCTCCTTTCTCAACTCAACCTTTTCTTTTTCAATAAGTTCACTTGAAGGTTGATTGGTTGAAACAAGCCTTTCTTTTCTCAAAATTTCATTTTGAGATTTTAAATCATCCAATTGCCTTTTCAATTCCAAATTTTCTTTTTCAATCTCATTTGAAGATTGTGCTCTTAAAACATGTTTTTCATTTTCAATCTTCAAAGATTCATTTTGGGATTTTAAAATATTTAACTCATTTGAAAGTTTAGAAAAATTCTTTTTAAGAGTTATATATTTAGATCCCAAATTCTCCAATTCCTCATGTAACTCCTCAAAAGCACATTGAAGCTCATTATAGTTAGGAGATTCAACAATAGAGGGAGGATTAGAGTTTACCAAATTCTCTTGTGCACCTACTTGGTCACATGAGTCGTCATCGGATGAGTCATCATTATCCCAAGTGGCATCTTTTGCCATTTTCTCATTCTTATCATCTTCTTCATTGGCAAATAGGCACACTCTTTCTTCTTCACAAATTTGGTTAGTAGTAATGTGAAAATTTTCTAAACATAACCAAATTTCATTTGCACTAGAGCATGAACGAATTCTATTATATGAATTATCATCCAAAGAATTATATAGAATTTTCATAGCTCTAAGATTCAATAGAAAGTTATTTTGATCACTTTCATTCCATTCAATCTTTGGTTTAGAAGAAAAACCATTTTTGACAATGTTCCAAAGATTTATGTCAAGTGTTATAAAATAAATTTCTATTCTCCTCTTCCAATGATCATACTTATGATCTTTCAACGATGGAGGAGTTGTAATGCAATACCCTTCTTGAACTTTTGTTTCCATAGAACTTGACTTAACATTTTGAAATCCAATAAAATCATTAGAGTCATTTAGAGAACAAGAAGTAGAGGTTACCCCATTGTCAATTACCATAAGGCAAAGATTGACAATCTCATCTTCATTTGAGTTGTCGTCCGATGATTCACTCTCGGAGCAACTTTGAGTGGCCTTCATTGCCTTCTTCTTGCATTTTTCTTTCTTTAGAAACTTGGCAAATTTTTGGGTGATCAAAGCCATTTCTTCATCCTCATCACTCTTATGATCTTTTCCCTTTTTCTTTGAGCTTGAGGACTTCAAGGCCATATCTCCTCTTTTGATCTCCTTTTTCTTGTCTTCTTCGATAAGCACGGCTAACTCCATTTCATGGGTAATGAGTGATCCCATGAGTTGTTCAATTGACAAGTTTGTCAAATCTTTTGCTTCCCGGATAGCCGTGACCTTCGGTTGCCATTGCTTTGGTAAAGCCCTAAGAATTTTCTCAATAATTTCTTCATTAGCATAAACTTTACCAAGATTTTTCAAGCTATTGATGATAGTTGTAAAACGGGTAGACATATCACCAATAGACTCAAAAGGCAACATTTTGAACATTTCATAAGATTGAACAAGCATATTAATTTTTGACTTTTTGACTTGGCTTGTTCCCTCATGAGTCACTTCAAGTTTATCCCAAATTTCTTTTGCGGATTCGCAAGATAAAATTCTATTGTATTCATTTGGGTCTAAGTCGCAATATAATAAATTCATTGCCATAGCATTCAATTTTATGAGTTTCTTATCGGCATCATTATACTCATCTTTCGTTTTTGGAATAGAAATACCATTTTCAATTTTCGTTGGAAGATGAGGCCCTTTGACCACTATTTGCCATAAATCAAAATCTTGAGAAATCATATAGATTCTCATTCTATTTTTCCAATAAGCATAATTTGATCCATTAAAACACGGTGGTCTATTTGCCGATTGACCCTCACTATATGAGATGCGAGAAGTGGTGGTTTCCATTTGGATCTTAACTCAATTTTTTTCAAAAACTTTTGAAAATAGAAGAGCCGAAGCTCTGATACCAATTGTTGGCCCAAATGTGGAAACCTTAGAGGGGGGGTGAATAAGGTTTTAGCGGAAATTAACCTTTTAAAAACTTAATTGCAAATTAAACACAATCACAAATAATAAAGTAAAGAGATAAGGAAAGAGACACTTGCAAACCGAGTTTTCAAGTGGTTCGGCAATCGCACCCCGCGGCCTACGTCCACCCCTCAAGAACACCTCTTGAGGATTCCTTTAATCTGATCTACTTCACGGGTGTAGACTAAACCGTTACAAGAGCCTTCAATCTCTCCCAAAGAAGAAAACATCTTCTTTGCACACAAGGGTTACTAACCCTCACTCTTTACAATTGATTTGGGTACAAATGATAACTCTCTCTCTAGAGTGGATATTACAATTTGAAGCTCACACAATAACTCCTTAGTGAGTAGATAATACAAATAAAAGCTCACTACAATTTACTCTCAAAGAAATACAAATCAAATAATAGAGCAAATTGATTTTTCACTCAAACTAGGGCTCAAATGAGAATGATGATTAAACAAGATGTTTGAATGATTTGGTTGATGTTCTTGCCTCATTATGACCCTTAAAAACATCACTATATATAGCTTTTTAAAGATTATAGCCGTTGGAAGTGATTGGGTATATTTAAAGCAACATTTGGAGAGTTAGAAAACTAGTCGTTATGTGTTTCAGCACAGTCCAGTCGACTGGATCGAGGGTTCAGTCGACTGGGAAGTTTATAGCAGTGAAGAGGCCATTTCAGGGCTGTCCAGTTGACTGAAAAGTTCACCCAGTCGACTGATTTCACAATCCAGTCGACTGGACCCTTAAAAAATCAGTCGACTGGTTTTAAGCAGATTTTGGCAGACTGACACCTCTTTACTAAAACGGCCATAACTCCCTCTACAAAAGTTGTATTTGCGATCCGTTTGAAGATTCGGAAACTAGATTCAAATACCTTTCCAACCATATAAAACTCAAGATCTAATTCCTTACCAATTGGATCAGGTTTTCATTTAAAGTTGACCTATCTGCGCAAAGGTACTTTCTTTTGACTTAGCCACTTTGAAAACTTTTGTGAAATGAATTTATTGAGTGGTCTAAGTATGTTTAGGTCCTTGAACATATTTTAAAGTGTGTGAGAAAGGATCCTAAAGTCCAATTAAAGTTACTTGAGCCCCTATGAGTGATTGATCAAAATGCTTACATATAAATCCTAGTCTTCAACAAAGGATGAAAAATCTTCAAGTCTTCAAGCTTGATCCTTGTTGAGCTCCCTTACTCTTGGACTTCACCACATGCTATCTCATGATCTCAAAGAAAGTTAAAACATTTAAGTACATGAATCAAGAGATTAGTATAATGAAAATGACATGATAATTGATTGAAATATAACAAATGAAAGTATGCAATTATCACTAGATTTGTCATCATCAAAACAAAACAAAAATAATGCCTTAAATAAATTCAAGGCTAACACTTTTAAAAATTTGTTCCATGATCACAATATTTTGTATTACGATAGAAAAGTTTTGTTCCTTCATTATAAAACATTTGTTCCAAGATCATAAAGTTTTGTTCCAGATTTTTAAGTTTTGTTCGTAAGGTAACAAGTCTAGTTTCTTCATCATAAATGTTTGTATCATGACCGAAAAGTTTTGTTCCATGATCACTTCTTCACCCCCCCCCCCCCTTTGCTTTCAAATATTTGTTCCATGATCACTAATTTTTTTTTCTGAGGTATTAATTTTTGGTTTCTTTATCATAAAATATTTGTTCCAGATTTTTAAGTTTAGGTTTCGAAATATTTGTTTTTTCTTTATCGAACTTGCTTGTTGGGTTATTAAATAGAATTGAATGGTGATTAATGCAAACTTGAATAAATTAATTAGAATTGTACAAAAATATTAGACATAAAATTTAAATTGTACAACCTTTTATACATAGATTACAATCTGTTTAATATTTGGCACAAAAAAATTTAACTAGAATAAACCTTGAAGGCATAGAATAAACATTATTGACCAAGGAACAACAATTAGTAGTCAAAGAACAATCATATCATAGGGTACATGACCAATCCAACCGGTTATCACAAGTTACTCCACGTTTAATGCATCTCAAAACCATTTAATGCATGTAGAAGGCATTAAATAAACAATAACTTTTCCTCCAATTAAAATGTGACACATGTAATGGTGGTATGTTGTATAGGGAAAATCTACGGTACACCCCCTCAAAAAGGAGTTGATGTCAACCCCACAACTTGTGGTTCACAATCAGCCACATCACCAAAACCATTACAAAAAACTATTAAAAATGACCTGTTCTTCCGATTTTCTTCATAACTACAATATTAATCATAATTTGATTATAACAGAACATATTTCTCATAACAGAGCCACATTTCTCATAACTAGCTAGAAATTATTACATGATACTAGTCCACCACGTGGCCATAGAGCATGCAAATCATGATTAGGCATGTGGCAGCACTTGCACATGGTAATGTGTGATTGATGCTGGTTCATTGTCACTTGGTGGAGTAGAAACATTAAATAATTTATCCACTTCACACATACATTTTTCTCATAATAACCATCACTTTATCATAACAACCACCACTTTTATTCCTAACTAACACCACGTTTCTCATAACAAGAACTACTTTTATTTATAACCACCACTTTTTGTGTGTAAGATTATCAATTTATCCCTTATCTCCTTATATATATATACGTGTGTGTATGTGTGTGTGCACGCGAGCGAATTAGATAAAATTACATCCATTAACAAATTCTACAGATTCAGAATTATAGTATTTTTAGCACTAATTTTATAAAATGAAAATTTACAAATTTATAATATTTTACAGATTTAGTTTTTTAATCTTAAGCCATTAACTTTTTTGTCCAAATAGTAGGTGAAAGACATTAGAACATTTATTTAGAATAATGCTATGGTTCCCAAATTTATATCCCAAATGATATTGAAGTAGGATCACTGTGGAACTACTTTAACATCAACCAATCAAAATTAACCGAGTTCATATCTGCATGTGTTGGGAAACACTTTTGGAAAAGAAATTGAGAAGCATAGCATTACCCTTTATTTTTTTTATAAATTTTTAAAAAGTCTTTATTTATTTTTTTTCGAATGGCCACTGCCATAGTAATTTTTTTTTTGTCCTAGTTTTTTTTTTGAATTGCCATAGTTTTTTTTTTGGGCCAAGTAATCGGTCACTCCATTTGTAGGTATTATCCTAATTAACAATTCAAGGGCCAAAATTAAATTGGTTTGATCTAATGGTGAAAAATAAGGGGGTGGATGTCAACCCTTTTTACAAGGGGGTGTATTGTAGTCTAGCCCGTTCTATATACAACAAAACCACTATTGTGTACCGAAGTGATTTCCAAAGTTTTTTGAAAGCACTTTTGCTCACTCAAATTTGGTTCACCATTGCTCACCCATGCCTTTACCAGCTTACGTGTGTCCCCTTTCATTCCCATTTTATCCTTGTAAAAGACACGTATTAAACAATAAAAACATAAGTGAGCAATGGTGAACTAAATTTGGGTGAACAAAAGTGTTTCCAAAATTTTTGCAACATTGCAAAATACTCTATCCTTTCGTACAGATGGCATGTCAGAAGATAATTATAGATTAGTAAATTTGTTTCTCGGACATTCTCTATGTCTCATATTAAAAGTCTTTGATGCTATTTTTTTATATCCCATTTTAAGAGTTCTCTTGAAAAGTCAAAATACTTTAATACAGATTTTACAAATTTGCCCTTTATTATATCCAACTCTTCCCCCTTTTTTTTTTGATGTGACACTATAATTTTGAATTTCAAAAAAAATAATATTGAAAAGTTAAAAATCTCACCAAAATCAAGTTGTCCTCTTAATAAGTTGAAATTCCAAAAATAGACTCTAAACATGGGACGAATGGAGCATCTTATTTCTTGTGCAAACATATCTTGATAACTGTGCAAGACTGCAAGCTCTCTAACGCCCGTTAGCGTTTCGTGATCTGGTCCACGCAATAGTTTCTCCATGCCATGCCATGCCACCTCTGACACCGCCAAAACACGCACCATGTGCCGTCTTCTGACGTAGTGATAGGTTTTTTACTTTTATTTTAAATTTTTTTTTTATAGTTTGGTGGCCTTTTTTCGGCATTTTGTTTGGCAGCATCTCTCGAGGGTTGTGTATGGATCCACGCTTCTGTATGATCCTGTTAGGGCTGTGTTTTCCATTGTTGGCATGAACGTTTGTAGGATCATTACACAGAGTATATTGTTATTACTTTTTTTGGCAGTATATAGTTATTACTTTTTTATTTTTGAGTAATATTATTCTTCCCAAATTTTGAATCTCAAATCCGTATAATAGTGAAATTATGTAGTCCTCAATACGTCATGATGTGACCAACTTTATTATTACTATTAGACATAAGATAAGAATAATTAGACAATATTCAATTGCACGAGTAAATATTCATTGCAAACGGTGATACCATATCATCAAAAATAACATGCTAATATATTTGAGATTTTTGCTTATGTGAATAGAATTATTCCTGAAAATAGAGGTGCAGATGAATAAATAACGAGTTTTAATTGGATTGTAATATCATATAAGCAAAATAACTGTTACAACGAATATTTTCTCTTATTACATATGCAGATAATTGTGAGTTCGAATCTCGTTAGGTGAAGGGTTTATGTAGAGCATAACATTTATTAAAAGAAAAAAAGTCATATAAATTCCCAACTGGTAGTAAATAATTTATGCACATTTCTAGATTGATACACATACAGATACTATATAGAGGATAAGCCAAGGAAGACTGTACCTCCTAGGAACGTGTGACAAGACACGTAAGCTTTTTTTTAACAGGAGTTATATGCCTCCGTGAATGTGTAGATCAACGGCTATAAGACACTTAATATGGTAAGCTACTTTCTATCTATAGCATTAACCTTTTACGGAGTATTATATTGAATCTCCCTACAATCAGGGGGGCGCACTCCAATCAAGAAGAACTAGTCGACACTCGAATCACTCGATGTTATTTACGGGCTGTTTTTAAACTTAAAACGGTTAATTTGATCCATTATACATTATCATGAATATATGTAATATATACACATAATTTTACTTTAGCAATAAGAAAATAAATAAATAAAATTTAAAGATCAAAGTGATTAAAAAAAAATAATCCATGTGTTGTTGAAGTAAACTCCCTTGTAGCAGTATGTCCTTCAGGCCAGCCAGATGAATTATTGACAATCTTTCATGAATAAAAAAATTATCTATAAGTCCGAGAAAATCTTTCCTGAATAAAAAATATGTTATGCATATAAGTTAAAGCGAATTAGTAGTCTTCAGTCCGAATTAATCATAGTAGAAGAAACAATGTCATATCTATATATACATATATCTTATAAATACTACAATTTAAATATATATATATATAAATGAAGAAATGATGTATAGTAAACAAAGTGAGAGAGATACATGGAGAGAGAAGAGAATATAATATGACCGATACATATAGAAGTGATGAATGCTATAAGTGATCATTTATGTTTTGCAACCAAAAGACATACATGTCAACTTCTCCAAATGTAAGTTCCTAACAAAAATAAATGGAAAATCTATATATATATATATATATATCTTCTTATATAAAAGCAAGGAATGAGGGAATTTGTACATTGTTGTGAGAAATTGTACCACGTTATGATAATTTGTACCTTATTATGATAGTTTATACTTTGTTATGACAATTTGTACCTTATTAAGAAAAGGTTTTTTTTTTTTTTTTTAAAATAACATATGTGTGAACCAAATCTCCCAGACGAAGTCCTAATTGTCCGGCCAATGTCCAAATTACCTTGATGAAGTCCAAATATCTTGCCAAAGTCTAAATTACTTATGTGAAGTCTAAATAACCATGATAAAGTCCAATTGTGAAGTCCAAAGAGTTTCTATGAAAGTCCAAATAAATTTAGTCAAGTCCAAATAGTTTTAATGAAAGTCCAAATTGTGTGTCCTTGTTTCAATGAAGAATATGTCCTTATTTCACTGAAGCATATGTTGGAAATTTTGTGTCCCTTATAATGTTTATCATTTGTGTCAAGTTTAATTCCAATGCCAATGGCGGGTTGTAGAAGAGTATGTGGCAATGAAGTGTATATTGATTTAAGTGTTGTTTGTGACACTGACTTCGGAAATTACAATCACTTAGACAATAAATATTGTACATTGACGAATTGTGTATACTTTGTGTAATAAAATTTGTACATATTGTTGTGCCTGAACATGAGGATTTGGACACATAAAAAATATTGTACATTATGAAAAACTTGTTGTACCTAATAGGTATTTACAGTTGTTGCATTACAGTGGGTGGTCAAAATGATTTGGAATTTCACATCTCGGTTTGGATCTTTGTACAAAACAATTTGTAACCGCACATTATGTTTTGTACCTTAACATAAGAATTTAGACTTTTCAGAAAATAAAATGGTTCCCCTTAGTGCAATTAATGAGGTGACAGGTAGTTTTGAGCTTTTTATGGTTTAAGCAACCAACTTGATGATGGGGTTTTTTAAGGTTGTTGCATTAATAGTCATTTAATGCAACAATAACCAATTTGGTTTGGACTTTTACTAAAATTATTTGGACTTTCACATCTCGGTTTGGACCTATGTCCAAAATATTTGTACCTATACATTATGTTTTGTACCTTAACATATGGATTTGGACTTTCGAAGAAATAAAATGCTTTCCCTTAGTGCAATTAATGAGGTGGTAGGTTTTTAAGATTTCTAAGGTTTAGGGTGTCTAAACCAACAACCAACTTGATGATGGTGTTTTTAAGGTTGTTCCATTAGCAGCCATTTAATGCAACAACCACCAATTGGGTTGGACTTTCACAAAAAAAAATTATTTGGACTTTCACATCTCGCTTTTGGACCTTCGAACAAAAATTTGTACGTGCACAATATGTTTTGTACCTTAACATAAGGATTTAGACTTTCGGAAAAATGAAATGCTTTCCCACAGTGCAAATAATGAGGTGGCCGGTAGTTTTAAGGTTTTTATGGTTTTTAAGGTTTAGGCCCCCTAAGCCAACTACTAACTTGATGTTCTATATTCGTCACCATCTCACTCGCTTTCACCATCTCAGTTTTACCTCTATCACATTCACTATTTTGTCACTTTCACAATTCCAAGTGAAGTTGAAGTTGAAACTGAAGTTGAAGTAGTTGAAGTTGAAGTTGAAATTGTACTTACAGAAGAAGATTCAAGGTAGCAACATCTCTTGGTTTTATAGGTACTTATTGAAAATTTATTTAACATCCATTATGTGAAGACTAATATTGCTGCTAAAACCATTATATTAGGAAATAATTACGATCTTAAAAGAAGTAATTTTTATGTAGAAATAAAAAAAAAAATTTGTCCAAATAAAAAACATAAACATCAGTTTGGACCTTCTAAAAATGTTTGTAGTTTGTGAAGATCAATTTGGACCTTGAGATAAAATATATGTACTTTGTTAATAGAACACCTCTATTAATAGAGTTGGAAAAGCAATTGGATCTTGACATAAATGTTAAGTCCAATAAAAGCATCTGTTAGGAATCAATTTGAACAATCATGAAGGTTTTTGGACCTTAACAAAATGGTACTTTGGAAGAAGTAGAATAGCTTTAAGTAACCTTTTGGAGAATTATACTTCTCTATTAAATCATAGAAGTAGTTTCGATCTTTTGGCTCGATGAACATAGTGGTCGGTTGTAGGAAGAGGAAGAGGGAGAGGTGCTTAGGGGAGGATTGGAAATACATTGGCAATTAGTAGGAACTTACATAGATCCAAAGGGCGAAATTTGGTATGGAAAAAAAATGTCCCTTTGTCAACTCACCGATTAATGCCAATGTCCCACTATCAAACCACGACCATGTTTTCGTTGATGACGTCTGATCTCGCCTGCCACTGCATTGGCTTGTTGGTGACGGTGACCTTAGATTGCCAAACTTGGTCAATCGAAGGTGTGATGCCGAGGTGTATTGCCATTGGCATGGGTTACGCATACCAAAAGCTCTCTCTGCCGACATTCTTATGAAGCATCCTAATATAGATAATCCTCAGATGATAAAACGGATCAAACAAGAAACTGATCAGATGAATCTTTGATTGAGGCATTTTCACATGATTGAAGATGTGAAAAAGAATTATGAGGACCCCACATTTGAGATTATGGATATTGAAGAAAATCCAGATTACGCTTCTGACTATGAACTATCCAATTATGGTGATGACGACTTTGATGGTGATTTTAAGAACTACCTTCCTGGTTGCCTAATGGAAGATGGAAAGTCCATGTGTTGTATTAATTTCGAAGGAGCACCATTACCTTTTTCCCCTTGACTTTTTCAATTTACGATGTTTTTATGCTTTGTATTGTGTTCTTATCTTGAAGCTAGCTATAACTAGTAATTTGTATTGTGTTCTTATCTTCATACTGTCATTTGTAATGTGTTATTAACATATAACATTCCACGCCTAAGATATAACACCAAACATGATATGAAAAATAGTCATACCGAATCTATAAGTCAAAACATAAACATAATTTGAATGCCACAATTACACATTCCCTAATTGATAGACAAAAAAAGTCCCTTACTCATTGGCACAAAAAGCTTAATCACGAAGCGGAGCAGATGCATGATGGTAGTCGAACAATTTATGAATTTGTTCGAAACAAAGTTCCACCTTATGAAAATGTTTTTGTCTTCTGGATATGAGCCTCGAGAAGAGTGTTTAACCTTACAATCATTCCATGAAACTTGGATAAAGTCACATTGCTACGCGTATAAGATCCATCATCAACCATAGTATCCCCTCTAACTTCCTGCGCTTGTCTTATTTCTTCTTGGTTTTGCTTTTTCCGCTGCTTTCCCTAGCCGGTCCGCCCACTTCTGTCAATGCTCAACCCCATTCTGGTGATCGTTTCCTTATCGAATAGCCATGGGATGTTATCCATTGCTTCCCCTTCCAAATTAACACCGAAGTGAATAAATATATGTGTTAAAGCCATACCATATGGTAATGCTCCTTTCCTTTCTTCAGATTTTAGTATAAAATTGAATATTATGTGCCCCCAATTAAGATCCATCCCCGTCATTATTGCATAAATCATTAAGACCTACAGGGGGTTGCACATCAGTGTAATGGCCAGCTCTCGGAACGACATTGTGACTAAGAATTCTAAATATTACACGTGCCTGGTCGTTCAGAATATTTTGATGACGAATTGTATCCCTATCGTTTCACTCTTGATTGTAAATAGTTCAGTAAATTGTTTTTTTTTAGCAATTTAGGCTATTATAGTAATCCCCATCTGGCCAAAAATAGTGCTTTAAGTGGGTGTTTGAAAATTTAAATATCTCATAAATTGTATCAATAGTGAGTTCAATATTGATTCCATTCACGTGAGACTTTTTAATATTTTCTTATTCCCACTAAGCGAGAGATTGAAATAAAACATCCAAACTAAAATTAGATATGGATATGGATATCGACTGATACTTAGAAAGTTGAACAAACCAACCTTGCGAAAGATCTCCCCAAATTTCCAAGTGCGGTAGTCATCCCAAATCACACTCCGTCCCGTATTTATGGTCTTTTTATTGTATAAATCCCATTTCCCTACTGCTTGCAGAGAAATGAAATTTCTAATGGGGACAAGGTTCATATTTTCTTTCCCTTTCCTTTCTTTACTTTCTCCTTTCCTTTCTCGGATGTGGATGGTTTCCGCTTTCTATCGGATGTGGTTGTTGTTGATTTTTTCTTATTGGGAGCCATTTTCCAAAGGGGATAGATTGGGTTAAGGTTTAGGGTTTGAATGAATTAGGTAGTGGTGATTTGTGGTTTTGGGCTATGGACATTTATATATATATATACACACACATACAGATATATATAGAGAGAGATGGAGAGGGTCGAGATGGAGAAGAAAATAGAGAGGAGCGCGAGAGATGGAGACATAGAGAGAGAGAAAGTGTGTGTGTGACCTGAGATGGAGACGAATAGAGAGTGACCTGAGATGGAGACGAATAGAGAGAGAGAGAGAGAGAGAGAGAGAGAGAGAGAGAGAAAGACAGAGTGACCTGTGAGGAGGAACGGAGAGAGTTGGAGGGTCGGAGGAGAGGAAGAAAGGGAGGTTTAGGGCATGGCTGTGAGGGACGCAGGGGGTTTGGGGGCTTGGTATTGGGGTCTGGGGATTTGGGGGGGTTTTAAAGATACAAAAATTTCAAAATTTTAATTTTTGGACTTTCATGACAGTCCGGTTGGTTGAGAATTTGGGGTGCCTCTGTTTGTGCATTGGCACAAGTTCGGTCGATCGGGTTTTCTGGGTGACTCTGTTATGTCGACCAGGAGTTCATCCGTGCTTTTTTTGCCAAATCCAAATTACATTGCTGACGTCCAAATATCCATGAAAGTATCCATGCCAATGTCTAAATATCCTTAATGAAGTCCAAATATCTAGCCAAAGTCCAAATATCCCCAATGAAAGTCTAATTATCAATGTTGAAGTCCAATTATCCATGATGAAGTTCAAATATCCATGATGAAGTCCAAATTGTCCTGTGAAAGTCCAAATTACCTTGATGAAGACCAAATATCCAAATATCTTGCCATAGTCAAATTTATTAAAATATCACGGCTATTACACTATTTCAACCTTACAAGAAACTTCATCCAAGAAATCTAAACCGGCTAATTCCTAAATACTCAGGACTCCTCTCTTGTATGTTGTAAACTTGTCCCTAATGGTAGTGAGGCTTCTATTCATGGGGTCAACTGATTCTATCTCTTCTCATAACATCTCAGGTTGACATCAAAATTTATGTAGTGCTAAGATCAACTAGAGTACATCATGTGGATGTTGAGTGATGTGCCTTACGCAATGTTCTTAAAATCGCTGGGCGATAGTTGGGCGACTGAGGGGGGACCTAGGCGGATTTTTTTTCTTCAATAAAATTAATTATATAATGGATATATGTACCAGTTATGTGGTGTTATTTAAGAATAATTATAGATTTGGGGTCCAAATAAGAGATCTATGTAAAGGTTTTGTGATATTATACATAAACTATTGTTAGACGTAACCGTGAGAGTATTTTTTTTCCCTTCTTATTTTAACAAAATTACAATCTCATACAAGCCCTCTAGCCCCGCCTAATCCCGCCTAGCCTCGCCTAGCCCCTTCTAATCTAGTCTAGGCCCTCGCCTAATATGTTGGGCTATTTTCCAAATGCCTAGGAGAAAATCCAGGCGGTGTCCCAGCGCCTAGGCGGCCGCCTAGGCCATTTTTTTAGAACACTGTCCTTATGTCCTTTATGTTGTTTCGTCCATTTTGGCCCTATAGGGAATATTTGAACGTTGACGGGCTAGTGCTTTCGATCCTTGTTGTGGCAGAGAATTATTGTACATCCTTGGGCGTGTACAATTTTTACAGATATCTTCCATCTTACCATAATTGTAGCATTGCTCTTCGCATCCTTTGGGTTATCTCGGTGCTTTACATTACCTGAAGTGGTGTCCTGGCATCCACATTTGTAGCAATGGTCACGCGATCTATGTTGAGTAAAAAAAATAGTTGGGTTGAGTTTTCTTTCACCATTCCTTGTATGATCACAATTGTCATTCTCATTTTTCCCTCGTTCCTAAATTGTCTACTTGTGAGATCTTGTTTTCCATTTGTCTCTTATTGATCTGGTAGTCTTCTTCTATCGCTGTTGTCATTTCTACCAAACTTCGAAGGATATATAGTGGTGATCGATTGTAAGACATTTGATGAATGGTCTCAGAACTTACGAATTCATCAATCTGGGGTATCGACTAGGTCTAGTGTAAACTGTAATGGTCCTTCAAACTGGTTAAAATTCTCAAGCATTGTTATATCTCCCTCTAACAGGACAATGAATTCTCTCTCTCTCTCTCTCTCTCTCTCTCTCTCTCTCTCTTTGTTCTTCTCTATCATCGAAAAGTACATTTCTAGGTATTTCAATGTAAATGACGTCTAGGTTATTCTATGTATTACGTCCTCTCCTATGGTGGCTCTAATGGAAGCCTACCAATCTACAACTGCAAATGTTAGCTAAAAGTTTTCCATTCTTCTCTTTTTCGTATCATTTCATTCAATGATTTCGAAGACTTGATCCATATGTTGTAGCCATTGTTCTACCAGGACTCGATTGACACAGTAAAAGATTCTGGATGAAGGGCATGAAATCGTTCTCCGATGTTATGGTTTGGCATGTTGTTACCATTGTTGAACCATTCAAGTCTTCTTATGAACGCTCCGAGCATGCCGGTTGGGTCGATTCCTGGGGGTATCACATTGGGTGGTCCACTTGATTAACTTCAGTTATTCTGGGCATGGGTTAAGTAGGTAGCATTCAGTGTTCCTACATACGAGTTGGTGCTTAATCGATTAATCTTAAACTATCATATCCTCATACAAGAACATGAAATGTAGCGAATACTAGTAATTCTATTAATACATCATAAACTAACTACACAAAAGCTACCTACAAGGTAGGACAAAAAAAGGGGGTCAATTTATATATAGGGTCCACACAACATATTTATCCTCGAAAGTAGAGCCATAAGCCCATACATCCATCACACTAGGTTATAAAACAAGCAAGGTGCTTCTATTGCTAATCTTTGTTATACTCTATGTCGTCGCTGATCTTTCAGAGAGAACACTCTTAGAGTGTGTAAGTGCCTAGATTCACTACTTTCTCATCTACAATCTTTACGACAAATCATCTCTCTGGTCACCTAGAACTCTGTAGAAATCGTTTACTAGTCAACCATTACGACTTCTATCCGGCTCATTGCAATTTCGTACTCCTAATGGGTCCTTCCGGGGACACTTGGTGACTATACTCCTTACCTATTACCAATACGGTTATGCTAACTCACCCAAACTAACTATATTAAAGTTGGCACTAACTTAAGGAACCGATTCTGACTCTTTGGACAATCGGTTCACTAAAAAACCTAGGCACTGATACTACAAATCCCTTTTATGCCTCGAATGGCAAAGATGGGTTGTATAGAAACGCACATCATACCCCTAAGGAAACCACTTGCATTAGCATAACTTAATCATATATACAAAATTAAGGAAGCTTACAAACACTAGCCTACACGCCCTCAGTCTAACAAAATACAAAACCTTTCCATAACAGGCACAATCACTCGAGTGGTAGATAACATAATCATCTAAGGTATATAATAATCCTCTTACTAGAGTTGTTCATCCTCTATTCCAATCACTCCTAAAACTGAATGGTTCGAAAGTGAAATGTACGTCAACATATGAAAGCTGGTAAGCACATAACCACAACGTGCATCCAATATATATAACATTCAACTTATCACATGTCAATATCTTGCATCTTAAAATGTGAGTAATCTCTCATTAAAGATGCCGCTCAACATGATCAAACATGTTCAACATATCATAATATCATTTTGACATACCACCGATTCCTATATAAACATGTACGAGTGATCACACACATAAGCACATACGAAATAACCAATGTACGTACGCTATAAATTCATTACCATACACAATCACATACTAATCTCTTTATTCTATGCATGCAAACTGGTGAATGATCACTACTATGCACCTCAACATCAAGAGGTGAAATCCACAACTATTAAATCATCTCAAAATCTTCAAGAACCCTAGTACAACATAGCCAACAATTGATCCACAAGGATTCCAACACTGGTGGGACATATAGGTCATCTTCACAAATGTGTACCTACCTCACAATCATACCACATTGTTTGCCTGCGGAGATGTGTATGCCTTCACTTGTCGCTATAGCATAACTGAATGGCATATTAGAGCACTAACATTATCGCACATCATATCGGCCGTTGGCACAGATGTGTATACCTTCACTGGTGACCAAGACAGATGAATGGTACATTAAAAACCCTAACTATCACTACCAACGTGGTCCAACCCAATACAGCCCAACACCTAGCTCACAATGAGTCTGAGGCTAATATGGCCCATTTGTAAGACCATTCGGCTCGTCAACCATTGATCCAGAAGGATCTACTACCTTAAAGGTTGTTTAGTTATCAAGACCCACTCCCAATGATTGTCACGTGTTCTTGCAATGCATGCCGACGCTATGTTATGATATATGCGCTCAAATTAACTTATACAACATGGCAACGTGATCAACAAATCGATAGTGCTTTGAATTCACATAATTATACAGTCATTGCATTATCAACACAGTATATACAACATGTACGATTACATAACATCTTTCCATGGCCAATACATCAAAATACTGAGTCATTTACATTCACTACAACACATGTATAATATATGGAAGCTCAATATTCAACATAACAACTTTACGTGGCCATCCTCGCTCAATCGACCCTACACTGGCCAGCCTCGCTCATGAGAAGCAACGGCCTCGCTCAGGAACAATACCAAATTCTTCATTCCAATTCTGACAAATCTTGCTCAAGGGAGAACATGACTCGCTCAAGCGCACATGCATGTAATACCCTATATTTTTGGATTATATAATAATAAATAAGACCTTGTATTGCTTCTTTAATGTGTGTATGAACTTTACTTTACCATTGTTGAATTTTGTGCTCCAATCGATTGGACCATCTTACCAATCGATTGCCAATTGGCATGTATTCCAATCAATTGGATCCTTTATTAATATTGAAACACTTATACCTATCCCAATCCATTGATCTTTATATCAATCGATTTCGATTCTATAATCCTTATATACCCTAATTGATTGGCATCGAGCCCAATTGGTTGCCATCAGTAGTTTTGATCCTCTCAATCTGGCTGAGGATTGGCCACGTGAACGCCTTTTCCCTATATATATGAGAGAGAGAGAGAGAGAAGGAGATATATATTTGGTATTTTATACATATATACACTCATATATATACACATACACCTACATAATCTATAGAGAAGAAGAAGAAGGCCAGAAGAAGATGGAAAGAAGAAGAGAGACAGAACGAAGAAACAAAGAGAAGAAAATTGAAGGAAGAGGAGAGAAAGATAGGAGACTACCATTAAAACCTTCAAGCTTTTCAATCACACCCAAACACACCCTATCCCTCTAAGGTGAGTTCTAAACTCACTTGTTAACGTAGTACTATTGAAGGTTATACATGTTCAAAAGAAAGAAAGACGTGCAATACGTCATTCCTAAATCGTTTCATTTATGAACTGGTATCTCTAGGAAGAAGACTTAGTCCAAATCAATTGGGACTTTTCCCAATCAATTGCCAAATTATGCAATCAATTGGTATTGATTGAGACCTAGTCAATTGGACTTTTTACCAATCGATTGTTACTACTTTTATCCCAATCTATTGGACCTCTGTCTCAATTGTTTGGTATTTATAGAATGTTGATAATTTCTTGTTGATTATATTATAACTGTTTAGTTGTTAAATGTTTTTATGAAATCCCCGCATGCACTACTATAGTAGATAAGAGATTGTGAGATGCTGAATCGTAGTAACATTAAGAGTAGTCGGATAATTTTTCGTAACGTTAGTAAACGTAATAGTCGTGAACCATTTGGTTACCGTTCATTTTATTCAGAGTAGTCATGCCATATAGGAATAGTCATGTATGTGCTAGTATGAAACTAAGTAAGTTTGCTAAGATCTAGGAATCTTGCCGTGGACTATGCATATGTCCTTAATTATAAGCGGTGGACAGAACCAAGCACCCTTAAAATAGAATAATGATTCATTAATATGTCCTTAAAAGTGGTGGACTGCGAATATGTCTTTAAAAGTGGTAGACTGGGATCATTAGTAGATTACGAGAAGTCGTGACAATAGAATGATGTATTGTTGTTCAAAGCGTTGTCCCTGAAATGCGATGGACTGTGCATATGTGCTTAAAAGCTGGGGACGGAATGACATGGTGTCCATGACGTATGGTGGACTGTGAATATGTTCTTATAAGCGGTGGACGGAGCAACGATGTATCATTGGATGTATTACTATCAAGTCAGTTCTTCGAACAATCGGGTCAGTCTTTATGTATCCAGACGTTAGCAATCGTTAATGATGAGTTTGAATAAAGAAAAGATACGATTAGTAGAACTATTACTTATATCATTTGATAATTTGTAATGACTTCACAATTTCGATATCCTGTTAGTCTTTCACTCACTCAGCTTTCATGAGTTGATGGCGATTTATGTCGCTGGACATTCCCCTGTTTTAGCGCATCCTATCTATGAATATGCATGGGAATGGCCTACGGGCAAGGAATACTATGCTGGGTATGACGCTGCTATGGAGGACTACCTTGTGAGAGACTTGGCGGAGGAAGACTACTACACCAAAGACTATGTCTACGCCAATTAAAGACTAGGGCTAGATAGTAGTTTAATTTACTTTATGCTTTCAGACCTTTTTGTAATCAGGCATATATTGCCTTAACACTATAGTTCTATTTGATTTCAAACCTTTGAGTTATGTTATCCCTGAAGTCAGAACTATTCTTTTGCCTCTTTATTTCTCCTATTATTAAGTACTATATGGTGTGGACAATCACGTGACTTCACCAGTCACGACCTATGGATCTAAAAAGGAATTTATTTTCTCTATTTTTGCTATTCCAGGGCATGACAATGCAATACCAAACCTCGCTTAAGCGACTCATAAGCTCGTTAAAGCTTCCACCATGACACAGTTCGCTTCAGAGAATCACAGAATAGCTCAGGTACTGTATCAAGTTTGGCTACGGCTTCCTCCTACCCCTCTCTCTCTTCTTTTCGTGCTCACTATATGCACTCTCTCACACTCTCTGGACCTATCTATCCTTAGAGAAATCACAGTCGTGTGTGCATGTGGCTGTAATATAGACAAAAGGTCTCTCTCTCAATACCTTCTTCTATTCTCTTCTCTTCTCTTCTCTCTCTCTCTCTCTCTCTCTCTCTCTCTCTCTCTCTCTCTCTCTCTCTCTGAAAGCACATGTTCTTCTACAGGACCATGGGAATGTGGAATGTGTGAGTATACGTATAAGTTATTTTAATGCCACCTCATTAAAGTGAAGAGTAATGATATGCTTCCTAAATTTGAATATCAAATTTGATTTTCAAAGCTTTAACAGTTGTACCACATACTGTGGTAGTGATCGGTGATTTCACATACCATTGCATGTAATATAATTGACAAAATATTTTATTCAAATTTGGAAGGCATAGCATTACTCTAAATTGAAGGCATTAAAGAATTATTTTGGGGTGGGGGGTGGGGGGGGGGGGGGGGGGGGGGGGGGGGGGGGGTTGGGTTAATAGTGTAATATATTAAAATTATTAAAATAAAGTAAGATGAACAGAGAATCAACAGTGTAACAGACAAACAACAATAAATAGACCAATACTTCCTCCATTTTGTTGAAGCGGCAAAGTCTTTTCTTGTCTATTTAAATTTTAACACAATGTTATCTATAGTAAGATAGCAAGCCCTATAGTAACACTATATATGGTTCACGAAATTTAATTCCAAATATTTTGAAAATCGTACCATGTAGTACAATGATTAATATGACACCACATATTACTGCATATAGTATTACTAATAACATTTGTGATATCCCAACTTTACTATTCATGTAAGGGTGGTTTTTTTTTTTTTTTTTTTCCACTACTTTTTCATAGATTTATAGCTCAATATCAATTTGAAACATAAGCCTAGAAAGTTGAGCAGAGCATGTGCCTTGCAAGTTGATCCGACACATGACAAAACATCTATATATATATATATATATATCTATATATATATACGTGTGTGTGTGTCCATGCATATAAATAGGTGCATGCACTCCCAGTTCATAGCTTAAGTTGCTTAAGAGTCCTAAAAAACAACTTGAAATAAATGGCTCTACAAGTACAAGCCATGATCTTCTCACCTCTCCGTGTATTTACAACCCACATGCCTTCACTTCATGCACGTAGAAACTCTCTGGCCACCTTCAAGACCGTTCGATGTGTCGTCAACACTGTCACAGTTGATGATCCAACGGTGGCTAGAAGATCAGCAAATTATATCCCTAGTGTCTGGAACTATGATTTTGTGCAATCACTTGGCTGCGACTACACTGTAACAAAACTACACCTATTATTAGGGAAATTATCCCGTGTGACTATCACAACTTGTGACAACGGCTGTGACTTTTATTATTACCCGGGGGATCCAAATCAACCCACAAAAATGTTCAAATCAAAATAATATTATGCTTTTCAAATTTGAGATTTAAATTTTACTCTAAAATGTTTTAACAGTTGTATCACACATGTGACAGTTGTATTAATTTTCTTTCCTATTATTTTTATTTTTTGGTTAAATTAGTAGTTGTACATGTATTAATTGCTGGATTTGCAGGAAGAGAAATATGTAAGCTGCGCTGATCGATTGAAGGATGATGTGAAGCGTTTGATTCATGATGAAGTGATGGGCCCATTGGCTAAGCTCGAGTTGATTGATGCTGTTCAACGGCTAGGATTGAAGTATCATTTTGAGAAAGACATTAAGAAAGTTCTTGATGTTTTATACAAAGATAGTGATGATGCATGGTTATTTGGTGATCTTTATGGGACTGCCCTCCGATTTAGGCTACTCAGACAAAATGGGTATAATGTGCCCCAAGGTACTTCTCATTTTGCAAATCAATTTTTTTTATACGTATTTATTTTGGGGGTATTAAGATATACAATGTGACTGTTATGTTTATGAAGCCGAGGTTATATCTTAAGACATAAACGAGATTGGACAGAGACTCTTATGTAAGAAAACTAAGAAAAATATTTTACTGAGGCTCTGTTTGGTTCATAGATTTTGTAAGGGAAAAAAAAGAACATACAGGAAATTTTTTTTCTTTTGTTTGGTTAATAAGGAAAATTCTTTCATCTTTTTTCATACATTACAATCACAATTTCAAAATTTTAAAATTCTAGAGTATAATATGAGTATGTAGAAAAACAAAAGTGAGAACTAGTTTTATACATTTTGTTATTATTTTCTTTTTGTTCTCTGAAACCCTTATTATTATTTCGATAACAACTTAATCTTGGTGGGACAGACGTTTTTGAAAGGTTCAAGGACAAGAAAGGTCAATTCAAGTCAACTCTGTGTGAGGATGTTAAGGGGCTGCTGAGTTTGTATGAAGCCTCTTTCTTTGGGTTTGAAGGTGAAACAATTATTGATGAAGCCAAGGCCTTCACAACAGCAAATTTGAAAAATATCAAAGGAGACATATCTCCAAGCATGGCTAGAAAAGTTGGGCATGCTTTAGATATGCCAGTCCATTGGAGACTCACAAGGGTTGAGGCTAGATGGTTTATTGATACATATGAACTAGAACAAGATATGAACCCTACTTTGCTTGAACTTGCAAAATTGGACTATAACATGGTTCAATCTCTTTATAGGAAAGAAGTCAGCAAATTAGCAAGGTATGAACATATAGTTTTCATTCAAAATTCTAAATTTATGGTGTTGAAATACAAGTATAAACATTTTCATCTAAATAAGTTTTCTGTTCGGATAGTGGATCTACGACCAATGAAATTTTTGAACAGGATCAAAAGAGTTGGATATGGTTTCTTATGTACATAAGGTGCTATTGTGGGAACAACTACATCCCGGACAAGTAGAGTATGTTCCTATTATAAGGAACTCTACAGACGTGTTGTTCTTTTAAAATTGCCTTTTGAGTTCCACGATAGACCTCAACTGAAAACTATTGAGTATATGATATGCTAGATGATAAGTTATTTAGTGAGCGTATCATACCACGTGGTATGGTGTGATGATCCAATAACATGGGGATATGTGGCCACTGAAATTTGAAGGTTATGACAAGTGAGGAATGAAGTGACCCTAGAAATAGGGGTCCATAATTTATTGTCAATCCACTTCATGATAGTGACAACATGGCCCCGTGTTATTAGGGCGTTACACCATATCAACATGATGATATGGTAAAATAATTTCTCGTATTTAGGACATCTCAATTTTGACCACGAAATTACTTTCTTTTTCCTTTCATTTGTAGAGAGAGAGAGAGAGATTACTTCCTTTTTCCTTTCATTTGTAAAGAGAGAGAGAGAGGTTGATTTACAAACAAAATCCAAGAGCCGTCATCTCGCAATGTGAATTTATGGATAAATAATGCTATATTTTTTAAATTTGAATGGTACATATTTTATCAGTTGTACCATATGTAATAGCATGTGGAACTACCAATCACTTCTGCATCATTTACTACAATTGCATGTTACACCATATGAACCAAATTTAATATTTAAATTTAGAAAACATCACAGTATTCTTTACAGATACATAAAGTGAGGATTTAAAAAAAAAATGAACGAAAGAAAGTAAAAATGGCAGTAGAATAGGTTTTTTTCTTGGTTTATTTTTTATTACACTGAAAAAGAGGGCACATAGTATGTTATTCAAAAATCTGTAATTATCTATTGAAATGTTTACTTCCGAAAAAATTAATCCAACCATACTCTCAGAATTGAGAAGTGCTAGGCACACATCCCAAACTACACCCCAAATCACACTATATTGTTTGAATTTTTCACACTTTTCTGTACACCACTTACACAACACAAGGTACAAGTATTTGAAGCAAATGTGTGGTTTGAAGTGTGGTTTGGAGTGTGCGCCTAACATTATTGCTCAGAATTTGCCTTTAGTAGTTGGACTTTTAATAACGACCCATGCAATATTTTTAAAACATACAAGTATATTTTTTTTCTCATTGGGAACAAGGCAAAAGTATATTTTTTTTTTGGTAATCGTGGGTGTTCGAACCAGCTTGCGCGCAGTACGTCAACTAATCCCACACAATCAAAGCGTCAAGTGAATCACCTGTGACGACCGAAAAGTTATATATGCAGTATCCACCGAAACTGACAATAACTTTATTTTATATATTTTAGGTGGTGGGTAGATATGGGGTTGGACAAGATGAGCTTTGCTAGGGACAGGCTGGTGGAACATTACTTTTGGTGCTGTGGAATTGTGTCTGAACCACAATTCGGAGATTTTCGAGAAATGGCCACTAAAATAATTTGTCTTATCACAACAATTGACGACATTTACGATGTCTATGGCTCATTGGCAGAACTAGAACTCTTCACTGATTTTGTAGACAGGTTTGTATCTATATTTCTCTTATTCCTGTGGACCTATGGTTTTAGTAATATGTCAAACTACAAATAGCTCTGTTAAAGAAACTTTTTCGATAAAATAGGGACTCCCTTTGTAAACAGATAAACTTTTTGGTACAGTAGAATAGATCTCTTGTTAAACTTTTTGGTCAGTGGTATTTTTGCAATTACTAACAATTTTTTTTTAATAAATTTTTTTGCCACTCAACCGCGTAATCTTGTTTGTCAAACAACGTCATTATAAAACTTTAATGTTAGCCTATGCAGTTCTATAATCATTTATGTTCTCAAAAATTTGTTACCAAACAGGCCTAAGGCATTAAAGAATAGCTTAATTATCAATAATATTTTAGGGGGATTGCTATGTGCACATAAAGTGTACACATAAAGATTTGGGTCATTCATTTCAGTGAGATCCATGCCTGTACACATAGGACCCATCAAAGTGAATGACTCATATCTTTATGTGCACATTTTATGTGCACAAATTATTAAAATAGAAATTGTTATTCACACTCCATAGATGAGCCAATACGCACACTCAATATAACATTGCATTAACTACATGGTACTACATAGTATCAGTAGTACCATACAGTGCAATAGTTCAATTTTAGAGTCGAAATAACGATTCTCTATTTTATTGTTTGTTGTTTTGAATTTTCAGATGGGATATCAATGGGATTGATAAGCTTCCACATAATATAAGTACTGTATTGCTCGCTATGTACAACACTAGCAATGAAATCGGCTATTGGACAGTAAAAGAGAGAGGTTTTAACATCATTCCTTATCTGAGCAAAACGGTAAGAGCTGTAATCTAGCATTTTCACCAGGAGTAATCTTATCGTTCTAAATTGGAATCTCAAATTTGATTTTCCTTTTTTCAAATACTTTTACAATTGTATTAGGTGCTATGATAGTTGTTAGTGATACAATATACCACTGTATTTGGCATAATTTACAAAGCATTCAGTACTAAATTTGGGATTTAAATTTTAAAAAAAGGGCATCATATGATACAAAATTGGATAGATAGCATTACTCTTAACATTTTAAATTTTAAAATTTAAATATCCCAATGGCATAAATTTTTGTTTTGACATGGATTCTTGTGAATTGTCTGAGTTTAATACTTGAAGACTGTTTTGTCTTGGGCCGTGCTTGTTATTTTCACTCAGCCCAGTCCGAACGTAGTGTGGGTTTGGAACTTCAGTCTTGTATAAATTGGAACATAGAAAAAACTTTTGGCTGGAGTTGGGCAGAACCATCAAACTACGAGCCAACCCAACCCGACCTGACCACTTATAAGTACATATGCAAGTGCTTATATATGGGAAAAATTTTATGATGCATTCTGGTGATTTAGGATGTATCATACATTCTAGTGGTTTAGGATGTATCATACATTCTTAGTCATTTCTTTTTCTTATTAGTTTTACATGCAAAACAAAAAATACTTAGCATGTTCCAAAGCGATCTCGATAAGCACTTGTATACTTCGGCTAATTAAGTAAATAAGATAATCATTTGAATAAAAAAATTAGAAAAATTCAAATATCAAAGTGAGATTTCTAAATTCAGAAGGGGTAAATATAAAAATTCCAAAGGGGCACAAATGAATTTAATAAAAAGTATTTAGGGCAAAACAATAAATTAAAAAAGTTGAGTGAGGAAACAAATACATATAATCTATAATACATAAGATAAATTCATAATTCTTTTAAAATTCCGTAGGGCACGTCCCCCTACTGGCCCTAAGCAACCTCCGCACCTATTTGAGTAGTAAAATTTGATCCGATCAAACTCAGAGCTAGATTGGTCGAGCGAGAGAATGTGTTTGACGAGTTTGAACCAACTCTTTTAAAACATGGACCCTGAAAAGACTTAAAGTTGTCTAATTGTAGGCCTAGTGTAATGATTGGTGCATATAAAATGTGCACATATAAAATGTACACATAAAATGTGCATATAAAAATTTGTACAATTTATTTTAATGGAAATAACCTGCATATATGAGACCTACCAAAATGAAAGACCCACATATTTATGTGCACTCTCTATGTGTACATTATATGTGCACATAACATTAACTTTTTCATACAAAATGATTTTATGGTTGACAAGGTGGGTCATCAGGACATCCATCTTCTGTGAAGTGATTTGTGCTGTCATTGCATATTAACCAAAATCATATAATATGGCAAACATGAGTTTCAAATTTTCAATGAGCTAAACACACACACACACACTCTCTCTCTCTCTCTCTCTCTCTCATCAGTGGGCTGATCTTTGCAAAGCATATTTGAAAGAGGCAAAGTGCTTCCATGGAGGGTACAAACCAACATTGCAGGAGTATCTGGACAATGCAGTAGTTTCCATTGCAGCACCTCTCATGCTTTTTTGTGGTTACTTCCTGACTACAAATAATATAACTGTGGAGGCCTTAGATTACATTGACAAGCTCCCAAGTATTATGCGCTGCTCATGCATGCTAATTCGGCTCACAAATGATTTGGGAACATCATCGGTACGTTTGGTTTTATTATATTTTTGTGCTCTATTTGGTAGGAGAAATGAATGGTTAAAGAAAACCGAAGGAAAGAGAGAGAGAAAAGGTACCCTTAAAAAAAAAAAGGGCTCTTCGCTCTTTTTATTTGGATAAATAAGAAGAAAAGTGAAAGGGAAAGAAAGAAAAGTTATTTGAAGCGATAAAGGCCACTTGTGGACTGTTAATAACTATTGATCCCATGTGGTGTTCACATGATCAACGGTTCACAAGTGGCCATCATATGTACGGTATGACGATTATTTGGTATAATTTCTCAGAAAAGAGGCTTGTTTAGATACATAAAAAGTCAAGGAAGAGAAAAACCTTTTCCTATTCCAACACATTAGGTTCTTGATAGATGAAGAATGCTGGACCAAAGGGATGCCTTGTCCCTCGTCCATTCATTTCTCTACCTCATCTTCCCATTTGGTTCTCTTTGTGATAATAAATTACCAACCTTTCTTCACTCATTCTCTTCTTCCTTCGTACCAAATGTAATGGGCGGAAAAATGATTTACATTAAAGAGACATATCTTCAAAAACAAAGTAGTTCTTTAAAACAATATATATACTAAGTGAACCAGATGTAGTTGCCTAACTTCATTTTGCGCGGGTGATGTAACAGTGACAAATTTGAGATTATATATGAACTCATGTCCCTTTGATTTTGAAACAAAAGAGTAGTTTAACTCAGTCACCCTTCTTTTAGGTTTCTTTTAGGTTTCTTTTTTTTGGTGTCTCTACCATAAGTATAAAAATAAATAAAAATGTTACATATTTCGAATGTGGTTTCCTAGAATTATTTATCAACTGATGTGCAATATCATGACAACTTTGAAATTACATTTTTTTAGTAACTAAAGTAGAGTTTTAACTATGGAGTTAATAAATATTGCACCGCCAAGATTACTCCCTACGTCCACATATACAACATAAGATGATGAATGTACTTGCTCTCACTGTATAATATGGATCTAGAGAAGAATATGATAAATAAGGGTGTAAAAGATTCGGTTCAGTCCAATTTTCAGTAGAAATAGTCCTGTCCGGTTTTACACTTGAGGAATTTTATGAAAATCGACCGAACTAATCAGTTCGGTCAGTTTCTTTACATCCCCAATGATAAGTGTATTAGCGGCACTCTTTAGTTATTTCTATTGTGAGGTTTTCAAATGTTTTTTTTTTATTTTTTTTAATATCTCTAACATTACTCCAATTTAAATGTATCTCATATATATAGGATGAATTGGCAAGAGGAGACAATCTCAAGTCAGTCCAGTGCTATATGAATGAAACTGGTTGTTCAGAAGAATTTGCCAGAGAATACATAAACAATTTGGTTCACGAGACATGGAAGACTCTAAATAAAGATATGCTTCAAGAATATCCATTTTCTGAGCCATTTAGGAGTGCCAATCCAAATCTTGGTCGGACGGCTCAGTGTTTCTACCAATATGGAGATGGCCATGGTGTTCCAGACCGTTGGACCAAGGACTATCTAGTATCTCTGTTGGTTCAACCCATTCCTTTGAACTAGTGAACAAAATGCACAACCTTTGAGTATTGAGTATTTCTACATATATATGTGTATGTATATATATACATGCACACATATGCGGGGCTGCTTTCATACTACATGAAAATTGTTGGATCATTTTGTGTTTACGTTTAAAATGAATAAAAAAGCACTTGTTGTTCTATTAAAATGCAAGCACAAATGTAATTTACACTGAGGGCATTAAAGTAAATTACTTTAAGTCCTTTGTACAATTACTTTAATGTCATCACTTTAATATTATAAGGTGTTTTGAACTTTTTTAATCCATCCAAAAGTGCGTAATTTTGTCCAGTAGAAAGAAAACAATTGCGTTATTTTATGTTGTAATATGGCAGCATTTGCATGTGTATATCTCTATTTACACACACACACATATATATCATATGTTGGCCAATTTTGTGGGATTCTTATTGTGGTAGGTTCTTTTGTGATGTGTATTAGAGATACGGATGGATATAACACGTAAGCATGTTAGTACAGGTGAAACAACTAAGTATGATAAAATAATGCAAAAAGTGTGGAATAATAAAAATATAAAAATATAGCAGAATAATGGGATTCGGAGAGACTTCGGGACGGATGAGAACAGAAGTAGCCCCAAATGAGAGAGAGAGAGAGAAAGAGTAAGTGTTATGTATGCTGGAGTAAGGTCAGAGAGTGGTGAGTAAGCATTAGGTAAGGTGAAACGAGGGGTATTATAAGACGGAGGGTCAAGTAAGCCGAACGGTAATGTTAGGCAAAGGGTGTTATGAGACGAAGGGTGTTGTAAGCGCCGAAGGGTAATGTTAGGCGAAATGTGTTGTGAGACAAAGGGTGTTGTAAGCCGAATGTGTTGGTAATGTCAAGATAGGGCGAAGGGTCAAATTAGGCGAAAGGTCACGTAATACGAAGGATCTAGTTATGCTCAAGATAAGGGGAATGTTTTGTAAATGGGTGAGAGTAGGAACAACAGTTAACCCTTTGCCCTAGTATAGGATTAAGCTGTGTTGGGTTGGGTTGTTGGATGTAGTAAATGAGGCTACTTATTTATACTTGAGGTCGTGGGTAGTTATGAAGCTTTGACATGATAGAGCGAAGCCGAGTTGGCATCCTCTTAGTAGGCTATTTGTTTAAGGTAGGTGGATGACTTAATTGCTCATGTTTAAGGTGGTTGGGGTCATTAAATGGAATGTAGACAAAGCGATATATTGAGTTGGCAAAGACATGTGAGAGGGAGATGTTGTCGTTTGGCGGTGAACCAATACCATTAGTTGGTCAATATGGGGAAGGAATACTATTGGTGCAGAGGTTTAAGCGAGTGGGGGTACCAAGGCTTTTGTTATTGGCTCTGAAAAGGTAAGCGAGGGCGAGTGTGGAGGCTGCAGAGGGTTAAGTGAGGGCAGGAACCAAGTTCTCTTTTATTAGCACAGCGCAAGCTTGAAGTGACTGAGCATTGTTGGTCAAGGGTTTTAGCAAGTTTTACGCTAATGGGCTTCACCCATTGGTAGTGAGACTGGTCGGCGTCCGGCACGTGAAAGTCACGTGTCTCTCTCTCTTTGGGACCAACCCTAACCTTACCCATGGGCCTAAGTTGTAGATGTCCACAACACTGAAGGTAAACCACTTCCATTGTGCCCGGATGGCAAGGCCTCTGGGTGTTATACCCAAAGGTCTCAAGTTCGAATCTCAAGGGGGTGGCCACAGGTGATTTACCCGGACGCCCTGGCCTCGTGGGATTAGTCGAGGTGCGCGCAAGCTGGCCCGGACACCCACGGTTACCAATAAAAAAAAACACTGAAGGTAGGTGGTGATTGATTCAATTCTGATGGTTCTTTGACCCTTTCATGTTTATATTTGTGTCTCTTTGACCCTTTCATGTTTCTATTGCTATCCTTTTTGTATTGTAATTTGTTTATTTCAATATCTGAAGTACATCCCTTTTGATACACGTACTTCGGAAAATAAGTTACTTCCAAAGCCATTCACACTTGAGGTTTCAAAAACCATTACAAACCCTAAAAATGCTGAATTTAAGAGACAAAAACCGTACATTCTATATTCTATAGCAACAACAAAGTAAAGCAATGTAACAGTGCAATCCAGCTCAAACAAAATCAATTGAAGGCAAAATGAAATTCAAAGTGCAGAGAGGAAAAAAAAACTAATTATTACAATGTTTAGTTATAGCATACCAACAACTGACCTATCGAGAGCTAAATCAATCAAACAAACTCGGTTCAAACAGAGAAACAAAGAAGGCAGTTGCAAAACTGAATAAGAAATGAATAAATATATGGATAAATATATACATAACTTCCAGATACATGTATATGCGTGTTTGTATATATATATATGAATATGTATATATAGAGAGAGAATATTAGCAGTGACCAGGATGCCTGGAGGTAGAAAGATTGGATCGATCAGAGAAATAGTGAACCACATTGAATCAAAATTTGAAGGTACGACCAACGAACCCTAGAGAAAGAAGGCAGAGATTGAAGAGACTCTTCTCATTTTGGTCAAATTTACATTATTAGAAGAAATGAGAGAGAGTGAGACAGAGAGACGATGGGCTGGGGGTGGTTGGGGTTGAGGGTGGAGGTGTGGGTAAGAGAGAGAGAGAGAGAGAGAGAGAGAGATCCAATGGAGGTGTACGAGAGAGACGACCGAGACTAGGGCATTTTGAAAGGGAAATTAGGGAGAAATTTTGAGAGGAAATTTGGGGACTAGGGCATATATGGGCTAATTGTTTTAGCAAGGAAAATTTTTTATTGCAAAAAGTGTTTTTCCAAAATTTAGTTAAGGAAGAGATAATTCATTGCTAAATATATCCTTTTAGAAAGGGAAAAAAGTTTCCTTGCTAAAAATAGGTATTAACAAGGAAAACATTTCCTTGCGAAAAAGTATTTTAAAAAACATCTACTTAACTTTAGGCATGGAATTACAATTTCCTTGCCACAACATATCTTTAGCAAGGAATTTGATTTTTCGTTGCCAAATAATTCACTTTAGGCAAGAAAAATGATATTTCCTTGCCAAATACTCCACTTTTTGGAAGGAATTATCATTTTCCTTGCCTAACATGTATGTCTTTTAGCCTTTTGGCAACAAAATCAAATTTCCTCACAAATATTATATTTTTAGCAAGAAAATTTACCTTTCCTTGTCGAGCTTCCTTGCAAAAAACCATTTTTGTTGTAGTGGATGTCTCAAAAGGCATGCGCATTAAATGCGCGACGTGGTCCGGTGGTGGCGCGACTGTTTGGTTACACTCACATTGGCCTTATTGGATCCTAACCAGACTAATCATTCCTTGACACATGGCAGCCACTAGCTCCAGGTTCCCGGGGATACCGTTCGGTCCAACCCTCGACTGACCAAGGCGGCAAGCTTGGTGCCGAGCAATATCCCGGGCAGGTTACCAAGTGGTCTACTAAATGGCACAGATTTCCAAACCTCATCTGATAGAGCATCACATTAGTTTCGAAAATGGGGAGTAGCTGGTAGGCCCAAAAATATCAGGTCAAAGTTGAATCGCCACCTCAGCAGAGAGACGCTGAACCATCCGGAAAGGGCGCCTAGTATTCATCCATCCCTGGCTGTCTGGTCGAGACCGCCCGGTTTGTGCTCACGGCGCGGGCGTGCGGCACGGGTTCGTCAGTGCAGCCCTGGCGCACATCATGGCTCGCTCCACAAAATTCTGAACAGTTTCCTATCCCAGCTTGAAGACTAAGGGAAAGTGCAAATCGTTTCCTAATCTGTTTAGGAAACCTCCATGATTTATGTAAATCAATTGTAATTAGATTGTACTTCCTAATCTATTGACTTACGTTGTACGAGTATGTCACTTGCATCTATAATAGAGACCACTCACCCGCATTAGAGGGAGAGCATTCTTGTTTTACAGAATTGCAATACATATCACTTAGACGCATACACTCAGTCGGTTTTTGGTAGTACCACCCTCCATGTTGGTTCACCAAAGGCCACCGGTGATTTGTTAGTGAACGCGCTCCGACGCACACGTAGACGTAGGTCTCCTAGTTAACGGAACCGAACCACACACAAACTTTATTCGCCTTCATCTTCTTGTTCTTACTCTCATACCAATTTTTGGTATCATCACCTAGTAAGCATTGATTCAGATTTAATTGAGGGGTATGTTTCTCTTTTTCCTTCTATCATTAGATTTAATAAAAAAAATTAACAGTTACACTTTGCTCACAAGTACAAGGGATTGTGTAGCTTTTTGAGTCTAGGGAGGTAATGTGCCACAAGGCCCAAGTCCAGGGAGGTAAAGTGTAATTTCCCCTAAAAACAATGAAATGCCAATCATTAATATCTACTTAGCACAAGAAATAACTAAAACCACCACTTGGAAATGGGCTTATTAAAACCCATTAGAACTTGATAAGAATCCACACAAAATTGGCCAACACATGATATATATATATATACTAGTTATAACCCGTGCCTGTGGGCACGAAGCGAAAAAAAAATATCAATACTTTAATAGATCAAATCTATTGCGTAAAATTGTCCATGTCATTCAAACTCATGTGATATTTAAGTGAAGACATTAGTTCCACGGGCACAATAACATATTTTCAGTTCATTGATTTTGATTTTGAAATTAATCTGAGATATGGTTGGAATTTTGACAACAGATTCATAGATATCACAATAAAGACAAAAATGTGGTAAGAATTCTACAACTCAAAAAACTGCAAAGATTCAATTCATTAAAGACTCTCTTGATCTTTAACAAATAACTGCAAAAAATAGACAATAATGATATAAGACTATAACGACAACAAAATATGAATTCCAAAACTGATTAATTGAAGTTTACAGAAGTAGAAGCACTCTCGTGATTATATTCCAAGCAAATTTATGTAACTAACAAAATTACAGTGGCTGTCAACTTCAAGATATGTTTAAAAAGATCTAAACTTATACCAAAATGAGTACTCTAACATTAAATTCATTAATTAAAACTATATCAACATATACAAAAATGAGTACTACAACCTTTAATTAAAATATCGATCATTCGTTAGATTTTCTTGTGAGTTTTCTTCATCAATTTATAGAACATGTAAGTGTCAATCTCGATATGCTTAGCCCAACTCGGTGAATGCACAACAATCTGTAAAGTAAAAAAAAAAAAAAATTACATTGACATGGAAAACAATAGTGTGCATTGAAAACATAAGTTAGATACAAATGCTATATCATTATGGATTACCTTATTGATTCCCCATTCTTTCAATCTCTATTGCTTGCTCCTTCCTTTTACAGTTGCGTTAAGCATACCCCTTAAAACAATGGTAGAAAAGTAAATTATCAAACACACATGTATTATTGATAGGACCGGAAAATATTAAATCACAGACCAATAGTTGAGACATTCACCTCATGAAGTATCCCTCTGTTTAATTCGCGCTCGTCATGAATTATGAGACCAACATTGTTTTCCCTTAACATTTGTGCCTATTCTAGAAAATATGTTAAGTTTCAATTCATGTTGACATAAAAGCAAAGAATAAAAATTGTATATACTCACCGCTTTCTCCCGATCTTTATCCATCTGTTACAAGTTTGAAAGTATTAGTACAAACACATGAATAGAATAATTTCATATGTATAACAAAGCCATAAATCTTACTTGACCGTATATTCTCATCTCAGCCATCGTAAAAAAAAAAAAAAGAGCTGGAATTACAATAAAATATATTTTAAATTAGCATGAAAAATTTATTCTCGATTTTATAAATCACATAATCATTGAATCATATGGAAGTGAAAGCAAACAGAGCAATTTTCAATGTTGATCCGTCTCTAGAGTCTTTCAAATAATTTAAGCAAAAAAAATAAAAATTGCACTTATATACCATGTCATATAAGAACAACCCAAAAATAATAGTCCTTAGTCCCACTATTGTGAACTTGTAGGATATTCAATCATTTATGTGTCAAAGAGGGGAATTGCATTATTAGCTGTTTAAGTGTATCCAACGACTGATTATCCAATCAAAGCTGGTTTTCATATGAAGAATGGAAACAGTGTAAGGAAGTGACAACAATCACATAACAAAAGTGTGGTAACGACCAAAAAAACTTAACTACTAATCTGACCAGTTAACATTAAAGAAAGAAAACCAAAAAAGGTTGTGAAAATATAAAAACAACCGAAAGAGAAATAAATTAAAAACATTAGAAAGAGGGAGCAATCCCACTTCAAAAACAAAAGCTCTCTTTGAAATAACTCTTACCTTCCTTCATAAGATAATACATCATCTATAGACTATTAAAATTATCACAAAAATGTGGCCAGAAAAGTAGATCTTCCCTTACTTACCCAGTTTCCAACTTTATAAGCAATCTACAAAAAGCTATGACGATAACATCCAAATGATGTGGGAAATTCAAATGCTACATCACAATGATCACATAAGCGCAAATGCAACGTAATGAAATGAAATCAATTATGGGCACATGGTGTTGAGTGTAATTAATGCCTATGATTAATGATAGGGAGAGAGATTTGCAAGTTTCCAATGAAATTACCTAGTGAGGCAATGACTAAGAGAATCAATTCTTGAAATATATCAAATCAACATCTCAAACTTTGGATGTGCACTCGGTCCCATAGTAAAATGTGACTGCACATATTAGTGCAGCCAAGCACACAATTCTCAATCACAAATACTGTCAAGCCCACACAAACACTTCGCACAAAAATGCTTCAAGTAAATAAACTTTATATTAGTAAGAACTCTATATTAGTAATGCTTGGCACACTTTGAAATCTACACTGAGCAATCATTTGTTTATGCTCTATCTCATATTTACACACACTGTTTGGTATGAAATGACTATTTTGTAGTTCAAACGTTGCTGCCACAACTCGGTTAGTGTCCCAAACACATTGTAGTGTAGTGGAGGCTGTGGAGCTGTTTTTAAAGAATCAAGAACTGTCCACATGCACACAGACACATACAAACAAAGACACATACACATACACATGTAAATGAAGGGGAAGTGTTGTGTCTTTGTTTGGGAAATAGAAAGTCATTATCACCAACTTCTTACCCCAGTTAAAAAAGTTATAGGTATAGATTGCTATGCAAACAAACACTTCCCCATAAATAAATGTTCAACAGAAGTTAAATGTAGAAGAACAGAAAAGGCTGTAAATGCAGTAACAGAAACAGTAACAGAAAAAGAAACAAAAAAAATTTCTAACTCACCAAAAACTTTTTCCAATGCCTCGAATTTTGAGAGATTGAAGAAGATTCACATGCAATCTCCGATCAACCAATACCAAAATTGAAATATTCACAGAGAATCTTCGGGATTCACAGAGCGTTTGATCTCAAATTTTAGTCCTAGATATCCCAAAATCTATTTATACACACACAGTCAATTTCTCTCTCTACACAGGAGGCCTGTTTCTCTCTCTCTCTCTCTCTCTCTCTCTCTCTCTCTCTCTCTCTCTCTCTATGATGATGATGATGATGCATTAGATGCATGGATGGAATGGAGAAACTGTAATCGGTGAATTTGGCAGTTTTGGAGTGAGAGAGAAAAATTTACATTTTGTAAAAGGCCATTTTAAATGTGTGTAATAATTAGCTGTTGTGCATATGGCTCTTTCTGTGTGTGAACAAAGTTAAAAAAAATTTACAGTACGTGTGTGAGAGGGGGCAGTTTGTGAGTGACACTGAGGTGATGTAGTGGGTTAAACATGTGTCCATAGCAATCACATGTTTTGTTTTTAGAGGACAAACAATATAACGGTTCAAAATATCTAATCCTCCCTCAATGGCTGAGATTGAAAATTTCTAAAATGGGAGGGCCTCACACCGTCTTCCCTTATTATAGAGATATATATATATATGTGTGTGTGTGTGTGTGTGTGTGTGTGTGTACATAGAGATACACACATGCAAATGCTGCAATATTACTACATAAAATGACGCAATTTTTTTTTCTTTCGACATGACGAAATTAGTAAAATTACTCACTTTTGGATAGATAAAATCATAAAAGAAAGTTCAAAACACCTCATAATATTAAAGTGAAGACTAATTGTACAAAGGACTTAAAGTAATTTACTTTAATGCCCTCAATGTAAATTATATTTGTGCTTGCATTTTAATAGAACGACAAGTGCTTTTTTATTCATTTTAAACTTAAACACGAAATGATCCAACAATTTTCATGTAGTATGAAAGCAACCCTGCATATGTGTGCATGTATATATATATATATACATACACATATATATGTAGAAATACTCAATACTCAAAGGTTGTGGATTTTGTTCACTAGTTCAAAGGAATGGGTTGAACCAACAGAGATACTAGATAGTCCTTGGTCCAACGGTCTGGAACACCATGGCCATCTCCATATTGGTAGAAACACTGAGCCGTCCGACCAAGATTTGGATTGGCACTCCTAAATGGCTCAGAAAATGGATATTCTTGAAGCATATCTTTATTTAGAGTCTTCCATGTCTCGTGAACCAAATTGTTTATGTATTCTCTGGCAAATTCTTCTGAACAACCAGTTTCATTCATATAGCACTGGACTGACTTGAGATTGTCTCCTCTTGCCAATTCATCCTATATATATGAGATGCACTTAAATTAGAGCAATGCTAGAAACACCCAAAATCTGAAAAACACAAAATAGGAATAATTAAAGAGTACTGCTGCTAATACACCTATATAAAATTCTTCCCTACATCCATATTATACAGAGAGAAGGACAACATTTATCGTCTTATGTTGTATGTTTTGGTGTGTTTAGAGGAATTTGCTGGATGCATTTATTAACTCTATACTTAGTTAAAAAAATCTCCTTTAGTTACAAAACAATGTTGTATGTTTTGGTGTCAAAAACCCGTGCGTTCTCAGATTGTACGTATTGGTACCACATGTTTTGGCAGTGATCGATATTATATCACATGCAACTTTATATTGTACAACTGACAAAGTACTTTAAGAATTAAAGTTGAAATTCAAATTTGAGAAACATAGCATTACTCTAAATGAAATGAGGTTTAGCTTGCGTTGTTTCCATGAATTTTTAAAAAATGACACCTAAAAAGAGTACATACATTTTTTTGGTTTTCAAAGATACCATATACACATATATACATACATATATATATACTAGTTTAAACGCACGTGCGTTGCACGTGAACGGTGTCTATCTAAAAACTAATTAGGAATAGTAAGCCAAAAAAAAAAAAGATTAAAAAAAACACTTAAATTAGGTATAAAAAAAATAAAAATATGAAAAATAAAAAGAAGAAGAAGAAGAAGAAGAAGAAGAATTCATGCAACTTCACAATAAAAAAGATACACAAAGCACATACAACAATCAATTCATAGGGTAAAAATAATAAAAACTGTTGAATTATTCTTCTTAGACCATTTGTTTATTTGTTCAATAATAATTTTTTTATGTTGCTATTTAATTGTTACCACATGTCCTAGCTAGAATTCTTTCTTACATCTTTAATATTTTGAATTTACTATTTTCTTTGCTCATTACTTAATAATGACTATATATTTATTTATTGTATGACCACATATGTTAGTATTTCATTAATTTACCGTGTTTGTATAGTAATTTATTAAACTATAAAATTATTTCATATGTTCTAATTAGAATAAGTTACAAATCAATCATGATCTAGCTTTCTTAAATATTTTTTTATATACATTAAAAGTTGATTCCTACAAAAAGGATTTAGGGAGCCCTCTACGTTCAAGATGGTCAAACTTTTTGTGCTGTGTGGCTTGAAAATTCTTAAAATCTTCAACCAAAATTTTTCATAAAGTCTCTATTGCCAAATTGCCAAAATAATTGAAAGAATCACATAAGAAAAAATTTTATAACGGGAATTGATATTAGAAAGTAATTGCTTATCCATGGAGTTCACCTAAAGAAAGAGAAAAGATATTGAAACATGACAGAAGAAGAGAAAAAAAATAGAATCCACTAAGACCAAAATAGAAAAAACCAATAGGATGGTAGTTTTAATTTAATTTAAAGTCCTAAAATTCTGAAAATGTATTGATAATCTATATCGAAAGAGACTTTTAGGCTCTATTTGGTGCACATATTGAAGGATAGGAAAGAAACGAAAACACTAAGGAAAATATTTTCCTTTGTTCATGATCTAAAAAAGGGCCTAAGGGTGTCCATTAATTTGATAAAATTGAAAATTACGTGTTGAATTTTAGTACTGGAAATTTTAAGCAGTGAATTTGCTGTACATAACACATGAGTATTTCAAGTATTGAAATAGACTGCAATTAGTGATTATTTCTAGTCGAATTTTTTCAATTAAGATATTCAATGGATTTTTTGCTGCATTTTCAATTAGAGTAATGCTAGAGTCACAAAGAGATGCTTACAAAAGGATATGGTATGCCATATGGCAGAATTAAGTGTGGTGACTCTTTCAATTAAGTGGTACATTATCAAATTTATTGTACAAAAAATGTGCGTAAAATTTTATTTTACCACCTAATTGGTTATAATCACAAGCTAAATTTGTCTAGCTAACTTCCTATCTTTCTTGTGGAACTTAAACAATGATAACAATTCTACGAATTATTGCTAATAAAGATAACAATAGTAACTTTTCATAAAGAAAAATACTCAATTAAGTTTTACATTCAATAATTGTGTTGCTAAACGCATGGGTAAAATGGGAATGGAATAGGACACATGTCAGCATGGTAGTGGTGGATAAGCAAGAGTGAGAAAAATGCACTCTATGTTAAATGGGTAACCAAATATTAAAGTGGTTGAAATTGAATCCTAAATTTTTTTGAATGCACATCTTACCTAGAATAGGTTCGATAGAAGTTACCTATATTATTGTTGGTATAGAATAAACAAAATCGTAAGTGACCCATCATAGAGCTCCAAAAAAGAAAAAAGAAAAGAAGAAGAAGAATAAAACAAATCAAGATTCTTTAAAAAGAGTTATGTAATACTAAGAATTGATATCAGGAGTTGATGGGTATAGTTTTATGTCTGTGAAATTAATTCAGTACCCTTAATGAAAACTAAATCCAATAACTGTAAATAGAAGTTCCGTCATGAGAAGGGGACTGATGTTACTATAACTATTTTGTTTTCATTTTGACCATTAAGTTATTGAAAATATTACATTAATAGTAATGAGAATTAAATTTATAAATAAGTTGAATGAATGAATAGAAGAGTAAATGAATAATAATTACCTTCAATGCAAAGCTTGAAAGTGCACACTTGTGTAAAGATCAATCGTGTTTAGTTCATCATAGCACATTATTAAGAGAACACGAAGAGTAGACTGTTTTGTGAATCTTAATTAAAGTGTAAAAAAAAATGTCCAAAGCTATGGAGAACTTAGGAAGTAGAGACGTATAATAGAAATAAGATAATACCAGTAGGTTCTTTAATACTATCATTAGTCTTTTAGTCCAAAAAAAAAAAAGGAGAGAGAGAGAGAGAGAGAGAGAGAGAGAGAGAGAGAGAGAAAACTGAAATAATGTCTTAACAAATAGGGTCAAAAGTAAACCTGGGACTGAAAGGCTTGTGAATTCATGTTATTCTTCTACACGATTAATTTCTAGTACACAATTCCTTTATTTATTCCTAATACTTGATTTCCTTATTTATCTTAATTTAGATTGGACTTTGTTTCATCCAATAATCCAATACTCAATTAATCCATTCTGGTCCACTTTAATCAAAGAAGCAAAAAATTGTTACACAATTACTCAAGGAACATACTTAGGTAAAGTTCTTTAGGTGTGGTTTGTTAGGTTCCCTCTCACAACTGTGGGTTTAGTGATTAAAAAAAATAATGTTTAAAATTATTTTATTTATATATTTATTTATTTTCTAGTTAATTAGGGTCTCACAATTGTGAGAGGAATCTAACAAACCATGTACAGCTAAGGAACTTTGCCCAAATGTGTTCAATTACTAAAATTCTTCTATTAATTAGCTATTGATTAAATGTGAGCTTTTAGATGGATTAGCTCTCAAATATTTGTATTAATTGGAGGCTGAATGCAAGATTTATAATTGGAAGGTAAAATTTTTAAACTTCGCGAGTGTAAAATGAATCATATACTACTAAGAAATTGGTAATAGGAATTTAGTTAAGAGTCCTAAAATTCTTCATAGACATTTATTATAACTCTTTAAGAGATATACATGTTACTAATCCATCATTCACGTAACCCACCGTGGAGTCCAAAAAAAGAAAAGAAAAGAGGGGTTATACACTAACACCCCTTCAACTATGACCATTTTCAATTGCCCACAACTATAAAACTCAACAAATTGACCCTATCAACTATTTTTACTTTTCACTAACAGCCCTTCTGTTAGGTTGTAGTTAAAAAATTAATTACTTTTATATCATGTTACCAATATAAAAGTGTTAACAACATAACATATTTGTCTCTTCTTTGAGTCGTTGAAATTTTAAGAACAAAATTGTCTAAAATTTGGTGTACAACAAAGGGCAATTAGTATGCAACAAAGGATATTTTTGTCATAAAATTTTCAATGGCTCCAAGGAGGGACAAATAGATATCATGTTGCTAATAGTTTGTATCATATGTTGCTTACATGATAATAAAAAAAATAAAATTTAAATTTAAAAAAAAGCGTTCTTTTTTGGGACAGAATTCTAATGGAAGGGGTTTTAGAGAAAAATGCAATGTTGAGGGGAGTTAGTTTGTCAAGTTTTATAGTTTAGGGGCATATTTAAAAAAGAGTCATATTTGAACTAAAGTGTGATTGACTTTTTTCTTTTCTTTATTTTATTTTATTTTTTATTTGTAAATTCCGATGAGAACTTGAGTTGTTTGGAAGGAGTTGTAATACACAATATGATTAAAGTCGAATACCATTAATATTAAGGAGTTGTAAAATTGTAGGGATTGTATATAACATGATATATCCAAAGCAAAAAAATAAAAAAGTTAGGATTATCATGGACGGACCCAAAAAAAAAAATGGTATACTAAAGTTGTTAAAACTCTAAGAAAGTTACTTAAGTGAAAGTGTACCGATTGATAAAAGTGTACACCACTTATGGGCATCGGTAATTATCAGTTGCTTTATATCTAAAATACTAAAACCATCCCACAAATGAATTTACCAAAATAACCACTACGATCTAGATTTGTAATATTTGTTGATCTATCTCTGCACATAAACATACACATAACAAACAAATATGCATACGCATATAATATATAGAAAAAGAGGTTATATAAAAAAGTCCAAGAAAAAGAAAAAAATAAAAAATAACCAATGGATTTAGTTTATTCTAGAGTCCAATAAAAAGAAAGTTGATCTATGAGGCACATAAACATACACATAACATACAAATATGCATACATATATAATATATATACAAAAAGAGGTTTTAAAAAAAAAAAGAAAAAAGAGTTCAACAAAACGAAAAAAAAAAAAAACCAATAGATTTAGTTTATTCTAGAGTCCAAAAAGAAAAAACCAACCAAACACATAGATGTTGTTATTAAGTTGTAGGACTCTTATGGCATTGACACACTACAAATAAAAAAGTGGTATACTAAACTTTAAAAACTCTAAATTCTAAGGAAAATAGTTAAGTAAAAGTGCACCGATTGATAAAAGTGTAAAACACTTATGCACATTGATACATTTATATATATTATAGATGTGTGTGTGTGTGTATATAAAATAAATAGAGCAGTTTTGGGAAGCACAGAGGATGGAAATGAGAGAAGATAGGTTTAGGAAATTGAGAAAATTATCATTTGGGGAACCCAAATTAATTTCATATTTATTATAAAAATAAAAATACAAAGTTGAAAATGCAACATGGCACAATAGGAAGGGTTGATGACTTTGTCTTTTCTATATAGTATATATAGATAGACAGATTATCATCTGGAGAACCCAATTTCCTTTATGTTCTTTTATTACCAGAGACACCAAAAAAGCAACCTAGCTAAAAGAAGTCTACCAGATAATGCGTCTAAGTAAAACTACTCTTTGGTTACAAAATCAGAGGAGATGAGTTCATATATAATCTCAGAGTTCTCACTGTTATGTTGCACTTGGTGTATTTTGTCCACTTTCAAAGAACTACGATGTTTTTAAAGAGTGCATCTCTTTAATGCACGTCGTGTTGGTATGAAGGAAGAAGAGAAGGAATGGAAATGGAAGATCATGAGAAAGATGCAAGGGCATAATAGTAAAACACATATGCACCCTTCTTTTCTTAATTTCCAATTTTCATCCATTTTGTCAAAAGATAATGAGCGAATATACCCTACTTTTTTCCTACGTGAACCTTTCTTTCCCACTTAATTTTCTTCAGTTTGTAGCTTTAATCTTGTCATTTGTCGTAAAAAATAGATGATAAAAATATGGTAAAACCAAACTTACCGATGATGTTCCCAAATCATTTGTGAGCCGAATAAGCATGCATGAGCAGCGCTTAATGCTTGGGAACTTTTCAATGAAATCTAAGGCCTCCACAGTTATATTGTTTGTAGTTAGGAAGTAACTACAAAAAAGCATCAGAGGTGCTGCAATGGAAACCACTGCGTTGTCCAGATACTCCTGCAATGTTGGTTTGTACCCTCCATGGAAGCACTTTGCCTCTTTCAAATATGCTTTGCAAAGATCTGCCCACTGATGTGAGAGAGAGAGAGAGAGAGAGAGAGAGAGAGAGAGTAATCAGTGTATCACTTGGACATCAAGACCATTTTTGACATTATATATATATATATATATATTTTTGTTATAATTAAGTACACCAGATTCGGACAACTCAATTATTTACTATAGATGTATCAATGACAATTTTAAAGTAAAATCTAATTTAATGTTCTTAATTCTATGTTATAAATAAAGAAGAGTTTTAGTTATCTACCTCCATGGACTTTTTATTTAGGTATATTTTTTTAAGATTATCTAACATTGCTCTTTTTGAATAATATGCAAATGATGTCCTTATGATGACCCACCTTGTCAACTATATGTTGTCATGTTATTCTGTTTGAAAACTACCAAGTTAGGTCTGTGGCTACAATGAAGCAGTTTTTTAAGTCTGTTTAGGCTTGGCACAAGTTTTAAAAGAATCTCGCCAAACTCGCTCGAGCCCTTTTTGTCTGACTAATCCAATGCGAGCCCAGTCTAATCAATTTTTTTTAAAGTAGTCACACATATATGAGATCTTCTACAATACATCTCAATAGTTTTGAATGTGTTATACATTTTGATCGAGCAACAATATTTCAGTACCGAATTCGTTTTCAATGTTGTAACATTAAAAACTGTCTTGCTTTTCAAAACTAAGTACAACCTTCTTGTGTCAAAATTTTAGAATGCATGATAAATCCGCCTAAACCTTATGATTTGTTGTAGAATTTTTCCATATATAAAGCCTTTGCATACTTACGTTGGGTTGGGTCATGTTTTCGTTTGATGGTTCTACCGCAAGTCCAGTCAAAAATAAAGTTGAAGTTTCCATGTTGAAATTTATAAATGCTTGACCAATTTAATTAAGTTCATGTTTGCACCCAAAATATGCTTTTTTGGTATAAATTGCATGGACCCATGTTATGGGATGGTACGGACTGAATGCAATTTTTATCTTGTTTAGTCGGACCATTGAGATAAGATTATAAAGTTTATGGACAAGTAATTGGTTCAAATATCATTGGACCGAATGTGTTTAGTTCATATTTAAGTCCGGATAGCACTTGGGTGCTTTTCACTCAGTGTTTTTTGTGCTGTTCCTTCTCACAAAAGTGAGACCCAATACTTTAAAACAGTTTTTTAAAAATTATCTTGGGTCTCACTTTTATAAAAGGGAACAACACAAAAAACATTGAGTAAAAAGCACCCACGCATTGTCCTTTAAGTCCTTCCTACACTTGTTCGGACAGGCTAACACTAATTAATTCGGCCCAAATTAATCAGCAATATTAATTTTCAGTCACGTGGATGGCAAATGTCAGTTTGGCCTTTTGATTCATGCAGCCACATTCAAACTGAGGGGGGCCACACTTCATTCCGAGGCCACCTCATGTGACCACTGATATAGTGATACTTGTCTTTGTATCATTCAGCGCAAGCTCAAGGATTTGGCCATTTAGGAATGAGAAATGTTAGGCACACATTTTAAATCACATCTCAAATTATATTATTATTTTAAATGCATGTACTATGTGTTGTGTAAGTAGTGCACAGAAAAGTATGAAAAATTCAAACAGCACAGAATACATACTTTTAAAGCATAGGGTGTGATTTAGGGTGTCGTTTGAAATGTGTGCCTAGCACTTCTCTTTAAGAATTCGGACTGAGGCACATCATTCATCCAGTATAACCATTCTTTGCCACAGACGGCCCCACCTCAATGGCCAATCAACTTAATTCGGATTAATCAATATTTTTTACTAGCACATATACTGTTCGCTCAACCCAATCCAGTTAAGAATCTTGCTATATATATGTATATTTCAAAGGTGGTCAAATTACATAAGTGTTGGCCAAAATACTGATTAGTCCGAATTAAGTTGACTGGCCATTGAGGTGGGGCCGACTGTGGCATAGAATGGTTAGACCGAATGAGTGATGGGCATCGTTAACATGTTCACTGGGTATGTTCATTCAATCATGTTCACTTAAATGTTTGACCGTATATTTATACATATATATATATGGTACTAGGGGTGGGCAAATAGTTCGGTTAATCGAAAACCGGACCGAACTAAAAAAATCAATTTTGGTTAAAAAATTGAATCGATTAAAACCAAATCGAAATAATTAATTCATTTCGGTTTTGCGGTATAGCAATGGTTAACTGCATCGAACCGAACTGAACTAAACTGAACTAAAAAATCGAATTACTTAATATTATATATATATATATATTATGCTACAAATTAAAACCTAGATCTCAACCCTCTCCTCTCTCTACTCCTGCAACTCCCCCTCGCACTCATGAATCATGGAATCCTCTCTCTCTCTCTCTCTCTCTCTCTCTCTCTCTCTCTCTATCTCTCTCTCTCCAATGCATTTGAGTCAGATATAAATGCGACTGTCAAAGTACTGAAGCTATTCTATACCCTAATTGAGACAGAAAGAGAATTTTGGGGTTCTATTGTGCATAGTGTGATCACTATACGACACGGCGACAGCCTCACCCACTCCTTTAGGTTCTCTACCTCACTAACGACGACGACGCGGGTTGCGATAGCCAACGGGAAGCAGTAAGCACCCTCTCTCTCTCTCTCTTCCTTTCTCATTCAAGTACCCCTCTCTCTTTCTCTCTCTGCTTTTGTGAAACCCTAAAACAATTTTTTCAGATTTGAAACAATAAATACAACCATTAAACAATAAACACTTTATGTTTAGATTTAGGTTTGAAGTATTCATTTCAATTTCATTTTGTTAATGATAAATTGAAAATCCCCCATAAATAATAGCTTTTGTAGTAATTTTTTTTTAAGGTTTGAAGTATTCTCTTATTTTCTTTTTCTTTTTTTTTTTTTTTTTAATTTCTTATTATCAAAGGTTTGAAGCATTCTCTATTTATGTTTAGACGATTAGGTTTGAATTATTTATTTTTTTTGTTTTTAAATTTCAGTTAATCGAATTCCAAAATTGAACCGAATTTAAACTTCGGTTAATCGAAGCGAAAAACTGAAATATCTTTTGGTTGATTATCAGTTCCTAATTCCCCAAACAGAACCAAACAAAACCGAACCAAAATTCACAAAATCGAACCAAACCGATTGAATGCCCACCCCTAGGGTCCACTATAGACGGTGATAAGTTTAAAATATTTCCTAATTGATATTATCACATTGTGTTAGGGTAATATTTTTATTTCATACATTATCAAGATAATATTTCAATATATTAAAGATAATATCAAGATTATGGGAATATATATTTTGCTTGCATGGGAAGAAAGTCGAATCAAGACAGTACATTGACCGGATTCATCAATTACACAAGATATGGGGATAAAATCTGGTAATATTATCAGATTATTTTGAAGATTTCCTTGCCTTATCCCGAAGATCAGCCAAGCCTATAAATACTGCAAGCTGACCAAGCTTTTAACTTACTCCATGTTACCTATCGAATACCGCATTCAAGATACATTCGAAAAGTCTTTGTGTTGCCATGGGGTTTGCGGTGACATATGTTATCCGCATGACTATGAGACACACCGGCCGATACGGTGATGAGATCGATCATCTTTACAAAGAGATTGACCGTTTTAAAACCATGAAATCGGTCTCCTCCTAGCTTCAAGTGAAGTTGACGAACCACCACCCGAGAGGCAAGTCTATGGTAATTTTATGTCTATATATGGAAATATTTTGGATTCGCTGCTCGATGAAAACAACTATCTAATCAAGGAAAAACGTGACATCTCTCTAAATCAAGAGACCGATGTCATCGACCAGAATGATTCCACGTTGTCTAAATCACTAAAGGGGGTTAAACTCTAAATGAGCCTAACAATTTTGTTAAGGTCAATGAGGAAGGGACGAGTCTAAGCCAGCTAATTCGCCAATTTGAACTTGCGGTGAAGGCTTTTCCAAAGGCCTTTGAACAAATCAATTTGGTTGAAGCCGAAGATGGAGAGTTTGACAGACCGAACGATCTTTTTTCGGTCGAGGAACCTCCCGTCGATGTGAAGGAGGACGACGATGATGAAGCGCTCAGGGGGCAAGTTCTTTTCAGATCAAATGATATTAATTAATTATTCAACCCATGAGTTTTTTGAGTTTAGACAACCATCGTTTGAGCAAACTAACCCTTTTTTGTACTAAGCTAATTAATTATTTGGCTTCTGAAAATTCTCATCAACAATGGCTATGTGAATCTCACCAAAAATTAACTTTAATTTGACGGGTGTTTTTGCAGCAATTTTATTATCAATAGACTAAAATATGCTAAAGACCGAAGTGCAAAATATAAAATCGGTCAACTTGTGTGCTATCCGGACTGAGATACCAGACTGAAAGGAAAAAAAATTACTGAATGAGTGAGTTTCAATTCAGTTTTCATTATATATTCGGCCTATTTGTGGCCATCATATTGATTCAAAGCCCAACCAATTTGAATATATTATATGGTGTCTTTATTAGGTGGTCAACCAAATGGCGGCTCTTTCAATCGACCCATGTTGTGGAATTCGGTCTCTCTCTCTCTCTCTATATATATATATATGAAAAAATCGATCTCATGAACAAGACTGGTGTCAGTATTATGAGAATCGGTTTTGATAAAATGTCACTTCAAAATTCATATTTTTTTAATTTTAAGGAGTTAAGTGACATTGTTTGCATCCAAAATATGTATTTTTGATTTAAATTGCATGAACCAATTTTATGGGATGGTTGGACCGAATACGATTTTATCTTGTTTAGTCGGACAAATGAGACCTATTATAAAGGTTAATGGACAAGTAATTAGTTCAAAATTGATTGGACAGAAAATATTTAGTTTATATTTTTCACTATGTGCATATTTAAGTTCGTCCTATACTTGTTCGGCTAGCTACGACTAATTAATTCGGCCCAAATTAAACAGCAATATTATTCTGTCACGTGGATGGAAACTGTAAGTTTGGCCATTTGATTTTCATGCAGCCACATTCAAACTGAGGTGGGCCAGACTTCATTCCGAGGCCACCTCATGTGACCACTGATACAGTGATACTTGTCTTTGGCCATTTAGGAATTCGGACTGATGCACATGATTCATTCGGTCTGACCATGGTTGGCCACAGTCGGCCCCACCTTAATTCGGACTAATCAATATTTTGGCCTGCACATATATAATTTGACCACCTTTTGAATATACATATATACAAATATAGAAGGTGATTAGTTTAAAATATTTCCTAATTGATATTATCACATTGTGATAGGGTAATATTTTTCACCGGTAAAATACATTTTGCACCCTCATACTATACCTTGTTCGGCAATTTGGTCCTTAAACAATATATATATATATATATATATTTTTTTTTTTTTTTTTTTTTTTGCATTTTGGTCCCTCAACTAACATTTTGTGGCAATTTGCCCCCCTCAATCACTATTAGTGATGAAAAAATGTACTTTTAGTGACGCCAAAAGTGACGCTAAAAGTGACAGAGGGGGGCAAATTATCACAAAATGTTAGTTGAATGATCAAAATGTGAAAATATTTGTTTAGGGACCAAAGTGCCAAACAGGATATAATTTGAGAGTGCAAAATGCATTTACCCCTTCTATTTTTCACATATTATCACGATAATATTTCATTATATGGAAGATAATATCAGGATTATGAGCACATATCTTTTGCTTGCATGGGAAGAAAGCCGAATCAAAACCATATATTAACAAGATTCATCAATGGCCAATTACACAAAATGTGGGGATAAAAACGAGAAAATTTTATCAGTCTTCCGAAGATTCTCTTGCTTTATCCCGAACACCAACCGGACCTATAAATACTGTAGGCCGACCAAGCTTTGAACTTATTTTTTTATTTTTTATTTTTGCTAAGCAACAGATTTTATTAAAACAGTGGCACAAGGCCAAAAACAGTACACCAGGAGAACCCATCATCACTGGCACAAGCCAACACCCAAATTATCAAAAGCAAGAAGCCCACTCCTAAAGCACAACTTACAACAGAAAGGAAAAGCATCTTTTTTATTTCTTAGGCTTCTTAATTAGTTAACATCTTTTTTATTCCTTAAAATTTAAATTTCTATTGTTCCGTCATTTTATTTAATTTCTCTATTTAGTGCTTTTTCATCGCTTGTAGATTTGTGTGCTTCAATATTGTCTACGAACCTTTACATAATAGTACTTTCATACTTGTTTAAGCAATCACTTGTTAGAACATAAATACGTTTTCAATGCACAATTTGGAAATTTATTTATTTATTATTATTATTATTTTTTTAATTTATAGAAAAGCTACTTTTGCATGTTTGGACTTTCTATAAAAGTCCTGACACGCCTGCAAAATTCACAGCAAACTGTTCCCAACCCACACCAAGTTCAGATTGAGCCTAGATTGAGAATAACAAGCTTGGCCCAATATGACCCCTTTTCAGGTATTGAACTAACAACAATTTACAATCATGTCAAAACAAAAATTTATGCCACGAAGATGTCTAAAATGCTAAGTAAAGTACTATGCTTGTTTGACCAAAAAAAAAAAAAAAAAGTACTATGCTTGTTTTCCAAATTCTTTGTAGGTTATAACACGTGCAATTTCAGTATTGCTAATCTGACCAAAATTTTCTAATTTTGATTTTTATATGCTTTGTAAGTTGTACCACATACAGAGATGTGTTGCACATATAAAAGTGTGTTGTACCACTAATCACTGCTGTAATATGTGATACAAGTTTAAAAACATTTTAAAACCAAATTTAAGATTCAAATTCCGTATCATTATTTTTACTCAAAATGCAAACTTGCAGCTCTTACCGTTTTGCTTAGATAAGGAATGATGTTAAAGCCTCGCTCTTTCAGTGTCCAATAGCCGATTTCATTGCTAGTGTTGTACATAGCAAGGAGTACAGTACTTATATTCTGAGGAAGCTTATCAATACCATTGATGTCCCATCTGAAAATTTCCAAAAGAATAGGCAATAAAATTTTAATGGTTAGCTATTCTTTAATGCCTTAGTTAGCAGGCCGATCATGGTCAACATCATTTGAAGTCCGTAAGAGATTATAGAATTCCAAAAAACTAACATCAAATTAGTTGGCGATCAAGATTGTGTGATTCAATTGCCAATAAATGTGAATCAATTGCAAAAACTTGTGTCTGGTCGAAAGTTATTTTCTTTTTTAACTGAATTATGTAAGCAGAAGCTGTTGCTAACTAAGCCCTAAGAGTACTATTACCTGTATCAAATTAAATATCAGGAACCTTCTCTGGGGTATGTGACAAATACAAAAACCTCTTTCGCATTTTTAAAAATTAAGGGCTCGCATGGTAACGTTGTAATTTTTGGTTTTCAATTTTTTTTTTTTTTTTTATTGATACCTCTAATTCAATACCAAAAATGAAAATAAAAAACCGAAACGTTACCATGTGAGCCCTAAACTTATCAATCCTATCAGATTGAACTCCTTTTTTTTTTAAAGGAACTATCAGATTGAACTCTAACAGCATTAATGGTGTATACAAAAATACCAATCTTACCTTGAAATAAAATGTAATTTATCCTTTAAATAGTTAACATAGCATGCAAGACAAATAAAAATTAAGTGAATGTTAAGTATTTTATATTTTAGCTTTAATAATGGTAAGGTAGTTATTTAAATAAAATTGATAAAAAAATAAATGGTTAGCTAAAATCTATATAGGATAAGAGGAATGACCTAAATGACTAGGACACTTTAATCCCGTGATGGGTGTAATCATCTAATGTTATATCTAAAATTGTTCACTATTTTTCTAAATTAAAAAAATATATAATTATATATAGGGAGAGGATTTAAAGTGAACTGGGTTGAGTGAACTTACCCAGAAAATTGACTTTTAAGCCTGAAAAAACCCGCGGGTTGCTTTGCTGATCCCAAAACTGTCTCATTTTTACACACACCCCCTCCCCCCCTTATATGAGGGGATGTGATACTCAATTCAAGCATGAATGGAAGTCGATGTAATTTATAGAAATCCAAAGTGAGTCCCTATTTAGCGAAAAGATTCTTAACATAGCTAATTAATGTTGTAATATGACTTATTAATAAAACAATAGGTCTAAGAGCAATATAGATACAAACCTGTCTACAAAGTCAGTGAAGAGCTCTAGTTCTGCCAATGAGCCATAGACATCATAAATATCGTCGATAGTTGTGATAAGACAAATTATTTTAGTTGCCATTTCTCTAAAATCTCCAAATTGTGGCTCGGAAACAATTCCACAGCACCAAAAGTAATGTTCCACCAGCCTATCTCTTGCAAAGCTCATCTTGTCCAACCCCATATCTACCCACCACCTAATATAAAAATAAGTAATTGTAAAGTTTGGAGCACAAATAACATTTAACGTGGACCCAATTGAAATTTTTTTTTCCCCTTCAAAAAATGACTTAAAATGCACACGGGGTCGTAACAAAAGAGGTCCAATTCATGCAAATCACTGAGAAAGCAGGAACAGAGTAAGAAATTATTATTAACACATTAAGCTCTTTGCACTTGATTTAGTCAAAAATATCATTTCATGCTTAAAAAACTTTAAATTGTCATAATTTTTGGATTCATACACCCCTTTTTTTGTCAACTTTGATGTTTTGAAATTAGAAAAAACGAGATCTATCAAACGAGATTAATATTGACAATAAAATCATGGGAGAAAAAATGATATTTGTACTAGAGGGTGAAAGCATATTTTGTTGCAGAAATCTAATAAAAACACTCCTTTTGTAAATTTGATTTCCATAGATGTGTAAATCTCGAAAAAAAAATACATGAAATAATAACAAATCACCAAAAAACGAGGAAGTTATGGTTGTTTAATTGAAACAGATAATATTATTTGTTTGTAAGTTGATACCTGTCTGTAAATAGATAATATTATCAGTCTAGACAAATACATGCCAAATGAGGCTCTAAATTATTTGTTTTGGCATAATTTTGAAGTCCAATGTGTAGATCTTCAAAAACAAAAAAAAAATACACGAAGCAAAAAAATACCCAAAAATGCCAAAAAAAATATGAGAAAGATGTGGTCATTTAATTAAAAGAGATAATATTACATGTTTGTAAATGGGTGATCTTACTTGTTCAGAGAGATAAAAACTCAAAATGAGGATCCAAATTATCGATTTTTGCATAATTTCTAAGTCCAATGCGTAGATTTCAAACGTATGCAAAAAATCCAAAAAAAAAAAAATAACAACCCAAAATGTCTAAAAAATGAGAAAGTTATGACTATTTAAAGTTCACATGTTAAAAGACCATCTATTATCTGTTGGTCAACAGATAAAATCGCTGAACGGCTAACAAAAAAATTTGATTTTTTCCTTCATAATGTCATATCACACGTGGATCTTGTTTTAAAGATCTAGATTTCACGATCCCAAAAATATAAATTTTATGAAAAATAAGTTAAAAAAATGGGAAGATTTGGAATTTTAAAATATAAAGAAAACTAATGATGGCATGACATAACCAACTCTAAAAAGGTGTAAAAAAAAAAAAAATAAAAAAAAAAGAAATAATGTAAAAATAAAAAATGAAAAATACAAAATAATAAAGAAGCATTCTAATAGGTACCAAAAAAGTGGCGAGAGACATAAGCTAAAAATGCCAAAAACTTTAGATTTTTGCTTATACCACCTCATTTTAAGGTATTTCTCACCAAAAATCCCTTTTTTCTCCTTTTCGAGTAGGTCGATACCAACTTTCCTACGACTTTGGCTCAATGACCGAAAGAAAATATCTTTTCAGAAGGACGATATTGAAAAGTGAGAACTAAGTATTTGGTGTGGGTTTTAAAACAATTAAACAGTACTCCCTCCGTCCCATAATAAGTGTCCACTTCTATTTTACACATTGTTTAAGAAAGTTGTATTATTTTAGTTTTTTTGGTTCATTAAATAGTCACTTTCCAATTTTGCTCTTAGATGTGATGGGTGTTTGACTTTTTGCTTGTTTTGAGGCCACAAATAAATGCTACTTTGTCTTTATTATAAGGGTAGTTTTAGAAAGTAAGTAAAAGTTATATGCCAATTTAGGAAAGTGGACACTTATTATGGGACATCCAAAAAAGGAAATGCGGACACTTATTATGGGACGGAGGGAGTATAATATAGCTCAATTGGCATAGCCTCTCTCTCTCCCTAGCAGGGAGAGATATGGTTCGAATCCCCATATGAGATTTTAGTTGCTTGTCCCCCAGTTATTATTTAATCAGAATGAGTGGCCCTTGTTGGGCTTTGCTATGGGCCAGTGTCGGGCTTTGGTGTTGGGTTGGGGGTAGGATGTGCGCGTGTGTATCCAGTCCAAATCCAGGTATATAAATATAAAATTAAATTAAAATAAATAAAATAAAAACTATTAAACGTTATACTATACATAGATCACATATCTAATTTTTTTCCCTAAAATTTTGGGGGGGAGGGGGGTGTCATCTCTTACATCCGTCCATGTGAGAGAGCACATCGATGGTGTGGTTTCAGGAATATTGGAACACATTTGGATAAAAAATTTTAGGTATGGGTTGTTAGGTGAAGTCCTCTCGTAATAGTGGGATCCTAATTTTTTAAATGTTATATTTTTTTAATTTTGAATTCCACTGTTGTTGTGAGAGACAACCTAACGAATCACATCTAAGGAACTTTGCCCAAATATGTTCCAAAAATATTCCCACAATGAATTCTTGCTAATTATAGTCACATATAATAAATAATTTCACTTGTTTAAAAAATATATTCTATGTTCTCCTCAAAATATATATATATATATATATATATATTCTATGCAACTTTTACCTTTTTTATGGTGAGAGTCTCATGGATCTTTTTTTGGTAAATAAGTTCTTTCTTTTATCATGTTTATATTCCAACCTCTGTCTCTACAGTTGACGTGGTTTTATATTATATACAAGTTTAATGTGAGAATAAGGAAAGGTAATATTCGGGCCACAAATACATTACATAAATACTTATAGACACACTTTATTTCTCTTTTGGGTGATATTGTGAGCTCCACTGAAATAATTCGGACCCCATAATGCATGCCACCCAAGAGAGATATAGTGTATTTGTAAATATTTGTATAAAGTGTTTGTGTTCCTAATATTGTTAAATAAATAATTCGTTCTATAAAAAAGAAAAGGGAACAAAAAAAAATAAATAAAAAATAAAGAGAAAAAGTAAAAAAAGAAGAAAAGTAATTCCGTGTCAAAAGACTCCCCCACATGTAGATCTGACTTTTCAACCATTAACTCAAATAGTAGTTGCCGAAGGAACGCAAGTAATTGTTCTAAATAGACAACACTTAAACAAATCACATACTAGACAACACCGTATTACACAAGAAACTACACCGATGTTTCTCTTCAAAAGTTTCACTGGTTTTATTAGATATAGTGTCCAAATAAAGAATTCATAAATATAATAGCGTTTATACTTGTTTCAAACAAACAAAGCTTATTATTTTTCATTAAAAACTATGTTCATACCTTGCTAACTTGCTAACCTCTTTGCGATAAACAGATTGAACCATATTGTAGTCCAACTTTGCAAGTTCAAGCAAAGTAGGGTTCATGTCTTGTTCTTGTTCATATGTATCAATAAACCATCTAGCCTCAACCCTTGTGAGTCTCCAATGGACTGGCATATCTAAAGCATGCCCAACCTTTCTAGCCAACCTTGGTGATATGTCTCCTTTGATGTTCTTCAAATTTTCTGTTGTGAAGGCCTTGGCCTCATCAATAGTGGTTTCACCTTCAAACCCAAAGAAAGAAGCCTCATACAAACTCAGCAGCCCCTTAACATCCTCACGTAGAGTTGACTTGAAGCGACCTGTCTCGTCCTTGAACCTTTCAAACACATCTGTCCCACCAAGATTTTATATATATATATATATATGTTACAGGAAAAATATGACTTATTAGAGTAAGATACCTTCTTATCAAAACAATTAAAATACATGTTCATGGTAATGATTGTTTGTCATTTTCAGAATTCTGTTAGAAATAAAAAAAAAAGATAGGCAGCCTCTAGGCAGATTTACGTATTTAGAGAAAGAAAAAAGTAGAAGAAGAAGTAAAACTAGTTCTATATTGCACTTTTTCAATACTAATTGATTAACAGGAGAGGCAATGAAACAAAATTCAAAATATTTAATTCACTACTCAACGTATCTTCTTTTCCTTCCTATCTCACTCACAATATTTCTTATAAACCGAAGATAAGAAAACGTTTTTCCCTATGTTTTCTCTTTCTTTTCTTCACTAAATCCATATATGAACCAACAAAATGGCTTTAAAAAATCATTTTGTTAAATTATTTCCCTCGTCTTCTTTCTATTATTTTCTTTCGGTGCAAATTAAACTTTGTTTTTAATAAAATACTTCCTCTGGTCCAAATTAAGAGTCACCTACTCTATTTCAATTTTTTAATGTCCCATTTTAGGAGTCCTCATTTTAGGGTTACTCTTTTGAAATGGCATAGCCGCACATAATGCACACTAAACTTCTGTGTGAAATGAGATGTACCTTGGGGTACAATATATCCATGTTGTCTAAGTAGCCTAAATCGGATGGCAGTCCCATAAAGATCACCATATAACCATGCATCATCATCATCTTTGTATAAAACATCAAGAATTTGCTTGATGTCTTTCTCAAAATGATTCTTCAGTCCTAGCCGTTGAACACCTTCAATCAGCTCGAGCTTAGACAGTGGGTCCATCACTTCATGAATCAGACGTTTCACATTATCCTTCAATCGATCAGCCCAACTTACATATTTCTCTTCCTACGTGTCCATGAAATAATACAAGTACACTTACAAATTTACCCGAATAATAAAATAATGTCAAAAAAAATTATAGAAATTAATCGAAACAGCCCTAGAAGTTAAGGGTGTACACACTTCGGTTTGGTCGACGGTTATTTTCGATTTTTTTTATGTTTTAAAAACTAACTGAAGTAGTTAGGTTAATCAATTTTTTGTTAGTTTCGGTCGATTCAATTCGGCTTTAAACTGCGCGTAGCTTTTAAAAAACTGACAGACGTGGTTAGATCGGTTCACCCACTTTTTTTGTGCACCCCCCTACTAGATGTAACTGGCATCCAGCTTAAAGTAAAGTGGGAAGAAATGCTTTATTCAGAGTTTATTAAAATGTCAATGAAATCAAATTTCACATCTAGGAAAATTTGCCCTATCTCTAAAGTAAAGTGACATAATGGACTTATAATTAAATAGCCCAAAAAATTATGTCATGCGACCGAGATCTATGAGATATAGCACTAGGATTTGGGTACATGCTGTGCTTCACAAATTTAGTTTCTAAATGGTTTACCAATTGCATCATATTTAGCGGTATGAGGTACCACTAACCACTAGCACGACGTGTGGTAGAATATATTGTTAAAACATTTGAGAACCAAATTTGGATTTTAAATTTGCATATTATAGCATTATTCAAATTTGAAGATTTATTTATGAGTCTCACGTGATGCTACACTGATAAAAAAAAATAATCGCAGAGTGATAGTCATTAGTCAAATAAAATAATTTCTTTCCTAATAGGGGAAGTTTTGTTACAGTGTAGTCGCAGCCAAGTGATTGCACAAAATCATAGTCCCAGACGCTAGGTAGATAATTTGCTGATCTTCTAGCCACCGTTGGATCATCGAATGTGACAGTGCTATTGACGACGCATCGAACGGTCTTAAAGGTGGTCAGAGAGTTTTTACGTGCATGAAGAGAAGGAATGTGGGTTGTAGATATAAGGACAGGTGAGAAGATCATGGCTTGAAGTTGTAGAGCCATTTCTTTGTAGTTGTTTTGGAGGACTCTTATGCAACTTAATGTATGAACTGGGAGTGCATGCACTTACGTTTATATAGGCATGCATATACACACATATAAAAAAATGTTGTGTCATAAATCGGTTCCATTGGCATGATTCATAGTATTAGTTTAAATGTCTTGTCATGTGTCTGTTCAACTTGCTAGCTAGGCTCATGTTTTCACGTTGATATTGATTAGATACTTACGAAAAGGTTTTTTTTTTTTAATTTAAAAATAAAATGAAAAATAAAAAACACATTGACAATGCTACCGTTATCAAATTTGGGATGTCCCATCTTATGAGAGTGAGTTTTCTTTTTTTACTAAAAGATTTGAGAGTGATATTTCTTTTACAGTGATATGTAGTAGTCCCTCCGTCTCATTTTGAGAGTCCATTATTCTATTTTGGGATGTCCCAAAATAGTGTCCACTTTCCTGAAATTGATGTACAATTTTTACTTACTTTCCAAAATTATCCCTCCTTGAAATCTACACCAAGACAAAACTAAAAAAGTTGTTGTAATGATTAGGGGCAATTGTGGAAAGTAGGTGTAGATTCTTTTTGTCCCCTTAATAAGTTGAGTTCCCAAAGATGGACTCTCAAAATGGGACGGAGGGAGTAATATTAATAGAAATTTGGTACTAAATACCAAATTAGGAGAAATATTTGGTTATAAGACATAAGGGAAAAATATTTGGGGACAAGGATATGTTTGGTGGAAGTTGTTGGGGATAAACTCAACTACTTCTAGTGTTGACCAATATATCCCTATCATTCATTTCTAGTTAGAGAGAGAGAGAGAGAGAGAGAGAGAGAGAGCAGCTCCGGCCAGCTTCATCGCAGCTCCGGCCACCTCCATCGCACCTCCGACCACTTTAATCGTGCCTCCTTCCAGCACTATTGCAGTTCCGACCATTATTTTTTTTTGCAAACTCCATCTCTGGTTTGCAAACTCCACTACGACCTCCTTTGTCTCTCTCATTTTCTCGGACTTCACCACCATAATCACGAACCAAATCGCGCGGTCGCACAACCAATTCTTGTGAGATTTGTGTCCTCCAACCACTAGCATATCCAGATCCACCACCAACATCACAAGCATATCGGCGACCACAAGCTAGTGCCGCAAGCATTTTCACGAGCAGATCCAGCTACCAGCGCACCGATCCACCACAGACTTGTCATATGTTCTTTGCTGGAATGGTGTGGAGTGTGGTGTTTTTTTTTTTTTTTTTTTTTTTTTTTTTTTTTTTTTTTAACACATTTTTTTGAGAAATTTATCAAAAAAAAGTCTGTGAAGTTACTTAACATTTTTTTTCCAGATTTTGATATCAACTTTGATACTTGTTTGATAAATCTCGTTGAGTAGGTTGTAAAAACATAGATTTTATGCAAAACATTATTTTCAGATCGATATGAATGCTCGAATTTGTAAAAAGTTTTTGCAATATTTGTTACAACACTTTTTTTTGTGAAATTTCACAACTTTTTTTTTTGAAACTTTCACAACTTTTTCGATATTGGTATGAGAAATTAAATTTCAAAAACTTATTTTATGATCATTTCATATTGATGTGGTGGTTTGGTTGTGAAGAGATCGATTAGGTGAGGTCATTGTGATGATCAACAGAGGTCTGATATGGTAGTGGTGGTTTCGTGAAATTTCACGAACTCTGTGAAATTTCACAACTTTTTGTTGATAAATTTCACAACTTTTTTCATAAATTTCACAACTCTTTTTCAGTGATATGATGAATTAACTTCCAGAAACTTGTTTTATGATCATTTTTATGTTGCTATGGTGGTTTGGTTGTGAAGAGATTGAGAGATGTCTAGTGTGGCGTTGATGGTGAACTGCAGAGGTCTGTGTGGTGGTGGTGGTGGCCGCTGGGGGTTTGGTATAGTGGTGGTGGTGCTCGCCGGCGGTCAGGTGAGCTCAGGTGAGGTCGCCGGAGCTCAAGCGAGGTCGCCGGAGCTCAGGCGATGCCATGGTAGTGGTCGCCGGAGCTCAGGCGAGGTCGACAGAGGTGCAAGAACTTTTACACTGTTTGTGTAGAACAATATTGAGGGTAGTTTTGTCAAAAGACTAAAGAGTGGACCTAATTCTAAAAACTTTTTCTAGTTATACTTAAACCACCATATTTTCTGTATTTTAGATTTATCACTAATTGCCCCATAATCCCCTGATATAATATGGTACTAAGTGTTTAAACATTTGAAAACAAATTTTAAAAACTAAATTTGAGAAATACAGCATTCCTCAAAAGCTTGTTATCATACTACTCGGATGTTATCGGGTAACCTATGTTTTAGGATGTGTGTGGTCGCTAGGATGTATTGTAATCGGATTCATTCCCTCGATGTTTGTTTACTTTGATTAATTCATAATTGATTATGCTGTTTGGAGTAAATAATCAACTAAATAAATACGGGTACTAAAATAATTTTGCAATAAGAACAATAAAAAATTAGTGAAACATTAGTGAAAAATCCCTCAAAGTGACTCTGAAGAGTTTAGGGTTCAAAAGAATTCTTAGTTTGTTAAAAGACCCTCTAATTGAAACTTATATTTGATAAACATCCCTAAACTAAGTATTTTCTCTCTTTCTCTCTAAGATATGTGTCTGCTTCCACTACGATCGATCTACCGCCACCACCACACACCGTTTTCTGCCACCACCACCATAACCACGACACGAGCCATCGATCGCAGACCACCACCACTATCCCCAGTCGCCGCGACCACTACCACCATTGTTGCAGGCACCTCCGACCATCTCCGATGAGCTAGAACTAGATCTGGCAATATCCGACGAGCTTGAACCAGATCCGGCCATCTCTGATGAGCTCGAACCAGATCCGGACATCTCCACGTTAGTTGAAGCTTTTACAAATTAAGTGAAATTTCAGTCGTTATAAGAAAAATTAAGTAAAATTTTCACTTATTTTTTTTTCTTTCTATATCAAGTGAAATTTCACTTAACTTTACTATAACAAATGAAATTTTATTTGTGTTTTTTTAGTCGCCAGAGGTGGTGGGGTGGTCGTTGGAGATGATGGGGGTGGTGGTCGGAGGTGGTAGGGGTGGTGGTAATGGTGGTAGAGTTAGATGATGAATATGAGAGCACTTCAGTCTAAGAAATAGGGAGATGACTTATCCTTAATGATAGATTTAAGTTGTCTTTAATATTAAAAAATCTTATGCATTAATCATTTCCACTAACTGCCCCTTAAAGTTATTTCTTTATTGCCTTCACTTTACAGTAATGCCATGCTTTTAAATTTGAACTAGTCGACAACCTATACAAATGCACGAATTTTTGTCAAAATGCTCTCGTACGAGCAGGTATATATATATAATACATCTATCCTTTTATAGTTAAAAGGGCATTAAGAGTTATTTATAATATATGAACATAAATTTTTATTTTTATTTTTATTGTTTATGATTGCCATGAACATACACATTGAACATAATTGAACTTGTATGTATTTTCTAATATATGAACCAACAAATATGTATGTATATATATGAATTAAATTAACGCATTGGAATGCAAAGGTTTATTTGTCCAATAAAATGTAATCTAATAAGTGAAAGATAAAAAGCCTCTAGAAGATGAATTTATTAAAAAAAAATGTTATAATTTTGAGAAGTTGAAGAGATTTTATATTAGCATATACTCCCTCCGTCCCATTTTATGTGTCTATCTTGGGGAATCCAATTATTTAAGGGGACAAAATGAATCTACACCTACTTTCCACAATTGTTCATAATCATTGCACTTTATTTTTTTGTTTTGTTTTGGTGTTGATTGCAAGGAAGGGTAGTTTGGGAAACTAAGTAAAATTTGTACACTAATTTAGAAAAGTGAACAACAATTTTGGAAAATCTCAAAAAGAAAAGATGAACACATAAAATGGAATGGAGGGAGCATTAAATATAATATGATTCACACACACACATATATAAATGCTATAAAGAATAAAAATGAATTTATAAAAAAGAAAAAGAAAAGAAATTAAGAAATAAAAACCCACAAAATACCACATTGTGGAAAGAGTTGGCTTTGCTCTTTATATACATATATATAATGGCTTTGTTCTTACATACATATATATATATATATATAATGGATAACAAATGTTTTATCAGTTATAACACATATAGTATAACTTTGTGTATCTTTTGATTCTCAATAAAATTGGACTTTTGCTGTTCAAAAAAAAAAAAAAAAAAAAAACTATTTGAGTATTTGAAAATCTTAGTATATTTAAAAATTAAATTTGAAATTCAAATTTATGTAATATAACATTAGTCTTCGGTTTAATGAAGTGGCATCGGCTGTTTTAGTCAAAAGAAAGATTATACATACTTTGGAATATCCTGTAAGTTAGGACTTTTCATAAGCACGTACAAACACGTGTATATGTATATATACATGCATGAAAGCATATTCTGTGTACTAATTTTTGCTAATTGACTGTAGAGACGGAACGATAAATTTATACTTCGGGCGAGTTATTAATTAGGCTACCCAAGAGGGCCACACAAGAATTTAGTTGAGGCCGTGCATCCGAGGAGAAATTATTAGATATTTTGTATTTATACATACTTTTTAGCTTGATTTTTTATATCTGAAATATTACAAATTACTCTATGAGTTTTTTTTTTTTATCCCTTTTGAAAATAAGGAGGTTTGTTGTTTGTAAATAAAGAGGTATGTTGTTTGTAATAGTAAATTATAATTCTTTGGTTTATGGTCTATGACAATAAAAGATTGTTGTAATTATATATGTACATAAACATTTTTGTACAAGATTACAAATTTAGAAGGGTCACTGCTTTGTTTTCATTTTTGAGTAAGAGTCTATTCCCAAGTTGAGGGAGCGGGAGCCAAATTTGCAAAAAGTATTTAAGGCAAAAGTCAATTATTTTTAAAACCTTGAGGAACAATATCGCCTCGTGCCCTCTCTATCTTTTGCCACTGTAAAATTGGATATGCTAATTGTATAGAATTTAACACAATTGTATTTGAAACCCATGCAAGGAGGCATCATTCTATATTCAGATCATGATTACGTGGTGGTTCCGGTCAGTAATAACTACTTTATGATAAAGTGCAAACTTTTTATCTCTAAAAAGTCGGGCAACATTACCACCGCCTCTTGTGGCCAAGTGGTACCCTTGCCCTCTTCCTTTGTTGGAGGTGCAAGGATCAAACATTGCTGCATGCAAGGGTTTGAGGTTATAATCCCCTTTGTGTGTGCATGTGTGGTGTGCATCCATCCGAGCAAGTACTCAAAAATAAAAAATAAAAAATAAAAAGGAAAAGAAAATAAATAAAAAATAAAAAGTCGGATAACGTTGTCACATGATAGACCCATTCTACCCCGCACCATCACGTGGCATGGAGTCTAGTATCATACAATAATTTCTTCATGCGAAAGTCACATGGTGCACGTTTTCCCTGAATCAGATGGTGCAACATCACATGGTACACGTACCCATCAACCTTTGCATTTTAATTGAGAAGGCAAGTTAATGGTTTGATTGAACAACAAAGTAATTGATATTGTTAACAAACTCAGGGATCAGAGATATCTGATATACAAGCCCAAATTTTCACACTGCATACGTTGTATTCTCTAAATAAATACTCTCCTCGGAGTATTTTATGTGTTTAGCTTTGGGATTTCATGTTTTAAGGGATATGATAATATATTGTCATTTATATGGCATTGAAGTAGTTCCAAAATGCCATAACTTTAATTTTTTTTTTCCTTTCACTTTTTGTTGGAAAATTTCATAATCAATAGGGTAATTTTTCTTGGACAATAGTTTTGAGACGGGAAACAAAAAAAAAAAAAAAAAGATAGACACATAAAATGAGCTGGAGGAAGTATAAGCCCTTAAATCACGGCAACTTCCTTTTTTTTTTTTACTGAACGACCATATTTGCAGATATGTGTGTATATATATATACATTCAACAAAAAAAATAGTGCGTATATGACAATTATGGTAACCAAATTTATTAGTGGATATTATGGATAAGGAAATAATGATCCCTAAAATCAAAGCACCTTCCTTTTTTTTTTTTAGCTCAACCACCATAAAGTTTGGTATTCTTTCACATTTGAATTCTTGTCTGAAGAAAAATTTACAGTTTATTTAATAGTTTTGTTCTGCATCTACATAATTTGGTACCCTTTCATGTTTTATCAAAGTGAAAAATTTCTCAATTTAATTTGGTATGCTCTTTTGCACTTTTCTTTTGATTATGACTCAATACAAAGAGAATTTCTCACTCTGATATCGAGAATTTCTCACTTTCTATGTTAAGAAATTTCCAATATTTGGTAATGGAAAAAATTGGACATTTTTTTTTTCCTAATAAGCAAATTGAGAAAATGTGATTAGCAATGGAAGAGGGAAATACAATAAAATAGACATGGAGAACAAAAAATCATGTATATTTTTTTTAGAACTAGTTTGGGTTGTACTTTTATTGAGAGGAGTTACTCAATAGAAGCGTGAGAAATTTCTCACTTTTGTTATACTATTTTCACTTTACTTTTGATTATGTCTCAATATAAAGAGAGTTGTTCACTCTGATATCGAAAACTTCTTACTCGATAACGTTTGGTAATGAAAAGTCAGAAATTTTTTTTTCCTGATAAACAAACTGATCCCTGATAATTTTCCTTTGCGAAAAGGTGTAGCCATCGCCATCGTTCTCTCACTCGAAATGCTAAAATCGATGCCTGTATAGAAACTTATTTTGCATGTTGTCTGAAATTCTAATGTCAAATGGTAGAAAGAATGAATTTTTTTAACCAAATTTGATAAGAATTTGAACCAAAAGATTCATATACCTTCTTCTATATATGCGTTGTTGATGAGTCACCTCTAGAAACCTTAAAATCGTCGTCTGTATAGAAACTCATTTAAAGTTTTCATAAACCCTAATATCAATTGGAAGACAGAATGGATTTTTGAAGCAAAATCAATGGGATATTTAAGCTAACTGCTTCGTATACCTTCTTTTATGCGTCGTTGATGAAACACCTAGTTTGTATAGAGGATCACTAGATTCGGTTGTAAAACAATTCTCCCTCCCAACGATTGCATGTGAGATTTTCTCACTTTTGTTTAAATTTATAAAATAATTGTGCTTATTGGTTGAGCGAATGGATATATTATATGTGTGTATGTATGTGTATATATATATATGTATATGTATACTAGTTGCGGGGCCTGCGTGCTTCGCAAGCAACTTGGTGCCCGTGTGCTGTGAGTAGTTGTATATTCGTGTAAGAAGTTGCTACTTAAGTAAGGAGCTAGAAGTGTTCAAAAGGACCAACATTTAGCGTACACAAATATACATCACAGAACCAAATGACCAAAATATATATATATATATATATATATATATCAATTAGCAAAGTAGCAATTTGCAAATGAACTTTTAACAAGAGCCTTAAAACTATAGGGGAAAATTATAGGTTCTTCGATAGCAAGGGCAATGTATACAACAAAACATGAACATAGGGAAAATGATTAAAACCCAGTAGTATCATTCGAAGAGTGATTGCAGAGACATACCGCAAATACAATAAATAACTCAATCCTGCAAACAATGAAATGCCATAAAGCATATCAAGCTGCCAGCCTGAACAAAAAGTAACAAGCATGGACACTATAATAGAGATTAAAAAAAAACAAACAAAGAGAGATAGAGTGTAGGTGGCTAAATCACATCTAGAGTTAACTAAGACAAAGTCCGCTAAAAAATTGTTGTGTAGGTGGGAAAATCACGACATCTAGAGTTAACTAAGACAAAGTAAGCTTAAAAATTCTTAAGAATCAGCCATATGGATGGTCCGTAGGTGAAAAATTGATGAGAGTATTAGAAACACATCCAGATTGATTTCACCAAACAACATAAGATGAGCACTAAACAGTTTAATCACAAAAACAAAAAGAGAATAAAATGAAATAAATGTTGTGCATTAGAAAATCAGCTAACCTCTTCCATTAATACTTAGGATCGATTAGCGAAAAAAACGTTGTCATGTGTTCTTTATTATCTGTAACATCCAATTCAAGTTGAGCAAAACAATCTAAGATTTACCATTGTTCAGCAGAATTTGTTATTTAAACGATTCAGGTGAGGTCAAGTCCATTGATACAAGAAAATTATCAAATACTGTTTAAGGAACATATTACGTAACAACAGATAATAAATTATCAAATGGATGGATAAAATCTCAGAATTCATCATTTATTAAAAGAAGACCTATAAGTACCAACTTGGACATCAACCTAAACATGGGCTAATTTTTTCTCCCCTTGTGCACCATTACCTGTGATACGTACCTATTTCAACCAAAATGTTTTGACACCTTTAACACCATATATACAACAAAATCAAATAGTGGGGAAAAAAAGAGCAAAGTTCGTCTACAAAGGCAGACTTTAGAATGTATATGAATACTTAATATGGAAAATGGATGCATAACCAATTGATCACTAAATGGTCCTCTCTAATATTAGCCATTTACCAAAGCTTTAACAAAGAAAAAAAAAGGTTTCCATAAAATAATTAACCTTTAAACAAGTTAAAATTATAACATATTACTCGAATTTCAAATCATTCACTTGCTTTAACTACTCATGCTATGGATGTGGGAGTGGATATGATTTCCGCTTATTACATGCTTGGTAGTTTATAGAAGAAGGAGAGTCAGGGCATTTCGAACGTTTCTCGATTTGGAGTCCAAATGCATGCATGTAGGAAGAAAAAAATAATATTAAATAAAGGGCCAAAACGAGTTTGAAGAATTAAAAAATGACGTGATAGAGAAGATAGGACAATAATAAAAGGAAAGCACGCAGCTTGGTTCCCGTGAATGGATTGTAGATTGTAGACTTATTCAAACGAATAGGAATATGACAACAAGAAATTTAAGGTGAAAATGCCTAGCTTTTCTATCCTAACTAGTCGATACCCCGTGCTATGCACGGGGTGTTCTGGCTTGGTTTAGTTTAGAAATAAATTATGATCTGAAGGGGAAAAAGAAAGAAAAAAAGAATTGATGATTCGTCTTTAAATTAGTAACTGTAGTGTAAAGATAGTCTTTGGATACATCCCGTATACTCAACTGAAGTGGAGTTTAACGCTTACCATTTGTATTAATAATGGAAATAATCAAGAAATAACGGAATATTAAACAATAAGGAAAAAAAAAATAAAGATTTTGTTGAAACTCAAACATTTTGTTCTTATAATATGGAAGGAAAAAAACGTACAAATCTTCAATAGCTAGAGCTAAAAAGCCATTGGGCGATTATATTACCAAATATGTATGTATAGATATTACATATATATATACATACATACACAGTCAGGCTTTAAGGAGGGCGTCCTCTCTTTATTAAAGAGAGGGCTTCTGTTTTGGCCATCGGATCGTATTTAAAAACTGTGAAATGACAACACTGCCCTTAATGAAAACACGATCTGACGGTCAAAACAGAGGCCCTCTCTTTAATAAAAAAAGGGCGCCCTCTTCAGAGAATTTTCGCATACATACATACATACATATATATATAAGTGCACAACCAAATATATGTGTTTATTTTCGAATTCGCTAAAAGTTAAGATCACCTCACAGCTTGGGGGAAAAAAGAGAGAAAGACAGAATGAACGGGTCAATCCATGAAAAGCGGAGCTTCAATTACCAAAGCACACATGAAGTTGCCAATCACATAAATTATGAGAATGATTAATTAAGCAAACAAATGAAATGAAATATGAGAAAGCACAATCCAAGTATTTACATCGATCCAAATAAGAGGCGTGTGATTAATACGTATAGATGAATCAACTTTTCTTGCAAATCAGAATTCCCATAACGTGGATTTTCTGTCCAAATAAGAGGATAAAGGATGTAAACCCTCTTGCCAATCTGGCATGATAGTTTGAATGATACCTCCCTTGCGTCTTAGTCAAATATTTGGGTAAAAAATGGTCTGAACTGCTGTACTTAATGCTTGTTAGAATTATAGCTGATACATGGGAAAACCAAATTCATAACCAAAAAGATTTCTATGACAACCCAATTCCATGCAATACAATAGAGAATATATTAAAAGAACTCCTCAATAAACAGCGGTCAGAAACAACTTGTAAGAAACAGTAGATTAACTTTACCAAGATATTAATAGATAAATACAGATAGTTTTAGAAGATCAACCTACCAGAGCGATGTGGCCTATGAACACCACGTTCAATACCTCCACTTTTTGGAAGCGTACCTTGATGCAGGGAAAAAAAAAAGATATATCATTTTTATTGTTGAGGTGATATAGATTACATGAAGAAAACCCCCAATTAGAAAAACCTAGTGCATTGATTAGGATTTGAGGATTTATCAATTCAAGTGTCAAACAAATATCAGTTGTGCAGATGAGAGAGAAAGCAATGCACGGGAGTGTTGAAGAAACAAACCAACTGCACATACATAGATTTTGTAGTATTCATCAAAATCAAGCATCAAAGTAAGCACAGAGTCATTAAAACAACTTATTACAAAATCATTCTATGCAAACAGATTACACTTTAGATGTGTTTAGAGGTTCATGTAGTCTATGTAGTTTGTGTTTTATTCCAATTTATGTTGAGTCTTGAGAAGCTAATATGATGCGATTTAATTAATTGTTAGCATTCAAATTCAAATTCACATCACAATCCTTTTTTCTTTCTACCAATAAGCTACTTACCTAAATTATTCAAGTTACAAGAATTTAAAAAAATAAAACTAAAAAAATAAAGTTTACCATAGAAAACCCACCTTATAATTTGACTTCACTTAATTGACGCGTCCTAAAAAAAAGTGGGGCTAAATACATCACATTTTCTGTTAAATACACCAACCCAGTGTTAAAAGATGAAAATTTTGTGAGAGTGAAGGCAGTGTATTTAATTGGAGCAAACAAAATAAAATTTCTTTCCACTTCCTTCAGTATTATTCTAACCAACCACACAAAGACTAATGGATTTCAGGTTAAAGAAAACAGAGAAGAGAGGTGAAATAATATTAACATATATATATATATATCTGCATGTATGTATAAATGTATTTAATAGATAACACTACGAAAAATGGTAAGAATTCAGGCTATGAGCAGATTGTTCAATTGCATAACTCTTCTAGACTTAACAATTAACCTTTGCAAATATTTGTACGATTGCCTGTAATTATGCAGTTGGCTCAAGCAAACGAATGAACCAAGATATTGTCAATAAACCACATTGTTCCTGGGAAAGATTCAACCATGCAAATGCAACAGTGATGCCATGGTGAAATGCCAGATTGATCCCCGGGGAAAAAAATATGACACAATAAAAGAACAGTTTTGAAGGAGGGTAGACCAATAATGCCCTCAAAACTTGTATTGCCATTCAAATCCAAAGTATTCAACTAACCAAAGTATTCGATATTATTAATCGAACTATTGTTTGATCAGTTATAAAACATTTACTTGCATACAATAGTCTAACAGAATTGTGAGAGATTTCACATACAGTACATGTATTGATCAGACTACAAACTTGAGCTACAAAATGCTGCTTCCAAGTGTTTGAGCTTGATCCAATAGGTTGCATTTCTACAAACTTAAAAATGGAAAAAGGGAAAAACCAATCCACATGATGCTGGGTCACTTACAAACAAATTATTTTGTCTGTTACCACCAATGTTGTAGCCACAAATCCATGACCATTCGCATACCTATTTGGGAGGCAATGAAGAGTCATTCAAGTTTCAACCAAATTAAACAAAAATAAAAAAGCATGATGTTTCGTCAAAATAATAATGAACATACTACCCTCCACACTTCAATACAATAGTCAAAGTACCTAAGGGCATGTTCAATTCTTACCCAAAACCACTACCAAATTGAAATTTGGATACAAGTTCTCGAAAACCTCTTCCAATTCTTGACTCAAAGCCATATCAAATTGAGTCGTACTCAAATTTAAACCCAATTTGAAATAATTGAATTCACAAATGCTAACTTTTATTATGGGTTTCAGTAAGAATTAGATACTTATTTTTTAGTATTTACTCAAATTTGATTTTACATAGATTTGAGTAAGGATTTAAGATAATTTTATTCAAATTTTATATTGAGATGAGAGAAACAATACTACAAATTACAAACCTGAAAACTTACAGAAAGGGTGCATTGATTATAAGGTTCAAAATCAATGCAAGTTCTTCTTAAAGATGAATGTCTTTATCACAATAGGGACAAATGAAAGAACTAGTGACACAATTAAAAATTTAAAATGAGATGATCTGTTCAATACCAATCTGGAAGTAATTTTACAAGATATATCTTTCAACATGTTAAACCCACGATATGTATCTTATCTTTACAAATATGTATAAGTTGGTGTAGGGTTTGAATTTTATTTTTATTATTATTTATTTTGTGAAACAGGGAGAGAAATCATTGGGTCAAAGAATAGTACACTATATATATAGAAAAAAATCATACAAATGAAGATGACAATGGAATAACTACATATCAGTAAACAGAAGCTCCAAATCATTAAAAATTGCAGCAAAAAGGGGCCGAGCAACGAATAGTCTCCCAAATTTGAAATTAAGACAAAATCCCCAAAACTGCACTACAAATTATCGATAGAGCTAAAGCACCAAAGGTTGATAAGCAAAGGTCCACAGTTAAAGAACTAATCTGGGAACTCCAAAACATGTGTTTTTTTAAATGATAATGAAACATTCAAGTGACTAACCTGCAAAGATAATGGTAGATATAAAAGACGAATCCCTAAATCAAAAAGTTAACACCATCAATCAATTAGGTTTAACAATCCATGAATTAGATATGGACATATGGACATATGGAGTAAAACATGGAAGAAAAGGGAGGACAGACTTACCACTTGAGAAAGGAATGGAAGACATGCAGATTAGGCAGAGGAGATTGATAAGATACATGTATATACAGAAGGGGAGGAAGAGCATTGATGTAGAAAGAGGTGAGGAGGAGGCAGATTCAATGTCTGGAGACTGGAGAGAAGATGAAACAGGGAGGGGAATTGGGTGACAATGGGAATGATTCAATGAATCAGGTAGAGGGGAAGAAATCGAAGAGGAGAGAGAGGAATCAGTGGAGAATTCATTAGAAAGAGAGATTGCCACGTTGGTTTTTTTTGGCTGAAGTATAGATGCTGATGTGGCAAATTGTAGAGGCAGGGTTTGCTTCGGCAATTATATAGATACTAGTCGATGACCCGTGCAAATGCACGGGCTAGAATGCTACTCATAACATAGATATAAGCACAATATAAACGGTACCAAAAGAAATTTTTTGGAAAACAAAAACATGAAGTCTGAAAACACGAAGCTGTTAAGGAAAAAAAAAAGATTTTCATAATTCTCTATTTTTACCCAATAAAACATGGTTGAAAGAATTGATTAGTAATGTGTACAAATCAAAAAGAATTTAATTGTTGGATAAAACAGCAGATCGATACCATACCAAATTGTTGAATTAAAACTGCACTATTATTTGACAAAACTTTCTTTTACTTGGTACCCAACATAATACATACATACAAATGGGATAACCATTTGTACACCACTATGGTGCACAGTACTAACTTACACAAAGAAATCTAAAATAAGCACTCATTCTCTCAATAACTAATGTCTGTTACTTTATGTGGCATACACATAATATCACAGAGAGAAAACTCTCACTCAATGTGTCATTTTCAACATTTCACACAGCCCTCACCTAACCCAATTATTTCTCATCTCTCTGAATTCTCTTGAGTTCATCCTTCAATTTTTTTGTAAGACATCTTCATACACGAACTGGGTAACTATTTTGTAGGCAACACTACATCCAACTTTAAACCGGCCACATTGGAGTGCAGTCATAAAAGAAAAACCTAAATAACATATTTCAAATCGGGAAATTGTTAGATCTATATCTATCAATTACATAGGATGAAAAGAATGAAAGAGAAGGAAGCAAAATAGTAAGATCACGAATCAGTTTACCGGTGCCATGTGCCTTAAAGAAAAGAGAATAGATTGTCACGTGGCTCCATGAGGTGGTAAAAAATGCTTTGGCCCTTATATACATATAACAGATGTTGACTCATATAAACGATAACCCATGCTATGGCCAAGGGGAAAGGAACAATGCAGCTAACATCGGGCCATACTTGCTCTTTGGCTAGAGATAGTAATGATTCTAACTACTCTGGATAAAATATTCAATGCATTGAGGCAACTTTGTGAATACATCAATACCCTAAATACAAAATCAACATATGATTCCTTTTGTTTTTTCAATACACTGAAATGCAAACCGTAATTATTACACATTTCCAGAAACGAAAATGATGATAGAGTTAGAACCTACCACCGGTAAACTGAGGAGAACAATCAGCAGAAGAAAGAGGTCACATATGAAATGAGGTTACATTGCTCATTCCACCATAACATGTTTGTCGGGAAAAGACAAGATGTTTTGTTATTCATCTAAACTGATAAAACAGAAAGTATTTACTTAAGAGTAAACAAATTATTTGTTTAGAAACTATTGAGTCATAACTTTTTTACAACAAAACTGTTTTTCTCAAAATTGTTTTAAAACAAACTGTGTTCAGCACTTTAAAAAAAGAAGAATAAAGAAACTATTTTTCTTGTAAACCGGTAAAATAGAAACTTTTTTTCTCAAGTTTTATTCTTGCTTCAAAAGCTTTAAAGGCCGTGAACTTCCAAAGGGAAGGAAACAATGAAAAGCTAAGAAGCATGGAATAGTGGATATCTCTTATTCTTTGTGAATGTAAATAAGAGAAAAAGTAACTACGTCCAAACCACTAATGGTATGCTTCATTTCAGCAACATAAATAAATAAATAAAATGGCATACTTAATATAACTCTGAATTATCTCTATTTTGAAGGTCCTTCTCTCCACATTGGGAGACTAAGAATGGCACATGTGTAATTTACAGCAATGCAACCATACTGACAGAATGATAGTACCTAATGTATTTTTCTGTATATATTCACAATTCTGAATAAGGGGAAAAAATTGAAAATTTTGTGATTCGTTGCTAGTGGAGAGGCCTTGATTCCTACATGCCCTTCTCATCCATGTAGAATTCTAAAAGAAGTATCAATGAGACCAAATTAATGCACGCTCGCTTTGAAGGAAGGAAAGATGGTTTATTAAGGATGTCTTTTTTGTTTTTTGTTTTTTTGAATTTTTTTTAGTAAAGATTGGGACACACCCAAAGACACAACTTTTGGGACACAATCCAAAAGATGTATCTATATCTCTCATGTGATGTCACTGGACCCCACAGTGACATAGGAGAGAGATTGACACATCTCTTAGGTAGAGTTCCAAAAGTTGTGTCTTTAGGTGTGTCCCAAGTTTTACCCTTTTTTTTTTAACATTAAATTCATGAAACGCCAACAAAATCAATCTAACCTAAAAAGGGGAAAGCAAACATCATCCTTGAAACAATAAATCCAAAGTCGTAAAAATACCTTGACATAGCCGTAGAGTCATATCTTCCTTCAAATATTTTAGCACAGGAAATTAGGAAAATGATGCTTTACATGTATCTGATTTATACGCCACTACCTATTTGAGTAGAACATTCTGTAAGTAAATAAAAAAAAAGAGTAAAACTTGGGACACAATCAAATACACAACTTTTGGGACACAACCTAATTAATGTGTCTATCTCTCTCCTGTAATGTCACTGGACCCCACAATGACACAAGAGAGAGATAGACACATTAATTAGGTTGTGTCCCAAAAGTTGTGTGTTTGGTTGTGCCCCAAGTATTACTCAAAAAAAAATACGTCAGTAATTTAACAACTTTGAAACATGAGGGAAGACTAAGTTTATGTTCCCTAGAAACTTTGGAACGGTTTCAGAAAGATCTTAGTTTGAATTGAAAAATATTTTACAGTTTCATGTACACAAACATAATGGTACTTATACAAGGCAAAAAATAAAAGGGCCAAACAAATATAAAATAACAACGGCGAAGGGTAAAAATGATTTTTAACTACCTAATCCGGTGAAAAGAGTCAATGTGAAGGCCACATCAAAAGGCTTATGAATAATAATTCTATGGTTTCCAAACCTGAATCTCACATTGGTTCCACTGGCTTAATATTGTTACCAACCGCTGTGATAGTGATTGTTGGCACCATATATCACTACATATAGTAAAACTAACATAGCATTTAGGATTCAAAATTTGGGATGCAAAGCATTACTCAAACCCAATACAAGCCAAAATCACAGGATTGAACGAAGAAAAAAAAAACCTTACACTTGGGCTAAAACTATAAATTCTAAGAGACTAAACATCAAGCACCTGTAGTGCAAGACCAGACAAAAGTCAGAAAACAGCACCAAATGAGTAAGATGTTTCCCGTACAAAAGATCAAATAACAAAAAGGCAAAACAAAGAATTTATCAACATATCAAAATTCCAGAAAGTCATAAATCTAACCCAATAGTTTCTAGTTATGCATGTTAATGAATACAGAGCTAAATTCAATTTCTGTAGATCCAACCCACCTAAACAATTCCAATGACAACTATTTTGAATTCTAGGGAAATGGCTAAAAGGGGTACAAAACATACCATGACTATAGTGTTAATTACTTCCTCACTACTTTTTGCTTCCTTCCACTTCACTTCCAATTGAAGTAATAAATCATGCTATTCACAGTCCTCAGACCTTCAAAGAGGATTGTAGCAATAAACAATAAATTTCAATAATAGATTTCCTAGAGTCTAACTAACTAAAGAATAAATACTCAAAAAAAAAAAAATCTCAAACTTGTTCTGTCCCACAAACACCCTTTGGCCATGAGGCAGGGGAAAAAAAATACGCTTTCGTAATTATTTTCCTTTGAATTTTACAGACCCTTCATTGTTTTCCCACAATTTGGCTGATAAGGAAAATATGACAGACCTTTCATGTGTGATTAGATCTAAAAGTGAACTTCATTGTGTCCTTGGCTTTCGATGTAGTCATCAAACCAATTCAACAATGGAACCCCAATTATCACAAAAAGCACAAAAGGGTCAAATACTTCATAGATGGAACCCCAAATGTGTATAGATATCTACATATACATATATATAGAGAGAGAGGGAGAGAGAAGACAGACCTAGGATATCCCAAGGGTCAGACTTGAAAACGTCGATGTCGGAGATGGCCTCGAATCGGAAAACTTCCCACAGATCTTGTGCCTGAGGTAGGCAGATCTTCGTCGGTTGGGTGGAATCGGAACCCAGGAGCGACGGAAGTCTTCGGTGTTGCCGAGTGAAGACCCATCAACGATCCAAACCTATGCAGAGAAAAAAAAATAAAAAATTTTAGAGAGATAATAAGCCAAAGTAATAAAGAATAGAGAGATCGACAACTTTTGATTAATGGCCATAGATATGGGGAAGAGAGGAGGCTTTTCCGATTTGGTGGAGAGGAGGCCCATTCAGATTCTTAAGAGAGAGATGAGACATGTGTGAGGAGAGTCAGAGAGGCAGCGATAGAGAGTTACGTTTAAGAGAGAGAATCAACTCTAAGGTTGCCACATAGGATTTTGTAGAAAGCTGACGTGGAAGACCGTGGAACATTCCTTTGCCTCAGTCTTTATATATATATAATAGATAGATAATAGATTTGGTTCCCAAAACACATTTTTCAGTGGACCCGTTGGATTTTCATTGCAAGATATTGAAGTGGCCTCACCACTATAGAACGTGGTCCCACTGCCACGTGTAGAGAATCATATTTGGGATACAAAATTTAGAAAGCATGATATTACTAAAAAAAGTTCAGTTTTTGCATTAAATCAGTGTGTAAGAAATATGTGGGTCATACGGGCACCCACATATCATTAGACCGGGTCCAATGGGCTTTGGCTCTTGGAGCCCAAGGGTTTGGTTATTATGTGTGTGTGTATATATATATATATGATATAAACACACATATACAGTGATCCCTAATAGAATGGGTAGCCTCTCTCTCTCTCTCTCTCTCTCTCTCTCTCTCTCTAAGGCCATCACCATTGGAGCCATGGGATTTAGCGCTTGACATTGACGGAGACCGCTCTAGTATCCTCTAGTAGCGTCTTCCACGACTTATGCGAAGCACAAGAGAGTTCACGGAGGCTAACAAGGAGCAGCAGTTCATGACTGAAGTCGTTGGGCTCGTAACAACACTGTTCGGTGATCCATTGGGTAATTCCGCTAGGTAAGTGACCTAAACCCGACTCCATGCTTGTGTGCATGATTTTTCTACATTGGTATCAGAGCCTGTAGGTTGTTGTTTGCCCGTATATGCCCAAAATCGAATCCACCATTGATGGATTTCAAGTTTTTTTTATCAAAACTTTGAAAAATAGAATTTGAAGTGGGTTTAATACAAAACTCCAATAGGAGTCCGAATTTTTTATATGGTTGTGTCCCATATAGTCCCTAGAGTCCCTCCATAAAGTCTCATGGCCTGATTATCTCAAACGAGTGAGATATTGCAAAACCTAATTTTTTGGGTCAATAAAAACGAAATTTGTTTTCCAACTTTGATCTAATTTTCTGGAAGCTTTACTTGTTCAATGCCTCTATTTTTTGGCTGAAAATTGTAGTACTCCGTGAGAGCTTTCCAACCATATAAAATTTGTAAGTTTTTGACCAAAAACGAGTGAGATATGAGCTTGCAAATTGATTTTGTTTTGGGGAAGATGAATCAGAAATTGGCCACGCCCACTGTCATTGAGGAGAGTGGGGCCCACTCGCCTGTCGACGTTGGTCCGGTGACCATGGATCTGGAGAGTGGAGGTCTGTCTCTAGGCCCTGGTCCATAATATTTATTTTATATATTTTTATTGAAAACATATTTAATTATTTTGTAATTAAAACAGTTTCTGCTATTAAATTAGATAGTTTTAAAATTTTTAAACCGTTTTAATTGTTTCAAAATTCTGAAAAAATATGAAAAATTACTATTTTATTTTTCCTATATTATGGATACTGGGTGGGACCATTAAATTATTTCATTGTTTTTTGGTATTTTATAGCATAAAAGATATGTTTTAAATATGTTTTAAATTGCTTAAAATATCCAAAAATGCCTATTAATTTTTGAAATTAATATGTAATGTTTATTTCACTGTAAGTGACTCTGTGATAATTTTTGTGTAAATTGTGTATTTTTAATATTTTAGAGCATATAATTTATGATTTTGGGCATTTATTGAATTGCTTAAAATAGCCAAATACACTATTAATTTTTTTAATTAATCTGAGAGATAAGGGATACTATTTTGAGGCCATATAAAATTTTGTGGGACCTATAGATAATTTTTGGTAAATTATCTGAATCATATTAATATTTTAGAGCATATAATAATGTGTTTTTGTACATGTATTAAATTGCTTGAAATATTTTTATTGATTATTAGTTCAGGGAATTAACACAATGTATTTAACACACTGGTGGTAGCTTGAGGAAATGTTTTTGTGAATTTTCTCGCTTTTTTTAATATATTTTAGAGCAAGTAATGTGTTGAGTACACGCTATTAATTACTTAAAATATAACAAACAAAGTTGTTAATTCTTGAATTTAATGTATAGTATTTTTGTAATCTGATTGGAGACTTGAGAAAATTTTCTTGAATTATCTAATTTTTTGTTTTGGTATTTTAGAGCATAAAAAATTTATGCTTACGGGCATTTTTTGGATTGCTTAAAATAGCCAAAATAGCCAAAATAGACTATTAATTTTTGAAATTAATATGGGGTGTTTAGAATACCATATTAGACCGCTGAAAAATCCTTGGAGAACAAATTCCTCAAAATTTTTGTATTTTTGGGAATTTAGTTGCTCATAGTTAATTTTGATTAACTAGATCAATTTATTTCGTTAAATTGATTCAAAATGTTTTTGGGCCTTGATATAAAATTCTGGAAATTTTATTTATAATAAAAAAATAAGTTTTTCAGTTAATTGAATTTTCCATAAGGTTTTAAATTATTTGTTAATTTAAAAGCCCTTAATGAATTGGTTTTAAAATACGTTTTAAGACTGAAAATTGTGTTAAAATTAGTGAAAATTCCAGGATTTTTCACTAATTTTAACACAACATTGATTTTACCCTAGCTTATGGGAGCTATCCGGGATGTGCAATAATCATTTTATTACACATTTTATTATTATAGAGGCTCATTGCATTATTGGTCACGTTTAAATTACTGCTGTTTGTGATTGGATGACCCGAGACCTTTAATCCTCCTCCTTAAATGGAGTGATGGATTAGTCTATTCAATTTTTAAATAGATCATATGAGTGCTTGGTGTATGTGATTAATGCATTAATCTGGATTAAATGAATGGACAATTAATTGACAATTTATTGTGTCCTCACGATGTATGTGTAAGGTTGTTTATATGTATATGAACAAAGCATCCCTATTTTTTTATGGGCTATAAATGTAATGTAAGGATGAGCATTTACATTTCTTGTATTGGAAAAGACTACTTGTAAATGGATGGTTTTCTTTGTTCATATATCATACACTTGAATTATTGTGAATTCGGACCCATGTGGGGGTCCATGCGCACTTTTATTGTATGGCGCACTTTATATTATTGTGGATGGTCTTAGATAGATAAGTGTACCATCTAATTTATGTTTGTTTAGAAAAATCAATTATAAAAGGTTTTTCTTGATTTACAAAAGTAAGATTTGATTAATGACCAATAGCAAATTTTTTGATTTTAAATTGTAAAGATGGGAAAACTCATTTGTACGTGGATTTTAAAACAAACTTTATGAAATGTCCAAATAATAATGTCAATCCCTTGTGCATGTTCTCAAATATTTTTTTAAACCACACTTCGTTAATCTTTACAAAGATAACAAGTTTAAAAGTGACTAATTTTTTTGTATTATGGCACTGCGGAGTAGCCACCTGCAGGATGAGTAAGAGCTTATGAGCTTTAAACTTATTCTATGGTCCAACCTATTGAACCAAATAATGGGCCTTTGGTCCAACATCATTATAACCTTAATAGTCTATTATACTTTGCTCGAGAAGGATCATAGCACGCGCTTTGTAATAAGTAGCATGCACAACGATCTTGTTGGGAAGTATATGTACTACCTAATAGCCAAAGAATTGTGAGATCAGCTCGAATTTGTTTTTGATGGCACATTCACTACTAAATTAAGCATTTAGTTATGAAATTCGGAAAAGTGAAGGAAACGTTCCAAGAACACGATGACTGGTCATCTAAGGTCGATGACAAGTATGATTCGTGATTTCAGATTTCTCGAAACATCTTTACTGGCGAACGACAATTTCAGGCTATGATTCGTTCTTTTCCTGATTCGCAGGTCCATAGAAAACAAATCATGAGCCACAAAGGAAATGTTCATTTTTTGTTTTTTGACATTTTCTGACATGCTGAGCTGAATACGGAGCGCCAAAAAGGTAAGGCGAACCGTATAGCTACACTTTTGACCACGACTTCCATAAGTGAAAGTAAGCGTAAGGCCAGTGGGCCTAAATGCAATGGTAAGGGTAAACCCGCCTAGAGGCAGGGTGGGGTTAGCAAGTTTGCGCCCAAGGCTTACAAGGTGGAAGAGCACAATCAAGGGTGTTTTTGAATTCGGTGGTAATAGGATGGATATTTTGGGTGGTAGTGTTACTAGGACATGGTTATCTAAGGGATAACTGCTAAAGAATTATTTTAATAAATTTAAGTTTCCTCTGTTATTCCTTTATTCTAAGACATGGCATACTGGACTTGAACGCATAGGATGAGATATGATGACTTGATTAGTTCGAGAAGCCTTCTTGTGCCCACTCGCTAAGGTTGACCTACCTATGTGTGAGGCTTGCTTAGTTGGCAAAGCATGCCGACAGCCTTTTAGAATGGATATTAGAGCTACTCAAGTAGTAGAGCTAGTTCACTCAGATATCTGTGGACCTACGATTGTAAAGGCACGTCATGGTGCCTCTTATAATTTCATTTTTTTTATAGATGATTTCGCGCGATATGAGGATCGCAAGTACTTATGTAATCAGCTCTGGAAACTGTGTGAGGAAAAAGGGGAGACACAGACAACTTCCTATTCCGATTACTCCGCAACAATATGGTGTTGTAGAAAGAAGAAATATGACATTCCTAGATATGACTAGGACTATGATGGCGTAAGTCAACCTCCCAATGTTGTTCTGGGGGGATGTACTCTTGATTGCTGCATATATACTGGAGTGCCCTTTCTCAGTCAGTTCCTTCTACCCCTTACGAGCTATGGAAAGGCAAAAAAAAAAACTCACTTTTGGAGCATTTGTGCCCGTGCAGCTCAAGACATTATGTTCACTATACCTCGCATAAGTGCAAGAAACTACACTCGAGGGCTAGAAAGCATACCTTTATAAGGTATTCTAATAGCTTGACAGCCTATGCTACGTATAATGAACAAACGGGTATAGGGATGACAAAAATGGTGCCACATAATATTGAGAATGACTTCCCCAAACATATATTACTAAGAGATATCTTGACCTCAATGAGTTGGAGGATGTTGAAGACAACATACCATCTTTAAGTGAGGGTGGGGAGATTGAGATTCCACATCCAGTAATCACTGAAAAATGGTACTAGTCTCCAACCGAGTGGGAGTACACCGCTAGACGCTAGTGGGAGTGTACCAATTAGTGGGAGTGCACCACTAGGCACTCAAGATTCTCAGGTAGTACATTGTATGGTGATGAGGAAAAAGTTCCCTATCGCTATTTTGAAATTGAGGAAGACATTTTTGTATGTGTGCAAATGTGTGCACAAGTAGATGAGGATGAGCCTACTTCCTTTGTTGAAGCATTTTTCATCGTCTGCTGAAGCTGAGTGGATAGTTGCTATGCCAAATGAGATGAGCTCTATGGATGCGAATAAGGTTTGGGAGTTAGTTGACATTCCCCCTGTGTGTATGAATATTGGAGACAAGTATGTTTTCAAAATCTAACACAAGGTAGATGGTTCAATTGACAAGTATTAGGCATGCCTTATGCCGATAGTTTGTACCCAGAAAGGGTATAGACCATGGAAACATGTTCTCCAAAAGGGTGAGATCTGACTCCATTCGCCTTATCCTAGCAATCGTCGCATATTTAGTTTTGGAACCTTTTTAGTTGGATGTTTAAACTGTTCTTTTCTCAATGAAGAACAAGACGACGAGATAAATATGGATCATCCCATTGGTATTGTCATGACCAAAGGGAATGAGCGTAAAAGTGTGCTGTATCAAACGATCTATTTATTATCTCAAGTTAACAATCATCTAGGTAGTGGTATAATGTGTGTACATTAAACGGTTCAAGAAAGTGTTCTAATTCTTTATATGTTGATGACATCCTGAAAGCTGGGAATGAGATGAGTTCCTTTGTCGCCACACTACACCATATGGGCCAATTTCTAACGGACAGGATTTAAGCTTTCTAACGGATATATCTGTTACTAATTTCTAACGGATATATCCGTTAGAAATGAGAAAAATCCGTTAGTAAGGACCCGTCATATGGACATACATTTTTTCTAACGATTTTAAAAACAATACTAACGGATATATCCGTTAGAATGTATTTACCAAAATTAAATATGATACAAAAAAGAGGAAAAAAAATAAAAGAAAAAAGAACATATAATCTGTCGCCCTAATTCTTTTCCCAAAAACACTCACAAAGAAGAACAGAAGAGGCGAGAGAGAGAGAGAGAGAGAGAGAGAGAGAGAGAGAGAGAGAGGAGATCTGGTCACCCCTCACTATCACTGTCACCGTCACTCCTCTCGGCCGAGCTTCCCTGCCGCCGCCGAGCTCAACAGGTACACGCCCTAATTTGTTCTTCTTTCTTCTTCTTCTTCGTCTTCTTCTCTTCTTCTTTTTCTTCTTCTTATTCTCATCTGATTCAAGCCCTAATTCTTCCTTCTTCTTCCTTCTTCTTCTTCTTCTTCTTCTTCTTCTTCTTCTTCTCATCATATACAAGCCCTAATTATTTCCCCCCAAACTCGAGGTGCTTCATCAGCCCCATTAGCACCAAGATTTTCCCTAGATTCATTTTTTTCCAGCAGCACCCTAACTCACTTAGATCTTTTGCTGTGATTTTTGATTTCTTCTCATTCCCTATATCACCTCGATCTGTATCTCTATATACATACACAGAGCTTTTTTTTTTTTGCTCTTTAATTACTCATTTCCTGATAAATGTAGCTTATATGCTGATGTTGCAGATTTTGTCTCTACGATTTTTTATTTTACTCAAGAAGTCATTGACGGTAGGAAATTGTTGGCCACTGTAAGACATTAGTTATATATAAATTATTTTCCTTACTTTCTGGATTTTGTAGTTATGATTTTGTTGTTTCTTCAAATATTGGTTTATTGTATCTCTGTCATGTTAGTTGTTACTTGTTTGTTCAAAAGTGGATTATCAGCTAATTTTGTTGGCATCATTGTCTTTGGGTTTTGCTTACAACTACTGTGTTTCAAATGACTTTGTAATGTGTTCTGCCAGTGAAAGACACAGCCTTTGGAGTTTTATAGGGATGAATGCTACTTGTGAATTTAACGATTTTTTTTTATTCGAGCCTATTTATTTATCATATTACATGTGACCTCAAATGGAGCAACTTTATGGGGGATAAGCAACAATCCAATGTTGCATTCCTAGTTGTTCATTGTCACTTTATCAGTATTTGATTACTTGCTGTGGTCATGACTAGAAATGTGTTCTCAATTGGGCTTTCATTTGGGATATAGAATGCTCCGTTCTTAATGCCAATAGGATTTAAACATGGACAATTCGTGGTCAATAGCTTCTGTTAGTCCCCTTTACTATGGTTTCTTCTTTAAAATGTTGGGAAAGAAATAAAATGATGGGACTTATTCTTCTTTAATACATTGGGACTTATTCTTGTTTGCTATAATATCTCATATTAACAAGAATATCTCTTATTGTTGTTTGCTTTAATACATTGGGACTTCTATTTCTTCTACCACATTTCTTGTTCCACATCTATAGGTACCTTTGCAAATTTGGATTTCCTAGTATTAATTTTTTTTAAATAATAAATATTAGATATGATTCATATAATTAAATCTTTTTTTTCCTGCAGAAATAAGCAACCTCCTCTCACATTCAACATTCTTTGCAGATTCTTCCTACTTGGTTTTCTTGGGTAATATTAAGATATTTTGAAATTTTTATATCTTTCCAGATTTCCATTTCTCTCTCTCTCTCTTTTTGTCTAAATATTTGAGTCAGGGCGATTAAGAGCTCAATTGGAATCTATGTGGTAGTAATAGATTTTTGTTACAAAAAAATTTTAGAAGAGATTTTGTCTGTAAAGATTTTTCAAAAAAGCAATTTTAACGTTTGGAATTGTTGTAGAAATAAGGGATTTTTTTTTTGCTATTTTGAAAAAGTTTTACTTTGTTGCTTTCAAATTAACTTCTCTTAAAAAAAATAATTTTTTTTTTCTGCTTTGAAAAATATGATTTTTGAAAAAGATATAAAATGTTTATTCCTTAACAAACTAAATGTTTTCAAGAATCTTAAATAATTTGTGGCCAAATGAGTAATGACATAGTGAAGTTTCACAATAATCAATTATCATATGCTCTTTTAGATTATAGTACTGGGATAATGATTATGTTTATGTACACTTTTTGTATGATTGTAAATATTGGGTCGGTTCAATTTCTCAGTAAAAAAAAATTTGATCCATTGCAGAAAATTCTTGTCGCTGATAGTAGGATATGGAGGGATGAACTATAGCTCTGCAACCTTATCAGCAGCTTTTGGCAATGTGTTAGAAATTGATCCATTGCAGAAATGTGCATGGAGGGAGGGAAAAATTGAAGGGCCTCAAGAGTCAAGACGCTCAGAGGTTTTTTCTTTGAAGCTTAAGAATTTTAAAATCAAGATATTTGTTTTTATCAACTATTTTTCGAGTAGTTTAGGTAGGTTTGGTCTTTTCAATATTCTGGCATCTGTCTTTCTCTTGATCCAGTTTTCCTTTTGTCGGTTTTGTTTGCTTTGAATAACTCACATCTACTTTCGCCCCTTTTCCCGCCTTTATCCTGTTGCAATTTAATTGTTCAACAAAACTAGTGATCATTTCATGCATTTATGCTTCTTTAAACATCATTACTAGTTTATTTATATAGTTTTATTTATTTTTGGTTTTAACAGGTCCTGCTTTGTTAGTTGATGTTCCACAGGATAAGAACATAACTGGTATATATTTCTAAATCCTATCCATTTATCTTTTCATTCTTTTTCTTGCTTACCCAGTTACTCTTTAATTTAAATGGCATATGTTTACTACCTATCCTTAACAACAGTTTTTGTATTATAAAAAAGTAGCATCACGAATTTAGATTCTTCATATCCTTAACAACAGTTTATGTGTTTACTACCTATCCTTAACAACAGTTGATTTGGGACTGCTTTTAGATTCTTCCAGCATTTGTGCAATTCTTTGGTGAAACTCTCTCAGTTTTTGAAGATTGTAGATGCAGGATATGTATGATGTGGCACTCTCAAACAAAATGATCTCTGACATGGATGTTGGTTTCTGAAACACTGTCTCAGAGTTCAGCAGAGTGAAAAAAAACATGAAAGTAAAAGTTTAATATATTTACACGTTCTTTTTACTGAGGACCTTTTGGGGATATCGCTGATGAAGCCATTGATATGCTCTGTCATTGGCTGGAAATAGGGATTAACCATCATAGAAGCCTTGACTCTTCATTGAACTCAGAGCATGAATCTGATTATAGAACAAAGAAGCTACCCTGCAATGAAGGCATCGTTGATTAACTGATTTTTTGTATGCATTTGCAATGGGTGTATATCCAAGGGATTCTTTAGTTGATTTCTCCTTCATCTTAGAAGTCATTTGTTATATATTGATTCTTAATTGTTCTACCAACTTAGGTAGTGTATCTATCAATTTGCATGAGTTGCCATTTTGTCTACTATTGCACGTGTATCTTTTTAGTTATGCATCACTGTAGTTCAAATCAATACGACACAGCACCTTTCATAAGCTCGTACAAGGGAATACAATCACTCAATAGTGCTTTCTCATTGGAGTCACTTCCTTCTTCCGATTAAAGATGAGTTAAGCCATTGTCTTATCTTTTCTCGCAGCTGAAGTTATGAAGTCCAATATTTCCAGGGAAGTTCATCGTGTGCTTTTCAGAACATTATACACTGACAGATCTATTTATAATCACACCTATGCGCATATAAATCCGCTTGGTGACCGTATTTTTGGGACACATTTGGACATTAGTTTTAATTGGAATGTGGGTCTTATGGCATCGATTACCAATTGAAAATAATACTGGTTTGAACAAGATTGTCGCTGTTGACATTTGACATTACTTGAACTTGTTTGCAAGCTGTATACCTTTTTTTTTCTTGTCATAGTTTGAAAGTCAGATTGATAAACTATTAGCTGATGCCTGATTGACTGACTGTTGTTCAATTAGTCACATGTTATATCTATGTTAAATTGTTAATGCTATACAAACTACTTAGCTTCCTACTTGTTGGAAAATGAATGTCTTACCGTCTACTATATACTCATGTTTATATACAGTGGCATACGTATTCATGAATATATTGACTCTTACAGATTTCCACTTGCCAACATTTATTTACGCCAAATATTGTATGCATGTAGTTGTGTATATCTACATGCTAGTTTAAGTTTACTATTGCATTCGTGAATGACTTCCGAGCAGTCAACACTAACCGCAAAATAAGAAGGAAAGAAATCATTTTCATTAAAAGATTCTACATAAAAATATTTTGATGTAAATATTTTATGTTGAAATGAATGGGGCATCCATATGAGCTAAAGCTTTTAAAATTTTCATGCAGCTTATGTGGAAAAAGGACTGCGAAACAAGCTATGTGGGATTTATGAAAGATGGGGCACAATGGCTAATGGAAAACACTGACATCAAGCTTGTTGGTAAGATATTGAGTATCTTTTTAATGAGAAAATTCTTGTCGCTGATAGTAGGATATGGAGGGATGAACTATAGCTCTACAACCTTGTCAGCAACTTTTGGCAATGTGTGATACAGATGCATGTCTTTTCATGGAAATTTCTAACACTTGGTATGTATTGAGATGTTAAGGTATTTACTTTGTATGCAATGTGTGCCCAACTGTAAGCTTTGATGCTCGTTTCTAAAATTATCCCTTGAATTTAAGAAGTATCCATAGCCTTACTCTTTAACTTTATTCATTTCATTCTAATTCTCCATGCCTTCTTACCCAATCAGCATCAATATATGTATATCGCTCAATACGAAGATAACCTGAAGAACCAGAAAAGAGTCCACGCCCTGGGGCATTTTAAATGCATGGAAATATATTTTGTAAGTATGTGAGTCAACCTAGGACATGGCATCCAAGTCTGCTTACCTGTCTACGGAAGACAGTGTTCTAAAAATCCTCCTAGGCCTACGCCATGACCAGCCACCTCGATTTTCATCTAATCATTTGCAAAAATCCCATAGCAATTTAGGTCGGGCCTAGGTGTGCCTAGTCTTGCCTAGGCCTAGGCGGGCCATTCACACCATAGTCAACAAACTTGGAGAGAGAGAGAGAGAGAGAGAGAGAGAGAGAGAGAGAGAGAGAGAGAGAACTGCGACTAATGTCACTTCTGCGATATTAGAGTCTCAATCGGACCAACTTCTAAAGAGAAATTCGGATGCTGTGTAAGTGTGCATAATTATCTCTCTCTGTGTAAAATGAGTAGTGTGATAGCTACTCTTTATAAAAAGACAGGACGAATACTCGTGAGCTTGCTACTATATTTTTTCTCCAACTTTTCTCTAGTTATTTGTGTTACATACGTTTGATCTAGATTAGTCTTTCTATATTTCATTCATTTTTTGAACTTTCCATTGAACGTTACTCTAAATTTCACACATATTCATGTAGGTACTTTGTCATGTTGTTCCTTGGTGAAGTTGTGGAAAGAAGGCTTAATAGATGGTCATGAGAAGATTAAAAGTTATATGTGTTTAGTTATCCTTTTCAAACAAAGAGACGAGTCCTTTCTATTTAGTTTTGTAGTCTATTTTGTAATTGATCATGATGTATTGAATGTTGCAATGCAAGCCCAATGGATTATTTTTGTTGTGTTGGGTATAAAGATGTTGGTTAGACATGAACGGATGCTTTAGTTGTTATGATTACTTTAGATTATTTTTGTTGTGTTGGATATAGATTAATCTTATTATTTTTGTGTTTGGTATAGATTAACATGCTTGTTAATTAGGTGAAAAAAAATATTTGGGAAGCATATAAATAAATAAATTTTTTTTAGATTTATGCATATTTCTAACGGATATATCCGTTAGTAAATCCGTTAGTATTTTTTTTTTATTTTTTGGAAATTACTAACGGATATATCCGTTAGTAATAGTTGACAAACCGTAAGTATTCAATATTAATCTTTTAAAATTTAGTTGAAAAAAAGTGTTAGTAAGTAGCTTTCTAACGGATATATCCGCTAGAAATCTTTTGATTTACTAACGGAGTTACTAACAGATATATCCGTTAGTAAAATTAATTTTACTAACGGATATATCCGTTAGTAAATCCCTTAGTAATATTACTAACGCTAAAATACTAACGGATATATCCGTTAGTAACATTTATTCTAACGGATATATCCATTAGTAATGAGGCCATATGGTGTAGTGCCACTTGAGAGTGGTTATCCTCTCAGTTTGAGATTGAAGATATGGGTGATGCCAACTATGTGTTGGGGGTTTAGATTGTGAGAGATCGTTCTCAGAAGCTTCTCTCGAGAGTTCTTGATTGTTTTTTCACATAAAAATCTGTAAACCCATTGACATCCCAATTTTAAAAAGGGACTCACCTTGACCTTAGATCAGTGTCTTAAGAATAATGAAAAGAAGAAACAAATGTCCAGTTTGCCATATGCATCCGTAATAGGGAATCTGAAGTATGCTAATGTGTGTACTTGGTCATATGTCTATTATGTGGTTGGTTTAATTAGTCGTAGCCATAGCAACCATGGTCCTATCACTAGAGAGTAATGAAGAGTATCTTGCGATATGTCCGCAGGACTATGGACCTTGCCTTATGCTGTCCACAATGGAAGCATAATTTGTGGTGTGCTTACCAACTGTTCGAGAAGCTGTTTTGGTTGAAGAGTTTTTGTGGTGGCTAGGCTCTTCACCTTATAATAATGAGGTTGTGCTCATCTACGGTGATAGCACGTAAGCCTGAGCATATGCAAAAGATCTCAAAAACCATTCTAGCACGTGGACATTCATGTTTGTCACATTTGAGACATGGTTTGCACAAAGGGAAGTTGTCTTGAGGCACATCTCTATCTGGGGATTTGATGTGCTTAGAGATTTTATTATGGTATTGACATTATTATTCAAGTTTTTTATAATCAGTTAATAATAAACTAGTTGGTTTTCATACATATATATTTGTTATATGAATGGAGTGAATGCACATTTCTAATATGTCACCGGGCTTGAATCGACCTACTCACATGGGTGATTCACCTTGGCGCCGAGATAGTAGACTAGGATATGTGTGTCCATGGCGCTTAAATGGCGCGCAAGATGAGACATTTGTGTTCATGGCGCTTAGATAGCTAGCTAGGAAATGTGTGTCTATAGCACTTAGAAAGCGAGCTTAAACACTTATTTCTATGCAGTGTAAGAACAATGAGCTAGATATAAACCCTTATTATTTCTATATATCACCTTAGATGGAGCTAAGATGAGACCTTTATATTTGGTCGAACATAGAGAGATCCCACGACTCTATGTAGTATGTTTACAACCGAATGTGATTTTTCAGACGGTCGCTAAGAGGGGCGACTGTGCTGAAAAACTCAGGTTAGATGTTTTGTGTAACGTCTAGACTAAGATTCATATGGCGTTACTTGTTTTTCCAAACACAGAGTGACATGTCCATTTTTATGGAAGAACGCTATAGCATAATATCATACTATATGTGCTTTTGCGATCGACTGTGGAGTAGTGAATGGATTCCTCTTCATTGCTGTGTGAGCCACGTAGCATATCCAAGACATTGGTTATCCTACAAACTGGTTGCCTTCACGACTTGAGACTATGTCATAAAGAGGACAATTGATGACAGCTACTTTAGCATGCTCTCCTAGGATAATGAGATAATTCCGTTCTATGGGGTGTGTCTGGGCAAGCGGCCAAGTTAGTCGGATTGACATGTGGGCTCAGGGAAGACTATTCAATAACACACCAAGTTTTTGTGACTCATTAGCAGGCCTGCGACAATCGTATTTTGTTACTAATATGTCATGAGTACATTACATTGAGGCAGTATAGCACTTCTTTTCATCAAGGGGTTGAGAATGCTGTGTCCGGTGTGGTTGAATTGTCTAAGGCATACACGAGAAACTTCCGAGTGATGTGTCTTGCTGGCTATGGTGATGATTTGGCATTACACTCCTATCGCTGTACTTTCTTTTCGTAAGGTCGCACATTCTATTTCCCTATATGAAAAGATGAGAAGTTCTGTTTCGAGAGATTGGTTTTAGTACTAGCCCTATGTGGGTGAGTGAGAAATGTAAGAAAATGTGGGCCATACGGGCACCCACATATCATTGGACAGGGTCCAATGGGCTTTGGCTCTTGAAGCCCTAGGGTTTGGTTATTATGTGTGTATATATATATGATATAAACACACACATATAGTGATCCCTAACAGATTGGGCAGCCTCTCTCTCTCTCCCCTCTATCTCTCACGATTTTCTCTCTCTAAGGCCATCACCATTGGAGCCATGGGATTTAGCGCTTGACATTGACGGAGACCACTCTAGTAGCATCTTCCATGACTTATGCGAAGCACAATAGAGTACATGGAGGCTAACAATGAGCAGCAATTCGTGGGTGAAGTCGCTGGGTTCGTAACAACACCGTTCGGCGATCCGTTGGGTTATTCTGCTAGGTAAGTGACCTAAATCCGACTCCATGCTTGTGTGCATGATTTTTCTACATAGTGAAAGAAAGAATAAGTCATAGCATGGAAGTTAACTCTGTTCATCTACATTAGTAATAGAATAGATGAAAATGCAAGAAATCCCCAACTAAAGCGAGTTACTCAGTTATAGTGGCAATAATTATTAGGAGCTAAAAAAAGACACTTCAAAGGTATAAAGGATCCTATTCCGTGATTTGTCATATTACTGACATCAAATATCCAAAATAAGTCATTTAGATTTTAGGCTCGTCAACGATAAGTCTAATGCACCTGAAAGAGAGAAACCAAAGACTAAAATAGAGTATTATATTCAAATTTTACTAATCGCTAACAAAAAGAAGTTGCTACTTTCAAACTAAAGAAGTCATTAGAAGTAACAACCCCATGAATCACGGTAATGGAACACGTAACAATGTGAAAGGCCATCAACCGGTCCTTTCGTTGACATATAAACTTTGTTAGAATCTTTATGCAGCCAATCTTCTTCAATTCTAAGTTTGAAGATTTATAAATTTAGTTGTGGTTTTCATAGCCGAGCACAAGTAAGATTAAACTGAATTACAATCTTTTACTTATAACTTATAGGATAACTTAGATATAAAGAGATAGAGAAAATAGGGGAAGAGGGAGAGGAGAGAAAATAGAAGAACCATAAATTAGATTTCCATGAGAAAGAATAGATGGTTAAGAACACTCACTTATTGTTGTGCTTTTGTCGCTGACCCTCATGATACTCTCCTTGATCAGAATTTGAAATTTGAAATTTAAAACAGAGAGCCATTATACACAGAAATTGAAAATCAGTGTTTGCTAATATTGATCATCCATGTCAATGTTTATTGATGCCCAAAAGAATCTAAATTTCGAATTTTGCATTAGCAGATGAAATACCCAATTCAGTTTGTACGATCAAAACTCATGGGAAAAAGATGAAGAAACTCCCTACAAATAACCACCAGAAAATGAAATGAGCTACATAAACAGATGTATATCTTAAATTTTTATTTACTTTTTTTTTGGGAAAAAAAACATGTATGTCATTAGGTGGATTATGTTCACATGGTTTTTCAATGATATTGTAATACCCTTAATTTCCGTTAATTATAAATTAGACCCCGTATTTTTTTTTTATTCGTTAATTCTAAGGTCTACAGGAATAATACGCATTATTGAGACTTAGACTGTAAATTACGAACTCGGACTGACATACCACACTGACCCGTATAAATCTGCATTTACCTGGACTAGCTTGCACATTAGCATGACTACCCAAACACCTCCCACCACCTAAAACCACTTGTCCCACAGATTTCTACAAGCAGCAATTTCCACTGCGTGGAGATATGTGTATGCGCCTGTTTAGGCATGGGAATATGGTTATTTTTGTGTCCATAATTGGACCATTGAGAGTGGAAAGAGTGACGTGCAGACTTAACCAAACCCCCCACGCCGGCTCCTTTCTCCCAAGCACAATCACCTCAGTCTTTTCCTCAGCAGAGTTGGAGCAGGTGAAGTTATACGTGTGCATGTATATATGTAGGATACTGTTAAGAGAGAGGGACCACCGAGAGAAAGGGAGCCAAGCTTAGTAAACATACACACACTCACTGCCCACTCCCATCTCTGTCTCTACACTCAACACACACACCCTCACTGCTCCACCTCTCACACACTCACTCAACCGCCGGACCAAGAAGGAAGAAGAAGAAGACGCCGGGAAGCTGGAGGGCCCGCCGGAGCTAGTAAGAGAGAGAGGAACCGAGAGTGAGGTACACACTCCATCTTCCCCTTATTCCATATCATTTTAGACCCATACACATACCCCTGGACCCCCATGCACGAACCAAACAGAGCCTAAGGCTCAAAACAAGCCCCGGCAGCCATTAAAGCCCTCGCCGGAGCTCGTTTCTTCAAACTCAACCATAGCTCACAAAAATTGCATCAAAGTAATCCTCAGGTCCCCCACATGCTCCCACATAAAGCAGCTTTTTGCCTGGACCCCGTTTGGACGGCCATGCATGGCATTATTCTTTCAAAACCGAAAAAGAATAATGCCTTGGTAGGAACCTAAAACGAATAACCCATGGAACCAACTCCTAGTAGGTGATAGAGGAGCCCAAACCGGACCCATTGGCGTTGGAATTAGCAATTTTCGCGAAGAGACGGCGAAGATATGGGCATTTGAAGATTTTCCGGCGGAACGGGAGCCGCCGGCGGCGGCTTGGCTTGGCCGGAGAAGACACGACCCGTTTAGGATCGGGTTATATCGTTTACCCGTTGGGTCGGGTCGGGCACAAATATGGGTGGGTATAGTTGAGTGTATAAATGGGTAGTGAGGCGGGTTATAACAATTAATGGGTTAGCGGGTCGGACCTTTTAAGTTGGATCGTTCTGTGTGTGTGGACGGGTAACCCATGGGTACGGGCCGGATATGGGTTGACCCGCGGGTCCTTGCTTTTAATGATAATTAATTGTTTTATATTATTAATTAACTAGTTAATCTGGATTAATGTTTTAATAATCTGTTTTAACAATGATTAATTATTATGATTAATCTGCTAAAATGAGATTCAGTATATAAATATATTATATATTAATTATTATATATTGTGTATAATAAATAATTATGAATATTTACAAATAATATATATGTATACATATGGTTTTAAATAGTTAAATTATTTTAAAAAAAAAATAGTTTTAAATACTATAAATAAAACTTATATATTTTGAAATATTATTTTAAATAAAATAATGTTCCTATATTAGGACATTATGGATTATTCTTATATAGTGTATTTATGATTTGGTAGTTAAAATTAATAGTAAGTACTTATGTTAAATTAAAATAACTAGGTATTTAAAATGACCAATGGCTATTTTTAAAATGTAGGAAAATTATACTAAATTTTCCTAAGGACTAATGCTTTTACTTTGTAAATTATTATTTAGGAAACCCATACTTTAATAATTCTAATGACTATTAATTATTTAAAAGCCCCCGTTTGGTTATATTTAATTATTTAAAATACCAAACGAGCCCCGAAAATTATGGGAAAAATACTACTAGCCTAATTTAAGGCCTAGTATTTAATAAAAATATTTATAAGGGTCAAATATTTCCCCAAATCATATTTTATAATTATGGGACCCCACAGTCTATTATTAGACGATTTAAACTTTGGAAATTCATAATACATAAACCGTAGCTCAGAAAAATACGCGGTCAGTTCCCAGAGCCTTAGAATAATGTCTAGAATATCCCCTTAAAGTTTGGTGACCTTTTGATACGGTAAAAAATACAGCTTATCTTTAGGGCCCAAACTGGTATAGAAAACCCAGCCTTTTATGCGACGGACTCCGATTTGAGTCTAGTCAATGGCGTTGGACTCAGAATGATGTCCGGATCATCATGTTGAGGTTTAGGGACCCACCCGGCACAATTACCATTATGCCCCTGATTTTAGTTAGCTTATTAATCAATGTTCTATGTAATCTTAATGCTTTGTAGGAACCGCTACGCTTATTTTCACGCAACCGCTTCGAGGTGAGTCGTCCTAACTCACTTGCTATATTATAGAATTATTCTTTGACTATATGTTCTGTGTGGACGATACTGATATGTATTAGTTATACGTGATAGTGATACTTATATAATGAAAGCATGTTAGCTAACTATTCTCCATGCTTAGTTAATATTCGCTGATATTCTTGTTATCATGAATTCTGTTTCTATAGTCACCTGAACATTCATATGAACATAGTCGAGTCTTAATGTCAATATTGACATCTGCATGGTTAGTCACGGGGACTAACCCAGTCATATCAGTATATACATTGAATGGACCGCGGTGGCCCGAGTGGTACAGTCAAGTAAATGGGAACAACAATGAAACTGCTATAGGGCCCTGCTAGGCGACGATAGCCAGAGTTTCCATTGAAATCGTTAAAGTTATGCATGGATTGATGATTGATACGCTATAGGGCCCTGCTAGGCAACGATAGCAATGTATCCATCAGAATACAATAGTTACCTTACAAATGCTATAGGGCCCTGCTAGGCGACGATAGCGCTGTAACTATTCTATTCTCCCGGCGAGGTCACGAGGACCTAAGAGTCCAATGATTACACTCTTTTTAAAACCAAAACTGCTATAGGGCCCTGCTAGGCGACGATAGCAACGTAATCATTCTACTCTGAGCTAACGGCGTTACACTGGTAATGTAACAAGTCACATGAGTCGGTTGTGGTGTCCATGGTCGAGTCGAAGTCGAATATATCGATAATGCATTGTGTCATCATTCTACATGTCATATACTCATTTATGATTGTTTCGAGATATGTTGTACTTGTATATCCTTACCTGTATTAGGAGTGATCGGTTAAGACGTTCTCACTTAGCTTCAAAAGCTAACGGCTCCTTCTCTGCCCTGGACATTTTACGTCTAGGTTATAATGAGGAAAACTATCAAGGTAACAATGAAGATGCATATAACTATGCTCAGGCTGGGAACTATGAGGAAGGTGATCCTGAGGCAGACTATCAAGAAGAGCTCGATAACGAGGGTTACGGGTTTGCCAGTTAGAAAGAGGACCCTGGCCTACTTCCGCATTAAGACTACCCTTATGTTTTAATTATCTTTTGGGTTAATGTAATATTTAAGTGGCGTAAATCGCCCAAACTTATCTTTTGTGGTTTTCATTTGGAACTCCTATAATAGCCTAAGTAGCAAAACACTCTAAGTTCCCCCATGAATACCAGTAGATGCTTTTGCAAATTTTGTACTCTGATCTATATATATATTTTGTTAGTATGTTGCATGGACAGGTCAGTTTTATGTAACTCGTCATTCCCTACGGGTCCAGAAAGGAAATTTTAAATTTTCCCTATTTTTGGCTACTCCGGGGCGTGACAGGATTTTTGGTATCAGAGCACTAGGTTTAGTTGTGCTCGCTGACTGTCCGACACCCTTAAGTCAAGAACCTTAAGGTACTTTAGAAACAACAACCGATACTAAAATAGTCTTTTTGTCAAACAGGTAGTATGGAGAATTGCAAAGGAGCCCTTCCCCAAGGTTTAGTTTGCTTTGGTGCTGCTTTCCGCCATCAGACTTGCAAAAAGATAGGAAAATTGATGAGATGCCTCTTCCTTATGAAAAAGGTCCCGCAGACCGTACGCCATATAGTCGTAGCACCCCGCCTAGCACCAATAGAGGTGGATGAAGCCCCCGACACTCTTGATAACCCTGCAGTGATTGATCTGGAAGAAACACAGAATGAGATCATACCTCTAGAGATTTCTGTCAAACCACATGACAGTTCAGATGATGAAGAAGTAGAGATCTACCTGGCTGACGAAGATCTCATCGAAAAAGGAACACTGTACACCTATGACCCTGACTGGCCAATAGGGTGGGATAATGAGAGATGGATGGCATTTACCCCGCCAGATGAGAGGGATATCTCTGAAGAACTCCCACATCTAGAAGATTAAGAACCTCCTCCTAGTTAGTTTATGTAGTATTAAAGTTGTATTGGGATTATAATCCCACATTTTGGCGGATATGTATGTAAAAGTTGTAGTATAAAAAAAAATAAAATAAAATAAAATAAAATAAAATTTCCTCTCATGTAAATACTTTTGTTACTAATGAAAGTCTACCTAATTGCTTCCTGCTTTTCTGTGTTCATATTACTTGTAATAAACTTTAAGATGCCTCAAACTAGCACCTTAATAAGATAGTCCTTTTGAAACAGGAAATGGAACCCCACTACGTTCAGGACCCCTTTGGAGGACGTTTGATCTTCTCCGACCGCGTAGTGCCAGCAAACCCAGATACTTATCATCACCAAATCCGGGAATTAGCCAGGGACGAAGGAAAAAGAAACTTATGGGTTGAAATAAACAAGAGCAACGTTTATAACTATGACACTCTACGCTTGGAGGCGATCTACGAGGCTGAAATCGTCAAGAAAGTCCAGGACGAGATGGTCAGACTACTTAAGAACCCTGAAGACTTCGAGAGGATACACAATAGTGCCTATCAAATGCCCCCACCGCCCCCGTACTTACCAGACAACCCTCCTCTTCATATCAGGGAATACCCACGAACCGAGTGCCAATCCAACAAACGGGATACCACGTGAACGATGAATTCGGAGGACACACAATTCATCCGGATGGAATCACACCAACTAACCCGGAAGAATTTATGGAAAGGGTAAGACAGGAAGCCCAGCGGCGCCTCCAAAGCAGACTAAGAATTCAGCGCCAAGTATTCCATATCACCGATCCTCACCGACTACAAACCGAAACCATACATGCTGCATATGCAAAGGGACTAATGCATGGGGAGATAAGGAGGCTGGCCATGAATGACACTGTCTTCCAACCACTAGTAAATCAGATACTGCAGGAGCCCTCCATTTACCCAGGAAACAATCTTGTCTGGCCACCGAATGAGAATGCCCCTGCAGGTGTGGCACCCCCACTAGTAGCACCTGCTGTTAACCCTGCTAATGCAGAAATGTCTGACGATGAACCAGGTGCATACCTAGAAGTAGAGGATGAGGAAGAGGATGACGAAGAAGAGGACCCCGAAGAAGAACCTGAACAGGAAGCACCCCATCAACCTATGGAGGTTCACCCTATAATAGAAGGGCCCATGGACAATGATGATAACGAAGAGAATGAAGGCAACGCTGGAATTGAAGATTGGGACTTGGGTGAACCCGTTGTGAATGAAGATGGGCCTAACGACTCTGATATGGGAGAGATCACATCCGAGTCAGATATGGATGATTAACTGGGGATAATCTATTATTATATGCTAGTAGTTTAGTTGTATCTAAGTTATCTTGGGCTTATGACCCATCTTATGGTATGAATACATGCGATAGGGTAATACCCCCATTTTGTAACCATGTATTCTCGGCTAGTTTAATCCTGTAATCACCAGTTTTAATATTAAATGAAATAGACGTTTTAGTAATATACTTGTCTCTATGATTGTTTGGATTGTTTGATTTATTTATATATGTGTTAGTAGATATCTAGATATATCCTGCATTCGAACCCTGAGTAGAATACTTCTGTAGGTAACCAGATACGCCATGGCAGAACGACCAAGGAGGAATCGACGCTTAGGACTTCCAAACCCGGCCGAAGGAGCACCGGAACCCATTCCTGATGGAATGGATCCCACTGGAATCTTTGGAGCATTCTTACAACGCTTGGAGCACATCGGGAATAACCATGGCCCAAACAACAATGCTAACGTCAATCCCATGGTTCCACCCCGACCACAAGAGGATCGTACGGTGGAACGATTCCGAGCAATGCGGCCAGACAAGTTTAATGGGATGACTGAACCATGGGAAGCAGAACAATGGCTTCGTGGATTAGATATCATCTTCGACACACTGGGATGTTCTGAAATTGAGAAACGCCGACTGGCTACATACCAACTGACATACGCTGCTGCAGACTGGTGGGAATCGGAAAAAGCAACCCTGGGAGGAACTGCACAGAGGATGTCATGGACGACATTCAAAGAACTGTTCCTAGAGAACTACTTTCCCCAGACAGAAAGGAACAAGAAAGAAAAGGAATTCATTGACTTGGTACAAGGAAACCACACTGTACGGGAATACACAGTGCAATTTGAACGTCTCTCTCGTTTTGCACACCACATGATCGATACCCCGGAGAAGAAGAACCGGAAGTATCACCTGGGACTTTCCCTACCTCTACAGAAGCTGACCTATGGCCACCTAAATCAGACTTTCAAAGCTTTAGTGGGAATGGCTCATGGCTTCGAGGAGATCACCGGTCGTGAACAAAGGCGATTCGTAACTCGACCACCCCCTCCGAGGTTTAATCAGAGACCAAGACAAGCCCCGGCTCGCAATCAAGGATTCAAGAAAAGCTGGAATGGTGAGAAGAGGCCGCAGACAGCCCCGTTCCGTAACAAACCGGCTGTGCCATTTAAGCCGACTCCGCCCCAAGGACAATCAGGAACCACCAGTAATAACCCTGGAGTCTGTTTCAACTGTGGATTTCCCGGACATCTGTCCAAGGATTGTCGTGCCCCGAGAAGGAACAGTCGCTCTGACGTGGTCTGCTTCAACTGCAATAAGAAGGGACATCTGTCCAAGGACTGCAAAGCACCTCGAGGTGGTTACTATGGAGCGTCGACTCAAGGACAGGCGCGTCTCAATGCTATTATCCCAGAGGAAGCAGGATTTGACGAGGAAGAGCAAGAGAATATGGAAGGTACTCTCACCCTCTTTAACAGCCAAGTGAAAGCTTTGTTCGATACTGGTGCATCAAATTCTTTTATTGCAATTAGAATTGTGCAACGCTTAGGCCTAGTGCCCCAAACGATGGATATAGCTTTGAACGCTACGTCACCGCTAGGAAAGAGCGTTAAGTTGGACAAAGTATGCAAGAATTGCCCTCTAAACTTGAAAGATCAGAACCTCCCCGCTGATTTAATAGTTTTGTCGATGAAGGAATTTGACGTGATCCTAGGAATCGATTGGCTTGCGAAATACCATGCCAAGTTAGACTGTGCTAGCAAGTCTATACTCTTTTCAGTACCTGATGGTGAACCGTTTGACTTCAAGTGCAATCCCTCGTGTGACGTTTTCCTCACCAACTGCCTAGCCACCCTTGGAACCACGAGTGATGAGATTCCTATTGATCAAATTCCAGTTGTTCGAGATTTTGAAGATGTTTTCCAGGAAGTTAAAGGACTACCACCCAAGAGAGACATCGATTTCTGTATCGAGTTAATGCCTGGAACTTCACCGATATCGAAGACACCTTACCGGATGGCCCCAATGGAGATGCAAGAACTAAAGACACAAGTACAAGAACTCCAGGACCTCGGATTTGTTGGTCCAAGCACCTCACCGTGGGGAGCACCGGTACTATTCGTCAAGAAGAAGGATGGAACACTTCGACTCTGTATCGACTACAGAGAATTGAACAAGGTCACAATCAAGAATCGGTACCCACTACCGAGAATTAACGATCTATTCGACCAGCTACAAGGAGCTACCACATTTTCGAAGATAGATCTGCGATCTGGATACCATCAATTGCTCGTTCGATCTGAGGATGTACCCAAGACGGCTTTCAGAACCAGGTATGGACATTATGAGTTTCTGGTTATGCCGTTCGGATTGACCAATGCTCCAGCCGTGTTCATGGATTTAATGAATCGAGTTTTCAGACCTTACCTGGATCAATTCATCATTGTGTTCATAGATGATATCCTCATCTACTCTAAGACAGAGGCAGAACACGAAGGACATGTGAAGATAGCACTTCAGACTCTACGAGACAACCACTTATATGCAAAGTACAGCAAGTGCGAGTTCTGGCTAAAGGAAGTCAAATTTCTAGGACATGTTGTCTCAAAAGAAGGAATAGCGGTGGATTCATCGAAGATTGAAGCTGTCTTAGATTGGAATCGACCGACCACAGCAACGGAAGTCAGAAGTTTTCTCGGTTTAGCTGGATATTACCGGAGATTCGTGGAAGGATTCTCGAAGATCGCAGCCCCTCTTACTGGATTAACTAGAAAGGACTTGAAGTATGAATGGAGCGACAAGCATGAATGCGCATTCGAAGAACTGAAGAAAAGACTAACCACGGCACCAGTGCTTGCAATACCAATGAGCGGTGAACAGTTCACCATTTACAGCGATGCATCACATCAAGGACTTGGATGTGTACTTATGCAGGACAGAAGAGTGATAGCGTACGGATCACGACAATTGAAACCTCATGAGCTTAACTATCCTACGCACGATCTGGAACTAGCTGCAATCGTCTTTGCCCTCAAGATTTGGAGACACTACCTCTACGGAGAGAAGTTCGATCTATTTTCAGATCACAAGAGCCTGAGATACCTGTTCTCTCAAAAGGAGTTGAACATGAGACAGCGACGATGGATGGAATTGTTAAAAGATTACGATTTCACGCTGCAATACCACCCAGGCAAAGCAAACGTTGTTGCTGACGCATTGAGCCGGAAACCCCGAAAACTCATCGTATCTTCTCTCATGGTCAGAGAATGGAAAGTGTTGGAGACACTAACGGAGTTTGATTTTCAGATTTCTGAGTCAAGCGAAGGACGACTTTTTGGATGTCTTGTAGTACAACCGACACTCATAAGTCGTATTCTTGAAGCACAAGGAAAGGATGAAGGACTTCGTCAATGGTTTGAAAAAGCATCGGCAAAGGACCCCGCCGAGTGGAATATAGGAGCAGATGGAGGATTTAGATGTCGCAATCGACTCTGTGTGCCCAATGAGGACAACTTAAGGAAAGATATATTAGAGGAAGCACACAAATCAAGGATGACTGTTCATCCCGGAGGAACAAAAATGTACAAGGATCTAAAAAGGAACTTCTGGTGGGACGGAATGAAGAGAGAAGTAGCAGATTATGTATCCAAATGCATGACCTGTAAGCAAGTCAAAGCTGAACACCAGAAGCCAGGAGGATTGTTATAGCCACTACCCGTTCCCGGATGGAAATGGGAGCACATAACGATGGATTTCGTTGTCGGACTGCCAAGGTCACGGCAGAATCATGACGCCATTTGGGTGATTGTGGATCGACTCACCAAATCGGCTCACTTTATCGCTTATAGCATGACTTACCCGGTTGAGAAATTGAGCAGAATGTATATACAACAAGTTGTTCGACTACATGGAGTACCCGTGTCAATTGTGTCAGATCGTGATTCACGTTTTACGTCTGGGTTTTGGGAAAGCTTACAGACAGCACTTGGAACTTCGTTGAAGTTAAGTTCAGCTTTTCACCCACAAACTGATGGACAGACTGAGAGAGTCAATCAAGTCATGGAAGACATGCTTCGAGCTTGTGCAATAGATTTTGAAAGTTCATGGGAAGAGAACCTACCGTTGATAGAGTTTGCTTATAACAACGGCTACCATACGAGTATAGAAATGGCACCATTTGAAGCTCTATATGGAAAACCGTGCCGATCACCCTTATGTTGGGCAGAAGTTGGAGATAACAAGCTTCTAGGACCGGAGATGGTTCGAGAAACGAATGAGAAGATCAACATCGTCAGAGAGAAGATGAAGGTAGCTCAGAGCAGACAGAAAAGCTATGCAGATAAGCACCGAAAGGACTTGGAATTCAGTGTTGGAGATCACGTATTCCTAAAAGTATCACCCGTACGAGGAATTGTCAGATTTGGACAGAAGAGAGGAAAGCTTTCACCCCGTTACATCGGACCATTCAAAATTCTGGAACGCGTGGGAAAAGTTGCTTACAGACTTGCACTGCCGCCCAAGATGTCAGGAGTGCATAATGTGTTTCACATTAGTATGCTGAGGAAAGTCGTACATGATCCGTCTCATGAGATCAACTTCACGGATATCGAGGTAAACGACAATGTGACTTTCAATGAAGGACCAGTGAAAATTATGGAACAAGGAACTAAGAAGCTGAGGACTAAGGAGATCCCTCTAGTGAAAGTTCAGTGGAAACATCATGACGAGCGTGAAGCTTCTTGGGAGTTAGAATCAGAAATGCGTGAGAAATTTCCTTACCTGTTCAATGTACAGCTCGCTCCGATTCCGGGGACGGAATCTTTAATAGGAGGTGGATGATGTAATACCCTTAATTTCCGTTAATTATAAATTAGACCCCGTATTTTTTTTTTATTCGTTAATTCTAAGGTCTACAGGAATAATACGCATTATTGAGACTTAGACTGTAAATTACGAACTCGGACTGACATACCACACTGACCCGTATAAATCTGCATTTACCTGGACTAGCTTGCACATTAGCATGACTACCCAAACACCTCCCACCACCTAAAACCACTTGTCCCACAGATTTCTACAAGCAGCAATTTCCACTGCGTGGAGATATGTGTATGCGCCTGTTTAGGCATGGGAATATGGTTATTTTTGTGTCCATAATTGGACCATTGAGAGTGGAAAGAGTGACGTGCAGACTTAACCAAACCCCCCACGCCGGCTCCTTTCTCCCAAGTACAATCACCTCAGTCTTTTCCTCAGCAGAGTTGGAGCAGGTGAAGTTATACGTGTGCATGTATATATGTAGGATACTGTTAAGAGAGAGGGACCACCGAGAGAAAGGGAGCCAAGCTTAGTAAACATACACACACTCACTGCCCACTCCCATCTCTGTCTCTACACTCAACACACACACCCTCACTGCTCCACCTCTCACACACTCACTCAACCGCCGGACCAAGAAGGAAGAAGAAGAAGACGCCGGGAAGCTAGAGGGCCTGCCGGAGCTAGTAAGAGAGAGAGGAACCGAGAGTGAGGTACACACTCCATCTTCCCCTTATTCCATATCATTTTAGACCCATACACATACCCCTGGACCCCCATGCACGAACCAAACAGAGCCTAAGGCTCAAAACAAGCCCCGGCAGCCATTAAAGCCCTCGCCGGAGCTCGTTTCTTCAAACTCAACCATAGCTCACAAAAATTGCATCAAAGTAATCCTCAGGTCCCCCACATGCTCCCACATAAAGCAGCTTTTAGCCTGGACCCCGTTTGGACGGCCATGCATGGCATTATTCTTTCAAAACCGAAAAAGAATAATGCCTTGGTAGGAACCTAAAACGAATAACCCATGGAACCAACTCCTAGTAGGTGATAGAGGAGCCCAAACCGGACCCATTGGCGTTGGAATTAGCAATTTTCGCGAAGAGACGGCGAAGATATGGGCATTTGAAGATTTTCCGGCGGAACGGGAGCCGCCGGCGGCGGCTTGGCTTGGCCGGAGAAGACACGACCCGTTTAGGATCGGGTTATATCGTTTACCCGTTGGGTCGGGTCGAGCACAAATATGGGTGGGTATAGTTGAGTGTATAAATGGGTAGTGAGGCGGGTTATAACAATTAATGGGTTAGCGGGTCGGACCTTTTAAGTTGGATCGTTCTGTGTGTGTGGACGGGTAACCCATGGGTACGGGCCGGATATGGGTTGACCCGCGGGTCCTTGCTTTTAATGATAATTAATTGTTTTATATTATTAATTAACTAGTTAATCTGGATTAATGTTTTAATAATCTGTTTTAACAATGATTAATTATTATGATTAATCTGCTAAAATGAGATTCAGTATATAAATATATTATATATTAATTATTATATATTGTGTATAATAAATAATTATGAATATTTACAAATAATATATATGTATACATATGGTTTTAAATAGTTAAATTATTTTAAAAAAAAATAGTTTTAAATACTACAAATAAAACTTATATATTTTGAAATATTATTTTAAATAAAATAATGTTCCTATATTAGGACATTATGGATTATTCTTATATAGTGTATTTATGATTTGGTAGTTAAAATTAATAGTAAGTACTTATGTTAAATTAAAATAACTAGGTATTTAAAATGACCAATGGCTATTTTTAAAATGTAGGAAAATTATACTAAATTTTCCTAAGGACTAATGCTTTTACTTTGTAAATTATTATTTAGGAAACCCATACTTTAATAATTCTAATGACTATTAATTATTTAAAAGCCCCCGTTTGGTTATATTTAATTATTTAAAATACCAAACGAGCCCCGAAAATTATGGGAAAAATACTACTAGCCTAATTTAAGGCCTAGTATTTAATAAAAATATTTATAAGGGTCAAATATTTCCCCAAATCATATTTTATAATTATGGGACCCCACAGTCTATTATTAGACGATTTAAACTTCGGAAATTCATAATACATAAACCGTAGCTCAGAAAAATACGCGGTCAGTTCCCAGAGCCTTAGAATAATGTCTAGAATATCCCCTTAAAGTTTGGTGACCTTTTGATACGGTCAAAAATACAGCTTATCTTTAGGGCCCAAACTGGTATAGAAAATCCAGCCTTTTATGCGACGGACTCCGATTTGAGTCTAGTCAATGGCGTTGGACTCAGAATGATGTCCGGATCATCATGTTGAGGTTTAGGGACCCACCCGGCACAATTACCATTATGCCCCTGATTTTAGTTAGCTTATTAATCAATGTTCTATGTAATCTTAATGCTTTGTAGGAACCGCTACGCTTATTTTCACGCAACCGCTTCGAGGTGAGTCGTCCTAACTCACTTGCTATATTATAGAATTATTCTTTGACTATATGTTCTGTGTGGACGATACTGATATGTATTAGTTATACGTGATAGTGATACTTATATAATGAAAGCATGTTAGCTAACTATTCTCCATGCTTAGTTAATATTCGCTGATATTCTTGTTATCATGAATTCTGTTTCTATAGCCACCTGAACATTCATATGAACATAGTCGAGTCTTAATGTCAATATTGACATCTGCATGGTTAGTCACGGGGACTAACCCAGTCATATCAGTATATACATTGAATGGACCGCGGTGGCCCGAGTGGTACAGTCAAGTAAATGGGAACAACAATGAAACTGCTATAGGGCCCTGCTAGGCGACGATAGCCAGAGTTTCCATTGAAATCGTTAAAGTTATGCATGGATTGATGATTGATACGCTATAGGGCCCTGCTAGGCAACGATAGCAATGTATCCATCAGAATACAATAGTTACCTTACAAATGCTATAGGGCCCTGCTAGGCGACGATAGCGCTGTAACTATTCTATTCTCCCGGCGAGGTCACGAGGACCTAAGAGTCCAATGATTACACTCTTTTTAAAACCAAAACTGCTATAGGGCCCTGCTAGGCGACGATAGCAACGTAATCATTCTACTCTGAGCTAACGGCGTTACACTGGTAATGTAACAAGTCACATGAGTCGGTTGTGGTGTCCATGGTCGAGTCGAAGTCGAATATATCGATAATGCATTGTGTCATCATTCTACATGTCATATACTCATTTATGATTGTTTCGAGATATGTTGTACTTGTATATCCTTACCTGTATTAGGAGTGATCGGTTAAGACGTTCTCACTTAGCTTCAAAAGCTAACGGCTCCTTCTCTGCCCTGGACATTTTACGTCTAGGTTATAATGAGGAAAACTATCAAGGTAACAATGAAGATGCATATAACTATGCTCAGGCTGGGAACTATGAGGAAGGTGATCCTGAGGCAGACTATCAAGAAGAGCTCGATAACGAGGGTTACGGGTTTGCCAGTTAGAAAGAGGACTCTGGCCTACTTCCGCATTAAGACTACCCTTATGTTTTAATTATCTTTTGGGTTAATGTAATATTTAAGTGGCGTAAATCGCCCAAACTTATCTTTTGTGGTTTTCATTTGGAACTCCTATAATAGCCTAAGTAGCAAAACACTCTAAGTTCCCCCATGAATACCAGTAGATGCTTTTGCAAATTTTGTACTCTGATCTGTATATGTTTTGTTAGTATGTTGCATGGACAGGTCAGTTTTATGTAACTCGTCATTCCCTACGGGTCCAGAAAGGAAATTTTAAATTTTCCCTATTTTTGGCTACTCCGGGGCGTGACAGGATATTGCATGCTCACCATGACCTAATCAAAGTATGAAGGGGAACCATATACTATAATCCTATGAATGATGAGACAAGGTAGTTGTAGAATAAGTTCACAAACTTTCTTTTGTTCCGTACTTTTAGAAATGAGATGATGAATGCAATCATATGATGATAAATGGGAGAAACACATTAGGAAGATTACAGAGAATTGTTGATTTAAAGAATTTGCAGGGAATTATATAGATAGCCAAATTGAAAAAATAGAGACTATCAGTTTAATGTTTCTGAGTGAACTCCTTTGTATCAATCTCTACGATCGTAACCCCTAAGAATTAATGTAACAAACCTCTCCTACCTCCCTCATCCAAATCAAGTCTGTTCACTTCCAAATTAAGTTCAAGGAAACCAAGAAGATATGAAGAGATTATGGAAGACATTACGTGTCACACCCCAACCAGTCACGCGTGATTAGTACAATGTAACAAAGAATTACCCAAACAAAACGCCTCTTAGTAACAGTAGAACAAGAATTAAACACAGTAATATGACTTCATTGGATTAAACTAGCCCAAGGGTAAACTTGTTATTTAGAAGACATTGCCAAACTTTATATCGAAATATAGCCCTTTGAGTCTCGGTTCCAATGCAAAAAATGGCACGCGAATCCATATTTTCTAGAAAGTGTTATGTTTATTTCCATAAAAGTCAACAGGCTGTAAACTGACCTGCGAAAAACCCTGTTTCAATGTTACCAACTCCCAATCCAGAGCCAAACTACACATTCCATACTCATTCTAAATTAATCTAACTGAAATATGAACATGCCATAGCATCTAATAAGTTTAGAAAAGTTCGGGAACTAGTTGTTTGGTTTGTGACCTCAAACCATTACTTTTTGTATGAGACGTTGACACTTTAATATATGGATATCAGCTTTACATTTCATTATGTATGTTTCTTTCATAAGATGATTGTTAATCCTTAAGTATCATAGTAAGTAATTCGTGTGTGTATGAGATACATACAAGTGAGATACGAATTACTATTCTTTGATACATAGAACTTATCACAGTGGACGATGAGACTGGATATCTCATAAGGTTAACACTATAGCTTGATTAAATACCATTGGATGGAGTGATGAATCTCAATCACTTGAGTGTGACTCTTAGTTAATATGCTAGTGCTTATAGTGCATTGACGGACCTGAGCTTTTCTATCGACACTCAAGACTGTCAAACAGTCGATAGGAACTCATAACTTATATAAGGTACGTGTTCTCAATCTTGAGACGATTATGAACATAGACTATGGATATGGCTGCTTTGACTTATCAATTAGTGAGGTCTATAGAAGATCAACACTTGGGTATCTTGGGTATGTCATGTTCATAAGGTTGCGAACATATACTGTCAAGATAGAATCTACCCTCTGATTCAGAGTAAGCATTCCCTTGAGAATGTCACCAAGTTGATTACTGAAAACTGTAGTCTTGTTGATAAGTAGTTATCAACATGTTTGGTAATCATGAGAGGTGAATGAGACTCAAGGAATACAAGAAGTAATCATGATTCAGGTTGATAGTAATAGTTATCCGACTACCTGAATATGATTACGAATGTTGAAGGTAAAGGGACATTAGTACACCATATAAGTCTAGTTATCGCTTCGGATATGTTCTTTTGCATTGGAGTTCAGTTATCGTTTTATAGTGGAGTAAACATTAACTGATCAGTTGGTTAGTTTGTTGATCAAAGAGTTTGGTCATGGGAATTAACAACTGGTCTAAGCCAACAATAAAAAGCCTAGGAGGTCCCACTCCTAGCTTAGCTACGATGCTTAAAAAGGCACATGAGGATCTTGTCAAGGTGGGTTCGATCGATCAAAGGTGTCTCGATCGATAGAAGTCTTGGCGTGTTCGATTTCTCGAAGGTGGTTCGATCGATCGAAGCCACTTCGATCGCTTGAACTTTAGTTCGGTTCTGAAAATCTACAATAGGGCAGCTGCGTCCAGAAAAAAGAGTTCGTCATATTAATACGTCAGAAGATGCAGAATTGTTTTTAGAGCTCCCAAACCTTCTCCTTCCTTTCTATTTGGGTTCCCACCAACCCTAGTCCTTCTGGCTGGCATCCGCAGGAATCATAAGAGTGAAGACAACTTAGTAGAAGCTGCTGTACCATCCAGAAGAAAGAAATTCAGAATTGGGTTCAAGACCTGAAGTATAATTTCTTGTCCTCCCTTCTAATACGCATCTATATAATAATGGGTAGTAGATCCGGGCATATCAATAAGTTTTTAAAACTCAATCTTTCCATTGCGCATTTAAAATAATTTTAAACCTGTTTTTCCATCAATTGGTATCCGAGCCACGCTTGTTTGGATCTATAGATGCATTTTGGAACACTAGTTTTGATTTGCATGCTGTTTTTAGAGCTAGTTTTTTAAACTGCATCGTCCTAGATCTGTTTCTGTAGTGTTATCGTAGCAGAATACAAGTTTGTGATTGCATTGGATGCATGATGAATTCGATCGATCGAAGTAGTCTCGATCGATCGAACTTTATCTGTTCTCAAGCGATCGAAAGGGTTTCGATCGATCAAAGTTTGTTTTGTTCGATCGATTGAATTATGTTTGATCGATCGAGAATGATTTTATGTCCATGTGTACTTTTCACAAATTCAAAAGTTTTAAATATTGTACATTTTAAATTTTAAATTATTCTGGAATTTACTCAAATTGTTCTGTGAAATCGAATGTTCAAGCGATTGAACAATATTCAATCGATCGAAGGTTCGAGAGATCGAACGGTCTTCGATCGATCGAAGTGTGATAGAGAAGTTAGATGCTGTTTTAATGTTCTAAATCAGTACGTAAAGAGTTTATGTACTGTATAAATCAATTAAGGGTTCTAATGGATTATATATATTTGTTATATATGTGGATGTGTGTAAGACTAACCTTCTTGCAGCAAGATTAGTCCGCTATCTCCTATGGCACCGATCATCAACAAATATTTTATTTTGTATTTCAATTTTTGTGTTTGGTGATTGTTGTATTTAATTATTGGTTTGGTTCTAAGGCATGTATAAAGGGCGCTGCGACTTCAATCCTACGAAAAGGAAAGTCGACCGGTTTCCCGAGCCTTCTTGATTTTCTTGTTGTTGATTTCTATTTCTAGATAAACTGTAAGCTTTGAAAGAAGCATAGGAGCAATGTAATAGAATTAGAAAACCCATGAAGATGAAGGAGCAAGCCGTTGTCCATGAAGATGGAGCTGGTGGCGATCAAACCAAGAAGGAGATTCTATGGAGATAAAGCTATGGGAGATTGAGGCATCGTTTAGATGCTTTTATTTCATTTTAGTTTTTTGTTTTATGTGCTTGGTTTGTGATTGTCATTTAATTATATTGTTACTACTTGCATGCACGTAAAACAAGTTTTCTAAAATAAAATTCAAAAATTGTCTTCAACGCATTAGTAAACATTAGATGTTTATTGGTAATGTGTAGAAGTAATTTTTTCTAAAAGCAAAATCCTTTTCTTATTAAATCTAGTGGGAGAGGGTCTTATTATAACATCCACGATCTTCCATTAACTATTCACTGTAAGATGAGTAGTGCATTCTGTGTCACCTCACCAAGGGTGATCATTCCATACGGAGGGTACAATACTCATTGGTTTCTAGATGTGAACTTTCTATGGATAGAAATAATCAGATGTGTTAGAGGATGACCACTAGCTAAAGCGGTTGTGATTGGATCTTAGTTAATGGTGTACACTAGCTAAGTCATGGATAAGGGATCCCACACAGGGCATTATTCAGAAACTTAGAGATCAAATAGGTTCCTTGTGTTTGCAAGAGTTGCATAGCGGACAAGTCATGATTGATCGAAAGATCGAACATTGACCACCACACGGAGGATTTAGTCTTTCGTTTTGATATTCATGCTGATTAGTTTTAAAATAAGAGTTTTAAGAATTCTTTTATTTCAAATAGTCAAAATTTTCTTCTATCCATATTTATTTTGCTTTTGGATTTTTCAGTAAATCATAATGTCTAGATCTGCATTTAGTCCACTTGACACTATACGCACTCAAAACAAGTTAATTGGAAATAACTACACAGAATGAAAACAAAACCTTGACATTGTTTTAACTACGGAGGATCACATATATGTCCTCATCACCCCATTCCCCGAAGTGACAAATGCTTCGACAACTGGAAGACGCGAGTTCGATAAATGGAAGAAGTCAAATGGAATGGCCCGTTGCTACATTCTCACCTTAATTGCTGGTGTGTTGCAACACCAATTCCAGTCGAACAATTCTGCCAGTGACATTATCGAATCCCTGAAAAAGATGTTTGGGGAGCATGGCAGGCCTGCCAGACAGGTAGCCATGCAGAAGATAATGAGTGCTAATGTGTCGAAAGGGACTCCAGTCAAATAACATGTTTAAAAAATGATTGGTTATTTGAACGAGCTAGAGACTTTATGTGCCAACATTGACGCACAGACCCAAGTTGATATGATGCTCAATATGCTGTTGCCGTCATTCCCTTAATTTAAACTAAACTATAATATGAATAAAATGGATTTTTCAATGAGCAAATTAATGAGTTCTTTACTGGCAGCGGAAGGGGTGATCAAACCTGGAGGCAATGTTCTGAACGTTGAGAAAAGCACTTCCTTTTCCCGATCTATGCCAAAAGGCAAAAAAGGGAAGAAGAAGGCTAGCACTGGTGGTCCAAGTGTTGGGCTGGTCCCTAAGATTGGAAAATCTAAGAGAAAAGGTAAGGGCAAAAGGAAGGTGGGTGGCCAAGGCAAAGGAAAGTGTTTCCAATGCAGTGAGAAGGGAGTTTTATTAGCTACAAGCGTTCAAGGTATGATTAAATCACAAGTGATTGAAGTAAGTTTTATTACGGATACTTCAAACACTAGGTGCATTGACTCTGGTGCGACTAACCATATATGTAATTCGTTGTAGGGGTTTAGATCAACCAGGGAATGTAGTGATAGGGAGATTGTGCTAACTCTGGGTTCTAGCGCAACCGTTTCGCGGTTCTATAGGAGAGTAGTTTTAGAGTTTCTAGACTATAAGATAATAGTTTTATCAGATGTACTTTATATCCCTTTAATGAGATGTAAATTAATTTAAGTTTCAAATTTATCGAATAATGGTTATTCTTTTCATTTTGGAACATAAGTTGTCATTAAAAGAAATATTTCTTTTATATGTTCTGGTGTTAAAACTAATGGCTTGCATGTGATTACTCCCAATCTTTCTAACGATTCTTGTATGGAACTTAATAACTCAGTGGTAACTATAGTATCTAAATGAAAAGAACCTTCCACTAATCCAACAAGGCTTTGGCATACGAGGTTTGGCCATATCAATCTAAATAGGATTAGCAGACTAGTCAAAGAAGGGGTCTTAGGTGATTTGGTTCTCGAACCAATGGAAGTCTCTGAGTCTTGTTTCGAGGGTAAGATGACCAAAAGGCCCTTTCCCATGAAGGGCAATAGGACCAATGCATTGTTGGAATTAGTTCGTATCCATTGTTAGAATTAGTTCATATCCATAAGAGTTTTAAGGATTCTTTAATTTCAAACTGTCAAATTCTTATATCCATATTTATTTTGTTTTTTGATTTTTCAGTAAATCATAATGTCTAGATCTGTATTTAGTCCACTTGTCACTATACTCACTCAAAACAAGTTAACTAGAAATAACTACACAGAATGGAAACAAAAACTTGACATCGTTTTAACTACGGAGGATCACATATATGTCCATACCACTCTATGCCCCGAAGAACCCACGGCAAATGCTTCGAAAACTTCCAGACGTGAGTTCGATAAAAGGAAGAAGTCGAATGGAATGGCTCGTTGCTATAATCTGGCCTCTATGGCTGGTGTGTTGCAACACCAATTCCAGTCGAACAATTCTATTAGTGACATTATCGAATCCCTAAAAAAGATGTTTGGGGAGCATGGCAGGCCTGACAGACAGGTAGCCATGGAGAAGATAATGAGTGCTAATATGTCGGAAGGGATTCTAGTCAAAGATATGTTTAAAAAATGATTGGTTATTTGAACGAGCTGGAGACCCTAGGTGCCAACATTAACACACAGACCCAAGTTGATATGACGTCATTCGCTCAATTTAAACTAAACTGTAATATGAATAAAATGGACTTTTCAATGAGCGAATTAATGAGTTCTTTACTGGCAGCGGAAGGGGTGATCAAACCTGGGGGCAACGTTCTAAACGTTGTAAAAAGCTCTTCCTCTTCCCGATCTACGCCGAAAGGCAAGAAAGGGAAGAAGAAGGCTGGCACTGGTGATCCAAGTGTTGGGCCAGTCCCTAAGATTGCAAAATCTAAGGAAAGAGGTAAGGGTAAAGGGAAGGTAGGTGGCCAAGGAAAAGGAAAGTGTTTCCAATATAGTGAGAAGGGCCACTAGAAGAGGAACTGTCCAGAATTTTTAGCTACAAGAGTTCAAGGTATGATTGAATCACAAGTGATTGAAGTATGTTTTATTATGGATACTTCAAACACTTGGTGCATTGACTCTGGTATGACTAACCATATCTGTAATTCGTTGGAGGGGTTCAGATCAACCAGGAAATGCGGCGATAGGGAGATCGTGCTGACTCTGGGTTCTAGCGCAACCGTTTTTGCAGTTGCTATAGGAGAGTAGTTTTAGAGTTTCTGGACAATAAGACAATAGTTTTATCAGATGTACTTTACGTCCCTTTAATGAGATGTAATTTAATTTCAGTTTCAAATTTATTGAATAATGGTTATTCTTTTCATTTTGGAACATAAGTTGTCATTAAAAGAAATAGTTCTTTTACTTATTTTTTTGGTGTTAAAACTAATGGCTTGCATGTGATTACTCCCAATATTTGTAAAGATTCTTGTATAGAACTCAATAATTCCGTGGTAACTGTACCATCTAAAAGTAAAGAACCTTCCACTAATCTAACAAGGCTTTGGCATATGTGGTTAGCCATATCAATCTAAATAGGATTGGCAGACTAGTCAAAGAAGGGGTCTTAGGTGATTTGGTTCTCGAACCAATGGAAGTCTGCGAGTCTGGTTTAGAGGGTAAGATGACCAAAAGGCCCTTTCCCGTGAAGGGCAATAAGACCAATGCATTGTTGGAATTAGTTCGTACTGATGTGTATGGACCAATAAATATTAGAACAAGGGGCGGTTATAAGTATTTCATAACATTTACTGGTGACCACTCTAGGTATGGATATGTGTACCTAATGCATGAAGCCTTTGAAAAGTTCAAAGAGTTTAGGGCTTAAGTGGAAAAGCAATTAGGAACACACATCAAGCCCATTCGATCTGATCGAGGTGGCGAGTACCTCTCTAATGAGTTTATTGATTACCTAGTACAGGATGGGATTTTGTCACAGTTGACTGCACTTGGTACGCCTCAGCAGAATGGTGTAGCAAAGAGAAGGAATCGGACTCTTTTAGACATGACTAGGTCGATGATGAGTTATTCAAAGTTGCCATTGTTCGTTTGGGGTTATGCTTTGGAAATCACTGTATACATACTAAATCTAGTACTAAGCAAGTCTATTCCCAGGACACCACGAGAGATGTGGATTCGGCACAAGCCTTCTTTGCAACATCTTTGGATATGGGGTGTCTGGCACATGTGTTGAAAGGAAAGATGAGCAAATTAGATTCTAAATCAGAAGTATGCTATTTCGTAAGGTATCCAAAGGGTAATTATGGATGGTATTTTTATGATCCAAGAGAACGGAAAGTGTTTGTCAGTACAAATGCTGTTTTCTTGGAGGATGATTATATCATGAACCATAAACCTAAGGGAAGAATACATCTGAGAGAGATATTAGGAGAGCCCTCAGTCCAACCCGCAGTTGATAACGATGTAAATCAAGAAAATGCCACTTCTTTACCCTCTTCCGCACCGGTACCTTGTCGTAGTTGGAGGATTATCAGCCAGCCTGATAGATACATGTTCTTAGGAGAAGTTTTTGAAGTTGTCTCCATTGAATCTGAAATCTGATCCTGCCATATACGAAGAGGCAATGACTGATGTTGATTCAGCTCATTGGATTAAAGCTATAAAGGTTGAATTGGAATCTATGGATTCCAATTAGGTCTGGAATCTTGTAGAACATGTAGCAATTATTAAACCAATTGGCTGTAAGTGGGTTTGCAAGAGAAAAAGAGGATCTGATGGTAAGGTTGAGACCTTTAAGGCTAGGCTTGTAGCAAAAGGTTATACTCAGAGGGAGGGCATTGACTATGAGGAAACCTTCTCGCCAGTAGCCACACTCAAGTACATCAGGACACTCTTATCCATTGATGCATGCCCAAATTATGAGATCTGGCAGATAGACGTCAAGACTGCATTCTTGAATGAAAATCTTGAGGAGGAAATCTATATGCAATAACCAGAAGGGTTTATAGTTGGTGGGAAAGGTAACTTGGTATACAAGTTTCAAAAGTCCATTTATGGGCTTAAGCAGGCATTCAGGAGTTGGAACATTCGTTTTGACCAAGCTATCAGGTCGTTTGGTTTCATACAGAATCTGGATTAGCCTTGTGTATACAAAAAGTGTGAAGGAAAAGTGGTGGCCTTTTTTGTTCTTTACGTTGACGACATTCTACTCATTGGGAATGATGTAGCGGCGTTATCAACGGTTAAGGTTTGTCTAGCTAGTACATTCGATATGAAGGATCTAGGAGAGGCGAGCTATATCCTTGGGATTAGACTCTTTCGGGATCGTGAGTGAAAGATAATGGGATTATCTCAATCTGGTTATATCGATAAGGTGCTAACTACGTTTTCAATGGATAATTCGAAGAAAGGTTTGTTGCCTTTCAGGCATGGTTTAGCATTCTCCAAGAACTAGTGTCTAAAGACACAGGAGGAGAGGAATCGCATGGAAGGAATTCCCTATGCTTCGGCTGTGGAAAGTTTCATGTATGCGATGTTATGCACTAGGCCAGATATTTATTTTGACGTTGGCATGGTTAGTAGGTATCAATCAAATCCAGGTCCAGAGCACTGGACAGCCGTTAAGCACATTCTTAAGTACTTGAGAAGGACTAAAGATTACATGCTTATGTATAGTGGTAGTGAGTTAATTCTAGTGGGATACACTGACTTAGACTTTATGTCAGATAAAGATTCGAGGAAGTCGACGTCCGATCATCTCTTTACCTTGGGAGGTAGTATTGTTAGTTGGAGGAGCATTAAGCAAAAATGTATTACAGACTAAACTACAGAAGCTGAGCATGTGGCTGCTTGTGAAGCCGCATAGGAAGTTGTTTGGCTCAAGAAGTTCCTTATGGAGCTTTAGGTGGTACTAACGTTACTGTCACCAATTACGCTTTATTGTGATTATAGTGGGTCAATGACTCAGTCCATCGAGCCAAGGAACCACGGTAAGGAAAAGCACGTAGAGCGGAAATATAATCTTATCCGAGATATTATTCAACGTGGATATGTGACTGTCACCAAGATTGCCACCTCTGACAATTTTGCTGATCTGTTTGCAAAGGCCTTTCCATAGATGGTCTTTGATTGTCATCTAGATAGTCTAGGCCTCAGATACAGTCTTGTATGGTTGTGAGTGAAAGTTGGAGTTTGTTGGGTTTGTGCCCTCAAACCATTACTTTATGTATGAGACATTGACACTTTAATATATGGATATTAGCTTTACATTTCATTGTGTATGTTTCTTTCATGAGATAATTGTTAATCCTTAAGTATCATAGTAAGTAATTCGTATGTGTACGAGATACATACAAGTGAGATACGAATTACTATTCTTTGATACTTAGAACTTGCCATAGTGGATGATGAGACTAGATATCTCATTAGGTAAACATTGTAGCATGATTAAATTCTATTGGATGGAGTGATGAATCTCAATCACTAGAGTATGACTCTTAGTTAATATGCTAGTGCTTTCCTATTGACACTCAAGACTGTCAAACAGTTGATAGGAACTCATAACTTGTATAAGGTACGTGTTCTCAATCTTGAGACGATTATGAACACGTACTGTGGATGGCTGCTTTAACTTACCAATCAGTGAGGTCTATAAAAGATCAACACCTGGGTATCTTGGGTATATCATGTTCATAGGGTTGCGAACATATATTGTCGAGTTAGAATCTACCCTCTGATTCAGAGTAAGCACTCCCTTGAGAATGTCACCAAGTTGATTACTGAGAATTGCATTCTTGTTGATAAGTAGTTATCAACATGTTTGGTAATCATAAGAGGTGAATGAGACTTAAGGAATATAAGAAGTAATCATGATTCAGGTTGACAGTAACAGTTATCCGACTACCTGAATATGACTACGAATGCTAAAGGTAGAGGTACATTAGTACACCATACCAGACTAGTTATCGATTCAGATATGTTCTTTTGCGTTGGAGTTCAGTTATCGTTTTATAGTGGAGTAAACGTTAACTGATGAGTTGGTTAGTTTGCTGATCAAAGAGTTTGGTCATGGGAATTAACAACTGGTCTGAGACAACAATAAAGAGCCTAGGAGGTCCCATTCTTAGCTCTGCTGAGATGTTTGGAAAGGCACATGAGGATCTTGTCAAGGTGGGTTCGATCGATCAAAGGTGTCTCGATCGATTGAAGTCTTGGCGGGTTCGATCGCAAGAAGGTGGTTCGATCGATCCAAGCTTCGATTGATCGAAGCCACTTTGATCGCTTAAACTTTAGGTCAGTTCTGGGAATCTATAAATAGGGAAGCTGTGTCCAGAAAAAAGTGTTCGTCATTTTAATACGTCAGAAGCTACAGAAACTATTTTTAGAGATCCTAAACATTCTTCTTCCTCTCTATTAGGGTTCCCACCAACCCTAGTCCTTCCAGATAGCATTCGTAGGAGTCATAAGAGTGAAGACAGCCTAGTGGAAGCTGCTGTACCATCCAGGAGAAAGAAATTCATAATTGGATTCAAAATCTGAGGTATAATTTCTTGTCCCTCCTTCTTATACGCATCTATAGAATTAACGGGTAGTAGATCCGATCCTAACCAAGGACAAATACTATTCGGACTTCAAAATTAAAATTTTACATCCAGATAGTCATCTCTTTTACTATAATCCAAAGTAACATTAATTACAAGGAAGACTTCTCTTTTACATTTATATTTTACATTTAATACAAGAGTCCATCTGTCCTCTTTTTTGCGTTTTATAAAGTGACCCTGCTGATAACTTTTTTTTCCTATTGCAGAACCTTCACATGTCCTAGATAAGGTTGGAGCCGTTCCAGAGTCTTCTACAATAATTTACCCTTTGTTGGGTCCCACTATGCTTCCATTGCATTTACCAGATTTTGGTATGTTTCGTCTTCAAAGTCATGGGTGCTTTCGTCATCTGGGTCTTGGCTGAACTGTTGTAAATGAATTTGCTCTACATCATCTGCCGCCATAGATAGATCTAGAGGAAGATCTAGTTTGTCTCTCTTTCTTAGTCTTAGTAGCAGTTCTTCTGCTTCTTTGACTTGTTCATCCGACCTTGTATAGGCCATGGCATGATAAGTCACAAATAGTATTCTACCATCTGTTACCATAAAAGGGAGAGTTGCTGATCCATTAATGTCTGCAACATTTGAGGAGATAGATAAAAGACTATCTACTCAATATTGTGTCGGATTAAGTTTTCTGACCACATATGAGTTTTTGAAACTCAATCTTTCCGCTGCGCATTTAAAATAATTTTAAACCTATTTTTCCATCAATTGGTATCAGAGCCACACTTGTTTGGATCTATAGATGCGTTTTGGAACACTAGTTTTGATTTACATATTGTTTTTAGAGCTATTTTTGAAAGTGCATCATCACAGATCTATTTTTGTAGTGTTATCGCATCAGAACACAAATCTGTGATTGCATTGGATGCATGATGAATTCGATCGATCGAACTTTGTCTGTTCTCAAGTGATCGAAAGGGTTTCGATTGATCGAACTTTGTTTTATTCGATGAATTGAATGATGTTCGATCGATCGAGAATGATTTTCTGTCCAGGTGTACTTTTCACAGATTCAAAAGTTTTTAAAATTATATGTTTTAAATTTTAAATTATTCTGGAATTTTTTTAAATTATTGTGTGAAATTGAATGTTCAAACGATTGAACAATGATATGTCCAAAATAATCTAGCCAAGAGAATAGTGCCATGTCACCCAGAAGCACCGGTTATTACGGTGAAGGCGTGCCCCGTGGGCCCAGGAGTTCCCGAGGTGTTCATGCATACCGCGCGGTCAAATCAACATGCCGGGCATAAAGGTCGCGGTGTCCCGCGATCCTGACTGGTCCAGCGGTTTCCTAAATCTACTACAAGTCTGCAAAGGGAGATATGGTAGTTTCCTAAACCACTTAGGAAACTCTCCTAAGATCACGCAAATCTATCGTGATTAGATTGGGTTTCCTAATCTAATCAACTTGCCATGTAAGGGTGGACTCTTGCATCTATAAAAGAGCCAACCTACCCTGTCAAAGGGATCCCGAAATCAATTCTCTAAGCATACAAGCGTTCAACAGAGAACTCACCATCTTCACACATACACCCGGTCGGTATTACTGGGAGTGCCGCCCACCTTTGTTGGCTCACCAGGCCCGCCGGTGATCTGCTAGTGAGAGCACACAGACGCAACCGTGGACGTAGGTCACCTTGTTAACGGGATCGATCCACATACAAATTCTTCTTATCTCTTTCTCCCTATACCCTTCTTACCAGTTTTAGGCATCATCAGTTTGGCACCATCTGTGGGAACCGACTGAGTCTTCTCATCAACAAATTCTCAACTGACCAACATGGCGCCAAAGACGGGTAAGAAAGCCGCTAATTCGACCGGTTAGGAGAACCTGCAGATTGAGCAGGGGGCTGCCTCCATGACCACTGAACAGATCACGGCAACGCTAGAGCAACTCTTGGAGGGCCAGCGCCGAACACAGGGATAGATAGAGGCGCTTATGGCCCAACACGAGAAGCGCCCTGCATCAGAGAATCAGCCTGAGAAGAGCGCTCATGTCCAAAGGCCCGCTCGGGCACGCCGGCAAGCCCGTTCTGCCCCGGTGTCTCCACCGGACCGGGAGCAACCCGGTGAGGGCGAGCGCATCCAGGCTACCAGGCGCTCGCAAAGACGCCCTCGGCCCAATCCCCGCAGAGTGGAGGACGCCAGAGTTATCATCGATCGGCGGCGCGCAGCCAGAGGGGAAGAGCCGGACGGAGAGCCCGGGAGTCGGTCGAGGACCCCCCCGCCTTGAGCCCGGGGGACCTTAGGCACAGACTTTCCCGGACCCAGAGCCGGGCCATATCCCTGAAGTCGACGCCCTTTGAGGAAGAGGCCTCGTCATCTGACCCAACCTACCACTCGGATACCGGGAGGAGGACCAGCGGGATGACGTCAAGGCCCAGGTCGAGGAGCTGCAGTAGCAAATCGAGAGGTTGAACCGCAAATTCGGCCACGACTTCACCAGCACTGAGACTGAATCACCCTGTACCGCTCGGGTGACACGGGTTTCGATCCCTCAGAAGTTCAAACCCCCTCACCTCATCTCCTATGACGGCACAGGGAGTCCGGTGGACCACATCCGTACTTACAAGGCTCAGATGGCATTGGTCACTATAGTGGACGAGCTGCTGTGCCTGGCCTTCCCCAGTACTCTCAAAGGGCCGGCCGCACAGTGGTTCCATGCTTTGAAGCCCCGAACCGTCGACAATTTCAAAACCCTCGGCAAGCTATTCATCAACCAGTTTGTCGGGATGCTCGACCAGTCACAACCGAACACTCAGCTACTAACCGTCAAGCAGCGCAAAGGGGAGTCCCTCAGGGAATATGTCGACCGTTTCAACCTCCAAAGGCTCCAGATTCGTAATCTCAATGAAACGACCGCAATCATGGCCTTCTGTTCAGGAGTTCAACACACCAAGGTTGCCACGTCGTTCCATCGTGACTGACCGACGACCCTGGTGGAGCTCTCGGAGAGGGTCGGAAAATACATAGATACTGAGGAGTTCCTGAAAGTGAAGCGTGCCGGGAAGGCGGGAGATGAATCCCCGAAGGCCAAGCGCAAGCGTGAGGGATTCAAGATGGGCTCGGGAAAGAAGCCGAAGCAAGATCAGAGAGATGCCAGGGGTCAGCCCCCAACTGGTTTCACACCCCTTTCCCGACCTATGCATGAAGTTATGGCCGCCGCAGAGGCGCAGAGGCTGCTTCCGCAGCCAGCTAAACTTAGAGCTCCGTCTGGTAAGAGGAACCGGGACAAGTTTTGCCGTTACCACAGGGATCACTGCCATGAAACGGAGGATTGCTTCAAATCGAAGATAGCAATAGAGAGGCTGATCGAGCAGGGACACCTCGCGGAGTTCGTCACAGCAGACAGACGACCTCGGCAGGATGCCCGAGCTCCCGATCAGCCACCACCGCTACTTGGCCACATCCACGTGATCTCCGGAGGAACATCAAGAGGAGGTGATTCACAGTCGGCACGAAAGAGGTATGCCCGGGCGTCCCGCGCGGATGTCGGTAGGTCCAATCCACCGGCTCCTCCCCAACCGACGTCCTGACATTCATGTCCGACGACCTGTAGGGCATCCACTGCCCCTATGATGACCCGCTAGTGGTGATGCTTTCTATAGCCAACTATATGGTCCAGAGGGTGTTAGTGGACACCGGCAGCTCGTCCGACATTATGTTCACGTCAGCATTCGATCAGCTCGGGATCTCCAGGGATTGGCTTCGGCCGGTCGCTACTCCCCTGGTTGGATTTAACAGCTCCATCACACAACCGCTCGGTACAATCGAGCTCCCAGTTCTTATGGGGACCTACCCTCAGCAGGTTTCCGTGCTGACAATTTTTGTGATAGTAGAAGCCCCGTCAGCCTACAATGTCATCCTTGGCAGGCCGACCCTCAACATGGCCAGAGCGGTCGTCTCCACCTATAGCTTAACGGTGAAGTTCTCGACTCCCCAGGGACCTGGATGCTTGCGAGGAGATCAGACTACCGCTCGGAGTTGTTATGTTAGCTCGTTGCGCTGGGGGGCAATCACAAAGACATTAAACATCCAAGAGATGGATCCCCAGGACCAGAACGGCACGATAGGTCCGATGGAAGAACTGGAACAAGTAATGCTGGATCCTGAGTACCTAGACCGCACGGTCAGGAAAGGTACCCTACTGGAGCCCGGCTTGAAGGAAAAACTGACTCAATTCCTGAGGCAAAGTCAAGACATTTTTGCCTGGAGTCATGAGGATATGCCCGGGATTGACCCCCGGGTATTGTCCCATCATCTCAATGTCAGCCCGGATTGCCGCCCGGTTAAACAAAAAAAAGGGGAATGGCCCCCGAAAGACAGAAGGCAGTGAGTGAGGAGGTCGAGAAGCTCCTAAAGGCGAAATCCATCCCAGAGGTCCACTATCCCGACTGGCTAGCTAACGTTGTTCTTGTTAAGAAAAGCAACGGGAAGTGGATAATGTGCGTGGACTTCACCGACCTCAACAAGGCCTGCCCCAAGGACTGCTATCTGTTGCCCAGGATAGACCTCCTTGTGGACTCCACCGCAGGCCATTCACTCCTCTCATTCATGGATGCTTACTCGGGGTACAACCAGATCAGCATGCACCCCGGGGATGAAGAGAAGACTGCGTTCATCATTGACCAAGGCACATACTGCTACAAGGTCATGCCATTTGGCCTCAAGAATGCCGGGGCCACCTACCAGCGCCTGGTCAACTACATATTCAAAGACCTCATTGGAAAGTCCATGGAGGTATATGTGGATGATCTGCTGGTCAAGAGCCGTGACGAGCCTGACCACCTCGAGCACCTGGCCGGGGCCTTCAGCATTTTGTGAAAATTCAGAATGTGGTTGAACCCGGCCAAATGCACCTTTGGTGTCTCGTTGGGGAAATTTCTTGGCCATCTAGTTGGCAGACGGGGAATTGAGGTAAACCCTGAGAAGATCAAAGCTATCATCAACATGCGGTCACCCAAATCAACGAAGGAAGTCCAAAGCCTAGCCGGACGAGTGGCCGCACTAAACAGATTTGTCTCCCGAGCTACCGACCGGTGCCTGCCATTCTTCAAAATCCTCTGCAAAGCGTTCCAGTGGTCAGAAGAGTGTGAAGAGGTATTCCAGGAACTCAAGAAGTACCTGGAATCCCCTCCCCTCCTCTCAACACCCGTGCCGAGAGAAGAATTATTTTTATACTTGGCTGTATCACCATCGGCGGTTAGCTCGGCACTTATTCGGGAGGAGTACAGGATACAGTTCCCAGTGTACTACATTAGCCGGGCGCTGCAGGGCGCGGAGAGCAGATACTCCCGTATTGAGAAACTGGCTTACGCCCTTATCACCTCAGCCCGAAGGCTCCACCCATACTTTCAGGCCCATGCCATTGTAGTCCTGACCGATCAACCTCTCCGCAGAATTCTCAGTCGGCCAGACACGTCCGTGAGACTCGTCAAGTGGGCCTTAGAGTTGGAAGAGTTTGAAGTGATCTACCGACCCCGGACAGCCATCATGGGGCAAGTCGTAGCAGACTTTCTGGTCGAGTTTACATATCCAGAGGACTCGGTCGAAGAGTCTGACCCCCCGGCCTTACTGCCCGGGTTACACTCCGACATCCCAACCTGGGTACTGCATGTGGATGGTTCCTCAAATCAACAAGATAGTGGGGAAAGAATCATCCTGACTACCCCCGACAGTATCTAGCTCGAATATGCACTAAGGTTTGGGTTCCGTGCCTCCAACAATGAAGCCGAATACGAAGCCCTCTTGGTCGGATTACAGTTGGCCATCTCTATGAGTGCGCAATAGGTCCAGGGCTACAGCGACTCCCAGCTCGTTGTCAACCAGGTAAACCAAGAATACGAAGCGCGGGAAGACAACATGGTAGCCTACTTAGCCCTCGTCCGGGCGGTTTCCAAGAAGCTCTGAGGATTCTCCATCACTCAGATACCCAGAGAAGAAAATACCAGAGCTGACCGATTAGCTCGCCTCGCCTCGTCTTCTGAGTCAGACTTGCCCGGGATAAGGATACAATTCCTACCCGAGCCAAGTATGATCAACTCATAGGGCATGGAGGTAGACCCGGTCACTCTGGGACCCAGCTGGATGCACCCGCTCATGACATTCTTGACAACAGGAAGACTACCAGATGATAGAGATGAGGCACGCCGGGTCAAGTACCGGGTCGCGCGATATCACCTTCTCGATGGCATCCTCTACAAGAGGGGATTCACTATCCCGTACCTCCGCTGCGTTCACCTTGCGCAAGTGCAAGCAATACTGTTTGAAATCCATGAGGGTGTGTACGGGAACACGTCGGAGGTCGGGCACTCTCCAGAAAGGCCCTACTACAAGGTTACTATTGGCCAACCATGACCCGAGATTCGCAGGAGTATGTTCGAAGGTGTGACAAGTGCCAAAAGTACTCTCCCATGATCAACCGACCGGGAGAATTCCAGACACCAATCTACAGCCCCTGGCCATTTGCCTAGTGGGGAATTGACATTGTTGGTCCCTTACCAACGGGAAAAGGACAGGTCAAATTGCCGTGATAGCTGTTGACTACTTCACCAAATGGGCAGAGCCCGAGCCCTTAGCGACGATAACCGAACGGAAAATGGAGAGCTTTGTGGAAAGGAATATCCTCAGCAGGTTCCGTATTCCCCGGATCCTGATCAGCGATAATGGCAGACAATTCGACACACCCATCTTCAGACAGTTTTGCTCGGGCTACGGGATACTAAATCATTACTCTTCCCCCGAGCACCCACAAGCCAATGGTCAAGCCGAGGTAACCAACCGGACAATGTTGCAGTCAATCAAGACAAGGCTTGAAGGCGCCAAAGGCCTGTGGGCTGAAGAGCTACCAACCTTCCTGTGGGCCTACCGCACTACACCCCGAGCGACTACAGGAGAGACCCCGTTCTCCTTAACCTACGGTTTCGAGGCGGTGGTCCCCAAAGAGCTCGGGCTGCCAACATACCGGGTGGCCAACTTCAGTGCCCCGGACAACGGAGAAGCCCTTAGGACAGAACTGGACCTAGTGGAGGAAAAAAGAGAACAGGCCTATCTGAAGGTGGCAGCCTACAAGCAAAGGGTCTCGCGATATTACAATAACAAGGTGAAGCACCGCAGTTTTCAAGTCGGAGACCTCGTCCTTAAGGCAGTGAACCAGTTTATCCGAATCCCGAGCCACGGGAAATTGGGAACAAATTGGGAAGGCCCATATAAAGTAACCCGGGTCAAACGACTGGGAACCTACTGGCTACAGAGCATGGACGGGCACGATCTCTCTCATCCTTGGAATGTGCAACACCTTCGCAAGTATTATCAATAGCATCTGACCGCGAGAATTTAGTACTATAGGGAAATTTCTTTCTTGTAGCTCTGATTGGGCAACCGTTATAGATTTTTATTTTTCAAATAAAATTGAATAGTTTGCTTTGAAAATTTATTCCTGTCAGTACCCCGTGCAATGCAAAAAAAGACCTCGGGCCTAACCCGAGGCAACAAAGACCTGGGGCCTAACCCCAAGACAGAAAAAGACCTCGGGCTCCAAACCCAGGCACAAAAGGACCCTGTAACCACCCATGTTCCAGGTCGGTTTCCTATGGTCGCTCCCCAACACGCCCACGCCTTTACAGGATGCTCGGGGGCAAGGGGATTCTAGACCTAAACAGGAAATTATTTAAAGCTTCGCTTAGGCCCAGCCGACGACGGGGCCAAACTTCTAGGTGGCCGATGATGGCGAGCTTTAAATGTCCCTACAACCACCCATGTTCCAGGTCGGTTTCCTACGGCCACTTACTCCCGTACTCCCGCCTTAGCAAAATGCTTGGGGGGCAGGGGAATATGAGGCCAAAATAGGGAATCACACTGGCCACTACAAGAACTTGGAAAATGTTCCTAAGTACTTACAGTGATCAGAGATATATCCCGGATTGTAAAACAGGATACACCTATGATACGCCGGGACATCCCGGACGGTAATACAGGGTATTCCTATAATACACCGGGCGATCCTGGATGCTAAATAGGGCTAGTTCCTACAGCACTCCGGGCAACTACCTTTTAGACAGGTCAGTAAGACTAGGTGTTCTGTTGGTTACGGTCCTAAAACATTTGCTAAGACAGGTGTTAGGTCGGCCAAAAAACTGAACGGATACTAGCAATTACAGAGGCATAGTGCAGAGAAAGAAAAATCAGTTAATGAAATGGAAATATGACCTCAGGGGCCTTTTCATTAATTAACAAGAAACTGTACAGAGCCTGGGGGCAGTTATAGTAGCCTCCCCAAAAAGAAAAAGGAAAAACTACAACAAACAAAAACAAAAAAAACTAGTCCACCACCACTACTTCCTCCTCCTCAGCGGCGTGCTCGTCAACGGAGGGGTCCCTGGTCGGTGGAGCTCCAACAGCGACATTGGCTTCAGCGGCGACCTCGGCTTCAGTGGCGACCTCAGAGTCGGCCTGGCCTTCCTTCTAGTAACCGGACTCGGCCCAGGAATACCCGGACAGATCCCAGTCGGGATGGTCGGTGGCAGCCCACTTCGTATGTCAGCATAGCCCGAGAGGAACCCTGCTTCAAACTCCTCCTCATCTTCTTTAGCTTCAGCCTCTCAAGCAGCAGTAAGCTCTGCGAGCGTGGCCGCTATAGCTTTGAGCTTTTTCTCAGTTGAGGTCTTCGCGGACTCCGAGGCTGCAACCTTGGCCTCGGCGATCTTCTCGGCGGAGACCCTCTCGGCCTCAGCGACCGCAGTTTTAGCCTCTGCGACCTTCCGGGCAGATCGTTCGGTTGACAACAAGTCGCGGACCTCCCCTAGCTCTAAGGCCATTGCCCGGGACCTCTCTTCCTCCACGGTCAGGGCAAACTCTGCGGACTCTCGAGCTGCCTTCTCCACGGAAAGGTCAGCCTCAGCAGCGGCCAACCTCTCAGCAACGCCGGGAAGGGTGGTCTCGGCCTCAGTCGCAATACAGCCAACCTGCAAGAATGAGGAAAATTCAGTACATGCGAAGATAGAAAAGGTTAAGGCTTACGTGTAAAGAAACTCACCAAATGGATGATGCTGTATAGCTAACCGATAAGGGCCTCGGGGCTTATCAGGCTGCACCTGTCAACCTGACTCTGCGACAGCCCGGGCCGTACCCTTCCTTGGACGTCGTCCACTGTCTCAGTCTCTGGCAATGAAGAAGGGCCCGCACGAGCCTCCTCCGGTGGTCAGACCACCACTACTTCCTCCTCCTCAGCGGCCTGCTCGTCACGGAGGGGTCCCCGGCTGGTGCAGCTTCAGCAGCGACCTCAGCTTCAGTAGCGACCTCGGCTTTAGCGGCGACCTCGGAGTCGGCCTAGCCTTTTTTCCAGTAACCGGACTCAGCCCAGGAATACCCGGACAGATCCCAATCGGGATGGTCGGCGGCAACCCGCTTCATAAGGTCAGGATACCCTGAGAAGAACCCTGCTTCAAACTCTTCCTCAGCTTCTTTAGCTTCAACCTCTCGAGCAGTAGTAAGCTCCGCGAACGTGGCCGCCATAGCTTTGAGCTCTTTCTCAACTGAGGTCTTTGCAGACTCCGAGGCTGCAACCTTGGCCTTGGTGATCTTCTCGTCGGAGACCCTTCCGGCCTCTGCGGCCGCAGCTTTAGCCTCCACGACCTTCCGGGTAGATCGCTCGGTTGACAACGAGTCGCGGACCTCCCCCAGCTCTAAGACCGTTGCCCGGGACCTCTCTTCCTCCACGGTCAGGGCAAACTCCGCGGACTCTCGAGCTTCCTTCTCCACGGAAAGGTCAGCCTCAGCAGCGGCCAACCTCTCAGCAACGCCGGGAAGGGTGGTCTCGGCCCCAGTCGCAATACAGCCAACCTGCAAGAACGAGGAAAAGTCAGTACACGCGAAGATAGAAAAGGTTAAGGCTTATGTGCAAAGAAATTCACCAAATGGCTAATGCTGTATAGCCAACCGATAAGGGCCTCGGGGCTCATCAGGCTGCACCTGTCAACCTGACTCTACGACAGCCCGGGCCGTACACTTCTTCGGACGTCGTCCGCTGTCTCAGTCTCCGGCAACGAAGAAGGGCCCGTACGAGCCTCCTCTATGGTCGGGAAGGAGACCCCGGATGATCTGGCCACCGAAGGAAGTGGGGAAGGTGCAACAGCGGTCACGCCAGCAGGTGGTGGTGGTGGTGGGACAGAAATTGTTACTACGGGCATGGAAGCGGCAGCAGCTTCCTCCCTGGCCCGGATGGAGATCCCCCGGGAGATCCTCTTCAGGGGCTAGCCCTCAGCGGGGCCTGGTTTTTTCCTCTTCTGGCCAGCCCGGGCTAGCAGAGCCGCCTCTTTTTCCTTCAACGCCGCCGCGTTCTTGGGAGCCATTTCGGCAAAACCAGAAGCCTGTCGAAATTCAGCAAAGTACCAAGTACAAATAAAACCGGACGATCAAGAAATGGTATTTACCAGGAATGATCGTGGTGAGAGTAGGAGCCTTGAGGCGCTGAGACTTGTAGGAAATCTTCGGACTTCCAGGTCGGGTCAGCACCTGATTGATGTCAGTTGGGTCCCCCACCTGAGACAGGATCCTTGCTTGGAGCTCGTCGGGGAGACTCGGCAAATCAACTGCTCCCACTGCAAAGCAAACGTATACATAGGTTAGTCAAGATAAAACAGAATGACTAATCAAAAGAAAAAAAGAAGAGAGAGGTTGGGCTTACTCCTCAGCTCTCCCGCCCAGGAGGTCCTCAACTGAATACCTGGTGCCCTCTCACACAGCCCCAGGGTGGACACTTGGAAGAATTTCTTCTTCCATCCTTTATTGTTGCTCGGGCAGTTGACAATTATCTTCCGCCCCTGCCTGGCCCCGAGCGAGAAGAAACCGGACTCCCCGTGGACTTTGAAGGGCCGGTGAGTTCAGAAGAACTCTTGCAGTGTGAGCTCATACCCGAGGACCTGGGGCCACAAGGAGAAGCACCCCCATCAGGTATCGCCAACCGTTCGGAGCAAGTTACCCGGGGAAGATCCCGAGGTAGATGAGCGCATCCCGGGCAACTGGGTGAAGAGGCAAGCGAAGGCCCACCATGAAAGCGTCCTCGTACAAGGTGACAAAACCCGACTCGTGGAGATGAGCTCCGCCATCATGCACGGTAAGAGAAAGGGGATTGGGAAGTTCATACCTATCCCTGATCCGGTCCAAGTCAGGACCTCGCAGGACACTGACAATGGACTCATATGCAAAGACGGTCCTGGGACTGTTCGGCACAGACCCCTCGTCGCCTGACCCCCGAGACGTCGAGGCCACGAAAGAATCCCGACGCATTTCCTCGTGAAACGCCCGAGCGGGGATTATTCCCTCACTATGCTGGTCAGAGGAGGCTGAAGAGGGAGGGTCTAGGCTCGTGCTCACAGACCATGATCGCACCTATTCATCTTTCGACCGGGACGACGAGTTGAAGTCTGAATGACACATGATTACACTTATGGAGGACCTAAAGGGCTGACGACCTTAGAATGGGTCAAGAACTCCTAACCTGATGTACAGGGAAGGTAGATCTAACACCTAAAGGGTAGACCGAACAAGATTTTGGAAGAAAGGCAACACTCTCTCAAGACTCTCTCGAGAATTCCTGATTGTTTGACCTACTCTAGTGTACCCCCAGACTGGAAGAAGTGACAAAAATGGAAAAAGAAGAAGTCCCAGGTTCGCTCTAGCCTAAGTGGGTTCACTCCCTCCAGCTTCATTCAAGAAAAGAAGAAGACAATGAAGAACTAAGGATAGAAAGGAATGACTTACAAGATTAGGCGCGGAAAAGGACTCGGGAACCTTGCTCGGGAATCTTGGTTGGTCTCAAACCGCTCTGTAAAATCACTCAGTTAGCAACAGCGACTGGAGAAGTGAGCCAAGTATTCCTTATATAGGAACTGTGGACGGCCAAGATCAAGATAAATCCAACGGTCCAAGTGACTTCCCGCTGAAACTGTCGCTTTGGGCATGTGAAGCGTCACCTCAAAAGGCGCGCGCATTAAGTGCGTGACAGAACAGTTCGATTATCACGTGACCGGTTTGGTTATGGCCACGCTGTCATCGTTGAATCCTAACCAAGCCAGTGACCGGTTGGCACGTGGCAGCGGTAGTCCCCGGGCCTACGGTGTTACCGCCCGGGTTATATCCCAACCAAACAGAATCGATCCTTCCTAGGAACTATAGTGTCACCAACCGATCGGGTCCTTCAAATGCAATCTGCAGATCTGATTATGCCTCGGGCGCCGGCTCCAGAATGGTCCCGCATGAGCATGTCATTGGATTACTCGGCTACTTGCCCGACAGGCCCTCAAGCAGTTGCGTTCCTCGGTCAGCTCTCAAGTGTTCAAGTCGGCTAGCAATAGGTCGGGTATAAGCAGTCACAAACAATACAATTGATGCACAAAGGTGGCCTCAGGGGACCTTTTCATTAATTAAAGTGTTTTGTACATTGAGGGGGCAATTTTAGTAGCTTCCCCGATAAAAAAAAAAAAAAAAGATCAAAGAGGGTCTTCAGGTCCCTTTGCCCTTTAGAGCTTTGATCTCCTCTTCCATGGCAGCCATCCTGGCCACCAGCTCTTTGACAGTGAGCTCCAGGGCATGGAAGTCCACATCCCGCATGACAGAATCAGTCTATAGAATAGCGCTTTGCTTTTCCACCACCTACAGATGACCTTCCAGATTACCGAGGGAGAGGCCTGTCCAAGAGCTAGGAATATGAAGGCCGGCGGGTGCTTTCGGCCAACTTCTTTTTGGTTGGGGTTGAGACTCTTCCTCAACCGCCATCTCCTTACCCTTCCTGGTCGGGCCCGGTGGCGGACCTGTGTCCCCGGACGAGGATGAATCAGAACTGGTGGTTAGAGTGATTGGCCCCTCAGGTGGGGCGGCCCCTCTTATGGCACGCGGGCCGGAGGCCATGGAATGAATATAACGGCGTGACCCAGAAGCAGCCGCAATAGGAGCTACAAGGGGAACTTCACTGCTAACCTCACCAACAGGTCCCCCGATCAAATTGAAAAACCTGAGGCCGGCATCGACCGCTCGGTTGATTGCCTCCATATCAGCCACAGAGGAAGCGATGTCTCGGAAAGTGGCAAAGGATGTCTTGCACAGCTCGGGATCAAAAGCTGCAGGAGGGTACATAGAGGGGTCCACCAACCAGTTGCCGGAGACAACGACCCAAGGGTATTGACGCCAGTTCTTGTTGGGGAAGTCTAGACCTCGGACGAGATGCTTTCCTTCCGCCCCGGCGCGTAGGTAAGGATCCCCACGGTAGATGCTCAAGAGATAGCACTTGGCGATGTCCACGGAGCAAAGTAGTATCCTGAGCCGCTCGTTCAACACTGATATGCCCCAAAGAAGCCGGGTAAGATTTGGACGGCACTTGGCCAGCGGGAAGTGCAATCCCTGCAAGAGATCGCAGAAGGAGGCAGAAAGAGGAAAGCGCAGCCCCACTATTAGCAACAGATAGCTACTAATAAGGACTGAAGGTAAAGCCACCTCCTCTCCTTCAATATAAGGACGGATCCCGTCATCGTCAGGGATCTCGCAGTCCCTCCTAAAGGCAGTAAGTCCTTCGCTGGAGATCAGGTCGACGCGAGAGGCCATGGGGGAGAAGCTTGAATTGTAAGAAAGTAGAGGACAAGAGCTCGGGAATACTTTGCTCTCGAAGACCGCTCGGTATACTCAATCTCCAAAAAGTAGGAATATATTGAATGAGCAGGTGCACCTTATATAGAAGTCATAAAGGGCTCAGATCAAATAGATCCGACGGCTCAGACGCTCTCCCGCCAAGAGTCATCGACATGTGTCATCTCGGGCACGTGAAGGGTCACCTAAAAAGACGCGCGCATTAAATGCGTGACGTGACGGTCCGATTACTACATGACTATTCGGTTACATCCGAACTGACTCCGCTAAACCCTGACCAAGCCAATTACTCCCTAACACGTGGCAATACCCACACCTGAGCTCCTATCTGTACCGGTCGATTACTCCATCGGGTGACCTGGATTGTGGGCCCCATCTCGAGCAGCACTCTCGGATGATATCCGGACGGTTTCCAAGGCAATACTGATTTTCGAATCCTCACTCAATGAGGCATCCAGTCAGTTTCGAAAATGAGGGGCAGCTGATATGTCCAAAATAATCTAGCCAAGAGAATAGTTCGATGTCACCCAGAAGCGCCGGCTATTCTGGTGAAGGCGTGCCCCGTGGGCCCAGGAGTTCCCGAGGTGTTCATGCATACCGAGGTGTTCATGCATACCACCGGCATAAAGGTCTCGGTGTCCCGCGATCCTGACTGGTCCAGCGGTTTCCTAAATCTACTACAAGTCTGCAAAGGGAGATATGGTAGTTTCCTAAACCACTTAGGAAACTCTCCTAAGATCATGCAAATCTATCGTGATTAGATTGGGTTTCCTAATCTAATCAACTTGCCATGTAAGGGTGGACTCTTGCATCTATAAAAGAGCCCACCTACCCTGTCAAAGGGATCCCGAATCAATTTTCTAAGCATACAAGCATTCAACAGAGAACTCACCATCTTCACGCATACACTCGGCCGGTATTACTGGGAGTGCCGCCCAACTTTGTTGGCTCACCAGGCCCGCCGGTGATTTGCTAGTGAGAGCGCACAGACGCAACCGTGGACGTAGGTCACCTTGTAACGGGACGGAACCACATACAAATTCTTCTTATCTCTTTCTCCCTATACCCTTCTTACCAGTTTTAGGCATCATCAAACAATATTCAATCGATCAAAGGTTCGAGCGATCGAACTGTCTTTGATCGATTGAAGTGTGACAGAGAAGTTAGATGCTATTTTAATGTTCTAAATCAGTGTATAAAGAGTTTATGTACTGTGTAAATCAATTAAGGGTTCCATTGGATTAAATATATTTATTGTATATGTGGATGTGTGTACGACTAACCTTATTGTAGCAAGATTAGTCCGCTATCTCCTATGGCACCGATCATCAACAAATATTTTATTTTGTATTTCAATGTTTGTGTTTGGTGATTGTTGTATTTAATTATTGGTTTGGTTCTAAGGCATGTGTAAAGGGCGCTACGACTTCAATCCTACGAAAAAGAAAGTCGCACTGGTTTCCCTAGCCTTCTTTATTTTCTTGTTGTTGATTTCTATTTCTAGATAAATTGTAAGCTTCGAAAAAAGCATAGGAGCAATGTAATAGAATTAGAAAACCCATGAAGATGGAGGAACAAGCCGTTGCCTATGAAAATGGAGCTGGAGGCGATCAGACCAAGAAGGAGGTTCTATGGAGATAAAGCCATGGGAGATAGAGGCATCGTTTAGATGCTTTTATTTCATTTTACTTTTTTTGTTTTATGTGCTTGGTTTGCGATTGGCATTTTAATTATATTGTTACTACATGCATGCACGTAAAACAAGTTTTCTAAAATAAAATTCAAAAACCGTCTTCAACGCATTACTAAACATTGGATGTTTATTGGTAATGTGTAGAAGTAATTTTTTCCAAAAGCAAAATCCTTTTCTTATTAAATCTAGTGGGAGAGGGTCTTACTATAACACCCATGATCTTCCATTAACGGTTCACTGTAAGATGAGTAGTGCATTCTGTGTCACCTCACTAGGGGTGATCATTCCATACGGAGGGTACAATACTCATTGGTTACTAGATATGAACTTCTTATGGATAGAAATAATCAAACGTGTTAAAGGATGACCACCATACAGAGGGGCTACTTGAGGCGGTTGTGATTGGATCCTAGTTAATGGTATACACTAGCTAAGCTATGGATAAAGGATCCCACACGGGGCATTATTCAGAAACTTAGAGATCAAATAGGTTCGGGAGTTGTAACTTGTGTTTGTAAGAGTTGCATAGCGGACAAGTCATGATTGATCAAAAGATCGAACACTAACCACCACACGTAGGCTTTACTCTTTTGTTTCGATATTTCGGCGACTTTGTTTAAAAATAAGAGTTTTAAGGATTCTTTTATTTCAACTGTCAAATTCTGACATCCATATTTATTTTGTTTTTTGATTTTTTAGTAAATCATAATGTCTGGATCTGCATTAAGTCCACTTGCCACTATACTCACTCAAAACAAGTAATTGGAAATAATTACACAGAATGGAAACGAAACCTTGACGTCGTTTTAACTACGGAGGATCACATATATGTCCTCACCACCCCATGCCCCGAAGAACCTGCAACTTTGATAAACGGAAAAATTCGAATGGAATGACCCGTTGCTACATTCTGGCTTCAATGGCTTGTGTGTTGCAACACCAATCCCAGTCGAACAATTCTGCCAGTGACATTATCGAATTCCTGAAAAAGATGTTTGGGGAGCATAGCAGGCCTGCCAGATAGGTAACCATGCAAAAGATAGTGAGTGCTTAGATGTCGGAAGGTACTCTAGTCAAAGAACATGCTTAAAAATGATTGGTTATTTGAACGAGCTGGAGACTCTAGGTGCCAACATTGATGCACAAACCCAAGTTGATATGATCCTCAATACGTTGTCGCCGTCATTCGCTCAATTTAAACTAAACTATAATATGAATAAAATGGATTTTTCAATGAACGAATTAATGAGTTCTTTACTAGCAGTGGAAGGGGTGATCAAACCTGGGGGCAACGTTCTGAACATTGAGAAAATCTCTTCCTCTTCCCGATCTACGCCGAAAGGCAAGAAAGGGAAGAAGAAGGTTGGCACTGGTGGTCCAAGAGTTGGGTCGGTCCCTAAGATTGTAAAATCTAAGGGAAAAGTTAAGGGTAAAGGAAAGGTGGGTGGCCAAGGCAAAGGAAAGTGTTTCCAATGCGGTGAGAAGGGCCACTTGAAGTGGAACTGTCCAGAATTCTTAGCTACAAGTGTTCAAGGTGTGATTGAATCACAAGTGATTGAAGTAAGTTTTATTATGGATGCTTTAAACATTTGGTGCATTGACTCTGGTGTGACTAACCATATCTGTAATTCATTGTAGGGGTTCAGATCAACTAGGAAATGTAGTTCTAGGGAGATCGTGCTGACTCTGGGTCCTAATGCAACCGTTAACGCGGTTGCTATAGGACTAATAGTTTTAGAGTTTTTGGATAATAAGACAATAGTTTTATCAGATGTAATTTAATTTCAGTTTCAAATTTATCGAATAATGGTTACTCTTTTTATTTGGGAACAGAAGTTTTCATTAAAAGAAATAGTTCTTTTATATATTCTGGTATTAAAACTAATGGCTTGTATGTGATTACTCCCAATATCTCTAAAGATTCTTGTATAGAACTTAATAACTCAGTGGTAACTATACCATCTAAAAGAAAAGAACCTCCCACTAATCCAACAAGGCTTTGGCATATGAGGCTTGGCCATATCAATCTAAATAGGATTGGTAGACTAATCAAAGAAGGGGTCTTAGGTGATTTGGTTTTCGAACAAATGGAAGTCTGCGAGTCTTGTTTAGAGGGTTAGATGACCAGAAGGCCCTTTCCCGTGAAGGGCAATAGGACTAATGCATTGTTGGAATTAGTTCATACTGATGTGTGTGGACCAATAAATATTAGAGCAAGGGGCGGTTATGAGTATTTCATAACATTTACTGATGACCACTCTAGGTATGGATATGTGTACCTAATGCAGCACAAGTCGAAAGCCTCTGAAAAGTTTAAAGGGCTTAGGGTTGAAGTGGAGAATCAATTAGGAACACACATCAAGGCCATTCGATCTGATCGAGGTGGCAAGTACCTCTATAAAGAGTTTATTGATCACCTCGTACAAAATGGGATTTTGTCACAGTTGACTGCACCTGGTACGCCTCAGCAGAATGGTGTAGCGGAGAGAAGGAATCAAACTCTTTTAGACATGACTAGGTCGATGATGAGTTATTTGGAGTTGCTATTGTTCGTTTGGGGTTATGCTTTGGAAACCGCTACATACATACTAAATCTAGTACCAAGCAAGTCTATTCCCAGGACACCACGAGAGGTGTGTATTCGACGCAAGCCTTCCTTGCAACATCTTCGGATATGGGGGTGTCCGGCACATGTGTTGAAAGGAAAGATGAACAAATTGGATTCTAGATCGGAAGTATGTTATTTTGTAGGGTATCCAAAGGGTAATTATGGATGGTATTTTTATGATCCAAGAGAACATAAAGTGTTTGTTAGTACAAATGCTGTTTTCTTGGAGGTTGATTATATCATAAACCAAAAACCTAAGGTAAGAATAGATCTGAGAGAGATAGAAGGAGAGCCCTCAGTCCAACCCGCGGTTGATAACGATGTATATCAAGAAAATGCCACTTCTTTACCCATTTTCGCACCGGTACCTCGTCATAGTAGGAGGATTACCAGCCAGCCTGATAGATACATGTTTTTAGGAGAAGTTTTTGAAGCTGTCTTCATAGAATCTGAATCTGAATCTAATCCTGATCCTATCACATACGAAGTGTTAGTGGCTGATGTTGATTTAGCTCATTGGATTCAAGCTATTAAGGCTTAATTGGAATCTATGGATTCCAATCAGGTCTGGGATCTTGTAGAACTTCCAGCCAATATTAAACCCATTGGCTGTAAGTGAGTTTACAAGAGGAAAAGAGGATCTGATCGAAAGGTTGAGACATTTAAGGTAAGGCTTGTAACGAAAAGTTATACTCAGAGGGAGGGCATTGACTATAAGGAAACCTTCTCGCCAGTAGCAATGCTCAAGTCCATTAGGATAATCTTATCCATTGCTGCATGCCCCAATTATGAGATCTAGCAGAAAGACGTCAAGACTGCATTCTTGAATGGCAATCTTGAGGAGGACATCTATATGCAACAACCAGAAGGGTTCAAAACTGGTGGAAATGGTAACTTGGTATGAAAGTTGCAAAAGTCCATTTATGGGCTTAAGCAGGCATCCAGGAGTTAGGACATTCGTTTTGACCAAGTTATCAAGTGGTTTGGTTTCATACAAAATCTGGATGAGTCTTGTGTATACAAGAAGTGTGAAGCGAAAGTGGTGGTCTTTCTTATTCTTTACGATGATGACATTCTACTCATTGGGAATGATATAGCGGTGTTGTCAACGGTTAAGGCTTGGCTAGCTAGTACATTTGATATGAAGGATTCATGAGAGGCGAGCTATATCCTTGGGATTAAGCTCTTTCGGGATCGTAAGCGAAAGATAATGGGATTATCTCTAGCTGGTTATATTGATAAGGTGCTAACTAGGTTTTCAATGGATAACTCGGAGAAAGGTTTGCTGTCTTTCAGGCATAGTTTGCCATTCTCTAAGGACTAGTGTCTAAAGACACAGGAGGAGAGGAATCGTATGGAAGGAATTCCCTATGCTTTGACAGTGGGAAGTCTCATGTATGCGATGTTATGCACTAGGCCATATATTTGTTTTGCCGTTGGCATGGTTATCAAGTATCAATCGAATCTAGGTCCAGAGCACTAGACAGCCGTGAAGCACATTCTTAAGTACTTAAGAAGGATTAAAGATTACAGGCTTATGTACGGTGGTAGTGAGTTAATTCCAGTGGGATACACTGACTCAGACTTTATGTCAGATAAAGATTCAAGGAAGTTGACGTCCGGTCATCTCTTTACCTTGGGAGGTGGTGTTGTTAGTTAGAGGAGCATCAAGCAAAAATGCATTGCAGACTAAACTACAGAAGCTGAGTTTGTGGCTGGTTGTGAAGCTGTAAAGAAAGCTGTTTGGCTAAAAAAGTTCCTTATGGAGCTCGAGGTGGTACCAGCATTGCTGTCACCTATTACGCTTTATTATGATAATAGTGGGGTAGTGGCTCAGTCCAAGGAGCCAAGGAACCACGGGAAGGGATATATGACATCCATAAGTATTATAGTAAGTAGTTCATGCGTGTATGAGATATATGACACGACTAAAAAGTTGTGCGCTCTTGTGCAACACCCAAGTGTAGGTGATCGTGCAAGTAATACTGGATAAGTCCAGGTCGATCCCACAAGGAAGGAATAGGAAGAATGTCTACTAAGCTACAACCTAAAGAAAAATAAAATAAGAATGAATGATTGGATGTGTACTAACAAATCCTAATTAATTAAATTAAACTAAATAATAAACTAAAGTTTATAGAAAATTAATTTAATGAAACAGATAAACAAAAGGTGCTGGAAATACGTGAATCCACATTAATCGTAACCATCTACCATGCACAGTCGTTAACGTTCTATGGAGTTCATTCCTTTTCAGCATTCCGTATTTTTCTAAAGATAAAGAATCAATAGCTCTTTCATGACCGGGACTACATCATCACAAGTGATTTAAAATACTTAGAAGACGGTTTAAAACAACGGTTATTACTTGCACTCTAAATGGTATTAGCATTCAAAGTGGTTTTCAAAAGTCATTGAAGAAAATAGCCTTAAGGCTTTAAGTTCTAAAAACTGTTATGACAAACTGAGCTTATTGGGACAATTTGATGACAGATTTCTAAAACAGAAAGTCATGGAATACTTAAAAGAATCATCTCAGGAATTAGCATGTTCGATCGATCGAAGCGCACTCGATCAATTGGACTGCATCATCCTTCAATCGATCGAAATGCCTTCGATCGCTTGACTATGGCCCTGGTTTGATCGATCGAAATACCTTCGATCGATCGAGCTTAGATTTTCTAAAGATTGCATGGCAGAGGTTGGGAATCAATGTTTCATCACATATTCCCAAAGTCTAAACTACGGAAACATAATAAAACTAGTGCAGAAATAACAAAACATAGCAATCATTAACATCTAAAGCAATAAACAATCAAATAAAGAAAAAGAAGAAGAAAAACCTGAAGATAATATGAATATAACTTGTAATCAACATCAATCTTGAGTTTAATAATAGAAAAGGAGGAAGAAAACTTGAATCCAACCTAATCTACACCTAATCTAACCCTAAAACTGTTGTTTTCTGCGTTCTGGAGCGTTCTCCTTTCGTCTGGCGTCAAAACGACTTATATATAGGGTTCCCGCAGAGTTTACGCAACTTTTGGGTGAATATAAAGTTCGATCGATCGAGCTTAGTTCGATCGATCGAAGGTTCGATCGATTGAACTCTCCTCAATCGATTGAACTCTCTGATTTTGACAGCACTGCGCACCGATGAGAGAATGGCCATAACTTTTCACTCGGACCTCGGATTGACCTCATGTTTGCGACCACGCGACCGTAACGCAAAGATCTACATTTCATATCTCTGGGAAAATCTTCCAAATATGAAGTCTTCATTGTCAAAATTGGCGTTTTCTCAGCTGCTTCCATTGTTCTATTCACCAGAATCACTTTTCTTTAGCTCCACTTCATTGATTTGCATCCTAATACCTATAAAACAATGCAAAAACATATATTTTAGCATTAACACAATAAAAAGAACATTGTTATTAGAATGCACCTAAATGTAGGGACTTTGGAGATAAAAGTATGCATAAAGGGCCACATAATACATTATAAATATGCATTTTTCACCTCGAATCACACCCCACAACTAGCTCGTTGCTAGTCCCTAGCAATGAAGCGAACTACAGCAATGTTTATTTGAACTCTAAAAATTAAAAAAAAAAAAAAGAAATAAAAATCCTAACTCACTTTCGCAGGAATCCCGATTGCATTTAGCGTATGCAACAAGCCTTTAAACCCCTAGGTTCCCCCTAGTGGACGAGTATTGTCTCGTGAGGGTTTGCAGTGAATCTACCCACAAAATTCATATTTAAGGTAATGGTTCTCATTTAAATGTTTTGAAGGAATTTTTTCTCGTCTCAGTTAGCAAAGTTGTTAAGCTCAACAATCTCATGAAACTCTCTAGTATGCCATATCCATGCAACACACACATTATAGTTACTCTACTATCAAAGTCATTAGAATGTTCCATGCCTATTAATCTTCAAGTGTGTGTGTGAATGGACAACCAAAATACAAAACTTTAATTTCAAAGCTCACATAACCTAAGATACTATCAAGACGTTCATTTTGACTCAACTCTCACTGGGATTACACTCTCAAGATGAAATCACTCCGAATTGGGTGTAATAATTATCACTAATGATATGGAAGCTATAAAGAGTAATTGTGAATGGAATCTAATGCTTCTCATATCTAATTAGAAAAACGTAAATTTTAGTGCATAAAGTCTCATGAATGGATACTTTTCAATTGAAGAGCGAGATACCGTGGGGAACTCTCTCATTACCTTAACTTCAAATCCAATTTACTTAAAATCATCAGGACTTTGAAAAAGAGGTGTTCAATTAAGAAGAAAGAGGTTCGTAATATTCAATTGGGTCCAAGGATGTGAATGGAATGTCTACTACAACTTTTCAAACATCCCCACATCTCCAATCTTTCTCTCCTTCTCTCTTTTTTTTATTTATTTTTTCACTCTTCTTATTATTATTATTATTATTATTTTCTTTTGTAACAACCATTGGCATTTTTTTTTTCTTTTTTTCTTTTTTTTTTTCTTTCATGCTTTTTTTTCTTTCTTTTTTTTTTTCATCATTTTTTTTTCGTTGCCAACTTTCCCTTATTCACACTACCAAACTTCTTGTCAATGCAACACATCCCAATCACTCCTAAATAAAGAACTGAGGCTTGTGTAGACAAGGTAAATATGATAAGCTCAAGAGGTGAAGTAAAGGAATATCATAGAGGTAGGCCAAGGCTATATTATCCATGTATGGTCAAAAGATGGCCTAAATCATCTTCTAAGTTCATCAGGATTATTCATTTCAGTAATTTCAAGAGCTCTAAATTTTGGTAAATACTGAACGTTCTCATCTAGTAATCAGTCAAAATGAAGAAGAAAATGAGACTTTCAACGAATTAATACGCTTTTCAAAAACTAAGAGTAATTTTATAAAACCCTCAAAACAAAGAATGACACAAAAGCTCACTTGGGTTATTAGTTTCCACTACAGTCTCTCAAGACGCCTAAGTTATGCTTACTAATCCATTTTAGCTAAGTACAAGGTTGTCACAACGTGCTCAAAGTTGTTTGAAGATTAAAAAGCATAAAATATACTATAACTGAGATAGTAAACAAACTATCATAGTGTATCACATACTAGTAACATACAGAAATAGCACTAATGCATCATAACTAACTACATTAACTAAGAGAGAAATACAAGAGCCATTTTATTATATTTAAATAAAAAATGTAAAATTTAAAATTTTTGATAATTTTAATTTACTGAGATTGAGTTGCATGTTGCTAAGCAGGTGTATTGACACGAAAGTATAAAAAGAAATAAACGAACGAAACATTGTCCCCAATGTTCTAAACTAAGCATATGGACATGTAAAGTAAATCGAGAGAAGGAAGGATGTTACCTCGAGGCGTTAATATCCAAAAAAAATTTTAAGTTACCTGCAAAATCATTAGTAGCAACAAGGAAAAATAGAATATAATAGAACTACTCAGTAAATAAATTCGGTTAATCAAGATATTTATCATAATGTAATAACTGAAATTTTTGAGGATCCTCCCAATGAAATAATTTAACAGTGAGAAGAATGTAGGAATCCTCGTAAAATTGCAACTCCCCCCAACTAATGTCAGGCTCAAGGTCAGAGGAGATGATGCAAAACCAATGGCTTCCAAAGTTATTGGGGACAGTTAAAAGAGGAATACCACACTTTTTAGGAATTACACTCAAGGAAAGATCTTTGGTGTTGGTATTTCCTATAATAGCCTCTGTTTTAATACAAGGAGGTGGTCACGGCTCGATAAAAGGGGTAGAGTCTAAGTGATGTTCTAATTTAGCTTCATTACCCTCCTTTTGTTCTAGAACAGAATCTATGGAGATGTGATCATATGAATGGGTTTTCTGTTTTATGTAGATAGTTTTGGACTTGACTTGGATAAAACTATTTATTTGGGCCTCAATATCATAATTACTCAAGAAGGTCAAGCAGTCTAGCAGATTACTAGCTTCTTGTTGAAGATTAAGATCATCTAACGCGGGCCTAATATTTTCCAAGTCCTCTCCCACAGAATTTTGAAATTTAAAATTTGGTGAAGTACATGTGCTAAAATCCTTATCATCCTCTTCTATAACACATTCTTTTTGTTCAAGATTGGGGTACACAGGACTTTCAAGCTTGGGATGAGAGCTTCTATTGATAGTCAGGATAGGTGATGGACAACTTGGTGACACCACCTCTTCGGCCGAAAAAGGTGAGGGTTCATGAGCATCACATGAATCTAAACTAGATTTAGATTTTTCAATTATGTCCTCCCTAGGGTCACTATCAAAGTTAGGGAGAGAGTCAACAGGGGACTCCTTTTTTCCTAGTTGCGTGCAGTCACCTAAACTTGCATTATCTTTTAAATCCTCATTCTCATCCGTGTAACTCTCCTCACTATATATGTCATCTATTGAGGTGCTCTAGGCAAAGGAATTGTGTAACTTTATCAAAGCAGTGAAGGAGTTGATATCTGGGGTTGCATATTGAGGAGAAGATGATTCTACAACTTCATGCTCAATGGTTTGGTTTTGGAGTTCTTGTTGGTTTATCACTTTCTCGACTGAGTTGTTAACCTCATTCGATATAAACCCATCATTGTCCTCTAATTCCATTCCATCGTTAGTGTCTTGAAATTTAGGTTGTAGTGTTAAAGGACTGGTATAGTCTTCTAAAGGTTGGCTAGCATATGCTTGTTGATATCTAGTTTCTAATTTATCAAGTGCACTATCAAGCCTTTTCATTTCACTAAGCAGCAATGGTAACATACAATTATCCTCAACTTGGTTATTCTCCTCATTATTACCATATGAAGTTTCGCCCCATTGTTGTTGGTAGTAATTCCCATCCCAATGTGTTTGTGGACAAGACTCGCCAAAGGGAAAGTCTTGGTGCGTATGATGATCGTGGGAACTACTACTATATCCTACATTATTATCTTGGTTATATCCCCATTGCGATTGATAGAACTCTCCATGTGGAGGTTCTGGTTGTGTTTGATAATATGAGGGACTACAACTATCATTTTTCCATTGTGGTGGTTGGTAGCACTCGGGTTGATAATGCACGTCATAAGTGGGTGATTGCCAACTTGGGGGATAACTATTTTGATTTTCAAGTGTGTACCTATTATTTGTGCTTGTGTTGTATGGAGGATAATATGGATAAGACATGTTTATCCAAAGTTTTTAAACAATAAAATTTTTATTTATTTTTATTTTTATCTTGTGAGAGAAAAAGTCCAAAAATTTTTTTTAATGTAAGAAAAAATCAGGAATAACTTAGTAAAATCCTAACCTAGTTGCCCTCCTCTGCAACGGCGCCAAAAACTTGACACGACTAAAAAGTTTTGCGCTCTTGTGCAACACCCAAGTGTAGGTGATCGTGCAAGTAATACTGGATAAGTCCAGGTCGATCCCACAGGGAAGGAATAGGAAGAATGTCTACTAAGCTACAACCTAAAGAAAAATAAAATAAGAATGAATGATTGGATGTGTACTAACAAATCCTAATTAATTAAATTAAACTAAATAATAAACTAAAGCTTATAGAAACATAATTAATGAAACAGATAAACTAAAAGTACTGGAAATACGTGAATCCACATTGATCCTAACCATCTACCATGCACAGTCGTTAACCTTCAATGGAGTTCATTCCTTTTCAGCATTCCGTATTTTTCTAAAGATAAAGAATCAATAGCCCTTTCATGACCGAGACTACATCATCACAAGTGATTTAAAATACTTAGAAGACGGTTTAAAACAACGGTTATTACTTGCACTCTAAATAGTGTTAGCATTCAAAGTGGTTTTCAAAAGTCATTGAAGAAAATAGCCTTAAGGCTTTAAGTTCTAAAAACTGTTGTGACAAATTGAGCTTATTGGGATAATTTGATGACAGATTTCTAAAATAGAAAGTCATGGAATACTTAAAAGAATCATCTCAGGAATTAGCATGTTCGATCGATCGAAGCGCTCTCGATCGATCGGACTGCATCATCCTTCAATCGATCGAAATGCCTTCGATCGCTTGACTGTGGCCCTGGTTCGATCGATCGAAATACCTTCGATCGATCGAGCTTAGATTTTCTAAAGATTGCATGGCAGAGGTTGGGAATCAATGTTTCATCACATATTCCCAAAGTCTAAACTACGAAAACATAATAAAACTAGTGCAGAAATAACAAAACATAGCAATCATTAACATCTAAAGCAATAAACAATCAAATAAAGAAAAAGGAGAAGAAAAACCTGAAGATAATATGAATATAACTTGTAATCAACATCAATCTTGAGTTTAATAATGGAAAAGGAGGAAGAAAACTTGAATCCAACCTAATCTACACCTAATCTAACCCTAAAACTACCCTAAAACTGCTGTTTTCTGCGTTCTGGAGCGTCCTCCTTTCGTCTGGCGTCAAAACGACTTATATATAGGGTTCCCTCAGAGTTTACGCAACTTTTGGGTGAATATAAAGTTCGATCGATTGAGCTTAGTTTGATCGATCGAAGGTTCGATCGATTGAACTCTCCTCAATCGATTGAACTCTCTGATTTTGACAGCACTGCGCACCGATGGGAGAATGGCCATAACGTTTCACTCGGACCTCGGATTGACCTCCCGTTTGCGACCACGCGACCGTAACTCAAAGATCTACATTTCATATCTCTGGGAAAATCTTCCAAATATGAAGTCTTCATTGTCAAAATTGGCATTTGCTCAGCTACTTCTGTTGTTCTATTCACCAGAATCACTTTTCTTTAGCTCCACTTCATTGATTTGCATCCTAATACCTATAAAACAATGCAAAAACATATATTTTAGCATTAAAACAATAAAAAGAACATTGTTATTAGAATGCACCTAAATGTAGGGACTTTGGAGATAAAAGTATGCATAAAGGACCACATAATACATTATAAATATGCATTTTTCACCTCGAATCAATATATACAAGTGAGATACGAATTACTGTTCTTTGATACTTAGAACTTATCAGTGGATGATGAGACTGGATATCTCATCAGGTAAACACTGTAGCATGATTAACTATCATTGGAAGGAGTGATGAATCTTAATCACTAGAGTGTGACTCTTAGTTAATATGCTAGTGCTTATAGTGCATTGACGGACCTCATCTTTCCTACTGACACTCAAGACTTTCAAACAGTCGATAGGAACTCATAACTTGTATAAGGTATGTGTTCTCAATCTTGAGATGATTATGAACACATACTATGGATGGCTGCTTTGACTTACCAATCAGTGAGGTCTATAGAAGATCAACTCCTAGGTATCTTGGGTATGTCATGTTCATAGGGTTGCGAACATATATTGTCAAGATAGAATCTACCATTTGATTCAAAGTAATCACTCCCTTGAGAATGTCACCAAGTTGATTACTGAGAACTTTAGTCTTATTGATAAGTAGTTATCAACATGTTTCGTAATCATGAGAGGCGAATGGGACTCAAGGAATACAAGAAGTAATCATGATTTAGGTTGACAGTAACAGTTATCTGACTACCTGAATATGATTACGAATGCTGAAGGTAGAGGAACATTAGTACACCATATAAGTCTAGTTATCGCTTCGGATATGTTCTTTTGTGTTGGAGTTCAGTTATTGTTTTATAGTGGAGTGAATGTTAACTGATTAGTTGGTTAGTTTGCTAATCAAAGAGTTTGGTCATGGGAATTAACAACTAGTCTGAGCCAACAATAAAGAGCCTAGGAGGTCCCACTCTTCGCTCTGCTGGGATGCTTGGAAAGGCGCATGAGGATCTTGTCAAGGTGGGTTCGATCAATCGAAGGTGTCTCGATCGATTGAAGTCTTGGCGTGTTCGATCGCTCGAAGGTGGTTCTATCGATCGAAGCTTCGATCGATCAAAGCCACTTCGATCGCTTGAACTTTAGGTCAGTTTTGGGAATCTATAAATAGGGTAGTTGTGTCCAGAAAAAAAGAGTTCGTCGTTTTAATACGTCAGAAGCTGTAGAAAGTATTTTTAGAGCTCCCAAACCTTCTCCTTCCCCTCTATTAGGGTTCCCACCAACCCTAGTCCTTCTGGCAGGCATCCGCATGAGTCATAATACTGAAGACAGCCTAGTGGAAGCTACTGCACCATCCAGGAGAAACAAATTCAGAATTGGATTTAAGACCTGAGGTATAATTTCTTGTCCCCCCCTTCTTATATGTGTCTATAGAATTAACGGGTAGTAGATTCGGGCATACCAATAAGTTTTTGAAACTCAATCTTTCCGCTGCGTGTTTAAAATAATTTCAAACATGTTTTTTCATCACTAGTTTATTACAGGATTCCAATTCTATAAGCCTCAACTCCAAAATATAATTACATGATTTCTAAATACAAGGATTATACAAATTTCCCACCCAACTGAGTATGCCCATTAATCAAGATTCTAAACAAATAAAACATAAATCTGTGCTATCAGGAATCCCCGTAGCTCAACGCTTCTCACTGTGATGATCATTTGAACCTGCGTGATCATTAGCCACAAAATCGACTAAGCTTTCGCTCAATGAGAGTAACTAATAATGCAATTGGAGTATTTAATGAACCATAAATACCAATTATTCATTCACAACAATAAATGGTCGCCGATGTATAAAGTAATCAATTACCATCGTTCTGGATTCCTGATTCTGGGCCTTTCTCACTTTTTTCGTCGAAGATCACTACTCGTAATCTGATGCGCCTCTGTTGACTACAGAGGACCTGTCTATTCAAGTGTTGGGTGCGAGAATTTGCTGCTTGAAGGGACTCGGCAAGAGGCGTTCGTATTCATTTAGGAGCAGTATCGCATCTTCTCAGAATAATGACAATTCCAGGCATCTTGAGAAAAGGGTTCAACAGCTTGAAGCTCAAAACCAGAGCAAAGTTGAGGAGATGACGGAGCAAACTTGGCAGATGGCGGAGCAGAATCAGCAGATGGTTGAGTAGAATTGGCAAATGGCTGAACAGTTGGTGGAGAACAAATGACAGATGGAGAGCATGTTTGTAGTCTTGCGCAAGATGGGTCATGACATGGAGGGAGGCTCATTTGGTGCTGATGGGGTTGCTTGGTTAGTAATTTTACGTATTTATTAAGAACAACTATAGTTTTAAATTATTTCGAATTGCATGAGACGGGAACTCAAACCTCGTATAAAACAAAATGAATCTGTAAGATCAAGCCAAATAGGAGATTGGATACTGGTTTGCAAGTTAGGCTAGTTCATAGGTAATTTACTGTCGAAAATAACTCAAAAATGGGATTTTAAATGGTAAATCGGTCAACCCAAGCTCTGAAGGCCACATAATCAACCCTCTTACCTCACATACGACTAAGTAGACTTATAGAAACAAACACGATGAAAAATTGACTCCTATAGTTTGCAAGTTAAGCGAGTTTATAGGTTAAGTTCGAAAAACCCCCCTCAAATTTGCGGTATTGAAGGGTAAAACTATAAAATAAATGTTCGAATCTCACTAGACCGCAATTAATCAAACCTCACTATGAATAAAAAAACTTGTAGGAACCAACAGATTGGCAAATGGGATATCGATTTGCAATATTAGCTAGTTTATAAGTGACTTATGGTCGAAAACAACTTGAAATAGACTTTCTCAGACTCTCACCTCACGGAATGAAAATAGACTTGTAGAAACAAACATAATGAAAATTGGACTCCCGGTTTGCAAGTTACATGACTTTATAGGTTATGTTTGAAAAAACTCAAATTTGGGGTTTTGAATGGCAAAATGGTAAACAAAAGGTTCGAGTTTCACGAGACCAAAACTAACTTGCTATTATTTTTTGATTAAATGAAAATTTACCATGAGACATGATTGTTTCTTGTGGTCATATATATGGGATGTGAAATGATGTCTTGTTGTTACTGTGTTGTAATTTCAATTTTTGAGATGCACGATATATAAACGGAACTCTGCCGGATTTTTGGTAAAAATTGTGTCTGTAATCTATATTTTATGACTTCATTATTTTCTTACGACCGCATTTTTTATGATGGTATAGCTAATATGTTCCATTTTTTTGTGTCGCAGATTGGTTGATTTCAAGAGGCTCAACTATAAGGTTTTTTTGTATGTAATGAACAACTTTTAGTGGTTGTTATTACACTATGTAATAGTTTTTATTAGTTTTGAACATCAACCTGGTGCAAGATACTTTGTGATTTGTATTAGGTTTTAACAAGAACACGATATTATGGTGTCTTGTACTTTTTATTAGTGTTGAACAGGACTATATAATGCTATTTTGTGGTTTAGTATTGTTTTGTTGGATATTTGAACAGGACTATATAATGCTATTTTGTGATTTAGTATTGTGTTGTTGGATATTTAAATAGGAGTAGAATTATTAAATTAGGAACAATTTTTTTATTTTGAAAAGAAAATAGTTTTGGCGACAAAATATTTCCTTGCCAAATGTTCATTCTATATAATTAAAAATCATTGTGGCAAGGAAGTATTTCCTCGTTAATAGTAATTACCAAGCTTTTCTTTGGTGATGAAATATTTCCTCGCCAATTGATAAATGCATGAAAATTTAAAAGAATTTTACTGAGGAAACACTTGATTTTGGCGACGAAATCTAAAGCTAATAGTGCGGAAATTTTTTGTTGCTAAAGCTTTTCTATGGTGAGGAAACATGATTTCCTCACAAAATGATACAATAGTATGAAAACTTAATAGACTTTTAGCAAGGAAATATGATGCAGTGTGGAAGTGGAAGACGAGAAGGACAAGATGATGCAACCTTCTTGAACCTGTTGATTATTGCAATAATACCAGGAACTTATTGGGTTTTTGCAACAAAGCTTGGTAAGGAAAGATAAATTTTCTTGCTAAAAGTATAGTATTAGCAAGGAAATATTATTTTGTTGCCAAATGGCTGAAAGACATACGCGTTTGGCAAAAAAAATCTTTTTAATTTCCTTGCCAAAAGTGTAGTTTTTGGCAATGAAATATTATTTTCCTTGCAAATAGTAAATTATTTGGCAACGAAAAATTAATTTCCTTGCCAAAAGTATGTGTTGGCAAGGAAATTATTATTCCTTGCCTAAAATTCAGTAAATATTGAGAAATAATTGATGGCAAGGAAACATATTTCCTTGCTAAAAACACATTTTAACAAGGAATTATTTTTTCCTTACCTAAAGTTCGATCTAAAATAAAAAAATTGAGAAAATCCTGTTTTGCAAGGAAACAATTTTCCTTGCTAACCACTCTTTTCATTAAATTCCCTCTCAAAATGTTTTCACAAAAGGGAAAAACCAATGATCCTACTTTCTAAGTAATTAGAAAGGAGAGAGAGAGAGAGAAAGGGGAGGAGAGAGAGAGAAAGGGGAGGAGAGAGAGAGAGAGAGTCGAACTCCTCCGGCCGCCCACGGGTCGCACGCCGCCGTCGCACCTCACTCTCCACTCTCCAGCTCTCTCTCTCTCTCTCTCTCTCTCTCTCTCTCTCTCTCTCTCTCACACACACACACACACACACAGTTTCATATGCCTTTCAGCCCCTATTTTTCTTTCCTCTCACCTGTAATACCTCACTACTCTTAAAACACCATTATAGATGCTAACCCAAACCTGCAATCGTTGGACGTTTCAGCCAATCTCAAGCCAACCCCTGTTTTACTTTCTCAAATTGTTAGATGTTTTCTGAAATTTCTGTAAAGTTTCCCTTTCTAATGCTTTTATTTTCTCTCCAAATCTTTCCTTCTTCTAATGTCTCCAATATCTTTGTAACTTTCTTTGACATCTTTGTTTATAAAATTTTATTATAGAGAAAAAGAACACAGTTCATGGGAATCTTTGGTTGCCCCAAATCCAATCTGTTGGAGCCAATAGAAACCACTAGTATGGGCGTTGAAAGACAAATTACTCCATTGAAGAGCATCGCCGATTAAGATATAACACAATTGCTTCGAGTAAGGTAATTTTTTTTTGGGATTATCAATCTAGGGTTTTGACATCTCTTATCATTCAGAGTTTAGAGTATTAGAAATTGTTGTCTAGTGTAAAAGTTTGTTTACAGTTCAGGCAATGGTGGTTATATGTTGAATTTTTTATGTTGGTTCCGTTCTTCATTCATTGAATTGCAGGGCATGAGACTGTATCTCTTTCGTGTCCTTCATTTGTTAAGAAAACAGGGAGAAGTTTCTTAGTTTTTCTGCAATTGATTTAATTTTTTGATTGTGAATTGTTGCTGATCAATGTATACGTGACTCTTAGATTAATCTATTAGCCTTGGTACATATAAACAATAGATTATTCTGATTTGAACCTTTAACTGTGTTCTTTTTTTTGTTTGGTTATAGGTGTTGAGAAGTTTTTCCTATCCTAATACTCAATTCTGTTGTGTTGTAGTGTTATGTTTACAACCAAGGTAAAACTTTTACTGTCTCTTTGGTTTTTCTTCTGTAATCATGACTGGAATTAAATTATAGCACAATTGAAGGCTTCTTGCTTTGCAGATGAGTTGAACTTTGTTAGTTTCCATGTTTATGGTAAAGTCAGTATATTGTAAGAATTGTTAGTGATTCGAATTTGATTACTTATGTAATGTTCAGTTTAATTATATTAGTTTTGTTGTGAGAGATTTGAATTAGTTGAAAGAAGTGATACTATATAAAATGTGCAGGGGAGATGGGACATTCACATATAATACTTATCACCATGTATTAGCCACGTGTGTTAACTTTTGGCATTTTCTTGTTGGTAGTCAAGGTGATACTTAGACATAGGAGCCCTTTCTAGACTAGAACCTAGCAATCTTAGATGATTGTGCACTAATGTAATGATAGTTAGTTTACTCGTATGGAGAAGACCATTGTGACAACTCAAAGGCATGCATGTATTAAAATATGAGAGTGTGGTTTTGCTCACCCTAAAATTGTTCATTTTTTTTTTACCCTCTTCTCCTATTGGCTAATGCGGTAGGGTCTAGTACTTTACATCATTAATTAATTCTCGTTTAATACTAGGCCCCATTGCATTAGCCAATGGGAGAGGAGGGTGAGCAATTTTGGGGTAAGCAAAAATATATTCAAAATATTAATTGGTGTTCTTAGTGTTATCCTAATTCTTAACATTAAATGATACTTTGATTTTGGATCTTTGACAATGAAGGAATAGTCTGTAATGAATAATAGTTTGGTTTTCCTTTTGAATGGATATCACATTGTTAGAATTGGTACCGGTGAAAAGTATATCTAATATAGTGTATCTCTTTAAAAAAAATAAAAATAAATAAATAAATAAACCTCTCATGAGAAAACCTCTCATCCATTGAAAGACTTCAGTAGTTTGAGGGCAATTTTAGATTATGATTGACACCATTATAATTGCTAATAGAGAAAAGTAGATTTTGGATTCCTTTGATTGTAAGAACCAGGAATTTGGCACGAATCATGGATTACTATTATGAACATGAGTCGATCAGGATATATTTTTTTTTTTAATTTTTTTGGTTGCTCCAGAATGAACTTGTATAAATGTTTCTATTCAAAACGTGTTTTGAATTTTTTTTCTCTCTACTTTCTAAAGATTGCTAGATAGGTAATTTTTTTATTTTTCTGAACAGTTAGACAGGTAACGCAAATCAAGTATTGTAGTGCAAACAAGCACACTCCATTGAATGGGAGAAGCAAAAATGTGGAATCTTTTCATGTGCAAAGGATTAAAGAGCTCAATTTACCCAAAACTCGCGAATTTGTGTAACCAAAATTAAATTCTTCATTTATAAGTACTTACCTTTGTTTTTCTGGACTCTATGAGCTACACTGATGGTCTATGTGCAAGAATGATTGAAAAACGAAAGTGTAAGAACCTGTTCTAACTTTTATAAGCTAGGTATGTTTTTGCCAGAAGTATATTAGTTTCAGATTAAGTCTTGGTTTTGTCTAATTTTTGTGAAAATCAAGAGCAATGTCTATGGAATCTTTTAAACTCACATTCCTCTACTTGGGTTTTGTTTGAAGGTTGGATGGGCATCATGTTGTGTTGGGCAAAGTGCTATTTGGAATGGATGTTGTGAACAAGATTGAAGCTCAAGGGAGACAGAGTAGGGTCCCCAAAAGCAAAGTTGTTATTTCATACAGTGGTGAACTCCCTTTGTAATTGCTTTCCTTCTTTTAACATGGGCTCGCTCACTCTATAGGGTACATTTTTTTTATTTAGTAGCCAGGATGACGGATATATGAAAAGTTATATTAGGTTGGATTTTTTAAATTTTTTTTGTGACCTATTATGTATTTTCGGATATATGAAACTTGTTTAATGTTGGATGTGATATTTAATATTATGTTATGTTTGATAAATATTGATTATTCTATATTTGTAAATTGAATAGGTTATGAAATATTACGGGATTAAAAATAAATAGTGGATTGCACAAGTATTGTTGGGGTTACTTTTCAGAGAACAAAATGGGCAAGGAACCATATTTTTCGTTGCTAAAAATTACCTTTAGCAATGAAATTATTTCCTTGTCTTAGAGTTGTATAATTGGCAAGGAACAAATTTTTCTTTGCTATAAGTCTCTTTTAGCAAGGAAATTATTTCGTTGCCTCATGTTAATATTATTTGCAAAGAAACATGATTTCCTTGTTAAAAATAACTATTAGCAAGGAACATATTTCCTTGCCTTAGACTTGGATATTTAGCAACGAAATTTTTTCCTTGCAAATTGTCCAAAGAAAATACTTTTGCTCACCCAAAATTTGGTACACCAATGCTCACCCAAGCATCCCATTGGCCAATGCAGTGGGGCCCAGGATTAAACAATATTAAACAACATTTGTTTAATCCTGGGCCCCACTGCATTGGCCAATGGGATGCTTGGGTGAGCATTGGTGTACCAAATTTTGGGTGAGCAAAAATGCTCTCATTGACCAAATTACAACACAAAGACATGTTTTTTGCAAGAAAATTAGCCATTTATTAGCGAAAAAGCTGAGCACTAGTAAGGAAAATTTTCCTTGCCAAAAGTAAGAATTTGCAAGGAAAATTGTTTTCGTTGCTAGAAGCTTTAGAGAGGAAGCTTCTGCAAGGAATTGAGCATTCCTTGCAAAAGGGTTTTGCAACGAAATTGTGGCCTTTAGCAAGGAACTTTTTCTTTGCAAAAACCTATTTTTATTGTAGTGTCCCCCATAAGAAGGTTACATCAACTTATTTACAATGCTAATAACTTTTCCCTAAGAAAAGGAAACAAATGAAATAAAAATATATCTAACTTAAATCAACTAAAATGATGCAGGGCAATATTCAACAATCAATTTCAAGATTTTGATGAATTTTTATTTTTACTGTAATTTTCGGTTTTTTTTTTTTTTTTTTTTTTTTATTTCTTAGAATTTACTTTCATGTTTTAAGTTATTTTCAGGGTTCTAAATGCTGAAATTAAGTCCCAATAAAGTTAGTATATATGTTAGGAGTATTTTGAAAAGGTTGTTACTTTATTTCCATGTTTTTAAGGGTCATAAATTAGGATGTGAAAAGGAAAACGAAAATTACATTCCTTTTACATCTTAGTTTATTTAAATTAGGTTTCCTTTTCATAGGGACTAAGTTTGACAGTATTATAAATAGGGTTGTAAACCTATTATTGGAGGGTCTTTGGTGAATGAATAAAATTATATAGAGAGAGTATCTCTTTTATTTCCAATTGTTTCTTGGTATTCTGAAGAATCTACAAGATGATTGAAGCCTATTCTCGGTATTCTAGGTGAATCAACGAGATTAGAGCCTTGTTCCTGGTAATGTTACGATAATCAACGAGTTCAAGAAGGTTGTCCATCTCTTTCTTCTCGTATTTCACTTCTGCGCTGCATCAATTGGTATCAGAGCACAAATCGCTTCCTAGATTCAAGACTTCTGATGAAGTTTATGAGAGGGACGTCGGTGCTGATCAACAACAATTGGATCGCTTAAAGGAAGGCTTGGAAGAACGATTTGTTCGACAATACAAATTGCATCAGGCAGTTCGTGCTCAACAAAATCAACAAAAAAAAAATGCATCTTGCAGATTTTGATAGTATTTTAGAGGGTGAGCAAATTAGCGCTTTTGGTGACTGCTCATCTACGGTTCATGGTTGAAAAATCAAACTCCAAAATATCGAATCCATTAATTGGGAGGAAGGATTAGTTGTGTAAGGTGGGGAGATTGAAGAGGATCACAAGGAAATAGAAGGTGTTCACAATGACATTCCAGAACATAAAGACCCATTGGAAGGTGCTTCACTTAAACTCAATTACGTCACCAAGAATAATTTATTCCCTCTTATAGATTCAATTCCTCTTTTCAAGCCATTGATTGATGAAGAATTTGTGTTATCTATTGGACAAACGTTAATACAGAACCGAAGACATCAAGAAAGTTATAATTTTAACTTTCTTGGAGTTGATAAAATTTTAATTTCATCAACACATGTTTGATCAACTTCATCATTCAAGAAGGGGAGACAGAGAATAAACTTGGGAAGAGACTAAAGAAAAAATTATATTCCAAATATTTATTTATGTGGGAAAGAAAGTTTTAGGTCATAGGTAAATTTCAAAATTCGAGGACGAATTTTCTTCAAGTGGGGGACAATGATGCAGGGCAATATTATTCAACAATCAATTTCAAGATTTTGATGAATTTTTATTTTAATGTAATTTTCGTTTTTTTAATTTCTTAGAATTTACTTTCATGTTTTAAGTTATTTTTAGGGTTCTAAATGCTGAAATTAAGTCCCAATAAGTTAGTATATATGTTAGGAGTATTCTGAAAAGGTTATTACTTTATTTCCATGTTTTTAGGGTCATAAATTAGGATGTCAAAAAGGAAAACGAAAATTACATCCTTTTACATCTTAGTTTATTTAAATTAGGTTTCCTTTTATTTGTTTCCTTTTCATAGGGACCAAGTTTGACAGTATTATAAATAAGGTTGTAAACCTCTTATTGGAGGGGCTTTGGTGAATGAATAATTTTTTATAGAGAGAGAGTATCTGTTTTATTTCCAACTATTTCTTGGTATTTTGAGGAATCAACAAGACGATTGAAGCCTATTCTCGTTATTCTTGGTGAATCAACGAGATTAGAGCCTTATTCTTGGTATTGTTACGCTAATCAATGGGTTCAAGAAGGTTGTCCATCTCGCCCTTCTCGTCTTTCACTTCTGCGCTGCATCAAAATACTTGGTTATTGTGACAAAATTTGAAGACAATAGCGAGGAACAATTTCGTTGCTACAAAACTCCAATGGCAAGGAAAGAATATTTCGTCGCCAGTACCCCTTTAACGACAACCCTGCTACGATGAATGTTAGCGAGGAAATTGTTCCTCACTAAATCTTTTATTGACGAAGTTCGGGCTTCTAATGAGGAAATCGATTCCTCGCGAAAGTCAATTTGGGTTGTAGTGAGTGGTGAAGGCTAGGCACTTAGATTTCTTCCCAAATAAATGGATACAATTTCAACGGGAAAAACCCAATATTGTTTAATATCAAATAGGTCTTAATAGTATAAGAAATACTAGTAGCAAGAGATAATAATAATGAAGTGATTCAACTACATGTCAATAATGATGATGTAAAACTAGTGAAATTTCATCTAGTTTAGGATTTACAATATAACCTCAAAGAACTAAATTTCAAGATGGTGCATATTTATAGACACATTCCTTATTCATTCTTTCTTTGATTTACTCGATCTTGTTGACTATTCAAATCACTCTTTTCTTTATCCGTTCGAGAAAGCTCATTCGGTATGCTTTGATCCTTCTTTCATTCTTTAGAGGGGAGTCAGTCGTCATGGAAAAAGCATAACATATTTCCATTCGTGGACCCAGAAAGGGGGTAAACATGCATGTTATATACGATGGATTGAGATAGATCCCATTCTAACCCCCACCTCGCTGCTCAATACCAACCATTAGAGGTGAGGAAGATTGATCAAACTTCCCAAGGGGATAGGAACGTACTGAATGAACGGGTAGGCAGACAAGACTTTAGCGAACGAGCAATCTCCAATTCCCGCTAATCACTCTACTCCTCCTGCGAACCATTGATGAGCCAGCCGAGCTTGTTTGTTTAGTTTGGTTTTGTCTTTCTCTGAGTAATGCCCTAAGGTTTTATAAAAAAAAAATTAAAAAAAAATAAAAAAAGAAGGGAGGGAGTGGTGACTCGTATATATCTTTATATAATCTTTCTCTACTTTTTTTCTTTCCCCTTTCTCTTGCTCTATTCGTACCTATTTATCATTGCTCCTATAGAATGCCATGTTCTATAATGCCAAAACCCTATTTTATTGATCCCAGAAATATCAAATTCTGGCATTCCCTTCAATGGCTCAGTTTTCATTGGAACTCTACTAACAAATAAAATAACAAACAAAGAATAAAGTTTGCTTATTTCACTTATCTTGATTGAATACATTATTGATGAATAAATTCAAGATTTCTTCTATTTCTTCCTTATTTTTTCCTTCATGCATACTTTTTTTTTTGTATCTATCTAGATTCTCTATGTAGTTCCAATACAACACAAGTCCTAATTATTTTTTTAATAGCATTTCCATTTTATTTGAATTTCTTTTGTTTTTTCCATTGTATTCTTTTCTCAACATTCATATTGACAACAGTGTATGGAACAAATATAATTTACCGTGATAAGTGAATCTATTTATCTCCGTTCCATAGGTTTGGTTTTTTCGTTCATTCAAATGAGGGGTTCGTTGGATTTTCTTTGATACACAAAGTCTTTTTTTTTTATTATTGAAAAAACAAATTAAGTACCCTAAGAGAGGTAGGCTATCAATTTTAATATTTTGCTATATTTTTCTTTTATCTGAGAATTTCTTTTGCATACAAATATTTATTAAATTGAAATTGGGAAATGTAGTATTCAAGAGTTTGGTACCTGAAAAAGCATTCAAAGCCTTAAAAGTTCAAGACGCTGGAGTTGAATCTAAATCATTTGCTATCGTGCCTATGAGAAAACAAGCATGTGAACAGGAAAATTATCTACTAATTATTATTGAATTTAAACAAATATAAGCCCTAATCAATTTAAACTGGCCTTGTGGAGCCCCACGGAATAAATCTTTTACGAGCCCAAAGGCGGCGAACAAGTTGGTTATCCTGGTCACTATACCTACTGGGACAAGGAGGCCTAAAGGGTCTCAACAGTTTCCCTATCTGTTAAGGCTTTGTTTGGTTCTTAGATTTAGTAAGGGAAAAGAAAAGAAAACATAGGGAAAACCTTTTTCCTTCGTTTGGTTAGTACGGAAAATGAAGCAGACACTAGAAAAGAAAATAGAATAAGTAGAGAAATATATTAAACATTCTTGATGTTGTACGTGAATTATTTCCCTTCCTTTATTAATGTATTATAATTATATTTTAAAAAATTCTAATTTTTAATGTTATTTAAGCATGAATGAAAACACAAGGGAAAACACGAGAGAACTAGTTTCCTTTCGCTTTTCTTTTCCATCATGAAATCCATGAACCAAACAGAGCCTAAAAGAACTTGGGGAAGCAACGACTGTCTTTTAACAACAAGATTGCCTCTGACAAATTCACCATGAAAAACTTAACTCAGTTCATGTCAAAGTGTATATTCTCGTTCATCTTTATATGCACCAGACACAAACCAATACCTATATAAAGACTTATCTTTCATTTACACAATTCTAACTGAAATTTTGAAACCACATGTGGATGTTGTGAAGTAACCTAATTCAAAGTTATAATATAACCCCTGAAAAAAAGTTCTTCAAAACTATGAGACTACTGAGTTGAAAATAGATGAACAAAGTCATTGTTTTAATGATAAAGAGACCTCAAGTAATAGATATAGGTTCTTTGAATTAGACAGTGGCCACTGAAATTGAATGACCGGACAAACAATTAATGGGCAGATGCAGCATAGTGCAAGTGAGACCTAAACAGTTTTATACTTCCCAATTCCCTTTCTGTGAGACTTTTTCTTAACATAGTGGAGAAGATAATTTATATTAGAATGTCGCGATTAGTCCCCACCACAAAATTGTGTCAATTCCTTCTAAGAAACTAATTATCAAATATTTAAACTAACGTACTTATCAACCACACATCACACCCAAATTGAGATTATCATCTTAATTCATGCAATAAAACGTTGGGTTATATGGGCTGATTTTTTTTTTATTTTTTTATTTTGTGTGGTCAGTCGGGCAACCCCCTCCCCGTCAATAAAAATATAAATATGCATATTATAAATGTACATCTCTTTCTCTCTAATATAACAAGATGACAACTGACAAGCAGCAAGGCAGCTACGATTCCTTCAAATCCTGGCCTAGATTGCTGCATGTGTGGAGACCATGGCCTCTCTTATAAGCTTTTGAAGTGCAATTTTTTTTTAATTCAGATCTCAACACAAGGGTCTGAATAACTTTACATATACATATATATATCTATAATATATCTATGAACTCTCTCTCTCTCTCTCTCTCTCTCTCTCTCTCTCTCTCTCTCTCTCTCTGGACTATGTCATCTTAAAAAGATGAGTAAGAGAATTTGAGTTGATCTAAATTAGTCAATTTGTTGTATTTCACCAATCACATTCATATTAAATTCTAATTTATTTCAATCGCAATGTTTCAAAAACAAAGAATCGATATGTTAAATTTTATTTATTTATAAGAGCATCTCCAATGGTGAAGGTGGTAGGGTAAGTTAACTTAGTTTTTTGGGAGATAAACAGCCCCAATGCTGTAGGTGTAGGGTATGCGTAACCGACTTTCCCTTTGCAGGCTACCTCTCCAGCCGGCTAAACCTTTGCCTAGCCGACTAATATTGTGTCGGCGGAATTATTTTCTTCTTTTTTTTTTTTTTTGGTTTAGGCAAAGAATGATTAAAAATTATAAAAGAAAATTGTACAAGTGGTGCACAGAAAAGTGTGAAACAATGATACACCCACATCTTACATTAGAGCTCACTTTAGGCGACAGATTAATATTTCGTCGCCATAGGTATCACTTTTAGAAAATACTTTAGACGACGAATTAATATTTCGTCTCCATAGGCATAACTTTAGGGGATGGAGTGTTATTTTGTCTCCATAGACATCGAACTCACTTTTGGCGACGAATTAATATTTCGTCACCATAGGCATCACTTTAGTTATTTTGTCGCCATAGACATCAAATTAGAACTCACTTTAGGCGACGAAATAATATTTTGTCGCCATAGACATCACTTTAGAATTCAATTTAAGCGACGAATTAATATTTCGTCGCTATAGGCATCACTTTAGGCGACGAAATTATATTTTGTCGCCATAGACATCACATAAGAACTCACTTTAGGTGACGAATTAATATTTCTTCGCCATAGGCATCACTTTAGGCGATGAAATAAAATTTTCGTCGCCAGAGACATCACTTTAGGTGACGAATTACTATTTCGTCGCCATAGACATCACTTTAGACGACAAAATGTTATTTCGTCGCCATCGATATCACATTAGAACTCACTTTAGGCGATGAATTAATATTTCATCACCATAGGCATCACTTTAGGGGACAAACCAACATTTCGTCGCCATAAACATCACTTTTAGGCGACAAAACAGATTTTCATTGCCAAATTTATGTTTTTTTCCATCCTCTTAGGTGACGAAATTTAATTTTATCGCTACAACTATATTTTTGGCGACAAAATTAAATTTCGTCGCTATGTCTCATCGCTAAAGTCCATTTTTCTTGTAGTGAAGCCCTAAAAAAAAAAGTTCTTCGAAACTATGAGACTATTGAGTTGAAAATAGAGGAACAAAGTTACTATTTTGATGATAAAGAGACCTCAAGTAATAGATATAGATTTCTATGAATTAGACAGTAGCCACTAAAATTGAATGACCAGACAAACAAGAGGCAGATGTAGCATAGGGCGAGTGAGAGTTGAACAGTTTTATACTTCCCAATCCCCTTACTGTGAGACTTTTTCTTAATGTAATGGACAAGACAACTTATATTAGAATGTCGCTATTAGTCCCCACCACAAAATTGTGTCAATTCCTTCTAAGAAACTAATTATCAAATATTTAAACAAACGTACTTATCAATCACACATCACACCCAAATTGATATTGTCATCTTAATCCATGCACTAAACTGCTGTGTAATATGGTCTAATTTTTTTTTATTTTGTGTGGTCAATCGGCCTACCCCCACCCATCAATAAAAATATACACATATACATATATATATATATATATGTACATCTCCCTCTCTCTCTCTCTCTCAACTGACAAGGAGCAAGGCAACTACTATTCCTTCAAAACCTGGCCTAGAGTGCTGCATGTGTGGAGACCATGGCCTCTCTTATAAGCTTTTCAAGTGCAATGCTTTTTAATTTAGATATCAACACAAGGGTCTGAATAACCCTACATATACATATACTAGTATGTACTCGTGACCCCGGTCACGAGCGAAAAAAAACTGCCGAGTATAATGACTTAAAGATAATTAGGCTGTAAATATGTTTATAAAAAAAATTAAATAAAAAATAAGATAGGCTATAAATATGCACTTTATTACTTGAAGCGGAGTGACATTTCATGATCCATGAAGAAAATAAGTTAATCATTTTTACTTTCAAAATGATTGATGTGTATTCTCCCCCCGAAAATTGGTTGATGTGTGATTGTATTTCCAAAAACATATACACACAAAAAAAAAAAAAAAAAAAGAAAAGAAAGAGAACAATCTTCCTAAATCCCAATAAGAAAGCTATTGTGTAAACAAAGAATTATTACAATTTCATATCATAAATCATAACCATTGACCAAGTGAGGCATAGCTCAAGTGGCGAAGTTCGAACATCCTCTCTCCCATGTTGTCGAAAAAAAATAACGTAACCATAAGCTTTTTGGCTCATCAAGGAATTTCTTTAATCAAAACTCATTTTCAGCCAGTTCCTATCATCTTTGAATTAGCATCAAATTGTGACAAAAAAAAAAATTTGTATGAAATCTGCATAAACTAAAAAAACATTAGTTTTGTTTTGGCAATATTTTTTTTACTGGTATGTTTAGTTTTGCTGTTGTCTTCCTTATTTGATTTACTCTTTTTTTTTTTTTAAAGAGAAGAGTACTAATGTTCAAAATCATCAACGAAACACTTTTTAAGAAAAAAAAAAGGTGGTTTTTTTTTCCAAATCAAATAGGGAAAGTAAAAGAAGGTAAAAGAGGTGTTTTTTTTCTTTCCAGAAGCTTATAAACTTCCAGAATAAGGGTTTTTTTTTTATAAAATAAAAAAAGAATTGACAAGAAGTTATATATTTAATTTTCAATTGCATTAATTGGGGACTGTTAATGTGAAATAGTCCCTAAAAGGGTTTAAGAAAAGGTGTTTAAGTTTTGTTAAAAAAAACTATTTTTCAAACACAAAATTGACAAAACATTATTTGCAAAAAAAATATTGACAAAATAATATTGTTTTTTTTTTCTTTCTAAAAAAGACTGTTAATAATAAAAAATTAAAAAAAAAACCCTAAAATCCACTGTTTTCAAATAATTAAAAAAACATAAAACAGAAATTTGATATTTAAAAAGAGTTAATTCAAGGGCCATTGTTTTCAATTTGTTTACTCTAAACACAAAAACAAAAAAGGAAAGAATGAAAAAAATAAAGGCTATGTTTTTACCGAAGAATGATATTTTTTTTTACCAAAAATTCTCAATAAGGGGAAAAAAGGGAAAGAAAAAAAGAAAAAAAAACGTAGTTATACAAAATTATAGTAATAATAATAATAATAATAATAATAATAATGACAATAATAATAATAATAACAATAATAAAAAAAAATAATAATAATAATAATGGCAACAAGAAGAAGAAGAAGAAGAAGAAGGGGAAGAAGAAGAAGAAAAAGAAGAAGAACAACAACAACAATAATAAAAATAAAGGATATATTTTTTTACCCCAAATACCGAAATACTTTTAAAACTTAAACATAAACAACCCTAAAATCCAGTGTTTCCGATTAAAAAAAACATATAGGAAAGTTGGTATTTCTAAAGAGTTAAAATCAAGGGCCGTTTTTTTTTTCAATTTTTTTACTCTAAACATTAAAAAAAACAAAAAAAAAAAAAAAGGAAAGAAATAAGTAGTCATACCAAATAAGGGTAAAAGGGGGTTTTTTTTTTTTTACCCCAAAAATACTCAATAAGGGAAAGAAAAATGGGAAAAAATCAATGAATGAAAAAAAAGGGAAAGAAATAAAAAAAAGTTTATAGTCATAAAAAAAATCTTAAGGTTGAGTTTAAAGAAAACAAAAATAAATGGTATGTTTTTACTAAATAAAGGTTATGTTTTTGTAAAATCCCAAATACCAAAATATTTTTAAAAATTAAACAAAAAATGCCAAAAAAAAAAAACTTTTACCAGAGAGGGGGGGGGGGGGGGGGGGGGAACCATGATGGTGGGCTGATGGTGGCGGCAGATTAGTGGTGGGTGGTGACGGTGACGACGGTTTGGTGGTTTAGAAATATGAGGGAGAGAGGCCATGGGACCGGTGGTCGTGGCAGTGAGGAGTACATGAGAATCATGGCGTCAGATAGTGGGAGATTTAGAGAGAGAGAGGTGGTAATGATGGTAATGGTTGTGGCAGTGGTTCCAGTGGTATCACGACTTTCATACATTATATGTAAATGTAATGTATGGAGAGAGAGAGAGAGAGATCGAGAGAGAGACATGAGGAATGTAGAGAGAGAGAGAGAGAGCGAGAGAGAGAGAGATCGAGAGACATGATATATGTCCTTTCTCTTTTTCTTTTCTTTTTTTCCTTCTATTATTAGAAAACTACAAATTTAAATTGTGAAGATTAGGAAAGATTAGGAAAGAGTAGTACTGTGAGTATGAAATCTTACACTTTGGAATATAATCTAAGAAATATAATGTATATATAAAGTGGACTAAAAAAAAAGCAGTTAAGGAATTTTTTTTTAATTCAAAGTGAGCCTATCCTTCCAAATCTAGTGTGTGCGCATAGAAGAGAGAGAGGGAGAGAATTTCGGCCGAGAGTGGGATAAATAGACGGTGGAAGTTATATGGTGCATAAGGGGTGACCGTTGGATTAGTTGATCTAAGGGTGGAAAGTGGATATGGTGTGGATATGGGCTAAGATCCAAAGTTGATTAAATGGAGAATTCTTGGACCTTGGATTCAATTTTTTTTGGGATCCACATTGTTGCCCAATATAAGATAGATATATATATATATATATATTATATCTACGAACTCTCTCTCTCTCTCTCTCTCTCTCTCTCTCTCTCTCTCTCTCTCACACACACACACAACGACTACGTCGTCTTAAAAAGATGAGCAAGAGAATTTGAGTTGATCAAAATTGGTCAATTTATTGTATTTCACCGATCACGTTCTAATTAAATTCTAATTTATTTCAATCGCAACATTTCAAAAACAAAGAATCGATATGTTAAATTTTATTTATTTATAAGAGCATTTCCAATGGTGGTGGTAGGGTAAGTTAAGTTATTTTGGGGTAAAACAACCCCAATGGTTCAGATGTAGTGTAATGCTCAACCGACTTTCCCTTTGCAGGCTACCTCTCCTTCCGGCTGAACCTTTGCCTAGTCGACTAATAGTGTGCCGGTTGGGAATTTATTTTTTTATTTTATTTTATTTTATTTTTTTATTTTTGCGTTTAGGCAAAGAATGATTACAAAAATATCAAAGAAAATTGTGTAAGTGGTGAGCAGAAAAGTGTGAAACAATGATACACCCACATCTCACATTAGAATTCACTTTAGGTGACGAATTAATCTTTCGTCGCCCTAGGCATCACTTTAGAACTCACATTAGGCGATGAATTAATATTTCGTCGCCATAGGCATAACTTTAGGGGACGATATGTTAGTTTGTCGCAATAGACATCGAACTCACTTTAGGCGACAGATTAATATTTCGTTGCCATAGGCATTACTTTAGGCGACAAAATTTCGTCACCATAGACATCACATTAAAACTCACTTTAGGCGACGAATTAATATTTCGTCGCCATAAGCATCACTTCAGGCGACTAGATTTTATTTCGTCACCATAGACATCATTTTAGGCGACGAATTAATATTTTGTCGTCATAGGCATCACTTTAGGCGACGAATCAACATTTCGTCGCCATAGACATCACATTAGGTGACCAAATTTAATTATGTCGCTACAACTATACTTTTGGTGACAAACTTAAATTTCATTGCCATGTTTCGTCGCTAAAGCCCATTTTTGTTGTATTGATTCCCCCCCAAATTCTTCGAAACTGTGACACTATTAAGTTGAAAATAGAGGAACAAAGTCACTATTTTGATGATAAAGAGACCTTAAGTAATAGGTATAGGTTTCTATGAATTAGACAGTAGCCACTGAAATTGAATGACCGGACAAACAAGGAGCAGATCGATGCAGCATATTGCGAATGAGACCTGAATACTTCCCAATCCCCTTATTGTGAGACTTTTTCTTAATGTAGTGGACAAGATAATTTATATTAGAATATCGCTATTAGTCCCCACCACAAAATTGTGTCAATTCCTTCAAAGAAACTAATTATCAAATATTTAAACTCACGTACTTATCAACCACACATCACACCCAAGTTGATATAATCATCTTAATTCGTGTAATAAAACATTGTGTAATATGGTCTAATTTTTTTTTTTTTTATTTTGTGTGGTCAGTCGGCCTGCAGCCTCCCCATCAATAAAAATACACATATATATATACAAATATATATATTATATGTACATCTCTCTCTCTCTCTCTCTCTCTCTCTCTCTCTCTCTCTCTCTAAATTACAAGATGACAACTGACAAGCAGCAAGGTAGCTACTATTCCTTCAATACCTTGCCTAGAGTGCTACATAAGTGGAGACCATGGCCTCTCTTATAAGCTTTTTCAAGTGCAATGTTTTTTAATTCAGATCTCAACACAAGGGTATGAATAACCATACATATACATATATGTATATATATATATTATATCTATGAACTCTCTCTCTCTCTCTCTCTCAACGACTGCGTCGTCTTACAAAGATGAGTAAGAGAATTTGAGTTGATCTAAATTATTCAATTTGTTGTATTTCATCGATCACATTCCAATTAAATTCGAATTTATTTCAATCACAATACTTCAAAAACAAAGAATCGATATGTTTAATTTTATTTATTTATAAGAGCATCTCCAATGGTGAAGGTGGTAGGGTAAGTTAACTTAGTTTTTGCGGAAAAACAGCCCCAATGGTGTGGCTGTAGTGTAATGCTCAACCAGCTTTCCCTTTACAGGCTAACTCTCTATCCAACTGAACCTTTGCCTAGTGGACTAGTAGTGTGACGGCTAGGAATTTTTTTCTCCCTATTTATTTATTTATTTATTTTTTAGGAAAAGAATGATTAAAAAATATAAAGGAAAATTGTGTAAGTGGTGCGCAGCAAAGTGTGAAACAGTGATTCACCCACATCTCACATTAGAATTCACTTTAGGCAACGAATTAATCTTTCGTCGTCATATGCATCACTTTAGAACTCACTTTAGGCGACAAATTAAAATTTCGTTGCCTTAACCATAACTTTAGGGGACGATGTGTTATTCTGTCGCAATAGACATCGAACTCACTTTAGGCGACGAATTAATGTTTCGTCGCCATAGGCATCACTTTAGGCGATGAAGTTTTGTCATCATAGACATCACATTAAAACTCACTTTAGGCGACGAATTAATATTTCGTCGTCATAGGCATCACTTTAGGCAACGAAATTTCATTTATGAATTTTGTCACCATTGACATCAATTTAGGCGACAAATTAACATTTTTTCGCCATAGTCATCACTTTAGGTGACGAATCAACATTTCATCGCCATAGACAACACATTAGGTGACGAAATTTAATTATGTCGCTACAACTATACTTTTGGTGACAAAATTAAATTTCGTCGCCATGTTTTGTCGCTAAAGCCCATTTTTTTTTTGTAGTGAACCCCTAAAAAAAAGTTCTTTGAAACAATGAGACTATTGAGTTGAAAATAGAGGAACAAAGTCACTGTTTTGATGATAAAGAGACCTTAAGTAATAGATTTAGGTTTCTATGAATTAGACAGTAGCCACTGAAATTGAATTCTATGAATTGGACAAACAAGGGGCAGATCGATGCAGCATAGGGCGAATGAGACCTGGATACTTCCCAATCCCCTTACTATGAGACTTTTTCTTAACGTAGTGGACAAGACAATTTACATTAGAATGTCTCTATTAGTCCCCACAACAAAATTGTGTCAAGTCCTTTTAAGAAACTAATTATCAAATATTTAAATTCATGTACTTATCAACCACACATCACACCCAAGTTGATATTATCATCTTAATTCATGCAATAAAACACTGTGTAATATGGTATGTTTTTTTTTTTTTTTTTTTGTGTGGTCAGTCGGCCTACCCCTTCCCATCAATAAAAACATACATATATTGTTAGGGATATATGCTAAAAGCTATGCTTTATGTAGTTGATTTATTATTCATTTAATAAAATCACTTAATCCATTTTAATGAGAATCTGTGTGGGCAATATTTGTATTATATTGTTTATTTAATAATATGCATGTGTGTCTTTCATTCTACATTGTAGGTGGTTTGGTGTGTAGAGTTCGGCTTACACTCGGAAGATCAGACCATCAGATCTTGTAGAATGTAAGATTTTGGTTTACAGTCTTAGATGGATTTGACACACCATCAGTAGGATTACAACATGGTGTTGTAGTAGGTTTGTCTTGACTACGGGAAATGGTATAGTTTCAACTCACCATACTGGTACACTTTGTGTATTAAATGGGACTGACTTGGGGTAATTATCTTTATACTGACTTATAAGATAATTAATACCTCATGACTATTATGAGTGCTTTTGCTCTAAATTCTAAGTTAATTTATAGACACGTACATTTGATACTTACACTTTGATCCCTAAAAGGGTGAGATCCTTAAATGGGTCAATATCTCATTGGATTGGGTGACAATATTAATTGTGTGGTGGATATTAATTAATGATGGAATCGATGTCTCAATTTTGGGATTGATGATATCCCCTTGAGAAAGCTTATAAGTTTTGATTATGTCAAACCCTGCAGGTGGTTTTTGTATCCGACATATCAGATAAGTTAAGCAGAGGATCTCAAGAAATTTTAAGAGATTAATTAAATATGATTGTCAGTAATTATATTTAATTTATGGATATCTGTAATCTTAACATGGGGAGATAATAAGCATTTAATAACATGGAGCTCGAAAAATATTTTTGAGATAAGGGTAGGAGTGCAATTATAATTCTTTAGTGGTATTAATTATAATTTATGGAAATAGGAATCTGATTCAGTTCAAATTAGGGTTTCCTAATTCCATAAGAAAGCCTATTCCTTATTGACTTCTTATGGTCCATATCGTAGCCTATATATATGCTGCTTTGGCTCTCTCCACAGTTTGCGTTTTTCCATCAAGAGTGTTAGCCTTAAGGTATATTAAGGCATATTTAATTATGTTTTGATGATGTCAAATATGCTATGATAATTACATGATTCATATTGTTTCATTCCTTGTTATTATCATAGTCATTTTTATGCTCATATATAATCTCATGTATTAATATTGTATCAATGTTTTAACATCTTTGTGTGCATGAGATTTAATTGATGTAGATCAAGATTACAAGGAGCTCAACAAGGATCAAGTTTGAAGACTTGAAGATATTTCATCCTTGGTTGAAGTCTAGGACCATCATTGTAAGGCATCTTGATCTCACACTCATAGGGGCTCATACAAACTCTAAAAGTTAAAGTTTTGGAATTAAATTTTAAGAAGGTCATCTTTAAAGCAATGCCCAAACCAATTGGAAAATAATTAAATGTTGAATCTTATATGGTTGGAAAGGTATTTGAATCTAGTTTCTAAAACATCAAACGGATCGCAAATCAGATTTTTGTAGAAGGAGTTATGGCCATTTTAGTGGACATGTGTCTGACTGTCAAACAGGGAGGGGCAGTCGACTGAGGGCCTGATGCAGTCGACTGAAGTGAGCAGAATGCTAACAGAACTCTCTGTAAACACATCTCAGTCGACTGCTTCAAGGCCCAGCCGACTGCTTCAAGGTCCAGTTGACTGAATCGACCTGAAAGGCAATAACGGCTAGTTTTTAAAGGGATTTTTAATTACCAAACTTGCCACCAATGGCTATAATCTTCCACGGCCTATAAATACATGTTTTCCCAAGCTATTTGGGTTTGAGATTTTGATTGGAAAACATAGTATTGATCTCACATCTCTTTGATCTTTAAACATTATCATTTGAGCCCTAGTTGTGTGAGTTTATCAATTTGCTCAAATCTTTCATTTGTATTTCTTGAGAGAGTAAAATTATAGTGAGCTTTATTTGTATTATCTACTCTAGAGAGAGAGTTTCAATTTGCATTCAAATCAATTTATAAAGGTCGAGGGTTAGTAACCCTTGTGTGCAAAGAAGAGGTGTTCTTCTTTGGGAGAGATTGAAGGCTCTTGTAACGGTTTGGTGCACACCCGTAAGTGCTCTGGGAACGGTTTGGTCTACACCCATGAAGTAGATCGGAGTAAAGAAATCCTCAATAGGTGTTCTTGAGGGGTGGACGTAGGCCGCGGGGTGCGATTGCCGAACCACTTGAAAAATTGGTTTGCAAGTATCTCTTCCCTTATCTCTTTAGTTAATTGTTTGTGATTGTGTTTGATTTGCTATTAAGATTTTAAAAGGTTAATTTCCGGTAAAACCTTATTCACCCCCCTCTAAGGTTTCCACATTTGGGCCAACAGTTGGTATCAGAGCCTCGACTCTTCTCTTTTCAAAAGTCTTTGAAAATTTTTGAGTTAAGATCCATAGAAACTACATATTTTGGGTTAAATTCTAAACCAACCTCAATTATTCAATCTCATGATTATGATGAACTTTAAAGTGCATTTGAAGAATTACACGAGGAGTTGGAAAATTTGGGAATCAAATATATAACTCTTAAAAAGAATTTTTCCAAACTTTCAAATGAGTTAAATATTTTGAAATCCCAAAATGAATCTTTGAAGATTGAAAATGAAAAACTTGTATTAAGAGCACAATCTTCAAATAGGATTGAAAAAGAAAATTTGGAGTTGAAAAAGCAATTGGATGATTTAAAATCTCAAAATGAAATTTTGAGAAAAGAAAAGCTTGATTCAACCACTCAACCCTCAAGTGAATCTATTGAAAAAGAAAAGGTGAAGTTAAGAAAGAAGGTGGATGATTTGACAAAAACTTTGGCCAAGTTTACCCAAGGTGAATGAAATTTGAATATGCTTTTGGGAAACCAAAAATGTGTTTTTGATAAGGCCGGTTTGGGATTTAATCCCACATTCAAGGAAAAGAAGTACAAAAACTTCTTTGTAAAGTTCACATCCTCTACTTCAAATTCTCAAATTTCTCATAAGAATTTCTTTGTTAAAGAATCGATCTCAAATGAGACCCTTCCCCATGTAACTTGTCATTATTGCATGAAAAAGGGGCATATTAATTATAAATGTTTATTTCGAAAGAAAGTTAACATGGTTTGGGTTGTGAAGGGATCCTCTCCTACCACCTCGGCAAATGGAGCATCCAAGAAATGCTTGGACAAATGTTAAGTATTGATTTGTTAATGGTAGGTTAGTAGGTAATTTTGTTTTGATTTGTTTTAATCATACACTTATTTGTTAAAAATCACTTTATTTTTGTTTAGATATGCATACTTGATATTGCTTATTAAAAAATGATGATATGCTTTTGTTTGATTAGACAAAGTTTTAATAGTTGTTAGACCAAATGATGTTTTGTGAATCATTCATTTTTGTTGCTGAACTGTCTTTTTTTATGGACTGCTGAACAAAGCAGTCGACTGGTACCTCGACAAAGTCGACTAATTCAGGTGTGAGGCTTTGAATTTTTTGATTCTGCATTGTTAAGTCGACTGTGGCGTCGACTGAAAGAGTGCACAGTCGACTGAAGCTTGTTTGTTTTCGTCGACTGAGGCTTATTTCAATTTCATTTCAAAATTTCTCTTTGGTTCAGCCGACTGAAAAGTCGACCCATTCGACTATTTTGATAATTTTTTATCATTCTGCCTAGGGACGTCGACTAAAGAAGTTCTCCAGTCGACTGATCCGACTGAATTTTTGTTTTTCTTATATTTTGAGCTCTCCAACTTTATTATTGGTATCTTTTGGGAGAATATGCTCTCTATTCATATCTTTTGGTATCCTTTATCATTGCACATGCTTAGGGGGAGCACTTTCATGTATTCATTTTCTCACATGTGGTTATATTTGTTTATTTTTGGTATCATTTTGGCCTCTTGATTTGTATGCCTATTGTGAGGGGGAGCTTTGTGTTTTATCCCCAAATCTTTTTGATAATGTCAAAGGGGGAGAAATATGAGAAATATTGGGGAGAAGTACTATATGGGTAGTTATCATTCATGTTCCTTAACATATGATATCCATTATGAATGATAATATGAAAATGACCAAATGTGCTTATATTGGCATATCCTTCCTTAGTTGTTTACCATCATCAAAAAGGGGGAGATTGTTAGCCTTAAGGTATATTAAGGCATATTTAATTATATTTTGATGATGTCAAATATGCTATGATAATTACATGATTCATATTGTTTCATTCCTTGTTATTATCATAGTCATTTTTATGCTCATATATAATCTCATGTATTAATATTGTATCAATGTTTTAACATCTTTGTGTGCATGAGATTTAATTGATGTAGATCAAGATTACAAGGAGCTCAACAAGGATCAAGCTTGAAGACTTGAAGATATTTCATCCTTGGTTGAAATCTAGGACCATCATTGTAAGGCATCTTGATCTCACAATCATAGGGGCTCAAACAAACTCTAAAAGTTAAAGTTTTGGATTTAAATTTTAAGAAGGTCATCTTTAAAGAAATGCCCCAACTAATTGGAAAATAATTAAATGTTGAATCTTATATGGTTGGAAAGGTATTTGAATCTAGTTTCCAAAACATCAAACGGATCGCAAATTCGATTTTTGTAGAGGGAGTTATGGCCATTTTAGTGGAGATGTGTCTGGCTGTCAAACAGGGAGGGGCAGTCGACTGAGGGCCCGATGCAGTCGACTGAAGTGAGCAGAATGCTAACAGAACCCTCTGTAAACACATCTCAGTCGACTACTTCAAGGCCCAGTCGACTGCTTCAAGGTCCAGTCGACTGAATCGACCTGAAAGGCAATAACGGCTAGTTTTTAAAAGGGTTTTTAATTACCAAACTTGCCACCAACGGCTATAATCTTCCAAGGCCTATAAATACATGTTTTCCCAACCTATTTGGGGTTGATATTTTGATTGGAAAACATAGTATTGATCACACATCTCTTTGATCTTTAAACATTATCATTTGAGCCCTAGTTGTGTGAGTTTATCAATTTGCTCAAATCTTTCATTTCTATTTCTTGAGAGAGTAAAATTGTAGCGAGCTTTATTTGTATTATCTACTCTAGAGAGAGAGTTTGAATTTGTATTCAAATCAATTTGTAAAGGTTGAGGGTTAGTAACCCTTGTGTGCAAAGAAGAGGTGTTCTTCTTTGGGAGAGATTGAAGGCTCTTGTAACGGTTTGGTGCACACCCGTAAGTGCTCCAGGAACGGTTTGGTCTACACCCGTGAAGTAGATCGGAGTAAAGGAATCCTCAAGAGGTGTTCTTGAGGGGTGGACGTAGGCCGCGGGGTGCGATTGCCGAACCACTTGAAAAATTGGTTTGCAAGTATCTCTTCCCTTATCTCTTTAGTTAATTGTTTGTGATTGTGTTTGATTTGCTATTAAGATTTTGAAGGTTAATTTCTGCTAAAACCTTATTCACCCCCTCTAAGGTTTCCACATTTGGGCCAACAAAGAGCATTATAACTCGGAATAGAAAAGAGAGCGTAAAAACAGAGAGCAGAAACATAAAGGATTTCGAAGGAGCCCACACTCAGTTCGATATTCTGGCAGCAAAGGAATAAGGTAGAAGATCGTGAGCTGTTATCGAGCCTGTGTTCTTGATTCGTCTACTGTAGCAATCCGATTTAGCAGTTTAAGGTAACCCTAGTTCTGCCGTTATAGGGTTATTATAGTTTTCACGTAATTTTTGCGGTACCAACTTATACGCGCTGTCAACGGATTCTGGGAACGCAGTTTCCTAATAATATATATATACAAATATATATTATATGTACATCTCTCTCTCTCCCTTTCTCTCTCTCTCTCTAATATAACATGATGACAACTAACAAGCAACAAGGCAGCTATTATTCCTTCAAAACCTGGCCTAGAGTGCTGCATGTGTGGAGACCATGGCCTCTCTTATAAGCATTTTAAAGTGCAATGTGTTTTAATTCAGATCTCAACACAAGGGTTTGAATAACCATTCATATACATATATATTATATCAATGAACTCTCTCTCTCTCTCTCTCTCTCTCTCTCTCTCTACGTCGTCTTAAAAAGATGTGTAAGGGAATTTTCGTTGATCTAAATTAGTCAATCTGTTGTATTTCACCGATCACGTTCTAATTAAATTCTAATTTATTTCAATCGCAATATTTCAAAAACAAAGAATCGATATGTTAATTCATTTATTTATAATATCATCTCCTATGGTAAACGTGGTAGGGTATGTTAAGTTAGTTTTTGGGGAAATACAGCCCTAATGGTGTAACTGTAGGGTAATGCTCAACCTGCTTTCCCTTGGAATGCTACCTCTCCAGTCGGCTGAACCTTTGCCTAGCCGACTAATTGTGTGTCGACTGGGAATTTTTTTCTTCTTCTTTTTATTTTTTTTGGTTTAGGCAAAGAATGATTAAAAAAATTTAATAGAAAATTGTGTAAGTGATGCACAGAAAAGTGTGAAAAATGATACACCCACATCTTACATTAGAACTCACTTTAGGTAACAAATTAATATTTCGTCTTCATAGGCATCACTTTAGAACTCACTTTGGGCGACGAATTAATATTTCGTCGCCATAAGCATCACTTTAGGGGACGAAGTTTTATTTTGTCTCCATAGACATCAAACTCACTTTAGGCGACGAAATAATATTTCATCGCCATAGGCATCACTTTGGTTATTTCGTCGCCATAGACATCAGATTAGAACTCACTCTAGGTATTTCGTCGCCATAGACATCACTTTAGAACTCACTTTAGGCGACAAATTAATATTTCGTCGTCATAGGCATCACTTTAGGCGACAATTTTATTTCGTCGCCATAGACATCACATTAGAGGTGACGAATTAATATTTCGTCGCCATCGGCATCACTTTAGGTGACGAATTAATATTTTGTCGCCATAAATATCACTTTATGCAACAAAATGTTATTTTGTCGCCATCGACATCGCATTAGAATTCACTTTAGGTGACAAATTAATATTCCGTCACCATAGGCATCACTTTAGGTGATGAATCAACATTTTGTCGCCATAGACATCACTTTAGGCATATTTCGTCACCAAAATTGACACTCTAGGAGACAAATAAGCTTTTCATCGCCAAATTTATGGTTTTTTTTCAGTCTATTAGGCGACAAAATTTAATTTTGTCGCTACAACTATACTTTTGGCGAAAAAAATTAAATTTCGTCGCAAAGTTTCATCGCTAAAGCTCATTTTTGTTGTAGTGATCGAACCCCTAAAAAAAAGTTCTTCGAAACTATGAGACTATTGAGTTGAAAATAGAGGAACAAAGTCACTGTTTTGATGATAAAGAGACCTTAAGTAATAGATATAGTTTTCTATGAATTAGACAGTATCCACTAAAATTGAATGACCTGACAAACAAGGGACAGATGCAGCATAGGGCGATTGAGACCTGAACAGTTTTATACTTCCCCATTCCCTTACTGTGAGACTTTTTCTTAATGTAGTGGACAATACAATTTATATTAGAATGTAGCTATTAGTCCCCACCACAAAATTGTGCCAATTATTTCTAAGAAACTAATTATCAAATATTTAAACTAACGTACTTATCAACCACATATCACACCCAAATTGTTATTGTCATCTTAATTCATGCAATAAAATGTTGTGTAATATGGTCTGATTTTTTTTATTTTGTGTGGTCAGTCGGCCTACCCCTTCCCCGTCAATAAAAATATACACATATATAGACATATATATATTTTGGGTGTTGTTATGTGCACCGCTAATTTTGCTATGTACACCGCTCAACTTTACAAAGTGAGCATTTTTAAAAGAAAAATGTTTCGAATAAAGGAATTTAGGTGTACATAGCAATGCACGGGTGTATATAGCAATTCCCTATATTTTATATGTACACCTCTCTCTCTCTCTCTCTCCCCCCCCCTCTCTCTAATATAACAAGATGACAACTGACAAGTATCAAGGCAACTACCATTCCTTCAAAACCTTTCCTAGAGTGCTATACTTGTGGGGACCATGGCCTCTCTTATAAGCTTTTCAAGTGCAATGTCTTTTTAATTCAGATCTCAACACATGTAAACCACAAAATAATTAATTATATATCTTTAATTATTTTTAGCATTTTTGTGTGTGGGTTTTTTATGAATTCACGGAAAACAACAATTTTCTAATTTGGGTATCATCTTTTGTTAATCTATATGTATATACATTAACTTGTACCAATTCAATTTTCACAAAAATTGTAGCAATCTGTACACAAAAGCTCAAAAGTTGAGTCATACAGAGTCTGCAATTGCACAAGTATATGAAAATAGGATTTTACTATATATGCGTGAATACCACTATTAACCTACCTGGATACCCATACAGTCACAAGGATTTCAATAAGCTAGAATAATATCAGTTCAAGTGTATATAACAGAACAATCTCCATCAACTATAGAATAAGAAAACGCAAAAATTTCTACGAAGATATGAGCCATTGATGCTAATCTATACAAATACACAACAAAATCACTACCTTCAGACTTCGATTGACTTCAATTTGTTGATTCAATTAGCCATCAGAACCCTTACCCAAAACAAAATAGATAGATAAACAAAGTTTGAGCAACTTAACTAAAATAGATACATATTTGTGAAAAAAAAAACACATTAGAGTATATGTATGACAAATCTGAGAGAGATTAACATACTTTCGAACAAAAAATCAACCTAATGTATACAAATACACAATAACCATGCTTCACGTTTGAATATTTGACTTCAAAGGACAATCAAAAATAGATAAGAGTTGCACCAATGGGATGGAGAGGATGGCGTGAGGATTACGTGAGGGCAGAGAGAGGGAGAGAGAGAGAGAGAGAGAGTGTGTGTGTGTGTGTGTGTGTGTGTGTGTGTGTGTGTGTGTGAGAGAGAGAGAGAGAGAGAGATCTTAGATTGAAATCCCAAAAAAAAAAAAAAAAACCTTAGTATTCAGATCTGATATTGAGAAAGCAAGAGACTTTGTGCGTGTAAGTGTGTGTGTATTTGTGTGTGTGTGTGTGTGTGAGAGAGAGAGAGAGAGAAAGAGAGAGAACACATAGGAGGATGGTATGGTGGGATTTAGTTTTTCATTTCCTTTTCTCTTCTATTTCTTCTTTCTTTTTCCTTTTTCTTTTTTTTTTTATATTAATTTTTTTTGGCACTATTTGTAACAAACAATATCTGTTAGTATTATTTTCTTTACTGTTAGAAATATCAATAATTCATATGATTGAATATTACAAATGGATAAAACGGATTTCTTATGGAAATTTTCTGTTACAAATTTGTAACGGTAAATGTCCGTTAGCAATGTTAAAAGGTGTCCGTTAGAAAAGTGCCTATTTGGTGCAATGTATCAACATCATTACAACTTGGGTCTTCAACATAGTTCACACAATATTTTTTTTTTCATATCTCATGTCCTTCCAAACTATATATACACTAGCACTGAATAATAACATCTTCACTAATGCCATCACATATTCATAAGTTTATAAATGTCATCTGGTCACAAATACTCACATTTTCTGTATCGGGTTTTCAATAAATCTTAACAATGTCTTCACTCTATTCTTTTGTTACTCGTACCCAAATCTCAAGTTCATATCAGAAAACACATGTACGTACCATTGAGACTAACAGATTATTCATTTTCTCATTACTCATATACTACTTCACAACTATAATTCCAATCAACTTCAACTGATTTTGATTGCTCTGCCTTTATTCTTGTAATAACACCTATAATCTCCACACTATATCCTTGGATGAACAAATCCCTTATCGAATAAATTTCACATTCTGCATCTTCTTCATTCTTAATTCTATAACTCCTTTAGATACGGTACCCTGAATATCAGTTATATTTCTACACTCCCAATTCTTGACGATTCTTTTTGATTAACCGGCAAACTTTGCTATTGTGACTATACTGACTAATAATACCTCATTAATTCACTAGCTTGAAAATAAAATCTCCTTTAACTCGGTATCTGACCATCATACAATCGACTAAAATATTCCCAACTAGCAGGCTGCTCGTACCATATAATATATCAAAATAGAAATACCATACCATCTATTTGCATTCTTGTACTACCCTCACATCACATACTACTGATATACGACATTCAAACACAATAACCCCTAATAAGGTATTAAGATCTGTAACGCCCAAAATCCCGAAATGGGGGATTAGGGTGGTTAAATAACTAAACATTCCAATTAAAATGTTTTTAAATAGGAAATTTGAAAGTCTGAAGATCTAGTCGACTGATTGGTACATCGATCGACCGATTTTGCAAGATACTGAGAGCATTTTTTTAACAGCCTGACCCAATCGACTGACAAAAGGTCCGGTCGACTAATTTCAAACACAGAGTTTATAAAACATCTTACCCAGTCGACTAGGTTAAGTCCGGTTGACTGGGGCATGAAACGTTCACTCGGCTGGGGACACCTGGTCAACTGCCTTTATAAATACAAAGAGTCCAAACCCATTGAGTACATTAAACAATTCCTACTTTCACCCCACTTCACTCTCAAACGGATGGTTTTAAGTTATGTGACACCGTCCCAAATCAGGCATACTATATGTAGCATTTTAAAGTTTAAACAACAATAGTAAAACATGTAAACTTATGTGAATATAGTGACTTGCTTATGCCACGATTACATGCCTACACAAATATAATAAGTTCTAACAGGTTTTGAGGAGTACAAATTAATATACAATTTTAGAGGAAAGCGGACTAACAATCGTCCGACAACTAAACTACAATATGAATACATAACTTGCAATACCGACACATGTAATTATTATAATTCAAACCTTGGCATGAAGGCTTCAAATTGGGCTAAATTACACTAGATGAGCTATGTATTACATTAAAGCAAAGCTCCCTACACATGGGGTCTTTACTAAGCATATGACACACGATCATTCAAGGGCCTTACCCTTGGCCATTTCACCTGAAAATCATATAAACATAGCTCATGAGCACGATGGCCCGTAGTCATATAATTCAAATGTTACAATAAATCCTATGCATGAATGCGTGAATGCAATGGTTCACTGACGAAGCAAAAAAAGAAAATAATAAATAAAATGTTGCCCGTAGGCCTTTTCGTGTATTTTCCAAACCACCACGCTATGGGGGCCTTTAACCACCTCATATGGGTCTTTCGCTTACGATCCCTTTGGTTTGCAAGAACAGGAGATCGTATTCCTAATAGTTTCAAACCTCACATTTTACACCCACAATCGGGATTATCTAAACTTCAAATCAAAATCCACTTATGGTGGTTTTTCATGATCTTTGAAATCCGAAAGTCCCTCGCATGGAGATCTTCCCCTTTTTAAAACAAAAACCCCACACATGAAGGTCTTTCACCCAATATCCTTTTTCGTTCATTTTCATGTATATGCACGTGTTATGCTCACAATCATAGTCATACAAATCTCATGCTATGAAATGTCAAAAGGTAATAACATGCTAACGAAACAAGCATAATAACAGTATTTCAAAACTTCAAATATAACCAAAGGTATGATGTGTTGTCTAAGCATATTTATTGAAACCTAAATAAAGCTCATAGACATGGCTTCAACTTCCATTTAAGCATATACGAACACTTAATCACGAAGGAAGAAAACACATAAACACCAAGAACACATAGCCCTTAAGCAAATTTTCAAGAATGATATGTTTGGATTAATGACACGCCAAACGTGCTTCAAACTTCGTAGTATTCTAGATAAAGCTTAGTTTTCATATAATACACTATACTAGAGAGTTATATGAACTACCTTGGATTCTTAGAATTTTCTTAACCGCGAAAAGTAGGCGGATGAGAGAAATTTGGTGTCCACATGTGCTCCTCATTGCAAGGAGTAACTTTAATGCACGGAGATTTGCTCGGAGAGCGTCAGATCTAGATGATACCAAGGGTTCTATCCATAAATTTCTAGGGTTTCAAGGGTTTGAGGCCTTTAGAGAGAGAGAGAAAAAGAGATAGAGAGAGAGGAGAGATATAGAGAGAGAAAGAGTTGACAACTAATGAAAATAAACCTAACATGTTCTATTTATAGTAAATGATTAGGTACAACTCTTAAAGCACATGGTACCACTCGCATCAGCTGCTATATCTCACTAACTGTATAGTTACAACAAAGTTTAAAACACAGATAGTGAATCATTTGAACACACGTTCCTTTCAGTCCAAAAATCTCATTTTCTAATTTCAAGTTAAGTCTAACATCACAGGTACAAATGATCAAAATACCCCTATGACTAATTTTTTGAAAAAGTTTCAAATTAGTCTCTATTTTCATACCAGATATTTAAATGTTCAATTAAGGTAATCCAACACTTAAGCACAAATAAAAAAAATATATGCAGGTTATTACAGGATCCCCCATTCATATACCTGACTAGTTAACATCTTCCACGATGCAATAAATACACAACTCTTCTCAGAATCAGAAACACTTACGAGATCATAATTAAGCAAAAAAATGAATAAGTAAATAATTAAATAATTTTACCTTTAGTTGATGTATGTGGAATCTCAAGCATAAGTTATTGTTGTTATTTCCTTTTTGATGGTTGAACAAATCTTGAAGTAATGTTAGATGCCGAAGAATTTGGATTCCCTTGTCGTCTAGTAGGACAATCTCTCATCCGGTGACCCTGTTGACCACATCTAAAACAATTACCCCTGATCGAACCTCCAAGCCCATGGTTTGATCATTTCCCATGATATACCCAAGTTGCCCACAAACATAGAAGATCATAGTGTTAGCACACACCCCGATGTCGTTTCTCACATATTGGACAATAAGGCTTCTCTTCCATCGGAATACTTCTTGTCGATACTTATTCACTCTTTTCAACTGACCTTGACTTTTCTTTGGACTTTCTCTTATTCAAGACCTTTTTGATGTTGGCTGAACTTTCGCGGAAACTCTTCTATGGTCAATGGTTCTATTCTTACCTCTAGGTTCAAATATTCATGTGCCTCTTCCTCTAATAATGTACTAATTCCTAGTATTCTCGTTATTATTCATACTACCCTTTCCATTCGATCCACCCTTGTCAGTGATATTTGTCTTTTCTCCGAATCCATTGCATCCAGAAAATTAAGACTAGCAACCAATAACCCTAATAGTCACCATGAATACTATGTTATGAATATCATAAGCATGCTAAATAATATCTTAATCATGCTAAAATAAACGTGTATGCATAATCGTGTAACTGCGTGTCATTGTATGTATAATCACATGTCATCACTCATTCCTAATGCTTTAGCCAATTACTCTAATACCAAAAATTGCCACACCCCAACCTACCACATGCGGATTAGACCATGTAACAAAGGATTACCCAAACAAAATGTCTCTTAGTAATAGTAAAACAAGAATTAAACATAGTAAAATGACTTCATTGGATTAAACCAGCCCAAGGGTAAAATGGTCATTTAGAAAATATGGTCAAATTTTGTATCAAAAGATAGCCCTTTCTAGAAAATGGTATATCTGTTTTCGTAAATGTCGACAGGTTGAAAACTGACCGGTGGAAAACCATGTTTCAATGTTACCAATTCCCAAACGTCACATTCCAAACTTAGTCTAAATTAATCTAACTGAAATATGAACATGCCATGGCATTTCATAGGTTTAGAAAAGATCGGGAACTAGTTTATTAAATGATCCAGTTTTATAAGCCTCAACTCAAAAACCTAAGTACACGAGTTCTAAATACAAGGATTATACAAACTTCCCACCCAACTGAGTACGCCCGTTAATTAACATTCTAAACAAGTGAAATATAAATCTGTGCTATCCGAAATCCCCGTAGCTCAATGCTTCTCAGTGTGATGATCATCTGAACCTGCGTGGTCATTAGCTTTGTGCCTAGTTCTCTTACTTTGGGAGTTTAGTTTTACTTCTAATTTGTTATGAGAATACATTTGGAGCCCATTTGACCTACAAAAGTGTTACTTTCAAAAACGAACTTCGTTAAGGTGTGTTTGGGTGTCTGTGTGTAAAATCCCTTTGAAAATGTTCAAAAAAGCATTGAGTTTATGAGTCAAAACTTTTACTATTAATGTGGTTTTTGAAACTTTAATAACTTAGAACATGCATTGGTGGCATGCCACGTGTCCTAGAATCGTCTTCGCGGTTCTGGGGCATGACATCTTGGCTTAGTCTCTTCTTTGTCTGATGGCATATTATCCTCTACTATTTTGGATTTTGTCAAAGTTTATCAACCTCTTGTATTTCCAATCATTTCTTTAATTTTTCTTCAGCTTCACCTACTTGGTCGTGCATACCGAGTAATTTCTCTTTATTCCTAGTCTTGTAGTTAGAGCAATCTGGATTAATAATCCAATTATGTTCATAGTCGACTACTTTCTAACTAGTCACTACTAACAGTTTATTTCTTCTTGGAGGTGACTCGGGATATGTGTCTTCTAACACTTCTTCACACTAGCTCTATAGAAGTTCTTCTAGAGTCCCACATACATTTGGTGGTCTAGAATTAATTATGAATGGTGAAATATCAATGTCCAATGAATAATGGGTTTTTCTATATCTATAGGAGACAAAGTGACATTTATAAGTTGCTATTTTATACCATCAAAATCCACCCAAGCCAATATTGGATCACAACTTGCACGTGTTAGGTTCTTGAACTCACCGGCCATTCTCATTTGTTTAGTAACCTACTGTTTGCTATGTAATTTGCGCGGGCGTGCCGGAGCCAAACGGGCTCGGTGTGTGTATGCGTGTGTGCGTGCAAACTAATTTGCTAAACGCTTGTGTGAGTGATACACAAGGCTTTATGAATCTGACTTTCTAAACGGTGATTGTGTGTAGTGAGTAGGAAAGTACCCTCACCATAAATTCTTTAGCAGTACTGAAGCGCACAAGCTAAACAGTGTTAAAGAGTTTACAAGGTAAACAATCACAAATGGATTAATAAAAAAATAGATTTTATTAAGTGTTTGGAAAAAATAAACAGATCTAAAGAACAAACCAGAATAGGCTGATTATCCAAAAGAACAAAAAGAAATAACAAAAAGGCAGACCTATTTGCTATGAAATAATGCTTTGAATACTTCGAATACAGTGTGTATGTTGTTTCGAGATGACGCGGAGTGCCTTGTATGCTTGGCCTGCTTCCATATTTATAGCGGCCATGGATAACTTCTTATTAAGAAAGGACTCCTTAGCTTACGCCTTAAGCTATGTGGTTGATTGGCTGATGGAGGAAGAAACCTTCTGAATCTCTGACTCCTACCTTATCCAAATTCTGATTGAATCAATCCCATTAATTTAGGGATTAACCTTCTAAACCCAGCTGGACCTGATCAGATTCTCTTCCTAAACGAACTCTTGCTTCCTAAAAATCTGGGATGATGTCGTCCTGACAGCTATGAATAGCACCGCCTTCCCCTTTCAATCCATCGGTCTTGTCAACTACCTCTTCCAGCTGAATCGGGCTTAACTAATTTCAATGCTTTCTTTCATGCCCGATTACCTACTTATGGCCGATCGGACTCATACAGCCATCCTTCATTACACGGTGTCCGATCAGCCTTCATGCTGCTTTTAATCCCCCATCAGGCTTATGCTCTATTAGGTTATGTTATTCCCGTGTCCGATTTACATCATTCACGCCCATCCTTCCAATCGGGCTCATACCACAACACCCAACAGCCTGGTTCCTACGATCGGGCTTACAATCTCCACTTGAGTTCGATGAGTTATTGATTCCCTGAGCCAGCCTCCCCTCTATCTGACTTCATGCCACTAGGGCTCAAAACCCTTGACAGTTTTTAGGTGCAAACAATTGCCCCCCAAAAGATCATATCAAGAGTCCCACCTTGATTGATGTGATATTTTGAATTTTAAAATCGCCACGTGTCATTCATGTAGAGAGTGTCAGATCATTGAGAATCCCACCAGTCACTCCGCATTTAATGCAGCGTGGTATTAAATGACAAGATTTTCAAAAACTCTTTCCACCTTCCTCATTTGCGCCTTCTCTCTCTATCTCTCTAAAATCCCAGAGCTTCTCTCTCTAGCCTCCATTTTTTTCGGCGAAGTACCCCATGCCTTCTGCAGAAATGGCTCCTAAGACTGCTTCGACGGCGCCAAACAAAGGCAAAAAGACCTTCGTCAATGCTCCACCACCACAGAACCAATGCAGAGAAGTTAGGACCCTGGGCAAAAACCCATGCTTCTGATATTTCCACTGACTACCTGACTCACTACAGCCCCCCCCCCCCCCCCCCCCGACGTTTCCCTGGTAGCACCAGGTCTCGGTGTGGCGTTCCTCAGCAATCCTCCGGCGGTTTTCCTTCCCCTGTACCCATCGATAGATAATGAAGCGTTCCTCCAGGTACCTGTCCACTGGATCAAAGTCCAAACTACTACCCACCCCATTAGAGGTTGGCCGACCGCTGCTGCAGACTGGGACAAATGGGTTACCAGAGTATCGGCCTCAAAGGCCAATATTTGGAGACAAACGGTCATTTATGATGCCATAATGCTCAGTCAGGCTAGGATTGAGATAGACCGACCTTTTCTTCTCTCTACTCTGTTGTTTTGGTCTTTATCCTGCAACGGATTTCTCTTCCGCTGCGGACTGATGGCCCCAACCGTCAAGGATATTAGTTACTTGCTCGGTCTTCGACCTTACGGACAAGAAATTATCCCCGGGCTTGACGTCGGAACGACCAGCTTCACTTACCCTCAGCAAGCGATTATCAAGGACGGGACCATTTCGTACAGACCGATTGCAACCTATGGAAGCTTTCTCACTGCTTGCATTGGTACGGATGAGACGGAGGTGTCCGACGCCGAACACACCGCATTCCTCATATACTGGCTCAACAAATACCTTTTCTGTTCGGCCAGCCGAGCCATTACCAAAGAGTACACCACCTTGGCCTTGGCTCTCGCATCGGGGAAACCCTTAGCTATGGCTACCCTTGTCTGGGCACACTTGGTCCGTGGTGTGACAGACTTTGTTCATTCGAGATTCGGTGTTGGTGGAAGCCCGATATGGATACTTCAACTCTGGTTGTACTCCTACTTCCCGGAGTTTCAGCCAACCATTCGCCACATAGCCGACGTCCCTATCTCTGTCATCCAGTTTATGGACATAGCGCCTTCTTCCCACTCCTTTGAGGAGTGCTTCACCTTTTTCTATCAAGGGTGCTACCCTCGGGCCATAAATCTCTTCACCCCTTTCTTTTCGCTTCAATTCTCATCATTTCTTCAACTTTCCAATAACCATTCCAACTGGGGCTCGGGCACCCAGTCTATATACAACAAAATCTTCTCTAGCTACTTGGTAGCTAGGGATATAATTTTTAGCCCAAGTATTCCTTTGGCCAACAATAAATTCAGAGCAGAGTATTACTTTGCTCCCCTCTATGCCCGTCAATTCGGGCTTACTCAACTCGTGCTCATTCCCCCAGGCATCACTGTCAACGTTGATTGGGTAGAACGCGGCCTTATCATCAATGATGGGCAAGTGAAGAAAATCAAAGAGCGGTCAGATAAGCTCAAGGCTGCGTTCAACTTCACTCCCTTCTCAGCCCGGCCTCTGGTATCGGAAGAATTCACCAAGTGGTGGAAAGATCGGGCAAGCTGACACGACTAAAAAGTTGTGTGCTCTTGTGCAACACCTAAGTGTAGGTGATCGTGCAAGTAATACTGGATAAGTCCAGGTTGATCCCACAGGGAAGGAATAGGAAGAAAATATACTAAGTTACAACCTAAAGAAAAAAGAAAAGAAAATAAGAATGTTGGAGTGGAGGGTCTAACGAATCCTAATTAATTAAATTAAACTAAATAATAAACTAAACATAAAGAAACATAATAATTAAACAACTAAATTAAAGGTGCTGGAAACACGTGAATCCACATTGATCCTAACCATCTACCATGCATACTCATTAATGTTGTATGGAGTTCATTCCTCTTTAGTATTCCGTATTTTTCTAAAGATATAGAATCGATAGCCCTTTCATGACAAGGACTACATCATCACAAGTGATTAAAATACTTAAAAGACGGTTTAAAACAATGGTAATTACTTGTACTCTAAATGGTTTTAGCATTCAAAGTGGTTTTCAAAAGTCATTGAAGAAAAGGCCTTAAGGCTTTAAGTTCTAAAAACTGTTGTGACGACTGAGCTTATAGGGACAATTTAATGACAGATTTCTAAAACAGAAAGTCATGGAATACTTAAAAGAATAATCGTAGGAATTAATATGTTCGATCGATCGAAGCGCTCTCGATCGATCGGACAGCATCATCATTCAATCGATCGAAATGTCTTCGATCGCTTGACTATGGCCCTGGTTCGATCGATCGAAATACCTTCGATCAATCGAGCCCAAGGTTTCTAAAGATTGCATGGCAGAGGTTGGAAATCAATGTTTCATCACACATTTCCAATGTCTAAACAATGAAAACATAAATAAACAAGTACATGAATAACAAACTAGAGTAATCATAACATAAAAACTAATAAATAATGAAATAGAGAAAAGGAAAAAAAAAAACCTGGAATAATCTGAATATAACTTGTAATAAACATATAACCAACTTGAATCTTCAATAATCTTAAATATAACAATGAAAAAGAGGAAGAAAAATAAGAATCTAATCTAACCTACTCCTAATCTAACCCTAAAACTACCCTGAACTGCTTTTTTCGCGTTCTGGAGCGTCCTCGCTTCGTCTGGCATCAAAACGACTTATATATAGGGTTCCCACAGAGTTTACGCAACTTTTGCGTGAATATAAAGTTTGATCGATCGAGCTTAGTTCGATCGATTGAAGGTTCGATCGATTGAACTCTCCTCAATCGCTTGAACTTCTCTAATTTTGACAGCTCTGTGCACCGATGGGAGAATGACCATAACTTTTCACTCGGACCTCGGATTGACCTCCCGTTTGCGGCCACGCGACCGTAACTCAAAGATCTACATTTTGTATTTCTGGGAATATCTTCCAAATCTGAAGTCTTCATTATCAAAATTGGCGTTTTCTCAGCTGTTTCTATTGTTTTATTCACCAGAATCACTTTTCTTTAGCTCCACTTCATTGATTTGCATTCTAATACCTATAAAACACTACAAAAACATACAGTTTAGCATTAACACAATAAAAATAACATTGTTATTAGAATGCACCTAAATGTAGGGACTTTGAGGATAAAAGTATGCATAAAAGACCATATAATACGCTATAAATATGCACTTTTTACCTCGAATCACACCCCCCAACTAGATCGTTGCTAGTCCCTAGCAATGAAGCGAACGACAGCAATATTTAATAAACTCTAAAAATTGAAAACAAAGAAGGTAAAAATCCTAAATCACTTTCGCAGGAATCGCGATTGCATTTAGCGTATGCAACAAGCCTTTAAACCCCTAGGTTCCCCCTAGTGGACGAGTGTTGTCTCGTGAGGGTTTACAGTGAATCTACCCACAAAATTCATGTTTATGGTAATGGTTCTAGTTTAAATGTTTTCAAAAAAAAATTTCCTCTCAGTTTGCAACATGGTTAAGCTCAACAATCTTATGAAACTCTCTAGTATGCCATAGCCATGCAACACACACATTACAGTTAATCTACTATCAAAGTCATTAGAATATTCCATACCTATTAATCTTCAAGTGTGTGTGTGAATGGATAACCAAAATACAAAACTTTAATTTCAAAGCTGGCATAACCTAAGATACTATCAAGACGTTCATTTTGACTCAAGTCTCACCGGGATTACACTCTCAAGAAATCACTCTGAATTAGGTATAATAATTATCACTCATGATATGGAAGCTATAGAGAGTAATTGTAAATGAAATCTAATGCTTCTCATATCTAAATACAAAAACGGAAATTTTATAGTGCACAAAGTCTCCTGAAAGGATACTTTTCACTAGAAGATCGAGATACCGTGGAGAACTCTCTCATTACCTTAACTTCTAATCCAATTCACTTAAAATCATCAGGACTTTGAAAAAGATGTGTTAGGTGAAAGAAGAAAGATGCTCGTGATATTCAATTGGGTCAAAGGATGTGATTGGAATGTCTACTACAACTTTTCAAACTTCCCCACAACTCCATTCTCTCTCTTCTTCTTCTTCTATTTTTTTTTCTTTTCTTTTTTTCCACACTCTTCTTTTTATTAATATTTTATTTCTTTTGAAACAACCATTGGCACTTTTTTTCTTTTTTTTCTTTTTTTTTTCTTTCCATGCATTTCTTTTTTCTTTTTTTTTTCTTTTTTTTTTTTCATCATTTTTTTTCTTTGCCAACTTTCCCTTATTCGCACAACCAAACTTCTTGTCATGTCAACACATCCCAATCACTCCTAAATAAAGAACTGAGGCTTGAACTCCTAATTTGGAGTTAGGTATAGACTTTAGGATTATGAAGACGAGGAAAATATGGTAAGGCTCAAAGGGTGAAATAAAGGAATATCACAGAGGTAAGCCAAAGTTGTATTATTCATGTATGGTCAAAAGATGACCTAAATCATATTCTAAGTTCATAGGATTATTCATTTTAGTAAATTCAAGAGCTCTAAATTTTGGTAAATCTTAAACATTCTCTTCTAATGATCAATCAAAATAAAGAAGAAAAATGAGACTTACAACGAATTACAACGCTTTTCAAAAAGTAAGAGTAATTTGATAAAACCCTCAAAAACAAAGAATGACACAAAAGATCACTTGGGTTATTAGTCTCCACTACAGTCTCTTAAGACACCTAAGCTATGCTTACTAATCCATTTTAGCTATGTACAAGGTTGTCACAACGTGCTCAAAATTGTTTGAAGATTAAAAAGCATAAAATATACTAAAACTAAGATAGTAAACAAAGTACCATTGTGTATCACATACTAATAACATATAGAGAATAACACTAATGCATCATAACTAACTACATTAACTAATAGAGAAATATAAGAACCATCTTATTACCTTTTAAAAAAATGTTAAAAATTTTAAAATTTTTGATATTTTTAACTTACTGAGTCATGTTGCTAAGCAGGTGTATTGACATTAAAGCATAAAAAGAAAGAAACGAGGCATGCAATGACTCACTCCCCCCAACTAAAACTAAACATTGTCCTCAATGTTCTAAATTAAGCACATGGACATATAAAGTAAAGCGAGAGAAGGAAGGATGTTATCTCGAGGCATTAATATCCAATTTTTTTTCAAGTTACCTGCAAGATCATTAGTAACAACAAGGAAAAATAGAGAATATACTACAACTACTCAGTAACTAAATTCGGTTAATCAAAATTTTTATCATAAAGTAATAACCGAAATTTGAGGATCTTCCCAGTGAAATAATTTAGCAGTGAGAAGAACGTTGGGATCCTCATAAAATTGCAACTCCCCCCAACTAATGTCAGGCTCAAGGTCAGAGGAGATGATGCAAAATCGATGGCTTCCGAATTTGTTGAGGACAATTATAGGAGGTATACCACGCTTTTTAGGAATTATATGCAAGAAACGATCTTTGGTGTTGGTATTTCCTATAATGGCCTCTATTTTAATACTAGGAGGTGACCACGGTTCAATAAAAGGGGTAGGGTCTAAGTGATATTCTAATTTAGCTTCATTACCCTCCTCTTGTATTAGAACAGAATCTATGGATATATGATCATATGAATTGGATTTCTGTTCTATGTACATTGATTTGGACTGGACTTGCATAAAGCTATCTATTTGGGCCTCAATGTCATTATTATTCAAGAAGGTCAAGCAGTCTAGGAGACTACAAGCTTCTTGTTGAAGTTTAAGATCATCTAATGTGGGCCCAATATTTTCCAAGTCTTCTCTCAAAGAATTTTGAAAGTTAAAATTTTGTGAAAAATATGTGCTAGAATCCTTACCATCCTCTTCCACAACACATTCTATTTGTTCAATATTAGGATACACATGATTTTCAAACTTGGGATGAGAGCATTGATTGATAGAGAGGCTAGGTGATGGGCAACTTGGTGACACCACCTTTTTGGCCGAAAGAGATGAGGGTTCATGAATATCAGATGAATCTAAATCGAATTTAGAATTTTCAATAACGTCCTCCCTAGGGTCACTATCAAAGGTAGGGGTAGAGTCAACAGGGGACTCATCCTTTCCTAATTGCGTGCAGTCACCTAAACTCTTATTATCTGTAAAAACCTCATTCTCATCCGTGTAACTCTCCTCACTATATATGTCATCTATTGAGATTCTCTGGACAAAGGAATTGTGCAACTTTATCCAGGCAGTGAAGGAGTTAATGTTCGGGATTGTATATTGAGGAGAAGATGGTTCTACAACTTCATGCTTAATGGTTTGGTTTTGGAGTTCATGTTGGGTTATGACTTTCTCGAGTGAGTTGTTAACCTCATTCGGTATAAACCTATCATTGTCCTCCAATTCCATTCCATTTTCAGTGTCTTGAAATTTAGGTTGTAGTGTTGAAGGACTGGTATAGTCTTCTAAAGGTTGGCTAGCATATACTTGTTGATATCTATTTTCTAATTTATCTAGTGCACTATCTAGCCTTTTAATTTCACTAAGCAGTAATTTTAACATACCATTATCCTCAACTTGGTTACTCTCCTCATTATTACTATACGAAGTTTCGCCCCATTGTGGTTGATAGTAATTCCCATCCCATTGTGTTTGTGGACAAGACTCGACAAAGGAAAAGTCTTGGTGTGTTTGGTAATCGTGGGAGCTACTACTATATCCTACATTATCATTTTGGTTATATCCCCATTGTGATTGATAAAACTCTCCATGTGGAGGTTCTTGATACGTTTGATAATACTGGGGACTGCCACTATCATTTTCCCATTGTGGTGGTTGGTAGCACTCAGGTTGATAATCTACATCATATGTGGGTGCTTGCCAACTTGGGGGATAGTTTTCATTACCTAAAGTGTACCTATTCATGGTGTTTGTGTTGTATGGAGATTAATATGGATAAGACATATTCACTCAAAAAAATAGGAATTTTTTATTTTATTTTATTTTTCTTGTGAGAGAAAAACTCCAAAAGTTTTTTTTTTTTTTGAAAAGTAAGAAAAAATTGGAAATAACTTAGTAAAATCCTAACTTATTTGCCTTCCCCGGCAACGGCGCCAAAAACTTGACACGACTAAAAAGTTGTGTGCTCTTGTGCAACACCCAAGTGTAGGTGATCGTGCAAGTAATACTGGATAAGTCCAGGTCAATCCCACAGGGAAGGAATTAATAGGAAGAAAATATACTAAGTTACAACCTAAAGAAAAAGAAAAGAAAATAAGAATGTTGGAGTGGAGGGTCTAACGAATCCTAATTAATTAAATTAAACTAAATAATAAAATAAACATAAAGAAACATAATAATTATACAACTAAATTAAAGGTGTTGGAAACACGTGAATCCACATTGATCCTAACCATCTACCATGCATACTCATTAATGTTCTATGGACTTCATTCCTCTTCAGTATTCCGTATTTTTCTAAAGATATATAATCAATAGCCCTTTCATGACCGGGACTACATCATCACAAGTGATTTAAAATACTTAAAAGACAGTTTAAAACAATGGTAATTACATGCACTCTAAATGGTTTTAGCATTCAAAGTGGTTTTCAAAAGTCATTGAAGAAAAGGCCTTAAGGCTTTAAGTTCTAAAAACTGTTGTGACAAACTGAGCTTATAGGGACAATTTGATGACAGATTTCTAAAACAGAAGTCATGGAATACTTAAAAGAATAATCGCAGGAATTAACATGTTCGATCGATCGAAGCGCTCTCGATCGATCGGACAACATCATCATTCAATCGATCGAAATGTCTTCGATTGCTTGACTATGGCCATGGTTCGATCGATCGATCGAAATACCTTCGATCGATCGAGCCCAAGGTTTCTAAAGATTGCATGGAAGAGGTTGGAAATCAATGTTTCATCACATATTTCCAATGTCTAAACTACGAAAACATAAATAAACAAGTACAGGAATAACAAACTAGAGTAATGATAACATATAAACTAATAAACAATGAAATAGAGAAAAGGAAAAGAAAAACCTGGAATAATCTGAATATAACTTGTAATAAACATATAACCAACATGAATCTTCAATAATCTTCAATATAACAATGAAAAAGAGGAAGAAAAATAAGAATCTAACCTAACCTACTCCTAATCTAACCCTAAAACTACCCTAAACTGCTATTTTTCGTGTTCTGTAGCGTCCTCGCTTCGTCTGGCGTCAAAACGACTTATATATAGGGTTCCCGCAGAGTTTACGCAACTTTTGGGTGAATATAAAGTTCGATCGATCGAGCTTAGTTCGATCGATCGAAGGTTCGATCGATTGAACTCTCCTCAATCGCTTAAACTTCTCTGATTTTGACAGCTCTGCGCACCGATGGGAGAATGGCCATAACATTTCACTCGAACCTCAGATTTACCTCCCGTTTGCGGCCACGCGACCGTAACTCAAAGATCTACATTTTGTATCTCTGGGAAAATCTTCCAAATCTGAAGTCTGCATTGTCAAAATTGGCGTTTTCTCAGCTGCTTCTGTTCACTTTTCTTTAGCTCCACTTCATTGATTTGCATTCTAATACCTATAAAACACTACAAAAACATACGGTTTAGCATTACCACAATAAAAAGAACATTGTTATTAGAATGCACCTAAATGTAGAGACTTTGAGGTTAAAAGTATGCATAAAAGACCATATAATACGCTATCAATATGCACTTTTCACCTCGAATCACAAGCCATATATTCAAAGATACCGCAGCTGAGGCCCTTGTACAATTTACTGCGTCATCAACCACTGAGGCCGATGCTCCTGCTCCAACAGCAGCTCCAACCCGGCATAAGCAAATTGCGAAGAGACCGACCCGTAAGCCAGCTCCGGGCAAAGGGCCTGCTCAAAAGAAGAAGAAAGCAACACCGGCCTCAACGACTCAGGTTAATTCTACATTTTTTTTACCTATTAAGCCCGATGGCATTATTAATTTCTAATCCTTTCCTTTTTTTACTCCAGCTCATTGATGAGGACTCTGTAGAAGACCTATCATTGACCGAGGCAGTTCTCCAACCACCACAGATCCAGCCTCAAACTCTTCCCAGTGATATTCCTACATCTCTGGCATCCACAGCGGCCTATCTAGAACGAGTCGCAGTGAGAGTGATGCCACTTCACATTGTTCCACCTCTCACCCCTTCAAGCGGCGACGAAGACAGTGCTCCTACTGGCCATATTCCTGAACAAGTCATTCTCTCCTCTAGCAGCGAGGACGTGGCCGATGCCGGGACTGCTATGGAGGTAGCTGGAGAAGAAGTTGAATAGGCAGCTCTAGCTTTAGTTGGAGCTCCCTTCGGGCAGGATGACACCAGTGCTGCCACCGGATCGTCCTCTCAAGCAACAATGCATCTACCAAGTGAGGCCGATCCTGGCCAAACTTCTGCAGACCCTGTGGCTCCAAGGGTTGAGGGTAGGCGAATGATTCAGGCTCTGTCCTGGGCACTCAACTTTCATAGGCTGCAGAGACCACTACCAGCCCGGGGCCGAAAACAAGTACTGCTCCCTCTTCTTCAGGACTTGATCAGTCGTCCTCTCAACCATCAGCCTCTCAACCAAGTGAGGCCAATGCTCGTCAAGAGATCTCGGCCTCGCTTGGTCCTCACGCCCAGGTATTGTAGCCTCTTTACCTTATTTTAAATGAACTCTTAAAAACATCTTTTGACTCCTATTCTTTTGAACAAGCCATTCCCATAGGTCCTGAGCCGTACATCCCATTCGACGATTTCTTCTCTAGCCTAGACCTAAGAGCTTTTGAACTTGTTCCTCTTGAGCCCGAGGCGGTCTCTCCTTCATGCCTTCAGCAATCAAAAGACCTACTACTTGGGCTTGCTAATCAGGACCTCTCTACTCTTCCTCCTGCTGCTGATGTTGAAGCAGCTTTGAACACCCTCATGGCCGATCCCTCTCTTTCTGACGGGCAGCTATCCCTACTCCGCGAGACACAAGAATGACTCCCAAGCTGCCGCCTCCTGGACCGATTGGCCTTGAAGGTTCAAGCTGATGCAGAACTATACCTGGGATCTCGGCAAAAAGCAGTGAAGTTTCTAGAGGGGGCCAAGGCTAAGTTTGAAGTAGGGAAGGCCTCTCGGGCTCAGGTGCTGGCCAGAGACACTTGGCTGCACAATCGCATCGCTGCACTCAAAGCTCAGCTCGCCTAGTGCGAGGCCGAGGTCGCCACCAATAATGCCACCTTGGGGAAAATTGATGAACTGCTGGCCCAGCTTGGTGGTGACGCCCAGAAGTACAGTGATCAACTACAGGCCAGCGTCCCAATATCCTGAGCATGGGCCCATAAACTTGACAAAGCAAAACGGGATTGGGCTGGAGCTATCAAAACTTGGGAGGACTTAAGGGCCAAACTTAGGAATTTTGGATCGGCCTAGAGGCTGACTCCCATCTTGTATAGCATTTTTTTTTTTCACATTTTTGTAAGTAAGCTGTTCTCAGCTTTATTAATACATAATTATGTTTTCTTTAAATCATTCGGGCTCAGGTTTATAATTGATGAGTTGATCATATTCTAACCCTGGACTTGGTTTGTAGTCAAGATCGATGGTCTCCTACAACGTAGGATAATAGGACTTTAAATATTGGCCATTGATTAGTCGGACATGAACTGTCCCATCTATATCATGTAGCTTGTATGCACCACCTCTCTTGACTTGATTGACGATGAACGGTCCTTCCCAATTGACCGACCATTTACCATAACGGTTATCCTTTTCCCCGATAGGCAACACGGCCTTCCATACCAAATCCTCCGTGCAAAAAGACTTTTCTTTCACCCTATTGTTATAAGCTCGGTTTACCCGTTGCTTTTGCACTTTTAATGAGTCTAAGGCTGTGAGCCTTGTTTCATCAAGCCCCTCTAACTCAACTATCATAGCCTCGGTGTATTCAGCAGGCTCAAGCTGATTCTGTAAAGCCCTTCTGGCTGATCGGACTGTAGCTTCCATAGGTAACATAGCATCATGCCCATAGGTCAGCATGAATGATGTGACCCTGGTACTTGATCTTTTAGATGTTCGATAGGCCCATAGAGCTTCAGACAAGAGCTTGTCCCATTCCCTAGGATTTTCAACGATCATATTTTCAATAATCCCCTTAAGGATTTTGTTTGTCGACTCGGCCTGCCCGTTAGCTTGTGCATAGTAGGTTGTAGAATTGAGAATTTTAATCCCCCTGCTTTCTGCAAAAGTTAACGTTTCCGTTCCTGTGAAAACAGACCCTTGGTCGGCCGTAATTGTCTCTGGTAGGTCGAACCTGTGGATATTATATTCTTCAATGAATTTAATAATGGTGGCCTGAGTCCCCGTTCTTCAAGGTAAGGCCTCAGCCCACTTAGTAAAGTAGTCTGTAGCCACTATGATGAAACAGTGCTGGCCCGATGACGGTGGTAGGACTTTGCCAATTAAATCCATAGCCCATCCTCGGAACGGCTATGGTTTGATTATAGGTTGGAGCTCTTTCGCTGGCACATGCTGGATCGGGCCATGCTTCTGGCAAGCTTGACATCCCTTGACATAACTGATACAATCTTTCAGCATACCAAGCCAGTAATAGTTGTATCTTCTCAGCAACCACTTCATCTTTGTACCGGCCTGATGTGCCCCACAGATCCCTTCATGTACTTCAGCTATTACCTGCATGGCCTGTTTTTTACCTAAACACCTCAAGATCACATCATCACCGATAGGTTTCTTGAAGAATTCTCCATCAAGAATCACGAATCGGACTGCAAATAGTCTGACTCTTCTGTCTACCCTGACATTTGGGTGATTCAGGTATTCAATTATGGGCATTCTCCAATCGTCGTCCTCCATCAAGACCGAATTGGTGGTAATATACCAACCTCTCCTTGCAACGGACGGTAATGATCAGACATGAACAGTGATAACTTGGTCCTCTAAGTTCTTCCCAGAAGACGAGGTTGATCCTATTTTTGCCAGCTTATCGGCCTCGGTATTTGTGGTCCTCGGAATATAACTCACACTAATGTCATCAAACACCTCCATGAGTTGAGTGGCCACAGCGTGGAATGGGCAGAGCTCCCAACTTCTTATCTGGAATTCTCCAACTATCTGTCCGATCACTAGCTCTGAGTCTCCTTTTGTGTGCACGGACGATGCCCCCATTTCAAGGAGTATCTCTAGTCCGATGATAAGCGCTTCGTATTCGGCCTGATTGTTGATGCATTTGAAATTAAGCCAAAATGACATTTTTACCTTCTTGTATTTAGGTGATACAATAACCACACCTGCCCCAGCACCCTCTGCGTTTTTGGAACGATCAAAGATTAATGTCCACGGGACCAAGGACGTGCTTAGCACTTTGGGTGTTAGAGGTAGTTCTCCCAGATTAGTAGGATCTGGGTGATTGGCCAAGAAATTGGCTATGGCCTGGCCTTTGACTGATTGCTATGATCGGTACTGGATGGCAAATTCCATCAAGGCCAAGGTCGATTTCCCAATTCGGCCCCGCATGATTGGTCTTGACAACATATACTTTATCACATCAGTTTGACATATTATGTAAGTTGAAACGGGCAGCATATATGTTCTTAACTTTTGTGAGGAAAAATACAATGCCAAGCATAACTTCTCAATCGGCGCATAGCGCTGCTTGATTGGAGTCAAAATTCTACTTAAACAATAAACGGCCTGCTTGTTGCCTTGCTCATTGTCTTGAGCTAACATACTACCTATGGAACAGTCAGAGGCCGATATATACAACTTGAGGTACCTACCCTTCTTGGGTGGCATTAATACTGGGGAAGCTGACAAATATTGTTTAATCCCTTCGAAGGCTTGTTGATGGCTATCTTCCCATTTGAAGTCTTCATCGGTCTTGATCTTCAATAGTGGGGTCCATACTTGGGTCTTTCCTGCTGACACGAATATTTTTCTGTGTGCGCTTGTGTGCTATACCCAAGTGTAGGTAGACGTGCAAGTAGTAACTGGTAAGACCAGGTCGATCCCACAGGGAAGGATGAGAATTAAATTACTTAGATTAGACTCTAAAAGAAAAGAAAATTCAATATTTTAAGAGAAATGTAGAACACAAAGTTCTACAATTGACAACTACTAAACTTAAAAACAACTAAATTAAATTAACTATTGATTAACTATTTAACTAAAGGAGATTTGGAAACGGTTTTTCTTGATAAAAGAAAGTGTTGGGATCACGCAAAGCCACTATGACTCGGCCATCTACCATGCAAATGCAATTAAGCTCAACGGAGGGCAACTTCTACAGTATCCCGTACTTCTCTAAGGATATAGAATCAATAGTCCTTTCATGACCGGGACTATATCATCACAATTAAGTTCAAAATACACAAAGGTGGTTTAATTCAATAGTTAAGACTCGCACCTACAATGGTGTTAGCATTGAGGGTGGTTTGCAAAATATATTGAAAGAAAATGCCTTAAGGCTTAACGTTTAAAGACTGTTTTGACAAACTGAGCATTTAGGGACAGTTTGATAACGAATCAGTAAAGTAGAAAGTCTTGGAATACTGTATTGAATGTCCTAAAGAATCAGAGATCTCGATCGATCGACGCACTTTCGATCGATCGAACTTGTTCATCTCTCGATCGATCGAAATATCTTCGATCGCTCGAATATGTCTCTGGTCCGATCGATCGAACTACATTCGATCGATCGAACACAGGAATAAAAATACTGCATGGCAGAGGCCTGAAATCACGGTTTCATCGCGATTTCCCAACCCCGGACTACTCAGACATGATTTGGGAAGTCTCAGATTTATTTTTAACGTAAAGGTTCATGAAAGTCATGTTTGTTTGCAAGTTCTTCATGAAAACTATGAAAATCAATGATTTCAACTCATCTAACATACAATACTACGATATGGAAGATTATACTACGAATAAATAAGTGCAGAATGTAAACAAAATAAAACGAAGTAACCTGGAGAAGAGCAACTACTATTAAACCTTACGAAATCCAAGCTACAATGAAATCCTTGATAAAAACCTACAAAATAAGATAAAACTCTCTACTCTCTATGGAAAACTGATGAAACAAAGTATGTGCGTCCCCTTGGGACGTAAACAAAACGATTATATATAGCCTAAACCTAATGCTAGGGTAAAAAAAATCGTTCCTGCTGCATGCGCCAATAATCTGATAAAAGGCACATTCGATCGATCGAGGAACTCTCAATCGATCGAACTTCCAGAAACTGCGATCGCTTGAACTCCACTCGATCGATCGAAACATCGATCGCTCGAACCGTGTTCGATCGCTCGAACCCTATATTTCAGCTTTAAGTTGTCTTCATCTAGACTAAGCACTTCCTTTTATCAACAGTCTTCAATCTTGTGCACACCAGCAGTAATCTGCACAAATAATCACTAAAACAATACCACTTATCATAGTTTAATCAATTTGTGCAAAAACTGATATTGTAATTCAAACTGCAGATAAACAGGGGAATTGTAGACTTTTCTAGTGTATTTTCCTCTTTTAGCGCGGTTGTATTTTACAAATACCCCCTCTTTTCACCTGCACAATTAGATCTAAATCTTCTCAGGAAATTGATCTGCCCGAGCAATCTCTAAAGCCCTTTCTTGTTAGTTGGTGGCTTTGCTACCTAGATAGCCCGAGCCTTATTTTTATCAACCTCTATCCCTCTTTGTACACTAGAAACCCTAGGAAATTCCCTGCTGTGACACCGAAAGCACATTTGAGAGGGTTCATCTTTAGTCGGTGAGCCCGCATTCTTTCAAATGCCTTTTCCAAGTCTCTCAGATGATTGACGTTAACTCCTGACTTTACCAACACGTCATCGATATAAACCGCCATGAATTGTCCAATCATATCATGGAAGATTGAATTCATCGCCCATTGATAGGTGGCTCCAGCATTCTTCAGACCGAAAGGCATGACAACCCACTCAAAGGTTCCAATTGCCCCCGGGCATCGAAAAGCAATCTTCGAGACATCCTCTTCGGCGATGTAGATCTGGTTGTACCCCGAGTGCCCGTCCATAAAGGATAAAATTTTATGTTTGGCGGCCGAATCAATTAATTGATCGGCCATGGGCATAGGATACTCATCTTTCGGGGTGGCTAGGTTTAGGTTTCTGAAGTCAATGCAGACCCTCAGCTTCCCATTCTTCTTCACTACCGGGACCACATTCGAGACCCATTCAACATACCGAGCTGTCCGAATGAATCCAGCGTCCAGTAGTCTCTCAATATCCTCTTTCACCTTCAGAGTTACTTCTGGTGACATCCACCGAGGTAGCTGCTTGAACGGCCTGAACCCCGATTTAATTGGTAATTGGTGTTCCACCAGTTCCCTAGATAACCCTAGCATTTCATCATAATCCCAGGCAAACCAATCTTTGTACTTGTGCAAGAGTGTAATCAACTCGGCCTAACACTACAGATCTAGCATCTGATTCAGATAAGTAGGTTTGTGCTCTCCTTCTTTGCCTAGGTTGACTTCCAATAGGGGGTCTTAGACATCGGCCTTTCAATCATTAAGCTTTGTTGTGGCCGTTTCCAATTCGTCTATTTGAATCTCTTCCTCCCTTGGCGTTTCTTCTTCATAGATACAATCAGCTAGATTAATCATTCCGTCAACAGGGCCAATTTCCAGTCTTCTATCGGCCAGGTATGCACACCATCTAGCCATGCTGGCCTTTAGGGTCAGCAGTTTTCGTTCTTCAATGATCGATGTCTCCATTAACGTCTTCCTTTTCGATGATCTCAATCGGCCTTGATTCTTCAGTCCAACTGAGGTTATGGTAACACGTCTTTATATCCAATGTATTTCCTTTAAGGAAGGTAGCTGTATTCGATCTTCCCATTTTGTTAAGACCCAGTAACTTGACTGGACCGATATCATCTTCGTATAAGACTGCATCGGCCGTTTGCACACGAGCTACGAATGGCTTTGTATCTGCTCCAACCACTTCTACCTAGTCGCCTTTCCAGAAAATCAGTAACTGATGGAGTGTGGAACGAATGCAATAATTTGGGTGTATCCAATCTCGGCCGAGTAATGCATTATAAGCCGCTGAGGTTTCTACGATAAAGAAGGCAGTCATGATCGTTTTACTGCCAACGGTCAGCTCAAGGGGTAGGATACCCTTGGTTCTTAAGGGTGCCCTCGTGAAGCTTTGAACGTTCATTTCGGTCAGAATTAGCTCCGACTCGGACTTCTAAAGGATTCTCAACATTATTTAAGGCATAATATTGATGGTAGACCCACCATCAACCAGTATTCTATTTATCGGGACCCCCTCAATATGTCCTTTCACGTACAACGGCTTCAAATGCTGGGACATCTGATATGTGGGTTTCTCGAAAACCACTTTGACTGGTCCGTAATGCTTCACCCCTTTTTCAGTATGATGTCCCTTCAGCCTCAAAAATAGTGATCTTGGGCCGGTCAGTCTGCTCATCGGTGGCATCCACATTCTTGCTCGTGGCTTCCACCACATTAGGTTTAACGGTCTCTCCCCCGTTCCAGAATACATCTTCTATCATGGCTGAGTCCTTGGTCAAGCCCTCCATTACATCCCCTTCCATGGTGCAGTGCCTTGGCCATGAAGGTCATAGGCAAAGTAAACACCATGTTAGATGACAGGCTTACTGGCATAGTTTTGAATTGTATTGGCGAAGTACTGGAGTCCGACAGATCACCATCGGATTCCATACTCATCTTGTCCGATGTGGGCCTGCATCCATCCTGTGATTTTTTCGGTCTGAATCTTTCCTTCAGGTGTCCGGTAGCAGTATGCATCGCCCCGGCCTCTCCGTCACAATATGGTTCTGCCTCAGCTATGAGCTCGTGGGTGTCGGGCAATGGCAATGTATGCGCTGTGGGTTTAGGGGCGTTTACAGCCCGATTGTTCCAGTACTGGCGCTCCTGCTCGGCCTGCCTCATGCGTTGATACCTCCTTATTGAGACCTGCTATATTGTGGCCGTGTTGGGAATTTGGAATGCTCAGCCCTATGCCACCTCCCGTCTTCCATCCGGGGTGGCAACACCATCCTTGGGCTCCTGTTTGAGGCTGATGAGCTTGTTTTCAACTTAGGCTTTAGAATTGTCCTAGTACCTCTTGCCTCGAATCAACCTAACTTACTTAGGCCGGTTTGCGGAGCCAAGGAAGGTTTTTCCCCCCACTCGGGCTTTGCCTGACCCTGCCAAGGCAGTGACAACCTCTCATATACAGATCTTCTCGGGCTTGGCTCCCGATGCTCATTGCCTCTTAGCCTCTTACTCGGGCTAGAGACCTTTTTTTTTATATCAGCCTTGCATCTTAGGCAAAGGCCTTGTTCGACGTCGAAGATCCGCTATCAAGTTATCGGTATCGGACCTAGTGGTTTCTTCCTCAGCTTTGTGGCTCTTTTCTTTACGTTCCTGATAACTTCTTTGGAGGTCATGTATCGTCACTTTCGGCCTATCTGTGGCTGAAATGGCGATTTGTTTCCCTTCCCTCTGCTGTGGAAAAATTTCTTTGTCGGTCAAGTCTATCTTCGGCCTTGGCCTTGTTAGCCTGGTTAATCGGGCATAACCATATTGGTACTGATGATTTGAGGAAACAGATTTGCGTCAATCCCCATATCCTTGTCCGAAAACTTGAAAACTCATTTTTCCACATTTTCCTGTATAACATTACGAAAAACAACGCAATTATTAGTGGAGTGCTTCCAGGAATTGTGCCACTTGCAGTATTCTTTATTTTTTAGGTCATCGGCCTTGGGAATTCGATGGCCTACACCCATCTTGATCACTTTATCGGCCAATAAGGCATAGAAATATTTGATCAGCCATGGTTATATCAAAAGTATAATTTTTTCCCGCCTCAAACTCCATCTTCTTTGCAGCGGCATTATTATTGATAGGTTTATTTAAGGCGTTACATACGATTGGCCGTTTGCAGATTAACTCGGCCATATCGCTCTCGGTTTCGAGGTCACACTCCGCTAGGTGGACCTCGTAGTTAGGGTCTTTATAATACGTCCCTTTAGACGAGTTATTCTTCTCCTGCTCATCCAAAAGGATGCGCTCATAACGAGCGGCCAGGGTGGCCAGCTCGAATAAATCACGGAAGTCAGTTCCTTCAAACCTTTTGCGAAGTTCAAAGGACATGCCCCCCATAGCCATTTTAGCATATTCTTCCTCAGGCAAAACCATCTTGCAGTGATATTTTGCCTTACGAAAATGGGCTATGTAGGTTTCTACAGTTTCTCCTACTAATTGCATCATCCTGGACAGGTCTGCCAGGGATGTTTCGGGCTCAATCCTATAGAACTGGCCGTGAAATAACTCTTCCATCCCTTGCCAAGTTTGCACTGAATTGGAGGGGAGATTGGCATACCACAAAAATGCCATGCCTGTTAGCGAATTTGGAAATAACCTCAACTTTAATGGGTCACTACTACCCACATGGCCGAATTGAACAATGAAACGGCCAATATGCTCCACCGAAGACTGTTCACTCTCTCTAGAAAATAGAGTGAAGTTTGGCACATTGTACCCCTGGGGAAATATGACCTGGTCAATTTTGGGGGGATACGACTGTCTGTACGTCGGCCTCTCCAATCTTCTTATAAACAGGCCATACTCTTCGTGTGTGGCTGCTACCAACTCCTCCCTATTGATGGGTCGTGGAGCTACGGGCTGAACATTCCTCATCAGGGGTACCAACGGCGGTGACAACTGCTATTGATTGTTTTTGGCTTGATGGGTCCAAAACCCACCGTTGTTTCTTTGCGCCCCAGTAGCGTGACCTGGAGGTTGCGTGTGGCCGAATGAACTTTCAGTAGGGCCTGTTGATCGACCAAAACCCGGCATTGCCGATCCATTGGGATCGGTGACTATCGATTCGCCAGCCATTCTGGTCTGTGATTCAGATTGCTTGCCTGAGCCATTACCCTCCCTAAGGTTCGGACAGATGTAGGGTGGGTCTTTTGGCTTATTGGACTCGAGCAATGTGCCAGAGCCCGATCCGTTGACTTGCTCTTTGCCGCCTCTGGCCTTATAGGTCTCTATCAGCCTTCCAATCATGTCCGACAAGCGATCCAATTTTACGTGGGTGGTCCTTGTCTCCATGACCAGGTCCGCTTGACTCTTATGAACATCGGTCGTTTGGTTGATGACAACCTTGACATTGCCCATTGATCCTATTAACGCGTTGTATTCCTGTTACATGGACTCAACGTTCACTCTCATGGCCTCCGAAATTGCCTCAAGAGTGACACTGCCGTCTTGTGGGGAATGGCCGACACTTTCCTCCATAGGTGGGTCCATGGGAGAATCGCCTTGGCCGTTCTTCGTTATCTGTTTATCTTTCTTTAGAGGCATGGCTTGACAATGTGGGTCCCATCGGGCGTGCCAAAATGTTTTCTACGTAATTTGCGCGGGCGTGCTAGAGCCAAACGGGCTCGGTGTGTGTGTGCGTGCAAACTAATTTCCTAAACGCTTGTGTGAGTGATATACAAGGCTTTATGAATCTGACTTTCTAAACGGCGATTGTGTGCAGTGAGTAGGAAAGTACCCTCACCATAAATTCTTTAGTAGTACTGCAGCGCACAAGCTAAACAGTGTTAAAGAGTTTACAAGGTAAACAATCACAAAAGGATTAATAAAAAATAGATTTTATTAAGTGTTTGGAAAAAATAAACAGATCTAAAGAACAAACCAGAACAGGCTGATTATCCAAAATAACAAAAAGAAATAACAAAAAGGCAGATCTATTTGCTATGAAGGCTGGAAAACACAAAGATTTGAATGCTTTGAATGCTTTGAACACTTCGAATGCAGTTTGTATGCTGTTTCAAGATGACGCAGAGTGCCTTGTATGCTTGGCCTACTTCCATATTTATAGCGGCCATGGATAACTTCTGATTAAGAAAGGACTCCTTAGCTTACGCCTTAAACTATATGACTGATTGGCTGATGGTGGAAGAATCCTTCTCAATCTCTGACTCCTACCTTATCCAAATTCTGATTGAATCAATCCCATTAATTTAGGGATTAACCTTCTAAACCCAGCTGGACGTGATCAGATTCTCTTCCTAAACGGACTCTTGCTTCCTAAAAATCTGGGATGACGTCGTCCTGACAGCTGTGAATAGCATCGCCTTCCCCTTTCAATCCATCGGCCTTGTCAACTACCTCTTCCAGCTGAATCAGGCTTAACTAATTTCAATGCTTTCTTTCATGTCCGATTACCTACTTATGGCCGATCGGACTCATACAACCATCCTTCATTACACGGTGTCCGATCAGCCTTCTTGCTGCTTTTAATCCCCCATCGGGCTTATGCTCTATTAGGTTATGTTATTCCCGTGTCCGATTCACATCATTCATGCCCATCCTTCCAATCGGGCTCATACCACAACACCCAATAGCCTGGTGCCTACGATCGGGCTTACAATCTCCACTTGAGTCCGATGAGTCATTGATTCCCTGAGCCGGCCTCCCCTCTATCCGACTTCATGCCACTCGGGCTCAAAAGCCTTGATGGTTTTTAGGTGCAATCACCTACAAGACTGGATTTGATAGATGTCAAACCATTAATGGCAATATCAACATGGTTGTCATTTATGCCTTCGAACTCTTGATTTATAAATCTGTCGAACTCAACGGGCAACAATATGATTCGATGATTTTCCATTATTTGTGCTATTGAATAAGCCCAGATATTGAGCAAGTAATCCAGCTATTTCTTTTGAGGGGGCAATTGCAAATGCCATCCCGGACCCGCCAACCATTCTCGCGAACTATGAAAAATACAAATGTAGTCGAGAAAGAAAAGGCCTTACCATTTGATGAATTCTTGAAGTTTAGCAGAAGAGAATAGAAAGCATGGCCAACAGTGAAGGTGGTTATGTTGGCGAGCTTAACCACACCATCAGAATTGACCTCTGCGATAACATTTAGGCTCCAATTACTGTTGAAACTGTAACCACCATCATTAGAGGTCATCACCAATTTGATTAGGAGGGGGACCATTTTATGGGTGTTGAAGAATATGAGTGAAGATTTGTTTTGAACTTTAATTTTTTGTTGTGTACCAAGATTGTAGTCATGGATTATAAAATAAAAAGGTATAAAAATTGTTAGTTCTAAAAATGTCTTGGATGGGTGAATTATTAAGGTGACAATTTGAAAAGTACCGGACGCTGTATACGTGGACAATTTGACAAAGCAATCACTGGTATCCAATGAAAGTTCATTCTGGTTTTGAAGTCAAGTGATATATTGGTGACTGATATATATATGGACAAGCTTAGTCCAATTTGGCTCCTCATCCCCATCTTTTTCCTAGTGCCCTTGTTTGACAAGGAGTTGGCTAGCCCAGATTCTAGCACCAAAACTTTTGAACCCTACAAAGACATAAGGGACTAGTAACAGGTGTATTAGTTTTTAGGGTTAATTACACGGAGTTCCCTTGAGGTTTGATGAAATTACACGGATCTCTATTTTATATTACAAAATTACACAGACCTCCTTTGAGGTTTGGATTTACATTACACACACCTTTCCTCTAGATTGTAAAATTTACAGAGAGACCTCCCTTTTTAATTTACAAATGCCAAAAATACCCCTAGTTATAAAATAAAAAAATTTTAAAAAATCCAATCTCCTCTCTCTCTCTCCCTCTCTATTGTATGTACATACATACATACATACATACATACATACATATCATATCATGTACACGGACCATGCATACATACATACATATATACATACACTCTATATACAGTATACATATAGCCATTGACTATATATATAGATACATGTATACATTTTCGAGGTGAGTTTTGTATTATGGGTTTAGATCTTAGGTTTTTATAACAAATTGATTTTGAGTTTAAATCTTAGAAAGAAATTAGTTTTTGGAGTAAATTGATTTTGGAATTAAATCTTAGTAACAAATTAATTTTGGGTTAAAATTTTTGATATTTGAACAAATTCATATTCATATATATATATATATATATATATGTATGTGTGTGTGTTTGTGTGTGTGTGTGTGTATGTTCATGTATTATGCATGTACTTACATATCTATATCTATATAGATACACACAGTAGAGAGAGAGAGAGAGAGAGAGAGAGAGAGAGAGAGGTGTGTAGTCTTAGTAAAATGGTAAACAAAATAAGGATTAAATAGTAAATTCATGCTAGAGGGAAGGTCTTCATAATTTGCAATATAGAGGTCAGGTCCGTGTAATTTTGCCAAACCTTAAGAGAGAGCTGTGTAATTAACGTACCCTAGTTTTTAATAGGATTATATATAGGAGAGTGGAGTTAGAAAGAAATCAGCAATATACAAAAAAATTACTATTAAACTTAGAAAACCAATTAGCGAAAGCACAATTATCATTTTTTTTTTCTTTTATCTATTTTTTGTCAGCTATAAATTTAAATCATGAACTCTGCAAAATGCCTGATGATGAGTGACAACATGGGATTTAGTGAAGGATGATGTAGTAGAAGAAGAATTTGGTAGTAACGATGAAACTAGAGAATACATATTTTATCTAAGAACAAGAAAGTTTGAGGTGAAAATTGCTTTGAAAAAGATGAAACCCGGCAAGACCTTAGGACCTGATGGTATCCCCATTGAGGTTCGGAAATGCTTAAAAGATATGCAGGTGTCTTGGCTTACAAATTTTTTAAATAGGATTTGAATGACTAGAAAAATGTCGAATGAGTAGAGAAGAACATTCTAGCCTATATATAAGACTAAATAAGATGTACAACAATGCAAACAACTATACAGGTATTACACTGATGAGCCATACTATGAAGCTATGGGAGAGACTGATTGAGCATCGCTTAAGAGGCACAACAACGGTGTCAGAAAACTAGGCACATTCAAAATGAGATCTCATGGTGTATGTTGTTCACAGATGCTATTGCCTTGGCTGATGAGACTAAAGGGTCACTCAGCACTATACTTAAAACTTGGAAAGAAGCATTGTAGACAAAATGGCTTAAATTAAGTAGGACAAAAACAGAATACATGGAATGTAGCTTTAGTAATAGTGGAAGTAAAGACAACGAAGAAGTGAAGCTCCAAAAAGCAGAACACATACCAATGAACACTTTCTCTATATAGGTTCAATGATTAGTATAAATGGAGAGATTGGTGATGATGTGACTCATAATTAAAGTAGGCTGGCTCAAGTGGAGTAGTGCTTCCTGCATATCATATGACTGAAGAATACTAGCGAAATTAAAAGGAAAATTTTATAGGACAAATATTAGGCCAGCTATGCTCTACGGGACAAAATGTTGGACAATTAAGAAACAAAATATTAGCAAAATGAGTGTAGCTGAGATGATGATGCTAAGATGGCCGTGTGGTAGTAAGACTAGGAAAGCTAGAATTAGAAATGAGTGCATTCGAGAGACTATAGGCGTGACACAAATTGAGGATAAGTTAAGAGAGAATAGACTTAGATACTTTGGCCATGTGCAACGAAGTCCTGTGAATACACTAGTCCGAAAGAGTGATAAGATCGTACTGCCTGGAGTTGTTAGGGTATGGCAAACTTAGACTAATATGGGAGTATATAGTGCAATAGGATATAAATATGTACAATATAAATGAGCATATAGCTCTCGATTGTGCGAAATTATAAAAAAAATGATCATACAATCCATCCCAATTAATTGAGACACAAGACTTGGTTTGATTTGATTTGATTTGGTTTGGTTTATTGTAGTTATAAACTCTGGGGTAATTCGTACAAATGGTTAATAGATAACAAGTTGTTTTATGCAGAGCCATGATAAAACTATGAATTTTTATAATTACACATGTAACTTTTCCATATTTTATTGTTTGCATTGAAAAACTGTTCTGCTATTCATTCTGTTTTTGAATAGATTGTACCCATAATTAGTATAGATAGTGTAACGTGTGACATATCCCAACAATGAAACCTATAATTTGGAAAGTCAGTCTGCTTGAGGTCGATAATATATATCTTCCAAACACTAATCATAGTGATGAAAGGATGAGTAATATTTCAATGGTTTTGGATTATAGGCAATTAATGTGGGCAGTTTTCATGTGATTACTTGTAAGATTACACATTTATTTATTTATATATGTATATACATATATTTTGTTTTTTGTGTTTTGATAAAATACCAAAAATAAAAATTTTATGGTCTTACAAGTAGCCACATGGATGCTGCCTATAACAGTTGCCGAGTATCCAGTCCCTACTTCAATAGCCTTCTTTTGATTATTTATTTATTTATTACAACGGGAAGGGATAGGGGCCGAATACTGTACTTATGCAATAGAGGAGTCTAAGACCCAACTCGACACCAAACGACTATACTGACTTTGCAATTCCGATGGACATTTTTGATGGATCTAAATTTCTCTAACATCAAAATGGAGCATGAATTTTTTTAGCACATCTACAAGAAATGCAAATATTTGAAGAAGAAACTAGGTGAAAGACCTTAAAATTACTAGAAAAGCAAAGGAATACGTGAATACACTGCATTACTCTGATAGGTCTACTGGTACACAAATGCCTAAAGTTCACCATTATATGTACACAGTAATACAATGCATTAATATTAGCATATATATCACTAAATACAAATCACTCATTTATTATAAGGTGCTAGATTGAATAGAAGTATGTAGATTAATCACGGCCCCCAGAGAGAATTGATTCTGCTACAGAGGATGTGTGTGAAAAGGTCTTATCCATAGTAGAAGAATACGAAAGTGCAAACTCATCAAAGCCATCACGGTGTGCGAAATGTATGCCAGAGGCTGATATGCCAAGCATTGTCAATTCCGGCAAAGCCACATCACCCTCCAAGTAGTGTACAATCTGCCTCATACTTGGCCTAGCCGCCGGCTCTGAGTGAGAGCAAAGCAGGCCAAGCTTTAAAACCAAATCCACTTCCTCTGCTTTAAAATTGGAGCCCAAATTTGGATCAATTAACCCAATAACATTGCCTTCGCTCCAAAAGGCGAAAACCCGGTCAACCAATGTTAGATCGTCAGTTGGTGCTCTTGGCTCTATTGGCCTTCTTCCACAAGAAACCTCAAGCAAAAAAGCCCCAAAAGCATAAACGTCGGTGCTCGTTGTGGCCTTGCCGGTTCTAGTTTGTTCGGGTGCAAGATACCCCAAAGTCCCCAACACTTTGGTTGTTTGAGGATCAGTTCCGTGATCATACAATCTTGCTAGCCCAAAATCTCCCAATCTTCCATTCAATTCATCATCCAAGAGTACATTACTAGCCTTGATATCTCGGTGAACCACAACTTGTTCCCACTCTTCGTGAAGATACAAAAGGCCTGATGCTACGCCTTTGATGACCCGAAATCTCTGGCTCCAATTCAGGGTGACCTTTGGTTGGTCAAATAGAAACTTGTCTAGACTTCCATTAGGCATGTAGTCATATACCAAAAGTAACTCTCCTTTTCGCCGGCAATAGCCCAAGAGTTGTACCAAGTTCCGGTGGCGTAGCCGCCCAATACTTACAATTTCTGCTACAAATTCTCTCATCCCTTGTCGTGATTCATGAGAGACCCTTTTAACAGCTACTACAATTTTAGAATTGGGTAACACACCTCTATAGACCCTTCCAAATCCCCCACTTCCCAACAATTCTTTATCTCTAAATCCTTTGGTAGCTCTATATAGATCTTTGTACTTGAACCTATGAGGCCCATAGTCAAGTTCCCAATCTTCAAGCACTTCAGCAAATTTTCTCTTCCTTCTTATGTAATAAACTGTGCCTGAGACAATTGTTGACACCAAAAAGATTGAAATCATCGGCAACCCAATTGCCAAAACTCTTGATATCTTCTTTGGCCCAATTCGAGGAAGCTTAGGAAGTTGAGAGTGATCAAGTGCTTGGGCCTGCCCATTGATCTTAAAACTCCATCCAAGAACATAGTGTGATGTTGGGACTGAACCAGTAGATGACGAAAATCCAACATACATGGTTTGACTAATAATGGGCGAAAGGTCTAGAGGCCATGACAATAGTGGCCTGTTTGGCTTGTGGGAATTGATGGGAGCTAATGAGACACTGATATGCTTCTTCACACCATCATATTCCACCCAAACTTGCATTGGTTTTCCACTAATGAGTGTCAAATTCTGAAACCCACGATTTTTATCATCATAATAGCCTGCTGGCTGGGATGTCACAGAAACTAACCCATTTACATCGATCCCAACATGGTTATCATTGATATCTCCGAACTCTGTGCTCTGAATTGTATCGAGCTCTACAGCGAAAAAATCGTTAGTGGAATTGTCATTGTTGGTCTTATTAAAAAGACCAAGATGATGACTTGCAAGAGCACCGGGGAGTCTTCTTGTTGACGCAATAACAAAAGCCAACCCATGGCCGCTCCAAGATTGGTATTCGGAGATTATGGCGAAAATGAAAGTGGTAGAGAAAGAGAAAGTGGTTGAGCTGTTTGATGAGTTCCTGAATTGGATCGGGGCATGGTAGAAGGCGTGACCCATTTGTTGTGTGCTCTTGTTGGTGAGCTCCAACAGACCATTATGGTCCAACTCGGCTACGCCGTCAAGGCTCAGGTTCGCTGGTCGGAACCCATTGAAGGTGAAACAAACATTTTCACTGGCTGCTAAGCCGAGTAGTACTACAACAACAATGTCAACAAGAAGTATTACAAGCTTCAGAGACATAGCTATGGGTCCTCAAAACCCGCACCTTTCCTTTTTTCTTTTATTTTTTTTTTGGGGGTTGGGGGCCAGTTTACAACACTTTGCAATTAGGATTAAGAGGCTGTTTGGGTACCGCAATTGTGGTCCCAAATCTGAGTTTTAAATTCCATAGTGTAGATTGTAGGTATTTGGCTAATTATGACAAAAAAAAATTCACATTTTTCAATTCTTCAAATCAGCTTTGAAATCACGATCTCCCAAAGCGGGACCAACCCATGTTGGCTATCGTGGTCCACAGGTTCTGTGGCTTGTTATTATGACTTTTTGTGTGTTAACAAATTCTAGTTGGGTGATGGCCCATGGGCATTGATATTTGACCAAAAAAAAAAAAAGTGGGCATTGATATTGGGGACCACATGAATCCCTTGTTTATTAATTCTATCTTATTAATAAATAAAAATATAGGGATACACACTAAACGACACACTAAACGACACATCAACTTTATATGCATGTACCCTGTATTCTGTAAGTGATGCACAGAAAAGTGTGAAAAATTCAAACAGCACAGGGTACATGCATTTAAAGCGCAGTGTGTCGTTTGGTGTGTATCCCTATCATTTTTGTTAACAAATTTAAATGTGTAATCACTGTTTAGGGGAAAAGCTAGTTAATATTTATTAATATAAAATCAGATTATTACTAATGCTAGTATAATTAGCAAACACATAAGGATTGTAGGCTTGTAGCCCTCATTTGACGAAAGCTGTCAATGTATGTATTGTAAATGTCTCAACAGTTCTACAAATGTAACTCTAGTTTTGAGTGGTTCAAGTTGTTGAATGCCTTTTCGTTTAATAAGTATTTGTTACATAGTGATTTTGGTGACATAAGATCACAAACCGCGTATTCACTTATTCATGCATGTGCTCCTGTAGTTTTAGAAAAGCTTAGCCGATGAAAAACTTTATCCCCGCGTAAACATGGTACATAACCAATTAAGTGTATTAATAGGCACACGTATCAAATACTTACTCCTTTTTTTTTTTTTTTGGTTACAAATCCTTATTAGGGTTAAATTGCTAACACGTACCACACATGCAGAGTCACGGGAGGTCTAGTGCGGGCTGCCACTCAAATTTTTACAATTATCTTTATCCCTCTATGCGTTTTATTGAATACGCATTTATGTGTCTCTCAACTTACTGTTTAAATTAACCAAGTTCCTTGTGGCCGAGTGGTAAGCTTCTTGGGTGTACTATCCAAGAGGTTTAGTGTTCGAGTCATGGGGAGCGTGGCCACTGGAGTATTCACCCGGCGCCTCCAGGCCTCGGGGGATTAGTCGAGGTGCGCGCAAGCTGGCCCGGACACCCCCCATTACCAAAAAAAAAAAAAAAAACTTACTGCTTAAATTTTTTGCCCTTTATATTTTATAATACATGCATTTTGTGTCCTTCCCATAAATTTTTAATTTACCCAGAAATTTTCACTGTGATCCTTCAGGTTTCTCAATTTTTATTCAAACTTAACATCTTATTTACTCAATTAGCCAAAAATATTTTAGTCCTTATAGATGTTCTTTTTGCTCACACTAAGGATTCTTAGCTAGTAAAAAAATATTAATAATAAGAATACATTTTTGCTCACCACAAAATTGCTCAGCTTTTGCTTACCCTCTTCTCCTATTGACTAATGCAGTAGGGTTCAAAATTAAATAAAAATTAATTAATAGTATAAAGTAATGAGCCCACTGCATTAGCCAATGAGAGATGAGAGTGACAGTTTTAGAATGAGTAAAAACAAAAATATACTCAAATAATAAAGCATATGAAAATAATTTTTCAAAAGAGGTATGAAAATGTTCGTTTATCATTCAGTAATATATTTTATTCTTCAACCCACTATGTGTGAATTTCAAGAAAAAACCACAATTTTTAAATTTAAAAAATATTGTACTAAAAAGAAAAAAAAAACCCAAGCCAAGTTGTTTGTCCTTAACCTCCATATTTTGGGTTTTTGCCCCCACTTAGAGCATCTCCAATGGGAAGAGGTAAAAGTGCTAGGTAAAAGTGAAATTTAGCTCATCAAATAGTGCAATGTCTAGTCCATTAAACTAATCTTCTCCAATCACACTAGTCAAATCCACTAGTCATTTATGTTGATTTGTATTTTTTATTTTTATTCAAATAAGAAACTCATTATAAATGAATAAAAATTAAAAAAATGGTGGTTGAAAGGGATCTCTACATTTTGGCTCTTAACTTTCACACTCTTCATTTTAGCTCTTAAATTTCACACTCTCCATTTTACCTAATTATTTGACTTCTTCATTGAACCATCTATTTATCAAATTTACTGAGCAAAATGGTGGTTGGAAGGAATGACTCTCTATTTACCTCTCCCATTAGAGATGCTCTTATGTGAGGAATCTAATCTAGCTGTTACCTTCTTGTTCAACCACATAAAATTGGAAGTCATGTATCCACATTGATGTCGATATTTATGGTCGGTCTGTCTCGTACACGCGGTTTGAAAAGTGTTGCAGCCATTGGATTCAATGTCGGCTGTATGCCAAGAAATATGAGCAACATGCCAACGAATAACTGGTCAACTGAGTACTTAGGCAGAAGTCACTGCGGGCATGATACACGCACCACGAGAATTTTATGACTCTCATATGACTACAGTGCGACTCGTATCTAACAACTTAATGAGGTGACTTGACAGGAAGCCATGTGTAATTTAAATTATAATGAGCAATGTTAAGTGCACAATGAATATATAATTAATTATACAAACCCATTTAGTTAAATATTGAACTTTATACTGAAAAACTTGTATATATAAAAAAAGATGTGTACAAGTTTTTTAGCATAAAATTTAACCTTATGCTGTATATTTGTACAATTAATTGTGCATTTTATTATGCTTCTAGCATTTTTGATCTCCAAATAGGGCATGCGCGCATGATACATGCATCTCTCAGCCATTTAGATCACTCAGTAGTGGATGACAAAAATCTTATATGAGAGCAAAATAGTCAGTCATAGCAAGAGTAAGACTTTCGGCAAAATTAAATATCACAAACACAATTTACAATTATTATAATGTGTCTATCTATTTATGTTAGTGGATCTCACAATATCAGGAGACCTCATCAGAAGAGAGATAGACACATTATTGTGTTTGTGGATTGTGTGTGAGAGATTTATTTGTACTCAAAAGCTTACTCTAAGGTTAAAAAACCACATTGATTTGTTATACGGATGGATCTCTCAGCCATTTAGATCAGTCACAAAAATCATATATGAGATCAAATAATGTCAATCATGATAAGGTTAAAAATTATAGTGGTGTTGTACAAAATCACACTACAACTGGTAAAATAGGTCACTATTCTTGGCCATAAGCTTTATAACGTTATTTGGTGGAAAATATTGTAATCATGTGACAAAATTTTGTAACTTGTAGAGAGAAGATTGTAACCATTTCAAGCGAATATTGTAACTTGGACACGAAAAATTATAACTTCTCTAAACATGAACCTAAAGAGCTTGAGGTAAACGTGTATTTGATATGTACTCTCTCGGTCCAATATTTTGAGTCTAGTTTCAAGATTCTAGGTGTCCCAAAAACAGTCAATTTTTTCATAAATTATTTTTTTTTTGAGATGATTTTGCAATTTTCTCTACAAAAACTAATGCAAATCTATTAGATTTTGAAATTTTTTTTTTAAAACTAATGGACATAAATGAACTAATTGCTTGCCCAATTAAGAGAACCAGATACCCAAAACAGACTCAAAAAATGGGACAGAGAGAGTAAATTTTTATATTATTTTTGACATGTAATTAATTACTCCCGCGTCTTGAAGTTATTATCACACTTTCTATTTTGAGATATCCTAAAATAATTATCATCTTTGAAAATTCAAAACTAACTATTCGCAAATTTTCTCGTTTACACTTCCTCAAATTTAAATTGCATTCAATACAAAAAAAAAAAAAAAAAAGAGACATGCAATAACTATGAGGGGCAGTTTTTGGAAAATGAAAATTATAGGCATGCAATAATTATGTTCCTTAAAAAGTTAGAGTTCCAAAATGTGACAATAATTTTGAAACGGTGGGAGTATATAGTTTAATGAAGTGTGCAAAAAACATAGACTTCAAAAAAAAAATGTTATTGAACAATGAGAAACCTTGCAAATAATCAGAAGAAATTGATTAATTCTAAATAAGACTATAGTGCTTAAGCGCCATTCATCCATCCATCGGATGCTGTCTAAATAGGAACACATTACTTAAACACCATTCTCCAAGAGTAGCTAAAGGGAGTTGTCAATGTCATTATACTTGTAACAACTAGTGATGATACCAAAATTTGGGTAAGAAAACAAGAAAAAGTAAAGAGGAGAGTTGTATGTGGCTCGGCTCTGTTAATGAATAAACCTACATCCACGTGGTGTGTCGGAGCACCTGCACTATGATGTGAAAATCGCCGGGGGTCTTTGCTGAACCAACAATGGCTTGGAGCTACTAGAAACCTGCCGGTGAGAGTATGAGTGCAATAGAAAGTTGCGATTCTATTGGGTACAATGCCATCCTCCTGAAAGGGGTGAGTGGGCTCTTTTATATACACAAGAGTCCACTCGTACAAGGTAACTGGCCTGATTAGGCAGTACAATCAAATCGGGACTTATTAGCACAAATCATGGGAGTCTCCTAACAAGATTAGGGAACTATCTACTCTTTCCATAAGACTTCTAACCGAGATAGGAAACTATTTGGGACGTTCTAGATCATGCCACGAAGAACTCCTGGACAACCTCTACGACGGGGCGAACCCAGGCAAAGTTCTAGACCCGTTGCCTGGGGATCGGGCGATACCGAGCGGTTCTGGATACACGACTCGAGATAGCCACGCATCAAGTACAATTAACGAGCTACCTGGCACTCCTTGCTGAAGTGGCAGAGATTAACCCTTGATGAATGTTATTGTAAGTATCAGCTGCCCCCCATTTTCTGAGGCTGATATGATGCTTCATCGAATGAGAGTTGGAAATGTGTATGGCTTTGAAAACTATTCGGGACACTACCCAGGACATTACTCAGGGTCGAGCCGGTCACCTTTGTCAACTGAGACCCGGACCGAGCGTTTCCCCCGGGCCTTATGGTCGGTACTTGCTATGTGTCAGAGAGTTATTGCTCAAGTTGGGATCCAACGAGACTGGTGCAAACGCAATCAGATAGTTACATCGTAACCGAATCATTCGATCGCGCATTTAATGCGCGCTCCTTTTGAGGCACTACTTGGATTGCTCGAGGTGACAACTGGCGACGTTTTTGGCAGGAACTATGCAGGGCTGTTAGATATGAGTTGATCTGAACCATCCATGCTGCCTATATAAGGGACACTTATGCATTCTTGCTATTCCTGGTGTCAAACTTTTGAGTCTACCGAGTGGGTTGAGAGAAAAAAACCATCTAGTCAAGACCTCCAAGCACTTTCCTGTGTCTTCTCTTGTAAGTCCTCACCTCCACAGTTTCAATTCACTGTACTTTTCCTTCTCATATTAATTTCCTTTTCTTTCCCAAGTGAGACTGGAGAACACAAATCCTCTAGGGCTCGTGAGGGATTGGGATTTTTTCTTTCATAGGTTCATCTTCTTTCTTAGGTCAGGTAGTTTATCCTCCTTGGTAGAGCAGTTGAACCGGTCAGGGTGTTCCGAGGTAGCATTAACCGAGTGTTACATTACCCTGACATCCTTGTACGCCAGGCCTTTTAGGCTTTTAGTATCGCCCCCCCTATACCTTAGGATTGGGGTTACTAAGCCTTACTTAGGTCATCGGCTACTGCCTCATCCCACTGTAAGAGTTCCAAAGATCTGTCACTCTGGTTTCAACTCGTTATCCCGATCGAAAGACAAATAATCTAAATTGGGGACCCCAGACACGAGTCTTGATCCACCTGCACAACTCTGTTTGACCAACATAGTGAAGGCAGGATTCCCATTCGGGTGTCTGATGATGCAGTTCAGGATCTCCTAGTTGCCTTGGTGTGTAGGGGGTCGGGCATTGAGGAGTTCGTGCTGAATAGCCCCAACGTAGTCTTTTCTTGCAAGTCAATCGTTAGCAGCTTGCGTACCCCAGACCTAGGTCAGATAAGGGATAGCTACAATATCCCTGACCATTGCTTCTTGGCCGTACATACCGGCGGGGATCACTTCCATTAGTTGGGTGTCGTTACTCTCTACGAGGACGCCCTCATGTAGGCCTTTACCTTCCCCTCCACCCTCTAACCCGGGATATGCTGATATACCTCGAAATTGCTCCCGGGCAACTCGCTCCGAAAGGGTGGAGATTCTTGATGGGGGCTATCTTCCTGTGGCTCTAAATTCTTGGGTACGAGCTCACCATACTAGAGTTTTTCTAGACACACTGACTGTTCCCGGTTCACGGAAAAGCTGGCTTCTTTTCACTAGGAGCCAGGCTGGGGAGGAGAATAATAGTCAACTGCTCGAGCAATAGCAGAGGGTGGAAGAGTAAATTTTTCTAAGTATCCACTCTCGGGTTTCGTGAGAAGGCCACGGGAATACAATTGATGACTTCTTGGGCGAGGAAGTTGAGGAGTAAGCTCCTATCTTGTCTCTTGTTTTATTTTACTTTGATGTTATCGTGGAGCTAACTGCCCTTTATTTTGTAGTGGGATTAGCTGACCCGCCCAACATTCCCGACGAGGGCCAGGCTAGGATCTTGTCCTTAGCCGAGGAACGGACATTAACAAACTACTGACCCGGATAGGGGATCAAAGGACCTAGTACGAGCACAACCAGTAGTTTGAGGCACCCGTGTTCCCTCCGATCATCACTGGTATGTTTCTCGGCTATTTTTTTGATTGCCTTGCTATTCGATCAATTTCGCGTGCGACTAACGTATATATTTCCTTGGTTTCACATAAATGGCTCCTAGAGACGTGGTTGCCCTGAAGGAAAAGGAGGCTGCTTTGGCCGCCCAAGCTGGCCAAAGGAGAAAGAGGCAGGGTACCACTGTGGGCCAACAGTTGAAAAGGCTTCACTGGGGGCCCTGCGCAGTAGAAGAAGCAGTCGGGACATCAACTCCCAGAGTAACTGTCGCTGTTGATCCCGTACGCCCTGCTAACCCCATACCGGTCGGGGAGCCGACCTCCTAAGTTGAAGCTACTAAACCCTCTAGGCGGGCTGGGATGCTAGCAGTAGAAACGACGGACGATGTCCGGGAAAGGGTTCGACCTGGGCTACTGCAGGCTTAGATTTATAAGTGCTCCGGGCTGGACCCTGAGGCCTTGATCGGGTGGCTGTACAGCGTCAGCCATATATTGAGTAGCTTCGCATTCCTTTTCCTTATATACCAATATGTCCGCAGTATCTGACGACTTCTGTTTCCACCCTACAGGTTGGTTGTTGGCGACAGGGACTAAGGCTTGTTTGCCTGGGGTGGCTGAAAGACAGGCCGCCACTGAGACAGCCCTTTCTTCTAAGAAAGCGGTGCGGGAGGCCTCAGACTTTGCTCTTTCTCTGGAGGAGAAAAAGGTGAGGGCCTTGGCCTTGGAGCTGGGGAATCCCGGGAGGATCTTGTAGCCGAACGGGCAGCATGGAAGGCTACAAAAGCTAAGGCAACAACTGCGGAGGCTGGGAAGGCGATGGCGGAGGCTGGGAAGAAGTTCGTAGAAGCTGAGAAGCTTACCCTCTCTGAGGTCATTGCTGCCTAGGACGGGGGGGGGGCGAAGGATGTCGAGGAAGAGTTTGAAGCTGGCTTTCTCGCGGGCTATGCTGACCTGATCCAGTTGGCGGTTTCCGACCATCCAGACTGGGACCTCACGGGCTACTCATGGGCTAAGTCCGACTATTAGAAGGAGGAACAGGCTGTTGAGGGGTCCGCCGCTAAAGACACGCCAGCTGAGGACGCTGCTTCTAGGGATGAAGTGGTTTTGGTGGACGACTCTTAGGCCCCAGACTGTATATTTGTTTATTTAATTTTGTTTTGTTTTATTTTTTTTTTTGTTTTTTTTGGGAGGTTGCTATAATTGTCCCCCCAGGCATTGTACATATCTTTATTTTAATAAGTAATGAAAAGGCCCTCCGAGGTCACCTTTTGTAGTGACTATTTGTGTTCTTGTACTTCTGCCTGTGTTTGTTTATAATATCTTGTGTCCAATCTATTGTGAGCCTCATAAAAACCCTACCTTAGCACAAGGTTTTACAACTATGACCGGTAGGGAACACTTGGTCTTTAAAGCACTTGCAGCGACTTAGTTCTTTGAGTCATTGATGGCTAGGTAGTTCGTAAGTTTGTAGGCCCCGCTCAGAGTATTGAAGGAATTTTCCTATTTCTACCCCGGGCAGTTAACTCTGGGCATTGTAGGCACTTGGAAATGTTTTAGGGGTTAATTATAAGTGTTGTTAATGCTTGGTGTTATTTCCTCCTGCACCCCCACCCCCAAGCTTATGCTAAGGTGGGCGTTCGTGGAGGAAGTGACTGTAGGGAACCGACCTAGAACTTTGGTAGTTCCAGGGTCTATTTAGGTTTGCTACCATCATCCACCTAGCGGGGTTTACCCCCATCGTACGTTATGGACCTAAGCAAAATCGATGCTTCGGGTGTGATCCCAAGGTCTTTTTGGTGCCTGAGGTGTGATCCCGAGGTCTTTTTGGTGCCTCCAGTGTGATCCCGAGGTCTGCTTTGTGTCATGGAATACTGGTAAGGAACACTTTTTATTAAAGAAAGAGCTTTTATTCAAACTAAAAAACTTCTTGGAAAGAGCTACAACTTCGTGTAAACATAAGTCCCTAGCTAGTTCTATTCCACAACTTACTGAAAATACTTCCGTAGATGCTCAAAATTCCAGGGATGTGACAGGTCCTGTCCATCTATCATTTGCAACCAGTAGGTTCCCGGACAGTTGACCCGGGTGACTATTTATGGGCCTTCCCAGTTCGGTCTGAGTTTTCTGTGACTCGGGACTTTGGTTGACTAATTGACTGCCTGGAGGACGGGATCCTCGACCTGGAAATTGCTATTCTTTACCTTGCTGTTAAAATAACGTGTGCTCTACTTTTATGCTGCCACCTTCAGATTTGCTCAGTCTCTTTTTTCTTCGATTAGGTCTAGTTCTCCTCTAAGGGCTTCCTCATTACCTTGTTCGCTAAAATTTGACACCTGGTACGTTGGTAATCTGAGATCTGTGGGCACCATTGCTTCAAAACTATAGGTAAGTGAGAATGGCATTTATCCTGTTGCTGCTCGGGGAGTGGTACGGTAGGCCCACAAAAGTGTAGGTTGTTCATAAACCCAAAGTCCCTTGGCTTGTTTAAGCCTGGTTTTAATGGACTGCAGAGTTGTCCGGTTTGTCACCTCGGCTTGGCCATTGGCTTGAGGATGCTCAGGAGAAGAGTAGTGATTTGATATACCATAGCCCGAGCAGAATTGTCTGAAAACTGGGGTGTTGAACTGCCTGCCATTGTTGCTGATAAGTAACCAGGGAATGTCGAACCGACTGAGGATGTTCTTCTCGGTAAAACTCTCCATCTTCTTCTCGATTATAGTTGCCAAGGGCTCAGCATCTGCCTACTTGGTAAAGTAGTCCACCGCAATGATGACAAACCTGACCTGTTCCCTTGCCATGGAAAGGGGTCTGACTATATCAATACCCTACTGCGCGAATGGCCAAGGGCTTATTATTGGGGTTCGGAGCTCTGCCGGGTAGTTAATCATGTTAGCATGCCTTTGACACTTGTCACACCGCTTTACATAATCTTTGGAGTCTCGGACCATGGTGGGCTAGTAGACAAACCTATAAAATCTCTATGTACAGTCATGCCTGTCTAGTTTCATGGTAAAGATAAATACACGTATGTATCATATCTATGTGTATCAGTGCGCCACATTGAATATATACATTCTCCAAGGATAGCTGCTAGGATTGCAACCTTCACCATTGTGGAAACACGAAATAGATGGAAGACTGTTGGTGGTGCTGGTTGGCATATCGTATGGCAACAACTTTTGCCTCTTAGTTCTATCATTCAACGAATTGACCCAAAAGCTGCCCAAGATAACTCATAATTTTCTGCAATGAATCGCAACACTTGAGTTCGCTAAACAATTGTCACATTGCTTTTGAAATTCTATAATCAGTTATAATAGCATGGCGGTTACATGAAGGGATGGTAGGTTAGGCAAATGGGTGTGCTAAGAAGTGAGGAGAGAATGTAGGGGCCACATGAACCCATATTATTGGAACGTCATATCATATCATCATGATGACTTAGTGTTATCGCAGAAATGGTGGTGGAGGGTTAGCATTCTATACTAAAATTATTTTGTTTTGCTGATGAAATTATTATCCAGTGTTTGGTAAGCATTAAAGCCCGGTCACCGCAAGACTAGTTTTTTGCATCTAAAATAAAGAGGGAGCTTGGGCCAGGTCCCAATCCCAGTCTAATATGAGCAGCCCAATCTACGCCCCTAGATTAGATCTCTTCTTTCTCATTTGGGACTATTTGCTTAAACTAGTTTTTTTATTTTTTATTTTTTTTTTTGGTCAAAACGTACTTGTATTTATTTTGTGAAAATGATTTAACTTTTGAAAGGACGATGTGGACATATTTATACAACGCAGTTTTCGGACTATTCAACCCTCCACTCATGCACAGAGAAAATAAAGACACAAGGATGAGTCTCTTGATGCTATTAAAAAAATAATAATAATAATAATTTAAAATATTCCAACTCATGATGACTTCAGCTTTGACAACTTTAATTCTGCAACCAAAGTCTTTGTTTAGGGACATCTCGACAACTCTAGGCATCAGATAATATGGAGGAAGCAGTTGGAATCATTTATTTTTAGGGAAACAATTCTCTGATTCAAGCTTCACGATGGACTTGATAAATCAAAACAAGGGCGTGCAATTTATTTCCATCACCATGGTCCATTTGAACCTAACACAATAGTTAGTATTATCAAAATATTTGATTCATATATATGAACATAATACAGGTAAACAAATCATTTCTTATGCAACCATAGGTAATTATAGCTAGACCGAGACGTATCATTTTTTTCAACAATACGTAATTTTGATAAGAATAAAACCACCTTCAAAGATCATGGGATTGAGATACGCATTTCCATTAAAATTTCGTATTCCTATGGTTATCGCATAGCATAACTGAAAATTTTCTAAACTAATTGCTTGGAATATACAATATTTCTAATAGAGGTGAAACCCTCATCTCTATCCTTAATTAAAGTCATTCAAACAGAGAGTTACAAATTTTTTTTTCTTTTTTAATTATTTAGTATAATGATCTCTTGCGAGAACTAGGGACATAATTACTATGATCCGGAGAGAAGAGGGGGCAGGGTTCAAACCCTGGAACATTCTCACCGATTAGGCTAATCACTTACTCTAGAGAGTTTACGTTTTCATGAAAGTATAAAAACCACTTAAATTGAAACAAAATTAAGTGCCAAAAATTGTGATAACCTGGGTTGAATTTCTATGGACTGCCTGAGGCCAGTATGACCTTTTAACTACATTTTGGAAGAAAATCTGGACTATTGGGCCCACTTAGGTGTTGTTTGCCACGTGGTGGACTGCATCAAAGTTGAAAGGGACCTATGTATTGGGTTTTTTTTTTTTTTTTTTTTTTGGAGAAATGCTAGATGCACAAAAAAATGCACAACTAAATGTACAACCTGTTTAAAATTATTGGACTTCGTGCTGAAAAAGTTGTACACCTCTTTTTTGTCTTTTTGTGTGTACAGATTTTTCAGCACAAAGTCCAACAATTTTAAACAGGTTGTGCATTTAATTGTACATTTTTTTTGTGCAACTAGCATTTCTGTTTTTTTTGGTAAAGCTATTGTGATAAGCTTCTCATATAAGAAAGGAAAAGACTTGGGTCCTGTGAGCACAGTGCTATGCATACTGTGCAAGACACAGTTTGCACAGTAAAATTGCTTTTGCATAGTACGCACAGCACTAAGCTCACAGGATCGAAGTCGTTTCCTATAAGAAAATACCTTATGACCTTTGGATGAAAAAGTAGTCATAAACATATCTCGAGATCCTCAAGAATCTAATGGTTGCTTTCTCATCTAATGGTCATACGGTGCTTTCTCATATAAGAAGCTTCTCACAATAACTTTACCCATTAAATTTTAAGACCATGCCAAAGCATGTATCCACGTGTGCAAAAAAAAAAAAAAAAAAAGTCATAAAAAAAGAATAAAAAAAGTGGTGGCTGAGAACCGTCCAATTTATGAATTTCTACACACTAAGGGGCCGTTTCGCAAATTTTACTTTGGCCAAAAGTAAATTTGGCCTATTTCTTGCCAATTGCAATATTGAGAATGCAACCGCAATCGCAATTTCGCCAAACATGTAATTGCGATTTAAAATCACATTTGGAGCCTCCATCGTGCCCTTTTGTAAAATTTTTCGAAGTTTCCATCCGTCTCAAAATAAGTGTCAACTTTCATTTTACATATTGTTTAAGAAAGTTGTATTATTTCAATTTATGAGATTCATTAAAGAGCCACTTTCCCATTTTATCATTGGATGTGATGGGTGTTTGACTTTTTGCTTATTTTGGGACCATACATAAATGCTATTTTGTCTTTATTATAATGATAGTTTTGGAAAGCAAGTAAAAAATATACACCAATTTTGGTAAATGGACACTTATTTTGGGATATCCAAAAATAAAAATGTGCACACTTATTTTGGGACGGAGGGAGTACTTCATTGTCTTTGTAAGAGATATTAAAACATTTTTATTGTTCAAAATATCGCTAATTTTGACCGATAATTTAAATTTTCACTAACTAAATGTTAAGAGAAAAAAAAGACCTACCATTTAACGATTACTACTTATCAGTCAGGCTCTAAAGAGGGCTCCCTCTCTTTAATAAAGAGAGGACCTCTATTTTGGCTGTTAGATCCAGTTTTTAAACACGATCTGACGGTCAAAACAGATGTCCTCTCTTAATAAAGAGAGGGCGCCCTCTCTAGAGAATTTTCGTACTACAGTCAGGCTCTAAAGATGACTCCCTCTCTTTAATAAAGAGAGGGCCTCTGTTTTAAACGTCGGATCGTGTTTTCATTAAGGGCAGTTTTGTCAATTCACAGTTTTTAAACACGATCTGACCGTCAAAACAGATGTCCTCTCTTTATTAAAGAGAGGGCGCCCTCTCCATAGAATTTTCGTATATTTATATTGCTTTGGGCATGGCACACACCGGCACGAACACACAAATATAAATAAAATCCACATTGGCGCAGAGTAGTGCATGACTAGAAAGAGGCCAAAGACTCACTATTACTTAAACCTATATACAGTGGCGGAGCTACGTGGAGGTCAAGGGGGGCCCTGGCCTCCCCAAAATTTTTAAGAATTCTCATTTTGGTTCTAAATTTTTGGATATTGTACATTTTGGCCCTTGTAAATGAAATGAATTTATATATTCACCGCTCAAATTTTTATTCTTTATGTAATGAACTATGTAAATGTACATATTGCACCACTAATTCTGATTTTGCCTCTAAATTTTTGGGTAATATACATCTTGGCCCCTACAAATGAATTAGTATGGTCTATGTAAATGTGTATTGCACTACTAATTCTATGCAAATATGTAATTGTTTTGACATAAAAATTCTACCAAAAAATATGGATAAATACTAAATAGACCCAAAAAAAATTTCTCAGGGGAAACTCCCGTAAGACAAGCTCAGGCCCCCCAAGTATACATTCCTGGCTCCACCACTACCTATATGCCAATTATCATGTTAACTCCCCTTGAGGTGAATTGAACCCCCCACCTATCCTGATGATAAGTGAGGGTGATATCATTTGGCTACAAGCCGCTTGGTGATTACTACTAATATTTGAACCGAAATTGAAACTGATTAGCTACTTTATTTTGACGATTTGATTGCAGTAGTAACTTTTTGGAAGAACTTTTCACGCTAAAAAATTTAAGCATAATTAAAGAAGTGTATCTCATATAATGTATGAATTCTTATCTAACATGTTCTTATTCTGGGCCATAATTTTATGATATGTAATTAGGCTCTGTTTATACTTGATCTAGTAGAATAATTGGAAGAAAGTTGAAGTGGAAAAAACAATTTCTTGTTAATTTACAAAGAATAAGAACAAAAACAATTAGGAAGGAAGAAATGAATGAAAAATAAATTATTTTAAATTTTACACGTCATTTCCTTCCTTCTTTTTTGGTTTTTACCACTTTAAATTTTTATTTTTACTTTTTCAAATCTAACATTATTATATAAACTTGTAAAATTTCAAAATAGCTATCATAGGGAAACTGTGATATCCTGAATTCTATTTCAGGAGTATTGTAAATGGTTTTATAGGGAAACTATGATATCTAAGATTTAATTGGATATAATTGCATGTTTTAAAGCATTGTAAATAAATTATGAAAATCCGTAAATGAAACACGACATTACAATTGCATGATCGAGTCGGCATCTATGTTAGGGAGTCACATAAAATAATTTCTCATGGTATGGGATATTTCTTGACCTTTCTTTTCAACTTAATTTATTTATTGCTTTGTATTAAACTTGAGACAAGAACAGTGCATTTACTTTCCATTCCAGTACTCACGTACTATTCTTCAACTTTTGTGAGTGTTGATATCATCCGTTCAATTTTAATTACGTATAAAGAGATTGGTTTCTAATGATTACCAAAATCACATATAGTTAAATTGAAAGGATATTCAACTTTTATTTTTTATTACTTTTTTTTTTTTTGAGGGGATTATTTTTTATTACTAAAAAGACCTTTTCTTCATTAGGAAAAGCCTTCGACAAAATCTTTTAGGAATATTTAGTGAGTTCTACGAAGTAATTAATTAGTCCATATAAATGTGCTTCTCATGAGCATAGGTTGATATAGCTTAAGTTGCAAAAATTTTGATATATATAAGTCCCCTCCAATACATAAGTTCGGGGTTTGAACTTCATCCCCTCTCCCTAAATCAAAAAAAAAAAAAAAAAAAAAAGGTGCTTCTCATAGGTAGTATTGCACACTTGACCCAACCACTATGTGAAATAGGATAATACATTCCTCAAAAACTTTACTTATATGATTATAAGGAAAAAAAAAAGACTTTACTGCTTCTATCCTCTTTAGAATTTGTTTGGTTAATTGATTCAATGAGGGAAAAGGAAAGAAAACGTAGATGAAATTGTTTTCTTTTGTTTGATTAATATTAAAATATATGGTGATAAAATAGGAGAAAATAAAATATAGCGGAAGATGAACTAAATTTTTTAGATTTTGTGAGTCACTTTCCTTACTCTTCTTTTGAGTTCAATTATATTTTCGAAAATAATCTTTACTATCTAAGGTACGAAGAAAATAAAGAGTAAATGATTTTTCGTATCTTTTGCTCCTTCCAAAATTTCTTTTTCTTTCTCTAAATTCATAAGCCAAACAGAGTCTTACTAATAACAACAAACAAAGAAACTCAAAAAAAAAAAAAAAAAAAAAATTCCATTTACCCTTTTTTTAAAAAAACCAAATTCCATACGATTCACCCTCAAAACATAGAGAGAAAATTACTCTTAAGAAATTGAATATTTTCTTTTTGTAGGTTTTTGATAAGGACATCAAGCAATGGACAATTGAAGAGGACAAGAATACGAGTTAATAACTATGGGACATGCTACCACGGACCTCTTGGCTTAGTTGGTATCAGTCCTCTTACTCTCTTAGGGGGGGGGGGGGGGGGTTTCGACTCGTGTGGGAGTCTTCTCTTTGGGGAGTTTGTCCTGTGGGACTTGTTTGAATTGTGGGTCTGTGGCCCTCTCTTGTGTGTGCGTGGTGCATGTAGGTGCTTTTCCATAAATTAAAAAAAAAAAAAAAAAAAAAAAATGGGACATGCTTGATTTGAATGATAATACCGTCATAGACAAAAAACAAAATCGAGGTACAGGATTCTCATAATTTGGAACAAGACATTGTTATGAATTAACTATGTATCACTAGCTGAGTACGTGTGCTAGACACAAAAGAAAATAGAAACGTAAAAGAAAATTTTCTATGTTAATACCAATTTACATTAATTTTCCCAATATAAAATAAGAAATTTAATAAAATGATACATATGGAGGGTGATGAATGTTCTGAAATCAGCTAACAATACGTGTCCAGTTTTACTCATGTTTGAGAAGAAAAAAAAAACTAATTTGGAGTATAAAATTGTAATAAAAGCTTGGATAGAGTTTTTAAGAATAGAGAGATATAGATTAAGAGTAATGCTAGGCACCCTTTGAAATCCACACTGAATTGATACCCAGTTTTAAATACATGTATCTTGTGCTGTATACGTGGTATACAGAAAAGTGTAAAAAAATTCACACTGCACAAGGTACATGTATTTAAAGTATAAAATGTCAAATTCAATGTGAATTTCAAAATATGCCTAACATTACTCATAGATTAAATGTTCTAGAAATGAAGATGCGGTTTTAATTTTGAACGCGCGTGTGTGACGGGAGAGGGGAAAGCCAGAAACTGAGTTGAAGAGACGGCACTAAAAAAGAGGGAATAGAAAATTGGGAAGAAAAAAAACCATGGGGGTTTAACTTTTGAATAATGATTGGGGCACAAAAGGATACAAAAAACTTCCACAAAATGAGTGGAAAGTCTATGTGGCACAGTGGGACCTGCCAGCAATTAATGGAAACAATGCTTAATTACTGGCGGGTTCCAGTGTGCCACATAGACTTTCCACTCATTTTGTGAAAGTTCTTTGTATCTTTTGGTGCCCCTAGCATTGTTGTTAACTTTTTTCCCTTTTTGTTTTGCCTCTAAAAACATCCGCTAAAGACCTAAGTTTTATTTTTATTTTTTCCTCAAAAAAAAAAAAAAATTTTGAGAAAATTAATGTGAAAATGACATGTAGCATCCCATGACTTCATTTTATATTATGTTATGTATTCTATAGAATTTTTTAATCAAGGTTTTGTTGCTTTCTTATTTACAAAGTCATGAACGATCGAAATATTTAACAGAGGGATGAATGATAGTGGTGGGAGAATATTGGTTAGATTTGAAAAAAATTATTAAAAAGTTAACATGTAAATTTAAGAAAAAGAGGAAGAATGACAGACCTCAGAATTTAGGACTAATTCTTAAACTAAGGCCATGTTTGGTTGTCCTTGAATACAATAATTGCATTCATATCTCGTACATAATTTTATATAAGGATGATGAGCTTGAATAGTTTTATTTATAAAAATGATGCTCGTCTAAAAAATAATGCTTGCAATCATGAATTTTGGCATTCTAGAAAAATGAAGAAATTGCCTCATAAGAAGAAATATGTCCCATATTTATAAATGGATTCATTCATGGTGATAGATTTTGCCTGTAACTTCTACATAAAAATTGAATAGAATCATTCAAATTGGAGGGACAATCAAACGGACTCTAATAATACTCATGTAAAATGGACATGTAATTTTTCATGAGCAAAAGAAGAAACAATATGTAATTTACTACATAGAGAGAATTAAAGGAGTAGTTTGGGACACTATTTTGGATAGAGAGGAGGAGATTATATTATATAAATATAGGCATGAGATATGATTAATTGGCAGTAATTGTCAAAAGTGTGTTCTGCTTTTTCAGTACAACAATATTAGCTAAGGCTTGTAGCTTGCAACAACGGATTGGTTGCAACCAAATGAGGTTCAGTAGAGCTTGGCACTAGCAGCTTGAAAACAAGGGAAATTGTTGTATTAATTAATTTAATTATGAGATGTATCAATCTCATATCTATTGTAAAAGATAGACACAATAGAAAAAAACAAATGTTGCTTTGATCTCCTACTTTATTGATCAGCAGTACCTTTCTCAAATGTCCGTTCTTATCTTATATATATATATATATATATATAATGTCGGTTCTTATCTTTTATATCAATAATGTTAGACACACTCCAACATTTATGTTGAGATCCACACAGGACAATCGTACCCGATGATTTCGGTGGGATTCTTGTGAGTTCCACATGGATCCTAAGGGGATCCCACCAAAATCAACTACCACGATTGTCTTGTGTGGATTTCAGTCTGAATTTTGGAGTGTGTAACACTACTCCTTTTATATATATTAGGGGATGGCCCGCGTAAGGCCCACTCATGGTAAAATTCAATTAAAATAAATTTTATTTTATATTTTGATATTACATACACAATCATGCCGATAAATTGAATTTATAGGCATTGTGTGTAATATCGATAACATAATGTAATAAAAGTAAATTTTTCATTAATAGGCAAGTGTATAAAATTCAATTTATATTTATTTATAACCATGTGTATAAATTCAATTTATATGCCAATCCCACTTTTTGAAGAATAAAAACACAAGAAAAACACACACACACACACACACACAAAACAAAACAAAACAAACAAAAAAAAACACCAAACAAACAAACAAAAAACAAAAAAACAACGCTCAAAATGGGTTTGCCAAACATGACATAGCCGAATGTGGATTACTTCACAGTCATGTCAATATGGTACACACTTAACTTCTTGATTGGTCCATTTAGTAGCTTGTTTGGGAAAAAAAGAAAAAAGGAAAACACAAGCAACACTTGGTTGTACCAAACAATTTTTGTAAATATTGAAGCAAAAATTGATTGAATCCTCAATTTTATGGCAATTATTTTTTTCAAAAGTTGATTGAATCCTCATTTCTGGTAATATTTTTAAGGGTAAATTACAGCACTTCCCCCTGAACTATGACCGTTTTTCACTAACATCCTTTAAACTTTAAAATTGAACAGACTCATTCCATGAACTATCCAAAATGAACAAACTCACCCCCTGAAGAAGGGGTTTTAGTGTCAACAAATGATAGTTTAGGGGTGAGTTTGTTCAGTTTTAAAGTTTAGGGGGGTGTTAGTGAAAAACAGTCATAATTCAGGGGGTGTTACTATAACTTTCCATATTTTTTTCTTCAAAAGTTGATTGAATCCTCATTTTGATATTAAATAAAATTAAGAAAAGTGATCTAAAGCTAATTATCTCTTTGAACTTACAGAAATACCCCCAAACAATTCCTTAAATGACCCAGAAAAAGTGTATAGATGTAGGGAATTGAAGTATTTGAGAGGGGCAAAATGGTAAAAGCAAACAATTAACAAAACACCAAATAAGAACAATTGAATTGAAAATAAGGCTTTTTTATATGAAGGTGTAGATACATATATATATATAGGATATGCTAACTTACAGCACATGAGGCTTTTAGCAACGAAAAACAGGCTTTTAGCAACGAAATTTTTCTTCGCTCAGCGTTGGAACCTTTAGCGACAAAATTTTCGTCGCTAAAAACCTGATTTTCGTCGCTAAAGAGGCTGTTGTATGCTGCTAACCTACAACTATCGTGTTGTAAGTTAGCAGCCCCCAAATATATATATAGAGGCTGCTAACCTACAAAATGGTGGAACCAAATAATAGAAAAGAAAAAGAGAAGAAGAATATGAGACACAAGGCATGAAGAATTAATCAAACAAACACTAATAATGAACCAAAAGAATGTCTCGTAGAATCTCTTTGAAACTGAAAATTTCAGAGACATTTTATTATTTTCTGAAAACATTCTCAAAAATGTGTCTAAAATTTTATTGAATTTTCTTTCAAGAATCTAAGAATGTCTTTCAGACATTTTGTTATTTTTAGAGATATTTTCGAGCAACTAAACAACAAAAAGAAGAAGAAGAAGAAGAAGAGATATTTTCAGAGATATTTCCAAGAACTCCTATGAAATTTTTAGACTTTTTGAATTATTTTCAAAGAATGTCTCCGAAAATCTGAGAATTTCTTTGAGATATTTTGTGATTTTCAAACACATTTTTGAGCAACCAAATAATGTAAATGAAGAAGAAGCGATATTTTCAGCGACATTTTCAAGCATTACAAATAACAGACATTTTCAGATACATTTTTGAGTAAACAAACAAAAGATATTTTCAGAGACATTTTCAAGAATGACTCTGAAATTTTGAGATTTTTAGAATTATTTTCAAAGAATGTCTATGAAAGTATGAGCAAGTCTTTGAGACATTTTGTGATTTCAAACACATTTCAAGCAACCAAATAACAGAAATGAAGAAGAAGTGATATTTTCAGAGACATTTTCCATCAATACAAACAATAGACATTTTCGAGCATTACAAACAGCAAACGTTTTTAGAGACATTTTCGAGTAATCAAACAACAAATATTTGTTAAGAATGTGCCTAAAATTCCATTAGTGGAACTATTTCCTAATCTTTGATTTGGTTCCTTATCTGGTGCTTTCCTTATTAAATAAGGCTTCCTTTAATGGTGGATGTTACCTATTTTATATAGGAATATTTGTGAGAATATTCCTTGATGTACAAGATTTACAATAGGGGTACATCGTACTACTAGGATTTGAACTCTACAATCTATATAAAAATAGGGCTTACTCAAGGGATGTGACCACCCACAATCTATACATACACAAGTGAAGGCCGTGAACTAGTGAGGGAGAGATCTAGTGCTAGCAATTGTGTGTGTTTACATATCTTGGTTGGAGAGATATACATTGTAAGGTCTTGAGAGGTAATCTTCATAATAAATCGCAGTGATCGTTGTTGCCCGTGGATGTAGGCTTGGGGTTGGCTGAACCACATTTAAATCTTGTTGTGTTGGTTTTCTTAATTTTCTTTCGTGGTTGTGTTTCATTCTTGTTCTATTTATCTCCATATTTGTCGGTGTTTCTTGTTGTGATTGTAGGCCCATTCCCAAGAAGTGGTATCAAAGCTCAGTTGAGAATCCATGGCAACCGGAGATTGTTCGCTTGGGGAGATGCGAATGGCAATAGAAAAGTTCGATGGCAAAAAAAAATTAGCATATGGCAAGTATGTATGAAGGACTCCTTGGTCCTGCAAGGTATAGAGGATGTATTGTATGGTGAAGATAACAAGCCGAAAGTTGATATGCTCAAGTTTGAGGGGGATGTGAACATGAGTGATGGTGTAGCTGGATAGTTTGGGAATGGTAAAGACGATGAACAACGACGTGGAGGATGAAGATTACAAAAGAAGACTGTGATGGGATTGATGATATGGAATTTGAGTCATGGTGAAGATTGTTAAGATTGTACCTAAAATTCTATTAGTGGAATTGTTTACTAATCTTTGATTTGGTTCCTTAGCTGGTGCTTTCCTTATCAAGTAAGATTTCCTTTGATGGTGGATGTTACATATTTTATATAGGAATGTTTGTAAGAGTATTCCATGATGCACAAGACTTACCATAAAAGTAAATCCTACTGCAACTAGGATTGGAACTCTCAATCTATATAAATATAGGGCTTACTCAAGGGATTTGACCACCCACAATCTGTATATTCCCAAGTGAGGGCCGTGAACTAGTGAGGGAGAGATCTAGTTCTAGCAATTGTGCTTGCTTACATATCTTGGTTGGAGATATCGATATACATTGTGAGGTCTTGGGAGGTTGTAATCTTCAAAATAAATCATAGTGATCGTCTTTGCTCGTGGATGTAGGCTTGGGGTTGGCCGAACCACATTTAAATCTTGTTGTGTTGGTTGCTTGATTTTCTTTCGTGGTTGTGTTTCATTCATGTTCTATTTATCTCCATATTTGTGAGAGTTTCTTGTTATGATTCTGGGCCCATTCCCAACAATATTTTTGTAGACATTTTTGGAAATGTCTCTGAAATTTTGCTCGAAATTATATCTGAAAATGTCTAATGGTTATAATGCTCGAAAGTAACTCCAATTTTTTTTTTTCTTTTTGGTCATTGTAGATACCTCATTTTTACCCAATTTTGTTTCCCCGAGGGAAAAAAAACCAATTAAATGAAAGAAAAGAACGATGGAGAAGGGAATAAGGAACCAATAATAGGTTAGTACTAAAACCGGTTAGTAGAACTCGTTCCCAGCAACCGGCAGTTAGTGGTACATATTACCTTTAATCGGTTACAAGTACCAGTTCTACAATTCACATAAGCAGCACATGGCTAGCAACTTCACCCATCCTCTGCTCATTTTTTGCCCATCCTCCACTCATTCCAACCCATCATCCTCCACTCATTCCAACCCATCATCTTCCGAATTATCTCCACCACTCTTTGCCCCCATTTCACCCTATAAATGCCCCCTCTCCTACCCTAACCAAATCATATATCAAGCTTAGGATAAAACTCTCACTCTTCAAGCTCTCTCTCTCTCTCTGAAATTTCTCTACTTCCCAGCCATAATCACCATCCCCAAGCAAAAACTCTCTGCAAATTCTTGCCTCCACAACATTGTCATCATCATTACACAATCCAAATACCACAAAACCATAGCCCAAAATCGAACCCCACTATAAAAAATCTTCACTTCCAAAAGCCCACTATTTTTCAATTTTGAGGTCACTACAAGCTTCGAAACACATCTGTTGATACTGCGTCTAAGCCCAAAAAGGAAGAACAGAGCCAAGTAAGAGGTGTAGCTCAAGAACACATTCAGCAATTTTTTTGGCAAAGCTCACTCGTGGCCATGCTCGCCACTGGAACTCCGAAGCTGTCATAAACCATTCTAAGGTACTCATAGTACTAGTATAGAGGATTACTTGACCCTAGACAGCTGATCAAAAAATGCATTTTCAAAACCCAAATTGGAGGTTGAAGACGACTGTAACCAGTAACCAGTTAGTACCAGTAACCGGTTAGTGGTACCTATTCCCAGTAACCGATTAGTGGTACATGTTCCCAGTAATCAGTTAGTAGTACTAGTCGATTAGTGGGTTACTTTTTTTTAAAAAAAATCAGAAATAAGAAAAAACAATTTCTGTCCACAAAAAAATAAAAATACAAATTTTGAAAAATATTTCTTTTTTTATTTTGAAATGATCACCTACCTATCAAAGTTGATCAATAACTTTTGATAGAAAGGAAGTTCGGACAGATGTTTGAGGGTGCCTAACTCATTCTCTCGACATAACCGAGTCCCCTGACCCATTCAAAATCTTTGGTTTCACATGGCTAACTTAAAAGTCATCACTTTTAAAGATGATATTTCAATCATCTTTTTAGGGATATCCTAACACCTAGATAATGTTAAGTGGTGACTCTGAACTGTTTACTCGGCCCTACCACATTTTCAAACCCTCTTTTAAAATCAAAATTTGTCATATTTTCACTCATTTACAAAAGGCTAGGCTCGACAGTTGGCCATCTCAAAAACCCAGATGTGACAGCTGGCGACTCTGCAGGGGATGGACACTTAAGAGGACTCATGCCATTATTTTAGTGATTTTCAATTTAATGGGGCATTTCTTTTTACTAACATTCTTTTTTGGATATCTACAGATCTTCTTTGTAGGTATAATAAATTACTGCACAGGACGTTGCGATTCATGTGAAAAATTGCAAGGCCAATGCCACATTTACTGCTTTCTTATAACTATCATTGCACACTACATACCAACATTGAGTATGACATAACCCAATTCTGAAAAGAAAACCTTTAAGATTAGAAAGGATTTTAGTAAGTGACATGGCCATTGCGATGTTACCTACGATACCATCATTGAAATTCTCCCGCTTGAACCACCAATCTGAGAAGGTGCTTCGGTACTGCAGGTTTGAATGTTCGGGAACTAGGCCAAATATAAGATTGCATTAGGCATCAACCTTTCCACATGATCAAATTCTATACACATGCATGCATAAATTTCCTTTTTTTCCTTTCTCTTTGTCAAAAAAAAAAAAAAACAAAAAAACAAACAAAAGGAATGTCTGTATTTAAATTAGTGTAATTTCCTTTTTCAAGTCATTGAAATATTCAAAAGAAGCAAATCCTTTTAAAGAAACTAGCAAGCCAAGGGTCGAAGATCATATCAAAAGGCTCCAAGCCACCCTCTGCAGTGAGGAAACTACTAGAACTCAAGTGGAAAAACAAAGGGATCAACTATGGGCAGACTTATAAGATGTTTAAGTAAGATTCCTTTAGGAAAAACACACAATCACCATCAAGGTCAAAGCAGAAGTTAGTGCACTAAAAGGAGGACTTTGACAAATGACAACCAAAAGGGATGAATTGAAGGGCATTCTGGATGCTGTCAAAGATCTAACAATGGACCTCACACAATCGTGCCGAGCTGGCTTTGAAACTTGATCTAGGACCTATCTTTGGAATTTGCTTAGACATTTTTGCCAAACGAAAACATATTTTTATTGAAATGGATTATCATTCAATAGAATTTGAAATTTTTCAATGAGCTGATAAATCGCACTTACAATGATTCTTCCATTACTTGACAAATTATCATTGCTTATACTTTTATTCAAATGCAGGTACATTGTCTGATCGACCAAAATTCTGAGAGTACCAGAAAAATTGGACTCGCAGGGTGTGTTTGATAACCTAATTAAGTGGTGAAAATGAAAATTTTCAGCACTTAATTTTTTCAGTGCTTTTGATAATATATCACTTAATTGAAAAAGAAACTGAAAATCCACTGAAAATGTTAAGTTAAAATTTTCTGCTGAAAATAATCACTGAATGCAGTCTATTTTAGTTCTTGAAACACTGGTTTTAGTTTTGCTAATACAAATCACTTAAAATTTTCAGCACTTAAATTCAGCACTTAATTTTCAGTACTTAATTTTTAGTTTTATCAAACACGCCCACAGTCCCATATTGACATGCGGATATCTCCGGAGACTACAAATTAAGGAATATGGAAAGAGTAGACAACGAGGCCTTTGAGGTTCCAATCACTGCTCAGAATCTTGAGCCCCAAAGCTTACAACAGTATCCCAATGAGTTGGCCGTTGTTGTGCGCCAGATGAATGGCATCATGGCTCTACTCATGCCATTCATCATAGGGCAAGGTCAAGCCCCTGCTCCCAATTTTTTGGCATCAACAACACCACAACACTCTGGTAGTCAAGACAAGTCACCTGCATCGGTGGGATATGTATACACCACCGAGGTGTTAAGAAACTGCATTCCCAGAATCTGTTGACAGCGCGTATAAGTTGGTACTGTAAAAAAATTAGTGTAATCTATAATAACCCTACAAGGGAGGAACTAGTGTTACCTTAAACTACAAAAATGGATTGCTGTAGTAGACGAATCGAGAACACAGGCTCGATAACAGCTCAGGATCTTCTACCGTATTTCTCTGCTGCCAGAATGTCGAACTAAGTGTGGGCTCTTTCGAAATCCTTTCTGTTTTCCGCTCTCCCTCTTTATGCTCTCTTTTCTATTCCAAGTTGTAATCCTCTTGATGGAAAAAACGCAAATTGAGAATAGAGCCAAAGCAACATATATATAGGCTACGATAGTGTCACACCCCAACCCGCCTCGTGTACATTAGGATATGTGTAACAATACTACAAGAGTCCAAGTACATTAATTTGCAAAGAAACATTCGAATTACTAAGAATCGCATGTGTTTAGCAACATTAAACAACTCTATTGTTACAAAATAGCCCCCAAGGGTAAAATGGTAATTAATAAGGTATAGAATATTTTATACCAAAAGATAGGTCTTTGAGTCCCGGTTCTAACGCAAAAAACGGCGCGCGAATCCGAGTTTCTTAGAGTGAGTTATGTCCGTTTCCGTAAAAGCTGTCGGTGCTGAAACTGAACCAGCGGATCGATCCGGCTAAAACCGGATCGATCCGGTTTTGGCAGAATGACCACTCTGGCTCCTCCAGATGCTCTGGATCGATCCACTCAATGCTCAGATCGATCTGGTTTCTGCAGAAGTCATATTTTAGCAGAAAACCCCTGTTCTAACAGTCCAAACATACCTAAAACCAACCCAAACCTCATAGAACCTTAACCAACCATTTTAAAATCATTTGAAACACATTAAAACATTTTCAACACCAATTTAAGTTCTTCAAAACACTCAAAACATAAACATCACTTTATTTAGATCAAGCTAAGCCATAGACACATCCTTTGAATCAAATCAAGTGTGTCTGAAGTTCAACTCTTGGCAAAAGTTAAGATTTCATGAAACCTTCTTGAAAATGAACCCAAGTTATAACCAACAACATAAACCATTAAAAAATAATTTCAAACCATCTCCAAGCAACCATTTACATAAACCTTCCAACAAGAGGATCAAACCTCACAAAAACATTTATTTACAAAGGAAACTTGACCAAAATCTACCACCAATGTATCCGGACTTGCCGGAATGATCCAACCATACAACCTACAACTTTCACATAGAAATTACATAAGTTCCTTCAAATCTACATTAAACACATGAGTCGTAGGATTCCAAAACTAACTCCATGGATACAACCACAAGTCAAGTCTTTAATCCACAAGTCAAGGATACTAACCCACAAGTTATATTATATTACAAGTTATGAACATATTTACAAGACCCAAAACTCTCCAAATATGCACCACTTGTGGTTTACAAGTACAACCCATATAACAAAACTCATAAACAACATCAACTTGGACTTGACATATTACACCCTCCCAAAACTCAAGTTGTTTAAGCATTAGAGTTACATTTTGAAACTAAAACCATCTAAGCATATGGGCATAACCACACATATTTACAACTCCCAAGCCCAAACCCGACGTGCCGATCATTTCCTTTCCTCCTCTCGTGTCGTACCTGCGGTGGTTATTCAATAACCACAACAGAAAATAATATTTGTTTAAACTTTCGCTTAGTGAGTAAAACTAATCACATGTATGAGTGTATGTCATATCCAATGCGCAAATCCACAATCAACATATCATTTAGTCTCCAAAAGACCAAATATCAATTCACCGTGTCGTCGCTCTTGCCGTTTTCCCTTATGTGCATATAGCACCTCTAATTCACACCATCTCACATACCCTTCCACAACTGGGTCGCCACCCACACACCTTTACACAATTAGTGTGGTGAGTACCCTTACACCGTTGGGTTTTTCCACATCTCCTTATTATGGAGTAAATCCACGGTGAATCAACATAAGGCTTTCTTCAACCCACATAACACATAATCATATAATCCTCAACATGGCACTTCACAAATCATTTAACACATATTAAACTTCCAATTTAAAGTAAACCCACCAAACCCACATATATCAACAAGCTCATATAAACCCAATTCTCATGTCCATGGTCTAATTTACAAGAATTCAACATATCAACATATAAATTAACACATTTAACATGATTTACATCCAACCCATGGATTAGAGTGTAATAACCTGCATTTTCATTTAATTTCTTGTAATTGCATTTGACATATTTAAATTCAATTTGAATTTCCATGATTAATCTGTATTGTTAATCTCATTGTTGTTTACAATTCTTATATGTTAAAACTGTTTCCTTGTTTTATTTTATAATTAAAATACTTTTGGGGGTCAAATTGTAATTTTTACAAAAGTTAGTAATACCTGTGTGAATTTCAAAGTCTGTATTTCAAATGGTGGAAATGTTTCCTTTTAATTCTAACTGTATTTTTATAAAACCAGAAAACCGTTTCCTACAGTAAAATGAATTTTCTGTATTTTTGTGGTGGACACCGCACCCTGAAAATACCAGTTTATGTTCAAAACTGTCCACGCTGTGTTGAACTTCCACAGACTTTGGAAGTGACTGATTTGGACAATTGCTTTATTACCATTTATGGCAAGTGATCATTGGCTTAGGCCTTGTTTGGCAATGCTTGGTGTGTGTGTGTATTGTTGTGACCAAAAGCTAATTTTCCCAAACACCTTTTGAATTGACCCCTACTATCTATACCTGACTCTTGATTTAACTGATGGGTTATATCAGTATACATACGTATGTATTACTAAGAACACATGTATACCCTCAAGATTAGGAGTATTCTTGGGCACCAAGTTCTCTTCATTGGAGCTCTATATATACACACACACTTAACCTCTTTTGCTGCACATTCTGCACTTGAGAATCTCAGAGAGAAAAGAGTGAGCTTGAGAATTTCTACAGAAAATATAGAGAGAGAGAGCTCTTGTTCTCCATAGCCTAGCTTTGATTGATTCTTATTTGGTCTTTCTTTCTCAACAATTACTTCACCTCTTAATCACAGTGAGTATTATTAACTCACTCCCAATGTAATTCTATGCTTAATTACTGATTTTGTGTATGTATAGTTGGAATACCATTGCTAAATTCGTCCATGGAAGCTTGAGCTTCAAAATCTCAATTTTTCCAAACTCAACCAAAATTCGTTTTTAGAGATGATTATGGAAGATCTTCCACCATATATGCTATGTTTGAAGTTTTAGAACCTAATTTACTCACATGAGAAAGTATATAAGAAAATAAGTTTTGACATGTTTTAGTTTTTCATAAAATTGGAGAGTTATAGTTAGAATCATGTTAAATTGATAATGGATTCTTAATCCTTGTGAAAAACCAAAGAGAATCATATACTATAAGGCCTAGTAACTCACAGAATGGAAATGGGTCAATTTAGACCCTGTTTTGCTGAAACAGAGCAGTTCCACGAAGAAGATGAAGTCTTTGCTTCATCTCGCGCCACGATCGCGCGCGCGCAAGAATCGCGCGAGCGGCCCGCGCGAGCGACCCCTCGCGCGAGCGGCCCGCGCGCGCGAGGTATTGCTCTCCAGGCAGACATAAGAGTTTATATATATATAATAAAAATTAGGCAGGTCGCGCGAGCGAGGGTCGCGCGATATACCCTTCGCGCGAGCGATCCGCGCGCGCGACCCTGGCTGTTTCAGGCAGACAGAAAAGTTTATATAAAAAAAAGAAAAATTGGGCATGTCGCGCGAGCGACATATCGCGCGAGCGGCCCGCGCACGCGACTTCTGGCAGTTTCCAGTTTTGCTTGTTTTGTGATAAGGGACTGTTTGGCATGAAAATTCATATACTGTTAAGGCTCCGTTTGGGAAATTTATTGAATCAGAACTCTATTAGCTATGTTTGAGTGATTAAAACATTGTATTATAACTTATCAATCCCCGTATGCGCGTGTTCCTTTAATTCAGCATTTTTTTGCTTATGTTTAAGTTCATGACATTCATGTGGGGTCAGTGGTACATGCATATGGGTGTCAGTCAGTGTGGAAAAGAATAATAGTCAGTGTGGAAAAGAGTAATGGTCAGTGTGGAAAGAGTACGAGATTGTGGTTGAGACTGTATTTGTGGTTGTGGTTATGGTTGAGGTTGTGGTTGTGGTCGAGATTGCGGTGAGGGTATCTTTGAAATGCGACGGTGGCAAATATGGACACTCCCTGACGCCCATGGAAGCGTTAAAGTGTGTGACGCCGAACTTGGACACTCCCTGGCACCCATGGTAGTGCTAAAGTGTGGCCTACGGACACTCCCTGATACCCGAGTCTGGATATTGCGTGAGGTTGCTCCGGTATTTGCATAGCGGTTTAGGTATTCAAAGTGTGAGGCAATGGACACTCCCTGGTACCCCGGACCAAAGTGTGAGGCAAATTGGACACTCCCTGGCGCCCCGTTGCTAAAGTGTGGCTATTTGAGTGTTTCAAAGATACCAAGAGAAAGATAGTGGGTTGTTGTGGCTGTCGAGAGAAAAGAGTCGACAAGATGAGTGTGGTGCATTGTCTCATACATGAGTATTGGTTTTATGAATGAACGACTTTTAATATATTCCTTGTTGTTTATTAATTAAATTCTCTTTATGGTCACACTATTGATTTTACAAAACTGAAAATGGAAAAAGGTAATTGGGTATGTGTTACATTCAAAGTTATGTTTTTAATTCTCACCAGCTTCTCGAAGCTGACGACGTTGATGCGTCCTGGACATTCGTGTTCAGGCTTTTCAGGTTATAACCAGGAGGAATCATATGACTATGCTAATTGAGAACGGCTGCCCTCGGATGAGAAACTGTTTACTTAATTAAATGCTTTAAGTTTACCTGTTTTAAGTTATGGACCATTTTGTAATAAGGATGACTGTAACAGACACTAAGTTATTGTTTTGTTTTCAAGGCGGTCTGTGCCTTAGTTGACCCTGTATCATAAGATGTAATAAGTTAGAAAATTTTTGTAAGCCTTGATTGCTCTGCTCTGATTATTATTGTTTATTGTCGTTCGACGTTTGGGACGGAATCGATCCTTCAAACTGTCGCGACCTACGGGTCCATAAAGGAAATTAAACGCTTTCCTTATTTATGCTACGTCGGGGCGTGACAGGATTTAGTGGTATCAGAGCCAGGTTATTATTTATCTCAAGATAGTTTAGCCAGGTTAGGGTTTACCAGTATAGACCCGATTCCACATTCCATTAAGTGTTACACACCCGATGATACGACAGGGAGGATAGACTCAGAACCCAAACGCCTAAGATTATCTTTGTTCTGACTTAAGTAGTACCTTTTTATTAGGTATGGATCCAGCTCATCCGCCATATGTACCAGACAGATTTGGAGGACACTTTGTGATACCTGGGGCAGTGATCCCAGCCTTTCTCGACTTATATCATGCGGCCATTGAGCAGTTGGCCACAACGACCGTGGTATCTGATGTATGGCACCAGGTTCACGTGGTAGGTTTAGTTGACTTGACTCGTATCCACATAGAGCTTCGTTACTTTGCAGAGGCTCAGCGTTTGGTTTGGATCGAGGTTTTGAGGTTGGTCGATAGCGATGCTTTCTACCTTCCCCTCGAGATCCAGATTGTGCATGCCCATCTAGCTCTGCTAGAGATGCCCCCGCTAGTAGTTCCCGTCGCCGAGGATGATGCTGAGGTTGTTCATGTGGTCCCAGTAGGTGGGGAGATTATAGAGGATGGCATAGGTCTAGATGATCTTGCCGCTGAGCTCGAGGCTGAGCTAGCACTTGAGCTAGTCTTACCTGAGGAGATGGTAGATGAGGCAGATACCCCTATACCTGCTTTATCTTCCACCTCTCACAGCTATGACGGGGTTGGACCGTTCGTTGTTCAGCGATTTCGCCCTGTCGATTCGCTAGATCTCCTGATAACCGCTTATGGAGACGATTGACGTTCTAGATATGGATTTGTACATATTAACTGCTTTTGACTATTAGCTCTGTCTCTTTTTGCAACTGTAATTACATGCATTAGAGCGTAGGGCAATGACCCCATTTTTGTAACATTAACTCTTGCATGCGTCCTAACCCATACAGGATAGGGTAGGCATTGATCTGACCATACATGCTTTTTGTATCAACTTGACAAGAAGTGATATATATATATAAATATACTCTTTTGAATATCGTCGTCATTTAAATTGCTTCATAGCACTGTTGCATGCATGTTTCTCATTCTACTATCACTATCATGCATAGAATGGCTGGAGGAGTAAGGAGGAACAGGAATTTGATCGAAGGAGCACCTGAGGCTGCCGACCCCACGGGAATATTTGAAGCTTTCATTAGGCGTCTCGAAAGGGTTAGTAATCAGAATGAAAACCGACGAGACCGCCAAACTGGAGACAAATTGCTAGAGAGATTCCGTGCTCTAAGACCCGAGCAATTCGCAGGTACAGCAGAACCTTAGAAGGCCGAACAATGGTTAAGACAGATGGACCGTATGTTCGAGGCTGTCCAGTACAACGAGATGGACAAGAGGAGATTGGCTACGTTTCAGTTGACCGATGCTGCCGCAGATTGGTGGGATTCGGTCATAGCTACTATCGGGAGTGGAGCTGCAATGGGAATGACGTGGACTGCATTCAAGGGAAGATTTTTGGAGAAGTATTTCCCGGCTACAGAGAGGCACAGAAGAGAGAAGGAATTCATGGACCTGACGCAAGGAACCAAGTCGGTGCAAGAGTACACCACACAGTTTGAAAGACTGTCTCGGTTTGCTCCACACCTGGTTGATACTGAGGAGAAGAAGATCCGTAAGTATAACCAAGGGCTGACACCGCAGATTCGTCGCTTGACTCTCGGCCACTTAGATAAGTCTTTTGAAGGACTTATTGGTTTAGCTACCGATCTGGAAGAGGATGCTCGAGTAAACCGAAAACAATTTGAGTTCCGACCGCCTCACAGGGGTAATTTTGGGAATAGACCACCAATGAACCGTACCCAAGGGCAGAAGAGGAATTTCGACGGGAGCAAGAAGACCCAGGCTATTACCTATCCGACTCAACCCCGAGTAGGAGAAGGAAGTAGTAGTGGAAAGTGCTTCAATTGTGGCAACCCTGGACATCTGGCTCGAGATTGCAAGGCACCAAGGCGTGCTGCTCAGCAAGGGATAGTTTGCTTCAACTGTGGTGAACCAGGTCACATCAGCAGGTTCTGCACTGCTCCTAAGCAGGTGACTTATGGTCAACCGGGGCAGACTCGCTTGAATGCTGTTATCCCTGGTGCCGCTGGATATGATGGAACTGCGTATGAAGAAGGAGATTATGGAGAGGCTCAACCTGATCAGCAAGCAGTAGAAGGTACATTAACTTTGTTTAACTCTCATGTTAAAGTGTTATTTGATACGGGTGCTGCTCTTTCGTTCATATCTGTTAATACAATTCGGAGATTGGGTATCTTACATCATCGCTTAGAGAAAGCTTTGAAGGCTACTTCGCCATTAGGAGCTGCAGTCAGATTAGGACACGTGTGCAAGGATTGTCCCTTACGGTTAGGAGACCGAGAAATCCCTGCGAGGTTGATTATCCTATCGATGAAGGAGTTCGACATAATCCTAGGAATGGATTGGCTCTCTCAGAATCAAGTGAAGTTGGATTGTGCGAGGAAGAGAATTACATTCCCCAACAATGAGAATCAACCCTTTGATTTTCAATGTATCCCTTCGGGAGATATGTTCCTCACGAGATGTTTGGCGAATATCGAAGTTGTCAGTACAGAAGCGACAGTGTCGTCTATACCTGTAGTCAAGGACTTCGAAGAAGTATTTGAAGACATTTCTGGTTTGCCGCCCGAGAGAAGTATAGAGTTCTGTATTGAGCTTATACCGGGTACCGTACCGATCACCAAGGTCCCCTACAGGATGGCCCCCACAGAACTATCAGAATTAAAGGAACAAGTTCAAGAGCTCGAGAACCTAGGATTTGTACGTCCAAGTACATCACCTTGGGGAGCACCGGTGTTATTTGTGAAAAAAAAGGACGGGACACTCAGATTGTGTATCGACTACAGAGAACTGAACCGCGTGACTATCAAGAACAAGTATCCCTTGCCTCGGATTGACAATTTGTTTGATCAACTACAAGGAGCTACGACATTTTCCAAGATAGACCTAAGGTCGGGATATCATCAGTTGAGGGTACGGAAGGAAGATATACCTAAGACTGCGTTCAGAACCCGATATGGTCATTATGAATTTCTGATAATGCCGTTTGGAATGACGAACGCCCCGACTGTGTTTATGGATCTGATGAACAGAGTGTTCAAGCCTTATTTAGATCAGTTTGTCATCGTCTTTATTGATGATATTTTGATCTATTCTAAGTCAGGAGAAGAACACGAGCAACATCTACAGATCGCGATGAAGACGCTCAAGGACCACCACTTGTATGCCAAGTTCAGTAAGTGTGAGTTCTGGTTACAAGAAGTTAAATTTTTGGGACACAAGGTGTCATCTCAAGGAGTTTCAGTGGATTCGTCCAAGACCGATGCTGTGTCAAACTGGGTTAGGCCGAGCAACCCTACAGAAGTTCGGAGTTTTCTTGGACTCGCAGGCTATTATAGGAGATTTGTTGAGGGATTCTCAAAGATAGCAGCACCTTTAACTGGGTTGACAAAGAAGAATTTGAAGTTCGAGTGGACAGAGAAGCAGGAGCGCGCCTTTCTAGAGTTGAAAGAGAGACTCACTACCGCGCCAGTACTAGCAATACCCAAGCCTGATGAGAAGTTCACTATCTTTAGTGACGCATCATATCAAGGACTGGGGTGTGTACTTATGCAAGATGGCAGAGTTATAGCCTATGGATCCAGACAGCTGAAGCCGAGTGAGTTGAACTATCCTATTCATGATTTGGAGTTGGCGGCAGTAGTTTTCGCACTCAAGATTTGGAGACACTATCTCTACGGTGAGAAGTTTGATTTATTCTCCGATCACAAGAGTTTGAAATATTTGTTCACGCAGAAAGAGTTGAACATGAGGCAACGCAGATGGATGGAGCTGATCAAAGATTACGACTTCACGTTGGAATACCATCCGGGTAAAGCCAATGTGGTTGCTGATGCCCTGAGTCGACAAACTCGTGAGACGATCGCCTCCTTGATGGTTAGAGAATGGCGAGCATTGGAGACGTTGGCGGAGTTCGATATACAGAGTGCTGAAGAAGGAGAAGGACAACTTTTCGGATGTCTTATCCTACAGCCTGTTCTTATCGACCGCATTATTAGAGCTCAGAAAGAAGATGAGAAGTTTCAGACATGGTTCTTGAAGATGTCAGAGAAAGACCCGGCAGAATGGAAGGTGGGAGCTGATGGAGGATATCGGTACAGGAATAGATTATGTGTGCCAGGTGATGAAGAGCTAAGGAAGAATATCCTGGAAGAAGCACATAAGTCAAGATATACAGTTCACCCGGGAGGAACGAAGATGTACAAAGATTTGAAGAGAAACTTCTGGTGGGAAGGTATGAAGAAGGATGTGGCCGAATTTGTATCCAAGTGTTTGACGTGTCAGCAAGTCAAGGCTGAACATCAGAGACCGTCAGGATTGTTGCAACCGCTACCTATTCCTGGTTGGAAATGGGAGCACATTACGATGGATTTTGTGGTGGGATTGCCCCGGTCGCAGCAGAATCATGACGCTATTTGGGTAATCGTGGATCGATTGACGAAGTCAGCTCACTTCATTGCTTATAGTATGACATACCCGGTAGAGAAGATGAGCCGGATGTACATACAACAAGTTGTGCGGCTTCACGGTGCACCGGTGTCAATTGTGTCAGACCATGACGCGCGTTTTACTTCTGGATTTTGGGAAAGTTTGCAAGAAGCTTTGGGAACCTCGCTCAAGATGAGTACTGCTTTTCACCCTCAAACAGATGGACAAACCGAGCGTGTTAATCAGATCATGGAGGATATGCTTAGGGCTTGTGTTATCGATTTTGAAGAATCTTGGGAGACACACTTGCCATTGGTTGAATTTGCCTATAACAACAACTATCACACGAGTATCGGGATGGCTCCGTTCGAAGCATTGTACGGACGACCATGTCCTTCTCCATTGTGTTGGGCAGAAGTTGGGGATACAGAGTTGTTGGGACCAGATTTGGTTAGAGAAACCAACGAGAAGATTTCTTTGGTCAAGGAAAGAATGATAACCGCTCAGAGCCGGTATAAGAGTTATGCCGATCGACGCCGGAAAGATTTGGAATTCAGTGTTGGAGATCACGTACTCCTTAAGGTTTCACCGACCCGAGGAGTAGTACGTTTTGGTTTCAAGAGAGGGAAGTTGGGTCCACGTTTCATCGGACCATTCGAGATTTTGGAACGTGTCGGGAAAGTAGCTTATCGACTGGCGCTACCACCGAAGATGTCTGGGGTTCACAACGTGTTTCATGTGAGTATGTTGAGGAAATACACACGCGACCCCTCACACGTGGTTAGTTATGACGATATTGAGACGAGTCATAACATTTCTTACAAGGAGAGACCTGTGAAGATTCTAGATCAGAGTATCAAGAGGTTGAGGAATAAGGACATTCCGTTGGTGAAGGTTCAGTGGAATCACCATGACGAGAACGAAGCCTCGTGGTAAGTTGAAGCTGATATGAGGAAGAAGTACCCGGAGTTGTTTCAGGACTAGTTAGTCTTGATTTCGGGGACGAAATCCTGTTTAAGGGAGGAAGGGTGTAATAACCTGCATTTTCATTTAATTTCTTGTAATTGCATTTGACATATTTAAATTCAATTTGAATTTCCATGATTAATCTGTATTGTTAATCTCATTGTTGTTTACAATTCTTATATGTTAAAACTGTTTCCTTGTTTTATTTTATAATTAAAATACTTTTGGGGGTCAAATTGTAATTTTTACAAAAGTTAGTAATACCTGTGTGAATTTCAAAGTCTGTATTTCAAATGGTGGAAATGTTTCCTTTTAATTCTAACTGTATTTTTATAAAACCAGAAAACCGTTTCCTACAGTAAAATGAATTTTCTGTATTTTTGTGGTGGACACCGCACCCTGAAAATACCAGTTTATGTTCAAAACTGTCCACGCTGTGTTGAACTTCCACAGACTTTGGAAGTGACTGATTTGGACAATTGCTTTATTACCATTTATGGCAAGTGATCATTGGCTTAGGCCTTGTTTGGCAATGCTTGGTGTGTGTGTGTATTGTTGTGACCAAAAGCTAATTTTCCCAAACACCTTTTGAATTGACCCCTACTATCTATACCTGACTCTTGGTTTAACTGATGGGTTATATCAGTATACATACGTATGTATTACTAAGAACACATGTATACCCTCAAGATTAGGAGTATTCTTGGGCACCAAGTTCTCTTCATTGGAGCTCTATATATACACACACACTTAACCTCTTTTGCTGCACATTCTGCACTTGAGAATCTCAGAGAGAAAAGAGTGAGCTTGAGAATTTCTACAGAAAATATAGAGAGAGAGAGCTCTTGTTCTCCATAGCCTAGCTTTGATTGATTCTTATTTGGTCTTTCTTTCTCAACAATTACTTCACCTCTTAATCACAGTGAGTATTATAAACTCATTCCCAATGTAATTCTATACTTAATTACTGATTTTGTGTATGTATAGTTGGAATACCATTGCTAAATTCGTCCATGGAAGCTTGAGCTTCAAAATCTCAATTTTTCCAAACTCAACCAAAATTCGTTTTTAGAGATGATTATGGAAGATCTTCCACCATATATGCTATGTTTGAAGTTTTAGAACCTAATTTACTCACATGAGAAAGTATATAAGAAAATAAGTTTTGACATGTTTTAGTTTTTCATAAAATTGGAGAGTTATAGTTAGAATCATGTTAAATTGATAATGGATTCTTAATCCTTGTGAAAAACCAAAGAGAATCATATACTATAAGGCCTAGTAACTCACAGAATGGAAATGGGTCAATTTAGACCCTGTTTTGCTGAAACAGAGCAGTTCCACGAAGAAGATGAAGTCTCTGCTTCATCTCGCGCCACGATCGCGCGCGCGCGAGAATCGCGCGAGCGGCCCGCGCGAGCGACCCCTCGCGCGAGCGGCCCGCGCGCGCGAGGTATGCGTCTCCAGGCAGACATAAGAGTTTATATATATATAATAAAAATTAGGCAGGTCGCGCGAGCGAGGGTCGCGCGATATACCCTTCGCGCGAGCGATCCGCGCGGGCGACCCTGGCTGTTTCAGGCAGACAAAAGTTTATATAAAAAAAAAAGAAAAATTGGGCATGTCGCGCGAGCGGCCCGCGCGCGCGACATATCGCGCGAGCGGCCCGCGCCCGCGACTTCTGGCAGTTTCCAGTTTTGCTTGTTTTGTGATAAGGGACTGTTTGGCATGAAAATTCATATACTGTTAAGGCTCCGTTTGGGAAATTTATTGAATCAGAACTCTATTAGCTATGTTTGAGTGATTAAAACATTGTATTATGATTTATCAATCCCCGTATGCGCGTGTTCCTTTAATTCAGCATTTTTTTGCTTATGTTTAAGTTCATGACATTCATGTGGGGTCAGTGGTACATGCATATGGGTGTCAGTCAGTGTGGAAAAGAATAATAGTCAGTGTGGAAAAGAGTAATGGTCAGTGTGGAAAGAGTACGAGATTGTGGTTGAGACTGTATTTGTGGTTGTGGTTATGGTTGAGGTTGTGGTTGTGGACGAGATTGCGGTGAGGGTATCTTTGAAATGCAACGGTGGCAAATATGGACACTCCCTGACGCCCATGGAAGCGTTAAAGTGTGTGACGCCGAACTTGGACACTCCCTGGCACCCATGGTAGTGCTAAAGTGTGGCCTACGGACACTCCCTGATACCCGAGTCTGGATACTGCGTGAGGTTGCTCCGGTATTTGCATGGCGGTTTAGGTATTCAAAGTGTGAGGCAATGGACACTCCCTGGTACCCCGGACCAAAGTGTGAGGCAAACTGGACACTCCCTAGCACCCCGTTGCTAAAGTGTGGCTATCTGAGTGTTTCAAAGATACCAGGAGTAAGATAGTGGGTTGTTGTGGCTGTCGAGAGAAAAGAGTCGGCAAGATGAGTGTGGTGCATTGTCTCATACATGAGTATTAGTTTTATGAATGAACGACTTTTAATATATTCCTTGTTGTTTATTAATTAAATTCTCTTTATGGTCACACTATTGATTTTACAAAACTGAAAATGGAAAAAGGTAATTGGGTATGTGTTACATTCAAAGTTATGTTTTTAATTCTCACCAGCTTCTCGAAGCTGACGACGTTGATGCATCTTGGACATTCGTGTTCAGGCTTTTCAGGTTATAACCAGGAGGAATCATATGACTATGCTAATTGAGAACGGCTGCCCTCGGATGAGAAACTGTTTACTTAATTAAATGCTTTAAGTTTACCTGTTTTAAGTTATGGACCGTTTTGTAATAAGGATGACTGTAACAGACACTAAGTTATTGTTTTGTTTTGTTTTCAAGGCGGTCTGTGCCTTAGTTGACCCTGTATCATAAGATGTAATAAGTTAGAAAATTTTTGTAAGCCTTGATTGCTCTGCTCTGATTATTATTGTTTATTGTTGTTCGACGTTTGGGACGGAATCGATCCTTCAAACTGTCGCGACCTACGGGTCCATAAAGGAAATTAAACGCTTTCCTTATTTATGCTACGTCGGGGCGTGACATAGAGTCACTCACCTTAGCAAAATCTACCCAAATTAAACCAAGAAGATGCTGAATTTACCAAATCCTAGCCCAAATCTTACTCCAAAGTAGTTCCTACACGTTTTCGGCAAGCCGCTTGTCACCGTTTAGAGTGAGCTACTAAAATCCAACAATTTTAACGTAAATTAAAGGTATGGAAACGTTCGCCTCACCTCCACGAGTCTGAAAATGGCTTCGATTCGTGAATTCGACGAACGGCGGCGACGGAACGGTGGCGACGGAACGGCGGAAAAACGACGTCGGCGTCTCGTCTCCGTCTTTCTCTCCCGAGCTCTCTCTCTCTCTTTTCTTTTGATTTTCTGTCAATTGTTTTGAGAGTCTCCCACTCTCTATTGACACATACACACATGCACAATGTGTGGTGTCAATCCCACATTTTTGCAACTTTCCATTTGCATCCCTAAATTTTCTTAAGTTCTTATTATGACATCCCCCAAACATTCCATTAATTACCCAATTATCTAATGAGTGTTTGTCTAAGTTCCGTATGGGTCCCAACGTGGGTCCCACATATTTTGTGAAATTGCTATCGCACCTAATAATTTTAAATCTTTTTCATTTATACCCTTATTTGGGTGTCAAATGCGAACACATAAATCATCATATAATATGAACGCATTTAAGCAAATACTCATGTAATCACATAAATGTATTTAACATATAAAATGAAATATTCATTTTATTCGGGCCCTTCACTGGGTCCCACTCCAATACATGTCCCACCTCACTGGAGACTTTTCCATATGGTGTCCTTCTTTGAACACTTTTTCCACGGGCGAGTCCAAGCCTCCCCTTAATCTATTTTAGACACTAATTATATTAATTAATGCATATTATGAGATAATTAAACCTTTTCCCCGGGTACGGGTGTTACAGATAGAGACCATAAGAAGTCAATAAGGTAGGCTTCCTTATGGAATTAGGAAACCCTAATTCGAACTGAATCAGATTCCTATTTTCATAAATTATAATTCATACCACTAAAGAATTATTATTGCACTCCTACCCTTATCTCAAAAATATATTTTGAGCTCCATGTTGTTAAATATTTATTATCTCCCCACGTTAAGATTATAGATATCCATTAATTAAATATATTAACTGACAATCATATTTAATTAATCTCTTAAAATTTTGTAAGATCCTCTGCTTAACTTATCTGATGTGTCGAACACAAAATCCACCGACAGGGTTTGATATAATCAAAACTTATAAGCTTTCTCAAGAGGATATCATCAATCCCAAAATTGAGACATAGATTCCATCATTAATTAATATCCACTACACAATTAATATTGTCACCCAATCCAATGAGATATTGACCCATTTAAGAATCTCACCCTTTTAGGGATCAAAGCGTAAATATCAAATGTATGTATTTATAAATTAACTTAGGATTTAGAGCATAAGCACTCATAATAGTCATGAGGTATTAATTATCTTATAAGTCAGTACAAAAATAATTACCCCAAGTCAATCCCATTTAATACACAAAGTGTACCAGCATAGTGAGTTGAAACTATACCGTTTCCCATGGTCAAGACAAACCTATTACATCACCATGCTACAGTCCTACCGATGGTGTGTCCAATCCCATCTAAGACTGTAAACCAAAATCTTACATTCTACAAGATCCGATGGTCTGATCTCTCGTGTGTAAGCCAAACTCTACACACCAAACCACCTACTATGTAGAATAAGAGACACACATGTACAATAAACAATATAATGCAAACATTGCCCACGCAGATTCTCATAAAAATGGAATAACTGATTTTATTAAATGAATAATAAATCAACTACATAAAGCATAGCTTTTAGTAAATATGCTATTCATATATTTATATATAAGATTTAGTGAGATATAGTTTTGTGGGTATTGCAATGGCATCTAGTTTTGATTGTGCTACATCAAGTCTTCTAGAGAGAGAAGTGGGTCTGAGGATTTAATTTGGGATGGATGATTTGGTCTAACCATGGCTGTTGGGTTTGAGTTAAGATTTGCTTTAATTTTTGTGGACCCCAAACTCCACCTAGGATGCCACATCAAGGTATGAACATTTGGGTGTGAAGTGGGTATGGGTCTAGCATTACTTTGTAAGAAATTAGGGCTCGTAGCCCCTGTATGATGACGAACAACGATGTTGATCGTGGTGGTCGGATATGGTGGGGCGAAGATGACTATCATAGTGGCCGGAGATGGTGATGCTTGAGGGCGACAATGGAGGTCACGATGGTTATGGTGGTCGCCAGAGATGAAGAGGGGCCTTGATGGTTAGAGATGGTGGGGCGACGATGATGATCGTGGTTACCGGAGATGGTGGTCGCAAGTGGACGATGGTTATAGAGAGAGATCGTATGAAAGTTTTGAGGGAGATCGTCTGCTACAGAGGGTAAAAGGGTAAGAGAAAACGAAAAATAAAAAATGAGAGACTTTAGGTGAGAAACACGAAAACGGTAGACTTAAAGAGAGATTAAACATTAGGCTGGACTTTTAGAAGGACTCAACTACTCTAAGGGGCTTTAGCCTAATTTTTCATATACAAATATATATTTATATATATGAAAGAAGAAATGTTTAATTTGGAAAGCTTGGTCTAGAGTCCCAGTGAATTAAAAGTTAACTAAATAGGTGCATAAAGTTTTTCAATCACTCTTGAGGTCTCTCAATTTTCAATTGCATGCTAGCAACTAGTCAGTGCAGTGTTGATAGCTTGTTAGTGCATTGGGCAACTTTTTATTTTTTAAATTTCAAAATGCAATTACTATCTTCCAAATGACAACTCTAATTTTGATAACATTTATACATTTGGAATCAGGAAGTCGAGATCTTTTAAACAAGACCAATATAATTGCATTAAAATAAATAAATAATTCGAATATTGTAACTCATAAAATGTCTCTAAATTTGAAAATCTTAGAGACATTTTTAGAAAATACAACATTTTCAGAAAAATTCTTTGAGAATTCGAGTTTTGCAGTTCAATAATATCTCTGAAATCAAGAAAATATTTTAAGAATATGTCTCTGAAATTATGAGACATTTCTTAGAAAGTTCGAATTTAACAAAAAATAATCAATTATCAAGGTTTACCTCAATCAACCCATGTTATGCTTAGGTGCGACCTCTGGACTATTTTGAAGAAAGAGAAACAACAAATTTTCGTTGATTCGAGTCGAAGAATATATGAACAATTTCGTAGAATGTCTTTGAGTCTTGGAAAAAATTAAACAAATGTCTCTGAATTTTCGAAGACTTTTCATAAAAAGTTTAGATTAAACAAAAACAAAATCACTGATCAAGGTTCTTCCTCAATCGAACCACGATTTTTCCTACACGTTGCCGTCTGGACTATTTCAAAGTCATAGAAATGACAAATTTCAAACGATTTGATAGAAAGAAAAATATATGACCACTTTTTGAAAAATGTTTCTAAACCCTAGAAAAGTTCCATAGAATCTCTCCGAAACCTGGAAATCCAGAGACGCTTAAAGGAAAGCTTATGATCATAGGTGAGAGTCACCTTAAACTATCACAACCATAATTGATCGGTGCAGGTAATCCCTAATATATAGTCTGCCACATAGCACACACCATATCAACATCAATACCATGTGTCTCCAATAATACCATTAGTCAAACCTCCACGTGGATGACTTCTGGCGGGTCACCTCCACATATGAAGCATCGCGCCTAAGTAGGAATTCACCACCTTGAAAGGTTATCCTCAAATATACACACAGGCTCCATGGGACTCCACCAACTTCACCACGAGGGTGCACTCATTAACCTCACCTCGAGGATACTCCACCTAAAGTCATATGCACATGACCTCAAGGACATCACATAGAGAGAGTTCTACCTTCCAAAAGCGTAAAGCATAGCACTCTTAGAGAGGGACTTATACACTTGACATGTGATTTACCCAACACATACCTGCACTTGGAGCAATCATCCTTGGTCGGGTGTAGTACCTAAAGGTGACTACATCCTCTAGTTCCTCGAGAATTTATGGTTTGGTGGCTATGGCAAGGGCATCTTCTTAGCTGGATGCCTCACAAGTAAAGCTAGGGTTGGTTCCAATAAGAGAGAGAGAGAGAGAGAGAGAGAGAGAGAGAGAGAGAGAGAGAGAGAGAGAGAGAGAGAGAGAGAGAGAGACGGACCCCTCTCATGCCACTATAACACCCCCCCCCCCCCCCCCAATTAACTCCACAAACTAAAGATGCCCATGGCTCGACAACTCCTTATGTAACCAATTTAATCACACCACCACTATATGCCATGCAAACCTCACATCTTATTTAATGTCATTCAGCCACTCCAATTTCCGTTTAATGGCCTAATCACATTAAATGCTAGCCAAATTACCCAAAACCCAGGTAATGCTCACAGTTAATGCCTCGAATCCCATTTAATGTCCACTGAATACCTCTAATCTCATTAAATGTCCCTCAACTACCACATCCCTCCAACCTCAGTATACATACCCCACTTCATTCAATCCAATATGAGAAGGTATTTACTCCACTCGACAACCTTCAACTTACACAAACAAGAAAATTTACTCCTCTCAACAACCTTCAACTAACACAAAGGAATATAATATTCCCAACACTCAGAGCTTTTACTCCTCAAGCCTTTAATCCTCATTAACTCTCATCCACCATTGCATTACTTATCACTCCTCGACTCTCATTAGTCATCCTTAACCTCTCAAAACTCCGTCAACTCTTACATCGCCTACCATAGTCACTCTGAAAAACTGCAACACCTATCACATACTCCATCACCACACTAAGGATATTGTCCCTTACTGCTCTCTCTCTCTCTCTCTCTCTCTCTCTCTCTCTCTCTCACGCACACACACATATATATATATATAGAACTACGTTGGTTCTCACTCGACCAGATCTTTTGGAGACAATAACAATGGCAATCAGATTGGCCGACGATGATGACTCTAGTGGTCGTGTACTTCGAAGGCCAAGGTGACTCCGTCAACGATAAAGGAAGATGTAGTGGCAATGGCAGCTAGGGTTGACAAAAGAAGAGGAAGGGAAAAACATATAGTAAAAAAATTAGGGTTAATTACATTTTACCCCTATCGTTAGGCACATTTTTACTTTACCACCTATGGTTTAAAAGTGAACTCTTACCCCCCCCCCCCCCTCCCCTTCTTGTGATTTTAGACTAAAGTGACTGTAGACACCCCATTTTTGCTCAATCCAATCATTTTAAAATAAAGTGCTCGTTGACACGAGCCTATCGCTTTTTGAATCATCCCAATCTGACCTCGAATGGGAAAGATATTGCAAGTCGTAGCTATGGGGGTCAAACAGTCAACAATTCCACATGCATCCTACCCACACACGATTATTTCCCTCCTCCACAATCATTGTGGAGGACAATGTTCGGTGGAAACAAGCATCAAACAATAAAAGCAAAAGCTACAAAAAAAAAATAAGGTCTCTTTTTGATAGTGGAGAGCATTTTTACAATAAAATAAAAAATAAAAAAAAAAAAAGAGAGGAAGGGATTCTTATTGGTCTATAAAATGAGCATTGCAAATTCATTAAGGGAGAAGAAGAAAAAAGAAAAGGAAAAAAAAAATAGCTTTCTCTATATCTCCCTCACCTTACTTTCCATTTCCCTCACTTTCCCCTTCATCTCCTTCACTTAATCATCAAAAAAAAAAAAAAGCCACCAACAAAAAAAAGAGTTTGCATTTTTCCACCACTATACCACCTCTTCCAACCACCACCATCAAGGCCACCACTACAATCATCAATTTCCGTTTAGCTACCATATCACCACAAATCTCATCAACATACCTTACGGTCACCTCACCACTATTGCCATCCATTGCCACCCAACCATCCTCATATCGCCTCAAATAACCAACTGCATCCCCGTCACTTACCATTAATATTCTAGCAGATTTCTCGAGTTCCTCTAATAACTCAGGTTTTTTTATTATCATTTTTTTTGTACATATCATTTTTATTCCCGCTTGATAATAAAAAAAAATTAATGATAACATCCACGTCATACTCGGAATTACTTGGTTTCCAATATAAAAGTCACGTCCGACTCTGGATTACATGGTTCACAATACAGGAATCCTACGTGGTTTCTAATAAGGAGAGCCATGTTCTACTAGGGATGACGCGATTGCTAATACGGGGACCACTGTTCTACTAGGGACTACGTTTTTTTTTTATATATATGGAAATTCATGTCTAAATAATGAAGATCGCTTAATTCGCATAAATAAAGGAATAAAAAGAAAGGAACGATTAATCGGACCCAACAGTCCCCTTTGCATTAGGAGATCTTCACAGGTAGGTCTTCTTATCCTACACACACTTCACATTTTTTTTCTTCCTTTTGGGCACCGACCCTTACTTCCGGCATAAAAATTAAAAAAACAAAAAAAAAAATCTCTTTTCTTTCTTTTGGGCACCGGCCCTTATTTCCGGCATAAAAATAAAAATATAAAAAAAAATCTATTTTCTTTCTTTTGGGCGCTGACCCTTACTTCCGGCATAAAAGTAAAATACAAAAAAAAAAAATCGCTTTTCTTTCTTTGGGCACCGACCCTTACTTCCGGCATAAAAGTAAAACAAAAAAAAAAGTCTCTTTTCTTTCGGGCACCGACCCTTACTCCCGGCACAAAATAAAAAGTACAAAATATCACTTTTTCAGTCATTTGGGTACCGACTCTTACTTCCGGTACATTTTTCAGTCATTTGGGCACCAACCTTTACTTCCAGCATAAAAAATAAAAATACAAAAAGAAATATCTTTATTTCTTTTGGGCACCGACCCTTACTTCCGGCATAAAAAATAAAAATATAAAAAGAAATCTCTTTTATTTCTCTTGGGCACCGACCCTTACTTCTGGCATAAAAAATAAAAATGCAAAAAGAAATCTCTTTTATTTATTTTGGGCATTGATCCTTATTTCCGGCATAAAAAATAAACGAAATCTCTTTTCTTTCTTTTGGGCACCGACCCTTACTTCTGGCATAAAATTTTTTTTTTAAAAAAATCTCTTTTCTTTCTTTTGGGCACCGTCCCTTTCTTCCAGTATAAAATCAAAAATACAAAAAAAAGAAGACAAAAAGAAAAATACAAAAAATGGACTTTCTCAAAATAAAACTCCAATGCCACATTTTCTTGGAATCTGCTAATAATACAGGTAAAACAGGTAAGTCTTCATACTTTTAATGGGCACCGACCCTTACTTCCGGTATATTTTTTCAGTCATTTGGGCACCGACCCTTACTTCCAACATAGGAATAAAAGAACAGAAAAAAATGAAAAATACAAAAATATATTTTCTTAAATTTGGGCACCGACCCTTACTTCCGGTACACTTTTCAATCACTTGGTCACAGATCCTCACTTCCAGTATTGGAATAAAATGACTAAATAAAAATAAAAATAAAATAGAAAATAGAAAAGTACAAAAAAAATACATCATTCTCCAATCACTTGTATAGTTTCATTTCAATCTCAATCACTTTCCAAAGGTTAAAATCTAGGACTATACCACGTGGGTTAAAGTTCCTAGTTACACCGACTCTTTCTCAAATCATTATATCACACGTGAACGGTCAAACGAGACCACTTTTCTTTCTCTAAAAAAAATCATGCATACACTCACACACAGGTCAGAACTACGTTTGGCCTGATTCCCGTCTTGGGATACGTAAGCAACTATCAAAGAGTGCGGCCATTCCTATCACCAATTTTCTGTCTTATTTCACATTCTAAAGAAAAAGAAAACATTTTTCTTTTTCAATTGAAATGCCACATTTTAATAAAAATGACTAAAATTGGCAACCGTGTTCGCACGAATGTTTGAGGGTGCCTAATACCTTCCCTCGACATAATCGAGTCCCCGAACCCATCTCAAAATCTCTGGTTTCACATGACTATTCAGAGTCACACTTTTAAAGGGCCCACTTTTCTCAAAACTATTTTTTTTAAAAAGTCAAAGATGAATTACTTTAATTGTTTTTGCAGGGGTCCTAACACCCCAAAATGTTAGGTGGCGACTCTGAACTTTTTCAATAAAAATCAAGTCGCAATTCACCCATTCTCAGGAAGCCGGGCCCACACAGCGACAGCCCTGGCGCTCCGAAAACACGGGCGCGACAGTGACTATTAAAATATCTCTCAAAACAGCCTCATATAGGGATTAAGAGTTAAATTCAGCCTCACATAGCAGAGTTTAAGTATCAAAGTTAATTCTACATAGGCAGTTAACCTCAAAATAAGCCCTTCAGGGGGTTATGTGTTAAAAAAATTAGCCACACATGGGTGAATTAAATGACAGCATTCACCCCACATAGAGGGTTAATCCCAAAATTAACCTCACAAAAGGGATCCAGTATTAGTATTTTTAGCCAATGTTAGAATTTCATCACTTTTGAGAAAAATCTTAATAGTTTCACTTTATTTTCAAACCATAGAGGGTTAAGTGTCCACTTTTAAAGCATACTTGGTAAAGTGAAAATGAGCCTAACCACAGGGGGTAATATGTATTTAACCCAAAAATTTAAATTAAAAAAAAAAAAAAACCAATGGATTTTGGCCAAAAAATAAAAGAGAGCATTTTTGCTCACTCAATGCTCAGTCAAGCCTCCACTGGGTGACATGTGTCCCATTCTATTCCCATTTTTCCCACGTATTATCAACATAATTACTGAAATATAACACATGTCACCCAGTGGAGGCTTGGGTTAGCAAATTTTGGGTGAGCAAAAATGGTCTCAAAATAAAATAAATCTTAAAGCCACTTTAGTACCACGTAGTTTGGGCGAAGTTTCACTTTGGGCGACTTTTAATTGCAACACTGTAGACTCTGTAATTTCAATTTTGTTACAATGTAGGCCCTAGTCCTAACTCTCTCAATAAAGTATGACAGAAAAGACTCATTTTAGCGCAAGCACGTGATTCTCTGTGTAAAAAACAGTTTCTCTTAAAACAAATCTTCTCTCTCTTAGAAAATGGATCCATTTACTAGTTTAAATTAAAGAGCAAGTCTACAGTGAGCAGCTTCGTTGGATGAGAATCTGGCAATAAATGTATCTCCAGATTCTTGGAAATCTTATGGCTAGATACTCATCCAATGGTTAAAATCTGTCTTCTCAAATGAGAAGCTTCTCATAATAGACTACCCTAAATTAAAATGCAAAGCATTCAATATCTAAATACCACCATTATGGCCATCACTGGCACCTAATCAATGAGAACTAATTAAAACCCTAAAAGCACCAAATTTTCCTTCTCCGACTTCGTTTCTTACTCCAATTCGACACCGTAAAACCACCACCGTGGCTACCACCACTAGTGCCACACCCCCTGCAATTCCCTCTCCCTCTAGTCTCTATGTTAAGTCTATGCTCTTAAGCTCTTAATTAAAAGAAAAGGTTAATTACACTCACCTCCCTTGTATTTTGCCTTAATTACACGGATCTTACTCGCATTTTGGTAAATTACACGGATCTCCCTTGTGCCTAGTATTTTTTACACTTTAAGGGGGGAAAGTATCGCAGGATATTAATTTTAAGGGGATAAAGTGTTATAGAATAGGGTAAATTACACTTTAGTCCATCAAACTATACACCTGTTTTCAATTGGGTCCATAAACTATTTTTTTTAATTAGATCATTGAACTTCAAAAATTCATTCAATCAGAAATTCTGACACTGTTAGCTTAAATTATTAGAAATTATCACGTACATTGCGCGTAATGCTTACCTGTCACATGTTAGGTTAAGACAAGCACGGGAGATTGTGAATGACTAACAAATTATGCGATTTTGGGTATAATTGAATGCGATTTTGGATCTAGTCGAACATGTTTTCGAATTTCATTGAACGCGATTTCAGATCTGATTGAATGCGATTTTTTGCACTATTTACAATCTCCCGTGTTTGTCTTAACCTAACATGTGACATGTAAGCATTACGCGCAACATACGTGACAATTTCTAATAATTAAGCATATAGTGTCAGAATTTGGGTTTGATTGAATGAATTTTTGAAGTTCAAGGACCCGATTGAAAAAAAAAATATGTTTATGGACCCAATTAAAAACGGGTGTATAGTTTAATGGACTAAAGTGTAATTTGCCCTATAGAGTACTAATTTTAAGAGAGGTCCGTGTAATTTTCCAAAATGGGAGAGAGGTCCGTGTAATTAAGGCAAAACACAAGGGAGGTAAGTGTAATTAACCCTAAAAGAAATGACTTTTCTCTCCTTTTCCTTGTTTTTCTTCTGAATTTTGTTGATAAAGGCTAAATTTTTTCTAGTTCACATTAGAATTTGAGACCGCTATTTATAATATAGTTCGTTTGGTTATTACTTATTGGGTTTGTTTTTCACCAGATCTTTTAGTTGCAGAACAGAGGAGGAGCCCTATTTAGCTTTGGTGATAATGATTTAGAACTTCACATTCTTGCTATATTATGTTCATCAGCTTTAATTAGACGAAACAGAAATGTCGCCTATGTCCAACTCTTCTTCTCTAGTGTGATAACTTGATTCTTTTTATTTGATTCTTTTTTATGTGATTACTTGATTCCACCACCAATATCACCTCAATTTCAACCACCTACAAGCCACACCACCACCACTCCCACTAGATTGGGAGTTGAAAGGAATTTTGGCCGGTCGATTTGCAGAACAGAGTGTGTGTGTGTGTGAGAGAGAGAGAGAGAGAGAGAGAGAGAGAGAGAGAGAGAGGAGGCTGTTTTAAGAGAGAGAGAGATACTATTTTTAGAGAGAATCAAGTATTGTTGGCGCCAAAATTGGTCTTTTCCGCCATATTTCAACGACCGAGTTAGGATTTGGGTTTATGTTGCAATGATATCAAAATTATATGGCCCAAAGTGTTATAATTGAAAGTCGATGGTCTAAAGTGAAACTTTGTCAAAATTACAGGATACTAAAATGTCTTTAAGCCTACGAATAAAAGGCTCCACTTTTGAACTTGAACACTTAAAATGAGGAGTAATAATGCTAAGGGAGCATAACAAATTTCACAAACAAAATTCATAATCACCTAGATGTGTCAATTTCTCTTTTAGTGAAGTCCACTGATACTGTAGGGTCCATAAAAGATAGAGATAGACATATTTTGGTATTTATAAATTTTTTTGTGAAATTTATTATGCTCCCTAACATTACTCGAAAATGAGATACCTTAGCCTATTTTCCCCTTTTGGTTTTGCCACCTCAGCACATACTTGAGACTCTTATTTGAAAACCTTTTGGCTTAAGGCTTAGTTTGGCCCTCATTTTTGTGTTTTTCCCCTTTTAAAGTACAATTTCATGTTAATTTATTTGGTAACTAGTTTATAAACTTTGCAAAAATTGAACTCAGGACTTTTTTTGGGGGAGCTTTTAAAAACTTTAGAATAGAACTTTTAAAAGCTGAATGTTGTTTTTTGGTCTCATAATATTTTTTTGAATAGTAATATATCACTTGTACAAAATTATCAAGTAATCTAACAATAAAATTCATAAACTACTTTTACAAAGTCACGTGGAAGGCAAACTAATCCTAAATGGCAGCTTGCAATTAATTTAAATGTTGAGACATGTTTATCAGAGATAAAGACAAATGGAAGTGCAAATGACTGTGTATCATTCAAATCAAATGTACGAATGATTATCCACAAAAGTTTTTTTGGTCTATAAATTTCGTGAAGCAAAATGAAAGAAAAATAAAGAACGTACAAGAAGGAAAAATTATTTCACTCGTATTATTTATTTATTTATTTATCTTTATTTGAATTCACTTATATTTATATGTTTTTCTTTCATACTTAAATAATTTTAAAAATTAAAAAAAATTTCTAAAATATAATTGTACCATTAAAAGAAGAAAATGACTCACAAAAGTTTAAATTATTTTACAATTTATTCTCTATTTTATATCCTATTTTCCTCATCCTTTTCTTATTAACTAAATAAATGAAAATATTTTTCTCTATATTTTTTTTCCCTCTCTAAATCCAAAAAACCAAAGTTAAAGAATTTTACAATTTGATAAAAAAACTATTTTATGTTAAATTCTTAGAATAATGATGACTGTCATCGAATAGACAGCATCAAATCTAATATAAGTTATCAAACTACAATTTTTACAACCATTATTTAAACATTTGCAGGTACCTAAGCCACCACTTATATCACCACAACATTTTCAACATTCTATTTCGACCATGAAACTTTATGTTTTTTTTCTTATTATATTACCCAATATATAATGTTATTATACCTATTAATTTTTAAACATGCATGGTTGTTTATCCTGTGCAATACACGAGTTCACTACTAATATAAATACTAAAATACAAGAAAAACACTACTTATTTCCTCTTTTAGCTTTTGCAACATTATTAGAGCACTCAAAAATAGTAAAGATTGGGACACACTCAAAGATACATTTTTGGGACACAACCCTAAAGATGTATTTATATCTTTCCTATGATGTCATTGGATTCCACAGTAACATAAGAGAAATAGACACATCTTTTCAATTGTGTTCCAAAAATTATATATTTGGGTGTGTCCCAAATATTACCCCTCAAAAATCTACCGTCAAACTAAAGCAATAAATTTCAATGGCTAGAAAACGTACAGAACAAAACAAGAGACATTTAACTTCACATAGGACACCGGAACACAAGAAAAACAAAAAACAAAAAAACGAAATGAAAGCATAAATGAATTCCCACTTATTATTTTATTTAACACGCGCGGGACATGTTCGTGTATTTTTCTTTTCTTTTTTTTCATTTCTGTTTGAGGAGAGGATCTTGTCTCTCATTTGCTTTTCTATTATTACTGGCAAAAGGTTATCCATGTATTATAGGATAGTCCTTTTTGTTTTCTGTACTTGTGTTTATTTTAAATTTTTAATGATATTAATGTTTTAACAAAAAAAAAAATCCATAAATAAAAATTAAAAAAGCACCGACCGTCTGTTTTTAAAAAGGAATACATCATATCCAAACAATGGTAGGTAGCCCACAAGAAATGCTGAAATCAATCTTAATCACAAAAAAGTCAATAAAAAATGGAATAATTAAAATTCAGTCTAGTTTCAGTAAAGTATTTAAAAGTCAGTCTAGTACTTTTTTTAAATTAGAGACACATTAACTTTAGTGTAAAATATCTAAAATACCCCTCCTTGTCTCTTCTCTCTCTCTCCTCACATGGCCACCACCACCACCATCGGCCACCATCGCCGCCGCCACCACTGGCCACCGCCGTCGCCGCCACCACCACTAGCCACCGCAGCCACCAAAGGCCCACCACCACCACCACTACCCCGGCCACCCCCACCCCAACCTCTCTATCTCTTCTCTCTCTCTCTCTCTCTTTCTCTCTCTCTTTTCACAGCCACCACCACCACCACCAACTCAAACCCCAACCCCCTCTCTCTCTCTCTATATATATATACATGAGTATATATATATATATCTAACATATGGCCACCACCATCCCATGCTCTATGTATCTCTTATCTCTCTTCTCACCACCACCACCATCACGGGTCACCTCCTTTATCCACCACCGTCACTGCAGCAAAAAAAAAAAAAAGAGTTGCAGGTTTTTGGAGCAACTGTCCAAACGGAAGGAGCAACTTACCAAACGTATCGGGAGCAACTCACCAAACAGAATGAGCAAATCACCAAACGTGTTGCTCCTTACGTTTATTGAGTTGCTCCCGATACGTTTGGTGGGTTGCTCCTTCCGTTTGGACAGTTGCTCTAACCTGCAACTTTTTTTTTCCTTTTCTGCAATGGCGATGGTGGATGAGGAAAATGGTCCGTGGTGGTGGTGGTGAGAAGAGAGATGAGAGATACAGAGAGGTTGGGGTTTGGGTTTGGGTTTGGTGGTGGTGGTGGTGGTGTTGGTGGTGGTGGTGGTTGTGAGAAGAGAGAGAGATGAGTTCAAAGATAGAGAAGAGATAAAGAAGTTGGGGTAGTAGTGGTATTGGTGGTGGCCTGGTGGTGATGCAGCTGCGGGTGGTGGTGGTGGCGGTGGCGGCGACCGGTGGTGGTAAGGATCAACACGTTTGGTGAGTTACTCCTGATATGTTTGGTGAGTTGTTCCTTACGTTAAGTGGGTTGCTCCCGATACGTTTGGTGAGTTGCTCCTTACGTTTGGTGAGTTGCTCCCGATACGTTTGGTAAGTTGCTCCTTACGTTTGGTGAGTTGCTCATTCGGTTTGGACAGTTGCTCCAAAAACTTTAACTCTCTCTCTCTCTCTCTCTCTCTCTCTCTCTCTCTCTCTCTCTTTTTCCTGTAATGGCGGTGGTGGATGATGGAGGTGGCTTGTGGTGGTGGTGGTGGTGGTAAAAAGAGAGATAAGAGATAGAGAGGTAGGGATGGTGGTGGCCAAATATTAGATATATATACTCATGTATACATATATATATATAGAGAGAGAGAGAGAAAAAAAAAGAGAGAGAGAGAGAGGGGTGGTGGTGGCGGCAACGGCCAATGGTGGCCAGTGGTGGTGGCGGCGGCCGGTGGTGGCCAGTGGTGGTGACGGCGACGGCTGGTGGAGGTGGCTGCCAGTGGTGGTGGTGGTGGTGGTGGCCATGTGAGGAGAGAGAGAGAAAGACCAAAGAGAGGGGTATTTTAGGCATTTTAGACAAAAAGTTGATGCATTTTTTTAATTTAGTGACTTTATATAAACTTCTTTTTATTTTTAATAAAGCACTTGACTGACTTTTTAATACTCCACTGAAAATACACTGAATTTTAATTATCCCATAATAAACAATTGGGTCTTGGATAGAGAGACAGTTTTTTACAGAGAAAATCAAGTGTTGGCGCCAAATTTGGTCGTTTCCACCATATTTCAACTCCGGAGTTAGGACAAGGGCTTATATTGCAACGACATTAAAACAATATGTCTCAAAGTATTGCAATTAAAAGTTGAGTGTTTAAAATGAAACTTTGCTTAAATTATAGGGTGCTAAAGTATATTTAAGGCTAGACTTTTGAACTTGAACAATTAAAATGAAGAGTAATGCTGGGGAGCATAACAAATTAAATTTCACAAAAAATATCCACAAATATCAAAATGTGTCTATTACTTTTCTGATGGGGTCTACTGATATTGTGGGATCCATAGAGAAGAGAGAGAGAGAGAGAGAGAGAGAGAGAGAGAGAGATACATTTTGATGTTTGTGAATTTTATTTGTGAAATTTGTTATGATGTCTAACATTACTCTAAAATGAGATATCTTAGCCCAATTTTCTGTTTTCGTTTTGCCACCTCAGCACATACGTGAGACTCTTATTTAAAAGGATAACTCTTACATAAGAATCTGACAAAAACAAGATATATAAACCACGATGTGTCTATCTCTCCTGGAGGGGTCCACTGACACTGTGGTCCAAAGAGGAAAGAGATAGACACATAAATTTTTATATTTTTGTTTTTGTGAAATTCTTATGTGTCCCAAGAGTTATCCTATTTGAAAACCTTTTGATTTAAATGGCAGCTTGCAATTAATTTAAATGTTGAAACATCTTTATTAGAGATATAGACATATGGAAGTGCAAGTGAGAATGTATCATTCAAATCAAAACCTTATCTACGAGTTACTATCCCCTTAAAGCTCTGTTTGGTTTAGGAATTTCGTGACGCAAAAGAAAAGAAAAATGAAGATCGTACGAGAAGGAAAAACTAGTTCACTCGGATTTTTTTTATTATTATTTATTTATCATAATTCACTTTGTTTTCCCTTATATGTTTTATTTCATGCTTAAATAACATTAAATTTTTTTTAAGAAAATGTAAAATATAATTGTTCCATTAAGAAAGGAAATAACTCACAATATTCAAAATGTTTAAATTATTTTTCAACTTATTCTCTTTTTTTTTCTCCTATTTTCCTCATTTTTTTGTTATTTACCAAATAAACGGAAATGTTTCCTTGATGTTTTTTATTTTATTTTCTTTTCCCTCGCTAAATTCAAAAACCAAACAGAGGTTAAAGATTTTTACAATTTGCAAAAAGCTATTTCATGTTAAATTCTTAGAATAATAATGACTGTCATCGAATATGTAGACAACATCAAATCTAGTCTAAGTTATCCGACTACAATTCTACCATTTTTACAACCATCATTTAAACAGAACAACACAAGAGACATTTAACTTTACATAGGACACCGGAACACCAAGGAAAAAAAAAACACAAAAAACGAAATGAAAAGCAGAAAAGAATTCCCCATTAATATTTCATTGACACCAAAAAAGAGGGGAAAAAAACACCAACCGTCTGTTTAATATCCCAGCATAAATTTGAGAAATTTATCAAATTCATTCGATTTTAAATGGGCAAACATCATATCCAAACACTGATAGGTAGCCCACAAGAAATGCTTAAATCAATCGTAATCACACAAAAAATTAATAATAAATAAACTAAAATAAAAGGAAATTAAAGATGTATGTCTCTTTTTTCCCATACTTAGCATTTCCCACACTTCGCATTTCCCACTTCATGATAGACTACTTGTTTATTTGGCATCCTAACTTGAACACATTGTAACAATCCCAGATACAACTTTATACAAGCAATAAAGAATTAGCCTTAAACCAAGTTTGGAATCACTTCTCCAACCTAAATTTGGGTCAAAAGTGCTTTTAAACGCACATCATCACTTGTTTGGGTGAATTTATAAGAAGCACATTAGATCTCCAAAAGTACGTTTTGGCAGAAGTAGGTCAAGAGATGTTTCCAAACATGATGAAGGTAGCAAAGTTTGGACAACTCAAAAGATCATTACAGTGTGGGACACCTATGAAGCATGGACACGGACACTCCGACACTCATACGACATAACACGGGCATGTCGACACAACAAAATTCAAAAATTGCATGTCGTCACTGTGAGAAAAATGTCCGTGAAGTATTGTGTCCTTACATTAGACATGATACGACACGCAACACGTTATTTTCTTAAAAGTGTCGGTATTTCCTATTCAGACAACCAATAGGTTTTTGAATATCTCAAATTTCACTTATATGAAAGGCTACTACACTATCGGATGAATTTTCTAATAACTTAAGTTTTTGGAGTAGTTTCACTTGGTGATCTAACTACATTAATGCAGATGAGTTTCGAGGTGAGTAAGAGCGTGAACTCTTGATATACATGGTAGCTAGGTAGGTGTGCAGGTCGGAACAATAATTTTGATTCCGAACAAAACCGATCCAGAAAACTCAAATTTGGAACCCTATAATTAGTTCCTAATATATATCAAATTCCCATTAAAAGTGTAAAAAGTAACATACCTAAAATATATATTCCAACAGTAATTAATACAAAATGTATTGAGTGTTGATTTATTTTCTTTTTTAATTATAGTGTGCCACAAATATTATCCCCAACCCCAAACACACACACACACACAAATAATAATAATAATAATAATAATAATAATAATAATAATAAATTGTTAAGATTTGAAACTATATTTAATGGAATATTAATTCGAACGAGCCAAAAAAAAAAAAGAAGAAGAAGAAGAAGAAGAAGAAGAAGAAGAAATAAAAAAATAAAAATCAAATTTCAAAATTTTCTAAAAATATGACATTTTCAAAGCAAAAATTGAATCGTAGTAGAAGTTTAAGATAATAAAATATAGCAGAATGGGAATGGGAATGTGCTTCGCAATTCTGAAAATTTTAGAATTGATTCTGAATGGTTCAATTCCAATTCGATCCATTCAAAAGTCTGCCCCATCTTAGGGCATTCACAGGAATGTGAGAGGTTGATATACATTTCCAAGGCATTCTCCAACAATTTAAAGTTTTTGATGTCCTTTAGAAGAAGTAACTGATGGTGACACGGTATGACGCATCAATCATATTTAGTTATATATGTGTACACTTCTCCTAAAAATATGGAGATTTATATTATATATAAATATATATAAAGTCAATAATTTTAAAATAAAATAACACTAGTTGATAAAAATGTCCATACATAAATGGATGTGATGATGCAAAATATCATGTCAGCATGATACCTTTAGAGTATCCGTAATGGTGTGATTGAGGCAGCCAAACTTAGCAAAACTTAGGCAATTCGGTCTGCAATGGTGTAGTTAAGGTATGCGCGTAGAATAGGTAAACTTAGCAGAACCTAAGTTTATTGTTCGGCTAAGTTTCACTATACTACAGCCAAACGGCACTAAGAGTGCCGTCCAAAAAAGCATACGGCACACCCAACACCGCCCACAACTACACGGCATAGTTTGTGCCGGCCCCCCACTACAAGGCACACACTGTGCCGGCCACTTTTTCCACGGCACAGTGTGTGCCGTCCACTTCCTTTAATTACCACTCCTCATGGCACACACTAGGCTGGCCACCACTACACGGCACCCACTCCTCACGGCACACACTTGGCCGGCTACCATCTCACGGCACAGAGTGGGCTGGCCACCAATCTCACGGCACACTCTGTGCCGTTTCCTTCTCTCACGGCATTCACAAGGCCGTCCCCTATTTTACACCACTACAACATCCACCACCGCTGTACACGAACTTAGCTTAAGTTTAACAAAATTACCACACACCACTATGGATGCTCTTATTAATATCTAGTCCTTTAGAGCATGCTTTTTATTTTGTTCTTTTTTAAGTGCTCTTCTTTTCTTTTTCTTTTTTTTTTTTTCCCCAGAATTTTTTAGTGCTCTTCAAACACTGTTATTTGTGATAATATCATTATATCATAGCGCGCACTCAAATTCCATAGTCAAACCAAAGTAGTGAATTAAACGGTAGAGAACTGAACATAACAAAAGACAATAATTTGACATAGTACATCAAAAGCACAAGATAATAACAAGAGAGTATTTTTACTCACTCATATTTGGTCCATCATTACTTATTTAGGCTTTTATTAGATGACGTGTGTCCAATTTCATTCCCATTTTGTCCTTGTACTATTAACATAATTATTGTAATAGAACATGTCATCCAATGAAGGCTTGAGTGAGCAATGGTGGACCAAAAATGGATGAGCAAAAATACTCGCTAATAAAAAATGAAAGTAGAAAATAATTTTCCAATTATTTTTCTATCGACTCCATAAAATAAAAAAATCAACATAATAAAAGAAAATCAAAATAAAAAAATCAACATAATAAAAGAAAATCAAAATAAAAAAACCGACTGTTCATTTCAGCGGAAATAAGATAAATTTGTGAATATATTAAATAATCAAGAAAACAACAAAGGGAAAAGAGAAAAGAGAAAAGAGAAAAGAGAGCTAGAGTTTCTCCTAACACAAAAATAGAATGAATGAATACAATAGAAAAGAAGAGACAATAATAGTATATCTAGGTCTATAGTATTACTCTAATATAAAGGAAAAGACTAAACTACCCTCCCCCCCCCCCCCCCCCCCTCTCTCAAACTCACGATGCAGCAGCTACAAGCATAGAGAGTTTGCCAACTAAAAAACGAAAACACTGAGTCGGATGTGACGTTGTAAACAAATCAGCAATCTGCACGGAAGAAGAAACAAAAGGCAAAGTGATAGCTCCATGCTTAAGGTAATGACGAGTAATGTGACAATCAATCTCTATATGCTTGGTCCTCTCATGAAAAACTGAATTGTGAGCAATCTGAATAGCACTCTTATTATCACAATACATAGGTGAAGGGCGAGGAAGGGAGACACCCCTATCTGTAAGTAGCCGGTGTAACCAAATAACCTCACGGGTAGTCGAAGCCATAGAATGATACTCAGCTTCTGTGGAAGACACAGCAACATCTTGCTTCTTCCTCTTCCAAGAAATGAGAGAATCACCCAAAAATATGCAAAACCCCAGTAACAGACTTGCGATCTGTAGGATCACCGACCCAATCAGCATCAGAGTATACACGCAGCTCCAAGGAAGAAGATGACGAAAGAAAGAGACTTTGAAACCGAGTGCCCCTCCAGTACCTCAAAATACGATGAACAGCAGACACATGAACTGTAGTAGGGGAAGTAACAAGCTGACTAACAACATGAATAGCATGAGCAATATCTGGACGAGTAATAGTAAGATAAACCAAGCTACCAAAATAGTGCGATATAAGGTAGGATCAGGCAAATGAACGCCATCAGAAGGGGAAAGACGAACATTAAGCTCCAAAGGGGTATCAACAATCTTATTATCAGTGAGGCGAGCATAAATGTCACCTGTATATTTAGACTGACAAAGAAGATAGCTTTTGGAGAAAAGGCTACTTCCATCCCCAAAAAATGACGTAGTGGACCTAAGTCATTCATTTCAAAACAACGAGCTAATTCAGACTTCTACACTACAATCCCATCAACATCATCACCAGTAATAATCATGTCATCAACATACAAAGAAAGCATAATGCGACCAGCAGTGGTACACCTGATAAAGAGAGCTGAATCATACTCACTCGGAGAAAACCCAAATGAGGTAATCACTGTGGAAAACTTCTCAAACCAAGCTCGAGGGGCTTGTTTAAGACCATATAAGGCTTTCTTAAGCCTGAAAACTTTACCAGGACCATGAGGAACACTAGGAGGAGGAACCATATAAACCTACTCTTGGAGGTCTCCATTCAAGAAAGCATTTTTAACATCCATCTGAGTTATATGCCACTGACGAATAGAAGCAACTGCAATAAGAGTACGAACAGTAGTCATTTTAACAACATGAGCAAAAGTCTCCTCGCAATCCATACCATACTGCTGGGAAAAACCCTTGGCAACCAATCTTGCTTTGTACCGCTCAACAGACCCATCTGACTTGGTTTTGATTTTATAAACCCAACGAGAACCAATAGCGCTCTTACCAAAAGGTAAGGGAACCAAACTCCAAATGTCTGTCTTATATAATGCAGAGAGTTCCTCTGCCATAGCCTGCTACCAAAGAGGATCAAGAGCTGCCTCTTTATAGGACAAAAGCTCAGAGAGATCATAAACTAAAGCTAACAAGGAAGCAAAAGAATCCGAATAACAAGAATAAACAAAATCAAGTGATTGAGTGGACTTATGAGTACCAACAGGATAGCGAGGAGGTTCCACAGCCTTGGCAGGTGTTTGGGTGGCCTCTGGAAGGGAGGTAGTATCAAGCAGTAATGTACTAGTATCAGCAGAAGTAAAACCATGAGGTGAGACAATATCAGTGGTGCATGGGGCTTGAGAGGGCACACTATCGGTATCATCAGAGAATGGGTCAAGATGGATGAGATCAGATTTAGTCAACTCATGATGATTATCAGGAATAGAAAAGAAGGGTATGTGCTCGAAAAACACAACATGGCGAGAGACATATAGTTTCTTAGTAACTGGGTCAAAGCAACGATATCCCTTCTGATCATCACCATAACCTAGAAAAACACAAATAGCAGACTTTGGTGACAATTTGGTACGCTCTACACGAGGTCGAAGGACAAAACAAGTACAACCAAATACCTTTAAGGAAGAATAATCAGGAGCATGCCCATACAATTTTTCAAAAGGTGACAGACCTGAGCAGTGAGAGGATGGAATTTTATTAATTAGGTTGACAGCAGTAAGGACAACATCTCCCCAAACATCACTAGGGACATGTGTAGATAATAAAAGAGAGCGAGCAGTTTCAACAATATCCCGATGTTTCTTTTCAGCAACACCATTTTGCTCAGGAGTGTCTGTACAAGAGGATTGGTGAATAATTAAGCAACTCACGAAATTTATGATAGGTATACTCTCCACCTAAATCATATCTAAAACATTTGATGACAACAGAATGTTGAGTTTTGACAAAAGCACGAAAGGTATTGTAAATATCAAAGAAGTCTGAATGACATTTCATAAGATAAACCCAACAGTAACGAGTGCAAGCATCAATAAATGATACATAATATCGAGACCCCCCCTTTTGTAGTAACAAGAGAGGGTCCCCACACATCAAAATGAACTAAATCAAATAGTGCAAGGGAATAAGAAATACTTCTATTAAAAGGTAAAGCGGAAAATTTTACCAGTTTACAACCACTACAATCAGAAATGTCATGAGTTTGTAAATCTCCTAATTTTCTTATAGAAGCTAAATATTTTAAACGAGAGGCTGAAACATGACCAAGGCGAGAATGCCATAAATAAAAACTAGACGAAGATGAACTCAAACGAAAGGATGACAAGTCAACACTAGATGCTGCAACCACTAGTAGATTGAGCTTGTCCAAGATGTATAATCCCCCTTGCCTACGGCCTGTCCCAATCAGCGTCTGAGACTGCGAATCCTGTACATGACAAAAAGTAGAAGAAAAAGAGACTAAGTAACCTGCATCACACAGTTGACCAACAGAAACAAGATTCATAGTAAGTTTGGGAATGTGGTAAACACTAGAGAGAGATACATGAGGTGTGACAACACACCCAACACTTGTTAATGGTATGGGAGTACCATCAGCAGTCATAACAGGCAAAGAGGAAGCAAGACATAAGGATGCAAAAGACGACAAGTCAGGTGATATATGATTAGAAGCTTTAGAGTCTAAGACCTAATTACCTGAGGACATACCTGAAGACATACCTAGTGAAGAGGTGGCCATAGCATGTGGCTGTGTGGCAAGGAACTTCTGAAATTGCTCAGCAAGGGAGGTCATGGACGGAGTGGATAGGGAAGCGGAACCGGGTACAAATGAGTCTGATGGTGGTACAACTGTTGTAGTGTTAGGCTGCGGAGGCCTGTACGAACGCTGTTGAGATTGGTTGTCAGATTTCCAATGAGAAGGTTGAGGTTGCTATTGTTGTGGTGGTCGACCATGTGCGGGCTGGTTGCTGCTATTGGGTTGGTTTGCTCGACCCAACCTAGGACTTTGAGTCTTCCAATGACCTTTCTCCTTATAGTAGCTGCATACATCACTACCAACTCTCGAGTAAGGCTCATTCTGATTGTTGGACAGTGGTCAAAAAGGGGTTGCTAAAATAGACAGTAGATTTGGGGAGAATTCCCTTTCCAGACTGAGTCTTGAGACGTATTTCCTCGGCTACTAACTCATGAACAACAGAATCAACTGACGGAAGTGGGCTACGATGGAGAATGGACCCACGAAGGCCCTCAAAATCATCACGTAGAGCCATCAAAATTTAAACCAAACGTTGTTCCTCCCTATTAGCGATATATGGTACAAACGCCCGCAATTCAGGCGACTCCATGAGAGCCAACTGATCCCAAAGATCTGTCATTGAAGAATAGAACTCCTGAATACTCAATTTTGTTTTGTTCAAGGGCACGAATATCACACTCTAATTGGTACCTTTTTGCAAAATTGGACTGTGTAAATAATTTAGCCAAATGATCCCACACTTCCTTTGCATATTCAAACTTTGCCAATTGCATACCTATCGAGGGAGCAACGGAGTTGTTGATCCAAGTAATGATTTTCGAATTATTTGTGTCCCAAGCATCTAGCAATTCTGCAAATTTATCAGCATTTTCATTCGTAGGTTTACTAAAATCCCCATTGATATAACCCCACATCTTCTTCCCCTTCAGAAAATTTTTCATCACATAATTCCAATATGCAAAATTCTGTCCATCGAGTTTAACACTAATCGCTTGAAGCGAATCATCGCGTTCAGCAGCCATGACAAAAACGAAGCAATTAAATAACTCAAAACAAACGAACCAAAATCAAAGACAGATCTAATAACACAAAACAAACGAACCAGAATCAGTGACAGATCCAAAAATGAATGCAATACGAGATCTAAATACGAATCCGAATCAGCTAGAAATCCAAAAACGAACCAGAATCATCTAAAAAAAAATTGTGGATGAGATTCGAACCTGATCTGATACCATATGAATATATTAAATAATCAAGAAAACAACAAAGGGAAAAGAGAAAAGAGAGCTAGAGTTTCTCATAACACACAAACTGAATGAATGAATACAATAGAAAAGAAGAGACAATAATAGTATATCTAGGTATACAGTATTACCCTAATACAAAGGAAAAGACTAAACTACCCTAAAGCTAATAAAACAGTAAAACGAATTCTAATAAAATTGATCTGATTTTAGATTTTATAAGTGCATGCGTCGTTTTCAAAGATTGGAGTGATGCAATGGTGCTCCGTGCTTGTCGCTACTTCTCATTACAAAAATTTATTTGACGGAGGGGCGGAATTGCATAGAGGCCCTGTGGCCATGATTCCTACATATAATTTTTCATTATGTACTTATATGTAATTCATATAATTTTAAAATTAAATTATTTATTAGGCCCTCCAAATTTTTAAATTTCAAAAAGAGTAATGACATGCTTCAGTAATATGAATCCCCCATATGTCCTTGTTAGGTAGACTAACTAGTAACTTGGCCCCTCGAAGGCAATTTCCCGGTTTTACCCTTGATTCCATGAATAGACCCTTTTTAAAAAGCAATGATTGTTTGGAAATGCGTATTTTTTAGAGTTAAATGCATTTTGCACCCTCAAACTATACATGTTCGGCACTTTGGTCCCTAAATATATATATATTCGTATTTTGGTCTCTCACTAACATTTTGTGGTAGTTTGTCCATTCTTTCACTTTTGGCATCACTAAAAGTGACTTTTTTTGTCACTAAAAGTGACAGAGGGGGCAAACTACCACAAAATTTTAGTTGAGGGACCAAAATGCGAAAAAAAGTTGTTTAGGTACCAAAGTGCTAAATAGGGTATAGTTTGAGGGTGCAAAATGCATTTTATCCTATTTTTTAAAATAAAAGTGCATCTAAATGTGCAAACAAATTTGGTGACAAAATCTAAATGTACAGGGTGGCTCATGAACTTGCGCGATTCGCTAGAACCCATAGGGCGAGCGTTTTCTTTTTTGATCATTGCCCTAATGTGTTCAGTCTGTATTCTCTTCGGAGATGTTGAATGTTTGATTTTGAATGAAATTCTTTGTCCACAAAAAAAAAAATTAATAAAAAATTTATACCTACTTACCAATATTACCTTTGACCATGAGTTTAAAACTAAATGCATAAAATATATTATAGTACATGATGATGCCAAAAATTGGTAGGAGAATAAGAAGATTTGAACATAAGAGATTTGAGTATGGCTCGGTCTCGTTAACTAGGTGACCTACGTCTACGGGTGCATCGGAGCGCTTTCACCAACAAATCACCGGCGGCGATCCTTGGTGAGCCAACAGAATGCGCGGCACTACCAGAGACCGGCCGGGTATATGTGTATGTGTGTTGTATATTGTTGTTCTATGTAGTTAGAATGCCGTCCTCTTTAACGGGGGTGAAAGGCCTCTTTTATAGATGCAAGAGACCTCTCGTATAAGGTAACTAGTTGATTAAGGAAGCCTAGCTTGATTACAGGTGATTAGCATAAATAACGGAGGATCCCTTAATGGTATAGGAAACTGCTTGCATTAGTCTCCTGTCTGAGTTACGGAGCTGCCAGCGACCTTGCAGGACAAGTCACGGGGCAAGCCTGGGTCACGCCCTCTGGGGGACGAGTCTGCCTCGTGATCCTGAGCCGTGGGCCGAGACCGGGTAGTCGAGAACGATGAGGCTGGGTTAGCTGAATTTTAGGCGCCTTTTTTGGATGACTCGGCGTCTCCGTATTGTCTTGGCAATTTGACTTTGACTGGATATTTTCTGACCTATCAGCTGCCCCCCATTTTCAAAGCTAACATGATGTTACATCAAATGAGGTTTAAAAATTTGCGCTATTTAATGGACCGCCCGAGGAACTGCCCAGACCACTCCTCGGGGATGGACCCGACCCCTTGGTCACCTTGGGGTTAGACCGAACGGTACCGTAGGGAACCCACGGTCGTATGCTGCCACGTGTCAAGGAGCGACTCGTCCAGTTAGGATCCAACGAGGTCGGTGCCAGCGTAACCGAATAATTATGTGGTAATCGAACTGTCATGTCGCACATTTAATGCGCGTGCCTTTTGAGGCGACACTTCACGTGCCCGAGGAGACAACTTACAGGTGTTTTAGGAGGGAAAACATCCTAGCCGTTGGATCTGGTGCATTCTGGACCGTCCACACTTCATATATAAGGGGTCCTTGTTCATTTCCTTCATTCCTGCTGCCCTAAGATAGAGATTACCGAGCGGTTTGAGAGCAAAAAGTTCCCGGTCAAGCTTCCCGAGCTCTTTTCCTGCTTTAATTCTTGTAAGTCTTCACTTCCCCTATTTCAATTCACTGTTCTCTTCTTTTTCCTCTTTTCTTTTTCTTTCCCGAGCGACACTAGAGAGGAAAAACCCACTAGGGATTGCACGGGAGTGGGATTTCTTCTTCCTTAGGTTCATCTACCTCCTTAAGTCAGGTAACCCATCCTCTGCAGTAAAGCAGTTAAACCGGTCGGATCACCCGGTGGTAGTGTTGACTAAGTGCTTCTTTGCTCTGAAAGCTCTATACACCTTACCCCACAAGTTGTTGGATCTACCTCCCTTGTACCTTAGGCTCGAAGTTCCCGACCCCTACTTAGGCTACCACTTGTTCCCCCGTCCAGTTCTCGGAACCTTAGAGATGTAACACTTTGGCTTTGATTCCTCTTCCCGGTCGGAGGATGAACAGTCGCGGTCTGGGACCCCAGACACAAGCCTGGATCCACCCTCTGCTACACCGTCAGACCACCATAGTGAAGGTAGGATCCCAATTCGGGTGTCGGACGACAAGTCAGACCAAGAGGCCCCGGTGGCCTCTATCTCACGGGGTTCTTGTGATGAGATACCGGAGGGTCCTGACCCCGAGGTAGCATTTGCCTGCGAATTCACCCCTTCCGTCTTGCGGGCCCAAGACCTTAATCGAATTAGGGACAGTACGCCATCCTCGACGGTTGTTCACTGACTGTGCAGGCCGGTGTGGCCCAACTCCACCACCCGAGTTTCGTCACTTTGTATAAGGACTCCCTCATGGCTGAATTCTGTATTCCCCTTCACCCGGTCGCCCGGGACGTCCTGATCTACCTCGAGATCGCTCCTGGGCAGTTAGCCCCGAATAGGTGGAGGTTTTTGATGGGGTCCATCTCTCTCTGGCCCCAAGTCTTCGGGTATGAACTCCCACCCTTATCATTTCCCGTGCATGGGGAGGTCGGGTTCTTCTCTCTGGGGGCTGGACAGGGGAGAAAATTCATAATGAACTGCTCGAGCAACAACAAGGGGTGGAAGAACAAGTTCTTCCAAGTGTCTACCCCCGGGCTTTGTGAGCAGGCCCCAGGAATCCAGTTGAGGACTGTCTGGGGGGGGAGCTGAGGGGTAAGCCCTCCCGACCTTTCTCTTTTCGTTTTCCTTTGTCTTTAAGTGTAACCATTTTGCTAACCGTTTCTCACTTTCCTTCGCAGCGGGGTCAGCCGACCCACCGAGCATCCCTGAGGAGTGCCATTCCAGGATCAGGCACTTAGCAAATTCGCCTACCAACGTCTGGAACATTTTGACCTGGACAGGAGACTTCAAGGCCTCCTACAATCCAGACGAACCCGTCGAAGCTCCCGTCTTTCCCCCAATCATCCCGGGTAAGTGTTTAGGTGAACTATCTGGCTTCGTCACTTTTCTCTGCTCTTCTTGGTTGCTGACCGCACATTTTTTTTTTTGCAAAAATGGGCCCCGGAGAGAATTGGAGCAGCTGAGGGCCAGACAAGTTGCCATCGCCGCCCGGATGCCGGGAAGAGGGAAGAGTCTAGCCGCCGAGGCCTCGGGCAGCGAGCGTCCGCTCAGACAGATAAGGCACTGGACGGCTGCTCACCTAGAAACTGGGGGGATGTCTACTCCCCGCATTGTGGTGGTGGAGGAGACCGCTCCTCGGGCGGATTTACCATCTGGGACGCCATTGGGAGAATCAGCAGAGATCAGAGAGAGGGTCAGGCCAACCCTCCTCCCAAGCCAGGTGGAGATGTGTGCAAGCATGTCTCCCCAAGTCTCCCAGGGGTGGCTATACAGCCTCACCCACTTCGTAAGTATCTCTGCCATTTCATTTTTTTATCATTCATTTTTTGCTCTGTTTAGTAACCGACCGGTTTTTGGTTGTTTTCTGCAAGTCGGCTGCATGGCCACCGGAGCTGAGTCCTTCCTACCCTCCCTGGCCTGGAAGGCCACCGCTACTGAAGCTACTCTATCAAAGGAGCGAGCGGTCTCTGAAGCCAAGGTAGCTGCCTTGGCAATGGAGAAGGACAACGTCAAGGACTTAGCCCTGAGCCTTGGTGCTGCGAAGGCGGAGCTGGCAACCGTCTTGGCCGATCTGGAGGCTGCCCGGGCTAACTTGGTGGTGGCGGAGGCTCTGGAGAAGGCCCTCACCGGGACAACGGTGGCGGGGTCTACGAAGGAGGCCATCGATGACCATTTTTTTAGGGCTATGAGTACCTGAAAAGGAGGCTAGCCCTAGATCATCCTGAATGGGATGTCTCGTCCTATAAAAAAATTGACTCGGACTACTAGGATATGGGTCCCGCCGCTGGAAAAGGTTCTTCTTCTGAGGCCAGACCTACTGGAGATGCTGCCCCAGGTGGGGAAGTTGCCCCGGGAGAAGAGGTTGTCCAGGGAGGAGAGGCTGAGAGACGGAGGATGTGGTCGTGGTAAACGATGCTTAGATTCCGTTCCTGCTCTTCTTATGTTTTTTTTTGGGAGGCTACTACAACTGCCCCCCAGGCTCTATACAAATTTTCATTTTGATTAGTGAAAAGGCCCTCTGAGGCCACCCTTTTGCATCAACCGTTTCATCATTTTTGTACTCGCCTGTCTTTAATTGCCTGTGTCCGACCGGTTGTAATCCTGTGGAAACCCTGCTTTACCAAAAGTTTAGAATCGTAACCGGTAAAGGACACTTGGTCTTCTCGTGACCTATTTTGAAGGTCCCACCGGGTATAGTGTAGGAGTTAGGTCCTGTTACTATCTCGGTCGGTTTCTATGGGCACTGTAGGTACTTGGGAATGTTTTGGAATTCCAAGTCCTGTTAGTGCCCGGTGTGATTTCCTGTTTTAGTCTAACATCCCACTGCCCCCTAAGCTTTTGCTAAGGCGGGTGTTGGTAGATGGGGCCACCGTAGGGAACCGACTTAGAACATGGGTAGTTGTAGGGTCTTTTTGGGCTTGCCATCATTAGCCACCTAGGGGGGTTTACCCCCATTATTAGTTATAGACCTAAGCAAAGCTGGTGCCTCGGGTGTGACACCGTGTTCTTTTTCCTTGGGCATGACCCTGAGGTGTTTTGCGCCGCGGGTGTTATCCCGAGGTCTTTTGTGCCCCGGGTGTGATCCCGAGGTCTTCCCCGCACTGAATACTGGTAAGGGTAATGGCTTGTAGCAAAAGCAAAAAATATCTTTTATTCCTTTTTGAAAATCAAAATAATTGCTCAAAAAGAGCTACAAAATTGCTAACCGATGTTAATACATTTTTTATTCAAGCTTCACTGAAAATACTTGCGGAGGTGTTGTACATTCCAAGGGTGAGATAGGTCGTGCCCGCCCAAAGTCCGTAACCAGTAGTTGCCCGGTCGGTTGACCTGGGTAACCCGGTATGGTCCTTTCCAGTTTGGCCCTAATTTCCCATGGCTTGGAACTTTGGTAGAATGGTTTATCTCCTTAAGGACTAGGTCTCCCACCTGGAAGCTTTGGTGCTTGAATTTGCTATTGAAATACCGAGAGACCCACTGCTTATAAGCTGCCACTTTCAGATATGCTCGGTCCCTTTTCTCTTCTATTAAGTCGAGCTCTCCTTTGAGGGCTTCTTCGTTACCCTGCTCGCTGAAATTTGCTACTCGGTAAGTGGGTAACCCGAGCTCTGTGGGGACCACTACCTCGAAGTCGTAGGTGAGGGAAAAAGGGGTTACCCCATGGCCGCTCGGGGGGTGGTGCGATATGCCCACAGAAGGGTCGACAGTTCTTCTGCCCAAAGTCGTTTGGCATTTTCAAGTTTGGTATTAATTGACTACAGAATGGTTCGGTTCGTCACCTCGGCTTGGCCGTTGGCTTGAGGGTGCTTGGGGGAAGAATAGTGATTTGATATTCTATACCCCAAGCAAAATTGCTTGAACACAGGGGTGTCGAACTGCCTGCCGTTGTCACTGACCAAGACCCTTGGGGTGCCGAGCCGGCTGAGGATGTTTTGCTCAATGAAGTTCTCCATCTTTTTCTCGGTGATCGTTGCCAGGGGCTTGGCTTCTGCCCACTTAGTGAAATAATCCACGGCGATGATCGCGAACTTAACTTGTCATTTTCCCATCGGGAGGGGTCCGACGATATTAATGCCCCATTGAGCGAACGGCCAGGGGCTGAGGATTGGTGTCTAGAGCTCTCCTTGGTGGTTAATCATAGGCGAATATCTCTAGCACTTATCGCACCGCTTGACGTATTCTTGGGAATCCTAGGCCATCGTCGGCTAGTAGTAGCCCTGTAGTAGGGCCTTTCAGGAAAGTGCCCTACCTCCAACATGGTTTCCACCATCATAGATTTCATGCAATATTCCCTGGACCTGTGTAGGATGGATGCATCGGAGATACGGGATAGAGAATCTCCTTTTGTAGAGAATGTCATCAACAAGGTGGCATCTGGCTGCCCGGTCTTCACCCGTCGGGCGTCTTCTTTTTCGTCTAGTAGAGTACAGTTGTTAAGAACATCACGATCGGATCCATCCAGCTGGGTCCTAAAGCGATTGGTTCGACCTCTATGCCTTCTAAGACGGCCACACTGGGCTCGTGTAAGTATTCTATCCTTATCCCAGGTAGGTCTGACTCGGAGGATGAGGCGAGGTGGGCTAACCGGTCGGCTCTTGTGTTTTCTTCCCTCGGGATCTGTGTGATGGAGAACCCCTTAAGCTTCTTTGAAACTGTTCCGACAAGGGCTAAATAAGCTACCATATTTTTTCCCTAGCTTCATACTCCTGATTGACTTGATTGACCACGAGCTGGGAGTCGCTATACCGTCGGACTTGCTCCGCACCTATAGAGGTGGCCAACTGCAACTCGACCAGCAGGGCTTTATACATGGCCTCTTTGTTAGAGGCTCGAAACCTAAACCTTAGTGTATACTCTAGCTGGATCCCGTCGGGTGTGGTCATGATGATCCCTGCTCCACTACCTTGTTTGTTGGAAGACCCGTCCACATAGAGCACCCAGGTCGGGGTCTTAGGTTGTAGGCTGAGCGGGAGAGTTAGCGGGTCGAGATCTTCGACCGGATCTTTTAGATATGTAAACTCAACGAGAAAATCCGCCACTGCTTGTCCGTTGATTGCTGTCCGGGGTCTATAAACTACTTTAAATTGCTCTAACTCCAACACCCACCTAACAAGCCTTCCAGGTGTCTCAGGCCTGCCTAATATCCGGCGGAGAGGCTGATTTGTGAGAACCACGATAACATAGGCCTGGAAGTATGGGCGGAGTCTCCAGGCGGAAGTGACGAGGGCGAAGGCCAAATTTTTGATGTGAGAGTACCGGTTTTCTGCGCCTTATAGTGCCCGGTTGGTATAATAAACTGGGAATTGTATTCCGTGCACTTCTCAGATGAGTGCCGAGCTTACCATCGCGGGTGATACCGCTAAGTACAAGAACAACTCCTCTTTTGGCGCAATCATAGAGAGTAGAGGGGGCAATGTCAGGTATTTCTTGAGACCCTGAAATGCCTCCTCACACTCTTCCGACCATTGAAACGCTTTACAGAGGATTTTGAAGAACGGCAAACACCGGTCGGTAGCTCGGGAGACGAATCGGTTCAGCACCGCGACCCATCCAGCCAAACTCTAAACTTCTTTGGTTGTCCTGGGTGACCTCATATTAATAATAACCTGTATTTTTTTGGGGTTTTCTTCAATCCCCCGCCTGCTGACCATGTGTCCCAAGAACTTCCCAAACGAGACTCCAAATTTGCACTTGGCCGGGTTCAACCTCATCCAGAACTTTTTTGAGATGCTAAAGGCCCCGACAAAGTGCTCGAGATGGTCAGACTCGTCTTGGATTTTGACCAATAGATCATCAACGTACACCTCCATTGACTTTCTGATCAAATCCTTGAGCATGTGGTTGACCAAGCGTTGATAAATTGCCCTGGCATTTTTGAGATCGAAGGGCATCACCTTGTAGCAGTACGTTCCTTGGTCGGTGATGAAAGACGTCTTTTTTGCGTCCCTAGGGTACATACTGATCTGGTTGTACCCCGAGTAGGCATCCATGAAAGAGAGAAGCGAATGACCGGCTGTGGAGTCCACAAGAAGGTCTGTCTTAGGCAATGGATAGCAATCCTTGGGACATGCCTTGTTCAGGTCGGTGAAGTCCACACACATTCTCCACTTCCCGTTGCTTTTCTTGACTAGTACCACATTTTCCAACCAGTCGGGGTAGTGGACCTCTCGGACGGACTTTACCTTAGGGAGCTTTTCAATTTCCTCGTACACCGCAGCTTGCCTTTCAGGGGCCATACCCTCTTCTTTTGTTTAACAGGCCGGGAGTCTGGGTCGATGTTGAGGCGGTGGGACATGATCCGAGGGTCTAATCTAGGCATGTCTTTATGGCACCAGGTGAAGACATCCTAGTTCTGTCGTAGGAATTGAATTAACTTTTCCTTGAGGCTTGGCTCTCAGAGAGCGCTAACACTAATGGACCAGTTGTCACGACCCAAGTCTCGCTCAGTAAGATATTATCCGCTTTGGGCCCAAACCCGCACGAATTTGTTCTTGGGTCACTACCCAAAAGTCCTCTTACTAGGGAGACTTAGAACCACACATATATATCACATTACTTTTCCACACCCAGGCGATGTGGGACGAACTTCCCATAGTGTGTAGCCTACCAGGACTTACTGTAGCCACAAAGGTACCTACAGCAGCCCGCTCACAACACCAGGCCGTTACATTCAGTAAGTGTGTAACGACCCTGGTATTGTGGGCGGGCTGCTGCAGGTGCCTTTGTGGCTGCAGTAAGTTCTGGCAGGCTATACACTATGGGAAGTTCGCCCCACATCGCCTGGGTGTGGAAAAGTAATGTGTTATATATGTGTGGTTCTAAGTCTCCCTAGTAAGAGGCCTTTTGGGTAGTGACCCAAGAACAAATCCGTGCGGGTTTGGGCCCAAAGCGAAAAATATCTTACTGGGCGAGACTTGGGTCGTGACACCGGTCGAGGAATTGGGGGTCCAGTACCACTTGTTTTAGTTCTTCTGTCGGGCCTACTCCATCCCTTACTCCCCTCGGGTTCATCTCTTGGACGTTCAAGGTCTTTGTAACTGCTTCTCTGCGCAGGAGTTGACATAATAGCTCCGGGCAGTTGCTTGGTCTCCACGCAAGCTCCCGGGCCCCTGTGGGGTTAGAAGCTTGATCACCAGGCCGTATATTGATACGACTACCTTGGCCTCGTTGAGCATCAGCCTCCCCATGATGACATTATAGGTGGACGTGGCTTCTACCACCACGAAGTTTACAAGTACGGGGAGTTGCTGGGGGTAGGTCCCCATGAGAACTAGGAGCTCAATTGTACCGAGCGATTGTGTACTAGAACCATTGAACCCTACCAGGGGGTGGACACTAGTCAGAGCCGATCCCTTGATATCCCAAACTGATCAAAAGCGGAGGCGAACAAGATGTCAGAGGAGCTGTCGGTGTCCAGGCCACCAACACCCTCTTATAATTTGCTATGGAGATTGTAACCACCAGCTGGTCATCGTGGGGGCAATGCAGATTCTTTGTATCGTCAGACGAGAATGCCAGCACATCAGTCGGTGGGGAGTTGGCAAACTGGACATGCCAGACATCCAATTGAGACGCCCAAGCATGCCTCTTCCTAGCTGACTTTGAATCCCCTCCGCCAAAGGGTCCTCCAGAGATCACATTAATTTTCTCAAGGGGTTGTGGTTGCTCAGGAGCTAGGGTGTCAGGCAAAGGTCATCTATCTGTCACGACAAACTCGGCGAGGTGTGAAGGTACCGGCAAAACTTATCCTGGTTTCTCTTCCCGGGCGGACTCTTCAGTTTTGCTGACTGTTGGAGCAACCTCTCGGTTTTAGCTGCGGCCATGACCTCGTGAATAGGTCAGGAAAGAGGTGTGAAGGTAATCGAGACCCAATCCCGACCACCTCTCTTCTGATCCTTCTTCGACTTCTTTCCCAAGCCTTTCTCGGAGCCTTCGCGCTCACGTTTGGATTTTGGGGACTCATCTCCCACAAAGCTGACACACTTAAACTTCAAGAACTCCTCCGTATCAATGTACTTTCCAACCCTCTTTGAGAGTTCAACCAAAGTGGTTGGTCGGTCATGATGAAATGATGTGGCGACCTTGGTGTGCTGTACTCCCGAGCAGAAGGCTGTGATGGCGATCGTTTCATTCAGGTGGCGAATCTGGAGCCTTTGCTGATTGAAACGATCGATGTAATCTTTCAGGGATTCTCCCTTACGCTGCTTGACTGCTAATAGTTGGGTATCGAGCTGTGACCGGTCGAGCATCCCCACGAACTGGCTGATAAAGAGCTTGTTGAGTACCTAAAAATCATCGACCGTTCGGGGTTTGAGAGCATGGAACCACTGTGCGGCCGGCTCTTTGAGAGTGCTGGGAAAGGGCAAGCACAGTAGTTCATCGGCAGTGGTGACCAGTGCCATCTGGGCCTTATAAGTCCAGACATGATCCACCGGGCTTCCCGAACCGTCATAAGAATCAAGGTGTGGCGGTTTGAATTACCTCAAGATAAGGAATCCTGTGACCCAGACGGTGAAGGACAACTCAGTTTTCGTATTGGTATGATCATGGCGCGGCTTGCGGCTTAATTTCTCGATCTGCTTCTGTAGGTCCTCAATCTGGGCTTTGATATCTTCCTGACCAGATTTCCGCTCCGGGTCAGACGATGAGGCCACTTCCTCGACGTGCATTGCCTTCAGGGACATGACTCGGCTCCGACTCCAGGTAATCGTGTGCCTAAGATCTCCATGGCTCCTAGCCGGGGGGTCCTTGGAAGACTCCTGGGCTATTTGTCCTTGCCCCTTTCCTCTGGCAGTGTGTCTGTTGTTGATGATTTCTCTAGCGTCCCCTGCCTGGCGTGGGTTGGCCCGGGGACGTTGCCGGGTCCGTTCGGGGGCCTGGCTATGTTCATCGTTCCCGAACCGACCCAAAGCAGGCGGGGACACAGGCTCAGTGTGGGCATGCCTTGGACCCGTACGGGCTCCCGATCACGCTCGCCTGTCTTGGTCTAATCTTCAATTTGAGGGAACTTTTTCTGACAGGCCAGCAGTGCATTGATCTGCTGCTGAGTTTGTCGCTGGCCCTCCAGGTGTTGCACGAGAGCCACGGTAATCTGCTCAGAGGTTATGGAGGCAGCCGCCCGGCCTGCGAATCTGCCTGACCTGCCAAAGCAGCAGTCTTCTTACCCTTCTTCGGGGAATATTGATCAGTCACAGATTTGTTTTCGGAGAAAGCTATCGGGTTCCCACAGATGGCGCCAAGCTGATGATGCCAAAAATTGGTAGGAGAATAAGAAGATTTGAACAAAAGAGATTTAAGTGTGATTCGGCCTTGTTAACCAGGTAACCTACGTCCACCGGTGCGTTAGAGCGCTTTCACTAACAAATCACCGACGGCGATTGTAGACACCCCAATTTTGACCAAATGACAAATCCAGGGATTAGTTACCTCTAAAAGACCGATGATGACGATGACCGATGAAACTCAGAGATCTTCCAGAAAATTCAAACTCTTCAAAGATTATTCAAAGTAAAGTTCCAAAATCAAAAATCAAGGAAGGAAACTTGGGTACTTGAAAGAAAACGCGAGCATTGAAGAACGTGGGAGGATATCAGCCTGAGATTACATTCGGAAAAAATATATATATATAGTAATGATAAATATAAAAAAAAAAAAAAGAGAGAGAAGAAAAGAAAGAGTTTTGGAAAAGAAGTCTTGAAAAGAAAAGAGGAAGAAAAGAGAAAAAAAATAATAAAATGATATATGGGGATGTATACCATGCATATGGGTACATTTTAATGAAGTGTATTACAATTAAATACATTAGTATATACTTTACTAGAAAAAAAAATTAAGCTTATGTTAATATATATGTTAAAAATTAAAAAGAAGGCAAAATTCAGTTATCTGCGGCACGCGACAATGTCGACGCCAGTCAGTGAGTGCCGCCCGGCAGTCAGCTAGTCAAAGAGTGCCGCCCGACACTCAGTGAGTGCCACGGGCAATTCGTCGAGTGTCGCGTGCTGTAACAGACTGCTTTTCTCATATGTTCTAGAAGAAAACTTTGCACGTGGGTTTTCACCCGAATTTACCCATTCAACCTTGAATTGGTGGTCTATATAAACAGACCTTCATCTTCATTTTGGGGGAGTTCCACATATTTTTGAATCAAAAGAGAGAAATGCAAGAGTTATAGAGAGAGGATTGAGAGGAAGAAGATAAAGTTTCTTGAAGAATTTGAAGAATTGAAGAAGAATTTGAAGATTGTTGGAAGAGCTTCACAAGAAATAGAAGAAATCATTGAGGTCATAGAGGTAACCTCTCAATCCTTGTTAGATTTAGGCAAATTCAATCACAAGTTCATAGTTCTAGGAACTTTACACATTTTCAAAACCTCTCTTCTTACCTCATTTAATCACACACCACTTAGAGCTTGTGATTGAATCTCATAACATTTCACTAATTTGGATCCAATTGATGCCTTGGGTTTAAGATAAGTTTGATTTTGAAGAATTTGTGTTCCAATTTCTCTAAATAACTTTGATTCTTTATTTCTATTTTCCTCATAAGGTTCATGAGATTTTACATATCTTATTGAGCCTCTTTGAGTTTGATTTCTTAGTTTCCTATGATCCTATGATCCATATGGAGATTAAGATGAATCATGGTTATATCTACACATAGTTGGTTGAGTTCAAGTCTTAGTTCATGACTTGAAATCTCCTCACTAAAAATCTTATGGGATTTATGCTATATTCCATAGAGGTTTATGTAGATTGAAATTTCATTTAGTCTCCAAGGACCATTAACTTGGTAGGAAAAACAATGTCATGACTCTATATTCTTCAATGGTCATATATTTGAGAGAGGAATTGGATGTAGATTTTCATAGTCTATATTTAAGATAAGTAGGACCTTGGGATTTTCTTGCTAGATCTCCCATTATGAGATCCATGGTAGGAATCCATCAAGGTTAAATCTAGGGATTTCTCCCTACTTCATTAATTTGTCCCAATAATCACAACCATACTTGGTTTTAGTCCTTTCTAGGATCATGGATCAAGTTGATTTTAAAGTATGAACATCAATTTAACAAAGGTACAGTGAATCCATAAACCAATTGTGATCAAAGATTTTCTATAGGATCATGGTTCATTGGAATTGGATGAGACCAATTGGAGGATGTTCATAACCCATTTAAGTACCTCTGCAATTTTTGTTTTGATGAAATTCCATGTCTAAGATGGTTTGGTCTTATGATTTCAAAACATGCAACTCTCTGTCCAAAATTTCATAACAGTAAGTCCGTTTTGAAATTAATAAATCAGAACCTTAATAGAGTTTCCCGGGACTCTAATAATTTTTTCTAAGTACCTTAATGTGTTAGGAAGATACCCTAAAAAGATCTAAGTGTTTCTCATTTTTTACTATTTTTAGAAAATCGTACACGATCTTTGGACAGAGAGTTGTAGATTCCTGAGTAATGTCTAGTATTTTTCCTATTCCTGAAGATCTAACCGTTCAAACCTTGATTTTCTTTTTGGGATAGAAACTAGACTCACAGAGGCATATCATATCCAAAAATCATTAAGATCCAACTGTTGGAACCATGGTTTTTCTAGCTTTGAAAGTCTAGTCTGCTCTCTGTAATTCATAAAAACTGCTACTGTTTTTGTCTAATCTTATTTATTTAAACTTAAATGGTCTCCTAATGTCTTGGAACCCAAATCATGTTTTGAATAATGATAATTTGGCTTAAATCTAGAGGCTAAGTGATTCAAATTAGTGAATAAATTCATATCTTATTCTTGTTCATAATCATTCATTCATTCATGTACATTGATGCTTATGATTAGAACTAGTTCTTGGATAAAGTTGGACTTAGTTGAACCTAATTGAACATAACCATAGATTCCTTATGATCGTGTTAGGATTATAGCACCCTTATATGGACATCACATTGGCTCTTATTTGAGACTTGTATATCTATAGGGATGCTATGGCTCCAACTAATCAAAACAAATTCATAGTTTTATTAATTCTTCCTCTACTTGATAGATCTAAGCTAGAGATTTAGGATTGATTATTTGATGCCATATTATTCTGTGAAGCATGTGGACTAACTCTTGTTTTGTAGCGCTTTGGAGGTATGACTTCTCATCTCTTCTCTAATTTATTTCATTTGTTGATTTTATTGATTTTCGACTCCATGCACGACACCTTATCTTAGGTCCTGCCTTATGTGTATATGTGATTAGAGACATTTTTCCTAGGATTTCTATTCTTTGTATGCATTGCACGTTTCCCATTTCGCGGCTGGATCCCGGGTAAGTTCTCTAGTTCCCTACTTGTACATCATTTTGCTTACCGTTTGAATTATGTAGCTTATGAATGATATTTTATCGTTAGCAATTTTGCACCCTTTTGACATGCTTGTGATATGTATACTTATATCTATGTATTAGTTGAGGGCATGCTTAGATTATTAATTCGATTAAATAGGATGATGAGTAGAGGCCTATCACGAGATAGGATGAAAGGGGGTGTTTTAGGCCGTCGGGCTCCTTCCCCTTTCATTCCATAATCCCTGGACCCAGATTATCTTTGGTTTCGCAAAAGATCAGTTGCTTTTAAAAATGGTTTCTTAATTTTTCCGTTTAAAAATTAAGTGGCGACTCTTTGAAAATTGAAAATGTTTTAAAAGTGGGCCCAAATGCCGGTATCCACTATCTGGCGACTCCACTAGGGATCGAACCCAGAATCTCTGGTTTCGCAGACAAGAATTTCTGATTTTGGGTTCACTCGAGGATTAGACTTGAAAGCATCCTTCTAATCAAACTAATTAATTTTTGTGTGCCTGTTGCATTGCACTTGCATGTCTCGCCAGTCGATTGCACGGAACTATGACCTAGGAGGCTCGGGGCAACCCGGTCGGTCAAGCCATCATGGGACTGTGTGACCACCCTTGATCTCATACCATGTTTTGGTATATAAAGCATCCTATCGGGTGTGTGTCAAGGGTCCCTTATTTGACCAAAACCCAGCCTATGCATGATAGCTTCTATAGAACCTTTCAATCTAGGAAATCAATTCTTGATTAAGGTTATGTGCTAGGGAGTTTTGTATGCCCGAAAAGGATTATTTGAGATGACGACGATGCTTGCCTAATGTAGAATGTATAACCTTTTAATCACTTTTAAGCAATTCCTCTTCATGTCTCATGACATTTGAGAAAATGCCGAATCTTGATTAAAAGATTACACTTCTTGTATTTTGTTAGCTAAGCATCATTGACCTTGTATGTATCTGAATTCATGAAAAGTGCGATAATTATCTAATCATGTGATACTTCTACCCAAGAATCCAAAGGTCATTTTTATGACATATTTTTTTTATTAATCATCATCATTTACCCAAAAAAAAATTTTGTTTTGAAAAATCACCCTTTCAAAGAAAAAGTCCAAGATTCTTTTTCTTTAATCGAGTAAAACCCAATCATCTTTTATTGAGAAAAATTTTCACGTCCTCACTTTCAAAGAAAAATCCAAAAAACTCAGGAATTGTTTTTGAAAGAAATGCTTTTCAAATGAATTTCAAAGCAAAATTTCAACCCAATCATCTTTTGTTAAGAAATGTTTTTACCTTCAAAGAAAAAATCCAAAATTCTTTGAAAGATCCCATCATCTAGAGAAATGCTTTTCAAATAAATTTCAAAAATTTTAAATGTTCAACCTTTCAAGGGGTAATGAGGATCATAATGAAAGGAGAAAGTAGCGTACTTGACACGGATGAGGATTTTATGTGCTTATGTGCTTATGTGTTAGAATTATGATCTTCTTTTCTTTAGCATATAGAATAGGCACACACACACACACACACACACACACACACACACACATGCATCGCATCCGTGTGACATATGAGCCATTCATAAGAATTTCACTAAGCATTTTCAAAAATAAATAAAGTTGTTTGAAAATTGATTAAAAATAAAAATGGTTGTAGGCAAGATAGCATTGAATGTCAGGACAGTTTGGGTCAGGGATTCGAGTGCAAGGTTAGTACGAAGAGAGCCAGAGACAGAAAGAGAAATGGATCAGGAACAGCATGCTGCAGAAATAGCACAATTAAAAGAGAGAATGGACCAAATGATGGCCATGTTGGAAGCACTGACCCGCCAAAGGCCAGTAAATGATCCACCGGTAGTCGACCCTCCTCCATTTTGGGTTATGGAAGATGATTGGTTTGAGAATCCAGAAGCACCTAGAGCTGATTCACCTGGGGCAGAAAGGGAAAAGATGGAGAAAGCTGAGAAAGAGCGTATCGAGATAAACGAGAAGGTGGAAAAGCTAGAGAAAGTTGTCTGCAATTCCAATGGGTTGACAGCTATCTGTTAGAGCTAGAAGGTTTATTTGAGAGGACTAGGGAAAAGCTGCCAGTTGGTTTCAAAATGCCGGAGATAGATAAGTTTGATGGTTCTGGCAACCCTAGAAACCACGTGAGGATGTGCATCGGGGCCTTTCAGCTAAGTGGTCTGAGTCCTGCCATGATGGCCATGCTGTTTCAGCAAACTTTGACTGGGGCAGCTTTATCCTGGAATTTCACATTATAGCCAAGCAAGAGTCGCATATGGGAGGAAGTGGTGAAGGCTTTCGTTACCCAGAATGAATACAATCAGGAGCTTGATGTAACTATGAGAGATCTAGAGATGACTATGCAAGAGAATAGAGAGTCGTTTGCTGAATTCTTGACGCGATGGAGGGGGGAGGTGTCACACCCGTTCCAAAAAATCATTATTTTATCATGCACATTGACTTTTGTGAGTTATCAATGTTATTTGATAATTGGATTGAGATGAGGTTGACTGTGGGTCAACGGTAAGGTGTCAGTGAGGACACGGGAACATGGCCTTTCATGTTGCATTGGCTCGACTAAATGACATTTATATGATTTAAATGTTATCTGACTTTTCTAGTATTTCATGAATAGTGAATTATACTTGTATAGTATAATTTCTGGTAATCCCAATATTGTTATATATCGTTATAAGAACTGTGGTGAGAACGTGAGTGACACGTTAAATAAAAAGGTAGGTTGTGTAGAGATTCCACAGAATATAGTTGTCGGACGTTATTTTTAGACCCAAACGAAACCTAGTCGAAAACTTTTGAAATTTATAGTTTTCGCTTGTAAAGTTATAAAATGGACGTATGCGAAGTTTCATGGGTTAATTAGAAGTTTGAGAAACTTGCGGGGAGGTAAACGTAATTTCCAGAACGTTTGTCTATATATAGAAGTGGATGAGATTTCATTCACATCCAAACTTCCAAAATATCCAGAGAGAGGAGAGAGAAGGGAGATTGGAGCCAACGGGCTTTGCGACGCCGATCGACGACCGTTCGTCCGTCAGATTTTCTCCAGATTTTAGATTTGAACTCGTGGAGGTAAGATCTACGTTTTGATACTACTTAGGCCGTGTTTGGCCAATTTTTGTAAAAATCTTAATTTTAGACTTTTAGGAAAAACAGGTTAAACTTGTAGGAATCGTCCCAAATTTGAAATCCGACGATTAATTAGCCCCCTAGTCGATCCTTCAAAGTTTGAAGAGAATCGTACGAGGTATGAAGTTCTAACTTGTGAAATATAGAGAAATACATGTTTTATATTTCGACGACGAAATTGAGATCCGGGCGAAATCCATGTGTTAATTGTAGGCCCGTTAATTATGCACACGCTAAATTGTGAAAAGCATGTCTAAATTTACGCGAGCACGTTGAGTTGTCTATGTGGGTCAAAGGGGAGTCTTATACAAATTCATGCCGGAGTAAGCTTCTCGTTGTTTGAGAATTTGAGTAGCGACGGCTACTGTGAATGGTTGTAGGCTTGGACTTGCCATGGCACTTGTGGGGATGTAATGGTTGTAGGCTTGGACTTGCCATTGACATCGTGGTTTAAGGCTTGGACTTGTCGCTACCGGATGAATGCGTATTTTTCTCCCTAGAGACTATTGATATGATTTATGAGATTAAAGTATGTTTTATCATATATTGCATATGTTAGAACTTGTACGCTCAGCATATAGCTGAGCAGTGGCGATGTACTCCATTGCAGGTAAGAGGAAAGACAAAAAGAAGCGTGAGGAGTGAGGCCGTTGAGGAACACCGGGGGAATCACATTTGAATATGTTTTTGTTTTAATTCCTAATCTTGTGTAAGGATTGGTAATTTGGAAAACGCTGTAATAGATCTTTGGATTAGTTCCGTAGTATGGAAATCTGTAATTGAACGTCTGTGATTATGTTTCAAATGTTGAAAATCAGTTGTGATTGCATTGGTGCTGGGTTGGGAGAAGCATGAGTTATTAATTTTCACAACAGGGCTGCCCAGCAGGAGAGCAGTCGACTGAACCCAGGATCAGTCGACTGGATCTCGTAGGATTGAGACACTGAAAGTGAATAGTAAGAGAAGCAGTCGACTGGACCCTTTGATCAGTCGACTGAGCACTGTTGATTTTTGTCCACTGCTTCTATTAATGGAAAACCCAGTCGACTGTACCATAACTCAGTCGACTAGACCCCTTTTGAAAACTGATGAATTTTGGTTCTGCATAACACAGTCGACTGGGTCCCCTAATCAGTCGACTAGAGCTCTGATGAGATTTTTAGGTTTTGGTTTCTGCTAAGTACAGTCGACTGGACCCTAGGCACAGTTGACTGAACCCCTGTTTTCAAAACTGATTCTTTTGGATGTGTTTCCAATTGGCCAAAACTTTTTATAACTCTGATTTCAACGGATTTTTACAATTCATAGGGTAATGTTTCCTAAAGTTTTAATTACTCAAGGTTGTTTTAAAGTTCTTTCCGCTGCGTATAATTATATTGATATTTGGATGAGCCTTGGTGGCGTGCCACGTGTCCTAATTCCACGTGTAGTAGGATGGATCGTGACATTTAGTGGTATCAGAGCTATAGGTAACAAAACTTTGGGACCGTTCGACGATGAGTGGAGTGTTGAGTGAATTGTCACATGTTCTAGATTGCATCCACATATTGTAGAGATGTTTGATGCATATGGTATGTTGTTATACATACATGATTATGTTATTGTCATACATGCATAGTATTTATGCATTTGTGAATCGGTGGAATTATACGGATGTAGAGCTGTATGATGAGATGACGTTATCATGAGTTATAATAGACCGCGTGTTGTGGCAAGAGGGAAAGATGATATTTTGGTATTGATGAATAGTAAAATTTCTAAGCAAAAAGAAAATGGTTTTGATTGAATCGGTGGATGTTTTCAACGATAGTGACGAGTGTCCTTTGAGGGATCTAACCGAGAGCGGAGGTTGAATAGTGAACGTCAGAGGAGATTTCTACATAGTCCACATAGAAAATGAAGGAAATTGTTCGTAGTGAAGTTTTGGGATTGAGATTGATTGATAAGAGTTCTGTTTCAAACATTGGTTAATCATTGTGACGTAAGAGAATAAAGATGAACGGTTGGGGTTTGTGATAGAAAGATAGTCCAGCAATATGTATTGCTAGCGTATGGGGTCGGTGAGGAATCTCTCACCTTATCTTATGATGTTAACCTACGGTACAATCGTACGAGGTTATCTTATGATGTATCTTATGGTATATACTATGTATGTCAGGTAGTTTAAGAATTTTTTTTCAACTTATTGTACGGCATTTTGAGACGATTGGATGGTTGAGGAATCTCTCAACCTATATTACGGTATGTGTTGGACGGTTGAGGAATCTCTCAACCTATCTTGTGGAATGTATCGAAATTGGGAAATATCTCAACGAGTTATGAGTATTGTGGTTGTTGAGAAATCTCTCAACTGAACCTGGTTTCGTATATTCGTGATACCATGGTGTATTCAGATGTAGTATAACGGTTAGTAAGGAAAGCTACCAGATTGATTGTATAAGTGGGAAGTAGTATTTAAGGATTAACCTAAAGTGAGGAATTAAGAACGGGAATGATAGAGTACGCTTTGACGGTTTGAAACTACAGCTAGTAGAAGTAACGGGTTTCAGTTAAGTATCGAAAATGGCACAGTATGAAGCGTTGTATGGGCATAAGTGTCAATCGCTGATTTGTGGGATCGAGGTTGGGGACAGAAAGTTGTTACAATCGAAGATGATACAGTTGACTACGGTAAGGGTAAAGCTAATCTAGGAGTGACTTTAGAGGAGGCTCACCGTACTAAGTATTCAATTCATTCGGGGAGTGACAAGATGTACCGAAAATTGCAAGAAAACTTTTGGTGGAGAGGTATGAAGCGAGAAGTTGCCAAGGTTGTGTCTGAGTGTTTAGCATGTTAGCAAGTCAAGGCAGAGAGACAGGTACCTGCGAGGCTATCACAACCATTACCAGTGTCAAAGTGAAGTGGGATGGGATCACGATGGATTTTGTTTCGGGATTTCCACGATCGTTTAATCAGAATGATAAGATTTGGGTTATGGTTGATAAATGGACAAAATCAGCGCATTATCTACCGATTAATATGACTAAACATTCAAGGTTGGCGGAATTGTTAGTGAAAGGGGTTGTACGACTACACGGAGTTCCAACAGTGATTATATCGGATCGTGATAGTTGTTTTACATCGAGGTTTTGGGAAGTCTACAGGAAGCCACGGGTACTAAATTGAGTTTCGGTACTACATTTTATCCTCAGATCGACGGACAGTCAGAACAGATGATTCAGACATTAGAAGACATGCTTAGACTTTGTGTACTAGACTTTGGGTAAGTTAATATAGATTGAGAAGAGGAAATATAAATTAGAAAGACGAAGCTTTAAGGAGTAAGTGAACAAAAACGGTAAGAATGGGAGGAAGACATGGTATTACGTTGAGTACATTAGCGGATATGATAGTAGAACTGTAAAATGGTGAGGACAATGGTGGATACAATGAACTACGATCTCAGTGTCCTGGATTCCAACAAGGTTGGAGAGTTTTGAGAATGTCGAATTTCAACCTAAGAAAATTTAAAATGTTTAAAATATTTTAAAACCTAACTTGGTTTAAATGAGAAAAGTGATAGTGAATACTTGTGATAAGATATCAAGTAGACCTTGGAAGATAGTATCGTGGAAGGATATGGTATGCTTAGTGCTTGGGACATAACAGTGGTCGTTAAACGAATGAGTTCTATATGGGCAGATTGTGAACTTAGGAAGTCTAAAGGAGTTGGTGAAATGTCGTGTACCTAAATTTGGCTAATTGGAAGTTATGACTTTAAAGGAGTTGACTTGAGTATTGTCCTAAAGGGAACTTGACCTTGGTTTAAGTATCGAAATAACCCGAGGTTATGAATGATTGGAAGTTTTGAACGATCAAGAATTGGATGAGACCCGTAAAGTGTGAAACACTTGAAGATAATAGTTATGAATGGGTTGACATTAGTACCCGAAGTGAGAATGGGTGACTTTGAGCAATTGTCACGAAAGGTATGTGAATTGGAAGTCGATAGGGAATTTATCAAACACAGTGGGACTATGGTACTTGATTGAGAAGATCAAATTACTGAGTTGTCTTCAGATGATTACAGGAATAGTATGAATACTCGAACAACAGGTTCTTCAAGAACAATGAAGTTGAGATCAGAATAGCGAAGATAAAGGATTAGAGAATCTGAATTGGAGTTAAGTGAGGCTGAATAAAGTTGTGGAACATTAAACTGTTGAATAAGATATGAAGCCTTGAGATGTTATACAAAGAATATACGCTTGGTGTGAACGGTTGTCAGGAACTCAGTGAGAGTTGAGATACAGAAGTGTGAGCAATATGGACTTGTGCAAAGGTGAAAGTGAAACATCAGCGACGTATAGAGTTGTAAACTACATAAATGGTAGTGGATCTACCTGGACTGATATGAGAATGGACTACATTGCAGTTGAGATCTTTGAAAGAAAAATAATTGACTCAAGATGTGTGTATGTTAGATAAATGACATGGATCGTAAATGGTCAAGGGTTGAGACAGGAACAAGATATGTTCTGAGCATGGGAATACGTGTTGATGAACTCTGTGGTAGGTGTATGACTGAGTAAGCCCATTTTGATTTAGAATGTTATTCGTTATGATGGATGTTGGAAGTAATCGTGTTGAGAAGGGATGAAGCGTTATATGTAATTTTAAATCAATTTATTTTAAAAGAACAACATAGAAGAAATGTGTTTGATGCAAAGCGGGGGTATTTGTAAAATACAACCGCGCTAAAAGGAAGAATTGTATTAGTTTTTATCACAACTTCCCGTTTTATCTGCAATTTGCATTGCAAGGCTACTTTTCATACAATATGATTAATCTATGATAAGTTGTATTGTTTTAGCTGTTGTTTGTGCAGATCACTGCTGTGTGGACTAAACAGATGAACATCAGGATAAATGGAATGCTGGAATGAAAACAAAAGAAGTCAAAGCTGAAATTTGGAGTTCGATCGATCTAATCCAGTTCGATCGATCGCGCGTTCGATCGCTTAAAGAGTGTTGAAGCGCTTGAGGCTTAAGGGTTCGATCGATTGAGAGAAGTTCGATCGATCGAACGTGGTATTTCCAGTAACCTTCGCGTGCGCAGCAGATGCGGGTTTTTAACCCTAGTTTTAGTTTTTCTTATATATATGTGTATTGTATACGTCCAGAAGGACGCCCACATTTTAGTTTTCCAGTTTTAGAGAGAGAGAGATAGAGGTTTTGTGTTTGTTTTGTAGGTTTTTTTCATTGAAGTTTACTTTGTGCATTGGATTTCTATAGTTTAATACAAGTACTCTGCGTTCCAGGTTATTTATATATTGTTCATTTACATTCTGCAATTTGCAGTCGTAGTTTAATCGTTCATCTCGTAGTATTACATGCTAGATACTTTCAAATCCATAGTTTTTATAGTTTCCATGAAAAACTCGCCACCAAACAAGGCTTGGATGTTTTCTTACGTTAAATATCAATCTGTGACACTCCAGACAATGTCTGAGTAGTCCCAGGTTGGGAGAACACGATGAAACAGTGATCTCCAACCTCTGCCATGCAGCAGGATAATCGCTGTGTTCGATCGATCGGAGCTAGTTCGATCGATCGAACCAGAGACAGTCAAGCGATCAAAGCCATTTCGATCAATTGAGGGATGAAGGTCTTCGATCGATCGAAAGCGCATCGATCGATCGAACTCCCTGATTCTTGAGGATGTTCCCTGCAGTATTCCAGGACCTTTTGTTTTAAGATTTGTTATCATTCTGTTCCAAAAATGCTCAGTTTGTCAAAACAGTTTTTAAAACTAAGGCCCTAAGGCATTTTCTTTCAATACATTTTGCAAACCACCCTCAATGCTAACACCATTGAGGGTGCTAGTCTTAACTATTGGATTAAACCGCTTTCACGTATTTTAACTTAACTGTGATGATATGGTCCCGGTCATGAAAGGGCCATGGATTCTCCATCTTTAGAGGAATACGGAAAACTGTGGGTAATGTACTCCTTCGTGCTTCAAGGCAAATGCATGGTAGAGAGTTAGATTACTGTGGATTCGTGTAATCCCAACACTTTCTTCTTAAAGTTAAACATCCTAATTTAGAGTACTATTTTGACTAGCTAGTTAGATCGTTAATTTAATCTGAATTATTTTCATTAGCAATCTTAGTTTGTGGAACTTTGTGTTTCGCACCATTGTTTAATCTTATTCATTCTATTTTGCTTTCTTTTGAGGTTAGTCTAATTCAATAGGTCAACACCTTCCCTGTGGGATCGACCTGGTCTTACCAGTTACTACTTGCACGTCCACCTACACTTGGGTGTTGCACAAGAGCGCACAAGATTTTTCTCGTGTCAAGTTTTTGGCGCCGTTGCCGGGGAAGGCGACGATCAATTCCTTAGATTACCTCAGTCACTCTTCATCTCTTTCTATTTTTACTTTCTCTTCTTTTCAGTTCTTTTGGGTAAGTTCTCACCCTAGGGACTCTCCTAGTTCATGTCCAATAATTCTATTGAAGGAATTTTTGGAAATCCATTCTACTGCTCTGACTCTGATAGTTCCATCAACCCGATAGCCACTCCAACTGAATCAATGGATGATCATCAGAGTGAAAATGGTGACAATGTTGTGGTGCCAATTGATGAGGCGCTACGTCCTCTTTGCGATCTCATGCAACCAGAACATGCACCTACGCCCTCTTGCATTCAAATCCCACCGCATAATGGCGAATTTCAGTTTCGCAATGGGATGATTCAACTGCTTCCCACTTTTCATGGGATGGAAAGTGAGAAGGCGTATTTACATGTCACTGATTTCGAGGATGTTTGCAAAACATTCTCGCAAAATTGTCCAAGGGAGGTGACGCATTTAATGTTATTCCCTTTCACTTTGAAAGATAAAGCGAAGGCGTGGCTCCACTCCCTCAAACCGAATTCAATTTTCACCTGGCATGCGATGAGCACCGCGTTTCTAAAGAAATTCTATCCTACTCGCATGACCACAGACCTTCAGCGTCAAATCAATTCCTATAAACAAAAGAGCAATGAAACCTTCACACAAGCGTGGGAGCGTTTCAAAGATTTGCTTCTCTCGTGCCCACACCATGGGTTTGAGAAATGGCGAACTATCAGCTTCTTTTATCAAGGATTGAATGGTGAAACAAAGAAGTTGGTGGAAACGATGAGCTCTGGACCATTTCTGCGTAAAAACACTGAAGAGGCTGAAGCCCATTTCGAATGGTTAGCTGAATACGCTCATGAATGGTCAAATTCTGACAATGTCTCACGCTCACAGATATCCTGTGTAGAGGAGAAAAGCCTGTACCAGCTAACCAGTGAAGATCACCTCATGACTAAGTATGCAGAGCTAGCAAAAAAGGTAGAGGAGTTAAGCATGAAAGGAGAGAGCTCTAGGCAAGTCATGCCTGAGGAACCATGTGGCACATGCAACATGTTGGGACATACAACTCAATATTGTCCTAATGTGCCATATTTTCAAGAGCAAGCCCCTATAGAGATGAATGCCATCCAAGGTTTTCGAGGGGCGGGGAATTCCAACAATAACTTTCAAAGTAACAATAGATGGAATCACCCCGGTTTTGATTGGAGAAATAATGCTGGGACCCAAAATCAATATCAACAACAGCCCTACAACAACAATCAATATCAAGGGCAAAATAATAGGCCGTCCCATCAATACAATCAAAACAGAACCAACAATTACAACCAAGCTCAACCCTCCAATGCACCACAAACCAATACCTATGTGCCACCGCACAAGAAGGTACAAGAAGAAGAGCCACTTGCTAATGCCAATCTAACGCAGCAACTCATACAGATGATGAGTAGAATGTCTGCCACATTAGAGAGAATAGATGCACGGCAAGAAGGTTCAGGAGGAACATTCCCTGCCCAACCACTTTCGAACCCCAAGGGACATAACAATGGTCCTAACAATCAAGAACATGCTAAAGCTGTGACTACACTGAGAAGTGGAAAAATCATAGAGAAAAGCATGCCTCTGTCCACTCCCGAAGTGTACAAAGAGGAGGAAGTGGTGGATGAAGAAGTTGAGCTACCATCTACTCAAGAGGAGGAGCCGTCTACTAATGACGAGGCAATAAAGGCAAACATTGAAGCTCCTAGAGTAGAGGACGAAGTTGAGCGAAGGCCTGGAAAGGAGTCTGTTAAGGAGGAACCACCAAAATGCCCTTTTCCTGCACCTTATCCTCAACGGTTGAAGAAACCCAAGAATGAGACAAAGAATCAGGAGTTTCTGGAATTGTTTAAACAAGTTAAAATTAACCTTCCACTCCTGCCGGCCTATGCTAAGTATCTCAAAGATCTATGCACGGTCAAGAGGAGGCAAAGCGTGAAGAAACATGCTTATGTCGCGTGCCAAGCCAGTGCGATCATTCAAAATGAGTTGCCTCCAAAACTCAAAGATCCCGGTACACCTACTGTCTCATGCAGAATTGGGAATCAAAAGATAGATAATGCACTCCTCGATTTAGGAGCAAGCGTGAACCTGCTGCCATATTCAGTCTATAAACAGCTAGGGTTGGGTGAACTCAAACCCACCCGAGTCGCTTTGCAATTGGCAGACAGATCTGTGAAGTACCCTAGAGGAGTGTTAGAGGACGTCCTTGTCCAAATAGACTCTTTTGTATTTCCGGTTGATTTCGTGATATTGGACACAGAACCTGTGTCTAATCCTGGTGCACATATCCCGGTTATCTTTGGACGTCCATTCCTCAACACCATTGATGCCACAATCAAGATTAGAAGTGGTATCATGACCATCGTATTCGGGAACATGACATTGAATGTAAAAAAATTTTCTAATCCCCGACCTGAAGAATACGATGATGAAGAAGAAATTCATTATATAGACACGGTTATTGAAGATGAAGTTGACTTGGTCGACTACAAAGATCCTTTGGAAGTTGTGATGACTCAATTTGGCGATATCTATCAGCCTGCTGAGTCAACTCCATTGGATGCTGACCTGAACCAGACGTGTCTTATGATGGATACAATAGAGGAGGATAGAGCAGAATGCATGTGGGTAATGCCATATGAACAATTGCCTCCTAAAACTAAGTTGGCAATGCCTTCTAGCTTTCAGTTTCCGGAGTTAGAGTTGAAGGAGCTTCCCAAAGAGCTAAAATACGCATTCCTAGGGACTGGAAAAACCTATCCTGTGATCATTTCATCTGCTTTAACTCATGAACAGGAAGGTAGGCTAGTGCAAATGCTGACCAATCATAAAGATGCTATGGGATGGACAATTGCTGACCTCAAAGGCATAAGCCCATCCATATGCACGAATAAGATATATCTGGAGGAAGACGCTAAACCCTCAAGGCAAATGCAAAGGCGTCTGAATCCCAACATGCAAGAAGTAGTTAAAAAGGAAGTGCTTAAACTACTTGATGTTGGGATGATTTATCCGATATCTGACAGTCCTTGGGTTAGTCCTACCCAAGTAGTTCCAAAGAAAGCAGGCATAACGGTCATCCCGAACAAAGATGGTGAATTAGTACCAACACGTATCCCCACTGGATGGAGGATGTGTATTGACTACAGGAAGTTAAATACTGTGACCCGAAAGGACCATTTTCCTTTGCAATTCATGGATCAAATGCTAGAACGTGTGGCGGGTCACAAGTATTACTGCTTTTTGGATGGATATAGTGGATATAACCAAATTGAAATTGCTCCCGAAGATCAGGAGAAAACCACATTCACTTGTCCATTTGGTACATTTGCCTACCGTAGAATGCCATTTGGCTTATGTAATGCACCGGCTACCTTTCAGCGGTGCATGCTAAGCATATTCAATGACATGGTCGAAAACATCCTTGAAGTCTTCATGGATGATTTTTCAGTGTTTGGCCATAGCTTTGAAGATTGCCTCAGCAATCTCGAGCAGGTTTTAATGCGGTGTGAGGACAAACACCTAGTTTTGAATTGGGAGAAGTGTCACTTTATGGTGACCAAGGGAATAGTCCTCGGCCATATAATCTCCGATGAAGGAATCCAAGTGGATAAGGCAAAAATCGACATAATCTCAAATCTACCTGTCCCCCGTACAGTGAGAGACATCCGTTCATTCTTGGGGCATGCGGGATTTTATCGTCGGTTTATCCAGAACTTCAGTGCAATCTCTCGACCCCTTTGTCAACTTCTTGTCAAGGATGCACCATTTGAGTGGTCAGAGAGTTGCCAAAAGTCCTTTGAGGATCTAAAAGAGCTCCTCACCTCCGCACCTATAATACAGGCACCCGACTGGAGTTTGCCTTTCGAATTAATGTGCGATGCCAGTGATTACGCCATTGGCGCGGTCCTAGGCCAGAGAAAGGACAATAAGCCACATGTGATATACTATGCCAGCCGAACTTTAAATGAAGCTCAAATGAACTATACTACTACTGAAAAGGAGCTGCTGGCTGTAGTATTCTCTTTGGATAAGTTTAGGTCTTATCTGATAGGGTCGCCAATCATCTGTTTTACAGATCATTCGGCACTCAAATATCTTTTGTCAAAGAAAGACGCTAAACAACGGCTTATTCGCTGGATACTCTTACTCCAAGAGTTTGATTTAACAATCAAAGATAAGAAAGGAGTAGAGAATGTGGTTGCGGATCATTTGTCCCGGTTGACTTTTATCGACAACACTGAATCCCAATCCATTAAGGATGAGTTCCCAGACGAACAGCTACTGGCAGTAAGTAATCTGCCTTGGTATGCTGATATTGTAAACTACCTTGTCACAGGTGAAACACCGAATCATTGGTCAAACCAAGACATAAAACGGTTCTTCTCGTTCGCGCGTCATTTCTTCTTTGATGACCCATACCTTTTCAAGTACTGTGCTGATCAGGTTATCAGGCGCTGCGTCCCCAATGAGGATATAACCGTAATTTTAGCATCATGCCATTCTGAGGCATGCGGTGGCCACTTCGCGTCACAGAAGACCGCACAAAAAGTTTTACAAAGCGGTTTTTACTGGCCCACAGTCTTCAAAGATGCTTATTCCTTTTGCAAGACATGCCAACGCTGTCAAAAGCTTGGAACTATTTCTAAAAGGAATTCTATGCCTGTAACCCCTATCATCACAATTGAGATATTTGATTGTTGGGGCATAGATTTTATGGGCCCATTTCCCAAGTCTAATAACTGTGAATACATACTCCTTGCTGTGGAGTATGTGTCGAAATGGGTAGAAGCGATACCAACGAGACGCAATGACCACAGAACGGTCATGTCCTTTCTAAGAGAGCATATCTTGTCTCGTTTTGGAACTCCGAAAGCTTTACTAAGTGACCAAGGCAAGCACTTCTGCAACAGGCCTTTGGAGTCACTTCTCAAGAAATACAGAGTCCACCATAAAATCGCTCTTGCCTATCATCCACAGTCAAATGGGCAAGCAGAATTGGCTAACCGAGAAATCAAGCACATTCTCGAAAAGACGGTTAGTTCCAATCGAAAAGACTGGGCATACAAGCTGACCGATGCGTTATGGGCATACCGTACTGCTTATAAGACGAATCTTGGTATGTCCCCGTATAGATTGGTTTACGGGAAAGCTTGCCACCTTCCTGTTGAAATTGAACATAAAGCTTACTGGGCAACACGCTCATTGAACTTTGACATTCAAGAGGGAGGTCAGCTACGCAAGCTCTAACTTGCAGAGCTAGAGGAAATACGACGAGATGCGTATGACTCTGCAAAGTTGCATAAGGAAAGGTTGAAAGCTCGCCACGATCGTACGATCTTTCGTAAATCATTTGAGCCGGGGCAGAAAGTTTTGCTGTATGACTCTCGCCTCCACCTTTTCCCAGGAAAGCTCCGTTCCCGTTGGACAGGCCCGTTCATCGTAAAAACTATTTTTCCACATGGGGCGGTTGAGATCGTCAATCCAAAGAACGATGATTGTTTCAAGGTCAATGGCCAAAGATTGAAACCGTTCTTGGAGAACTTCTACACTGAAATTGAGCACATCCAGCTGGATGAGCCCAGCTATTCTCCCACTTAAAAATCCAAAGTGGAGTTCCAAATTGTTGTTGTATTTCTTTTCTTTCCTTGCATTTTAGTTTCTCTCTTTTGTTTTTAAGTTTTTGTTCGTTCTTTCGTGTTTGTGATCTAGTTCTAATCCATTATACCTTAAACCACTCTGTTGCAGGTGCATAGATGCGAGGTGATGATGTTCATTCTGTCGGTTCATGGGCTGATTCAGAATGTCATTGTGGCACCTGGACTGAGGGTGAACTCACACCCTGCCCCTTGCTTCATCAAGACCCTGAAGCTCATTCTCTCATTGATGCTGCTCAAGGGTACATTCCATACCCACCGGCCCTCCTTGACATCAATCCATATGAAAATATGGGATTTCAGGATGACGAGGATGTGGATGAGGACGAAGACCTGTACATGGGGAGAATGGTGGATGATGCACTCATGGCACAATGGGAAAATGATGATATGTGGGAGCCATGGGAGGATCATGACCTCCAGGATGTTGTCCCAGAACACCACAATGCCGTCTTTGTTTTCGTGGATGATTTCCTTGTTCCTGAGTTGGTCCCATACCGCTATGTGCACCTGAGCTTCCTGCTATTCAGGCTCCAATGCCCCTTACCAGCCAGTGCATTTTGGGAACCTATGCCAATAGTGAGGTTGGAACTTGTCACATTTCTTTGTATTTTTGTTTCTGTTCATTGTTTTTCTTTTCGTGTTAATCCGTGTTTCTTGTGTTCTGTTATTTTAATATCGGTTTGTTGTCTTTTGTCCAGGATTGTCACTATGTTTCTAAATGGTATTCCGGTATTCCTTCCACATCAACTGGTTCATGGTTTTGGGCCCTACATAAGGCCCCCACACACTCCGCCGCGAGAGGATAGTCCGTTGCGCAATCACACTCCTTTATCCTTGTCTCCATCCGGATCACCTCTTGCATGGGCTTTCAATTCTTTGGAGACGCCAGACTTGTTTGATGATGTCCTTGCTGCTTTTCGATTGTTCTGGGAAAGGGAATCATCGAGTTTGGACTTCACTTTTGAAAACTCGGCGGGTTATGAAGAGATTGTGGAAGAGGAAATCTTTATACTCGAAGATTAGTGCTGCATTTCAGTTGTTTCTGTTCATTTCATCTTTTGTTTATCAACTGGAGTGAATCCTTGACAGAATTTTATTGGTTTTAGTTTTATTTTTGGTTTTCTTTAGTTAAATAAGGTCTTAAACACAGTTGGGGGTAATAATGTTGCAGTTTGGATGCAATTATAAAGTTTTATTTCTATATAAATTGCAATTTTCTATTCTGAGGATGAATTTCTGTCCTACATGCCTGTACTTCAACTGCTTTTCAGTCTCTCTGCATGTCCAGATTTGTTTCTGATAGTTGGGGGTGATGTGGTTTATGTTTCCCATTGAATTATGAAATTTTTGTGTTCGATCGATCGAACCCATTCCGATCGATCGAAACCTGGATGTTCAAGCGCTTGCATTTTCTATTCAATCGATTGAGGGATTTGCTTTCGATCGATCGACCATAGTTCGATCGATCGAACGAAGCTTTTAAACGAGGAGTCATCAGAACACCTCTTCACTTCCCTCACTCTCACACAGTCAAGCGCTCAAACTCAGAGGAGGAGGGCGACTCGGCGATTTTGCGTCATTGCACATCAATTAGACGCCTAGATCACCCCTCCATTCATCCTCAGCCTCACCTGATGATCTCCACCTCCCACCGTGTGTTTCCACACCAAGGTAGGCCCCACGAGCTTTTGTTACTTGTTTCTTTCTTTTTCTTGTTGTTAGAAAAATCCCTAGGGGGTGTCCCCTTGGTCTTAGATTTTCACTACTATATCTATGTTTTGATCCTTTCGTTGTTTCTTTTTTCGATTCTGCGATCGCTGCACATCGCTATGCTCGATCGATTTAACTGACTTCGAGCGATCGAAGAGGCACTTTTCGATCGATCGAACATAGATCAAGCGATCGAAGAGTATGAAAGTTCGATCGATCGAATATTGTTTAAGCGATCAAAGCCCCACAGTGCGATCGATCGAACCCAGTTCAATCGATTGAACTCAAGCAGTGGCAGTTTTATTTTATTTTCTCCCTGTTCTTATCTGTGTCATGTTGTGTTCTATTTTCAGGGCTGCCACGATGAATCCAGTGACGGGCTACCATAAGTCCAAGCCCCTCAGCCTTATAATACCAGATCCGGTACCCGCACATGGGTTCCGGAATGACGAGGACAGGCTATGGTACGAGCAGTATTTTCAGACGCGGATGGTGATGATCGAGCGCCCTATTGAGTACGTCTGGACAGAGAGCCCATGGTTCTTGACACGGATCCGCTCTATGCCACACTGGTTCCATCTCCTTTCATTGGCCAAGAGTGTAAATCTGTCCTGGATACGAGGTGCGTGCGCGACGATGATCTGCGACCCGGTTGCACCATTCACATATCATGCCTTCTTCCGGAGTCGCCCGTTCATCATCAGTCCCGCTACCGTTTCGGCCGCGTTGGGGGTACCAGAGGTACCAGATTATGTTTGCCCCCACAGGCCTGATGCACCTGAGACCCCACCATCCACTATTATCCGTGAGCTCACTGGAGGCGCCGTTCCGTCTTGGGATGGCGATGCTTTGATTGAGGACCACTTTCTCACTGATGGCTACCACATGATCCACCTGGTCCTCAGTAACTGCCTCCTAGTGACCTCCTATCGAGAAAAGATCGCGGCTTTGTATGCGCGAGTCTTATTTGCAGTGGGGACAGGACAGTCGGTTTGCATACCACGCCTCTATATTGACTTTATGGTCTACCCCACCCGTTTTATCTCTTCCAAGAAGCACCTGAAGGGTGCTTGGGCTATTCACAGGGTTATGGATGATGCCGGTTTCCCCGAGCTTACGGGAGATGATGTTCGCCCTTTCCCCCGCCGTTTCAGCGAGGCGGCGGCTCGCCGCTCCGACGGTCAGAAGAGAAAGCGAAAGGGAAAAGGGAAATCGCGGTTGAGGGGGAAGAAGAAGAGGCGTGGTGGGACGGACACGGAGGCGGGAGCTTCAGGGACACCCACCGAGGTGGAGGAGCTTGATTCCGATGATGACGAGGAGGATCCGGTTACTGCGGTTCGGCAGTTTGAGCTGCGACAGCGGTCGCAGACTTAGGCCCAGGGAGAGTCTTCTTCCTCTGTGCCTCTCTCGACAGTTCACGAGCTGCTATTGGAGGAGAGAGAGGCCAGGATTAGACTTGAGGGCCGGATGGACCATCTGCAGACTTTGCTGGAGTCCATATTGGTTCATATTGGGGTTGATCCGGCTGTTCACTCTACTCAGCATCCATCGATGGCCCCGTCTGCACCACCTACTACTGATCCATCGTCTACTGCTGCTCCGGATTCTGCTGCTGCCGATCCTTTTTCCTCCGCTGCTGCCGATCCATCTGCTGCTGCCCCTGCTACTACCCTGTTGTCACCTGCTCCCATCGACATCCCTTCTGATATAGCTGATGTTGCGCCGTCCGGTGTCGATTAGTTTTAGTTGGGGAGGTGGTGTTTATGTGTTTTTGGTTAGTTATTGTACTGATTTTGGTTATGGTTTTGGTTGGTTGGACATGTTGGTTGTTTTGGTTAGACTATTTGGTTGGTTGGTTCTGTATGGACATTATTTATCACTGCTTTTATTTTATTCTGTTCCTATTACAGTGGTTTAGATTGTTTGGATCATGGTTTTTATCGTGTTACTTTTATCTATTGATCCTGGTTGTTTTGGAGATTGTGTTCTACTTTTCTATGCTAGGTTGCTATGCTTGCTATCATCAATTTGCTCCATACAGGTGATACCCATCTATTTTATTTATTGAAAATCAACTTCTGGGGACTTTGTTGTTTTCAGTTGGGGGTAGGAGATAATAGATAGGTATACACCCGTAATGATCAGGTTTTGCACTCGGATATGTTTTAAATTTAATGAGAACACAGTCTGTTAAAATTTTGAAATTTTTTAATATTAAATCGTATTGATAGAATAACTCTGAATAATCTCTCCTGCTTGTTAATTAGATAATGACACATTTGTAGTATTCTCATCTTTTTATGGATTAAATCCACGCGTTTTCTGTATCACTGAAATGAATTGCATTTGTGGAGCTATTATGTACCCAATACTTTTACGCACTAATTGGCAACCATGTAGAAAACCTGAAAGTTGAGTTAATATGAATATTGTGCGAAAAGAACAAGTAGTGGAAGCTAATAACCCTTTGTGAGCTATTGAGCCAATCGTCATTTCTGAGGGGATTCTCATACATTGTCGAATGGTCTTTCTTGCATATACTTGGTGAATTCGTTGTTAAGTATCAGTTTTCTTTAAAAGTTTTGATTGCTTGTTAGAGGAGAACGTTCAGGATTTACCAATTACACTCAATGAACACTTAAGTGCTAAAAATTGAAAGTTGAGAAAATGATTTAAGCCATCGTTTACCCATTCTTTTACCTGATATAGCTTTCACTTACATTCAGTGAATTGTTTCATCCCTGGTCCCACACCAATTAAATATTTCCAATGTAATCACAAGAATCCAAATCCTTGATCTATACCTTGACCTCATTGAGCTGTTTGATATATTTGTTGAGAATGAGTCATCAAAGTATGTGAAATGGAAGGAAGTAGTTGTGGGACGTTCTATTTACATTCTGAAAATGAAAAAAAAAATGATGAATGAAGGAGAAGAGAAAAAGAGCATATGAAATGAATGGGAGATTGGGTGGAGAAAAGAATAAAGAATAAAAAGAGAAGTTGAAATTCCATCACATACTAAAAAGCACACTCTTCTCTACAACACTCCCACCTACTAAATAAAAGCCGCAATTCAAAGTCTTGAAGATTCTCAACAATTGATTTGAACATGGAAGTGTGAGTTGAGTTATCCACGCTATTTCGCTCCTCTAGTAAGTAGTGTTCCATTCATGAGACTATACACTCTTAAATGTCCATTTTTTATAGAGTCAAGTATGAAAGCATTAGCACTTAGAATATTATCTTTATCAAAGCTTTCATACGATGTGCGATCATTGTAAAGCAAGTTTCTGAGAGACGTTCTTTTTGAGTGTGACCAATGTGAGAATTGAGCTAAAACTGCAAGTTTTTCAAGGTACAATAGTCTAGATAACTCTTAATAAGGGTTGGACGCATGGTTGTTAAATTCACACACACACGGGTGCATTATGGTAATACATTTGTTATATTTTACTTGGTGATATAGGGGAGCATGTGGATCTCTTTCATGGGTTGATAGAGGATAGTATATTATTGTAGAGCTAAATTAACAGTTTAATGGAAGGGGGAATTCTACAAGTTATTCTAAATCTTTTTGAGCTTAGAATTGGAGAATTTTGTGGGTATATTCATTGCAAACCCTCACGAGACAACACTCGTCCACTAGGGGGAACCTAGGGGTTTAACGGCTTGTTGCATTCGCTAAATGCAACCGCGATTCCTGCGAAAGTGAGTTAGGATTTTTCTTTCTATCTTAGTTTAGGTTGTTTTTAGTTTTCCTTTGTTTTCTTAGTCGTTGTAGTATTAGTTTAGGAGTTTTTATTTTATTTTCGCTTTATCGCTAGGGACTAGCAATAAGCTAGTTGGGGGTTGTGCAAAGCGGGGGTATTTGTAAAATACAACCGCGCTAAAAGGAAGAATTGTATTAGTTTTTATCACAACTTCCCGTTTTATCTGCAATTTGCATTGCAAGGCTACTTTTCATACAATATGATTAATCTATGATAAGTTGTATTGTTTTAGCTGTTGTTTGTGCAGATCACTGCTGTGTGGACTAAACAGATGAACATCAGGATAAATGGAATGCTGGAATGAAAACAAAAGAAGTCAAAGCTGAAATTTGGAGTTCGATCGATCTAATCCAGTTCGATCGATCGCGCGTTCGATCGCTTAAAGAGTGTTGAAGCGCTTGAGGCTTAAGGGTTCGATCGATTGAGAGAAGTTCGATCGATCGAACGTGGTATTTCCAGTAACCTTCGCGTGCGCAGCAGATGCGGGTTTTTAACCCTAGTTTTTAGTTTTTCTTATATATATGTGTATTGTATACGTCCAGAAGGACGCCCACATTTTAGTTTTCCAGTTTTAGAGAGAGAGATAGAGGTTTTGTGTTTGTTTTGTAGGTTTTTTTCATTGAAGTTTACTTTGTGCATTGGATTTCTATAGTTTAATACAAGTACTCTGCGTTCCAGGTTATTTATATATTGTTCATTTACATTCTGCAATTTGCAGTCGTAGTTTAATCGTTCATCTCGTAGTATTACATGCTAGATACTTTCAAATCCATAGTTTTTATAGTTTCCATGAAAAACTCGCCACCAAACAAGGCTTGGATGTTTTCTTACGTTAAATATCAATCTGTGACACTCCAGACAATGTCTGAGTAGTCCCAGGTTGGGAGAACACGATGAAACAGTGATCTCCAACCTCTGCCATGCAGCAGGATAATCGCTGTGTTCGATCGATCGGAGCTAGTTCGATCGATCGAACCAGAGACAGTCAAGCGATCAAAGCCATTTCGATCAATTGAGGGATGAAGGTCTTCGATCGATCGAAAGTGCATCGATCGATCGAACTTCCTGATTCTTGAGGATGTTCCCTGCAGTATTCCAGGACCTTTTGTTTTAAGATTTGTTATCATTCTGTCCCAAAAATGCTCAGTTTGTCAAAACAGTTTTTAAAACTAAGGCCCTAAGGCATTTTCTTTCAATACATTTTGCAAACCACCTTCAATGCTAACACCATTGAGGGTGCGAGTCTTAACTATTGGATTAAACCGCTTTCACGTATTTTAACTTAACTGTGATGATATGGTCCCGGTCATGAAAGGGCCATGGATTCTCCATCTTTAGAGGAATACGGAAAACTGTGGGTAATGTACTCCTTCGTGCTTCAAGGCAAATGCATGGTAGAGAGTTAGATTACTGTGGATTCGTGTAATCCCAACACTTTCTTCTTAAAGTTAAACATCCTAATTTAGAGTACTATTTTGACTAGCTAGTTAGATCGTTAATTTAATCTGAATTATTTTCATTAGCAATCTTAGTTTGTGGAACTTTGTGTTTCGCACCATTGTTTAATCTTATTCATTCTATTTTGCTTTCTTTTGAGGTTAGTCTAATTCAATAGGTCAACACCTTCCCTGTGGGATCGACCTGGTCTTACCAGTTACTATTTGCACGTCCACCTACACTTGGGTGTTGCACAAGAGCGCACAAGATTTTTCTCGTGTCATTTGACTTTGATGAAAGTTCTAAATCAAAGCTGTCAGGTGTGATATTCTATTTTAATCGGGAGTAGGTCGGGTGTAGACTTTGGAGAGCTAAATGATGAATATGTTGGCCTCATTGTAGGTGATTTGGGACATGTGTAGACTCGAACGAGTAGAACGGTGTGAAATTTCAATAGAGAATCGGATTGATACCTTACGAGGCATGAATGATGGAAGTATAGTACGGGATTGGTTAAATTGAAACGAAATGATAAGTAGTATGAAAAATAGAGAGGATATTAGTACGACGCACCACCGACTGAGTGCTATTCATTGAACTGATGTTATTATGATGTGACATTCTGGGAAAGAAAGAGTATAACTCGATAAGAAATGGGAAGTCGTTAGAAAAAAAAAAGTACATTATCATTCTACAAGTATTCTGTGGTTAACGGGATAAGGGATCGAATCTATAGTGCGAAACAGTTGATTGAAGCGTTGGCTTATCGACGAGGTATACGTATATGCTAGTGCTTGATTTTGGTTCACTTCGAGATGAAGAATCGTGTATGATTGTGCACCAGCTAAGACGTGTTGTCAACAACTTTTAGTCGAAAAAAAAGATAGGTGAATGAGAGATGAATGGTTGTATTGGGTTTGAGTAAGGTGATGAAACTTTTGAGTTTCAGATATGAAATGTGACAAGTAAAATGAAGATATATGGGAGTTGACGTTGTGACATCACGATGGGATTGAATGTCAGGGTTGACTATGAAGTATGTTCTACTTAGGTATCGATGTTCTCATTTATCGAGATGCTTCGGGGTATTGCTAGGATTCTGTTTGAATCTTCTATCAGATTGAGGCGAGGACTCTGAGGATTTATTTTCCTTAAGAGCCTGAGGATTTATTTTCCTCGTAAGATTGTGGCATCTCAGTGAAGTGGGTTGTGTATGTGGCAAATGTTGGAAGTACTTGTGTGCAGTCTTGGTGACTTGAGAAGATGGTTTAAGTTTGGGGACAAACTTCCTTTTTGGAGGAGAGAATTGTCACACCCGTTCCATAAAATCATTATTTTATCATGCATATTGACTTTTGTGAGTTATCAATGTTATTTGATAATTGGATTGAGATGAGGTTGACTGTGGGTCAACGATAAGGTGTCAGTGAGGACACAGGAACATGGCCTTTCATGTTGCATTGGCACGACTAAATGACATTTATATGATTTAAATGTTATCTGACTTTTTTAGTATTTCATGAATAGTGAATTATACCTGTATAGTATAATTTCTGGTAATCCCAATATTGTTATATATCGTTATAAGAACTGTGGTGAGAACGTGAGTGACACGTTAAATAAAAAGGTAGGTTGTGTAGAGATTCCACAGAATATAGTTTTCGGACGTTATTTTTGGACCTAAACAAAACCTAGTCGAAAACTTTTGAAATTCATAGTTTTTACTCGTAAAGTTATAAAATGGACGTGTGCGAAGTTTCATGGGTTAATTAGAAGTTTGAGAAACTTGCGGGGAGGTAAACGTAATTTTCAAAATGTTTGTCCATATATAGAAGTGGATGGGATTTCATTCTCATCCAAACTTCCAAAATATCTAGAGAGAGGAGAGAGAAGGGAGATTGGAGCCAATGGGCTTTGCGACGCCGATCGACGACTGTTCGTCCGTCAGATTTTCTCAAAATTTTAGATTTGAACTCGTGGAGGTAAGATCTACGTTTTGTTACTACTTAGGCCGTGTTTGGTCAATTTTTGTAAAAAATCTTAATTTTAGACATTTAGGAAAAACAGGTATAAACTTGTAGGAATCGTCCCAAATTTGAAATCCGACGATTAATTAGCCCCTTAGTCGATCCTTCAAAGTTTGAAGAGAATCGCACGAGGTATGAAGTTCTAACTTGTGAAATATAGAGAAATACATGTTTTCTATTTCGACGACGAAATTGAGATCCGGGAGAAATCCATGCGTTAATTGTAGGCGCCGTTAATTATACACGCGCTAAATTGTGAAAAGCATGTCTAAATTTACGCGAGCACGTTGAGTTGTCTATGTGGGTCAAAGGGGAGTCTTATACAAATTCATGTCGGAGTAAGCTTCTCATTGTTTGAGAATTTGAGTAACGACGGCTACTGTGCATGGTTGTAGGCTTGGACTTGCCATGGCACTTATGGGGATGTAATGGTTGTAGGCTTGGACTTGCCATTGACATCGCGGTTTAAGGCTTGGACTTGCCACTATCGGATGAATGCGTATTTTTCTCCCTAGAGACTATTTATATGATTTATGAGATTAAAGCATGTTTTATCATATATTGCATATGTTAGAACTTGTACGCTCAGCATATAGCTGAGCAGTGGAGATGTACTCCATTGCAGGTAACAGGAAAGACAAAAAGAAGCGTGAGGAGTGAGGCCGTTGAGGAACACCGGGGGAATCACATTTGTATATGTTTTTGTTTTAATTCCTAATCTTGTGTAAGGATTAGTAATTTGGAAAACGTTGTAATAGATCTTTGGATAAGTCCCGTAGTATGGAAATCTGTAATTGAACGTCTGTGGTTATGTTTCAAATGTTGAAAATCAGTTGTGATTGTATTGGTGTTGGGTTGGGAGAAGCATGAGTTGTTAATTTTCACAACAGGGATGCCCAGCAGGGGAGCAGTCGACTGAACCCAGGATCAGTCGACTGGATCTCGTAGGATTGAGATACTGAAAGTGAATAGTAAGAGATGCAGTCGACTGGACCCTTTGATCAGTCGAATGAGCACTGTTGATTTTTGGCCACTGCTTCTATTAATGGAAAAACCAGTCGACTGTACCATAACTCAGTCGACTGGACCCCTTTTGAAAACTGATGAATTTTGGTTCTGCATAACACAGTCGACTGGGTCCCCTGATCAGTCGACTGGAGCTCTGATGAGATTTTTAGGTTTTGGTTTCTGCTAAGTACAGTCGACTGGACCCTAGGCACAGTCAACTGAACCCCTGTTTTCAGAACTGATTCTTTTGGATGTGTTTCCAATTGGCCAAAACTTTTTATAACTCTGATTTCAACGGATTTTTACAATTCATAGGGTAATGTTTCCTAAAGTTTTAATTACTCAAGGTTGTTTTAAAGTTCTTTCCGCTGCGTATAATTATATTGATGTTTGGATGAGCCTTGGTGGCGTGCCATGTGTCCTAATTCCACGCGTAGTGGGATGGGTCGTGACAGGAGGCTGTAAAAATGACCCAACGGCCATCAAAGAAGGAACAAATTCGGATTGTAATCAAAAATCTCCAGAGCATCTATCAGGAGAGACTCATGTACCAGTGCATTCATACCTTTATAGAATTATTTGAAATTGGAACCAAGATCGAGGACGCAATCAAGGATGGAAGGATTAAGAAGGAAGAATCCCAGGGGAACCGCTCTAGAAGACTATTTTATGGAGGGAACACGGGAAACCAGGTAGCGACTGATGTCAATGTTTTAATCAAGGAGGGTGCACCAAAACCGAGATTGGGGGGACAACTTTGTCAGTTCACTGATTTAGGGATCTCATTGACCACCACTCTCAAGCGATTGATGGAAAAGGGATATCTAAAGCCACTGGATCCAAAGCCAATGCCTGATCCACTCCCGCCAGGCTTCAATACAAACCTCTATTGTGAGTTTCATCAAGCTCATGGCCATACAACTGACCGATGCAAGAGGCTGAGACATGAAGTACAAAATCTGATTGATAACAAGACTATTTCCCCTCCACCTATCAATCGACCGCATGTGACCAAGAACCCGCTCCCTAATCATCATGCTGTACCACCACCACGAAACATCAATCTCTTAGATATTGAGGAGGAGGTCTTCAATCCGTCTATGTTGATCGTACCGGTAGGACAAGCTACCAAAGCTTATGAATTCCCAGAAGATCAGAGGATATGCCTTATAGTAGTCGAGGAAGAGGATTGGCTGATAGGAGGAGAAGAGGAACAAGTATTTGAGGAAGATATGGATAGTGAAATCCTCCAAATCAATTGGTGGGATCCAAACAATCCTACTGATAACTCCATCTGGGAGGAGGAGGTGTACAGTGATACAGATGGTCTGTGGTCCGAGGGAGAAGAAGAAGGAAATGCTGAAGAAGTGGTCAATCATGCCGAGCTACATGGGTTGGATGGGAATGATTTGGAGAAAGGGAAAGAGAAGGATCTTGAGGAAAATAAAGAAGAAGGTCAAGCGTTACATAAACACTTCATCAAGAAAGGAGGAGATTTCCCCTACTGTGGCTTTCCAGAGCCATGGGTGGACTGTAAAGATAAGTACTTGGAGCAAGGGTCCGAGATATCTTTTTTACATAAGTTTGTTAACTATGAAGATCCATACCTGCAAGCGCCCACAGAACCAATTATGGTCCAAGATAGGATTCGTGCACTGGATGGTCTGGCTATGAGGAACCTTTTTAATGAAGAAGGCAGTAAAACCCAGGAGAGCGGTCCAAAGAAGATCATAGAAGTGACGATTGGGAAAGAACAGATAGGAAAAATACTGAAGGAAGAGATCAAGGGAAATAAGGGAAGGGAAGAAAAGTCAAGAAAAGAAGAAGAGACAGAACCAGGGGATTTGCCAATAGGTCCTTGAGTCTAGTAATCGAAGTCTGTAATGGCCAAGTATGAGCCAAACTTTTAATTTTCTATTATCAATGAAAGTGACTGATTCTGCTTACTTGATTGTGCTTAAAAATAATTATAATAACTGTGAAAAAGAAAATGAACCTGCATGGAAAATCATTAAGGAAGCTTTGGCAATTGACTTAGGAAATGAAGAAGATTCTCAAAGTGATTCTTTCTCTTTTCACTCAATAAAGATAAAAGCATAAAATTGATCTCATTGCTAAAAGAATAGAAGGATGTCTTGCATGGTCCTATAACGATAGGCCAGGAATAGATCCAGAGATTACCCAACACCACTCCCTTATACCAAGCCTAAAAGGTGAGCTCACAGTCTAAAGCCATAAATTTGGTCCCTGATGGAAGCTAGATATTTTAAATGAACTTCCTCTTCAAAAAAAAAAATAGAGAAAAAAAAAAGAAAGAAGAAGAAAATAAAAGAGAGAGGAAAAAGAAGAAGATAAAGGAGCTCGCTAGGATGAAAACCCGAAAGGGCGCCTAGGCAAAAGTTAGAGCAAAAATAAGATGCGTGTTGACTTCAAAACTTGAATCCTAGCCAGTCAATATCATGAAGAGAGTAAGAGATAGTGAGATAGAGAAAAGAAAGGAAAGAGGAAAGAAAAGGCAAAGAATAAATAAGATTGAGAATCTTTGGGTGCTTCAAAGTACATCATTGACACACGAATTATCCCAAGGCTCTGTTTTGTTCTAAACAAAGAAAAGAAATTGGAAATAAAAAGAGAGATTTGAAAGTATCAATTAGTCTCAAAATTTTGTGAGAGGCTCAATGTCTAAATAAGCCTAAAACAATGCAAAGATATCTTTGAAGAGTGATTTGGAAGATTGATATTGCTTTGAGGGTATAATGGAGTATGATTAAAACATGATGTATTATGAGAGTTGTAAAGATTGACTGGCTAGTGAAAAGGTGAAAAGAATCAACCGCCAAAAAAATATAAATAATAAAAAGAGAGAAGAGAAAAATAAAAAATTAATAAAAGGGAGAAGTAGTTCATCTTCTCATCATCTTGTTCAAAAGCTGCCACAAGGAATCTGTTTCAGAAAATCTACCCAGAAAGGGCACTCATTGAACCCAAATGAAATCAAGGCTCGGAAAGCCCACCAATTCTTGAAGCCTTATTCTTTTAAAACCTCCAGAGTTGATGAACTACATTTTGACCCGATTCCCACTTGGGGATACGTAGGCAGCTTGCAAGGTTCGGTCACAATCACACACAGAGTCAATCGTTGCATTTTTTTTAGGCCTCGACCGAACTACTATAGGACCTGATGCCCATTCAGGGATTAGTAGGCGGGTCTCCCAAGGCCCTCGGTCCAAAGAAGAACCCAACCAATTCATAAAATTACCTTTGCTTGCCCAGAGGCCGCGTCATCTCCCTCAAACCGGGGCAAACTTCGTTTTCCTAGCACTTCCAAGCCCTCTGTCAAACTAGGGGCAAACTGTCGTTTTCCAAATAAGATATCTCTGGGTTTACTGGCTTTCCAAATAAGGATCAAGTTTGGACATCCTGAAAGTTCTTGAGGTTAAAAGTTGAAATTTTCATGCATAAATCTGAAATTGATTTAAGAGGGAAAGAAACATTGAAAAGAAGAATTCATCATTTCCTTAAAGTCAATTGTAAAGGAAGATACAATGAAAGAATACTATAGGATGATGATTCTCTAAAAAAAAATCAGAAAACCACAAAGAAAAGAAAGCAGAATTGGTCATAAATTTGAAAAAATGTGTGTGTCTCAACTCAGTTTGAGTCTACCTTCCCGAAATCCGAAAGATACATTCCTCGGATGGATCAGCAAGAAGTGGAAATTTCAAAACAAGGGTAATAGCATGAAGAACAGGAAGTCAGATTATGCTCCGTCAAGGAAAGGGCGAGTAATATCTTCAGAGAGAACAAAATCAAGTGAATATCCTCAGTAGAGCAAGATGTACCAGAAAGCCTTCGAACTTGTTCATAGTCAAAAGGGGAATCCGTGAGTAGAAAAGTAGGGTTGTCATGAAGAACTGGCTCATACTTCTTCCTCTTCTTGCTCGAATCACCTAAACTGCTGTCCATTGCAAACCATCTATCAAAAAAAAATAATTGAATCTGGAATAAGAAGCACATAAACATATCTTGAGCTAGAATAGCCCCAAGGCAAATCTCTTGAGGTTGGACCAGCTCCGATCAAATCCTCGGTCTTGGTATAAGTCATCTATCGCAGCCTATGAGTTATCGATCAAATCCTCGGCCTTGGTATAAGTCGTCTATTGCATCCTATGAGTCACCGATCAAATCCTCGGTCTTGGTATAAGTCGTCTATCGCATCCTATGAGTTACCGATCAAATCCTCGGTCTTGGCATAAGTCGTCTATCGCAGACTATGAGTTACCGATCAAAATCCTCGGTCTTTGCATAAGTCGTCTATCGCAGCCTATGAGTCACCGATCAAATCCTTGGTCTTGGCATAAGTCGTCTATCGCAGCCTATGAGTCACCGATCAAATCCTTGGTCTTGGCATAAGTCGTCTATCGCAACCTATGTGTCACCAACCAAAGCAAAAAAAAAATGCATAATCCAGATCTTTGAAATAGAAAATAAATTTTTGAGTCTGCGAGACTCCCGATCTTTGAAATAGAAAATGAATTTTCGAGTCCGCGCGACTCCAAATCTTTGAAATTAGAAAAATGAATTTTCGAGTCTGTGCGACTCCAGTTCTCTTTGAAAATAGAAAACGGATTGTTAAGTCCACATAACTGTTCTGAAAAGAGAAAAAGAAAGGGGGTTTACCCTAGCAATACCAAGCTTCTTTTCTGCGATCATTGGGGTCATTGAATCGGGAGCGATTTTGACTTTTCTACGATCATTGGGTCATTGAATCGGAGCGATTCTAACCTTTCTGCGATCATTGGGGTCATTGAATCTGGAAGCGATTCTGACTTTTCTGCGATCATTGAATCTTGAGCGATTCAGACTTTTCTGCTACCTGGGGTCATTGAATCTGGAGCGATTCTGACTTTTCTGCAAAACATCTCATTTCTTGAAAGACACTGGAGTATAAGACGCGAAGCGCATCTCAGTCTTTCAGCATATTTCCTGATTCGGCACCAGAGTCTAAGACGCAAAGCGCATCTCAGCCAATCAGATGATCCTCAAGACACCGGAGCATAAGACGCAAAGCGCATCTCAGTCTTTAAGCACATTTCCTGATTCGGCACCAGAGTCTAAGATGCAAAGCGCATCTCAGTCAATCAGATGATCCTCAAGACACCAGAGTATAAGACGCGAAGCGCATCTCAGTCTTTCAGCACATTTCCTGATTCAGCACCGGAGTCTAAGACGCAAAGTGCATCTCAGCCAATCAGATGATCCTCAAGACACCGGAGTATAAGACGCAAAGCACATCTTAGTCTTTCAGCACATTTCCTGATTCGGCACCAGAGTCTAAGATACAAAGCGCATCTCAGCCAATCAGATGATCCTCAAGACACCGGAGTATAAGACGCGAAGTGCATCTCAGCCTTTCAACACATTTCCTGATTCGGCACCGGAGTCTAAGACGCAAAGCGCATCTCAGCCAATCAGATGATCCTCAAGACACCGGAGTATAAGACGCGAAGCGCAACTCAGTCTTTCAATACATTTCCTGATTCGACACCGGAGTCTAAGACGCAAAGTGCATCTCAGCCAATCAGATGATCCTCAAGACACCGGAGTATAAGACGCGAAGCGCATCTCAGTCTTTCAGCACATTTCCTGATTCAGCACCGGAGTCTAAGACGCAAAGCGCATATCAGCCAATAAGATGATCCTCAAAAGACACCGGAGTGTAAGACGCAAAGCGCATCTCAGTCGATCAATATTCTTATAAAAATGACAGTCGCGACTTTCCCGGGATAGGACGTCATCGGCATGAAAGAATCTCAAGACAAAAAGGTACGTTTTGCTACTATAAGGAGTAACATTGTCCTAAGTCATTGAACTTTAGAGCACGGAGCATAAATTTGCTTGAGCATGTGAATCACGATAGGATAGGTGCATTCATCTGTATGCTTATTTGTGATTACGTGTGTTTGATCCCTTGCCCGAACTACGCCCTGGTCTGATTCTCGAAGGGATACGTAGGCAGCTCACCATTGAGCACGACCAGCATTTGGCCCTCTGCGCACCCGAATTTTGCAACGCACTTTTGTTTTTACCTGGATTTGACAGCTTGGTCAAAGGCTTGTCTTTCACACAGGCTTTGACATTCACTTGTGATACGCGTTGCTTTACAAGCTCTGCCGAAGAGGGGCAAACTGTAGACACCCCAATTTTGACCAAACATCAAATCCAGGGATTGGTTACCTCTAAAAGACTGATGATGACGATGACCGATGAAACTCGGAGATCTTCCAGGAAATTCAAATTCTTCAAAGATTATTCAAAGTAAAGTTCCAAAATCAAAAATAAAGGAAGGAGAAATTGGGTACTTGAAAGAAAACGCGAGCATTGAAGAACGTGTGAGGAAATCAGCCTGAGATTACATTCGAAAAATATATATATATATATATAGCAATGATATATATAAAAAAAAAGAGAGAGAAGAAAAGAAAGAGTTTTGGAAAAGAAGTCTTGAAAAAAAAGAGGAAGAAAAGAGAAAAAATAAATAATAAAATGATATATGGGGATGGATACCATGCATATGGGTACATTTTAATGAAGTGCATTACAAATAAATACATTAGTATATACTTTACTAGAAAAAAAAAATTAAGCTTATGTTAATACATATGTTAACAATTAAAAAGAAGGCAAAATTCAGTTAGTCGCGGCACGCGGCAATGCCGGCGGCAGTCACTGAGTGCCGCCCGGCAGTCAGTGAGTGCCGCTCGGCACTCAGTGAGTGCCGCGGGCAATTCGTCGAGTGCCGCGTGCTGTAACATACTGCTTTTCTCACATGTTCTAGAAGAAAACTTTGCACATGGGTTTTCACCCGAATTTACCCATTCAAACTTGAATTGGTGGTCTATATAAACAGACCTTCATCTTCATTTTGGGGGAGTTCCACATATTTTTGAATCAAAAGAGAGAAATACAAGAGTTATACAGAGAGGATTGAGAGGAAGAAGATAAAGTTTCTTGAAGAATTTGAAGAATTGAAGAAGACTTTGAAGATTCTTGGAAGAGCTTCACAAGAAATAGAAGAAATCCTTGAGGTCATAGAGGTAACCTCTCAATCCTTGTTAGATTTAGGCAAATTCAATCACAAGTTCATAGTTCTAGGAACTTTACACATTTTCAAAACCTCTCTTCTTACCTCATTTAATCACACGCCACTTAAAGCTTGTGATTGAATCTCATAACATTTCACTAATTTGGATCCAATTGATGCCTTGGGTTTAAGATAAGTTTGATTTTGAAGAATTTGTGTTCCAATTTCTCTAAATAACTTTGATTCTTTATTTCTATTTTCCTCATAAGGTTCATGAGATTTTACATATCTTATTGAGCCTCTTTGAGTTTGATTTCTTAGTTTCCTATGATCCTATGATCCATATGGAGATTAAGATGAATCATGGTTATATCTACACATAGTTGGTTGAGTTCAAGTCTTAGTTCATGACTTGAAATCTCCTCACTAAAAATCTTATGGGATTCATGCTATATTCCATAGAGGTTTATGTAGATTGAACTTTCATTTAGTCTCCAAGGACCATTAACTTGGTAGGAGAAATAATGTCATGACTCTATATTTTTCAATGGTCATATATTTGAGAGAGGAATTGGATGTAGATTTTCATAGTCTATATTTAAGATAAGTAGGACCTTGAGATTTTCTTGCTAGATCTCCTATTATGAGATCCATGGTAGGAATCCATCAAGGTTAAATCTAGGGATTTCTCCCTACTTCATTAATTTGTCCCAATAATCACAACCATACTTGGTTCTAGTCCTTTCTAGGATCATGGATCAAGTTGGTTTTAAAGTATGAACATCAATTTAACAAAAGTGCAGTGAATCCATAAACCAATTGTTATCAAAGATTTTCGATAGGATCATGGTTCATTGGAATTGGATGAGACCAATTGGAGGATGTTCATAACCCATTTAAGTACCTCTGCAATTTTTGTTTTGATGAAATTCCATGTCTAAGATGGTTTGGTCTTATGATTTCAAAACATGCAACTCTCTGTCCAAAATTTCAGAACAGTAAGTCCGTTTTGAAATTAATAAATCAGAACCTTAATTGAGTTTCCCGGGTCTCTAATATTTTTTTCTAAGTACCTTAATGTGTTAGGAAGATACCCTAAAAAGATCTAAGTGTTTCTCATCTTTTACTATTTTTAGAAAATCGTACAAGATCTCTGGACAGAGAGTTGCAGATTCCTGAGTAATGTCTTGTATTTTTCCTATTCCCGAAGATCTAGCCGTTCAAACCTTGATTTTCTTTTTGGGATAGAAACTAGACTCACAGAGGCACATCATATCCAAAAATCATTAAGATCCAACCGTTAGAACCACGGTTTGTCTAGCTTTGAAAATCTGGTCTGCTCTCTGTAATTCATAAAAACTGCTACTGTTTTTGTCTAATCTTATTATTTCAACTCAAATGGTCTCCTAATGTCTTGGACCCCAAATCATGTTTTGAATAATGATAATTTGGCTTAAATCCAGAGGCTAAGTGATCCAAATTAGTGAATAAATTCACATCTTATTCTTGTTCATAATCATTCATTCATTCATGAACATTGATGCTTATGATTAGAACTAGTTCTTGGATAAAGTTGGACTTAGTTGAACCTAATTGAACATAACCATGGATTCCTTATGATCGTGTTGGGATTATAGCACCCTTATATGGACATCACATTGGCTCTTATTTGAGACTTGTATATCTATAGGGATGCTATGGCTCCAACTAATCAAAAGAAATTCATAGTTTTATTAATTCTTCCTCTACTTGATAGATCTAAGCTAGAATATTATTGTGTGAAGCATGTGGACTAACCCTTGTTTTGTAGCGCTTTGGAGGTATGACTTCTCATCTCTTCTCTAGTTTATTTTATTTGTTGATTTTATTGATTTTCGACTCCATGCGCGACACCTTAGCCTAGGTCTTGCCTTATGTGTATATGTGATTAGAGACATTTTTCCTAGGATTTCTATTCTTTGTATGCATTGCACGTTTCCGATTTCGCGGCTGGATCCTGGGTAAGTTCTCTAGTTCCCTACTTGTACATCATTTTGCGTACCATTTGAATTATCTGGCTTATGAATGATATTTTATCATTAGCAATTTTGCACCCTTTTGACATGCTTGTGATATGTATACTTATATCTATGTATTAGTTGAGGGCATGCTTAGATTATTAATTCGATTAAATAGGATGATGAGTAGAGGCATATCACGAGATAGGATGAAAGGGGATGTTTTAGTCCGCCGGCTCCCTCCCCTTTCATTCCATAATCCCCGGACCCAGATTATCTTTGGTTTCGCAAAAGATTAGTTGCTTTTAAAAATGGTTTCTTAATTTTTCCTTTTAAAAATTAAGTGGCGACTCTTTGAAAATTGAAAATGTTTTAAAAGAAGGCCCAAATGCCGGTATCCACAGCGATCCTTGGTGAGCCAACAAATTGGGCGGCACTACCAGAGACCGACCGGGTATATGTGTATATGTATTGTATATTGATGTTCTATGTAGTCAGAATGTTGTCCTCTTTAACAGGGGTAAGAGGCCTCTTTTATAGATGCAAGAGACCTCTCATACAAGGTAACTAGTTGATTAAGAAAACCTAGCTTGATTACAATTGATTAGCATAAATCACAGAGGTTCCCTTAATGGTATAGGAAACTGCTTGCATTAGTCTCCTGTCTGAGTTAGGGAGCTGCCAGCGACCTTGCAGGACAAGTCACGGGGCAAGCCTGGGTCACGCCCTCTAGGGGACGAGTCTACCTCGTGATCCCGAGTTATGGGCCCAGACCATGCGATTCGGAAACGATGAGGCCGGGTTAGCTGAATTTTAGGCGCCTTTTCTGGATGACTCAGCGTCTTTGTGTTGTCATGGCAATTTGACTTTGACTGGATATTTTTTGACCTATCAGTACATAATTTCATTGTGAAATAGTAAGCTAAAACAAATTGTAAATATTTATCCATAACTATCATCTAGCACCCGTACTTATCCCCGTCATTTTTTTATTATTTGAAATTGCATTTTTTTTCATTATTTATATAACATAACGAAGCTTTGTGGCTTTAACTAAATTGTGTAATAAATTTTTATAAGACTTTGTTGTAATATTTGTACATGTGTTTATTTTTCGGATAGTGTTTAGTGGTCCATAAGTATATTAAATAGTGTATTTAATATAAAAATTAAGTTCTCGAGTCATGAGTACCCATTGGGCTAGTCGTTTTAGTATATTGAATTATAATCTGGGATCATACAGGTGTCTTTTGTGAGCCCATAAGCCAAAACACGGGATTTTTATTGAGTGTAGTTTTGCTCACCCCAAAATTGATCATCTTTTGCTCACCCTCATTTTAGCCGTGGGGCCCAGTATTTTACACCATTAATTAATTCTCATTTAATCCTGAGTCCCACTGCATTAGCCAATGGGAAAGGAGGGTGAGCAAAATTGAGCAATTTTGGAATGAGCAAATATGTATTCATTTTGATTTTGTATTGGTTGCTAGTCATGACCTATGGAATATATTGGAAAAATACATTTTGCACCCTCAAACTATACCTTGTTTGGTGGTTTGATCCCTGAATAATTTATTTTAGCATTTTGGTCCCTCGACTAACATTTCGTGCCACTTTGCCCCTTCCATTACTTATAACCATAAATAGTGAAGGGTTAATTACATATACACACCCCTTGTAGGAGGACCGTTTTTCACTTTGCATCATCTACTTTTCACTAATATCCTTTATACTCTAGACTAAACTGAAACTGTTAGTAAATTAGTTAAATTTAATGGCCAAAAGAATGCATAGGCCATGTTTGATAACAACTTTTGGAGATTATCAATAATTATGAAACTTAAAAAGCCAAAACTAAACTTTCGCAAAATAGCTTTTGCAATTGCAATTGGCCAAAAGCTTACATTGGACAATTTTACCAATAACAAATTTTTGTGATTCAATTTCATAAGAAAAAGAATCTGTCAAACGGTCCACAAGATGTATTGTTGAGCTCTTTGATAGATCTCTATCTTTTATTGGGCTCTGCTACTTATTGGAGTGTGTTGTACCATCTCTTGGTTTTTAATTTGCATGTCTAATCAAACTCACTTTTGATTGACCAAAAAATAAAACAAGAGACATAGTAAAAAAAGGTCTAACTACGGGGGGGTGTATATGTAATTAATCTTTCTTTACAAGAAAAAAAAATGGCTTTTTTCGCGACTTTGAATTCCTAAAAGTCACGGAATGGGAAAAGTGTCACAAAAAGGTAGTTGAGGGACCAGCAAGAGCATTTTGGTCACCCATTTTTGGTCCACTATTGTTCACCCAGGTCTTCACTGGGTGACACATGTCCCATTTCAGTAATTATGTTAATAGTACATGGGCAAAATGTGTATGAAATGGGACACGTGTCATCCAATGAAGCTTGGGTGAGCAATGGTGAACCAAAAATGGTTGAGCTAAAATGTTCTTGGGACCAAAATACCAAAAACAATTATTTAGGGACCAAAGTGCCAAACATTTGAGTATATGGGTAAAATGCATTTTGCAGCTTCAAGCTACACCCTGTTTGGCACTTTGGTCCCTAAATAAAATTTGCTTTTTTTTTTTTGCATTTTGGTCCTTCAATTATCATTTTGTGGCACTTTCCCCCATTCCGTCACTTTTTTGCAATTAGAGTGATTGGAAAAGCCATTTAATGTCTTTTTTGGGGGGTTAATTATATTCACGCCCTTTTGTACTTTGATAGTCTTTTACTTTGCATCACGTATTTCAATCGTATCATTAGTATCCTCTGTAATTTGGACCAAAGTGAAACTCTTGGTAAATCAGTTCAATTTTTTAACAAGCAAAAACCAACTTGGGCCATGTTTGGCAACAACTTTTAGAATTTATCAATAATTATAAAACTCCGAAAGCTAAATGTCGTTTATTGAGCTCTACTACTTGTTGAAATGTGTTGTATCTTCTCTTAATTTTTTAATGTATAATAAAATTTCCTTTTGATTGACTAAAAAAACAGGGGACAGTAAGCGAAAATTCCAACTTCACATAGGACACCGGAACACAAGAAAAAAAAAGAAGAAACGAAATGAAAAGCAGAAAAGAATGCCCCCATTATTATTTTACTTAGGGGTGAAAGTCGGTCGGTTCGGTCGGTGTTTGTCCAATATTTTCCACCGAACCAAAGGAATCGGGGTGCTAGAATTGGAGACCGAAACTGACTGATGTGGGTTCGGTTCGGTCGGGGTCGGGGTGTTTCGGTTTCAGTCGGGGTTCGGGGTTCGGAGTGGGCTTCTAGGAAGGTGGCCTACTGATTTGGGCCAACTTTTTTTGGCCTAACTGTTTTATATTTTTTATTTTTTGGGTTTGGGCCAGTAATTTAAAGTCATGTTCGTGGATTTGAGCCAATTTTTTAATGTCAACTAAAAATGATTAAATGGCCCAAACAAAAACCATTCTCCAACAAAACATTACACACTTTTGAACTATGATTGTCCCAACAATACTAAATTAAAATGTCAATTAGTAGATCTAAGATCTCATCACCAGTTCACCACTGTCCAATGCCAATAATAAGTAATACTGAAACAAACTATCCAAGTCCATACTCCATAGTCCATAGTGACTTAGTAGAAACAGTCATAAGTCCGAACAGTAATAAAAATAAAAAAAAACTAAAAAGTCCCACAAGGCACAAACAGAGTCCAAAACTAAAAAACTGAATTTTCACTCCACGATGCTGCTTCTTTGCTTAACTTGATTAAGATGACAAACCTGAAAGGATCAAGAAGAGAAGAAAAACTAAATTTAGAAACTCAACAATGTCTACATTTAAAAAGGCTTAAATAAGTAAGCCAACAATTAAATTACCTCTCGTGCTACAAATAAGATGCTTAATCATCAACGATTATAGACTCTGATGAAGGCCCCTCCACATGAACTAAATAAAAAAAAATTGAAACAAGTTATAGAAATTAAAAAAACTAGCAAACATTTTAAAAGACACAATTACCTGATTCAAGCATTTCGAGTTGCTCAATATCTTCCATAGCTTCACGAAGACCAACGGATGAAGACCGCAACCAATTTTGTGTGCAAATAAGTGCCTCAACCATGTTTGGAGACAATGAACTACAGAAGGGATCAAGTACGCGGCCTCCCGTGCTCAATGCCGACTCTGAGGCAACAGTAGACACCGGAATTGCTAGGACATCTCGAGCTATTTCACTAACAATGGTGTATTTGTCGGAATTGGTCTTCCACCAACTCAATATATCAAAACTAGGAGAATCAACTTCATATCTTTCGTTCAAGTACCTTTCCAATTCATTCTTGGATCCCATATCACTTTCACTTTCCAAGTGCCTCTGAAAGTCTAAATCAAAAGACGCCCTAGATTCTTCATCATCCTCATCAACATCCATAACCCCCGATAATTCATTCACATTTACCTTCACACTTGCATTAGGATCATTCTTAGCATAACACTCGTATAGAACAGTCAACTTAGCTTTCACTTTATCCATAAGTGCATTCACCATACTTGATTCATACACTTTCTTAAAACAATATTCAACATACTGCAATTTACGATGTGGATCAAGCACAACGGCAACAAACAACAAAAAATTGATTTTTTCAAAACTACCCCAATACTTCTCAAATTTGAGTCTCATGCACTCTGCCATCAATTTCAAATTTAAATCATCATTTGTTCACAGCTTGTTTATCGCATTTTGAATTAAAACAATTTCCACATAGAAGGCATTGGAAGTGACAAATAAAGTGCCTGAAAAACGCAAGGTTGCCTTGTGAAAAAGTTTAAGGAACTTCAAAAACAACCTAGCTCTCATCCAATCAACACTATCTGGAGCTTCTAACATCTTCCTTCCACATCTCTCCCACAATCATCCATTTCTACACCATCATTTCGATTTCCATCGCTTTTAAAGTGAGCATAAAATGATAAATCCTCATCCGCTAAATGTTCAAACGCCTTTTCAAATACCACGACCCTTTCCAACATTAAGTAAGTCTAATTCCATCTAGTTGGCACATCTAGACAGACAGAATTTTTGGTTTCAATGGATTCTTTTTCGGCACATTTTTTAAATTTAGCCAACCTAGATGGTGATGACCTCACATACCTCACAACATTACGTGCCCTAACAATTGATTCATCTATTTCCTTTAACCCCTCAGAAACTATCAAATTTAAAATGTGTGCGCAACTTCTCATGTGCAAATAATCATGCTCTAATATAATCCCCTTCCTATATTTCGTTTTTCTCTTCAAGTAATTAATGACACCATTATTAGAGCTTCCACTATCAACCGTCATAGTTAAAAACTTATCAATTCCCCAATCCAATAAGCACATCTCAATTGCCTTTCCAAGTGTATCACCTTTGTGATCAGAAACTAAATTAAAACTAAGGATTTTCTTGTGAAGTTTCCAATCAGCATCAATAAAATGTCCAGTAAGACACATGTAGTTTAAATTTTGAACCGAGGTCCACGTATCGGTGGTAAGACAAATACGTTGACCTCTAACAATACACTTCAACAATTTCTTCTCATTTGCGTGAAGAGTCATAACATCCTTTGCAAGCATAATACGGGATGGTATCTTAATCCACTTTGGTTGAACCACTAGCATAAATTCTTTGAATCCCTCGCTCTCTACAAATCTAAAAGGCAACTCATTTTTTACAATCAATTTTGCAAGTGCTTTTCTACAAGCTTCAGCACTAAAAGTCATCGCTACAAGTTGGCTAACACTCCCACCAGGTTCATCTTTCGATTTGAAACCTAGGATAGTTTGGGACTTATCTTGTTTCCTAAACGGATATTTTTTGCATTGAAAATTAAGGTGAGTTAACATGGACTTAGTCCCATTAAGCTTTGTATCACAAGCATAATCAATCCCACAATAGTTACAAGAAGCTCTTGGATTTTCTTCGGCATTACATTTGAGCTTAGTAAAATGATCCCAAACGATTGACATTTTCTTACCCCAACACTCCAGATTTAAAGGAGGTTTGTAGTTTTACTCACCTCCACCGTAGGTTGCGAAGCTTTATTCACCTCGGCTATAGGTGGTGAGGGTATAGGTCTTGAATTGGCCTCCGTTGCAGTTGGATTGACATCAGTCGCATCACCCATTATGGGAACTTGTCAACTTGAGATGCAACAGATCTAAGTACATAAGAGAAAAGTAAAAAAAAAAAAAAAACAAAAAAAAAACCAAGCAGGAGATCTGAGTAGTGAGTACATAAATAAACAAATACACAAGAGAAAAATAAAAAAAAAACTAACAAAACAAAAAACAAAAATACTCATTATATAGGATTCATCATTCTGTTTTGGGTTTTGGGTAAACATGAAACAATGACATATTTTGGTTTCAACATACAAAATCTAAAAGAACCTCAAGTAGTTCAAGTTAATGGCAATCAACTCCAAAGTACCAATTTGTTCAAAGGTATGAGTAGAAAATGAAAATAAAAATTACAAAAAAAGGTATGAGTACATTTATTTTTTTTTGAGGGTATCAATTTATCAAAGTTACAAACTTAAGATTCAAAGGTATGAGTAGAATATGAAAATAAAAATTAAAAAAATAAAAACGTAAAAAGAAAGAGGTAAGAACTAAAAACAGAGTACATATATATTACTTATAAGATTCATCATCCTATAAAAATAGAGTACATATATATATATAGAGAGAGAGAGAGATCGAGCATATAGAGTACATATATATATATATATAGAGAGAGAGAGAGATGACCGTGACCAGTGGTGAGCGGCGATGAGTGGTGGTGACTGGTGAGCGGTGCCTTTCTCTCGTCTGACTCTCCAGATCTAAAATGAGTTTGAGACTTTGAGGGTTTGAGGCCGCAAAAACATAAGTGATATTTATATCTAGGGTTTAGTATTATATTAAAGATACATTCGGTCGGTTCGGTTTTCTGAAAATATATACCGACCACAGAACCGATACTTCGGTTTTTGAGTTTTTAACCCCGACCACCGACTGGTTCAGTGTAAAATCGAGCAAAACCTTCGGTTTTGGTCGGTTTCGGTCAGTCGATTCAGTTTTTTAGAAAAATCTTTCACCCCTAATTTTATTGCCTCCATAAAAGAGAAAAAACACGGATCGTCTGCTTATTTATTTATTTTTTGATGTTGACTGTCTGCTTATTATCCCAACACAAATTTGAGAAATTCATCAAATTCATTAGATTTTAAACGGGCATACATCATATCCAAAGATTGGTAGGTAGCCTACAAGAAATGCTTAAATCAATCGTAATCACACAAAAAAATTAGTACTAATAAATAAACTAAAATAAAAGGAAAATATGTATGTCTCTTTTTTTTTCCCATACTTAGCATTTCCCACTTCATGATAGACTATTTGTTTATTTGGCATCCTAACTTGAGCACATGCAACAATCCCGACCAGTTACAAGCAATAAAGAAATTAGCCTTAAACCAAGTTTGGAATCACTTCTCCAGCTTAGATTTGGGTCAAAAGTGCTTTTAAACACACATCTTAACTTGCTTGGGTGAAATTATAAGAAGCACATTAGATCTCCAAAAGTGTCGTTTTGACAGAAGTAGATCAAGAGATGTTTCCATATCCAAACATGATTAAGGTAGCAAAGTTTGGACAACTCAAACGATCATTACAGTGGGGGACTCCTATAAAGCATGGACACGGACCATCACACCCCGATTTTAGCACAACCAAAATATTCAATCAAGAGCATATCAGGACTAATATTCAATCGCCCAAAATCTGAGAGTGAGACACCAACCCACCCAATAGAGAGAATTTTTTGAAGACATGATCTCTTTAAAAGAAAATAAGTTCATAAGCTTGATTGAACAAAACTAACTTCATTAAGATAACTGTTTTTCAAATTTTTCCATTTAAGATTACAATAAATAAATAAATAACCTTTCTACAATTATAAGAGAAATACCTTCTTTACAAATACTTGGACAGAGCTACTACGTACATGCGTCCCACTAATTCCAACATACAATTGATTACTTTATATATGATCTCAAATAATGGACCACAATGCCAAATAATATACATAAAGTACAACACCATGAAATAACCTATCCTCTACAGACATAATTATAAATCAAATAATAAAACTTTCAATCTTCCACACATATACCAGTTCTACCAGACAATCCAATCAACTAATAAATCTGCACAAATACATTTGATTACTGTCACGACCCAAGTCTCGCTCAGTAAGATATTGTCCGCTTTGGGCCCAAACCCGCACGGATTTGTTCTTGGATCACTACCCAAAAGGCCTCTTACTAGGGAGACTTAGAACCACACATATATATAGCACATTACTTTTCCAAACCCAGGCGATGTGGGATGAACTTCCCATAGTGTGTAGCCTGCCAGCACTTACTGCAGCCTCAAAGGCACCTACAACAGCCCGCCCACAATACCAGGGTCGTTACATTCCACCCCCCTTAGGGCCCAACGTCCGCGTTGGCACACTTTCGGCTAGGTCTAGCTCTGATACCATTCTGTCACGACCCAAGTCTCGCTCAGTAAGATATTGTCCGCTTTGGGCCCAAACCCGCACAGATTTGTTCTTGGATCACTACCCAAAAGGCCTCTTACTAGGGGGACTTAGAACCACACATATATAGCACAATACTTTTCCACACCCAGGCGATGTGGGACAAACTTCCCATAGTGTGTAGCCTGCCAGCACTTACTTTAGCCTCAAACGCACCTACAGCAGCCCGCCCACAACACCAGGGTCGTTACAATTACGTTCCACACAGGAACGCACCCGAATGCATAACGCACTAGGATCAGTCACTTTACTGGTATGAATTAAAATAACACAAGTCACACAGTCTTAAGGATCGCTCACGATCCGTTAAACCACAACAACAACAGAAACAACAACAACAACAACAACAACAACAACAGCAACAAACGAGAGATCGAGCAGGAAAGTAGTTCAACTCAAATAAGGGGACAATGGGTATTTTCCCTTTGATGTGGTATCCATGCATATAATTCCTACCCGAACTAAATTAAGTAAACACTTACCCTTCTGAACTATTGTAGAGCAAAACCTGTAAACACATTAGTGGGCCTACCATCCTGCAAAGATAGAGGTTAGCACATTTATCATAAATTCAAAATCAGAGACTGCTTGTTAAAACTGAATTTATTTCCATGCAGGAGCTTGAATTAGACAAAACATAAAACACTGAAGTTGTTCGAATTGTCATCTTACTTCAGTTTACGCGAAACAACCATTTATTTTGAAGTTAAGTGTCCAAATTATTCAATTTACTAATCTGACCCCACTTATTTCCAAATCACAAGTTCTTAGAAATAATAAGTTACACATAGAACAAACCACGGTTAAACCAACGAATCCAACACGAAAATTAGTAGAAAAGTCGATTACTAAACATTCACAAATTTACCACAACAAGAGGTAATTAAATACAATTCAAACTTCTAATCGCAAGAATAAAACACCATAAATTATTCTATCGAAATACACCTTATATTCACCACCTCGACTACCCACAATGGTTAAGCCTACACATATATCGCATGTGCCTCCTAACGTAATACTAAGTACTCCCACTCTAGTCCCAACTCCAATGGGGTATCACTAGGGTTTGAGTCTACACCGATAGACTAGTCCTTACGTTCTTGACTTCAAAAAAACAATGTCTAGATACTCATGAAATAGTCCGACAAGCCGGGCATAAGGCTTAAAATAATGAAGAGACGGGTCATTCATGTAGTCGCCATCTAATCACATAAGGGCAGGTCATCCACGATGTCGCCGCCTAAAATCATAAGGAGTAGTGGTGAACTCTAAGGAATTTTTTTTATATATATATTAAATTTGGTTAGAAACTTCACACAGATGATCACCCAGCCACAAATTCACGAAGCCCAATATTAGACAAGAATTCATATAACTCCAAGTAAATTTACGTTAAGTCATAATAACGAATAAAACCCCACACAGAATTATAATATAACACTTATGCATGTTTTAAGTCACATAAAAACTGCTACGTCTATAACTCGATTTTGGGGGTATATATAATGTATTCAATTTTCTGCCCAAACTGTGCAGAATTAGGAAAAACACAAGAAATGAAAGTTGTGCAAAATTACATTTTACATGGGTTGCGAGGAAAAAATGTTAAAATCCTAAATCATGATTTTATAATATTTTTTTTTGAAGTTTCAGCAAATTTAGAATTTCAAACAAAAAAAAATCGCATAAATTTTGGAGTTATCAGGAGTATTCCACATATGTGTTTATTAAACTAACTATCTACATAACGTTTATGAATACACTAAGATCATGATCATGAAGTCCCAAGAAGGAAATAAATATCTATATTAATTCGATAGTAACAATGTGCATCTAATGTAAAAATTTAACACCAGCAATTAAATTAAACATGTAAGAATTTGATTCAATTCACTCGCGTATACATATATACATAGGTGTATATATGTATCCGAATACACATATTTAACTCACATATTTAGGGCTTCTTGTTGAAGATGAATATGAAAAACAAAGGTTGGGATCCCTCTTTTCTTCCTACACTTTTCTTCTTCTTCTTCTTCTTCTTCTTCTTCTTCTTCTTCTTCTCTCTCTCTCTCTCTCTCTCTCTCTCTCTCTCTCATACACACATTTATTTGTGGATGCTCCTTTCTTTTGTGTTTAACAAATCCTAAGATACATAATCTATGTGTATATGACACACCCCATGGTAGCAAAAATAGGAGAAATAAAATTCCTTTTTGGACCCGTAGCCCATGATAGTTGAAAGGCACCACATTGTCCATAAACAAAGTCTAATGATTAGAGTAATGAATCAAATTAACTATGCATAAGGAAGTTCTAAGTTCGATATATGTATAATCAGAGTATAATACTAACTATTACATACTATAAGTATCAGTAGAAATAAAATAAAATATTATGGCAAAGCATGCCGATTACAAACATTAACTATTAGTACAAAAGTATATAAAACGTAAACATAATAACTACAGCGAAGCTCCTGGCCTTCAGCTTGCATAGTAATCATCTCCAGCATAGCCTCCCTCAGTGTAAGCTTCCTCCTCGTAGCCTCTTGGAACATACTTCTCCCCTGCATTCTCATAATTGGAAAAGCTGGACGTGGAATATCCAGCGGCATAAAATGCCGTCAGCTTATGAAAGCCAAGTAAATGTAAATACTTACAAATGTCAATAGATTAGCAACATTATAAGACAACAACATTTAAAGATTGTTTCATCATTCGCATTAATGTATGCACCAATTCCCTATATGTGACAACTAACACCATCCTAACCATAACGTAGTCCCAGCTTCAACTATCCCATAAGCTTAACACGTAGTCCCAGCTTTTCACCCGAACGAAGCCTGACACGTAATCCCAACCTTTTAACCTAACCAAGCCTGACATGTAGTTCCAGCATTTCCAATAATAAACTTGACACGTAGTCCCAGCTTTTCTACACACACAATACCCGAAACTCACATTCTTCACAAACGACCAAATCTGACCATCCCAACACATTAGGATCCCACACCTGACATTATACGATCTTTGCGATTGCATCCACGTATTCAAAACATGAACAGTATCAATCTTTGTGGTCGATAGACCCACCACTATGCATGTCAGCTTCTCAATCCAGTTAACAACATTGTATCATCATTATACATCCGGTTCCACTATTTTAATGCATTAAACACATTATTCGAGCGTGTGTATTATTCCAATATAACATCTAATAATCAATACACAATATGAACTACTCAACAGCTCATTATGTATAAACAACCTGAACATTTCACATTCTACTAGTGGCAATCGATTGGAATCCCTACCAATCGATTGAAACCTATTCAATCAATTGGTAACCCTTTCAATCGATTGGGTTAGGTTTAATCGATTGGAACCGTTCCAATTGATTAGGACGTCGTCTTCTTCACAGAAATGATCAGAGATGAATAGAACCATAAGTATACGTTCCGGGTCTGTTAATTTCTATTTATTAAAACACAATCGTACGACCTATCTAACACAACTAAGTGAGTCTGAACATTCACAAGTGAAGTTTGGTGATGCACGGGGTGGCCGCAGGTTCTCGGTGGCTTTTTCCCTCTCTTCTTTCCCTTTCTCCTTCTGCTACTCTTTGTCCTCTTCTTCTGATCTCTTCTTCTCACTAAGTGTATGAGTATGTGATTGTGTGTGTACATATATCCGGGTGTATATATATATGTATATAAGGGTGTATAGATGTATAGTTCTCTATCTAACCACTCTCAAAGCTCCAGCAAATGCATGTGTGTATATATGTGACATATATATAGGAGAGGAGGTGTAATCATAGCCACACGAAGCAAACTTGGAGACCAAGTTCAGTCCCGTCCAATCGATTGGATGGGGTTCAATCGATTGGGCACAGGCGATCAAGTGCAATCGATTGAGTAGGGTTCAATCAATTGACAATCGATTGTATGGGGTCCAATCGATTGGGAAAAGCTTTGCAAGAAAGGTAAGTACAATCATACTTAATCTTATTTATATAAAAGGAGTATAAAAATACAACGAAAAATACGGGTATTACAATATGTGATACACATACTCATATACTATAAAACACACCCAAATACTAAAATCTCATTTTTTTTTGGCTTAGGGCCTCACAAAAAGACATTTTATGGGCCCAAAATGCATTCCAAAGTAGTAAGCTTTAATTTAGCGGTTGTTAAGAAATTAATTCTTATTAATTTTTGGGTTACGTGTTTAAGATTATGCACACGCTTCTTGTGTAAAACACGATTCTGCACACATTTTGTTCTTTGAGTTTTGTCTAATTTTGTACTGTTGGGCAGAAAGCTACATTTGTATAGCAGTGCTTTTAATTGTTGGTTTACTTTAGACTTATGTTGAATTATTCGGGGACACTTGGATTCCCTGTAATTAGTGAACGTAATGAGCTTGGCAAAACCGTATGAACATTTAAAGACAAAATCGTGTGAACGTTTAGAAAACACCCAAACACCTAAAATCAATCGTAATCACAAATAATAATATAATGATAATAATAATAATACAAATGCGTATTATATCATGGTTATATCTTCTTTTTTTTCCACAATATTTTTCTCTCCATGAATGACTATTTATTTATTTGGCACCTTAACTTGAACAAATTGTTACAGTTCCAGATTCAAGAAATAGAAAAAAGTCTTAGGCATATTTGATATTTGGAATCACTTTTCATAGAGATTAAGAGATGGCTAGAAAGGACTTCTATCCCATCTGTAGATGATTGTAGTTTCGAGTGTCATGGGTTGGGGGTTTATGTAATAGGAGAGCACTGCCTCTCCTTGTCTAGTGCATATCAATGAAAGAAAACAAATTTGTACGTATGTTGAAGCCAAAAGCAGATATGTATATTAGTCCATTTGGATAAAATTTTAAGAAACATTTAGTCCTGAAAGCACGTTTTGGTTGAAGCAGGTTCAAAGGTACTTCTGCCCAAATGTGATATTGAAAGCATACTAGGATCATAATAATTATAGTAATAAATTTAATTTCTGTAATTTCCTTGGGATTATAATTTCTGTTTTCTGCCTAAAAACAAAAGTCGAAACCAATCCAAACTGTTCCTTAGTCTACAAAAAATAGACTCCTAGTATCATTTTTCCCAATTTCAAAACGAGTAATTATATGCTTTCCAAATTCTCATCCCAATCCCGAATGATGTGCCTCTACTGGATTTTAATTGAAGGATGTCGAAGTAACCCCACAATGGTCTCACTGTCACATCATTTGAGTGATGAAAATTTGGGATGGAAAATTGGGATGCATAGCAATACTCTTGTTAACCTCTCCTATTTTCAATGAACAAGAGTATTGCTATGCATCCCAAATGACACTACAAGAAAACAAATTTTTTTGGGACGGAAAAAAAGGTGCAACTCCGTCACAAATACTTTTTATGACGGGATTGCACCTTTTGTGACGGACTTGTGCCCGACACAAGTTAAGAGCATCACAAAAAGTTTGTGTCGGGTTAAATTCCGTCACAAAAAGTATTTGTGAAGGATTTTGTGTCGGATTTGCGAGTGACACAAAAAATAGTGTCACATACACTTAAAGTTTGTGACAGTTTATTTATGTCGGATTTGTGTGAGACACAAATAGCTGTGAAACAACATAGTTTTTCTCTCTCTCTCTCTCTCTTTTTAATTATAGAAGTTTAACTACTTCGTATTAAATTAATTGAATTATTTGTAAGTATATTTATTTGCAAGTTTAACTTTTTAACTTATTTTCGTATTTTGCCCCCATTTTTCCCAACCTAATATATTTGTGATGGATAGGTACGTTTCTGTCACGAATAAAATATATTAGTATCGGATAGATACGTTTTCATCACAAGCAAAACTTGATATATTTCCGTCACAATATCCGTCACAAAAAAACTAATTGTTACAGATTTTTATCCGTTACAAAAATATTCATCACAAAAGGCCCCTTTTTAGTAGTGCGATGTGAGAGTGGAACTACTGTGGGTTCATTAAATTTTAATTGAAAGATGTTGAAGTGATCCCATAATAGTGCTATTGTCACATCATTTAAAATAAGAATTTAAAATGAGAATTTGAGAAGCACAACATTACTAGCTAACAAAGACACCCTATCCACTCCCAATCTCTCACCGACGTCCATCTGCCGCATCCCACTAGTTGAAAAAGAGGTCCCTACAATAATTGCATTGCTTTTGCTTACCTAACTACATGGATTTTTTTTTTTTTATTATTATCATTGTCCTTTAGCAAAAAAGAAAAAAACAAAGAAAAAAAAACTATTTAGAATTTTCTTTTATTCACCATTTTCTAAAAAGAAAAAAACTATTTGAATTTTAGCTTTAAAATTGGTCCCACTTGGCTTCCAAGAGTTCTCTATAAAAAGGGAAGACTGAAATGCCATGGATCAAACCAACAGCTTCTCCAACAGACCATATTGTAATAAATTCCACTTTCCCATTCTAGTCAGAAACAATGGCTAACGTGGTTAACGTAGCTAACTACTCGCCAGTATATGTAATGCTTCAAGTAAGTGATCCGTAGACATTATCTTCACAAGCACACCTTTTTTATCATTCATATATTTACATAAAATTTTTGAAGAATTTCACTTTCGACTTTGTATTTTTAAATGCATCACTTTGGCCCTTTAAATTTCAAAAACGTGTCAGTGTGGGACTTAAAAAGTTCCCAAAAAAGGTCCCGAATTGAGATGATTTTGAAACTTGAGGTGTCAAAGTCATGTATTTGGAAATGCAGAAACCAGATTGAAACCAAAGGGTTTAAATTGGTGTATATGGGTGTTGAATCCTACACATATATGTACAGGAGATCGTTGTGTTAAGTTTTGAATTGGCAAAAAAAGTTAGGGCAAAATGCATTGTGCACTATCAAACTATACCACGTTTTTCATTTTGGTCTCTAAACAATATTTTTTTTTTTTTTGGTATTTGGTCCCCCAACTAACATTTTATGGCAGTTTGCCCCCTCCGTCACTTTTAACCGCTAAAAATGATGGAAAAAGCTATTTTCATCAGATATGCACCCCATGTAGTTAGACCTTTCCACTTTGTCCCCTATTTTATTATTTTGTCAATCAAAAGGGAGTTTTATTAGACTTGAAAAAATCATGAGAATGTACAACACACTTCAACAAGTAACAGAGCTCAATAAAGGACATAAATCTATCAAAGAGCTCAAAAGTAACCCTTGTTGACTATTTGATAGCTTCTTTTCTATGTACTTAAATCACAAAAAATTGCGACTGGTAAAAGTTGTCTAAGGTAGCTTAATTTTGGCCAATTGCAATTACCGAGACTATTTTGCTAAATATTTAATTTTAGTTTTTGGAGTTACATAAGTATTGAAAAAATGACAGTTGTTGCCAAACATGGCCCCAACAAGGGGTACATATGTAAATAAAATAAATTTTTCCATCACTTTTGAGGGCAAACTGCCACAAAATGTTACTCAAGGGACAAAATGTCACCAAATGTTAGTTGAGGGACCAAAATATGAATATATATATATATATATACAGTCAGGCAATGGAGAGGGCACCTGTTTTGGTCGTCGGATCGTGTTTTCATTAAGGGAAGTTCTGTCATTTTACAGTTTTTAAACACAATCCGATGGCCAAAACAGATGCCCTCTCTTTAATAAAGAGAGGGCGCTCTTTCCTCAGAATTTTCGTAGATATATAATTTTGTTTAAAGACCAAAGTGCAAAACAAGGTATAGTTTAAGGGTGCAAAATACATTTTACCAAAAAAGTTCCCACCGCCTTCTATGATGAGGATAGTACTAGAATAGTTTTACAACGAGGGCACTGCATAATGTGCTAGAAACAAATTGAGTGGGTACATTTAAACTCTCCTATAGGTGTTTATAAAGTTACTTTAATTTACTGCCTTCATTTAATGACACTGTAGCGGCTTTTTTGGTTCATTAAAGAGTACTTTTAGACATATAGAATGTTTTCATTTCTATAAATACTTGTGCATCTCTAGATACAATAAGCTTACTTTAGGAATAATGGCATGTGCCCCACGTTTGAATCCCTAATTTGGTTCATAAATACTTTAACAGTTGTACCACATAGTGTGACAATCGTTGTTAATATCAAATACCATTGCATGTGGTATAGGTAGCAAAGCATTTGAAAACAAAATTTATTATTCAAATTTTGGAAGCACAGCATTAGTCTTAATATAGTCCATACAATGATACTAATATCTGTAAATATGTGTTTGTGTGTGTGTGTGTGTGAAAACAGCTGGGAATTGTTACACCGGAAAATGTGTTTGCGGACAAGCAAGGGCTCGAGAAACAGCTCAGGGAGCTAAGAGCAGCTGATGTGGATGGGGTCATGGTTGATGTGTGGTGGGGAATCATTGAATCCAAGGGTCCAAAACAGTATGATTGGAGTGCTTACAAGAGCTTGTTCAAGGTTGTTCAAGATTGTGGATTGAAACTACAAGCTGTGATGTCGTTTCACGAGTGTGGTGGAAATGTTGGAGACATTGTTAATATACCTCTTCCTCAATGGGTACTTGATGTTGGTAAATCGGACCCTGATATTTTCTATATGAATCGGAAGGGTACCCGCGACATGGAGTACCTCACGATTGGTGTTGACAACTTGCCTCTCTTCAAAGGGAGAACCGCTATTCAGGTTGGCCTCTCTATTTTTTTTTTTTTAATCTGGCGCGCCTTGAATCGCGTAATCTGCTGTGAGGGTAAAACTATCATTTTCTAGACTTGCAAGAAATGAAGGTTTTTTTTAAACAAGGGAATTCGGTTTAATTAAGTGGAGCTAGGATGTAATCACAATACTAAGTGAGCTCAATTAAAAGACTAAAAGTGAACAGACAATTAGTCAAACTTAGTCAAACATGAACCCAAGAATAGTGTTTACCGTGTGACAGTCGTTATGATCTCTCCATTATATTGAAACTAAGGGATGTATTGAGGAGCAAGGTCTCAAGGCCTCACAAATTTTAAAATCAGAAAACTCCGTATTTTAGTATTTAGTTTATGTGTTTATGCTTATAGCATTAATTTCATCCGTACAAAATATATATAAATAAATCCCAAAAAATTCGCATATCCTTGTAACCAAAAAAATTGCCTGCTCTCTCCAATATAGTGAGTCCCATGAGCATATTATGTGCCTCATTAAGGTCTACACATTTCCATTATTGTTTGGGATTTAATTATGTTTATGATTTAAAAACTAAAATTATGGTTATTCATGTTTGTAGATATACAGTGACTTCATGAAAAGCTTCAGGCAGAACATGGGAGATTTCTTAAAAAGTGGGTTCATCACAGACATTGAAGTAGGACTTGGTCCTGCTGGGGAGCTCAGATTCCCCTCTTATCCACAAAATCAAGGATGGGTTTTCCCTGGAATTGGAGAATTTCAGGTGAGTTTTGGATTTCGGGCAATATGTGGCTCTAAAGTGTGCCAACAAGAATAGTCATTGTCAGCTCATTAAAATGGGCACATGAACATAATTTTGCGATTAGGATGCTAAAATAATTTATTTTAGGTCTTTTACAAAATTACTTTAATGAGTTCGCATGGGTATTTTGGTCCAACAAGATGTGTACTTTTAAATATGTACTCCGTAGTATGTTAACATACATATAAGTATACATATCTATAAAAGTACAGGAAAAAAAAAAATTTCCTTGCCAATTAAAGTAATTTACGAAGGACATAAATATAAATTACTTTAGTGCCCTCAGTACATAATTACTCTTGTGCGCTGATTTTATAAGGTGTCATTATCCAACCTACACCTCTACACAATGTTAAATTGAGAAAATTGGAAATATAGGGGTTGAAGTGAAATCTGTCCGAAAGTTGGAGGCTGAAAGGGTAATTTACCCTATATATTACTGTTTATGCTTTGTTAAATTTAATATATCATACTAAACTGCATATACATGTATTGCAGTGCTATGACAAATATCTGAAAGCAGAATTCAAGGTGGCTGCAACAAAGGCAGGGCACCCTGAATGGGATATGCCTAAGGATGCAGGAGAATATAATGATACACCTGATGCAACAGGGTTCTTTAAATCACATGGGACATATGTTAGTGAATATGGGAAGTTCTTTCTGACTTGGTACTCAAACAAGTTGTTGGCCCATGCTGATGAAATCCTTGATGAAGCCAATAAAGCATTCTTGGAATCTCCTGTGAAGCTAGCAGTCAAAGTAATGATCTTTACATATTTCAATATCTAACAACCATATTTCATAATATGAATATTATGTCAATTTTTAACTTGACATTAAAACTGTAGGCACTTTCATGTTACCTCGTTAAAATGGAGATAGCAAAATAATTTTACAATTAATATACCAAGGTAATAACAATTGACTTTTAGGGCATTCTACCAATGGGTAATTCTAGGGAGATACTAAATATACATTTAGACAAGTGTTGATGTTGAATGTAAAAGGGGAAATTGGTGAGAAGCCCCACTAAATCAAGTATTGCGATAAATAAATTAAAAAGACCCAACTTTTTTGCCTTTTTAGGCTAAGGTACTCCCCACTTATAGTCCCGTGAAAAGCCCTTTTGTCACTTTTTAAATTTTCTAGCCTTTTTGGGTGTTTTTTATTTTTTTTCCATGTATTTTTTTCGTGACCAACACATTGGACTTGAAAATTGTACACAAAAATGTACTTTGGAGTCTCGATTTGCATTTTTATACGTCTAAATATGTTGACCTACAGATAATATTTTCTGTTTGAATTAAACAACCATAACTTCTTCATTTTTTGGCCTTTTTGGATGACAATTTTTATTTATGTATTTCTTAAAGGTTTACAGGTTGAACTTGAAAATTTTCCAAAAAAAAAAAAAAAGATAATTGCAGCCTCATTTTGAGATTTTATCTATTTGCAAACAGATAATATTATCTATTTACAAACATATAAAATTATTGCTTGTACTTATAACCATAACTTTATCCTATTTTAGGCTTTTGGGGTGATTTGTATTTTATTGATTTTATGTTTTTTTTTTTCGAGATCTATGTAACTATGGATGTTAATTGTACAAGCAGGATATATTTTTATATATGTGATTCATGAAAAAAATACATTTTTACTTTTTATCTTAAATTTTAAGATTTTTTTTCTATATCATTTTATAGTCGATCAATATTATTGATTTTGTTTGATAGATCTTATTTTTTATTCCAAAACATCAAAGTTTACTAACAAATGGACTTCTCGAACTAAAGTTATAGTAATTTGAAGTTTTTTAAGTATAAAATAGTAATTTTTTTTTTTTAACCAAAACAATGACAAATAGCCTAATGAGTTAAAAGAAAAGTAGTGGGAATTTAAGTTAAGTCATGTTTTGTTTGAGGGGAAGCCCCCAATATAAAACTCCTTGATTCATTGAGGTGACGGGTGAGTATAGAAAGCAATTATGTTGGTATAATTAGAAGTTGTTATAACATTGTTCGAGTTCTTTTTATTTTATTAAAGGGTTCTATTAACATGCCCCTATCATGATTAATAAAAAATAATTATCTTTAAAAAAGAAAAATTACAAGGCTTTGGGTAGGCTCAGTCTTGCTATAGCCAGTGTAAATATTTTGATAAACAAAATTTAGGTGTACTTTAGTCTAGTCCTTCAGAAAGCCCACCTAATTTAGCTTAAGTTGCCTAACTCACCGTCCACTCTCTCTAAATTAATTGGGTGTGCTAATTGCACGTTAAGAAGAATTTATTATCATGCTACCTACTTTCTTTGTTAAAAGAGGTTGCAAAATTATGGACAACACTTGGGTGCTTTTCACTCAGTGTTTTTCGTGCTGTTCCCTCTCACAGAAGTGAGACCCAGCCAGCACGAAAAGCCTTGGTTCCACTTCTGTGAAAGGGAACTGCACAAAAATTACTGAGTAAAAAGCACCCAAGTGTTGTCCCAAAATTATTGCTATATTTAATTTTTTGTGTACCTAAATTACCCTAACACTTTCCCACAAATTTTGTTTTCTCGTTTCCCTACATTCAAATCAAACATAAGGAAGAAATGGCAGTTGTATTTGCATACCCTTTCAACTAAGACTAATGCTAGAAGCACCTAGAAAAAAGACATTTAAATAAGATACATGCTTATGTGGATTAATAAAGCTCTTCATTAATTAAGAAACAAAAGAACTTACAAAACTGTCATTGACACAACAAGAGGTAAACAACTTAGGCGTCCTAAACTTTAATAGAAAACAAGAACTTCTCTTATCCAATTGAAACTAAACACAGCACGGCCTATTGACTTTGTATAGTAAGATAAAATGACACACACACAGACATAGAGATATTATATATATATAATTCAAAAATTGTCTTATGAAAACGTACAGGTGGCTGGAATCCATTGGTGGTACAAAGATGACAGCCATGCAGCTGAACTAACTGCAGGATACTACAACTTGAACAACAGAGATGGATACAGACCCGTTGCAAGGTTGCTGGCAAGGCATTATGCCGTTTTGTGCTTCACATGCCTTGAAATGAGGGACGTTGAACAGCCTGCAAACGCTAAAAGTGAGCCTCAAGAACTTGTCCAACAGGTAATTTCAGTTTAAAAAAAAAAAAGTAATGATATATGCTTAATTTTGAATGAGACTCAAAGTATAGTTTTCAAATACTTTAATAGTACCACATAGGGGTGAAATCGGTTCGGTTCGGTCGGTTTTGAAGGGGGGTTTCCACCGACCGATCGGTTCGGTTTCGGTCTGTTTTTTTGATTTTAGGCTTAATTTTCGGTTCGATTTTCGGTTTTACACTTTACCTATTCATAAAAACCGACCGAACCGATCGGTTCGGTTCGGTGGTTCGGTTTATTCGGTTTTGCTTTCACCCCTAATACCACATGTTGTAGCAGTGATTGATACTACCATTTTGATTTATCACTACATGTAATAAAACTGGCAAAATTTTGAGAACTAAATTTGAGAATCAGAGCTTTATTCTTAGTGAATGTTGTTTTCTTACCATCCTAAGATCGACTGTTACGGCACGTCATCCTGCTGCTACGGTATTATGCTCTAATCATGTCTAATGATGTGTTATTCAAATATTTCAATTAGAATGTAAAGTAAAATTAATATGACGAAGTCGATATGGGTGCAATAAATGGCCACTCGACATGATGATGTGGTGTGGCAGTGTTCGTGAATAATTTCAGTTAAGATCTATTTGCTTTAAAAACTCAATTTCCGTAGTTCCATTACTATAGCCCAGCCATGAGAGTACGTATGTAAGAGAAACGGACGCTTAGGGCCCTGGAATTTTTTTATTCACTTTTTCCCAAAAAAAGAAATATATATATATATATATATATATTAGTTTAGGTCCAAATCTTATATCTAAAAATATTGGCCAGATTGTAATCCTATAAATTGACCCCCAAAAATAAAGAGGAAAAAAAAAAAAAAAAAAAAAGACATTACATGTTATTGCCTATTTGTATACGACTACACTTTAGATATTTGGCCCAACATATTTTCTTCACAATTTTTAGTTTAGCCAACCGAAATTGTTTTACCATCGGTCAAAAATTTACAAATTACAATCAGCGATCAATTGTATCACCCCAAAAAAATTGATATTTTGCAAGTGGGACAGAAGGAAAATGATGATCAAAGTTCACTCTATGCAATAAGGATTATAAGTACTAAACCTCTTTACTCTCGAAATGACCAAAAAATCTCATAGAGCAAAATTGTAATCTTTAACGCAAAAAATCTTACTCAATTATATGTATAAACAGACTTAAAATTTTTAACATTGGGGCGCAAATTTTTTGTATTTCACAGCCGTTCTTTTCTAGAGGGTGTTGTTTGGTTCATTGATTTTGTGAGGAAAAAGAGAGGAGAAAAGAAAACTAGATGGAAAACTAGTCCCACCTGTAAGGTAAAAGGAACTACTTTTCCATGTTGATTTCCTTGCCCCTCTCTTTTCTCTCATGAAATCCATGAACCAAACAAAGCCTAAAAGTTTGTCCATGATTGTTGCAGTCGACCCTATTAGGGGCGAATGTACAGCCCGGGGGGGGGGGAGGGGTGTGTGTGTGAGGGCTCAAGCCCACCCCAAATTTTTAAAAAAATTGCACATTTGTACATATTATGTCTAAAATATATACATAATATGTATAAATAGGTCCAAAATTCCCCTCTTGACATTATAAATTTATCACATTAGGTCTAAAATATACACAAAATATGCCTAACTAGGTCAAAAAAAAAAAATCCAGGGCAGTACCCCGTATCAAGCCCCCCGGAACGATTTTCTAAATCTGCCCCTGGACCCTATATTTACTGTGACACACTCACTTGGGATTTACTTAATGCTCAAACATACAATGATAAACATGTTATTTTGTATATGTACATATATAATTAACAATTGATTTGTATGTCTGTAGGTGCTGAGTGGAGGATGGAGAGAGAAAATTGAAGTTGCAGGTGAAAATGCTCTTGCAAGATACGATGCTACAGCCTATAATCAGATGCTTCTAAACGTTAGGCCAAATGGTGTCAACAAGAATGGAAAACCAAAGTTGAAGATTAGTAGTCTGACTTACCTCCGCTTATCAGATGATCTACTAAACCCAACAAATTTCAAGTTGTTCAAGTCATTTGTGAAGAAAATGCATGCTGATCTGGTAAGTGAAATCTTCAATTAAGAAAGGGTGCTACTAAATATACACCCTTAATTGATTTATAGTCTACACACACCTAGACAACTAGTAATGCTGAATGTACAACTCCTCGATGCATTCAAGTCAGTGTAGAAAGTGATTAGGTGGGTATAATAGCCTCTTTAAAAAAAAAGATATTAACACTTTTTACCCATACACTTTATCCCTTGTATCATTTTAATCTCTCAAAAGACCAGCTATTCGGATAATACAAGAACCGATTCTGTAGTTTAGATAAGAAGCAGTTCTAAATAGTGTGGAATGTACACCTCCTCAATGCATCCAAGTGGGTGTAGAAAGTAACTAGGTGGATGTCATGAGTAACTCCCTTTTAAAATGGAGAAAATTAAACCACAAGTACTATAGGAGATGCCGCATGTACCCTTCAAGAGCATAGTACTATTTGTGTAAATTAAAATTGAGTGAGTGTATTTAGCATCTCTCTTTAAAAATAAAAATTTACACTTTTTATATATGGGAACGTACTATCCCTGTGTCATTTTAATTAAGAGTAATGATTCGTGCACATAAAATGTGCACATAAAGTGTGCACATAAAGATCTAGGCCATTCATTTTGGTGGGTCCTATGTGTGCAGGGATGGATCCCACTAAAATGAATGACTCAGATCTTTATGTGCACACTTTATGTGCACATTTTATGTGCACGTAGCATTACCCTTTAATTAATATGCGTTAATGGAGTGAAAATAAAATATCGCATCCATTTCTGTAATAACAATGGATAGAATATCATCATGTGAAACTCGCTGATCATCATAAAAAAAAAAAAAAAAAAATTAAAAAAATTAAAAAAACACTTTGGGCTCCCACTACTTCGATACATTTTCATAGTCATATTTGTTCGTAGATGTGATCGGCTCATGTATACGTATGATCCACATAGACATATTTGCATACATGAGCCAATCAATTCTTGGGATAGCAAAATATGCATCGGATGGAAGATAGCAAAGTTTTTTTTTTTTTTTTTTTTTTTTTTAATTCTGCCTTACACTCTATTAATTAGCCATGGATTAAGTGATGAAAGGGAAGGAAAACTGTTTTTTTTTTTTTTTTTTAAATAGTGAGAAAAATAGGAAGAAAAGAAAATGTTTAAGAGAAAATATCCCAAATTTTCAATTTTGTAAGTCATTTTTCTTCCCCCGTCCTTTTCATTTATTTTATAAATTTTTTTTTTCAGCACTACATTGAAGATCCAAGCAAGTACAGCGACTATGTAGGTCCATTGCGTAGGTCAAAACCAAAGATCCCAATTGACCATCTTCTAGAGGCAACTAAACCAGTGAAGCCATTCCCTTTTGATGAAGAGACAGACATGAAAGTTGATGAAGCATAAGCATGGCCTGTGACCACTTCTTGTTCAAGTTCTCTCAACTTTATTATCTAGTACGTGCACTCTGTTCAAATTACTTAAGTCCTGTATTTTGATGTGAAATAAATAAAAGAGTGCTAAATAGTTTTGTAATTAGAGTCATAAAATAAGGGTTGTTTTGATGTAAGATAAAGAGTGCTAAGTAGTTTTGTTAAAGAGTACTAAATAAAGCTCTTACCATGGGCCTCTTAGCCCATTGGTATCCTAATGGCTGTCCATGTTTGATGTTTTCCTTGAAACTTGAATAACGCATGCACGTTGTTTTCACTTGAATTTTGTACCAACTATAAAATTGAACTTGAGTTCAAGTTACTTTTGGGACAGATATTGTACGAGGCCTACCCAAAGCTAGATGCAGAGTTGCATAATAAATCGAGTAATTTTGTTATTCGAATATGGGTTGGCCCTGAGTTTGTGGGTCCTAAGAAATATCCGAAAAGGGGCTCTCGACACATTGGGTTGAGTTTTAAGCAGTGTTCTGGACTGGGATACTAAGCGGTGGCTGTGATAGCAGGGCCGCTAAAATTTAAATAGACACCGGCCAGGCGCCTTATTCAATGCCCTACTTGACACATTGGGCTTTTTGGATTACAATTCCAAAAGTCAGGTGCTCTATGTGAATGCCCTAGTGTGGTGCAGCATAAATGAGGAGCTGACTCACAAAGCAAATGTCATATTCTTCAAATTGTTTGATAAAGGGGGTGTTGAAATTTACTAGTTTCTAAATGTGGGAGCTGGTTGAAATGGGTGGTTATAAATATCAGAAAATATATAAAATGATCAACTTCAAGGTCCATTGATTTTAAGTTACAGCAGGGAAAAAATATATACACTCAATACAGAGGATGAACAAAATAGATAAAAAAAAAAAAAAAAAGTTGTAATAGGGACTAACCATGACTGCTATAAGAGAGTCTTGCCTTAAAAGAGAGACCAATTTTGTTAATGTATGTAAAATGGTGTATGGATTACATGATTTGGTTTTTACTATACAAGCCACTAGTCCCTTACTTTTCATAACCACGATGGACTTTTTAAAGCCATCAAAGAGTACGCTTGAGTAAACATCGATCATAATCGTTGGCTTACAACATTAAGGACAGCACTTCAGTGCAGTAATAACTGTGCTGTTGGTGCTGTTCCACTCACAGAATGAACAGTAAAACTGGGCAGTTTTTTAAAAATTGCTTTTGCAAAAGCAGTTTTACTGTTTAACTGTGAGGGGGACAGCACCAACAGCACAGTTCTTACTGCACTGAAGTGCTGTCCCAACATTAAACCTCATAAAGACATTATTAAACCTCATAAAGACATTCATTGAGTAATAGAATTGTCCATCGTAGCGGTTGGGAACCGAGAAATGAATCATTTGATTAAAGAAAGCATCTCATATGAGAATATAAGACGGGTTTTAACCGTTGGATGAGCATCTAGCCATAAGATTTCCAGGAATTTGGAGATGCATTTATTGCTAGATGTTCATCCAACGGTTAAAACCCGCTTTCTCATATGAGAAGTTGCTCACTATAGACTTGCCTGGAGATGCATTTATTGCTAGATGTTCATCAAACGGTTAAAACTCGCCTTCTATAGTGAGCAGTTTCTTATATGAGAATGCGGATTTTAACCGTTGGATGATCATCTAGCCATAAGATTCCCAGGAATCTAGAGATGGAATTATTGTTAAATGCTCATCTAACGGTTAAAACCTGCTTTCTTATATGAGAAGCTTCTCACAATAGCCTTACCCAAGCAGGGCCGGCCCTGCCTATAGGCAAGGTAGGCGGTCGCCTAAGGCCCCCCAAATCTTGTTCATTTTTTGCTCTTTAATAGGGCTCCAAAAAATAGTGAGTATAGGGCCCAATATAAATTTTTTTTATTTATAGTATGTTGAACAAATTGTAATGGAGTCTAAGTAAATACTGGAAAAAATAAATATATGTGTCGTATTATAATCCAGTCCATCTTAAAAATTACAAAACCTTCGAATTCGCAAAAATGATGGAAGATAACTCGCAAAACAACACTACAATATATTTAATTATACCCGCACATATATATAAATATATAGACCCAAAAATTTTCGCTTCGGGAGAACCCCTATTATTCAAAAGGCTCCGTCTTAATGTTCGCCTAAGCCCCCAATTAGTCAGGACCGGCCCTGCCTCTGCGCTGTGAATTCTGCCCAGATAATTCAATAAGATCTTGAGAGTATGGATAATAATGGTCTGAGGTCTTTATTTATAATGAAAATGATAAATTAATTATAGGTTCTCTGTGATTAAGTTATCTGGGGTGATATGTGAACTGTCAACTAAAATTCATCAAAGCAAGTGTTCTCTTTCATTTATCTTTTTCGTTTTTGGTTATCGAGTCGTTGTGGACACAAGAACTTAGCTGCTAAGTGCCTTGAAAATTGATTGGATTTTTATCTCAAGTTGCAGTGAAATAATACAGCAGAAGGAACCTTTTTTTCTAAAATAATGCCATTCTACTTTCTCTCCTTGGAACTTCCTTTACTTCCCGAAGTTTTATGTCCAAGTATAAGTGGATTTTGTTAAGCTAATTTCTTATGTTAGCCAGAATGAGCTAATCCGCTGAAGAGGTTAATAAGAACTCTTTTAGATTTTGTTGTAAATGCAACAAAGGTAGCAAAATTCAAAGATTGTAACTATTGATAAGAATCTTCTCTTTGCCCAGACACCCAAAATCATTACTATCTATAATCATGTACTTATATGTGTGTGCACGTATATGCACATATGCATAATGTGACTTTATGCCCTTTCCCTACTCTACAATTTAAGGGGGGGTGATATTGCCAGAGCCACTAAAGCTTTTTCCCACTAAATGTGGACGAAATTGCCCTCTTGAAGTCAAAATATCTCTCTGTTTGTCTATTTTAGAAATTGCGTTTGTAATTTGTGGGAAAAAATTCTTGAGTCAAAGTTGAGAAATAAAATTTAGTGTTTATTATGGATACATTTCATAGTTTTATAATTTGAAAAACAAGTGAAATAAAACCTAAACTCTAAATATATTGAACATGCAACACCGATAAAAGAATTGAGTTATTTGAGTAATGTTTATATTCAATAATTATATACACTTTAAACTTTTACAGAAGGTACTATACACAAGATAAAAGGGTAATTAAGTAATTCAATATAAGGGTGCATACTTTAAATTTTAAGGCTCTTTTCTTTAATACTTAACATATAGATTAAGTATATACAGTCAGGCTCTAAAGAGGGCGCACTCTCTTTATTAAAGAGAGGGCCTTTGTTTTAGTTTTGTCATTTCACAGTTTTTCAACACGATCCGACGGCCAAAACAGAGTCCCTCTCTTTAATAAAGAGTGGGCGCCCTGTTTAGAGTCTGACTGTATATATATATATATACACACAAATATATATACAAAAATGATAATTTACAAAAGACAAATAGGTAATTTGATAATTCAATTTAACAAAAGAGTATTTTGCAAAAAGCATAAGGGTAATTTTGTTATTCAATTTATAATTGTACACACTTTAAACTTTTAGGTTGTTTTCTTTAATGTATAGATAATATATACATATATACATTTACACATATATACAAAAGTGTAATTTACGAAATGCAAAAAGGTAATTTGGTAATTCAATTTAACAATAGGGTCATTTACAAAAGGCATAAAGGTAATTTGATTATTCAATATATATATATCATAATACAATAAAATAATATATATATATATATACACACACACACAAACAAACACAAGGGTAATTTACAGAATCCAAAATAGTTTTTGGTAATTCAATTTAATGAAAGGGAATTTATATATGAGCACACTTTAAACTTTAATGCTCTTTTCTTTCATAATATATTCAATGTATATATATAATAGTATATGTATATGTATATACACAGGGGTACTTTACAAAAGATAAAAGGATAATTGAGTAATTCAACTTTAATTACACACTCGAAAATGCATAAACAATAATAATAAATCATAGCATGTACATATATACAAAAGGAAATTTACAAAAAGCAAAAGGGTAATTTGGTAATTTAATTTATAATTGTGCCCACGTTAAACTTTAACAAATGGTTACAAAGGGCAAAATGGTAATTTTATATAATAAAACAATATACACACACACACACAAGGGTAATTACAAAATGCAAATGGATAATTTGGTAATTCAATTTAACAAAATGGTATTTGTTAATTTAATGTATAAATTACATTTTAAATACATAAATAATAATAATAAATTATAATATGTATATATATACATATATATATATATACAATTTTGTTAAGGCTTGTGTAACAACCCTAAAAATTTTAAGTGTGTAAATAATTATTTTAATTAATTTTTTTTCATTTAGCAATGATATATGAGTGTGCATATGTAAGACATGTGTTTGAAAAATTTAAGTGTTTGGTGGACATATCAATTAAATCATGAGTGAGCGCGTTTAGTTTGGGAGTTATATTTTATTAATTTATATTTGTTAAAAAAAAAAGTGAAGGGTTGATATGTATTTTTGTTATATAGTGTTTATAGGCCCGCGAATGTGTTAAATAATGTAATTAACATTAAAACTTAGTACTGGGGTCATGGGTACCCATTGGGCTACTCATTTTAACACTTTGTACTGCATTCTGTGCTCATATGAGTCTCTTTTGTGAGCCCATAAAAAAAAAAGGGGATTTATATATATATTTATGTGTGTTTTATTGGCATATGTTGTGTGTGTAGTGTACATATATACTTATATTAAAAACCCTAGAGCCCATATTAAAACAAAAGGGAAAAGAAGAAAAGAGAGAAGAAGAGAGAACAGACGTGTGTGTGTATGTGTGTGTGTGTGTGTGTGTGTGTGTGTGTGTGTGTGTGTGAGAGAGAGAGAGAGAGAGAGAGAAGAAGAAGAAGAAGAAGAATGGTCTCGGGTTCGTGGGCATGTGGGGAATCGCGGAGCATTCGTGAGTGTCGATTTTTGATCAACTAGGTGAGTTAAAATTTATATTTGAGTACATATATACACGTATGTATATATATATATATGTGTGTGCAAGAGAATCCAAATAGCTCTTGTTAATTTTGTGGTTGGTGTTAAATTGTGTGTGGATCCCCATTCGTTATTATTGAATGATATAAATATTTATTTTTCTTCGTGTGATTTTATGATTGTGATCTCGGTGTACTTGGATAGATCATGTGGATAGTTAATTTGATGAATACACAAAGGGGAATAATTTTGATAATGAATAAATAATAGAAAATTCGTTTTATTTTTATTTTAACAGTGGCAGAAACTTTGGAAAAACATTATAAAATCATGGCTTAGATTTATGGAATTCTGTCTGTGTTGTCCAGTAGGAAACGCGATTCTGCACACTTTTCGTCTAATGGTATTTTTCATGATTCTGCACCGTTTGGGCAGAAATTGAAGATTTCAGTAGCAGTTTTTAGTATATTAAAATGTACGAAATTGGAGAAATATGATTCGTTGTATTTTTTTTATTCGTTCGTATGACTTAACGAAAATTACTTAGAGATACATGAATTCTCATATAATGTTGAGCTATAAAAAAAAATGGGTGATAGTCATTAACGTTGAGTCCGATGAAAATATTGTGGATTGATTGTTATAATACTTTACGATATGAGAATTTGAATTTTTATTATGGGTTTCATGTAGGCTAATTTTGAATGTTGGGTTGAGGATTACTGTACCTGAAATAACTAACCTTATTGTGTGATCATTTTGATAAAAATGAGTAAATTAGATATGTTGAATAGTATATTGGGGATCTTGTAATTTGTTTGAAAATTTTTTAGGGAAGATTGTTATGGGTTAGTTGATAAAACCCTTTATTGTAAGAAATTGGAATGCATCTAAAAGTTAGAGATGTGATTGGATGATAAGACGGAACTTTGTGATAAACGCAAAATTCACAATTATTGGGGATAATACGAACAATAAGTGATAATTGCAACATAGTTCTTTAGTGTTCACCGCTCCCCGTTGTTGTATTATTGTTTTTGGTTGCTCGCACTCTTTTGCCAGTGGCTTCGTGATCAAGCTGGCTTAAGACTTGTTGAGTGTATTTTTTTGCCAGTGGCTTCGTGATCAAGCTGGCCTAAGCCTTATGCCCGGCTTATTTGTTAAACGTCTAGGCATATTGACCAGCCTTCCATTGTGTATACCTGGTTTGGTTGATACCCCAACCAAACTAGCACCGGAGTAGATGTTGGTAATATGTTCGGGCACACATGGGATATATGTGTGGGCTGTACCATGGAGGGTAGCCAAGGGGTGAACCTAGGGAACACAAAGATAAATTAAAGGCTAATAAATAATGACAATGGAGTATTTCATAAGACTGATAAGCGTGAAATAATGAACGCGACGTTTAAGTTAGAATGTGAACGGCTTATGTATGGAATTATTCGCATGGTTTGTGATCGTTCGATTTACAGGATGGTGGGCCCACTAACTTTTATACAAGACTGGCTCACCATAGATATCCGAGGTAAGTATAAAACTCGTAGTAACTTTGAGTTTTGGGCAAGAAACTACTTGCCACCACATAAATGGAAACTACCCTTTTGTCCAAATATGTGTGTGGAACTACCTGTCTTGGCCCAATAGTGTTGTAATGTGGTTTGTAGTCTACGGGTTCAGGTTGGAGCCCTCAGATTTTATTATTTTTGTTTAACTCATACCAGTCATGTGACTGACCCGAGTGTGTTATGCATTCGGGGGCATTTCTATATGAAACGTAGTCGAATGTATTTGTGCAGGTTTAGTATTTGGAATTTTTCTGTGGAGCTGTTAATGTCTTGGAGTTGCAGTTGTGTAGAATTGTACATTGCATTTAGTTGTATCTTATTTATTTTTATTTCTGGCATTATGGGCCATATTTGGATTATTGTAATAAAGATGGTATATTGGGTATTGGGAACGTTGTAGTTACTCTGAGCAATAGATGTATAGATTTTATTTTTCTCTCCGCTGAACTCTGTAAGGATATTTTTATTTAATGAAAAATGATGTTTCTTTTGTAAATTGAAAAGATAAAATATTTGTAATGGAACTTTATTATTATTATTATATTATTTTTTTTTTATGAAATGCATGTTTGGAACTATAAGTTTGTTATTCAATGTTATCTTTTAAAACAAGATCACATGTTCTTATTTAATGAGTATTTAATATATATATTTTTTAAATTACTGTTAGTCTGTGTGAGGGTGTCACTCTCAGTGTTTGGAAATTGAATATTAGTCTGGATACATGCTCTGGATTAAATATTTGGTTGTCCAAAAATCGGGGTGTGACAGCTTGTTTGGCAATACATATGTAGAAAGGATAATTTACAAAATTAACTTAAGGCTTGTTTGATAATCCAAAGATTCATTAAAAGATGTCCTAAAATTCAAACAAGCCTTGCCAAACAACCTTTAATTTACAAAAGTAATTTAAGGCTTGTTTAGTAATTCAAAGATTCATTGAAAAATGTCTTAATGCTCAAACAATCCTTGCCAAACAAGCCTTAAGTTTATATTGGATAGTAACTTCATGTGGATAGATATAATGTGATATATTAAACCGTTACAAAGGCTTGTTTGGTAATTTAAAGGTTTCTTGAAAGATGCATTAAGCCTCAAACAAGTCCTGCAAAACAAGCCTTAAGTTACTATTCAATAGTAACTTGCATAGATGGATATGATACGAAATTACTAAATAACCAAATTCAAAATGACCAATAAGGCCAAATTAATTTAGCATCTTTAAAAAATATTCCATTTAAGCCTCTTTTAGGTAGTAGTATATATATATATATATATCAAAAATTCTCTAGAGAGGGCGACCTCTCTTTATGAAAGAGAGGGCCTTTGTTTTGGCCGTCGGATCATGTTTTCATTAAGGGCAGTATTGTCATTTTACAGTTTTTAAACACGATCCGACGGTCAAAACAAAAGCTCTCTCTTTAATAAAAAGAAGACGCCCTCTTTAGAGCCTGACTGATATATGTATATGTATATATCTATCTATCTATTATATACATATATAATTGTTGAAGCAAAAACTGCCTCCACATGCAGCCACATCATCAAGCTATATTCCAACCCAAAATCCAACGTGGCACTCAACCCTTCTCTGCCTCTTCAGTCCTCACCAACGTCTCCTTCTCCTCTCCATTAAATTAAAAAAACAACGTCTTCTCCTCTCCTGGACGCCTACTCCTCTCCCCTATTCATACGACTCCCCCACCACCTCTTCCTCTCCTCGTCAGCGCCTCCTCCTCTCCCAATGTTCATCCAATCATGACCATTAACACCCATTTTTCTCTCCCTCAATTGTATCGATTAGGTAATTCCTCATTTATCTCTCTCTTTCTCAAGCCAAAAGAAAGAAACCCTAACCATGCATACCCGCCATTCATCACCGATCCCTCTCCATTGCAACTCACAAGCTGGCGTCTAAGGTACTTCTCTCTCTCTCTCTCACTCTCTCTCTCTCTATATATATATGTATATATAGTCTCAATCTCTCTGTTAGGAATATTGGGTGTTATAGTTTGAATATGATTTTTGGCTTTGATTTCGTAATAATGTTTGCCACTCTCTCAAACGAAAAATTCGATTCAAAACCCTAACCTATTTAGGTTATCTCCTCTCTTCATCACTACTATATGCTTTCTTGGCCGGTAAAAACTGAAGCGAACAGAAAACCGACCAACACCAATCAGTCAGTTGGTGCAATTTATGTGGTTCTCGCTCCAGTTTGATTTTACCTTTGGGAAATTGAATTGCTCGGTTCGATTTAGCATTAAATTTTCATGTTCAGATTGCCCTTTGAATCATGGTGTATTCTCTCATTTGGGGATTTTCTTGAATTTGTTCAATTAGTTGAAGTACAGCTTTTATAATCTAATGATCTCGGAACATCCTGATGGAAGCTACCCAGATAGTTTCAAATTGTGAAGGTGAATTTCTTGCGTATCTTTACCTTTTTTTTGTATCTATTTTTCTCAATTCTTATCTTTCGCTTTTCTATTACAATTCTTACATATTACTACGATTTTTTTCAAAGGCATGTGCACGTAGTAATATTTTATTTTTTGATGCATTCCACTTTCTTTCTAAGTCAAAGGTGTTTAGGTTTTGATCCCCTTTTTTTTGTTCTTTTCTTTTTTTTCTTTCTTCAAATTAATTTTTGCAGCTTAGAGTCTTGGTACTTTATGGCACTAATTGTCTTTGCTGGATATTTGAAGAATGCAGAACTTAATTTCAGTAGATGCCTTATCCATATGGTGAATAATGAATATAATGCACTGACTGATACCAATTTAAGAAGATATGCTATATGTCATCTAAAAAAAATATGATGTATATATAATCCCATGTGATGTCTGACAAGTTAGAGAGGATATTAATGTGGTGTTCAAGTCTTTTAAACCTCCAACAAAACAGCAGTGTATTCTGAAAATTAGCAGGCCTTTTGATTTGGTTGTTCTCCGAGAACATATATGACATTTTGGTTGAGAATGAATTATGGAAGGAGCTTCTAAATGTACCTCCACCCTATTTATCTGCTACCTTAATGAATGCATACTGTTGTACTTTCCCAATTTTGTTTCTAAATTATGTAACAGGTGTACCACGTATCTAATAGTATTGGGTACTATCGATCGCTGTCACAAAATATGATATTGTACACCTGTTAAAGCATTTCAAATTCTCTTTCCTTTTTGTTTTGTCATTCCTAGGATGAAATTTTGTTAAAGTTAATTCTACGCATTATTGATCAATTGCAGCCTGAATATACTGGGATGGATGATTATGGTAGCTTTTGGACTCAATGCAGCTATAAGGTTTGTTGCATGCACAACTCCAATGTCACTTGGACTTAAATAATATGTGTGGTTTATAGGTGATTGTGTGTATCTACATTTAATTTCTCCTACGACATTGTGCTCAATGAAATTTGGTCGTGACATATCGTCTATGCATTTTAGTTTATTGGCACAACACTAGCTCCAAGAACTCTTTTTTCAAAAAGAAAAGGAGGGGAAGACTACTATATTTAATTAATTAGCTTTTAAACGTTGTGACCATAATGAGTACCCTAAACGGGTCAAACTAATTTCTTTTTTAGGAACTTATCTTCAGTGGTGTCCATTGAAATGTCATGGGCATCTCCACTTCAACATTCCCAAAGTTGAAAGCCTAGAAAGAATGGTTGGATGCCTAATCTGTATATGTATATGTCACATGTGGTTTCCTATTTTCACTTGAAACTATGTGTTAAAACATCAATTGGGCATTCCCTTTTTTTTTTTTACAATTCTATTTTAATTTGTCTCTTTGCCATGTGAAGGGTGAGATATACAATTTGTTTTTTGGGAACTTATATGCATTAGAAATTTAATTATTGTAATGCTATGCTTCCCAATTAAATTTTTTTTTTCCCTTTTGAAACCTATCCATTTTATAGTGTTCTTAATCATATCAACTAATGTAATTATTGTGGCTGGTTTTTGGTGAGAAAAGTGTGGGTATGAGTCTCTTTTTTTTTTTAAATGCTCGGAGTGGGTATGAGTCTGTGTTACATTTTTGGGTAACATTTTTCCCCTCTGGCTCTCACTCTTTGTAAAGGAATTGGAACAACCATTTTCTAATCAACAAAAAACCCATTTAGCTGTGAACCTTTTGCAAAAACTGCTGCTCAGTCAACAAATTTTTTTTTGGATGAATACTCAAATCAACAAATTCTATACGCCAACTTTTGTAGAAACTGCTACTCAAAAGCATCTTTTGGTCAAAAGCAGTGAAGAAAAAAAGAGGAGATTAGCATGTTAAGAATCTTTTCTCCCCTGGACAATGTGAACTGGTGAGAGCAAAGGGGAACATAACATGATGATGGTCCTTTTCATGGGTCATAACATTGTACAATGGCTGGTGCAGTGATGATGATTTCAATGTATCAAGTTGTTTAATTTCTCTTTATGTGAGTATTCTTAATTAATATGAGTTTGTTTTAGTAGGAAAATGAAAAAGAGGCTGTTTGGGATTAGCTAATGAAATTTTAATGCACTGACATCTAGCTACAGAAAAAGGGGATGAGAGTCCTAGATCAAGGTATTGCATATGCTGATTCTTATATAACATGATTTTGCAATGTCTCTAATTTTTAATGATTTTTTTCCCTTTTAAACCTTGGAGGTGTTACCCCTTAACACTACTTTTTGCTTTAATTTTGTGATTCGAATATTACTTCGAAGCAGCAACGATTGAAGTAGGAACACAAGGAGAGCAAGTCCAATGTCGCATCTTCCCAAACTGGTGAATCAGCATATAAGAGTTGTCGAGAGGAGTTATATTATTGTAGCGTGCAACTCGTGCATAGCACGGTTCGAGGAAGTGAAGGGCTGGCCAATATCTCACGTATATATATATATATATGATACACCCAAAATTAGCTCTATCCTATGACCGAGCGGTTCAAATCAGCAGTTAGTCCATGCCCCGGTCAAATCGTGCACAACTCATCGGACAAGCATCATCCACGCCCCGGCCAACAGGTCGGGAACACCGCACGGGCACATCCCGCCACGGGAACAGTTCATCCGGGCCCACAGGCATGATCCCGAGCATTACGGGCAGTTTCCTACTCAAGCTAGATGACTAATGGAAAGTGCAAACTATTTCCTAATCCAATTAGGAAACCCCCACAATTAATGTCAATCAATCCTAATACAATTAGCAAACTTACTTGATTGGTGTCAATCACATCCTAAATGGATTATATTTCCTTATCCATGTATGAGTAGGTCTCTTATATCTATAAAAGAGACCTCTCACCCCCCATTGAGGGGGCCAACTCTTTAGTCTACACAGCATCTCTATAAAATTCACCATTATATGCATACACCCGGCCGGTATTACTGGTAGTGACGCCCCTCTTTGTTTGCTCACCAGGCCCGCCGGTGATCTGCTAGTGAACGTGCTCAGACACACCCGTGGACGTAGGTACCTTCATTAACAGGGCCGAACCACATACAATAGTCTCTCACTCTCTCTCTCCTTAAACTGCTTTGCCTTACTCTTACCAATTTTTGGCATCATCAGCTTGGCGCCGTCTGTGGGAAACGATAAGTCTTCTCATCAACAAATCTCTTGACTGATCATCATGCCACCGAAGAAGGGTAAGAAGGCTGATCAGCAGCCCGACCGGGATGTTCCTCCGGCCCCACCACCGGCTCGGTAGCCATGACATCTGAGCAGATCACCGCGACCCTCATGCAACTCTTGGAGGGCCAACGTCAAATCCAGCAACAGATCGAAGCCCTGCTAGCCCAGAAAAGCAGTCCTCCCGTGGCCGCGAAATGGCCCGAGAACGTTACGTACGGCCGGGAACTGATCTTGACCAAACAATGTGCCCGAGCCAACCCGTCCCGTGTTGAGGATGTCAAAGACACCAACAGTGGGCGTGCTGCCCGAGAGGAAAGGCAGGAGCATATGGCCCGGGAATCAGTCCAGGGTCACTCGGTCAAGAGCCGAGTCGTCCCTGGGCACACGATTACCCGGAGTCATAGCCGAACCCGATCCTAGAGGACAGCACCCCGCCATGAAGAAGCCTCTTCCACCGACCCGACCAACCCCTCAGATACCGGTCGGGAGTGAGTGGTAGCCCAAATCAAGAACCTGCAGAAGCAAATTGACAGAGTGGCCAAAAAGCTTGGTCAAAATCGCGCTCAAAATCATGTCAATACCGAGACAGAGTCACCATTCTCCAGCCAGATCACGAGGTTTGCCATCCCGCTCAAACTTAAGCAGCCTCGCCTAGATCCCTACAATGGCTCGGGAAGCCCGGTCGACCACGTCCGGACCTACAAGGCTCAGATGGCCCTAGCCACCAACTCCGATGAACTACACTGCCTAGCCTTCCCCAGCACTCTGAAAGGCCCGGCCGTACAATGGTTCTACTCCTTGGAGCCCCGATCGGTCCACAGTTTCAAGCAACTCAGTAAGCAGTTCATCAACCAGTTCGCCGTTATGCATGACGACCAAAACCTGACATACATCTACTGACGGTCATACAAAGGAATAATGAGACCCTTAAGGAATTCACCGACCAGTTTAATCAAGAGAAGCTCAGCATCTACGATCTTGATGAAACCGCCGCTATCATAGCCTTCTGCTCGGGAGTTCAACACAGCAAATGCGCTGCGTCGTTCCACAGAAACTGACCGGAAACTTTGGTTGAGCTCTCTGAGAGGGTTGGGAAATACATTGACACTGAAGAATTTCTACAGACCAAAGACCCCGAGCAAGAAAGTAACAAGTCTTCCAGAAGCAAGCGAAAGCCAGATCAGCCCGGGAGTCCTGACAGTTCTTCCAGTTCACAGCAGTCCGGATCAGGCAGCCCCGATCCGACCTCCAGTTCACAGTGGTCTGAGTCTGGCAGCCCTGACCCGACCTTTAGTTCACATCGGTCAGGATCAAGCAGTTCTTCCTTTTCCCGATGATCCTGATCCGACCTCCTGTCTCCATCAGCCTAGATGAGCTGACAACAGTGGTGCCCACCTGATCTCCATATGAGGCTACACCGATTGTCAGAGAGCTCTCTCAAAGGCCTCGGCCTAACCCCGAGGCATACAAAGACCTCGGGCCTAACCCCGAGGTATAAAAAGACCTCAGCTTCGAACTCAGGCACTAAAAAGACCTCTAGCTCTGAACTCAGGCACTAAGAAGACCTCGAGCTCTGAACTCAGACACTAAAAAGACCTCGAGTTCCGAACCCAGGCACTAAAGACCTCGGGGTCACGCCCGAGGCACCGGCGTCGCTTAGGTCCAACCAACGATGGGGGCAAACCCCCTAGGTGGCTGATGATGGCAAGCTTCAAAAGACCCTGCAACCACCATGTTCCAGGTTGGTTACCTACAGATCATAGCCTCTATAAGACCCTCGTCTTAGCGAAAGCTTGGGGGGCAAGATGGCATAGTGAACTAAATAGGTAATCACACCGGGTATTTACAAGCCTCGTGGATAACCAATTCAAAATCTTGGACAACCCGAGCACCTACAGTACGTACTCAGAGACATTAACTCCACTTAGGTCCAAGTCGACGATAGAGGTGACAAAAATCTCTTAGGTTGGCCGACGATAGAGGAGAAAAAAGACCCTAAAGCGACGTGAATTAGGTCGGCTCCGCCAACATGGTCAAGCTCTTCTCCCAACAGTCTTGACGAAGGCTAACTGGGCGGAAGACAACCATCCTGGGGAGTTAACATAAAAAGGACCCTAAAGCAATACGCTTTAGGTCGGCTATTCCAACATGGTCAAATTCTTCTACCCACAACCTTGACGAAGGTTTACGGGCAGAAGATAACCATCCTGGGAGCTAACTCAAACAGAAAAGACTCCGAAGCAGGCCGAGTCTCAACTCCCGGTCACTTCCCGAGCATTCAAAGACTCCGAATTAGGCCGGGTCTCAACTCCCGATCAGTTCCCGAGCACTTAAAGGTCCCGAGCTAGGCTGGGTCTCAACTCTCCGCCAGTTCCTGAGGACTCACCAGATTCAGAAGCTCCAAGGCAGCTTCTCCAAGCACTCAGACAGTGGCAAGTAACATCAACCTAATTTCCAAACTTGTCCCGATATAGCATCTGGCCAACCTTGGAAATGGGGGGCAGCTGATACACCCAAATTTGGCTCTATCCTATGACCGAGCGGTTCAAATCAGCAGTTAGTCCATGCCCCGGTCAAATCGTGCACAATTCATCGGACAAGCATCATCCACGCCCCGGCCAACAGGTCGGGAACACCGCACGGGCACATCCCGCCGCAGGAAGAATTCATCCGGGCCCACATGCATGATCCCGAGCATTACTGGCAGTTTCCTACTCAAGCTAGATGACTAATGAAAAGTGCAAACTATTTCCTAATCCAATTAGGAAACCCCCACAATTAATGTCAATCAATCCTAATACAATTAGGAAACTTACTTGATTGGTGTCAATCACATCCTAAATGGATTATATTTCCTTATCCATGTACGAGTAGGTCTCTTATATCTATAAAAGAGACCTCTCACCCCCCATTGAGGGGGCCAACTCTTTAGTCTATACAGCATCTCTATAAAATTCATCATTATACGCGTACACCCGGCCGGTATTACTGGTAGTGCCGCCCCTCTTTGTTGGCTCACCAGGCCTGCCGGTGATCTGCTAGTGAACGTGCTCAGACACACCCGTAGACATAGGTACCTTCATTAACAGGGCCGAACCACATACAAAAAATAGTCTCTCACTCTCTCTCTCCTTAAACTGCTTTACCTTACTCTTACCAATTTTTGGCATCATCAATATATATATATATGAACATATATGAATATCTCTATATTAAAGGCTATCTAAATTTAGTATAAAGCTCAAATATGCATTACTATATCTGTTGAGTTACAGACTCCAAACATTGAGGTTATGAGAGAAGAAAAAAAAATTCTAAATTTGTATCCCAAATTGGGTTATTCCGCATGTCAACATTAAGTTTTTTTATTGGGATCGATAACACCTGTTATCGACTAGTATATATATAAAGAGCAAAGCAAACCTACCTCCACATGAAGCCACATCAGCAACCTCCAAACCCATTAAAAAGCTTACGTGGCACTCACTCCAGTCCCCATCTATTTCTCTCTCTCATCCTTCAGCCCCTTCCCCTCGCGCATAGTAATTGACCGTCGCCTAATTTATGAAAGTATGTCTCTGTATATATATCGCCACTCTGTCTCTACTTCTCCCCAAACTACACCCATGAAATCTTGGAAAAACCTGCTACAAGTTGTATTATGGGAATATGTACTGCAATTTGATTCTATATACAAAAGAAAAAATATTGGGTAGGATATTGAATTGAAGAATCACAGATGGGGTCATTATTCCATTTGTGGGATGTGGATAAAACATAGGAATGTTAGTTTGGTGTGGGTAACATGCACATTCATATGATTTTTTTTTTGGTTTTACACTTGTACAAGTGGACTTTGCATGGTCTAATAAAACCAATCTCATTTGAAATCTTTTGCTTTAAGGGACGTCAATGCTAGGTCATCCTAACTACACACTCACATACACAGTTTTTTTTTTTTTTTTTGAATTTTTGCTTGCTCAATGCTCTATTTTTTGTTGCCTCACAAATTGACATGTTTGTGATTAGCTCTGTGTTTTTTGCTTGCTCAATGCTATGTTTTTGGGTGGCTGTCCAGCTCTCTGTTTTTCTGTATGGCTGATTAGCTTTGGCCTGTTTTTTTGGGCTGTTTGGTTAGATTTCTTCCGGAGGGTTAGGCCTCAAGCCACTCCACACTCCCCCCCCCTTTTTATTGTGTACTTTGGTGCCTTTTAAATACAATCTTCCTCGTGCCGTCGAGGTTAAAAAAAATGTGACAAGAAGCCCAACATACACACAAATGCACTACCTCTAACACATGGTTTGTCCATTTAAACAGTCTTTAACCACTTTCTAATCAACATTCTTTTCTATGAGTTTTTAGTCTTTAGACATTGTAGCTATATACATTTCTATAAATATAACCTAATTAAACAAACCTACCCATTATAGTGAATCTGGAAGTAAAAGAAAGGAGCCATGGATGTTTACAACTTTGACACCGAAAATCCTAAGCTGGAGTCCGAATCAAGTTAATCAACGAAGAAAAAAGCTGTTTAGGGTCTAAGAAAAATCAACAACTTACCGAGAAAATAACGAGAGTGGTGGAGATGACCAAAAGGTTAAGGCAAGAAAATCAATGCCAATTGGATCAAGAAAATCAGTTTCACAAGTTGAAACAAATGTGGGTTCTGTGGCTGCATTTCTTCAAGTGAAGGTTTTGGTCATAGACATGCTAGGGTTCATGCAGGTCCTTACTTTCAAATGTGCAAGGCTAACTTATGATAGTTTAGAGAAGTTTAGCTCTAAACACATGGCTTATAATTTGAACAAGGTATGTTTTTACAATTTTTTGTTACATATATATTTCTTGTATTTTTTAATTTAATTTCTTAATGATTCCAGGTTCTTACTCTCTAGAGGTCTATATTAATTGACAACTTTAAAGACCAAAAAATGGAATCAATATACACATTGTGTTTGTTAACACAAATGTGTAATGCATAATGGTCTGAAACTCCATGAATTTGAATACGACCATTAGTAATTTGTAAAGTAATTTAATGTAGAAATTCATCATCTATTTTGAAAATTGATCAATTTGTGCTAGAAGTTATCAATTGCATGATCTGAAGAAAATTTAGGAATGACCACGTATTAAAAAATAAAGATTAAAAGATAACGCTTTATTACTTTTTATTCAACTAATTCAAGAGGATTGATTTTTCCATCAAAATGATTCATAAGTAGTGAATGGCCTCATTCAAATTATTAATGGGACTCCAAGATTGCCATAAATGATATGCTTTTCTGTCAATGTATCTACATATGTTTGTGATATATATATATATATTTGTATGTATCCTGAAGTTGCTAGATATGTCTTTTTGGATGTTTTTGCAAACTGGACGATTTCTGCTCACCCCCCTTTCACACGACCAGTCCTTTTTGATGCAACCAAAAGCCAATGAATCAATGATGCTTATTTGGCTTCCAAAAAATACACTATATTTATTTGGTTTCACATCTTATGTTCTTCTCTACTCTAATAACGCTTCTCTACTCTGAAGTCGCTCAGAGAAACATCCTTTGAGGACTAAGGTCGGTCTATTTCTCTCTCCTTTCTCTTTGCTAATTACACATTGTGATTTTTTTATGATTTGGGTTTGGGTTCTTAGATTGGTAGCTTTGATTGATGAATTGGGTATTTCTGTGCTTACATGGTTGCAGGCGATGAGTGAGAAGTAAATCGTTTTCCTGTTTTCTTTTTTCCCCTAGAAGAGTGAGAAGTACTTGATTTGCAAAAAATAAGGTCACTCGATTTGTTACATAACAAGTATGGCTTTCTTTGATATCCAATCTCTACATATTATATAATTTGAATCCCAAATTAGTTTTCAAATGCTTTGTCATTTGTAGCATGTCGTACCATCATTCACTATCTCATCGTGTTGTACAATTAACAAAGTACTTGAAAAACCAGTTTGGGATTCCAAATTTGGGAAGTATAAGCATTGTTCACTGTGTTTTGAATCTAGATTTAAGATATATAATCTTATTCATATAGGGTTTTTTTAATTTATATAACTGGCAATTGATTTTAATTGTAGATTTTATTTGTGTGTTATTTGCTGTTTAATTCCTATGGATCTTGAATTTGCAGATATTCCTATGGATTTAATTCTTATGCAAGTTCTCCATGTCAGCAAGCATAAAACCAAAGTGCCCAATCTATCCAAATTTTGAAATTCACCTTGCATGCTCAAGTTAAGAAGCTAAACATGCTTCTTTTTATTTGCTTTTAGTTCACAGTTTTGCTACACTTTTATGTAATTGCAAAATACACTTAAGGCGCAGTCTTCACCAACACACACTTAGGTTCTTTTTGGCAACAGTTCGTAGACTCCAAAAGCCAAAGTGAATGTGTTTGGCAAGTCATTGTCATGGAATTCTTGCTATTCCTATTTTTCTCAGTTTTCTGAATATTTAGAGTTTAAATTTAAATTGTTTTGGGTAAATTTCCTGAGCCGTGGTGCAGTATGCCTCAAATATGCTTACATAAGATTGAAAAGGGAATAAAGCCAAAAGCCAACTGTTTGTATATTCTGAATTTCCATGTGTTGGGTTTAAAGTGATAACTCAATTTGTATTTGAGGGCAATTTGTTAAAACAAGCAAGAGATTAAGGAAAAATGAAGAAAATGAATTGATCAATATGAGCTCAAGACCAAAACGTGGGTAACAGGGGAAGTAAGGCAGTGAGTGATCTATTCACTGCTATATATTTCTTTTTTGGTATTATATCCCCTTTCTTTGGGACCAAGAAATGCAATACATATAGTCAAAAAGTCTAGCAAGCAAAATTACTAAAATAGACATGACTTATCTAGAAAATTACAACCACAACTTGGACATTATTTATATATATGTATATTAGTTTCAACACTCCCCCTTAATGCCAAGTTGTAACACCCAAGATCTCCCTGCATTGCTGGAACTTATCTCTTGGAAGTGCCTTTGTGAAAATGTCGGCAATTTGTTCTTCGGATTTGCAAAACTTCAATTGAATTTCACCTTCTTCGATTGCATCTCTTATGAAGTGATGCTTGATTGCAATGTGCCTAGTTCGGCTATGTTGAACTGGATTTTTGGCCATGGCAATGGCTGATTTGTTATCACAAAACAACTCTGTTCCTTCTCTTTGTTTCTCTCCAAAATCCTCCATGATTCTTCTCAACCAAATAGCTTGTGATATTGCTAGAGATGCTGCCACATACTCTGCTTCAGCTGAGGATTGAGCCACTGCTTGTTGCTTCTGTGAAACCCATGAAAATATACCAGAACCAAGAGTAAAAACATAGCCAGAAGTACTTTTCATATCATCTATACTACCACCCCAATCACTATCACAATAGCCTTTCAGCTTTGGTTCACAACATTTTTCATACATGATACCAAAGTCGGTGGTGCCACGAACATACCTTAGCACTCTTTTCGCTGCTCCAAAATGAATTTGGCTAGGTGAGTTCATGAATCTTGAAAGCAAACTTGAAGCAAACATTATATCCGGCCTTGTGGCTGTGAGATAAAGCAAATTTCCAACCAAACTTCTATACAATGTAGCATCAACCTTCTCTTCACCATCTTCTTTCAACAACTTTTCATGTGCTACAAGAGGTGTTGCCATTGATTTACAATTCTCCATTCTAAATTTCTTCAAAATATTTTCAGCATATTTCTTTTGAGAAATAAACACACCATGTTCCTCTTGATATATCTCAATACCAAGAAAGTGATGAAGCAATCCCATATCACTCATTTCATACCTTTTCATCATCTCTTTTTTGAATTCATTAATTAGGTTCTCATTGTTCCCCGTGAACACAAGATCATCAACATAAAGAGCAACTAGAAGAGTATCAGATGTACCTTGCTTCTTCACGTATAGAGTCGGCTCACTCTTGCTTTTCTTGAATCCTTTCTCAAGGAAATAGCCATCAATTTGGCTATACCAAGCTCGGGGGGCTTGCTTAAGACCGTATAAGGCCTTTTGTAGCTTGTACACTTTCTTTTCTTCACCCTTGATCTCAAAACCTTGTGGCTGCTCCACATATACTTCTTCTTCTAATTCTCCATTCAAAAATGCTGATTTAACATCAAGTTGATACAAGGACCAACTTTTATGGGCTGCCAAGGCAATAAGAGCTCTCACGGTGTCAAGACGAGCTACCGGAGCAAAAGTTTCATGATAATCTATCCCAGGCTGCTGTGAGTAGCCTTTTGCAACGAGTCTTGCTTTGTTCCTTTGAATTGACCCATCAACATTGTATTTCACTTTATAAATCCACTTCAAACCAATGATCTCTTTGTCCCGTGGCTTGTCAACAAGCTGCCACGTTTTGTTTTTTTCAATAACTTGAATTTCTTCTTTCATTGCTTCCTTCCAAACTTCCTCTTTTATGGCTTCTTCAAAGTTTTCTGGTTCAAGAACACAAAAATTACATCTTTGATATACATCACTTAAACTCTTCATTTTCTTTGGAGTTGAGCTTGGAGAAGATGAACTTGAGGTTTGGCTTAATGAAGAAGAACTAGGTGATGATGGGGGACTTGCTCTTGGAGAAGAATCTTCGTCATTTTCAACTTCATTTGATGGTTGTTCTTCCATTTCATCAACAATAACAGCCCGCTTTTCAACCTTGTTCTCTTCCCAATTCCATGTAGCATCTTCATCAAATAACACATCTCGGCTTATGATCACTTGGTTGCTTTTCAAAGAAAGCAGCCTATAGCCCTTTGATTTTGAGCTATAGCCCACAAATATGCACCTTTCACTTGTTTCATCCAACTTTCGCCTTTTCTCTTTCGGTATTTGAGCATAGCAAACACACCCAAACACTTTAAGATGATTTACCGATGGCTTTCTACCACTCCAAGCTACTATCGGTGTTTGGTTCCAAACACCTTTAGTAGGACACCTGTTAATCAAATACACCGCCGTATACACAGCTTCTGCCCAAAAGATTTTAGGAAGTTTCTTTTCATGCAACATTGATTTGGCCATCTCCATCACAGTTTGGTTTTTCCTTTCGGAAACTCCATTTTGTTGTGGAGTATATCCAACTGTGAGTTGCCTTTCCATTCCTTCTTCTTCACAAAATTTATCAAATTCATTTGAGGTGTACTCTTTTCCTCGATCACTTCTCAAAGTTTTTATGAAAAAACCACTTTGCTTCTCAACAAAACTTTTGAATTTTTTAAATATGCCAAACACATCAGATTTTTGCCTCATGAAATAAACCCAAGTCATTCTAGTACAATCATCAATAAAGAGAATGAAATACCTGTTTTGACTGTGGGATGGATTTTGCATTGGTCCACAAACATCCGTGTGAACTAATTCCAACACTTGTCTTGCTCTCCATGCAACTTCCTTTGGAAACGGTTGCCGATGATGCTTGCCAAGAGCACATCCTTCACAAACATTCTGCCTTTCTTCAACACTTGGAAGACCATAAACCATGCTCTTTTGATGAAGTAACTTGAGACTATGAAAGTTCAAGTGCCCAAGTCTCCTATGCCACAACCATGATTGATCATCCACACTAGCTTTCAAAGCAACATGCTCAACATATTTGAATGTGAGTGGAAAGCTTCTATTTTTCTCCATTTGTATTTTTGCCACAACTTGCCTTGCATCATTTTTATCACGAATGGTGCATCCACTTGCTTCAAAATTAACTGCATAACCATGCTCCACAAGCTGTCCAACACTAAGTAAATTTTGCTCCAAATCTGGCACCAACAACACATCTTGAATAAATTTAGTTCCTCTCTTGGTTTCAACACCAATAGTTCCTCTCCCTTTTGCATTCACCAAAGCACCATTTCCCATTCTCACTTGGGATTTAATTGAGGAATCCATGTTCAAAAAAATTGATTCATTGCCGGTCATGTGATTACTACAGCCACTGTCAAGATACCAAACATCCTTTCTTTGTTCAGAAGCACTTTGACATGCATAAAACAAATTTCCTTCACCTTCCTTTTCTTCAGAAAAACTAGCCTGCTGATTGTTTTTAAATCTACAATCATTGGCTACATGACCAAATTTTTTACATATAAAGCATTGTGGCTTCCCCTTAAACCAACAATCTTTCTCAACATGACCATTCTTTTTACATATATTGCATTTTTGTGGACCACCCCTTTCATTTGGTCGGCTTTCAAAAACTGTTCTGCCTCTTCCTCTTGAATTTATTCCTCTTCCTCTTCCATGTCTACCACCTCTAAATGATCCCCATCTCTCTTGTTCATGCCCGAATTATTTTGTTTCTTGATTGCTAGAACCAATATTTAGCTTAGATTGAAATGCACTTTCGACTGATTTTTCGGAGCGTCGTGTCAATCTTTCTTCATATGATTTTAATGAACCCATCACTTCTTGAATACTTAACTTAGACATATCTTTGGTTTGTTCAATCACAGAAACAATAGGATCAAATTTTGCAGGTAGACTTATCAAAATTTTCTCAACAACTTGTTGGTCACTAATTTCTTCACCATAGGTTTTCATTTGATTTACTAATTCTGTAAATCTAGATGAAAAACCCTTTAAACTTTCAGCATCATTCATTTTCATGTTGACAAAATCTCTTCTAAGAGTTTGAAATTTAACACTTCTTACCTTTTGGTCTCCTTCATACTCTTGTTGTAGTAAATCCCATGCTTCCTTGGCCTTTCTTGCTCTTATGATTCTTGGGAAAATCGTATCTGCAACTCCTTGTTGAATCAATGTTAGGGCTTTTGCATCTTTCTTCTTGTTCTCCTTGAGTAGCTGTTTTTGAGCATTCGTCAAGGTTGTCGTATCCACCGGATCATCGTACCCGTCTTCTACATACTCCCAAAGATCATAAGAAACAAATATGGTTCTCATTTTCACACACCAAAAATCATAATTTTCCCCATCAAAGATAGGAAATTGGGGTTGAGTTCCTTGATTTTGATTGCTTGTAGTTGCCATCTCAATCTTCTTCTTCTAGGGTTTGTTTCCCTAATTTTCGCCCAAATCTTGACCCAATCTAGCTCTGATACCAATTATGTTGGGTTTAAAGTGATAACTCAATTTGTATTTGAGGGCAATTTGTTAAAACAAGCAAGAGATTAAGGAAAAATGAAGAAAATGAATTGATCAATATGAGCTCAAGACCAAAACGTGGGTAACAGGGGAAGTAAGGCAGTGAGTGATCTATTCACTGCTATATATTTCTTTTTTGGTATTATATCCCCTTTCTTTGGGACCAAGAAATGCAATACATATAGTCAAAAAGTCTAGCAAGCAAAATTACTAAAATAGACATGACTTATCTAGAAAATTACAACCCCAACTTGGACATTATTTATATATATGTATATTAGTTTTAACACCATGTCTTGGCTAAATTGTTATACAAAATAGATTTTATGAATTTCAAGCGAGAAAAAATAAAAATAAAACTAAAAATAAAAATAAAACAGATCATAATACTACAAATAAATCTTAGAGTGCAAGTGCAGTTTTGGGTTTTTTTATCTCACTATTTCTTTTTTCCTTCTCTTATGTCCAGGTTTGTATGGTTGCAGAATTGCAGGCAATTAAAACAGGACTCAGGTGCCTTCTTCTGAAAGTTATATGTAGATTTTTCTCTTTACGTATACATTTTTTAAAGTCATATGTAGGCGTTTGAACATATGTATTAGTTATGAGTGCCTTTGTTTTGTTTGAAGCCAACTTTGTAATGATGTGTTCGATCGATTTATCAGTGATGTTTACAATGAAGTTACAATGAAATTTCTGTATTTATAAATAACCCACCAAAGATTGAATGAAATCTCATTAGTTCATGGAATTTAATTGTTAGAGTACAGTTTGGCAGTTTGCCAATTGGTTCATATATTGTACAATCCGTGCATAGCACGGGGTATCGACTAGTATATATAAAAGACAAAGCCAAATAATAATATTATAGTTGTTTTCTTTTTGCCACATAGGATTTCCGATATTTCATTTTTTTTTCTTTTCTTTTCTTTTCTTTTAATTTTTACAATTGATTTTCTCAATCATCAATTGAATGTGACCCTCTCTTTTCCCAATCACATATTTTCAATGTTTCTCCATTTTCCTCTCTCTCTCTCTCTCTCTCTCTCTCTCTCTCTCTCTCTCTCTCTCTCTCTCTATATATATATATATATATTATATGCATCTATTAATCTATCTATATCTATACTTAACATACAAAGATAGAGCTAAAACTAGCATTCTTAGCTATGCCATGGGGAATTTTCTAATTTCTCTCTCTTTTTTTGCCTTTTTTTGGGGCCTCTTTTATTTATTGTTATGATAATTAGAATAAGGCCACACACTCCATGTGTTTGTTAGTTTGTTTGTTTTTTAGACAGTTTTTTTTTTTTTTGCCAACTGTTTTAATGCAGTTTTTTCCCATTTGTTGAAGTAAAATTTTTTTTTTTAATTTGATTGGACATTTTAATACCCTTTTAATATTTTTTAAGAACATAAAGTTTAATGGTTTAACTGTAAGAGAACTTAGAATATAATGTTAATACCCCTCCCTTTCCCTTTATAATAGTCTAGATAATAGGGATGAACTCTACTTGGAACACAACTTTCACACAACTTTTTTTACACAACCTAAAAGATGTGTCTATATCTTATGGGTAATACTTGGGGCACAATCAAAGCCACAACCTTTTTTGCACAACCTCCATTTTGTGTCTATCTCTCTCCTAGTGGGCACTGTGGGGTCACTGACACTGTGGGACCCATCAAGAGAGAGAGACACAAAATGAAAGTTGTGCAAAAAAAGTTGTGAGTTTGGTTGTGCCCCAAGTATTACTCATATCTTTATCTCTTGTGACATTGGATCCCAAAAGTATTACTCCAAATTCACAATAGAATGTCTTTGCCTCTTCCTCTCTTTTGTAGCCGTCTTTTTACTTTCTCAAACCGACACTCTCTCTCTCTCTCTCTCTCTCTCTCTCTCTCTCTCTCTCTCTCTCACACACACACACACACACTTGATTGGCTTCTTTGATTTAATGCAGATAGAGCTCTTCTTAAACTCCTTATTTCTCAGGTATGTAAACAGTTAAAAACAGTGTTGAAAATCGAGATTTATACACACATCACACACACATATATATATATATGGACAGCACTTAGGTACTTTTCACTCAGTGCTTGTCGTGCTATTCTCTCTCACATAAGTGGGACCCAGCTCTACTTCTGTGAGAGAGAACAGCACGAAAAACACTGAATAAAAAGCACCCAAGTGTTCTTCTATATATATATATACACGTAAATATGTACAATTTATTTGGATAATCTTGCAGTTGTGGCAATGCCCCCCCTCAAGCATATGCTTAAAAAGATGTGAAGTTCATGTGTTGCACCCAATTAGTTGGCTATGGCCCCTCAAGAGCAGATGTCGTAGAAAGATGTAAAGTTTGTGTCATAAGCAATGCTATCAAATATACAATGGCAATGGAGTTTCTACTCCTATAACTTTCGGTCCGTGTGTTCTTCTTTTTTTTTTTAAAAAATCTAATTATAAGTTGCAAGGGCATGTTTTGTTATCAGCAGGGCCGGCTCTGAGATGACAAAAAATTGTCCGAGGCCTCAAGCGAATTTTCAAAGGGGCCAAAAAAATGAGGCATTTATACAAAGTTTCATTGAAATTAGGAAGAAATTAAAATAAAATAGACCTAAAAATGATAAGTTTCATAGAAATTAGGAAGAATTTGTCACGCGCTGACGTAACATAAATAAGGAAAGCGTTTAATTTCCTTTATGGACCCGTAGGTCGCGACAGTTTGAAGGATCGATTCCGTCCCAAACGTCGAACAACATAAGCATAATAATCAGAGCAGAGCAATCAAGGCTTACAAATATTTTTCTAACTTAATAGTTATTACAGCACGGGGTCTCTAAAGGCACATGCCGCCTTAAGACAAAACAATATGTATCGTCTATTACAGTCATCCTTATTACAGAATTTAGTTAATAACTTAAAACATATAAAAGTAAATTCTCTTTCCAGCAGTTGTTTCTCAATTTGCACAGTCGTACGGTCCAGTAATATCATAGCCTGAAAAGCCTGAACACGAATGTCCAGTGCGCATCGACGCCGTCAGCTTCAAGAAGCTGGTGAGTATTAAAAACATAACTTTGAATGTAACACATACTCATTTACCATTTTTCAATTCCCATTTAATTCAACAAGTTTATATGAAAGTAAAGAGTTCGTTTTAGAAAACAACCACAATATCATTTGAAAGATATAATTCATATATGTGACCGTGTATGAAAACAATGCATCATCTCATCTTACCGACTCTTTTCTCTCGACAAACACAACAACCCACTATCTCACACCAGTATCCTTGTAATACTCCGATAGCCACACTTTAGCACAGGGGTGTCAAGGAATGTCCAGTTTGCCTCACACTTTGGTCTGGGGTACCAGGGAGTGTCCAATGCCTCACACTTTAATACCTAATCTGCCTTGCAAATACCAGAGGTAACCTCACGCAGTATCCAGACTCGGGTACCAAGGAGTATCCGTAGGCCACACTTTAGCACTACCATGGGTGCCAGGGAATGTCCAAGTTCGGCGTCACACACTTTAACGCTTCCATGGGCGTCAGGGAGTGTCCAATTTTGCCACCGTCGCATTGCAAAGATACTCTCACCGCAATCTCAACACGTCACACTTTGGTACGCAATTACCAGGGAGTGTCCACAACACAATCTCAACCACACACTCTTTCCCATACTGACCATTACTATTTTTCACACTGACCAACATTTTCACTCACCATGCATGTATAACCGACTTTACATGTATGTCATGACACTTAAACAAAATTAAAATGCTGAGTTATAGGAACAACGTACGATCGGGGATTGATAAGTCACAATACAACGTTTTAATCGTCCAAACATACCCAAATAGGATTCTGATTTAGTAAATTTTCCAAACAGAGCTTTAGAAATTCATAAAATATCACCCAAACAGTTCCTTATCACAAAATAAGCAAAAACCAGAAACTGTCCAAGGTCACGCGCGCGGGCCGCTTGCGCGAGGGGTCGCTTGCGCAATATGCCCGTTTTCCGTTTTCTTTTATAAAACTTTTCCAACGGCCAGAATACAGGAAGATCGCGTGGCGGGTCGCTCGCGCGGGCCGCTCTCGCGATCTGCCTAATTTTCATTTTATAATAAAAACCTTTTCTGTCTGCTTGAAAATACACAACCCGCGCGAGGGGTCGCTCGCGCGGTCCGCTCGAGCGATCGCGCGCGCGAGTTCTTGCAGTGGCTTCATCTTCTTCGCTGAAACTCCCCTGTTTTCATATTTTGAAGCCAATTTTACCCATTTTGAAATCTGAAACTAAATATATCATATAATATATGGATCTCTTTGGTTTCTCACAAGGATTATGAATCCACAACCAATTTAACATGAATCAAACAATATCTCTCTAATTTTATGAAAAATCGAAAGACGTCAAAACTTCATTTTTAATATACGTCCTCCTATGAATGAATTAAGCTCTTATACTTTAAACATAGCATCTACCACATGTAATCTTTCATAATTATCTAAGAAAACGAATTTTGGTTGAGGTTGAAAAATCTTGATTTCAACCTATGAAATTTCAAACATATGATCATCAATGGGGATTTCAAAATTTGACAAGCACAAAGAAATTAAAGCATGAATTACATTCTGAGTGAGTTCTAAAATACTCACGGAGATTAGAGATTGAAGAATTAGTTGAGAAAGAATCAAGATAAGAATTCCAATTGCAACTTGACTATGGAGATTGAAGCTTCTTCTCTCTCTAAAAATTTCTGCAAGATAGACTCTCCAGCTCTCTCCCTTTTCTCTCTGAATTGTGTGTGCATAATGTGTTTGTGTGAGAGAGTAGAGGGTGTATATATAAAGCTCTTGTGAAAGAATGGTGCCCAAGTAGTTTCCTCCTTACTCAACAATTTGATTAACTTCTTTAATTTCTCAAAAATCAATTTATGCATATACGTATACCAAGTTGTATCAACTCTACAGCTGATCCAAAGGCCAAGTATAGGTAGGTAGAGGTCAAGTATATTTGTTTGGGTATTTCAACTTATGGCATAAGAACACACACACACACACACACACACACACACACACACACACACACACACACACACACACATACACACACAAAGCATTCCCAAACAAGGCACATCCAATGATGAGTTGCCATAAATGGAAATAAAGTACAAGTCACTTCATGCTTTACATCACTTCCAAAATCTGTGGAAGCTCCATGCGGCAAGGACAATTTTGAACACAAACTGGTATTTTTGCGGCGCGGTGTTCATCACAAAAATACAGAAAATTCATTTTAACGTAAGAAATGGTTTCCCGGGTTTATAAAAATACAGTTTGAAGAAAACATTTTCACCGTTTTGAAATACAGTTTTGAAATCTAACACAGGTATGACTAATTTTGTAAAATTGCAGTTTAGCCCCAATAAGAATTTCAATGTATAATAAAATAGGTCATAAGGTTATAAAACATGACCATAGAAATAAAATGAACACAGATAATACAAATTGGATTTAAATATGAAAATGAAATTGAAATTAATTAATGAAATGCAAGTTGTTACAGAATTAGAAGAAAATAGGCCTAAAAATGATAAGTTTTGTAAAAATTAGGAAGAAATTAGAAAAAAAAAAATAAGCCTAAAAATGAGGCCTAAATTGAGGCCCCATGCGATTGTTTGGCAAAATTGGCTCAGGACCGGCCTTGGTTATCAGTGCTTGGGTGTTATTGTAACGGAGTTGGATGGTTTTTCATTTTTTGTATTTCGGAAAAAGTTTAGCTTCAACCATTTCGGTGTTTCATGAATCAATTCTATGAATTCCAATCCAAATAATAAAAATATAATTCCTTGTTCTATTGCATGAAGTAATTGTTCAAAGAATAAGAATGTAACTAAATTATTTGAACACATAAAAAAGAAATCAATTTCATAAAGCCTCAATAAGTTGTGCAAATTATAGCTCTTCTAAATTTGTAATCAACAAATCTAAACAAACAATTGAAACTTTTAAATGTTACCTTGCAGAATATTCATGAACTGATTTTCTGCCCAAATTGACCGCCTTAATTAACACATCACATCGGTTTTGGAATACAATTAGCTTGGAATTTAGTTGTTGTCAAGAGTTGTTATAGTATTTGACAATAGGTTCATATACTGTACAACTTGTGTATAGCACGGGTCATTGACTAGTTAGATCTGAAGTCACTGAAGAGAGAGAGAGAGAGAGAGAGAGAGAGAGAGAGAGAGAGAGATGTGTTTGTTTGACTTCAAGGGGCAATTTCGTCCATTTAGTGGGTAAAAGCTTTAGTGGCTCTGGCAATATAATTTATCAATAATGTTAGGGATACAGATTTTTCTACACAGTTTTTGACACACTATGCTTTAAATGCATGTACCTTGTGCTCTTTGAATTTTCACACTTTTCTGTTCACCACTTACACAACACAAGGTACATGCATTTAAAGTTGGGTGCCAAAAAGTGTGTAGAAAAGTGTGTATGCCTAGCATTACTCATAACTAATTGATCTGGCAAAATTAATCCCTACAATTAATTGTTGGTAAAAAATTAGTTAGTTAAATAATAAATTATTAATAAAAAAAACATACTTTTATTTATTATTTCAAATATTTGTATTACTAATGGTGTTTTTAGTGTTATATCTTTATTAATTAACTACTTAAATATACTAAGAAGATCTATTGCGCTCAAGTGGCAAAGAGCTTAGCATATATAAGTCCCATTTAATGAATATATTCGGGATTCGAACCTCATACCCCTCCCCATATATATATATATATATATAAAGAAAGAAAAAGGAAGATCTATCAAAATCACTAGGATGAATCTGAGACGATGTCCACAAAATAATGCTATACTTCAAAATTTTATATCCCAAATGTACTCTCAATAAACATGACAGTGGGAGCACCTTCAATAATGTTGGGATCGCTTCAACATTCTCCAATAAAAATCAAGTGGGGTCATTGTCACATATGTTAGAAACTATACTTGGGATACAATTTGAGAAGCATTGCATTATTCGATCCCAAAATGTTAAAAGTAAATCACAACATGTGAACAACAGTATATCCAGTGTTGGGATTTGTGGCTCAATTTTGGAAAACGAATAAGGAAATCTGGAATTTGGAAGCTCGCTCGAGCGAGCCCCTTGCCCACGCGAGGTAAGGAGCAATTTTGGGTCAGTAGCTTACTACTTTGTTTTTGTGTGAGAAACGCGGTCCATGGAGTTACGTCAAGGAAGCTCGCCCGAGCGAGCCACTTGAGCGATGTTGCATGAGCGGGGCGCTTGAGCAACTAGTGTTTTAGGAGCTAGTTTTGTATTGTTTCCTATTCAGTTTTGGACTCCTAATTCGTATCTGGCAGCAAATTAGAAACTCTTTGGAATAGGGTATGTGGCTCAGGGAACATGTGAGTTGCTTTGGCTTCATTGTCTTCTTGATGAGTGGGGTTTCCCTGTGAAGGACTCATCCACTTTATTCTGTGATATTAAGTCTGCTATTAATATGTTATCATCTGACTCAGTCCTTCATGAGAGAACGAATCACATAGAAATTTATATTCATTATATTCGTGAAAAAGAGTTAGGGGTTATCTCACCAAGCTTTATTTTCTCACGTAAACAAACCGCTGATATGTTCACGAAGTCTATTGGTCCAGGCCTTCTTCAGTCATCTCTTCGCAAGCTAAGGCTCGTCAATATCTTCTCCCCAGTTTAAGGGGGAGTGTTGAAATTGGAATATTCTTGGAATTTGATATTATCATGTATTGGTCATGTTGACCACTTTATTTTCCCTTTAATGTCTTTTATTTTCTTTCCTTTCTTGTGTAACATTATATAGTGACTGGGGATTGCAAATAATAATTATATTTTCCCAAAACCTTATACAACAGACACAAATAACATGGATTGACAAACTTGCCTATGTACACGGGCGAAGCACAACGAAGAATTCCACTATAGTGAAGAAGAAGATTACACAGAAGGAATTAAAGATCTTAATCTGATAACATCCTAAGAGTCAAGCACACAGAAATTCCTCTCTATCTCTATCTCTATGAGTATCTATCACGAAAGGCTCTCATGTCTTACTCTCCTAAAAATGTCCTCTAAGGTCTCCTTTTAAAGGCCTAATACTTCCACTTAGGCAGCTTGAAAGCACTTTCCTAAGTTCGACCAACCTCGCTTGCAAGTGGCCCGCTCAGGTGATCTGCCACTTACACACACTAAAATCTCACTCGCCCTATCCCTTGTTACACGAGCATGATGTCATAGCCTCGTTCAAGTGGCTCACTCAGGCTAGCAGCCGAGAAGACGAGCTACATACTCAACAACCTCCACCTTGGCTTGTTATGCCACGAAACCATGGTTCCAGAAAACTGAACCTTCTTCTTCTTCCCATAGCTATTCTTCTTCATGTTGCCTTCTCCAAACTCTCTTATACTCAGACAAATTCGACCATGTTCAAAGACTTTTTAAACTTGTACGTCAAATTCACCACATCACCCGATGCATCACCACCCGCTTGACCAGATTCACTTGCTTTGACAATTCTGGAACATGCAACCCCCACAACCTCTAGCACACTCAGCATATCTAAATCTGTGCTTCCTATCCGAGATTGACTAACCTGTCTTCTCTGAGAATTCTCTTCAACGTAAACTGTACTTGATACGGCTCCCCCACACGAAGTTGATCAAACTTCTAAGGCACCAGAGCACTAACTCGCGCTCTCACCGACTGCCCCATACGAAACTCCACCTGCTTCTGAGACTCCTCCAACGAACCACCAACTGTATTACTCACCACCGTACTACATTGAAGAACATAAAGTCCGCACTATTCATGATCCCCTGCAAAACCAAGTATCCCCACCTTTATTGTGGTACCTGCAGATATTGGATTCAAAACCCTCGGTGCCTTTATGAACTCACGAACGTGTTCATTAGAGACGTGTCTTTTGTCGTTCGGAGAGTATACTATCATCTGTTGCTTCACTCACAACCAACTATAGAGAGACTTCTTCATATACAAATTGAGTGGAACTTACTTTTCCAATCCTTGTTGTCTCAGCAACTGCACATCTACATACGCCATGGTTCAAAGTATCGGTTGAGTCAAATATGAACCAGTCGACACAACTCAGTATCGTGAGGGTCCGACACGTTATACACTGCCAATTCAAGCTGAGTTATAAAATTTTCAAGGATCGTGATACATATCGGTCGAAACAAATGAGTTTTCTAAATCTCGAAAACCATATCGCAAGATGTGTCACGATACACCTTATACGAAAGACGATACAGTCAAAACAATGAAAAAAAATTTAAATAGCTGCCCTATCTTACTAGATCTCCCATGCATCTGTCGCCTCCATCTCTTCTTGCCAAATTGCCTCTCTCTGTTGAAAGTCCATATCTCTTGAGCCTCTTGACTCAGAACTACTCAAAACTTTCTTGAATCTGGATGAAATTGTAACCCAGATCTAAGTCTAGAAGCTGCGATCTTCTCGAAGAGCTACATCTTCTTTCTCGAAGCTGCGTCTCCATTTCCAGGCGTAGGGAACGAGATTTTTTTTTCTTTTTTTCTTTGGGTTTTGGTCGAGAGCATGGTTTTAAAAATCGGACCGGCCGATTCGACCGATTAGATCGTCGACCGGTCAGTTTTCCGGTCCGGTTTGACTCGGTAACCGTTATTGGCACTAAACCCGCCCAGAACCGGTGGGAACCGTTCGAAAATCGTTCAAAATCGTTAAAAATCATTTTTTTTTTTACCAAAACCGCTCAAAACCATTTTTTTGCCTACAAAAGTTTTTTTAAATTATTTTTTTTTATTTCCCCTACATTTTTTTATACTATGAATCTTTTAATAATTTATACTTACGATAGGAAAGTGTGAAAATAAAATTTGAGTTATTGTGTATTTTTTTTTTATATTTACTTATTAAAACTTATGTATAAATATAAATAATTAAATATTACATAATTATGACATCACGGGTTGATTACGGTTCACCTGACAGTTGAACCTCTAACCCGTGACCCAGTCAATTTTCTGATTCGACGAACGGTCCGGTTTTGAAAACATTGGTCGAGAGCTAAGGGTAACGTGTTTTTGTGTGTTGAGATGGGATTTTATTGTGTGTTATGTTTCCATATGCTTTTTATTTGGGTTTTATTTGGTACTAGAATCAATACCCGTGCGATGTACAGGAAAATGTTTCTAAATTTTATGTACGTATTTTTTTGCTAAACAAATTTTTTTGTACGTAAATTTGTTAGTGGTATTGTTATTTTATATATAATGTAGTTATATTATTTTAATTAATTAGTTGAGTTTGTATCATGTATATGTGTATGTTTGGAGATACATGTATATATATATATATATATATGTTAAAACATATTAAACAAATTAGATATTGATAAGATTAGATATAGTTTAAAAACTATATCATAGCTAATCTTGGACTGCTACAATTTTGGGATATATACTATAGCTAATATCTATATATATGTGAGTGATAGAGAGAGGGTGAGAGAGAGAGAGAGAGATTATACACACACACACATATATATATATATGCATATATACAGTCAGGCTCTAAAGAGAGCGCCCTCTCTTTATTAAAGAGAGCGCCTCTGTTTTGATCGTTGGATCGTGTTTTCATTAAGGGCAGTTTTGTTATTTCACGATTTTTAAACACAATCCGACGGTCAAAACAAAAGCCCTCTCTTTAATAAAGAGAGGTGACCCTCTTTAGAGAATCTTTGTGCATATATATATATATATGCATATATATATGTGTGTGTGTGTGTGTGTGCGCGCGCGTGTATGTATTAATTCTAGAGATAGAAAAAAAAAGGACAAAAATAATAATAAATATATATTTTTTTAAAAGTGGAAAAACTTATATGATATATATGATGTTTTAGTATTTAATTTAAGTAATTACATGGTTAGGGTTAACCAATTTTTGTTTTTTTTTTGGGATCAAAATTAGGGCTAACCATAGGGATAAATTAAATAATTAATGTTCATTTATGTGTGATGCATGTATTATTATGTATAATTTATGTTACAAAGTTGTATTTTTTTTGTTTATTATCATGTTATTGTAATGTATGTATTACGGGTGTAAGCCAAAACTGAAAAACCGAACCGAAAAGCCAAAACCGAAAAACCGAACCAAACCGAACCGAATCGAATGGTCGTTTTTCAGAAAAAAAAAAAAATATATATATATATATATATATATCCTAAGCTGAAAAACTGAATTGGCCACCCAAAACCAACCAAAAATTGAAAAAAAAAAGACCAAGCAGACTACTTCGTTCAATTTTCAAAACACGAAAACCGACCGATTTACACTCCTAGTATGTACTACTTAGTAGTATTGAATAATTTTTATCCAATTATATGTGTAGAGCTAACAAACACTAGATCAACAGAGTGTGAACAGGGGCGGATCTATGTAAGGGCAAGGGGGGCTTGAGCCCCCTCTAAGTTTTAGAAAATTCTTTATATATATCATGTAAAAGAAAGTTATATTAAGTTAAGCCCCCTAAAAATTTAATTAAGTTCCCTATTCTATTAGGCCTCATTTAGCAGGCCGGATAAATCTGGCGGATATGACATGATAAGGCAGGATCAGATAGAATAGTAATTCTGTGTGATAAGTTGTTATGTTGTCATGTGTTTGGAATGTGCCCAGATATATGTTCTAGATAATAATTAAATTATTATTTTGAAGGAAAAAAAAGAGATTTGAAAAAAAAAACAAACAAGAAGTAGATCTAAAGGGAAAAAAATTGATCTTTAAAAAAAAAAAAAAAAAAAAAAAACTGAAAATGAAAAAAATCTTTTTGTCCCAAGAAGTTATCTCAAACTTCTAATCTCGCCTAATATTCCCCACCTATGGGTTAGAGTTATTGCACTATCCATGAGATAAAAACCAAGTTCAGAACTATTTCATCATGTCCGATGGCGCCACCAAACGTCGGATAAAAGTTATATGTCTATTATCCTGACCACCAAAAAGGTTAGGGGTTGTGTTATGGTAATTAAATTAGAAAATTCTCTCTGTCTAAAAAAAATTTTAAGGAACTTTTATTTTGCTATAGGTAGTTTTACATGAACTTGTACAGAATGCTCAAAACTCCCTAGATTTAAAGGGAATCATTGGATTCTCTAAAGTTTTTTAGAGACTTGTACAGAATATTTATTATAAGCAGGGTGACCTTCTAGAAAGTTTACTTTATTGTGAGGTCCAAAACTTCTAAAATATTATCACGAGTTTTTATTCCACTAGATGATCGCCCCTTAAATAAATCTTGGCCATTGATCGTACTAACTATTATTTATAAGTAGGGTGGCCTTCATCAAAATTATTCAAGAATTATAAAGTTTCTCGAAGAAAAAAAAACTGTACTTTGAACAATTTTGCAGATTATTATCGAGTAGCTAGTAAAAAGTACATATTTATGTACTTTCTCTACTTCTTCATGTCTCTTTTATCGTCAAATATGAAAAGTCTAATTAAGTCTTGTAATACGTAAACGATAGCCCCCTTGGGCCAAATTCTTGGATCCACCCCTGCGTGTGAATTGAATAATTTGTGATTTTATAATTAGTGCATTGTGTATTATGATAATCTATTAGGCCAATTTTGTTATTCTAATATTTTAGAATTTTTCACTATTTTTTCATATTTTTTTTAGTCTCAAATCTAGCATATCATTGCGTATCACTCGATACTAGGCCACGACGCCGCAATCGAGTCGTCTCATCAGCCACCACGCCGCGACTGAGTCGTTTCATCGGCCCCCCGATACCATAACCTTGAACCATGACATACGCCAATCAAAACTATTCAAATCAACCAACTTCTCTACTCAGACTACTCTGTATTTAGTGAAGCTACCGAACCTGACTCTGATATCACTTGTTGTGTAAATGTCATAATTCAAAATTTAAATACGGTTAATTTGATTTCAGTTGACTTTAATGCTTTAAATGCTTATGTGTGTGCCCGGATTTAATTTCTGTGTAGTTCTTAAATTAAAAGTTAACATGTGTTAGTGTACCTTTTTAAACTGTTAACTTAGTACATTTTAGGGCACATGCATTTAAATGTGGGAGAAAAACACTAGACCACACACACACACACATGCTTTATATCACTTTATGTAAAGTCAAATGCATATTAAATATCTAAGCAACAAGTGGGCCCCACCCCACCCAATGTGGCCGGCCATTTCACTCTCTCTCCTCCCTTTTCTTTTCATTTTTTTTCTTCTTTCTCTCTCTCTTCTTCTCCTCCTTCTCTCTAAGATACAAGAATACATACACCATTTTTATCTTCCATTTCCCTCTTCTTAAAGCTTCCATTAGAACACTAAGGAGAGATTTTTGAAGATTTTCTTATTACACAAATTAGGCTTAGAATTTCAAGAGCTTCCTTGTGGTGTTCTCCAAATTCTCTTCCAAGCTCATTTTCAAGGCTTCTCAAAATTTGCCTAGGGTTCTAAATTCTAAATATCAACCTTAGAGGGCTTTTGGGAGATTCTTGCTTTGGGAAGTATTATTGGGTCACCTTGGGCTCCATTCTCCCACCTCTAGATTTCTATTTGGAGCTCTTTGGATTTCTCTTGTTTTGGTGCTCTTCCATTCATTTTGGAAGGATCTCCTTTGAGGCAGATGTTATTGCTTTAATTCAATATGTTATTTATAGTTAAGGTGATTTGTGATCTCTAATTTGTTAGGAGAACAACTTAGACACATGATTTAGGATTTCCCCCAAAGTTGTAAATTTAGGGCTAATTACCTAAATATAAAATTATGTGTTTTGTTGAGGTTGAATCCAATTATGTGATGTTAGACATGCTTAGGATGCTCCCTTTATGTGATAACCACGTTAGGACGCTAGTTGGAAATTTTCGAAAATTCTATGTAAGAATGTATGTATTGGTGGATTATGCTTGAGATTGAATTATGCCATGAACATGTTGGTTGATCATTTTGTCATAGCATACATAAGCATTTGAGCTGAATTGGCAAATCATAGCATCGGCATGACATTCAAAAATTTTGATTTTTGAAAGAAGGAAAAACCCCTTGTGTGGGAATTTGATTTAAGAAATCCGGATATGGGTTGTGATGTGAGACAGGGAGAATGACCCTTAGAACATTCAAACTCCAATTGTATTCCGGTTAGCTCCCGGAGGTTGGTATGCTACATTCCTTGTGTGGGTGGCTCATAGTCCGGTGGTGAGAGGAGTGCACATATCATGCATGGCCTCTAAGGCACCCGTCATTTCCATTTTTGCCACGGCGGCATTGCATTGCATTTGCACCGCATCTCATACTTAATTATGGATTGCATATTGTTTTCTTGCAATATTTCCTACTAGGCCGTCGCGCCTAATGAAACTACAAAAACATCTTTTTTTCAGGTGATATTGATAAGGGGAAAGGGCACATATGAACCGACGTGTAGACGTCATCGTGAAATCTTTTTGAAGGCTAAGCCTTAACATTATGGATATATATAGCTTCCAATTTATTTGTTGTTGTAGGAGTTTGTAATAGCTTAATTCTATGAAAGTCATTGTATTATGTAGTTACAAAACTCCTTGATCTCCTAATTCTTTTTTTTTGTCATTGGAAGACTTAAAGTGAATTTTATGGACAAGTGTTAGTCCTTACACTTCCTTTTTGAAAAACCAACTTGTAATTTATATTTAGAGATCGTTGTATCTCTTACTTAACTCATGCTTTGCTAGTTATTTATACTTTGTCAATCCTAGCCGGATCTCATTTTGTGTTTGCAATCCTTGTCGGATTTGTTTATATGTTTGTAATCCTTGTCGGATTCATTTAATTTGGTTAAGTATGCGTCATTGCGTCAATGTGCCGTCGATTTTTTTTTTTTGTGTTAGAAACACCTTGTTGTAGTTTCAAAACGTTCCCACGAAGTCCCAAAACGAAACCGAGCAAAGCAACCATTTTTGGGGGACGAATAGTAAAAAACTGCTCCCATTATTTTTGGGATGAATAGTGTTTTTCAAGGCTGCCCGTGAATAGTGATTTTGGCTTACAGCACCTTTTTTCGGACCTCGATAGAAGTGCTAATTAAAACCCAAGTGTCCACATATGATTCTAAGATACTGTGTCAAAAAAAAATGGGGCACCTTTTGGGAAATTTTTCGGGCGATGAATAGTGTTTTCCGAACTAAAATTTTTATTTTTATATTTTCATTTGGTTTGGCCTTAGGTTTGGATCCCCATTGCCCACCTTTGTTATTGAATTATTGTAGGTGTGTATTCTTTCAAAACCTCTTATGATTCGCCTTCAAACATTAAATTTTCAAGGTATTTTCCATTGTAGTTTTCAAGTTCCAATAAGTGCTTGAGTTCTTTTAAACTTGGTTTGTCATGGTCGCTTCCGCATTGTGTGTACGTTTAACATTGTTTTATCTCTTTTCCTTTCCTTTCCGTTCACGTGTTCCGTTTTCGGGGCGTGACAACTTGGTATCAGAGCTAACCGGGTTGAATACCTAGGGACTCTGGGAGTTTAATTTGGACCTACATGCTAATTTTCCTTACATGTCTAAGTTTTTATTTATGCTTCCATTGTTTCAGTTAAAAGTTTGCATTAAGTACTTAATTGCCGTACGAACATGCATATGTGTTAAATGCTTTGAGATACTTACATGTTCAATTAGTTTCATATTTGATGTGCTATTTGTGCCTAGCACTTACATGATAGACGTTTACATGTTCAAGTGCTACGTGTTCCATTAGTCGTTATATGCGTTGCTTATTGAATGTTTGAATCAGACGCCTACTTTAATGCTTCATCTAATTCATTGGTAATTATTTCTTTTGCCTAGCTATGCCACCGCGTGTTAGAGGCCGTGCTAGAGGCCGACCTCCTGTCCGTGCTAGGGGTCGTGCTAGGGGCCGAGGTGGAGCCGCAGGTCGAGGAGCCCAGTCTTCCTCATCCTCTTCTGCTCCCGCTCCTAATCCTACACCTGTATCTATTCCGGGAGTTCCTGGTGGGGCTCAGTTCTTTGCTGAGATGATGGCCGTGATGAGGGATTTCACCCAAGCTGTCCAAACAGCAAGGAATGATATTCCACCTCCACCGGTAGCTCCTACTGTAGTGGCGCCTGTGCCTGGTGTTCAGGCAGAGCCGAGGGCACAATCGGCCATGAGAGAATTTGGTAGGAAGAATCCTCCAATTTTCTCGGGAGAAACGGATCCAGTTCAGGCAGAGCTTTGGTTGAAAAGAATTGTTAGGATCTTCGAGCACCTGGGTATTGTTGAGGATCACCTTCGCATTGATGCCGCTACCTTTCAGTTGGCGGGTCGGGCCCAAGTTTGGTGGGAACTTGTACTTACTACACAGACCTTGGAGGGTATGACTTGGGAATCTTTTACTCAAATTTTCCTTGACAAGTATTTTTCACCCGTTGCTCGTCAGACCAAGAGAACCGAATTTTTGAATCTTCGTCAGGGTGAGATGTCGGTTACTGATTATGAGGCGTGTTTTGGGGACTTAGCCCGTTTTGCACCCGATATCACCGCTGATGATAAAATTAAAGCTAGGACCTTTGAAAGCGGACTTCGTCAGGGCCTTCGTACGAAAGTCATTGGGTTTGAGCTAGACTCGTATAGCAAAGTGGTTAAGAAGGCACTTGTATTTGAGGAAGAGTTTCTAAGTTCGAAGAAAGATAAAGAACTCCGGGGTCCGTCTAAGGGTAGTCAGTTGGGCTCATCGAGTGGGAGCCAATTCAAGAAGCCCAAGACAAGAGTATGTCCCTCAGCAGTCTTCCTATTCCTCACCGGTACCTATTCAAGCCCCGCCGGTTTCTCAGTTCTCATCTCAGCCACAGCAGCCTCAGTCTCGTGGTTCTCGCCGCTCGGGTTCTTCCCGTGGAGGGGGTGTCGTGGGTCCTAGAAATTGTTATAGTTGTGGCGACCCGAATCATATAAAGAGGAATTGCCCATTTGCTCAGAGAGCGCCACAGACAGTTGCACCACAGGTTCACACACCTTTCTCTGGGCCATATCAGCAGGCTTATAGGCCACCTTTTGTGTCACCACCACCAGCCTCTTCTGTTCAGAGCTCTAGGCCTAATGTCCCTAGAGGCCAGCTTCATTATATAGGACATCGCGGAGGAGGGCAGCAAGCCCCGAGGCCACTTCCTACTATGTCCCATCCTGTTGCCGCATCATCTTCTGTAGTTGCCCCCGATATCTCAGTTATCCGAGGTACACTACTAGTATTCAGTTCTAGAGCTTCTGTGCTTATTGATACTGGCGCATCATGTTCATTCATATCATTGTCATATGCATTATCCTTGGACTTGGAGATGAGCCGTTTGACTCCTACGATTTTAGTTGATACTCCCGTTGGAGGTTTAGTTCCCTTGGATCGGGTATGTCGTGGGTGCGAACTTGTTATAGCGGATCGAAATATTGTTATTGATTTAATTGTTTTCGACATGTCTAGTTTCGATGTAATTTTGGGTATGGATTGGTTGAGTACCTACCGAGCTTATATAGATTGTTTGAAGAGTAGGGTTACTTTTATTCTACCATCCGGAGACCTAGGTCGTCTTGAGGGTGACCGTTTGGAGTTTCCGATGCGTTCACTTCACAGTTTGTATAGGGGAAAGAATCATGTTGATTATTTGGCTAGTTTATTTTCTGACGAGAATGAACCGGTCTTGATTGAGTTTCCTCCAATTGTTTGTGAGTATACAAATGTCTTTCCCGAGGACTTACCTGGGCTACCACCTATTCGTGAGATTGAGTTCTCGATAGACTTAGTACCCGGCACTTCACCGATCTCAATCCCGCCATATAGAATGGCACCCGCCGAGTTGAAGGAGTTGAAAACACAGTTAGAGGACTTACAATTTAGGGGATTCATCCGTCCTAGTACATCTCCTTGGGGAGCACCCGTCCTTTTTGCAAAGAAGAAGGATGGTTCGCTTAGACTATGTATTGACTACCGCAAGCTAAATCATGTGACTATAAAGAATAAATACCCACTTCCGAGAATCAAGGATTTGTTTGATCAACTCCGTGGTTCATCTTGTTTCTCTAAGATTGACTTGAGGTCGGGTTACCATCAGTTGCGTGTTAAGGAGTGTGATATTCCTAAGACTGCTTTCCGTTCCCGGTATGGACACTTTGAGTTCCTTGTTATGCCTTTCGGTTTGACAAATGCTCCCGCCGCCTTTATGGATTTGATGAACCGTGTGTTTAGTCCATTCTTGGACAAGTTTGTGATTGTATTCATAGATGACATCTTGATTTACTCGCCTTCTAGGGAGAAGCACGAGGAACATCTCCGCATTATATTAGAGGTTCTGAGAGGACACCGGTTGTATGCCAAACTATCTAAGTGTGAGTTTTGGTTATCCGAAGTAAAGTTTCTTGGGCATGTTGTTTCTAGTGATGGGGTATCCGTAGATCCGTCTAAGATTGAAGCCGTTATGGATTGGCAACCACCGAAAAATGTATTTGAAGTCCGTAGTTTCTTGGGGTTAGCGGGTTACTACCGCCATTTTGTTGAGGATTTCTCTCGTCTAGCTATGCCTATGACTAAGCTTACTAGAAAAGGGGTGAAATTTGTTTGGGATGATACTTGTGAAAATGTTTTCCAACAATTGAAGGCTCGTTTGACTTCGGCACCTATCCTTGTTATCCCCAAGCGTGGATTGAGCTATACCGTTTATTGTGATGCTTCACTTGATGGATTGGGTTGTGTATTGATGCAAGAGGGTAAGGTTATAGCCTATGGCTCTAAGCAATTGAAACCACATGAGAAGAACTATCCTACTCATGACTTAGAGCTTGCCGCCGTGGTATTTGCATTGAAGAGTTGGAGACATTATTTGTACGGTGAGAGATTTGAGGTCTTTTCCGATCATAAGAGTTTGAAATACATATTCATACAGCGGGATCTTAACTTGAGACAGCGCCGTTGGATGGAGTACTTAGAGGACTATGACTTTGATTTGCAATACCATCCGGGCAAGGCCAATGTTGTGGCCGATGCACTTAGTAGGAAGCCTCGTGGGACCTTAGCGTATTTACCAGTACGAGAGTGGAAAATGTTAAGGCATTTAGATGACTTTGAGGTTTGTTGTTCCGAGACTCCCAACCGAGCCACCTTGTTTGCTTTGAATTCGCAACCGGCACTTTTGACTCGAATTCTAGAGACTCAAAAATCCGATGATGAGACCGTTGCTTTGACTTCCCGTATGCTTAGGGGAGACGGTGAGAAAGGTTGGACCTTTGATAACACTAGAGGTTTGAGACTCCGAGGTCGAGTGTTTGTCCCCGTTGCTTGTAGGGAGGATGTTTTGAAAGAGTTTCACTATTCCCGTTTTGCCGTTCACCCGGGGGGTACAAAGATGTATCATTATTTGCGTCGCCAATACTGGTGGAAGGGTTTAAAGAGAGCAGTTGTCGAGTTTGTTGCTAGTTGCCTAATTTGTCAACAAGTAAAAGCCGAGCATCAGAGACCCGCTGGTTTGTTACAACCTCTTCCTATTCCCGAGTGGAAGTGGGAGTATATTACTATGGATTTCGTTACGGCACTTCCCAGGACTTTACGTAAGCATAATGCTATTTGGGTTATTGTGGACCGTTTGACTAAATCCGCACATTTCTTGCCGATTAAGGTAACCGACACCGCAGATACTCTTAGTGTGATCTACATTCGGGAGATTGTGAGACTTCATGGTATTCCAGTTTCGATTGTATCCGATCGTGATTCAAAGTTTGTATCTCACTTTTGGCAGAGTCTACAGAGAGCCTTGGGTACACAGCTTCTACTTAGCACGGCATTTCATCCTCAAACAGATGGGCAGTCCGAGCGTACTATCCAGATATTAGAGGATATGTTGAGGGCTAGTGTTATGGAACTTGATGGTAATTGGGAAGATCATTTGTCTTTGGCTGAGTTTGCTTATAATAATATTTATCAGGCGAGCATTCAGATGGCACCGTTTGAGGCATTGTATGGCCGTCCGTGTCGATCTCCGTTATGTTGGGGTGAGGTAGGCGAGACTATCCTTCATGGCCCCGATATGGTTTGAGAAGATTAAAGTGATTCGTGAGAAGTTGAGTACAGCTCAGAGTCGTCAGAAATCGTATGCAGATCGCCATCGTCGTCCACTTGAGTTTGAGATTGGTGACCATGTGTTTCTGAGAGTTTCACCCCGTCGTGGGTTACAGCGATTTGGTCAGAGTGGTAAGTTAGCGCCGCGGTTTATTGGGCCATTTGAGATCCTTGAGAGGGTTGGCACCGTTGCTTATCGATTGGTCCTTCCGCCACAGTTATCGAGTGTGCACAATGTATTCCATGTTTCGATGCTTCGTAGATGTAACTCAGATCCGCGCCATCAGCATTACCCAGATCCATCACATGTTTTAGATTGGACCGAGTTGCCTCTTGGGGAAGACACGTCGTATGAAGAGCAACCTATCCGTATCATTGAGAGGAAAGATCGTGTGTTGCGAGGCAGGGTTATTCCGTTGGTAAGGATTCAGTGGAATCATCATAACATTGGCGAGTCGACGTGGGAGGGCGAGGGTGAAGCCAAGAAGAGTTATCCTCACCTTTTCCCCGAGTAGAGTAAGTTTCATTTATTTGATAGTATTACTTAGACAAGGTTGAGCAAGTCGTTGCTCCCTTTTTGCGCTTAGTTGTTCCGAATTCCGGGACGGAATTCTTTTAAGGGGGTAGATTGTCATAATTCAAAATTTAAATACGGTTAATTTGATTTCAGTTGACTTTAATGCTTTAAATGCTTATGTGTGTGCCCGGATTTAATTTCTGTGTAGTTCTTAAATTAAAAGTTAACATGTGTTAGTGTACCTTTTTAAACTGTTAACTTAGTACATTTTAGGGCACATGCATTTAAATGTGGGAGAAAAACACTAGACCACACACACACACACATGCTTTATATCACTTTATGTAAAGTCAAATGCATATTAAATATCTAAGCAACAAGTGGGCCCCACCCCACCCAATGTGGCCGGCCATTTCACTCTCTCTCCTCCCTTTTCTTTTCATTTTTTTTCTTCTTTCTCTCTCTCTTCTTCTCCTCCTTCTCTCTAAGATACAAGAATACATACACCATTTTTATCTTCCATTTCCCTCTTCTTAAAGCTTCCATTAGAACACTAAGGAGAGATTTTTGAAGATTTTCTTATTACACAAATTAGGCTTAGAATTTCAAGAGCTTCCTTGTGGTGTTCTCCAAATTCTCTTCCAAGCTCATTTTCAAGGCTTCTCAAAATTTGCCTAGGGTTCTAAATTCTAAATATCAACCTTAGAGGGCTTTTGGGAGATTCTTGCTTTGGGAAGTATTGTTGGGTCACCTTGGGCTCCATTCTCCCACCTCTAGATTTCTATTTGGAGCTCTTTGGATTTCTCTTGTTTTGGTGCTCTTCCATTCATTTTGGAAGGATCTCCTTTGAGGCAGATGTTATTGCTTTAATTCAATATGTTATTTATAGTTAAGGTGATTTGTGATCTCTAATTTGTTAGGAGAACAACTTAGACACATGATTTAGGATTTCCCCCAAAGTTGTAAATTTAGGGCTAATTACCTAAATATGAAATTATGTGTTTTGTTGAGGTTGAATCCAATTATGTGATGTTAGACATGCTTAGGATGCTCCCTTTATGTGATAACCACGTTAGGACGCTAGTTGGAAATTTTCGGAAATTCTATGTAAGAATGTATGTATTGGTGGATTATGCTTGAGATTGAATTATGCCATGAACATGTTGGTTGATCATTTTGTCATAGCATACATAAGCATTTGAGCCGAATTGGCAAATCATAGCATCGGCATGACATTCAAAAATTTTGATTTTTGAAAGAAGGAAAAACCCCTTGTGTGGGAATTTGATTTAAGAAATCCGGATATGGGTTGTGATGTGAGACAGGGAGAATGACCCTTAGAACATTCAAACTCCAATTGTATTCCGTTTAGCTCCCGGAGGTTGGTATGCTACATTCCTTGTGTGGGTGGCTCATAGTCCGGTGGTGAGAGGAGTGCACATATCATGCATGGCCTCTAAGGCACCCGTCATTTCCATTTTTGCCACGGCGGCATTGCATTGCATTTGCACCGCATCTCATACTTAATTATGGATTGCATATTGTTTTCTTGCAATATTTCCTACTAGGCCGTCGCGCCTAATGAAACTACAAAAACATCTTTTTTTCAGGTGATATTGATAAGGGGAAAGGGCACATGTGAACCGACGCGTAGACGTCATCGTGAAATCTTTTTGAAGGCTAAGCCTTAACATTATGGATATATATATATAGCTTCCAATGTATTTGTTGTTGTAGGAGTTTGTAATAGCTTAATTCTATGAAAGTCATTGTATTATGTAGTTACAAAACTCCTTGATATCCTAATTCTTGATTTTTGTCATTGGAAGACTTATAGTGAATTTTATGGACAAGTGTTAGTCCTTACACTTCCTTTTTGAAAAACCAACTTGTAATTTATATTTAGAGATCGTTGTATCTCTTACTTAACTCATGCTTTGCTAGTTATTTATACTTTGTCGATCCTAGCCGGATCTCATTTTGTGTTTGCAATCCTTGTCGGATTTGTTTATATGTTTGTAATCCTTGTAGGATTCATTTAATTTGGTTAAGTATGCGTCATTGCGTCGATGTGCCGTCGATTTTTTTTTGTGTTAGAAACACCTTGTAGTTTCAAAACGTTCCCACGAAGTCCCAAAACGAAACCGAGCAAAGCAACCATTTTTGGGGGACGAATAGTAAAAAACTGCTCCCATTATTTTTTGGGATGAACAGTGTTTTTCAAGGCTGCCTGTGAATAGTGATTTTGGCCTACAGCACCTTTTTTCGGACCTCGATAGAAGTGCTAATTAAAACCCAAGTGTCCACATATGATTCTAAGATACTGTGTCAAAAAAAACGGGGCACCTTTTGGGAAATTTTTCGGGCGATAAATAGTGTTTTCCGAACTAAAATTTTTATTTTTATATTTTCATTTGGTTTGGCCTTAGGTTTGGATCCCCATTGCCCACCTTTGTTATTGAATTATTGTAGGTGTGTATTCTTTCAAAACCTCTTATGATTCGCCTTCAAATATTAAATTTTCAAGGTATTTTCCATTGTAGTTTTCAAGTTCCAATAAGTGCTTGAGTTCTTTTAAACTTGGTTTGTCATGGTCGCTTCCGCATTGTGTGTACGTTTAACATTGTTTTATCTCTTTTCCTTTCCGTTCACGTGTTCCGTTTTCGGGGCGTGACAGTAAAAGACCACCAAAACACGAATCCGTAGATAAGACGCGGAAAACAATTACAAGAATAGCAATCACAAGAGACACAAAATATACATGGATTGGAAAATTTGCCTACTTCCACCGGCGAAGTACGACGAAAATTCCACTATAATGAAGAAGAAGATTACACATAAGGAATTAAAGCACTTAATTTGGGAACACCCTAAGAGCCAAACACACATAAATTCCTCTCTCTCTCTCTCTCTCTCTCTCTCTCTCTCTCTCTCTCTCTCTCTCTCTCTATATATATATATATATATATGAATACCTCTCACAAAAGGCTCTTTTAAAAACGGCCTCTAGGGTGTCCTTTTAAAGCCCAAGATTTCCAAACATTTTAGGATGTTGAAAACACTTTCCTAAACGAATTAGGAAAATTGGTTCGCACGATCTCGTTTGAGTGGCTCGCTCGGGCGATCAGGCCACACTGAAATCCCGCTCACCCTATCCCTCCCTGCAGAGCATGACATCACAACATTGCTCGATGGCATCTCCCTCGAGCGGCTCACTCAGGCGAGCTGCCAAGAAGACGAGCCACATACTCAACAAATGGCCTTCTCAACCTTTGTTGAGGAGCTAACTTACAAAGCAAATGTGGACATACAGCTGAAGAAAAAAGAACACTGAAAGATTACAATGGCATATACTGTGCCAAAATTGCAGTGACAAATGGAGACAATACTAGAGAGTATCTTAAGAAACATGGTAAATTAAATTGCAACCTAATAGACCAAATATACGATTGAGGGAAATGAAGATGAATATTTATTTATATTGAAGTTGAAGAATGGAGTTCAAATATCTTTCAATCTCACAAATAGTAAATAAGTTAAATATTGATATTTCATTGTATAAAAAAAATTTTAAATGGTTGACTGTGTAAACAACTCTAATAACTAAAGTTGACTTATATAAGAACAGAACCTAGTGGGAAGATTGGTGGAGGTAGTGGTAAAAATCATAAGAGAGCAACTCTGAGAAAGTCAAAAGAGAATGTGAATTGTAGATGTTTCCTTGGGTACTTCCAATTGTATTGCATATTTTTTTCACAACTGCAAGAGCAGAAGAAAGAATGAAAAATTGATCAGCAAGTTTATATATACACACATATATACTCAATGAGAATGTTGTGGATTATTTGGCTCCAAAAAAAAAAAAAAGACTTGGTGCTATTGATATGCATGGAGTTAAAATTAAAGTTCATACCAGTGAGATTAGATGGACCATTACAAAATTCAAAAGGGCTGCCCAGCAACAACTTCTGCCATTTGTGTTGATGAAAAGGGGTAATTTATGCACTTTTTTGAAGTATATATAAAAAGTCAATGCCTATATAGCATCGAAGAATTTATAGGCCGGAAGACGAATAATTTTTTGAAGAATGAAGATCTGAGAAGAAGTAATATAGACCTGCAAAAAACAAAGATGAAGAATCTACTAGTCAGTGTAAACTTTGAAGACAAGAATTAACAATTCGAAGGTATAACATATATGTGATGTGTTGATAAAATTAATCACCAATGCATGAATAATGTCAATACAACATGAAAAACGAATTGGCGGGTGAAACATGATAATATTATACACTTATCCTCACTTCGAGGGGTAGTAGCTTGCCGCCCTAATTTTATTTTATTTAGGGCGGGTATGATGCATTTTATAATCTTCTCTTTGTGGTTTTGATCATAGTGAAAATCTGAGCATCGCTGTGGATGTAGCTCTAGACTTGGGGAACCACGTAAACTTTGGTGTTCTTTGTGTGTTTGACTTTTTGCTTCTGTTTTCGTAATGATCGATCCTAGGAGAGGGGAAATCCCTAAAACGAAACCTCCTGAGGCAACCTACCACGAGACAAAGTTTCATGAAAGGATTGTGGAGGGCGCCAGGTTGGAGATTTTACTCATGTAAAAATTAAAATCCATGCATGGGGGCTCTCTTTGAACCAAAAATGAAAAATAAATAATGATAAAAAAAAATACTATCAGTGTTGTCACCACAGATTGTATTCTTTAACACACCCCAGTGATGATGCAAGAGGATAAGAAGTTTCTTACGAGACCGGGATTAGGCCTCCAAAATTGTAGATTTTCAAATTCCCGAGGCCGAGTCATAATTTTCTTGTTTTGCTTAGCTAAAGAGTCTAACTAAACATGCAATATTGTTTTAATGTTATTTAAGCTTTATTTGTTTTTCATTGTTTTATTGTCATTAGCTTATTATGTTGGTGTTTTAGTTGATATACAACACAACTGTAAACCACATTTCTCTTTCTATAGACTATAGCCTTAGGCTCCGTTTGATTTGCGGACTCAGAGAAGTGAAGGAAAGCGAGAAGGAAGACTACTTTCATAATGTTTTCCCTAACTCCTCCTTCCATGCTTAAATGACATTCGAAATTAAATTTTTTTAAAAATAATAACTTGAGAAAAGAGGAGAAGAAGTGACTACAATATTCAGAACTTCTAATTTATTTTTCACGCTTTTTTCTTTTTCTTTCTATTCACCACATCGAATTCCTTATTAAACAAACAATCAAAAAATTGTTTTCCTCATTGTTTTCTTGTCCTTACATTTCACAAAATTCACGGACCAAACAGAGACTTAATATCAGAGTCACTTGAACATAGTGGGAAAAGAAAAAATGTGCACAATCGATTCAAAACCTTAACATGTCAAAGCTTGAATGGAAGGTAAAGGATTAGAATCGGTGATCTGGCTCAGATGTCAGAAGAGGATCGTAATCATATGCTTCACCTGTCTTCACAAATCTACCTTTCACACGCTTTCTAGTATCCGCTCTTGCTTTACGCGAAGCATATCTTATTTGCTTACCAAACCTACGAAGAAGGAAAAAAAAAAAACCCCTCTATTAGGATCTTGATCATCCATACAAGTAGGATGGCTATGAATATATTAGTTGCAAGAGCACCTACGACTATACTCATAGCATTTTTGGTTCTCACTTGAATTTGAATAGTACAATTCATGATTTACTCAATATTTTGGATTGAAAAATCATCGCCATGAATAATTTCATTGAGAAATATGAGACCTCATTATATTTCTTCTTCTATGGCAGTTTCTAAGTTTTTCTTGGAATGACCAAATTCGAGATTGTAAGTGTCATTTTTGAAATAAGTGTACTTTTCCTCAATAAATGATTCAAGACCATCATATTTTCAGTTAAGGGAGCTGCTAAATACACCCATCCAGTTTCTCTATAAACCTACACTATGCAGTGAGAAGGAGTACATGCAACATCCTCTCTTGTACGTGTGGGTGTAGAGGGGATTTTGGTGGGTGTACTTAGTAACTCCCGTCAGTTAAGAAAATATATATGTAAAAAGTACAAATGCAGTTAAAGGTTTGGAGCACATACATTCTTGTTTTCTTCTTTTCGTTGTATCTCATCTTAGCTTTATCCCGTGCTTGTGGGCAGCTAGGTTCCAAACTAGACTCCCAAGGTGATTCACCAGTCAGATACACCGGCGATAACCCACAGTCTTGATAATCAGCAGCACTACTTTCACCAGTGATGTTAGATAGACAGAGTGAAATGGTAGAATGAACTTGTTGTCCAGTTGGAAATCCGAGGTCGATATTTCTGCTGCAGCTTGGGTTCATAAGCATTGAGTTAGCACAGCCACTCATATTCTGCATCAAATTAGATTGAAAAACCGTGCAGTCTTGTTGCCCTGATGATGATGCCTAATAAAAAACAGAAAGGTTTTTAAGTGTTGACCATAATAGAGTATGCACAGTGAATCATAGAGTACCTAATTCTTACATTTGGCTTTATTCGATTCATAGATTTAGTGAGAGAAAGAAAAGAAAACGTTGAGGTAAACACTTCTCTTTATTTGGTTTACAATGAGGAAAATAGGAAGGCAAAGAGAATAAGATGAAAAATAAATTGAAAATTTTTGTTTTAATTTGATTAAGTATAAATTTTAGCTTGAAAAACTGTGCAGCCTTGAATTTGAGTTATATTCTGCAAAAGAATTAAGATATAATGTTATTCAAGAGTGGAGTAAAACACTAGGGAGAACACTAGGGATATAGTTTTCCCTTTTTTTCTTCTCTAATCCACATACCAAACAGAGCCTTAGTATCGTGAACTTTCTATTTTAGTATATCACAATGTATAGGATAACATCATTCATACCAACTATATCGGAAAAAACAGGAGAAATAACCAATGATCTAAAAAAAACTGAAGCTACGGTGGTTAATAAAACGAAGAAGAGTTAAATGTAAGTCGTGCTGGAGTATGCACAATAAATCAGAGAGCACCTAATTTATACATTAAAGGCTGAGTTCATGTCTGACAATACCCCCAAGAATTGGTTCTTTATCATTTCAACACAATACTCATTTATTAAAAATAAAAAAAAAATAACAAAAATTAAAATAAAACAGATAAAGAGATTGGGTTTGAACTTGATCATGTTTTAAGCATTCCCAAAGGCTAAACAGTCCCATAATGTCGCAAACTTCAGATTTTATCTAACCTTTTCCTGAAAAAAAAAAAAAAAAACACTTCAGATTTTAATACACTACCTTGTAGAAAATAACATAATTAACACCAACTATGTCGAGAAAACTGAAGAATACAAAATGATCTCTCAAAAAAAACTTTTAAGTTACGGTGATAACTAACATATAAGAATTGGATCCTTCATTTTACATTTTCTGAGCCGTGAAGCACAATTAAATTTTCTAATTGTTAAATTGCAAAGTTCATTGCTTCAAAGTATGTCCGGGTATGTCCTATAACTGCTAATGCACATTGGCAAACTATACGTATAAAAGGAATGTACAATAGCATGATGATTTTCCTTCTCTCAGTTAAATGGAAGCATACATGATTTATATATAGTATATATGTATCTTTTTCTGAGTCTCAAAATGTATTTCTCACCAGTTGATCACAAAGAAAGACAAGGATGATGATTATATACAATGAAATGAACTGTTAAATGAAACAGGTTCAGATTCAGAAGCCAAGAAAAAAGTATAAAGCTATCATATATAGATTTGAGGATAACCTCTAGAGCATTTTCGATATGACCGTTTGAGCCGGTGACCGATAAGTTTTTCTCAGTTAAAGTGCAGTCTGTTCCTCCGTCCTCAAAATGGTATCTAGAATGACCTTTTGTAGAGCTAAATAGCTCATCACCACTCTCAAAGTTCAATGCCATGTCAAGTCCTTCACAGAGATCATCACCTTCATGAAATTCTACATTCTTGAAACTGGAATAATCCGGCTGCACCCAAAAAAAAAAAAAAAAACAAACAAACAAACAAAGTAAAACTCAGTGGGAAGACTTTTATCTGTAAGAGAAAATAGCTCAATGTCAACATTTTATACCAAAAATAAAAATAAAAAGTCTTAATTGTATTGGTTATAGATCCACCGAGCTATTCATAGCAGTTACAAAAATAGTTTTTACTATGACTAAAAAAAGGCAAATGTGCCCTAAAAATCAGCCACCTATGTTAGGGTATGTCTGGAATGACATCTTCAAAATGCACTCAATTCCTAAAGTTTTTAGATTTTCAAACAAGCAAGTGTAATACTTCTGCTTTTTAAGTTGGAGACGGTGTTTTGTGAACATGAGTAGGAGCCCGTTTGGTATTGCTGTGTGAATAAGAGATTCTTCCTCACTTGGATTTTTGAAAAAGCAGCAAATTGTTGCATCTGATTTGGTGTTTAAGCTTCAGAGTGGAACAGATTATGGAATCAATGATCCCAAATAAATGATTGTTGGTCACAAATAAGCTGATCCAAAAGCTCCTATACCAAAACAACTCACTTATTATGTTTTTATCGCCATCATTACCCTCTTTTGTTTATTTCTTTTTTCTCTTTACGTCGACAGTATATCAATATTGAATCTAGTGATACATGTACCTAAAAAAGAAGAAGAAGATAATTCTGTTCCAAATGCAACAACATTTATTATGACAAGATAAAAGATATGTAATGTATAAAGAAAAAGAGAAATGACCTTCGATGTGTTTGATCCCTCGGGAAAGAACGGTGCTTGATCTCTGTTGCAAGATGCTAAATGGTTTGGCTCAATTGGGATCACAGAAGATGCATCAATCCATGGTTCAACCTTCACACAACTTTGCACCTCACTGATCAACCTATTTCCCACCAACCCAAACGACCCCTTATTATCTCTACTCTCCAAACAAGTCCCAACACAACTCTCATCCATCGGCAACGTACTCATAAGTCCCCAACTAGCATCAAGACTACCCAAACAAGGCACATCAAGAACCGAAGACCAAATCCTCGATAACTCAGCCACCGTAGGACACCCGGTATAGAAATTCAACGTCTGACGCTTATGCCCCTGGCCGGAGCAACCGTTTCCATTCCAATCACAGCCTTGACACAGAGACATTTTCTCAAACATGCAGCGGGCAATTGCGGGCTGTGAATTGCATTTGTCGCAGAGGAGGGACCGAGAGTGCCGACGAGACAAAGCATTGGCCGAGTGGACAGCATAGTCACATTGCAAACAAAGTCTGGCCGAGTCCGATTTGCAATACACTACTGATCTTACTATTCCACAAAACTCACATAGAGGCTCCATAGTTCAATCTAAATAACATGAAAATTTTAGCAAGTTTTCGGATTTTATTGTTATATATAACTCCCAATCCACCAGCTACCCTGAATTATATCATAAAAAAAATAATTAGAAAAAGATGAACATTAACACCAATGGCATTAACAAAAATTCAACAAAAACTCATAATAGTTTGTTTGGTTGGTTGTTACATGAATTTGAATATAATTCATATACTAATAATTTAGATGAAAATAATTAGAAAAAAAATGGACACTTCACAGTATTTCCTCTTCTTTTTTTGCTATGGGCAATTACACACACTCACTCACTCATACACACAAGAACCATCTACACATGACTAGGGGGCCAAAGAGGCCCACAATTACATAAACCTTCATGCATACTCTCCCCGTAGGGAGACTTGAACCCCCAACTCTCCGAAGTGAGGGTCATACCACTAAGCCACAAAGGCCTTGGTCACAGTATTTCTTCTTATGCTGTCATTCCCTTTTTTTTCTTTTCTTTTTTTCCTTGAAATGCTAAAACATTTATGATTTCAAACATCAGTTTGAAGCTCATTTCCTTAAGTGCAACCATTCAGGATCTTTATATTCTTTATACTAAAATGCTATAGAAAAAATATGAATTTACAATTATTTCATTCAATGATGCCCAAATAGGTCATTAATGGAAGGAAAAAAAAAAACATAACTCACCAATTTTAGACAAGAAACCCAGTTCCTGCTTTCTTGGAAACAATGAAGAGAAACAAAACACTAGCCAATATCTAATATCAAACAAGCCATTAATGGAATCAATGAACAAAGTTGAATCACAGAAGTGTAATCAAAGCAAAGTAGAGAATGAAAACAGTAGAGATGTATAGCTTCTTCTTTTTTTGTTTTTTTGTTTTTTTGTTTTTTTTGTTTTTTGGGATTTGGGACACTATTGAGAGTTTAGTTACGTGGGTGTTCTTCATATTTATCACGTTTTATAAAGGCTACTGGGTTTGCGCCACGTGGACACATGTGCTATGAAAAATGATATTATTGCTGACGTGGATGGATTAGGATTGAAAGGATCTCTAGTATGGTCAAACACCATTTTACTCGCTCTCTAGTTGAAGGGAGATGGCTGAAATGGTAAATAAGTGGATGAATGAGGTGGATAATTTTGTTCAATTGGTCACAGCTCACAAGGGTATTCCCACGTCAGCCGAGAAACGTGCCGGCAGAAACCGGGGGACTACTGGCTCAGAAGCTCCTGAGGCAAAAAAAAATGATGCACACGTGGGACTCTAAAATTAGAGTTCTAGATTTTGTTGTCAATGAATGTTTGCTGACGTGGATTTTCACCTGTGCTGACGTGGCTTTTTGCAGAGATTTTTTTTTCAGAGCATTTTTGCTCATTCAATTTTGATTCATCATTGTTCATTCATGTCTTTACTGAGTGATATGTGTCTCATTCCAATTAATATATTGATAATACACGAGCAAAATAGGAATGAAATGAGACACAGTCACTCAATAAAGAAATAGATGAGCAATGGTGATTGGTGAACCAAAATTGGGTAAGTAAAAATGCTCTCTTTTTTTTAGATATTTTAAAAGGACTAAGGATTCTGACCCGGGGCGGATCTACCTTGGGACCAAGGGGGCGTTGCCCCGCATAATTTTAGAAATTTTTTTTATATATACATGTAATTTTTCAAAATATTTTATATTTCTATGTAATTTTGAAAATTTATACTCATGGCCCCTACAAAATTTTGAAAAACTTTGATATGTACAAGTAATTTCATACAATTATTCCAAAGTTTTTTAAAACGTCAATATGTATATGTAATTGTATAAATTTAGCCTAACCTAAATTGCTTTTACCATTAGTTAACTTTACAAATTGCAGCATAGCTTGCGATCAATCATTATTGTCAAAAAAGTGATATACAAAAAAAAAAAAAAAAAAAAAAAAAAAAAAAAAATTATCAAAAAATATGAGTAAATAGACCCAAAAAGTTTCGCATCGAGGGTGTTGCCCCCGAACCCCCGTATAAGTCCACTACTATATACACGCCCTTTCTATCTTGGCCCCCACAACTATAAATTTCTAGGTCCACCACTGGGATGCTCGGCTGCAACTGCTAGCAACACCTATGGAAATTATTCGGTGTGGCTATGACACAATTTTATCTAATGATGTGATTTAGGCAATTATTGTCAAAGCAAATTGGCTATATATGTTGCAAATTGGGACTTATACACATAGCCAGTTTGCTTTTGGTAATAGTGGTAGCCTATGATTTAATGTCCTAATAATGTGAAGTTATGTAGACCCTATTTTTAGGTAGCTACATGATAAAAACATTCTCGCTCTACTTTTAGGGCATAAATTATTTAGTGAGTCTGTCACACTATATCATCACGTTGAATTGGTGTCACCCCTTAATCGTAACCATACAAATGCTCCATATTCTAGTGGAATCTAATAGTAATATTTTAAACAACAATACTAGGGGTACTAATAAATCTCACTAACACTCACACCACACTCTATCTCTCTCCTTGCGGGTCCCATAGTGCCACGTGGACCCTATAGTGCTACTAGGAAAGAGATAGAATATGGGTGTGACTGTTAGTGAAATTTGCTAGTGCCCCAAATATTACTCTATTTTAAATTGAGTGGTCACACTATATCAAATAATGAGATGGTATGACGGGCTTACTGAATAATTTGTTCTTTTTGTACGATGATGTTGTGTTACAAAAATACTGAATAATTCATGTGTTATCAAGGGCGTATCCAGGATAGTAGTTTGGGGTGGGCTAGAAATACATATAGCGTGGGGTTCACGGGAGTTCGGGGGCAGCGCCCCCGAAAATTTTTTTTTTTTGGGTCAAATTATGTTTATATTATGAATTTTAGCATCATAAATGTTATAGTTTACTTTTGCTTCTAGTCATTTTAAGAATTGGGAAAAGATATTTTGGGTTTATTTGTACTTGTTTTTTTGATTTTGCATCATAAATTGTATAGTCTAATTTGATTCTTATCGTTTTATAGTTTACATAAGCATTTAATAAATTACACCACAAGCAAAGAGAAAAAATTTTGGAAAAAAGGGAAAAGAAAATAAATGGCATGGAAATAATAAATATGGGCTAGATTAGAACATTTTTGAAATAACAAGCACATCATAAATATTAGCTGGATTAGAAGTTAGAACTGAGCTAAGACTAATGGATTGGGCTTGAATACAAAGTACTGCTATGCTGAACTAGGATTATGGACTGGGTTGAAGAATGATTAATGCTAGTGGACTGGGCATTTTGCTTTTTAAGTACAAAAAAAAAAAAAAAAAAAAGGAAGAAAAGTTGCACCACCAGGGATTCGAACCCTTGTCACCCACTTCCTTATCACCATCCACATCCACTGGGCTACTCAGCCCATGTGGTCTATATCATGTAGTAAAATAATTTTGTTTTGAACTTTACCCTGGGCTATAGCCCAGGTGAGCCCAGGGTTAGATACGCCCTTGTGGCCACGTTTGGATGGCAAAGGTGGGATTGGACAATTAGTCCTTTTTAAAAAATAGTCCCGGGACTACTAATACCACCTCCCCCATGGTATAACTTAGTCCCCCATATGGGGGACTATTCTTTTAAAATGGACAATTAGTCCTGTGCTCTATAGCGATGCCAAACGCCGGACTATTTGATTAAAATGGACTATTAGTCCAATCCCCCTCTATCCCCTCTTTAGTCCTGCGAAACAAACGAGGCCTGTGTGTTATGCGTAGTGGTTACGTAGCGTAGTGGTTACGTACCAATTTTGGAACGTATAGGCACATAGTGCTTTCTTTAATGTTTCACTTGTACATGTAAAAGTTGAAAGTTGTACTAAAGCAGAATAAGGAAAAAAAAAAATATTCACTAAAATGGTTGAGGAGGGTGGGGTTCATGAGCCAATAACTTTCAAGTTCAATATTGTATGTTCTCATCTCAGTTTGAAAGGGAAAAAATGTGTTTGATGACTAGTTTTTCAAAAAATGTGAACTACATTAAAATGTATCTTTGAAATAGGATGATCGAGGGCAATTGTATAAAATCTCAATGCATGCACTTTAGTTCATACAATTTATATTGGCCTCTACCTGAAGAGAAAATATTTATTGCAATTGTTATTTTGTTGACATGGTATAACAATTAAATTTGAACCCTTTATTTATCCATCTACATCCCCTATTTTCAGGGAAAATCTCATCCACATAAGCACAAATCTCAAATCTGTGAGTATGTTATTTTGTTGACGTGGTATCCCCATTGCATTGAATATTTACTCCTAACTGAGAGGACTCCATCCTAGGGGTGAAAACGGTTAAGTTCGGTGCAATTATAGTCAAACCGGTCAATTTCCATTCGTTCGATTTAGTGTAAATTTTCGGTTCAACTCAATTTTTACACTGCATGAAACTTTTGAGAACCGAACCAAACCGATCAATTCGATTGGCTCGATCGATTTTGTTATACCCATACTCCATCCCATCTATGTTGAACCAGAAGGGGTATATATATATATATATATATAAGTGCTTAAAACAAATCCTAGCACTTGAAATGCTATAATAGAAGTTGTTGTGCGAATATATCCCAAGGAGCTTGAAATTGAATCTAGAAGGATTCAAGACAGAACCAAGAGAAAACAACAGTGAGAAACAATCATAAGCATCTAAACAAAACAAATGATATATATACGTGGTTCACCCAAAACCTGGATACTCTACAACAAAAGGAGGTAACAAAGTTTCACTGTAAATTAATCGAAGATTATGTTGCTCTCAACTCTCTTCTCACAACCCTCTAGTTTTTCACTACTTAGTCCTTACCCCATATTCATTTGATATGTACAAAAATATTCAGTGAAAGCAAAGGCTCTGCTCCTACCTAACCCAAGCGATACGCTCGGTATTATCAAGTCTCGGTCAACTAGTCGAGAACGATGTACGGGCTCGGCTCGTAACGGGCATAGCCCAGCCACGTCCAATGACGTGATCCAAGATGTTCCAGATAGTTTCCTATACAAGTTAGAAGACTAATGGAAATTGTAAATTGTTTCCTAATCCAATTAGGAAACTCTCACAATTTGTGCTAATCAATCCCAATCAAATTGTATTATCGAATTAGTTAACTTACCTTGTATGAGGAGGTTTCTTATACTACAAAAGAGACCCCTCACCCTCATAAAAGGGGATCGCACACTTCTCTTACGTATATACACTCACCTGGCCGGTCTCTGGTAGTTCCATCCCCATTGTTGGTTCACCAAAGACCCCCGGTGATTCGATATTATAGTGTACGTGCTCCGACACACACATGGACATAGGTCTCTTAATTAACAGGGCCGAACCACATACAATTTCTCTTATCTAACTCTTCTTATCTTTTACCCAATATTTGACATCATCAGCTTGGCGCCGTCTGTGGGAAAGACATTTTTTCCTCCAAAACAAATCTCTTACTTGATAGTCATGCCTCCGAAGAAGAATAAGAAGACTGCTCAGCTAACGGATCAGGGGAATTTGCCGGTCGCGTAACTGGCGACTCCCATGACTCCAGAGCAGATCACTGCGGCTCTGGCTCAGCTTCTGGAAGGTTAGTGTCAAGCCTAAAATCGAGGCTCTGCTGGCCCAACAAAATAAGCCCCCGCAGACTACGGATTAGCTCGGGAACAATAAGCCTGGTCGGGTCCCTAGGCAGGCCCGACGACGTGCCCGAACTCCACCAGCATCCCTCCAGGCTGTGGGACAGTTCGGGAACGATGAGAGTAGTCGAGGTCCCATACGAACCCAGCAACATGCTCGGGCCAACTCGAACTGCACAGGGGACGCCAGAGAGATCATCAATGATAGGCACGCAGTCAAAGGAGAAGGATAAGAGCGATTGACCCAGGAATCAGCCCGCCCACTCGGCCAGGAGCTTAGGCATACGATTAACCGGAGTCAAAGTCGGGACCTATCACTGAGGATAGCGCACTTCGAAGAAGAAGCCTTTTTTTCTGACCTGAACTACCATACTTATACTGGACGAGACACCGGTCGGGAAGATGTGGAAGCTTGCATCAATGACTTGGAAAAATGGATCGAGAAGTTAGGCCAAAAATCAAGTCGCAATTATGCCAATACAGAGACTCAGTCACCGTTCACCGATCGGGTTACAAGATTTGTGGTACCACAGAAATTCAAACAGCCTCATCTCGACTCTTACAACCGGTCGGGAAGTCCGGTCGACCATGTCCGGACCTACAAGGCTTAGATGGCACTGGCGACCAACGCTAATGAGGTACTCTGTTTGGCCTTTCCCAGCACTCAAAGGGCCAGCCGCACAGTGGTTCCACTCACTTAAGCCCTGATCAGTTGGTGACTTCAAGGAACTCTGTAGGCTCTTCATCAGCCAGACATCCAGCTGCTAAATGTCAAACGGCAAAAGGGAGAGTCCTTGAAGGATTACGTCGACTGGTTTAACCAGCAAAAGCTTCAGATTCATGACCTGAATGAGATGGTCGCAATCACAACCTTCTACTCGGGAGTTCAAAATATCAAGCACCACGTTGTTCCACTGATAACCTTGGTTGAACTCTCGGAGAGGGTCGGGAAATACATCGACACCGAGGAGTTCCTGAAGTCCAAATGGTCAAACTTGAATAAAGACGATTCCCAAAGGGTCAAACAAAAATGGGAGGCCTCTGAAAATAGCTTGAGAAAGAAGCAAAAATAGGATCACCAACGAGGTGGTCAGGATTAGACCTCGATCGCCTTCATGCCACTTTTCTAGCCCATCCAAGAGGTCATGGTAGCTGCTGAGGCTCAGAAGCTGCTTAAAAAGTCCACCAAGTTGAAGTACCCTCCCAAGAAGAGGAATTGGGACAAGTATTGCTGGTACTACAAAGATCACTGCTATGATACCAAGGACTACTTCAAGCTTAAAATTGCCATTGAAAAGCTCATTGAGTAGGGTTATCTAGCCAAGTTCATCATAATAGACAGACGATCGCGACCAGATACTTGGGCTCCCGAGCAACAGCAGCCCCCGACCACATTAACGTGGTCTCCGGAGGATTATCAAGCGGGGAAGACTCATAGTCGACTAGGAAGACGCATGCTCGGGCATCCCGAGCGGATGTCCTGTAAGTCCAACCAGCCAACTCCACACCAATCGATATCCTGACTTTCTCGTTCGACGATGTCCGGGATCTGCACTACCCCCATGATGATCCACTAGTGGTAACACTTTCTATAGCCAATTACATGGTGAAGAGGGTGCTCATGGACACTAGTAGCTCCTCTGATATACTATTTGCCTCAGCCTTTGATCAGTTCGAGATATCAAGGGACCGGCTACAACTAGTGGCCACTCCCTTAGTGGGGTTCAACGGATCCAGCACACAACCGCTCGGTATTGTCGAGCTGCCAGTTCTAATGGGGACCTCTCCACAGCAGACCTCCATGCTCGTAAACTTTGTGGTAGTAGAGGCCTCGTCCCCTTACAACGTCATCCTTAGGAGACTGACGCACAACAAGGTCAGAGCGATTGTGTCAACTTACAACCTGATCGTAAAGTTCCCGACCTCGTAGGGTCCTAGAATTCTAAAGGGAGATCAAGCCACTGCCCGGAGCTATTATGTCAGTTCCCTGTGCAAAGAGGCGATTTCAAAAGCGCTAAACATTCAGGAGATAGACCCAAGGGACTCTAGGGAGTGAGTCAACCCAATTGAACTCAGTCAAGTGGTGTTAGATGCCCAGTTTCCCGACCGATCCATCAGTGTCAGCACTCTCCTAGAACTAGATCTTAGAGAGAAGCTAATCTAGTTCTTGAGATAGAACCAAGACGTCTTCGCCTGGAGCCATGAGGACATGCTTGGAATTGATCCCTGGGTCATGTCTCATCGACTCAATGTTGATTCAAGCTACTGCCCGGTTAAACAAAAGAGGAGAGGAATGGCCCCCGAAAGGCAGGAAGCAGTATGTAAGGAGGTCGGAAAGCATAATCAGTCTGCGAAGTTCACTACCCCGACTGGTTGGCAAACGTTATTCTGGTCAAGAAAAGCAATAAAAAGTGGAGGTTGTGTATGGACTTTACCGATCTAAACAAGGCATATCCCAAGGATTGCTACCCACTACTACGGATAGATCTCCTGGTAGACACAACGGCGGGCCACTCACTGCTCTTATTTATGGATGCATACTCTGGGTATAATCAGATTCGCATGTACCCAGATCATCACTGATCAAGGAACCTACCGCTACAAGGTGATGCCCTTCAACCTCAAGAACACTGGGGCAACTTATCAGTGCTTCGTCAACCATATATTCTAAGATTTGGTCGAGAAGATAATGGAGGTGTACGTTGACGACGTCCTGGTCAATACCCGGAAAGAGTCTGACCATCTCGACCACTTGGCCGAGGCCTTTAGCATCTTAAGAAAATTCTGGATGAGGTTGAACCCGGCTAAGTGCATATTCAGAGTCTCGTCCGGCAAGTTCTTGGGACATCTAGTCAGTAGGCAGGGAATTGAAGCCAACCCGGAGAAGATCCAAGCAATCATCAACATGCGGTCACCCAGATCAAGCAAGGAGGTTCAAAGACTGGTAAGGCAAGTGGTAGAATTGAATAGATTCGTATCCCGAGCTATCGACCGGTGTCTACCGTTCTTCAAGATCTTCCGCAAAGCCTTTGAGTGGTCAAAAAAGTGTGAGAAGGCATTTCAAGAACTCAAGAAGTATCTAATGTCGCCTTCTCTGCTCTAAACGCCCGTACCAAAGGAAGAGTTATTTCTTTACTTAGAGGTATCACCTTCAGCGGTAAGCTCGACACTGATCAGAGAGGAGCACAGGATACAGTAACCACTTTACTACACAAGTCTGGCTCTCCAGGGTGCGGAAAGTTGATACTCCTACATAGAGAAGCTCGCCTTTGCACTCATCACCTCGACTCGGCAACTCTGCCCGTATTTCTAAGCCCATGTCATAGTGGTTCTCATAGATCATCCTTTGCACAGGATTTTGTGCTAGCCTGAAACATTCAAGAGGCTCATGAAGTGGGCGTTAGTGTTAGAAGAGTTCGAGGTAGTTTACAAACCCCGAACAGCAATCAAGGGGCAGGCGATCGCAAGTTTTCTTCTAGAGTTCACCTATCCGAAAGATCCAATCGAGGAGTTCAACCCGCCCGAATTACCGCTCGAGCTACAGCCTGACTCCCCGACCTGGATACTCTATGTGGATGGGTCTTCTAATAAGCAGTGCAGCGGGGCAGGGATCATCCTGGCCATACCCAACGGGATCCAGCTTGAGTACGCCTAAAGGTTTGGGTTATAGGCTTCCAATAATGAAGCCGAGTATGAGGCCCTGTTGGTCGGGCTGTAGTTGGCTACCTTGATAGGTGCGCAACAAGTCTAAGTATACAGTGACTCCCAGCTAATTGTCAATCAAGTCTGGCAGGAGTATGAAGCTCGAGAAGATAACATGGCGGTCTAGTTGGCCTTTGTCAGGGCAGTTGCTAGCAAACTCAAAGGGTTTTCTATCACGCAAATCCCAAGGGAAGAGAACATCGGGTCGATCGGTTGGCATGCCTTGCATCATCCTCCGAGTTGGACTTACCCAGGATAAGGGTAGAATACTCACCCGAACCCAGTGTGTCCTACTCAGAAGGTATAGAGGTCAACCCGGTCGATTTAGGGCCCAATTGGATGGATCCGATCACGATGTTTCTCACAATCGGAAGCCTATCGACCGGGAAGGATGAAGCCCGATGGGTGAAATACTGAGCGGCTAGGTACCACCTCATTGATGGTGTACTTTACAAGAGGGGATTTTCTGTCCCCTACCTCCGATGCATCCACCCTACCTAGGTCTAGGAAATCTTGTACGAAATCCACGAAGAAGTGTGTGGAGGCCACATTGGAGGCCGGGCACTCTCTCGCAAGGCACTATTGTAAGGATATTATTAGCCTACAATGGCCCAGGATTCCCGAGATTATGTCAAGCGATGTGACAAGTGCCAAAGGCATGCAAACATGGTCAACCGCCCGGTAGAGCCCCAAACTCCAATCCTCAGTCATGGTCGTTTGCTCTGTAGGGCATCGACATAGTTGGGTACTTCCCATAACAAAAGGTCAGGTCAATTTTGCCATCATCGCGGTGGACTACTTTACCAAGTAGGTAGAAGCCGAGCCCTTGGCAACAATAACCGAGAAGAAAATGGAAAGTTTTGTTGAGAAAAACATCCTCAACAGGTTCGACGTGCCTCGGGTACTAGTCAGCGACAATGGAACAGTTTGACACACCAATGTTTAAGTAGTTTTGTTCAGGCTATGAGATATCAAATCACTACTCTTCTCCCGAGCATCCTCAAGCCAATGGCCAAGCCGAGGTAACAAATTAAACGATTCTGTAGTCCATTAAAAACCAGGCTCAAAAAAACTAAAGGACTTTGGGCAAAGGAGCTATCGACCCTTATGTGGGCCTATCGTACTACTTCCCAAGTCGCAACAGGTGAGACCCTATTCTCACTCACCTATGGCTTTGAGGCAGTAGTCCCCACAGAGCTCGGACTACCAACTTACCGGGTGGCAAACTACAGTGAGCAAGGCAACGATGAAGCCCTCAGAGGAGAACTCGACTTGATAAAAGAAAAAAGGGATCAGGCATACCTAAAAGTGGCAGCATACAAACAAAGGACCTTCCTGTATTCAATAGCAAGGTAAAGCACTGTAGTTTCCAAGTGGGAGACCTTGTCCTCAAAGCAGTAAATCAGTCCACTAAAACCTGAGCCACAAAAAGCTTGGACCAAACTGGGAAGGCCCATATAGGGTTACCTGGGTCAACCGAACAAGAACATACTAGTTACAGATGCTAGAGAGACAGGACTTGTCACACCTGTAGAACGTGGAAAATTGTGGGCTACTATTGGTTAGGGACTTATGTTTTCTTTAAACAAAGTTGTAGCTTTTCTTGAGCATCATAGTATTTTTTCAGATTGAATAAAGATTCTTTCTCGCAAACAATGTTCCCTAACAGTATTTCACAAAACAAAAAAAAAAAGAGACCTCAAAAATACACCTGAGGCACTGAAAGACCTCGAGAACACACTCGAGGCATCAAAAGCCCCCGGGAACACGCCCCTGGCACCAAAGACCTTGGGATCACACTTGAGGCATTAAAAAGACCCTGGAATCACACCCGAGGCACCAGTCTGTTTAGGTCCATAACCTGCGATAGGTACAAAACCCCCTAGGTGGTTGATAATAGCTAACTAAAAAGACCCTGAAACTACCAACGTTTTAGGTCAGCTGCCTACATTCATCATTATAGAGGTGAAAAGTGCATATTCATAACATATTTCATGCACTTTTATGCATGCTTTTATCCCTAAGTCCCTAGATTTAGATGCTATCAATGATTAAGTGTTATCTATGATGTTGAGACTCAAACATGTGTTTTTACACTATTTTATAAGTCATGGAAAGCAATCGTTGAATAAAAAGTGATTCTGGTGGAGAAAAAAATAGAAGTAGCTGAGAAAACGCCATTTTTGACATTGAAGACTTCAGATTTGGAAGATTTTCCAAGAAGTATAAAATGTAGATCTATAAGTTACGGTCGCGTGGCTATAAATTGGAGGTCAATCTGAGGTCTGAGTGAAGAGATATGGCCATTCTCCCATCGGTGCACAGAGTTGTCAAAATCAGAGAGTTCAAGCCCTTGAAGTCACTGACGTGCAAAAGTAGATATGCAAGTATAAGATATTAAACAATGATTCCAACAATATGTACTTTCAAGACATACCTTCATAACTTCAGTAGACATTGGATTACACTCTCTTAACCTCAAGTTTCAAAGAAAGCTAGTTAAACAAGAAATAATGCAACGTTGAACAATATTAAGAACAATATTAAGAAAACATATAAGAAAACGTGCTTTATTTATTATTACTACTACTAGAATTAAGGTTTTTTTTACAACGATTGAAAGAAATAACGAATAAACGAAATGAAAACAAATGAAACTACTAAAACTAAAACTACGAAAACTATTAATGACACAAACAAAAAGTAAATAAATAAATGACTATTCCTAAAATACAAAAGATCCATAATACTCCCCCAATCCTAGTCACTGCATGTCCCTATGCAGTGGGAACATAACAATGACATGGATATATGCCTCAGTGAAGACCAGCACGTCCACTCCACGGAAGGCATCTGATGGAGGTGCCACATCAGCGTGGATATACCAGTCAATCAACTCCCACTCTGGATGCTTAGCTGGATCAAACAGCGACTCTAACTCCTCGTCCTCATCTGTAGTGCTACCTAGCCCAAATCGACCTCATCATCCTCAGGACCGGCATAAGGTGCAAAAATAGAGGCTATGTCCTTAGGAGACCAATCAAGATGTCCCGGACGTTGTCGAACAACGTCCGGCATGTAGTCAGGTAGATCCCTATAAGGGTAGGTAACCTCGGGTGTAGGGACAATGGTCGTAATAGGCTCAACTGAATGAATAAGATCTAGACTCGGGATAGCTCCTTTATCATCCTCGGCCTCATCGTCATCGGTCTAGTAATCGGCCGAATCCGATGAAGAAGAAGACTCAGAGGAAGTAGGTGGGGCACCATAAGGACCATCAAGAGCTGTGGGATCATCGCCAAAGAGGTTGTCCTCGTCCAAAGAATCAGAACAACTAGTAAGGGGGACACGAGGATGACAAAGAGACCAACCGGGACGACCGATTGGACCGTAAGGTTTGGCTACCCTAGGACTCGGCGAGGTATCATCGGTGGACAAACTAGAGTCAGAATGACGACTCAACCCACTTGAGGACCTATCGGGTGAAGAAGGAGGAGATAGAGGATGGTCCATAGTACTAGGATGAAAATTAAATCTAAGGATTGAGGTAAGCTATATGGATTAATTGAAACTATAAAACCTGAAACAAAATAAATCACATTGAAACCTTATTAGTTTTAGTTATCAGAGTAAGAAACAAAATTAACGTTATTGATTACCGAGAATGTATAGCATGAATGAGTAAAATTTTAACTTATGCGACTTAGTTTGAATCTCAATGAAATTTTTGCATAACTTCCCCCAAACCTGAACCTTATTGATTCCTAGATAGTGCAATGGGATTGGATTTGCTCTTGATTAATAATTTCTATTAAGGTTGCATAAGTTAATAATTCAAAACATTATGTAAATGACTATGGATGTGAAAGCATAACCAATAAGCAGTAACGTTAACTGTGCGACTAATATCAGTTTCATGAATATAACCAAACCACAAAGAAAAGAAAAAGTGCGAAAATAAATAATACAGACCCAAATGAGAAAATGAAAAGAAATACAAAAATTAACTAAGTCGGTCGACACCGGGTACATCAGTATCCTAATAATAAACAGAAAAAGTAACTGAAAGTAAAAGCAAAGAATATACAGGCCAATGTCTGATAATATCCATACCCACCCACAAAATACAAGAAAAGATAAAATATGTCCAATCATCCAACCATACCCACCCTAGTCGTCATCGCCCTCTACTAATACTAGTTCCAACCTTGTATTCCCCTGCCTAGTATCACCATCACCATCTCCATCGCCATCGCTCCCATCACCACATCACCTCCTTCGTCACCAGCCTCCTCCTCCTCCTCGCCAACCTCATCAGTAACGAACTACGCTGGCCACGGAAATGCAGACGGGTATGTAGCCTTTCCCTGGGCTAAGATGTCCTCCAGCTAATCGGGATGTGCTAGCTGGAAATAAGAGAGCATATAGGATTGCAGCCTGAGGGTCTCGTCGCGAAAGGCACACACGTCACCATAAGTCCAAGCATAAGGTGTATCCTCTGGTGGAGGTGGACGTTGTGCCTCTCGCTCCCGTCACTCCTGGGCCTGGTCCTGGTCCCAAGCCCTCCCTCAATATCTAAGCGATCCAGACTCAACTTTATTGGCAAAAGCAAACTCTGGGATACATCTATCTACGGGCTCGTCGGTAGGTATCGAAAAGGCTTTGGACCGAAAGATTGCTATGATGGTCCGAGGGTAAGGCAAGAGGAGTTTGGAATCGGTGGTGTGGTCAATGGTATAGCTAGCAATACGCATGCCCTCCATAATAATAAGGCCTGGGTGAAACCAGTCGTCGCGGTAGATAGCGTGGAGGGCATGGTGGATCTCTTTAGTTCTATCCTGTTCATGGCCAAGGGGGTAAAGGTTTTGTTTAAAGACATGGTCGATAAACCACATCTACCGAGGCATCTGATATCGATGTATGGTTTGCCCCGAGCCAGTGCGACCGCCGCACATATCCTGGGTGATATGGGTGAAGTGGTGTAGTTTAGAGAGAACGTTAAGTTTGGAGAGGACCTAGTAAGAGTGGGAGGGAAGCTAGAGGGCATCGACGATGTTATTAGGATTAATTGTGATTATGTGGCCGTCCAAGGTGGTGCTAAGATAAGCGTGTTGGCTCAGGGATTGTTTATGGTCTCGCAGGTTTTGGTAAAATAGGCGGACTAGGCGTGGATAGCTAATCAAGTTAGGGTTTCTAAAGAAGAGTGGTAGGGCTAGTTTTCAGTCAATTAAGGTGTTGTGGCCCTACCTTGCATCAACATCGGACGCGAAGAAATCAGCGTCGATGGCAGTCTCATAGTTTAGGCCTCTGTTTGTGTATTTGGGTGAAAGGTCATTAGGGTTAGGGTCGTTTGGTGGAGGGTCAGTTTGTTTTTCTTTTCCTTTAGATTTCTTTTGCAGCGGTTAGGAACTAGACACTGATTTGATGGTTCTTTTGGTCATTGTTTAGAAGCGGGTGTGTGGTAAAAGAAAATATTTGGAAATGTTCGCTTTGTTTTAGCAAGGCCCAGAAAAAGAAAAAGGTAAAGAGAGGAGAGGGAAAGGTCACTTGCAAAGAAGAAATCCTGGCAAGAGATACAATCAACTCATCATCCCGACAAGGGCACACACATTGCAGCAAGTCACGGGGTACTTGCCGCGTGTTTAGAAACATTGTAAAAAGATAAATAGGATAGTGACGCATATGCTGAAACAATAATTTGATATGCATTGTAAGATAGTCAAGAGTTTGTGTTAAGTCATTGATATTCCTTGCTTTCAATATAAAAAATTTAGAAACGTATTAAAGAATTTCGACAATCGATCTCCATTTATACGTATGATCATTTTAAAAGCTCATATGCAAATGTGATTCGTTATCAAATACAGGGTGATGAGTGTGTTTATTATAGAAGGTTGGGGAGTTCAACAAACATATGTAACAAGCATCATCTAAAATAAACCCTTAATCTAACACATGTTCGTGTAACTGACTGAATTTCAAAAATTTAAAAGCTAGCCTAAATTTGAACACAATCGAGGGGGGGGGGGGGTTTGTTAAGCTACGTGTCAAATTATTCACTCTAGAAACGTGTTTGCTTTAATTTGACAACCATTAAGCTTTACTCTATTAGTTTTAAACTAAAGCACTTGTGACGATTTCATTTACTCAAGCTAATACTATCTGGATCTTAATGAATATGGGTTGAATTCAAGGTTCAATGCAAATCACTGTGCATTACTCAATCAAGGTCAACAATTAGGTTTAGTGTTATAATGTCGTGAATGTGTAGCAACTATGTATATATTTAGAAACCACTGTGCATCAATACCTCAGGGGGGGGGGGGGGGGGGGGGAGAGAGAATGAAGACTCTCACCAAGGTTGGGGTTAGTGACTCAAATAAAAGGGGGACAAGAAAATTGCATGTGCATATATCTATATGTGTCTATGTATCCATATATATATATACCTACATACAGACAGAAGGAAGTATATATATGACCCCAAGATCTCTGTATGCTTAACCACATGTGTGCATAATTCGTAATGGTAGTTGTGTCACCCTAACTAAGGTAAACCCTAGAACTGATCAGTGTGGTTGTCTGCCTAGATAAATTTATAAATCGATATATATATATATATATATATGTGTATATATATATATGTGTGTGTAGAGAAGGAAATCCTCCCAAATCACAAACCCTAAATCCACATAGGTTAGGGTTAATACTATGAGTGTGTATGTGAATCCAAGTGTGAATCCAAATATCTATATATATATCTATCACTAAATCTAAATATGTATCTGTACATATATATATATGTATGAATGTACCTGTATATAAAGAGAGAGAAAACGACGACAGAATTAAGCCACGATTTGCTGCGGTAGTGGTGTTGCTGCGGCAGTGCCTGGTGGTGGCCGGTGGTGTTGTGGTCGGCGATGTGGTCATCGGTGGTAAGCAGTGGTTGAATGGTGATGTGGTGGTTGATTAGCGGATATAGGGGGATGGAAAGAAGATGAGAGATCTGAGAGAGAGAGAGAGAGAGAGAGAGAGAGAGATAAGAGAGAGATCTGAGAAAAAATTAGGGCTTGGCCCTATTTATAAGAAAGTTTTCAATTTTTTTTTAAGTCACAAACTCTCGCAGCGACCTTTCGCGTGAGCAGGCCACGCGCGCGAGATATTTTTTTTCTCTTTTTCTCACATGTTTTCTTATATAGGGGTTTAAATGATCAAAATATCGTCTGTTGGGTATTCAAAAACTCAAACATTGGCCCTAAAACTCCTAAAAAATGCACAAACTAAAGAAAACTCTATCAAATGCTTGGGTTGCCTCCCAAGAAGCGTTAAGTTTTACGTCGTTAGCTCGACCAATGCAAATGCTCAGTTGAAATAGATCGGATCTACCAGATCTATGGATTCAATCCCTCTTTCATCTGTGTCTTCAGACTGGTACAGCTTAAGCCGTTGGCCATTTACCTTAAAAGGTGTTCCGCCATTTGTTTCTTGTATTTCTATTGCTCCATGCAGGAACACATGCGTTATTATGAACGGGCCATCCCATTAGGAACGTAGCTTACCCGGGAATAACCTCAATTTTGAATTAAATAACCATACGTGTTGTCCAACCTCAAAATTTTTTCTTATAATCATTTTGTCATGAAAAGTTTTCAATCGTTCTTTGTATATCTTTGCGTTCTCATACGCCTCTTCTCTTAATTCCTCAAGTTCTTGTATTTAAAGTTTACGATGGCATCCTGCCGCTCTTATATCTTGGTTAAGCGATTTTACGGCCTAATAAGATCTATGTTCAAGTTCCACCGGTAAGTGGCACGTTATTCCAAATACTAATTGCAAAGCGGGGGTATTTGTAAAATACAACCGCGCTAAAAGGAAGAATTGTATTAGTTTTTATCATAACTTCCCGTTTTATCTGCAATTTGCATTGCAAGGCTAATTTTCATACAATATGATTAATCTATGATAAGTTGTATTGTTTTAGCTGTTGTTTGTGCAGATCACTGCTGTGTGGACTAAACAGATGAACATCAGGATAAATGGAATGCTGGAATGAAAACAAGAGAAGTCAAAGCTGAAATTTGGAGTTCGATCGATCTAACCCAGTTCGATCGATCGAGCGTTCGATCGCTTAAAGAGTGTTGAAGCGCTTGAGGCTTAAGGGTTCGATCGATCGAGAGCAGTTCGATCGATCGAACGTGGTATTTCCAGTAACATTCGTGTGCGCAACAGATGCGGGTTTTTAACCCTAGTTTTTTAGGTTTCTTATATATATGTGTATTGTATACGTCCTGAAGGACGCCTACATTTGATTTTGATAGTTTTAGAGAGAGAGATAGAGGTTTTGTGTTGTTTTTTTTGTAGGTTTTTCATTGAAGTTTACTTTGTGCAGTGGATTTCTGTAGTTTAATACAAGTATTCTGCTTTCCAGGTTATTTATATACTGTCCATTTACATTCTGCACTTTGTAGTCGTAGTGTAATCGTTCATCTCGTAGTAGTACATGCTAAATACTTTCAAAACCATAGTTTTTATAGTTTCTATGAAAAACTCGCAACCAAACAAGGCTTTAATGTTTTCTTACGTTAAATATCAATCTGTGACACTCCAGACGATGTCTGAGTAGTCCCAGGTTGGGAGAACACGATGAAACAGTGATCTCCAGCTTCTGCCATGCAGCAGAATAATCGCTGTGTTCGATCGATCGGAGTTAGTTCGATCGATCGAACCAGAGACAGTCAAGCGATCGAAGCCATTTCGATCGATTGAGGGATGAAGGTCTTCGATCGATCGAAAGCGCATCGATCGATCGAACTCCCTGATTCTTGAGGATGTTCCCCGCAGTATTCCAGGACCTTTTGTTTTTAGATTTGTTATCATTCTATCCCAAAAAATGCTCAGTTTGTCAAAACAGTTTTTAAAACTAAGGCCCTAAGGCATTTTCTTTCAATACATTTTGCAAACCACCTTCAATGCTAACACCATTGAGAGTGCGAGTCTTAACTATTGGATTAAACCGCTTTCACGTATTTTAACTTAACTGTGATGATATGGTCCCGGTCATGAAAGGGCCATGGATTCTCTATCTTTAGAGGAATACGGAAAATTGTGGGTAATGTACTCCTTTGTGCTTCAAGGCAAATGCATGGTAGATAGCTAGATTACTGTGGATTCGTGTAATCCCAACACTTTCTTCTTAAAGTCAAACATCCTAATTTAGAGCACTGTTTTAACTAGCTAGTTAGATTGTTAATTTAATCTTAATTATCTTCATTAGTAATCTTAGTTTGTGGAATTTTGTGTTCCGCACCATCGTTTAATTTTATTCAGTTATTTTGCTTTCTTTTTGAGGATAGTCTAATTCAATAGGTCAACACCTTACCTGTGGGATTGACCTGGTCTTACCAGTTACTACTTGCACGTCCACCTACACTTGGGTGTTGCACAAGAGCGCACAAGATTTTTCACGTGTCACTAATCGGTATGGAGACATTCCAATAAGAGTTTTATAAATTGTTCGATATGCCAAAAGCGCATCGCTCAGTCGTTGTGACCAATCTTTGCAATCTGGACGCATCGTTTTTTCCAGTATACTTTTTACTTCTCTATTCGAAACTTCAACTTGGCCTTGGGTTTGAGGATGGTACGCGGTTCCTACCTTATGAGTGACGGAATATTTTTGGACGAGGGCCTCAAAATGACGATTACAGAAATGTTTTCCCCCATCGCTTATAATAGCTGTGGCATACTAAAACGACATACTATATTATCTTTAATAAAAGAAACCACAACTTTATGGTCGTTGGTTCTCATCGCCATTGCCTCCACCCACTTAGAAACATAGTCGACTGCGACTAGAATGTATTCGAAACCACAGGATGACGGAAACAAACCCATAAAGTCGATGCCCCATACGTCAAATATTTCAATAATAAGGATCAGAGTAAGAGGCATCGTATTGCGACGGGACATAGTACCTGTGTTGTTGACAATGTACACACTTTAGACAAAATTCATGTGCGTCCTTAAACAGGGTTGGCCAATATAACCCACTTTGGAGGACTTTAGCAGCCATACGACGGCCACCAAAGTGTCCTCCGCATTCTAAAGAGTGATAAAAGTTTAAAATAGAGTTGAACTCACTCTCCGGAACACAACGTCGTATGATTTAATCAGAATAGTGTTTGAATAAAAGTGGGTCGTCCCAGTAGTAGTGTTTGATTTGTGAAAAGAAACGATCTTTATCTTAGCTAGACCAAGTATGAGGGGTAAATCCCGTAGCTAAGAAGTTTATAATGTCGCTGAACCACAGACGTTTCATGGCGGCTAGAGCAAATATTGTTCGTCCGAAAACGAATCTTGGAGAGGGGTAATATCGTTAGAATCGTCAAAGATTCGTGACAGGTGATCGGCAACAACATTTTCACAACCCTTTTTATCTCTTATTTCGTAATCAAACTCCTGAAGGAGTAAGATCCAGTGAATTAGACGAGGTTTAGTTTCTTTCCTATTCAAAAGATGACGCAAAGCGGCGTGATCAGTATAAACAATAACTTTTGACCCTAAAAGATATGAACAGAACTTGTCAAGGGCAAGCACGACCACTAGCAATTGTTTTTCAGTAGTCATATAGTTCAATTACGCATCATTAAGAGTTGTACTCGCATAATATATCACGTAAGGAACTTTATTAACTTTCTGCCCTAGAACGGCTCCAACGGCGTAATCGGAAGCATTGCACATCAGTTCAAACGGAAGTGACCAATCAGGGGATTGGATCTTTGGAGCCGTGGAAAGTAGAGATCCTAATGTTTCAAATTCCCTAAGACATTCATTATCAAAGACGAACAGGACATCCTTGGCGAGCAGATTGCACAAGGGTCTTGAAATGATCTATGCTTATTGATCTATGCTTGCTGTGCTTGTTTAGATCTATTTTGACTGTAGTGTGCTCAATGATCTATGCTTGCTGTGCTTGTTTAGATTATTTACATGTAATGGTGCTTAAATTGAATTGTCCTATCAAGTATCCGAATAGTCCATGCCTAGATTAGACGGATTATACCACAACCCTAGTTTAGTGTGGGATAATTCGTGCTAACCGAAGATGGAGTATGTTGGTGCTTGAACCATAGCTATTTTCTTGACGGAGGAATTGGGCTTGTAGCTACAATTCCCCATTATTATCCAACTTAATAAGCTAAAGTAATTTGTAAATACCCTTATTATGAAACTAGTGGTGGATTTGCAATCCTAGGTTCCTTAAACTTATTATAAAAACAAATATTTAATTGCTTTCATAATTTAGATTTACTTTTATTGTTATTTGTTTAATTCAAATTAAATCCAAAATCCGTTTTTCTTAATTAACTAAATTTAGGTTTTAAAAATTAAAGTGCGTAGTATTCAATCTCTGTGGATTCGACCTTTACTTCCACACTGCAAATCTTTTGAAAGTAAAGTATAAGTTAAGCAAACTTTTATATCTTGATTTTGATGAGATCAATTTTTGGCGCCGTTGCCGGGGATTGCATTACTACCTTTAGTTTTATAATCTTAGTTTAGTTAATTCGTAAATATTAGATTAGGTTTTTTCCTTTTCTTATTTTTCGTTTTTGTTTTAAGTTACTAACTTTTCTTTTATTTTTGTAATTTCTTAGGAACTCAAAATTCTACCATTTCGAGTGGAGCAGCTGTGCACGTCAAAGGAGCTTACGCAGAAAAATAATAATAAATAAAATTCAAGTAAATCGCTTTCTTTGAAACTTCGCATCAAATCACTGTAAGTCAGGGCGCTGAGACGCAATTACTTGTAGGTTAGTTGTGGAATGAGCACTGCATTAGCTAGGAAACTCGGGGCGCTGGGCTTTGACGCGAATCACTGCATAAGGATAATTACATGCATCATAGTAGTACTGTGTGCTTGCCTGTTGTCTGATTTGCGTGATTATTTTTTTATTTGTTGAGTCAATCCTTATTTTAATTTCTTTTCTTTTTAGTTTATGTTTGGTACGCATTCAAGTAAACCTGAATTATTTTCTATCGATCCTGAACTTGAACATACCCTTAGAGTCAGTCGGACTCCAAAACCGTCGTCGTTATTTCAGGCCGAAATTCAAAGTACCCTTAAAAGGTTAAGGAAAACTCGATTTATTAACATAAAACCTATTCCAATGGCCCACGGCAAAAACAACGTAATTAACGGAAATAATCCTGATATACCTCCACCTCATTCGCTTAAAGATTACTTTATTCCGACGACTTACATGCCACAAACATGTATTGATTTACCGGAGGTGTCGGCTTCTCACTTTGAGATAAAGTCATCAACCATCTTGCTACTTCCTTCTTTTCACGGCCGCATTAATGAAGACCCTTATCAACACTTGGGAGATTTTCAAGATATATGTTCTACTTTAAAAATTCAAAATCTCACTGATGAAAAATTAAAATTGCGGCTCTTTCCATTCTCTTTAAAAAGATAAAGCTAAATACTGACTCCAATCTTTGGAGCCAAACACAATTAGAACATGGGAAACCTTACACACCACATTTTTACAAAAAAAATTTCCTATTATGCGTACAAATCAGATAAGGAAATCCATAACAAACTTTGTGATGCAAGATGGGAAAACGCTTTATGATACTTGGGAAAAGTTTAAAGAATTATTACGCTCATGCCCACATCATCAGGTTCCTAAGTGGCAATTAGTTCAAGTCTTCTATGAGGGACTTATTCCCTCCGTGCGTAATACCGTTGACGCCGTTTGTGCGGGTACCTTCCTACACAAAAGCGCCGAGGAGGCCTGGAAAATTTTTGAAACATTAAGCAAGAATTCGATGCATCAGTCTGTGTCGGTACGTTCTGGAGATATCTGCCACCACCAAAAAGAGAGGTAAAAGTTTAGTCCAGTCAGTCAATCGAAATACAAGAATTAAATAGAAAACTTGACCAACTTATGAGGATGGGAAATAGGTCCAATTCGCCTCCTCACGAAGTATGTGCATTGTGTTCTGTACCGTCATATAATATCTTTGCATGTCCTTCTGCATCTCAATTCCCAGAGTTTGTTGAGCAACACGTTAATTCTATGCAACAATTTCCACGGAATAATTATAATTCTATATTGAACAATTTTTCTAATATTTATCGACCCCAATATCAACAAAGTCAATACCAACACCCACCTCCTAATCCTAACCCTCCAAGGGATAACGCTTTTGAGGCTACGGTGTTGGCATCCCTTAAAAATATAGAAACTCAAGTCCAAGCACAAGCACAAATAGTGCACTCTCATACACAATCCATTGCAAAGCTTGAGTCCCAAATGGGACAAATAGCTACTGCGGTGAGTCGTAGAAACGAGGGAAAGTTGCCTGCGCAAACTGTTCAAAACCCTAAGGGACAATACGAAAAGGGGGGTCGAGTGAGAGCGTGAACGCTGTTTCGACTAGGACGACTACTCGAGATGAGAAAGTTGTTGTAATTCCGGATGAGGTTAAGAAAGATAAAAATATAAATTTGAATAAGGAAAAAGGTGAGGACGTGAGTAGGAAGAGAAAAGAAAATGAATCGGTCCCAACGAACTATATTCCAAAAATGCCCTTCCCGCCAAACGTTGAGGGACCGTCACATTTGTTTTAGAAAGGGTCGAAAATGGAAGATATACTCGAGGTGTTTAAACAAGTTAAAATTAATATTCCATTCCTCAATGCGATAAAACAAATTTCCGCTTACGCTAAATACCTAAAAGACCTTTGCACGCAAAAGCGCAAGTTGCGCAGTCATATACCGAAAAAGGTCTTCCTCATGGAAAAAGTAAGCTCCATTTTCCAACACGCTACTCCACAATATAAAGATCCAGGTACACCTACGATATCATATGTCATAGGTGACACTATCATTCATCGGGCTCTCATTGACTTAGGAGCAAGCATTAATCTCTTACCTTATCACGTCTATAAACAACTAGGACTCGGTGAACTTAAGCCTACAGGCGCTACCATACAATTAACGGATCGTTCTATTAAAATCCCTAGAGGAATCGTCGAGGACGTCTTAGTTAAAGTTGATAAATGCTATTATCCTGTTGACTTCATGATCCTTGACACTAAACTCGTGCTAGATGCTAGGAAGCACACTCCTGTCATCTTAGGTCGTCCATTCTTAGCAACCGCTAACGCTCGTATTAACTGTCGGACGGGGGTAATGAAGGTGTCATTTGAGAACATGAACTTAAAATTAAACGTTTTTAATGCTATGGATCAACCTCCTAAAGACGACGATTACCTATATGAGGCGGAATGTGAGGTAAGGCGGAATATTGAGCCTAACAAAGAACTGAATATGGGTGAGGAAAATAACATAATTTGTAGTGAGCGGATGAATTTGAATAATCAGGACCCCAAAGATGAATTTACTCCGAAGGTACGAAATCATTTTGAACATAATCCGGATGAACTGTCAATTGGATTAATCATAGCGATACTCTTTCTGCTTACCACTGGGCTCTTCCAGATATTCTTAGGGGTACACAGTCCGAGTTCCAGCCTCCATAAATCTTAAGCTAGAATGGTCTAGCTAAAGAAGTAAAAGAAAGCGCTTCTTGGGAGGCAACCCAAGCTTTATTTCGTTCGTTTATCTTATTTTGGGTCATTTTGAGTCAATTTTGGTCATTCTGGACAGGTTTGGGGTCAGAGTAAATTTATTTTGAATCTATTTACATTAAAAGAAAGAAAAATGAGGAAAAGACCACGTCGCGTGCGGCCCGCTCGCGCGAGATTCCCCCTTAGACCAATTTTTCCAACTTTTCTTTTATATGAGCTCTCTGTTTCATCTCGCGCCTAGATTCACACGCGCGAGGGGTTCGCTCGTGCGATTCTGGCACTTAGAAATTTTTCTAAAGAAAATTTATAACAAGCTTCTGTTTAACCTCACGGAGGGATTCGCACGAGCGAGGGTCGCTCGCGGGAGGTGGGATTTCTCAATTTTTCTCTTTGTTCTTTGACCTTCTGTTTCCCCAACCTATCTAGTTGTTTTTCATTTCTATTTGTTTTTTTTTTAGTTCTTTTCGTTTAAGTTTATCTTTGTTTCCATAATTCTAGTTTTGTTTTTCTTTATTTCCTTTACGTTCTTTTAATTCTAGTTTAGTTTCTATTGTTTACAAATAAATAAATAAATAAATAACAAAATAAAAAGAAAAGCATATGTATTATATATTAGCTTTTATTATTTATTTGTTTGCTTATTTTCTTTTGTTAAGTATTAACAGGTGAAATTGTCACGACCCATCCCACTATGCGTGGAAATAGGACACATGGCACGCCACCAAGGCTCATCCAAACATTAATATAAATATACGCAGCGGAAAGATTCTTAAAAACAACCCTGGTATTTAAAACTTAGGAAACATTCCCCTCTGAGTTTGTGAAATACATTGAAATCAGAGGTATTAAAGTTTTGGCCAAGTGAAAACACATTCAAAAGAATCAATTTAGAAAACAGAGGCTCAGTCGACTGTCCCGTCGACTGCACTAGGTCCAGTCGACTGCTCCGTCGACTGTGTTATCCAGAACCCAAAATGTATCATTATCAAAAGGGACACAGTCGACTGATCTGGGAACCCAGTCGACTGCTTTTCTATTATAAGAAGCAGTAGCCAAAATAAACAGTGTTCAGTCGACTGCCCAAGGGGTCCAGTCGACTGCTTTTCTATTATTCACTTTCAGTGTCTCCAACACACGAGATCCAGTCGACTGACCCAGGGTCCAGTCGACTGCTCCCCTGCTGGCAGTCCTGTGTTGAAGATAATAACAACTCATGCTTCTTAATTCCAACACCAAACAATCACAACTGATTTTAACATTTAAAACATAATTATAGGCGTTCAATTACAACATCCAAAACTAAAGTTCTTATTACAACATATTACGAAAATCCAAATCCTTATTACAAGTTTAGGATTTAAAACAAAAGCATATACAACTGTTTCCCCCGGCATTCCTCGGCCTTACCCCTCACGCTTCTTCTTGCCCTTTTTCTTTTCACCTGCAATGGAGGAAGTCTCCACTGCTCAGCTATATGCTGAGTGTACAATTCTAAACAAATGCATATGGGCAATTCATGTTTTAAATATCTAATTCACATAATTTAGTCTCCGGGGAGAGAGATACGCATTCACCCAGTATACCGGCAAGTCTTAAATCTTAAACCGCGATGCCAATGGTTAGCCAAGAATCACTCAACCATTGCATCCATCTGCTCTGTTTGGCCACTTCCCACACCAAGCAAGTAGTCGTCACTACTGTAAACTCTCAAACATTGAGAGGCGTGCACCGGCGTAAAATTATATCAAACTCCCCTTTGACCCACATAGACATTTAGCATACTGACATAATCATGTCACCGTGCTTTTCGATACGTACTTGCTAAATTTAACGGGCCTAATTTAACACAATAGTTTGCCCGGATCACAAATCATACAAAATATCTAAAACAACCAAAATTGTCTATATTACATAGGTTCGGAATTCATACCTCGAGCTATAGCTCTCAAACTTCAGGAGAAGTACAAGAAGACCAAATAAACGTCAGATCTCTGATCTTAAACGATTCCTACAAGTATAGACATGTTTTTCCCAGATTCTTAAAATTAACTTTTCAGAAAAACTTTGCCAAACATGGCCTAAGTAGTATCAAAACGTAGATCTCACCTTCACGAGTTCAAATCTTGAATTAGGTGAAAATCTGACAGACGAACGGTCGCCGTTTGTCGTCGCAAAGCCCGTGGCAACCAAATCTCCCTTCTCTCTCCTCTCTCTAGATATTTGTGGGTTTTGGATGAGATTGAAATCTCATCCTCATCTATATATAGACAAAAGTTCTGGATATTACGTTTACCTCCCCACGAGTTCCTCAAACTTCTAATTAGTTCTCGAAACTTCGCGCACATCCATTTTAAGCCTTTACGAGTGAAAACTATAAGTTTCAAAAGTTTTCGACTAGGTTTCGTTTGGGTCCAAAATAACGTCCGAAAACTAAATTCAGTGAAATCTCTGCACAACCTACCTTTTATATATAACGTGTCACTCACGTTCTCACCACAGTATTCAAAAATGATCTAAGACCAGATCAAATCTACCAGAAATTATACTACACAGGTAAATTACTATTCATAAAATACCAGATATTTCAAATAACATTAAATCACATAAATGTCATTTAATTCTTACGAATGCCTCAATGGATATCAAATCACCGTGTCCTCACTTGACACCCTTCGTTGACCATGGTCAACCAATTCCTCAATTATTAATCAACCTTAATAATTCTCATAATTCAAATATGCATTTTAAAATGAATGCATTTTCCGGGACGGGTGTGACAGAAATAGTGCTCCATTTGGAGCATTTGAACGTTATCGCCATATTATTATACGTTCACTTGTTTGTGAGTTCCGAGATCGAGGTATTATCATTCCTTTCTTACCTACTCTCCTTTCTTTCATTTTATTGTTTCATTGGGGACAATGAAAGATTTAGGTTTGGGGGTATGCACTCACATGCACATTATTATATAACCAAAATTTTTAAAAATTTTCGATTCTTGTGCTTAAATAAACGATGTTACCGACGTTTTTGCAATCTTGATTCGATATTTCTTGTTATGTAACTATGAATGTTATAGAATGGTAAATATGAGAAGATGTGATTAAATATTTGCTGAAGTCATGATATGACGTTTTAGGTCATATATCGTTCGAATCGTAGTTTTATATCATAGATTTGCACACAAACCTATGCACTGCATGTAGTCACTTGAATACATGTTTGATGTGAACTATAATATGATTCAGATTTCTAGATAACACAAGGTGGAGACTAGATCCGGTGAGGTTTTGAGCCTATCTTTTCTTTATAGAGGGTTATAAATACATTGTGTTTGTCGAATTTCATTGAAATAGCGCATTAACTCGTTGTTTAGTCTCATTATTCTTGTCTTGGTTGATAGTCAAGTTAAAATATTTGCTACCATGTTAAATAATCTTCCGTCGTAAATGTTGAAGAACCATATAACCATAGGACATGATTTTAGGCCTTCTTTGTTTGCTACTCACCGATAAATGATAAATTTCCTTAGTTCACCCTTTGAGCCATTAAGATGACCTTTTTCTTTAATCACCATTATCCTTGCTTTTGCTCCAACTTGACCAACTTGGAGTTTACCACTGAGAGATTCGTCAACTTTCAATGGTATTAAGGCGATATGTCGATTAAGAAGAAGAAGATAACAAGATGATGTTTGGGGTGGTTGCCTTGTTATTTATTGATTGATTATTCAAAAAGCAACGAAAAAAAAAGGAAAAGAGAGAAAAGTAAAGAAAGGGTGGTAGAAAAAAAAAAGAAGAGGAAAAAAATTAAAAAAGAAATATGAAAAGAAGGAGAATGAAAAGATGAAAGTTGGTAGAAGAGACGAATGAAAGAAATCGAACATGCCTTACAATGCCATTCTAAAACTACCTAATTAATCATTCTATCCTTTTTCATTGCCTGAGCCACGTTATAACCTTTGAAAAGTCCTATTTGATCCTAGGAAACATGGTTTGGATATGAAAACGATGGGAGGGGGATTAAAACATGGTAATGATTAACTTTTCTTGATTATTGGCATCCTATCCATGAGATTACTGTTCTTTCATGTCATGCGTCTTTTTCGAGTCATGTGTGAGCATTTCTCGTTTGAAAACATATTTTCTTTACTCACATATTTTAGAAAAATTACACCTATTTCTGAGTGTTTCATTTAAGAGTTTAATTAACATTGTGAGATTCGTAGTCGAGACATAGTTAAATGGTTATCCGAAGTATATTCCATGTTCATGACATGCGCGTGATTCATTTGACTACCATATCACACATGTGCAATTTTATGAGAAACTCTATTGATTTATACGATGTATGTGCTTGAGATTGTTTTTCATGACGTAGGTAGACATTTGATTCTGTTTCTTCTTGTTCGTTATTCTATTTCGAATCATCGTTCTATGATAAGGAGTATTGATTGTTTTGTTTTTCGTTTGAATAAAAATTTTTAAATTCATAAGTTAATAAAGATGGTTGTGGCTGACTTTTTGATGAGAACCCTCACGAGACTTCACTCGTCCGATTAGGGACACCTAGAGGTTTAAAAGGCTTGTTGCATAAGCTAAGTGCAATCGTGATCTATGCAAAAATGGAGTAGTATTTTTATTAGTAGTTTAATTTTTATGTTCTTTTTGCTCGAGGACTAGCAAAATGTTGGTTTGGGGGTGTGATCGGGAGAGAACATATCCTAATTACATGCCTTAATTCACATTTGTTAGCATATTTTATCCTGTTTTTATGTATTTTTATTTCTTTTTTATGTTTTAGAGCACGTTTTGGAAGAAAACGCTAATTCAGGTTAAATAGGGAGAAAAAGCAAGAAAAAAGAAGCTGAAAAAGGCACCTCGCGCGGAAGTCCAAAAATTGCTCGCGCGACCTCCCAGAATCGCGCTTGCGCAGCCCGCTCGCGCGACCTGTATAAAAACTAAATACGTGTATTTCAGTGTATTGAAGACTCCTACGTGAACGAAACTGCCTAATTACGTTTGGAAAGCTAAATACAGCAGTTTTAGTGCGAATTGGGTTAGGAAAGCTTCCAAAAACTTGCTACAATCTATATGTACGCTATTTTACTTCAATTTAGGGGTTGGCAATTGTTATACACACAATATACAACCACAGTTTCAGCCATTGAAGGGAGGGAAGCAAGGAGGAGAAGAAGAAGAAGACTAAGGATTTCCATGGCCTCCTTCATCAACTACTTGCCATCCGCCGCTTTTATGGCCAACTAAACTCAAGATCTAGGGTTTCAATGAAACCCTAGCCAAGTAATAGGGTGTATTTTATGTATTTATTTTAGTTTTGTTATGTATGGATGACAGTTACATGTTCCGAGGATTTTTATAAATAAATCGTTACTTTCAAAGTTTATTCTTGTCTTAGATCTATTTTGACTGTAGTGTGCTCAATGATCTATGCTTGCTGTGCTTGTTTAGATTATTTACATGTAATGGTGCTTAAATTGAATTGTGCTATCAAGTATCCGAATAGTCCATGCCTAGATTAGACGGATTATACCACAACCCTAGTTTAGTGTGGGATAATTCGTGTTAACCGAAGATGGAGTATGTTGGTGCTTGAACCATAGTTATTTTCTTGACGGAGGAATTGGGCTTATAGCTACAATTCCCCATTATCATCCAACTTAATAAGCTAAAGTAATTCGTAAATAACCTTATTATGAAACTAGTGGTGGATTTGCAATCCTAGGTTCCTTAAACTTATTATAAAAACAAATATTTAATTGCTTTCATAATTTAGATTTACTTTTATTGTTATTAGTTTAATTCAAATTAAATCCAAAATCCATTTTTCTTAATTAACTAAATTTAGGTTTTAAAAATTAAAGTGCGTAGTATTCAATCTCTGTGGGTTCGACCTTTACTTCCACACATGCAAATCTTTTGAAAGTAAAGCACAAGTTAAGCATACTTTTATATCTTGATTTTGACGAGATCAGTAGCCCTCCTCCTGGTAGTAGCCACCGTCATCCAGTTCGCTACCTGTAATGGTATAGACATGGTAGGTTGGACGGGGAATGTCCAGGCAATGAAGGTCGTCAGCTTATTGAAAGCTGAGTGAGAAGCAACTAACGCAGTCTCATAGATATAAAGTAATTACCAGTTATGAACGATATAGTAGTAATACTAATAATATCTTTCCTTCTTTTATTTTGAAATCATTAGCCAATTCTTAATGTCTTCCAACCCTAAGGTTAACTGTACCAACCTCGACTGACTGAGATGATGCAATTATATCATCACGACATACAAGTGCTCTTGTTCACCGTATCAAAGCTTTTAAGATACGAGCATTGTACATCATTATAGGCACCCCAATTTTGACCAAACTTCATAAAAAGGGGAATATCGCCTCTAAGATCCAATGATGACAATGTCCGATTAACTTAGGGCTTCCAAAGGTAATTCAAGCTCTTCAAAAGGCTCTTCAATTCAAACAAAAACAAAGAGAAGGAAGAAAAGAGAAAGAAAAAAAGAGAATAGAGAAAAAGGCACATGACAGCTCAGGCGACTGGTAACTCGTGCGGGTCGCGCGCACAAGTTATTGCATTTCTGAGAACTATAATACATATTACCTACACGCATACACCCGGCTGGTTTTTTGGTAGTGCTGCCCCTAAAATTGCAAAATCTAAGGGAAAAGGTAAGGGCAAAGGGAAGGTAGGTGGCCAAGGCAAAGGAAAGTGTTTCCAATGCGGTGAGAAGAGGAACCTACACCTAAAGTTGTATGGGGGAGAGTTGATGTTGGCCAACTCGAATAGGATCAAGGAATGTTACTTAATTGTGATACTTCTGTGGCACTCTCGGGTTGCCGGTGCGACACTCTATGACTGCCGTTCGGCAGTCAGTAAGTGTCGTAATGGCAGTTAGTGACTGCTGCCGATTTCCTTCAAATACCGCAAAATTTAAGAAACGGCAGTCCCTGGATTTGTCCGCGGCATTCTCTGAATGCTAGAGCGGCAATCAATGAATGCCGCGACGGTATTCATCAAGTGCCGTTCCGGCACTCACCGAGTGCTGCTTTCATCTCTAGCGAGTGCCACATTTTTCAGAATACAGTTGTAATACAGCACATTTTGTACCTATAAAAGGACGTACTGGATCAGGGTTTTTATTGTGAAATGACAGAAATGCCCTCTTAAAAATTGCCTATATAAGAAGGGTGAACATCCCATTACAAAGGGGATGAGTTTTTTTTAATCTCCCAACCTTATCTTGATTCTTCTTCCTCTAAACCTCTAGAAATTTTTTTAAATATACTTAAGAGTTACTTTTGTAACTTGAAGAAGAAGTTTGTGTGTGAGTTAGAGTTGAAGAGCTTGATTAACTTGTGGAAATCTTCCAAATCACTAAGTTGAGGATATTTAGAGGTTGACTCTAGACTTATTCATTCTTTAAATTCGTGTTAACTTGGCTAATGTTTGAACTTTGAGTCTCTACTTTTTGATTGTATTCATCTCTTGGGATTTATGAGACTTTCAATGTCTCATTTGAATCTCTTGATTTGAAACATCTTGGTCTTCTCATAAGTTCATGATTTATAAGAAGATTAGAATTGATAATTACTATGTTTGGTTGGCAAGTTCAAATCCATTTCCATGGTTTGGACTTGTTATCCAAGAACTTTATGAAGTTTCTTCATACTTCATTGAAGTCTATCAAGTGTAGGAGTCATTAGTCTTCCATGACCATCAAATGGTAGAAGAATTAGTTCAACTAAAGCCAAGTTTAATGGCTTGTAAGTTAAAATTAGTAAGTAAAACATAAACTAGACAAAAGATGCAGTGAGTTCATCAACCACTTTTCATCAAAGATTTTTAGTTAAACATCGAACCATTGGAACTGAATGAAACCAACGGGAAAGTGTCTATAACTCAAAGTTCTACCACTGCAATTTTTGTCTTAAAGAGATCCCATGGTTAAGAGTGGTTTGGTCATGAGTTTTGGGAAACAACAATAATCTGTCCAAAGTTTCAGAACAGCAATACCCTTTTGAAATGAGTAAATCAGAACCCTAATCAAGTGTTGATGACCCCAAATAATTTCTTTATGAAGTTTAATGTGTTAATAAGACCCCCTAAAAATATTAGAGGCTTTTAGATTTTTTTACTATTTTTAGAAAATCACACAAAATTTCTGGACAGAGAGTTAGAAATTCCTGAGTGATGTCTAGTGTTCACCTAATTCCCGGAGATTGAACCGTTGATCTTCGATTTTTCTTTTTGGGTTGAAAACTAGACTCACAAAGGCACCTTGTGACCAAAAATCATCAAGATCAAACCATTGGAAGTATGCTTTTTTCAAATTCTTAAAGTCTGGATCTGCTCTCTGAAATTTCTAGAATTTTGTGACAGATATGGTAAATTTTGCAAACAATGGCTCAAATGGTATTTTCATGAGTTAAGGCTTAAACCATGTTTCAACAATGATTAGTTAAGCTTGAACTCAAAGTTTAAGTGACCCAAATTAATGAATACTTCATAATTTACTTTTGTTCATGTATACATTCATCCATGTGGCTTGATGTTTATACTTAGGATTCGTTGGCTTTAGATTTAATTACATTTAATAGATCTAAGCTAGAAGTCTAAGATTGTCATCTAACTTTATATCTTATGTATCATGTGGACTAACCCTTGTTTTGTAGCGCCAATGAGGTATGATCTTTTGACTCTCCCTTAGTTTAATTATCCTTTAATTTTACTGATTTTTCGACCACATGTGCGACACCTTAGAATTAAAAATTTGCCTTATATGTATATATGTGTATTAGAGACTCTCTTGTTAGGATTTCAACTTTTGCATGCATTGCACGTTTAAATATTCGCAGCTGGATCCCTGGGTAAGTTTCCTAATTCCTTACATGCATATCATATTGCTTGTTAGTTGAACTATTTGGTTTTGGATGATATCTTATCATTTGCAATTTTATACCCCTTTTAACATGCTTATGTGATGTATATTTATATCTATGTATTAGTTGAGAGCATGCTTAGATTAACAATTTGATTGAAATGATGTTGAGTAGAGGCCTATCGCGAGATAGGATGAGAGAGGGTGTTTTAGTCCGTCGGACTCCTTCCTCTCTCATTCCATAATTCCCGGACCTAGTTAATCTTTGGTTTCGTAAAAGATCGGTTTGCTTTTAAAATGGTTTCTTAATTTTCCTTTTTAAGAAAATAAGTGGCGTCTCGTATTTGAATCTGAAAATTGTTTCAAACAAAAGCTGTGGGTAAGAAAATTGTGATATCCACAATCGTTCCAATATAGTTGCTGGTCTATGGACACACCAATACTCCAGTTCACTACTTTTAAGAACTTTTACTGTTCACCGCTTTTAAGAACACTCGTGAGTATCGTCCATCCATAGTTAATACGTATTGGTACTCTTGTTCACCGCATCAAAGCTTTTATGAACTCTTGCGAGTACAATACGTAATGCTCACATCCCATGCAGATGTGCTCACGACTAATCCCTAACACTGACATACTTGCATTGAGAGGCACTGATATCTAAATAACTCAATCACTACCATGTTATCAATGTTACCCACCGCTATACCTCATACTATAGACCTTATCTCATTATTGTGTCGTAATATTACTAACGGTCCAAACCCGAATACGTTACTCACCATACTATCTCGTTGTCATGTCCTATTATCCCTTAATCCATAATATAGCATAATAAAATATGGAACATCCATTAAACGACAAAGCATTATGAATTATATACTAAGAGGAAGCAACCATGTTCTGTTAAGTTCAATCGAATGAAACCATTTCAATTAATTGAAGAAAGTAAGGTTCGATTGATCGAAGTATGCTCGATCGATTGAGATGAAAGTGGTCTTGATTGATTGAAGTAATTTCGATCGATTGAGACACACTATGTTCGATCGATTGAACCTAGTTCTATCAATTGAAAATTGTCTTCTCCAGATTCTAGTAGTGAACGTCCAAAATTTGTTAGGGCATGTTTGGGTCATTTTAAAATGTCCAAAACATGTAAAACAATATATCTAAGCTACCGAGTGAGTTTGAGACTCACTGAACATTGTTAAAGGCGCGTTTGGCAAACGTCAAACTTTAAGCTTCCTCTCCGGCCTCCTCTTTTCTCTCTTTTTCTGTATCTCTGTCTCTCTCTGCTTCTCTCTCTTCTCTCCTTCTTCTACCTTCTATGCTTCTCTCTCTCTCTCTCTTCCCTAGACTGAGCATATATATAGATAGATAGAGTGTGAATGTGTGTGTGTGTATATATATGTGTATGGATGTGTATATATATAATCCAATCTCTCTTTCTCTAAACTCTCAAGCTGGGCAAACAAACCTCATACATACAATTTGGTCTCATATATATAAGAGAAGGAAGGTGCAAAGGTGGCATGTCCAGCTCACAAATTGGGATAAGATTTCTGACAAGTTCAATCGATCGAAGAGTCTTCGATCGCTTGAGAGCAGATCGGCCAGGTTTGATCGATTGAGACCGATTCGATCGATTGAAAGGGTAACCATGTCATAAATTCATGTCAGTAAGGTTTCAATCGCTTGAGGAATGAAATGTTTAAGTGGTTGAAAAGACTTCAATCGATTGAAGAAAGAAATTCTCGATCGCCTGAAACATGATCAATCGATCAAAAAGTGAAATTACAAATATGGTCCAAGCAAGTATATAGAATCTCTTTATATTATAAAATACTAAAAATATAGGGCCTTACATCATCAAAACCGAACATGAAACTTTGGTTTCATTACCACTTATTAAAAGATTTCGTCCTCGAAATCGAAAGTAGTAGAGTTAACACAAAAATGAAAACTTCTCTCGCATCTCTGACTCTAGCTCTCATGAAGCTTCTTCTTTATCATGATGTTTCCACTGAATCTTCACTAACAGAATCTCTGTGTTTCTGAGCTTCTTGATCCTATGTCTAGAATCCGCACTAGTCCTTCATTGAACGTAACATTATCGTTGACTTCAATATCCTCGAAATTGATCTCATGTGCTTGGTTATGGCACACTTTCTCAATATACTAATGTGGAAGACGTTGTGCACTCTAGACATCTTCAGCAGCAATGCTAGTTGATAAACAACTTTTCCAACATGCTCCAAAATCTCGAACGGTTCAATGAATCGTGGCGATAGCTTGCCTCTCTTCTGGCCAAATCGGATGATGCCTTGGACAGGTGAAACTTTAAGCAACATGTGATCTCTTACAGCAAATTCAAAGCCTTTGCGTCACTTGTCAGCTTAGCTCTTGTGTCGGGTCTGAGTTGTCTTCATCTTCTCACATATGATCTGGATCTTTTCTTTTATTTCTCTTACCATTTCTTGCCCAAGAAGTTGAGTATCTCCGACTGTAGCCCAATAGAGTAGCAATCGGTAAGGTCTTCCATATAAAGCTTCGAACGGTGCCATTCTTATGCTCGTATGGTAGCTGTTGTTGTAGGCGAACTCGATCAGCGGCAGGTGCATCTTCCAAGAACTCTCAAAATCAATGACGCAAGTGCGTAGCATAGCTTCCATCACTTGATTAACTAGTTCAGTCTGCCCGTCGATCTGCGGATGAAAAGCTGAACTCAAGTTCAGTGTTGTTCCCATCACTGTTTGGAGACTCTTCCAAAATTTTGCAGTGAAGCGCGAATCTAGATCTGACACGATAGAAATAGGTATGCCGTGTAGTCGTATAATTTATTGTAGATATATCTGGCTTAAACGTTCCACTGGATACGTCATGCTGTAGGTGATAAAATGTGCAGTCTTCATAAGTCGATCCACAATTACCCAAATAGCGTCGTAGTTTTGCTGAGATCTCGGTAAACCTACCACGAAATCTATGGTTATATGTTCCCATTGCCATTGGGGAATCGGTAATGGTTGTAAAAGTCCAGGTGGTTTTGATGTTTTGCCTTTACTTGTTTGCAAATAAGACACTGAGCTACATACTCAACTACTTCTCTCTTCTTTCTTTCCCATCAGAAATTCCTCTTTAAATCCTTATCCATCTTCGTACCTCTAGGATGAACTGTCATTCATGATTTATGGGCTTCCTCTAATATTTCTTTCCAAAGATTTTCTTCGTCAAGTACATAGAGTCTGCCTTTACATCGTAAGGTTCCGTCAGTACCAATACTTTAGACCTCTGGTTCCTTTGCTGACATCTTGGCAAACCATAATTTTAGGTCCTCTATCATTTATTGAACTTCTATGATACGGCTGATCAAGGTCAGTTGGACCATCAGACATCCAAGATGTAGTCCTTCTGTCGATTCCACTGGCTAAAGATCGAATTCGACTAAAACTTCCAATGTTTGCCATTCTCGAATCAGTAATGTAACGATTACTAATCGAGGTTGACGGCTCAAAGCATCGGCTACCACATTCACTTTTCCCAGATGGTATTACAATGAAAAGTCATAGTCCTTGAGTAACTCCATCCACCTTCGTTGTCGCGTGTTCAACTCCTTCTGAGAGAACAAATACTTCAAGCTCTTATGATCGGAAAATATATCAAATTTCTCTCCATAGAGATAGTGTCTCTAAATCTTCAATGCAAACACTATCGCTGCTAATTTCAGATCATATATAGGATAGTTCTTCTCATGTGGCTTCAGTTATCTGGTTCCATATGCAATGACATTCCCATCTTGTATAAGTACACAACCAAGTCTTTGGTGTGATGCATCACTGTAGATGATAAATCTTTCTCCACTTTTAGGTATTGCCAATACCAGTGCAGAAGCCAATCTTTCCTTTAACTCGTAGAATGCACCCTCATGCTTATTTGTCCATTCGTACTTTGTTTTCTTCCTTGTCAGATTTGTCAAATGTCCTGCTATCTTGGAAAATCCTTCTACGAATCTTCGATAATATCCTGCTAATCCGAGGAAACTTCTGACTTCTGTCGCATTGTTCCAGCTTAAGATTGCATCGATCTTAGATGAGTCTATAGAGATACCATCCCGAGATATAACATGTCCCAAAAATTTGACCTCCTGTAGCCAAAATTCATATTTACTGAACTTCGTATACAACTTGCTATCTCAAAGTGTCTGCAAAGCAATCTGTAAGTTCTCTTTGTGATCTTCTTCTTTCTTAGAGTAGATCAAGATGTCGTTAATGAAAACTATAATGAATTAATCTAGATATGGTCTAAATACTCTATTCATTAAATCCATAAATACTGCTAGAGCATTCGTTAATCCGAAAGGAATAACTAGAAATTTGTAATGCCTATATCTCGTCTTAAACATAGTCTTTGACACATCCTCTGGCCGAACTAGTAACTGATGATATACTGAACGTAGATCGATCTTTGCAAAGATCCTTGATCCTTACAACTGGTCTAATAGATCATCTATCTGAGGAAGTGGATATCTATTCTTGATTGTAACCTTGTTCAACTCTCTGTAGTCGATACAGAGTCGAAGTGTCCCATCCTTGTTCTTCACAAATAGCACTGGTGCTCCCCAAGGTGACGTACTTGGGCGAACAAAGCCTAAATCATCAAGTTCCTGAACTTGCTTCTTCAACTCCAATATCTCAGTTGGCGCCATCCGATACGGAGTCTTGGATATCGGTAAGGTTCCATGTACAAGTTCCACACAAAAGTCTATTTCCCTATTTGGTGGAAGTCTTTTAATATCTTGGAATACATCCTTAAAATCTTGTATGGTAGGAATCTAATCCATCATTAGTTCCGTACTCGTACTCTAGATCATAGCCAAACAACTTGTGAGAAACATATTGCTCGTTGGCTGACATTAAAATCTGATCGTCGGTCATCCAGGTATCGGAAATACAATCGTCCTGGTAGGGCAGTCCAAGTTAGCACCGTAATTGGTAAGCCAATCCATTCCTAGGATAATGTCAAACTCTGATATCGACAGAACTACTAAATCTATCGAAAGGTTCCTATCTCCCAGAGTCAATGGGCAATCCTTGCACACTTTACCCAACTTGACAGTCACTCCCAATGGTGACACAATGTTAAGTACTGGCTCAAGTGTCTGGGGTTCTAAACCCAACTGATGTACAATCTTAACAATAATAAACAAACGTACATTAATAGTATCGAATAAAGCTTTAACTTGACTATGAAAGAGTATAAGCGTACCTTCTAAATTCTATTGCTATTCGGCATTAAGGCATATCCCTTATGGAATTATTGCATTCACCCGAGTTTGATCCGGGGGTTCTTGTACTCCCTGAACGGGTACACTATAGTATCCTCCACGAGGTGTACGACAATCTCTACTCACATTTTTCGATTTATTACAATTTTTGGCAAATGATATCCAATCTGCGATTAACTCTAGGAGCGGTGCAGTTCCTTGCAATACATTCCACAATTAAAATATCCCCTGTTACTTGACTGCGGTGCAATAAGCAGTGCCTGAGTCTACGGTCCTTGTTGGCAATATTGTTGGGGTCAAAGATAATTCTATTGAGACTTCTTGGATCCGTCCCATATGCGCTTGTTCCCTTGAAAGTTAACCTGATATCTCCACCCTTGGGTATTCCTCTACGACAGGTTCTAGAAGCTCCTCATCTAAAAATTCCTTGATGGCTGGGGTCTACCCATTTGTTGTCATTGTGCTATATACACGACTTTCTCTAAACTTACCGCTAGTCTCACTATTCCCTCAAAACTCTAGTTGAGGTGACCAATCGTCATGTGTTGCGGGTGGGGTTTTAGTCCCTAGTGAAACCTCTTCACTTTCTTCTGCGGGGTGTCGATCATGTGTGGAGTGAATATGGACAATCGCTCAAACTAGGTCGTATATTCCCTTACCGTCTAGTTCCCTTGAACCAAATTGAGAAAATTATTCTCCTGTTGATCTCTCTCATCCGCTGGGAAGTACTTCTCCAGAAATCTTCCTTTGAACGTCCCCCAAGGCATCCTTCTTGCAGCTTCAACTCCTCTGGTGGCTCGTTTGGCTTTCCACCCATCCGCGGTAACATAAGTAAGCTAAAATGCAATGAGGCGACGCATATCTTGCTCATTACATTCCAAGGCTTCGAATCTCATCTCCTTCTCCCTTATCTACAACTCTGCCTTCCACGGCTCTGTCAAACCATCAAACTTCTATGGGCGTAGGTTGCGGAAACATTTGAGTAGTTTATCTCCGGTCTGTCTAGGCAGAAATGGTACAATAGGGGGTTGGACAGGTCGTTGATTGGTAGCATGGTTGTAGGTGTCACCTACGTTCTCCATCCTCTGCAAAAATGCCTTAAAGACACATGTTGGATCCATGCCCTCGGGAATAGGTACTCCTAGTCGTGGCAGGTTCCTTCTTACTATTTATCGCTCTATCTTGATTTTGTTTCTCCGAGAAGACTTTCAACTGTATCTAATAATCAGCATATTTTAACTCAATCATACCACCAATATATCAAAAGATGTACCACATAGTACACACTAGTCAAACTGTGTACCACATGGGATATAGGCTAATATAATACTAAGGTTGGCTATTTACAAGGCTACTACTATGCAAAAAGCTATGGTCCAATAGCTATCTCTCAAGCTCTCAAAAATCATGTGGACAATAAGTCCTGATAAAACTAACAAAAATCTAAACCCTACAGATCCTGACTCAAAAATCGTCAATATTTGATCCTGTTGGTGGTGCCTCATCCTTTGATACAATGTCCATCCCTATAGGTGAATCATCCTTTGCTGGTGCAACAAGACCCTCAATTACCACTCCAATATCCCAATCCTCCACCATCATCTCATCAGCATCCATATCCCCAATGCCCAATGCTGGCTCAGTAATATTAGTGACTATCTCGGCAAATCCTCCAACTACGGCCATAGCCTCTACTAGCACGGCCTATCCTACAATGAATCCCTCCGGCTTCACGACTATATGTGCTACCCACTCTACTACCATATGCACTATGGGTCCTGCTGGTAGTATAAGTATCATGGGTATCTCAGGTGCAACAATATCCTCCTCGGCTACCTCAACCACCTCATTGCCTCCTATCACTATATCGTCCTCTGAAACTACCACATCCTCCACAGCTACGCTATCTATAACACTCGTATGCGTGTTATTGCATTTTACTATATTGTCATGCATGATAATGTGATGTTATGTGTTTTATGGCACATGTGTGAGTGAGTTGTGACTCACAAGTTGATTTGAGTGTCTATGTAAGAGAACCCTCTAAGAGTGTGTGGACAGAGTATTTTGATCGATGTTGTGACGACTCTCCGAGATTGAGACGGTCATTGTAGAATACCCTAAATGTTTTTTCTGAAAATAAATGTTTACGTGTGTATTTCAGTATCTGTATTAGTTTCTGGTTTAGAATTTATTTTCGTTGTTAATTTTAGTATCCTAGTGAGGACGAATTAATACGCTACATAATTGATAGGCTAATTAATAATTTCATAAAATCATGCAAAATTGTATTTTAGCAACCAAATAGAACTTAGACAAAAACTTTTATAACTTTTAGTTTTCACTCGTGAAGCACTGAATTAGACATGTAAGAGGTTTCAGAGAATAATTAAGAGTTTTGAGAACTTGTGGGGAGGTAAACACAATTTTTTAGAGTTGTGCCAATATACAGAAAGAGATGAGATATTTTCATTTTACAAAAGTTTATAACCTAAAAGCTAGAGAGGCCAAATGGAGATTTGGGAGCTTTGATCTTCACAACGCCAAACGACAACCGTTCATCCGTTGGTTTTCAACCAAAATCATATATTCGAACTCCTAGAGGTAAGAGCTTCTTTTTGATATCCACTAGGACTTGTTTGGCTAAGTTTTCTGAAAACTCATTTTCTAGAATTTTCATCAAAAAAAATTGTTAATCGGACTTTTGATCGATAGGAATTGTACTAGACAGACTTCTGCACAATCTTTGTGCTCGGGGTTTCTTTGGAAAGAATTTTAGGAATGTTAATCGGAGGTGAGTGATGCAACTATGTGTTTTGGAATGATTTCTTGGCATGTATTCATGTTTTGTATGGAAACATGTGTTAGTTCATAGATATATATTATTTAGTTCATATTGGGCAACTATGTTGATAAGTAGGCCCAATAGCAAGATGAAATATTTTGATTATGTTGAAAGCACAGTGAAATGTGATTTGAGCATATTTAGTTGCTATTTGGGTCAAAGGAGCACATGGTACCAAGTCATCTTGTGGAGCCGTTATAAGCATAACGTCGCACGTTTGAAGAAAAGAAACGTGGGTCTTACCTTATCGCGTGGACTTGTGTGCGGGAGTTGCAGACTAGGAGTGTGGAACGTACACGTGAGACACGGGAGACTAGTATAAAAATGTAGAGGATGTGAATGCGAGCATGTTTATCATTCATGTGCATTGTTGTTTTATTCACTAAGCATTAGCTTAAACGAATCGAAACATGTATGGTTATTCAAATAACCATTTCAGGTGTTAATGCCAGTGAGGAATCGGGAAAGTGATCGCAGGGTATTGGGAGTTCACTTAGAAGGCAATTCCGCATTATTTTTTTTTTTTGTAGTTTTGGTAATAGAAAATGTTGTATTAGAGATTTTATGACTTTTAACTATGTTCAACTTGGGATCTTAAAACGAATTCTTGATTTTGTAATAGTTAGTAATCTTTTGTAATTACATTTTGGTGACGTTATAATCTAGTTAGAACCACTTGGCAATGAGTTAGGAGTGTGTGTTTGGTCCCTGGAAAATTTTTGAAAGCTTTTGACTTGGAAATTCTGCATATTGTGTTGCTGTAATGAAACCAATCGACTGGGTCCCCTGACACAGTCGACTGGATTATGTTTCAGAATTAGATATTTCTACTTGGATAGGAATTCTGTTGACCAAACGTATCAATTGACTAATAATTTTTTTACCCAAGTCAACTGGACTTTGGGAGCAGTCGATTGGTTTGGCTGCTGAGGGTTTAAGCTCTCTGTAATTTGCATTTCTAGTCGACCGGACCAATGATCAGTCGATTGGATCCCTATTTTCAAAAGGGAGTGTTCTTTAAGTGTTTTCAAATGGGCAAACTTTTAGAATCTGAAATTATGGGTTTCTACTGTTGTTTATTCCACTGCTGTTTACTTAATTTGTTTTGGGCAAGCCTCGGAGGCGTGCCACGAACTGCGATTTTGCTATTATGGGACTGGGCTGTGACACCATCCATATCGGCTAGCTTTGGATCCTCCAGATCATCCTCTGGGTCATCTGCTGGTGCATACTCTGGCTCCTCAGGGTCATCCTCCGGATCCTCGTCATTACCTATAGGCTCTTCCTCACCATCCCCGTCTATATCCTCGTAAGGATGCTCATTCTCTGACTCCTCATCATCCGAAATCAGTTCTGGCTCTGGGTCATCAGGCTGATCCTGGGGCTTTGGGATGGGTACTTCGGGTACCGGTACTAGGGATGCTGCCTGTACTGGTGCAGCTGCTGGCTCTGGGGGAATGGGTCCTGCTAACATAGCTCGCAACTCGATCGCAGCCATCTCCAGCTTACTCTGGATCAATTGAGTCATCTCCTGGTATATGGCTGCTCGGGTCATCGCATAGTGATATGCATGCATATCTATGTGGGTGTGTCATGCCCTCAACGTACAGAGAAATCCACATCCTCTCCTCTAAATAACGACTAGCCGTCAGACGAACATGGCTAAGATATATCTCGGGTATAGTGGGCTCAGCCGTGTCTCTGAATCACGTGTCCTCCAAATGGATCGTCCACAAACATATGGAAGTCTAGATCTGTGCTAACCTACAATAAAAACTATCTATCATTAGAAGGACGAACTTATCTTAAACGCATATCTCATCTCAGGGAATCTTAAATGTTAGGACCAGATGGTGTGAGACCATTATTAAACGAAAGTATCAAACCTAAGGCCCTGATACCAAAAATCTAGTCATGCCTCGGAATAACAAAAATAGATAAAAATAAATTTCCTATTTGGGTCCATAGGGAATGACGGGTGAATGTCACTAATTGATCCACACCACACAATACAGTCAACTAGAAGTAACAAAAATACTAATAATACTAAACTAAATCTATAATGCAAAGGTTCTATCTGCTACAATATCATCAAAGTATGCTACAGAAAATATAAAAGGTTTGTAAGTAACAGATGCTCAAGTACCAATTATAACAAAGTTAACAGAAATGTAAACTAAACCTCTGTCTTCTTCTTCAGCTCGTGTAAACGTAATCGACCGTGTAATTATCCTCCCCGACCTCTCCAACTTTGGTAGATTCACTCTCGGCGTAGCCCTCTTCCGGGTAGTAGCCACCATCATCCAGTTCGCTACCTGCAATGGCATAGACAGGGTAGGTTGGACGGGAAATGTTCGGACAATGAAGGTCGTCAACTTATTGAAAGCTGAGTGAGAAGCAACTAACGTAGTCTCATAGATATAAATAATTACTAGTAACGAATGATATAGTAGTGATACTAATAATATCTTTCCTTCTTTTATTCTGAACTCATTACCCGATTCTTATCGTCTTCCAACCCTAAGGCTGACTGTACCAACCCCGACTGACTGAGATGATGCAATTATATCATCACGACATACAAGTGCTCTTGTTCACCGCATCAAAGCTTTTAAGAACCCTTACGAGAAGGATGTGTATACATATAATCCAATTTTTCTCTCTAAACTCTCTAGTTGGGAAAACAAACCTCACATATACAATTTGGTCTCACACACACACACACACACACACACACACACACACACACATATATATATAGAAAAAGGAGGGTACAAGGTGGCATGTCCAGCGCACAAAACTGGGATAATATTTCTGACAAGTTTGATCGATCGAAGAGTCTTCGATCGCTTGAGAGCAGATCGGTCAAGTTTAATCGATTGAGACCGATTCGATCGATTGAAAGGGGAACCATGTCATAAATTCATGTCGGTAAGGTTTCGATCGCTTGAACAAGGTTCGATCGCTTGAGGAATGAAATGTTCAACCGCTTGAAAAGACTTCGATTGATTGAAGAAAGAAATTCTCGATCGCTTGAAACATGATCAATCGATCGAAAGTGAAATTATAAATATAGTCCAGGCAAGTATATAGAATCTCTTTGTATTATAAAATACTGAAAATACAAGGTATTACAAAAACAACCTACACAAATTAGGAACACTCCACTCGCCTTCGATCTCGCTCAAATGAGCCTTAACCTCACTCAAGCCAACTATACCATTACCCGCAACTTCCTTGTCCTTGCTCAAGTGAGCCTTCATCCTCACTCGGACAGGTTCTGACTAGTAGCCTAGAATTCAAGCCAAAATCTAACAATAAGCATGTATTGCTAATAATAGTCATAAAATGCCTAGAATAACACATACTATCTAGTTTCACTTGAATTTTTGGCCAAGCAGGGAAAAAAAAAGTTTACACTTTTTTTTATTGATGTAATAATACTAGTTATATTGCTCCGTATACTTATTTAATTCACTTGAAATATTATCCAATATTTGAATTATTTAAGAATAAATAACACTTTTTACCCTTCAAATTTGGGGTCAATTTCACTTTAGTCCCTACATTTTTTTCTAGTTAGTTCCCTAAGTTTGATATATTTTTGAATTAGGTCCAATAACAAACGTTTTGCCACAAAGTGGTCTCCACGAAATGTTTGTTATTAGAATAAATTTTAACACTTCTCAAACTTGGGGGACTACATTGAAAATTTTAAAATATAGGGACTAACGTAAAATGGGCTCTAGAGTTGGAGCGTGAAAAGTGTAATTTACCAATATATTTAAACATAAGGTGATTTTGTTTTAATTATCATACTCGAGTTATGATTAATTCCAAATATAAGTGTAAACTATGCAACCATGTTAGTTTGATTTCATAATCAAACATTTAGATGCCTTATAAATACACAAGCAAGTTTTACGTATACGAAGACACCGCCCCCCCATACTTTGTTGCGAACTTCTAGCGAAAATGATAGAATGTAATACATGTTCAATTTTTCACTATTGTATATATCACACTTGTCTAATACCAAAGTATATTAAATGGTATTTACGAACAACATAAGTCATGTTAATCTGATATATCAAACATGTCGCAATTATCAAAAATTTTGCCTAGTCTAATACAATATTTTTTTTTTGCTAAAATGAAACCGTTATCATTCAAAGAGGTCATTGTGTCACGCCCTGGGGCAGCAAAAATAGGGAAAATATAATTCTTTTTTGGGTCTGTAGGTCGTGAATGTCACTGCATTGTCCAAAAATCAAAGTTTGATCATCATAATAATATATCAAACAACACATTGGGAAGTTCTAAGTTCAACCATTCATGTTAAAAGACGATTACTAAGGGTCTGTCTGGTTGCACAAATTGTCCCATTTTTTTAATCAACCAGCAACTTCTCAAGGGTTTAGTATGCACCCTCGAGGAAGAAGAAGAGACCTAGGGCTCCATATTTATAAAAGGCATCGACGACTTAGATCAATTAGGATCCAATGGCTAGGAACAGTTCCTGCCCACATCTCCCTAATCGACGTCACTTGAAGAGATGGTCGGGATCTCATCAGTCTCCGCGCATTAAATGCGCACGCCGCATCCACACAGTCCGAAGTTAACCACCAAAGCCCCGACCTAGTGATTTCAGTCAGCTCCCAACTACTTTAATTCACTCCATGTAATGGCGGCCCAGGTCCAGCAGATTGAACCATATCAAGAATCCAAGTCCATATAGATGATTTCCAAGCTTACCCAAATGATACCTATGACCAAGACATGGAAATGGGGGGGGGGAGGGGTGGCAATTGATACAACCATGAGGTTGGTCCAACCCGATCACCCGACCCAATCAACTTAGAGGTTGGTCAGGGGGTACACGTGAGGACCAGCGCCAATAGAAAACTCTCACTCAGGACCAGAAGATAAGCGGATAAGATCACAAGGAGCTTGGAATTGATCCATAATCCAAGCTTTGCTTATCTAAGGACTTAAAGATAAGATCAAAATGATCTTATCAAGTCCTCTAATCTAGCTGGGTTACCTGATTTGGAAAGAGACCCTATGCGCTATAAAAGGGGAGTTTGGTATCAAAGAAAGGAATTCCATTTAGAAAACGATTCCTAAGTGACACAATTAAGAATGTGGGCGTTCTTGCGAGTACGTCCAAGTATAAACGGTTGTGTCTAGTAAAAACTGGTAAGACCAGGTTGTATCCCTAGAGATGGAAGATGGGGACAAAAGTTTTTAGATTGATTCAAAAGGAAAAACAAAAGATTTTTTCTTAAGGTGGGAGTACTAAAGTTCCTACCATATTCAAGATTTCAATTTATAAAACCAATTAAGATTTAAACAGTAACTAAATTAACTGTAAACAAGATAAGTGGTTTAAAACTTTATATAAAATGATGTTAAGTTTAGAAATATTGACACTAACCATGTAAATTGTACATAACTAGTGGTTGAATCACTTTACTTACTTTAAGAATTGAAATATTAAACTATTTAAAACCATGAACTATAACAAGCAAATCAAATGCAAAATATTCGACATATTAATCACACATGTTCATCGAGTTAAGTAGCCTTAAGGCTCATCTCTCAGAATTTGTTTGCAATTTGAACTTTAGAATAATTTGGGTTAAGTTTCTGAAACACAAGTCATTAGAATGCTTGAAAGGTTCCGTCCAATACATTATCATACCAATCGATTGGCTCTGAATTGGTGGCAATCGATTGCTTTATGTGTCCAATCGATTACCACTGAACATGGCAGTGGCTGGGAAACAACGTTTTATCACATTGTTCCCAACCACGGATCTACTCTAGCATATTTAAAGATACAGAAACATTATTGTATTGAAATGGATTGATGAAATTGAATCTAGACATGGCAACAAGTATGAAAACAAAAAGGGAAAATTACACAGACACCCCCTGTGGTTTGCCGCTTTGTCACTCACACCCCCTGAGGTTTTTTAGGTTACACTGACCTCCCTTCAGGTTTGTGGGTTGGTAGCACTGACACCCCCTGCTGTTAAATGGCGTTAGAAAATGGCTAACATTAACAAGTAAATTTTGTAAAATGTCCAAAATGCCCTTATCTTCCTCTTCTTCTTCTTCTTCTTCTTCTTCTTCTTCTTCTTCTTCCACACACACACACACACACACACATATCCACACATACAAATATATGTTCACAGGTTTCTAAATGAATATAGCACAAAAATAAGAAGCAACGAAGTACTTCAATCTGTATATCAACAATTAAATTCATACATATATGTGTATATATATGTGTGTGTGAATAAAAGAAAGCTCAGATTTGTCTTACATCAGATGAAAATAAGACTCGGCCATGGCTTCAAAAAAAGTTTGCCTAAGAGAGAAGATGAATCTCCCAAAGGCACTCCGAGTTGCCCCGCCAAGACACAAACTCCATTATCAGCGACTGATGTACTCAGAATCATCATCAAAGTGTGGACACGCGGAAGCGGACCACTTCTCTTGTTTGAGATTGTGATGAAATTGATTTGAATCAAAGAAAAGGAAAGGTCTGTTGAAAACAGATACAGAGTCGCCACTTGATCTTTAAGGAACCAAGAAACCTAATTTTGACTCACCCAAATGGATAAAGGGCACCGGCCCTTCATAACCAAAGAACTTGGCTCGGGGTTTTGGTACGAGAGAGGAAGGAGCCTTTATCGCGACTAAAACACCCTCAACTCGCCCCGTCTTTTGACGGGCCTCAATTAGCATCCAAATAATCATCTTGTACTATGTTTGGTTCAACAAGTAATACTATGATAGTATACTACATTACATAAGAAACTTGAAATGGAAGATCTAAAGATAAGATATCATTCATAAGATCTAAGCCAAATATCATACAATGTAAAGTGAAAGATCACACAAATAAACTTAGGAAAAATCGTCTAATCACATATCAAATAATCAAGACTTCCTAATCTAAAAAGGGGAACATGAATTTTTCTTGAAACAAATAATCAAAGAAATCAAAATATGCTTAGCAAACTAGAATGATGCATGTTATTCTTTGAGAAAAGAAGACCTCTCAATCCCCGGGACGGACGAGAAAGGATGATTAGATCGAGGGGAAGCATGAATGTGTGATCAAGTTCATTCCTTATAATCTTCTTAGATTAAGAGTTACAAAAACCCCAAATCTTTGCATGGATACAATGTATGTATCTAAAATGTGCCAAGGTTGTAGTGTGCTTTGTGTTCATGGCTTCCTAGAATGACTTAGAAGTCTAAAATGTGTATGAATGGATGAATGAAATCATCATGGGATATGTACAAATGTAGTATGAACTACTTCCTAAGATATGAACAAATTTGGAATGCATATAGGCATCAAATCAAAGAATGAAAGTTGAAATGTGCTTGCTGTGAATAGTGGACAGAACAGTAGCATGATATTTCGGAATTTGAAAAGAGGGGTTAGGAATGTTTTCAATGCATGATGTTTTATGGAGATCTTCCTTATTGTGTCTAGAACACAACCCAAAAGGCCAATCTTGGATAGCTATCACAGATTGAGAGAAATCATATAAACAATGAAGGTCACTCAGAAACAGAGTCCGTACCGTCGACTAAAATGTTGAAAAATCTTAGAAAATGAAAACGAATGATCTAGAGGCCCATTTTATACAGAAGGTTCCTTAAGACATTGAAGTGTAAGGGAAAAATAAGTTAGGACCACCCCTTTTGGAAACGTTTTTTTGGAAAACAAGTTGAAGGTGGACCTAGCTGCTGTGACATCAAAAACAGAATGTCTAGAGAAAATGTTTGGATCCAAATGGACCATTTTCAAGTATTTCCAAGTCCAACCAAAAATCATGGGTGTTCTCTAATGAGTTAGGAAGACTTTCCAAGTGGTCTTACATCCCTATGTTGAGTATTGAGTCCTAGAGAAATCTTTGAACTCAACTCACTCACTGTTTTGACTCATTATTTTGAAGATTTTGGGGAAAACAAGGTTTTGTTTCTTGAAACCAAAATGAGAAGGATTGAGAGGGGTTTTGAAATAGATGTTTTGAAAACATATTTTTAATACTCAACAAGGATTATATCCACTTAAAATGCCAACATCAAACTCATCATCAAGAACTTCCAAGATTGTTGGAGAGATTTATTTTATTTTGAACATAACTTCAATACATTCCAAGAATACCTTGGAAGTATTGAGGTTATGATCATCATCTATCAAACATGTTTCTGAGGTCAAGAGCTACTATCCATAAGGATTCACTCACCCCAAACTTCATGTCATCACTTAGATGATGATGAACTAGTAAGTAAATAAAGAAAAATAAAAAGAAATGAGGTAAGAAGGGATGAACATATATATAAACAAGCAAGTAAATAGCAATCAATAGATGATAATCAATGTGATTTTGGACTTGTAGCTTGGTGTTTCACTCATAGATTTTGACATTTGGACATGGAAGTAGCTTCCTATCTCATGAATGCTCAAGAATGAGGGCTGGAGTGGACTTTGAATGTGAAGTATATAGAAGGATGATGGAAGAAAAAAAGAATAAAACTCACTTTCTTATGGAAAATCAATGGGAGAAGCTCCCTTTCTCTCTTCTAAACCTATCTCTATCTCTCTTCTTCTCTACAACTTTTCAAGCTTTGCACTTGGCCCCCCCAAAATGAAGAGCAATAGGGGGTTTATATAGGCCAATTTGGGGTGGTTTTGGGGTTTTATAAGTATTCCCATTGGTCCCAAACAACTGTGAACACAAAACTATGTCGTTTTGACTTTCAATTAATCAAATTGGACCCCCAAAAAAATTACAAAAATGGACTCTACGAGGGTTGAGTGCCGCGGTGGCACTGGGCCAGTGCCGCGGCGGCACTGCTCCTCAGACGCCCAGAAATTTACGTTTAGGCCCCCAGAGGTTCCGGTATTCGCGAAAAGGCCCTATTTTGTCCGAAATTCACAGAAAATGCATACGAACTCCAAATTGAGGTTGTGATATACCGTTGGAAAGGTAATGGAGTCTACTTTACATAAAAAATAGTTCGGTGATAGGTCACTTTGAAAAGTTTTGCGGTATTTGCGATAAAAACCGATTTGATCGTCTTTTTCGCCTTCGGAAATTCATAATAGACTCGTTTTAAATCCGAAAATTATGTGCGATATACCGTTGGAAAGCTATCGACCTCTAGTATCCATGAAAAATATTTGAAAATTGTTTCAGTGCTCCGGTTCCTAAGTCAAATTTTGGTCAAACTGGTCAAACTGGTCAAACCTGGGATTCCCGGGAAGTTCTAGAAACCTCCGGGAGTTCCCGAGAGCTGACGTTTTCGCTCGATTTTCTTTTGGAACTTGTTTTAATACTTTTCTCATGATTTAAAATGATTCTGGTGAATTCGGATGATTTCAGTCAAACTTGGTCAAACTCTGGTCAAACCTGGTCAAACCTTGGTCAAACCGGTCCACGGGGACTTTCCGGGAACTTCCGGGACTTCCGGGGGTCTCTGGGAGCTGACGATTTCATCCAATTTTTTTTAAAAACTCATTTTATCACTTTTCTTATGACATAGCATGTTTTCAGAACTTTGGGACCAAATCTGGGAGTTTTCAGGCTTTCAGGGGCATTTTGGTCATTCTGAGCATTCTGAGAGATAGAGCTGACTTCTGAGAGTCCTTTTGAGTCTTTTGCGATCATTGTGAACCACCAAGCTATGGGTCTCCTAAATCTGATAGCCGACAAAATGGGGTGTCTACAGTTTGCCCCTCTTTGGCATGAACTTGCGAGGCAACGCATGTCGCAAGCGAGTGCCAAAGCTTTGAAGAGACAGGTCTTTTGGAGGCTATATATAGATTTAGGATAAAAAGCGTTGCAAAAGATGTAATGATGCTGAGGCTAGTATTGGTCGCGCTCTGCGTGAGCTGCCTACGTATCCCAAGGGGAATCAGACCAGGACGTAGTTCAGGGCACGAAGGAATAAATCACACATGCACATACACAACAATCAGGCGGATGCTATGCTATAAGAGTGGTATGCTATGCATGGATGTGATATGAATTTTGTCCTAAGTCCTATCATGTCTAGTGTTCTGATCCTAGCATGAATTGGTGATGTGGGGTGTACCACTCCAAGTGGACTTGTGTCGTGCTAGTGTTTCTGACTGTGATGCAGTTATTGACCCGAATAGGGACACCAAGGTTTGAAGACTCTGGGTCTTGGAGCAAACTTCTGAATTTTGGGAAGCGTGCTTCGTAAGCGAATGTCATTGGATGTGGGGTGCCAGAGGACTATAATCGGAGATGCAGTTTGACAGATAACCGATGGACATGGAAGCCCTGGAATTTAAGAGACGGACACAGAAGTCCTGAGACGTCAAGTGATGGACATGAAATCCTGAGATGTCAAGCGATGAACATGGAAGCCCCATTAATGGACATAGAAGCCTAAGATTTTGAATGAGAATGATGAACACGACATATTTTGAATGAGAGTGATGGTAAACTAATGAACTAACGATGTACGAATCGAGATGATAAGTCAACAATGAACTACTGTGACTATCATGGATTGGATCAACAGTTGGGCTAACCGTGACCGAAAGAAGTGACAATGCACGAATCGAGATAATGAGTCAATAGTGAACTACTGTGACTATCATGGATTGGATCAACAGTTGGACTAATCGTGACCAGAAGAAGTGACGATGTACGAATCAAGAGGATGAGTCAATAGTGAACTACTGTGACTATCATGGATTGGATCAACAGTTGGACTAACTTTGACCAGAAGAAGTGACGATGTACGAATCGAGATGATGAGTCAACAGTGAACTACTGTGACTATCATGGATTGGATCAACAGTTGGACTAAGCGTGACCAGAAGAAGTGATGATGTACGAATCGAGATGATGAATCGACAGTGAACTACTGTGACTGTCATGACGAGTTGACAGTGAACTACTATGACTGTCATAGATTGAACTGACGATGTACTAATCGAGATGACGAGTCGACAATGAACTACTGTGATTATCATGGATTGGATCAACAGTTGGACTAACGGAGATGTCGAGTCGACAGTAAACTACTGTGACTGTCATGGGTTGGACCAACGGTTGACTAACCATGATCAAAAGAACTGACGATGTACTAATCGAGATTACGAGTCGACAGTGGACTACTATGACTGTCATGGATTGAACTGCTGATGTATGAATCGAGATGTCGAGTCGACAGTGAACTACTGTGACTGTCATGATTGAATTGCCGATGTACGAATCGAGATGACGAGTCGACAGTGAACTACTGTGACTGTCAGGATTGAATTGCCGATGTACGAATCGAGATGACGAGTCGACAGTGAACTACTGTGACTGTCATGATTGAAATAACAATGTACAAATCGATAGGACGAGTTGATAGTGAACTACTGTGACTGTCATGATTGAACTGACGATGTACAAATTGAGATGATGAGTCGACAGTGAACTACTGTGACTGTCATGATTGAACTGACGATTAAACTAACCGAGATGTCGAGTCGACAGTGAACTACTGTGACTGTCATGGGTTGGACCAATGGTTGACTAACCATGATCAAAAGAACTGACGATGTACTAATCGAGATTACGAGTCGACAGTGAACTATGACTGTCATGGATTGAACTGACGATGTACGAATCGAGACGACGAGTCGACAGTGAACTACTGTAACTGTCAGGATTGAATTGCCGATGTACGAATCGAGATGACGAGTCGACAGTGAACTACTGTGACTGTCATGATTGAACTAACGATGTACGAATCGATACGACGAATTGACAGTGAACTACTGTGACTGTCATGATTGAACTGACGATGTACAAATCGAGATGACGAGTCGACAGTGAACTACTGTGACTGTCATGATTGAACTGACGATGTACGAATCGATATGCCTGCTGGGGATTAAACTGAATCTGCTGGGGATGAAGCGACTCTTTCTGGGATCTCTCTTCAACTACTTCTCTTGACCGGGAACCAGGATTCAAATTCGAATCTCTCATAGTTGATCAAATCTTGCTGTCCCAGAACCGGGATCCATCTCTGAATCTCTCGTGGTTGATCAAATCTTTGCGGTGCCTAATCCAAGATCAATCAACAGCCACTCATGGACTTATGTTGCTTGGAGATGAAGGAAAATCAACAGCCACTCATGGACTTATGTTGCATGGACGAGGGAAGGTAATCAATAGCCACTCATGGACTTATGTTGCATAAAGGAAGATCGACAGCCACTCATGGACCTATGTTGCAAGGAGATGACGGTGAACTTTCGATGGTTTGGAAAGGGATGAAATTCGCATTAGCCCTTAGTTTGGACGCTTCTCATGCTGACGCCTTAACCAGTGCAGTAATGGTGTTTGGTACTCTTGCTTGTATTGGCATGCTCTTTATAACTTGATTTGAAAATTTTATTAGTCACTGTTGACTTACACATTTGAGACTACAACAGACTCAAAAACTTGACAGACATTGACACACGAGGACGACACATTTGACACGAAAATGAAACAAGCTCGTCTTGTCAAAACTTGATGTGCTTTTGTCATAAACGATGTACCATTTCTCTTTTGGTGTTCACCCCTCATCTTAACGTGGTAACACTTTGCTGATAAATCTGATTTTTGAAAATTCCTCCCTAGTGATCTAGTCAATTTTCTACTTCTCCCAGGAAGTGCTTTGAATTAGTGCCTTAGCTTTTAGAGTAAAAGATGCTCTATTTCAAAATTTTCAAAACAACTTGGTAACTTGAAAACTCGCCCTCGGTGTGAAGGGATTATGTTAGGCAAACAGAGTTTGCCCCTAGTTTGAGGTGTACAAAGTGGGATTCATAAGCAAACGAGGTGGGTGACCGAAGTTTGCCCCTAGTTTGGATGATGGTTTATTGGAGGTTTTGGGCAAACGAGGTAGGTGACCAAAGTTTGCCCCTTGTATGAAGGGTAGATAGTAAAATTCAGGCAAACGAGGCGAGTAACCGAAGTTTGCCCCTAGTATGGAAGGTGATTTTCTGGCTTGAGGCAAGGACCGTGACTTTAATCTCTCAAATGCTCATAACTTTTGCCTAGGCACCAGTGAGGTGACCTAGCTAGCTCTTTTCTCTCTTTTGTTATTGCTCACCTTGGATTTAGCTCTAATTTTTGCCTAGGCGTCATTTCGGATTTTCGACCTAGCGAGCCATCCTTCTTTTCTTTCTTTTTTGAAAGTCTGCCTACGTACCCCCAAGTGGGGATCAGGTCCAACGTAGTTCGGGCCATGGTCGGAAAGAAGCGGGTTGATTTTTAGGTAGGTGGGGCGACCGAACCGTTGTGGTTGCCTACGTATCCCCGAGTGGGAATCAGGTCGAGCGTAGTTCAAGGCAAGGCTTGAAGGAAATCGTATGAGGGTTTTTCAAACCAATCGTCAAAGAAGTTCAAACTTGAGCCACTTGTGGTAGCTTTGAATAAAAGAATTCAGTTTCAATCTCCCTTTCTTTTCTTTTTCTTTTTCTTTTTGTTTTGTTTTGAGGATTGATCCTTTTCACTTTCGCCTAGCCAGTCAATTTTGCTTTTTAATGTAGTCAATTCTTGTGAGATCTTTCAATCGCAATTTCAGAATTCCAAAATGTGCATGTCAGCTCTCGAAATTTATTTGTGGTCATTCTGTGCCTTTTGAAATGTGATCTTGGCACGTTCTTAGGATGTATCTTGATTCTCTCATTTGTTTCATCAAAATTTTTCCAACATTTTGACTGGCCAGGGTCAGATTTTGGAAATCAACACCTTTTTCAGCTCTAACTTTTACCTAGGTGCCCTTTCGGGTTTTCAACCTAGCGAGTTTTTTCTTTTCTTTTCTTTTCTTTTCTTTTCTTTTTCTTTCTCTTTTTTTTCTTTTTAAAAGTGGAGATGAAACTCACTGAAATGTTTGGCTATCATCAAGGGCTAAGTTTGCATTGCTTTCAATCAGACAGATTTTGTGGCTCCCAATTGGATTGGACTTAAGGCTTCGAAATAGTGGGAAAAGGGTGTTGGGCAAGCCCCAAGTCAGTTTCAAGTATGTCTTTTCAAGATTGAGGCCAGAACATCTTTACATTCTTAAAGTAAGACTATTCAATTCCAGCTCTTCATCAGTGTCAGCATGAAATCGACTTTAACCTTTCAAGATTCTTTTTTGTTTTATCGTAGAAAAATTTACCAGAGTAATATCCATGGTAATTTGAAAAGTGACACTTCAGTTTAGTGATTCATGCATTTATGACTAAGCACATCAGATTAAGCAAAATGAGATTTCATTCCATCAATAGAGAAGGTTTACAGATTTATTAACAACTCGATGACAGACATGCTCGATCACAAGACTAGAATTGAAATGGACTCGGAACATAAAACAGACTCAACTTGACTAGACCCGGTCTCAAATGGAGTGTCTTTGCGACCCATTTATTCTTATTCTATTTTGTTTAGCAGAAGTTCCAAACACCATCACTTTACTGCGTAGCTTCAACATTCATTAGCATCGATGGAAGGGATCATTCGACCGGTTGGTCCAAGCCAAGATAGTGGATGGGATTAGGATAGGGGACTTCTTCGATAAGGTTCTGAATGTCATAGCGGAGGCGGATGCACTGATCGGTGGTATGGCCTAGATTTTGGTGATAAGCACATCATAGGCTCATGTTGTAGTGGGAGGGTATGGGATCCGGTAGCGGCTTGTGAGGGAGGAGCTGTAGGTGGCCCTTTTTGAGTAGGTGGTCCAAGGCTGTGGAAAGATGAACATCAAGTTTGGAGAATTCGCGAGGGCTTTTGGGCGATTTGGCGGAATGGACTGGTATGGACGAAGGGCGCTGGCCATTGATTGGTTGCTAAGTGCATTGATATCCGGGGAGTCCATGGAGTAGTTAGGTCTCTTGGACTGGTGTTGGGGTTCATCCTTTTTGAACTTTCCTTCTCTGATGGCATCCTCTATTCTGGTGCCTATTTCAAATAGCTCTTCAAATGTGGAGATGGATTGGTAGAATAGCTTGTCATGATATACTGGTTGCATGTTCTTGACCAGCATACGTACTTGCTCTTTCTCAACAGGTCTGTGGATCATTTGAGCCACTTTATTCCTCCATCTGCTCAAGAACGCAGTGAAGGACTCATTGAAGTTCTGCCTGGTAGTCTCTAGATCCCGGATGGTGATATCAAACACTTGGTTGTAAGAGTAGTGATCAATAAAAGTTCTAGCAACGTCTTCCCAAACTCGAGCCTTGGAGGCTTCGAGGGTTAGGAACCAGGATAGTGCGGCATTCTTAAGGGTTTGCGGGAATAACATCGCAATGTGCTCATGAGTGCAGCCCATCGATTGGAAGATGCTCATGCACAACTTGATGTGACTTTTTGGATTCCCTGTTCCATCAAAACGGTCAATTTCAGGCATTTTGAAGTTCTCGGGCAGCCTTAGCTTGATGGGCTCAAAGAGGCCTTCCAGGTCTAACATGTAATCATCAACCCCTTTGCTCTTCCTCAACACACTTTCAAGCTTGTCAACTTTGTCCATTTTCTCCTGGAGCTTCTTCTCATATGCAAGTGGCGGGACTCCTTAAAACCAGTCTTCTTCCGCATTATTCTCGGGAGGCGGTCCAAACCCAGGCGGTGGTGGTGGGAACCCATGTGGGTACTGTGGCTGCTGCTGTTTCAGTTCTTCCATGAAACTCAAAACTTGGGCCATGCGATCAGATTGCTGGTTTATGGTTGCTCCCAACTCAGTGACCTTGTTTTCTAATTCTTCCTGATTCATGTTGGAATGACTTAGCGGGCTAATTTTGACCAAATGACTGTTCGAACTTCCGACTCAGGACGAGGATCCCAGTTGCTGACTTCGGGAATCTATACTGACCTGACAGATTTCAAGAGAAAGGGGGTGTATCAGATTCTGATAGCGATGACTTTAGACAGACAAAGACAGTGATGTGGACTGACTCGAGACAGTGCGTGAAGATTGACGGTGCATGCACGTGGGACAAGCAGGCGGATGTAAGGCCTAATCTATATGATGCTTCTATTTCTAACAGATAGCAGTTAAATAAATAAGGCCCTAACCATATAGAGTGTGCCAATCTTACTTTCCAGTACGATCACCAAGGGATAACAGGGGTTTCCAGGATTTTATGAAAGCTTCTAGGATTGGGCATTTTGGGGAAATTTGGGCAGAGTTTCTGAGAGAAAGTGGTTAATACGGTTATATCTGGGATATCTGGGTAGAGTTTCTGGGAGAAACTGGTTAATACGGTTATATCTGGGATATCTGGGTAGAGTTTCTGGGAGAAACTGGTCAATACGGTTATATCTGGGATATCTGGGATATCTGGGTAGAGTTTCTGGGAGAAACTGGTTAATACGGTTATATCTAGGATATCTGGGTAGATTTTTTGGGAGAAACGGGTTAATACAGTTATATCTGGGATATCTGGGCAAAGTTTCTGGGAGAAAGTGGTTCATACGGTTATATCTGGGATATCTGGGTAGAGTTTCTGGGAGAAACTGGTTAATATGGTTATAGTGATCGTACTTTCTAGCAGGTTTTCATACTCCTATGCCTTAGGACCGACAAACAAGGTTTGTGGTGTATATCTTTGTGAGCATGTAGCAGACATCCTTGTCATGGTGCCTAGGCAGGTCAACTCAATGTGATCACATGTGAGTGATTGCCTTGGGAATCATAAGAAAGAGGTTATGTTCTATGCCACATAAGCATCTACACCGCGCAGGTAATCCCGTCAGGGCATACAGCAGTTATATCATATTGTCCTATTTGAAAAGATAAATGAACAGTCCTATGAAAGGTTCTACAGGAATCTATATGCAAGGGCTGGGTTTAGTCAAAGAGGGTCCGTTGACGAGAGTTCCAATATACCGTCGGAGAGACAGTACGGGGGTTTTTACTCTTTTTGATATACCTTGGAAGGTACTGTATCAACGGTGACTTGTGCCCTAGCACAGCAAGACCTGAACAATGTCAGTGCCGCATTTCAGACACAGTCGGAGAGGGGGGGGGGGGGGGGAATGCAGAAGTGCAATGCGGTGAACCAAACACAGTAAAAAGATGATTTTAAGGATGCTTCTTATGAGTCAAACCTCTGTATTATTTCGATTTGAAAATAAATGTCCCCAGCAGAGTCGCCAGATTGTGGACACGCGGAAGCGGACCACTTCTCTTGTTTGAGATTGTGATGAAATTGATTTGAATCAAAGAAAAGGAAAGGTTTATTGAAAACAGATACAGAGTCGCCACTTGATCTTTAAGGAACCAAGAAACCTAATTTTGACTCACCCAAATGGATAAAGGGCACCGGCCCTTCATAACCAAAGAACTTGGCTCGGGGTTTTGGTACGAGAGAGGAAGCAGCCTTTATCGCGACTAAAACACCCTCAACTCGCCCCGTCTTTTGACGGGCCTCAATTAGCATCCAAATAATCATCTTGTACTATGTTTGGTTCAACAAGTAATACTATGATAGTATACTACATTACATAAGAAACTTGAAATGGAAGATCTAAAGATAAGATATCATTCATAAGATCTAAGCCAAATATCATACAATGTAAAGTGAAAGATCACACAAATAAACTTAGGAAAAATCGTCTAATCACATATCAAATAATCAAGACTTCCTAATCTAAAAAGGGGAACATGAATTGTTCTTGAAACAAATAATCAAAGAAATCAAAATATGCTTAGCAAACTAGAATGATGCATGTTATTCTTTGAGAAAAGAAGACCTCTCAATCCCCGGGACGGACGAGAAAGGATGATTAGATCGAGGGGAAGCATGAACGTGTGATCAAGTTCATTCCTTATAATCTTCTTAGATTAAGAGTTACAAAAACCCCAAATCTTTGCATGGATACAATGTATGTATCTAAAATGTGCCAAGGTTGTAGTGTGCTTTGTGTTCATGGCTTCCTAGAATGACTTAGAAGTCTAAAATGTGTATGAATGGATGAATGAAATCATCATGGGATATGTACAAATGTAGTATGAACTACTTCCTAAGATATGAACTAATTTGGAATGCATATAGGCATCAAATCAAAGAATGAAAGTTGAAATGTGCTTGCTGTGAATAGTGGACAGAATAGTAGCATGATATTTCGGAATTTGAAAAGAGGGGTTAGGAATGTTTTCAATGCATGATGTTTTATGGCGATCTTCCTTATTGTGTCTAGAACACAACCCAAAAGGCCAATCTTGGATAGCTATCACAGATTGAGAGAAATCATATAAACAATGAAGGTCACTCAGAAACAGAGTCCGTACCGTCGACTAAAATGTTGAAAAATCTTAGAAAATGAAAACGAATGATCTAGAGGCCCATTTTATAAAAAAGGTTCCCTAAGACATTGAAGTTTAAGGGAAAAATAAGTTAGGACCACCCCTTTGGGAAAAGTTTTTCTGGAAAACAAGTTGAAGGTGGACCTAGCTGCTGTGACATCAAAAATAGAATGTCTAGAGAAAATGTTTGGATCCAAATGAACCATTTTCAAGTATTTCCAAGTCCAACCAAAAATCATGGGTGTTCTCTAATGAGTTAGGAAGACTTTCCAAGTGGTCTTACATCCATATGTTGAGTATTGAGTCCTAGAGAAATCTTTGAACTCAACTCACTCACTGTTTTGACTCATTATTTTGAAGATTTTGGGGAAAACAAGGTTTTGTTTCTTGAAACCAAAATGAGAAGGATTGAGAGGGGTTTTGAAATAGATGTTTTGAAAACATATTTTTAATACTCAACAAGGATTATATCCACTTAAAATGCCAACATCAAACTCATCATCAAGAACTTCCAAGATTGTTGGAGAGATTTATTTTATTTTGAACATAACTTCAATACATTCCAAGAATACCTTGGAAGTATTGAGGTTATGATCATCATCTATCAAACATGTTTCTGAGGTCAAGAGCTACTATCCATAAGGATTCACTCACCCCAAACTTCATGTCATCACTTAGATGATGATGAACTAGTAAGTAAATAAAGAAAAATAAAAAGAAATGAGGTAAGAAGGGATGAACATATATATAAACAAGCAAGTAAATAGCAATCAATAGATGATAATCAATGTGATTTTGGACTTGTAGCTTGGTGTTTCACTCATAGATTTTGACATTTGGACATGGAAGTAGCTTCCTATCTCATGAATGCTCAAGAATGAGGGTTGGAGTGGACTTTGAATGTGAAGTATATAGAAGGATGATGGAAGAAAAAAAGAATAAAACTCACTTTCTTATGGAAAATCAATGGGAGAAGCTCCCTTTCTCTCTTCTAAACCTATCTCTATCTCTCTTCTTCTCTACAAATTTTCAAGCTTTGCACTTGGCCCCCCCAAAATGAAGAGCAATGGGGGGTTTATATAGGCCAATTTGGGGTGGTTTTGGGGTTTTAGAAGTATTCCCATTGGTCCCAAACAACTGTGAACACAAAACTATGTCGTTTTGACTTTCAATTAATCAAATTGGACCCCCAAAAAAATTACAAAAATGGACTCTGCGAGGGTTGAGTGCCGCGGTGACACTGTGCCAGTGCCGCGGCGGCACTGCTCCTCAGACGCCCAGAAATTTACGTTTAGGCCCCCAGAGGTTCCGGTATTCGCGAAAAGGCCCTATTTTGTCCGAAATTCACAGAAAATGCATACGAACTCCAAATTGAGGTTGTGATATACCGTTGGAAAGGTAATGGAGTCTACTTTACATAAAAAATAGTTCGGTGATAGGTCACTTTGAAAAGTTTTGCGGTATTTGCGATAAAAACCGATTTGATCGTCTTTTTCGCCTTCGGAAATTCATAATAGACTCGTTTTAAATCCGAAAATTATGTGCGATATACCGTTGGAAAGCTATCGACCTCTAGTATCCATGAAAAATATTTGAAAATTGTTTCAGTGCTCCGGTTCCTAAGTCAAATTTTGGTCAAACTGGTCAAACCTGGGATTCCCGGGAAGTTCTGGAAACCTCCGGGAGTTCCCAGGAGCTGACGTTTTCGCTCGATTTTCTTTTGGAACTTGTTTTAATACTTTTCTTATGATTTAAAATGATTCCGGTGAATTCGGATGATTTTAGTCAAACTTGGTCAAACTTGGTCAAACTCTGGTCAAACCTTGGTCAAACCGGTCAACGGGGACTTTCCGGGAACTTCCGGGACTTCCGGGGGTCTCTGGGAGCTGAAAATTTCATCCGATTTTTCTTAAAAACTCATTTTATCACTTTTCTTATGACGTAGCATGTTTTCAGAACTTTGAGACCAAATCTGGGAGTTTTGAGGCTTTCAGGGGCATTTTGGTCATTCTGAGCATTCTGAGAGATAGAGCTGACTTCTGAGAGTCCTTTTGAGTCTTTTGCGATCATTGTGAACCACCAAGCTATGGGTCTCCTAAATGTGATAGCCGACAAAATGGGGTGTCTACACACAGCCTCGAATTTTTTTTTTCTTTAGGCGATACAACATCACCACCACCACCACCACCACCACCACCACCAAACACACACACACACATACACACACAAATATGTATATATATACATATCAATCTATCAGACTGAATAATTTCTCCAGTTCAGATCGAGAGAGAGAGAGAGAGAGGGGAGGGCAGTCTATATATATATCAATCTATCGGACTGAGATCTCTGCACTTGTTACCCACAAATTAAAAAGGGCTTGAAGATGACCGATCTTTTCAGAGCTTGAAGCTGACCAACTCTCTCTCTATTTCTTCTTCAATCTCACTTCAAATTTTTGAATTGATTGAGGGAAATTCCATGTCACAGAGCTAGAAATGGTTGTATCCGATCATGGGGTTCTTCTAATTTGGGGTTTTTCTAATTTGGGGTTTTTATAGCCCTAATCTCCCCCATCTTTTGTTTTTTTAGAATTTATAAAGGAATGTATGTGTGTATACATATATATGTGTGTGTGTGTCTATGTGCCTAGATTAATTGCTTTGGGGGTAATTTTGGGTGGTAATAGCGATGGTGGTGATCTAGTATGATAGTGTGGTAATGGCTGTGGTGGTGGGTGGCGGGTCTGGTGGTAATGGCGGTGGTAGTGGTCTGGTTTTGAGAGAGAGAGAGAGAGAGAGATAAGAGGGTTAATATGGTCTTTTTCCAACAGCCGTTAACGGCGTTAAGCTGGTAACTCTGACAAGGGGTGTCAGTGTCATGTCAGAAACCTCAGGGGGTGTCAGTGTAATTTTTTCAAATAAAAATTACAACGGTAAATCAAACTAATACTTAAACAAAATGAAAATATCAATCACACAGTGGAAAGAAAAAGGGGAATGGAACCTGAATAATAAAAAAAACAAAATTATAGAATCCAGAAAAATTGTTTGCAAAAATGAAAAGAACTCTTGAAAAACATACAAAACAAAGGGTTGGGAGCCAACACTCCACTCCTCTCAGACTCTCATATATATATATATATATATAGCTCTTTGGATGAGAAAAGGGTGTCCAGATTCATTTTGTAACACCTGGTCGTCATCCATTATGGGATTCCCTGAGATTGTGCTCCATTAAATAAGTTTGATTGAGCAATCCTGACCAATCAATTGCTACTAGAGGCAATCGATTGGTATTGATTCCAAACAATTGCCTATAAATCACAATCAATTGGATTGTGAGAGTTGGCAATCTATTGCCCCGGTAGGCAATCGATTAGGACTTGCTTTTGCATTTTAACATGTCCTCTTTGTTTCTTCAACTATCCATTTCATTCCTGTATGAAAATCAACTCCAGAACCTGCATAAAACCTGCTAACAATAACAATCTACTGGAAAAGAACATTATTGTGTAACACAGAGCATTAAATCACAAGTGCAAGTAAAATTAGGGAATTGGGGATTAAAGTTTGTAAGAATAAAACTTTATTGTGTCCATATTCTACAAATATAGCCACTCGTCACAAAGATTACATAGGGTTGATAGAGATGGCAAAGAAAAAGTTAGCGATGGGCAGAGCCTTGTTAGTTTCCAGACCTGTTGGTGGATCATCAAGGTCTCCCACTCTATCTCCTGTAAACAATCTCTTACATAGTGGAAACTCTAGCATATACTCTACAAGTGGATGTAGGTCGCTTCATTAACAGCACCAAATCACATTCAAATTCTCTCTCTCCATCTTCTTCTCCATCCCCTCTTTCTCCTTTAGTGCTTTGTTCTTTTTTTTGCTCTAATATTAAATGGATTAGAGTGCCAATTTCTAGCCATATAATTGGTCGTTTTGATTTTTAAAAGATTGAGATCCTTTAATGTGTCAATAAACTCAATGAACTGGGTGGCAACCTTATGTGTATGGTGGATATTAATTATTGGCAGAATCCATGTCTAGGTTTAGGGATTAATGGCACCCTCTCAAGGAAGCTTATATGACTGTTGGTACTTATATTAAAAGTAACGGGTATCTATAATCTTAACATGGGAAAATAAATAAGCAGTTAATAACATGAAACTTGAAAATATTATTTTGTGATAAGGGTGGGAGTAAAATTATACTTCTTTAGTACTATGAATTATAATTTATGCACATGGAAATTTAAATCAATTCAAATTAGGATTTTCGAATTCCAGAAGAAGCCTATTCCTTATTGATCTCTTGTGGTCCCTATCGTAGCTTATATATATACATATTATTGTAACTCTCTTCCTAATAACATTTTTTTTGAAGTTGTAAATTTTGGGATAGAGTGAAGAGAGAGAGAGAGAGAGAGAGAGAGAGAGAGAGAGAGAAGATCTCAAAACCAAGCACACCCTTGGTATTGGGCATGGAGGAATACAATAGAAGATCATAATCTATTATGGAGCCCATGTACTTGATCCATTTTACAACTTCCATTTCGTGCTGAGACGAGACCAAATTAGAAAGATTTTGAAGTTAAACCTCAATTTCTCCTTGTAGAGTTTTACAGCCTTCGGTGAAAAGAATATATAGTATGATCTATACGCGTTGACAATGAATCATGGGAACATAGTTTCTAGCATATATGAAGATTGACTTATTATTAAAATTAATTTGGTTCCCCATTCTCTTTTTAATAACAAATTTGATAATGAATCCATTAGAATGTATCCAAGTGGAATGATAGCAAGGTGCTATGAGAGGAATGAAGGAGGTGGGTGAAGGGAAGAGGGTACAATTGCTTGAAGAGTATAGGCCGGGGAAAAAGGAAGAGGGTAGAGATATCTCTTTCTCCGGATTTACAACTATTTTTGTCATTCTCTAAAAATAATACTTTATTAATTTTAGGGTATGTTAGTAAAGTGCACAACATTCTCATTCTTTTCTTACTCACTTCCTTCTTGTTTAACGAAACAGAAGTAGGAAAGACCTCCTTCCTATCTCTTGGGATATATCTCCTATCCCTCGTTCTTTCCCTTTCATACATTTTCTATCACTCGTACCAAATATAGCATTATTATTGATTCCTCGCCTGGAAGCTAGTTAATAGTGGTAGGTCGTAAATTGTAAGAGCATCTCTAACTATGCTCCCTACTATGATTGTTTAGCTATTTTAAATGGTTATCCTCACCTACCAGCACCTCTTTGACACGTGGTGAGAAAAATAGGTGAGCAAAAATACTCTTAAAACTATAAGGTAGAGAAAATTTAGAGAACATGGTTGGAGATGCTTTAAGTGACAATCCACTAAGTCCCAATCCACATTTTATTGTGCAATGGGTCGGCCAAAAGTAACCCGTATTTGAGTTTTGGTTTGTTTACAAATCCCGACTAATGAGTAAATATTGGTTACAACTGATAACATGTGTACCATTTCACTATTTATAACCTCTAAATAATAGATTGGGAAGTTATGCTTATGTGAAGATATTTTCATCTCAAAAAATGGGAGACATATGGACAAATACAAAATATAATTGGCTTGTGATACCTAGGGGTGTTACAAAAATCGATTAGCCTGAACTAAACGACTTTATCGATTGGTTCGGTCGATAAAAAATGAGTAAAGATTGGGACACACCCAAAGACACAACTTTTAGGACACAACCCAAAAGATGTGTCTATATCTCTCTTATAATGTCACTGGGCCTCACAGTGACACGGGAGAGAGATAGACACATCTCTTAGGTTGTGTCCCAAAAGTTGTCTTTGGGTGTGTCCCAAGTATGGAGGATTCTACCATACAACCGGGTGGTTTGGTTGTATGATACAACCAAACCACTCTTGGCCCTTGGATGAATACTTTGCCCAATCTCAACCATCCAAAAAATTAAAGCAAAACCATTGTTGGTTTTGGGGGGTTATTGGCTGTTTTGGCCTTGCAACCTATACAGCAGGTAGCAGGTCATTCTCCACTACTTAATAACATTAGTAAGGTGTGTTTGTACATGTTGAGCAATGATTGTACCTCGATAAGTAATTATTGTACCTTGTTAGCAAAATGCATGACTTTATGCAACGAATATTGTACTTTTGTTTAAAAATGTTATACATTATGGTTTAGTTGTTGTACTGTAGTTTAAATCTGTTATGCATTATGACATTAGTAAGGTATATTTGTACAATGGTAAGCAATGATTGTACCTCGGTAAGCAATTATTGTACCTTGTTAGCAAAAGGCATGACTTTATGCAATGAACATTGTACCTTTGTTTAAAAATGTTATACATTATGGTTCAGTTGTTGTACTATAGTTTAAAATTGTTATACATTATGACATTGGTAAGGTATGTTTGTACAATGGTAAGTGATGATTGTACCTCAGTAAGCAATTATTGTACATTGTTAGCAAAAGGCATGACTTTATGCAATGAATATTGTACCTTTTGTTTAAAAATGTTATACATTATGGTTCAATTGTTGTATTTTAGTTTAAAACTGTTATACATTATGACATGGGTAAGGTATGTTTGCACAATGGTAATCAATGAGTATACCTTGGTAAGAAATGATTGTAAAACGAATGTTGTAAGGTAATGAATGTTGTACCTCATGCAAAGAATGTTTGTACCATGTGTAATAAATTTTATTGTACATAGGTTGGTTACCATTAAAATAAAAATTTCTTATCTAGGTGCAAAGGTTTGTTACGATGAGTTCATAGGTTGGCTACCTTAAGAACAAAGATTCCCTATAGAATTACAAACCTTCATTACCAAAGGCACAACATGTATTACCATAGTTCAATGCTTCCTTACATGGACAAGAAACATTTGTTATGAAGGAACTAAAGTCTTCCTACAATATATACAAATATTTTTTTACCCTAAGAACAAAGATTCCCTACAGAATTACAAACCTTCATTACCATAGGTACAGACATGTATTACCAAAGTTCAAATCTTCCTTACATGGACAGAAAAAATTTGTTGTGAAGGAACTAAAGTAAAATTCTACAATAGATACAAATGTTTGTTACTCTAAGAACAAAGATATGGAATTGCAAACTTTCATTACCAAAGGTACAGACATGTATTGCCAAAGTTCAAATCTTCCTTATAGGGACATAAATAATTTGTTATGAAGGAACTAAAATCTTCCTACAATAGATAAAATGTTTGTTACCCTAAGAACAAAGATTCCCTACAGAATTACAAACCTTCATTACCACAGGTACAGATATGTATTACCAAAGTTCAAAGCTTCATTACATGGACAGAAAAAATTTGTTATGAAGGAACTAAAGTCTTCCTACAATAGATATGTTGACACCCCATTTTGTCGGGGCGGGTGTGACAAGATACAATCCTTCATTGCGAAATATATGACAATCAGAAAGTGTTACGTCAACCGTTGGGCGTTAGATTCTCAGTGATTGGTCGTGTCAACTGTTGGGCATCAGACTCAGTGTCTAGTCGCATTAACTATTGGGCGTCGGATTCTCAGTGACCTATCTCATCAACTATTGGACGTCAAATTCTCAGTGACTGGTCGCGTCAAGTGTTGGGCGACAGACTCAATGTCTAGTTGCGCAATTGTTGCGAGTCAGATTCTCAGTGTCTAGTTGCGTCAACTATTGGGCGTCAACTGAAGTTATAAGTTGCATTAGAGGGAAAACGTAGCATGGCATGTGATAGCCTAGGCTGACGTCAGTTATTCCATGGTCTATATATACTGTGGTTCATCAGGTTTGATAATTCAATGTAATAAGTAGTATTCAGAATCCTTGATTTCTTTGGGTTTCTTATTCTCCCCCTTTCCTTCTTCTCCCTTTTCCTCTTTATTGCAGTGTTTTTAAGTATGGAAAACAAGTATACACCTACTTACAATGCAGTTTTTTTTTGTGAAAAAGGATACTGAGTAATGAATAAAAGAGTGTTATGTTAGAAGCACTCATGGATCTTGCTGCTCCAAAATGGAAAAATAATGATAGGTGTTTTAATAATGTTGCTTTCGAAGCTATACAAACTATCTTTGCTGAGAAAATCCCTAGATGTAATCTTTCAACTGATGTCATTGCGATGGAGGTTTGGAGATGGCATAAGGAACATCGACTCCTTGAAGAGTTGTTAACTATGAGAGGTGTTCGTTTTAATGAAAGAAACTGGCTAGGAGTTCCAGATCAAACTTAGTATGAATGGTGTGCTAAGGTTTGAACGAACAACTCTCATCATTTCCGTTTCAATTGTTATGTTCATATATTTCTTATGTAAAATGTTTTCATGAAGAAAATGTGTAGCCAAGCTATAACAGTATTGCAACATCGTTGAGGCACGTTGTGCATTCCCGTTATCATAGATGGTGTCTATACTCACTTAGTAGCGTAGATACATATTTATATAGGTGTTTTGGTAAGAAAGAACAGACCCCGAACGTGCGAGGGAGGTCCAATTCAATTGGAGAAGAAAACTACTTCTCAATCGATCAAACTGATTTCGATCGATTAAACACAGACCTATCTCGATTGATCGAACTTAGTTCAATCGATCGAACCTAACTTTTCATCAATTGATTGAACAAACTTCAATCGATTGGACATATTAGATTTATAAATGTTTAGTTTGTTTTTATCAAATGAACTGTTAAGTTGTTTATTATCATGCGTTAATTGTTGGGATGCGGTATTGGAATAATACACATGTTGAATAATGGACTTAATGCACTGAAACAGTGGAACCAATTGTATAAAGATGGTATAATGTTGTTAAGCAAATTGAGAAGCCGACGTGCATAGTAGTGAGTGTATCTAACACAAAGGTCGATACTATTTATGATTGGAGCATGGAAAATGCGATCGCGAAGATCGTACAACGTGGGTTGCGGTATACTTGTATTGCCTTAGTCCATGGGAGATGCTAAGGAATATATTAGTGGTACATTACCTTAGTCCATGAGAGAGACTAAGGGATGCATATTATGGAGACAAATGTGAGGTTGTGATTACCTATATTGCCTTAGTCCATGAGAGAGACTAAGGGATATAGTGATGCCATCGCCTTAGTCCATGAGAGAGGCTAAGGGATATATTAGTGGTATATCGCCTTAGTCCATGAGAGAGACTAAGGGATGCATACTATGGAGACAGATGTGAGGTTGTGATTACCTATATTGCCTTAGTCCATGAGAGAGACTAAGGGGTATAGTGGTGACGTCAGGATATACTGGTAATATCGCCTTAGTCCACGGGAAGGACTAAGGGATACATAATTGTGGGAATAGCAATGTGGCTAGCACCCTAGTCCAATAGAGACTAACAGAATGTCGCCTTGCCCATGACCGAGACATGAGAGATCCAATAGAGACAAGGGCATGGTCACGTTAGTCCAACACTGAGACTGAGGGTTATGCCGATGTTATCATCTTAATCCGACAGAGGCTAAAAGAATATTACCTTAGTCCATGATTGTGATGGGAAGTCTGAATAGAGGCTACAGGAATATGTCACTTTAGTCCATGACCAAGATTAAGAGGGATACATCATGAACTTAGTACTATGTGTCAGTGTTTGACAGATCGACCGTAAGTATGGGACTATGTGTCTGATTAATGTGGACCCAAGAGTCTATGTTATGTTTGGGATGAGATTGGGACGATGTTTGCGGAGATATATTAAGTTGGTGACATTAGTTATCGTGGGGCGTGACATTAGTTATCTAAGAAAGCATTGAACTTTGGTAAGAAAGCCCTGATCTTTTGTAAGGAAGTTTTGAACTTTGGTAAGAACGCATTGATCTTTTGTAAGGAAGTTTTTAACTTTGGTAAGAAATCATTGAACTTTGGTAAGAAATCATTGAACTTTGGTAAGAAAGCCCTAATCTTTTGTAAGGAAGCAATGCACTTTTGTAAGGAATCATTGATCTTTTGTAATAAAGCTTTGTAGAATTGTAAGGAAGCATTGATCTTTTGTAATGGAGTATTGAAATTTGGTAAGAAAGCATTGATCTTTTGTAAGGAAGTTTTGAACTTTGGTAAGAAATTATTGATCTTTTGTAAAGAAGCTTTGTAAATTTGGTAATATATGTCTGTACCTTTGGTAATGAAGCATTGAACTTTGGTGAGAAAGCATTGAACTTTGGTAAAAAAAAAAAAAAAGCCGTAATCTTTTGTAGGAAGTTTTGAACTTTGGTAATAAAGCATTGACCTTTTGTAAGGAAGTTTTGAACTTTGGTTAGAAAGCATTGATCTTTTGTAAGGAAGCTTTGTAAATTTGGTAATACATGTCTCTACCTTTGGTAATGAAGCTTTGAACTTTGTTAAGAAAGTATTGAACTTTGGTAAGAAGCATTGAACTTCGGTAAGAAATCCATATTGATCTTTTGTAAGGAAGTTTTGAACTTTGGTAAGAAAGTATTGATCTTTTGCAAGGAAGCATTGTAACTTTGGTAACACATTTATGTAACTTTAGTAATGAAGCTTTGAACTTTGGTAAGAAATCAATGAACATTTGGTAAGAAAGTATTGACCTTTGGTTAGAAAGCCTTGATCTTTTGTGAGGAAGTTTTGAACTTTGGTAAAAAAACATTGATCTTTTGTAAGGAATTTTGAACTTTGGTAAGAAAGCATTGATCTTTTGTAAGGATACTCTGATCTTTTGTAAAGAAGCAATGAACTTTTGTAAGGATGCATTGATATTTTTTGATAAAGCTTTGTAGAATTGTAAGGAAGCATTGATCTTTTATAATAAAGTTTTGAAATTTGGTAAAAAAGCATTGATCTTTTGTAAGGAAGTTTTGAACTTTGGTAAGAAAGCATTGAACTTTTGTAAGGAAGTTTTGAACTTTGGTAAGAAAGCATTGATCTTTTGTAGGGAAGTTTTGTAAATTTGGTAATACATATCTGTGCCTTTGGTAATGAAATTTTGAACTTCGGTGAGAAAGCATTGAACTTTGCTAAGTAAGTTTTGAACTTTGGTAAGAACGAATGGATCTTTTGTAAGGAATTTTTTAACTTGGTTAGAAAGCATTGATCTTTTGTAAGGAAGCTTTGTAAATTTAGTAATACATGTCTGCACCTTTGGTAATGAAGCTTTGAACTTTGGTAAGAAAGCATTGAACTTTGGTAAGAAAGACCTGATCTTTTTGTAGGGAGTTTTGAACTTTGGTAAGAAAGCATTGAACGTTGGTAAAAAAGCCCTGATCTTTTGTAAGGAAGCAATGAACTTTTGTAAAGAATCATTGATATTTTGTAATAAGCTTTGTAGAATTGTAAGGAAACATTGATCTTTTGTAATGAAGTTTTGAAATTTAGTAAGAAAGCATTGATCTTTTGTAAGGAAGTTTTGAACTTTGGTAAGAAAACATAGATCTTTTGTAAGGAAGCTTTGTAAATTTGGTAATACATGTCTGTAACTTTGGTAATGAAGCTTTGAACTTTGGTAAGAAAGCCGTAATCTTTTGTAAGGAAGTTTTGAACTTTGGTTAGAAATCATTGATCTTTTGTAAGGAAGTTTTGAACTTTGGTAAGAAAGCATTGATCTTTTGTAAGGAAGCTTCGTAAATTTGGTAACACATGTATGTACCTTTGATAATGAAGGTTTGAACTTTGGTAAGAAAGCAATGAACATTGGTAAGAAAGTATTGACCTTTGGTTAGAAAGCCTTGATCTTTTATGAGGAAGTTTTGAACTTTGGTAAGAAAGTATTGATCTTTTGTAAAGAATTTTGAACTTTGGTAAGAAAGTATTAATCTTTTGTAAAGAATTTTGAACTTTGGTAAGAAAGCATTGACCTTTTGTAAGGAAACCTTGATCTTTTGTAAGGAAGCAATGAATTTTTGTGAGGATGCATTGATCTTTTTGTAATAAAGATTTGTAGAATTGTAAGGAAGCATTGATCTTTCATAATGAAGTTTTGAAATTTGGTAAGAAAGTATTGAACCATGGTACGTAATACGTGTATGTACCTTTGGTAATGAAGGATTGTACTTATATAGGAAATAATTGTAGTTAGGATAACAAATCATTGTACCTGTTGTAGTAATGCTTGGTGCCTTCATAGCAAAGGTTTTATGTCCATGTAAGTAAGCTTACAACTTCAGTAACACATGTCTGTACCTTTAGAAATTGGAAATTAAAATTTAATTTAGATAACTATTACAAACTTTTTTGTAAACAAACTGCTGACACCGAGGCTACTAGATAACTCTTAATGACCCTTTAACACAACAGTTGGGTGTTGAACGCTTCAATCTCTGAAGAATTTTCTTCGTGTTGTTCCTCGCTTCATTTCTAGATGAGCTGGCAACAATTAACGGGCCCACATCACTTTTATTTGGTGAGACAGTTACTGGTGGTTTTGTTTTAAGATATAACACAAACTATGGTAGCGGGAAGGTACATGGTGCCTCAAAGATGTTGCAATACTGTCATAGGTTGTCTATACATATTATTCATGAAAACAATTTACATTAGAAGCATATAATTATAACAATTGAAATGAAAATGCTGAGAGTTGTTCGTTCAAACCTTGGCACACCATTTAAACCAAGTCTAATCTGGAACTTCTAGCTAGTTTCTTTCATTGAAACGAACACCTCATAGTTAACAACTCTTGAAGGAGTTGATGTTCCTTATGCCACCTTCAAACCTCCATTGCAATGACATTAGCCGGAAGATCACATCAAGGGATTTTCTCTGCAAAGACGGTCTGCAAACCTTCGAAAGCAACATATTTAAAAGACCCATCTTCATTTTTCCATTCTAGATTAGCAAGTTCCATGAGTGAATCGAACAAAACACTATTCTCTTCATTACTTAGTATCATTTTTTCAAAAAAAAAAAAAAAAAACTGCGTTATAAGTAGGTGTATACTTATTTGCCATACTTAAAAAACGGTCAACTCAACCCGTTTGACACCTCTAATTATAGGAAGACTTTAGTTCATAACGAATTTTTTTGTCCTTGTAAGAAAGTTTTGAACTTTTGTATTACATGTCTGTACCTTTTGTAATGAAGGCTTGTAATCATGTAGGGAGTTTTTGTTCTTATGGTAACAAACATTTGTATCTATTGTAGGAAGACTTTTGTACCTTCATAATAAATTTTTTCTATACTTGTAAGGAAGCTTTGAAATTTTGTAATACATGTCTGTACCTTTGGTAATGAATGTTTGTAATTATGTAGGTAATCTTTATTCTTAGGGTAACAAACACTTGTATTTATTGTAGGAAGACTTTTGTACCTTCATAACAAAATTTTTCTGTCTTTATAAGGAAGTTTTGAACTTTTGTAATACATGTCTGTACCTTTGGTAATGAAGGTTTATAATTATGTAGAGAATTTTCGTTCTTAAGGTAACAAACATTTGTATCTATTGTAGGAAAACTTTTGTACCTTCATAACAAATTTTTTCTGTCCTTGTAAGCAAGTTTTGAACTTTTGTAATACATGTTTGTACCTTTGCTACTGAATGTTTGTAATTATGTAGGGAATCATTGTTCTTAGGGTAACAAATGTCTGTATCTATTGTAAGAAGACTTTAGTTCATAACAAATTTTTTCTTATAAGGAAACTTTCAACTTTGGTAATACATGTCTGTACTTTTGCTAATGAATATTTGTAATTCTGTAGGAAATCTTGTTCTTGGGGTAACAAAGGTTTGTACCCTTACAAAATTTTGTTGAAAAATGTACAACTATTTTTTACTAAATACACTCATTGATTACTATGGTACAAAGCTACCTTACCATTGTCATAATGTATAACAGTTTTAAATTAAAGTACAACAACTGAACCATAATGTATAACATTTTAAAATAAAGGTACAACATTCGTTGCATAAGGTCATTCATTTTGCTAACCATGTAAAATAATTTATTACCAAAGTACAATCATTGCTTACCATGTACAAACATACCTTATTATAATTTAGTAGCCGGTCATGACCGGCTGCTGTGCATTTAATACTGAATTAATGCACAACAGTCTTCTCTCTGTACCAATTAATAAGTGACATGTGACGAGTAATTTGGTTGTATAATAGAACAAAACTACTCTTTTGTATGATAGAATACGCCCTTAAGTATTACCCATAAGAAATACACTAAGCTTAAAACTTGACAAAAAAACAAGAACATTTAGGGTGTGTTTGATAAAACTGAAAATTAAGTACTGAAAATTAAGTGCTGAATTTTAAGTACTAAAAATTTTAAGTGATTGAATTTACAGTACTAAAATAATTTTTCAAGTACTGAAATAGATTGCATTCAATGATTATTTTCAGTAGAAATTTTTCACTTAAAGTTTTCAGTGATTTTTTGGCTGCTTTATCAATTAAATGATACGTTATCAAACGCACTGAAGCAAAATAAGTTCTGAAAGGTTTCTTTTTCACCACTTAATTGGGTTATCAAACACACCCTTAATCTATTTTGAAACTCGAAAAACTGAGAAAAATCGATCGAACCGACCGATTTGACATCCCGGTTGAAACCATGTCACTCAGCCAATGATATTTGAAGTTGGGAAATATATAATTACTTTTTTTTGTTTTTTAAAATGAAAAATTAAATATTGCAAATTGGTCCTTTTAACGTCTTCGTATTTCCCTCTTCTCAATTCCACGCTCTCTCTCTCTCTCTCTCTCTCTCTCTCTCTCTCTACTCTGTGAGAGATCCCGGGTGCCTGGAAAATAGGTTCGCATTTGACGACGCATACCATCAAATCTTGCAGTCAAGAAATTCAGTTCCTTTGGCTTTAGATCAAAATACTCATACAAGTAAGTTCTTGATCTGATTCAAATCAAACATAGATCCATTAAAACCTCTCTCATTTATACACTTTGTTTCATTCATTGTGAAGAACAATAACTTCTTTAGAATGCACTGCAGACTAATTTGTTTAGATCCCATTGATGACATACACATATATGTTTTGTTTGTATATGTATTACTCTAGGGACGGTGTTTTAATCCTTGCTTCTGTGAAACAAACTACAATTTCATTTGCAAATTGGGTTAAGTCTCTCTCTCTCTCTCTCTCTCTCTCTCTCTCTCTCTTTAAGTAAACACAAACAAAGGCGTCTCTAAAAAGATAGAACTATGATTTTCAAATTTGAATACTAAATTTGTTCCCAAATGCTTTACCAGTTGTAACGCATGTGGTGGCATGTATGTGGTACCACTGACCACTGCACACCCTGTGGTACAACTGTTAAGCAATTGGAATTCAAATTTGGAAAGCGTAGCGTTACGCCTGAAAAATCTGGGCTTGCCTCGTCGGATTATTTACTTTTTTTTTTTGGTGATCGGACTATCTACATTCAGTATGCAAGTGCGTGACACTTGAGATTAGTTCTATGCCTAGTCCACCCTTTATTCTGAGATGGCCATTCTGCAATATAAATGTTAGATACATTTTAAATACATTTCAGCTGAATAGTGTAACAGAATAGGTCATCAAATTTTTTTTTTTGGTGGATAAACCATTAAAATATTGTGTATCAGTAACTTTACGGCTTTTTGAATTAAGTGCTAGATAATCTAATATTCAGTATCATTTGCTAATCTTTTCATTTCAAGGCAGTGTGCTCGTTTAAATTATCATGCTTTTCCTTGTTATTTCTCTTATTGCGGTGCAGTTTCAGCAACAGAAACACCTTTTATGTCTGCCATCTTTATCTATGATTGGAGGTCTTGTGACACTGCCTACTAGTAGTCCACATTTACGGAAGTCCGGGAGCAGACCTGTTGTCTCTGATCTTGGTGAGAAAAAGTTATTTACTATTAAGATATGTTAAGTTACCAACTACTCCAAAAGCTTAAGCTGTTAGAGAATGGGTCCAACAATGTTTATCAAGCTTCAACAGTGGTTATCCTTTGCTTTCTTTTGCTTTCTCGGATGTATCATTTAGACACCTAATATGTGTAGACTATATGTTAGGTACTAGTGAGCAGGGAAATAGTGTTGAAGAGGGTTTCTTGCATTTCAATGAGGCAAATGAAATGAAGGGCATGAGCACACTGTTGAGCAGTGCTGCAATTATTCCATCTCCCGTTTTTCTATGGAGATTTAAGGTTTCATTTTCAATCTTTGATTGAGTTTGCTCTGAACTTTTATCTAATAATTATCATTTTGATCAATATAGATGGTATGGTATGACTCTATTATGTTCGCTAAATGCACTTATTTTTGTTTTGCTTGGGTTGGGGGAGATATCTGTAGAAACCCATTTTTTTAATTAAGGGTCTTTGGTAATTTCGGACCAATGCGGGTCTTGGTTTGTGATAGTGTATTTTAATTTGATACATGTTGGTATCACTTTTTGGTTATTGGGTACACACGTGTGAGTATAATGTTTATGTGTGTGTGTTATACATCCTAAACCTAACCCACACCAACCCTATCACATCACTACTTTTTGGAGACAACCTTTCAAAAAGTTGTCATAACTCTCTCTCCTCCCCCTCTCATTTGGCCGGCCAACTCCTATTCCACTCTCTCATTTTTCTTTTTCATTTTATCTCTCTTATCTCTCTCTTATCTCTTGGGTTTGGAAGTCAATAACTTCCATTAAAGCTTCAACCTCAAAGCTTGCTTTTGAAGACCTTCAAGCTATTATTGGACCAAGACTATTAGAGGCTTTCTTGTCCCCCTTATCAAGAGCTCTCTATTGGTGTTCTTCTTTTTCATTTTGGAGCCCCCAAGCTCAATCCATGGCCTAGAGGAAGAAGAGGAATTTTCTAATTATTTGTTCTTGGAAGCTCCACACTTTGGGTCCTCTTAGTTGGACACTTGGATCCTCTATCTCTCTTGCTTTCCTTCTCAAGAACAAGGTAGATTTCATTGACTAAGTGCACTCCTAGATCTAACTTCATGGTTTGCTATATGTAGGATTAGACCTAATACTTGTTAATCTTGCTTAGGGTTTCCTACATCTTTATCTATGTGCTTATATGTTCTTATATGCCTAGTTGAAATTATGCTAAACCTAAATGTTATTTAGTTGCTATTTTTCAATTAAATTGATGATACTACAAATCTCTTATGTGCCTAAATGGTGGGTTATGCTTTACATGCTTTCCTCCTAATTATTTAGCCTTGGTTTCATGTACTACTTTGTATAGTTTCTTGACATTGAGAATATTTTGAGTGACATTATAGTAGCATAATCCATTGTGGTCACATTTCATAATCGCCAAGTCTGTATATCATTCATGACATTCGCTTGGGAGTATGAATTTGTTAGAATTCCCACGATTGAGGAATGTCTCTTGAATCCCCGTTTGGGGTAGTGGTTTGATGAAATTCTGGAAGTGGTGTGAGGTAAGGAAGGTTGTTTGTGATCCTTAAAACATTCGAAAACGCAAGGTCATATTCGATTAACTACCGTAGATCTTGTATGCTACACTTACGTTGGAGTGGCTTGCATCCGGTGTTGAGAGTGAGTGTTTGTGGACATTGTTGTTGGGAAAGTTGCACGGTTTGGCCTTACGGCTAATTGCATTGCAACGACGGCAAAAATATTGCACCGCATGTCTTAGCATGATCTTAGAATTACTAGTACATGTCTTCAATGTTTTCTACTGAGTCGTCGTGCTTAATGAATCTATAAAACCATTTTGTTTCAGTTGAAGTCAACAAGGGCAATGCCCAGTCGACCAGAAATATTCTTTGAAGACGCCCCTTGGGGAGTCTTGTTTTGAAATCAACATCTTTACACATAGTTGGATCAAAGGGTTTGTAATAGATGTAATCTTATGCATAGACATTGATTCGATTACTAAGATTACATGTAATTTCCCCTATCTTTTATATCCATTCGATTCATGTATATCGATATCTTAGGACTTGTAGAATTTATTTGGGCACGTGTTAGCCCTTTTTGAAGTTAAATGTTCGGTTTGTAAAACTTAAAGGACTTGAGACATTTCAATCTCTCTCGTCGATGTTTATGCATTAATTATGTTTTTGAACTCGTGTGTAACATGTTTTAATAGGTTAGATCATTTGGAGATGTTTATAAACGTTAGAATCATGTTAGGATTGAGTTGTGGAAGTTACACACCTAACCCTTTTTGTGCAAAACAGATTTTTAGGTGTTTTTCACTAATAATTCAGGTCAGGTCCCTTTCGATCGGTCGAAAGGGGCATTTCGACCGGTCGAACTCCCCTCGGTCAGTGAACAATGTTTTGTGAGGAAACAGTATACAGTTCACCGCATGTTAATTCCATTCATGCCATTTACATTTCTCCCTTCCATTTATTATTTTGCTTAAGTCATTAATGTAATTAATGAAATACCCCCATTTGGATTCAATAAAAATACTTTAAAATTCAGTTCCTTATAGAAAAAAAAGTTAACTTCCCTCTGAAGGCAACATTACCGATTTTTGCACAGTGTATGATGTTGGAGCACCATTTTCACTAGGTTCCCTTCCTTTTAAAAATTCTTAAAAATCATATTTGATACATGGGGATTTAGATGAACTATTCGCTGGACTTTTAAACTCTTGAATCGAAAGTTTTATTTTTGACCATACTTGGTCGTTTTGGCCATTCTGGGTCAACGGTTGACTTTTTTGGACTATCCGAAATTCTTGTCGGATTTTTGTTTACTTCTTCCTCTATGGATTGATCTACCTAAGATCATTGAATTTTTCAAATGAGTTTCAAAGAAAGTTTGTAGTTTCATTTTATTTGTCCGCACTAATGCCCATGTTCGAGATGTGGGGCGTTACAATATCGGTGCTAGACAAAAGGGGATGATTGATTTTTAGAAGAATTCTTCTTCTTGTTTCTTCATTGATTTGTTAGATGAATATGTCCTTTGGTGGTGATGATTGTTCTTGATTTTGGGTTGACATTGTATCCTTTTCTTTCCGATTGGGGGTGTGTGCATCTCATTAACAGTTTCCCTTTATGATCAGCAAGACAACATTTGTTCATTAGTTTGGGTACTTGGCTTTGCCGCAAACTGTAATGCTATATGATGTTCTTTAATTCGCATCCTTTTGTTCCCTTTGTGACAAATACTTCAGATCTAAGCGATTATATGATTTTGAGGCTGCTCGAGATCACCGTGTTGATCATTTGTCGCAGAATACCTAGATTTATCACTACGAGCTAGACCAAGTCTACCTCAAGGATATTTTTGTAAGTTTAACCCTGCTGTAGGGTTAGCTATACTTTTCCTCCTATAGTAGAATTTGGTTTACCTTATCCATTATTTGGTTCACCGCATCCTTCTCGTGATGAACTTGGACTTAGAGGTAGTCTAGGAGGGCCCTATTTACCCTGGTGATTCATCATGGTAATGCTTGTGTCCTACCTTGATTCTCTTAAAATGGATCTTAGGTCCATGTGACTTGTGACCGAAGTTTAGAGTTCACCAAGGTTTGGCTCGCGCCTTTGCCGTGGAACACTTGGTCCTTCTAGAGAAACAGAGATTCTTCTGGAAATGTGGTATCTCCACTGTGATTGTCGCTCTTTCGTGAGACCCATGTGCTGTCATATGGGCTTGTGGGCCAGTCACGTGCATTGGCTACTAAGCCTACTATACATAGTACTATAGTAGTGTCTTCCATCGATCGTTTCGGCACATATTGAAATCATGCACTTCTTCCGAGATTTCATTTTGGGTAATCAATTGTCTTCGGCTATGTTACATGGACTCTTCTAAATAGGTGAAGTACCCGTGTTGACATGACTCTTTGCGGACATGGGTATGACACTTGGGTAGGATCCTTCTAGTGTAGTTTAGTGTAATTTTTAGCCAAGAAAGGTGAAGTACCCGTGTCGGATATGGCATCCATACCCGTGTCCTCTGGACACTTTGAAGAGTCCATGTAACATAGGTCTTCGGTGGATGTTGCTTTTGTACTTCTCACAGTACACTACCCACTTCTCTCTAATTCTCTAGATTGCCTCCACTTTCATCTGAGACACATTTCCTCGAAAATTTGCTGTCTAGTGGAAAACTTCTCCATCACGAACAATAACTACCCCTAGCTCTGCTCTACCAATGTTAGAATGGTGGGTACGGATCACTTTTGGTTTCAATAACCTTCCTTCTTGTCTTCTACTACACTTTAGGTGCTCAACGCAAGGAGTTTTATGTGAATATTGCTTTAGTATCGACTTAAAAGGAGTGAAATTTAAACTGGGGATATTTCAAAATTAGAGGTCTGAAATATTTCTTCTTCTTTTTAGCTCCTCTCATCTCCTTGGCATCCGTCTTCACTCTCTGATGCTCTCTCGATGTCTATACACACACGCACACACATATGTATGGATACTTAGGCAGGTGTTTGTGTAGAAACAAAATGCGGAACTAGGAAGTGCAGAGCTGACTTGGTATCGATTTACTAATGGTATTGGTTTGAAGTGAGTTCTGTAGAAGTTCTGATAGAGTCTTTATATCAATTTGGTGCGTGCTCATTAATACTATTCATTTCCAATTGCGGAAAATTATCATCTATTGGAGCGAATGATACTGTGTCTCGTAGTAAATTTGCTGCATGCTCTTCAGCTATTACTATATTGTCTTCATCTTGCATTTTTTTCCATTTTCTCCAACGCATTCACACAGTATGCCTTTAGGCCCTCTATTATCTTGATAGTAGTCTCCTTTTTCTTTTCTTCTTAAATTTACATATGAGGTCATTTGCTTGTTAGTGGATCTGATTTCAGTGTGGTTTCTTAGTACTACTTCTACTACCATGTTTTCATGACACATGCATTTATTGGTTTATATACTCAAGAACCTGCATATGGTAACAATGGTTTTTTTTTTGTTGGTCTTATTCATCAGTTTTATGCAGTGTCATGATGCACTAAAATGCTTATGAATGCTCAATTTAAGAGTTGAAGAGATGAGTTTAAGAACAAACTAGGGTTTGGAGACCAAAACCCTAAAAGAAGAGCTCTAGGCTCACTTGGTATAAGCCAATTACAAATATCAAAATAATCAAAAGCTACCTTCACCCTAACTCTAGCCTACTATTTATACTAGATAATCCATACTAACCTCACATTGAGGTGACCAACAATAAATGACAAACATAACAAATAAAATAAAGGACACTACTAATAATGCATAAAAGTACTATTAATATAATTACTGCATCAGACTCTCCCTCTAAAGAAAACTTGTCCTCAAGTTTAACAACCAACTTCCTCATTTGCATTTCGGCGGTAGATTTCTTCTTAAGATTAATCTTGGAAAACATCATGGTTGCCACTCTTTGTTCAATTGCATCCTCAACACTTGAAAACAGAAACAAGATGTAGTTCTCTTCTTCAAAGGTCAAATTCTCTTTGATGTCCATAAGCTTTCCCATAGATTCATCATTTTCAAATTTCATCTCAATTCCACCATTACACAACTCAATTTCACACTCATCATCCCATGTAAGCATCTCAAAGTCTTCACTTTTGCCAAACCCCTCAACAAGCACTTCCAAGTCAAATTCCTCGGTATAATCAATAAAAAAGAGGAACTTCAAGAGAATTAAAGACATTACCTTCAAGGCCGTCATCTTCATAGCCAAATTCTTCTTCATAACTTGTTGAAACAAAGTTGTCCTCCTTTGGAGACCAAAGAAGTTGAATAAAGTCCACTTCCTTGTTCTCAAACTTCCCATCATAGCAATCATCAAATATTGGTTCCTCACCCGTTTTTTTGACCTCTACGACATTTTGGGTTTCTTCAAAGTCACTTTCATAACAATAATAAAAAATTGGTTCCTCATACAACATCTTGTCATCGTCGTGGTTGAATTCTTCCTCAAACCCACTTTCAAAACAATCATCAAACAGCGGTTTCTCATCCAAGTACTCATTAAACTTCGGTTCATCATCAAAGACCAATGTATAAAATTTGTTTTTCAACTCCACACTTTTGATCGGAGGAGAACTAATGGGTGAAAACTTTTCCACGGACTTCTTCTTCATTTTGTTCCACTCCTTGATTTTAGGTTTTCCCATTCTCTTTCTAACAATTTTGATTTGTTTCCACCACTTCGCAACCCTTCCCCTTAGACATTTTTCGACCAACTTTACTTTCTTTTCTTCAACAGTATCATAGAAATTGAATATAGCTTCAACTTTATCTAGCCAATCATTAAACTCTGAATCATCACCATAGAATTCTAGAATTTGGATTCCATAATACAGAGGTTGCAAACGCTTTACCTTAAGGGTTAAGGCAGCGATTTGCATTTTTAATTCGTCCATCTCATGTCGTTGGGTACCCTAAGGTCCCAGGGAATGTGATAAATCAAATTTAGCCACATCCTCAAAATACATGGCATTTCGTTGCCCTCTTCCATTCTTTCTATTCCTCTTTGAGCCATAGCAATTTCACAAGCAAGTTGGTAACAAATCACAAAGCAACAAACCGGCACAAACCAATCAACAAACTAATTCACAAGCCCAGCAAAAATATCCCGAAATTTTCAATCACAACCCATCAATTATAGCCAAACAAATCCAAAATCGAAATTGTAGACCCCAATCGAGATGGAATCAGCTCACCCAAGCAAAGAAAATCAAACACAGAACAAATTTGACCTAGTTGCTAGCCCACTGTAGTCGCAAGTGTACCATGAAACTCAATATCACCAGCAGAGGCTGTTTGCCAATCCAATCGAGTGTCCAAATAGTTCGAACGACTCCGTGTGGTTCGCACTTTTGGTTTGAAGATGCTCGCGGCTCCTAAAGTGCAGTTTCGACCAATCGCAAGCTTCAAGGCTTTGATTGGCTTCGGATTTGGACTGCAACACTAGAATCGCAAGTCGCAGTTGGCTGTGTGAGGTCAGATTCTCCAAAAATTGGGTCGATTCTGTTCGAGATGGTCCGAGAAGGCTATCAACAGGTTCACAAAGCTATAGGGTCTGTTTGAGTCAGTGTTCGGTGGATTCGAGAAGTGATTTAGACTGGTTCTACACAATCGCAAGCAACTATGGTCGAAAGTGTGTTAGGACTACACCTGGGTTGGATTGAACTGTTTCAAGGCTGTGTTTGGTTGAGATTCAAACATTGTCCTGAAATTCCATCTTGGATCTCAAGCCCTGATACCAAATGATGCAATAAAATGCTTATGAATGCTCAATTTAAGAGTTGAAGAGATGAGCTTAAGAACAAACTAGGGTTTGTAGATCAAAACCCTAAAAGAAGAGCTCTAGGCTCACTTGGTATACACTAATTACAAATATCAAAATAATCAAAAGCTACCTTCACCCTAACTCTAGCCTACTCTATATACTAGATAACCCATACTAACCTCACATTGAGGTGATCAACAATAAATGACAAACATAACAAATAAAATAAAGGACACTACTAATAATGCATAAAAGTACTATTAATATAATTACTGCATCATGTAGTACTGTTAAAATAAAAGAGAAACTTCTAATTATGATGTCATGATTTAAAAGATGGAGCACAATACACTATCCCTATTTGTATGTGATGTTATTGGTAACATTAACTGTTTTGAACCACATGGACTGAAGCAAAAGCTTTTCAAGTAAGAAATCGCATAATGATATTAGCCTTAGGAAGATGACAAGGGAGGAAATATTGACTACGTCTTAGGGTTAAATGTGATTTGCCTGTGCCTAGAGGTGCAGGAACAAAAAGCTTCGAACTTCGTGGTAATTTTAACCACGCTATCTCTAATTTTCCATAGATATGTGTGTGTATATGTGTGTGTGTGTGTGTGACAAACTTCGAGGTAATTTTAACCTAGCCTCTAGGCACAGGCAAATGAAATATTGGTATACATATGTCTATATATATCTATTTGCATATATCTTTTCCATTCTGTCATGGTTCATGTGGAATCGAAAGTGCTTTGGTCTCAGTTTATTGGTCCTTTTGAGAGCATTAATTAACCGCAATTGTTCACTTTTTAGCTGCAAAACTTAAAAGCTCCAGATGAATTTGTTTTTACAATGCTTCAGTTGAAATATAGGAATTGAATGCCTTGAGCGAGCTTTCTTTGTAGTTGATAGGATCTCGAGCGATTTTAGATATTAGAGAGTTGGGGTGAAGAACTTGGCTTTCAACCAATTGCCCTTTTCTCTTTTTGTGCAAAGAGTCGCTTACAACCAAATTCTTCTTCACTTTATACATTTAATATCCTTTTCTCCTGGTCCAAATTGTAGTGCCAGACTGCCAGAATTCCTTTTAATGGTTTCTGTTTGTGGAAACTGCGGTAAGTTAAACAGCTTTCATAGTTTTCTCTCACTTCCGCCTCTTTGCTTCTTGGAGTAGGTCACAATGGAACTTCGCCCCCCCTTCCAAGCAGCATCTTCCTATTTAATAAACTTTTAGTTTGTCACGGATTAAAATAAATGTCGTTTTTCAAAAACAGGTTGAATCTTAAGATTTAGCCATTTAGGTGATAATACTTGGCAAAAATAAAGAATATTCAATTTAAGTGATCCCTGGGCCTCATTTTATGTTTATATTAAGTCATCATTTGGTGTAATTTTAAACTTCCATATTTGGTTGACCTTTTGTTTGTCGTAATTATTATGTCTGTTTAATTTTGAGTTTTTACCAGTTTTAAATTGTATGCTCCAGATTTTGCATATTTGGGCATGAATTGAATATACGTTGACCTACAGGTACTGTTGTTTTTCGTCTGGGGTTTCAGTTGTTGCAAGGTAAACTTTACTGTTTTTGTCAAGGGGTTAAGAGTACTTCTTTTAGTTACAACTGATTTGTCATGTTAGTATTCCGTAACTATATGCATAATGGAAGTTGCAGATAGGATGGGATTCTGTTATGAGAATGAGTGCAGACTTGCGGGATCTATTCCTATACGAGGCCTTTTTGTATTATAATCCTCTTCTTCTCGTGGTTAGTGAACCGTTTTTTCCTGTTGTTTGCAATATATTTTGAATATTTCATGACATCTTCTCCTTAGAGTGTTTTTCCTTCTGTTTCCATGTTGCAGACAATGATGGTTTGGCTGTGGGGGGTAAATTTATGGTTCTTTGCCCAGGCTAATGTCAATTATGCTAAAATATTTGACCTTGACCAAAATCACCTTACATACAGAGAAATATGGAAGGTAAAAGCATGTTATCATATTTTGTATTGTTTATAGGTAAAATACACATATATACAGTTGTTCTAATTGGGATTGAACCATCAACCTCATGTGGGACCACTTGTGATGTCATTTGGTGGGAGTATGTACGGTGTCTGTCTCTACAATTAATGCATTGACTAAACAATTGTAACATCATTGGCCTAAAAGTTGTAGGTTTTCTGTGATTCCTTTGTTCATTGATTCCCTTGTTCATTGATTCCAATACAAAATATTTACTCACTTTGTCTTATTTTATTGATCTAACTTTTCCCAGTATTTGGTTAGTGATATGTAGATCTGGCAAATGGCCAGGTTTTAGTGGCTTGAATTCAGGGTGGGTTGAAAACGGGGCCATCCCGAACATAACCCACATAATTTAGGACTGATAGTGGTTGTGTCTAAGTGAACTGGGTTAAACTAACGCAAACACGACCCAGTTTCTCTCTCTATTTGAGGAGTGTTTAAAAATTTGAGGAAAAAAAAATTGTTGATAGCAGCTTTTCGAAGTAATTATTTTTTCTTTACATTTATAGTGTAACAGAATCTATTGAACACTACCACAGGCCAACCACGTGGGTTAATATCTTTTATTGCAACCCACACCTACCTCTATTCAAGCCTCCCAAACTGTCCCAAATCCCAATTGGGCCCTCCGGGTAACCTGTTTTTCTGGGTTGATCACTTTTCATTCGGCTGCTATATAAACCAAGGTTAACTTCGATGGTGCTTCTCCCTAAGTGAGCCCTTCATTGTTATTATTTTCATATGTGTACATTGTTTTAGTTGGTACATTGTGTCACCATTGCCATTTTCTGATTTTCCCTGCAAAATTTTTAATTCTTGCTGCCAGATTTTGACTCCCTGTGCTGTGTAATTTCCATAGATCCAAGATTTTTCTTCCTGATTTTCCTAAACTGTAACTTCCTATTTCCACTTTAAACATCTCTCAATCTGCAGTCTTCAACTATAAGGTTGTCTTCCTTCTATTTCTTTTATACTGACTCTGTTTTATTTGATTGCCCTGTTCCCACTGCCGTGTTACACCGATACAATTACATTGGCCTTGATGTTGACAATAGATGCTCTTTTTTTTTTCTTCAACAATTTGTACGTTATTCTCTTTGCGATATGGGAACTTCTGACTTGCTTTTGGGCCTATGCCGTGTGGCTGGTTACATTTGTTAGTTTTACGAAGGACTGAAAGTATAGGCAGATTTCCCTGTTGAAGCTTGTTAGAGGTCTTGTATGTTATAGTGTATTATCACTCTGGATTCTAGTCTAGGACATGCTAGAACACTCTAGAAGGGGCAATACTGTAATATTTCTGTATTTTTCTGTTCTATATAAATGACTGGTAGGATGTAGGTATAATAACACATTACTGGAGTTTCTCACATCTTTCTCTCTCTCTCTCTCTTAGTCGCATATTTCATCTAATCGCTTAACATTTTCCCCGCACCACCAAATCATCAACTAGTGTAGATTATATTTGTCACTTTTTCTTCTTCTGCACCAAGAAATCAGGTGACCTGCGCGGAAAAAATATATTATTTTCCTTAATAGTTACAGCAATGAGCATGTTCTGCCAGAAGTGATCATCAGTTTTGTTTTGATACTGCAGTGCGCCACCTGGATGACGATTGTTGTTCCAACTAGCATGACAGCATATCTTTATCTCTATTCCCATGGAGAGGTTTCATTGGCTGCATTCCAACCAGTGTAATAGATGCCTCCTCTCTCATTTTCATTTACTTTATTGTTTAATCCTCTCATATTTTTCCTTGCACGGTATATACTTCAATTGCTACATATTTCTATTTTTTTCTTTATTCTTTGCTTGTTAATTTCTTCTGGTATTTACTTGATTTTGTTTATTGTTTTGCGGAATACCTGCATATAAGGACAACTATAAGTTAAATGGTGCATAGGCCGACGACCGACCGAATCAAGGTTGAAATCTAACGAGTGTGAGTGTTAGCCCTTGGTCATATGGTGCGCCCTTGTTCTACGGTTTTGTAAAAAGACTGCCTGTTTATGTCAATTAGTATTTAGGGCTTATGTAATGCGTGATGTCATCTTTATGTTAGGGCTGACGTAATCAATGATTTAAGCCCTAGGTGTACATTAGTATTTTCCTTTCCTTCTATTTGCCTATATATAGGCTTGCTATGTAACCATTGGATTACCCTATCATCATGAATACAATCTTTCTTCTTAACATGGTATCAGAGCTCTGATAACTCATCTTTTACTTCCACTTCACCTGCGGGTGGCAGCCCGCTGCCCGCCTAAACTTCTATTTTGCTAGATTTTAAAATTTCCGTTTTAGAGCAGCCTAGTTCATCTTTCTTTTCATTGTTCTTTATTTATTTATTTTTTATTTATCAAACTCAAAATTTGAGATTGAAGGTTTTGCACAAAAAAAGGGGGGGGGGGGGGGGGGGGGGGGGGGGGGGGTGTGCGCGGGCTTGAAACCATAGCCGATCACATCTGCAGGGTCGAAATCATAAATCTCTGGCAACTCTTGTCCCAAATCGGCGATATTTGGAAATCCCTTTTTGGTGGTTGCGCAGCTCCAGCGATTGCCTTGGGTGGTGGTGCCGTGAGGGTGGTCTCCTTCTCATCGATGGATCTGTTATTTATTTATTTATTTTCTCTTCCTATAGAGCGAGATGAGGGGTAGAGAGAGAAAAAGGGGTAATGAGCTCATTGAAATACAGAGAGAGAGAGAGAGAGAGAGAGAGAGAGAGAGAGAGAGAGAGAGAGAGAGAGAGAGAGAGAGAGAGAGAGAGATGGATGGGTCGTGGGTGGTTTTGTTTCTTTGTTTGCCATCCCCACCTTTTTTCATTTGTTATTCCTTCTCTTTATTTTTTGCTTTTGACACCATCCTTTCATATCCTTGTCCCAAGCTATTTTTTTTCCTTCCGATTTGGCTGGTTACTTTGTAAACTTTTCAGATCTGCCTCCAAATATTTCAAAAATTACTTTTTTGCCCAAATCCCATCTTCCTTGTCTCCCACGTAGCACAACGATTGTTTATATTTTCAGATCAGTCCCTCACATGTGTCTAATATTATATTTTAGCCCCCATATTTCTAACATTTAGAGTTTCACCCCGAATCTTTTGATATTTACAGAATCAACCCAAACTTTTCAGAAATTACGAAATCTTTTTTGCCATGTTTTGTGCGGTCCTTGGATTTCTTTGGGTGATGTTCTTTGGTGTTGTTATACCATGTTTGGTCCTATTTGGTGGTGTTTGCTTGAGTTGGGCTACTTTGTTAGTTCGGTTTTAGTGAATTTCAGGTGTTGTTAGACCATGTTTTGGTGGTGGTTGCTTGAGTTGGGCTACTATGTTGGTTTGGTTTTGGTGAATTGCAACTCGTTTGTCTGGGTTGGAATATTACAACATTTTTTAAACTGTTCTTGGGCAGAAATTTGATGATTTTTTGTGTTTTTTTTGTCGCACACTTTGTTTTGTTGTTTGTGAATAGTTTTCACCTTGCCAATATTGTGGACATTGTTGTTCCACAATTTCTCGTTGGCGGTGGTGGATGTGTTTCCCACATCATATTATGGACATTGTTGTTCCATAATTTCTCGTTGTTGTTGTTGGTGGTGGTGGATGTTGTTTCCACCTTGGCCAATCTTGGGGATTTTATATCCCACTCATTGTCATCACCATTTTCTTGTCTCTTGTTACAGTCTTGTTACGGTTGTAATTTTTCATTCCAAACTTCGGTTGTAACTTCCATTACCAGCTTCAGTTTGAGGGAGATGTTGGAGCATTTATTATGTTTTGTTGGGAGTATATGTTGGGCATTTATTGTAAGGGGGAGTGTTATGGCTTCTTTGTACCTGGCGTGTAAGGGAAAATTGTTCCCTAAATGTATATTGAAGGGGAGTATTGCAGAGATCTTGGAATAGCTGGGGTGTTAGAATGGTGATCATCGTTTCTCGCTCAAATGCAAGTTGGATACTTCAACAAGTTTCCGTGTGCCAACTTGAGGAGGAGTGTTAGAGGATAAATGTCAATTAGTATTTAGGGCTTATGTAATGGGTGATGTCATCTTTAAGTTAGTGCTAAGGTAATCAATGATGTAAGCCCTAGGGCTACTTTAGTACTCTCCTTGCCTTATATTTGCCTATATATAGGCTTGCTATGTAACCATTGGATTTACCCTATCATCATCAATACAGTCTTTCTTCTCAACATATGCAATGGTTGATGAGAGTTCATACGAGGTCTATGTTAATCCAAAGACATGCACATGAAGTATTAAATTCAATTCCCTAATCGCTATATGAACCAATTACACCGAAATCTGAGGGTTTCTTCTGTTTTTAGTTTGAGGCCTTAATGCATGTTTTGTTGGTCTAGTTTGTAGTACTTGCAAATTAAAATAACAAAAACATTTTTTGCTGAAGAAATGCATGTTGACTATCGCTAATCCTATTTTGTGATGGCTTACTGCTATTATTAAACAAGTACTGAATCTTTCATATGATCTGCTGTAGGTGCTCTTATATACTGTTGCTGCTATGATTCTTATATTCCCCTTTGATATCTTCTATTTGCCATCTCGATACTTCTTCTTGAGGACTTTTTGGCGGATAGTATTCCCACTACAGGCAAGTCTGAAATTTGCAGTATCTTTAATTTAAGGACACAACTTTTGATGATTCTCATGTTTTGGAAGGTTTGTGAATCATTATATTTTGGTCGATATTTGATATTGTAGAAAGCCCTATTGGGCTTGACTCTCCCTCAAAAGACGCCTTCTGAGGGGAGGATTACCCAGGCTTATAAGAAGCACATACAGGGTAGAGACCCGGGCGATGTGGGACAATTAAATACACCCCCTGGACCACATCAACAGGGAAAGCCCAATAGGACCAATGGGCCTGACTCACCCTCACAAGACACCTTATGAGGGGAGGATTACCCAAACTTATAAGAATCATTGATGGGGGCTATGCCTGGGCGATGTGGGACAAACACACCCACTCCACATCAACAGGGAAGGCCCAACAAGGGGAGGGAGCCCAACTCAGCTCTGATACGAAATAGAAAGACCATTGGCTTGACTCACCCTCAAAAGACGCCTTATGAGGGCAGGATTATCTAAGCTTATAAGAAGCACAGACAGGGGCTATGCCTCGGCGATGTGGGACAATCAACAGATATCCCTGTTTATCAATAACCAAAAAATTATGCATCTGTTTATTTTTAGAGTAATGTAATAAATTTTAGGATGGCATTATCATTTTATCATATCATATGGGCTATTCTTAGTTTCGAATGGAATTAAATTGCATGTTGCTTCTCGTATGGTCCTACCATGACTCTTTCAAGACCTGGATGACGACAAAGTTTATTCACTCTTGTAGGCACATGGTTAGTGGGGTAAACTATTTAAAAGTTGTAATTTTCCATCCTTTTACTTTAGAAGGCTGAAGTTCTATTGGTTTTTTTGTATTTTTATACAATTCCGTTATGAGCAATAGAGAAAAATCTAATAATCTTGCTTATTTCTTTGGGAAATTCTATCACCACCCACTTATTTTACTCTCCACGCCCACTTACTCTCTGCACCCATCACTCCTAACTTAAATTAAAACAAATTACTCTCTACACTCACCTGTGATCTCCAAAATAAACCTAACCCTAAAAACTCTCACAACTTCTTATTACTCTCTACACCCACCGTCTCTATAGTTCTCAATCTCTTCTCACATTTGTCAACTCTAATCTCTAGGGGTTTTGGTCGTTTATATGGCTTTGCCTTTGTGGTCCTGGTTTGTACTACCTCTTTTGATAAATGAAATCCTGTCCATTGCTGGGATAAAAAGAAAAAAGCCTTCTCAGTGTCTTTTGATGGCAAAGGAGTATAAAATGAGATCATATACCAATTCCACATTTATATGTTTATATAGATAAATATGCACTATAAAATTCATATTGAAGCCATTTGGTGCAGCTTATAAACTGCCTTTTTAACTTGTAGCTTAGAAAAAGCTGAACTGAAGTGTTCCGTGTGGCTTATAGATTTAGAACCTATAGCTTTTCTCGAGTAATTTAAGGCCCCAAAGCCAACTTATTTGAAGCTGGGTTGGAGGTGCTTCTCAGCTTATAGCTTATTTTTCCATTTAATGAATCTTTTTCCGGACAATCTTGTCCTTGGTTTTTCTTGCTATTGACGTCAATTACCCCTAAATGTATCAAACCCATCACTTAGCTAAAACCCCTATCATTCTCCCTCTTCCTTCTCTCTCTCTCTCTCTCTCTCTCTCTCTCTCTCTCTCTATTCGCACCAAAAACTACCCACGCAACCCAGGTTTGTAAATTAAAATTCACAAGTTTTCAGTAAGTAGTTCTAATATTATCCTTAGACAACTTTTAAGGGCAGTTTGGACAATCATACAATGATACAACAAATAAGCTTATCAAACACCACTACAACTTAATCACTGTTTCCAAAAAGCTTCACCAAACATGTTCACAACTTATTCTGAGTTTTAAACGCTGTAATCTGTATGGTTAAGCTCTGTACGAAATGGGGCCATTATAATATTCGATAGATTTTACTCTGAATAAACCCAACGATTCCTTCTCTCACTAACCTTTGATCTGATTAGAATACACTTAAGATGAATCACTATTCTCATTTGATGGGCTTCGTTTAGTTTATCGTATTTGTTTCATAAAAGAATGGTTCCTAAGGTAGTGAGAGAAGGAATCGTTGGGTTTCATCAAAGATTGGCGGTATTGCAAGAATTTTTATAAAAAAACACTCATATTCAAGGTTACCTAGATCGCGGATCGATTCGGTACGAGGAACGGGATTGGGAATGCGGATCGCCATGTGCTATAAAATGTGGTACGGTGGGGGTATATTTCTTCCGATCGTAAGAGGGAAAGTACTATGATATATTAAAACATGAAAACAATTTTTTAATCGTTTTATTGTCAACTAAAGTTCTAAATGAGAAAATACAATCGATGTGAATTTTGTTGTGTCATAAGTTTAATAGAGTTTGGTGGTGTTATTACAATATTAGGTGATTTAAAACAGGAATGCCCAAATTGGTGTTCCAATTCGCTAGGTACCACGTTTCGGAACAATCGTACCAAAACGGGGATCGCTAGGGTCTAGAATTGCTCGTACTTTGCCCCAAACTATCTTTTTGGGATGAAAATGAAAGAACTCAACCGGATTGAATTTGAACTAATGATTAAATACGCCGCCATGAAATCCATCATTATACCTAGCAGATCATGGGCATTCACATCTCGGTTAAACAGAACTGTGCGCGGTTCTTTCGTGAATCACCTTCAGCAAGGTATCGCATTCAGGGACGGACCCCCGGATATATTGACTAAATCCAATTATTTATGCTATGAAGAAATGGAGTTAATCTTGAAGCAGAATTAGGAGATCCTGAAGCTAAATATTCAATACATATTTGAGTCTGCTTAAATTTTTCAAATTGTAGTTGATGAGAACTAATACAGGGGACCAGATTGCATCGATATATTTTTTTTAATTGAATTGACCTTACACGTCATTTTGTACGTGGGTACAATTGTAAAGGAAAGAATTGATCAAAAGGTGGGTGTAGAGTAAAATGGGTGGAGTACATAGAATTTCCGTATTTCTTTGTCTTTGAAAGCGAAGGTACACAAGGGCCTTCATCAAGGTTCTCCACATCCCTCACAGATGTATGGCATGGTATAAACACGCCACACAATATAATGTATATGCTGAACTATGGCGAATAGAGTGTCTCACATTCTGTAGGCTAAAAGAGCTTGGCTGGAACTAACCCTGCAAGCTGTTATACCTCCGAAAGATTTCATTAGTATTTGGTCAAGAAATACATATTTTCTGTCCCTTAAACAACATGAGTGGGCTTGAATAGATGTTATCATATATTATGTTAGTATGATGTTTCTTTGTGTATGCAGGCAATAACATTTGCTGATTTTTTCTTAGCTGATATTTTCACTTCTATGGCAAAGGTATGCATTCAAATGCCTGTTCATGTTTTCTGATTATTCTTCTATTTTTTTTCCCCGCTTTTGTTTATATTAATCTCTTATCGGTTACTAAGGCATTAGAAAGAACAAATGGCCATTTATTCAAATTAGTTCATTTCAGTATTCTCTCATGTAATCCGGTAGTGCAGAGATACAGGGTCCTCTCCTGGTTTTGCCTCAAGATCTGAGGTCTTTAGCCTTAGTAGCTTGACTATTTGATTGTTATTGGTTGTTCATCTGTATCGTCCTTGTATTGGTTTGTTAAAATCCAGAATTGGATTTGGCTGATATACGACCAAGGATAAATTCCTGATCTTACGACATTTAAAGATGCTTTCTTTGGATACTTGTGTGATTTATGCAAATGCATATAAATGCTCAATTCAAGAGTTGAAGAGATGAGATTAAGAACAAACTAGGGTTTGGAAGACCAAAACCCTAAAACAAGAGCTCTAGGCTCAATTTGGTATAAAACCACTTCCAATACAATATTATCGAAAGCTTCCTCTCACTTAGCCCTAGAGTACTATTTATACTCTATTTAACCTATGCTAACCTCACATGCTTGTGACTTAACCAAAATAACAATCAAAGGAGATATTATAGGCTAAGTACAATTATTTAAATATAAAGTACTACGAATTACTGCATCAGACTCACCCTCTAAAGAAAAACTTGTCCTCTAGTTTAAGAACTAGCTTCATCATTTTCACTTTAGCGGTTGCCACTCTATGTTCAATTGCATCTTCAACACTTGAAATCGGAAACAAGATGTAGCTCTCTTCTTCAAATGCCAAATTTTCTTTGTTGGCCATAAAATTTCCCATACATTCGTCACCTTCAAAGCTCTTCTCGCTTCCACTAGTAAACCATTCAATCTCGCATTCATCACCCAATGTGAATGTCTAGAGTTCATCATCATTCTCCTCAACAAAATTTCCAAATCTTCTTTCGCCTCATCATCAGTACAACTAGGATCTTCAAGAACATTAATGACATTGACTTCTAGCCTCTCACTTTCATAGTCATAGGCAGCTTTACCACTTGTTGAAGTCACTTCATTCTTTGTTGGAGACCAAAGGGGTTATATAAAGTCCAATTCATTGTGATCTATTTTGCTTAGGGTTTCTTCAAACCCACTTTCATAACAAGCATCAAATGTTGGAGCTTTATCCAATTCATGATTTTGGGTACCCTTGGGTCCCACGGGATTAGCAAAATCAAATTCAGCTCCATCCGTAAAATACATGGTGTTTCCTCGCCCTCTACCCTTTCTTTCTCTTCCTCTTTGAGCTATAACAATCCGTAATCTATTGGATACCAAAATTATGGAAAATCAACTCGAATCTCAAAGCACAAGCCAAGAATTACCCAACGAACAACAAACCTCACCCAAATAGAGTCTAATTTCAAATCAACAACCAACAATAAATCAATTCACAACCCAGAAAACAATAATGAACCAAAACAAACTCCAAAGTTATAAATTTACAATATACCTTGTTGATATTAAACTCAGCTACCCAATTGTATTGTAACCCATTCGAAATAGCAGATTGAGAGACAATCACCACTGCCAACACACCACCGGAAGTCACCCCAGCCACCTGCGAACCCGGCTATCACGCACCCCTCGCAACTGAGTGCAAGGATCCGATGGTCGTCGACAGTCTCGCAGCTGCTCGCGAGACACAATCTGGTCTGAAATTGCTTTGCAAGCCTCAATTTAGTTCGAGGAGGTGAAACGAGTTTGAATTGAAAGCTCCGCTACGGTCAAGATCCACCGATGTTGACAAGGTCACAGTTCGCTACTCCTTCGCATGCTTAGATTTCTGGTTCGAAGTTGCAATTCAGGTTTCGAATTGATTTGAGGATCTGTTTGGTTCAGATTTACAATATACCTTCTGTTCGGTGCTTGTTTGTCGAGTTCCTTGGCTGCAATCAAGACCTCTAGGGCCTTAATTGGTTGGCTATAACAGTTCACAAGTCACAAGGGCAATTCGAATTGCAATAGACCTGTTTGGCTTCGATTCTACAAAATCTCCCTTTAGTTCCTCACTACCAGGTTCGAAGTGAAGCTCTGATACCAAATGATGCATGCAAATGCATATAAATGCTCAATTCAAGAAGAGATGAGATTAAGAACAAACTAGGGTTTGGAAGACCAAAACCCTAAAACAAGAGCTCTAGGCTTAATTTGGTATAAAACCAATTCCAATACAATATTATCAAAAGCTCCCTCTCACTTAGCCCTAGAGTACTATTTATACTCTATTTAACCTATGCTAATCTCACATGCTTGTGACTTAACCAAAATAACAATCAAAGGAAATATTACAGGCTAAGTACAATTATTTAAATATAAAGTACTACAAATTACTGCATCATTGGGGCATGTTTGGAATCGCTTCTACTTCTGGCACCCAAAACCCATATTTTGGCCTGTTGGATTAATTTTAGGAAGCACTTTAGAGCCCCAAAAGCACGTTTGGGCGGACGCATGTCCAAAGGTGCTTCAGCCCAAACGTGATGCGGGAAGCATATTAGGGGTTCATGAATTTTTCATAACCTCCATCGTACCCTTGTAGGCTTCTGCTTCTGCCTCAAAGCAAAAGCCGCAACCAATCCAAACGAGCACTTTATTATGTTGGCATAGTCCATCCTTACCAGAAGCAGCCACTGAGAAATGTACTATTGAGGAGGTCAAAAAAGAGTTGCACTCGAAGCTTATGATGCCTAGGATGTGGCAATATATCGAAGGCCTTTTGAATTATCTGGATTTATTGCCATTTTATTTTATTGCTTCTCACTGAGCTTTCTTCTTGATGTGTCTGGGGAGCACCGATCAAAATTTCGTTTTGTAGAGTTGTTTTGGTACACTAGGAAATGGAAACTTTTTTAAAATGTCAGGGAAACAACAGGAGTATTGGAAACAACTGGTAATGGAAAGTAATAAATGCAAGCCAAAAAGTGAACTAGTTAGTTATTTTTCAAGCCTGTATTGGGAAAAAGTTATGTTGTGGCCTAATTATCCATTGGCAATAGAGGCCACTAAGATAAACAGAGTTATAATCGTAAATGTGAATCTGACAAGTCGGACACACATTGATGTCTATTATCAAGTTAGACACACAAGTTAGATATGAAAATATAACCAAACTAAGACTATTGGCAATTAGGTTTTGTTGGATATCCTACATCTCCTGGGTAGAGCCCCCGCATGTGCTTCTTACAAGCCTGGGTAATCCATCCCTTATAAGGCGTCTTTTGAGGGTGAGTTAGGCCAATCTTTCTATTTGGTACTAGAGCAGGCAAAGGTCCTGAGTTATTCTCGCCGTCACCCTGACTTCTAAAATTTCCATGTGTTTGGCCCGTATCAAAGAAAGTTTGGCCACACTTGAGATGGCGTGTTGAGAGTACAAATACTTAAGTTACACCCTCTTTAATATCTTAAGCTTTAAGAGTAGATGGTTGTTAACAAGTTTGTTAAATTTATAACTCAACATCACCATAAACTTTTCTTCAGCCTTCTTCGTGTCTGCTCTCTCTCTCTCTCTCTCTCTCTCTCTCTCTCTCTCTCTCTCTCTCTCTCTTCCATATATGTCGTTTCCCAAACAAACCAAATTTATCTTCTTGTTTTAGTTTTTTTTTTTTATATTATCATTTCAACGTCTCACTTGTGTTATGGTGTAACGCTTTGTCAGTTTTGGGCTCTTGTTGGCATGAAGGAAACATGTCAATCGCTTCACATGTTTCTTACGTTCCAATGGAAACAAATTTGTTTCTATGGAGACATATGATGTTTGAAATTCCAACAGTGTTTCATTTCCGTTTACTTGGAAATGATCCGGTTTTCTAAAAATCACACAGCCTAAAAACTGAACTGAACCGAACAGACCGACAAAACCCTATTTGGTCGGTTTATAAACATCGAAAACCAAGAAAACCCAACCAAACTGAACTGTGTACACCTATGTTAGATTTTAGCAGCACATCAATTTTAGATTGACCAACTGCTTGAGCACGATGTGAATGAAGCATGTTTACTTTGGGCACAGTTCAACTTATGATTAAATTGTCTAAACACAATAAAGTTTGAAGATGAAATTCTAGTTGATGAATTAAGTTTTCAGATTTGGGTATATAACTCTCTTTAGCCAAAAAAATGTCAACTATTTGGAAACTGCTAGAATTGTGCATGTGCATCTGCATTTTCTTGAATTTGGTCTTTTTTCTTTTGGGAAAACTTGTAACCCGGAAAATTCTTTAACTACTGTGGCATTTACAATATCTCTTTGGATTTAAATTAGGGAGCATGTGCGGATTATTTAATAAGATTATTTCTACCCATAATCTTTCTCTGTTTGATGTAATTTTCTCTTCTTGTGTTTTTTGGGGCAGGTGTTTTCTGATTTGGAGCGTTCAGTCTGTCGAATGGTCCACCAGCAGGTTAGTGTTCTTTCTTAATCATTGGTGTGTTTATTTTATTGGATCCACTAATGTTAAACTCAACACTTATTAGATTTCTTTGTTTCTGTTCTTGATGTTAACCTTCGCTAGTTGTCTCTTTTTCTCTTTCTCAAGGTTCTCTCCTGAGTTCAGTTGTCCTACTTTATAAATAGTAAATCTGTGCTGTAACTCGTAAATTATGTGCAATGCAAAAAACCATGTAATGAAGATTATATTGTCACCCTTTTAGCAATTAGAGAAAATTTTCTTGGAGGGAAGGACTGGAGAAGTTCTATTGCATATCTGTCATATCAGCATGTGTAACTTTTGCAAAATACATATGAAGGAAGTTATGATGCTTTTAAACTACCATTCTAACCCATCTAATAGTGTAATTGCAATTTGCCATCACGATTCATATTAGGCTAAACAACCCTTCTATACCAAAATATCATTTAGACCCTCTTAAATTTATTGGTCACTTAAAGCCCTCGATTTTGCATTGATTATCGATTTCAGTTGAGGACAATTGAGGCCAGATATGATCATTAAAGGCCTTCAACAATTGTCCTTAACTGAAACTAAATTGCTTCATTTGTCCTCAACTAAAACCGATGTAAAAATCGAAAGGCCTTAAGTGAAACAATTACTTGTGGTTTGGTTAAGACTTCATTTGATACGTATGCCAAATCATATAGTTCGGGTAAAGACTTCATGTGTGTTTTGGGCTGAGGGTTTCTTATCTCCATAGCAAGGACATTGAGTTTAATCATGAAAGGAAGCCCAATGGCAATATATGCGGAGCCAATTGCGAGCTATAAGCAAAGTTAACTATTCAAAATTATAACATAGTTTGCAACAACAATGATTACTTTTAGAAGCACCAGTGTGAGTGCGGTGGTTCGTCAAATTTTCAAAAATCTAGGATGCAGGTGCAGAGGTACATAATATAATCTATTAGAAAATAGATACCTGTGTAGTTATATTAGCTACTTTACAACTACGTTGTCTTGATTTTTTCATGTAATTTAGACATGAATAACACACATAAAGGCTACATAAGCAACACTCGCCTTTTGACGTATAATCTAACTCCCAGCATTCTTATATTGTCTCCAAAGTTTTATTGAGAAATCTGGTTAATCCATTGTAGTTGGGCTATTTATCTCTGTATGGGCTTCACATATCAAACACGGGATTCTTATTCTCGGATCACCATTTTAAACACACATTCCCATGGCTTACGATTTGAACAAAGATGGAGTCATCTACTAGCACCATGGCCCCAAGTCATGAAGCTTTTATCGCTATATTTGTTGATGAAACTCTTGCTGCAAATTGTTTTGTCTCTTGATATGCGGATTGCTTTAGCGCTTTGCTTCTACCTTTAAGTGCCCGTAAAGTTGTGCAGGTTGCCACTATTGCATGGTTCGAAGCTGATTCTGTTTGTGGAAGTCACTCTGTTGCAATCCCTATTGCTCTTGTTTTGCCTTATCTTTTTCGCTTCTTCCAATGCCTTCGACAATACAAGGATACCGGTGAAAAAAATACCTTAATGAATGGTAAGTTCTTGCTCTCTTGCATTTTTCTCTTGTTGCCATGGGCAATAAGACATCCTTTCTTGGTGAAACTTTCCAGTATTTGATGTCCTTTATCGTTGCCAGACCAAGTTCTTGAATTTGTGTTTATTCGTAGAAAAATTCTTGATGAAAAAAAGCTATAATGCCTTTTCTTGTGAGGATGGGGGGATTTGGGAGGGAAGTATAAAGTGCAACAGTTCATCTCTATTGTTCTGAATTAGGTGTAGCTCTACTACTTGGGTGTGCTGAGAACATGGAAAAGGAGGAAATTTGGGGGCCACTGTCTGCTGCAGTGGTGACCCTAAGGTTCTGTTTGGTTCATGGATTCAGTGAGGGAAAGTAAAGGAAAACATTAAGGTAAATACTTCTCTTTGTTGGGTTAATAAGGAGGATATAGAGGGAAGCAGGAAGGAAAAGGAAAAACAGTGAGAACTAAATTAAAATTTTGAACTTTGTGAGTCACCTGCCTCCGTTGCAATTTTTGTAGATTTTTATTTTCAAACGTTATTTAAGCACGGAGGAAAACAAAAGGGAAGACACGAAGGAACTAGATTTGCTTCCTGTATTTTCCTTCTTTGTATTCCTTTCCTTGTCTAAATCATCAAACCAAATAGAGCCTAAATAGTCTGGGACAAAGCTTGGTTGAGCCGAGTTCGTTTGCTGTAATGGTAGAAGCTTTGGTAACAACTAACAAGCGTGAGAGTTCGGGTGGTTCGTGTTGAGATGTGCTATTTATTAGCTGACAATTAGTTGTCAATTAGTTATTATGGAGTTGTTAGTTTTTTATTTTTTTTCTTTTATTTGCCTAAGGGCACCTTTGTAATTTCTCCCTTATCAGTGATTAATATAAATAGGGTTGAGACTCTTGGTCTCAATCTAAGCTTGATCAAATATTGCTTTTAACATAGTATCAGAGCCACCACAACCCTAACCCTAACCACCACCTGCGCCAACCCACCACCACCACCAATATGACCTGAGCACTGTTCACGGCACTGTTCGCGACACTGTTCACGGCTATGTTCATCGGCACTGTTCACGGCTACAGTTCATCGGCACTGTTCACGGCTACTGTTCATCGGCACTGTTCATCGCTACTGTTCATCGCTACTATCCATCGCTACTTTTTTTTCACTTTCATATAGTTATCAACCGCTCCTATTTTGATTGAAGTTTCTTTCTCTCATTTTTTTTTTGGTTCTTCTATGGACCCTTGATTAGTGATGACTGATATTTCTGCATCCTATATGGTGATTTGAGTTTCTCTTGCGTGCTACGACCCCGTTGGTACCGGTTCCTATTCCGTTTTCAGTGATTGTTGCGGGTAATTTTCTTGTGGGCTGATTTACGATGTCGGACGATTATGAAAGATCCACCGTCAATTCCCAGCCATCTAGAAGTGAGAACATAGTTGTTGCTCACCCTAACAACCCGAACTTTAAGATCACTACTTCCCTCTTCAATGGCCAAAATTTTCTGGCTTGGTCCAAGTCTGCGACCTTGTTTCTTAAAAGGAGAGGAAAGATGGGGTACATCAACGGCCAAAACAAAGCACCAAGCACCGAGGATGCAGCTTATGACAAATGGGAGTTGGAAAATTCCATTGTCATGACATGGTTAGTTCACTCTATGATCCCTGAAATTGGTGAGGGCTTTTTGGACATGGCGATTGCCCAAGATATTTGGGAGACCATGGTTAACACTTATTCCAGAAATCCTTCCCAGACAATTGAGTTGGGACGTAGCTCAGGGGGACGAGGAGAGAATTCTCGTGCTTATCATACAAAGGTTGTTGGTCCCTCCACTGTTGATGATTCATCTCCACCTTCATCCAGTACTTTATCTTCCTCAGAGTTGGAGACTCGTTTGGATACACCTACTACTGCCTCATCATCTTTTGCTCCTTCAGGTAATTTAGCTACTTCAGTGAGTGCATTCAATTCCCAAACTAGTCTTCCTTGGATTATTGATTCCGGGGCATCCGATCATATGACCGGTTCATCTCCTATTTTTTCCGATTATAAACTATGTTCAGGTCAGGATAAAGTCAGGATTGCTGATGGAACCGTCTCTTCGGTTTCAGGCAAAGGTTTAGTCCGTGTCACTCCCTCGTTGTCTTTATCTTCTGTTTTACATGTTCCTAGCTTTACCACTAACCTCTTATCTATTGGTCGTATCACCCGTGATCAAAATTGTAGTGTCACTTTTTTTCCTTCTCATTGTGTGTTTCAGGACCTTATCACGGGAAGGACGATTGGCAGTGGTAGAGAGGAGAATGGTCTTTATATTCTGGAACCACAGGACCGACAACAATTGGCTCATCATACTACTCTCACTGGCTTTACATCTAGTGATATCATGCTCTGGCACAGACGCCTTGGACATCCCTCCTTTGGTCTTCTAAAGCATTTACTTCCTTCTTTGTCATCTAATAAAAATGTTTCCACCTTTCGATGTGAAGATTGTGAACTTGGAAAGCACCACCGTGCTTCCTTTTATCCTAGTAATAATAAGAGTTCTGTTCCTTTTTCTCTTATACATTCAGATGTTTGGGGTGCCTCTCGTGTTGTTGCACTTAAAGGCCATAGGTGGTTTGTCACATTTATAGATGATTTTTCTCGTACTACTTGGGTTTACATGATGAAAGAAAAGAGTGACGTCCATTCAATATTTAAAACCTTTCACAAAATGATTTGTACCCAGTTTGGTGCGGTTGTAAAAATTGTTCGTTCAGACAATGGGGGGGAGTACTTTAAATCTGGTCTTGAGAAGCATTTTTTGGAGAACGGCATAATTCACCAATCTTCTTGCACCAATACTCTACAACAAAATGGAGTTGCGGAGCGCAAGAATCGTCACCTCTTAGACACTGCCAGATCAATGTTATTCTCAGCCCAAGCTCCGAAGTCTTTTGGGGGTGAAGCAGTCTTAACTGCTGCTTATTTAATCAATCGGCTTTCTACTCAAGTTCTTCATAAACAATCACCCGTTGAGGTTCTTTCTAGTCCTTCTGATCTTTTTGCCATTCCTCCTAAGGTCTTTGGTTGTGTCTGTTTCATTCATAATCATGCTCCCACAAGGGGAAAACTTGATCCTCGAGCTATCAAATGTGTTTTTCTTGGTTACTCTCCCACTCAAAAAGGGTATAAATGTTACCATCCTCCTACTCAAAAGTGGTATGTTTCCATGGATGTCACCTTCTTTGAAGAACAGTCCTATTTCACACTTCAGGCTCCTCTTCAGGAGGAGAAAACAAGTACAGAAGAGTTGCCTGAACTATATGTTCCTAATTTACGTGTGTCTAATCCATTTGAGATATTGAGCACTCTTGATAAGGAGGAAGAGGTAGGAAAAATTGATGGAGAGCAAGAGACTGAGCAAGAGACATTTGTGGAACCCACCATCGAAAAAGAAAAAAATCCAGAGAAAGAGGATATAGTATATCAGAGAAGAACTTGGAGGATGAAAGATAAGACCATTCCTCCTGATCCACCACTCCCGTCTCCTTCTCTTGATGAGGGACCAGGTAATCCTAATTCTCCTACTGCTATTACCGATGATTTAGATATTCCAATTGCTACACGTAAGGGTGTTAGGTCATGTACTCAACATCCCATATCTAAATTTGTCTCATATAGTCGTCTGTCTCCTTCTTACCAAGCTTTTGTATCCAAACTTGCTTCTGTGTCTATCCCTAACCATGTACAGGATGCACTCATTGATCCCAAATGGAAGCATGCTATGATTGAGGAGATGAAAGCTCTCCACAAAAATGGCACTTGGGAATTGGTTGAAATACCTAGAGGGCACAAGACAGTGGGGTGTAAGTGGGTGTTTACAGTCAAGCATAAGGCAGACGGATCTATTGAGAGGTATAAAGCTCGTTTGGTGGCAAAGGGATATACACAGACTTATGGTGTGGATTATGAGGAAACATTTGCTCCAGTTGCTAAAATGAACACTGTAAGAATTCTTTTATCCCTTGCTGCAAATTTAGATTGGCCTCTCCACCAGTTCGATGTTAAAAATGCCTTTCTACACGGGGACTTGGCAGAAGAAGTTTATATGGATATTCCTCCGGGGTTTGAAGACGCCAAAACTAAAGGAAAGGTTTGCAGACTTAAGAAGTCTCTGTATGGACTTAAACAGTCTTCGAGGGCATGGTTCGAAAGGTTTACTCAAGCTATGCTCAAATATGGCTTTCAACAAAGCCAAGGTGATCATACTCTTTTTATCAGACATTCCTCACAAGGGAAAGTAACAGCTGTCATAGTATATGTGGATGATATTGTTCTTACAGGAGACGATGTGGAAGATATACAGGAGTTGAAGAGATACATGGCCAAGGAATTTGAAATAAAAGACTTAGGAAGCCTCAAGTATTTTCTGGGAATTGAGGTAGCTAGAAGCAAACAAGGGATCTTCATCTCCCAGAGAAAATATGTTCTTGATCTCCTGCAAGAAACTGGTATGCTAGGGAGTAAGGCATGTGATACTCCTATGGAAGTTAATCAAAATTAGGGGATGACACATATAGAGAAGTGGTTGACAAGGGGAGATATCAGAGATTGGTTGGAAAAATGATCTATCTGTCTCACACTCGCCCTGACATTGCCTTCGCCGTAAGCGTTGTCAGCCAGTTTATGCATGCTCCTCGTGAGTCTCACTATGATGCTGTTCTTCGAATCCTCAGGTATTTGAAATCAGCCCCTGGGAAGGGTTTATTCTTTGGTATACATAATCACCTTCAAGTGGAAGGATATACAGATGCAGATTGGGCAGGTTCAGCTACAGATAGAAGATCTACCTCAGGGTATTGTACCTTTGTTGGAGGAAATCTTGTTACTTGGCGTAGCAAGAAACAACCTGTTGTATTTAGATCTAGTGCCGAGGCAGAATTTCGTGCTATGTCTCAAGGAATTTGTGAGTTGTTGTGGATAAAGATTTTATTGAGAGACCTTAATCTTATGCCCCCTGATCCTATGAGACTATACTGTGACAATAAAGCAGCCATCAGTATTGCTCACAACCCAGTACAACATGACCGAACTAAGCATGTGGGGATTGACAGACACTTTATTAAAGAGAAACTGAGTAGTGGTGTGATCTGTACTCCGTTTGTGAAATCCAGTGAACAGTTAGCAGATGTTTTCACTAAAGGTCTTGGAAGTAGGCCTCATCATTATATCCTTAGCAAGCTGGACATGAGAGATATCTTCGCACCAGCTTGAGGGGGAGTGTTGAGATGTGCTATTTATTAGCTGACAATTAGTTATTATGGAGTTGTTAGTTTTTTATTTTTTTTTCTTTTATTTGCCTAAGGGCACCTTTGTAATTTCTCCCTTATCAGTGATTAATATAAATAGGGTTGAGACTCTTGGTCTCAATCTAAGCTTGATCAAATATTGCTTTTAACAGTTCGAGTATGAGAAATGTTACTTTGTACAAAAGAATGCCAAAAGCTAGATGTTGCGTCCCACATCGCTTAGATGTGTTGTTGTCTGTGCGGTTTATAAGGCCTAAGTTCCCCTCTCCTTAATACCTGGGTTTTAAGGAGTTGAATGGGATGGGTCTTACAAGACTAGATAATCTCCTGTTTACCCTTGAGCACCTTGCTTAAGTGGGACCACCACTACGTATGGCCCTGTTACTGCAAAAGAAAGAGACGTCTTATGGAGGTCAGGCTGAGAGTATAAATAGGTATTCCTATGAACAATAGATGAAAGAACAAAAAGAGGAGAAAAAGAGAAAATACAATGAACATCGATAGAGAATTATTCGGGGAACAGAATAGGATAGCAAAATCTTGGTTCCCTCTTATCTCTGCCCCAATATAAATTATTATTAGCTGATAGTGTTTATTTACACAAATAGCCTTGCACCTCAACACTAAACCATCTCACTAGTCACCAGTAACAATCAATGGTGGTGTGCAACTGGCAGTTTTACTGTAAGTTGTAACTCATCCTGATGGGCTTTTGGTTATGGAAAAGGGTATGGTTTTGTAAAGTAGAAATGCTTGTCTAGGAGGTCTGTGTCAGTAATTTCTGTGCAATGGTTATTTATTGCTTCATTACATGCTGGAGTTACAGTCGCCGAGTGGTGTAGATTTATAGCATAGATGGCTGTCTAATCGGTGGGTCATCATGCTCGTTCTGTTGATTAATGCACTTACTTTCTGGGAAATTCTTAATGCATCCCACGTTTTTCACTCTACACCCTTTGTACAGCACAGGATGCTGCATTTATTGCTCCTTAATGAAGGATGTGGTGGAGAGAGAAACTTGTGGAATTTCATTCTTCTTTTACTTCCTCGTCATGGACTCATGGGTCAAGAATTTTTGCTGTGCGGCCTAAATTACTTCTCTTTTATATATCAGTCTATAGCTGTTGTTGTTACTTCCATATAATTTTCTCCTCGTGCGATTCACCAAGCTATTTGACTAGTCAATCATTAAGCTATTGTGCAGTTTTTCTTAGGCATATCCAAAATTTGTTTCTTTATTATTCATACTTGATCGTTCTTGTTTCTTTATTATTCATACTTGATCGTTCTTGACTTCATGTCTATATGTTATAGTAACCGTTGTTTCTTATGGTTACAGCGTTAAAATATTCAACCGCGGTACCAGTGATTTTTCTTTCAGCCCTTAAATATCATGTCTTCCCTGATATGTGGACGAACGTTTATCGGCCTCTTTGGCTTCTATCAGGTGTTTTGAACTCCTTGTACTCGTTCTACTGGGATGTTACCCGTGATTGGGACTTGAGGTATGTTCAAATGTTCCTTTACCCTTTTGTAGGTGACGCATAAATGTGAAAACTTTCAGCTGGGGCTTCTCGCTAACTCTTGTATCTGCCTCTGCCAAATCTGACCTTATATGTCAAATCTTGACTTATCTCTTTTTCTGCTTGTTTCTACTTTGGAGATGGTATAAATCCAATCAGCTCCATTTGGTTTGCAGGTTTTGGAGACGGAAAAGGAAAATGAGAAGGATAGCTATTTCCTTGGCTTTGTTTGGCTTGTGGATTCATTGAGGGAAAAGAAAAGGGGAAGAAAAACAAGAAGAAAACTAGCTCCTTAATGTTTTCCCTCGTGTTTTCCTCCATGCTTAAATAACATCAAAAGTTAACAATTTTAAAAATATAAATGTAACATAAGAAAAAAGGGTGGAAGGTGACTCGCAAAATTCAATATTTTTAATTTATTTTTCACTATATTTTCTTTTCCTGCCTTTTTTCTCACCATTTTCCTTTGTAACCAAACAGAGGAATTTTTTTTCCTTTAGACTTTGTTTGGTAATTTGGCTCATGGATTTCATGAGGGAAAAGAAAGAGGAAAGGAAAACAAGATGGAAAACTAGTTCCTTTTACCTTACGGATGGGACTAGTTTTCTACTTTTCCATCTTGTTTTCCTTTCCATTATCATTTCCCTCACCAAATCCATCAACCAAACAAAGCCTTAGTGTTTTCCTTTTATTTCCCTCCCTAAATCCTTGAACGAACAGAGCCTTAATGCTATCCCTAGTGTTCCTCAATGCCTAAATATAATTAGAATTGAAAATTTCCAAAATAAAATGATTACCTCAAGAAAAGAGGGAGGGATATGGCTCACAAAAAAAAAAGTCATGTTTCACCATATTTTCTTTTCTTCCTACTTCGCTCTTTATTTTTTGTATCAACCAAAGAAAGAAAATTCTTCTGTAGTGTGTTCTCCTTTCCCTCATGAAAATCCATGAACCAAAAAGCCTTAATGTTGAGCTCAGTATCCTTTATGCTGAGCTCTGGGGTTATTTCTTGAGGAGCATGGTTATAACTTATATGTAATGTAACTTTTATTAATTACCCACACTTGTGAAGTTTCTCACACATCCAAGCCAACCTTACATTGACATAGACCTAAATAAAGCACTTATGAGTTGCTGACCATTTTCTCCTTTTATGCCAGTGGCTTCACTCGGATTTTCAAGTTCAGCAAACCACATTTCTTGTCACATTTGTTGTATGGTCGGAAATGGGTAAGGATGTACCAATTCTACTTTATTGTTGTCTGTGGTCTGGATTGATCCTTCTTGTTGAACCATCTACCAGACCCCTGATCTAGTAAGAGGCCGCTTGGGGTCTTTTTCGGGCCAACAATCAATTAAAAGTGATTGTTTAAAAAGCTGTGACCAATTTGGATCAGCTTTTCCACAGCCCTTTAGAAAAATATTTTTTCTTCTAAAAGCTAAAAAACAACTTTTAAAAAAAAAGCTGCAATTTGTAGCTTCATAAAAAAGCCCTTATTCCAGAAGCTAAACCTAAACGGGCTCTTAGTTCAGCCTTTGAACAGAGGCATCCACATGGCAGGTGCACTGGCATGAATAGATAAAGTAGGTTTCTCTTATGGACCTTACCTGTTAGTTGAGGATCGACTTACTCTCTCCTTCCACATCTTTGTGCATTAATGTTTGATACGAGGGATAGAAAAGCGGAAGGGAAGGGAAGGGAGAAGGGAAAGGAAAGAGTTCTTCCCTCCTTTTGTTTTGTTGAATGAGGACAGGATGAAGGAAAGTATTGGCATATTATGTATTTCATTGTTGCACGCTGCCATATACGAGGATGAGTTTTTTCCAAGAAAAAAATCAAAAAAAGATGGAAGCTTCTTCTCTCTTTCAAACCGCGCACTTTTGGACGGATTTAGAAATGGTGGACCTGGAGGGATGACTCTTCCTTCCTCCATTCCCTCCCCTCCTTCACTCTACCAAACAATGGATTTTATCATCTTTCCTGCTCTCTTCCGATCCCCCTTCCTTCCTTCCAAACATAGCATACGTTTAAGATGGTGTAAAAAAATTGGCTGATGTCACAGGGGTGAAAGACCTAACAGAAAAACCGACCAACTGGACCAAACAGATCGGTTCGGTCTGTTCTCACAAAATATTCATAGTATAAAACCGAAACCGAACCGAAAAAATAGCCTTAAAACCGAACCAAGCCGAGCCGAGCCGATCGGTTGAAAATCAACCCCCCCAAAACCGACCGAACCGAACTGAACCGATTTCACCCTTGGCTGATGTGATCTACTTGACCTTTTGTCTCTATGTAAACTTAGAGGCTATTTTGGGTATTTTGGGTAATACAAGAAAGGATTTTGTTGTTCCAAAAAGAATAAGTTATAAATTGTTCGGTATTTGTTTTAGCTGCTTTTTGGTTACTCAGGAGTCCATCCCTGACTAAAAAATTACCCAAGAACTGGATCTTTACCAAAACCAACACAATACTGGTTTTATCAAAACTAGATAACAGTGAGAAAGGGTCTGAACCTAATCCCCTCGTTTTAGGCATTCCTCAACACGCCCTTGGTTTATTGAAGTATCTGGAAAGCTAATTCTCTAATCTGGGATTTCTGCAGGTTTACTTTTGGGTAATAACTAGCAATTTGATCCTGCGATGTGCATGGACGTACAAGCTGTCAGCTCATCTCCGCCACAATTATATTACAGTGTTCACCATTACTGCCTTGGAGATACTCCGCCGGTTTCAATGGGTTTTCTTCCGCGTAGAAAATGAGTGGAATAAGGCGAACTCTAAACCGAATATTCAGGTCTCTATGAGTGACATCTCAAATGAGGAAGAGAAATTGCTCAACTCCAACGACCACAATGTGTAGAATCTGTGGACCACGAAATCAGTGTAATGCACAGTTAAGGTTTACTATTCATGTTCTCGGCTTCTCGCTATATTGGTTGAATGGTTTACCTGCCCATTCCATTTTGTTATTTCATTCAGATTACCCCATTGAAATTTTCTCAATTTTATATATATATATATATATATAAGACTAGGTTTCATTGATTACAATTTCCGTAGAAAATGACTGCACTTGATTCAATATTGTATTCAAAATTTTCCACCATATTTGTACTCCAATATTTCATGTGCAGGAGTCGTACAAGAGCACGGCTTAGCTATTTTAGCTAGAAACCTCACAGTATTTAGTTATAGTTACTTTTTAACTAGCTCCTTCATTGTTTTTGATAGTTGAGATTTGTGCCGATTGACCCTAAAAAAAAAAAAAAAAAAAACTGACCGTTGCTATTTGAAAAGAGAATTTGACTCCCAAATTTTGGCTAGATAGTATGACCAGCTAGCCAAAGTAACTAGTATGATTGCTAGTCTGCAGAGTTCAAATTGCAGGTTTTGGTTAGTATAAGCTATGAAGAACTTAAACCCAAATGGTGGTTCTTCTCGAAGGAGATGATCATCTTTCTATTTCTCGTTTGGATATTTTTTTGATGAGTGGATTTTTAATCTTGGTTAGTAGTATATACATATATATAAACACACACACAGACAAACACCCATATATATATATATATATATAAATCCTAGGGCGTTTGACTGTGATTTCAGCAATTAGTAAGAGTTCTTATAGGTGTTTCTTGCTGGCATTTGTTGTCTATCCCAGTACTAGTGGCAAAGGTAATAATTGGATGGCCGAGGCTTGAATCTGAATCTTATTCCAAAGGTGACTTTCATTAGCTATTATCGAATTCTTTGGATGGTCTTTGTGTGGGCCCTGAGACATAAATTTACTTTAGTGAAAAAAGTGGTCAGTAAAAGAAAAAGAAAACTCATTCCCTTGTGTTATTTCTTGTATTTTCTTTCATGTTTAAACAATATTAAACTTGGAAAATTTTAAAATATAATTGTAAATTAAGAAGAGAGGGAGAAAGCAATTAATTATTTTCAGTGCGTTTGATAACGTACCATTTAATTGAAAAAGCAGTAAAAAATCCATTGAAAACTTTAAGTGACAAATTTTAGCCGAATATAATTGCTGAAAGCAGTCTATTTGAGTACTTGAACCATTGTTTTCAGTATTCCAAATTCAATCACTTAAAATTTTCAGTACTTAAAAATTCAGCACTTAATTTTCAGTACTAAATTTTTCAGTTTTATCAAACGGAGCCTCGATGTCAAAGTTTGCGTCATGAACTTAATATAAAGTGAAGGGGAAATTCTATGATAAATCCTGCTGGTTTTGTTCTCGAAAAGTTGTGACTAGGTTCCAACTTATTATAACTTAGAAAACCACTATGGTTTGGGACCAAATTGGGAGGTATAGTACAACTGAAACAACTAGGATATATGTCATAAAAATGCCTGAGTGAAGTAAAATTATATAATGCATCCTAGACTCCTAGTAGTTTTGGTCCTAAAATTATATAGACGACTTGGTTTGGAAGGCCGTCTTACCTATCGGGGACAAGGACAACCGATTCGGTAAATGATCGGTCAATTGGGAAGGTCCTTTCAACGTCCATCAAGTCAAGAGAGGTGGGGCATACAGGCCGCGCGATATTAATGGAACGGTCCATGCCAGATTGATAAATGGTCAGTATTTAAAGTCTTATTATCCCACTTTGTGGGAAACTGTTGATTTGGAATATAGACCGAATCTAGGTTTGGAGTGTGATCTACTTATCAATTATGAGCCTGAGAGCGAATAATCGAAAATCCATAATTGTATTAAATAAGTGCTGGGCACAGCTTACCTACAAGTGTTCAGTACAAAAAGAGGAAATATATATCTACAAGTACAAAAGGTAGGAATTGGCCTCTAAGCCGATTCAAAATTCCTAAGTTTTGTCTTCAGATCGTCCCAGGTCATTCGAGCTCCAGTCCGATCTTGCTTGGCCTTGTCAAGTTTTCGGGACCAGGCATGGGAAATTGGAAGACTAGCTTGTAGCTGGTCACCACGCTTCTGAGTGTCTCCCCCCAGTTGGGCCAAGACCCCGTCCACTTTTGCTAACGCTGCATCAATGTTGATGACCTTGGCCTCGCATTGTTCCAATTGCGCCTTGAGAGTAGCAATATGGGCCTGCAGCCAAGCGTCCCGAGCAATCACTTGGGCCCGAGTGGTTTCACCGGCTTCATACTTGGTCTTGGTCGCCTAAAGAAACTGTACCGCTTTTTGTCAGGCACTAAGATGAGCCTCAGCTTCAGCCTGAATAGTCGAGGTCGATCGCTCTAGGAGACGGTAGCATCCATATCAGCAGCAGGGGGAGGTTGGTAAGGTCTTCGGTAACCAGTCCAAGGAGGAGATCCTTGGACCATTGAATACTGGTGGGGGAGGCTGCTTCAGGCTCTAATGAACCCAAGTCGAATGGCCCAAGGTCCAGGCTGCTAAAAAAATGGTCAAACGGGACAAACGGCGCTGGATCCAGAGGAACGGTCTATTCAAAAGGTTTAAAGTTAAAAGGGGCTAATGTATTAACGAAAGAGTAAACCCGAATGCAAAGCATGATAATACTTGGGCGGGTACTGATGAGGCCGATGCATCTTGAATAGCCTCGCCACTTGGTTGGGAAGATGATGGTTGTGATGGCTGTTGAGCTGATTCTGATGGGGTTGCTGTAATCCTCTCCTCTATGTGAATGCCCGTTCCTTCACCCGTGGTTTGAGCCGTTTCTACGATAGCCGGGGTTTCTGCCAGAGCACGATCCTCGCTACTAAGGGAAGGAGGGACGGTAGAGAGAGATGAAGTTGGAAGATCGGCCTCCGTTGTTTCTTCCATATGTTCAGTGGCCAATTCCACGACAATTGGGGAAACAGCCCGACCAGATGTAACCGCATCGGTCCTTTCTTCTACCGGTTGAACCATTTGGTCAACTTCTTCGGTGGCCCCCACAGTGGAATCACCCCTGAGCTCGTCCTCACTGCTGGAGGAAAGGACTACTTGCTCCGGGATGCTGCCTCCAGCAGGATCAACGTTCTCGTCCCCGTTCGATGGGGTCAAGGGTGGTAGGATATGAAGAGGCATAACCCTTACTACAACATGCTCGAGGTAGGCCGCCGCCTGAGTAGGAGAAGAAGGGAGATCGGCGGGAAGGCCGGAGGAAGGAGCTATTTGTGACTGTGTGCCTTGCTCAGTCAGGTCCTCCCCCGAATCCTCGTCCACAAGCTGAAATAAAAAAAGGGGATTAGAAATGTTATGGGTTTAGTCGGGCTGGAAATCAAGGAAAAATAGAGTAATACCTGGGCTGGGGCTGAGGCTTGTTTTTGCTTCTTCTTTGGTCCTTGCCTTGGTGCTTGTTTACGAGCCGGCCTTTTCGCTACTTGTTTCCGTCGGGCAGGCACTAGTGCAACAACTGGTACATCGGCCTCCGTGGCCGATGACATGGAAAATTGAAGCAGTGCCTCTATAGCAGTGCCCGTAAAATTTTGGGAGGCCCGATCGGACCACCATTTGTTGAACTCCTCAGAGACAACAGGACGGGCTGAGAAAGGAGTAAACTTGAACGCAACCTTCAGTTTGTCCGACCTTTCCTTGATTTTCACCTGCCCGTTGTTCACAATAAGGCAGCGTTCCACCCAGTCGACATTTACAGTGATGGCTCGGGGAACGAGCACCAGTTGAGAAAGCCCGAACTGACGCGCATAAAGCGGAGCGAAGTAATACTCGGCCCCACATTTGTTGTTGGCGGAAGGGATGCTTGGGTTAAAGATTATGTCTCTATCTACCAAGTAGCTAGAGTAGATTTCATTGTATGAAAACTGGGTGCCCGACCCCCAATTAGCTGGGTTATGGGGAAGTTGCAGAAAGGTGGGGAAATGAAGAGAAGAAAAGGGAGTAAAGAGAGGAGTATCCCGATTGGTACACCCCTCATAAAAGAACGAGAAGCACTCCTTGGGAAGAAGGAGTAACGTCCATGAAATGGACGACGAAAATGGGAATGGCCGGCAGTTGATGAGCAGCTGGTTTGTATTGTTGAAAGTAGGAATACAGCCAAAGCTGAAGGATCTAGATCGGGCTTCCCCCTGCATTGAAGCCTGATTGAACAAAGTCGGTCACGCCACGGACCAGATGCGCCCAGACAATAGTGGAAAGGGATAGATGCTTACCAGAAGATAAGGCCAAAGCTAAAGTGGTGTACTATTTAGTTATGGCCTGACTGGCTGAACAGAAGAGATACCTGTTTAGCTAGTAGATGATGAAGGCAGTATGTTCAGCAGCGGTCACCTCAGCCCTTTCCTTGCCCATGCAAGTGGTCAAAAAACCGCCAAAAGTTGTAATCGGCCGATATGACACGGCTCCGTCTCTGACTGATTCTTACCGAGGGTAGAAGAAACTGGCCGTTCCAATGTCTAGGCCAAGAATAGTCTCTTGTCCATGGGGTAGAGCCCGAGCAAGTAACTGACATCTTTTACGGTTGGTGCCATCGGGCCACAACGGAAAAGAAACCCGTAGCTTGAAAAGGACCAGAATAGAAGGGCTGAGAAGAAGAGGTCGATCTATCTCCAGTCTTGAACGGCTGAGCATGATGGCATCATAGATGCCCGTTCGCCTCCAAACACCGGCCTTAGAGGCCGATACCCTGGTTATCCATTTGTCCCAATATATAGAAGGGATGGGCCAGCCCCTAATGGGATGGGTAGAAGTCCAGGCCTTGTTCCAGTTGGCAGGTAATTGGAGGAATGGTTCGTCCTTGGGTTGCTTCCCCAGCTACCTATGAATCCCCTGCTCTTGTGTTGCTTGCTTTGCCCGGTATCCTTCATCCCATCCGTCTTGTCCAGGCTAGTAAGGAGAGAAAGGGGCGCCTGGGGGAGATGAAGTAGAATCAATTGAAGTGGATGTTTGAGGAGTTCATTCAAGCGTTCTATTGTAGCTCTTACCCGTCCCGCCATTCCTGACTCTCCTTCTCCTATAAACTACAAGCTTTGAAGCCCCTTCCTTCCTTCGTTTAAGAAAGTAGGCGTCGAGAGTGGGCGCAAGTACGGGCTTGGACCATGTCTCCCGAACAATCTCAGTATAAATTAGAATAGTCAATCCTAAAAGTTGCCCTTCTTTCAAGCGAAAAGAGATCTCGTTTCTTGGTTTCTTTGTTTAAACTGACTACAACCAAAGTCGTGGCTACTTCAACCAAAAAAAGGACGACCCCCTATTCAAACCGAAAGAAGTACCTCACCTCACTTACGAAGAAGTAGTTGGAGCTGGGCTCCGAACTTACCTTGCATCTAGAATCGAATCTATGACATTCTCATTTATATATCTATTTTTTACTTTGACTCCAGATAAAGACGGTGGTTTTGGCAAACTGGAATGAGACCAGGCCATAACCTTCGAACTTAACAGCAGCATCAAAGCACTATAGCTTTCTCGATGGGATTGGATTCATAGCCCAGTTTCGTACACAAAAGTAAATAGGAGTTGAAGGCTGTCGGAGGATCACCGCGAAACGCTGTGCTAAGGCTAGGCGCAGCCAGAGTACCATCAGGAGTGTTGTACGGGGTGAAGCTTTCGATGGAGATTTCTGAAGCGTGGGCTTTGGCTAGTGCCCTTACTTATTTGCATCGATTTTGGGGATGAAGGGCATCCATAAAAGCTTTCTTGCCTTTGGAAGAGGTTACCAGAGCAGTTTTTGGAGCCATTTCTGCAGTATGAATGGTGGTTTGCTTCGCTGGAAATAATGTAGTTTAGAGAGAGAAGCTCTAGATGTCTTTGGTTCTAGAGAGAGAAAGAAACGCAAGTGAGAAGGGAAAGTGGAGAGGTTTTTTGAAAATCTCTTTACTTTATACGCGTAGCATTTAATGTGGAATGATTAGTGGGATTCCCAGGGATATGACAATCTCTGCATCAGGACACGTGGCATGTTCAAATTCAAAACGTCACATCAACCAAGGGTGGGACGTTTGATACGACCTTTTGGGGGCAATTGTTTGCACCAAAAACCGCCAAAGGTTTTTGAGCCTGAATGGAGTGTTGGAAAGGGTAAGGGTGGCTGGCCTATGGCATAATGCAAAGGTTCATCGGGCTCAAGAGATGAACATCACGTGGTTCAGAAAGACAAGGTTGTTGTTTTAAGTTTGGCCGGAGTCCGATAGGTAAGGTAGATCATGTATTGACCAATCGGGCACTATCGTAAAAGAATAATAGCAAGTATGCAAGCCCGATAGGTGGTATTAGTAGTGTACGTGACGATCGGGAATCACACTGGAAGAAGATGGTGAAAGCTATTTGCACGAGCTCGATTGGTTATAAGTGTTCGTAAGACGGTCATCGGGCATGACAGTCAGAAAGCATGATAAGTAGTGGAAGCTGCAAGCCCGATCTGGCTAGAAGATGTGATTAGGAGAGTCTAATGAGCCAGACGGTGAAGGTATTCCACTCTTAGCTGTCATGGTGATGTCATCCAGATTTTAAGGAAATAGAGTCCATTTGGGAAATGAATCTGATCACGTCCAGCTGATATGGAAGACTAATAATCCCTAAAATATAGAGATTGATTCAACCAGGGTTCAGATAAGGCATGAATTGGAGATTGGAAGGATTCTACAATCAATCAACCTCCTTGGAGCGCAAGTCAAGGAGTCCTTGCCTTATCAAGATTGTTCATGGCCGCTATAAATATAGAGGCAGACCAACCGTGCAAAGGACTCTGTATCATCTCGAAAAACAGCATTCAACAGCATTCATACATTGCATTCAAAGCATCCAAACCTTTGAATTCTTGTTATTTCGCATCTATAGCATTCATAGCAAATAGGTCTGCCTCTTTGTTATTTTCTTTTCGTTCTTCTGAACAATCAGAGCATGTTCTGATCTAGTTCTTTGGTCTATGTTTTATTTTCCAAATAATTAATAAAATATCCGTATTTTATTATTATTCGTTTGTGATTGTTTACTTAGTAAACTCGCACTATTTGGCTCGTGCGCTTCAGTACTGCCAATAGATTTTTTGGTGAGGGTACTTTCCTACTCATCACACACAATCACCCGTTAGAAGTCAGATCATAAAGCCTTGTGTATCACTCACACAAGCGTATAGGAAATTAGTCTGCACACACACGAGACCGTTTGACTCTAGCACGCCCGCACAAACTACTTGCAAATAGAATGTGATTGAAATGGGCCCACCTATCCCAAGTGGCAGAATTATATGTTGCTACCTAAAGTGGCATCAGGCTGTAATAGCAATAGATTTTTACCCGATTTAATGTGTAACTACTGAATGAACTAAAATTACAAAATGGTAAAGTGACCATTATATTAAAGTGGGGTGACCCACCATATTACCCGTGCTTCAACAGTCCGATGCACACTGATTAAAGTAGTGCTTGTAATCGGGCTATGATCCCATATATTGTTCAGTTTGAATAGACGTGAATAGTCCAATTTTGAAATTTATTTGGCTCTACCAACTTTGAATCGTCACTTGATCCTTAATTTGCATAATTGGTAACACATATAAGTCATTAAATTAAAATGAACACCGAAGGCTAAGGAACGTTTGGGCTATAGTACTACAATGAACAGTGAAGAGAGAGAAAGAAGGGAGGGAGAGGAAAGGGAGGCGAGAGAGGCTGCCATTAGAGAGTATGAGAATCGTAAATTCCCATACAGTTTCAAAGGTGTAAGAAGACCTGATGGAAGTGTTAGATACAATACAGACAATGAGTGTACAGAGTCTGATATTGAGAAACAGGAGCGAAAAAGGCAACAACAAGGAGTGGACAGATATGAAACAGTGTGGAGGACGAAGCAAGCTTCTTTTGAATATGAAGGCTCCTCCAAGGTGAAGGATAATGGGAAAGGTGTTCAGAAGGATGTTCTACAGCATAACTATGTGGAAAAAGATGTACATGAGGGTGAATGGCAAGTTGTTAAGAAGAGGAAAGGGGTGAGAAATAAGGAATTAAGTAAAGATCAGCACATTACGATGGGAAGACAAAAGGTATTCACGGTGTTTGTGAATAATATTCCGAACAAAGTGGATGCTGCCTGGTTGAAAGGCATCTTTGAAAAATGTGGGAAGGTGACTGATGTGTTCATTCCAAGCAAAAGGAACTTTGGAGGGAGAAAATTCGGTTTTGTAAGATTTGAGGATGAAAAAGCAGCGGAGAAGGCGGTACGATTGTATAACAGAGTGTGGCTCTTGGATCATAAACTAGGGGTCAATTTTGCAAGATTTCAAAAGCTTGAAGAAAGGAATTATAGTAAGCAAGTGCCTATGAAACATGGAGATGCTAAGGAAAGGGGAGGTAAAATTCATAGTGGAGGCAAGTATCATAGAGATGAGTCCCCTCATTTTAATTCTTTTAAAGTGGCTAGCAATGCTAAATCCTATGCAGAAGCAGTCAGGAATGGTGCTAGTCCGGACTCAAAATTGAATAATGACAATGGTAAACAACTCCCACTGATGGCCAAGTCATGCAAAGGTTCCTACAATGATCTCCTTGTTTCGGAACTCAAACGTAGTGTGGTGGCGTTCTCAATAAGTGAAGTTGATGCTGAGTTCATTAAGGAGTGTTTCCTGAGGGAAAATGTCTTTGATATTGAGGTTAGATGCTTGTCTGATGCGTGCTTTTTGTTAACTTTTGAAGATGATCAGTTCTTAAATGCTATGGAGGAGAGTGGATGGTCATGGCTTCAAAGCTGGTTCTTCACGATTGAAAGATGGAGGGAGGATCTGGATTTTAACAGAAGACGAATTTGGCTTGAATGTTCGGGCATTCCATTGACGGTGTGGTCTGGGGACACATTCAAGGAAATTGCTAGTCTCTGGGGAGACTTTATCTGTTGTGATGAAGCCACTCAGAAAATGAAATCCTTCAAAATGGGGCGGGTTCTAATTCTCTCTAAATCAATGCCCATAATTGATGAAGTTATTGAAATTAATCTTGAGAATTTGGTGTTTCCAGTGAAGGTGTCTGAGTCAAGAAATAGTCATCTTCCTTTTAATCCTAAAATAGTTAATTCGAACAATTCTGACCTAGGAGACAATTTGGACTCACCATTGAGGTTTGCTGATAATTTGAAAAACATAGAAGAAGAAATTGTTCAAGAATCTAGCAATGATGTTGAGGGTGGGAAAAGGAGAGAAGATGATGAGTTTTTTGGCTCCCAAGACAACAGGCTGTGTATATCTCAACGGACATCTGTCAATGATGTTGTTGTTGTTGAGTCCCAAGGGCGGCTGGGAGGCGCCTCAAAAAGGTATCAACCAATGTTGTTATGATAACTTCAGATAGTCCAACAGTCAATGAAGCCGTTGGGCTTACGGGAGAAAATAGCATAGCCTCTGCAAGCTGCGTTGGAATTGAGAAAGGACTGGGCCCGTATGTCCCAAACGAATGTCCAATAAATGTATTGGGCCTGCTTTGTTTTATGGGTCAGGGCCCAATAACCGGAATGAGGCTCCTTTGGTGGATAGTTCTATTGATACTGTATCTGATAATTCTTTATTAAAAGCTATGCATGATAACACCCGGAGTGATAAGGATATAGAATCCATTAAATCTAGGGTTTATCCACTTAGTTTGGGCATTGCTCAATCTCTCCCTGAGCCCCTTGTTGTTGAATCGGAAGAAGAGGCTAGTGAGGGGGATAATCACTTTGCTCGGCCCAGGATGGCCTATTCAATGAACAGATTGGAGGCTTCTAATAATAAGTGGAGATATATTAAGGAAATTGCCAAAATAGAAGGGTCATCTGATCGTAAGCGGCGAAGCTCCACAAAGAAATCCAAAGGGGCCAAGAAAGGTATACTGAATCGGAAGGGACCCAAAAAAGGAAAAGTTGCAAACGAATCGTTGTCGGATGGGGATTTTGTTCGTCGAAACTTGTGCATCCTCAATGAAGCAGAAGCGGTGTGGAAAATGGGAAGAATTATCGGCTACAAGGCCTCCGGTAACGATGAAGAGGTTATTCAGAATTTGGCAGAGATTGAAAAGCAACACAAGGACAAAATGCAAGATACGATTGGGGGGGAAAGCGATGCTTAGAGCATCGTGTTTCTCCGAAAATTTTCCTGGGTGGCTGTAATCTTTTTCTCAATGAAGATTATGTCATGGAATGTTAGGGGATTAGCAAGACCTGGGAAATGTATGTCAATTAAGCGATGTTGTGTTGAGAATAAAGTGGAAATGCTGTTGTTGCAGGAAACCAAATTAGCTGATATGGACAGAAGAAAGATCAAAACCATATGGGGTTTTGATAATTTCGAGTTTTTGGTAGAGCCAGCTGTTGGGTTTTCAGGTGGCTTGGGGGTTGTGTGGAATTCGGCATGCTTCACCTTGGAAGGCAACATTTGTTCAAAAAATTGGATCTGTCTGTGGGGAAAGTGGGTGACAGAGGACTTCAGGTGTTTTATTCTAAATGTGTACGCTCCGTGCGGGGATAATGAAAAAAAGGAACTGTGGATAGCCATTTTGAATTTAAAGAGAACGATGCCTGGAGCATGGTGCTGTGTGGGAGATTTTAACTCAGTTAGAAGCAAAGAAGAACGGTTGAGGTGTAATAGCTCATCCATTGCGATGTCAGAATTTAACTCCTTCATAGACGATGGTGAACTCTTTGATCTCCCAATGATTGGGAAAAAATTCACTTGGCAGGGCCCTGACAATAAAAAGAGTAAGCTTGATCGTTTCTTGTTATCCATTGAATGGATTTATAAATTCCCCCAGTTGGCTCAGTATGGGTTGAGCAGATCTCTATCTGACCACTGTCCTATCTTTCTCAAATCTGATGAGATTGATTGGGGTCCAAGACCTTTTAGGTTTATGGATTGCTGGCTGCAAGATGTTTCCTTCATGAAGGAAGTTAAGTCTACATGGGAATCTATGAATCTTAGCTTTCATTCTTCCCAGAATATTGTGTCAAAATTCAGTAGATTGAAAGGTTTCTTACGGTCCTGGAACTCCAGAAGATTTGGGAACATTGATAGTAAAATTTCAGAATGTGAATTTAGAATTGATGAACTTGACAAAGCAAGCGAATTGAGGCAACTTTCAGAACTAGAAGTTGCAGAGTTAAAGATTAAAAGGCAGAATTTATGGGAAGCATTGAGAGCAAAGGAATCATTATGGAGACAAAAGTCTAGAAATAAGTGGATCAAAGAGGGGGACCTTAATACGAAGTTTTTTCATAATGTAGCCCACTTTAGAACTAAGAGAAACTTTATTGGAGGTTTGTTGATTAACGGAAATTGGGTTTCAGATCCTAAGGTTGTTCGAAAGGAAGTGATTAAGTATTTCAGAAAGGTGTTTTCCTCAAAGCAATGGTCAAGACTTGTTTTGGATGGATCGCTCTTCAAGAAGCTATCTCAGGCGGACTCATCATTGCCGGAAGCCCCATTTACTATGGAAGAAGTTAAGGCTGCCATTTGGAGTTGTGATGGATCGAAAGCACCTGGACCAGACGGGTACAACTTTAATTTTATTAAAAGATTGTGGCCAGTTTGCTGCAAAGAGATCATGGATCTTGTGGATGATTTCTTCTCATCTGGTAGCCTCCCGAATAATGTTAATTCATCTTTTATTGCCCTTATTGCAAAAATTGAGAATCCTTTGGAGTTAAAGGATTTTCGTCCTATCAGTCTCGTGGGAGCCTTATATAAGATCATAGCGAAGCTACTTGCTAATAGACTGAAAAAGGTAATGAGCAAGGTTATCAGCGATAACCAAACTGCGTTCATAGGTGGGAGGCAAATATTGGATGGGGTTATGCTTGCTAATGAAGTTATCAACTGTCTTAAGAAGGATGGGCAAAAGGGTATTATTTTAAAACTCGACTTTGAGAAAGCTTTTGACTGCGTGGAGTGGGAATTTTTAAATCAAGTTATGTCAAGCATGGGCTTTGGGGAAAAATGGCGGGCTTGGATTATGGCTTGTGTCTCAACAGCTAAAATTTCAGTCTTGGTCAACGGATCTCCCACAGAGGAAGTTGCTACCCAACGAGGCCTCCGTCAAGGTGACCCATTGTCTCATTTTCTTTTTTTGATCGTTGCCGAGGCCTTGCACATTTCGATTGTCAGCGCAGAACAAAAGGGTCTGGTGAAAGGAGTTGAAATAGGAAGGAATAGGTTCTCTATTTCTCATCTTCAATTCGCGGACGATACAATTATTTTTTGCTCACGAGAGGATGAGGGACTGGTTAATTTTAGAAGGCTACTGAGGTGCTTTGAACTATCTGCGGGTCTCAAAATCAACTTTTCAAAGAGTTATGTTCATGCTCCCGAATTAAGTCCTTTCGATTTGAGCCATTGTGCATCAATATTGGGCTGCAACAAAGGATCTATGCCCTTCACTTTTTTGGGTTTCCCTATTGGAGCCAGGCAAGATAGGAAATTTATGTGGGATCCAATTATCAAGAAATTTAAAATTCGGCTGTCATCTTGGAAACATAATTGTTTATCATTTGGTGGAAGGTTGACTCTAGTAAAGGCAGCGCTGTCTAATCTTCCAGTGTATTTTATATCGCTGTTCCAAGTTCCAAAAGGGGTGATTGAGGAACTTGAAAAAATCAGACGACAGTTCCTTTGGGGAAGCTCTTCAAATAGGAGGAAAATATGCAAAGTTGGGTGGGACGTGGTATGCAGGTCGAAACAAAAGGGTGGGTTGGGTCTGGGATCTTTGAGAGAGCTTAACCTTGCTTTGTTAGGAAAATGGTGGTGGAGGTTTAGAGTGGAAAAGGACGCACTTTGGAAAAAAGTGGCATGTGAAAAATACAATTGGAATTTTGAATGAAGGGATCTGAAGTGCCTACGTCGGCTAATGTGTCAAGAGTGTGGAGAGACATCTTGGACCTAAGGAAAATTGATGTAGTTTCTAATATTATTGGGTTAGAGAATTGTAGATGGATTATCGGAGATGGGCAATCTATTAAATTCTGGAAAGATTCATGGTATGGGGATCATCCCTTGAGCAGAGAATTCCCAAGATTATTTTCCCTTTCAGTTAACAAGGATATTAATGTTTTTGAGACTGTTCAACAAGCAGCCAACTTCTCTTTTCAATTCAGGAGGGCTTTATTTCAATGGGAAATTCAAGACGTCAACAGCCTATATGCAAGGCTCAGCACCGTCATCCTTTATGAAGGAAGACCTGATAAAATTATTTGGAAAGCGAGTAAAGATGGAACTTTCTCGGTTAAAAAGTGTCGGGATTTGATAGAACAAGCAAAAGGCTTAAATGATGTTCCTTGGGCTGATTTGATTTGGAGGTCAAAAGCTCCAGCAAAGGTCCTTTGTTTTTTATGGCTTGCAATCTTGGGTAGAATTCCCTCTAAAAAGTTCTTAGCTTCTCGGGGGATGGTCCTTAGTAATGAAGATAGTGTATGCCCGTGGTGCAAAAGTGTGATTGAGGATGCTGATCATCTTCTTCTTCTTTGTTCATGGGTCTGGAATCTTTGGGGTCTTGTTTGGCAATGGTGGAATGTCTCTTGGGTATCAGCGGCAAGCATGGAAAATTGGATTTTACAATGGGATGGTGCTCTCTTATCTGTGGATCAATTGCAATGGTGGAGAACAGCGGGATTAGCAGTCGTGTGGTCGATTTGGTTGGCCAGAAATGAATCGGTTTTTAATAAGAAAATGTGGAATATGGAGGAAATTTTCGAGTTGGTAAAAATACGTTCATTCCATTGGATTAGAGCGATGGACCCATTGTTTGCTTACTCCTATTACGATTGGTCGGAGGATCCAATAAAACTTCATAGATGGAAACCAATTCTTATTTCAAATGGAAGAGCTTTGGCAAACTGGTCGGCTCCGCCTTCGGGGTTTATTAAGATAAACGTCGATGGATCTGCTTGGGGGAAGCCTGGAATAGCTGGATGTGGTGGAGTTTTACGCAACGAGAAAGGTCATATTTTGGGTGTCTTTTATGGACCCTTGGGAATTATGGATTCCAATGAAGCAGAACTTGAGGCTATCAGACACGCTGTGAACTTCTTTATTAAATCTGGAGTGGTTTCGAAAAGCTTAATTGTCGAATCAGACTCTCGTATTGCAGTCTCATGGGTCACTAACAGTTCGGCTAGACCATGGAGACTTGGGAACTGCTTCAATGATATTGATAAGAGTATTTGTTCAATCGGGAGTGTGGCCTTCCTCAATGTCTTTCGAGAAGCGAATAACTTTGCGGATCAGTTAGCAAAGAAAGGGGTTACAAGAGATGATTTTTTTGAAGCACGGTGGTGAACGCAAATTGAGTGCAATGTCAGAATGCTGAGTTTTGGGTGGCTGCCTTTGTTATGTGTAGGAGGATTCTGAGCTTGGTTGTGGTTTTAGCAGTTGAGGTCATCTCAATGGATCTCCAGGTAAGTTGCTGCTTAGGCTGACTCGGATAGGCGACAAAATGTTTCGGTGGAAGACGGTGTTGGACATTCCTGTTTTTCTATGCTTTGTCCGTCATGATTACAAGAGTAGATAACGGATTGGACTTGTTAAATGTTACTGCTGGCCGTTGGTGTGCTGTCATGTAGTTGAAGTTGCTATCAATATTTTGGATGCCTGGGCTTTTACTTTTGTTATGGTGTGAGACAGATTTTGCTCAATGTGGGCTGCCCGCTGCTAAATTTGTGTTGTTAATACTGGAACTTGAGGGATTAAAAGGATTCTCCTTGCTAGTATGATGCTGAATTTTTGGACTTTTCGACAGGTGGGATTATTCGATGGTATTGAATTGTCATTTGTCTTTTCATGGGTCTGCCTTCAATGGTGTTCTTCGGTGTGGATCGAAGATTATATCAGGTTTTAGCTGGGTTCGTACTTCCAAATGGGTGTACATCTCATGAGATGAGCCACATTGCTAATGGCTAGAAAATGAAAGGCCGCTGCTGCAGAATCTTTTTTGACCTTGGTCTGTTTTGTGTTGCAGACTTGGGCTGTCTGGAGATTTTCTTTCATGTCTTGTTTGGATGTTTGGGTTTTGTGGGAGCCAATTCATTGCTGAGGAAAAAGGAGCTCATTAAGGTTTGCTCTTACGATCCGGCTCCATCGATTAGCAATGAAGTTTCTGTGGCTATTAGGGATCTCAACTTATCTGGTGGATATCTTTCTTTTGCTCCTCTGAGTCTGGTAGGGGGCTGATATGCGCTGCTATTTAGGCTGCTTTTGGGATGCTATGGAGCTATTTTGTTGTGATTTGGCTATGCTATGGTGACTATAATTGCCTCAATTAACTACAGCAGAATAGGAGGAAATTTTGTGGTGCTAATTAATGGCAGATTGGGAAATACATGGATTCATGGTCTAGTTAATTTCTTTCTCCAAAGAATGGGACCCGTATGCTCAGAGATACTTAAGTTGCAGCCAGAGATCGATGGTCAGCTTCTTGGTTTCCTGCAGATTGGATCGCTGGCCCCTCCATCTTTGCTTTCTTCTCTCAAATGCGTTTTGCTATTCGGTTTGCTGGAAGGTGGGGTTAATTGGGGGTTGTATTATTTGGTTGTGGTTCAGGATGATAGTGTTCAGTGGCTTGTTCAATTAGCTGGAAGTACTTTGTTCTTATATTGGGCTCATGGTATGTGTCTAGAAGATCTTTATTTTTCTTTTGGTTGTTTGTAATAATCTGGTTTTATTTTGGTTTTTTGCTAGGCTTTGAAGGCTCTCTGGATGTGTGTTGTAAGGTGGTAGTCTTCCAAGATTTTGTTCAATGGTTTACCATGATCAATATAAATTGATTTTTGCTGAGCAAATTTTTTTTTTTGCATAATTGGTCTATATATCCAAATAAAAGATCACATTTGACCTTATATAAATTTTAACTTTAAAAAATGTATTTTTTTTGGTGCAAATAGTTAGAAAGGCTTGCTTGGGGATGTAGGTTATGTTGACATGGGTTCGTGCATGGTGGTGGAGGGTTGGCCGCATCAAACTGTAATTGTCCTTGACTAAAATAGAATGACATACTGGACTTATCACTAAATTCTCTGAACTTTAATTAAACAGCCCATGCTTCACTTGAATTGGTATCAATTAATTAACTGGTAATTAAATGCGTTGAAGATTGAAGTTATTTATTGTACACAAAAAAGCACCAAATTATCCCATCCATAAATCAAAATATTTTCAACTTAAGCTAAACAAATTAAAAATAAAATAAAATGGAAGCATCAAAATATTACCTCAAAGAAGATTGATTGACGGGTACTTCATGGAATTCCTAGAACTGATTTTTTGAAACAAAATTAACCGCCTATAAAGCGAAATTTCCTTGACCTCATATTTGCACATGAGAAACTCCACATAAGCACTACGAAGTCAATGACCACCTCCAACCATTACTCAAATTTTAGTTAAAACTAGCTCTTACTGAAACTTACCAAACCAAATCCATACTATACATAACAGAGAAGCCTAAATCTAAAATGAATATCCAATCCTTAACCCAAATTTATTAATAAACTCAAGGATGTAATTGGTTCAATTTGGATTTAAGTTTTGAGTGAACTCAATTTGTTATGGGCTTGGGTAAATTACAGTAAATTATTTTTCCATAATTTAGCTAGGTTTCGACGAACACGCCTCGCCAAAGTTTACTGTGTTAAATTCGACCATACTCAAGGATGGATCTAGGAGGGGGGGGGGGGGGGGGGGGGGGGGGGGGGGGGGGGGTTGCGACCGTTCCCCTAGATTATACTAGTACTATTCGGAAATATATGTTAAGCATATACACTCGCCCCCTAAATTTTTTCAAAATTATTAAGCTCGCCTTCCATTAGATTTAAAAAAAAAAAAAACTGATGTGCAAATGTAATTTTTGAAGAAGTTTGGTGTGTCTATATAAATGTAAATTGCAAATTTAATTTACAAATTGTTCAACCCCATGTTTTTTACTGTTCATGTATATTTGTCTTCGCCCCGGGGCCACTAAGGCACAAGTGGGTGCCTTGGTACGCACTCAACTCTTGAATTACTCCATCTCATACCAAGTTTTTTTTGGATAAGTGACACCATACTTTGTTGATTCAAATAGTTTGTATTTATCTCATTATCAAAAATTTATAAATAGACTCCAAATTTTTTTTTTTTGGGGAGCACTGCGCCACTGCTCCCGAACCCCCTTATGTCTTCGCCCCTAGACTAGATTCCCGGATTCGTCTCGGCCATACTAATGTTCTATAGCACTTTCCTGTGCTTCATGCATTATGCTTGAAATGCTATTGAAAGTTTGAGAGAGCCAACAACAAAAAAGTTTATAACATTTAGGATGAATGTAGTGCCACATGAAAATAATTACTACAAAATACTAGAAACCAACCACAAAGGCGACTCCTCCCACTAGCATTATCAACCTCTCTTTTTCTCTCCTGCCCGAAAGAATAAAGATATTTTACTTAGAAGTGATTGTTCCGATTAGAGCAAGCTGTCACTGAGAAGAAGGCAAGATCAGTGATTCAAGATGTGTGAGAGAGAGAGAGAGAGAGAGAGAGAGAGAGAGAGAGAGAGAGAGAGAGAGATAACATCTCAATTAGAAATCCCAAGGTAAATGGAAACACAATTTGATTATCATAGATAATCTTATTATAGGCTTCAACGATATTATTGTACAACAAAATGAAGACTAGAAACAAATACAAAAAGAAAAATGCCAATGTCGCTGGGAACGCGATTGCATTTAGCACATGCAATAAGCCTTTTAAACCCCTAGGTTACCCTAGTGGACGAGTGGAGTCTCGTAAGGGTTTCCAGAGATGCTACCCACAAACATCTATTATTCAGTGTCCATCCTATAGTTGTAGTAGTTGCTGCCAGTGTAAATGCCATCATCTTTGTTGTAGGTGCGGTCCTGGCCATTAGTAAGAACATCACGCTGAGTGTATGAGAAGGGAACCTCGAATGAACCTTTAGTCGCCACTAGATTCACCTTCACACTAGTCATTGGCGGTACAACAATCGTAGGCAACGTGGGCTCCAATACAGTTGTTGATGTAATAGTTTCTCCCCACTGGTATGTCCCTGCAAACTGATCACCCGAAATTTCAACCTTGTTGTGATCTGCGATGTATGGAATGCCTGATTCGAAGGTGAATTTGAAACCCAACTTCAATGAAAGGCTAGTATCCCAAGTACTGGTCTTAATCGCTGGATGTGATAACTTTATGGGCATAGTGTAGGAGGCTGAGGAGATGCTACTGCCATGTGCAGTCGCCAATGTGGTGATGTTCTGCTCATAGATCCTGGCGTCCGTGAGACGAAAATTGACATTACTGATCTCTCTTGATATAACAAGCTCTTCCACCTCCATGCGTGCCTGGTTGGAAATGGTAGAGACATTGGGAAAAAGACCGTTGGTTACCGGAAACTTCAAATCAGTGAATCTCTGACAGATATTATTATTACCCAAGCTTCGGAGAGCAATGACATTGTTGTCAACTTTGATCGGCCAGAATAACGTGAGAGGGTTTTTATTGCTGGTATCATCTGAGTTAGCTATAACGTAATCACGATCTGCAATCCAGAATTTGCCATTGTAATCTGACTTTATGCGAATGCTTCCATCGCCAGTGGGGAAGATCTCGTATGCCGCTCCTGGGTCACCAGAAGAAACGAACCGTGGAATATCGTCGGTTTTTACAACATAGTTGTTGCTAAGGTATTGCCCATTATCTCCCTTAAAGGTGATGTATTTGGGCAGTACCAACAGCGATTCCCAGTCGATAACTTCGACCACATTGAATAAGCCGCCTTCCTGTGGTTCTGGTGGTAAGTACAAGCAATCTGTAGTGGGGCGTGCAGTCCTCCATAAGTATGCCCAACGTCCGGACTGGACGTGGGTAAATCGGAACATATTATCACCATGATCATCTGCGTAGAGTGGCTCAAACAACGTACATGACCATTTGGATTGGTCTTCCTCTGGTTCGTCAGCCCCTGCAGCAATCCAAAAGGAATTATTAGACTGTCTTACCCAGTATTTGTTGTTGTAACAGCATCTTATGTGCACCAGTCCTGGCTTCCCACTCTTTGCCTTCTCCACTTCATACTTTACGTCCGGGCTCACAACATCCTCTCCCGAGAATTGTAGTAACCCTTTCGTGATCTCCCCATCCTCCTCATGTATGTAACGCAAGTATTTTTGGTGGGGTAATGATTTGAACACCACAAATCTTGGCAAAGAAGACATCTCTCTCTCTCTCTCTCTCTCTCTCCTCAGTTTTTTTTTTATCAACTCTTAGCTATCTAGTGGTATGGTTCTAATGCTATTTATAAGGAAAAACTAAATGGTGAGAGTGAGAATGATGCCTGCAATCCCTCACCACGTTATTTTGTTTTCCTTTTTATACAAAAATAATAATAATAGTTTCTGGTCCTGCAATCCCCTTGTAGCTGCTGACAAGATGGCTACTAGGGGAGCTTGCGGTCCCGATCTTAGCCCTATCGTTTAATGCTTTGTTTGGTTGATAAATTTAGTTGGGAGAAAGAAATGAAAACAGTGGAAAACTTTTTTACTTTGGATACTAAAAAAAGCAATAAGGAAAATAGAAAGGAAAAAAAATAAGTTAAGAGAAAATAATTAAACATTTTGAATTTTGTAAGTCATTTGGCTTCCATTTTTCTTTACAATTATATTTTGAAATTTATTAATTTTAATGTTATTTAACCATGAACTAGTTCCGCTGTATATTCTCTCCCTTGTGTGATCTACAAACTAAACAAAGCCAAAAAGTTCTGAAAAACTAGCAACAATAGATACTAAAAACATCGATTGAACTGCAAAGGGATGACAGCTTGACAGTGAAGTATGTGGAGCATGCAAAGGATATGCTGTACATCTAATGCTTATATCGATAAAAAATGCTATACTTCCCAATTTTTAAATCTTAAATTGGCTCCCAAATTGTTTAACACTTGTACCATCTAATGTGATAGTGACCGGTGATACAATTTATTAGATGTGGTATAATTGCTATAAGTGATAAAGCATATGGGAACCAATTTTGGAATCAAAATTGGGGAAGCATAGCATTACTCTAGAATAATACATGAGCTGCTATTTTATCTAGAATAACGTTGTTTAAAACCATAGGATTGAAGTAAACTAAGCTGGGGCACTCCGTTGCGAAGACTCAGAAACTTTACGGATCATGTAGTTTTCCAGAACATAAATCTAGCACGTTTCACCGAGAAAAACTCATATCATTACAACACATTATGATCAAAATACAACATATATACTGGAACCACTTTACAACCATTTGGGACTCCTTTTCAACTTGTTGGGACCCCATAAGTATAGCATTTGTGACCACTATTCATTACTACACTTGAGACCTAATTACAATATTTTAGGACCGAAAATTGTGACCGCTATTGAAGGTTACAAATAGATTAACTTTTGCATATAAAAAAGTGCCACTTTACATACGATACTCTAATAGCCACACAATTAAAATCTTATTTGACCTAAAATCTTATTTGACCAAAAGTGGTTAAACTTAATAATGTATCATATATCCCAAAGTAATAAAACCAGTAGGATGTATTTTAGAATTTTTCGTGGAACAAATATCTGGTTGCCACAACATATTTATTAAAACTGTGGCACAATTTGAACTGACTGTGTGTTTCTCATTTAGATGTTATATCATGTGCGCTTCTCATTTACATGTTGTATCACATGTTTCTCATTTACACGTTGTATCACGATTTTCTCATTTACATGTCGTCCTGCTCTAAGCCAGAATAGAAAGAGTCTTTTCCCAAATTTTTAATATCAAGCAACTATATCTGAAAGGTAAGTTTTTTTTTTTGTGTAAAGAAAAATTTGAGACAGAGAAGATTTTGGGCTGTTTTATCCCGGTGATGGCGTGGTATGTACAAACTGCTTGCACACTTTGGGCAGAGCCGCGAAACACCTTAAACAGAGCGAGATCCGCTCTTTAACACATGATTTGTTAAAGAGACTACTAATCCGGTAATTTATATTTCAATTCTATTTAGGTGTTCTAACAATTTTAAGATAATTTCTTCTGGCATAAATAAGGATCATATTCTTAGTCGCCAGATATCATCTAGCCTATTATAAATTTAAGTATCTTCACTTGAAGAATTAAAGACAGAAAGTGCTATTTTTCTTAACTACAAAGAAATTGGTTTTCTTTTGTATTTTTTCGAAAAATCAGTAGTGCCCAAAACTTTTTAACGCGGGTTTCATTAAAACCACGGAGACTTGGGTAGAATATTTCTTTTAAATGAAAAATCAAAATTTTGAAGGATTGAGTTTAGCCTCGTGAAGGCTAATCAGAACACCACTTGACTGTATGTGTAGATATAAGTTTTTATACACGTGATTTGCATTTTGTTTTCTCTATCTACATATTTACAATTTGCAAATATTCATGGGTCTGTATGTATATATATGTAATATGTATGCATACTTGTAAAGATGAAAAACCGACTTATCCACGAGATTGTGGAAAGGGTAATGCTACGTGTACATAAAATGTGTACATAAAGTGTGCACATAAAGATCTGAGTCATTTATTTTGATGGGGTCCATCCCTGCACACATAGGACCCACCAAAATGAATGGCCTAGATTTTTATGTGCACACATTATGTGCATATTTTATGTGCACGAATCATTACTCTTGTGGAAAAGCCTTACTAAGCGATGGATTTAAATGGAAGTGATTAGTAAATTTATTTAATTTTAGGATAATGTTATGTACACATAAAGTGTGCACATAAATATCTGGGTCATTCATTTTGGTGTAGTCCGTGCCTACATACATAGAATCCACTGAAATGAATGGTCCAGATCTTTATGTGTATACTTTATGTGCACATTTTAATCATTACTCTTAATTTTAACGGACTCCCTTTAGAATCTGTGACTATCCTTTTGTCTACCACATTAAAGTGATGAAGCTTTTGAGATCTTTTTATTTAGACCTTGAAAATGAAGGAAAACAGAAAGAAGCCATGGCGAAGATGAATTGAATTGGATCCCTAGCAGTGAGCATTCTTTTTCGGCCAGTAGAGCCGCATCACGCTGAATATGGATCCAAATGCAGATTATATATATCTCATATAATCCAAATGCTGTGATTTTCTATAATATATATTGTTATATTATATATATATATATGAATAGTACATGATATGGTACATTATTTATACAATACTATACATTACTTTGGGAGCCCGCATCAAGTCAGTTGGTGGTGGTGATGTGCTTAGAGTATAGGGAAGACATTCATGAGAAATTATAGTGCATGGTTAATTGGATTGGCGTATACCTTTCGATTCTTTGGATCAAATAAACTTTGACTCGCGATTATTCATATGTGTTCGATTGAGATGATTTAAATATTGAGAACGAGCTTTACTAGAGTCAGTTGGTGGTAGTGACGTGCTTAGAGTAAGCATTCATGAGAAATTATAGTGTATGGTTAATCGGAAAGGCGTAAATGTTCATTTTCAATAAAATTTATCTATCCGTAAATTACAAAAAAAGAAAGAAAGATGGAGATCTATCAAACAAGATTCATATTGACTATTAAAATCTAATTTTTTTTTTTTTTTTTTTTAATTTCATAGCTCAAAATTGGGTGTCAAAAATCTGTATTTTGTAAACTGATAGGTCCATTTGTCGATAGGAAAAAAAATAGATCAACAAAAAAAATAACAATAAAAAAAGTCCAAGACGGCCAAATAACGGACAAAGTTATGGTCCTTTTTGCAAAATAATTTTAGAGTATTTATGCACTTCAAACTTTGTAATTGCCTTTTGATTAAATTATAAAGGTAGTAATAATTGTTCAGACTGTAATTGTAGTAAAATTTACTGTCATAATTATACTATATAGATATTGACACTTCTCTTTAAACTGTAAAGGTAGTAGATTTTTACTATGGAGTGGAACACTATGGAAGCTGCAGCTCAATGAATTGGAAGAAATCAAAAATGATGTATAAGATCATGGCCGAATGTATAAATCAAAATTGAAAGCAAAGCATGACAGATCGATCCTGAGAACGAAGCTTGAACCAGGACAAAAGGTATTACTCTACGATTCTAAGCTTCACCTTTTTCCCGGAAAGCTCAGGTCAAGGTGAGTAGGATCGTTTGCTGTCAAGGAAGTGTTCCCTCACGGGGCAGTGGAAGTGGTAAACCCCAAAAATGGGAATACATTCAAGGTTAATGGGAAACGCTTAAAGCCATTTTTGGAAAGGTTTGAACCTGAGTCAAAGACCATTCAACTAGATGAACCTGACTACTTTTCTTGAAATTTTTTTGGAAACTCTATTGTTGTGTAATAGTTTTCTTTCGTGTGGTGTGGTATTTCCCTTTAGACCCTTCTTTTTCGCCTAACTCTGTCTATTTGTTAATTATAGGATGAATCCACAACAGTTCCTGCCACATTTGCTTTACCATGGGGTCCGCTCTTCAGGAACCCCAGAATAGGTGGAACAAGAAAGGCCAATATTCACTCCGCTGTCCAGCTCGTCCAGATTCTCCCACTACAATAAAAAAACCCTTTTTATGACTTCTTTTATTTTGGGCTAATGACTATTTTAAAAAAAGAGTCATAACAAATACTTTTTTCTAGCATATATGACTCTTTTTGCAAATATAGTCATAAGATTGGTAAGTGGTGTTTTATTTACGACCATTTTTTTTATTAGTCATAAATAATAAGATTGTTTATGACAGTTTTTTTAAAATGGTCATAAATAATAAGATTTTTTATGACAGTTTTTTTTAAAATGGTCATAAATAATAAGATGGTCATAAATAATAAGAGTTTTTATGACAGTTTTTGAAAATGGTCATAAATAATAAGAGTGTTTATGACAGTTTTTTGAAAATGGTCATAAATAATAAGACTTTTATGACTTCATTTTTTGGTAGTCATAAATATTCTTCATTTTTATGACTCTTTTTCTTTGAATTCTAGAATCAAACGTAAGTACTGTTTTGGGAAAAATAGTGAAAAAAAAGACAATATGCTAAGATTTTTAAAGTTAAGATTCTTGATTAGGGAAAGGTCCTCTGTACAAAAAAATTTTGTGAAATTTTACTTGGCATACACGAATATTATGTAAAATTTCATTAAATCTTTACATGAATATTAAGTGAAATTTCACTTAAATCGACCTTTGAGAGACTAGTTTTTAAGAAATTACTTTTTGAAATTGGATTATTAACACTTGATAGTTACTTTTAGTGTCACAAATTTAGATTTTATTAAGAATCATATTAGATTTTTTATGACAGTTTTTTGAAAATTATCATAAAAAATAAGATTTTTTATGACATGTTTGTGAAAAGTGTCATATAATAAGTGATATGTCCAGAAATATTCTGTAGCAGTCCAACCGCCACGTGGTCAGATATTAACCCGGGAAATCCGGATTGGGAGCGCAGAGTCCACAATCCGGAGATGTCCAGCTATTACCGCTCGGGCACCGGGAGTAGTGCGACCTCGGGAGGTGCGGCGTGAATCATGTTTCCTACTGTTTCCTTGTATGGCAGTAACTCTATTAAGGAAGAATTAGTGGTTTCCTAAAACTACTTAGGAAACTCACCAAATATTGTGCAAATCTATTGTGATTAGATTAGGCTTCCTAATCTAATAAGCTTACCATGTAAGGGTGGACTCTTGCATCTATAAAAGAGCCCACCTACCCTCTCAAGGGGGATCCGAATATCAACTCTCTAAGCATACAAGCACATATTAGAGAGCTCACCACCATACACGCATACACCCGGCTGGTATTACTGGGAGTGCTGCCCGCTTTGTCAGCTCACCAGGCCCGCCGGTGATCTGCTAGTGAGAAGCGCACAGACGCAACCGTGGACGTAGGTCACCTCATTAACGGGGCCGAACCACATACAAACCTTCTGTGATCTTATTTTCTTCCCAAGTTGTCCTTACCAATTTTCGGCATCATCAGTTTGGCGCCGTCTGTGGGAAATCGACACAATTTTCTTGTTAACAAAAATCTTTGACTGATCCACATGCCGAAGAAGAAGGGCAAAAAGACCGCCGATTCAACCGGTCAGGAGGACCTACAGATCGAGACACGGGCTGCCTCCATGTCCACCGAACAAGTCACGGCGGCACTGGAGCAACTCTTGGAGGGCCAGATCCGGACACAACAGCAAATAGAGGCGCTCATGGCCCAGCACGAAAAGGTGGTCAAGGACCACGAGAAAAGCCCTTTGTCAGGGAAGCGGCCCGAAAAGAGCGTTCCTAGCCAAAGGCCCGCTCGGACCCGCGAAAAAGCCCGATCTGCTCCAGTGTCCCCACCAGATCGAGAACACCATGGAGAGGGAGAACGTAGCCAGCCTACCAAGCGCCCAAAGGAAGGACCTCGGTATGTTCCTCGCCGAGCACGCCGAGTGGAGGACGCCCGAATCCTCATCGAACGGCGCCGAGCCGCAAGGGGACAAGCATCCGGACGAAAGGTCAGGGAACCGGTCGACGATCCGCCCGCCCTGAGCCGGGAGGATCTTAGGCACAGGTTATCCCGAACTCGCAGCCGAGTGCTATCCCCAAGATCGACGCGCTTCGAGGACGAGGCATCATCGTCCGACCCCACTTACTACTCAGATGCAGAGAGGAGGACCGGGCACACTGATGTCAAAGCCCAGGTCGAAGAGTTGCAGCAACAGATTGAGAGGCTGAACCGCAAGTCCAGTCACGACCTCACAAACACGGAAACGGAGTCGCCCTACACCTCCCGGGTGACACAGTTTCCCATTCCGCGGAAATTCAAGCCCCCGCACCTTAGCTCTTACGATGGCAAGGGGAGTCCGGTGGACCACATCCGCACCTATAAGGCGCAGATGGCACTGGTCACTACAACGGACGAGCTGCTGTGCCTAGCATTCCCCAGTACTCTAAAGGGATCAGTCGCACAATGGTTCCATGCCTTGAAGCCAAGGACGGTTGACAACTTCAAGACACTCGGCAAACTCTTCATCAGTCAGTTTGTTGGGATGTTAGACCGATCACAGCCGGATACCCAGTTGTTAGCTGTCAAACAGCAAAAGGGGGAATCTCTGAGGGAGTACGTGGATCGCTTCAACCAGCAAAGGCTCCTGATCCGCAACCTCAACGAGACGGCCGCGATCATGGCTTTCTGTTCGGGGGTTCAACACACCAAGGTGGCCACGTCTTTCCATCGCAACAGACCGGCAACCCTGGTGGAGCTATCAGAAAGAGTCGGGAAATATATAGACACCGAGGAATTCTTGAAGGCGGAACGCGCCAGCCAAGCGGGGGAGGAATCCCCAAAAGATAAGCGCAAGCGCGAGGGACCCGAGAAGGGCCCGGGAAAAAAGCCGAAACAAGATCCAAGGGACACCAGGGGCCAGCCCCCAATGGCTTTCACTCCCCTTTCCCGGCCTATACATGAGGTAATGGCCGCTGCAGAAGCACAAAGGCTGCTCCCGCAACCGGCTAAGCTCAGAGCCCCACCCGGTAAGAGAAACCGGGAGAAGTTTTGCCGTTACCATAGGGATCACGGCCACGAAACGGAGGATTGCTTCAAATTGAAGATAGAAATCGAGAAACTGATTGAGCAGGGACACCTTGCCGAGTTCGTCACAACGGACAGACGGCCCCGACAGGATGCCCGAGCTCCGGGTCAGCCCGCTCCACCACTTGGCCACATTAACGTGATCTCCGGAGGAACATCTGGCGGGGGCGATTCTCAGTCGGCACGGAAGAGGCATGCCCGAGCATCCCGAGCGGATGTATGGCAGGTCCAATCCACCGGCCCCTCATCACCTGACGTACTGACATTCTCATCCGACGACGTACAGGGCCTCCACTGCCCCCACGACGACCCGCTGGTAGTGACGCTGTCTATAGCTAACTATATGGTCCAAAGGGTACTTGTCGACACGGGCAGTTCGTCCGACATAATGTTCACAGCGGCATTCGACCAACTCGGGATAGCCCGGGATCGGCTCCGGCCAGTCGCTACTCCCTTGGTCGGGTTCAACGGCTCCAGCACTCAACCGCTCGGCACGATCGAACTCCCAGTCCTCATGGGAACCTACCCGCAGCAGGTTTCCGTGCTCACCAATTTCGTGATAGTGGAAGCTCTGTCGGCCTACAACGTTATTCTCGGGAGGCCAACCCTCAACAGAGCCCGAGCAGTTGTCTCCACATACAGCCTGACCGTGAAATTCCCGACTCCCCAAGGACCTGGATGCTTGCGGGGAGACCAGACCACGGCTCGAAGTTGTTATGTCAGCTCGTTGCGCCGGGGGGCAGTCACCGAAACACTGAACGTCCAAGAAATGGACCCACGAGACCAGAGAGACGTGATTGGGCCCATGGAGGAATTAGAGCAAGTTGTGCTGGATTCGGAGCACCCGGATCGGAGGATCAACGTAGGCGCACTGCTGGAGCCCGCCTTGAAAGAAAAGTTGGCCCAGTTCTTGAAGCAAAACCAGGATGTTTTTGCTTGGAGTCACGAGGACATGCCCGGAATTGATCCCCGGGTAATGTCACATCGACTTAACGTCAGCCCGGACTGCCGCCCGGTGAAGCAGAAGCTGCGGGGCATGGCCCCCGAGAGACAAACGGCAGTGAGCGAGGAGCTCGAGAAGCTCCTAAAAGCTAACTCCATCCGGGAGGTCCACTATCCCGATTGGTTGGCCAATGTCGTTCTAGTCAAGAAGAGCAATGGCAAATGAAGGATGTGTGTGGACTTCACCGACCTCAACAAGGCCTGCCCCAAGGACTGTTATCCGCTGCCCAGGATAGACCTCCTTGTCGATTCAACGGCAGGCCACTCACTCCTCTCGGTCATGGACGCCTACTCGGGGTACAATCAGATCAGCATGTACCCCGGGGATGAAGAGAAGACGGCGTTCATCACCGACCAAGGCACGTACTGATACAGAGTTATGCCCTTCGGCCTCAAGAATGCCAGGGCTACATGCCAACGCCTGGTCAACTTAATGTTCAAAGACCTCATCGGAAGGTCCATGGAAGTATACGTGGACGATCTCCTGGTCAAGAGCCGGGATGAATCCGATCACCTGGAGCATCTGGCCGGGGCCTTCAACATTTTGTGAAAGTTCAGGATGAGGTTGAACCCGGCCAAATGCACCTTTGGGGTCTCGTCTGGGAAGTTCCTCGGTCATCTGGTCAGCAGTCGGGGGATCGAAGCAAACCCCGACAAAATTCAAGCTATCATCAACATGTGGTCACCCAAATCAACAAAAGAAGTTCAGAGCTTAGCCGGACGGGTGGCCGCACTGAATAGATTCGTGTCCAGAGCAACCGATCGTTGCTTACCGTTCTTTAAAATCCTCCGTAAAGCTTTTCAATGGTCGGAGGAGTGCGAGGAGGCATTCCAGGAACTTAAGAAATACCTGGCCTCTCCTCCTCTACTGACGACACCTACGGCCGGAGAGGAACTATTCCTTTACCTGGCAGTGTCACCATCGGCAGTTAGCTTGGCACTTGTTCGGGAAGAGCACGGGATACAGTTCCCAGTGTACTACACCAGCCGAGCGCTGCAAGGCGCGGAAAGCCGGTACTCCCGCATCGAGAAACTGGCCTTCGCCCTCATTACCTCGGCCCGAAGGCTCCGCCCGTACTTCCAGGCCCATGCCATTGTAGTACTGACAGACCAACCTCTCCGCAAAATTCTCTCTCGGCCGGACACATCCGGAAGGCTCGTTAAATGGGCTTTGGAACTGGAGGAGTTTGAGGTAACTTACCGACCACGGACAGCCATCAAGGGGCAAGCCGTCGCAGATTTTCTGGTCGAGTTTACGTATCCTGAAGACCCGGTCGAAGAGCTCGAGCCTCCGGCCTTACCGCCCGGATTGCTCGCCGGCATCCCCACTTGGGTACTACATGTCGATGGCTCTTCCAACCGGCAGGGCAGTGGAGCCGGAATTATCCTGACCACCCCCGATGGCATCCAGCTTGAATATGCTTTGAGATTTGGGTTTCGTGCCTCCAACAACGAGGCCGAATATGAAGCCCTCCTGGTCGGGCTACAATTAGCTGCTTCGTTGAGTGCGCAGCAGGTCGAAAGCTACAGCGACTCCCAGCTCGTGGTTAATCAGGTAAACCAAGAATATGAAGCACGGGAGGATAACATGATGGCCTACTTAGCCCTCGTCCGAACAGCATCCAAACAACTCCAAGGATTTTCCATCACTCGGATACCAAGAGAAGAAAACACCAGGGCTGACCGGCTCGCTCGCCTCGCGTCGTCGTCTGAGTCAGACTTGCCCGGAATAAGGATACAATTCCTACCCGAGCCAAGACAACAGGAAGGCTACCGGACGAGAAAGAGGAAGCAAGGCGGGTCAAGTACCGAGCGGCACGATACCATGTCCTCGACGGTGTCCTTTATAAAAGGGGGTTCACCATCCCGTACCTCCACTGTGTCCACCCTACGCAAGTTCAAGCAATACTGTATGAAATTCACGAAGGCGTTTGCGGGAATCACGTAGGGGGTCGGGCACTCTCAAGAAAGGCCCTACTTCAGGGATATTACTGGCCAACCATGGCCCGAGATTCGCAGGAGTACGTCCGAAGGTGTGATAAGTGTCAACGGTACTCTCCCATGATAAACCAACCAGGAGAACTTCAGACACCGGTCCAAAGCCCTTGGCCATTCGCCCAATGGGGAATCGACATTGTTGGTCCCTTACCAACAGGGAAAGGGCAGGTTAAGTTTGCTGTGATAGCCGTTGACTACTTCACCAAGTGGGCGGAGGCCGAGCCCCTGGCAACAATAACCGAGCGGAAGATGGAACATTTTGTGGAAAGAAATATCCTTAGCAGGTTCGGTATTCCACGAGTCCTGATCAGCGACAATGGGAGACAATTTGATACACCTATTTTTAGACAGTTCTGCTCGAATTATGGGATACTGAATCATTACTCTTCCCCCGAGCATCCACAAGCTAATGGTCAGGCCGAGGTGACCAACCGCACGATCTTGCAGTCGATTAAAACGAGGTTGGAAGGTGCCAAAGGCCTATGGGCTGAGGAACTCCCAGCCCTCCTGTGGGCCTACCGCACCACACCCCGGGCTGCTACTGGCGAAACCCCATTTTCATTAACTTATGGCTTCGAGGCAGTAGTCCCCACGGAGCTCGGATTGCCCACATACCGGGTGGCTACCTTCAATAACCCAGACAATGACGAAGCCCTCAGGACAGAGCTAGATCTGGTGGAAGAAAAAAGAGACCAGGCTTATCTCAAAGTGGCAGCTTACAAGCAACGGGTCTCGCGGTATTTCAATAGTAAGGTGAAGCATCGTAGCTTTCAAGTCGGGGACCTCGTCCTTAAGGCAGTAAACCAGTCAACCCGGATCCCAAGCCATGGGAAGTTGGGAGCAAACTGGGAAGGGCCGTATATAGTGACTCGGGTCAATCGGCCCGGAACCTACTGGCTACAGAGCATGGACGGGCATGATCTCACCCATCCTTGGAACGTGCAACACCTCCGCAAGTATTATCAGTAGCATCTGGCTACGGGAGAGTAGTACTGTAGGAATAATCTTCTCTTGTAGCTCGAACTGAGCATCCGTTACGAATTATTGCTTCTCGAATAAAATTGATAGTTTGCTTTAAAGATTTATTCCAGATGCACCAAAGACCTCGGGCCTAACCCCGAGGCACCAAAGACCTCGGGCCTAACCCCGGGGCACCAAAGACCTCGGGCCTAACCCCGAGGCACCAAAGACCTCTGGCCTAACCCCGGGGCAGAGAAGACCTCGGGCTCCGAACCCAGGCACCAAAGGACCCTGCGACCACCCATGTCCCAGGTCGGTTTCCTATGGTTGATCCCCAGCACGCCCCCGCCTTAACAGGAATCCCGGGGGCAAGAGGGTTCCACACCTAAACAGGAAATTAACTAAAGTTTCGCCTAGGTCCAGCCAACGACGGGGCCGAACCCCTAGGTGGCCGACAATGGCAAGCTTCAAATGCTCCTGCAACCACCCATGTTCCAGGTCGATTTCCTACGGCCATTCGGTCCTACTCTCCCGCACTCCTGCCTTAGCGAAATGCTTGGGGGGCAGGGGACAAGGGGACAAAGGGCAATGCTAAGGCCAAAACAGGGAATTATACCATTCGACTAGGTGTTCTGTGGGTTACGGTCCTAAAGCATTTGCTAAGGCAGATGTTAGGTTGGCCAAAGCCGTACGAATACTAGCAAAAGTTAAAAGCCATTCGACTAGGTGTTCTGTGGGTTACGGTCCTAAAGCATTTGCTAAGGCAGATGTTAGGTTGGCCAAAGCCGTACGGATACTAGCAAAAGTTAAAAGCACAATACAACAAAATTAACGGAAGGATGACCTCAAGGGCCTTTTCATTAATTAAAACAAGTGTACAAGGCTTGGGGGGCAATTGTAGTAGCCTCCCCGAAAAATAAAAATCTACAAACAATAAAAGCAAACAACAGGAAGGAGGGACCGGGAAGTCAGTTCTCCGCATTGATCACGTTCTCGGTCTCCCCGGTCTGTTCCCCCGGAATGGCAAGTCCCTCCTCCGCTAAGCCTCCCTCCGGGGCGAGCTCGGTGGCCTCAGTAATGACCACAGGATCCCCAATGGCCGCCAGACCCTCGCCCGCAGTAGGAGCTTCGCCGGCTGTAGGATCTTCACCGACGTCCCAGTAATCCGAGTCAATCCCCTCGTAGGCCGAGAGGACCCATTCGGGATGATCCCGGGCTATCCGTCGTTTCAGATCATCGTAACCTTGGAAGAAGCCGTCGTCAAAAGCTCCATCCAGGGCCGCCGCGGAAGGTGTTTCGGACACCGCCTTAGCCTGGGCTTCAGCCGCCGCGGTCAGGGCCCGGGAAACCTCCAATTCGGCCAAGGCCGTCGCCAGGTTCGCCTGAGCCGCCCCCAAATTCAAGGCCATGGACTTCGTCTTGCTCGCCTCCACGGCTAAAGCGGCTTTAGCTACGGCCAGTTCTTCCCGCTCTTTCGCAAGGGCGGCTTCAGCAGCACTGACCTTCTCAGCCAGAGAGGATAGGACAGACTCTGCGCCCGGGGCCATACAGCCAACCTACAGTAGAAAAATGAAAGTCATTTAGGCAAGTAAAAAATGGTGCAGGCCATTGCTTGAAGGGGGACAAAATACTTACCAGATGGGATATGCTATACAGCCACCCCTGGAAGCCTTGGGGAGATAGCCTCGCGCATGCGTCCACCTGGCTTGGGACAAGGACGAACCTTAGCCTTTCCCGGATCCCGTCAGGCCCGTCCAGGGGCAGACCTGACGGCACGTCAGCCCTGGGCATGGGCTCGTCAGCAGCCGGCCTTTGGGGAGCGGATGTCCCCACAGGGTCGTGTCGGGTAGTCGTCCCATGACGAATGCGCCTGAGAGGGCGCTCTCCGCCCAGGGCCTCGGTGGCCGGCCTCTTCCCTTGGGCAATCGCCGCCCGAGCGGCAGTAGTGGCGGCGGAGGCGGCCTGTCTCTCCCGCAGTTGGTCCAAATTGCGCTTGGGGGCCATTTCTGCAGAAGACAAGTCACACGGTCAGAAGTGTAAGAAGCAACAATAACAATGGTAGAACTAATAAGTAAGGCAACCAAGATACTCACCAGGGATGATCGGTGAAAAGCTGGGGGCTGGAACGGGCTCCTCGGGGGAATAAGTCTGGATGAAGTCCCCTGTTCGGGACAGCACGTTCCAAACGCTGGTGGGCAGCCCTACTAGCCTCAAGATCCTGGCCTGGCACACCTCAGGGATTTTCGGGGCTTTGGTTGAGCTCGCTGCGAACAGAGAAAAGAAATTAGTTAGTAATCCACTGTGTCCCCAAAAGACCAGAATAGCAGACAAGGTCGGAAGGGCGGCCTTACCCCTCAACTCCCTAGCCCAGGACGTCCTTAGTTGGCTTCCCGGGGCCATGTCACAGAGGCAAAGGGTAGACACCTGGAAGAATTTGCCCTTCCACCCTTTGTTATTGCTAGGACAATTGCCGATAATTTTCCTGCCCGGACGGGCAGAAAAGGAGAAAAACCCCAATTCATTATGTACGGGGAATGGTCGATGGGCCCAGAGAAACTCCTGGAGGGTGAGCTCGTACCCGAATACTTGAGGCCACAGTGAGATACACCCCATCAGGAATCTCCACCCGTTGGGGGCCAATTGCCCGGGGGCGATGTCAAGATAAATCAGCATGTCCCGGGCCACAGGGTGAAGCGGAAGTCAGAGGCCCGCCATCATAGCGTCCTCGAACAGGGTGACGAACCCCCACTGATATAGATGCGCGTCGCCGGAGCTTACGGCTAGGGCGCAATCATCAGGGAAGGAATACCTCTCCCTGATCCGGAGAAGGTCTCCAGAGCGCAGAACAGAAGAAGTGGATTCACAGGCGAAGACCACACGGTCGGTCCCCTCAGGCAACTCGTCGCCCAAACCCCTCGAAACGGAGGCGACGGGGGCCTCCTCGGAAGACTCACTAACAGTTAGGCGAACAGGGACCCTGGCCCCACTTTGGTGATCAGACATGGACTCCGGAAGCCGGCCAAGACTGGCACCGGGGGACCCTGACAGGTACTGTTCACTCTCCGACCTCGACGCAGAATTGAAGCCGGAGTGTTCCATCTCTGGCTCTCCGACGGGAAGAAAAGGACACAAACTACGGCCTGCGAATGGATCTGAAACCCCAAACCTGATGTATAGGGGGGGGGGCAGAGTTACTAACCTGAAGGGGGACGAATAGATACTCCTCAGCACCAGGTAACACTCTCTCAAGACAACGCCGAAAACACCCGCTCGGTTCAGATGAATCAAAGTTCCACCCGACTCAAAGAACGCACAGAATCTAAGGAGGAAGAAGTCCCACTCCCGCTCAAACCTCACAAGGTTCGTTCTCTCCAGCCTCGCTTCGAAAGGAAAAAGGAATGGGGGAAAGAGGGAAGAAAGATCCGAAAGAAGAGAATCAAGAAGGTGCGCAGGAGGTGAAGCGAGTGCTCATTATATAAAGACCATGAACGGCCCAGATCAGAACAGATCTGGCGGTTCAGAAAGTGTCCCGCCCAAACCGTCGCTTCGGTCACGTGAGGAGTCGCCTCAAAAGGCGCGCGCATTAAATACGCGAAAAGACGGTTCCGTTAGTTTGCAAACGGTTCGGTTACGACCACGTCTCCACTCATTGGGATCTAACCTGACTAATGGTTGGTTGGCACGGGATAGCAGCGGTCCAGGCCCGAACCATCATAGCCCGGGCGCATTTGCAAGCCGCTCGGGTGTTAACCGCGCAGAGTCGTATAGAATTGATATGCAGTTCGAAGGGCATAATGAAGGAAAAAGTTGGCCTCAAGGACCTTTTTTATTGCTGTAAGGGGTGAACTATACAAAAGACGGGGGCAATTGTAATAGCCTTCCCGGTAAAAAAAAAAAAAAAAAAAAAAAAAAAAATGCCTTCAAGGTCCCTGGCCCTTCAAAACCTTGACCTCCTCTTCCAAGGCCGCCACCTTCGCCACCAGCCCCTCCACAGCGAGCTCCAGGGCATGAACGTCCACCCCTCGTAAGGCGGAATCGAACTGCAGTTCGTCGCCCATCTTCTCCACCACCTGCAAACATTTTTCCATGTTCGCAAGAGAGAAGTCCGACCATGAGCCGGGCGTACGGGGACTGGCGAACGCTTCCGGCCGGCTCCTCTTCGGTGGGGGCTGAGATTCTTCCTCAACCCGTTTCTCCTTGCCCTTCCTGGATGGGCCTGGTGGCGGGCCTACATCCTCAGATGAGGAAGAATCACTGCTGGTGGACAAGGTGACCGGCCCCTCAGGTAGGCCCGCCCGGCCGGCGGGGCGCGCCCCGGTCGCCATGGATCGGGTATAGCAGCGCGACCTAGAAGCCGTAGTGGCAGGAGCTGCAGAAGAAGGTCCGGCAACCGCGTTCTCCGCAGGTCTCCCTGCCAAATAGGAGAACGACATACCGGCTTCAATGGCTTGGTCGAACGCCTCCATGTCATCCGCGGAAGGGACAACTCCACGAAGGGCGGTGAAAGCCTGTTTGCAGTGATCGGGATTATAATCCGCAGGGGGGCAGAGACCGTCATTCTCCAGCCAGTTGCCGGCAACCACAACCCAAGGGTACTATTGCCAGTTCTTGTTCGGGAAGTCTAGGCCTCGGACAAGATCTTTTCCCTCGGTCTTGGGGCGGAAGTAGGGGCCTCCGTTGTCGATACCCAGTATGTAACACCTCGCGACGTCGGTGGACCGGAGAAATAACCCCAGTCGCTCGTTCAGCGCTGATATTCCCCATAGGAGGCGGGCAACGTTTGGACGGCACTTGTGTAGTGGAATGCGCAACCCCTGAAGCAAGTCGCAAAAAGAGACCGGGAGGGGGAAGCGTAATCCCACGATGAGTAGCAAATAGCTGCTGATAAGGAAGAAAGGAGAGGCCACTTCTTCTCCTTCAAAGAATGGACGAATCACTACATCGTCTGGGATTTGACAATCTTCTCGGAATGCCTTAAGCCCTTCGTCTGATGTCAGGTCAATATGTGAGGCCATTTGATGTAGATAAGAGTTTGGAAAAGCAAAGACAGTAGAAGAAAGGGGGCTCGGAGTGTTTGCTCAGGCGACTCAGCTGATGTTGTGTAGTGAAGAAGCAAGGTTAAATGAGTGCTCCTTATATAAGCAGCACGAACGGTTGGGATCCAATTTGATCGAATGGTTCACATACTCTCCCGCCGAAACTGTCGTTTCGGGCACGTGGGGCGTCGCCTCAGAAAGCGTGAGCATTAAATGTGCGACGTGATGGTTTAGCTGCCAACTGGACGATTCGGTTACTTCTTAAACTGGATGCTTTGAGCCCGAACTATACCTGTAACCAGTAGGCACGTGGTGTCGGGGATCCCAGGCCTGCATAGTTACCGCTCGGTCCTTGTGCCGCCAGGTCGTTCCATGTCAGCCGTGGTCCGGCGGGGGACCTGACCCTTCCCCGGACGGTATGTGAAAGGCGTTCTTAATTTTCCAATCTCATCTGACAAAGCGTCATCTCAGCTTTGAAAATGGGGGGCAGCTGATATGTCCAGAAATATTCTGTAGCAGTCCAACCGCCACGTGGTCAGATATTAAGCCGGGAAATCCAGATTGGGAGCGCAGAGTCCACAATCCGGAGATGTCCAGCTATTACTGCTCGGGCACCGGGAGTAGTGCGACCTCGGGAGGTGCGGCGTGAATCATGTTTCCTACTGTTTCCTTGTATGGCAGTAACTCTATTAAGGAAGAATTAGTGGTTTCCTAAAACTACTTAGGAAACTCACCAAATATTGTGCAAATCTATTGTGATTAGATTAGGCTTCCTAATCTAATAAGCTTACCATGTAAGGGTGGACTCTTGCATCTATAAAAGAGCCCACCTACCCTCTCAAGGGGGATCCGAATATCAACTCTCTAAGCATACAAGCACATATTAGAGAGCTCACCACCATACACGCATACACCCGGCTGGTATTACTGGGAGTGCTGCCCGCTTTGTCAGCTCACCAGGCCCGCCGGTGATCTGCTAGTGAGAAGCGCACAGACGCAACCGTGGACGTAGGTCACCTCATTAACGGGGCCAAACCATATACAAACCTTCTGTGATCTTATTTTCTTCCCAAGTTGTCCTTACCAATTTTCGGCATCATCAATAAGTATTTAGAAAAGTGTCATAAATAACAAGACTTTTATGACTTCATTTTTGGGTAGTCATAAATATTCTTTATTTTTATGACTCTTTTTCTTTGAATTCTAGAATAAATTAAAGTACTGTTTTTTGGGGAAAATAGTGAAAAAGACAATATGTTAAGATTTTTAAAGTTAAGATTCTTGATTAGGGAAATGTGCGCTGTATGAAAATTTTAAATGAAATTTCACTTGGTATACATGTAACACCCCGTATTTTCTTTATATAAATATTCATTTAAAAAAACAAAATAATGAGACAACCTAAATTTTTGTGTATACAACCATGGTTATTTATTTATGTGTGTATTTATTTTATTCATTAATTATTGTGTGAAATTTTATAGAGCTAAGTAGTGGAGTTAAGTTGTAAAAACTTAAGTTGAACAAGTCATTGAAGAATTGATGTGTTTATTTTTTTGTAGTGATTATATGCCCGTGAATCTGTTAATTTGTGTTTTTAACATTTAAATTAAGTACCCGGGTTATGTACACCCATTGGGTCACTCATTTTAGAACTTTAGAATGTATTTCGGGCCCATATAAAGCCTTTTTGTAAGGCCCCTAGACAAAAAACGGGATTTTTAGCCTTTTGTGTGTTTGTGCTATAATATATGTAGGTGTATCATATATACATACATAATATACCTCCTAGGGTTTTGATAACAAAAAGAAAAGAAAAGAAAAGAGAGACATGAGAAATATAGAGCAGTCAAGAGAGAGAGAGAGAGAGAGAGAGAGAGAGAGAGAAGAAGAAGAAGAAGAAGATAATAAGAGAAGAAAAGAGGAACCCCAAATGTTGTTTTGCGAATCTTCATCAACATTGAAGTCCTAAATCGGTGAGTTAACTTGTTTTTTTCTTTCAATCTCATTTGATTGAAATTTAAATGGATAGATTATTAAATTAGTACGGTTATGGGTTATGAAATTTAGGTTTTTATTTACAATGATTGAAGTTATGATTTGAGATTTATAGATGAGCATTGGATATACATTTGAGTAATTATTCAATTTTCGGATTTGGGATTTTCACGGATCAGATTTTAGTAGAAAATTCCTAATAAATCATACGTTACAGTTTTTGTGATTCTGTCCGCGTAGGCCTGTAGGAAACGCAATTCTGGACAACTTTCGTCTAATGGTATTCCCAATTCTGCACCGTTTGGGCAAAAAATTCATATTACAGTAGCAGTTTTATGAATGTTAAAATAAGCGTATTTGCTATATCATATTTTTGTGTGATTTCGTGTTCGTTAATATAAATTAATTTATTTGTACATAGAAAGATATGAGTTCTCATGTATAGTTGAGCTTTGTGAAATTATGACTGTGTGATTTTGTGTGGGTTATGAATCTGTGTGAACATGTAGCTGTTAATATAATTTTAACGGAAATTTGAGTTGAGATATATGAATCTCTTATGAAGTAGAGTTTTGTGAAAAACGTGGATGTATGAACGATAGAAAATCCTTAGAGTTCACCACTGCTCCTTATGATTTTAGGCGGCGACTTCGTGGATGACCCGTCCTTGTGTGATTAGACGGCGGCTACGTGGATGACCCGTCTCTTCATTATTTTAAGCCTTATGCTCGGCTTGTTGGTCTATTTCATGTGTATCTAGACATTGTTTTATTGACGTCAAGAACGTAAGGACTAGCTTTTTGGTGAATACTCAAATCCCAGTGATACCCCATGGGAGTTGGGACCGGAGTGGGAGTTAGTATTACGTAGGAGACACATGGGATATATGTGTAGACTGGACCATGGATGGGTGGCCGAGGTGGTGAACATAAGGTGTAATAAAATAAAATACTTTGTGGTGTTTTATTCTTGCGTTTAGAAGTTGAATTATAATTAATTACCTCTTATTGTGGTTGCATCATAGAAAGTTGTGGACGCTTAGTCATCGAATTTTCTAATAATTTTTCGTGTTGTAATCGTTGTGTGTGAGAATATTGTCTTGAAGTGACGTTTTATTATCTAATTTTAACTTTTAATATTGTCTTGAAGTGGACTCAAGGCTTTAAATTTCAAAGGAAAAAGAAGGCCAAAACCAATTTGGCAATTCGTAAAGGTAATTAAATCTGAATAAAAACATGGTAGATATAATGGTAGCTGTTTAAATTATACTTAGTATGTTATGGTTAATGTATTGATATAATGCATGTTGCGGTTATTCAATTGTTGCTGGGTATGTTTTCATTGTTTGAAATTTTTGGGAGGTTCTATTTATAGAGGAGACTCTGTCGAAAGTTTTAGAAATTTTAGGTCAACATTCATTCCAAGATAAGTTAGTTTTACCACGACTTGTGATTGCAGTAATTTATTGTTTGTCTAATATTTGTTATACATTTATTCATAGGGACCAAAGCAACCAGGAAATTATGAATGTGGATACTATATGTTACTTTTCATGAAAGTGATAATGGAGAATCCATCCAAATCTATCAAGATAAAGGTATTATCATAGTATTCTTTGTAAATGTGTCGCCAAATTTTCTCTTCTTCTTGTTTTACTTTGATTCATAAATTGTGGAATTTTTTTTTCATATGTGTTGGAGGTGGTGGTGGTGTTGTTGTGGGGAGGGAATACATCCTTAACATCTCATTCTTTCCTGAACTTTTTCAGATGAAAGAGTTGTCTCAAAAAGTGAAATATGAAAGCCACGAGCTAAATGTACTTCAACTTGAGTTCATTGAGTTCATTCAATAAGTATTGAAAATTTCAACATTTTTTCCTTTTTTCAGGTAATCTATATTTTTACAATTTAAGAAAATTATATACTCGTTATATAGAATCTAATACATTGATTTCATTTTTGTTTCAGTGTTACACAGTTAGACTACATGGAACAAATATTGCAAATAAGTTGATGTACTAGCGGAGATTGAAGAGTTTAAATAGACACTAATTTTGTTTTTATTTATTTATTATTATTATTTTTTTTAACAATGTTACATATACATTATTGGTTTGTTGGTTTAATACATACTTAGTGGTTACTGTTACATTTTTCTTGTACATAACTAATGATTAGATTGATTATTGAAAAATTTTGGTTGGAAGGAAGATAATATCTGAATATGGTTCTTGAGTTGATTTGTAACATGCATGTTTTGATGATGTATTTGAATTGTGTAATCTTGATTGTTGGATTATCAACAAAATATTTTTTTTCTTCAAATGTGTTTTATATTATATATGACTGTTTCATAAAAAACAATCATAAATTAGCAATAGTACTACTAAAATCATAAATAGTGTCATTATTTATGACTTTTAAAATGTTATTTATGACTGTTTTGAAGATTATTTATGACTATAAAAAGATTATTTATGACTTTTTGAAGGTTATTTATGACTATTTTAAATATTATTTATGACTATTTAAAGGTTATTTGTGACTTTTTTGAAGATTTTTTATGACTTTTTAAATGGTTATTTATGACTAATTTGAAGATTATTTACGACTTTTTAAAGGGTTATTTATGACTTTTTTGAAGATTATTTATGACTTTTTTAAAAGGCTATTTATGACTTTTTTAAAGATTATTTATGACTTTTTTAAAAGGCTATTTATGACTTTTTTGAAGATTATTTATGACTGTATCAATTAAAAAATAGTCATAAACAATTTGAAAGCACTCATTTTTTATGACTATTTTTTTAGAACTGTTGTAAAAGTAATAATTATTTACGACTTTTTTTAACAAACTCGAACTTATTTATGACTGCAATGTTATGACTTATCACTACAACAAAAATGTGCTTTGGCGACGAACTGATTTCGTCGCCAAAAGTCCATTTTTCGTCGCTAAAGGTTTTAGCGACGAAAAAATTTCGTCGCCAATTTCGTCGCCTTTGCCTTGTCGCCAAAGGCCCCTGGCGACGAAATTTATCTTTTGTCGCCATAGATAAAAATGGCGACGAAATAATTTCGTCGCTATTGATCACAATTTTTGTCGCCATTGATGTGCATTTTGTCGCCAAAAAAGTCATTTAGTATGTAGTAATTTTGCATTAGCGACGAAAATATTTTGTCGCCAATTCATCATATGCAATGGCGACGAATTTTGTTTCGTCGCCAATTCATTTTCAGTATATGCAATGGCGACGAAATAATTTTGTCGCGAAATACATAAATGGCTTGCTTGTATTAGCGACGAAATAATTTTGTCGCCAAGCATATAAAAATAATTTGCTTGTATTAGCGATGAAAAAATTTCATCGCCAATTAATTTTCATCATATGCAATGGCGACGAAATAATTTTATCGCCAAACATATTAAATGGTTGCTTGTATTAGCGACGAAATAATTTTGTCGCTAAAATTATGTATTCTAGTAAATAAAATTATTTGAATATGCTATAATTATCACAATAATTTTCAAAACCAAAAGAGACGATCATATTAAACACAAAAAGATCCAATGATCCTGTGTAACTTCATTATACAACAAGATTTAACATTGTAAATTGTTCAATAGCCCAACAAAGAGATAAAATGTAACAAAGTAATATCACATAGTTCACTATATAACAAATTGTCCGACTACATAACAAAAGTAATAAGATGTCGTCGACAATCTACAGATCCACCATATCCACACCCAATCTGCATGAAAGCAACGAAAATCATTAATATCTCATAAGTTAGTGAAAGATCATAAAATATGTGAAATATAAAGTAATTATAAGTTGAGTTTCTCTCGAACATATGCTATAAATTGTCCTAAGTTATGGAATCTACCTCGGGAATCAATTATTCATTATGTTTCTTCCTCCAAGTCAATTTAGTCGTACCCGGGGTAGGAGCGTGGGTTTGATGCCATGCGGACAATCGATTGTCCGAGTTGCCATGTAAAACCTCAATTATGAGTGTTTTAGAGTATTTTTAACGTTTTAAGCTATGGAATCTACCTCGGGAGTCCTTTATTCGTTATGTTTCTTTCTATAAGTCTATTTAGTCTTACCCAAGGTGGAAGTGTAGGTTTGGTGTAAGCTGGACAGTCAGTTGTCCCAATTGCCATGTAAAATGCCGATATAGTAATATTTTGGGTCTTTTTCGATGTTTTAAGCTATAGATTCAACTCCAGGAGTCCATTATACATTCTGTTTCTTCCTACAAGTCTATTTAGTCATACCTGAGGTAGGAGTGTAAGTTTGGTGGCATCCGCACAGTCGGTTGTCCGAGTTGCCATGTAAAACGCCGATTATAGGTGTTTTTCAAAACTTTTTCAATGTTTTAAGCTATGGATTCTACCCGGCAGTCCATTATTCATTCTATTTCTTCCTACAAGTCTATTTAGTCGTACCTGATGTGGGAGCACAGTTTTAGTGGCAGACAAACAACCAGTTGTCCAAGTTGCCGTGTAAAACCTCGATTATGAGTGTTTTGGAGTATTTTTTTTATGTTTCAAGCTATGGAATCCACACCTGGAGTCCGTTAATCATTTTGTTTCTTCCTATAAGTCTATTGCACGTTTGTTTCTAAATTCAATTCTTCAAATATGCCAGTACTTTATTTATATGGATTGAAGAAGTTATTTTCTGTCAAATATCACATATATTCATTGTTTTTAGTTTATTAGTTCATATTTCTCTATGTTGGTATTTAGATTAAGTTCATAGTACATTTAATTCACTACTTTTAGTATTCTTATTAATTCGCTGCTTTAGTTGAACTTAGTTAAATAGTAAGTTTGCTTACTTCCTACTTAGATAGCATTAAGTTGTAGTTTAAACAAGTAGTTGTTTTATCTAGTTTTATTTCTTTTATATTTTCTTGCATTACTTTAGTTTCACTAGCTAGTTTAATCAGTCCGTTAATCTAGTTTAACTAAGTAGAGTGAATGCTGAACACCTAAGTAATAATATTTGACTACTTACAAAAAACCAACATGGAACTACAACAACAATAATAGGCTTACTTTGCAAGAACATAGTGCCAATCTGATAAAAGCAGATGTAATAATCCAAAACTCAGCCAAATTTTGCAAAAAATAAAGTACTGTATATGTATGTACCTTGCTCAAACACTGAATCCAAATCCAAGTCGGCATATAATTGAGCTTGCCCTGTATCACAAAATTATCCATGTCGTCATAGTTAAATAGATATTTAGATTGTCCCAAATCATTGTTCTTATATCTTCCCAATAGAAAACTTAAAACCAATGCTACATAGTTCACTTACTAAACTTCACTTTGGTGTCGTTGATTGTTTAACCAATATAGAATGAAAAAAATCACTGAAATGAGAAAGCAAACCGGTAAAAAGTGAAACAAGTAACACTACACCAAAAATAAAACAAGTTTGAGATAAACTAAAAATTCTCAAAGTGATGGGCAGTTTGAGATAAACAAGTAGGACCATTGGCCCATTGCATTCACCCGTCGGCAGGCACGAGTGGACCATGACATGGCTAGGCCAACCCATTTGTCACATATACCAACACAAGGCTCCTTTCTGAAAGTAAACTCTGGATATATGCAAACAACCCATGTAGATATCTAAGTAAAAAGCTTCCAACTTGCAACATTGATATGGTAACCCACTAAACCTTCCGATCCGAGCTAGCCTAGCTACTTTTCTTGTTCAGTCTCTTTTATTTTATTTTATTATTAGGTATAACCCGTGCCTAAAGGCACTACCGACAAATTCTAACATGCCGTGCGTTTTATCACTAGTTAATACAATTTCTCGTGTATTTTAACAACAAAGAGAGAAAAACACGATACACTATAATCCCAAAGTACAAAAATCGAAAAAATCAATAGAAACAAAACATCAGGCTCACAGGTACCAGATTCATTGTCACAGCACGTGGTACAACTTTCATACAAATTTGACAATACTTTAGCCTGTAAAATTCTTACAATTAGGAGTCAGGATCAAATGACGACCGTAGACTTCGAGACAACTGCCTGCTAACTTTTGCAATTGCAATCGCAACTATTGTTTCCTTAAACTCCCCTACAATTCAAAATTCCGTTCGGGGCCTCCCTAAGTGAGGCCAAATGGGCTCATAGTCGAAAGTAAAGACATAATGTAGTAGAAGTGAGAAAACTACCAAACATTCAAGTTAGAGATGTTTCGCATGTAGGGTACAGTATTCCCCAACTTTAAATCAAAACTTACTACATCATGTACTTATCTCCATTTTTGCCTCTCTTTAGTTTAATACTTTTTTCCCCTTTAATGAAGATGGTGTGTTCCAAAAATGGCATAACATGAAAGAAAAGGTTATTTTCGTTCCAAATATGGCATAATACTAACAGAAGCTACAAAAGAATAATGGCAGCTAAGGTGGATGTGATCTTTTCCACCAAGTGTCTAAGTGGGACCTACAGCCCTTACCTCCATGCCATTTTCTCAGGATTGGCATTCCACTGCACTTGCTACCCATTAATAGAGACATCTGTTGCAATCCTATGACAATGCTCAACCAGAGGACCAGCTTTGCTTACTTCTGTGGTAGAGTAAATGAAATGAAACAAACATAAATGAGAATTTGATTAATTGCTGCTAAATTAATAAACAGAAAGCAATACAAATAAACAAAATAAGAGAGAGAGAGAGAGAGAGAGAGAGAGAGAGAGAGAGAGAGATGATATCTTAAAAGATTAAATACACCATCTGAATAAAAGATTAAATATACCATCTGAATGCATGTCTACATAAATGCAATTGGTACAATACAAATTCTAAAAGGAAGAATGTGTGTTAACAAAATTGGTTCCAAAGACTTACTTGACAGCAGCTTGAGCACTTCCTACACAAAATTGGTTGCATCATGATTAGAATCAATCAATATGGTTAAAAGGAAAAAAGAAAACAAAGAATTATAACCACGTGTGCCTTCGGCAAATAGGTAACTTCATGTTTATTGGTAATAACTTTTTGTGCCTTTGGCACTTCCGTATAAATTAGAACTATACATTTATGAGGATTAGAATAAAATGCATACACCCTATTATAGGAACCATAGTAATCAACCGAGCAACTTAAAAAAGCGACACACAAAGTCAAGAAAAATGTAAGTAAAATCTACACATCGAAGAAATCAAGAAAAAAAAGAAAACATAGAAGATATTTCATTTTTCACCTTTGTCCACATCAACGTTATAGAACATACGGAAAAATTCAAATCAAAAGCGTTTAATACCTGAGACTGAGGTTGAGCACAATAATACATGAGGCTGCAAAAAAAAGTAATGAACATGAACCTGAGGAAGTTTCAATTCAATTCCTTCGGAAATCTGTAGACCAGAAGAAAGTTGCGTGAATTAAGAAAGAAACTGTTATCGAAACTTGCAAATCTAAATTGATTGGAAATACCTTGTTATGAGGAGTAGAGACATATAAAGAGCAATTTCACAGCTTGGAGGGCATTGCTGCGGACGTATCGATCTCATTGATGGCTGCCTAGTAGCTGAAATTACACATATTGTTGGGATATGTGTAATTAAGAAAGAAACCTTTCGTATTTCCAGCTGTTTCTTTTCTACTTTTCGTTATCAATATACACATATTGTTGGGATATGTCTTATACTCCTACCTAGTGTTTAGACTTTAGTGCACCATTCGGACTGTCCCAAAGTTGCTCGAATGCTAGTTTTCTGATGTGTTGCTCTAGTAAGTATCTGTTTGAAGCAGTTAGAACACTGTTTGAACGGTACTGTCCGAACGTAACAGAGGGGCGTTCGAACGGTCATGGATCCTATTCTACTTACGACTATTTATTTTTGATTTCTTATAAGTATGCCCTTGGGGTAGGACTCGTATTTATAATGAACAATGAACCACGTAACCGAGTAATTGATACTTTACTACAATTAGAATTGTAAATTTTCTTATCTATTGTCAAACAATTTTAAATTCTCGAATACAATCAATACATTACGCTATTCTCTTCCATATTTTTGAATTATTTAAACCACTAACTTCAAAGATACTAAATAGAAAAAAGATGACATTAATAACAACGTCAAACTTTAACTTCGAATCAAAACTTATCCTACAGCAGGTGATGAAATTTCATACATGATTGAATACTAATATAAAGAAAAGAATTTATTTATACATAATCGAAGAAAATCATGATTGAATAATAAGTACAAAGAAAACAATTTATTTCATACTTAATCAAAGAAAAAATACAATGAAAAGAAATGAAACATTAACACTTTGCGTAAATAAAATCTTTTGATTAAAAAATCCCATCTAGAGAGTTTAAGAAAGTAATGGATTACTATTTTAACTCACTACATTTAGTATGAGCATTTGAAGCTAAAATAAAAAATAAAAAATACACATACATAGTATATTAGTAATACAATAGAGAGTGAAAAAGCTTGATCAACTCTTAATTTCACGTTATGAAGTTGTAGCTTTTGTAACTACGCATAAAATATATTTGTCTACGCACATATTTATATGCAAAGACATAGGATGTTACAAATTCGCACAGAATTTTATAGAGATTGATAAAGGATGTGCACTAACAATGATTTATACAATATAGTAGTTATCAAGAATCACCTTGTCTTTTTTATGACTTTCAATGAGAAAGAGATTGTCATCAACATTTATGCTTGTTATCACAACCTGAAACATGACCAAATAGGGACAAGATGGATAAGGGATGTGGATAACCTGGCTTTTGTCATGTGCAAAGTTGCTTTTCAAGCTAATTTTCCAAAGCACATATAGGTGTTTAACAATGCAACAAAACAACCTTAGCTTCCACAAAAAGTTTATTACAGCCATTTCATCATCTATTTTTTTTTTACTTTTATGATGATGCAACATAAACAGCAAATGAACGAATCATATTAATATTACATTGACTCACCACCTTATTTTGGTGGCTTCTATGGATATAAATAAACATTGTTTAAGAACAAAGCTATTCAAAGTTTCAACCTATATCCAAACAGAAATAGAACAAAACAAAGTGCATGAACCACGGTTTCTAAAACATTAAAGGATGGGGTTATCAACTAGGTTTAGGCATGGCTGGCCCAAAGGGGGGCCAAAGGGCCAACTGGCCCGGGTCACCAAAGTTCACAAAATTTTGAGGGCCCTGTGAAATTTTATAATTAGATTTTCACCTTGAGATTTTTAGTATTTTACATTTAGACATCCCAAGGCCCAATTTAGTATCATCAACTACATATATATATTGATATACATGTATATAAAACTCAAAAGCGAAGACCCTAGAATTTTGAAAATTACACTTTTAGTGTACAATTTTTTTGAGTTTTGGAAATAGGCCCCTTTAAAATTTAAAAATACCATACAATGTTTAAGTTTCACAAATAGACTCATAGACCCAAAAAAAATGACCAATTATGTATAAGAAAATCCTAAAAAAATTGTCAATTATGTATAAGTAGACCCCAAAAAAAATTACCTCAGGGGCACTGCCCCCAAACCCCGGTATAAGGGCCTCCTTTTTAATAGTTCGTCCCAGGCCTCCAAATGCTTGGGACCGGCCCTGGGTTTAGGCCGACCATTACAGCTAATAATGCTAAGATTCTGCAACTAATCTTACTATTCAAGTAGTGTCATTTCAATAAACAATTTTTGTCTCTCTTTTTTTGTTGGACAAACTTTTTGACCTTGTTGGAGCATAGTGGCCAACACAAAATTTTCAATCACTTAGAAGTTACGATGTGGCAGTGTTACGTAGAAATGAATTCGATCACAATAAATTTTTAGGGTGGGATCACACCCTCAAACCCACATTAAAGTGGGACACAAGTGGGTTCTACCATTCGAAAATACTACTAAGTGTGATTGGGTGCAAAGTACAAAAAAAATCTTTGATATAACGGTGATATTATGTCATCCGTATCACATTACTAATGCTCGCGAATTCATCAAGGCTGATTAACAAATTGAAGCTAGGTAAAAGACCATGATTGGTTAAAGCTAAAAAGTTAAATAAATAAAAAATAAAAAAACCTGAAACTTTTATGATGAACAATCAATTAAAACTATCAACTCTTGCCAAATAAAAAGTGGGGAACAATGTGGCACAAGTGGGGCTAAATAAAAAGTTGGAGCAATGTGGCACAATCTATGTGCAGGAAAGTAAAGAGTGCTGGTAAATATACCCACCAAATTTTCTCTGCATCCACATTATAATGCTATGAAGAGTGCATGCAATTTTGCTGCGTAAACAGTAGCAAGAGCCCACAAGAAAATCAATAGAATCATAGTCATTTAATCAAATTCATCAAAGTAACGAAATATATCCTTTTTTTTAACTAAAGTTTTATTACAAATTGAAAACATAATGCAAGCACTAACATTACATACACCCCCAAAGGTTATCAAACCATCTGGGCCACAAAAAAAACCCAGCATAAAAATCAAAAACTCTAGCAGACATTTAGACAAACACCTTAAGGTCAATAGAAATCAACTCATGTATTTGCAAATCCATAGGTGATGTCTCACTGCCCCAAATCTTTGCTAAGCTTTGCTAGTTCGGTGGGTCCCCCAAGCCTATATTTGCAAATCCATACATGATGTATCATTGCGCCAAAATCATTTTTTTGGGACACTGCCCCAAATCCAACTACGTCTATATTCCCCAATATACAGTCTGGAGGGTAAATCTTTGATTACTCATTATTTGCTAAAATGTGTTTCTATAATTTCAATTGAATTCCAAATTTATGTAGGTCTTATTAATTTCAGGTGCTAGTTCTATTTTTTTTTAAATTGTGATTGTACAATAACCTAACTTCTGAAATCTCACAAAAAAGTAAACAAGATGTTACCAAACCTCAGATTCCGAGATCCAAGGTATCATCGCAGAAGCGGCAGCGGGAGTTGGAGGTGGTCGGCAACGGAGTGGTGGTGGACGGCGCTGGCAGTGGAGTTGTGGTGGACGGCGGCAGAGTGGTCACCTCTCTCTTCCTCTCATTTCCCCCGTCTCTTCTCTTCTCCTTTCCTCTCTCTCTGTCTCTCTCTCTCTCTAACTCTAAGTAGATTGATTAGAAACCCCGGCAAAAAATGGTGGGAAATGTTTAAGAGGGAAATTTGGGGAGAAAATTTTTGAGAAGTGTTCATTTTGGGAGAGGGTATTATGGGGGGTAGCTGGTAAGGGCAGGTGTATTTTTTAATTTGGGCACCTCTTTTTAAGTTAAAAAATCAAATTTTTATCTTTTACTGTAATTAGTAAGGCCACATCACTTATTGTACTATATATATATATGGGTAAATTGCAAATTACACTCCACTAGTTTCGTAAATTAGTGTAGTTTTGTATTTATTTATTTATTCCTATTTTGTTTTTTTCTTAATTTCTTCCTTCTTCAGCTTATTATAAGTTTTAGTCCTCCTCTTTTTTTTTTTTTTTTTTTTTTGGGTTAATTAGGATTAGGTGCCACATTAGATACTTTTTACGTGATTGGGCTAACCCGTGAACTAGTTTAATGAAATGCCCAACGAAATTTAGTTGACCAAAATAGTCTTTTGTGTATTGTTAGCACGCGCACATGCACTATCCGACATTCTGCATTCAAAAGGAACGCATATGACATGCACATGCCACGTGTATAGTTAGGTTTTTTTTTTTTTTTTTTTTTTTTTTTTTTTTTTTTTTTAAGGAACATGTGTAGAGAGAGACAGAGACAGAGATCGTCATCGCCATCACCATCGGCGATGATCGCCGGCTAGCACCACCATCGTCGTCGATTACCATCACCATCGCCGTCGTTGCCACCACCACCACCACTATTGCCATCGCGTCTCCACCACAACCGTGGATCGCCACCACTATTACCATTACTATCCCATAAATAACTTATAATCTTTTAAACAATCTGATACACTTAAAATTTATAATAATCTGATAATATCTTATAATCTTTTAAACCACATGATAATATCTTGTAATCTTTTAAATAATCTGATACACTTAAAGCTGGACACGCACTTGTACACTAATATCAAAGTGAAATTGATAAAAATAAATAAAAAAAATTAAGCTTATAATACAAAACTTTCGTGAAAAAATTATGGGATAGATTATGGGGTCATTTTGGGCCAGAAATAATGTGTTATTCCCATTATACCCTTGCTTATTTTGTAATTGGGTGGATTTTGCACAATTTGAGGACTGGAAAGGGAGTAAATTGCCAAAATTGAAACTATAGGGACCAAACTGTCACAACCCTTAAACTATTGGAGTGTAATTTGCAATTTACCCATATATATATAGTACAATAAGTGAGGTGCCCTTACTAATTACAGTAAAAGATAAAAATTTGATTTTTTAACTTAAAAAGAGGTGCCCAAATTAAAAAATGCACCTGCCCTTACCAGCTACCATTATGGGGACAGATTTTTGTTTTAGCAAGAGTTTTTAATTTTTGTTGCCTAAGGGAAGGTTTAGCATGGAAACTATTTTCTTGCAAAAATGTACTTTTAGCAAGGAAATTAATTTTCTTTGCCAAAATAATCCTTTTAGCAAGAAATTTAATATTTCCTTGCCAAAGAATTCATTATAGAAAAGGAAAATGCTATTTCGTTGCAAAAGATTTCACTTTTAGCAAGGAAATATGACTTTTGTTGCCAAATGTGTATGTCTTTCAACCATTTGGCAATAAAATATAATTTCCTTGCTAATACTATAATTTTAGCAAGAAAAATTATCTTTCCTTGCCAAGTTTCGTTGCAAAAACTCATTTTTGTTGTAGTGGCAATGACCAGATGGAGAGAGAGAGAGAGAGAGAGAGAGAGAGAGGGAGAGAGGGAGAGAAATTTTGTGACTGAGAATGAGGGGGAAAGAAATTTGGGGGCAAAAATTAAGCTGGGGGAAATTTAGGCGCCTCTGAATTTACACACACGACTATTGCTACACATATTCTGAAAAGCACACTAAAATGCACAACTTTACTTAAAAAGGTTGGACATTGTGTTAAAAAGTCTGCACACACAAAAGTAGCATTAGTCATTTAAAAAGGTTGGACCTTCCATTTCTCTCATTGATGGGTTAAATGTTGATTGATTTTTGTGTACAAAAATGATAGGGATACTCACCAAATGACACACTAAACGACACACCAGCTTTAAATCCATATACCCTGTGCTGTGTAAGTGATGCAAAGAAAAGTGTGAAAAATTCAAACAGCACAGGGTACATTCATTTAAAGTATAGTGTGTAATTTGGTGTGTCGTTTAGTGTGTATCCATATCATTGTTGTTTTGTGTATGCATAGAGAAAAATAATAAAAATAATAGTTTCTATGGTAATATTAGAATACATATAAGCAGTTAAGTTGCCGTTTTAGATTCGACAAACAGATCCGAATATCCAGATCCAATCAAATCGATCTGAATATGGATTAAATAAAGCAGATCCAACAGATAAATGGACTGGATCTGGATAGTAGAATTGTTAACGGATCTGGATCTGATTTGTGTGGATCCGGTCCAAATCCGATCCGTTTACAGACCTACATACAAGTGACTATAAATTTAATTTTTATATTTATAATTTAATTTACACACACATGTATTGATATTTATTTTGATATTATACACATGCTTATAAACTTAATTGGGAAAAACATATTTTAGTCCTTTAGTGTAGAAATTGGTCCATTTAAAAACATAAACTAGAAATTAGTCCAACACATATTTTGAGAACTAAAATGCCCCATTAATTGTAAACAGTTCTTGAGCAGCTTCTATATGAACTATAATTATAAACAGTTCTTAGCGTCGTCGGAACCGTGAAAGTCAGAAAAGAGTTTTTCTTTTGATCTAACATTTAATTTGAGATGAGAATCAATGGGACCCCAGCTGATAGGATTTCGTGAGGGATATCGATAAGGTTTCATCCACAAACAGAGACGATGAGAGAAATAATCCGCAAAGACCACCAGGATGTAACATTTTGTCATTGATAAAGTTCTAGTCAGTTTTAACTCTTTCTTTCCTTTTTTAATTGGTTTTCATTGGTAAAAATAACAAGCAAGAACTCGTCCTCGACACTAGGGGTGGGCAATCGGACAGTTCGTGTTCGAACTGACAAGTTCGGGTTGGGTTTTTCGGGTTCGGGTTGGCTTTTTTTTATATCAAAATCCGAACTGAAACAAAGTTCGAAAATATAGTTCGGGTTCGAAATAAAAAGTTCGGGTCCGGTTCGAAAGATCGGGTTGAATTAAATTGAAATAATTTTTTTTCCCTCCTCTCTCTCTCACTTTAGGCATCACTTTTAGCGACGAAACAATATTTCGTCGCCATAGACATCACATTATAACTCACTTTAGGCATCACTTTTGGCGACGAAATAATATTTCGTCGCCATAGGCATCAGTTTTGGCGACGAAATAATATTTCGTCGCCATAGACATCACAATACAAATCACTTTTGGCGACGAAATAATATTTCGTCGCCATAGACATCACATTACAATCACTTTTGGCGACAAATTAATATTTCGTCGCCATAGGCATCACTTTTGGCGACGAAATAATATTTCGTCGCCATAGGCATTACTTTTAGCGACGAAATAATATTTCGTCGCCAAAGACATCACATTACAAATCACTTTTGGCGACGAATTAATATTTCGTCGCCATAGGCGTCACTTTTGGCGACGGAATATTATTTCGTCGCCATAGACATCACATTACAAATCACTTTTGGCGATGAAATAATATTTCGTCGCCATAGGCATCACTTTTGGCGACGAAATATTATTTCGTCGCGATAGACATCACATTACAACTCACTTTCGGCGACGAATTAATATTTCGTCGCCATAGGCATCACTTTTGGCGACGAAATATTATTTCGTCGCCAAAATTCACACTTTTGGCGACGAAACAGAATTTCGTCGCCAAATTTATGTTTTTTTCAGCCTCTTTGGCGACGAAATTTAATTTTGTCGCTAAAACTATACTTTTGGCGACGAAATTGAAATTTTGTCGCCATGTTTTGTCGCTAAAGCCCATTTTTGTTGTAGTGTATTTTAAAAGCTTAAAAAAGAGTCATAAATATGCATTTATGACTATTTTTTAAAGTCATAATAAGGGTTTTTTGTTGTAGTGTCCTAATCAAGCAATCGCTGATATAAATACCTGGGATCTATTGTGCATAGTTCGAGAGATTCTGGAATATCTCCAGATCAACTTGGATGGTGAAGTAGTGGAGTATGTCGTGGACTATGCTGAAGGACAAGACCTTTCCTTCCCAGAACCCGAGTTTAATTGAGTGGCATAATTCATATAACTGATGAATAAGATAGAATTTCTTTTTGATTTCCTTTTGTATGTTGTTTTGTTTTGATCCAAGATCTTGTAATTCTGGATTTTGAAAATCCATGTCTGAGCAATAAAGATTTTGAATTCTTGTGTCAATTCTTCCATCTGTGTGATTAGTGGTCATTTGAACTATCTAGGTGCTGGCATTCACTTCTTATTACATCACAAGGCATGTTTGAATAGTTGGGGGTGATTTCATAAACCATTTCTAATACCCCATGATCCTAGGGTACCAATCGATTGATAATAGATACCAATCTATTGGTATCTATTATCAATCGATTGCATTTCGGTCCTAATCGATTGCCAAGTGATGGAAATCGATTGCCATTCTCTCCAGACGTAAAATTTGTTCACCTCCCTCTCTCTCTCTCTCTCTCAAATTTTCAAATCTAATCGTGAGAGAGAGAGAGAGAGAGGAAGCGATTCCGAGGGAGTGAGAGGGAGAACCCCTCCCCCATTTCATCATTTTCACCAACAGAGATAGAGGGGGTCATTTGGAGACCCTTACACACCACTTCCATCATCATCTATCATCCACATCATTTTTTCCATCTCAGATCATTCATAGGGGAAGATTTCATCTCCATTTCATAGCCGCGACATCAATTGAGGTAAATCTCCAACCCACTTTCCATTCTTGTCCTACTCTTGATCAAATTGATAGAGGGCACCCCTCATGGTCATAATACCACTAAATATGTTGTGGGGGCATGAGACCTTTGTTGTGGGCTACCCCCTATTTTCGCTGATGGCAATCGATTGCCATCATGGTTCAATCGATTGCCATCAGGGTTCAATCGATTGGCATACAACTTCAATCGATTGCCAAATAATGCCAATTGATTGGCATAAATAGAGAGACATTTTGTCATTTCTTTCATCTTATATCTTTATTTCTTCTCCCTTTTTTTAGTTCTAATGGCTCCCAAGTCTAAAGATAGTGGGCCCTATCTAGACAATTCCACCTCTTTGGACATGCCGATCCGCCACTTGCCCACAGGTTTGGAAATGATAAGGAGAACACATGGTTCACGAAATACTTCTGAACACACAAAATTATGGTGGAAAGGCAGCTTGAGAATCTGTGGAGTGACGACAAAATCCCCTTCTACCTTTTTTGACTTTGAGCCTATCCTGATTGGCTCCCGGTTCTCACAAAGGCTAAGAAAGTTCAAGCTTTGTGGATTCGAGCGGCGTGTGCCAACATGGTTAAGAGCCTGGGTGTCCTTTACACATATTTATCGTGTATGTAAGGACGGGCAATTCAGTTTAGCCCTACTTCAGGAGCTCAGGCACTGGGTATCCCTGAAGTCCCAGATCATATGTACCCTATTAATCCAGACCGTTCCTTCCTATCGTATGATCATGTAGGCTACAGAGATCTCTGGTGGAAAAGTCAAGAAATACACGTGGACCACAACCTTTGACGATCATAACCTGACAATTGACTACCACCTACTTCATCTAGCAATCTATAGCTGCATTCTTTCGACTACCTATAAGTTAGAGCTAGCTGGGTGGTATACAAGGGTTTTATATACTATCGGGATTGGTTTACCTATTTGCCTAGCATGATTGTTTCTCGAGTTCTTTATTGAGCCCACGCATCATCCTGGCAAATCTCAACACCTAAAGGGTGCCTGGGCAATCCATCGCGTGTGTGAGGTTGCTGGTTTAGTAGTACCTGTTGGTGAGGCCCTCCAAAAGGCTAAGTTTGGGGTATTTGGAGAGTCTGTAGCCAAACGATCATTGTCGCAATTCAAGAAAGAGGCGAAAGGGAAAGGAAAGGTGGGAGAAAGTAGTAGGAAGATTAAAGGAAAGGGAAAAAAGAGAAAGAGAGGGGAAGAATTGTCAGAAGAGGAAGACGAGGACCCAGGGACGCCAGAGGCGGAGGGTCAAGACAAAGAGGAGGCTATTGAGATACCCACTGACGCACCCACTGTTACACCTACTGTGGTGATCCCAGGGATGCCTACTAAGGTCGAGGGATTTGAGTTCAGGGCTCGTGAGACAGTTGTTCCCGTGACTCTCTAGGCAGTTCATGACCTTCTTATTAAGGAGAGAGAGGCGAGATTGCAGTTACATGGGATGGTTCGAGAGTTGACTACTCAGCTGGCCTTCGATCGCGACTTTGTTCATGCACGACTCGAGCAGTTGGGTAGTCAGCTTGAGCAGATATTGATGCTTTGGGGATTGAGTAGTCCTTGCGCTCTTCACCCACACCACCTCCACAGACAGCTCCACCTTCTGATCCAGCATCTACTTCTGCGCTTCCAGAGGTCATCTTATCAGAGACGCGACCACCACCACCACCACCTCCAGCTGCTGCTCCTACACCAGCTGAGAGTGACCCAACAGTTATCGTCCAGACTGAGACGGCTACTGAGGGAGGTAGTGAGATTGTCGATCCTGTTCATGGCAGTGCACCTAAGACCTCTGGTGACCCGCCTTCTATTGAGCCTCAGGATCGAATTTGAGGAGCAAGAAAGCGTTATCGTTATTTCTTATCTTGTTATCTCTCTCTTGTGTTTCTATATTTGGTTATGTGGATATTTCTGGTTAGTTGGATACTTTTGGTTTCATCTATATCTGTACATGGACTTTATATGATTTTTGGACGTTATTAGACAGATAGTTATTTTTGCTCATAGACTGTGTTTTAATTGTCCATACTCTCTGTGTTATCCATGATATTCTTGATCTTGGTTGTTTGTGGAGATGTTGTATTTAAACAGGTGATTTCTAATATGTGTATTGAACAGCGTGCATCAGGTGATATCTCTCTTTTGTTGCTTGAAATACCTCCATTGGGGACAATATTTATTTCAGTTAGGAGTAGAAGGTAGATATTCACACCTATTTATTTTTGAATTAAAAATGCACACCTGTTAAATATTATAATTTCCATGTTTGTTGTTTGGTTTGGTTTGTTTTCTTTCTTGCTTTTAAAAAAAAAGTTTTTTTTTTGAAAATTTCTAAAAATATAGTTGTTAAGCTTTCGACTTTCAGTAATCTCATATCTCCTAGCTAATCATTGTGCAATGACACATTCATATTCTTTATTTTCGTGTTATGGAGTTCGATTACATGTTACTTTGTCACTAATTTGGTTGTATATCCGTAGCATGGATTTATCCTGAAAATATTTGCACGAGTTGACAATTATAATAGGAATATTTGATTAGAGTGAAATCTGACTGTCATGTGATTGGATTAATAGTGAAAACTTTAAACCCTAGTGAGTTTTGAGCCATTCTTTTATTCTGAGGGTTAATCACAAAAACTTGTGTCATTTCTTGAAATGTGCTAATATCTCGTTGAGAGTCTCATTTTTGTTTTATTTGGCTAGTTGCTTCAAGAGAACGTTCAGGATCTACCAATCTAAAACTCAGGAAATACTCGAGATAAGTTAAAGTGTCTAGAAGATGATTCAAGCCATCGATAGCTCACCTCATCACCCGAGCAAGTTTAAATTCCCACTTACCTATCACAAGTCAATACTTCTACCTGAAATCATATATTTATAGTTTGAGCATGTGATTGTTTTGTGTGAATGGCTAGAGCAGGAAAAGAATAAGTTATAAAAAAAGAGAAGAGAAAAAGAAAAGGGATAAAGAAAAAATTGGTGGGTTGAAGAAAAATATATTTATATATATTGGAGGATTGGGTAAATAAAAAAATAAAAAAAAAGTGTGAAGTTGAAAATGAAGATACCCAACCACATGCTTGAACTTGTAATCACATCTCACCATCTTGACTACTCTCCCCTTTCTCTTTCACAAGTCCTAAGGATTCTAGATGACTTTAATAAATTTTGAGTATGGAATGAGATTTCCACAGTAGATCGCTCCTAAAGTAAATGGTATTCCATTCATGAGACTCCTACACTTCAAAATAAGCGTTTTTCAGTGTTTAGTATGAAAGCATGTTTGCCAGCCTCTACATTTACTCATTTGAGCTTCATACTATAAGTGCACATCTCTTACGCCAGTTTCAGAGCAATTCTATTTTGAGCATAAACCGTGTGAGAATTGAGTTGAAACTATGAAATCTTGAACATGTTCAATCTAAATAACTATGAGACGAGGATTACGGTTGTAGTTGTTGACTCCACACACACACACACACACACACACACACACACACACACAAGGATATATAAAAGGTTATGGATGTAGTTTTGACTAGAATAGTTACTTTATAACATGTTGTTTATTTCCATGGTATGATTAAGGAATCTAAGTCCTTGTTGAGCATGATTTGTAGCATAAAGGAGAGATTGGAATTCTTTGATAAGTTTAACAAGCTTGACACTTGAATTTTGTGGGTATATTCTCTTAAAACCCTCACGAGACACAACTCATCCACTAGGAAAGATCTAGGGGTTCAAAGACTTGTTGCATACGCTAAATGCAATCGTGATTCCTACGAAAGTGAGTTAGGATCTTCTTTTTTGCTTTAATTCAATAAAAATTGTAACGTTGGTTGTTGTTTATCTTAACTTGTTCTAATTCTGCTTCATTGCTAGAGACTAGCAATACGCTAGTTGGGGGTTGTGATGAGGGCTGATATTTGTAAAATATTTTCCCGATAAAGTGTAAAGTTGGTTAACTTAGCCCTATATCTCTACTTTTACCTGCACTTGTGTCTTAACCTTTCTCTTTACACAATGATGTAGTTTTTGTGGTATGTTGTTGTGTTTAGTCCTTTAAATGAAGGTCCTGAAGCTGGAATAAATAACAAGGTGGAAAGGGATAGCTCAAGAAATAAAAAGGACTCAAAGATGTAATTGAAATTCCAATCGATTGCCATCATTTATTAATCGATTGTAGTCCTTTCCAAACCAATCGATTGACATTAATAACAATCGATTGGTATCTATACCAATTGATTGGATTCAATATTCAATCGATTGGTGAAAGCTGGAAGTCAAATCTCTTTAATGGAGTAGAATCTCAGCAAATCCTAGTTAATGACAATGACCATCCATTACAGAATGAACCTAGACGCCTCAGACTCATGGATATCACATTATAAATAAAGGAGAGTGAGAGTTGTCAAGGGTTAGCTTACATTTTAGTTGTTTTGTAGGTTTTTCTTAATTTGATTTTTGAAAACAACTTCAAGCTTGAGATTTCTTCATTTTGAATTCTTTATTCAGTTCAGGTTTTATTCTTTTAACTCTGTTATTCTTGATTTGGTTTGATTAGATTAGAATTCTGTTTTAGTTTCAGTTTTAAACTTACATTGTGATTTCAAGTTTTATGATTCAATCCATGTCTAAATTCAATCTCAATAGTATGTTTCAGTTTAGTTTTATTTTTGTATTCTTCAATATGCTAGCTTAGAATCTCGATTGTGAACAATGTGAAGAAACATTGTTCGCCCAGCCACTGCCATGAATCTGTATGAGAATCAGTGGCAATCGATTAGACACATAACCCAATCGATTGCCATAGATTTCAAGTCAATCGATTGGTTTAAGTACCAATCGATTGGGAGTCATTTCAGTCCAATCGATTGCCATCCATAGCAATCGATTGGTATGATTATGTCTTGGGCAGAATCTTTATAGTATTCTAATGACTTCTATTTCAGAAATTGAGCCCCAATTGATCTTTTTAAGTTTGAATTGCAAACTAATTTTGAAATATAAGCTCTTTTGGCTAATTAACTTAATGAACATACATATTGAACATGTCGAATAACCTATACTTGATTTGTTCATTATAGTTCATAGGTTTAATTGACTCTTATTTAAGTTCTTCATGGTAAGTGAGGTGATTCAACCTCTAGTTATGTGAAATTCACTTATTTAATCGTTTTTGAAATAAGGAATACTAGAAGGATAAAACCCCGACTGTATGTTAATGTTAAGTGATGGTAGTGGTTGGTACAATGCGGATTCACATGTTCCCAACACCTTTTTCATATATAATTTGAAATTATATTACTTATTTCTGTTTAATTTAGTTTTTGTTCCATTTTAATTTAGTTTAATTTTGAATATAATAGGATTGTTAGAACCACCACTGTAGACACCCCAATTTTGACCGGACGTCGAATTTAGGAGAGTGTCACCTCCATATCCGATGATGACAAGGACCGAGAGATTCGAAGTGTTCCAAGCTCTGCAGAAAGTTCTCCAAATGCGATAAAATTACATAGAAAGAAGAAAATACCAGGTATTTAGGAAAATTCAGGTGTAAAACACAGTTTTTGGAAAAGATCTTCAAAAATAAATTGCTTTTAGAAAAAGGAAGACCTAAAAGAGGGAAACCCAACAAAAACGGCACACGATAGCCCTCAGCGGCACTCAGTGAGAGCCGCACTGCAGTCAGCGAATGCCGAACGGCTTTCAGTGAGTGTCGATCCATCATTTTCCAAGTACCACCGACATTTTCTGACTGCAGTTTGCTTTTAAAGTCCGTATTTTGCAGTACAATACGTATATGTATGCGGATAAATACAAAAAACTGATAAAGGAAGACTGAAAAAAGTGCGACAGACAAATAAATCTTAACGGCACTTGCTGAGAACCGTGCGGCAGTCATGGAGTGCCGCTGCGGAACTTACTGACTGCCGCTGCGGCAGTTACGGACTGCCGCAAATGATTTTTGACTGTCGCCCAGGGCAACAGTCTGTCTAATTTCAGAAAGTACATATTGTACTACCAAATGAGACATTTACACTTGCCTTTTTACCCGAATTCACTGAAAATACTTGATAACATTTGCCTATAAATGAGGGAGGATCTTCCTTGGAAGGGGGATGACAAGAGAAGAACTACCATTACACCAACATTCTTGAGAGAAAGAAAGAGAGAATTTAGAGAACTAAGAAGAAGAGCTTGGAATATCTTCAAAGGAGAGAAACTTTAACGATAATTTGGAGGTGAACCTCTAATCATAAGTTGTTTATTTGCATTCTTCCTTTTAAATCCTTAAACTATTTTGTTTTCTTGGCTTAATTTCTTTTGTTAATCATAGGTTCTTCTTGAGACTCTTAGAGATCCTCAATATCTCTTTTGAAATCTCTTGAACATGATCTTTTGAATCTCATGTAAGCTTGTGCTTCACATGAGAATCAAAGCTTGATCATCACTTCACTTTATTAACCAAATAAGTGGTTCCAAGTCCATGCTCATGACTTGAGTCCTCTAGCTTGATGTTTCATGGAATCCCTTCTATATTCCTTTGAGACTCATGAGTATTAGTCACACCTTTAGCCTCCAATGACCATCAAATGGTAGGAAAAATGGATTAGCTTAAGTCCAACTTCATGGTTCAATGGTTGGGGTTAATAAATGAAAGTTAAACTTGATAAATGAAAACAGTGAGTTCACAAACTATTTTTGATCAAGGATTTTTAGTTCAAAATCTAACCGTTGGAATCAAGTGAAACCAATGGGAGGACGTCAATAACTCATAGTTCTACCGCTGTAATTTTTATTTTAAAGAGATTTCATGTTTAAAATGGTTTGGTCATGATTTTTAAGGAGTAATAACAATCTGCCCGGAATTTCAGCACAGCAACACTCTTTTGAAATAAGTAAATCGGGATTTTATTAAAGTGTTCGTGATCCAAAATAATTTTTTCTAAGTAGATTAATGTGTTAGGGAGTCACCCTAAAAAGAACAAAGCATTTCTAATCCTTTTGCTATTTTTAGAAAATCGTGCAAGAATTCTGGACAGAGAGTTGCAGATTCCTGAGTGATGTCTAGTATTTTCTAAATTCCTGGAGATCTAACCGTTCAAACTTTGATTTTCTTTTTGGGTTATAAACTAGACTCACAGAGGCATATCATATCCAAAAATCATCAAGATCCAACCGTTGGAAATGTGGTATTTCTATTTTTTAAGATCTGGTCTGCTCTCTGCAATTCACAAAAATTATTACCATTTTTTTTTGTCTAAACTTATTTGTTTCAACTCAAATGATCTCCTAATATCTAGGGATCCAAATCATGCTTTTGAATAATGATGATTTAGCTTAAATCCAAGGGCTAAGTGATCTAAATTAGTGAATAAATTCGTGTTTCACCCTTGCTTATATTCATTCATTCATGTACCTTAATGCTCTTGATTAGAATTAGCTATTGGATAAAATTGGACTTCATGTTTACTAGATTTAAGCTAGAAATTTGGGATTGTTATATCTAATTTTATATCTTGTACACCATGCGGACTAACCTTTTGTTTTGTAGCGCTATCGAGGTATGACTTCTTGAACTCTTCTTAGTTTATTTTAACTTCTTTAATTTTTATTTGATTTTCGACCTCATGTGCGACACCTTAAAATTAGGTTTTTGCCTTATGTGTATATGTGATTAGAGACTCTCTTTAGGATATTTTTTTTATTTGTGTGCATTGCACGTTTAATATCGTCGCTGGATCCCGGGTAAGTTCTCTTGTTCTTCCCTATTGCATATCATATTGCTTGATATTCGAAACATGTGATTTTTTGAATGATATTTTATCACTTGCAATCTTACACCCTTTTAGATATGCTTTTGTAATGTATATTTATACATATGTATTAATTGAGGGCACATTTAAATTATTAATTCGATTAAAAAGATGTTGAGTAGAGGCCTATCGCAAGATAGGATGAGAAGGGGTGTTTTAGTCCGATGGGCTCCTTCCCTTCTCATTCCATAATCCCCGGACCTAGTTAATCTTTGGTTTCGCAAAAGATCAGTTTCCTTTTTGAAATGGTTTCTTAATTTTTCCTTTTAAACAATTAAGTAGCGACTCATTTGTTTTTGAATTTGAAATTTAGAAAAAAATTTTAAAAAAGAAAAGCTGTGGGTAAGAAAAATGCGATATCCACAATCTGGCGACTCTGCTGGGGATCGAACCCAGAATCTCTGGTTTCGCAGACCAGAATTCTGATTTTGGGTTCACTCGAGGATTAGACTTGAAAATATCCTTTTAATCGAATTAATTAATCTTTGTGTGCCTGTTGCATTTCACTTGCATGTCCAGCCAGTCGATTGCACGGAACTATGACCTTGGAGGCTCGGGGCAACCCGGTCGGTCAAGTTATCATGGGAATGTGTGATCACCCTTGATCTCGTACCATGATTTGGTATATGAAGCATCCTATCGGGTGTGTGTCAAGGGTCCCTTATCTGACCAAAACCCAGCCTTTGCACGGTAGCTTCCATAGAACCTTTTAATCTTAGGAAATTAATTCTTGATTAGGATTATGTGCTAGGGAGTTTTGTATGCCCAAAAGGGATTATTTGAGATGATGACGATGCTTGCTTGATAAAGGATGTGTAACCCTTTAATCACCTTTTAGCAATTCCTTCTCGTGTCCCACGACATTTGGGGACATGCTGGATCTTGATTATATGATTACATCTCTTACGTCTTGCTAAGCTAAGCATCATTGGCCTTGTATGCATCCGAATTCGTGAAGAGTACGACAACAATCCGATCATGTGACCCTCCTACCCAAAAGAATTTTAAATACGTTTTTGGAAGCAAATAGACTTTTGATATCTTTATCCCAAGGCGTCCAATCACTCTTTCAAAATTTCTTTGAGTCCACTTTTGGATTAAAATTTCAAATAAACCATATTTGAAGAAAGAACCTAAAATTCTTGCGAAATTCTTGTAAAATTTTGAAAAATTTCACCAAATGAAAAATCTTCCAAAGCAAGTTTTGGCCCAATCACCTTTATTTCAAAATCCCTGAGGATTGTTTTTGAAAGATCTCACCACACTTTTCAAAAGAAATCCGGAGAATTTTTAAGACCTTAAGAGGTTAAAGAGGGTCACAATGAAAGAAGAAATTGGCGCACTTTACATGGATGAGGATCTTATGTGCCTATATGCTTATGTGTTAGGATTAGAATTTTTCTTTTCCTTTGGCATATAGAGTAGACACGCACACGCATTGCATCCGTGTGGCATATGGACCATTCATGAGCATTTCAAAATTTTTTCTAAATAATAATATGAAAGTTTCTTTCTAAAAAGAAAACCAACAAAGATTTTTCGAAACTTTTTGTAGGGCAAAAATAGCGTCCGATTCAGGCAGTGTCTGGTCTAGGGGACCCACAGCAAGGTTAGTAAGAAGAAAAAATATTGAGATGGCAGACAAAGGAGTTACCGGGGAGATGGAAGAGTTGAGAACGTTAGTAGAGCAACAGGCTGAGCAGATGAGGAGATAGGCTGAGAACATGAGCCGTATGATAGTTATGATAGAAGTTATAGCACGTCCACCACCTGTCGTGGATCCACCAATCGTAGATCCACCTAAGCCCGATCCACCCATCAGAGAAGAAGGTTGGTATGATGACCCGGGGATGCCAAGAGCTGAAGTCCGTAGGGTTGAAAGAGAAAAGATAGAGAAAGTTGAAAAGGAAAGGCTTATGTCAGAGAAGATTGATAAACTCGAAAGGGTTATGCGAAAAGCTCAGGGGGTCGACACCTACTTGCTAGAACTGGAAGGTCTGTATGACGGGGTTTATGAAACCTTACCTGCTGGTTTCAAAATGCCGATTTTTGATAAGTTTGACGGCACCGAAAATCCTCGCAGTCATATCCGAATGTGCATAGGAGCTTTTCAGCCCGGTGGACTGAGCACTACCATGATGGCTGTTCTGTTCCAACAAACCCTAACCGGAGCTGCTCTATCGTGGTACCTTATGCTTGAGCCAAGCACAACTAGAATCTGGGAGGAAGTCGTTAAGTCATTCGTGGCCCAATATGAATACAATCAAGACCTGGACGTTACTGTTCGAGATCTAGAAATAACCCGGCAGGGAAAGCAAAGAGTCATTTGCCGAGTATCTAAGCCGTTAGAGAGGAAAGGCTGCAAAGATGGTACAGAGGCCGTCGGAGAAAGAGCAGATCCGGATGTTAATGAAGAACTTACAGCCGGTCTACCAAGAGAAAATGAGGTTTCAATCCATCAATACTTTTGCTGAGATATTTGATGTGGGGACAAGGATTGAAGATGCGATTCAAGAAGGGACCATCAAAAAGGAAGAACAACCAAACCGATACAGAAGGCCGAACTATGGACCGGACGGGGGACATTCGGGGGGTCACTCTGGCTCCACCGATGTCAATGCACTTAGCGAACCGAAGAGGAAATTCGATATCACGAGAAGCTACCCCAGAGGGGGAGGAGATAAGCCGCCAAGAAAATTCTCAGAGTTGGGGGTATCGCTGTCAACCGCTCGTGATAGGCTATTGGCAAAAGGGCATATTCGACAATTGGAACCTCGACCTCCACCAAGTCCGCTTCTGCCAAACTTTCAAGGGGATCTCTACTGCAAATTCCATCAACAAAAGGGGCACTCGACGGACCGGTGTGCAAGATTGAGGCATGAAATGCAGGATCTCATCGATAGTAAAGTGATATCTGAACCACCCGTCAAAGCTCCCAATGTTACCAAGAATCCGCTGCTAAACCATCGAGCTGTGCCGCCACCACAGGGCCTTTATTTCTTAGGGATAGAAGGAGCGGCATTTAACCCATCCGAGCTAATCACCAAAGTCGGGGAACCAAGGAAGTTTTATCAGTTACCGGAGGATCTGGGGATCTGTACACTGGGAAGTCAGCCAGGGATATGGGGAGACGAAGTGGCAGGGCAGTCAGATTGGTGGACTCAAGAAGGCAACAATCGAAACATAGACCGGGTAGAGGATGATCTATGGTTCCAAAGCGACGAAGAAGCAAAGATTGGAAGAGAAAGATCGGGGGTCATTTCAGAGATGAACAATATTTGGATAAGAGAGGAGATCAATCACTTGACTCGATCTGGTAGACACTTCAAGCCGCATGAACTAGAAGAGGATCACCCAGGAAGGGAGTTGGAGAAAATGAAAGGCAAAATGAACAAAGAAGAGGGAGAGGATAGGGTTTTAAAACAAATGAGGAAAACACAGGCTAACATCACTATCTAGGGATTGCTGATCGCCTCCAAAAGGCACAGCCAGGCAGTCTTGGATGCTATAAATCAATCCGATGTCTCTATCGATACAGCACCAGAAGACCTCGTGGGAATGATTAGTAGGATCCCGACTCTAGCCATTACTTTCTCGTCCGATGACTTACCTCCTGGGGGGCCTGTTCATAACAAGCCCTTGTATGTCACCGTCGAATGCTTGGGAAACACTGTGCCAGCTTGTCTAGTAGACAATGATTTCGCTCTAAACGTGTGTCCGTTCTGAATAGCAAAGTGCATGGGTCTGGATGAATCAACATTCATACCATCTGAACAGAAGGTGAGAGCATACGACAACACGAAAAGAGCTGTCATGGGTATAATTCTGCTATGCCTCGCTGTCGGTCCTCTTGAGAAGGAAGCCGAATTTCAGGTCATTGACATTCCTGCGTCTTTCAATCTGCTGCTTGGAAGGCCGTGGTTAGACAGTTTGGGCGCTATACCATCAACGATCCATCAAAAGGTCAAATGTGTCTGGAAAAGTAGAGTCTGTGACATCCTTGGGGACAGTTGGGTTCGTCCGTCGGAAGCTTCATCAAGCACGCTGATCTTAGAAGTACAGCTACAGGAAGAGGAGACAAGCTTGGGGGGGTTCGAGCTCATCGGCATGATAGAAGAAGAGAAACTGAGAGAGTTTCTACCATTGTATTTTGATCAATATGCAAGTCCGCTGGTTGACGGGATCATGAAGAAAATAGGCTTCTTCCCAGGAATGGGGTTGGGAAAATATCATCAAGGTCTTCCAGAGTTTCCAGAGATTGTCACTCAAACTCACACTCACGGTTAGGGCTATCAACCATCAGAAAAGGAACTAAGAGAAAAGAAGAAAGCAACCGACGCACCGCTAGTCCCATATCAGAAAACGCTCAATGGTCACTTTGTGAAAGAGGGAGATGATTTCCCTTTTTGTGGTTTCCCAGAGCCATGGGTGGACCAGAAGGACAAATGATTGAAGCCGGGGTTTGAGATCTTTTTCTCCCACGAGTTTTCCGATTATGAAGACCCATATTTGCAAGCGCCTGAGAAATCTGCAACTAACAATGATTGGGCTGGCACGCTAGAGGGCCTGGTCATGAAGAACCTATTGACCGAAGAGGATGCAAGAACCGAAGGAAAAGGGAAGAAGATGAAGGTCCGGAAATCAAGGCTGAGGCGGGGAATGGCGAGGATGCGCCGGAAGAAGAACCGAAGGAAGAAGAGGAAGAACTGGAAGAGGAAGAGAAGGCTGAAACTGAGGGACTACCAGGTTGTAACACTGTGGAGCTCAAGCAGGGGGCCAACAAGGAGTGGGTTTTTGAGTCTAGTGATAAGTATCCCCCTCACCCGGAGTCTGTATTGGTCCAAATGAGGCGTCTTACTATTGCTATGTCTGTTGTAATCACCCCTAACAAAATCAATGAAAGTACGACTGATTCCGCCTACTTGAATGCGCTTAATTAATGTGGTGAATGTGAAATACCTGATGAATTACAAAAATTAGTTGAAAAAGAAAATGAATCTGCATGCAAAATCATAGAGAACACCCTAACAATTAATCTGGGAAATGAAGACAACCCTCAAAATGTTTTTATTGGCTCAACGCTTAGCGATAAAGAAAGCAAAGAACTAATCAATCTATTGAATGAATTTAAAGATTTTTTTGCATGGTCTTATAATGATATGCCAGGTATCGACCCAAAAATAGTCCAGCACCATATCCCCCTCTTCCCCAATTCAAAACCCATAAAACAAAAACTGAGGCGAATGAGGCCAGAATGGGCACTTAAAGTAAAAGAAGAGGTTGAAAAGCAATTGAAGGCTGGATTCCTGATGGTCACCGAGTATCCCGAGTGGATTGCCAACATTGTGCCTGTCCCAAAGAAGGATGGTCGCGTTAGGGTTTGCGTCGATTTTCGAGATTTAAACAGAGCAAGCCCTAAAGACGACTTTCCTTTACCCCATATCAACGTGTTGGTTGATAACACTATAGGACACGAGCTTCTATCTTTCATGGATGGATTCTTTGGGTATAATCAAATCCTCATAGCACCCGAGGATAGGGAGAAAACCATGTTCATCACTCCGTGGGGGACGTATTGCTATAGTGTCATGCCGTTCGGGCTTAAGAATGCAGGTGCAACCTACCAAAGGGCTGCCACCACTTTACTGCACGACATGATCCACAAAGAGGTGGAGGTATATGTGGATGATATGATAGTGAAATCCAAAGAGAGGAGAGGGCACCTAAAGGCTTTGAGAAAGTTCTTTGAGAGATTGAGGGAGTTCAAAATGAGGCTGAATCCACAGAAATGCACGTTCGGAGTCACTACCGGGAAATTATTGGGATTTCTCATTACTCAGAGGGGAATAGAGGTAGACCCCACCAAAATAAAAGCCATAACAGAAATGAACCCACCGAAAAATGAGAAAGAACTGAGAGGATTCTTAGGGAGAATACAGTTCATCAGCCGTTTCATTTCCAAACTCACCTTAACCTGCGACACACTATTCAAACTGCTCAGAAAAGGAGAAAAATTTGAATGGGATGCCCCTTGCCAACAAGCCTTTGACAAAATCAAAGCCTACCTCCAAAACCCACCTGTCCTGTCACCACCTTCACCTGGGAGACCCCTGTTACTTTATCTCTCCGTGTCCGAAGATTCGATGGGGTGTATGTTGGCCCAAGAAGGAGAAGAGGGGCACGTGGAGAAGGCCATTTACTACTTGAGAAAAAAAATGGTCGGGTACGAATTAAAGTATTCACCCTTGGAAAAGGCATGTTGGGCCTTAGTTTGGTGCACCCGTCGTCTTCACCACTACATGTTAGCCTTCCCTATAATCCTGATATCCCGAATGGACCCATTAAAGTACTTGTTCGAAAAACCCGTCCTGACCAGTAGAATTTCCCGTTGGACCATGATGCTAGCTGAGTTCGACATCAAGTATGTCACTGCCAAGTCTGTGAAAGGAAGGGCTATCGCTGAGTTTTAGCCGACCTCGTTGTAGAATCCGAGGACAAAGGAGAATTCAAGTTCCCAGACAAAGGAATCATGGAGGTAAAGGAAGACTTATGGAGAATGTACTTCGATGGAGCAGCCAACCAATTAGGTTATGGAGTTGGAATCATTCTCATAGCGCCCGATGGCACCCCTACCCCATTAGCTCTTAAACTCAAGTATAATTCAACCAATAACACCGCAGAGTACGAAGCGTGCATAATTGGAATGGAGGCAGCCTTGGCTTTGAAAGTCGAGCAAATTGATGTCTTCGGAGATTCTAACTTGATCATATCCCAAGTCCGAGGAGATTGGAGGGTGAAGCATGAGAAATTGAGACCCTACCACGACTACCTGGAAAGTCTGAAAGTGCAGTTCAAAAAGATCTCCTTCTACTACCTCCCTCGTGAAGAAAACCAACTAGCCGACTCCCTGGCTACCTTAGCCTCAATGATCCAAATCCCTTCCAAAACTACCCTGATCCCGTTATCCATAGAAGTGAGGAATCGACCGTCGTTTAAAATGATCGCGGCCATAGAAAGTGAAGGTGAAGTGCCTTGGTATGAAGACGTTTTGAACTTCATTAAGGAAGGAGAATATCCCGAAGGAGCATCAGAAAAGGACAGAAAGGCGATTCGACGATTCGCCGCCCAATTTGTGATTTATGCAGATAAGCTATGGAAGAAATCCTACACTGGGTACAATCTGGAGTGCCTATATGGGAAGGAAGCTAAGAGAATAATGGAAGAAATACATAAGGGAGTGTACGGGCCCCATATGAATGGGCACATGTTGGCGAAGAAAATCATCCGACAGGGGTACTATTGGACGACCTTGGACAAAGATTGTTGCGAAATGTTCGAAGATGTCACAAGTGCCAGACTCATGCGAATCTAATGCACACCCCGCCGTCACAGCTTTATAGCATGACCACCCCTTGGCCATTTTCTGTATGGGGGATTGATATCATTGGTGAAATAGTCCCGAAGGCTTCCAATGGGCACCGATACATAATCATAGCAATCGATTACTTCACCAAATGGGTAGAGGCAGCCTCATATGCGACTTTGAAGGCCAGAGACGTAGTGAGCTTCATCGAGAAGAACATAATCTGCAGGTACGGAGTCCCGAACGAGTTCATATCCGACCATGGCAGCCATTTCCAGGGAGAAGTTATCCCGCTCCTGGAAAAATATAAGATCACTCGCCATCAATCCTCCCCGTATAGGCCTCAGACAAATGGAGCAGTGGAAGCAGCAAATAAGAACGTCAAGGCAATCTTGGGAAAAACAACGGATACATACAAAGATTGGCATAAGAAGCTGCCATTCGCACTGTGGGGGTACCGAACATCCATAAGAACTTCTACGGGAGCCACGCCTTATTCACTAGTTTACGGTATGGAGGCCGTTCTCCCAGTCGAGGTAGAAATACCCTCTCGTAGGATTTTGGCAGAGTATGAGATCACCGAATCAGAATGGGTACGAGAAAGGTATGAGGAGTTGATGTTACTCGATGAGAAGAGGCTGGCCGCAATAAACCATACTCGGGGATACCAGAAGAGGCTAGCTCGTGCTTTCAACAAAAAGGTCCGCCCAAGGAAGCTTGCTGAGGGTGACCTGGTCCTCAAAAAACTGAAAGTGCCCGTTTATGACCCCAGAGGAAAATTCAAACCCAACTGGGTCGGGCCATACATCATTAAGACTCTCCTTTCCGGAGGGGCGGCCTACCTCATGGACCTAGATGGAGTAGAATTTAAACAGCCAATCAACCTTGATCGCCTCAAGAAATACTTTGCTTGAAACCTTTCTTTTCAAAACCTCCTACCTAGATGAACTACGCTTGATCTGATTCCCAGTAGGGGATACGTAGGCAACCTACTTGGTTCGGTCATTGAAAATAAAACCACCAAGCGGTGTCTTCTTTCAGGCCTTAAACCGAACTACTACAGGCCTGATACCCATTCCGGGATAAGTAGGCGGGCTCTTAAAAGCCTTCGGCCCATAAAAAAAAAAAACTTGTGCTAAACTAGGGGCAAACTGGCGTTTGCCCAGAACCACTTCAAAGCCCTAAAACCAGGGGCAAACTTCGTTTGCTAGCCGAAGAACCCAGATACAAGACCCTCCTTTGGATCACCTGGCTATCAAAAATGAGCACTATAAAGAAACAAATGAGAATTCACGGCATAGAAGGAGTAAAACTTTAAAGCAAAGTAAAGAGCCAAGAAAAGACATTAAAAGGGGAATTCTTCATAAAAGATTAATCGAAGGAGTGAGCACTTTGATTAAACATGTTAGAAATTTCTTAAAAAGGACAACACTTCTTGAAAAGAAAAAATAAGAAAAGCCACATTCAAAAGCGTGAAAGGAGTAGGCAGGGTCATGTCGGAAAGTTTCATAAAATGGCAAGTTTCTCCCTGTTTTCGTCTACTTTGTTATGCATGTGTCTGTCAAGCTCGTCCCGCAACCAAGGCCTGGATCTCTAGGAGATACGTGGCAGTAGGCATAGTTGAAGCAGAGATACTCAAGCACGGAGCAGCCATCCTATTGTACCAAGCCTCCATGAAAGCCTTCACAATGGAAGGGCGCAAAATGGACCCCCTAATGAAATCAGCAGTCACGGGTTCAATGGTATCCTGCAGAAGTCCAAACTGACGGACCACCCGATCGGGAATGTAGAAAGTTGTAGCACGCAAGCCCGGTAGCCAAATGCCAGGTCACCCAGGATGACGTACAGTAATAGAGCGGTGAATCCATTACGGACAGATCCAGCAGATATCACTAGAAGAGAGACCTTAAAGCCAGCCGAGCCACGCATCGGCAGAATTGAATAAGCTGTGAATCTCCGTACGATCGTAAGGGAGTGGCCCGCGGAGATGAGAAGAGTGTATAAAGAGATCCAAACGCTCCATAAGCCAAACCTGTAAAACAAAAGGTGCCCCGGCGGATAATATGGCTCCGGTAGCATGAGCGTGATCCAATCCTATCAAAGTCTTTCCGAGAACCAGCATGACTGCACTCTTCAGCTCCCTCAAACCATAGGCGATAGGTATCAGAATGTCGGAGGACGACTGGAAGAGAAAGTAAGAGAGCATAGCAATTGATAATGCGCTACGCCGTATAACCTGGTACCCGCTATCGTAAGGATCCCCAATGGGAGCGTAAATCGAGGAGAGGCGTTCAAAGTCAACCTGTCTGTCATGAATGAAAGAGCCCGCAGTACCACGGGACGTATGAAGAAGAGCCGCCAAGTCCTAAACATACCCGGCTTGCACCGGAGGAACAGTCAGATCCGCATAAGGGTCAGTGTGTAGGATAGCACTGAATTCTTCAAACAAAGGACAAATCTCTTGATGATTGAAACGGAAGACGTGGAGCGAAGGATCCCAACATTGGACAGCAGCTTGAAGCAAACTTTCATCTAGAATCATTCGTCGGAAGGAGAAGAGATCATTCAGCCTGAAACACTCAAAATTGAGCCTATCAACGCCGGAAAGGGCATCCATCCATGGAAAAAGGATTTGGGAGCTAATGGGGGCCATTTGAAAGAGGAGAGAGTGAAAGAAGTTGGTGTTTTGCAGATTTTTTGAAGAAAAGAGGGTATAAATAGAATTAGATCTGCCTAAAGCTAGGACGACACTCGGTAAAGTAGAACGGCACTCGACGGAGTGCCGTGCGGCAGTCCGTGAGTGCCGTTGCGGCATTCGCTGACTGCCGCTGCGGCAGTCACTAAGTGCCGCGGAGCTCTAACTGAGTGCCGTTCCAGGCTTTTCGTTGGCCAGGGTCTGTTTGTAACTCTTTCAGCCCACCTGTAAACAAAAAACTAGATAGAGAATAATAAAACGTGCGCTTCATGCAGCACGTGCAACAAATATTAAGCCATAATCACATTCATTCATTCATTCATTTTCATTTTGCAAAAAAGGAAAAGAAATCAGGGCATTCAAGATCACAATAAAGATGGGACCAAGCCATGGTCCCACATACGGTAGGCAAGAAAAAAGAAGAGTTTCAGCATAATAAAAGGACCAAGCTATGGTCACACATACGGTGAATGAGTGTAATAAAAAACAGAAATGTAAAAGCAAGTATCTATCCTACCAGCTATACTAAAGCTGCCATCCAGAAAATGTGTGTACAATCATCCAAAAAAGAAAAATACAGTGCAATCCTTTCCAAGAACACTCAAAAATAAAAAGAAAAAAGAAAAGAAAAAAAGCGGGATCAGCCTCGACCCCGGCCGCGAGTCTGACGGGTCGTGCGTCTGAGAGGCTTCTCCTTCGACTCTGTCCCATTGTCTCCACCTCGTCTGCCACTGCCGCTACCTCCGCCTCTGCCTTCACCGCTACCACCACCGCGCTCCATGCGTCGTCCAGTGCCACCATCTCCGGGAGCGTAACTGAGAGGAATGCCGAACTACTGGAGTCGCTGCTGAAGCTGCCCCACCTGCTGGGACAAGCCTCTGATCTCCTCCGCCTGAAATAAGAAAAGATAAGAATCCAAAATAGTGTCTAAATGACAAATGAAATGCTGAGAATAAAAGAATAAAAATCATACCTGGGCCCTCAACTGAGCCGCAGCAGTCGCCCGAGCTCCCTCAGCCTGAAAAGGAAAAAGAACCAGAACCAGGAATATTAGTAAAAAGGCAATCAAAGTCAAAGACGAGGTGAGTTTCTTACCATCCACTCCCGCCCAAGAACCCACTGTCGCACGCTATGGGCGTAGGTCAGGCCCTCCTCTGCGTAAGCGCGTGGGATGGCATCGTAGTGAAGAGGAATGGTGGGAGCGCCATGTGAGACTCGTAGGATTGTTGTCAAGTAAGGCTCGCCGAACGAGATGGTCGACATAGTCCAATCCTACTCAGGTAAAGTAGGAGGGCGAACCGCAGCAGGAACAGGCTGCAAACAAAGAGTAATGGAACATAAATATATAATAAAAAGGAACTCATAAAAGTTGAAGGGGTCTTGTACTCACCCGCGTCACTTCCATCAGAGGGAAGTTTGGCATCACCTTAGTGGCACGGAAGGCCACATATCCTGAAGGGGGATCCAGGAAACCATGAATGCTTGTGCCGGCACGAGCAGCCGTGAAGTCACTGCCCTGGAGCGTGTCTGTAGCCCTCATAGACTCAGGAGGAGGGTATGGCACAAAGAATCCCAGGGCCGCCAGTGACTGCCTAGTCACCCTCTCTCCCAGATACCACGCTTGACCCTCCAGCCCATCAAGCATCCGCCTCGTCGGGTCATACCCAGCCGACCTTCGGATCTCCGCGCGAACCTCAGGGAGTACCACAAGCCACGGTTGCCAGTGTACATGCTGCTCCCTCAGGTTCGTCAGGAAGTTCCTGAACGAAACAAAATCGTGGGCCCCGGTCTTTCGCCCAACTCTATCCTTCGCCCACTTCAGCCCCTGGGGCATGATGATGGCGTCAGTGCTGCGTGTCTCAGGAGACATCATGCGGAGATACTCATGAGACCAAATCTGTAATAAAGATAAAAGAAGGAGATTAGTCTCACAATTTGAATAAGTTTCTGAAAAGGCGATAAGCAATAAAGCATAAGAAAAAGGGTATACCTCCCATGCTCTCCAATAACCACCAGTGGATGTCGGCCTGTCCCGGAAAATGTCGCCCATATGCCTGTACAGGATGGCCAAACCTGCGCCGGCCCAGTCATACTCGTCCACCCGAACCAAATGCTCCAGGGACGCCACCAAAGATACATAGACCCGATCACCTCTGGTACTCAACAGAGAACACCCCAGCATATACATGAGAAACCCCGGACCATCTGCTCATCAGTAAAATCCTGCTGGCCCCTGAACGTATCCATAAACCACCGGGCGGTAACCAAAGACTCCTCCGGGACCACCCCCAGCAACGGCTCCACCTGGTCCCACTCCCGATCTGTCAAATATCGCAGGGGGCTCTCCGTCGAAGGATATCCCTGTAATCATCGAGAAGTCCAAAGGGGTCATCGTCATCTCCCCGAAGTCAAAATGGAATGTACTAGTGGTGTCCCACCACCTCTCCGCCAAGGCATGGATCTGTCTCAAATTGTTGGAGCTCTTCGTCAAAAGTTTGACGAAGTCTCCAAATCCGGCCGCATCCACTAGAGCTCTCACAGTCTCGCTCAGCTGCGTGTACCACTCGTACCCATGGGCAAGGCTGTCGTGCCACTTCAGTACCTTGGGCTGCAGCTGCAAGAAAGAATCACAAGTTCTAATGTCAGTAATTGGATAAGAGAAGAAAAAAAAATAAAACAGATGATGTTCTAGAGAGAGAGAAGTTTTCAAAGTATATACATATAAAGTTGTGAAAGTCCAAAGCAAATTCGGGTTCAAAGGAGGCATTAGTTTCAGTACGGGTTCACAAGTATCCAAATTAAGTTAGAATAATAAAATCCGCAAGAATAATGAATACAAGGAAAAGCGTCGCGCTCGTGAAATCTGAAAAATAAATAAAATAAAAGGGGTGGAAAGGAAAATTCGATTCTTTATTTTTGAAATCTCGATTAAACAAACTTTCAGCAGGAAAGTCGAAAGAGAAAAAAATAAATATATGGATAGGAAGATTCAAGCATAGCATTCGTTTTACGAGGTTTTGAAGTTCATAAGAAATAAAAATGAATAATAAATTCCTTAAAGAGAGGCATGGAGTAAAGCGTTCAAGGACGCTCGAGGGCGCCACGAACATGACTTTCGGAACGGGGTATCTAAAAGTTGTGACAATCCTACGTTACATTCACACAGAAAAGGAAGTGCGAGAAAGAAATACGAGAAATAAATAAGAGGGGAGCATTTACCTCGCGCTTAAACGCGCGGGCGGATAAATGCTCATCAGGGTCCCGCAGTAAGAGCATGGCATCTGGATGATGGGTGGCCGTGTACTTGGCCTTCTTCCTCCTCCCTGAGCCGCTCGCCATAATTTGTCAAAGAAAAGAGAGATCCACACGTTAAAATTCATGAAAAATTAAGAAAACTAGTGAAAAAAGAGTTTAACCAAAGTTTTGATTGATTAGAACTAACCTGAATAAGTCCTGGTTAGATCAATACAAGCAGAAGAGAAGTGAAAACAAATTTTCTCCAGAGGAATTTCGGATTATAGAGAGATGAGAGAATGGATGAAATGAATTGAACCTCTCGGTTTTAGCCACTGCCGCTCAAACGCGGCACTTGGTTTTCTGTGCGCGATAGTTGACGGACTGTCGCGCGGCACTCACTGACTGCCGCAACGGCATTTCGCGAGTGCCGCACGGCAGTCACGGACTGCCGCGAAAATCCACGTGTGCCGCAGTTAAGTCGGTTCAAAGATGCTTCACTTCCCCCCAAAATTTCAAATCAAGTCTCGAAAATTGAATTTGAGGCCCGCGAAATTTGCTCTCATTACGCATTTTGCCCTTGGGGTCGTTTTTAGGTTCAAATTGACTACAAATTTCAAAATTTCGGACTAAATATGAGCCTGTGGGTTCCCAACTTCTAAAAATTGAAGAAAATTTTGAGCCCGTGGGCTCCCAACTTTTGAAATTGAAGCCTTATTTTGAGAATATAACGGATTTATATTCTCGATTCTCGCAACAGATTTGTGTTTACCCTCATTTTGAGAATATAACGGATTTAAATTCTCGGTTCTCGCAACAGATTTGCGTTTACCCTTATTTTGAGAATATAACGGATTTATATTCTCAGTTCTCGCAACAGATTTGCGTTACCCTCGTTTTAAGAATACAACAGATTTATATTCTCGGTTCTCGCAACAGATTTGGGTTTACCCTTGTTTTGAGAATATAACGGATTTATATTCTCGGTTCTTGCAATAGATTTGCGTTTACCCTCGTTTTGAGAATGTAACGGATTTATATTTTCAGTTCTCGCAACAGATTTGCGTTTACCCTCGTTTTGAGAATATAACGGATTAATATTCTCGGTTCTCGCAACAGATTTGTGTTTACCCTTGTTTTGAAAATATAACGGATTTATATTCTCGGTTCTCGCAACAGATTTACGTTTACCCTGGTCTAGAGAATGTAACAGGTTTAAATTTTTGGTTCTCGCAACAGATTTGCGTCTACCCTCATTTTGAGAATGTAACGAATTCATATTCTCGGTTCTCGCAACAGATTTGCGTCTACCCTCGTTTTGAGAATGTGACGGATTTATATTCTCGGTTCTCGCAATAGATTTGCGTCTACCCTCGTTTTGAGAATATAACGGATTTATATTCTCGATCGAAAGTATCTCCTTGACCCCCGTAACGGATTTTGCATCGGTCAAGAATTAGGTGATCTTCCCTGACTAGACGCGTCACGTAAAGTGCATTGTACACAAGGAAGACGTAATAAATATGGCACCTATATGATCAGGTCAATTCAGAAAAACACCATCACATGGCACTTGCATCACGACAGAATAGGTGCATTCATCCGTATGACTACTTGCGTTTGTGTTCAACCACGTACCCGAACTACGCTTTGGTCTGATTCCTGATGGGATACGTAGGCAACTCATCATGGAGCACGACCAATTAGAATTTCGCCGCACGCCCGTTTTTGCAACGCATTTTGTTTTTTTTTACCTAAATTCGACGGTCTGGTCAAGGGCTTGTCTTCACACAGGCTTTGACATTCACTTATGGGCCGCGTTGCCCCACAAGCTCTGTCAAAGAGGGGCAAACTATAGACATCCCAATTTTGACCGGACGTCGAATTTAGGAGAGTGTCACCTCCGTATCTGATGATGACAAGGACCGAGAGATTCGAAGTGTTCCAAGCTCTTCAGAAAGTTCCCCAAACGCGATAAAATTTCACAGAAAGAAGAAAATACCAGGTATTTAGGAAAATTCAGGTGTAAAACACAATTTTTGGAAAAGATCTTCAAAAATAAATTGCTTTTAGAAAAAGGAAGACCTAAAAGAGGGAAGCCCAACAAAAACGGCACACGACAGCCCTCAGCGGCACTCAGCGAGAGCCGTACGGCAGTCAGCGAATGCCGAACGGCTTTCAGTGAGTGCCGGTCCGGCATTTTCCAAGTGCCGCCGACATTTTCTGACTGTCGTTTGCTTTGAAAGTCCGTATTTTGCAGTACAATACGTATATGTATGCGGATAAAAACAAAAAACTGATAACGTAAGACTGACAAAAGTGCGGCAGCCAAATAAATCTTAACGGCACTTGCTGAGAGCCGCGCGGCAGTCATGGAGTGCCGCCGCGAAACTTACTGACTGCCGCAAATGATTTTTGACTGCCGCCCTGGGCAACAGTCTGTCTAATTTCAGAAAGTACATATTGTACTACCAAATGAGACATTTACACTTGGCTTTTTACCCGAATTCACTAAAAATACTTGATATTTTTTGCCTATAAATGAGGGAGGATCTTCCTTGGAAGGGGGATAACAAGAGAAGAACTACCATTACACCAACATTCTTGAGAGAAAGAAAGAGAGAATTTAGAGAACTAGGAAGAAGAGCTTGGAATATCTTCAAAGGAGAGAAACTTTGAGGATAATTTGGAGGTGAACCTCTAATCATAAGTTGTTTATTTGCATTCTTCCTTTTAAATCCTTAAACTATTTTGTTTTCTTGGCTTAATTTCTTTTGTTAATTATACTTTCTTCTTGAGACTCTTAGAGATCCTCAATATCTGTTTTGAAATCTCTTGAACATGATCTTTTGAATCTCATGAAAGCTTGTGCTTCACATGAGAGTCAAAGCTTGATCATCACTTCACTTTAATAAGCAAATAAGTGGTTCCAAGTCCATCCTCATGACTTGAGTCCTCTAGCTTGATGTTTCATGGAATCCCTTCTATATTCCTTTGAGACTCATGAGTATTAGTCATACCTTTAGCCTCCAATGACCATCAAATGGTAGGAAAAATGGCTTAGCTTAAGTCCAACTTCATGGTTCAATGGTTGGGGGTTAATAAATGAAAGTTAAACTTGATAAATGAAAACAGTGAGTTCACAAACTGTTTTTGATCAAGGATTTTTAGTTCAAAATCTAACCGTTGGAATCAAGTGAAACCAATGGGAGGACGTCAATAACTCATAGTTCTACTGCTGTAATTTTTATTTTAAAGAGATTTCATGTTTAAAATGGTTTGGTCATGATTTTTAAGGAGTAATAATAATCTGTCCGGAATTTCAGCATAGCAACACTCTTTTGAAATAAGTAAATCGGGATTTTAATAAAGTGTTCGTGATCCAAAATTATTTTTTCTAAGTAGATTAATGTGTTAGGGAGTCACCCTAAAAAGAACAAAGCATTTCTAATCCTTTTGCTATTTTTAGAAAATCGTACAAGAATTCTGGATAGAGATTTGCAGATTCCTGAGTGATGTCCAGTATTTTCTAAATTTCCGGAGATCTAACCGTTCAAACTTTGATTTTCTTTTTGGGTTATAAACTAGACTCATAGAGGCATATCATATCCAAAAATCATCAAGATCCAACCGTTGGAAATGTGGTTTTTTCTATTTTTTAAGATCTGGTCTGCTCTCTGCAATTCACAAAAACTATTACCATTTTTTTGCCTAAACTTATTTGTTTAAACTCAAATGATCTCCTAATATCTAGGGATCCAAATCATGCTTTTGAATAATGATGATTTAGCTTAAATCCAAGGGCTAAGTGATCTAAATTAGTGAATAAATCCGTGTTTCACCCTTGCTCATATTCATTCATTCATGTACCTTAATGATCATGATTATAATTAGCTATTGGATAAAATTGGACTTCATGTTTGCTAGATTTAAGCTAGAAATTTGGGATTGTTATATCTAATTTTATATCTTGTACACCATGCGGACTAACCTTTTGTTTTGTAGCGCTGTCGAGGTATGACTTCTTGAGCTCTTCTTAGTTTATTTTAACTTCTTTAATTTTTATTTGATTTTCGACCTCATGCGCGACACCTTAAAATTAGGTTTTTGCCTTATGTGTATATGTGATTAGAGACTCTCTTTAGGATTTTTCTTTTATTTGTGTGCATTGCACGTTTAATATCGTCGATGAATCCCGGGTAAGTTCTCTTGTTCTTCCCTATTGCATATCATATTGCTTGCTATTCGAAACATGTGATTTTTTGAATGATATTTCATCACTTGCAATCTTACACCCTTTTAGATATGCTTTTGTAATGTATATTTATACATATGTATTAATTGAGGGCACATTTAAATTATTAATTCGATTAAAAAGAAGTTGAGTAGAGGCCTATCGCAAGATAGGATGAGAAGGGGTGTTTTAGTCCGATGGGCTCCTTCCCTTCTCATTCCATAATCCCCGGACCTAGTTTCTTTGGTTTCGCAAAAGATCAGTTTCCTTTTTGAAATGGTTTCTTAATTTTTCCTTTTAAAACATTAAGTGGTGACTCATTTGTTTTTGAATTTGAAATTTAGAAGAGATTTAAAAAAAAAGAAAAGCTGTGGGTAAGAAAAATACGGTATCCACAACCACTCTATAAGAAATCATCTTTTATTTCATCTTTAGGTCTCAATCTAGAACTTTCTGTCCTCAACTTCTGTTCTTTGGGATACGACCCAGTCTTATTAGTTATAACTCGACGCGACCGTATATACTTGGACGTACTCTTAAGATAACACACATTACCAGTCGTGTCAAGTTTTTGGCGCTGTTGTTGGGGACGATAACAAAGGCCAGAATTTCTATATTGATCCGATCCTTCCCTACCTCATTTCTTTCTTTCTTTTTCCTTGATACTCTGTAGAACACAAACTGTGAAGTTTATGCTCTTCTATGTCCTTTGACTCCCCCGAAGCCTTCATCACAAATCTGGTTGAAGAATTTGACAATAATGCCGCTAATCCCATTTCTACTCCTTCAACTTTCGATTCAATGGATGACACAGAGAGTCAACAAGGAGAGAATAGGGCTAACCTCATGAGGATAAGCACGAACATGGACCTCAGGCATGCCCAAAGCTGTGGCAACTGTGGCTGGACTGAAAAAAAATTCCTGTCTACGGAAGAAAGCTCGGTAGGTGAATGGTGCAATGGGGTCCTGGATCATTGTGGCGCATGCCTCACGAATCCATAAGATAACAACCCTTTTAGCTTGGGTCAGCATGTCGAACCAGTGAGGCATTACTTGGATGCGAGCCAAGAACCATAGAGATTCAAGCCAGACAGTTTCCAACAGATGTTCGATCACGACCTTCCGTGTTTGAAAATAACACGTGCACCACTGCCGATCAAGGGTGTTTCGAAAACCATGAGTTGGGACCGGGTTGGGTATGAGGATTTCTGGAAGTTTTTCCTTGTGGTAGCCTATGACTGGATTCATGATTAGCTAGAAGGAAGAAAGACAGTAGGAACTAAGAAAATAGCAACTGAAACAAAAAAAAACTGTATCTGTAATCGTTTGATCGATTGGACTTTTTCAATTGATTGAAACTGGGTCATGTTCAAGCGCTCGAATCCAGTTCGATAGATCAAAAATAGACTTTTTTTTTTGCAAACTGACGGAAAAAGTGCAGAAACAACAAGAAAACAATAAAATACACTATACCAGTAGCTTATATGATCTTAAGACCATTGGGGGTTACCCCCTTTTGTTATCTAAGAGCCTAAGCAAAGGGGGTTCATGGAAACCTTACCTTGGTAAATGTGCAAGGGAGAGGGCGTGACGATGAAGTTGGGGATGGCAATGTGTGGAAATGAACGTAAGGGATGATGGTTTGATGAGGATGAGTCCAAATTGCTTGGATGCTCCCTCTTTCTTGAGGGGTATAGTCTACCCGAGACTCACCATCTCGAGCGGTTCAGTCACGACAAGATCAATAGGTCGGGAAGATCACACTGGCATGGTCCGTATAAGCGCAGACCAACTGGGCCCACAACACATGCCCCCGAATATTCCAGGGAGTTTCCAACTCAAGATAGAAGACTTATGGAAAGTGGACATTGTTTCCTAATCCAATTAGGAAACCACCATAATTAATGCCAACAAGCTCAATTGGATTATATTTCCTTATCCATGTATGAGTAGATCTCTGGCATCTATAAAAGAGACCACTCACCCCCCTTCAAGGGGACCGACTTTTCAGTCTCTACAACACCTCTATAGCAGTCACCAACGTGCCCAGCCGACCTACGATAGCTCAAAACTATTGTTGGTTCACCACAGGTCTCCGACTTTTTACAGTACAGTGAACGTGCTCAGACACACACGTGAACGTAGGTTTCTTCATTAATAGGGCCGAACGACACACAAAAAACCAGTCTCTCACTCTCTCTCCCCTTAAATTGCTTTAATTTACTTTAACCAAATTTTGGCATCATCAGCTTGGCGCCGTCTGTGGGAACGACAAGTTCCTCATCAACAGATCTCTTGGCTGATAGCCATGCCTCCAAAGAAGGTTGAGAAGACTGCACAGCAGGCCAATCGGGGTTTCCACCGACCTTGGCACTGACTACGGTAGTCATGACATCTGAGTAGATCACTGTGACCCTCGCACAACTCTTGGAAGGCCAACGTCAAATCCAGCAACAGATCGAAGCCCTGCTGGCCTAGCAAAGTAGTCCTCCAATGGCCGTGAAACGACCCAGGAACATTGCGTACGGTCGGGAACCAATCTTAACCAGACAATATACCCGAGCCGACCCATACCGTGTTGAGGATGCGAGACATCAACAGTAGGTGTGCTGCCTGAGAGGGAAGGCAGGAGCATATGGCCCGAGAATCAGTCTCGGGTCACTCGGTTAAGAGCCGAGGTGTCCCTAGGCCCACGATGAACTAGAGTCATAGCCAAGTTCGATCCTAGGGGACAACACATCACCATGAGAAGGAAGCCTCCTCCACTAACCCGACCTGCAGCCCAGATACCGGTCGGGAAGGTGTGGTGGCACGTATCAAGGACTTGCAAAAACAGATTGATGGAGTGGCCAAAATGCTAGGCCAGAACCTTACTCAGAATCACGCCAATACTGAGACAGAGTCACCATTCTCTAGCCTGATCATGAGGTTTGCCATCTCGCGCAAATTTAAGTAGCCTCGCCTAGATCCCTATAACGGCTCAGGAAGCCCGGTCGACCACATCCGGACCTACAAGGCTCAGATGGCCCTAGCCACCAACTCTGATGAACTACATTGCCTGGCCTTTCCCAGCACTTTGAAAGGCCCAACCATGCAATGGTTCTACTCCTTAAAGCCCCGATCGGTCTGCAGTTTCAAGTAACTCAGCAAGCAGTTCATCAACTAGTTCATTGGTATGCAGGAACGGCCAAAGCTTGACATGCAGCTACTGATAGTCAGACAAAGGGATTTTGAGACCCTCAAGGAATTCACCGACGGGTTTAATCAAGAGAAGCTCGAAATCTATGATCTTGATGAAACTGTCGCTATTATAGCCTTTTGCTCGGGAGTTCAACACACCAAGTCCGCCGTGTCGTTTCACAAAAACCGACCAGAAAACTTAGTTGAACTCACTGAGAGGGTTGGAGAATACATTGTCACTAAAGAATTTTTAAATACCAAAGACCCTGGGCACATAAGCAACGAGTCTTCCAAAAGTAAACGAAAGCGAGATCAGCCCAGGAGTTCTGACAGTTCTTCAAGTTTACAGCAGTTAGGGTCCGACAGTCTTAACCCGACCTCCAGCTCACAGCAGGCAGGGTCCGGCAGTCCCGACCCGACCTCTAGTTCACAGCGGTCTGAGTCCAGCAGCCCCGACCCGACCTCTAGTTCGCAGCAGTCAGGATCCAGTGATCCCAACCTTGAATTCAGCTTAGAGTAATCGAGAGACCAGTGATCCCGACCTGACCACCTGTCTCTAACAGTCTCGACCAATCCAACTATAGTGGTACTTCCCCGATCATCAGATGAGGCTCCGCACACTATCAGAGAGCTGTTAAAAAGACCTTGAGCTCTGAACCCAAGCATAAAAGACTTCAGGCTCCGAACCTAGGCACAAAAGACCTCGGGCTCCGAACCCAGGCACTAAAAAGACCTTGGGCTCCAAACCCAGGCACTAAAATGACCTCGGGCTCCGAACCTAGGCACAAAAGACCTCGGGCTCCGAACCCAGGCACTAAAGACTTCGGGATCGCACCCGAGGCAAAAGACCTCAGGATCACGCCCAAGGCATCAGCTTCGCTTAGGTTAAACCTATGATGGGGGCATATCCTCCTAGGTGGCTGATGATGGCAAGCTTCAAAAGACCCTGCAACCACCATGTTCCAGGTCGGTTACCTATAGTCCTAGCCTCCATAAGACCCTCATCTTAGTGAAAGCTTAGGGGGCAGAAAGGCACGATGGACTAAACAGGCAATCACACCGAGTACTTACAGGCCTTGCGATAACTAAGTCCAACTCTTAGACAACCTGGGCGCCTACAGTATTCAGAGGCAATAACTCCACTTAGGTCCACACTGACAATAGAGGTGACTAAAATCTCTTAGGTTGGCCGACGATAGAGGACTAAAAAGACCCTAAAGCAACGTGATTTAGCTCGGCTCCACCAACAGGTCAAACTCTTCTCCTAATGGTCTTGACGAAGGCTGGCCGGGCAGAAGATAACCATCCTAGGGAATTAACATAAAAAGACCCTAAAGCAATACGCTTTAGGTCGGCTTTTCTAACATGGTCAAATTCTTTTACCCCCAACCTTGACGAAGGTTTACGGGTAGAAGATAACAATCCTGGGAGCTTAACTTAAACAAAAGACTCCAAATTAGGCTGAGTCTCAACTCCCGGCCAATTCCCGAGCACTTAAAGACTCTGAGCTAGGCTAAGTCTCAACTCTTAGCCAGTTCTCGAGCACTCATAAAACTCAGAAGCTCCAAGACAGCTTCCCTGAGTACTCAGACAGTGGCAAGAGGCACCAAACAGATTTCTAAACTTGCCCCGATATGGCATCAAGCCAACCTTGGAAATGGGGGACAGCTGATACACCCAAAATTGGCTCTATCCTATGACCGAGTGGTTCAAATCAACAGCCAGTCCATATCCCGGTCAAATCGTGCACAACTCCCCGGACAAGCATCAGCCCGAGCGGTATAGTCTACCCGAGACTCACCATCCCGAGCGGTTCAGTCACGACCAGATCAACAGGTCGGGAAGACCACACTAGCATGACTCGTACAGGCGCAGGCCAACTGGGCTCACAACACATGCCCAAGAATATTCCAGGCAGTTTCCTACGTAGGTTCCTTCATTAAAAGGCCGAACCACATACAAAATACCAGTCTCTCACAGTCTAAGTACAGTAAAAATGTACTACCTTTATAGTTTAAAGAAAAAGTGTCAATATCTATATAGTATAATAATGATAGTAAATTTTACTACAATTAGTAGTACCTTTATAATTTAATTAAAAGGCAGTTACAAAGTTTGAAGTGCATAAATACTCTAAATTACTTTGCAAAAAAGACCATAACTTTGTCCGTTATTTGGCTGTCTTGGACTTTTTTTATTGTTATTTTCTTGAGCTATTTTTGTATGCAGATATTTTACTTTTCTTTAAACTATAAAGGTAGTAAATTTTCACTGCATTTAGACTGTAATCATTGTCATACTTGCTGTCTTTATTTGCTAACATTGATGTAATGGTAATTCATTTAACTACCTTTTACCACCTGTGACCTTTTCTTTTTTCTCAGTGACACTTGGGTCCAAACAAAACCTTAGGGTTATGAAGTTGTATGATGATAACACAAAAGAATTAGAAACGAAATGGTTAATTACATTTTACACCTTCGTAAGTGGCTTGTGTAAATTTTGTTCCATCACTTTCAATTGTGTCATTTTAACCCTTTAACATGTGTCTGAACGATATAGAGTCCTTGATCTATCACATTAAAGTCTATACAATGTTTTCGCGTTGCAAGTATCAGTTCAAAAGTTCTGGAAAGTAGAAAGAAGGGATTAAAATATCAATTGGATCGCAAAGAGATAACATCTTGAAAGTGAAGTACGTGGTCGAACTTGGAATCCCAAGTTGGAACTTTTCCAGGATATTTGAATTAAAACTAATACACATGTTCGTCTCTATTCCAGGTTGGTATTCCTTTTTTTTTTAAAATGGAAATAGTTATACTGACTTCTCCTAAGTGAGTGACAAGCGGGGGTATTTGTAAAATACAACCGCACTAAAAGAAAAAAATGCGTTGATTTAGTTCACAACTCCATGTCATATCTACACTTTGTGTTACAATGCCAGTTTTTATACAATATGACTAATCTTTGATAAGTTGTGCTGTTTTAAGCTGTTATTCGTGCATATTACTATTTAGCTGGGTGGAGGAATCAATAACAGGATAAAAGGAAAGCTAGATTATAAGAAAAGCAATTCAAAGATGAAAAGTGAAGTTCGAGCGATCGAAGACCCTTCAAGCGATCAAGTTTTCGATCGATCGAAGGTTGTTCAAGCGCTTGAAGATTCCAGAAGTTCAATCGATCGAGTGATTTTTGATCGATCGATCGAACATGACTTTTATCAGAACTTACGCGTGCACAACAGAGATGGAGTTTTTAACCCTAGCTCTAGGTTTTAGTATAAATATTCATTTTGTCTACGTCCATAATGCCCACCTTACTTTTCATCAGTTTACATAAAGAGAGGAGTGTTTGTTCTTGATTTTTGTAGGTTTAAAGCTTGCATATTACTTTTGGGATTGATTTCTACGGTTTAATATAAGTTTCTCCATTCTAGGTTTTATAATCATAATTAATTTACATCGTACTTGCTTTATATCATAGTTTAATCTGTTAGAAACGTTAGTTGTAGTAGTAGTAGTCTTAAACCACTTAGTTTTATAGATTTCATGTTTAAATCACAACCAAACATGACCTTAATGAATTTTCACGTTAAAAACGAATCTGTGCCACTTCAGACCATGTCTGAGTAGTCCCAGGGTTGGGAGATTACGATGAAATAGTGATCTTCAGTCTCTGCCATGCAGCAGGAAAAAATACCTATGTTCAATCGATCGAAGTTAGTTCGATCAATCGGGCCAGCGATAGAGTCAAGTGATCGAAGACATGTCGATTGATTGAGAGATGACGATGTTCGATTGATCAAAAGCACGTCGATCGATCAAACTCTCTGATTCTTAAGAATATCCTATACAGTATTCCTAGACTTTCTGGTTTAGAGATTTGTTATCAAACTATCCCCAAATGATCAGTTTGTCAAATCAGTCTCTAAACTTAAAGCCTCAAGGCATTTTTCTTCAATATCTTTTGCAAACCACCTTCATTGCTAACACCACTGTAGGTGCAAGTCTTAACTATTATTTTAAACCGCTTTCATGTGTTTCAAATTAACTGTGATGATATAGCCCCGGTCATGGAAGGGCTATTGATTCTTTATTTTTAGAGAAATACGTAATACTGTAGAAGATGTACTCCATTGAGTTTCAAAGCAACTGCATGGTAGATGGCTAAGTCGCTGTGGATTCGTGTGATCCCAACATTCCCCCTTTATTAAGAAAGATCGTTTTTAAAATATCACTTTAGTTAATTAGTTAATCATTAGTTTAAGTTAGTTGCTTACATTTAATAGTGATAATTGTGGAACTTAGTGTTCTGCACTCTTTCTTGCATATTGAATTTTGTTTTCTTTTTTTTTGAGTTAATCTGGGTCTTTAGTTTTCAACCTTCCCTGTGGGATCGACTTGGTCTTAACCAGATTACTACTTGCACGTCTACCTATACTTGGGTATAGCACACAAGCGCACACAAATAATTTTCGTGTCAGTGAGGTTGAGGTAAAATCAATATACAGGGTGCCCTAGTGGTAGGAAAATCACATGGACTAGTATTGTGTTTTATAAGTTGAGTAACAGTTTCCCCACGTTAGTCAACTATCAATTGATTATTATTATTATTGTATTTTTTGTTCAAATTTTTGTTAATCAAAATTTTACATAATGTTTTTTTTTTTTAATATGGACAGGAAGGTATGTATTTTATTCCAATGGTAAATTGTTATTTAGTATGTATTGATTTTTTAAAATAATAAATTTGATTTATGGGTATTTGATAATTTTGTACGCATCATTAATTTTGTTAACATTCTATTTCTGACAACGGAGGTTACTGTAATTTGTGAAAGCAAAAGCTTTGCTTTTTGTTAATTGCATGAGAAGCATCTTTATGAATTCCATATATCTTTGAAAATGATTATTGCATAAGATATAGAGTAGATATTATAAAGGGCCATTGGGGCATAGTTTCCAACAATGAATACTTTTGGGCATAGCATTAGTCCACATGATTTGGGCAAGGCCCCCTTGGTAAGCATTTTTATTTCTAGCTGATATTTCCCTCTAAAACCACATCCACCTTCAATTTTGCTTCCAACCCCAAAATTTAAATTTTGATTCTCCTCCTCTTTTTCCCTAACTTTACCAAACCCTGACACACAACCAAACAACACATGATCTTTTTTTGTGGGACTGGTTTACAAAATTACAAAATTTTGGGACTAGGTTACAAAATTTTGAGATAATATTATAACACATCCGGACCAAAATACAACATACTGGGACCTCTTTACAATTATTTGGTAGCACTTTACAACATGTTGGGACCTGATTACAAGATTTTAGGACCTTTAGTACAAAAAGCTCTGAACATAGGCAAACTTTGGGTCCGATGTTAAAATCATATCGATTGAAGTAAACTACGCACAGTCACTCTTGTTACGAAGACTCGAAAACTTTACGGATCATGTATATTTTCGGAACATAAATCTGGCATGTTTCTCTAAGAAAACCCATATTAAGTGGAAAAAATTAGCATTGTTGGATTAAATTACAAAATTTGGAGACCTCATTATAACACATTAGGATCAAATACAACATATGGGAACCACTTACAACCATTTGGAACCCTTTACAACCTGTAGGGACATATTACAAAGTGTTGGGTCCCTATAAGTATAGCATTTGTGACCACTACTCATTACAACATTTTAGGACCCAAAATTGTGATATGTTATAGAAGGTTACTAATAGGTTAACTTTTGCATCAAAAGAAGTACCACTTTGCATGAGACACTCTAATAGCCACACAATTGGCATCTTTTGATCAAAAAATTGTCAAACTTTGGAATGTATCATACATTTTAATGTACATAAAACCACTAGGATGTATTGTAGAATTTTCCTTAAATGAATATTTAGTTGCCACATACTTGCTGTCTTTATTTGCTATCATTGATGTAATGGTGTGACCTTTTCTATTTTTCTCAGTGATACTTGGGATCAAACAAAACCTTAGGGTTATGAAGTTGTTTGATGACAACACAAAAGAATTAAAAATGAAATGGTTAATCACATTTTACACCTTCGTAAGCGGCTTGTGTAAATTTTGTTCCTTCACTTTCAATTGTGTCCATTTAACCCTTTAACATGGGTCTGAACCATAGAGAGTCCTTGATATGTCACATCAAAGTTTGTGCAATGTTTTTCTCAATGCATGTATATGTTCAAAAATTCTGAAAAATTGAAACAAGAGATATTAAAATATCAATTGGATAGCAAAGAGATAGCATCTTGAAAATGAAGTACGTGGTTGAACTTGGAATCCCAGGTTGGCTCTATTCCAGGATATTTGAATTAAACTTAATACACATGTTGGTCGCTATTCCATTTTGGTATTTTTAAATTTTTTTTATTTAAAGGAAATAGTTACATTGACTTCTCCCAAGTGAGGTTGTGGTAAAATCAATATACTGGGAGCCCTTGTGATAGGAAAATTAGATGGACCTCTTCTGTGTTTTATAAGTTGAGTAAAGTTTCCACACGTCAGTCAACTATCAATTGACCATTATAATTGTATTTTTTGTTAATCAAAATTTTACTGTCACGCCCCGAAAAAAACCGAAGCGCGAGGAAAGAGAAAAGATAGAGAAATAGGGAGAAGAGAATTAAAATCCTTACACAAAATGCGGAAGCGACTTTGGAAACCCACGGGGATTCCTACAAGGATGACTCACTAATACGTAAATCCAAAATGGACTTACATGTTAATGAGTCCAACAAAGATAGAAGCACTAGGAAATTTAATTAAGAGACTATCCGGACATGTACTAGTTTCAAGGAGAGAAAGAAAAATACAATGACTTTGAAGAAGGGCATTTTTTTGATAGTTGCTGAATTTTAAAATACCTCTATGTGGTTATATCTTTAAATATTTCACATTTTGTTTGCGTAGGTTCATGTAAAATTTAATTCTGCACAACTTTCGTCTAATGACATTTTTACCAATTCCTCACCGTTTGGGCAGAAAACCGAAATAACAGTAGCAGTTTTTCCTTTTGACAGCAACTTGACAGCATTTTGAAACATTACCAACTATGCCAAATTTTCAAGTTTAAACATTGGTACAAGACTAAATAAGTCCGAAACAACATACGACACGTGTCTAGACCAAACGGAACTTCATGTACTCGAAATTTAATAAAAACGAGGAGTAAAAGAGATGAAGAGAGGAAGAATGGGAGAGGGAGAGATTGGGGGAGAGAGATTTTAAAACATTTCCTTTAAAAACAAAAGGGACAAATCCGGCAAGGATTTCATACAAATACAATGAGTCCGGTAGGGACAAAACCAAACATAAACGAATCCGGCAAGGATTCCATACAATTACAATAAGTCCGGCAAGGACAAAACCAAACATAAACGAATCCGGCAATGATTCAAATCAACACACATACATAAAACTTTAAAAGAGATTCTACGGTCTCGGAAACATAATTTACATAACATAGTTAAGTTTAACAAGTAGGAAAAACAAGGACTAACATTTGTCCATCAAAGTTACATCAAGGCTTCCCTAACGACAAAAATACGAAAGTCCAAATTCAAGAAGGCTAGTACAAACCATTTTCATTTTATAGTCCTAATCTATTACAAACTTCCCAAAAAGGCTAAAGTTCACATGAGAACTATCCATTTACATAGTTGAGCACGGGTCTTTAAAATAGAACAAAAGATGTCAAGACCCACGCGTCGGGTCACATGTGCCCTTTACCCTTATCAAGTTCACCTGAAATTTGTTTTGTCGTTTTTATGAGAATGACGGCTCGTAGAAAATATTGTAACAACTCTATATGCTATCCATGACTAAAATGAAGTGAGATGCAATGGGTCGCCACCACGGCTACAATGAAATGATTAAAACCGCAAGGCTATGCGTGATATGCGCACACCTCTCTCATTACCGGACTATTAGCCACCCACGCATGGAGTGTAGCATGCCAACTTCCGAGAGCCAACCAAATATAGCTGGAGTTTGAATGTTTCTAAGGGTCATTCTCCCTGTCTCACATCACAACCCACGTCCGGATTTCTTAAATAAAAATTCCCTCGCATGGGGTTTTTCTCTTTTCAAAACAAAACATTTATGTCGTGTTCATGTAATGCTTGCCGATTAGGTTTCAATGCATATGATGTTGATAATGACTTTAAGAATGATTCACTACAATATATTAATAATAATTCTAGTCCATTAGACATGATATCAAGAACTTGAAAGAATGTAATTAAATTCCATAATTTAACATTCCTAACGAGAATTTCTAAACTAACGTCCTAGCATGTGTTTACACATAAAGGGAGCATCCTAAGCATATCTAGCACCACATAATCAAGTTTGGTAAAATCCATACATGTAATTTACAATTTGACATATATTTCTTAATTTACAACTTTGGGGAAGAACTAATGCATGGGTCCAATTTATTATCCTAACATTCCTCTAATTACATTTAGCACCCCAAAATCACAACTAAAGCATATAAATCACATTAAGGTGTAATAATTCAAACATTACAACTTTGGGGAATTCTAATGCATGTGTCCAATTTACTATTCTAACATTTCTCTAATTATATTTAGCACCCCAAAATCACAATTAAAGCATATAATTTACATTTAGGCATAATAATTTCAACATTTCAACTTTGGGGAAAAATCCTAATACATGTGTCTAAGTCCTCTATTAATACATATAAATGAACTCAAATCAATTTAGACAAGTACAACATATGAAATTGAAACAATGTATATCTACCTTAGTGGAGATTTTCCAAAATAAATGGAAATGCCCAAAAATTTGAGAAAGAATCAAAGGACTCCAAATGGCTTCAAGAAAGTGAAAAGAGATGTCCTTGAGAGCTCAAGAACTTAATGCATGTAGTACTCCATCAATGGACCTCCATGGATGAAGGTGAGAAGTTTGAAGGCTCTATGTAATTTGGGAAAACTATGGGAAATGACTACCAAAATGAATTTCGTGGGTATCACTAGAAAGTTCTTGAAATTCTAAGAATGTTTTGTGAAATAGCAAAACTCAAGAAAATGGCTTTTGGGGGTGTATTGGAAGGTTGAAGAAGAAGGGTTATGGAGGGCTTGTATATACCCACATTGTATATGAAGAAGAAGAAGAGAGAGAGAGAAAGAGAAGAAAATAAAATAAAAGTGAGGGGGAGAGATAGCCATGGCCGGCTCTTAAGTGGGGGGTGGGGCCCACCAATTTTTTTTTTTTGTTTGGCATTTTAAATGCCTTGTAGTGATATGTTGTGTATGTGTGTGTATGTGTGGACTATTTCTACACACCTAGTTTAAAACATTACCCACTTTAACACCAAGATTAAAATAATAATAATAATAATAATAATAAATATTATAATAAAATCAAATCAAATCAAATAAGAAAGCAAATTAATTAAATAAATAAATAATTATAGTGACCCAAGTTAAGGTAAAATTGAACACTACACCAATTTAATTAACGGTTCGCACATAAGTAATTAAAATATAATTACCCTTAATTTAAATCTCAAGTTATTACAATCTACCCCCCTTAAAAGAATTCCGTCCCGGAATTCGGAGCAAATAAGCGAAAAAGGGAGCAACGACTTGCTCAAACCTTGACTAACTAATATTATCAAATGAAAGAGACTTACTCTATTCGGAAAAAAGGTGAGGGTAACTCTTCCTAGCTTCATCCTCGTCCTCCCAAGTCGACTCGGAAATACCATGATGATTCCACTGAATTCTTACCAACGGGATATCCCTTCCTCGTAACACATAGTCTTTCTTCTCAATGATACGGATGGGTTGCTCTTCATACGACGCGTCTTCTCCAAGAGGCAACTCGGTCCAATCTATGATATGCGATGAATCGGGGTAATGTTGACGGAGTGGATCGGAGCTACACCTACGAAGCATTGAAACATGAAATACATTGTGAACACTCGAGAGTTGAGGCGGAAGAGCTAAGCGATACGCGACTTCACCAATCCTTTCAAGAATCTCAAACGGTCCCACAAACCGCGGTGCTAATTTCCCGCTTTGTCCAAAACGTTGTAATCCACGACGCGGCGAAACCTTTAGAAACACGTGATTACCAACTTCAAATTCCAAAGGCTGACGGTGACGGTCGGCAGAAGATTTTTGACGACTCTGAGCTGAAATCAACTTTTTACGAATCACTTTAATCTTTTCTGACGTCTCTCTAACCATATCGGGTCCATGAAGAATAGTTTCACCTACCTCGCCCCAACATAAAGGAGATCGACACGGGCGACCATACAACGCCTCAAACGGTGCCATCTGAATACTAGCTTGATAACTGTTGTTGTAAGCAAACTCGGCTAAAGGCAAATGATCTTCCCAATTTCCACCAAGTTCCATAATACTGGCTCTCAACATGTCTTCTAAGATTTGAATAGTACGCTCGGACTGCCCATCTGTCTGAGGATGAAATGCCGTGCTAAGAAGAAGTTGAGTACCCAAAGCTTTCTGTAAACTCTGCTAAAAGTGAGATACAAATTTTGAATCACGATCTGATACAATCGAAACTGGGATACCATAAAGTCTCACAATCTCTCGGATGTAGATCATACTAAGAGTGTCTGCGGTGTCGGTTACCTTAATTGGTTAGAAATGTGCCGATTTAGTCAAACGGTCTATAATGACCCAGATAGCATATGCTTACGCAAGGTCCTAGGAAGTGCCGAAACAAAGTCCATAGTGATATGCTCCCACTTCCACTCAGGAATAGGGAGAGGTTGTAACAAACCTGCGGGTCGCTGATGCTCAGCCTTTACTTGTTGACAAACTGGACAACTTGCGACGAACTCGACAACTGCTCTTTTCAAGCCTTTCCACCAATACTGACGACGCAAATTATGGTACATTTTCGTACCCCCCCGGATGAACGGCGAAGCGGGAATGATGAAACTCTTTCAAAACATCCTCTCGACAGGCTACGGGAACAAAGACTCAAAACCTCTATTATCATCGAAAGTCCAACCCTTTTCCAAATCTCCATTAAGCATATGGGACTTTAAGGACATGGTCTCATCATCAGATTTCTGTAACTCCAAAATTCGATTCAAAAGTGACGGTTGAACGATCAAAGTAAACAAAGTAGCTTGGTCGGGATTTTCTGTGCAATGAATCTCAAAATCATCAAGGTGTTCAAACATCCTCCACTCTTGGATAGGTAAATAGGCTAAGGTGCCACGTGGTTTACGACTAAGGGCATCGGCCACGACATTAGCCTTACCCGGATGGTATTGCAAGTCAAAGTCATAATCTCCTAAATACTCCATCCAACGGCGTTGTCTCAAGTTAAGGTCTCGTTGAGTAAAAATATATTTAAGGCTTTTGTGATCAGAAAATACCTCAAATATTTCACCATACAAGTAGTGTCTTCAACTTTTTAAAGCAAACACAACGGTGGCAAGCTCTAAATCGTGAGTAGGGTAATTTTTCGCGTGAGGTTTCAATTCTCTCGAACCATAAGCTACGACTTTACCTTCTTGCGTTAATACACAACCCGAACCTTCAAGTGAAGCATCACAATAAACGGTATAGTTCAATCTACGCTCGGGAATAACAAGGATAGGTGCCGAAGTCAAACGGTTTTTCAATTGTTGGAAAGCATTTTCACACGAATCGTCCCATATGAATTTCACTCCCTTCCTAGTAAGCTTAGTCATAGGCATAGCTAAACGAGAAAAGTTCTCACCGAAGCGACGGTAATAACCCGCTAGTCCCAAGAAACTACGGACTTCAAGTACATTCTTCGGTGACTGCCAATCTAGAACGGCCTCAATCTTAGAAGGATCAACGGATACCCCATCACCCGAAACAACATGGCCAAGAAACTTCACTTCCGGTAACCAGAATTCACACTTAGAAAACTTTGCATACAAACGGTACCCTCTCAAGACTTATAATACAATTCGGAGATGTTCCTCATGTTTTTCTCTAGAAGGTGAATAGATTAATATCTCGTCTATGAATACAATCACAAACTTATCTAAGAATGGGCTAAAGATGCGGTTCATCAAATTCATGAAAGCGGCGGGTACATTCGTTAAATCGAATGGCATAACAAGAAACTCGAAATGACCATAACGTGAATGGAAAGCTGTCTTAGGAATGTCACAGTCGCGAATTCGCAATTGATGATAACCCGACCTCAAGTCAATCTTAGAAAAGCAAGTTGAACCACGGAGTTAGTCAAAGAGATCATCAATTCTAGGAAGCGGATATTTGTTCTTTATTGTAACGTGGTTTAGCTTACGATAGTCAATACACAATCAAAATTTTTCTTCTTTGCGAAAAAGACGGGTGCTCCCCAAGGAGAAGTACTAGGACGAATGAAACCTTTGAGTTGTAAATCTTCTAACTGTGTCTTTAATTCTTTCAACTCAGTGGGTGCCATACGATACGGTGGAATTGAAATTGGTGATGTACCGGGAACTAAATCTATTGCGAATTTAATCTCACGGATAGGTGGCAAACCGGTAAGTCCTCAGGAAAAACATCGGAATACTCACTAACAATTGGAGGAAATTCAGTCAAAGTTGGCTCATCTTCATCGGAAAACAAACTAGCAAGGTAGTCATTGTGATTCTTTCTTTTACATAAACTGTGAAGTGAACGCATCGGGAAGTCTAAGTGATCACCCTCAAAATAACCAAGGTCCCCAGAAGGTAACACAAAAGTAACTCTTCTCTTGAAACAATCAATAAAAGCTCGGTAGGTGGTTAACCAGTCCATACCCAAAATTACATCAAAACTAAGCATGTCTATAATAATTAAGTCAACAATCATGCTCCTGTCAGTAAGAACAAGTTCACAACCACGACACACTCGATCTAAAGGAACTAAACCTCCAACGGGAGTATCAACTAAAAGTGTTGAAGCTAGATGGCTCACTTCTAGATCCAAGGATGATGCACAAGATGAAGATATAAGTGAACATGATGCGCCGGTATCAATAAGCACAGAAGCTCAAGAACTGAACACTAATAATGTACCTCGAATAACTGAAGCATCGGTTTTAACCGCGGAAGGTGCGGCAGTAACAAGGTTGAACATAGTAGGAGGTGGCCTTGGGGCTTGCTGTCCTCCTCCACGATGTCCCACATGATGGTACTGGCCTTTAGGAGCATTAGGCTTGAAGCTCTGAGCAGAAGGAACTGACGGTGGTGATTTAAGAGGTGGTCTATAGTTCTGCTGATAAGGTCCCGGAAAAGGTGGACGAACTTGTGGTGGTCCAACTGCTTGTGATGCTGTCTGATTAAACGGACACTCCCTTAATATGTGGTTTGGGTCACCACAACCATAACAATTCCTCAGACCGAAGTTACCCCCTCTACGGGAATGACGAGAACCACGAGACTAAGACTGATGTGATTAAGATTTTGGCAGGAATTGAGAAACCGGTTGAACCTGAATAGGTATCGGAGAAGAATATGTTGAAGGTTGAGAGTTATACTCTTGTTTCTGCTTCTTAAATTGGTGCCCACTTGATGAACCCGACTGATTACCCTTCGATGAAGCACGGATTTCCTTATCTTTCTTCAAACTCAAATACTCTTCCTCGAACACAAGTGCTTTCTGAACCACTTTACTATAAGAGTCCAATTCAAACCCAACAACTTTCGCACGAAGTCCCTGACGAAGTCCATTCTCGAAGGTCCTAGCCTTAATCTTATCGTCGGCGGTGATATCGGGTGCAAAACGAGCCAAGTCCGCAAAACGAGCCTCATAATCGGTAACAAACATCTCACCCTGACGAAGGTTCAGAAATTCGATTCTCTTGGCATTACGAGCAACTGGTGGAAAATACTTATCCAGGAATAGCTGGGTGAAAGTGTTCTAAGATATGCCCTCCAATGTTTGAGTAGTAAGGACAAGTTCCCACCAAATCTGGGCTCGACCCGCCAATTGAAATGTAGCAGCATCTATGCGGAGGTTATCTTCAATGATACCGAGATGTTCAAAGATACGAGTAATCCTCTTTAACCAAAGCTCCGCTTGAACAGGCTCCGCGTGAACAGTAGGTACTACAGGAGCCTCGCCGGCAGGAGTTATCGGTGGTGGTGGTACATCATTCCTCGCTACTTGGGAAGCTTGGGCGAAATCTCTTATGGCAGCGGCCATCTCGCGAAAGAACTGAGCTCCATCGGGAACATCTGGAGCAGGTTTAGAAATAGGAGCTGGAGCAGAAGCGGATGAGGAAGACTGGGCTCCTCGGCCTGCGGCTCCACCTCGGCCCCTAGCACGACCTCTAGCACGGACAGGAGGTCGGCCTCTAGCACGGCCTCGAACGCGCGGCGGCATGGCTAAGTCTAAAATAGTTATAATGTAATAAGGAATTAGGTCATTAGCTTCTATTATACGCCTAATTCCAGCATTTATCAAATCCAGGTTATATTATCATGACTAATGTAAGCACATAATCATGACCAATGTAAACACGTAGAACACGAAAATCTAACATGTAGTCCTGTAGTCCTGAAGGCATTCAACGTATTAGAATGCTCAATAGGCTACTCAATACTCAAAGTAAACTTTTAAGGAACCAATGGAAGTATAAATAGGAAATAGACATGTAGCAAAAATAACAAATTGTAAATAAGCCCAAATTAAACACCCATAGCCCCTAGGTATTCAAACCCGGTTAGCTTTGATACCAATCTGTCACGCCCCGAAAAAAACCAAAGCGCGAGGAAAGAGAAAAGATAGAGAAATAGGGAGAAGAGAATTAAAATCCTTACACAAAATGCGGAAGCGACTTTGGAAACCCACGGGGATTCCTACAAGGATGACTCACTAATAAGTAAATCCAAAGTGGACTTGCATGTTAATGAGTCCAACAAAGATAGAAGCACTAGGAAATTTAATTAAGAGACTATCCGGACATGTGCTAGTTTCAAGGAGAGAAAGAAAAATACAATGACTTTGAAGAAGGGCATTTTTTTTATAGTTGCTGAATTTTAAAATACATCTATGTGGTTATATCTTTAAATATTTCACATTCTGTTTGCGTAGGTCCATGTAAAATTTAATTTTGCACAACTTTCGTCTAATGGCATTTTTTCCAATTCCTCACTGTTTGGGCAGAAAACCGAAATAACAGTAGCAGTTTTTCCTTTTGACAGCAACTTGACAGCATTTTGAAACATTACCAACTATGCCAAATTTTCAAGTTTAAACATTGGTACAAGACTAAATAAGTCCTAAACAACATACGACACGTGGCTAGACCAAAAGGAACTTCATGTACTAGAAATTTTATAAAAACGAGGAATAAAAGAGATGAAGAGAGGAAGAATGGGAGAGGGAGAGATTGGGGGAGAGAGATTTTAAAACATTTCCTTTAAAAACAAAAGGGACAAATCCGGCAAGGATTTCATACAAATACAATGAGTCCGGTAGGGACAAAACTAAACATAAACGAATCCGGCAAGGATTCCATACAATTACAATAAGTCCGGCAAGGACAAAACCAAACATAAACGAATCCGGCAAGGATTCAAATCAACACACATACATAAAACTTTAAAAGAGATTCTACGGTCTCGGAATCATAATTTACACAACATAGTTAAGTTTAACAAGTAGGAAAAACAAGAACTAACATTTGTTCATAAAAGTTACATCAAGGCTTCCCAAACGACAAAAATACGGACGTCCAAATTCAAGAAGTTTTGTAATAAAACTAGTACAAACCATTTTCATTTTATAGTCCTAATCTATTACAAACTTCCCAAAAAGGCTAAAGTTCACATGAGAACTATCCATTTACATAGTTGAGCACGGGTCTTCAAAATAGAACAAAAGATGTCAAGACCCACGCGTCGGGTCACATGTGCCCTTTACCCTTATCAAGTTCACCTGAAAAATGTTTTGTCGTTTTTATGAGAACGACGGCTCGTAGAAAACATTGTAACAACTCTATATGCTATCCATGACTAAAATGAAGTGAGATGCAATGGGTCGCCACCACGGCTACAATGAAATGATTAAAGCCGCAAGGCTATGCGTGATATGTGCACACCTCTCTCATTACCGGACTATGAGCCACCCACGCATGGAGTGTAGCATACCAACTTTCGGGAGCCAACCGAATATAGATGTTCAATTACAAAATTACAATACTACTGGACGAATCCAAAGTTCTACTACAACATTTTACGATTTACCAATCATTACACAAGATTTAAGATTTTAAACAAAACATATACGAAGGTGATTCCCCGGCATTCCTCAACAACCTCACTCCTCACGCTTCTTCTTGTCTTTCTTCTTACCTGCAATGGAGTACATCTCCACTGCTCAGCTATATGCTGAGCGTACAATTCTAAATGTATGCTTATATGACAATTCATGGTTTACGCATCTAAAACACATAGAAATAGTCTCTAGGGTGAGTGGTACGCATTCATCCACCACTATTTATAAGCAAACTTTGCCGAAATTGCATTTACCTCCCCACAAGTTTCTCAAACTTCTAATTAGCTCTCGAAACTTCGCACACGTCCATTTTATAACTTTATGAGTGAAAACTATAAGTTTCAAAAGTTTTCGACTAGTTTTCGTTTGGGTCCAAAATAACGTCCGAAAACTAAGTTATGTGGAATCTCTACACCACCTACCTTTTTTATTTAACGTGTCACTCACGTTCTCACCACAGTTCTCACAATGATATATAACAATATCAGAAATATCAAAAATTATACTACACAGGTATAATTCACTATTCATAAAATACCAGATAAGTCAAATAACATTTAAATCATATAAATGTCATTTACTCGTGCCAATGCAAAAATGGACTATCATATTCTCGTGTCCTCACTGACACCTTACCGTTGACTCACAGTCAACCTCATCTCAATCCAATTATCAAATAACATTGATATACTCACAACTTTTCAATTATGTATAATAAACTCTGAAATTTTCGAACGGATGTGACAACTCTCCCCTTCAAAAAGGAAGTTTGTCCCCAAACTTAAACCATCTTCTCAAGTCACCAAGACTTCACACAAGTACTTTCGACATTTCCCACTTACACAATCCACTCACACTACTGAGAAATCACAATCTCACGAGGAAAATAAATCCTCAGGCTCTTAAGGAAAATAAATCCTCAGAGTCCCCGCCTCAATCTGATAGAAGATTCAAACAGAATCCTAGCAATGCCCTGAAGCATCTCGATAGATAAGAATGTCAATACCTGAGTGAAACTTACCCAATAGTCAACCCTGACATTAGCTCAGTTCACGACATCACAACGTCAACTCACATATCATTTCATCGTACGTGTCACATTTCTCTTCCAGAACTCAAAAGTTTCATCACAATACTCAACCCAAGGAAATAATTCATCTCTCATTTATCTATCCTGCTTTTTGACTAAAAGTCATTGACAATATGCCTTAGCTGGTGAACAATCACACACGGTTCTTCATCTCGAAGTGAACCAAAATTGAGTACTATCACACTTACATACTCTATTGAGAAGTCAACGCCTCAACCAACTTATTTCATATACCATGGATTCAATCCCTTATCCTGTCAATCGTAAAATACTTGTAGAATGACACACATTGTCAACTATCTCTCATTTCTTATCAAATTCAAATCTTCCTTTCCTAAGGAATTCATATAACGTAACATCAGTTTACATAACCATCAATTTGTCAGTAGCATGTCGTACTAGTACTCTCTCTATCTCTGAAAATTGTCATCATTCCATTTTGGTTTAACCAATCTTGTATTTATTTCTAATCATATATGCCTCGTAAGATACTATCCAGTTTCTAACTGGCAATTTCATATCATTCTACCTCTTCGAACCCACCCGATATCCCGAATGGTTAGCACACTTGCCCCTTTTATCTCTCACTTCTGTACTCGAACTTCTGTCGATTAACGTAGGATATTTCACTTTATACTTTCAATTTAAAACATTTAAGAAAGTCAAATACATTTATCATTTATGATTTAAAACAACTAATTTAAAATCTCACATAATACTTTCATCCCTTCTCGCAACATAATTGCTATTCTTAGTAACAAATTACATTGTCAACCAAAATCAACTTAGTCAATTATCCATGTATCACAGAGTTCATTGCAGCGTATCCCTGCGTTCAACACATACTTCATCACTGTCTCTATCGTTTGACTATTCACAGTTCATCTGATTCTCATATTGTACATATACCCTGAGTCAATTACCTTTCTGTTGGAGATCACAACCCCACTGTAGTCCATTCCCATCTCATATACTACCCGTCTACCATTATCTACATTCATCGGTTCACGTAGATCCCTTACCATTGCCGTAGTTATACAACTCCATACTTCTCGGTTGTTTCACTTTTATCTTTACACAAATCCAGACCAATCACACCTCCGTATACCTCAACTCATACCGAGCTCTTAATAAACTTTCACCCTAAGTACACGCTCCTCGTATAACATCTCACGACTCCATACTTTATCCCGACATTTAATGTTTCATAACTCTAGTCGACTTTGACTCAATTCCAATTCAAACTCTCTAATCCTTTGTTTGTTCTATCCTGATCTCCACTCCATTGTCCCCGAATAATCCTGTTGCTCAACGTTCATTTTATTCTTGTAACCCATCTAAAGATGGTCCGGTAATCAAATATTTCCATAAGGTACGTCTCACTGTGTTCAATACATTTCTTATTAATTCCCAGTTCTCATACTTGTCGCGACAATACACAAGGTCACTTCATTCTTACTCCGATTATTAAGTCAGCCGGTTGGTCATAACTGTTATCTTTCCAATACTTCACACGTTATGAATCTCATCAAGTTTCTTTTAAAATTTCAACCCATTCACAATCTCGGATTATTCCAATACCTATACCTGGATCAAGCTCCCGTTTGGCACGATACTCACGACAACTCCCTTAATGTCATACGCTCAAACTTATCAAATTCAGGTGCACGAAACCCCACCATCTCCTTACTTTAGCATTTCGTAATTCACCACCTATTCACGTGAAACTCAATCATTCAACCCCCATTGTTGTTCCCCATCACTAAGCATATTGTATCCTTCTACAATACTTAGCTTTCAAAACTTACTTGATACACTATCGCCAGCATTTAATACCACATCCCTCTTTTAAACAAAAGTTAGGTTTTGAAATTTTAAAATTTTCTCAGGGATGGAATCTGACATTATCAGGATCCTCCAACCTTGTTGGAATCCAGGACAACTGTGATAATATCCCCTCACATCCACCGTTGTACTCTATCAGCCTCACATTCCCACTATCATATCTGATAACATACTCAGCGTACTACCAAGTCTCCATTCTACTATTTCCGTCCTTGTTCATTTACTCATCAAAGCTTCATCTTCTCGATTTATATTTTCACTTCTCTATATTGACTTACCCAAAGTCTCCCTACTTGTCTATCGTTCCCACAACCGCACTTGTTCAGTGTCGTAATACTCGTTGTACTCTAACGTCCTGCTGATAGTATCTTGTGTTAAATATTCAACGATATTTTAAAAGCATTCAAAGAAAATATTTTTCATTTTATTTTGAAAATACGTTCAAAATCCAGGTTCGAGGTCGCCCGTACTACATCTCTCTGTGATAACAACCTTCACGACAAACTTCTTATCAAAGTACTCTCATCCCCATGATATCCAAATATCCACTCGATTTCTCTGAGTTTCTTATCACGTTCCATAATTCACAATTATCTTTTACTCCCAGTCTCCTAATCTTACTCCCTATATTCTACCTCTTCTGATAACCCACGACAAAACATCAGGGAATCTTATTACTCTGCATTTCTGTCCATTTACTCTCCATTAACCTTTCCATAGAATTTCTCTATCAAGATCCTCTTATCCTTATGTTATCGAATTATCAATTCGGTTCCTCTGGACTTCTGTCACATTTTGATCAATCACCTTTACCTATTACTTCTGGTCTCGTCTTCTTACTTCCTTTGTTCTATTCCCTTTGAGGAACCATCTCGAACCACCAAGGAAATTTCACTACTATGCATGTCCATTCATTTGTTTCTCACCAAGACCTCTATAATTTCTCCTTCGACCTATGTTGTCCTTCAACATCAGTCATCATCCTTGTCGTTACATTTCTACGGGCATAACCATCGAGTCTAGGCAACCACTCTAGAAGTCTCATCATCTCATCAGTTAACCTTAGACCATCTATAGGCTCAAACTGTTCACTCATACGCTATTATTTCCATTCATAATCCTCATCTTAGGTCAACCTTCAAATACCAACAATTCTCTTCATACTATTAACTCGATAGCATTTACTACAAATCCCTACACTACATCTGTATTCATTATAGTGCCACAACTATTCGAAACTAGGTCCAGTTGAGGGGTTCTTCAACAACTACAATACTGATAACCCGTAGAGATATTGCCCAATCCCCAATACATTCCACAAGATAGGTTGAGAGATTCCTCAACAGTACAATACATACCACAAGATAGGTTGAGAGATTCCTCAACCGTCCAATCATCCCAATACCGTAATAAGTTGAAAGATTCTTCAACCACCCGTCATACACCTTAAGAGAAAAAACCGTAAGATAACCCGTACGATCACACTATAGGCTAACACCGTAAGATAAGGTGAGAGATTCCTCACCTACCCCATACACGAGCAATACATACTGCCGGACTATCTGTCTGTCATAAACCCCAAATGTTCATTTCTATTCCCTCACGTCGTGACATCTAACCCATATCTGAACCAAAACTTTTATTAATTAATCTCAATCCCACAACTTGGCTACGAACCATCACTTTCATTCTCTAGGTGAACTATACGGAAATCTCTTCTGGCGTTCGCTACTCAAACTCCGCTCTCGGTTCGATCCCCCAAAGGACACTCGTCACTATCGTTGAAAACATCCACCGATTTGATAAAAAATCATTTAGTTTTGTTTAGAAATCTAACTGTCTATCACTGCCAAGATATCATCTCTCCCTCGTCTCCCTTCACAAGATCTATGATAATGCACGATAAGCCTCATCTCATCATACAGCTCTACATCCATATGATTCCACCGATTCACGAATGCATAAATACTATGCATGTATGACAATAACATAATCATGTATGTATAACAACATACCATATGCATCAAACATCTCTACAATGTATGGATGCAATCTAGAACATGTGATAATTCACTCAACACTCCACTCGTCGTCGAACGTTCCCATAGTTTTGTTACCTATTGCTCTTATACCACTAAATGTCATGACCCATCCCACTACGCGTGGAAATAGGACACGTGATACGCCACCAAGGCTCATTCAAACATCATATATCGATACGCAGTGGAAAGAACTTTAAAACAACCCGGAGTAATTTAAAACTTAGGGAGCATTACCCTCTGAGTTTGTAAAATCCATTGAAATCAGAGTTATAAAAAGTTTTGGCCATTTAAATCCTTTCAAAAGATAACAGTTTTGAGAACAGAGGTTCAGTCGACTGCCCAGTCGACTGTAATAAGGTCCAGTCGACTGTGCCTGGCACAAACTAAAACCCTAAATTCTCAACAGAGGTCCAGTCGACTAATGCACTATTTACTATTTGGATCAGTAACTAACATCTACAGTTGTTCAGTTGACTGCTCACTCCCCTCAGTCGACTGTGTTACGCAGAACCAAAAATGCAACATTTTTCAAAGGGGGTCTAGTCGACTGATCAATGGTACAGTCGACTGGTTTTGCCATTAATAGAAGCAGTAGCCAAAAATCCACAGTGTTCAGTCGACTGGTAGAGGGTCCAGTCGACTGCTCCTCTTACTATTCACTTTCAGTGTCTCAAACACACGGGATTCAGTCGACTGATCCTGGGTCCAGTCGACTGCTCCCCTGCTGGGCAGCCCTGTGTTGATAATTTACAACTCATGCTTCTCCACGCCCACAACAATCGCAATCAACACTAATAACATCATATAAAACATAACTACAGATGTTCAATTACAAGATTACAATACTACTGGACGAATCCAAAGTTCTACTACAATATTTTACGATTTACCAATCCTTACATAAGATTTAAGATTTAAAACAAAACATACGAAGGTGATTCCCCGGCATTCCTCAACGACCTCACTCCTCACGCTTCTTCTTGTCTTTCTTCTTACCTGCAATGGAGTACATCTCCACTGCTCAGCTATATGCTGAGCGTATAATTCTAAATGTATGCTTATATGACAATCCATGGTTTAAGCATCTAAAACACATAGAAATAGTCTCTAGGGTGAGTGGTACGCATTCATCCGGTCAATGCCGTAGGAGGCCCACCTCTCCCACGCATCTCGTACACTGGTTGTGCCTTCCTCCATACCAGGTACCGTGTCCTAGTTGGGCCCACCTCCAATCCAGACACAACCATAATTCCAATTCCATCAAAATCACAATCAAATCACAATCCTCAAGGTTCGAGGAGCTTACCCCAGATGAATTTGCACCAAACTCCCCTTTGACCCAAGTAGACACATAGCATGCTCACATAAACAGTTATACGTGCTTTTTACATAATTTCACGTACATAATTAATGGGCCTAACTAATACATGAATTTTGCCCGGATCCAAAGATATCAAAAATGATGTTCAAAACATGAAAATCCATATATTTCATAGATCTAGAATTCATACCTTGTGCGATCTCTCCGAAACTTTGAACGATCGACTTGAGGCCCTAATAAACGTCGGATTTCAAATTATACGCGATTCCTACGAGTTTTACCTAATTTTCCCCAAATTTTAGAAATTAGATTTTTCAGAAAAGTTTGCCAAATGTGGCTTAATTACTATCAAAACATAGATCTTACCTCCACGAGTTCAAATATGTAATCTGGAGAAAATCTGACAGACGAACAGTCGTCGATCGGTGTCGAAAAGCCCGGAGGAGCCAAATCTCCCTTCTCTCTCCTCTCTCTAGATATCTTTGAAGTGTTTGGATGAGAATGAATCTCTTCCACCACTGTTTATAAGCAAACTTTGCCAAAATTGCATTTACCTCCCCACAAGTTTCTCAAACTTCTAATTAGCTCTCGAAACTTCGCACACGTCCATTTTATAACTGTACGAGTGAAAACTATAAGTTTCAAAAGTTTTCAACTAGGTTTCGTTTGGGTCCAAAATAACGTCTGAAAACTAAGTTATGTGGAATCTCTACACCACCTACCTTTTTTATTTAATGTGTCACTCACGTTCTTACCACAGTTCTCACAATGATATATAACAATATCGGAAATATCAAAAATTATACTACACAGGTATAATTCACTATTCATAAAATACCAGATAAGTCAAATAATATTTAAATCATATAAATGTCATTTACTCGTGCCAATGCAAAAATGGACTATCATATTCCCGTGTCCTCACTGACACCTTACCGTTGACCCACAGTCAACCTCATCTCAATCCAACTATCAAATAACATTGATATACTCACAACTTTCCAAATATGTATAATAAAACCTATGAAATTTTGGAACGGGTGTGACAGTATGTCACATCAAAGTCTGTACAAGGTTATTCACATTACATGTATCTATTCAAAATTTCTGGAAAATAGAAACAAGACATACTAAAATATCAATTGGACTGCAAAATGATAACTTCTTGGAAGTGAAGCATGTGGCTGAACTTGGAATCCCAAGTTGGCTCTATTCCAGTATATTTGTAGTAAAATTAATACATAGGTTGGTATTTGTTCTAGGGTTGCCTTTTTCTCCTTCTTTTTTTTTAAAGGAAATAATTACACTGACTACTTCTAAGTAAGGTTGAGTTAAATCAACATACTGAGAGCCCCCTTGTGATATGATGATTACATGGACCTCTTTTGTGTTTTATAAGTTGAGTAACAGTTTGCCCTCGTTAGTCAACTATCAATTGACCATTATAATTTTTTTTTATTATAATTTTAGTCATCACTATAAAAGTCAATAGAAAATTTACATAATTTTTTTTTAATATGTACGGGAAGGTACGTATTTTTTCAATTCTTAATTTGTACTTTAAGTATGTATTGAGTTTTTAAAATTATAAAATATAATTAGGGGGTATTCGACAATTTTGTATGCAGATATGTTACTTTTCTTTAAACTGTAAAGGTAGTAAATTTTCACTGTATTTAGGATTGTAATCATAGTAATACTTGCTATCTTTATTTGCTATCATTGATGTAATGGCAGTTCATTTAACTACCTTTTACCACTTGTGACCTTTTCTATTTTTCTCAGTGATACTTGGGACCAAACAAAACCTTAGGGTTATGAAGTTGTTTGATGATAAAACAAAAGAATTAAAAATGAAATGGTTAATAACATTTTACATCTTTGTAAGAGGCTTGTGTAAATTTTGTTTCTTCACTTTCAATTGTGTCCATTTAACCCTTTAACATGTGTCTGAACCATAGAGAGTCCTTTATATGTCACATCAAAGTCTGTACAATATTTTTCCCATTGCATGTATATGTTCAAAAGTTTGATAAAATAGAAACAAGAGATATTAAAATATCAATTGGATAGCAAAGAGATAACATCTTGAAAGTGAAGTACGTGGTTGAACTTGTAATCCCAGGTTTGCTCTATTCCAGGATACATGAATTAAACCTAATACACAGGTTAGTCTCTATTCCATTTTGGAAATTTTTAAAAATACTTTTATTTATTCAAAGGAAATAGTTACACTGACTTCTCCTAAGTGAGGTTGGGGTAAAATCAATATACTGGGAGCCCTTGTGATAGGAAAATTACATGGACCTCTTTTGTGTTTTATAAGTTGAGTAACAGTTTCCCCACATCAGTCAACTATCAATTTACCATTATTATTGTATTTTTTAAAAAAAATATTTTGTTAATCAAAATTTTACATAATGTTTTTTTTTAATATGGACAGGAAGGTATGTATTTTATTCCAAAGATAAATTGTTATTTAGTGTGTATTGATTTTTTAAAATCATAAATTATATTTATGGGTATTTGATAATTTTGTACGCATCATTGCTTTTGTTAACACTCTACTTCTGACTAGGGAGGTTATTGTAATTTAAGAAAGCAAAAGCTTTGCATTATATTCAATTGTATGAGAAGCATCTTTATGTATTTTAGAAGTATATGTTGGGTCCCCAAAAGTACAGCATATGTGACCACTATTGATTACAACATATTGGGACCCAAAATTGTGACCTTCTATAGAAGGTGATTACGATTTGGTTAACTTTTGGATCAAAAGAAGTGGACATGCGGCACCCTAATAACCTCAGAATTGGCATTTTTTGATCAAAAAGTTGTCAAACTTTGGGATGTATCATACATTCCAATGTACATAAAACCATTAGGATATATTGTAGAATTTTGCATGTATAAATATATGGTTGCCACAAAATGTTTATTCAAACAGTTTGTGGACACAACCTTAATGTGCAAAATTAATCAAAAGAAGTGAAGGAAAGGTGTTTGAACTAACCATGTGTTTCTCGTTTTAAATGTTATATTAACGTTTGTGTCAGGACCACATAGAGTCCTTGGTATGTCGACACATTGAATTCTAGTTAATGTTTTTCACATTACATGTATCTATTCAAAAGTTTTGGAAAAGAGAAACAAGAGATACTAAAATATCAATTGGACAACAAAGAGATAACATCTTGAAAGTGAAGTATGTGGTTGAACTTGGAATCCCATGTTGGGGTAAAATTAATATACAGAGAGCCCCCTTGTGATTTGAAAATTACACAGACCTATTTTATGTTTTATAAGTTTTGTAACAGTTTCCCTCGTTAGTGACCATTGTAATTTTTCTAATGAATTTTGAGTCATCACTATCAATTCAATAAAAAATTAAACCTTTTTTTAATATGTACGGGAAGGTATGCATTTTTTCCAATGGTAAATTTTTTCTTTAAGCATGTATTGATGTTTTAAAATTCTAAATTATATTTTGGGGTATTTGATAATTTTGTATGCAGATATATCACTTCTCTTTAGACTGTAAAGGTAGTGAATTGTAACTATATTTACACTGTAATCATAATAATACTTGCTGTCTTTATTTGCTATTTTTGATGTAATGGAAGATCATTAAACTACCTTTTACCACCTGTGACCCTTTCTTTTTTCTTAGCGAAACATTGGACCAAACAAAACATTAGGGTTAAGAAGTTGTGTGATGATGACACAAAAGAATCAAAAGGAAAATTGGTAATCACAGTTTACACCTTCGTAAGCGGCTTGTGTAAATTTGTTCCTTCACTTTCAATTGTGTCAATTTCACCCTTTAACATGTGTCTGAACAGCAGAGGGTCCTTGATATATCAAATTAAAGTCAATAAAGTGTTTTTCACATTGCATTTATCTGTTCATATGTTATGGAAAATACAAACAAGAGACACTAGAATATCAATTGGATCGCAAAGGGATAACATCTTGAAAGTGAAGTATGTGGTTGAACTTGGAATCCCAGGTTGGCTGCATTCCAGGATATTTGAATTAAACCTAATACACCGGTTGGTCTTTATTCTAGGTTGGTATTCATCATTAGTTTTTATTTTTAAAAAGGAAATAGTTACACTGACTTCTCGTAAGTGATGGTGAGGTATAATTAATGCACTAGGAGCCCTTGTGATAAGAAAATTACATGGACCTCTTTTGTGTTTTATAAGTTGAGTAACAGTTTCCCCACATTAGTCAACTATCAATTGACCATTGTTATTGTATTTTTTGTTAAAATTTTAGTTACCACTATTATAGTCAATCAAAATCTTACATAATGTTTTTTTTTTTAAATAATATGGATGGGAAGATATGTATTTTATTAAAATGGTAAATTTTTATTCTTGTATGTATTGATTTTTTAAAATCATATATTGTATTTTTGGGTATTTGATAATTTTGTACGCATCATTGCTTTTGTTAACACTCTACTTCTAACTAGGGAGGTTATTGTAATTTAAGAAAGCAAAAGCTTTGCATTTTATTCAATTGTATGACAAGCATCTTTATGTATTTTAGAAGTATATGTTGGGTCCCCATAAGTACAGCATAGGTGACCACTATTGATTACAACATTTTGGGACCCAAAATTTTGACCTGCTATAGAAGGTAGTTACGAATTGGTTTACTTTTGGATCAATAGAAGTGCACATGCGGCGCCCTAATAGCCTCACAATTGGCATATTTTGATCAAAAAGTTGTCAAACTTTGGGATGTATCATACATTACAATGTACATAAAACCACTAGGATATATTGTAGAATTTTCCAAGTATAAATATTTGGTTGCCACAAAATGTTTATTCAAACAGTTTGTGGACACAACCATAATGTGCAAAATTAATCAAAAGAAGTGAAGGAAAGGCGTTTGAACTGACCATGTGTTTCTCGTTTTACATGTTATATTAGCGTTTGTGTCAGGACCACATAGAGTCCTTGGTATGTCGACACATTGAATTCTAGATAATGTTTTTCACATTACATGTATCTATTCAAAAGTTTTGGAAAATAGAAACAAGAGACACTAAAATATCAATTGGACAACAAAGAGATAACATCTTGAAAGTGAAGCATGTGGCTGAACTTGGAATCCCATGTTGGGTCAAAATTAATATACAGAGAGCCCCCTTGTGATATGAAAATTACACAGACCTCTTTCGGGTTTTATAAGTTTTGTAACAGTTTCCCTCGTTAGTGACCATTGTAATTTTTCTAATGAATTTTTAGTCATCACTATCAATTCAATAAAAAATTAAAACTTTTTTTTAATATGTACGGGAAGGCATGCATTTTTTCCAATGGCAAATTTTTTCTTTAAGCATGTATTGATTTTTTAAAATTCTAAATTATATTTAGGGGTATTTGATAATTTTGTATGCAGATATATCACTTCTCTTTAGACTGTAAAGGTTGTGAATTGTCACTATATTTACACTGTAATCATAGTAATACTTGCTGTCTTTATTTGCTATTATTGATGTAATGGAGGATCATTAAACTACCTTTTACCACCTGTGACCCTTACTTTTTTCTCAGCGAAACATTGGACCAAACAAAACACTTGGGTTAAGAAGTGGTGTGATGATGACACAAAAGAATCAAAATGAAAATTGGTAATCACAGTTTACACCTTCGTAAGCGGCTTGTGTAAATTTGTTCCTTCACTTTCAATTGTGTCAATTTCACCCTTTAACATGTGTCTGAACAATAGAGGGTCCTTGATATGTCAAAATAAAGTCAATAAATTGTTTTTCACATTGCATTTATCTGTTCAAATGTTATGGAAAATAGAAACAAGAGACAGTAAAATATCAATTGGATCGCAAAGGGATAACATCTTGAAAGTGAAGTATGTGGTTGAACTTGGAATCCCAGGTTGGTTCCATTCCAGGATATTTGAATTAAACCTAATACACCGGTTGGTCTTTATTCTAGGTTGGTACTATTTATTATTTTTTATTTTTAAAAAGGAAATTGTTACACTGACTTCTCCTAAGTGATGGTGAGGTAAAATTAATGTACTAGGAGCCCTTGTGATAAGAAAATTACATGGACCTCTTTTGTGTTTTATAAGTTGAGTAACAGTTTCCCCACATTAGTCAACTATCAATTGACCACAATTATTGTATTTTTTGTTAAAGTTTTAGTTACCACTATTATAGTCAATCAAAATCTTACATAATGTTTTTTTTTTTTTACAAATGGAAGGGAAGATATGTATTTTATTGCAGTGGTAAATTTTTATTTTAGTATGTATTGATTTTTTAAAATCATATATTGTATTTATGGGTATTTGATAATTTTGTACGCATCATTTCTTTTGTTAACACTCTACTTCTGACTAGGGAGTTTATTGTAATTTAAGAAAGCAAAAGCTTTGCATTTTATTCAATTGTATGAGAAGCATCTTTATGTATTTTAGAAGTATGCGTTGGGTCCCCATAAGTACAGCATATGTGACCACTATTGATTACAACATTTTGGGACCAAAATTGTGACCTGCTATAGAAGGTAGTTACAAATTGGTTAACTTTTGTATCAAAAGAAGTGGACATGCGGCACCCTAATAGCCTCACAATTGGCATCTTTTGATTAAAAAGTTGTCAAACTTTTGGATGTATCATACATTCCAATGTACATAAAACCACTAGGATATATTGTAGAATTTTCCATGCATAATTATTTGGTTGCCACAAAATGTTTATTCAAACAGTTTGTGGACACAACCTTAATGTGCAAAATTAATCAGAAGAAGTGAATGAAAGGCGTTTGAACTGACCATGTGTTTTTCGTTTTACATGTTATATTAGCGTTTGTGTCAGGACCACATAGAGTCCTTGGTATGTCGACACATTGAATTCTAGATAATGTTTTTCACATTACATGTATCTATTCAAAAGTTTTGGAAAATCGAAACAAGAGATACTAAAATATCAATTGGACAACAAAGAGATAAAATCTTGAAAGTGAAGCATGTGGCTGAACTTGGAATCCCATGTTGGGGTAAAATTAATATACAGAGAGCTCCCTTGTGATATGAAAATTACACAGACCTCTTTTGTGTTTTATAAGTTTTGTAACAGTTTCCCTTGTTAGTCAACAATCAATTAACCATTGTAATTTTTCTAATGAATTTTTAGTCATCATTATCAATTCAATAAAAAATTAAAACTTTTTTTAATATGTACGTGAAGGTATGCATTTTTTCCAATGGTAAATTTTTCTTTAAGCATGTACTGATTTTTTAAAATTCTAAATTATATTTAGGGGTATTTGATAATTTTGTATGTAGATATATCACTTCTCTTTAGACTGTAAAGGTAGTGAATTGTCACTATATTTACACTGTAATCATAGTAATACTTGCTGTCTTTATTTGCTATTATTGATGTAATTGAAGATCATTAAACTACCTTTTACCACCTGTGACCCTTTCTTTTTTCTCAGCGAAACATTGGACCAAACAAAACATTAGGGTTAAGAAGTTGTGTGATGATGACATAAAAGAATCAAAAGGAAAATTGGTAATCACAGTTTACACCTTCGTAAGCGGCTTGTGTAAATTTGTTCCTTCACTTTCAATTGTGTCAATTTCACCCTTTAACATGTGTCTGAACAGTAGAGGGTCCTTGATATGTCAAATTAAAGTCAATAAAATGTTTTTCACATTGCATTTATCTGTTCAAATGTTATGAAAAATAGAAACAAGAGACACTAGAATATCAATTGGATCGTAAAGGGATAACATCTTGAAAGTGAAGTATGTGGTTGAACTTGGAATCCCAGGTTGGCTCCATTCCAAGATATTAAAATTAAACCTAATACACCGGTTGGTCTTTATTCTAGGTTGGTATTCTTCATTATTTTTTATTTTTAAAAAGGAAATTGTTACACTGACTTCTCATAAGTGATGGTGAGGTAAAATTAATGCACTAGGAGCCGTTGTGATAAGAAAATTACATGGATCTCTTTTGTGTTTTATAAGTTGAGTAACAGTTTCCCCACATTAGTCAACTATCAATTGACCATTATTATTGTATTTAATGTTAAAATTTTTGTTACCACTATTATAGTCAATCAAAATCTTACATAATGTTTTTTTTTTTTTTTAAGAAAATGGATGGGAAGATATGTATTTTATTACAATGGTAAATTTTTATTTTAGTATGTATTGATTTTTTAAAATCATATATTGTATTTATGGGTATTTGATAATTTTGTAAGCATCATTGCTTTTGTTAACTCTCTACTTCTGACTAGGGAGGTTATTGTAATTTAAGAAAGCAAAAGCTTTGCATTTGATTCAATTGTATGAGAAGCATCTTTATGTATTTTAGAAGTATATGTTGGGTCCCCATAAGAACAGCATATGTGACCACTATTGATTACAACATTTTGGGACCCAAAACTGTGACCTGCTATAGAAGGTAGTTACGAATTGGTTAACTTTTGGATCAATAGAAGTGGAGATACGGCACCCTAATAGCCTCACAATTGGCATCTTTTGATCAAAAAGTTGTCAAACTTTGGGATGTATCATACATTCCAATGTACATAAAACCACTAGGACATATTGTAGAATTTTCCATGTTATATTAATGTTTCTCATTTTACATGTTATATTAAGGTTTGTGTCAGGACCACATAGAGTCCTTGGTATGTCGACACATTGAATTCTAGATAATGTTTTTCACATTACATGTATCTATTCAAAAGTTTTGGGAAATAGAAACAAGTGATACTAAAATATCAATTGGACAACAAAGAGATAACATCTTGAAAGTGAAGCATGTGGCTGAACTTGGAATCCCATGTTGGGGTAAATTAATATACAGAGAGCCCCCTTGTGATATGAAAATTACACAGACCTCTTTTATGTTTTATAAGTTCTGTAACAGTTTCCCTTGTTAGTCAACAATCAATTGACCATTGTAATTTTTCTAATGAATTTTTAGTGATCACTAGCAATTCAATAAAAAATTAAAACATTTTTTTAATATGTACGGGAAGGTATGCAGTTTTTTCCAATGGTAAATTTTTTCTTTAAGCATGTATTGATTTTTAAAAATTGTAAATTATATTTAGGGGTATTTGATAATTTTGTATGCAGATGTATCATTTCTCTTTAGACTGTAAAGGTAGTGAATTGTCAATATATATACACTATAATCATAGTAATACTTGCTGTCTTTATTTGCGATTATTGATGTAATGGAAGATCATTAAACTACCTTTTACCACCTGTGACCCTTTCTTTTTTCTCAGCGAAACATTGGACCAAACAAAACATTAGGGTTAAGAAGTTGTGTGATGATGACACAAAAGAATCAAAAGGAAAATTGGTAATCACAGTTTACACCTTCGTAAGCGGCTTGTGTAAATTTGTTCCTTCAATTTCAATTGTGTCAATTTCACCCTTTAACATGTGTCTGAACAGCAGAGGGTCCTTGGTATGTCAAATTAAAGTTAATGAAATGTTTTTCACATTGCATTTATCTGTTCAAATGTTATGGAAAATAGAAACAAGAGACACTAGAATATCAATTGGATCGCAAAGGGATAACATCATGAAAGTTATGTGGTTGAACTTGGAATCCCAGGTTGGCTCCATTCCAGGATATTTGATTTAAACCTAATACACCGGTTGGTCTTTATTCTAGGTTGGTATTCTTCATTATGTTTTATTTTTAAAAAGGAAATTGTTACACTGACTTCTCGTAAGTGATGGTGAGGTAAAATTAATGCACTAGGAGCCCTTGTGATAAGAAAATTACATGGACCTCTTTTGTGTTTTATAAGTTGAGTAACAGTTTCCCCACATTAGTCAACTATCAATTGACAATTATTATTACATTTTTTGTTAAAGTTTTAGTGACCACTATTATAGTCAATCAAAATATTACATAGTGTTTTTTTTTTTTAAATATGGAAGGGAAGATATGTATTTTATTGCAATGGTAAATTTTTATTTTAGTATGTATTGATTTTTTAAAATCATATATTGTATTTATGGGTATTTGATAATTTTGTACGCATCATTGCTTTTGTTAACACTCTACTTCTGACTAGGGAGGTTTTTGTAATTTAAGAAAGCAAAAGCTTTGCATTTTATTCAATTGCATGAGAAGCATCTTTATGCATTTTAGAAGTATATGTTGTGTCCCCATAAGTACAGCATATGTGACCACTATTGATTACAACATTTTGGGACCCAAAATTGTGACCTGCTATAGAAGGTAGTTACGAATTGGTTAACTTTTGTATCAAAAGAAGTGGACATGCGGTACCCTAATAGCCTCACAATTGGCATCTTTTGATCAAAAAGTTGTCAAACTTTGGGATGTATCATAAATTCCAATGTACATAAAACCACTAGGATATATTGTAGAATTTTCCATGCATAAATATTTGGTTGCCACAAAATGTTTATTCAAACAGTTTGTGGACACAACCTTAATGTGCAAAATTAATCAGAAGAAGTGAAGGAAAGGCGTTTCAACTGAACATGTGTTTCTCGTTTTACATGTTATATTAATGTTTGTGTCAGGACCACATAGAGTCCTTGGTATGTCGACACATTGAATTCTAGATAATGTTTTTCACATTACATGTATCTATTCAAAAGTTTTGGAAAATAGAAACAAGAGATACTAAAATATCAATTGGACAACAAAGAGATAACATCTTGAAAGTAAAGCATGTGGCTGAACTTCGAATTCCATGTTGGGGTAAAATTAATATACAGAGAGCTCCCTTGTGATATGAAAATTACACAGTCCTCTTTTGTGTTTTATAAGTTTTGTAACAGTTTCCCTTGTTAGTCAACAATCAATTGACCATTGTAATTTTTCTAATGAATTTTTAGTCATCATTATCAATTCAATAAAAAATTAAATATGTACGGGAAGGTATGCATTTTTTCCAATGGTAAATGTTTTCTTTAAGCATGTATTGATTTTTTAAAATTCTAAATTATATTTAGGGGTATTTGATAATTTTGTATGCAGATATATCACTTCTCTTTAGACTGTAAAGGTAGTGAATTGTCACTATATTTACACTATAATCATAGTAATACTTGCTGTCTTTATTTGCGATTGTTGATGTAATGGAAGATCATTAAACTACCTTTTACCACCTGTGACCCTTTCTTTTTTCTCAGTGAAAATTGGACCAAACAAAACATTAGGGTTAAGAAGTTGTGTGATGATGACACAAAAGAATCAAAAGGAAAATTGGTAATCACAGTTTACACCTTCGTAAGCAGCTTGTGTAAATTTGTTCCTTCAATTTCAATTGTGTCAATTTCACCCTTTAACATGTGTCTGAACAGCAGAGGGTCCTTGATATGTCAAATTAAAGTTAATGAAATGTTTTTCACATTGCATTTATCTGTTCAAATGTTATGGAAAATAGAAACAAGAGACACTAGAATATCAATTGGATCGCAAAGGGATAACATCATGAAAGTGATGTGGTTGAACTTGGAATCCCAGGTTGGCTCCATTCCAGGATATTTGATTTAAACCTAATACACCGGTTGGTCTTTATTCTAGGTTGGTATTCTTCATTATGTTTTATTTTTAAAAAGGAAATTGTTACACTGACTTCTCGTAAGTGATGGTGAGGTAAAATTAAAGCACTAGGAGCCCTTGTGATAAGAAAATTACATGGACCTCTTTTGTGTTTTATAAGATGAGTAACAGTTTCCCCACATTAGTCAACTATCAATTGACAATTATTATTATATTTTTTGTTGAAGTTTTAGTTACCACTATTATAGTCAATCAAAATCTTACATAATGTTTTTTTTTTTAAAAATATGGAAGGGAAGATATGTATTTTATTGCAATGGTAAATTTTTATTTTAGTATGTATTGATTTTTTAAAATCATATATTGTATTTATGGGTATTTGATAATTTTGTACGCATCATTGCTTTTGTTAACACTCTACTTCTGACTAGGGAGGTTTTTGTAATTTAAGAAAGCAAAAGCTTTGCATTTTATTCAATTGTATGAGAAGCATCTTTATGCATTTTAGAAGTACATGTTGTGTCCCCATAAGTACAGCATATGTGACCACTATTGATTACAACATTTTGGGACCCAAAATTGTGACCTGCTATAGAAGGTAGTTACGAATTGGTTAACTTTTGTATCAAAAGAAGTGGACATGCGGCACCCGAATAGCCTCACAATTGGCATCTTTTGATCAAAAAGTTGTCAAACTTTGGGATGTATCATACATTCCAATGTACATAAAACCACTAGGATATATTGTAGAATTTTCCATGCATAAATATTTGGTTGCCACAAAATGTTTATTCAAACAGTTTGTGGACACAGCCTTAATGTGCAAAATTAATCAGAAGAAGTGAAGGAAAGGCGTTTGAATTGAACATGTGTTTCTCGTTTTACATGTTATATTAATGTTTGTGTCAGGACCACATAGAGTCCTTGGTATGTTGACACATTGAATTCTAGAAAATGTTTTTCACATTACATGTATCTATTCAAAAGTTTTGGAAAATAGAAACAAGAGATACTAAAATATCAATTGGACAACAAAGAGATAACATCTTGAAAGTGAAGCATGTGGCTGAACTTGGAATTCCATGTTGGGGTAAAATTAATATACTGAGAGCTCCCTTGTGATATGAAAATTACACAGTCCACTTTTGTGTTTTATAAGTTTTGTAACAGTTTCCCTTGTTAATCAACAATCAATTGACCATTGTAATTTTTCTAATGAATTTTTAGTCATCATTATCAATTCAATAAAAAATTAAACCTTTTTTTAATATGTACGGGAAGGTATGCATTTTTTCCAATGGTAAATTTTTTCTTTAACCATGTATTGATTTTTTAAAATTCTAAATTATATTTAGGGGTATTTGATAATTTTGTATGCAGATATATCACTTCTCTTTAGACTGTAAAGGTAGTGAATTGTCACTATATTTACACTATAATCATAGTAATACTTGCTGTCTTTATTTGCGATTATTGATGTAATGGAAGATCATTAAACTACCTTTTACCACCTGTGACCCTTTTTTTTTCTCAGCGAAACATTGGACCAAACAAAACATTAGGGTTAAGAAGTTGTGTGATGATGACACAAAAGAATCAAAAGGAAAATTGGTAATCACAGTTTACACCTTCGTAAGTGGCTTGTGTAAATTTGTTCCTTCAATTTCAATTGTCTCAATTTCACCCTTTAACATGTGTCTGAACAGCAGAGGGTCCTTGATATGTCAAATTAAAGTTAATAAAATGTTTTTCACATTGCATTCATCTGTTCAAATGTTATGGAAAATAGAAACAAGAGACACTAGAATATCAATTGGGTCTCAACGGGATAACATCTTGAAAGTGATGTGGTTGAACTTGGAATCCCAGGTTGGCTCCATTCCAGGATATTTGAATTAAACCTAATACACCGGTTGGTCTTTATACTAGGTTGGTATTCTTCATTTTTTTTTTTTTTTGAAAAAGGAAATTGTTACACTGACTTCTCCTATGTGATGGTGAGTTAAAATTAATGTACTAGGAGCCCTTGTGATAAGAAAATTACATGGACCTCTTTTGTGTTTATAAGTTGAGTAACAGTTTCCCCACATTAGTCAACTATCAATTGACCATTATTATTGTATTTTTTATTAAAATTTTAGTTACCACTATTATAGTCAATCAAAATCTTACATAATGTTTTTTTTTTAAAAATATGGATGGGAAGATATGTACTTTATTACAATGGTAAATTTTTATTTTAGTATGTATTGATTTTTTAAAATCATGTATTGTATTTACGGGTATTTGATAATTTTGTACGCATCATTGCTTTTGTTAACACTCTACTTTTGACTAGGGAGGTTATTGTAATTTAAGAAAGCAAAAGCTTTGCATTTTATTCAATTGTATGAGAAGCATCTTTATGTATTTTAGAAGTATATGTTGGGTCCCCATAAGTACATTATATGTGACCACTATTGATTACAACATTTTGGGACCCAAAATTGTGACCAGCTATACAAGGTAATTACGAATTGGTTACCATTTGGATCAAAAGAAGTGGACATGCGGCACCCGAATAGCCTCACAATTGGCATCTTTTGATCAAAAAGTTGTCAAACTTTGGGATGTATCATGCATTTCAATGTACATAAAACCACTAAGATACATTGTAGAATTTTCCATGTATAAACATTTGGTTGCCACAAAATGTTTATTCGAACAGTTTGTGGACACAACCTTAATGTGCAAAATTAATCAAAAGAAGTGTAGGAAAGGCGTTTATACTGACCATGTGTTTCTCGTTTTACATGTTATATTAATGTTTGTGTCATGACCACATAGAGTCCTTGGTATGTCGACACATTGAATTCTAGATAATGTTTTTCACATTACATGTATCTATTCAAAAGTCTTGGAAAATCGAAACAAGAGATACTAAAATATCAATTGGACAACCAAGAGATAACATCTTGAAAGTGAAGTATGTGGCTGAACTTGGAATCCCATGTTCATCACTATCAATTCAATAAAAAATTAAAACTTTTTTTTAATATGTACCGGAAGGTTTGCATTTTTTCCAATGGTAAATTTTTTCTTTAAGCATGTATTGATTTTTTAAAATTCTAAATTATATTTAGGGGTATTTGATAATTTTGTATGCAGATATATAACTTCTCTTTAGACTGTAAAGGTAGTGAATTGTCACTATATTTACACTATAATCATAGTAATACTTGCTGTCTTTATTTGCGATTATTGATGTAATGGAAGATCATTAAACTACCTTTTACCACCTGTGACCCTTTTTTTTTCTCAGCGAAACATTGGACCAAACATAACATTAGGGTTAAGAAGTTGTGTGATGATGACACAAAAGAATCAAAAGGAAAATTGGTAATCACAGTTTACACCTTCGTAAGCGGCTTGTGTAAATTTGTTCCTTCAATTTCAATTGTCTCAATTTCACCCTTTAACATGTGTCTGAACAGCAGAGGGTCCTTGATATGTCAAATTAAAGTTAATAAAATGTTTTTCACATTGCATTTATCTGTTCAAATGTTATGGAAAATAGAAACAAGAGACACTAGAATATCAATTGGATCGCAAAGGGATAACATCATGAAAGTGATGTGGTTGAACTTGGAATCCCAGGTTGGCTCCATTCCAGGATATTTGAATTAAACCTAATACACCGGTTGGTCTTTATACTAGGTTGGTATTCTTCATTTTTTTTTTTTTTTGAAAAAGGAAATTGTTACACTGACTTCTCCTATGTGATGGTGAGTTAAAATTAATGTACTAGGAGCCCTTGTGATAAGAAAATTACATGGACCTCTTTTGTGTTTATAAGTTGAGTAACAGTTTCCCCACATTAGTCAACTATCAATTGACCATTATTATTGTATTTTTTATTAAAATTTTAGTTACCACTATTATAGTCAATCAAAATCTTACATAATGTTTTTTTTTTAAAAATATGGATGGGAAGATATGTACTTTATTACAATGGTAAATTTTTATTTTAGTATGTATTGATTTTTTAAAATCATGTATTGTATTTACGGGTATTTGATAATTTTGTACGCATCATTGCTTTTGTTAACACTCTACTTTTGACTAGGGAGGTTATTGTAATTTAAGAAAGCAAAAGCTTTGCATTTTATTCAATTGTATGAGAAGCATCTTTATGTATTTTAGAAGTATATGTTGGGTCCCCATAAGTACATTATATGTGACCACTATTGATTACAACATTTTGGGACCCAAAATTGTGACCAGCTATACAAGGTAATTACGAATTGGTTACCATTTGGATCAAAAGAAGTGGACATGCGGCACCCGAATAGCCTCACAATTGGCATCTTTTGATCAAAAAGTTGTCAAACTTTGGGATGTATCATGCATTTCAATGTACATAAAACCACTAAGATATATTGTAGAATTTTCCATGTATAAACATTTGGTTGCCACAAAATGTTTATTCGAACAGTTTGTGGACACAACCTTAATGTGCAAAATTAATCAAAAGAAGTGTAGGAAAGGCGTTTATACTGACCATGTGTTTCTCGTTTTACATGTTATATTAATGTTTGTGTCATGACCACATAGAGTCCTTGGTATGTCGACACATTGAATTCTAGATAATGTTTTTCACATTACATGTATCTATTCAAAAGACTTGGAAAATCGAAACAAGAGATACTAAAATATCAATTGGACAACCAAGAGATAACATCTTGAAAGTGAAGTATGTGGCTGAACTTGGAATCCCATGTTCATCACTATCAATTCAATAAAAAATTAAAACTTTTTTTTAATATGTACCGGAAGGTTTGCATTTTTTCCAATGGTAAATTTTTTCTTTAAGCATGTATTGATTTTTTAAAATTCTAAATTATATTTAGGGGTATTTGATAATTTTGTATGCAGATATATAACTTCTCTTTAGACTGTAAAGGTAGTGAATTGTCACTATATTTACACTATAATCATAGTAATACTTGCTGTCTTTATTTGCGATTATTGATGTAATGGAAGATCATTAAACTACCTTTTACCACCTGTGACCCTTTTTTTTTCTCAGCGAAACATTGGACCAAACATAACATTAGGGTTAAGAAGTTGTGTGATGATGACACAAAAGAATCAAAAGGAAAATTGGTAATCACAGTTTACACCTTCGTAAGCGGCTTGTGTAAATTTGTTCCTTCAATTTCAATTGTCTCAATTTCACCCTTTAACATGTGTCTGAACAGCAGAGGGTCCTTGATATGTCAAATTAAAGTTAATAAAATGTTTTTCACATTGCATTTATCTGTTCAAATGTTATGGAAAATAGAAACAAGAGACACTAGAATATCAATTGGATCGCAAAGGGATAACATCATGAAAGTGATGTGGTTGAACTTGGAATCCCAGGTTGGCTCCATTCCAGGATATTTGAATTAAACCTAATACACTGGTTGGTCTTTATACTAGGTTGGTATTCTTCATTTTTTTTTTTTTTTGAAAAAGGAAATTGTTACACTGACTTCTCCTATGTGATGGTGAGTTAAAATTAATGTACTAGGAGCCCTTGTGATAAGAAAATTACATGGACCTCTTTTGTGTTTATAAGTTGAGTAACAGTTTCCCCACATTAGTCAACTATCAATTGACCATTATTATTGTATTTTTTATTAAAATTTTAGTTACCACTATTATAGTCAATCAAAATCTTACATAATGTTTTTTTTTAAAAAATATGGATGGGAAGATATGTACTTTATTACAATGGTAAATTTTTATTTTAGTATGTATTGATTTTTTAAAATCATGTATTGTATTTACGGGTATTTGATAATTTTGTACGCATCATTGCTTTTGTTAACACTCTACTTTTGACTAGGGAGGTTATTGTAATTTAAGAAAGCAAAAGCTTTGCATTTTATTCAATTGTATGAGAAGCATCTTTATGTATTTTAGAAGTATATGTTGGGTCCCCATAAGTACATTATATGTGACCACTATTGATTACAACATTTTGGGACCCAAAATTGTGACCAGCTATACAAGGTAATTACGAATTGGTTACCATTTGGATCAAAAGAAGTGGACATGCGGCACCCGAATAGCCTCACAATTGGCATCTTTTGATCAAAAAGTTGTCAAACTTTGGGATGTATCATGCATTTCAATTGACATAAAACCACTAAGATATATTGTAGAATTTTCCATGTATAAACATTTGGTTGCCACAAAATGTTTATTCGAACAGTTTGTGGACACAACCTTAATGTGCAAAATTAATCAAAAGAAGTGTAGGAAAGGCGTTTATACTGACCATGTGTTTCTCGTTTTACATGTTATATTAATGTTTGTGTCATGACCACATAGAGTCCTTGGTATGTCGACACATTGAATTCTAGATAATGTTTTTCACATTACATGTATCTATTCAAAAGTCTTGGAAAATCGAAACAAGAGATACTAAAATATCAATTGGACAACCAAGAGATAACATCTTGAAAGTGAAGTATGTGGCTGAACTTGGAATCCCATGTTCATCACTATCAATTCAATAAAAAATTAAAACTTTTTTTTAATATGTACCGGAAGGTTTGCATTTTTTCCAATGGTAAATTTTTTCTTTAAGCATGTATTGATTTTTTAAAATTCTAAATTATATTTAGGGGTATTTGATAATTTTGTATGCAGATATATAACTTCTCTTTAGACTGTAAAGGTAGTGAATTGTCACTATATTTACACTATAATCATAGTAATACTTGCTGTCTTTATTTGCGATTATTGATGTAATGGAAGATCATTAAACTACCTTTTACCACCTGTGAACCTTTTTTTTTCTCAGCGAAACATTGGACCAAACATAACATTAGGGTTAAGAAGTTGTGTGATGATGACACAAAAGAATCAAAAGGAAAATTGGTAATCACAGTTTACACCTTCGTAAGCGGCTTGTGTAAATTTGTTCCTTCAATTTCAATTGTCTCAATTTCACCCTTTAACATGTGTCTGAATAGCAGAGGGTCCTTGATATGTCAAATTAAAGTTAATAAAATGTTTTTCACATTGCATTTATCTGTTCAAATGTTATGGAAAATAGAAACAAGAGACACTAGAATATCAATTGGATCGCAAAGGGATAACATCTTGAAAGTGATGTGGTTGAACTTGGAATCCCAGGTTGGCTCCAGTCCAGGATATTTGAATTAAACCTAATACACCGGTTGGTCTTTATACTTGGTTGGTATTCTTCATTTTTTTTTATTTTGAAAAAGGAAATTGTTACACTGACTTCTCTTAAGTGATGGTGAGGTAAATTATCGTACTAGGAGCCCTTGTGATAAGAAAATTACATGGACCTCTTTTGTGTTTATAAGTTGAGTAACAGTTTCCCCACATTAGTCAACTATCAATTGACCATTATTATTGTATTTTTTATTAAAATTTTAGTTACCACTATTATAGTCAATCAAAATCTTACATAATGTTTTTTTTTTAAAAAATATGGATGGGAAGATATGTACTTTATTACAATGGTAAATTTTTATTTTAGTATGTATTGATTTTTTAAAATCATGTATTGTATTTACGGGTATTTGATAATTTTGTACGCATCATTGCTTTTGTTAACACTCTACTTTTGACTAGGGAGGTTATTGTAATTTAAGAAAGCAAAAGCTTTGCATTTTATTCAATTGTATGAGAAGCATCTTTATGTATTTTAGAAGTATATGTTGGGTCCCCATAAGTACATTATATGTGACCACTATTGATTACAACATTTTGGGACCCAAAATTGTGACCAGCTATACAAGGTAATTACGAATTGGTTACCATTTGGATCAAAAGAAGTGGACATGCGGCACCCGAATAGCCTCACAATTGGCATCTTTTGATCAAAAAGTTGTCAAACTTTGGGATGTATCATGCATTTCAATGTACATAAAACCACTAAGATATATTGTAGAATTTTCCATGTATAAACATTTGGTTGCCACAAAATGTTTATTCGAACAGTTTGTGGACACAACCTTAATGTGCAAAATTAATCAAAAGAAGTGAAGGAAAGGCGTTTATACTGACCATGTGTTTCTCGTTTTACATGTTATATTAATGTTTGTGTCATGACCACATAGAGTCCTTGGTATGTCGACACATTGAATTCTAGATAATGTTTTTCACATTACATGTATCTATTCAAAAGTCTTGGAAAATCGAAACAAGAGATACTAAAATATCAATTGGACAACCAAGAGATAACATCTTGAAAGTGAAGTATGTGGCTGAACTTGGAATCCCATGTTCATCACTATCAATTCAATAAAAAATTAAAACTTTTTTTTAATATGTACCGGAAGGTTTGCATTTTTTCCAATGGTAAATTTTTTCTTTAAGCATGTATTGATTTTTTAAAATTCTAAATTATATTTAGGGGTATTTGATAATTTTGTATGCAGATATATAACTTCTCTTTAGACTGTAAAGGTAGTGAATTGTCACTATATTTACACTATAATCATAGTAATACTTGCTGTCTTTATTTGCGATTATTGATGTAATGGAAGATCATTAAACTACCTTTTACCACCTGTGACCCTTTTTTTTTCTCAGCGAAACATTGGACCAAACAAAACATTAGGGTTAAGAAGTTGTGTGATGATGACACAAAAGAATCAAAAGGAAAATTGGTAATCACAGTTTACACCTTCGTAAGCGGCTTGTGTAAATTTGTTCCTTCAATTTCAATTGTCTCAATTTCACCCTTTAACATGTGTCTGAATAGCAGAGGGTCCTTGATATGTCAAATTAAAGTTAATAAAATGTTTTTCACATTGCATTTATCTGTTCAAATGTTATGGAAAATAGAAACAAGAGACACTAGAATATCAATTGGATCGCAAAGGGATAACATCTTGAAAGTGATGTGGTTGAACTTGGAATCCCAGGTTGGCTCCAGTCCAGGATATTTGAATTAAACCTAATACACCGGTTGGTCTTTATACTAGGTTGGTATTCTTCATTTTTTTTTATTTTGAAAAAGGAAATTGTTACACTGACTTCTCCTAAGTGATGGTGAGGTAAATTATCATACTAGGAGCCCTTGTGATAAGAAAATTACATGGACCTCTTTTGTGTTTATAAGTTGAGTAACAGTTTCCCCACATTAGTCAACTATCAATTGACCATTATTATTGTATTTTTTATTAAAATTTTAGTTACCACTATTATAGTCAATCAAAATCTTACATAATGTTTTTTTTAAAAAAATATGGATGGGAAGATATGTATTTTATTACAATGGTAAATTTTTATTTTAGTATGTATTGATTTTTTAAAATCATGTATTGTATTTACGGGTATTTGATAATTTTGTACGCATCATTGCTTTTGTTCACACTCTACTTTTGACTAGGGAGGTTATTGTAATTTAAGAAAGCAAAAGCTTTGCATTTTATTCAATTGTATGAGAAGCATCTTTATGTATTTTAGAAGTATATGTGGGGTCCCCATAAGTACATTATATGTGACCACTATTGATTACAACATTTTGGGACCCAAAATTGTGACCAGCTATACAAGGTAATTACGAATTGGTTACCATTTGGATCAAAAGAAGTGGACATGCGGCACCCGAATAGCCTCACAATTGGCATCTTTTGATCAAAAAGTTGTCAAACTTTGGGATGTATCATGCATTCCAATGTACATAAAACCACTAAGATAAATTGTAGAATTTTCCATGTATAAACATTTGATTGCCACAAAATGTTTATTCGAACAGTTTGTGGACACAACCTTAATGTGCAAAATTAATCAAAAGAAGTGAAGGAAAGGCGTTTATACTGACCATGTGTTTCTCGTTTTACATGTTATATTAATGTTTGTGTCATGACCACATAGAGTCCTTGGTATGTCGACACATTGAATTCTAGATAATGTTTTTCACATTACATGTATCTATTCAAAAGTCTTGGAAAATATAAACAAGAGATACTAAAATATCAATTGGACAACCAAGAGATAACATCTTGAAAGTGAAGTATGTGGCTGAACTTGGAATCCCATGTTGGGGTAAAATTAATATACAGAGAGCCCCCTTGTGATTTGAAAATTACACAGACCTCTTTTGTGTTTTATAAGTTTTGTAACAGTTTCCCTCGTTAGTCAACTATCAATTGACCATTGTAATTTTTCTAATGAATTTTTAGTCATCACTATCAATTCAATGAAAAATTAAAACTTTTTTTTAATATGTACCGGAAGGTTTGCATTTTTTCCAATGGTAAATTTTTTCTTTAAGCATGTATTGATTTTTTTTGAAATTCTAAATTATATTTAGGGGTATTTGATAATTTTGTATGCAGATATATCACTTCTCTTTAGACTGTAAAGGTAGTGAATTGTCACAATATTTACACTGTAATCATAGTAATACTTGCTATCTTTATTTGCTATTATTGATGTAATGGAAGATCATTAAACTACCTTTTACCACCTGTGACCCTTTCCTTTTTCTCGGCGAAACATTGGACCAAACAAAACATTAGGGTTAAGAAGTTGTGTGATGATGACACAAAAGAATCAAAAGGAAAATTGGTAATCACAGTTTACACCTTCGTAAGCGGCTTGTGTAAATTTGTTCCTTCACTTTCAATTGTGTCAATTTCACCCTTTAACATGTGTCTGAACAACAGAGGGTCCTTGATATGTCAAATTAAAGTCAGTAAAATGTGTTTCACATTGCATTTATCTGTTCAAATGTTATGGAAAATAGAAACAAGAGACACTAGAATATCAATTGGATCGCAAAGGGACAACATCTTGAAAGTGAAGTATGTGGTTGAACTTGGAATCCCAGGTTGGCTCCATTCCAGGATATTTGAATTAAACCTAATACACCGGTTGGTCTTTATTCTAGGTTGGTATTCTTCATAATTTTTTATTTTTAAAAAGGAAATTGTTACACTGACTTCTCCTAAGTGATGGTGAGGTAAAATTAATGTACTAGGAGCCCTTGTGATAAGAAAATTACATGGACCTCTTTTGTGTTTTATAAGTTGAGTAACAGTTTCCCCCACATTTGTCTACTATCAATTGACCATTATTATTGTATTTTTTGTTAAAATTTTAGTTACCACTATTATAGCCAATCAAAATCTTACATAATGTTTTTTTTTTTTTTTTTAAATATGGACGAGAAGATATGCATTTTATTACAATGGTAAATTTTTATTTTAGTATGTATTGATCTTTTAAAATCATATATTGTATTTATGGGTAATTGATAATTTTGTACGCATCCTTACTTTTGTCAACACTCTATTTCTGACAAGCGAGGTTACTGTAATTTATGAAAGCAAAGGCTTTGCATTTTGTCAATTGTATGATAAGCATCTTTATGATGAATTCTATATATCTTTGAACATACTTATTGCCTAAGATATATAGTTGATATAATAAAGGGCCATTGGGGCTTAGGTTCCAACAATGAATACTTTTGGGCATTGCATTAGTCCACATGATTTGAGCAAAGCCCCCTTGGTTCCAAACCTTAACTGACAAAATGCAAAATTTTGCTTCCCCCTAAAACCAAATCCAGGTTCAATTTTGCTTCCAAACCCAAAATTTAATTTTGGGTCTCCTCTTTTACTTTAACTTTACCAAACCTTAACTGACAAGCAAACAATACATGATCATTTCTTGTCGGACTAGTTTACAAAATAACTAAATTTCTGGACTAGGTTACAAAATTTTGTGATAATTTTACAACACATCAGGACCAAAATACAAAATACTAGCACCTCTTTACAACTATTTGGGACCACTTTATAACTTGTTGGGACCTGATTAAAAGATGTTATGACCTTTAGTACAAAAAGCTCTGAGCATAGGCAAGCTTTGGGCCCAATGTTAAAACCATATAGACTGAAGTAAACTACGCAGGATCAGTCTCGTTGCGAAGACTTGAAAACTTTACGGATCATGTATATTTTCGGAACTAAATCTGGCACGTTTCATTATGAAAAATCCATATAAAGTGTAAAATAACAACATTTTTTGATTAATTTACAAAATTTTGAGACCTCATTACATCACATTAGGATCAAAATAAAACATACTGTAACCACTTTACAACCATTTGTGACCCCTTTACAACTTGTTCGGACCATATTCCAACATGTTGGGTCGCCATAGGTATAGCATATGTGACCACTGTTGATTACAACATTTTGGGACCCAAAATTGTGTCCTGCTATAGAAGGTAACTAATTGGTTTACTTTTGCATCAAAAGAAGTGCCATTATACATGCTGCACTTTAATAGCCATACAACTGGCATCTTTTGATCAAAAAGTTGCCAAACTTTGGGATGTATCATACATTCCAATGTACATAAAACCACTAGGATATATTGTAGTATTGATACATTCCAATGTACATAAAACCACTAGGATATATTGTAGTATTTTCCACGAATAAATATTTGGTTGCCACAAAACATTTATTCAAAAAATTTGTGGTCACAACCTTAATGTGCAAAAGCAATCAAAACAAGTGAAGAAAGGCTTTTGAACTGACCACGTGGTTCTCATTTTACATGTTATATTAATGTTTGTGTACGTCTGGACCACACAGAGTCCCTGGTATGTCGATACATCAAAGTCAAGATAATGTTTCTCACATTACTTGTAGCCATTCAAAAGTTTTGGAAAATAGAAACAAGAGATACTAAAATATCAATTGGACATCAAAGACATAACATCTTGAAAGTGTAGTATGTTGTTGAACTTTGAATCCCAAGTTGGCTCTATTCCAGGATATTTGTAGTAAAACTACTACATATAGGTTGGTCTCTGTTCCAGGATTGTCTTCTTTTTTTCTTTTTTCTTTTTCAGAAAAGAAATAATTACACTGACTTCTCCTACGCGAGGTTGAGAGAAAATCAATATATTGAGAGCTCCATTGTCATATGAAAATTACATGCATGGACCTCTTTTGTGTTTTAAAAGTTGAGTAATAGTTCCCCTCGTTAGTCAACTGTCAATTGACCATTATAAATTTTTTTATTAAAATTTTAGTCATCACTATCAAAGTCAATAAAAAAATTTACAAAATGCTTTTTTTTTTTAATATGTACAGGAAGGTACGTATTTTTGCCAATGTTAAATTTGTTCTTTAAGCATGCCTTTAATTTCTAAAATTATAAACTATATTTAGGTGTAATTGATAATTTTGTATGCAGATATGCCACTTCTCTTTAAACTGTAAAGGTAGTTAATTGTCACTATATTTAGACTGTAATTAGGGTAATACTTACTATCTTTATTTGCTATTATTGATGTAATGGCAGTTCATTAAACTACCTTTTACCACCTGTGACCTTTTCTTTTTTCTCAGTGAAACTTGGGACCAAACAAAACCTTAGGGTTATGAAGTTGTGTGATGATAACACAAAGAATTAAAAACAAAAATGGTAATCACATTTTACACCTACGCAAGCAGCTTGTGAAAATTTGTTCCTTCACTTTCAATTGTGTAAATTTAACCATTTAACAAGTGTCTGAACCATAGAGAGTCCTTGATATGTCAAATCAAAGTCTCTACGATGTTTTTCACATTGTAGGTATTGGTTAAAAAGTTCTAGAAAATAGAAACAAGATATATTAAAATATCAATTGGATCGCAAAGAGATAACATCTTGAAAGTGAAGTATGTGGTTAACCTTGGAATCCCAGGTTGGCTCTATTCCAGGATATTTGCATTAAAACTAATACAAAGGTTGGTCTCTGTTCTAAGGTGGTATTCTTTTTTTTTTTTAAACAGGAAATAGTTACACTGACTTCTCCTAATTGAGGTTGACGTAAAATCAATACACTAGGAGCCCTTGTGCGTCGAAAATTACATGGACCTCTTTTGTGTTTTATAAGTTGAGTAACAATTTCCCCACATTAGTCACTATCAATTGACCATTATTATTGTATTTTTTGTAGAGATTTTAGTTACCAGTATCATAGTCAAACAAAATTTTACATATTGTTGTTTTTTTTTAAATGGACGGGAAGGTAGGTATTTTATTCCAATGGTAAATTGTGATTTTAGTATGTGTTGATTTTTTAAAATCATAAATTATATTTATGGGTATTTGATAAATTTGTACGCATCTTTACTTTTGTTAACACTCAATAACTGAATAGGGAGGTTACTGTAATTTATGAAAGCAAAAGCTTTGCATTTTGTCAATTGTATTGGAAGTATCTTTATAAATTCTATATGTCTTTGAACATATTTATTGCATAAGATGTATACTAGATATTATAAAGGGCCAATGGGGCATAGGTTCCAACTATGAATACTTTTGGGCATAGCATTAGTCCACACGATTTGGGCAAAGCCACCTTGGTAAGCATTTTTATTTCCCGCTAATATTTCCCTCTAAAGCCACATCCACGTTCAATTTTGCTTCCATACCCAAAATTTAAATTTTGTGTCTCCCCCTCTTTTTCTCTAACTTTACCAAATCCTAACGAACAAACAAGCACCACATGATCTTTTCTTGTTAGACTAGTTTACAAAATGACAAAATTTTGGGACGAGGTTACAAAATTTTGAGATAATATTACAACACATCAGGACCAAAATACAACATGTTGACCTCTTTAAAACTTGTTGGGACTTGATTAAAAGATGTTAGGACCTTTAGTACACAAAGCTTCGAATATAGGAAAACTTTGGGCCCGATGTTAAAACTATATCGATTGAAGTAAACTACGTTAGGTCACTCCCGTTGCGAAGGCTCGAAAACTTTACGGACCATGCATCTTTCCCGAACATAAATCTGGCATGTTTCTCTAAGAAAAACCCATATTATTAAGTGTAAAGTAACCGCATTTTTGGATTAAATTATAAAATTTTGAGACCTTATTACAACACATTAGGATCAAAACACAACATACTGGAACCACTTTCAATCATTTGGGACCCCTTTACAACATGTTGGGACCATATTACAACATGTTGGGTCCCCATAAGTAGAGCATATGTGACCACTATTGATTACAACATTTTGGTACCCGAAATTGTGACCTTCTATAGAAGGTTGCTAATAGGTTAATCTTGCATCAAAAGAAGTGCCACTTTACATGCGGCACTCTAATAGCCACACAATTGGCATCTTTTGGTCACAAAGTTGTCAAACTTAGGGATGTATCATAAATTCCAATGTACTTTAAACCACTTGGGTGTATTGTAGAATTTTCCTTGAATAAGTATTTGGTTGACACAAAATAATTATTCAAACAATTTGTAGACACAACCTTAATGTGCAAAAGTTATCAAAAAAAGCGAAGGAAAGGCGTTTGAAATGACCATGTGTTTATCGTTTTACATGTTATATCAACGTTTGTGTCTGGAGAACACAGAGTCCTTGGTATGTCACATCAAAGTCTAGATAATGTTTTTTTACAATACATGTATCTCTTAAAAAGTTTTGGAAAATAGAAACAAGTCATACTAAAATATCGATTGGGCATACAGAGATAACATGTTGAGAGTGAATTGTGTGGTTGAACTTGGAATCCCAAGTTTGCTCTTTATTCAAGGATATTTTGAGTAAAACTAATACATAGGTTGGTCTCTGTTCCAGGGTTGTCTTCTTCTTCTTCTTTTTTTTTTTTAAATGGAAATAATTAGACTGACTTCTCCTAAGTGAGGTTGAGGTAAAATTATTATACTGGGAGCCCCCTTGTGATATGAAAATTGCATGGACCTCTTTTTTGTTTTATTATTAAAATGAGCAACAATTTCCCCTCATTAGCCAACTATCAATTTACCATTGTAATTTTTTTATTAAAATTTTAGTCATCACTATCAAGTGAATAAAAAATTTACATAATTTTTTTTAATATGTACAGGAACGTACGAATTTTTCAATGGTAAATTTGTTCTTTAGGCATGTCTTGATTTTTTTAAATTATAAATTATATTTAGGGGTATTTGATAATTTTGTATGAAGATATGTCACTTCTCTTTAAACTGTAAAGGTAGTTAATTGTCTCTATATTTAGACTATAATCAGTGTAATGCTTATTGTCTTTATTTGTTATTATTGATGTAATGGCATTTCATTAAACTATCTTTTACCACCTGTGACCTTTTCCTTTTTCTCACTGAAACTTGGGACTAAACAAAACCTTAGGGTCATGAAGTTGTGTGATGATAGCACAAAAGAATTAAAAATGAAATTGGTAATCACATTTTACACCTTCGTAAGCGGCTTATGAAAATTTTGTTCCTTCACTTTCAGTTATGTCAATTTAACCCTTTAACATGTGTTTGAACAATAGAGAGTCCTTGATATGTCAAATCAAAGTCTATGCAACGTTTTTCACATTGCAGGTATTTGTTAAAAAATTATGGAAGATAGAAACAAGAGATATTAAAATATCAATTGGATTTCAAGAGATAACATCTTGAAAGTGAAGTATGTGGTTGAACTTGGAATCCCAGGTTGGCTCTATTCCAGGATATTTGCATTAAAACTAATACATAGGTTGGTCTCTATTCTAGGGTGGTATTCTTTTTTTGAAAAAGGAAATAGTTATACTTCCTTCTCCAAAGTGTGGTTGAGGTAAAATCTATATACTGGGAGCCCTTGTGATAAGAAAATTACATGGACCTCTTTTGTGTTTTTTAAAGTTGAGTAACAGTTTCCCCACATTAGTCAACTATCAATTGACCATTACTATTGTATTTTTGTTAAACTTTTAGTTTCCACTTTCATAGTCAATCAAAATTTTACATTATGTTATTTTTTTTAAATATGGATGGGAAGGTATGTATTTTATTCCAATGGTAAATTGTTATTTTAGTATGTATTGATTTTTAAAATCATAAATTATATTTAGGGTTATTTGATAATTTTGTATGCATCTTTAGTTTTGTTAAAACTCTATTTCTGACTAGGGTGGTTGTTATAATATATAAAGGTAAAAGCTTTGCATTTTGTCAATTATATGAGAAGTATCTTTATGAATTCTATATATCTTTGAACATATATATCTTTGAACATATTTATTGCATAAGATATATAGCAGATATTATAAAGGGCCATTGGGGCATAGGTTCCAACAATGAATACTGTTGGGCATAGCATTAGTCCACACAATTTGAGCAAAGCCCCCTTGGTATCATTTATATTTCCCGCTGGTATTTCCCTCTAAAGCCACATCCACGTTCAATTTTGCTTCCAAACCCAAAATTTAAATTTTGGGTCTCCCCCTCTTTTTCCCTACCTTTACCAAACCCTAACGAACAAGCAAACTGTAATGTTTTGAAATTTATTTGAGGGTCTTTTGGTAATTTTGGACCAATGTGGGTCTAGATTTGGGACAGTGTATTTAATTTTGGTCTTGTTGGTATCACTTTGGTACTTAATTTGGCACATGTATGTGTATATATGTTCATATATGTGTGTGTGGTAGTGATTGAGGCTTGTGGGGCCCACTCCCCGCTCAAGTGAACTACTCCCAAGCTTCCCTAGGAAGCTTTGACTTTTCTCTCTCCTCCCTCTCCCTCACCATCCGACCATTCTCCTCTTTCCCTTTCAATTTTTTTTTTCTTTTGTTTCTTTTTCTATCTCTCTTTATCCATCTATATTTGGGAGACAAAAAAAAAAACCCATTGTTACTATCATCTCAAGCTCTATATGGACTCTAAGAATTCATTTTTGAGGCTATATCATTAGAGGCAAAAAAATCATCACCTCATCTACGGCTTCATTTGGGTACTTCTATTTTCCATCTTGTTGATCCCTAACTCAAGTTATGGCTTAGAGGAAGGAAGGGATTTTTCTATTCTTTTGTTCTTGAAGCTCAACAACTTGGATTCTCTATTTCTTTTGCACTCCTCATTTCTCAAGAGCAAAGGTAGATTATATTGTCTTGATTCACTATGTCTCCTATCTCTAATGTGGGATTTGTGATAGAATTGCTAGGGATTAAAACATAGAGAATAATCTTGATTTATTTCTCTTAATTAAATATTCTTGTGGAATAAACTAATATGTTTAGTTGCTATGTTATCAAAATTGCCTAAGTGGATAAATTGTTAAATGGTTATCAAAAGTAGATTAGCTGAACTTAATTGCCTAATTGTTGATTAATTGTTTAAATGTGATTACATGATTAGTTGTAAATTATTTGGCTAAGTGTCGGTTAATTGCTTAATTGCTTACATGAACTACTTGTTATTGTTTGAGGTAGTCATTGTGCTTAGAAGATAAATCCTTGTTAATAGGAATTTATATGTTCATACGTTGTCACTCCCATGAAATGTGAGATCATATATCATCATGATTAATGTTAAAGTAATGAGACTTGCTAAGTTTCGGCAATAATGTAAATTGACATTTTGTGAAAATAAGAACACTTGCATTGGAATCATAGAATTCATGTGCATTGTTGCCAAGTGGGCACACCTCATAGCATTAGCATGGGTGACATTTGAGTAATCCCTAAGAGGGGATAAAAGTAAATCCGACCCCAATAAAGGGGGATAAAAGTGGATAAGAAAATCTGGATGTGGGTTGTGTGGTGAGACAGGGTGGACGTACCTAAGAATGTGCCAAACTCCAACTTATATTCGACTAGCTATCAGAAAGTTGGTATGCTACATTCCCAGTGGGGGGTGGCTCACAGTCCGGTAATGAGGCGAGTGATCATGTGTGCATAGCCCGAGGGCTCATTAGTTGCATTGCCCAAGTGGCATTCATGGCACCACATGTTGCATATTAGTTATGGGATCCATATTGAATCTCTACAATATTTTCTACGAGCTGTCGTTCTTATAAAAATGACAAACCATTTTTCAGGTTTTATCAAGTTGGGGGCAAGGCCCGTGAGTTACTCGACGTGTGAAGTCGCACTGTGATTATTTCTTTCGAGAAGAATAATAGTTTTGAAAATGTTTCAAACTTCTAGTTTTGTTTAAAAAGAAATTGTAATATATGTAAATCTTGTAGCTTAATTTCTTTGATGCTTGTTTGGGCACATGTTTAGCCCTTTACTTAGAATCTATTAGAATTTTAGACTTAATGTAATCGGACACTTGTTAGCCCCTTTTTATCTCTTGGCTTGTATGTAGAGTCCTCTATTAACTCATTTAAGGACTTGAAGAACTTTGATGTTTGTATAGAATGTGAATTGCACAAGGACTCTATTGAAATTTTGGGTGTTTGTGGTTATATCATTTTGGGGAACTTGTGTACGACTTTAATGTTGGTTTTGACGTGTTGAGAAAGCTTGTTTTTACTTTAAAAAGTCTTATGTTATAGCCTCCTTGTATTTTCTTTAGGCTTGGTTTTGTTGGAAATTGGTTCCAACCCTTGTCTTTAAAATTTCATTTTTTTTTATTTTAAGTCGTAAAAGAGGTCCAAATGAATTTCAATTCTTAAAACCAGTTATGATTTAATTTCAATTGTTCTTAAGACCTTTCTAAACCAAAATTGTGTTCTTTGGCCCTCTTTGACTGATTTGGGCAATGTGAGGTCAGTCGTTGACTTGTTGACTATCATTGGAATCCACGTAGGATTCTTTTGTTGTTTCCGCACCTCTTGATTGGTCCACGTGGGATCTTTCCTCTTCTTTAACCTCTTTCTTTGACTCTTTGACGCGTCCACGTGTCGTGTATTTTGGGGCGTTACACAAACACCACTTGAAATTTTCTTGTCGGACTAGTTTACAAAATGATAAAATTTTGGGACTAGGTTACAAAATTTTGAGATAATATTACAACACATCAGGACCAAAATACAACATGCTGACCTCTTTACAACTTGTTGGGACCTGATAAAAAGTTGTTAGGACCTTTAGTACACCAAGCTCTGAACATAGGAAAACATTGGACCCGATGTTAAAACCATATCGATTGAAGCAAACTACATAGGGTCAGTCTCATTGCGAAGACTCGAAACTTTACGGACCATAAACCTTTCCCGAACATAAATCTGGCACGTTTCTCTAAGAAAAACTCATATTAATTTTAAAGTAACAGCATTTTTGGATTAAATTACAAAATTTTGAGACCTTTTTATAACACATTAAAATCAAAACACAACATACTGGAAGCGCTTTACAACATGTTGGGACCATATTACAACATGATGAGTCCCCATAAGTATAGCATATGTGACCACTATTGATTACAACATTTTGGGAACCATAATTGTGACCTGTTATAGAAGGTTACTAATAGGTTAACTTTTACATCAAAAGAAGTGCCACTTTCAATGCGGCACTCAGATAGCCACACAATTGGCATCTTTTGATCACAAAGTTGTCAAACTTAGGGATGAATCATACATTCTAATGTACTTTAAACCACTAGGATATAATGTAGAATTTTCCTTGAATAAATATTTGGTTTCCACAAAATAATTATTCAAAGAATTTGTGGTTACAACCTTAATGTGCAAAAGTAATAAAAAAAAAAGTGAAGGAAAGGCATTTGAACTGACCATGTGTTTATCGTTTTACATGTTATATCAATGTTTGTGTCTGGATAACACAGAGTCATTGGTAGGTCACATCAAAGTCTAGATAATGTTTTTTTACATTACATGTATCTCTTCAAAAGTTTTGGAAAATAGAAACAAGTCATACTAAAATATCAATTGGGCACACAGAGATAACATCTTGAAAGTGAATTGTGTTGTTGAACTTTGAATCCCAAGTTGGCCCTGTTCAAGGATAAATTTTAGTAAAACTAATACATAGGTTGGTCTCTGTTCCAGGGGTGTCTTCTTCTTCTTTTTTTTTTTTTTTTTTTAAAGGAAAGAATTACACTGACTTCACCTAAGTGAGGTTGAGGTCAAATCAATAAACTGGGAGCCCCCTTGTGATATGAAAATTGCTTGGACCTCTTTTGTGTTTTACAAGTTGAGTAACAGTTTCCCCTCGTTAGTCAACTATCAATTAACCATTGTGATTGTTTTATTAAAATTTTAGTCATCACTATCAAGGTCAATAAAAAATTTACATAATGTTTTTTTTAATATGTACAGGAAGGTACATATTTTTCCTATGGTAAATTTGTTTTTTAGGCATGTCTTGGTTTTTTAAAATTATAAATTATTTATAGGGGTATTTGATAATTTTGTATGCAGATATGTCACTTCTCTTTAAACTTTAAAGGTAGTTAATTGTCACTGTATTTAGACTGTAATCAGAGTAATACTTACTGTCTTTATTTGCAATAATTAATGTAATGGCAGTTCATTAAACTACCTTTTACCAACTGTGACCTTTATTTTTCCAGTGAAACTTGGAACCGAACAAAATCTTAGGGTTATGAAGTTATGTGATGATAACACAAAATAATTAAAAACGAACTTTGTAATCACATTTTGCACCTTCGTAAGCGGCTTGTGAAGATTTTGTTCACTTTCAATTGTGTCAATTTAACCTTTTAACATGTGTCTGAACCATCGAGAGTCCTTGATATGTCAAATCAAAGTCCATACAATGTTTTTCACATTGCAGGTATTTGTTCAAAATTTCTGGAAAATAGAAACAAGACATATTAAAATATCAATTGGTTCGCAAATAGATAACATCTGGAAAGTGAAGTATGTGGTTAACCTTGGTATCACAGGTTGTCTCTGTTCTAGGGTGGTATTCTTTTTTTGAAAAAGAAAATAGTTACACTCACTTCTCCTAAGTGAGGTTGAGGTAAAATCAATATAATGGGAGCCCTTGTGCGTCGAAAATTACATGGACCACTTTTGTGTTTTATAAGTTGAGTAACAGTTTCCCCACGTCAGTCAACTATCAATTGACCATTATTATTGTATTTTTTGTAAAAATTTTAGTTTCCACTATCATAGTCAATCAAAATTTTACGTAATGTAATTTTGTTTAATGATGGACGGGAAGGTATGTATTTTATTCCAATAGTAAATTGTTATTTTAGTATGTATTGATTTTTTAAAATCATAAATTATATTTATGGGTATTTGATAATTTTGTATGCATCTTTACTCTTGTTAACACTCTATTTCTAACTAGGGAGGTTGCTGTAATTTATGAAATCAAAAGCTTTGCATTTTGTCAATTGTATGAGAAGTGTCTTTATGAATTCTACATATCTTTGAATATATTTATTGCATAAGATATATAGTAGATATTACAAAGGGCTATTGGGGCATAGGTTCCAACAATGAATACTTTTGGGCACAGCATTAGTCCACACGATTTGGGCAATGCCCCCTTGGTAAGCATTTTTGTTTCCTGCTGATATTTCCCTCTAAAGCCATATCCACGTTCAATTTTGCTTCCAACCCCAAAATTTTAATTTTGGATCTCCCCCTCTTTTTCTCTAACTTTACCAAACCCTAACGAACAAACAAATACTACATGACCTTTTCTTGTCCGACTAGTTAACAAAATAACAAAACTTTGGGACTAGGTTACAAAATTATGAAATAATATTACACAACATCAGCACCAAAATACAGTGTGCTAGGACCTCTTTACAACTTGTTGGGACCTGATTAAAAGATGTTAGGACCTTTAGTACACAAAGCTCTGAACATAGGAAAACTTTGGGCCTGATGTTAAAACCGTATTAATTGAATTAAACTACGCGGGGTCACTCCCATTGCGAAGACTCGAAAACTTTACAGACCATGCATCTTTCCCGAACATAAATCTGGCACATTTCTCGAAGAATAGCCCATATTAAGTGTAAAGTAACAGCATTTTTGGATTAAATTACAAAGTTTTGAGACCTGATTACAACACATTAGGATCAAAACACAACATACTGGAACCACTTTACAGCCATTTGGACCCCTTTACAACATGTTGGGACCATATTAAAACATGTTGGGTCGCCATAAGTATAGCTGATGTGACCACTATTAATTACAACATTTTGGGACCCAAAATTGTGACCTACTATAGAAGGTTGCTAGTAGGTTAACTTTTGCATCAAAAGAAGTGTTCTTTACATGCGGCACTCTAATAGCCACACAATTAGCATCTTTTGATCACAAAGTTGTCAAACTTAGGGATGTATCATACATTCCAATGTACTTTAAACCACTAGGATATATTGTAGAATTTTCCTTGAATAAATATTTGGTTGCCACAAAACAATTATTCAAACAATTTGTGGACACAACCTTAATGTGAAAAAGTAATCAAAACAAGTGAAGGAAATGCGTTTGAACTGACCATGTGTTTCTCATTTTACATGCTATATCAATGTTTGTGTCTGGACAACACAAAGTCCTTGGTATGTCACATCAAAGTCTATATAATGTTTTTCACATTGCATGTATCTCTTCAAAAGTTATGGAAAATAGAAACAAGTCATACTAAAATATCAATTGGACATGTAGAGATAACATCTTGAAAGTGAAGTGTGTGGTTGAACTGGGAATCCGAAGTTGGCTCTATTCAAGGATATCTTTAGTAAAACTAATAAATAGTTTGGTCCCTGTTCCAGGGTTGTCTTATTCTTTTTTCTTTTCTTTTTTAAAAGAAATAATTACACTGACTTCTCCTAAGTGAGGTTGAGGTAAAATCAATATACTGGGAGCCCCCTTGTGATATGAAAGTTGCATGGACCTCTTTTGTGTTTTATAAGTTGAGTAACAGTTTCCCCTTGTTAGTCAATTATCATTTGACCATTACAATTTTTTTATTAAAATTTTAGTCATCACTATCAAAGTCAAAAAAAAAAAAAAAAAATTTCCATTGTGTGTTTTTTTTTTAAAATATGTACAAGACGGTATGTATTTTTTCCAATAGTAAATTCGTTTTTTAAGCATTTATGGAGTTTTTAAAATTATAAGTTATAATTAGGGGTATATGAAAATTTGGTGTGCAGATATGTCACTTCTCTTTAAACTGTAAAGGTAGTAAATTTTCATTGTATTTAGATTGTAATCATAGCAATACTTACTGTATTTATTTGCTATTATTGATGTAGTGGCAGTTTGCCTTTTACCACCTGTGACCTTTTCTTTTTTCTCAGTGAAAATTGGGACCAAACAAAACATTAGGGTTATGAAGTTGTTTGATGATAAAACAAAAGAATTAAAAAGGAAATGGTTAATCACATTTTACACCTTCGTAAGCGGCTTGTGTATAATTTGTTCCTTCACTTTCAATTATGTCAATTTAACCCTTTAACATGTGTCTGAACCACAGAGAGTCCTTGATATGTCACATCAAAGTTTATGCAATGCATCTTTTCAAACGTTCTAGAAAATAGAAACAAGAGATATAAAAATATCAATTGGATTTCAAAGAGATAACATCTTCAATGTGAAGTGTGTGGTTGAACTTGGAATCCTAGGTGCCACTATTCTAGGATAGAGCCAAACTTGTAATCCCGATTTGACCAAATTGGCCAGGCCGAGGCCAAAGGTGGACCTAACCGAGGAGGAGGAATTGCCAAAGCAAAGAGAAGGAAAACAAATCGCTATTCCGGTCATTGACGGGCCGAAGGTGACCATACATGAGCTCTAGAAGACTTATCAGGAGCGTAAGGAAAAAGAGCGCAAGACCAAAGTTGAAACGGCCCGATCAACCACTAACAACTTAATAGCTAATTTGCTGCCCGAGATGCAAGGCCAATGTCAGGAAAGAGGCCTCCAGCCCGAGCAAGAGGCCTAGGACGAACGAGCATGGAGATCACAGCCCGAGAAGGTCCGTGCACGTAAGGCTATCATTACCAAAGTAGAGCCAGGGTAAGTTCGAATGGAAACCTAAGCCATCACTAAATTCCTGGACCGACCCAAGAGACTCAGGCAGATCGGAGATAAGACGATATCAAGCGGACCAAATTTGCAGACAAAAGGCCCAACCTCAGACACACGTTCAAGGATGATACTACCACCCAGAGTGGATGAAGGAAGGTGGTACATGGCTGAACATCTGGAATTCCTGGCAGCTCCTAAATACAGTAAATCTAAAAAAACAAGGTATCAACGCCGAAGACAGCCTGAGCGAGTGAGGAACTATTAGGAGAATCGGGCTAATAGATCTCCTAAACCTAATTTACTCGTGTTGCTCGATTCCCAAGAAGGAGAGCCCATTTTTTTTATAAGAAAGTGGGAAAAGGAGCGATGCACACCACAGGGTGCCTGAAGTAGATTTTTAGGTGGGAAAAGCTAAAAGAAGAGTGCAAGCCCGAGACCGATCTGATGGAGGAGGAGATCGATGATTTCGGAGATTCTGAAGTTTTACCAATTCAATCCGGGGCTATACCTACGAGCCTGACGTCAAACATGATGTTCACCTTGCCTATGTCCTTCATGGCTAAGCCAGACTAGCCAACGGCCATGAAAAGAGATGTAGTAGAAGGCCTAACCAACGAGTCGGCCATCATAGAAGACATATTGTGGAGTGGAGGAGAAACTGTGAAACCAGTGGTGGTGGAAGCCATAAGTAAAAACATAGATGCAACCGAGCAACAGTCCGATCGGCCTAAGATAACCATTTTAAGGCCGAAAGGGCAGTAAATCGAGGAAGGAAAAAAGCCAATAGGGCCCGTTAAAGTGGTTTTTGAAAGACCTATATATTAAATGTCCCAACACTTAAAGCCACTGTACATGAAGGGGCACATTGAAGGAGTCCCCATGAACCCCCATCAATATCATGCCCCAAATAATGCTGAGAGTACTACAGAAGTCCGAGTCGGAGTTAATCTTGACCGAAATAAATGTTCAGAGTTTTATTGGAGCACCTTCAAGAACAAAAGGCATATTGCCTTCAGAACTGACAATAGGAAGTAAAATAGTAATGATTTCCTTCTTGATTGTTGAAACATCGGTCGCTTTTAGCGCATTGTTAGGCCGAGATTGAATACACCTTAACTACTGTATTCCTTCCACTTTACATCAGTTATTGATCTTTTGGAAGGGAGATGAGGTAGAAGTGGTGGGGGCCGATACGAAGCCATTCGTGGCACGTATTCAGACGGCCAATGTGTTGTCGTATGAAGATGACATTGGACCTGTGAAGCTGCTAGGATGTGGAAATATGGGTAAACCAAACGCGGCCACATTTATCAAGGAAAACATGAAGTACTGCCCTCAACTCAATCGGACAAAAGAAATTAGGCCGGTTGAACTCAAAGAAGAAGATGTGATCAATGAATCAACAACCGATTGAGATTTGAAGACAGCTGGCCCTAAAGGCCAGCATGGCCAGATGGTGTGCATATCTGGCCGATAGAAGATTAGAGATCGGCCCAATTGATGGTATGGTTAACCTTGTCGATTGTATGTATGAAGAAGGGCTACCAAGGAAGGAAGAGATCCAAATGGATGAACTGGAAACTGCCACAGCAAAGTTAGACGATCTAAAGGCAGATGTTCAAGATCCCCTTTTGGAAGTCAACCTGGGCAAAGGAGGAGAGCATAAGCCTACTTATGTGAGCCAGACACTAGAACCCCAGTTTCAGGCTGAGGTCATATCAGTTTTACACAAGTATAAAGATTGTTTTGCCTGGGATTACGATGAAATGCCAGGGCTATCTAAGGAATTGATAGAACACCGATTACAAATTAAATTGGGGTTCAGGCCATTCAAACAGCTACCTAGGCGTATGTCACTAGTGGTTACACTGAAAGTCAAAGAGAAAATTAAAAGACTCCTTGGGGCTGGCTTCATTCGAACTGCCAAGTAAGTGGAGTGGGTCTTGAACGTGATCCCTGTGGTAAAGAAAAATGGAAAGCTAAGGGTCTGCATTGACTTCAGAAATCTAAACTTGGCTACTCTAAACGACGAATACCCAATGCCCATGGCCGATCAACTCATCGATTCGGTCGCCAAACACAAGATCTTGTCCTTTATGGACGGGCATTCAGGGTATAATCAGATTTACATCATTGAAGAGGATGTCCCCAAGATAGCTTTTCGGTGCCCGGGAGCAATTAGAACCTTTAAGTGGGATGTCATGCCTTTTGGGTTGAAGAATGCAGGAGCTACCTATCAATGGGCAATGAATTAAATCTCTTATGACATGATTAGGCAATTCATGGAACTCTACATTGATGAGGTAGTTATAAAGTCCAGTGATAACGTCGATCATTTGAGGGACTTGGAAACGGCATTTGAAAGAATGCGGGCTCACAAGCTAAAGAGGAACCACCTTAAATGTGCGTTCGGTCTTTCAGCAGGAAACTTCCTAGGTTTCTTGGTATGCCAACGAGGGATAGAGATATAAGTATAACTTAGTGGGAGCTCTATCCGTTTCACTTAGTGGCTATCCAACTTATAGATTCATTTGATGATATAAGTGTAAGTTATATCCCTAGGTCAACAAATACAGAGGCCGATAAGCTAGCAAAAAAGGGATCAGCCTCGTCAGCAAAAATGGGTCTAGAGGATCAAGCTATTATGGTATAAGTGCGATCGCTACCATCTGTAGCAAAGAGAGGCTGGTATACCACAACTAATTCTGTCTTGATGGAGGACGATGATTGGAGAGTCCCAATCATTGAATATTTAAAGCACCCAAATGTTAGGGTGGACCGAAAAGTCAGATTGCTCACAGTCCGATTTGTGGTACTAGATGGGGAGCTATTCAAGAAACTCATTGGTGATGATGTAATCTTAAAGTGCCTTGGGAAGAAACAAGCAATGCAGGTAATGGCCAAAGTGTATAAGGGAATGTGTGGAGCTCATCAGGCCGGTACCAAGATGAAATGGCTCTTACGAAGATACAACTATTACTGGCCGAGCATGTTAAAGAACAGCATCAGTTCTGCCAAGGGGTGTCAGGCTTGTCAAAAGCATGGCTCGATTCAGAGAGTGTCGGCCAAAACCGTCCAACTTATTATCAAGCCATGGCCGTTCAGAGGATGGGCCATGGATTTAATTGGCAAGGTTCTCCCTCCCTCATCGGGCCAGCACTACTTTATTACAGTAGCTACAGACCACTTTACTAAGTGGACCGAAGCCATACTGTGTAGAACAGTGACTCAGGACACCGTAATCAAATTCATTAAGGAACATATTATACATCGATTTGGCCTGCTAGAGACAATAAAGGCCGATCAAGGATCTGTATTTACAGGTAGAAAAACCATGCCCTTTGCAGAAAATAGAGGGATTACCATTCTCAATTCCACTCCTTACTATGCCCAAGCCAACGGTAAGGCCGAGTCAACAAACTATGGACATGATGCTATGCTACCTATGGAGGTCACAGTCTAATCAGCTAGGAGGGCATTACAAAATCAGCTTGAGCTCGCTGAATACACTGAGGCTATGATAGCTGAGTTAGAAGGGCTTGATGAAACAAGATTGGCAGCCCTAGATTCGTTAAAGGTACAAAAGCTACGTGCAGCCCGAGCGTTCAACAAAAGGATGAAAGAGAAGTCTTTTTGTACAGAAGACATGGTTTGGAAGGCCGTCTTACCTATCAGGGATAAGGATAACCGATACGGTAAATGGTCGGTCAATTGGGAGGTCCTTTCATCTTCCATCAAGTCAAGAGAGGTAAAGCATACAGGCTGCGCGATATTGATGGAATGGTCCATGCCAGATTGATAAATGGTCAGTATTTAAAGTCTTATTATCCTACTTTGTGGGAAACTATTGATTTGGAATGTAGACCAAATCCAGGTTTGGAGTATGATCTACTTATCAATTATGAGCCTGAGAGCGAATAATCAAAAATCCATAATTGTATTAAATAAGTGCTGGGCACAGCTTACCTATAAGTGTTTAGTACAAAAAGAGGAAATACATATCTACAAGTACAAAAAGGTAGGAATCGGCCTCTAAGCCGATTCAAAATTCCTAAGTTTTTTCTTCAGATTATCCCAGGTCTTCTGAGCTCTAGTCCGATCTTGGTTGGCCTTGTCATCTTTTCGGGACAAGGCACGGGAAATTGGAAGACTAGCTTGTAGCGAGTCGCTACACTTCTAAGCGTCTCCCCCCAGTTGGGTCAAGACCCCATCCACTTTTGCCAGCGCTGCATCATTGGTGATGACCTCGGCCTTGCATTGTTCTAATTGCGCCTTGAGACTAGCAATGCGGGTCTGCAGCCTAATGTCCCAATCAACCACTTGGGCCCGAGTGGTTTCTCCGGCTTCATACTTGGTCTTGTCCGCTTGAAGAAACTGCACCGCTTTTTGATAGGCACCAAGATGAGCCTCAGCTTCAGCTTGAACAGTTGAGGCCGATCGATCCAAGAGACGGCAGCTGGGGAGTCTGTCTTGTATTTTCCTTATTAGCGAAAGTTGTCCGTCTGACAGTGAACGATTGGCCAGGAGTGCGCTCTAGGCAGCATCCACATCAGCAGCAGGGGGGAGGTTGGTAAGGTCTTGGGTAACCAGTCCAAGGAGGAGATCCTTGGACCATTGAATACTGGTGGGGGTGGCTACTTCAGGCTCCAATGAACCTAAGTCGAATGCCCCAAGGTCCAGGCCCCTAAAAAATCCTCAAATGGGACAAACGGCGCTAGACCCAGAGGAACAGTCTGTTCAAAAGGTTTAAAGTTAAAAGGGGCTAATGTATTAACGAAAGAGTAAACCCGAATGTAAAGCATGATAATACCTGGGCAGATATTAATGAGGCCGATGCATCTTGAACGGCCTCGTCGCTTGGTTGGGAAGATGATGGTTGTGATGGCTGTTGGGCTAATTCTGTGGGGGGTGCTGTAATCCTCTCCTCTATGTGGACGCCCATTCCTTCACCCATGGTTTGAGCAGTTTCTATGACAGCCGGGGTTTCCGCCAGAGCACGATCCTCACTGCTAAGGGAATGAGGGTCGATAGAGAGAGAAAAGGTTGGAAGATCGGCCTCCGTTGTTTCTTCCATATGTTCAGTGGCCGATTCCACGACAACTGGGGAATCAGCCTGACCAGATGTATCAGCATCGGTCCTTTCTTTTACCGGTCGAACCATTTGGTCAACTACTTCGGCAGCTCCTATAGTGGAATCACCCCTAAGCTCATCCTCACTGCTAGAGGAAAGGACTACCTGCTCCAGGATGCTGCCTCCAGCAAGATCAACGTTCTCGTCCCCGTCCAATAGGGTCAAGGGTGGTAGGATATGAAGAGGCATAACTCTCACTGCAACGTGCTCGAGGTAGGCCATCACCTGAGTAGGAGAAGAGGGGAGATCGACTGGAAGGCTGGATGCAGGAGCTATTTGTGACTGTGTGCCCTGCTCGGTCAAGTTCTCCCCTGAATCCTCATCCACAAGCTGAAATAAAAAAAGGGGATTAGAAATGTTATGGGTATAGTCGGGCTGCAAAGCAAGGAAAAATAGAGTAATACCTGGGCTGGGGCTGAGGCTTGTTTTTGCTTCTTCTTTGGTCCTTGCCTTGGTGCTTGTTTATGAGCCGGCCTTTTCACTACTTGTTTTCGTCGGGCAGGCACCGGTGCAACAACTAGTGCATCGGCCTCCGTGGCTGATGACATGGCAAATTGAAGTAGTGCCTCAACAGTAGTGCCCGTAAAAATTTGGGAGGCCCGATCGGACCACCATTGGTTGAACTCCTCAGAGACAACAGGACAGGCTGAGAAAGGAGTAAACTTGAACGCAGCCTTCAATTTGTCCGACCTTTCCTTGATTTTCTTTACCTGCCCGTCGTTCACAATAAGGTAGAGTTCCACCCAGTGGACATTTACAGTGATGGCTGGGGGAACGAGCACCAGTTGAGAAAGCCCGAACTGACGGGCATAAAGCGGAGCGAAGTAATACTCGGCCCCATATTTGTTGTTGGCAGAAGGGATGATCGGGCTAAAGATTATGTCTCTAGTTACCAAGTAGCTTGAGAAGATTTCATTGTATGAAGACTGGGTGTCTGACTCCCAATTAGCTGGGTTATGGAAAAGTTGTAGAAAGGTGGGGAAATGAAGAGAAAAGGGAGTAAAGAGAGGAGTAGCCCGATTGGCACACCCCTCATAAAAGAACGAGAAGCACTCCTCAAAGGAGTGGGAAGAAGGAGTAACGTCCATAAATGGACGGTGAAAATGGGAATAGCCGCCAATTGACGGGCAGCTGGTTTGTATTATTGAAAGTAGGAATACAACCAAAGTTGAAGGATCTAGATCGGGCTTCCCCCTACACTGAAGCCCAATTGAACAAAGTCGGTCACGCCACGGACCAGATGCGCCCAAACAAGAATGGTAAGGGATAGATGCTTACCACAAGATAAGGCCAAAGCTAAAGTGGTGTACTCTTTAGTTATGGCTTGACTGGCTGAGTAGAAGAGATACATGTTCAGCCAGTAGATGAGGAAGGCAGTATGTTCAGCATTGGTCACCTCAGCCCTTTCCTTGCCCATGCAAGTGGTCAAGAAATAGCCAAAAGTTGTAATCGGCTGATATGACACGGCTCCGTCTCTGACTGATTCTTGCTGAGGGTAAAAGAAACTGGCCGTTCCAACGTCAAGGCCAAGAATAATCTCTTGTCCATCAGGGTAGAGCCTGAGCAAGTAACTGATACATCTTTTACGGTTGGTGCCCTTAGGCCACAATGGAAAAGAAACCCATTGCTTGAAAAGGACCAGAACATAAGGGCTGAGAAGAAGAGAGGTCAATCTATCTCCAATCTTGAACGGCTGAGCATGATGGCATTATAGATGCCCGTTCGCCTCCAAACATCGGCCTTTGAGGCCGATACCCTAGTTACCTATTTGTCCCAATCTGCAGAAGGGATGGGCCAGCCCCTATTGGGATGGGTAGCAGTCCAGGCCTTGTTCCAGTTGGCAGGTAATTAGAGGAATGGTTCGTTCTCCACCGGGGGAAAATAGGAGTTGAAGGCTACCGGAGGATCACCGCGAAACGCCGTGCTAAGGCCAAGCGCAGCCAGAGTACCATCAGGAGTGCTGTAGGGGGTGAATCTTTCGGTGGAGAGTTTTGAAGCGTGGGCTTTGGCTAGTGCCCTTACTTCTTTGCATCAATTTTGGGGAGGATGGGCATCCATAAAAGCTTTCTTGCCTTTGGAAGAGGTTTCCGGAGCAGTTTTTGGAGCCATTTCTGCACTAGGAATGGTGATTTTCTTAGCCGAAAATAATGGAGTTTAGAGGAAAAAGCTCTGGATGCCTTTGGTTCTAGAGAGAGAAATAAACACAAGTGAGAAGGGAAAGTGGAGAGGTTTTTTGAAATCTCTTTACTTTATACGCGTAGCATTTAATGTGGAATGATTAGTGGGATTTCCAAGGATATGACAGTCTCTACATGGTGGATACGTGGCATGTTCAAATTCAAAATGTTACATCTACCAAGGGTTGGACGTTTGATATTGTTTGCACCAAAAATAGCCAAAGGTTTTCGAGCCTGAGTGGAGTGTTGGAAGGGGTAAGGATGGCTAGCCTATGGCAGAATGCAAAGGCTTATCGGGCTCAAGAGATGAACATCACGTTGTTCAGAAAGATAAGATTGTTGTTTTAAGTTTGGCAGAGTCCGATAAGTAAGGTAGATCATGTATTGACCAATCGGGCACTATCGTAAAAGAATAATAGCAAGTATGGAAGCCTGATAAATGGTATTAGTAGTGTAAGTAACGACCGGGCATCATACTGGAAGAAGATGGTGAAAGCTGTTTGCACGAGCCTGATTGGGTATAAGTGTTCGTAAGACGGTCATCGGGTATGACAGTCAGAAAGCATGATAAGTAGTGGAAGCTGCAAGCCCGATCTGGCTAGAAGATGTGATTAGGAGAGTCCGATGATCAGCCAGACGGTGAAGGTATTCCACTCTTAGCTGTCATGGTGATGTCATCCAGTTTATAAGGAAATAGAGTCCATTTCGGAAATGAATCTTATCACGTCCAGTTGATATGGAAGACTAATAATCCCTATAGTATAGGGATTGATTCAATCAGGGTTCAGATAAGACATGAATTGGAGATTGGAAGGATTCTACAATCAATCAACCTCCTTGGAGCGCAAGTCAAGGAGTCCTTGCCTTATCAAGATTGTTCATGGCATAGAGGCAAGCGGCAAACCGTGGAAAGGACTCCGCGTCATCTCGAAAAACAGCACTCAACAACATTCATACACTACATTCAAGGCATCCAAACCTTTGAGTTCTTGTTATTTCGCATCTATAGCATTCATAGGAAATAGGGGTGCCTCTTAATTATTTTCTTCTTGTTCTTTTGAATAATCAGAGCATGTTCTGATCTTGTTCTTTGGTCCATGTTTTATTTTTCAAACAATTAATAAAATATCCGTATTTTATTATTATTTGTTTGTGATTGTTTACCTAGTAAACTCGAACTATTTGGCTTGTGCGCTTCAGTACTGCCAATGGATTTTTTGGTGAGGGTACTTTCCTACTCATCACACACAATCACCCGTTAAAAGTCAGATCATAAGTCTTGTGTATCACTCACACAAGCGTACAGGAAATTAGTTTACATACACACGAGCCCATTTGACTCTGACACTCCCGCACAAACTATTAGCAAACAGAATGTGATTGAGATAGGCCCACCTATCCCAAGTGGCAGAATTATATGTTGCTACCTAAAGTGGCACCGGGCTGTAATAGCAATATATTTTTGCCGATTGAATATGTAACTACTGAATGAACTAAAATTACAAAAAGGTAAAGTGACCATTATAATAAAGTGGGGTGACCCACCATATTACCCATGGTTCAACTGTCCGATGCACACTGATTAAAGTAGTGCTTGTGATTGTGCTATGATCCCATACTTTGGCCAGTATGAATAGATGTGAATAGGCGGATTTTGAAATCTATTTGACTCTATAAACTTTGAATCGGTCATTTGACCCTTAATTTGCATAGTCGGTCTATATGTCCGAATAAAAGATCACATTCAACCTTATCTAAATTTTAATTTAAAAAATGTATTTTTTGGACACAAATAATTAGAAAGGCTTGCTTGGGAATGTAGGTTATGTTGACATGGGTTTGTGCATGGTGGTGGAGGCTTGGCTGCTTCAAACTGTAATTGTCCTTTAAACTCTAAAATAAGATGACATAATGGACTTATGACTAAATTTTCCGAACTTTAATTAAACAGCCCATGCTTCACTTGAATTGGTATCAATTAATTAACTGGTAATTAAATGCGTTGAAGATAGAAGTTATTTATTGTACACAAAAAAGCACCAAATTATCCCATCCATAAATCAAAATGTTTTCAACTTAAGCTAAACAAATTAAAAATAAAATAAAATGGAAGCATCAAAATATTACCTCAAAGAAGATCGATTGACGGGTACTTCATGGAATTCCTAGAACTGATTTTTTGAAACAAAATTAACCGCCTATATAGCGAAATTTCCTTCACCTCATATTTGCACATGAGAAACTCCACATAAGCACTAAGAAGTCAATGGCCACCTCCAACCATTACTCAAATTTTAGTTAAAACTAGCTCTTACTGAAACTTACCAAACCAAATCCATACTATACATAACAGAGAAGCCTAAATCTAAAATGAATATCCAATCCTTAACCCAAATTTATTACTCCCTCCGTCCCATATTAAGAGTCTCTTTTGGGAATTCCAACTAATTAAGGAGACAACCTTGATTTTGGTGAGATTTTCAACTTTCTAATATTGCCCTTTTTGAAACTCAAAATTAGAGTGTCACATCAAAAAAAAAAAAAGAGAGGGAAGAGTTGGATATAATAAAGGAAAATTTTGAAAAGTGTGTATTAAAGTACATTGACTTTTCAAGGAAGACTCTTAAAACGGGACATCAAAAAATGGCATCAAAGACTCTTAATATGGGACATAGGGAATAATAAACTCAAGGATGTAATTGGTTCAATTTGGGTTTAAGTTTTGAGTGAACTCAATTTGTTATGGGCTTGGATAAATTACAGTAAATTATTTTTCCATAATTTAGGTTTCGATGAACACGCCTAAAAATTAGTCGTGTCGCCAAAGTTTACTGTGTTAAATTCGACCATACTCAAGGATGGATCTAAAGGGGGTGGGGGGCGACTGTCCCCCTAGATTTGGTAAAAAAGCACTTAATTATACTAAAATTATTCAAAAATGTACATTAAGTATATACACTCGCCCCCCTAAATTTTTTTCAAAATTATTAAGCTCGCCTTCCATTAGATTTTTTTTAAAAATAACTAATGTGTAAATGTAATTTTTGAAGAAGTTTGGTGTGTATATATAAATGTAAATTTCAAATTTAATTTACAAATTGTTCAACCCCATGTTTTTTATTGTTCATGTATATTTGTCTTCGCCTAGGGGCCACTAAGGCACAAGTGGGTGCCTTGGTACGCACTCAACTCTTGAATTGCTCCTGAAAGAATAGAGAGAAGGGAATATTATATTGATATATAATTAACTTTACAGAGACTACCCTTATATAGGCTAGTGAGAGGACCAAGTACAAGAGCAGTACAAGTGTAGTACAGTATAGTACAGTATGAACCTAGACACAGATAATGGTAAGGTACAACATAAACTATAAATGGAAATTATTCTAACAGCCCCCCTCAAAGTCAAGGTGGTAAGATTGAGATCATCTTGAGTTTGGAAACTAGGTCCTAAAGACGTCCTGGATGATGAGCTTTGGTGAAGATATCAGCAGTCTGGTCAGCGGAAGATACCGAGACAAGTCGAATGGTGCCACTGGTGAGATGATGGCGCACAAAGTGACAGTCGATCTCAATGTGCTTAGTGCGTTCGTGAAAAACATCGTTGTGCGCAATCTGAATAGCACTCTGATTGTCACAGTGGATAATAGTAGCATTGGAATGAGTAACACCCAAGTCTTCAAGTAACCAACGGAGCCAGAGTAGTTCTTGAGTAGCATCAGCTAGGGCTCGATATTTTGCTTCTGTACTTGAGCGAGTAACAACAGTTTGCTTTTTTACTTCGCCAGGAGATAAGAGAATCTCCAAGAAAGAAACAATAGCCTGTAGTCGATCGTCGATCAGTGGGATCTCCTGCCCAATCTGCATCAGAATAACCTCGAAGCTCGAGTGAGGAATGAGCAGAAAAGTGTAACCCATGAAACATTGTTCCTTTGATATAGCGAAGAATGCGTAGAACAGCAGCATAGTGAGTCGATCGAGGGGCAGAAAGAAATTGGCTGACGATATGGACGGCATAGGCAATGTCAGGTCGAGTAACTGTGAGATAGACTAGACTCCCAACTATCTGGCGATAAAGAGTGGGATCATCTAGAAGAGTACCATCCATGGGTGTGAGCTTAGAATTTAGCTCAAGAGGGGTGGGACTGGTCTTGCTGTCTGTAATTCCCGCGCGGGTAAGAAGATCAGAGGAGTACTTGGCTTGAGAAAGGTAGTAACCTTCGGAATCGGAAGTGATCTCAAGTCCCAGAAAATAGTTTAGCTTGCCAAGATCTTTCATTTCAACATGTTTGCTTAGGTGAGTTTTGAGACCTAAGATTCCAGATGTATCATCTCCAGTGATAATCATGTCATCCACGTAGAGTAAAAGAAGTATAATACCCTGGTCAGTTCGGCGAATGAATAGAGCCGAATCATAGGAGCTGGCAGTGAAACCGAAGCGCTCAACAATTGTGCTAAATTTTGCAAACCAAGCTCGTGGAGCTTGTTTGAGGCCATACAGAGCTTTGCGCAGTTTGCAGACTTGGTGGGAATGATGAGGATAACCAGGAGGAGGATGCATATACACTTCTTCAGTGAGATCACCATTTAGGAATGCATTTTTGACGTCCATTTGAAATAAATCCCAATGACGGACTGCAGCAACGGCAATGAGGCTGCGAACAGAAGCAAGACGGGCAACTGGAGCAATTGTTTCCTCATAATCAATCCCATACTCTTGGGTAAAACCTTTGGCTACAAGGCGGGCTTTGTAGCGGTCAATGGATCCGTCTGAATGAGTTTTGATCTTGTAAACCCACTTGCATCCCATAGCATTTTTGCCACTTGGTAATTCTACTAAATCCCATGTGTGATTTTGTTCAAGTGCCTGCAATTCATCATCCATTGCTTTCTGCCAAAGAGAATTAGAGCTTGCCTCGCGGTAAGACTGAGGTTCATGATGAGAAAGGATTGTAGAAAAAGTAACATAATCACGAAGATGAACAAAAGGAGTTTTTACCCGGTCACTTCGTCGGAGAGGTGGAGCAGGACCAGCAGTCGGGGCAGGCAGCTCAGGAGAGGGTAAGGTGGAAGACTCAGGAGCATCATCATTGGGAGCATGTAACTCAGGAGATGTGGATGTGGTAGAAGGTTGATCTGTAGCTGTACTTTCTGGAAACAGGTCTACTGAAGGATCAGTGACGAGAAGGGGAGTAGTATCGGGGGAGAGGTGAAATTTGGACATGGAGGAGAACATCTTGTGTTCCCAGAAGATAACATGCCTGGACACACGGAGACGTTTGGAGTAAGGATCCCAACACCTGTATCCCTTGTGTTCAATACCATATCCAAGGAAACAGCATAGGCGGGAACGGGACTCTAATTTGGTGCGTTCATGAGGTTGAAGAAGAACAAAGCAAGCACTGCCAAAAACCTTCAGTGTACTATAATCAGGTAAATGACCATAGAGTCGCTCATATGGAGATTGATTGTCAATGATTGGGGATGGAACACGATTCTTGGTGTAGACAGCTGTAAGAGCGGCTTCACCCCAAAAACGTTCGGGACAGGAGGCAGATGTAAGGAGGGTACGAACAATGTTTAGAATATCACGATATTTTCGCTCAGCACGACCATTTTGTTGGGAGGTGCCTGGGCAAGAAACGATGTGGGAGAGAACCATGTTGGCGTAGGAAATTAAGGACTCCAGTATCAGTGTACTCAGCAGCATTGTCTGCACAAAAAACTTTGATATTGCAAGAAAATTGAGTTTTGACCATAGTAGCAAAATCAAAATATAGTTGAGGCAGCTCAGACCGATTGCGCATGAGAAATATCCAAGTATAACGAGAATAGTCATCAATAAAAATAACAAAGTATCTTGATCCTCCCATAGTAACAGTTGGGGAGGGCCCCCAAACATCTGAATGAATTAAGTCAAAAGGAGCAGAGGAAAAAGAATCACTTTTATTGAATTGCAATGCTGTTTGTTTTGAAAGTTGACATGGAAGACAATCAAATGTTTCCTTACTAACAAGGCCTAATTGACCACTAGAAACTAAAGGTTGCAGACGGCCAATAGAGGCATGACCAAGACGAGAGTGCCAGAGACTAAAAGGGGAACTGGAGGAGACTGGAGCAGCTGTCTGAATAGAGGAGGTGAGGTGAGTTGGGATATGGAGATTCAAAGAGTCGTCCAACTTTACGACCTATCCCAAGAGCCCGTCCCGTCCGTGGATCCTGCACACAACAACCAGAGGAGGAGGAAAGAACAGTAAGACCAAGATCACACAGTTGTCCAACAGATTTAAGATTCAGAGTGAGTTTAGGAATACAATAAGTGTGAGGAAGTGAAGTATTAGAGGTAGAAACCATGCCTATATGACTAACCGACATTGGAGAACCATCAGCGGTTTGAATGGTTGGTGTGTGAGTGGCAGAATTTGTGGTAGAAAAAAGAGTGGGATCCGGTGTCATATGATTACAACAGCCAGAGTCAAAAAACCAAGATGAATTACCTGAAGTGACGGAGAGAGCAGTAGGAGTTGGATTACCAGCTTGAGCGAGGATTTGTTTGACAATATCTTCCACGTGAGAGGCAGTGAGTCCTTCGGCAAAAGCATTGGATGATGAATGGTTGGCTGTAGTAGCAGCAGATTTGGATGAACCACCTCGAGGCATGGAGTACTGCTTGCCAGGATGTTGGGAGCAGTCGTATTGCAGATGACCCGGACCTTGCTTCTGACAGTATTTGCAGATGCGGACGCGACAATCCAAGATGTGTCCACCGATTTTGCAGTAGTTGCACCATGGTTTGGAGGAGTCAGAGGTAGGAGGGTAATGATGTTTGGATTGGGCATGATTCTTGTATTGATAATTGGATTGAGAACGATTCTTGGGTGAATACCCCCGATGAGTAGCAAGGACAGTGGTAGAAGAAAGTTCTTTGGAAGTAACAAGAACACTGTCGGTAGCAGGTGTTTGGCGAGGGCCAAGGCGAGTTTCCTCGGAGAGAAGTTCAGTGATTGCCTGGTCGAGAGTTGGTAGAGGACTGCGATGGAGGAGAGATGCACGAACATGTTCAAAATTGTCAGTAAGAGCCATCAAGAAAAGAACCAGGCGCTGACGATCACGATAAGTTATGAATATCTCGGCATTAGTGGCATCGGGAAAATTCGGCTCAGAAGAAGTGAGTTGATCCGAAACATAGTGTATTTCTGAGAGAAAACTGTTGATTGTTTGCCCGGGTTGTTGCTTCATGCGGTGGAGAGTGCTTAGAAGTTGGTATTGGTGAGCAAGATCAGCGGTGGTGTAACGCTTGGCTAGAAAGTCCCAAAGAGATTTGGCAGTGGTGAATCTACCAAACTGGAGACTGATAGAAGCAGCACAAGTATTGCGGACCCAAGTAATAATTTTGTGATTCTTGCTATCCCAATCCTCAAGACGATCATTAAATTTTGCTTTATCTTCTCCTTCGGCCGGTGTGGGCTCACTGATATCGCCAGTGATGATGCGCCAAAGTTTGTGTCCCCGTAAAAAAACTGGACATCGCTTGAGCCCAAATGATGTAGTTGGTACCATCCATAATGATGGAAATGGGTTAGGAAGCCTCAGTACGCTCCATACAAGATCAGTGGGAAGGTAGGGTTGATAGGGATTGGGTGTTTAGGGTCTGGATCGGGTCGGGTCTGGATCGGGTCAATATTTTGGGCAGAGTCTAGATCGGGTCAAAACAGGATCGAGTCTTGTGGGTAGGGTCTTGTTTGTAGGGTTGGTCGGGACTTGTTATTTGGGGATAAAAAAATAAAAAATTAAAAATTAAAAAAAAAAAAAAGGGAAAAAAAATTATAGCCGCAGTTTGAGGGTCTGGGGTTTTAAGGAGCAGCGGTGAAGAGATTTGATGATGATGTTGTATAATGATGAGGGTAATGGTGAGGCAGATTGGTGTGGCAGATTGGTGGTCGGTGTTGCGGCTTGATTGGGTCGGTGATAATGTGGGTAATGGTTGTTCAAATATACTTCAGTAGTGTATATGTAAGAATAGTTTTGGGTGATGATTTGGTGGGGTGGGGCCCGTTGATTGAATTGATGCAAACAAAGAATGAATGAGTCTTATGGTGATGATGACAGTGATGATGAATATAGTTTGGGGTTGGTTCAACGTGTTGGCTGTTTGAAGAAGATTGGGTCAGTGGCTGGAGCAGATTTGGTGATGCCGATGTGGTCAGTGGCTGGAGCAGATTTGGATCTGATACCATGAAAGAATAGAGAGAAGGGAATATTATATTGATATATGATTAACTTTACAGAGACTACCCTTATATAGGCTAGTGAGAGGACCAAGTACAAGAGCAGTACAAGTGTAGTACAGTATAGTACAGTATGAACCTAGACACAGATAATGGTAAGGTACAGCATAAACTATAAATGGAAATTATTCTAACAGCTCCATCTCATACCAAGTTTTTTTTGGATAGGTGACACCATAATTTATTGATTCAAATCGTTTTGTGTTTATCTCATTATCAAAAATTTATAAATAGACGCCAAATTTTTTTTTTTGGGGGCACTGCGCCGCTGCCCCCAAACCCCCTTATGTCTTCGCCCCTAGACTAGATTCCCAGATTCGTCTCGGCCATACTAATGTTCTATAGCACTTTCCTGTGCTCCATGCCTTATGCTTCAAATGCTATTGAAAGATTGAGAGAGACAACAATAAAAAAGTTTATAATATTTTAGGATGAATGTAGTGCCACATGCAAATAATTACTACAAAATACTAGAAACCAACCACAAAGGCGACTCCTCCCATTAGCATCATCAACCTCTCTTTTTCTCTCCTGCCCAAAAGAATAAAGATATTTTACTTAGAAGTGATTGTTCCGATTAGAGCAAGCTGTCACTGAGAAGAAGTCAAGATTAATGATTCAAGATGTGTGTGTGTGTTAGAGAGAGAGAGAGAGAGAGAGAGAGAGAGAGAGAGAGAGAGAGAGAGAGAGAGAGAGAGAGAGAGAAGTAAATTAAAAGAAACATCTCAATTAGAAATCCCAAGGTAAATGGAAACACAGTTTGATTATCATAGATAATCTTATTATAGGCTTCAACGATATTATTGTACAACAAAATGAAGACTAGAAACAAATACAAAAAGAAAAATGCCAATTTCGCTGGGAACGCAATTGCATTTAGCACATGCAATAAGCCTTTTAAACCCCTAGGTTACCCTAGTGGACGAGTGGAGTCTCGTAAGGGTTTCCAGAGATGCTACCCATAAACATCATTTATTGGATCGAATTGCACATCACTGCTCTTCTGGTTTGGTGTTCATCCTATAGTTGTAGTAGTTGCTGCCAGTGTAAATGCCATCATCTTTGTTGTAGGTGCGGTCCTGGCCATTAGTAAGAACATCACGCTGAGTGTATGAGAAAGGAACGTCGCATGAACCTTTAGTCGCCACTAGATTCACCTTCACACTAGTCATTGGCGGTACAACAATTGTAGGGAACGTGGGCTCCAATACAGTTGTTGATGTAATAGTTTCTCCCCACTGGTATGTCCCTGCAAACTGATCACCCGAAATTTCAACCTTGTTGTGATCTGCGATGTATGGAATGCCTGATTCGAAGGTGAATTTGAAACCCAACTTCAATGAAAGGCTAGTATCCCAAGTACTGGTCTTAATCGCTGGATGTGATAACTTTATGGGCATAGTGTAGGAGGCTGAGGAGAAGCTACTGCCATGTGCAGTCGCCAATGTGGTGATGTTCTGCTCATAGATTCTGGCGTCTGTGAGACAAAAATTGACATTACTGATCTCTCTTGATTTAACAAGCTCTTCCACCTCCATGCGTGCCTGGTTGGAAATGGTAGAGACATTGGGAAAAAGACCGTTGGTTACCGAAAACTTCAAATCAGTGAATCTCTGACAGATATTATTATTACCCAAGCTGCGGAGAGCAATGACATTGTTGTCAACTTTGATCGGCCAGAATAACGTGAGAGGGTTTTTATTGCTGGTATCATCTGAGATAGCTATAACGTAATCACGATCTGCAATCCAGAATTTGCCATTGTAATCTGACTTTATGCGAATGCTTCCATCGCCAGTGGGGAAGATCTCGTATGCCGCTCCTGGATCACCAGAAGAAACGAACCGTGGAATATCGTCGGTTTTTACAACATAGTTGTTGCTAAGGTATTGCCCATTATCTCCCTTAAAGGTGATGTATTTGGGCAGTACCAACAGCGATTCCCAGTCGATAACTTCGACCACATTGAATAAGCCGCCTTCCTGTGGTTCTGGTGGTAAGTACAAGCAATCTGTAGTGGGGCGTGCAGTCCTCCATAAGTATGCCCAACGTCCGGACTGGACATGGGTAAATCGGAACATATTATCACCATGATCATCTGCGTAGAGTGGCTCAAACAACGTACATGACCATTTGGATTGGTCTTCCTCTGGTTCGTCAGCCCCTGCTGCAATCCAAAAGGAATTATTAGACTGTCTTACCCAGTATTTGTTGTTGTAACAACATCTTATGTGCACCAGTCCTGGCTTCCCACTCTTTGCCTTCTCTACTTCGTACTTTGCGTCCGGGCTCACAACCTCCTCTCCCCAGAATTGTAGTAACCCTTTCGTGATCTCCCCATCCTCCTCATGTATGTAACGCAAGTATTTTTGGTGGGGTAATGATTTGAACACCACAAATTTTGGCAAAGAAGACATCTCTCTCTCTCTCTCTCTCCTCAGTTTTTTTTTTATCAACTCTTAGCTATCTAGTGGTATGGTTCTAATGCTATTTATAAGGAAAAACTAAATGGTGAGAGTGAGAATGATGCCTGCAATCCCTCACCACGTTATTTTGTTTTCCTTTTTATACAAAAATAATAATAATAGTTTCTGGTCCTGCAATCCCCTTGTAGCTGCTGACAAGATGGCTACTAGGGGAGCTTGCGGTCCCGATCTTAGCCCTATCGTTTAATGCTTTGTTTGGTTGATAAATTTAGTTGGGAGAAAGAAATGAAAACAGTGGAAAACTTTTTTACTTTGGATACTAAAAAAAGCAATAAGGAAAATAGAAAGGAAAAAAAATAAGTTAAGAGAAAATAATTAAACATTTTGAATTTTGTAAGTCATTTGGCTTCCATTTTTCTTTACAATTATATTTTGAAATTTATTAATTTTAATGTTATTTAACCATGAACTAGTTCCTCTGTATATTCTCTCCCTTGTGTGATCTACAAACTAAACAAAGCCAAAAAGTTCTGAAAAACTAGCAACAATAGATACTAAAAACATCGATTGAACTGCAAAGGGATGACAGCTTGACAGTGAAGTATGTGGAGCATGCAAAGGATATGCTGTACATCTAATGCTTATATCGATAAAAAATGCTATACTTCCCAATTTTTAAATCTTAAATTGGCTCCCAAATTGTTTAACACTTGTACCATCTAATGTGATAGTGACCGGTGATACAATTTATTAGATGTGGTATAATTGCTATAAGTGATAAAGCATATGGGAACCAATTTTGGAATCAAAATTGGGGAAGCATAGCATTACTCTAGAATAATACATGAGCTGCTATTTTATCTAGAATAACGTTGTTTAAAACCATAGGATTGAAGTAAACTAAGCTGGGGCACTCCGTTGCGAAGACTCAGAAACTTTACGGATCATGTAGTTTTCCAGAACATAAATCTAGCACGTTTCACCGAGAAAAACTCATATCATTACAACACATTATGATCAAAATACAACATATATACTGGAACCACTTTACAACCATTTGGGACTCCTTTTCAACTTGTTGGGACCCCATAAGTATAGCATTTGTGACCACTATTCATTACTACACTTGAGACCTAATTACAATATTTTAGGACCGAAAATTGTGACCGCTATTGAAGGTTACAAATAGATTAACTTTTGCATATAAAAAAGTGCCACTTTACATACGATACTCTAATAGCCACACAATTAAAATCTTATTTGACCTAAAATCTTATTTGACCAAAAGTGGTTAAACTTAATAATGTATCATATATCCCAAAGTAATCAAACCAGTAGGATGTATTTTAGAATTTTTCGTGGAACAAATATCTGGTTGCCACAACATATTTATTAAAACTGTGGCACAATTTGAACTGACTGTGTGTTTCTCATTTAGATGTTATATCATGTGCGCTTCTCATTTACATGTTGTATCACATGTTTCTCATTTACACGTTGTATCACGATTTTCTCATTTACATGTCGTCCTGCTCTAAGCCAGAATAGAAAGAGTCTTTTCCCAAATTTTTAATATCAAGCAACTATATCTGAAAGGTAAGTTTTTTTTTTTGTGTAAAGAAAAATTTGAGACAGAGAAGATTTTGGGCTGTTTTATCGCGGTGATGGCGTGGTATGTACAAACTGCTTGCACACTTTGGGCAGAGCCGCGAAACACCTTAAACAGAGCGAGATCCGCTCTTTAACCCATGATTTGTTAAAGAGACTACTAATCCGGTAATTTTATATTTCAATTCTATTTAGGTGTTCTAACAATTTTAAGATAACTTCTTCTGGCATAAATAAGGATCATATTCTTAGTCGCCAGATATCATCTAGCCTATTATAAATTTAAGTATCTTCACTTGAAGAATTAAAGACAGAAAGTGCTATTTTTCTTAACTACAAAGAAATTGGTTTTCTTTTGTATTTTTTCGAAAAATCAGTAGTGCCCAAAACTTTTTAACGCGGGTTTCATTAAAACCACGGAGACTTGGGTAGAATATTTCTTTTAAATGAAAAATCAAAATTTTGAAGGATTGAGTTTAGCCTCGTGAAGGCTAATCAGAACACCACTTGACTGTATGTGTAGATATAAGTTTTTATACACGTGATTTGCATTTTGTTTTCTCTATCTACATATTTACAATTTGCAAATATTCATGGGTCTGTATGTATATATATGTAATATGTATGCATACTTGTAAAGATGAAAAACCGACTTATCCACGAGATTGTGGAAAAGCCTTACTAAGCGATGGATTTAAATGGAAGTGATTAGTAAATTTATTTAATTTTAGGATAATGTTATGTACACATAAAGTGTGCACATAAATATCTGGGTCATTCATTTTGGTGTAGTCCGTGCCTACATACATAGAATCCACTGAAATGAATGGTCCAGATCTTTATGTGTATACTTTATGTGCACATTTTAATCATTACTCTTAATTTTAACGGACTCCCTTTAGAATCTGTGACTATCCTTTTGTCTACCACATTAAAGTAATGAAGCTTTTGAGATCTTTTTATTTAGACCTTGAAAATGAAGGAAAACAGAAAGAAGCCATGGAGAAGATGAATTGAATTGGATCCCTAGCAGTGAGCATTCTTTTTCGGCCAGTAGAGCCGCATCACGCTGAATATGGATCCAAATGCAGATTATATATATCTCATATAATCCAAATGCTGTGATTTTCTATAATATATATTGTTATATTATATATATATATGAATAGTACATGATATGGTACATTATTTATACAATACTATACATTACTTTGGGAGCCCGCATCAAGTCAGTTGGTGGTGGTGATGTGCTTAGAGTATAGGGAAGACATTCATGAGAAATTATAGTGCATGGTTAATTGGATTGGCGTATACCTTTCGATTCTTTGGATCAAATAAACTTTGACTCGCGATTATTCATATGTGTTCGATTGAGATGATTTAAATATTGAGAACGAGCTTTACTAGAGTCAGTTGGTGGTAGTTACGTGCTTAGAGTAAGCATTCATGAGAAATTATAGTGTATGGTTAATCGGAAAGGCGTAAATGTTCATTTTCAATAAAATTTATCTATCCGTAAATTACAAAAAAAGAAAGAAAGATGGAGATCTATCAAACAAGATTCATATTGACTATTAAAATCTAATTTTTTTTTTTTTTTTTTAATTTCATAGCTCAAAATTGGGTGTCAAAAATCTGTATTTTGTAAACTGATAGGTCCATTTGTCGATAGGAAAAAAAATAGATCAACAAAAAAAATAACAATAAAAAAAGTCCAAGACGGCCAAATAACGGACAAAGTTATGGTCCTTTTTGCAAAATAATTTTAGAGTATTTATGCACTTCAAACTTTGTAATTGCCTTTTAATTAAATTATAAAGGTAGTAATAATTGTTCAGACTGTAATTGTAGTAAAATTTACTGTCATTATTATACTATATAGATATTGACACTTCTCTTTAAACTGTAAAGGTAGTAGATTTTTACTATGGAGTGGAACACTATGGAAGCTGCAGCTCAATGAATTGGAAGAAATCAAAAATGATGTATAAGATCATGGCCGAATGTATAAATCAAAATTGAAAGCAAAGCATGACAGATCGATCCTGAGAACGAAGCTTGAACCAGGACAAAAGGTATTACTCTACGATTCTAAGCTTCACCTTTTCCCCGGAAAGCTCAGGTCAAGGTGAGTAGGATCGTTTGCTGTCAAGGAAGTGTTCCCTCACGGGGCAGTGGAAGTGGTAAACCCCAAAAATGGGAATACATTCAAGGTTAATGGGAAACGCTTAAAGCCATTTTTGGAAAGGTTTGAACCTGAGTCAAAGACCATTCAACTAGATGAACCTGACTACTTTTCTTGAAATTTTTTTGGAAACTCTATTGTTGTATAATAGTTTTCTTTCGTGTGGTGTGGTATTTCCCTTTAGACCCTTCTTTTTCGCCTAACTCTGTCTATTTGTTAATTATAGGATGAATCCACAACAGTTCCTGCCACATTTGCTTTACCATGGGGTCCGCTCTTCAGGAACCCCAGAATAGGTGGAACAAGAAAGGCCAATATTCACTCCGCTGTCCAGCTCGTCCAGATTCTCCCACTACAATCAAAAAACCCTTTTTATGACTTTTTTTATTTTGGGCTAATGACTATTTTAAAAAAAGAGTCATAACAAATACTTTTTTCTAACATATATGACTCTTTTTGCAAATATAGTCATAAGATTGGTAAGTGGTGTTTTATTTACGACCATTTTTTTATTAGTCATAAATAATAAGATTGTTTATGACAGTTTTTTTAAAATGGTCATAAATAATAAGATTTTTTATGACAGTTTTTTTTAAAATGGTCATAAATAATAAGATGGTCATAAATAATAAGAGTTTTTATGACAGCTTTTGAAAATGGTCATAAATAATAAGAGTTTTTATGACAGTTTTTTGAAAATGGTCATAAATAATAAGACTTTTATGACTTCATTTTTTGGTAGTCATAAATATTCTTCATTTTTATGACTCTTTTTCTTTGAATTCTAGAATCAAACGTAAGTACTGTTTTGGGAAAAATAGTGAAAAAAAAGACAATATGCTAAGATTTTTAAAGTTAAGATTCTTGATTAGGGAAAGGTCCTCTGTACAAAAAAATTTTGTGAAATTTTACTTGGCATACACGAATATTATGTAAAATTTCATTAAATCTTTACATGAATATTAAGTGAAATTTCACTTAAATCGACCTTTGAGAGACTAGTTTTTAAGAAATTACTTTTTGAAATTGGATTATTAACACTTGATAGTTACTTTTAGTGTCACAAATTTAGATTTTATTAAGAATCATATTAGATTTTTTATGACAGTTTTTTGAAAATTATCATAAAAAATAAGATTTTTTATGACATGTTTGTGAAAAGTGTCATATAATAAGTTTTAGAAAAGTGTCATAAATAACAAGACTTTTATGACTTCATTTTTGGGTAGTCATAAATATTCTTTATTTTTATGACTCTTTTTCTTTGAATTCTAGAATAAATTAAAGTACTGTTTTTTGGGGAAAATAGTGAAAAAGACAATATGTTAAGATTTTTAAAGTTAAGATTCTTGATTAGGGAAATGTGCGCTGTATGAAAATTTTAAATGAAATTTCACTTGGTATACATGTAACACCCCGTATTTTCTTTATATAAATATTCATTTAAAAAAACAAAATAATGAGACAACCTAAATTTTTGTGTATACAACCATGGTTATTTATTTATATGTGTGTATTTATTTTATTCATTAATTATTGTGTGAAATTTTATAGAGCTAAGTAGTGGAGTTAAGTTGTAAAAACTTAAGTTGAACAAGTCATTGAAGAATTGATGTGTTTATTTTTTTGTAGTGATTATATGCCCGTGAATCTGTTAATTTGTGTTTTTAACATTTAAATTAAGTACCCGGGTTATGTACACCCATTGGGTCACTCATTTTAGAACTTTAGAATGTATTTCGGGCGCATATAAAGCCTTTTTGTAAGGCCCCTAGACAAAAAACGGGATTTTTAGCCTTTTGTGTGTTTGTGTTATAATATATGTAGGTGTATCATATATACATACATAATATACCTCCTAGGGTTTTGATAACAAAAAGAAAAGAAAAGAAAAGAGAGACATGAGAAATATAGAGCAGTCAAGAGAGAGAGAGAGAGAGAGAGAGAGAGAAGAAGAAGAAGAAGAAGATAATAAGAGAAGAAAAGAGGAACCCCAAATGTTGTTTTGCGAATCTTCATCAACATTGAAGTCATAAATCGGTGAGTTAACTTGTTTTGTACATAGAAAGATATGAGTTCTCATGTATAGTTGAGCTTTGTGAAATTATGACTGTGTGATTTTGTGTGGGTTATGAATCTGTGTGAACATGTAGCTGTTAATATAATTTTAACGGAAATTTGAGTTGAGATATATGAATCTCTTATGAAGTAGAGTTTTGTGAAAAACGTGGATGTATGAAAGATAGAAAATCCTTAGAGTTCACCACTGCTCCTTATGATTTTAGGCGGCGACTTCGTGGATGACCCGTCCTTGTGTGATTAGACGGCGGCTACGTGGATGACCCGTCTCTTCATTATTTTAAGCCTTATGCCCGGCTTGTTGGTCTATTTCATGTGTATCTAGACATTGTTTTATTGACGTCAAGAACGTAAGGACTAGCTTTTTGGTGAATACTCAAATCCCAGTGATACCCCATGGGAGTTGGGACCGGAGTGGGAGTTAGTATTACGTAGGAGACACATGGGATATATGTGTAGACTGGACCATGGATGGGTGGCCGAGGTGGTGAACATAAGGTGTAATAAAATAAAATACTTTGTGGTGTTTTATTCTTGCGTTTAGAAGTTGAATTATAATTAATTACCTCTTATTGTGGTTGCATCATAGAAAGTTATGGACGCTTAGTCATCGAATTTTCTAATAATTTTTCGTGTTGTAATCGTTGTGTGTGAGAATATTGTCTTGAAATGACGTTTTATTATCTAATTTTAACTTTTAATATTGTCTTGAAGTGGACTCAAGGCTTTAAATTTCAAAGGAAAAAGAAGGCCAAAACCAATTTGGCAATTCGTAAAGGTAATTAAATCTGAATAAAAACATGGTAGATATAATGGTAGCTGTTTAAATTATACTTAGTATGTTATGGTTAATGTATTGATATAATGTATGTTGCGGTTATTCAATTGTTGCTGGGTATGTTTTCATTGTTTGAAATTTTTGGGAGGTTCTATTTATAGAGGAGACTCTGTCGAAAGTTTTAGAAATTCTAGGTCAACATTCATTCCAAGATAAGTTAGTTTTACCACGACTTGTGATTGCAGTAATTTATTGTTTGTCTAATATTTTTATATACATTTATTCATAGGGACCAAAGCAACCAGGAAATTATGAATGTGGATACTATATGTTACTTTTCATGAAAGTGATAATGGAGAATCCATCCAAATCTATCAAGATAAAGGTATTATCATAGTATTCTTTGTAAATGTGTCGCCAAATTTTCTCTTCTTCTTGTTTTACTTTGATTCATAAATTGTGGAATTTTTTTTTTCATATGTGTTGGAGGTGGTGGTGGTGTTGTTGTGGGGAGGGAATACATCCTTAACATCTCATTCTTTCCTGAACTTTTTCAGATGAAAGAGTTGTCTCAAAAAGTGAAATATGAAAGCCACGAGCTAAATGTACTTCAACTTGAGTTCATTGAGTTCATTCAATAAGTATTGAAAATTTCAACATTTTTTCCTTTTTTCAGGTAATCTATATTTTTACAATTTAAGAAAATTATATACTCGTTATATAGAATCTAATATATTGATTTCATTTTTGTTTCAGTGTTACACAGTTAGACTACATGGAACAAATATTGCAAATAAGTTGATGTACTAGCGGAGATTGAAGAGTTTAAATAGACACTAGTTTTGTTTTTATTTATTTATTATTATTATTTTTTTTAACAATGTTACATATACATTATTGGTTTGTTGGTTTAATACATACTTAGTGGTTACTGTTACATTTTTCTTGTACATAACTAATGATTAGATTGATTATTGAAAAATTTTGGTTGGAAGGAAGATAATATCTGAATATGGTTCTTGAGTTGATTTGTAACATGCATGTTTTGATGATGTATTTGAATTGTGTAATCTTGATTGTTGGATTATCAACAAAATATTTTTTTTCTTTAAATGTGTTTTATATTATATATGACTGTTTCATAAAAAACAATCATAAATTAGCAATAGTACTACTAAAATCATAAATAGTGTCATTATTTATGACTTTTAAAATGTTATTTATGACTGTTTTGAAGATTATTTATGACTATAAAAAGATTATTTATGACTTTTTGAAGGTTATTTATGACTATTTTAAATATTATTTATGACTATTTAAAGGTTATTTGTGACTTTTTTGAAGATTGTTTATGACTTTTTAAATGGTTATTTATGACTAATTTGAAGATTATTTACGACTTTTTAAAGGGTTATTTATGACTTTTTTGAAGATTATTTATGACTTTTTTAAAAGGCTATTTATGACTTTTTTAAAGATTATTTATGACTTTTTTAAAAGGCTATTTATGACTTTTTTGAAGATTATTTATGACTGTATCAATTAAAAAATAGTCATAAACAATTTGAAAGCACTCATTTTTTATGACTATTTTTTTAGAACTGTTGTAAAAGTAATAATTATTTACGACTTATTTTAAAAGCTTAAAAAAGAGTCATAAATATACATTTATGACTATTTTTTAAAGTCATAATAAGGGTTTTTTGTTGTAGTGTCCTAATCAAGCAATCGCTGATATAAATACCTGGGATCTATTGTGCATAGTTCGAGAGATTCTGGAATATCTCCAGATCAACTTGGATGGTGAAGTAGTGGAGTATGTCGTGGACTATGCTGAAGGACAAGACCTTTCCTTCCCAGAACCCGAGTTTAATTGAGTGGCATAATTCATATAACTGATGAATAAGATAGAATTTCTTCTTGATTTCCTTTTGTATGTTGTTTTGTTTTGATCCAAGATCTTGTAATTCTGGATTTTGAAAATCCATGTCTGAGCAATAAAGATTTTGAATTCTTGTGTCAATTCTTCCATCTGTGTGATTAGTGGTCATTTGAACTATCTAGGTGCTGGCATTCACTTCTTATTACATCACAAGGCATGTTTGAATAGTTGGGGGTGGTTTCATAAACCATTTCTAATACCCCATGATCCTAGGGTACCAATCGATTGATAATAGATACCAATCTATTGGTATCTATTATCAATCGATTGCATTTCGGTCCTAATCGATTGCCAAGTGATGGAAATCGATTGCCATTCTCTCCAGACGTAAAATTTATTCACCTCCTTCTCTCTCTTTCTCTCTCTCTCTCTCTCTCTCTCTCAAATTTTCAAATCTAATCGTGAGAGAGAGAGAGAGAGAGGAAGCGATTCCGAGGGAGTGAGAGGGAGAACCCCCCCTCCCCCCCCCCCCCCCATTTCATCATTTTCACCAACAGAGATAGAGGGGGTCATTTGGAGACCCTTACACACCACTTCCATCATCATCTATCATCCACATCATTTTTTCCATCTCAGATCATTCATAGGGGAAGATTTCATCTCCATTTCATAGCCGCGACATCAATTGAGGTAAATCTCAAACCCACTTTCCATTCTTGTCCTACTCTTGATCAAAATGATAGAGGGCACCCCTCATGGTCATAATACCACTAAATATGTTGTGGGGGCATGAGACCTTTGTTGTGGGCTACCCCCTATTTTCGCTGATGGCAATCGATTGCCATCATGGTTCAATCGATTGCCATCAGGGTTCAATCGATTGGCATACAACTTCAATCGATTGCCAAATAATGCCAATTGATTGGCATAGAGAGACATTTTGTCATTTCTTTCATCTTATATCTTTATTTCTTCTCCCTTTTTTTAGTTCTAATGGCTCCCAAGTCTAAAGATAGTGGGCCCTATCTAGACAATTCCACCTCTTTGGACATGCCGATCCGCCACTTGCCCACGGGTTTGGAAATGATAAGGAGAACACATGGTTCACGAAATACTTCTGAACACACAAAATTATGGTGGAAAGGCAGCTTGAGAATCTGTGGAGTGACGACAAAATCCCCTTCTACCTTTTTTGACTTTGAGCCTATCCTGATTGGCTCCCGGTTCTCACAAAGGCTAAGAAAGTTCAAGCTTTGTGGATTCGAGCGGCGTGTGCCAACATGGTTAAGAGCCTGGGTGTCCTTTACACATATTTATCGTGTATGTAAGGACGGGCAATTCAGTTTAGCCCTACTTCAGGAGCTCAGGCACTGGGTATCCCTGAAGTCCCAGATCATATGTACCCTATTAATCCAGACCGTTCCTTCCTATCGTATGATCTTGTAGGCCACAGAGATCTCTGGTGGAAAAGTCAAGAAATACACGTGGACCACAGCCTTTGACGATCATAACCTGACAATTGACTACCACCTACTTCATCTAGCAATCTATAGCTGTATTCTTTCGACTACCTATAAGTTAGAGCTAGCTGGGTGGTATACAAGGGTTTTATATACTATCGGGATTGGTTTACCTATTTGCCTAGCATGATTGTTTCTCGAGTTCTTTATTGAGCCCACGCATCATCCTGGCAAATCTCAACACCTAAAGGGTGCCTGGGCAATCCATCGCGTGTGTGAGGTTGCTGGTTTAGTAGTACCTGTTGGTGAGGCCCTCCAAAAGGCTAAGTTTGGGGTATTTGGAGAGTCTGTAGCCAAACGATCATTGTCGCAATTCAAGAAAGAGGCGAAAGGGAAAGGAAAGGTGGGAGAAAGTAGTAGGAAGATTAAAGGAAAGGGAAAAAAGAGAAAGAGAGGGGAAGAATTGTCAGAAGAGGAAGACGAGGACCCAGGGACGCCAGAGGCGGAGGGATAAGACAAAGAGGAGGCTATTGAGGTACCCACTGACGCACCCACTGTTACACCTACTGTGGTGATCCCAGGGATGCCTACTAAGGTCGAGGGATTTGAGTTCAGGGCTCGTGAGACAGTTGTTCCCGTGACTCTCTAGGCAGTTCATGACCTTCTTATTAAGGAGAGAGAGGCGAGATTGCAGTTACATGGGATGGTTCGAGAGTTGACTACTCAGCTGGCCTTCGATCGCGACTTTGTTCATGCACGACTCGAGCAGTTGGGTAGTCAGCTTGAGCAGATATTGATGCTTTGGGGATTGAGTAGTCCTTGCGCTCTTCACCCACACCACCTCCACAGACAGCTCCACCTTCTGATCCAACATCTACTTCCGCGCTTCCAGAGGTCATCTTATCAGAGACGCGACCACCACCACCACCACCTCCAGCTGCTGCTCCTACACCAGCTGAGAGTGACCCAACAGCTATCGTCCAGACTGAGACGGCTACTGAGGGAGGTAGTGAGATTGTCGATCCTGTTCATGGCAGTGCACCTAAGACCTCTGGTGACCCGCCTTCTATTGAGCCTCAGGATCGAATTTGAGGAGCAAGAAAGCGTTATCGTTATTTCTTATCTTGTTATCTCTCTCTTGTGTTTCTATATTTGGTTATGTGGATATTTCTGGTTAGTTGGATACTTTTGGTTTCATCTATATCTTTACATGGACTTTATATGATTTTTGGACGTTATTAGACAGATAGTTATTTTTGCTCATAGGTTGTGTTTTAATTGTCCATACTCTCTGTGTTATCCATGATATTCTTGATCTTGGTTGTTTGTGGAGATGTTGTATTTAAACAGGTGATTTCTCATATGTGTATTGAACAGCGTGCATCAGGTGATATCTCTCTTTTGTTGCTTGAAATACCTCCATTGGGGACAATATTTATTTCAGTTAGGAGTAGAAGGTAGATATTCACACCTGTTTATTTTTGAATTAAAAATGCACACCTGTTAAATATTATAATTTCCATGTTTGTTGTTTGGTTTGGTTTGTTTTCTTTCTTGCTTTTAAAAAAAAGTTTTTTTTTTTGAAAATTTCTAAAAATATAGTTGTTAAGCTTTCGACTTTCAGTAATCTCATATCTCCTAGCTAATCATTGTGCAATGACACATTCATATTCTTTATTTTCGTGTTATGGAGTTCGATTACATGTTACTTTGTCGCTAATTTGGTTGTATATCCGTAGCATGAATTTATCCTGAAAATATTTGCACGAGTTGACAATTATAATAGGAATCTTTGATTAGAGTGAAATCTGACTGTCATGTGATTGGATTAATAGTGAAAACTTTAAACCCTAGTGAGTTTTGAGCCATTCTTTTATTCTGAGGGTTAATCACAAAAACTTGTGTCATTTCTTGAAATGTGCTAATATCTCGTTGAGAGTCTCATTTTTGTTTTATTTGGCTAGTTGCTTCAAGAGAACGTTCAGGATCTACCAATCTAAAACTCAGGAAATACTCGAGATAAGTTAAAGTGTCTAGAAGATGATTCAAGCCATCGATAGCTCACCTCATCACCCGAGCAAGTTTAAATTCCCACTTACCTATCACAAGTCAATACTTCTACCTGAAATCATATATTTATAGTTTGAGCATGTGATTGTTTTGTGTGAATGGCTAGAGCAGGAAAAGAATAAGTTTTAAAAAAAGAGAAGAGAAAAAGAAAAGGGATAAAGAAAAAATTGGTGGGTTGAAGAAAAATATATTTATATATATTGGAGGATTGGGTAAATAAAAAAATAAAAAAAAAAGTGTGAAGTTGAAAATGAAGATACCCAACCACATGCTTGAACTTGTAATCACATCTCACCATCTTGACTACTCTCCCCTTTCTCTTTCACAAGTCCTAAGGATTCTAGATGACTTTAATAAATTTTGAGTATGGAATGAGATTTCCACAGTAGATCGCTCCTAAAGTAAATGGTATTCCATTCATGAGACTCCTACACTTCAAAATAAGCGTTTTTCAGTGTTTAGTATGAAAGCATATTTGCCAGCCTCTACATTTACTCATTTGAGCTGCATACTATGAGTGCACATCTCTTACGCCAGTTTCAGAGCAATTCTATTTTGAGCATAAACCGTGTGAGAATTGAGTTGAAACTATGAAATCTTGAACATGTTCAATCTAAATAACTATGAGACGAGGATTACGGTTGTAGTTGTTGACTCCACACACACACACACACACACACAAAAGGATATATGAAGGTTATGGATGTAGTTTTGACTAGAATAGTTACTTTATAACATGTTGTTTATTTCCATGGTATGATTAAGGAATCTAAGTCCTTGTTGAGCATGATTTGTAGCATAAAGGAGAGATTGGAATTCTTTGATAAGTTTAACAAGCTTGACACTTGAATTTTGTGGGTATATTCTCTTAAAACCCTCACGAGACACAACTCATCCACTAGGATAGATCTAGGGGTTCAAAGACTTGTTGCATACGCTAAATGCAACCGTGATTCCTACGAAAGTGAGTTAGGATCTTCTTTTTTGCTTTAATTCAATAAAAATTGTAACGTTGGTTGTTGTTTATCTTGACTTGTTCTAATTCTGCTTCATTGCTAGAGACTAGCAATACGCTAGTTGGGGGTTGTGATGAGGGCTGATATTTGTAAAATATTTTCCCGATAAAGTGTAAAGTTGGTTAACTTAGCCCTATATCTCTACTTTTACCTGCACTTGTGTCTTAACCTTTCTCTTTACACAATGATGTAGTATTCGTGGTATGTTGTTGTGTTTAGTCCTTTAAATGAAGGTCCTGAAGCTGGAATAAATAACAAGGTGGAAAGGGATAGCTCAAGAAATAAAAAGGACTCAAAGATGTAATTGAAATTCCAATCGATTGCCATCATTTATCAATCGATTGGAGTCCTTTCCAAACCAATCGATTGACATTAATAACAATCGATTGGTATCTATACCAATTGATTGGATTCAATATTCAATCGATTGGTGAAAGCTGGAAGTCAAATCTCTTTAATGGAGTAGAATCTCAGCAAATCCTAGTTAATGACAACGACCATCCATTACAGAATGAACCTAGACGCCTCAGACTCATGGATATCACATTATAAATAAAGGAGAGTGAGAGTAGTCAAGGGTTAGCTTACATTTTAGTTGTTTTGTAGGTTTTTCTTAATTTGATTTTTGAAAACAACTTCAAGCTTGAGATTTCTTCATTTTGAATTCTTTATTCAGTTCAGGTTTTATTCTTTTAACTCTGTTATTCTTGATTTGGTTTGATTAGATTAGAATTCTGTTTTAGTTTCAGTTTTAAACTTACATTGTGATTTCAAGTTTTATGATTCAATCCATGTCTAAATTCAATCTCAATAGTATGTTTCAGTTTAGTTTTATTTTTGTACCCTTCAATATGCTAGCTTAGAATCTCGTTTGTGAACAATGTGAAGAAACATTGTTCGCCCAGCCACTGCCATGAATCTGTATGAGAATCAGTGGCAATCGATTAGACACATAACCCAATCGATTGCCATAGATTTCAAGTCAATCGATTGGTTTAAGTACCAATCGATTGGGAGTTATTTCAGTCCAATCGATTGCCATCCATAGCAATCGATTGGTATGATTATGTCTTGGGCAGAATCTTTATAGTATTCTAATGACTTCTATTTCAGAAATTGAGCCCCAATTGATCTTTTTAAGTTTGAATTGCAAACTAATTTTGAAATATAAGCTCTTTTGGCTAATTAACTTAATGAACATACATATTGAACATGTCGAATAACCTATACTTGATTTGTTCATTATAGTTCATAGGTTTAATTGACTCTTATTTAAGTTCTTCATGGTAAGTGAGGTGATTCAACCTCTAGTTATGTGAAATTCACTTATTTAATCGTTTTTGAAATAAGGAATACTAGAAGGATAAAACCCCGACTGTATGTTAATGTTAAGTGATGGTAGTGGTTGGTACAATGCGGATTCACATGTTCCCAACACCTTTTTCATATATAATTTGAAATTATATTACTTATTTCTGTTTAATTTAGTTTTTGTTCCATTTTAATTTAGTTTAATTTTGAATATAATAGGATTGTTAGAACCACCACTGTAGACACCCCAATTTTGACCGGACGTCGAATTTAGGAGAGTGTCACCTCCATATCCGATGATGACAAGGACCGAGAGATTCGAAGTGTTCCAAGCTCTGCAGAAAGTTCTCCAAATGCGATAAAATTACATAGAAAGAAGAAAATACCAGGTATTTAGGAAAATTCAGGTGTAAAACACAGTTTTTGGAAAAGATCTTCAAAAATAAATTGATTTTAGAAAAAGGAAGACCTAAAAGAGGGAAACCCAACAAAAACGGCACACGATAGCCCTCAGCGGCACTCAGTGAGAGCCTCACTGCAGTCAGCGAATGCCGAACGACTTTCAGTGAGTGTCGGTCCGTCATTTTCCAAGTGCCACTGACATTTTCTGACTGCCGTTTGCTTTTAAAGTCCGTATTTTGCAGTACAATACGTATATGTATGCGGATAAAAACAAAAAACTGATAAAGTAAGACTGAAAAAAGTGCGACAGACAAATAAATCTTAACGGCACTTGCTGAGAACCGTGCGGCAGTCATGGAGTGCCGCTGCGGAACTTACTGACTGCCGCTGCGGCAGTTACGGACTGCCGCAAATGATTTTTGACTGTCGCCCAGGGCAACAGTCTGTCTAATTTCAGAAAGTACATATTGTACTACCAAATGAGACATTTACACTTGGCTTTTTACCCGAATTCACAGAAAATACTTGATAATATTTGCCTATAAATGAGGGAGGATCTTCCTTGGAAGGGGGATGACAAGAGAAGAACTACCATTACACCAACATTCTTGAGAGAAAGAAAGAGAGAATTTAGAGAACTAAGAAGAAGAGCTTGGAATATCTTCAAAGGAGAGAAACTTTAACGATAATTTGGAGGTGAACCTCTAATCATAAGTTGTTTATTTGCATTCTTCCTTTTAAATCCTTAAACTATTTTGTTTTCTTGGCTTAATTTCTTTTGTTAATCATAGGTTCTTCTTGAGACTCTTAGAGATCCTCAATATCTCTTTTGAAATCTCTTGAACATGATCTTTTGAATCTCATGTAAGCTTGTGCTTCACATGAGAGTCAAAGCTTGATCATCACTTCACTTTATTAACCAAATAAGTGGTTCCAAGTCCATGCTCATGACTTGAGTCCTCTAGCTTGATGTTTCATGGAATCCCTTCTATCTTCCTTTGAGACTCATGAGTATTAGTCATACCTTTAGCCTCCAATGACCATCAAATGGTAGGAAAAATGGATTAGCTTAAGTCCAACTTCATGGTTCAATGGTTGGGGTTAATAAATGAAAGTTAAACTTGATAAATGAAAACAGTGAGTTCACAAACGATTTTTGATCAAGGATTTTTAGTTCAAAATCTAACCGTTGGAATCAAGTGAAACCAATGGGAGGACGTCAATAACTCATAGTTCTACCGCTGTAATTTTTATTTTAAAGAGATTTAATGTTTAAAATGGTTTGGTCATGATTTTTAAGGAGTAATAACAATCTGCCCGGAATTTCAGCACAGCAACACTCTTTTGAAATAAGTAAATCGGGATTTTAATAAAGTGTTCGTGATCCAAAATAATTTTTTCTACGTAGATTAATGTGTTAGGGAGTCACCCTAAAAAGAACAAAGCATTTCTAATCCTTTTGCTATTTTTAGAAAATCGTGCAAGAATTCTGGACAGAGAGTTGCAGATTCCTGAGTGATGTCTAGTATTTTCTAAATTCCTGGAAATCTAACCGTTCAAACTTTGATTTTCTTTTTGGGTTATAAACTAGACTCACAGAGGCATATCATATCCAAAACTCATCAAGATCCAACCGTTGGAAATGTGGTATTTCTATTTTTTAAGATCTGGTCTGCTCTCTGCAATTCACAAAAATTATTACCATTTTTTTTTGTCTAAACTTATTTGTTTCAACTCAAATGATCTCCTAATATCTAGGGATCCAAATCATGCTTTTGAATAATGATGATTTAGCTTAAATCCAAGGGCTAAGTGATCTAAATTAGTGAATAAATTCGTGTTTCACCCTTGCTTATATTCATTCATTCATGTACCTTAATGCTCATGATTAGAATTAGCTACTGGATAAAATTGGACTTCATGTTTACTAGATTTAAGCTAGAAATTTGGGATTGTTATATCTAATTTTATATCTTGTACACCATGCGGACTAACCTTTTGTTTTGTAGCGCTGTCGAGGTATGACTTCTTGAACTCTTCTTAGTTTATTTTAACTTCTTTAATTTTTATTTGATTTTCGACCTCATGTGCGACACCTTAAAATTAGGTTTTTTCCTTATGTGTATATGTGATTAGAGACTCTCTTTAGGAAATTGTTTTTATTTGTGTGCATTGCACGTTTAATATCGCCGCTGGATCCCGGGTAAGTTCTCTTGTTCTTCCCTATTGCATATCATATTGCTTGATATTCGAAACATGTGATTTTTTGAATGATATTTTATCACTTGCAATCTTACACCCTTTTAGATATGCTTTTGTAATGTATATTTATACATATGTATTAATTGAGGGCACATTTAAATTATTAATTCAATTAAAAAGATGTTGAGTAGAGGCCTATCGCAAGATAGGATGAGAAGGGGTGTTTTAGTCCGATGGGCTCCTTCCCTTCTCATTCCATAATCCCCGGACCTAGTTAATCTTTGGTTTCGCAAAAGATCAGTTTCCTTTTTGAAATGGTTTCTTAATTTTTCCTTTTAAACAATTAAGTAGCGACTCATTTGTTTTTGAATTTGAAATTTAGAAAAAAATTTTAAAAAAGAAAAGCTATGGGTAAGAAAAATGCGATATCCACAATCTGGCGACTCTGCTGGGGATCGAACCCAGAATCTCTGGTTTCGCAGACCAGAATTCTGATTTTGGGTTCACTCGAGGATTAGACTTGAAAATATCCTTTTAATCGAATTAATTAATCTTTGTGTGCCTGTTGCATTTCACTTGCATGTCCAGCCAGTCGATTGCACGGAACTATGACCTTGGAGGCTCGGGGCAACCCGGTCGGTCAAGTTATCATGGGAATGCGTGATCACCCTTGATCTCGTACCATGATTTGGTATATGAAGCATCCTATCGGGTGTGTGTCAAGGGTCCCTTATTTGACCAAAACCCAGCCTTTGCACGGTAGCTTCCATAGAACCTTTTAATCTTAGGAAATTAATTCTTGATTAGGATTATGTGCTAGGGAGTTTTTTATGCCCAAAAGGGATTATTTGAGATGATGACGATGCTTGCTTGATAAAGGATGTGTAACCCTTTAATCACCTTTTAGCAATTCCTTCTCGTGTCCCATGACATTTGGGGACATGCTGGATCTTGATTATATGATTACATCTCTTACGTCTTGCTAAGCTAAGCATCATTGGCCTTGTATGCATCCGAATTCGTGAAGGGTACGACAACAATCCGATCATGTGACCCTCCTACCCAAAAGAATTTTAAATACGTTTTTGGAAGCAAATAAACTTTTGATATCCTTATCCCAAGGCGTCCAATCACTCTTTCAAAATTTCTTTGAGTCCACTTTTGGATTAAAATTTCAAATAAACCATATTTGAGGAAAGAACCTAAAATTCTTGCGAAATTCTTGTAAAATTTTGAAAAATTTCACCAAATGAAAAATCTTCCAAAGCAAGTTTTGGCCCAATCACCTTTATTTCAAAATCCCTGAGGATTGTTTTTGAAAGATCTCACCACACTTTTCAAAAGAAATCCGGAGAATTTTTAAGACCTTAAGAGGTTAAAGAGGGTCACAATGAAAGGAGAAATTGGCGCACTTTACATGGATGAGGATCTTATGTGCCTATGTGCTTATGTGTTAGGATTAGAATTTTTCTTTTCCTTTGGCATATAGAGTAGGCACGCACACGCATTGCATCCGTGTGGCATATGGACCATTCATGAGCATTTCAAAATTTTTTCTAAACAATAATAAGAAAGTTTCTTTCTAAAAAGAAAACCAACAAAGATTTTTCGAAACTTTTTGTAGGGCAAAAATAGCGTCCGATTCAGGCAGTGTCTGGTCTAGGGGACCCACAGCAAGGTTAGTAAGAAGAAAAAACATTGAGATGGCAGACAAAGGAGTTACCGGGGAGATGGAAGAGTTGAGAACATTAGTCGAGCAACAGGCTGAGCAGATGAGGAGACAGGCTGAGAACATGAGCCGTATGATAGTTATGATAGAAGTTATAGCACGTCCACCACCTGTCGTGGATCCACCAATCGTAGATCCACCTAAGCCCGATCCACCCATTAGAGAAGAAGGTTGGTATGATGACCCGGGGATGCCAAGAGCTGAAGTCCGCAGGGTTGAAAGAGAAAAGATAGAGAAAGTTGAAAAGGAAAGGCTTATGTCAGAGAAGATTGATAAACTCGAAAGGGTTATGCGAAAAGCTCAGGGGGTCGACACCTACTTGCTAGAACTGGAAGGTCTGTATGACGGGGTTTATGAAACCTTACCTGCTGGTTTCAAAATGCCGATTTTTGATAAGTTTGACGGCACCGGAAATCCTCGCAGTCATATCCGAATGTGCATAGGAACTTTTCAGCCCGGTGGACTGAGCACTACCATGATGGCTGTTCTGTTCCAACAAACCCTAACCGGAGCTGCTCTATCGTGGTACCTTACGCTTGAGCCGAGCATAACTAGAATCTGGGAGGAAGTCGTAAAGTCATTCGTGGCCCAATATGAATACAATCAAGACCTGGACGTTACTGTTCGAGATCTAGAAATAACCCGGCAGGGAAAGCAAAGAGTCATTTGCCGAGTATTTAAGCCGTTAGAGAGGAAAGGCTGCAAAGATGGTACAGAGGCCGTCGGAGAAAGAGCAGATCCGGATGTTAATGAAGAACTTACAGCCGGTCTACCAAGAGAAAATGAGGTTTCAATCCATCAATACTTTTGCTGAGATATTTGATGTGGGGACAAGGATTGAAGATGCGATTCAAGAAGGGACCATCAAAAAGGAAGAACAACCAAACCGATACAGAAGGCCGAACTATGGACCGGACGGGGGACATTCGGGGGGTCACTCCGGCTCCACCGATGTCAATGCACTTAGCGAACCGGAGAGGAAATTCGATATCACGAGAAGCTACCCCAGAGGGGGAAGAGATAAGCCGCCAAGAAAATTCTCAGAGTTGGGGGTATCGCTGTCAACCGCTCGTGACAGGCTGTTGGCAAAAGGGCATATTCGACAATTGGAACCTCGACCTCCACCAAGTCTGCTTCTGCCAAACTTTCAAGGGGATCTCTACTGCAAATTCCATCAACAAAAGGGGCACTCGACGGACCGGTGTGCAAGACTGAGGCATGAAATGCAGGATCTCATCGATAATAAAGTGATATCTGAACCACCCGTCAAAGCTCCCAATGTTACCAAGAATCCGCTGCTAAACCATCGAGCTGTGCCGCCACCACAGGGCCTTTATTTCTTAGGGATAGAAGGAGCGGCATTTAATCCATCCGAGCTAATCACCAAAGTCGGGGGTCATTTAAGAGATGAACAATATTTGGATAAGAGAGGAGATCAATCACTTGACTCGATCTGGTAGACACTTCAAGCCGCATGAACTAGAAGAGGATCACCCAGGAAGGGAGTTGGAGAAAATGAAAGGCAAAATGAACAAAGAAGAGGGAGAGGATAGGGTTTTAAAACAAATGAGGAAAACACAGGCTAACATCACTATCTAGGGATTGCTGATCGCCTCCAAAAGGCACAGGCAGGCAGTCTTGGATGCTTTAAATCAATCCGATGTCTCTATCGATACAGCACCAGAAGACCTCGTGGGAATGATCAGTAGGATCCCGACTCTGGCCATTACTTTCTCGTCCGATGACTTACCTCCTGGGGGGCCTGTTCATAACAAGCCCTTGTATGTCACTGTCGAATGCTTGGGAAACACTGTACCAGCTTGTCTAGTAGACAATGATTCCGCTCTAAACGTGTGTCCGTTCTGAATAGCAAAGTGCATGGGTCTGGATGAATCAACATTCATACAATCTGAACAGAAGGTGAGAGCATACGACAACACGAAAAGAGCTGTCATGGGTATAATTCTGCTACGCCTCGCTGTCGGTCCTCTTGAGAAGGAAGCCGAATTTCAGGTCATTGACATTCCTGCGTCTTTCAATCTGCTGCTTGGAAGGCCGTGGTTAGACAGTTTGGGCGCTATACCATCAACGATCCATCAAAAGGTCAAATGTGTCTGGAAAAGCAGAGTCTGTGACATCCTTGGGGACAGTTGGGTTCATCCGTCGGAAGCCTCATCAAGCACGCCGATCTTAGAAGTACAGCTGCAGGAAGAGGAGACAAGCTTGGGGGGGTTCGAGCTCATCGGCATGATAGAAGAAGAGAAACCGAGAGAGTTTCTACCATTGTATTTTGATCAATATGCAAGTCCGCTGGTTGACGGGATCATGAAGAAAATAGGCTTCTTCCCAGGAATGGGGTTGGGAAAATATCATCAAGGTCTTCCAGAGTTTCCAGAGATTGTCACTCAAACTCACACTCACGGTTAGGGCTATCAACCATCAGAAAAGGAACTAAGAGAAAAGAAGAAAGCAACCGACGCACCGCTAGTCCCATATCAGAAAACGCTCAATGGTCACTTTGTGAAAGAGGGAGATGATTTCCCTTTTTGTGGTTTCCCAGAGCCATGGGTGGACCAGAAGGACAAATGCTTGAAGCCGGGGTTTGAGATCTTTTTCTCCCACGAGTTTTCCGATTATGAAGACCCATATTTGCAAGCGCCTGAGAAATCTGCAACTAACAATGATTGGGCTGGCACGCTAGAGGGCCCGGTCATGAAGAACCTATTGACCGAAGAGGATGCAAGAACCGAAGGAAAAGGGAAGAAGATGAAGGTCCGGAAATCAAGGCTGAGGCGGGGAATGGCGAGGATGTGCCGGAAGAAGAACCGAAGGAAGAAGAGGAAGAACTGGAAGAGGAAGAGAAGGCTGAAACTGAGGGACTACCAGGTTGTAACACTGTGGAGCTCAAGCAGGGGGCCAACAAGGAGTGGGTTTTTGAGTCTAGTGATAAGTATCCCCCTCACCCGGAGTCTATATTGGTCCAAATGAGGCGTCTTACTATTGCTATGTCTGTTGTAATCACCCCTAACAAAATCAATGAAAGTACGACTGATTCCGCCTACTTGAATGCGCTTAATGAATGTGGTGAATGTGAAATACCTGATGAATTACAAAAATTAGTTAAAAAAGAAAATGAATCTGCATGCAAAATCATAGAGAACACCCTAACAATTAATCAGGGAAATGAAGACAACCCTCAAAATGTTTTTATTGGCTCAACGCTTAGCGATAAAGAAATCAAAGAACTAATCAATCTATTGAATGAATTTAAAGATTTTTTTGCATGGTCTTATAATGATATGCCAGGTATCGACCCAAAAATAGTCCAGCACCATATCCCCCTCTTCCCCAATTCAAAACCCATAAAACAAAAACTGAGGCGAATGAGGCCAGAATGGGCACTTAAAGTAAAAGAGGAGGTTGAAAAGCAATTGAAGGCTGGATTCCTGATGGTCACCGAGTATCCCGAGTGGATTGCCAACATTGTGCCTGTCCCAAAGAAGGATGGTCGCGTTAGGGTTTGCGTCGATTTTCGAGATTTAAACAGAGCAAGCCCTAAAGACGACTTTCCTTTACCCCATATCAACGTGTTGGTTGATAACACTACAGGACACGAGCTTCTATCTTTCATTGATGGATTCTCTAGGTATAATCAAATCCTCATAGCACCCGAGGATAGGGAGAAAACCATGTTCATCACTCCGTGGGGGACGTATTGCTATAGTGTCATGCCGTTCGGGCTTAAGAATGCAGGTGCAACCTACCAAAGGGCTGCCACCACTTTACTGCACGACATGATCCACAAAGAGGTGGAGGTATATGTGGATGATATGATAGTGAAATCCAAAGAGAGGAGAGGGCACCTAAAGGCTTTGAGAAAGTTCTTTGAGAGATTGAGGGAGTTCAAAATGAGGCTGAATCCACAGAAATGCACGTTCGGAGTCACTACCGGGAAATTATTGGGATTTCTCATTACTCAGAGGGGAATAGAGGTAGACCCCACCAAAATAAAAGCCATAACAGAAATGAACCCACCGAAAAATGAGAAAGAACTGAGAGGATTCTTAGGGAGAATACAGTTCATCAGCCGTTTCATTTCCAAACTCACCTTAACCTGCGACACACTATTCAAACTGCTCAGAAAAGGAGAAAAATTTGAATGGGATGCCCCTTGCCAACAAGCCTTTGACAAAATCAAAGCCTACCTCCAAAACCCACCTGTCCTGTCACCACCTTCACCTGGGAGACCCCTGTTACTTTATCTCTCCGTGTTCGAAGATTCGATGGGGTGTATGTTGGCCCAAGAAGGAGAAGAGGGGCACGTGGAGAAGGCCATTTACTACTTGAGAAAAAGAATGGTCGGGTACGAATTAAAGTATTCACCCTTGGAAAAGGCATGTTGGGCCTTAGTTTGGTGCACCCGTCGTCTTCACCACTACATGTTAGCCTTCCCTATAATCCTGATATCCCGAATGGACCCATTAAAGTACTTGTTCGAAAAACCCGTCCTGACCAGTAGAATTTCCCGTTGGACCATGATGCTAGCTGAGTTCGACATCAAGTATGTCACTGCCAAGTCTGTGAAAGGAAGGGCTATCGCTGAGTTTTAGCCGACCTCGTTGTAGAATCCGAGGACAAAGGAGAATTCAAGTTCCCAGACAAAGGAATCATGGAGGTAAAGGAAGACTTATGGAGAATGTACTTTGATGGAGCAGCCAACCAATTAGGTTATGGAGTTGGAATCATTCTCATAGCGCCCGATGGCACCCCTACCCCATTAGCTCTAAAACTCAAGTATAATTCAACCAATAACACCGCAGAGTACGAAGCGTGCATAATTGGAATGGAGGCAGCCTTGGCTTTGAAAGTCGAGCAAATTGATGTCTTCGGAGATTCTAACTTGATCATATCCCAAGTCCGAGGAGATTGGAGGGTGAAGCATGAGAAATTGAGACCCTACCACGACTACCTGGAAAGTCTGAAAGTGCAGTTCAAAAAGATCTCCTTCTACTACCTCCCTTGTGAAGAAAACCAACTAGCCGACTCCCTGGCTACCTTAGCCTCAATGATCCAAATCCCTTCCAAAACTACCCTGATCCCGTTATCCATAGAAGTGAGGAATCGACCGTCGTTTAAAATGATCGTGGCCATAGAAAGTGAAGGTGAAGTGCCTTGGTATGAAGACGTTTTGAACTTCATTAAGGAAGGAGAATATCCCGAAGGAGCATCAGAAAAGGACAGAAAGGCGATTCGACGATTCGCCGCCCAATTTGTGATTTATGCAGATAAGCTATGGAAGAAATCCTACACTGGGTATAATCTGGAGTGCCTATATGGGAAGGAAGCTAAGAGAATGATGGAAGAAATACATAAGGGAGTGTACGGGCCCCATATGAATGGGCACATGTTGGCGAAGAAAATCATCTGACAGGGGTACTATTGGACGACCTTGGACAAAGATTGTTGCGAAATGTTCGAAGATGTCACAAATGCCAGACTCATGCGAATCTAATGCACACCCCGCCGTCACAGCTTTATAGCATGACCACCCCTTGGCCATTTTCTGTATGGGGGATTGATATCATTGGTGAAATAGTCCCGAAGGCTTCCAATGGGCATCGATACATAATCATAGCAATCGATCACTTCACCAAATGGGTAGAGGCAGCCTCATATGCGACTTTGAAGGCCAGAGACGTAGTGAGCTTCATCGAGAAGAACATAATCTGCAGGTACGGAGTCCCGAACGAGTTCATATCCGACCATGGCAGCCATTTCCAGGGAGAAGTTATCCCGCTCCTGGAAAAATATAAGATCACTCGCCATCAATCCTCCCCGTATAGGCCTCAGACAAATGGAGCAGTGGAAGCAGCAAATAAGAACGTCAAGGCAATCTTGGGAAAAACAACGGATACATACAAAGATTGGCATAAGAAGCTGCCATTCGCACTGTGGGGGTACCGAACATCCATAAGAACTTCTACGGGAGCCACACCTTATTCACTAGTTTACGGTATGGAGGCCGTTCTCCCAGTCGAGGTAGAAATACCCTCTCGTAGGATTTTGGCAGAGTATGAGATCACCGAATCAGAATGGGTACGAGAAAGGTATGAGGAGTTGATGTTACTCGATGAGAAGAGGCTGGCCGCAATAAACCATACTCGGGGATACCAGAAGAGGCTAGCTCGTGCTTTCAACAAAAAGGTCCGCCCAAGGAAGCTTGCTGAGGGTGACCTGGTCCTCAAAAAACTGAAAGTGCCCGTTTATGACCCCAGAGGAAAATTCAAACCCAACTGGGTCGGGCCATACATCATTAAGACTCTCCTTTCCGGAGGGGCGGCCTACCTCATGGACCTAGATGGAGTTGAATTTAAACAGCCAATCAACCTTGATCGCCTCAAGAAATACTTTGCTTGAAACCTTTCTTTTCAAAACCTCCTACCTAGATGAACTACGCTTGATCTGATTCCCAGTAGGGGATACGTAGGCAACCTACTTGGTTCGGTCATTGAAAATAAAACCACCAAGCGGTGTCTTCTTTCAGGCCTTAAACCAAACTACTGCAGGCCTGATACCCATTCCGGGATAAGTAGGCGGGCTCTTAAAAGCCTTCGGCCCATAAAAAAAAAAAAACTTGTGCTAAAGAAGGGGCAAACTGGCGTTTGCCCAGAACCACTTCAAAGCCGTAAAACCAGGGGCAAACTTCGTTTGCTAGCCGAAGAACCCAGATACAAGACCCTCCTTTGGATCACCTAGCTATCAAAAATGAGCACTATAAAGAAACAAATGAGAATTCACGGCATAGAAGGAGTAAAACTTTAAAGCAAAGTAAAGAGCCAAGAAAAGACATTAAAAGGGGAATTCTTCATAAAAGATTAATCGAAGGAGTGAGCACTTTGATTAAACATGTTAGAAATTTCTTAAAAAGGACAACACTTCTTGAAAAGAAAAAATAAGAAAAGCCACATTCAAAAGCGTGAAAGGAGTAGGCAGGGTCATGTCGGAAAGTTTCATAAAATGGCAAGTTTCTCCCTGTTTTCGTCTACTTTGTTATGCATGTGTCTGTCAAGCTCGTCCCGCAACCAAGGCCTAGATCTCTAGGAGATACGTGGCAGTAGGCATAGTTGAAGCAGAGATACTCAAGCACGGAGCAGCCATCCTGTTGTACCAAGCCTCCATGAAAGCCTTCACAATGGAAGGGCGCAAAATGGACCCCCTGATGAAATCAGCAGTCACGGGTTCAATGGTATCCTGCAGAAGTCCAAACTGACGGACCACCCGATCGGGAATGTAGAAAGTTGTAGCACGCAAGCCCGGTAGCCAAATGCCAGGTCACCCAGGAAGACGTACAGCAATAGAGCGGTGAATCCATTACGGACAGATCCAGCAGATATCACTAGAAGAGAGACCTTAAAGCCAGCCGAGCCACGCATCGGCAGAATTGAATAAGTTGTGAATCTCCGTACGATCGTAAGGGAGTGGCCCGCGGAGATGAGAAGAGTGTATAAAGAGATCCAAATGCTCCATGAGCCAAACCTGTAAAACAAAAGGTGCCCCGGCGGATAATATGGCTCCGGTAGCATGAGCGTGATCCAATCCTATCAAAGTCTCGCCGAGAACCAGCATGACTGCACTCTTCAGCTCCCTCAAACCATAGGCGATAGGTATCAGAATGTCGGAGGACGACTGGAAGAGAAAGTAAGAGAGCATAGCAATTGATAATGCGCTACGCCGTATAACCTGGTACCCGCTATCGTACGGATCCCCAATGGGAGCGTAAATCGAGGAGAGGCATTCAAAGTCAACCTGTCTGTCATGAATGAAAGAGCCCGCAGTACCACGGGACGTATGAAGAAGAGCCGCCAAGTCCTGAACATACCCGGCTTGCACCGGAGGAACAGTCAGATCCGCAGAAGGGTCAGTGTGTAGGATAGCACTGAATTCTTCAAACAAAGGACAAATCTCTTGATGATTGAAACGGAAGACGTGGAGCGAAGGATCCCAACATTGGACAGCAGCTTGAAGCAAACTTTCATCTAGAATCATTCGTCGGAAGGAGAAGATATCATTCAGCCTGAAACACTCAAAATTGAGCCTATCAACGCCGGAAAGGGCATCCATCCATGGAAAAAGGATTTGGGAGCTAATGGGGGCCATTTGAAAGAGGAGAGAGTGAAAGAAGTTGGTGTTTTGCAGATTTTTTAAAGAAAAGAGGGTATAAATAGAATTAGATCTGCCTAAAGCTAGGACGACACTCGGTAAAGTAGAACGGCACTCGACGGAGTGCCGCGCGGCAGTCCGTGAGTGCCGTTGCGGCATTCGCTGACTGCCGCTGCGACAGTCACTGAGTGCCGCGGAGCTCTAACTGAGTGCCGTTCCAGGCTTTTCGTTGGCCAGGGTCTGTTTGTAACTCTTTCAGCCCACCTGCAAACAGAAAACTAGATAGAGAATAATAAAACGTGCGCTTCATGCAGCACGTGCAACAAAGATTAAGCCATAATCACATTCATTCATTCATTCATTTTCATTTTGCAAAAAAGTAAAAGAAATCAGGGCATTCAAGATCACAATAAAGATGAGACCAAGCCATGGTCCCACATACGGTAGGCAAGAAAAAAGAAGAGTTTCAGCATAATAAAAGGACCAAGCTATGGTCACACATACGGTGAATGAGTGTAATAAAAAACAGAAAATGTAAAAGCAAGTATCTATCCTACCAGCTATACTGAAGCTGCCATCCAGAAAATGTGTGTACAATCATCCAAAAAAGAATAATACAGTGTAATCCTCTCCAAGAACACTCAAAAATAAAAAGAAAAAAGAAAAGAAAAAAAGCGGGATCAGCCTCGACCCCGGCCGCGAGTCTGACGGGTCGTGCGTCTGAGAGGCTCCTCCTCCGACTCTGTCCCATTGTCTCCACCTCGTCTGCCACTGCCGCTACCTCCGCCTCTGCCTTCACCGCTACCACCACCGCGCTCCATGCGTCATCCAGTGCCACCATCTCCGGGAGCATAACTGAGAGGAATGCCGAACTGCTGGAGTCGCTGCTGAAGCTGCCCCACCTGCTGGGACAAGCCTCTGATCTCCTCCGCCTGAAATAAGAAAAGATAAGAATCCAAAACAGTGTCTAAATGACAAATGAAATACTGAGAATAAAAGAATAAAAATCATACCTGGGCCCTCAACTGAGCCGCAGCAGTCGCCCGAGCTCCCTCAGCCTGAAAAGGAAAAAGAACCAGAACCAGGAATATTAGTAAAAAGGCAATCAAAGTCAAAGACGAGGTGAGTTTCTTACCATCCACTCCCGCCCAAGAACCCACTGTCGCACGCTATGGGCGTAGGTCAGGCCCTCCTCTGCGTAAGCGCGTGGGATGGCATCGTAGTGAAGAGGAATGGTGGGAGCGCCATGTGAGACTCGTGGGATCGTTGTCAAGTAAGGCTCGCCGAACGAGACGGTCGACATAGTCCAATCCTACTCAGGTAAAGTAGGAGGGCGAACCGCAGCAGGAACAGGCTGCAAACAAAGAGTAATGGAACATAAATATATAATAAAAAGGAACTCATAAAAGTTGAAGGGGTCTTGTACTCACCCGCGTCACTTCCATCAGAGGGAAGTTTGGCATCACCTTAGTGGCACGGAAGGCCACATATCCTGAAGGGGGATCCAGGAAACCATGAATGCTTGTGCCGGCACGAGCAGCCGTGAAGTCACTGCCCTGGAGCGTGTCTGTAGCCCTCATAGACTCAGGAGGAGGGTACAACACAAAGAATCCCGGGGCCGCCAGTGACTGCCTAGTCACCCTCTCTCCCAGATACCACGCTTGACCCTCCAGCCCATCAAGCATCCGCCTCGTCGGGTCATACCCAGCCGACCCTCGGATCTCCGCGCGAACCTCAGGGAGTACCATAAGCCACGGTTGCCAGTGTACATGCTGCTCCCTCAGGTTCGTCAGGAAGTTCCTGAACGAAACAAAATCATGGGCCCCGGTCTTTCGCCCAACTCTATCCTTCGCCCACTTCAGCCCCTGGGGCATGATGATGGCGTCAGTGCTGCGTGTCTCAGGAGACATCATGCGGAGATACTCATGAGACCAAATCTGTAATAAAGATAAAAGAAGGAGATTAGTCTCACAATTTGAATAAGTTTCTGAAAAGGCGATAAGCAATAAAGCATAAGAAAAAGGGTATACCTCCCATGCTCTCCAATAACCACCAGTGGATGTCGGCCTGTCCCGAGAAATGTCGCCCATATGCCTGTACAGGATGGCCAAACTTGCGCCGGCCCAGTCATACTCGTCCACCCGAACCAAATGCTCCAGGGACGCCACCAAAGATACAGAGACCCGATCACCTCTGGTACTCAACAGAGAACACCCCGGCATATACATGAGAAACCCCGGACCATCTGCTCATCAGTAAAATCCTGCTGACCCCTGAACGTATCCATAAACCACCGGGCGGTGACCACAGACTCCTCCGGGACCACCCCCAGCAACGGCTCCACCTGGTCCCACTCCCGATCTGTCAAATATCGCAGGGGTTCTCCGTCGAAGGCTATCCCTATAATCATCGAGAAGTCCAAAAGGGTCATCGTCATCTCCCCGAAGTCAAAATGGAATGTACTAGTGGTGTCCCACCACCTCTCCGCCAAGGCATGGATCTGTCTCAAATTGTTGGAGCTCTTCGTCAAAAGTTTGACGAAGTCTCCAAATTCGGCCGCATCCACTAGAGCTCTCACAGTCTCGCTCAGCTGCGTGTACCACTCGTACCCATGGGCAAGGCTGCCGTGCCACTTCAGCACCTTGGGCTGCAGCTGCAAGAAAGAATCACAAGTTCTAATGTCAGTAATTGGATAAGAGAAGAAAAAAAAATAAAACAGATGATGTTCTAGAGAGAGAGAAGTTTTCAAAGTATATATATATAAAGTTGTGAAAGTCCAAAGCAAATTCGGGTTCAAAGGAGGCATTAGTTTCAGTACGGGTTCACAAGTATCCAAATTAAGTTAGAATAATAAAATCCGCAAGAATAATGAATACAAGGAAAAGCGTCGCACTCGTGAAATCTGAAAAATAAATAAAATAAAAGGGGCGGAAAGGAAAATTCGATTCTTTATTTTTGAAATCTCGATTAAACAAACTTTCAGCAGGAAAGTCGAAAGAGAAAAAAATAAATATATGGATAGGAAGATTCAAGCATAGCATTCGTTTTACGAGGTTTTGAAGTTCATAAGAAATAAAAATGAATAATAAATTCCTTAAAGAGAGGCATGGAGTAAAGCGTTCAAGGACGCTCGAGGGCGCCACGAACATGACGTTCGGAACGGGGTATCTAAAAGTTGTGACAATCCTACGTTACATTCACACAGAAAAGGAAGTGCGAGAAAGAAATACGAGAAATAAATAAGAGGGGAGCGTTTACCTCGCGCTTAAATGCGCGGGCAGATAAATGCTCATCAGGGTCCCGCAGTAAGAGCATGGCATCTGGATGATGGGTGGTCGTGTACTTGGCCTTCTTCCTCCTCCCTGAGCCGCTCGCCATAATTTGTCAAAGAAAATAGAGACCCACACGTCAAAATTCATGAAAAATTAAGAAAACTAGTGAAAAAAGAGTTTAACCAAAGTTTTGATTGATTAGAACTAACCTGAATAAGTCCTGGTTAGATCAATACAAGCAGAAGAGAAGTGAAAAAAAAATTTCTCCAGAGGAATTTCGGATTATAGAGAGATGAGAGAATGGATGAAATGAATTGAACCTCTCGGTTTTAGCCACTGCTGCTCAAACGCGGCACTTGGTTTTCTGTGCGCGGCAGTTGACGGACTACCGCTCGGCACTCACTGACTGCCGCAACGGCATTTCGCGAGTGCCGCACGGCAGTCACGGACTGCCGCGAAAAGCCACGTGTGCCGTAGTTAAGTCGGTTCAAAGATGCTTCACTTCCCCCCAAAATTTCAAATCAAGTCTCGAAAATTGAATTTGAGGCCCCCGAAATTTGCTCTCATTACGCATTTTGCCCTTGGGGTCGTTTTTAGGTTCAAATTGACTACAAATTTCAAAATTTCGAACTAAATATGAGCCTGTGGGTTCCCAACTTCTAAAAATTGAAGAAAATTTTGAGCCCGTGGGCTCCCAACTTTTGAAATTGAAGCCTTATTTTGAGAATATAACGGATTTATATTCTCGATTCTCGCAACAGATTTGCGTTTACCCTCATTTTGAGAATATAACGGATTGATATTCTCGGTTCTCGCAACAGATTTGCGTTTACCCTTATTTTGAGAATATAACGGATTTATATTCTCAGTTCTCGCAACAGATTTGCGTTACCCTCGTTTTAAGAATACAACAGATTTATATTCTCGGTTCTCGCAATAGATTTGCGTTTACCCTTGTTTTGAGAATATAACGGATTTATATTCTCGGTTCTTGCAATAGATTTGTGTTTACCCTCGTTTTGAGAATGTAACGGATTAATATTTTTAGTTCTCGCAACAGATTTGCGTTTACCCTCGTTTTGAGAATATAACGGATTAATATTCTCGGTTCTCGCAATAGATTTGTGTTTACCCTTGTTTTGAGAATATAACGGATTTATATTCTCGGTTCTCGCAACAGATTTACGTTTACCCTGGTCTTGAGAATGTAACAGATTTAAATTTTTGGTTCTCGCAACAGATTTGCGTCTACCCTCATTTTGAGAATGTAACGAATTCATATTCTCGGTTCTCGCAACAGATTTGCGTCTACCCTCGTTTTGAGAATATAACGGATTTATATTCTCGGTTCTCGCAATAGATTTGCGTCTACCCTCGTTTTGAGAATATAACGGATTTATATTCTCGATCGAAAGTATCTCCTTGACCCCCGTAACGGATTTTGCATCGGTCAAGAATTAGGTGATCTTCCCTGACTAGACGCGTCACGTAAAGTGCATTGTACACAAGGAAGACGTAATAAATATGGCACCTATATGATCAGGTCAATTCAGAAAAACACCATCGCATGGCACTTGCATCACGACAGAATAGGTGCATTCATCCGTATGACTACTTGCGTTTGTGTTCAACCACGTACCCGAACTACGCTTTGGTCTGATTCCTGATGGGATACGTAGGCAGCTCATCATGGAGCACGACCAATTAGAATTTCGCCGCACGCCCGTTTTTGCAACGCATTTTGTTTTTTTTTACCTAAATTCGACGGTCTGGTCAAGGGCTTGTCTTCACACAGGCTTTGACATTCACTTATGGGCCGCGTTGCCCCACAAGCTCTGTCAAAGAGGGGCAAACTGTAGACATCCCAATTTTGACCGAACGTCGAATTTAGGAGAGTGTCACCTCCGTATCTGATGATGACAAGGACCGAGAGATTCGAAGTGTTCCAAGCTCTTCAGAAAGTTCCCCAAACGCGATAAAATTTCACAGAAAGAAGAAAATACCAGGTATTTAGGAAAATTCAGGTGTAAAACACAATTTTTGGAAAAGATCTTCAAAAATAAATTGCTTTTAGAAAAAGGAAGACCTAAAAGAGGGAAGCCCAACAAAAACGGCACACGACAGCCCTCAGCGGCACTCAGTGAGAGCCGTACGGCAGTCAGCGAATGCCGAACGACTTTCAGTGAGTGCCGGTCCGGCATTTTCCAAGTGCCGCCGACATTTTCTGACTGTCGTTTGCTTTGAAAGTCCGTATTTTGCAGTACAATACGTATATGTATGCGGATAAAAACAAAAAACTGATAACGTAAGACTGACAAAAGTGCGGCAGCCAAATAAATCTTAACGGCACTTGCTGAGAGCCGCGCGGCAGTCATGGAGTGCCGCCGCGGAACTTACTGACTGCCGCAAATGATTTTTGACTGCCGCCCTGGGCAACAGTCTGTCTAATTTCAGAAAGTACATATTGTACTACCAAATGAGACATTTACACTTGGCTTTTTACCCGAATTCACTAAAAATACTTGATAATTTTTGCCTATAAATGAGGGAGGATCTTCCTTGGAAGGGGGATAACAAGAGAAGAACTACCATTACACCAACATTCTTGAGAGAAAGAAAGAGAGAATTTAGAGAACTAGGAAGAAGAGCTTGGAATATCTTCAAAGGAGAGAAACTTTGAGGATAATTTGGAGGTGAACCTCTAATCATAAGTTGTTTATTTGCATTCTTCCTTTTAAATCCTTAAACTATTTTGTTTTCTTGGCTTAATTTCTTTTGTTAATTATACTTTCTTCTTGAGACTCTTAGAGATCCTCAATATCTCTTTTGAAATCTCTTGAACATGATCTTTTGAATCTCATGTAAGCGTGTGCTTCACATGAGAGTCAAAGCTTGATCATCACTTCACTTTAATAAGCAAATAAGTGGTTCCAAGTCCATCCTCATGACTTGAGTCCTCTAGCTTGATGTTTCATGGAATCCCTTCTATATTCCTTTGAGACTCATGAGTATTAGTCATACCTTTAGCCTCCAATGACCATCAAATGGTAGGAAAAATGGCTTAGCTTAAGTCCAACTTCATGGTTCAATGGTTGGGGGTTAATAAATGAAAGTTAAACTTGATAAATGAAAACAGTGAGTTCACAAACTGTTTTTGATCAAGGATTTTTAGTTCAAAATCTAACCGTTGGAATCAAGTGAAACCAATGGGAGGACGTCAATAACTCATAGTTCTACTGCTGTAATTTTTATTTTAAAGAGATTTCATGTTTAAAATGGTTTGGTCATGATTTTTAAGGAGTAATAACAATCTGCCCGGAATTTCAGCATAGCAACACTCTTTTGAAATAAGTAAATCGGGATTTTAATAAAGTGTTCGTGATCCAAAATAATTTTTTCTAAGTAGATTAATGTGTTAGGGAGTCACCCTAAAAAGAACAAAGAATTTCTAATCCATTTGCTATTTTTAGAAAATCGTACAAGAATTCTGGATAGAGATTTGCATATTCCTGAGTGATGTCCAGTATTTTCTAAATTTCCGGAGATCTAACCGTTCAAACTTTGATTTTCTTTTTGGGTTATAAACTAGACTCATAGAGGCATATCATATCCAAAAATCATCAAGATCCAACCGTTGGAAATGTGGTTTTTTCTATTTTTTAAGATCTGGTCTGCTCTCTGCAATTCACAAAAACTATTACCATTTTTTTGCCTAAACTTATTTGTTTAAACTCAAATGATCTCCTAATATCTAGGGATCCAAATCATGCTTTTGAATAATGATGATTTAGCTTAAATCCAAGGGCTAAGTGATCTAAATTAGTGAATAAATCCGTGTTTCACCCTTGCTCATATTCATTCATTCATGTACCTTAATGATCATGATTATAATTAGCTATTGGATAAAATTGGACTTCATGTTTGCTAGATTTAAGCTAGAAATTTGGGATTGTTATATCTAATTTTATATCTTGTACACCATGCGGACTAACCTTTTGTTTTGTAGCGCTGTCGAGGTATGACTTCTTGAGCTCTTCTTAGTTTATTTTAACTTCTTTAATTTTTATTTGATTTTCGACCTCATGCGCGACACCTTAAAATTAGGTTTTTGCCTTATGTGTATATGTGATTAGAGACTCTCTTTAGGATTTTTCTTTTATTTGTGTGCATTGCACGTTTAATATCGTCGATGGATCCCGGGTAAGTTCTCTTGTTCTTCCCTATTGCATATCATATTGCTTGCTATTCGAAACATGTGATTTTTTGAATGATATTTCATCACTTGCAATCTTACACCCTTTTAGATATGCTTTTGTAATGTATATTTATACATATGTATTAATTGAGGGCACATTTAAATTATTAATTCGATTAAAAAGATGTTGAGTAGAGGCCTATCGCAAGATAGGATGAGAAGGGGTGTTTTAGTCCGATGGGCTCCTTCCCTTCTCATTCCATAATCCCCGGACCTAGTTTCTTTGGTTTCGCAAAAGATCAGTTTCCTTTTTGAAATGGTTTCTTAATTTTTCCTTTTAAAACATTAAGTGGCGACTCATTTGTTTTTGAATTTGAAATTTAGAAGAGATTTAAAAAAAAGAAAAGCTGTGGGTAAGAAAAATGCGGTATCCACAACCACTCTATAAGAAATCATCTTTTATTTCATCTTTAAGTCTCAATCTAGAACTTTCTGTCCTCAACTTCTGTTCTTTGGGATACGACCCAGTCTTATTAGTTATAACTCGACGCGACCGTATATACTTGGACGTACTCTTAAGATAACACACATTACCAGTCGTGTCAAGTTTTTGGCGCTGTTGTTGGGGACGATAACAAAGGCCAGAATTTCTATATTGATCCGATCCTTCCCTACCTCATTTCTTTCTTTCTTTTTCCTTGATACTCTGTAGAACACAAACTGTGAAGTTTATGCTCTTCTATGTCCTTTGACTCCCCCGAAGCCTTCATCACAAATCTGGTTGAAGAATTTGACAATAATGCCGCTAATCCCATTTCTACTCCTTCAACTTTCGATTCAATGGATGACACAGAGAGTCAACAAGGAGAGAATAGGGCTAACCTCATGAGGATAAACACGAACATGGACCTCAGGCATGCCCAAAGCTGTGGCAACTGTGGCTGGACTGAAAAAAAATTCCCGTCTACGGAAGAAAGCTCGGTAGGTGAATGGTGCAATGGGGTCCTGGATCATTGTGGCGCATGCCTCACGAATCCATGAGATATCAACCCTTTTAGCTTGGGTCAGCATGTCGAACCAGTGAGGCATTACTTGGATGCGAGTCAAGAACCATAGAGATTCAAGCCAGACAGTTTCCAACAGATGTTCGATCACGACCTTCCGTGTTTGAAAATAACACGTGCACCACTGCCGATCAAGGGTGTTTCGAAAACCATGAGTTGGGACCGGGTTGGGTATGAGGATTTCTGGAAGTTTTTCCTTGTGGTAGCCTATGACTGGATTCATGATTAGCTAGAAGGAAGAAAGACAGTAGGAACTAAGAAAATAGCAACTGAAACAAAAAAAAACTGTATCTGTAATCGTTTGATCGATTGGACTTTTTCAATTGATTGAAACTGGGTCATGTTCAAGCGCTCGAATCCAGTTCGATAGATCAAAAATAGACTTTTTTTTTTTTGCAAACTGAAGGAAAAGTGCAGAAACAACAAGAAAACAATAAAATACACTATACCAGTAGCTTATATGATCTTAAGACCATTGGGGGGTACCCCCTTTTGTTATCTAAGAGCCTAAGCAAAGGGGGTTCATGGAAACCTTACCTTGGTAAATGTGCAAGGGAGAGGGCGTGACGATGAAGTTGGGGATGGCAATGTGTGGAAATGAACGTAAGGGATGATGGTTTGATGAGGATGAGTCCAAATTGCTTGGATGCTCCCTCTTTCTTGAGGGGTATAGTCTACCCGAGACTCACCATCTCGAGCGGTTCAGTCACGACAAGATTAATAGGTCGGGAAGATCACACTGGCATGGTCCGTATAAGCGCAGACCAACTGGGCCCACAACACATGCCCCAGAATATTCCAGGCAGTTTCCAACTCAAGATAGAAGAGTTATGGAAAGTGGACATTGTTTCCTAATCCAATTAGGAAACCACCATAATTAATGCCAACAAGCTCAATTGGATTATATTTCCTTATCCATGTATGAGTAGATCTCTGGCATCTATAAAAGAGACCACTCACCCCCCTTCAAGGGGACCGACTTTTCAGTCTCTACAACACCTCTATAGCAGTCACCAACGTGCCCAGCCGACCTACGGTAGCTCAAAACTATTGTTGGTTAACCACAGGTCCCCGACTTTTTACAGTATAGTGAACGTGCTCAGACACACACGTGAACGTAGGTTCCTTCATTAATAGGGCCGAACGACACACAAAAAACCAGTCTCTCACTCTCTCTCCCCTTAAATTGCTTTAATTTACTTTAACCAAATTTTGGCATCATCAGCTTGGCGCCGTCTGTGGGAACGACAAGTTCCTCATCAACAGATCTCTTGGCTGATAGCCATGCCTCCAAAGAAGGTTGAGAAGACTGCACAGCAGGCCAATCGGGGTTTCCACCGACCTTGGCACTGACTACGGTTGTCATGACATCTGAGCAGATCACTGCGACCCTCGCACAACTCTTGGAGGGCCAACGTAAAATCCAGCAACAGATCGAAGCCCTGCTGGCCTAGCAAAGTAGTCCTCCAATGGCCGTGAAATGACCCAGGAACATTGCGTACGGTCGGGAACCAATCTTAACCAGACAATATACCCGAGCCGACCCATACCGTGTTGAGGATGCGAGACATCAACAGTAGGTGTGCTGCCTGAGAGGGAAGGCAGGAGCATATGGCCCGAGAATCAGTCTCGGGTCACTCGGTTAAGAGCCGAGGTGTCCCTAGGCCCACGATGAACTAGAGTCATAGCCAAGTTCGATCCTAGGGGACAACACATCACCATGAGAAGGAAGCCTCCTCCACTAACCCGACCTGCAGCCCAGATACCGGTCGGGAAGGTGTGGTGGCACGTATCAAGGACTTGCAAAAACAGATTGATGGAGTGGCCAAAATGCTAGGCCAGAACCTTACTCAGAATCACGCCAATACTGAGACAGAGTCACCATTCTCTAGCCTGATCATGAGGTTTGCCATCTCGCGCAAATTTAAGTAGCCTCGCCTAGATCCCTATAACGGCTCAGGAAGCCCGGTCGACCACATCCGGACCTACAAGGCTCAGATGGCCCTAGCCACCAACTCTGATGAACTACATTGCCTGGCCTTCCCCAGCACTTTGAAAGGCCCAACCATGCAATGGTCCTACTCCTTAAAGCCCCGATCGGTCTGCAGTTTCAAGTAACTCAGCAAGCAGTTCATCAACTAGTTCATTGGTATGCAGGAACGGCCAAAGCTTGACATGCAGCTACTGATAGTCAGACAAAGGGATTTTGAGACCCTCAAGGAATTCACCGACGAGTTTAATCAAGAGAAGCTCGTAATCTATGATCTTGATGAAACTGTCGCTATTATAGCCTTTTGCTCGGGAGTTCAGCACACCAAGTGCGCCGTGTCGTTTCACAAAAACCGACCAGAAAACTTAGTTGAACTCACTGAGAGGGTTGGAGAATACATTGTCACTAAAGAATTTTTAAAGACCAAAGACCCTGGGCACATAAGCAACGAGTCTTCCAAAAGTAAACGAAAGCGAGATCAGTCCGGGAGTTCTGACAGTTCTTCAAGTTTACAGCAGTTAGGGTCCGACAGTCTTAACCCGACCTCCAGCTCACAGCAGGCAGGGTCCGGCAGTCCCGACCCGACCTCTAGTTCACAGCGGTCTGAGTCCAGCAGCCCCGACCCGACCTCTAGTTCGCAGCAGTCAGGATCCAGTGATCCCAACCTTGAATTCAGCTTAGAGTAATCGGGAGACCAGTGATCCCGACCTGACCACCTGTCTCTAACAGTCTCGACCAATCCAACTATAGTGGTACTTCCCCGATCATCGGATGAGGCTCCGCATACTATCAGAGAGCTGTTAAAAAGACCTCGGGCTCTGAACCCAAGCATAAAAGACTTCAGGCTCCGAACCTAGGCACAAAAGACCTCGGGCTCCGAACCCAAGCACTAAAAAGACCTTGGGCTCCAAACCCAGGCACTAAAATGACCTCGGGCTCCGAACCTAGGCACAAAAGACCTCGGGCTCCGAACCCAGGCACTAAAGACTTCGGGATCGCACCCGAGGCAAAAGTCCTCAGGATCACGCCCAAGGCATCAGCTTCGCTTAGGTCCAACCTATGATGGGGGCATATCCTCCTAGGTGGCTGATGATGGCAAGCTTCAAAAGACCCTGCAACCACCATGTTCCAGGTCGGTTACCTATAGTCCTAGCCTCCATAAGACCCTCGTCTTAGTGAAAGCTTAGGGGGCAGAAAGGCACGATGGACTAAACATGCAATCACACCGAGTACTTACAAGCCTTGCGGTAACTAAGTCCAACTCTTAGAGAACCTGGGCGCCTACAGTATTCAGAGGCAATAACTCCACTTAGGTCCACACTGACAATAGAGGTGACTAAAATCTCTTAGGTTGGCCGACGATAGAGGAGTAAAAAGACCCTAAAGCAACGTGATTTAGCTCGGCTCCACCAACAGGTCAAACTCTTCTCCTAATGGTCTTGACGAAGGCTGGCTGGGCAGAAGATAACCATCCTAGGGAATTAACATAAAAAGACCCTAAAGCAATACGCTTTAGGTCGGCTTTTCTAACATGGTCAAATTCTTTTACCCCCAACCTTAACGAAGGTTTACGGGTAGAAGATAACCATCCTGGGAGCTTAACTTAAACAAAAGACTCCAAATTAGGCTGAGTCTCAACTCCCGGGCAATTCCCGAGCACTTAAAGACTCCGAGCTAGGCTAAGTCTCAACTCTTAGCCAGTTCTCGAGCACTCATAAAACTCAGAAGCTCCAAGACAGCTTCCCTGAGTACTCAGACAGTGGCAAGAGGCACCAAACAGATTTCTAAACTTGCCCCGATATGGCATCAAGCCAACCTTGGAAATGGGGGACAGCTGATACACCCAAAATTGGCTCTATCCTATGACCGAGTGGTTCAAATCAATAGCCAGTCCATGTCCCGGTCAAATCGTGCACAACTCCCCGGACAAGCATCAGCCCGAGCGGTATAGTCTACCCGAGACTCACCATCCCGAGCGGTTCAGTCACGACCAGATCTACAGGTCGGGAAGACCACACTAGCATGACCCGTACAGGCGCAGGCCAACTGGGCTCACAACACATGCCCAAGAATATTCCAGGCAGTTTCCTACGTAGGTTCCTTCATTAAAAGGCCGAACCACATACAAAATACCAGTCTCTCATAGTCTAAGTATAGTAAAAATGTACTACCTTTATAGTTTAAAGAAAAAGTGTCAATATGTATATAGTATAATAATGACAGTAAATTTTACTACAATTAGTAGTACCTTTATAATTTAATTAAAAGGCAGTTACAAAGTTTGAAGTGCATAAATACTCTAAATTATTTTGCAAAAAAGACCATAACTTTGTCCGTTATTTGGCCGTCTTGGACTTTTTTTATTGTTATTTTCTTGAGCTATTTTTGTATGCAGATATTTTACTTTTCTTTAAACTATAAAGGTAGTAAATTTTCACTGCATTTAGACTGTAATCATTGTCATACTTGCTGTCTTTATTTGCTAACATTGATGTAATGGTAGTTCATTTAACTACCTTTTACCACCTGTGACCTTTTCTTTTTTCTCAGTGACACTTGGGTCCAAACAAAACCTTAGGGTTATGAAGTTGTATGATGATAACACAAAAGAATTAGAAACGAAATGGTTAATTACATTTTACACCTTCGTAAGTGGCTTGTGTAAATTTTGTTCCATCACTTTCAATTATGTCATTTTAACCCTTTAACATGTGTCTGAACGATATAGAGTCCTTGATCTATCACATTAAAGTCTATACAATGTTTTCGCGTTGCAAGTATCAGTTCAAAAGTTCTGGAAAGTAGAAAGAAAGGATTAAAATATCAATTGGATCGCAAAGAGATAACATCTTGAAAGTGAAGTACGTGGTCGAACTTGGAATCCCAAGTTGGAACTTTTCCAGGATATTTGAATTAAAACTAATACACAGGTTCGTCTCTATTCCAGGTTGGTATTCCTTTTTTTTTTTTAAATAGAAATAGTTATACTGACTTCTCCTAAGTGAGTGACAAGCGGGGGTATTTGTAAAATACAACCGCGCTAAAAGAAAAAAATGCGTTGATTTAGTTCACAACTCCATGTCATATCTACATTTTGTGTTACAATGCCAGCTTTTATACAATATGACTAATCTTTGATAAGTTGTGCTGTTTTAAGCTGTTATTCGTGCATATTACTATTTAGCTGGGTGGAGGAATCAATAACAGGATAAAAGGAAAGCTAGATTATAAGAAAAGCAATTCAAAGATGAAAAGTGAAGTTCGAGCGATCGAAGACCCTTCAAGCGATCGAGTTTTTGATCGATCGAAGGTTGTTCAAGCGCTTGAAGATTCCAGAAGTTCAATCGATCGAGTGATTTTTGATCGATCGATCGAACATGACTTTTATCAGAACTTACGCGTGCACAACAGAGATGGAGTTTTTAACCCTAGCTCTAGGTTTTAGTATAAATATTCATTTTGTCTACGTCCATAATGCCCACCTTACTTTTCATCAGTTTACATAGAGAGAGGAGTGTTTGTTCTTGATTTTTGTAGGTTTAAAGCTTGCATATTACTTTTGGGATTGATTTCTACGGTTTAATATAAGTTTCTCCATTCTAGGTTTTATAATCATAATTAATTTACATCGTACTTGCTTTATATCATAGTTTAATCTGTTAGAAACGTTAGTTGTAGTAGTAGTAGTCTTAAACCACTTAGTTTTATAGATTTCATGTTTAAATCACAACCAAACATGACCTTAATGAATTTTCACGTTAAAAACGAATCTGTGCCACTTCAGACCATGTCTGAGTAGTCCCAGGGTTGGGAGATTACGATGAAATAGTGATCTTCAGTCTCTGCCATGCAGCAGGAAAAAATACCTATGTTCAATCGATCGAAGTTAGTTCGATCAATCGGGCCAGCGATAGAGTCAAGTGATCGAAGACATGTCGATTGATTGAGAGATGACGATGTTCGATTGATCAAAAGCACGTCGATCGATCAAACTCTCTGATTCTTAAGAATATCCTATACAGTATTCCTAGACTTTCTGGTTTAGAGATTTGTTATCAAACTATCCCCAAATGATCAGTTTGTCAAATCAGTCTCTAAACTTAAAGCCTCAAGGCATTTTTCTTCAATATCTTTTGCAAACCACCTTCATTGCTAACACCACTGTAGGTGCAAGTCTTAACTATTATTTTAAACCGCTTTCATGTGTTTCAAATAAACTGTGATGATATAGCCCCGGTCATGGAAGGGCTATTGATTCTTTATTTTTAGAGAAATACGTAATACTGTAGAAGATGTACTCTATTGAGTTTCAAAGCAACTGCATGGTAGATGGCTAAGTCGCTGTGGATTCGTGTGATCCCAACATTCCCCCTTTATTAAGAAAGATCGTTTTTAAAATATCACTTTAGTTAATTAGTTAATCATTACTTTAAGTTAGTTGCTTACATTTAATAGTGATAATTGTGGAACTTAGTGTTCTGCACTCTTTCTTGCATATTGAATTTTGTTTTCTTTTTTTTGAGTTAATCTGGGTCTTTAGTTTTCAACCTTCCCTGTGGGATCGACTTGGTCTTAACCAGATTACTACTTGCACGTCTACCTATACTTGGGTATAGCACACAAGCGCACACAAATAATTTTCGTGTCAGTGAGGTTGAGGTAAAATCAATATACAGGGTGCCCTAGTGGTAGGAAAATCACATGGACTAGTATTGTGTTTTATAAGTTGAGTAACAGTTTCCCCACGTTAGTCAACTATCAATTGATTATTATTATTATTGTATTTTTTGTTCAAATTTTTGTTAATCAAAATTTTACATAATGTTTTATTTTTTTTAATATGGACAGGAAGGTATGTATTTTATTCCAATGGTAAATTGTTATTTAGTATGTATTGATTTTTTAAAATAATAAATTTGATAATTTTGTACGCATCATTATTTTTGTTAACATTCTATTTCTGACAACGGAGGTTACTGTAATTTATGAAAGCAAAAGCTTTGCTTTTTGTCAATTGCATGAGAAGCATCTTTATGAATTCCATATATCTTTGAAAATGATTATTGCATAAGATATAGAGTAGATATTATAAAGGGCCATTGGGGCATAGGTTCCAACAATGAATACTTTTGGGCATAGCATTAGTCTACACGATTTGGGCAAGGCCCCCTTGGTAAGCATTTTTATTTCTAGCTGATATTTCCCTCTAAAACCACATCCACCTTCAATTTTGCTTCCAACTCCAAAATTTAAATTTTGATTCTCCTCCTCTTTTTCCCTAACTTTACCAAACCCTGACACACAACCAAACAACACATGATCTTTTTTTGTGGGACTGGTTTACAAAATTACAAAATTTTGGGACTAGGTTACAAAATTTTGAGATAATATTATAACACATCCGGACCAAAATACAACATACTGGGACCTCTTTACAATTATTTGGTAGCACTTTACAACATGTTGGGACCTGATTACAAGATTTTAGGACCTTTAGTACAAAAAGCTCTGAACATAGGCAAACTTTGGGTCCGATGTTAAAATCATATCGATTGAAGTAAACTACGCACAGTCACTCTTGTTACGAAGACTCGAAAACTTTACGGATCATGTATATTTTCGGAACATAAATCTGGCATGTTTCTCTAAGAAAACCCATATTAAGTGGAAAAAATTAGCATTGTTGGATTAAATTACAAAATTTGGAGACCTCATTATAACACATTAGGATCAAATACAACATATGGGAACCACTTACAACCATTTGGAACCCTTTACAACCTGTAGGGTATTACAAAGTGTTGGGTCCCTATAAGTATAGCATTTGTGACCACTACTCATTACAACATTTTAGGACCCAAAATTGTGATATGTTATAGAAGGTTACTAATAGGTTAACTTTTGCATCAAAAGAAGTACCACTTTGCATGAGACACTCTAATAGCCACACAATTGGCATCTTTTGATCAAAAAATTGTCAAACTTTGGAATGTATCATACATTTTAATGTACATAAAACCACTAGGATGTATTGTAGAATTTTCCTTAAATGAATATTTGGTTGCCACATACTTGCTGTCTTTATTTGCTATCATTGATGTAATGGTGTGACCTTTTCTATTTTTCTCAGTGATACTTGGGATCAAACAAAACCTTAGGGTTATGAAGTTGTTTGATGATAACACAAAAGAATTAAAAATGAAATGGTTAATCACATTTTACACCTTCGTAAGCGGCTTGTGTAAATTTTGTTCCTTCACTTCAATTGTGTCCATTTAACCCTTTAACATGGGTCTGAACCATAGAGAGTCCTTGATATGTCACATCAAAGTTTGTGCAATGTTTTTCTCAATGCATGTATATGTTCAAAAATTCTGAAAAATTGAAACAAGAGATATTAAAATATCAATTGGATAGCAAAGAGATAGCATCTTGAAAATGAAGTACGTGGTTGAACTTGGAATCCCAGGTTGGCTCTATTCCAGGATATTTGAATTAAACTTAATACACATGTTGGTCGCTATTCCATTTTGGTATTTTTAAATTTTTTTTATTTAAAGGAAATAGTTACATTGACTTCTCCCAAGTGAGGTTGTGGTAAAATCAATATACTGGGAGCCCTTGTGATAGGAAAATTAGATGGACCTCTTCTGTGTTTTATAAGTTGAGTAAAGTTTCCACACGTCAGTCAACTATCAATTGACCATTATAATTGTATTTTTTGTTAATCAAAATTTTACTGTCACGCCCCGAAAAAAACCGAAGCGCGGGGAAAGAGAAAAGATAGAGAAATAGGGAGAAGAGAATTAAAATCCTTACACAAAATGCGGAAGCGACTTTGGAAACCCACGGGGATTCCTACAAGGATGACTCACTAATACGTAAATCCAAAATGGACTTACATGTTAATGAGTCCAACAAAGATAGAAGCACAAGGAAATTTAATTAAGAGACTATCCGGACATGTACTAGTTTCAAGGAGAGAAAGAAAAATACAATGACTTTGAAGAAGGGCATTTTTTTGATAGTTGCTGAATTTTAAAATACCTCTATGTGGTTATATCTTTAAATATTTCACATTTTGTTTGCGTAGGTTCATGTAAAATTTAATTCTGCACAACTTTCGTCTAATGACATTTTTTCCAATTCCTCACCGTTTGGGCAGAAAACCGAAATAACAGTAGCAGTTTTTCCTTTTGGTACAAGACTAAATAAGTCCTAAACAACATACGACACGTGTCTAGACCAAACGAAACTTCATGTACTCGAAATTTAATAAAAACGAGGAGTAAAAGAGATGAAGAGAGGAAGAATGGGAGAGGGAGAGATTGGGGGAGAGAGATTTTAAAACATTTCCTTTAAAAACAAAAGGGACAAATCCGGCAAGGATTTCATACAAATACAATGAGTCTGGTAGGGACAAAACCAAACATAAACGAATCCGGCAAGGATTCCATACAATTACAATAAGTCCGGCAAGGACAAAACCAAACATAAACGAATCCGGCAATGATTCAAATCAACACACATACATAAAACTTTAAAAGAGATTCTACGGTCTCGGAAACATAATTTACATAACATAGTTAAGTTTAACAAGTAGGAAAAACAAGGACTAACATTTGTCCATCAAAGTTACATCAAGGCTTCCCTAACGACAAAAATACGAAAGTCCAAATTCAAGAAGTTTTGTAATAAAACTAGTACAAACCATTTTCATTTTATAGTCCTAATCTATTACAAACTTCCCAAAAAGGCTAAAGTTCACATGAGAACTATCCATTTACATAGTTGAGCACGGGTCTTTAAAATAGAACAAAAGATGTCAAGACCCACGTGTCGGGTCACATGTGCCCTTTACCCTTATCAAGTTCACCTGAAATTTGTTTTGTCGTTTTTATGAGAATGACGGCTCGTAGAAAATATTGTAACAACTCTATATGCTATCCATGACTAAAATGAAGTGAGATGCAATGGGTCGCCACCACGGCTACAATGAAATAATTAAAACCGCAAGGCTATGCGTGATATGCACACACCTTTCTCATTACCGGACTATTAGCCACCCACGCATGGAGTGTAGCATACCAACTTCCGAGAGCCAACCAAATATAGCTGGAGTTTGAATGTTTCTAAGGGTCATTCTCCCTGTCTCACATCACAACCCACGTCCGGATTTCTTAAATAAAAATTCCCTCGCATGGGGTTTTTCTCTTTTCAAAACAAAACATTTATGTCGTGTTCATGTAATGCTTGCCGATTAGGTTTCAATGCATATGATGTTGACAATGACTTTAAGAATGATTCACTACAATATGTTAATAATAATTCTAGTCCATTAGACATGATATCAAGAACTTCAAAGAATGTAATTAAATTCCATAATTTAGCATTCCTAACGAGAATTTCTAAACTAACGTCCTAGCATGTGTTTACACATAAAGGGAGCATCCTAAGCATATCTAGCACCACATAATCAAGTTTGGTAAAATCCATACATGTAATTTACAATTTGACATATATTTCTTAATTTACAACTTTGGGGAAGAACTAATGCATGGGTCCAATTTATTATCCTAACATTCCTCTAATTACATTTAGCACCCCAAAATCACAACTAAAGCATATAAATCACATTAAGGTGTAATAATTCAAACATTACAACTTTGGGGAATTCTAATGCATGTGTCCAATTTACTATTCTAACATTTCTCTAATTATATTTAGCACCCCAAAATCACAATTAAAGCATATAATTTACATTTAGGCATAATAATTTCAACATTTCAACTTTGGGGAAAAATCCTAATACATGTGTCTAAGTCCTCTATTAATACATATAAATGAACTCAAATCAATTTAGACAAGTACAACATATGAAATTGAAACAATGTATATCTACCTTAGTGGAGATTTTCCAAAATAAATGGAAATGCCCAAAAATTTGAGAAAGAAGCAAAGGACTCCAAATGGCTTCAAGAAAGTGAAAAGAGATGTCCTTGAGAGCTCAAGAACTCAATGCATGTAGTACTCCATCAATGGACCTCCATGGATGAAGGTGAGAAGTTTGAAGGCTCTATGTAATTTGGGAAAACTATGGGAAATGGCTACCAAAATGAATTTCGTGGGTATCACTAGAAAGTTCTTGAAATTCTAAGAATGTTTTGTGAAATAGCAAAACTCAAGAAAATGGCTTTTGGGGGTGTATTGGAAGGTTGAAGAAGAAGGGTTATGGTGGGCTTGTATATACCCACATTGTATATGAAGAAGAAGAAGAGAGAGAGAGAAAGAGAAAAAAATAAAATAAAAGTGAGGTGGAGAGATAGCTATGGCCGGCTCTTAAGTGGGGGGTGGGGCCCACCAAATTTTTTTTTTGTCTTGTTTGGCATTTTAAATGCCTTGTAGTGATATAGTGTATGTGTGTGTATGTGTGGACTATTTCTACACACCCAATTTAAAACATTACCCACTTTAACACCAAGATTAAAATAATAATAATAATAATAATAAATATTATAATAAAATCAAATCAAATCAAATAAGAAAGCAAATTAATTAAATAAATAAATAATTATAGTGACCCAAGTTAAGGTAAAATTGAACACTACACCAATTTAATTAACGGTTCGCACATAAGTAATTAAAATATAATTACCCTTAATTTAAATCTCAAGTTATTACAATCTACCCCCCTTAAAAGAATTTCGTCCCGGAATTCGGAGCAAATAAGCGAAAAAGGGATCAACGACTTGCTCAAACCTTGACTAACTAATATTATCAAATGAAAGAGACTTACTCTATTCGGGAAAAAGGTGAGGGTAACTCTCCTAGCTTCATCCTCGTCCTCCCAAGTCGACTCGGAAATACCATCACTGAATTCTTACCAACGGGATATCCCTTCCTCGTAACACATAGTCTTTCTTCTCAATGATACGGATGGGTTGCTCTTCATACGACGCGTCTTCTCTAAGAGGCAACTCGGTCCAATCTATGATATGCGATGGATCGGGGTAATGCTGACGGAGTGGATCGGAGTTACACCTACGAAGCATTGAAACATGAAATACATTGTGAACACTCGAGAGTTGAGGCGGAAGAGCTAAGCGATACGCGACTTCACCAATCCTTTCAAGAATCTCAAACGGTCCCACAAACCGCGGTGCTAATTTCCCGCTTTGTCCAAAATGTTGTAATCCACGACGCGGCGAAACCTTTAGAAACACGTGATTACCAACTTCAAATTCCAAAGGCTGACGGTGACGGTCGGCATAAGATTTTTGACGACTCTGAGCTGAAATCAACTTTTTACGAATCACTTTAATCTTTTCTGACGTCTCTCTAACCATATCGGGTCCATGAAGAATAGTTTCACCTACCTCGCCCCAACATAAAGGAGATCGACACGGGCGACCATACAACGCCTCAAACGGTGCCATCTGAATACTAGCTTGATAACTGCTGTTGTAAGCAAACTCGGCTAAAGGCAAATGATCTTCCCAATTTCCACCAAGTTCCATAATACTGGCTCTCAACATGTCTTCTAAGATTTGAATAGTACGCTCGGACTGCCCATCTGTCTGAGGATGAAATGCTGTGCTAAGAAGAAGTTGAGTACCCAAAGCTTTCTGTAAACTCTGCCAAAAGTGAGATACAAATTTCGAATCACGATCTGATACAATCGAAACTGGGATACCATAAAGTCTCACAATCTCTCGGATGTACATCATACTAAGAGTGTCTGCGGTGTCGGTTACCTTAATTGGTTAGAAATGTGCCGATTTAGTCAAACGGTCTATAATGACCCAGATAGCATATGCTTATGCAAGGTCCTAGGAAGTGCCGAAACAAAGTCCATAGTGATATGCTCCCACTTCCACTCAGGAATAGGGAGAGGTTGTAACAAACCTGCGGGTCGCTGATGCTCAGCCTTTACTTGTTGACAAACTGGACAACTTGCGACGAACTCGACAACTGCTCTTTTCAAGCCTTTCCACCAATACTGACGACGCAAATTATGGTACATTTTCGTACCCCCCCGGATGAACGGCGAAGCGGGAATGATGAAACTCTTTCAAAACATCCTCTCGACAGGCTACGGGAACAAAGACTCAAAACCTCTATTATCATCGAAAGTCCAACCCTTTTCCAAATCTCCATTAAGCATATGGGACTTTAAGGACATGGTCTCATCATCGGATTTCTGTAACTCCAAAATTCGATTCAAAAGTGACGGTTGAACGATCAAAGTAAACAAAGTAGCTTGGTCGGGATTTTCTATGCAATGAATCTCAAAATCATCAAGGTGTTCAAACATCCTCCACTCTTGGATAGGTAAATAGGCTAAGGTGCCACGTGGTTTACGACTAAGGGCATCGGCCACGACATTAGCCTTACCCGGATGGTATTGCAAGTCAAAGTCATAATCTCCTAAATACTCCATCCAACGGCGTTGTCTCAAGTTAAGGTCTCGTTGAGTAAAAATATATTTAAGGCTTTTGTGATCGGAAAATACCTCAAATTTTTCACCATACAAGTAGTGTCTTCAACTTTTTAAAGCAAACACAACGGTGGCAAGCTCTAAATCGTGAGTAGGGTAATTTTTCTCGTGAGGTTTCAATTGTCTCGGACCATAAGCTACGACTTTACCTTCTTGCGTTAATACACAACCCGAACCTTCAAGTGAAGCATCACAATAAACGGTATAGTTCAATCCACGCTCGGGAATAACAAGGATAGGTGCCGAAGTCAAACGGTTTTTCAATTGTTGGAAAGCATTTTCACACGAATCGTCCCATATGAATTTCACTCCCTTCCTAGTAAGCTTAGTCATAGGCATAGCTAAACGAGAAAAGTTCTCACCGAAGCGACGGTAATAACCCGCTAGTCCCAAGAAACTACGGACTTCAAGTACATTCTTCGGTGACTGCCAATCTAGAACGGCCTCAATCTTAGAAGGATCGACGGATACCCCATCACCCGAAACAACATGGCCAAGAAACTTCACTTCCGGTAACCAGAATTCACACTTAGAAAACATTGCATACAAACGGTGCCCTCTCAAGACTTCTAATACAATTCGGAGATGTTCCTCATGTTTTTCTCTAGAAGGTGAATAGATTAATATCTCGTCTATGAATACAATCACAAACTTATCTAAGAATGGGCTAAAGATGCGGTTCATCAAATTCATGAAAGCGGCGGGTACATTCGTTAAATCGAATGGCATAACAAGAAACTCGAAATTACCATAACGTGAATGGAAAGCTGTCTTAGGAATGTCACAGTCGCGAATTCGCAATTGATGATAACCCGACCTCAAATCAATCTTAGAAAAGCAAGTTGAACCACGGAGTTAGTCAAAGAGATCATCAATTCTAGGAAGCGAATATTTGTTCTTTATTGTAACGTGGTTTAGCTTACGATAGTCAATACACAATCGAAATCTTTCTTCTTTGCGAAAAGGACGGGTGCTCCCCAAGGAGAAGTACTAGGACGAATGAAACCTTTGAGTTGTAAATCTTCTAACTGTGTCTTTAATTATTTCAACTCAGTGGGTGCCATACGATACGGTGGAATTGAAATTGGTGATGTACCGGGAACTAAATCTATTGCGAATTTAATCTCACGGATAGGTGGCAAACCGGTAAGTCCTCAGGAAAAACATCGGAATACTCACTAACAATTGGAGGAAATTCAGTCAAAGTTGGCTCATCTTCATCGGAAAACAAACTAGCAAGGTAGTCATTGTGATTCTTTCTTTTACATAAACTGTGAAGTGAACGCATCGGGAAGTCTAAGTGATCACCCTCAAAATAACCAAGGTCCCCAGAAGGTAACACAAAAGTAACTCTTCTCTTGAAACAATCAATAAAAGCTCGGTAGGTGGTTAACCAGTCCATACCCAAAATTACATCAAAACTAAGCATGTCTATAATAATTAAGTCAACAATCATGCTCCTGTCAGTAAGAACAAGTTCACAACCACGACACACTCGATCTAAAGGAACTAAACCTCCAACGGGAGTATCAACTAAAAGTGTTGAAGCTAGATGGCTCACTTCTAGATCCAAGGATGATGCACAAGATGAAGATATAAGTGAACATGATGCGCCGGTATCAATAAGCACAGAAGCTCAAGAACTGAACACTAATAATGTACCTCGAATAACTGAAGCATCGATTTTAACCGCGGAAGGTGCGGCAGTAACAAGGTTGAACATAGTAGGAGGTGGCCTTGGGGGTTGCTGTCCTCCTCCACGATGTCCCACATGATGGTACTGGCCTTTAGGAGCATTAGGCTTGAAGCTCTGAGCAGAAGGAACTGACGGTGGTGATTTAAGAGGTGGTCTATAGTTCTGCTAATAAGGTCCCGAAAAAGGTGGACGAACTTGTGGTGGTCCAACTGCTTGTGATGCTGTCTGATTAAACGGACACTCCCTTAATATGTGGTTTGGGTCACCACAACCATAACAATTCCTCAGACCGAAGTTACCCCCTCTATGGGAATGACGAGAACCACGAGACTAAGACTGATGTGATTAAGATTTTGGCAGGAATTGAGAAACCGGTTGAACCTGAATAGGTATCGGAGAAGAATATGTTGAAGGTTGAGAGTTATACTCTTGTTTCTGCTTCTTAAATTGGTGCCCACTTGATGAACCCGACTGATTACCCTTCGATGAAGCACGGATTTCCTTATCTTTCTTCAAACTCAAATACTCTTCCTCGAACACAAGTGCTTTCTGAACCACTTTACTATAAGAGTCCAATTCAAACCCAACAACTTTCGCGCGAAGTCCCTGACGAAGTCCATTCTCGAAGGTCCTAGCCTTAATCTTATCGTCGGCGGTGATATCGGGTGCAAAACGAGCCTCATAATCGGTAACAGACATCTCACCCTGACGAAGGTTCAGAAATTCGATTCTCTTGGCATTACGAGCAACTGGTGGAAAATACTTATCCAGGAATAGCTGGGTGAAAGTGTTCCAAGACATGCCCTCCAATGTTTGAGTAGTAAGGACAAGTTCCCACCAAATCTGGGCTCGACCCGCCAATTGAAATGTAGCAGCATCTATGCGGAGGTTATCTTCAACGATACCGAGATGTTCAAAGATACGAGTAATCCTCTTTAACCAAAGCTCCGCTTGAACAGGCTCCGCGTGAACAGTAGGTACTACAGGAGCCTCGCCGGCAGGAGTTATCGGTGGTGGTGGTACATCATTCCTCGCTACTTGGGCCGCTTGGGCGAAATCTCTTATGGCAGCGGCCATCTCGCGAAAGAACTGAGCTCCATCGGGAACATCTGGAGCAGGTTCAGAAATAGGAGCTGGAGCAGAAGCGGATGAGGAAGACTGGGCTCCTCGGCCTGCGGCTCCACCTCGGCCCCTAGCACGACCTCTAGCACGGACAGGAGGTCGGCCTCTAGCACGGCCTCGAACGCGCGGCGGCATGGCTAAGTATAAAATAGTTATAATGTAATAAGGAATTAGGTCATTAGCTTCTATTATACGCCTAATTCCAGCATTTATCAAATCCAGGTTATATTATCATGATTAATGTAAGCACATAATCATGACCAATGTAAACACGTAGAACACGAAAATCTAACATGTAGTCCTGTAGTCCTGAAGGCATTCAACGTATTAGAATGCTCAATAGGCTACTCAATACTCAAAGTAAACTTTTAAGGAACCAATGGAAGTATAAATAGGAAATAGACATGTAGCAAAAATAACAAATTGTAAATAAGCCCAAATTAAACACCCATAGCCCCTAGGTATTCAAACCCGGTTAGCTTTGATACCAATCTGTCACGCCCCGAAAAAAACCAAAGCGCGAGGAAAGAGAAAAGATAGAGAAATAGGGAGAAGAGAATTAAAATCCTTACACAAAATGCGGAAGCGACTTTGGAAACTCACGGGGATTCCTACAAGGATGACTCACTAATAACTAAATCCAAAGTGGACTTGCATGTTAATGAGTCCAACAAAGATAGAAGCACTAGGAAATTTAATTAAGAGACTATCCGGACATGTGCTAGTTTCAAAAGGAGAAAGAAAAATACAATGACTTTGAAGAAGGGCATTTTTTTGATAGTTGCTGAATTTTAAAATACATCTATGTGGTTATATCTTTAAATATTTCACATTCTGTTTGCGTAGGTCCATGTAAAATTTAATTTTGCACAACTTTCGTCTAATGGCATTTTTTCCAATTCCTCACTGTTTGGGCAGAAAACTGAAATAACAGTAGCAGTTTTTCCTTTTGACAGCAACTTGACAGCATTTTGAAACATTACCAACTATGCCAAATTTTCAAGTTTAAACATTGGTACAAGACTAAATAAGTCCTAAACAACATACGACACGTGGCTAGACCAAAAGGAACTTCATGTACTAGAAATTTTATAAAAACGAGGAATAAAAGAGATGAAGAGAGGAAGAATGGGAGAGGGAGAGATTGGGGGAGAGAGATTTTAAAACATTTCCTTTAAAAACAAAAGGGACAAATCCGGCAAGGATTTCATACAAATACAATGAGTCCGGTAGGGACAAAACTAAACATAAACAAATCCAGCAAGGATTCCATACAATTACAATAAGTCCGGCAAGGACAAAACCAAACATAAACGAATCCGGCAAGGATTCAAATCAACACACATACATAAAACTTTAAAAGAGATTCTACGGTCTCGGAAACATAATTTACATAACATAGTTAAGTTTAACGAGTAGGAAAAACAAGAACTAACATTTGTCCATAAAAGTTACATCAAGGCTTCCCAAACGACAAAAATACGGACGTCCAAATTCAAGAAGTTTTGTAATAAAACTAGTACAAACCATTTTCATTTTATAGTCCTAATCTATTACAAACTTCCCAAAAAGGCTAAAGTTCACATGAGAACTATCCATTTACATAGTTGAGCACGGGTCTTCAAAATAGAACAAAAGATATCAAGACCCACGCGTCGGGTCACATGTGCCCTTTACCCTTATCAAGTTCACCTGAAAAATGTTTTGTCGTTTTTATGAGAACGACGGCTCGTAGAAAACATTGTAACAACTCTATATGCTATCCATGACTAAAATGAAGTGAGATGCAATGGGTCGCCACCACGGCTACAATGAAATGATTAAAGCCGCAAGGCTATGCGTGATATGTGCACACCTCTCTCATTACCGGACTATGAGCCACCCACGCATGGAGTGTAGCATACCAACTTTCGGGAGCCAACCGAATATAGCTGGAGTTTGAATGTTTCTAAGGGTCATTCTCCGTGTCTCACATCACAACCCACGTCCGGATTTCTTGAATAAAAATTCCCTCGCATGGGGTTTTTCTCTTTTCAAAACAAAACATTTATGTCGTGTTCATGTAATGCTTGCCGATTAGGCCTCAATGCATATGATGTTGATAATGACTTTAAGAATGATTCACTACAATATATTAAGTAATAATTCTAGTCTATTAGACATGATATCAAGAACTTCAAAGAATGTAATTAAATTCCATAATTTAACATTCCTAACGAGAATTTCTAAACTAACATCTTAGCATGTGTTTACACATAAAGGGAGCATCCTAAGCATATCTAGCACCACATAATCAAGTTTGGTAAAATCCATACATGTAATTTACAATTTGACATATATTTCTAAATTTACAACTTTGGGGAAGAACTAATGCATGGGTCCAATTTATTATCCTAACATTCCTCTAATTACATTTGCACCCCAAAATCACAACTAAAGCATATAAATCACATTAAGGCGTAATAATTCCAACATTACAACTTTGGGGAATTCTAATGCATGTGTCCAATTTATTATTCTAACATTTTTTTTAATTATATTTAGCACCCCAAAATCACAATTAAAGCATATAATTTACATTTAGGCATAATAATTCCAACATTTCAACTTTGGGGAAAAATCCTAATACATGTGTCTAAGTCCTCTATTAATACATAATAATGAACTCAAATCAATTTAGACAAGTACAACATATGAAATTGAAACAATGTATATCTACCTTAGTAGAGATTTTCCAAAATAAATGGAAATGCCCAAAAATTTGAGAAAGAAGCAAAGGACTCCAAATGGCTTCAAGAAAGTGAAAAGAGATGTCCTTGAGAGCTCAAGAACTCAATGCATGTAGTACTCCATCAATGGACCTCCATGGATGAAGGTGAGAAGTTTGAAGGCTCTATGTAATTTAGGAAAACTATGGGAAATGGCTACCAAAATGAATTTCGTGGGTATCACTAGAAAGCTCTTGAAATTCTAAGAATGTTTTGTGAAATAGCAAAACTCACGAAAATGGCTTTTTGGGGGTGTATTGGAAGGATTAAGAAGAAGGGTTATGGAGGGCTTGTATATACCCACATTGTATATGAAGAAGAAGAAGAAGAGAGAGAGAGAAAGAAAAGAAAATAAAATAAAAGTGAGGGGGAGAGTGAGCTATGGACGGCTCTTAAGTGAGGGGTGGGGCCCACCAAATTTGTTTTTGTCTTGTTTGGCATTTTAAATGCCTTGTAGTGATATGTAGTGTACGTGTGTGTATGTGTGGACTATTTCTACACACCCAATTTAAAACATGTATCCACTTTAACACCAAGATTAAAATAATAATAATAAATATTATAATAAAATAAAATCAAATCAAATAAGAAAGGAAATTAATTAAATAAATAAATAATTATAGTGACCCAAGTTAAGGTAAAATTGAATACTACACCAATTTAATTAACGGTTCGCACATAAGTAATTAAAATATAATTACCCTTAATTAAAATCTCAAGTTATTACATTTACATAATGTTTTTTTTTTTTTTTTGAAAATATGGACATGAAGGTATGTATTTTATTCCAATGGTAAATTGTTATTTAGTACATATTGATTTTTTTTAAATCATAAATTATATTTATGGGTATTTGATAATTTTGTACGCATCATTGCTTTTGTTAACACTCTATTTTTGACTAGGGAGGTTATTGTAATTTAAGAAAGCCAAAGCTTTGCATTTTTTTCAATTGTATGAGAAGCATCTTTATGTATTCTAGAAGTATATGTTGGGTCCCTATAAGTATAGCATATGTGACCACTATTGAACACAATTATTGCATATCTTTGAACGTAATTATTGCATAAGATGTAGAGTAGATATTATAAATAGCCATAGGGCCACAGGTTCCAGCAATGACTACTTTTGGGCATAGCATTAGTCCACACGATTTGGGCAAGGCCCCCTTGGAAAGCATTTTTATTTCCGGCAGATGTTTCCCTCTAAAACCACATGCAAGTTCAATTTTGATTCCAACCCCAAAATTTAAATTTTGGGTCTCCCCCTCTTTTTCGCTAACTTTACCAAACCCTAACACACAACCAAACAACACATGATCTTTTTTTGTTTGACTAGTTTACAAAAAAACAAAATATTGGGACTAGGTTACAAAATTTTTTGAGATAATATTACAACACATCTGGCCTTAAATACAGCATACTGGGACCTCTTTACAATAATTTGGTACCACTTTACAGCTTGTTGGGACCTGATTAAAAGATTTTAGGACCTTTAGTACAAAAAGCTCCGAACATAGGCAAGCTTTGGGCCCGATGTTAAAATCATATCGATTGAAGTAAACTATGCACAATCACTCCCATTGCGAAGACTCGAAAACTGTACGGATCATGTATATTTTCGGAACATAAATCTGGCACATTTGTCTAAGAAAAACCCATATTAAGTGAAAAAATTAGCATTTTTGGATTAAATTACAAAATTTGGAGACCTCATTATAACACTTTAGGATCAAATACAACATACACGAACCACTTTACAACCATTGGGACCCCTTTACAACCTATTTTGACCATATTACAAAATGTTGGGTCCCCATAAGTGTAATGACTCGGAAGTTAGAATATTTATTAAAATTTATTTCGTCAAGGAAAAATACCAGTTTTGGAGAGATTGTAGTATAATATTTACCTATGTGTGCATGGGAGCATGAGCTCAACCACATGGGATAATCTCCCTTAGGAGACTTGGAGCCCAAATAAATATGCACAGTGTGTGTTGTGAATTTGTGCGTGCGTGCGTGTGTGTTGTGAATTGTGAGCTTGAAGCCTCTTGGAGGCCAAGCAAACATATCTATGTATACACTACACTATCTCAACAACTCTCATTCTCCCATCAACTCTTCTATCTCTCTAATGTCCCTCTATTCTCTCTCTCTCTCTCTCTCAGCTCATATATATATGTGCAGAATATATATAGATAGTTAAATATATATTCAAGGAATCAAAGCTTAGATTATTATTTTGGAATTCTTTGCTATTCTATATGCAAATTGTATCTGGCTAAGCTTCCTCTTGTAATTTCATTGATAATTTTAGTTTATATAAACCGTGACATAGATATATGTATGTAGATATATATAGAATTTCATTTATATATCGATAAGGGTCCGAAAATAGCGAGCAAAAAATCTGTAACAAAAATTGGATTTCTTTATATCAAATGAAAGGTCTCGACCCCATGAGGCTTTGTTTCAAATTTTAGAAACTAATTCGCAACGAGCGCGACGAACGGTTGAATTAAAGTTTTGTCACCATTCGATTTTTCGATAAAACCGAGAGCTACGTTTAATTTCTTAAAAAACTGATTTCGTATTTGGAATCTACGCAGAAAAAGGAAGAGTTTCATATATTGAAAGTCCATTTTGGTTAAGTTTTCAAAATGGGTAAAAATCAGTCTTTGATTTCAAAACAGCGGAAGAAAAAGGAAGAAGACGACTCTGTGATATCTCGCGCAAGTGACCCGGAATCTGTTTTAAATTCCCACCTGACCTTTTTGAATAAAATTCGCCTGAGCGGCCCGCGCGAGCGACCTGAGGCAGTTTAGTAAAAACTCATGTTTTCTTAAACTTGAGTTAGAACTGAGCTAAGGGACCTTGTACCCTAAGCTTTAAGAGTTGTTCTTCACTTTAATAGTAGTTGTACTTGTGCTTAGAGGTATTGTACCTCACTAATGTACCTATATCATTGTACATGATAAATTGTAACAGACTGGGCTTTTCGGGACTCTATTCTACGTGATTAAATCGGTCTTCGGTAAATGGTAGTTCCGTATAACCCTCAATAAAGTTGTCTAACATGTTAAAAGTTTACTTACATGTTTACCTGAGCCGTGATGCTTTAAGTGCTTATTTGAGCTGCTATGCCTTAAGTGGTTACTTGAGTTATTGTGTCTTATGTGTTTACTTGGATGATTTCAGCTCGTTGTTTTAAACTAGCTTAAAAGCATGCCTTGATAATTTGTCTTATGAAATATTGAATATGTTTGGATGCCTAGAGCTCGTATATGTCATAACATTTCATAAGCACAAGCATGGACACGAAAATCACGAAAATGATTTGGGGATGAAAAACCTTAGAGGCTTTCGATTTTTGAAAAGGGAAGACCTTAGAGGCTTCAAGGTTTTGAAAAGGGAAGAACTTAGAGGTTTTCATGTATAAAACCCTCTAGGAGGGATTTTGTTTTGAAAAGATTGAAATCCCGGATTTGTGGGTACGCGTGTGAGATGGGTACCACTAGGAACTCGAATTGCGGGATGTGCTGCAAGAAATCCCTGTAACGTGAAGGTTAGGCCTCCATGTAATTCGTAAGGCTCAAAGTCCCGCACATTGAAGGCTAGGCCTCCGTGGACGGGAAGCCCATGGTCCGGGTAATGATATTGACTATCGAGAGTGAGTGTTTGAAAAGGGCATGAAAATGGTTTTCATGCATGACATTGGCGTTCATTACACTCACGCATATTATATAACAAATGCTATTGTGTGGTTATATGACTATACGAGCCTTTTGGCTTATGGACTATAAAACCTCTTTTTCAGGTGGCTTGAGTAAGGGCAAGGCCCGAGGTAGAGTTTACTCGTGAAGATCCTATTTGGGAAGGAATTTTGAGATCGTGATACTTTGCATTGACTTCAAAACATTAATAAAAACCTTGGGTTTTTATTTTAAGAGTATCTAAAACTTGAGAAAAAGGGAGTAGATCATTGTATTGCTTTTCGATATGTGAAACCAAACTTGAATTTCTATTTAAAAATTGCATTATAAAAAAGAAGTATGAGAAATGTTTATCAAATCTGTATGTTTTCCGCTGTATTGTTGTTCATTTGATGAACCGTTAAGAATTTCTGTTAATGTCTTTTTAAAATGACAAGCAAAACTTTTCATTAGACTAGTTTAATGCTTCCGCTATAGTTTTACTCAAATCCGTTAGTCTATAAGGATTTTGATTTCCCATCAAAGATTTTAAAAAGGCTATTCTATGCTTCTGCAGTAACCCTCAGAGTCAAGGACTTAGGGCATTGTAATATGGTATCAAAGTTTTGAGGTTTCAAAGTTTAAATGTTTTAGAACTTCAGAGTTTAAATGATTTAAAGTTTAAACATTTTTTTCTAAAGAGAAAGTTTTTAGGTAAGCTTCGGGTCTAGGACTCGAAGCATTACAAGTATGTTTAGTTCTTCTGCACCATTATATTATCTTTTTTTAACCAACATCCCGTCGCCAGAACTCGTGGCTTGGCGGGGCGGGGCGGGGCGGGGCGTCACAATAAGTATAGCATTTGTGACCACTATTCATTACAACATTTTGGGACCTAAAATTGTGATCAGCTATTGAAGGTTACTAATAGGTTAACTTTTGCATCAAAAGAAGTGCCACTTTATATGCGGCATTCTAATAGCCATACAATTGGCATCTTTTGATAAAAAAACTGTCAAACTTTGGGATGTATCATACATTCCAATGTACATAAAACCACTAGGATATGTTGTAGAATTTTCCTTAAATGAATATTTGGTTGCCACAAAATATTTATTCAAACAGTTTGTTGACACATCCTTAATGTGCAAAAGTAATCTAAACAAGTGGAGGAAATGCGTTTTAACTGACCATGTGTTTCTCATTTTACATGTTATGTTAATGTTTGTGTCTGGACCACACAATGTCCTTGGTATGTGTCACGACCCATCCCACTACGCGTGGAAATAGGACACGTGGCACGCCACCAAGGCTCATCCAAACATCATATATCGATGCACAGCGGAGAGAACTTTAAAACAACCCGGAGTAATTTAAGACTTAGGGAACATTACCCTCTGAGTTTGTAAAATCCATTGAAATCAGAGTTATAAAAAGTTTTGGCCATTTAAATCCTTTCAAAAGATAACAGTTTTGAGAACAGAGGTTCAGTCGACTGCCCAGTCGACTGTAATAAGGTCCAGTCGACTGTGCCTAGCACAAGCTAAAACCCTAAATTCTCAACAGAGGTCCAGTCGACTGATCAAAGGGACCCAGTCGACTGCACTATTTACTATTTGGATCAGTAGCTAACATCTACAGTTGTTCAGTCGACTGCTCACTCCCCTCAGTCGACTGTGTTAAGCAGAACCAAAAATGCAACATTTTTCAAAGGGGGTCCAGTCGACTGATCAATGGTACAGTCGACTGGTTTTGCCATTAATAGAAGCAGTAGCCAAAAATCCACGGTGTTCAGTCGACTGGTAGAGGGTCCAGTCGACTGCTCCTCTTACTATTCACTTTCAGTGTCTCAAACACACGGGATTCAGTCGACTGATCCTGGGTCCAGTCGACTGCTCCCCTGCTGGGCAGCCCTATGTTGATAATTAACAACTCATGCTTCTCCACGCCAACAGCAATCGCAATCAACACTAATAACATCATATAAAACATTACAGATGTTCAATTACAAGATTACAATACTACTGGACGAATCCAAAGTTCTACTACAACATTTTACGATTTACCAATCATTACACAAGATTTAAGATTTTAAACAAAACATATACGAAGGTGATTCCCCGGCATTCCTCAACAACCTCACTCCTCACGCTTCTTCTTGTCTTTCTTCTTACCTGCAATGGAGTACATCTCCACTGCTCAGCTATATGCTGAGCGTACAATTCTAAACGTATGCTTATACAATTCATGGTTTACGCATCTAAAACACATAGAAATAGTCTCTAGGGTGAGTGGTACGCATTCATCCACCACTATTTATAAGCAAACTTTGCCGAAATTGCATTTACCTCCCCACAAGTTTCTCAAACTTCTAATTAGCTCTCGAAACTTCGCACACGTCCATTTTATAACTTTATGAGTGAAAACTATAAGTTTCAAAAGTTTTCGACTAGTTTTCGTTTGGGTCCAAAATAACGTCCGAAAACTAAGTTATGTGGAATCTCTACACCACCTACCTTTTTTATTTAACGTGTCACTCACGTTCTCACCACAGTTCTCACAATGATATATAACAATATCAGAAATATCAGAAATTATACTACACAGGTATAATTCACTATTCATAAAATACCAGATAAGTCAAATAACATTTAAATCATATAAATGTCATTTACTCGTGCCAATGCAAAAATGGACTATCATATTCTCGTGTCCTCACTGACACCTTACCGTTGACTCACAGTCAACCTCATCTCAATCCAATTATCAAATAACATTGATATACTCACAACTTTTCAATTATGTATAATAAACTCTGAAATTTTTGAACGGGTGTGACAACTCTCCCCTTCAAAAAGGAAGTTTGTCCCCAAACTTAAACCATCTTCTCAAGTCACCAAGAATTCACACAAGTACTTTCGACATTTCCCACTTACACAATCCACTCACTCTACTGAGAAATCACAATCTCACGAGGAAAATAAATCCTCAGGCTCTTAAGGAAAATAAATCCTCAGAGTCCCCGCCTCAATCTGATAGAAGATTCAAACAGAATCCTAGCAATGCCCTGAAGCATCTCGATAGATAAGAATGTCAATACCTGAGTGAAACTTACCCAATAGTCAACCCTGACATTAGCTTACTTCACGACATCACAACGTCAACTCACATATCATTTCATCGTACGTGTCACATTTCTCTTCCAGAACTCAAAAGTTTCATCACAATACTCAACCCAAGGAAATAATTCATCTCTCATTTATCTATCCTACTTTTTGACTAAAAGTCATTGACAATATGCCTTAGCTGGTGAACAATCACACACGGTTCTTCATCTCGAAGTGAACCAAAACTGAGTACTATCACACTTACATACTCTATTGAGAAGTCAACGCCTCAACCAACTTATTTCATATACCATGGATTCAATCCCTTATCCTGTCAATCGTAAAATACTTGTAGAATGACACACATTGTCAAATATCTCTCATTTCTTATCAAATTCAAATCTTCCTTTCCTAAGGAATTCATATAACGTAACATCAGTTTACATAACCATCAATTTGTCAGTAGCATGTCGTACTAGTACTCTCTCTATCTCTGACAATTGTCATCATTCCATTTTGGTTTAACCAATCTCGTATTTATTTCTAATCATATATGCCTCGTAAGATACTATCCAGTTTCTAACTGGCAATTTCATATCATTCTACCTCTTCGAACCCACCCGATATCCCGAATGGTTAGCACACTTGCCCCTTTTATCTCTCACTTCTGTACTCGAACTTCTGTCGATTAACGTAGGATATTTCACTTTATACTTTCAATTTAAAACATTTAAGAAAGTCAAATACATTTATCATTTATGATTTAAAACAACTAATTTAAAATCTCACATAATACTTTCATCCCTTCTCGCAACATAATTGCTATTCTTAGTAACAAATTACATTGTCAACCAAAATCAACTTAGTCAATTATCCATGTATCACAGAGTTCATTGCAGCGTATCCCTACGTTCAACACATACTATATCACTGTCTCTATCGTTTGACTATTCACAGTCCATCTGATTCTCATATTGTACATATACCCTGAGTCAATTACCTTTCTGTTGGAGATCACAACCCCACTGTAGTCCATTCCCATCTCATATACTACCCGTCTACCATTCTTTACATTCATCGGTTCACGTAGATCCCTTACCATTGCCGTAGTTATACAACTCCATACTTCTCGGTTGTTTCACTTTTATCTTTACACAAATCCAGACCAATCACACCTCCGTATACCTCAACTCATACCGAGCTCTTAATAAACTTTCACCCTAAGTACACGCTCCTCGTATAACATCTCACGACTCCATACTTTATCCCGACATTTAATGTTTCATAACTCTAGTCGACTTTGACTCAATTCCAATTCAAACTCTCTAATCCTTTGTTTGTTCTATCCTGATCTCCACTCCATTGTCCCCGAATAATCCTGTTGCTCAACGTTCATTTTATTCTTGTAACCCATCTAAAGATGGTCCGGTAATCAAATATTTCCATAAGGTACGTCTCACTGTGTTCAATACATTTCTTATTAATTCCCAGTTCTCATACTTGTCGCGACAATACACAAGGTCACTTCATTCTTACTCCGATTATTAAGTCAGCCGGTTGGTCCTAACTGTTATCTTTCCAGTACTTCACACGTTATGAATCTCATCAAGTTTCTTTTAAAATTTCAACCCATTCACAATCTCGGATTATTCCAATACCTATACCTGGATCAAGCTCCCGTTTGGCACGATACTCACGACAACTCCCTTAATGTCATACGCTCAAACTTATCAAATTCAGGTGCACGAAACCCCACCATCTCCTTACTTTAGCATTTCGTAATTCACCACCTATTCACGTGAAACTCAATCATTCAACCCCCATTGTTGTTCCCCAGCACTAAGCATATTGTATCCTTCTACAATACTTAGCTTTCAAAACTTACTTGATACACTATCGCTAGCATTTAATACCACATCCCTCTTTTAAACAAAAGTTAGGTTTTGAAATTTTAAAATTTTCTCAGGGATGGAATCTGACATTATCAGGATCCTCCAACCTTGTTGGAATCCAGGACAACTGTGATAATATCCCCTCACATCCACCGTTGTACTCTATCAGCCTCACATTCCCACTATCATATCTGATAACATACTCAGCGTACTACCAAGTCTCCATTCTACTATTACCGTCCTTGTTCATTTACTCATCAAAGCTTCATCTTCTCGATTTATATTTTCACTTCTCTATATTGACTTACCCAAAGTCTCCCTACTTGTCTATCGTTCCCACAACCGCACTTGTTCAGTGTCGTAATACTCGTTGTACTCTAACGTCCTGCTGATAGTATCTTGTGTTAAATATTCAATGATATTTTAAAAGCATTCAAAGAAAATATTTTTCATTTTATTTTGAAAATACGTTCAAAATCCAGGTTCGAGGTCGCCCGTACTACATCTCTCTGTGATAACCACCTTCACGACAAGCTTCTTATCAAAGTACTCTCATCCCCATGATATCCAAATATCCACTCGATTTCTCTGAGTTTCTTATCACGTTCCATAATTCACAATTATCTTTTACTCCCAGTCTCCTAATCTTACTCCCTATATTCTACCTCTTCTGATAACCCACGACAAAACATCAGGGAATCTTATTACTCTGCATTTCTGTCCATTTACTCTCCATTAACCTTTCCATAGAATTTCTCTATCAAGATCCTCTTATCCTTATGTTATCGAATTATCAATTCGGTTCCTCTGGACTTCTGTCACATTTTGATCAATCACCTTTACCTATTACTTCTGGTCTCGTCTTCTTACTTCCTTTGTTCTATTCCCTTTGAGGAACCATCTCGAACCACCAAGGAAATTTCACTACTATGCATGTCCATTCATTTGTTTCTCACCAAGACCTCTATAATTTCTCCTCCGACCTATGTTGTCCTTCAACATCAGTCATCATCCTTGTCGTTACATTTCTACGGGCATAACCATCGAGTCTAGGCAACCACTCTTGAAGTCTCATCATCTCATCAGTTAACCTTAGACCATCTCTAGGCTCAAACTGTTCACTCATACGCTATTATTTCCATTCATAATCCTCATCTTAGGTCAACCTTCAAATACCAACAATTCTCTTCATACTATTAACTCGATAGCATTTACTACAAATCCCTACACTACATCTGTATTCATTATAGTGCCACAACTATTCGAAACTAGGTCCAGTTGAGGGGTTCTTCAACAACTACAATACTGATAACCCGTAGAGATATTGCCCAATCCCCAATACATTCCACAAGATAGGTTGAGAGATTCCTCAACAGTACAATACATACCACAAGATAGGTTGAGAGATTCCTCAACCGTCCAATACATACCACAAGATAGGTTGAGAGATTCCTCAACCGTCCAATCATCCCAATACCATAATAAGTTGAAAGATTCTTCAACCACCCGTCATACACCGTAAGAGAAAAAATCGTAAGATAACCCGTACGATCACACTATAGGCTAACACCGTAAGATAAGGTGAGAGATTCCTCACCTACCCCATACACGAGCAATACATACTGCCGGACTATCTGTCTGTCATAAGCCCCAAATGTTCATTTCTATTCCCTCACGTCGTGACATCTAACCCATATCTGAACCAAAACTTTTATTAATTAATCTCAATCCCACAACTTGGCTACGAACCATCACTTTCATTCTCTAGGTGAACTATACGGAAATCTCTTCTGGCGTTCGCTACTCAAACTCCGCTCTCGGTCCGATCCCCCAAAGGACACTCGTCACTATCGTTGAAAACATCCACCGATTCGATAAAAAATCATTTAGTTTTGTTTAGAAATCTAACTGTCTATCACTGCCAAGATATCATCTCTCCCTCGTCTCCCTTCACAAGATCTATGATAATGCACGGTAAGCCTCATCTCATCATACAGCTCTACATCCATATGATTCCACCGATTCACGAATGCATAAATACTATACATGTATGACAATAACATAATCATGTATGTATAACAACATACCATATGCATCAAACATCTCTACAATGTGTGGATGCAATCTAGAACATGTGACAATTCACTCAACACTCCACTCGTCGTCGAACGTTCCCATAGTTTTGTTACCTATTGCTCTGATACCACTAAATGTCATGACCCATCCCACTACGCGTGGAAATAGGACACGTGGTACGCCACCAAGGCTCATCCAAACATCATATATCGATACGCAGTGGAAAGAACTTTAAAACAACCCGGAGTAATTTAAAACTTAGGGAGCATTACCCTCTGAGTTTGTAAAATCCATTGAAATCAGAGTTATAAAAAGTTTTGGCCATTTAAATCCTTTCAAAAGATAACAGTTTTGAGAACAGAGGTTTAGTCGACTGCCCAGTCGACTGTAATAAGGTCCAGTCGACTGTGCCTGGCACAAACTAAAACCCTAAATTCTCAACAGAGGTCCAGTCGACTAATCAAGGGACCCAGTCGACTGCACTATTTACTATTTGGATCAGTAGCTAACATCTACAGTTGTTCAGTCGACTGCTCACTCCCCTCAGTCGACTGTGTTACGCAGAACCAAAAATGCAACATTTTTCAAAGGGGGTCCAGTCGACTGATCAATGGTACAGTCGAGTACTGGTTTTGCCATTAATAGAAGCAGTAGCCAAAAATCCACAGTGTTCAGTCGACTGGTAGAGGGTCCAGTTGACTGCTCCTCTTACTATTCACTTTCAGTGTCTCAAACACACGGGATTCAGTCGACTGATCCTGGGTCCAGTCGACTGCTCCCCTGCTGGGCAGCCCTGTGTTGATAATTAACAACTCATGCTTCTCCATGCCCACAACAATCGCAATCAACACTAATAACATCATATAAAACATAACTACAGATGTTCAATTACAAGATTACAATACTACTGGACGAATCCAAAGTTCTACTACAATATTTTACGATTTACCAATCCTTACAGAAGATTTAAGATTTAAAACAAAACATACGAAGGTGATTCCCCGGCATTCCTCAACGACCTCACTCCTCACGCTTCTTCTTGTCTTTCTTCTTACCTGCAATGGAGTACATCTCCACTGCTCAGCTATATGCTGAGCGTATAATTCTAAATGTATGCTTATATGACAATCCATGGTTTAAGCATCTAAAACACATAGAAATAGTCTCTAGGGTGAGTGGTACGCATTCATCCGGTCAATGTCGTAGGAGGCCCACCTCTCCCACGCATCTCGTACACTGGTTGTGCCTTCCTCCATACCAGGTGCCGTGTCCTGGTTGGGCCCACCTCTAATCCAGACACAACCATAATTCCAATTCCATCAAAATCACAATCAAATCACAATCCTCAAGGTTCGAGGAGCTTACCCCAGATGAATTTGCACCAAACTCCCCTTTGACCCAAGTAGACACATAGCATGCTCACATAAACAGTTATACGTGCTTTTTACATAATTTCACGTACATAATTAATGGGCCTAACTAATACATGAATTTTGCCCGGATCCAAAGATATCAAAAATGATGTTCAAAACATGAAAATCCATATATTTCATAGATCTAGAATTCATACCTTGTGCGATCTCTCCGAAACTTTGAAGGATCGACTTGAGGCCCTAATAAACGTCGGATTTCAAATTATACGCGATTCCTACGAGTTTTACCTAATTTTCCCCAAATTTTAGAAATTAGATTTTTCAGAAAAGTTTGCCAAATGTGGCCTAATTACTATCAAAACATAGATCTTACCTCCACGAGTTCAAATATAAAATCTGGAGAAAATCTGACAGACGAACAGTCGTCGATAGGCGTCGCAAAGCCCGGAGGAGCCAAATCTCCCTTCTCTCTCCTCTCTCTAGATATCTTTGAAGTGTTTGGATGAGAATGAATCTCTTCCACCACTGTTTATAAGCAAACTTTGCCAAAATTGCATTTACCTCCCCACAAGTTTCTCAAACTTCTAATTAGCTCTCGAAACTTCGCACACGTCCATTTTATAACTGTACGAGTGAAAACTATAAGTTTCAAAAGTTTTCATCTAGGTTTCGTTTGGGTCCAAAATAACGTCTAAAAACTAAGTTATGTGGAATCTCTACACCACCTACCTTTTTTATTTAATGTGTCACTCACGTTCTTACCACAGTTCTCACAATGATATATAACAATATCGGAAATATCAGAAATTATACTACACAGGTATAATTCACTATTCATAAAATACCAGATAAGTCAAATAATATTTAAATCATATAAATGTCATTTACTCGTGCCAATGCAAAAATGGACTATCATATTCCCGTGTCCTCACTGACACCTTACCGTTGACCCTCAGTCAACCTCATCTCAATCCAACTATCAAATAACATTGATATACTCACAACTTTCCAAATATGTATAATAAAACCTATGAAATTTTGGAACGGGTGTGACAGTATGTCACATCAAAGTCTGTACAAGGTTATTCACATTACATGTATCTATTCAAAATTTTTGGAAAATAGAAACAAGACATACTAAAATATCAATTGGACTGCAAAATGATAACTTCTTGGAAGTGAAGCATGTGGCTGAACTTGGAATCCCAAGTTGGCTCTATTCCAGTATATTTGTAGTAAAATTAATACATAGGTTGGTATTTGTTCTAGGGTTGCCTTTTTCTCCTTCTTTTTTTTTTTAAAGGAAATAATTACACTGACTACTTCTAAGTAAGGTTGAGTTAAATCAATATACTGAGAGCCCCCTTGTGATATGATGATTACATGGACCTCTTTTGTGTTTTATAAGTTGAGTAACAGTTTGCCCTCGTTAGTCAACTATCAATTGACCATTATAATTTTTTTTATTATAATTTTAGTCATCACTATAAAAGTCAATAAAAAATTTACATAATTTTTTTTTTAATATGTACGGGAAGGTACGTATTTTTTCAATTCTTAATTTGTACTTTAAGTATGTATTGAGTTTTTAAAATTATAAATATATTTAGGGGTATTCGACAATTTTGTATGCAGATATGTTACTTTTCTTTAAACTGTAAAGGTAGTAAATTTTCACTGTATTTAGGATTGTAATCATAGTAATACTTGCTGTCTTTATTTGCTATCATTGATGTAATGGCAGTTCATTTAACTACCTTTTACCACTTGTGACCTTTTCTATTTTTCTCAGTGATACTTGGGACCAAACAAAACCTTAGGGTTATGAAGTTGTTTGATGATAAAACAAAAGAATTAAAAATGAAATGGTTAACAACATTTTACATCTTTGTAAGAGACTTGTGTAAATTTTGTTCCTTCACTTTCAATTGTGTCCATTTAACCCTTTAACATGTGTCTGAACCATAGAGTGTCCTTTATATGTCACATCAAAGTCTGTACAATATTTTTCCCATTGCATGTATATGTTCAAAAGTTCGATAAAATAGAAACAAGAGATATTAAAATATCAATTGGATAGCAAAGAGATAACATCTTGAAAGTGAAGTACGTGGTTGAACTTGTAATCCCAGGTTTGCTCTATTCCAGGATACATGAATTAAACCTAATACACAGGTTAGTCTCTATTCCATTTTGGAAATTTTTAAAAATACTTTTATTTATTCAAAGGAAATAGTTACACTGACTTCTCCTAAGTGAGGTTGGGGTAAAATCAATATACTGGGAGCCCTTGTGATAGGAAAATTACATGGACCTCTTTTGTGTTTTATAAGTAGAGTAACAGTTTCCCCACATCAGTCAACTATCAATTGACCATTATTATTGTATTTTTTAAAAAAAATATTTTGTTAATCAAAATTTTACATAATGTTTTTTTTTAATATGGACAGGAAGGTATGTATTTTATTCCAAAGATAAATTGTTATTTAGTGTGTATTGATTTTTTAAAATCATAAATTATATTTATGGGTATTTGATAATTTTGTACGCATCATTGCTTTTGTTAACACTCTACTTCTGACTAGGGAGGTTATTGTAATTTAAGAAAGCAAAAGCTTTGCATTATATTCAATTGTATGAGAAGCATCTTTATGTACTTTAGAAGTATATGTTGGGTCCCCAAAAGTACAGCATATGTGACCACTATTGATTACAACATATTGGGACCCAAAATTGTGACCTTCTATAGAAGGTAATTACGATTTGGTTAACTTTTGGATCAAAAGAAGTGGACATGCGGCACCCTAATAGCCTCACAATTGGCATTTTTTGATCAAAAAGTTGTCAAACTTTGGGATGTATCATACATTCCAATGTACATAAAACCACTAGGATATATTGTAGAATTTTGCATGTATAAATATATGGTTGCCACAAAATGTTTATTCAAACAGTTTGTGGACACAACCTTAATGTGCAAAATTAATCAAAAGAAGTGAAGGAAAGGCGTTTGAACTAACCATGTGTTTCTCGTTTTACATGTTATATTAACGTTTGTGTCAGGACCACATAGAGTCCTTGGTATGTCGACACATTGAATTCTAGTTAATGTTTTCCACATTACATGTATCTATTCAAAAGTTTTGGAAAAGAGAAACAAGAGATACTAAAATATCAATTGGACAACAAAGAGATAACATCTTGAAAGTGAAGTATGTGGTTGAACTTGGAATCCCATGTTGGGGTAAAATTAATATACAGAGAGCCCCCTTGTGATTTGAAAATTACACAGACCTATTTTGTGTTTTATAAGTTTTGTAACAGTTTCCCTCGTTAGTGACCATTGTAATTTTTCTAATGAATTTTGAGTCATCACTATCAATTCAATAAAAAATTAAACCTTTTTTTAATATGTACGGGAAGGTACGCATTTTTTCCAATGGTAAATTTTTTCTTTAAGCATGTATTGATGTTTTAAAATTCTAAATTATATTTTGGGGTATTTGATAATTTTGTATGCAGATATGTCACTTCTCTTTAGACTGTAAAGGTAGTGAATTGTAACTATATTTACACTGTAATCATAGTAATACTTGCTGTCTTTATTTGCTATTATTGATGTAATGGAAGATCATTAAACTACCTTTTACCACCTGTGACCCTTTCTTTTTTCTCAGCGAAACATTGGACCAAACAAAACATTAGGGTTAAGAAGTTGTGTGATGATGACACAAAAGAATCAAAAGGAAAATTGGTAATCACAGTTTACACCTTCGTAAGCGGCTTGTGTAAATTTGTTCCTTCACTTTCAATTGTGTCAATTTCACCCTTTAACATGTGTCTGAATAGCAGAGGGTCCTTGATATGTCAAATTAAAGTCAATAAAATGTTTTTCACATTGCATTTATCTGTTCAAATGTTATGGAAAATATAAACAAGAGACACTAGAATATCAATTGGATCGCAAAGGGATAACATCTTGAAAGTGAAGTATGTGGTTGAACTTGGAATCCCAGGTTGGATGCATTCCAGGATATTTGAATTAAACCTAATACACCGGTTGGTCTTTATTCTAGGTTGGTATTCATCATTAGTTTTTATTTTTAAAAAGGAAATAGTTACACTGACTTCTCGTAAGTGATGGTGAGGTATAATTAATGCACTAGGAGCCCTTGTGATAAGAAAATTACATGGACCTCTTTTGTGTTTTATAAGTTGAGTAACAGTTTCCCCACATTAGTCAACTATCAATTGACCATTGTTATTGTATTTTTTGTAAAAATTTTAGTTACCACTATTATAGTCAATCAAAATCTTACATAATGTTTTTTTTTTTAAATAATATGGATGGGAAGATATGTATTTTATTACAATGGTAAATTTTTATTCTTGTATGTATTGATTTTTAAAATCATATATTGTATTTATGGGTATTTGATAATTTTGTACGCATCATTGCATTTGTTAACACTCTACTTCTAACTAGGGAGGTTATTGTAATTTAAGAAAGCAAAAGCTTTGCATTTTATTCAATTGTATGAGAAGCATCTTTATGTATTTTAGAAGTATATGTTGGGTCCCCATAAGTACAGCATAGGTGACCACTATTGATTACAACATTTTGGGACCCAAAATTTTGACCTGCTATAGAAGGTAGTTACGAATTGGTTTACTTTTGGATCAATAGAAGTGCACATGCGGCGCCCTAATAGCCTCACAATTGGCATATTTTGATCAAAAAGTTGTCAAACCATGGGATGTATCATACATTCCAATGTACATAAAACCACTAGGATATATTGTAGAATTTTCCAAGTATAAATATTTGGTTGCCACAAAATGTTTATTCAAACAGTTTGTGGACACAACCTTAATGTGCAAAATTAATCAAAAGAAGTGAAGGAAAGGCGTTTGAACTGACCATGTGTTTCTCGTTTTACATGTTATATTAGCGTTTGTGTCAGGACCACATAGAATCCTTGGTATGTCGACACATTGAATTCTAGATAATGTTTTTCACATTACATGTATCTATTCAAAAGTTTTGGAAAATAGAAACAAGAGACACTAAAATATCAATTGGACAACAAAGAGATAACATCTTGAAAGTGAAGCATGTGGCTGAACTTGGAATCCCATGTTGGGTCAAAATTAATATACAGAGAGCCCCCTTGTGATATGAAAATTACACAGACCTCTTTCGGGTTTTATAAGTTTTGTAACAGTTTCCCTCGTTAGTGACCATTGTAATTTTTCTAATGAATTTTTAGTCATCACTATCAATTCAATAAAAAATTAAAACTTTTTTTTAATATGTACGGGAAGGCATGCATTTTTTCCAATGGCAAATTTTTTCTTTAAGCATGTATTGATTTTTTAAAATTCTAAATTATATTTAGGGGTATTTGATAATTTTGTATGCAGATATATCACTTCTCTTTAGACTGTAAAGGTTGTGAATTGTCACTATATTTACACTGTAATCATAGTAATACTTGCTGTCTTTATTTGCTATTATTGATGTAATGGAGGATCATTAAACTACCTTTTACCACCTGTGACCCTTACTTTTTTCTCAGCGAAACATTGGACCAAACAAAACACTTGGGTTAAGAAGTTGTGTGATGATGACACAAAAGAATCAAAATGAAAATTGGTAATCACAGTTTACACCTTCGTAAGCGGCTTGTGTAAATTTGTTCCTTCACTTTCAATTGTGTCAATTTCACCCTATAACATGTGTCTGAACAATAGAGGGTCCTTGATATGTCAAAATAAAGTCAATAAATTGTTTTTCACATTGCATTTATCTGTTCAAATGTTTTGGAAAATAGAAACAAGAGACAGTAAAATATCAATTGGATCGCAAAGGGATAACATCTTGAAAGTGAAGTATGTGGTTGAACTTGGAATCCCAGTTGGTTCCATTCCAGGATATTTGAATTAAACCTAATACACCGGTTGGTCTATATTCTAGGTTGGTATTCATCATTAGTTTTTATTTTTAAAAAGGAAATAGTTACACTGACTTCTCGTAAGTGATGGTGAGGTATAATTAATGCACTAGGAGCCCTTGTGATAAGAAAATTACATGGACCTCTTTTGTGTTTTATAAGTTGAGTAACAGTTTCCCCACATTAGTCAACTATCAATTGACCATTGTTATTGTATTTTTTGTAAAAATTTTAGTTACCACTATTATAGTCAATCAAAATCTTACATAATGTTTTTTTTTTAAATAATATGGATGGGAAGATATGTATTTTATTACAATGGTAAATTTTTATTCTTGTATGTATTGATTTTTAAAATCATATATTGTATTTATGGGTATTTGATAATTTTGTACGCATCATTGCATTTGTTAACACTCTACTTCTAACTAGGGAGGTTATTGTAATTTAAGAAAGCAAAAGCTTTGCATTTTATTCAATTGTATGAGAAGCATCTTTATGTATTTTAGAAGTATATGTTGGGTCCCCATAAGTACAGCATAGGTGACCACTATTGATTACAACATTTTGGGACCCAAAATTTTGACCTGCTATAGAAGGTAGTTACGAATTGGTTTACTTTTGGATCAATAGAAGTGCACATGCGGCGCCCTAATAGCCTCACAATTGGCATATTTTGATCAAAAAGTTGTCAAACTTTGGGATGTATCATACATTCCAATGTACATAAAACCACTAGGATATATTGTAGAATTTTCCAAGTATAAATATTTGGTTGCCACAAAATGTTTATTCAAACAGTTTGTGGACACAACCTTAATGTGCAAAATTAATCAAAAGAAGTGAAGGAAAGACGTTTGAACTGACCTTGTGTTTCTCGTTTTACATGTTATATTAGCGTTTGTGTCAGGACCACATAGAGTCCTTGGTATGTCGACACATTGAATTCTAGATAATGTTTTTCACATTACATGTATCTATTCAAAAGTTTTGGAATATAGAAACAAGAGACACTAAAATATCAACTGGACAACAAAGAGATAACATCTTGAAAGTGAAGCATGTGGCTGAACTTGGAATCCCATGTTGGGTCAAAATTAATATACAGAGAGCCCCCTTGTGATATGAAAATTACACAGACCTCTTTCGGGTTTTATAAGTTTTGTAACAGTTTCCCTCGTTAGTGACCATTGTAATTTTTCTAATGAATTTTTAGTCATCACTATCAATTCAATAAAAAATTAAAACTTTTTTTTAATATGTACGGGAAGGCATGCATTTTTTCCAATGGCAAATTTTTTCTTTAAGCATGTATTGATTTTTTAAAATTCTAAATTATATTTAGGGGTATTTGATAATTTTGTATGCAGATATATCACTTCTCTTTAGACTGTAAAGGTTGTGAATTGTCACTATATTTACACTGTAATCATAGTAATACTTGCTGTCTTTATTTGCTATTATTGATGTAATGGAGGATCATTAAACTACCTTTTACCACCTGTGACCCTTACTTTTTTCTCAGCGAAACATTGGACCAAACAAAACACTTGGGTTAAGAAGTTGTGTGATGATGACACAAAAGAATCAAAATGAAAATTGGTAATCACAGTTTACACCTTCGTAAGCGGCTTGTGTAAATTTGTTCCTTCACTTTCAATTGTGTCAATTTCACCCTATAACATGTGTCTGAACAATAGAGGGTCCTTGATATGTCAAAATAAAGTCAATAAATTGTTTTTCACATTGCATTTATATGTTCAAATGTTTTGGAAAATAGAAACAAGAGACAGTAAAATATCAATTGGATCGCAAAGGGATAACATCTTGAAAGTGAAGTATGTGGTTGAACTTGGAATCCCAGTTGGTTCCATTCCAGGATATTTGAATTAAACCTAATACACCGGTTGGTCTATATTCTAGGTTGGTATTCATCATTAGTTTTTATTTTTAAAAAGGAAATAGTTACACTGACTTCTCGTAAGTGATGGTGAGGTATAATTAATGCACTAGGAGCCCTTGTGATAAGAAAATTACATGGACCTCTTTTGTGTTTTATAAGTTGAGTAACAGTTTCCCCACATTAGTCAACTATCAATTGACCATTGTTATTGTATTTTTTGTAAAAATTTTAGTTACCACTATTATAGTCAATCAAAATCTTACATAATGTTTTTTTTTTAAATAATATGGATGGGAAGATATGTATTTTATTACAATGGTAAATTTTTATTCTTGTATGTATTGATTTTTAAAATCATATATTGTATTTATGGGTATTTGATAATTTTGTACGCATCATTGCATTTGTTAACACTCTACTTCTAACTAGGGAGGTTATTGTAATTTAAGAAAGCAAAAGCTTTGCATTTTATTCAATTGTATGAGAAGCATCTTTATGTATTTTAGAAGTATATGTTGGGTCCCCATAAGTACAGCATAGGTGACCACTATTGATTACAACATTTTGGGACCCAAAATTTTGACCTGCTATAGAAGGTAGTTACGAATTGGTTTACTTTTGGATCAATAGAAGTGCACATGCGGCGCCCTAATAGCCTCACAATTGGCATATTTTGATCAAAAAGTTGTCAAACTTTGGGATGTATCATACATTCCAATGTACATAAAACCACTAGGATATATTGTAGAATTTTCCAAGTATAAATATTTGGTTGCCACAAAATGTTTATTCAAACAGTTTGTGGACACAACCTTAATGTGCAAAATTAATCAAAAGAAGTGAAGGAAAGGCGTTTGAACTGACCTTGTGTTTCTCGTTTTACATGTTATATTAGCGTTTGTGTCAGGACCACATAGAGTCCTTGGTATGTCGACACATTGAATTCTAGATAATGTTTTTCACATTACATGTATCTATTCAAAAGTTTTGGAATATAGAAACAAGAGACACTAAAATATCAACTGGACAACAAAGAGATAACATCTTGAAAGTGAAGCATGTGGCTGAACTTGGAATCCCATGTTGGGTCAAAATTAATATACAGAGAGCCCCCTTGTGATATGAAAATTACACAGACCTCTTTCGGGTTTTATAAGTTTTGTAACAGTTTCCCTCGTTAGTGACCATTGTAATTTTTCTAATGAATTTTTAGTCATCACTATCAATTCAATAAAAAATTAAAACTTTTTTTTAATATGTACGGGAAGGCATGCATTTTTTCCAATGGCAAATTTTTTCTTTAAGCATGTATTGATTTTTTAAAATTCTAAATTATATTTAGGGGTATTTGATAATTTTGTATGCAGATATATCACTTCTCTTTAGACTGTAAAGGTTGTGAATTGTCACTATATTTACACTGTAATCATAGTAATACTTGCTGTCTTTATTTGCTATTATTGATGTAATGGAGGATCATTAAACTACCTTTTACCACCTGTGACCCTTACTTTTTTCTCAGCGAAACATTGGACCAAACAAAACACTTGGGTTAAGAAGTTGTGTGATGATGACACAAAAGAATCAAAATGAAAATTGGTAATCACAGTTTACACCTTCGTAAGCGGCTTGTGTAAATTTGTTCATTCACTTTCAATTGTGTCAATTTCACCCTATAACATGTGTCTGAACAATAGAGGGTCCTTGATATGTCAAAATAAAGTCAATAAATTGTTTTTCACATTGCATTTATCTGTTCAAATGTTTTGGAAAATAGAAACAAGAGACAGTAAAATATCAATTGGATCGCAAAGGGATAACATCTTGAAAGTGAAGTATGTGGTTGAACTTGGAATCCCAGGTTGGTTCCATTCCAGGATATTTGAATTAAACCTAATACACCGGGTGGTCTTTATTCTAGGTTGGTACTCTTCATTATTTTTTATTTTTAAAAAGGAAATTGTTACACTGACTTCTCCTAAGTGATGGTGAGGTAAAATTAATGTACTAGGAGCCCTTGTGATAAGAAAATTACATGGACCTCTTTTGTGTTTTATAAGTTGAGTAACAGTTTCCCCACATTAGTCAACTATCAATTGACCACAATTATTGTATTTTTTGTTAAAGTTTTAGTTACCACTATTATAGTCAATCAAAATCTTACATAATGTTTTTTTTTTAAAAAAAATGGAAGGGAAGATATGTATTTTATTGCAATGGTAAATTTTTATTTTAGTATGTATTGATTTTTTAAAATCATATATTGTATTTATGGGTATTTGATAATTTTGTACGCATCATTTCTTTTGTTAACACTCTACTTCTGACTAGGGAGTTTATTGTAATTTAAGAAAGCAAAAGCTTTGCATTTTATTCAATTGTATGAGAAGCATCTTTATGTATTTTAGAAGTATACGTTGGGTCCCCATAAGTACAGCATATGTGACCACTATTGATTACAACATTTTGGGACCAAAATTGTGACCTCCTATAGAAGGTAGTTACGAATTGGTTAACTTTTGTATCAAAAGAAGTGGACATGCGGCACCCTAATAGCCTCACAATTGGCATCTTTTGATTAAAAAGTTGTCAAACTTTGGGATGTATCATACCTTCCAATGTACATAAAACCACTAGGATATATTGTAGAATTTTCCATGCATAATTATTTGGTTGCCACAAAATGTTTATTCAAACAGTTTGTGGACACAACCTTAATGTGCAAAATTAATTAGAAGAAGTGAAGGAAAGGCGTTTGAACTGACCATGTGTTTTTCGTTTTACATGTTATATTAGCGTTTGTGTCATGACCACATAGAGTCCTTGGTATGTCGACACATTGAATTCTAGATAATGTTTTTCACATTACATGTATCTATTCAAAAGTTTTGGAGAATCGAAACAAGAGATACTAAAATATCAATTGGACAACAAAGAGATAAAATCTTGAAAGTGAAGCATGTGGCTGAACTTGGAATCCCATGTTGGGGTAAAATTATTATACAGAGAGCTCCCTTGTGATATGAAAATTACACAGACCTCTTTTGTGTTTTATAAGTTTTGTAACAGTTTCCCTTGTTAGTCAACAATCAATTAACCATTGTAATTTTTCTACTGAATTTTTAGTCATCTTTATCAATTCAATAAAAAATTAAAACTTTTTTTTAATATGTACGTAAAGGTATGCATTTTTTCCAATGGTAAATTTTTCTTTAAGCATGTACTGATTTTTTAAAATTCTAAATTATATTTAGGGGTATTTGATAATTTTGTATGCAGATATATCACTTCTCTTTAGACTGTAAAGGTAGTGAATTGTCACTATATTTACACTGTAATCATAGTAATACTTGCTGTCTTTATTTGCTATTATTGATGTAATGGAGGATCATTAAACTACCTTTTACCACCTGTGACCCTTTCTTTTTTCTCAGCGAAACATTGGACCAAACAAAACATTAGGGTTAAGAAGTTGTGTGATGATGACACAAAAGAATCAAAAGGAAAATTGGTAATCACAGTTTACACCTTCGTAAGCGGCTTGTGTAAATTTGTTCCTTCACTTTCAATTGTGTCAATTTCACCCTTTAACATGTGTCTGAACAGTAGAGGGTCCTTGATATGTCAAATTAAAGTCAATAAAATGTTTTTCACATTGCATTTATCTGTTCAAATGTTATGAAAAATAGAAACAAGAGACACTAGAATATCAATTGGATCGTAAAGGGATAACATCTTGAAAGTGAAGTATGTGGTTGAACTTGGAATCCCAGGTTGGCTCCATTCCAAGATATTTAAATTAAACCAAATACACCGGTTGGTCTTTATTCTAGGTTGGTATTCTTCATTATTTTTTATTTTTAAAAAGGAAATTGTTACACTGACTTCTCGTAAGTGATGGTGAGGTAAAATTAATGCACTAGGAGCCGTTGTGATAAGAAAATTACATGGACCTCTTTTGTGTTTTATAAGTTGAGTAACAGTTTCCCCACATTAGTCAACTATCAATTTACCATTATTATTGTATTTATTGTTAAAATTTTTGTTACCACTATTATAGTCAATCAAAATCTTACATAGTGTTTTTTTTTTTTTTAAGAAAATGGATGGGAAGATATGTATTTTATTACAATGGTAAATTTTTATTTTAGTATGTATTGATTTTTTAAAATCATATATTGTATTTATGGGTATTTGATAATTTTGTAAGCATCATTGCTTTTGTTAATACTCTACTTCTGACTAGGGAGGTTATTGTAATTTAAGAAAGCAAAAGCTTTGCATTTGATTCAATTGTATGAGAAGCATCTTTATGTATTTTAGAAGTATATGTTGGGTCCCCATAAGTATAGCATATGTGACCACTATTGATTACAACATTTTGGGACCCAAACTGTGACCTGCTATAGAAGGTAGTTACGAATTGGTTAACTTTTGGATCAATAGAAGTGGAGATACGGCACCCTAATAGCCTCACAATTGGCATCTTTTGATCAAAAAGTTGTCAAACTTTGGGATGTATCATACATTCCAATGTACATAAAACCACTAGGACATATTGTAGAATTTTCCATGTTATATTAATGTTTCTCATTTTACATGTTATATTAAGTGACACGAATATTTTCTGTGTGCGCTTGTGTGCAATACCCAAGTGTAGGTAGACGTGCAAGTAGTAACTGGATTAAGTCCAGGTCGATCCCACAGGGAAGGTGTTGAATTAAACTACCTAGATTAGACTCTAAAGAGAAAACAAAAATCAATATTTAAAATGAAGTGTAGAACACAAAGTTCCACAGTTAACAACTACTAGAATTAAAGACAACTAAATTAACTTAACTAACAATTAACTAACTAAGCAAGATTCTAAAAGAAACGGTTCTTCTTAATAAAAGAAAGTGTTGGGATCACGCGAATCCACCGTGACCTAACCTTCTACCATGCAATTGCAATTAAGCTCAAAGGAGTACACCTACTACAGTATTCTGTACTTCTCTAAAGATATAAAATCAATAGCCCTTTCATGACCGGGACTACATCATCACAATTAAGTTTGAAATACATGAAGACGGTTTAATCCAATAGTTAAGACTCTCACCTACAATGGTGTTAGCATTGAGGGTGGTTTGCAAAATATATTGAAAGAAAATGCCTTAAGGCCTTAAGTTTAAAGACTGTTTTGACAAACTGAGCATTTAGGGACAATTTGATAACAAATCCTTAAAACAGAAAGTCTTAGAATACTGTTTTGGGTGTTCTCAAGAATCAGAACCCTCGATCGATCGACGCGCTTTCGATCGATCGAATATCTTCATCTCTCGATCGATCGATATTTCCTCGATCGCTCGACTAAATCACTGTCTCGATCGATCGACATACTTTCGATCGATCGAACACAGGAAAAAAATATTGCATGGCAGAGGCCAGAAATCACGATTTCATCGCGATTTCCCAACCCTAGAACTACTCAGACATTGTCTGGAGTACCACAGATTGATATTTAACGTAAAAGTTCATTGAAATAATGTTTGTTTGAAAGTTTTGCATTAAAACTATAAAACTAGTGAGTACGATCTAATTAACATAAAACTACTCGAGATTAATAAGTATACTACGATTAACTAAGTGCAGAAAACAAATAAACAATAGATCAAGAACCTGGAATGCAGATAACTTGTATTAACTAAAGAAATCTAGTTCACAATGATAAATCTTCAATGAAACCTACAAAAACCAAAGAAAAACTCTCTCTTCTCTATCTAAAACTGATAAAACAAAGTTGGGCGTCCCCTCTGGACGTATACAATATGAACATATATAGTAAACCTAAGAGCTAGGGTTAAAAAACCCGCAACTGCTGCATGCGCGTATAATCTGATAAAAGGGACTTTCGATCGATCGAAACTTTCTCGATCGATCGAACGTCTTGAATATTCGAGCGCTTTAACTTCTGTCGATCGATCGAATCCTCGATCGCTCGAACTATGTCGATCGCTCGAACTCTGCAATTCTTCTTCAATCTTCCTTCTTTGAAACAAAGCATCTCCTCTTTATCAAATCTTTCAGTCTTTTATACAGCAGCATTCACCTGCACAAATAGTAGCTAAAACAATACAACTTATCATAGATTAATCATATTGTCTAAAACTAGCATTGTAATGCAAATTGCAGATAAAACGGGAAGTTGTGATCAAAACTAATGCAATTCTTTCTTTTAGCGCGGTTGTATTTTACAAATACCCCCGCTTTGCACAACCCCCAACTAGCTTATTGCTAGTCCCTAGCGATAAAGCGAAAATAAAATAAAAAAAAAAACTCCTAATACTACCACAACTACGAAAACAGAGGAAAACTAAAAACAACCTAAACTAAAGTAGAGAGACAAAAAAATCCTAACTCACTTTCGCAGGAATCGCGGTTGCATTTAGCGAATGCAACAAGCCGTTAAACCCCTAGGTTCCCCCTAGTGGACGAGTGTTGTCTCGTGAGGGTTTGCAGTGAATATACCCACAAAATTCTCCAATTTTAAGCTCAAAAAGATTAGAATAATTTATGACATCTCCCCCCATTAAACTGTTAATTCAACTCTACAAGGATATAATATCCTCTATCAACCCATGAAAGAGATCCACATATTCCCCTATATTACCAAGTAAAATATACAAATGTATTACCATCATGCACCCGTGTGTGTGTGGAATCAACAACCATGCGTCCAACCCTTATTAAGAGTTATCTAGATTATTGTACTTGGGCAACTTGCAGTTTTAGCTCAATTCTCACATTGGTCACACTCACAAACAACGTCTCTCAGAAACTTGCTTTATAATGATCGCACATAGTATGAAAGCTTTGATAAAGATGATATTCTAAGTGCTAATGCTTTCATACCTGACTCTATGAAAAACGGACATTTAAGAGTGTATAGTCTCATGAATGGAATACTACTTACTAGAGGAGCGAGATACCGTGGATAACTCAACTCACACTTTCATGTTCAAATCAATTGTTGAGAATCTTCAAGACTTTGAATTATGGCTTTTATTTAGTAGGTGGGGGTGTTGTAGAGAAGAGTGTGCTTTGTAGTAAGTGATGGAATTTCCACTTCTCTTTTTATTCTTCATTCTTTTCTCCACCCAATCTCCCATTCATTTCATATGCTTCTTTTTTTTTTTTTTTTTTTTTTTTTTTTTTTTTTATATATAACTCCTTCATTCATCATCATTTTTTTTTTTTTTTTTTTTTTTTTTTTTTTTTTGGAATGTCCCACAACAACTTCCTTCCATTTCACATACTTTGATGACTCATTCTCAATAAAATTTATTAAACAGTTCGATGAGGTCAAGGTATAAATCAAGGATTTGGATTCTTGTGATTTTTATTGGAAATATTTATCTGAGGTGGGATCAAGGGGTGAAACGAATCAATGAATGTAGGTGGGTTATATTAAGTAAAGGAATGGGTAAACGATGGCTTGAATCATTTTCTCAACTTTCAATTTTTAGCACTTAAGTGTTCATCGAGTTTAATTGGTAAATCCTGAACATTCTCCTCTAACAAGCAGTCAAAACTTTTAAAGAAAACTGAGACTTAACAACGAATTCACAAATATATGCAAGAAAAAACCATTCGACAATGTATGAGAATTCCCTCAGAAATGAAGATTGGTTCAAAAACTCACAAGGGGTTATTAGCTTCCACTACTTGTTCTTTTCGTACAATATTCATTTTAACTCAATTTTCAGGTTTTCTACATAGCTGTCAATTAGTGTGCACAAATATTGGGTACATACTAGCTTTACAAATGCAATTTATTTTAGTGATACAGAAAAACGCGTGGATTTAATCCATAAAAAGATAAGAATACTACAAATGTATCATTGCCTAATTAACCAGCAGGAGAGAGTATTCAGAGTTATTCTATCAATACGATCCAATAAAATTTCAAAATTTCAAAATTTTAACAAACTGTGTTTTTAAATTTAAAGCATATCCAAGTGCAAAACTAAATCGTCACGGGTGTATACCTATCTATTATCTCCTACCCCCAACTGAAAACAACATAGTCCCAGAAGTTGATTTTCAACAATTAAAATAGATAGGTATCACCTGTATAGTGTAACGCAATGATACGAAGCATAGCAACCTGGCATAGAAATATAAAACACAATCTCCAAAGCAACAGATCAATAGATAAAACAAATAAAACTATGATCCAAACAACATTAACCACTGGAATCAAGAGAAATGAAATAGCAGTAGTAATATCCATACATACCAAAAATCGAAATAACCTGTCCAACCACACCAAACCAAAACACCAACAAAAAACATAAATACAGAAACACCACCTCCCCTAAGAATACTAATCAACTCCAGCCGGAGCATCCTCAGCCACATCAGACGGGATGTCGATGGGAACAGGCGGTGGCTGAACGGTAGCTGGCGGAATATCAGCAGAAGTAGATGGAAGATCGGTCGTGGATGGAGCGGATGATGATGGATCAGCAGCAGTGGTAACAGGAACAACAGTAGGAGATGGATCGGCAGCAGGTGGTGGTGCGGTGGCAGCAGATGGTGGCACAAACGGGTCAAACCCAAGCTGGACCAGCAGTGTAGTCAGCAGGGTAGAGATATGATCAATCTTACCTTCAAGCCTCATCCGTGCCTCCCTCTCCTCCAATAATAGATCGTGAATAGTCGGGGGAGGCGCAGATGACGACTCTCCCTGGGCTGGAGCCTGAGATCTCTGTCTCAGCTCAAAACGTGCCACCTCCTGAACGGGGTCATCCTCCTCCGAATCTGGCTCCTCAGCCTCAGTGGGCGTCCCAGAAGCCGCACCCTCAGTATCGGTGCCATCAGCTCTCTTCCTCTTCCCTCCAACTTTCGCCTTCCCCTTGCCCTTTCTTCTCCTCCTCTGAGCATCTGAGCGGCGAGAAGCAGCCTCACCAAAACGACTGCGAGCCTGTGATGTCGCATCGCCAGGTAAGGGAAGGAGGCCAGCATGCTCAATCACTCGGTGTATAGCCCAAGCACCTTTCAGGTGCTTCTTGGCAGCAGTGTAGCGAGTGGGGTGCCTCATGAAGTCAATATATAAGCGAGGCAAACAAACAGGCAACCCCGTCCCTATGGCATATAACACATGTGCATACCAGGGGGCAATCTTCTCCCGGTAGGAGGTGACCAATAAACAGTTGCTCAACGCGAGGTGGAGCATATGGTAATCATCGGTCAAGTAAATATCAGCAATCAGTGCCCTACCATCCCAGCTCGGTAATGCACCTCCAGTAAGCTCTCGGATCACAGCAGAGGGTGAGAGCACTGGTGTACCGTCACGGTGTGGGCATACACAATCAGGCACCTCAGGGACTCCAATAGCAGCGGAAACGGTAGCAGGGCTGAACACGATCTCCCGGCCGCGAAAGAATGATCGTAGTGTGAATGCGGCACCGGGATCTCTGATCATCGTCGCGCAAGCTGCGCGAATCCATGCGAGATTCACTCTCTTTGCCAGAGAGAGCAAATCGTACCAGTGTGGCATGGCCTGGATGCGGGCGAGAAACCAGGGAATATCAAGCCAGACTGTCTCGAGTGGTCGCTCTAACATGACCGGCCTAGTCTGAAAATATCTCGTGAACCACTGGCGGTCGGGGGTGTTCCGGAAGCCATGGTGTGGGACCGGATCAGGAATAGCAAGGTCAAAGGGCTTCTCCCTGTGGTAACCCGTAACAGGGTTCATTGTGGGCCCCTGAAAATAGAAGAGAAACAGAAAAGAAATCAAAACAAGATAAAAAAAATGAAAAAAAAAAATGAAACTGCTGGATTTCGAGCGATCGAACAATGTTCGATCGATTGAGAAAAGGCAAAGTTCGAGCGCTCGAAATTATTTCGATCGATTGAGAATAGCGAATGTGCGGGAACCATTTCCGAGAACAGAAACGGCCCCAAACACAAACAAAAACACGACAAATAAGAAAAGAAAAAGTTTAAAAACACAATGGGGGCACTCCCATAAGAAATGGAATCAAGTGAAGCGAAGGGGGAACTCGAGGTCTTACCTCGAGGTGCGTGTGGTGGTGAGGATGCCGGAGTTGAGGGTGATGATCTGGGGAGGGAGAGCTCCTTGAATAACCGAGTGGAATGAAGGGAAACCAAAAATCGCCTCGGGTGTGTTCCTCTGCGCTCAATCGCTCGAGAGTGATGAAGAAGATGAAAATACTGAGGAAATGTACGCTGGAAGCCTCGGTTAAATACAAAGCTCGATCGATCGAGATTGTTCGATCGATCGAAACTTAGATCGATTGAAAGTGTTCAAGCGATCGAGGATAAGAAATTCGTCGATCGATCGAGATACATTCGATCGATCGAACTTGGAAATTCCAAGATATCACAGAATGGATGAAATAAGTACCCCCAACAGATCTAAAGTATCCTGGACAAACAGCAGAAAGATAAAAACAGGGCAAAGACAGAGCCAGTAAGCCAAAAACTCATCCTTACACTAGAAAAAATGCAATTTGATAGAAATAACACCTCTTAAAAACATCCAAACTACACAGTAGTGCCTCCCAATTGGTATTTAAACCTTATTGAGCTAAAGAAAACTAAAATAAAACTAAAACCAAAAACATGTCTGTCAAAGATTACACTCCAATTGCTAAACATAAAAGGAAATGAATGAAAACAACTGGAGTGTGGCACTATTCTTCGAGTGTGAAAAGATCCTCTTCCACAATTGCTTCATGCCGCACCAAATCTTCAAAAACGGAGTTCAGGCTCGATGATTCCCTTTCCCAGAACAGTCGGAAAGCAGCAAGGACATCATCGAACAAATCTGGAGTCTCTAAGGAAGTGATAGCATTGGCAAGAGGTGATCCGCATGGAGATAGAGATAACGGAGTGATATTGCGCAATGGACATTCCTCTTGTGGCGGAGTCTGCGGCCGTTGAATGTAAAAGCTATGAAAGAGCTGATGTGGAAGGAAAATAGGTGGGTATGGAAGATTCATAGTGACAATCCTGACAAAGAAAAGAAAAACAAAGAAGAAAATAAACAAAACGACATCAAGATATTGGAACACAAGAAATAAAAACGAAAGGAAAAACAAGGAACAGAAACAAACAAAACACAGAAAAAAATGACCAAGTTCCAACCTCACTATCGGCAGAGATTCCCAAAATGCACTAGCAGGCAAGGGGCATTGAAGCCTGAAAAGCAAATAGCTCAAGTGCACATAGCGGTATGGGACCAACTCAAGCATGAGGAAATCATCCACGAAAACAAAGACGGCATTGTGGCGTTCTGGGACGACATCCTGGAGGATATGATCTTCCCATGGCTCCCACATATCATCGTTTTCCCATTGGGCCATGAGGGCATCATCCACCATTCTCCCCATATACAGGTCGTCTTCCTCATCCAACTCCTCCTCATTAGGGAAATCCATATTCTCAAACGGATTGATGTCCAGGAGAGCAGGGTCGAATGGGATATATCCGATGGAACCATTGATTCGAGTGTGAACCTCAGGATCATAAGGATGCAAGGGGCAGGGCGTAGGTTCACCCTCAGTCCAGGTGCCACAACAACACTCGGAATCAGCCCATGAACCAATAGAATGGACATCATCTCCTCGCATATTCACCTGCAGCAGAGTGGTTTAAGGAATAATGGATTAGAACTAAATCACAATTACGAAAGAAAGAACAACTAAACACAAAAGAAAGAAAGAACTAAAATGCAAGGAAAGAAAAGAAATACAACAACAAGTTGGAATTTCACTTGAGATTTTTAAGTGATGGAATAGGTGGGCTCATCCAGCTGGATGTGCTCCACTTCAGTGCGAAAATTCTCCAAAAACGGCTTCAATCTTTGGCCATTGACCTTGAAACACTCATCGTTCTTGGGATTGACAATCTCAACCGCCCCATGTGGAAAAACAGTCTTTACGATGAACGGGCCTGTCCACCGGGAACGGAGTTTTCCTGGGAAAAGATGGAGGCGAGAGTCATACAGCAACACTTTCTGCCCTGGCTCAAATGATTTACGAAAAATCGTACGATCGTGTCGAGCCTTCAACTTTTCCTTATGCAACTTTGCAGAGTCATACGCATCTCGTCGTATTTCCTCTAGCTCTGCAAGTTGGAGCTTGCGCAGCTGACCTCCCTCTTGAATATCAAAGTTCAATGAGCGTGTCGCCCAATAAGCTTTATGTTCAATTTCAACCGGAAGGTGGCAAGCTTTCCCGTAAACTAGTCTATACGGGGACATACCAAGATTCGTCTTATAGGCAGTACGGTATGCCCATAACGCGTCAGTCAATTTGTATGCCCAGTCTTTTCGATTGGAACTAACCGTTTTCTCGAGAATATGCTTGATTTCTCGGTTAGCCAATTCTGCTTGCCCATTTGACTGTGGATGATAAGCAAGAGCGATTTTATGATGGACTCCGTATTTCTTGAGAAGTGACTCCAAGGGCCTATTGCAGAAATGCTTGCCTTGGTCACTTAGTAAAGCTTTCGGAGTACCAAAACGAGACAGAATATGTTCTCTGAGAAATGACATGACTGTTCTGTGATCATTTCGTCTCGTTGGTATCGCTTCTACCCATTTCGATACATACTCCACAGCAAGGAGTATGTACTCACAGTTATTTGACTTGGGAAATGGGCCCATAAAATCTATGCCCCAACAATCAAATATCTCAATTGTGATGATAGGGGTTAGAGGCATAGAATTCCTTTTAGAAATGGTTCCAAGCTTTTGACAGCGTTGGCATGTCTTACAAAAGGAATAAGCATCTTTGAAGACTGTGGGCCAGTAAAAACCGCTTTGCAACACTTTTTGTGCGGTCTTCTGCGACGCAAAATGGCCACCGCATGCCTCAGAATGACATGACGCTAAGATAACGGTTATATCCTCGTTGGGTACGCAACGCCTGATGACCTGATCAGCACAGTATTTGAAAAGGTATGGGTCATCAAAGAAAAAATGGCGTGCAAACGAGAGGAACCGTTTCCTATCTTGATTCGACCAATGGGTCGGTGTTTCACCCGTGACCAGGTAGTTTACCACATCAGCATACCATGGCAGACTACTTACTGCCAGTAGCTGTTCATCTGGGAACTCATCTTTGATGGATTGGGATTCAGTGTTATCGGTAAAAGTCAACCGAGATAAATGATCCGCAACCACATTCTCTACTCCTTTCTTGTCCTTGATTGTTAAATCAAACTCTTGGAGTAAGAGTATCCAGCGGATAAGCCGTTGTTTAGCGTCTTTCTTTGACAAAAGATACTTGAGGGCCGAATGATCTGTAAAGCAGACGATTGGCGACCCTATCAGGTAAGACCTAAACTTGTCCAGAGCGAATACTACGGCCAGCAGCTCCTTTTCAGTAGTAGTGTAATTCATCTGAGCTTCATTTAACGTTCGGCTGGCATAGTATATCACATGCGGCTTATTGTCCTTCCTCTGGCCTAGGACTGCGCCAATGGCGTAATCACTAGCATCGCACATTAATTCAAAAGGCAAACTCCAGTCGGGTGCCTGTATTATAGGTGCGGAGGTGAGGAGATCTTTTAAATCCTCGAAGGACTTCTGGCAACTCTCTGACCACTCGAAAGGTGCATCTTTGACAAGAAGTTGACAAAGGGGTCGAGAGATTGCACTGAAATTTTGGATAAATCGACGATAAAAACCTGCATGCCCCAAAAATGAACGAATGTCTCGCACTGTACGAGGGACAGGTAGGTTTGAGATTATGTCGATCTTAGCCTTATCCACTTGGATTCCTTCATCGGATATTATGTGGCCTAGAACTATACCCTTGGTCACCATAAAGTGACACTTCTCCCAATTCAAGACTAGGTGTTTGTCCTCACACCTCATTAAAACCTGTTCGAGATTGCTGAGGCAATCCTCGAAGCTATGGCCGAAAACTGAAAAGTCATCCATGAAAACTTCAAGGATGTTTTCGACCATATCACTAAAGATGCTTAGCATGCACCGCTGAAAGGTAGCCGGTGCATTACATAAGCCAAATGGCATTCGTCGGTAGGCGAAAGTACCGAATGGACACGTGAACGTGGTTTTCTCCTGATCTTCAGGAGCAATCTCAATTTGATTATACCCACTGTATCCATCTAAGAAGCAGTAGTACTTATGACCCGCCACTCGTTCCAGCATTTGATCCATGAATGGCAAAGGAAAATGATCCTTTCGGGTCACAGTATTTAGCTTCCTGTAGTCGATACACATTCTCCATCCAGTGGGGACACGTGTCGGTACTAATTCACCTTCTTTGTTCGGAATGACCGTTATGCCCGCTTTCTTTGGAACTACTTGGGTAGGACTAACCCAAGGACTGTCAGATATTGGATATATCATCCCAACATCAAGTAGTTTAAGCACTTCCTTCTTAACCACTTCTTGCATGTTGGGATTCAGACGCCTTTGCATTTGCCTTGAGGGTTTGGCGTCTTCCTCCAGATATATCTTATGCGTGCATATGGATGGGCTTATGCCTTTGAGGTCAGCAATTGTCCATCCCATAGCATCCTTATGCTTTTTCAGCATATCCACTAGCTTACTTTCCTGTTCATGAGTTAAAGCCGATGAAATAATTACAGGATAAGTTTTTCCAGTTCCTAGGAATGCATATTTCAGCTCTTTTGGGAGCTCCTTCAATTCTAACTCCGGGAACTGGAAACTAGAGGGCATTACCAATTTGGTTTTAGGAGGTAGGTGTTCATATGGCATTACCCACATGCAATCGGCTCTATCCTCCACTATCGTATCCATCATAAGACACGTCTGATTTAAGTCAGCATCCAATGGAGTTGATTCTTCAGGCTGATAGTTATCGCCAAATTGTGTCATCACAACTTCCAGAGGATCTTTGTAGTCGACCAAGTCAACTTCATCTTCAATGACCGTGTCTATATAATGAACTTCCTCCTCATCATCGTATTCTTCAGGTCGGGGATTAGAAAAGATCTTGACATTCAATGTCATGTTCCCGAATACGATTGTCATGATACCACTTCTAATTTTGATTGTGGCATCGATGGTGTTGAGGAACGGCCGTCCAAAGATAACCGGGATATGTGCACCAGGATTAGACACAGGTTCTGTGTCCAATATCACAAAATCCACCGGAAATACAAACGAGTCTATTTGGACCAGGACGTCCTCTAATACCCCTCTAGGGTACTTCACGGATCTGTCTGCCAACTGCAAAGCAACTCGAGTGGGTTTGAGTTCACCCAACCCTAGCTGTTTATAGACTGAATATGGCAGCAGATTTACGCTTGCTCCTAAATCAAGGAGTGCGTTGTCTATCTTTTGATTCCCAATTCTGCATGAGACAGTAGGTGTACCGGGATCTTTGAGTTTTGGAGGCAACTCGTTTTGAATGATCGCGCTAGCTTGGCACGCGACATAAGCATGTTTCTTCACGCTTTGCCTCCTCTTGACCGTGCATAGATCTTTGAGATACTTCGCATAGGCCGGCACCTGCTTGATAGCATCTAGGAGTGGAAGGTTAATCTTAACTTGCTTAAACAATTCCAAAAACTCCTGATTCTTCGTCTCATTCTTGGGTTTCTTCAACCGTTGAGGATAAGGTGCAGGAAAGGGGCATTTTGGTGGTTCTTCCTTAACAGATTCCTTTCCCGGCCTTCGCTCAACTTCTTCTTCTACTCTAGGAGCTTCAAGGTTTTCCTTTATTGGTTCGTCATTAGTAGACGGCTCCTCCTCTCGAGTAGATGGTAGCTCAACTTCATCATCCAACACTTCCCCCTCTTTGTACACTTCGGGAGTGGACAAAGGTATGCCTTTTTCTATGACTTTTCCACTTCTCAGTGTGGTCACAGCTTTAGCATGTTCTTGATTATTAGGACCATTGTTATGTCCCTTGGGGTTCTGAAGTGGTTGGGCAGGGAATGTTCCTCCTGAGCTCTCTTGCCGTGCATCTATCCTCTCTAAAGTGGCAGACATTTTACTCATCATTTGGATGAGTTGCTGCGTTAGATTGGCATTAGCAAGTGGCTCCTCCTCTTGTACCTTCTTGTGCGGGGGCACATAGGCATTGCTTTGTGGTGCATTGGAGGGTTGAGCTTGATTGTAATTATTAGTTCTGTTTTGATTGTAATGCTGGGGCGGCCTATTGTTTTGCCCTTGATACTGATTATTGTTGTAGGGCTGCTGTTGATATTGATTTTGGGCTCCAGCATTGTTTCTCCAATCAAAACCGGGGTGATTCCATCTATTATTACTTTGAAAAGTATTATTGGAATTCCCCGCCCCTCGAAAACCTTGCATGGCATTCATCTCTACAGGGGCTTGCTCTTGAAAATATGGCACATTAGGACAATACTGAGTTGTATGTCCCAACATGTTGCATGTGCCACATGGTTCTTCAGGCATGACTTGCCTAGAACTCTCTCCTTTCATGCTTAACTCTTCCACCTTCTTTGCTAGCTCTGCATACTTAGTCATGAGGCGATCTTCATTGGTTAGCTGATATAGGCTTTTCTCTTCTACACAGGATATCTGTGATCGTGAGATATTGTCAGAATTCGACCATTCATGAGCGTATTCAGCTAACCATTCGAAATGGGCTTCAGCCTCTTCAGTGTTTTTTCGCAGAAATGGCCCAGAGCTCATTGTTTCCACCAACTTCTTTGTTTCACCATTTAATCCCTGATAAAAGAAGCTGATCGTTCGCCATTTCTCAAACCCATGGTGTGGGCATGAGAGCAGCAAATCTTTGAAACGCTCCCACGCTTGTGGGAAGGTTTCATTGCTCTTTTGTTTATAGGAATTAATTTGACGCTGAAGATCTGTGGTCATGCGAGTAGGATAGAATTTCTTCAGAAATGCGGTGCTCATCGCATGCCAGGTGAAAATTGAATTAGGCTTTTGGGAGTGAAGCCACGCCTTCGCTTTATCTTTCAAAGTGAAGGGGAATAGCATTAAATGCGTCACCTCCCTAGGACAATTTTGCGAGAATGTTTTGCAAACATCCTCGAAATCGGTGACATGTAAATACGCCTTCTCGCTTTCCATCCCATGAAAAGTGGGAAGCAATTGAATCATCCCATTGCGAAACTGAAATTCGCCATTGTGTGGTGGGATTTGAATGCAAGAGGGCGTAGGTGCATGTTCTGGTTGCATAAGATCGCAAAGAGGACGGAGTGCCTCATCGATTGGCACCACAACGTTGTCACCGTTTTCACTCTGATGATCATCCATTGATGCAGTTGGAGTGATAATCGGGTTGATGGAACTATCAGAGTCAGAGCAGTAGAATGGATTTCCAAAGAATCCTTCAATGGAATTCTCGGACATGAACTAGGAGAGTCCCTAGGGCGAAAGTTTACCTAGAGAACTAAAGAATAAAGAAAACAAAAAGAGAAATAGATGAAGAGAGATTGAGGTAATCTAAGAATTAACTCGTCGCCTTCCCCGGCAACGGCGCCAAAAACTTGACACGAATATTTTCTGTGTGCGCTTGTGTGCAATACCCAAGTGTAGGTAGACGTGCAAGTAGTAACTGGATTAAGTCCAGGTCGATCCCACAGGGAAGGTGTTGAATTAAACTACCTAGATTAGACTCTAAAGAGAAAACAAAAATCAATATTTAAAATGAAGTGTAGAACACAAAGTTCCACAGTTAACAACTACTAGAATTAAAGACAACTAAATTAACTTAACTAACAATTAACTAACTAAGCAAGATTCTAAAAGAAACGGTTCTTCTTAATAAAAGAAAGTGTTGGGATCACGCGAATCCACCGTGACCTAACCTTCTACCATGCAATTGCAATTAAGCTCAAAGGAGTATACCTACTACAGTATTCTGTACTTCTCTAAAGATATAAAATCAATAGCCCTTTCATGACCGGGACTACATCATCACAATTAAGTTTGAAATACATGAAGACGGTTTAATCCAATAGTTAAGACTCTCACCTACAATGGTGTTAGCATTGAGGGTGGTTTGCAAAATATATTGAAAGAAAATGCCTTAAGGCCTTAAGTTTAAAGACTGTTTTGACAAACTGAGCATTTAGGGACAATTTGATAACAAATCCTTAAAACAGAAAGTCTTAGAATACTGTTTTGGGTGTTCTCAAGAATCAGAACCCTCGATCGATCGACGCGCTTTCGATCGATCGAATATCTTCATCTCTCGATCGATCGATATTTCCTCGATCGCTCGACTAAATCACTGTCTCGATCGATCGACATACTTTCGATCGATCGAACACAGGAAAAAAATATTGCATGGCAGAGGCCAGAAATCACGATTTCATCGCGATTTCCCAACCCTAGAACTACTCAGACATTGTCTGGAGTACCACAGATTGATATTTAACGTAAAAGTTCATTGAAATAATGTTTGTTTGAAAGTTTTGCATTAAAACTATAAAACTAGTGAGTACGATCTAATTAACATAAAACTACTCGAGATTAATAAGTATACTACGATTAACTAAGTGCAGAAAACAAATAAACAATAGATCAAGAACCTGGAATGCAGATAACTTGTATTAACTAAAGAAATCTAGTTCACAATGATAAATCTTCAATGAAACCTACAAAAACCAAAGAAAAACTCTCTCTTCTCTATCTAAAACTGATAAAACAAAGTTGGGCGTCCCCTCTGGACGTATACAATATGAACATATATAGTAAACCTAAGAGCTAGGGTTAAAAAACCCGCAACTGCTGCATGCGCGTATAATCTGATAAAAGGGACTTTCGATCGATCGAAACTTTCTCGATCGATCGAACGTCTTGAATATTCGAGCGCTTTAACTTCTGTCGATCGATCGAATCCTCGATCGCTCGAACTATGTCGATCGCTCGAACTCTGCAATTCTTCTTCAATCTTCCTTCTTTGAAACAAAGCATCTCCTCTTTATCAAATCTTTCAGTCTTTTATACAGCAGCATTCACCTGCACAAATAGTAGCTAAAACAATACAACTTATCATAGATTAATCATATTGTCTAAAACTAGCATTGTAATGCAAATTGCAGATAAAACGGGAAGTTGTGATCAAAACTAATGCATAGAGACCACATAGAGTCCTTGGTATGTCGACACATTGAATTCTAGATAATGTTTTTCACATTACATGTATCTATTCAAAAGTTTTGGAAAATAGAAACAAGTGATACTAAAATATCAATTGGACAACAAAGAGATAACATCTTGAAAGTGAAGCATGTGGCTGAACTTGGAATCCCATGTTGGGGTAAATTAATATACAGAGAGCCCCCTTGTGATATGAAAATTACACAGACCTCTTTTATGTTTTATAAGTTCTGTAACAGTTTCCCTCGTTAGTCAACAATCAATTGACCATTGTAATTTTTCTAATGAATTTTTAGTCATCACTAGCAATTCAATAAAAAATTAAAACATTTTTTTAATATGTACGGGAAGGTATGCAGTTTTTTCCATTGGTAAATTTTTTCTTTAAGCATGTATTGATTTTTAAAAATTGTAAATTATATTTAGGGGTATTTGATAATTTTGTATGCAGATGTATCATTTCTCTTTAGACTGTAAAGGTAGTGAATTGTCAATATATATACACTATAATCATAGTAATACTTGCTGTCTTTATTTGCGATTATTGATGTAATGGAAGATCATTAAACTACCTTTTACCACCTGTGACCCTTTCTTTTTTCTCAGCGAAACATTGGACCAAACAAAACATTAGGGTTAAGAAGTTGTGTGATGATGACACAAAAGAATCAAAAGGAAAATTGGTAATCACAGTTTACACCTTCGTAAGCGGCTTGTGTAAATTTGTTCCTTCAATTTCAATTGTGTCAATTTCACCCTTTAACATGTGTCTGAACAGCAGAGGGTCCTTGATATGTCAAATTAAAGTTAATGAAATGTTTTTCACATTGCATTTATCTGTTCAAATGTTATGGAAAATAGAAACAAGAGACACTAGAATATCAATTGGATCGCAAAGGGATAACATCATGAAAGTGATGTGGTTGAACTTGGAATCCCAGGTTGGCTCCATTCCAGGATATTTGATTTAAACCTAATACACCGGTTGGTCTTTATTCTAGGTTGGTATTCTTCATTATGTTTTATTTTTAAAAAGGAAATTGTTACACTGACTTCTCGTAAGTGATGGTGAGGTAAAATTAATGCACTAGGAGCCCTTGTGATAAGAAAATTACATGGACCTCTTTTGTGTTTTATAAGTTGAGTAACAGTTTCCCCACATTAGTTGACAATTATTATTATATTTTTTGTTAAAGTTTTAGTGACCACTATTATAGTCAATCAAAATCTTACATAGTGTTTTTTTTTTTAAAATATGGAAGGGAAGATATGTATTTTATTGCAATGGTAAATTTTTATTTTAGTATGTATTGATTTTTTAAAATCATATATTGTATTTATGGGTATTTGATAATTTTGTACGCATCATTGCTTTTGTTAACACTGTACTTCTGACTAGGGAGGTTTTTGTAATTTAAGAAAGCAAAAGCTTTGCATTTTATTCAATTGTATAAGAAGCATCTTTATGCATTTTAGAAGTATATGTTGGGTCCCCATAAGTACAGCATATGTGACCACTATTGATTACAACATTTTGGGACCCAAAATTGTGACCTGCTATAGAAGGTAGTTACGAATTGGTTAACTTTTGTATCAAAAGAAGTGGACATGCGGTACCCTAGTAGCCTCACAATTGGCATCTTTTGATCAAAAAGTTATCAAACTTTGGGATGTATCATACATTCCAATGTACATAAAACCACTAGGATATGTTGTAGAATTTTCCATGCATAAATATTTGGTTGCCACAAAATGTTTATTCAAACAGTTTGTGGACACAACCTTAATGTGCAAAATTAATCAGAAGAAATGAAGGAAAGGCGTTTGAACTGAACATGTGTTTCTCGTTTTACATGTTATATTAATGTTTGTGTCAGGACCACATAGAGTCCTTGGTATGTCGACACATTGAATTCTAGATAATGTTTTTCACATTACATGTATCTACTCAAAAGTTTTGGAAAATAGAAACAAGAGATACTAAAATATCAATTGGACAACAAGAGATAACATCTTGAAAGTGAAGCATGTGGCTGAACTTGGAATTCCATGTTGGGGTAAAATTAATATACAGAGAGCTCCCTTGTGATATGAAAATTACACAGTTCTCTTTTGTGTTTTATAAGTTTGGTAACAGTTTCCCTTGTTAGTCAACAATCAATTGACCATTGTAATTTTTCTAATGAATTTTTAGTCATCATTATCAATTCAATAAAAAAATTAAATATGTACGGGAAGGTATGCATTTTTTCCAATGGTAAATGTTTTCTTTAAGCATGTATTGATTTTTTAAAATTCTAAATTATATTTAGGGGTATTTGATAATTTTGTATGCAGATATATCACTTCTCTTTAGACTGTAAAGGTAGTGAATTGTCACTATATTTACACTATAATCATAGTAATACTTGCTGTCTTTATTTGCGATTATTGATGTACCGGAAGATCATTAAACTACCTTTTACCACCTGTGACCCTTTCTTTTTTCTCAGTGAAACATTGGACCAAACAAAACATTAGGGTTAAGAAGTTGTGTGATGATGACGCAAAAGAATCAAAAGGAAAATTGGTAATCACAGTTTACACCTTCGTAAGCAGCTTGTGTAAATTTGTTCCTTCAATTTCAATTGTGTCAATTTCACCCTTTAACATGTGTCTGAACAGCAGAGGGTCCTTGATATGTCAAATTAAAGTTAATGAAATGTTTTTCACATTGCATTTATCTGTTCAAATGTTATGGAAAATAGAAACAAGAGACACTAGAATATCAATTGGATCGCAAAGGGATAACATCATGAAAGTGATGTGGTTGAACTTGGAATCCCAGGTTGGCTCCATTCCAGGATATTTGATTTAAACCTAATACACCGGTTGGTCTTTATTCTTGGTTGGTATTCTTCATTATGTTTTATTTTTAAAAAGGAAATTGTTACACTGACTTCTCGTAAGTGATGGTGAGGTAAAATTAATGCACTAGGAGCCCTTGTGATAAGAAAATTACATGGACCTCTTTTGTGTTTTATAAGTTGAGTAACAGTTTCCCCACATTAGTCAACTATCAATTGACATTTATTATTATATTTTTTGTTAAAGTTTTAGTTACCACTATTATAGTCAATCAAAATCTTACATAATGTTTTTTTTTTTTAAATATGGAAGGGAAGATATGTATTTTTATTGCAATGGTAAATTTTTTTTTTAGTATGTATTGATTTTTTAAAATCATATATTGTATTTATGGGTATTTGATAATTTTGTACGCATCATTGCTTTTGTTAACACTCTACTTCTGACTAGGGAGGTTTTTGTAATTTAAGAAAGCAAAAGCTTTGCATTTTATTCAATTGCATGAGAAGCATCTTTATGCATTTTAGAAGTATATGTTGTGTCCCCATAAGTACAGCATATGTGACCACTATTGATTACAACATTTTGGGACCCAAAATTGTGACCTGCTATAGAAGGTAGTTACGAATTGGTTAACTTTTGTATCAAAAGAAGTGGACATGCGGTACCCTAATAGCCTCACAATTGGCATCTTTTGATCAAAAAGTTGTCAAACTTTGGGATGTATCATACATTCCAATGTACATAAAACCACTAGGATATATTGTAGAATTTTCCATGCATAAATATTTGGTTGCCACAAAATGTTTATTCAAACAGTTTGTGGACACAACCTTAATGTGCAAAATTAATCAGAAGAAGTGAAGGAAAGGCGTTTGAACTGAACATGTGTTTCTCGTTTTACATGTTATATTAATGTTTGTGTCAGGACCACATAGAGTCCTTGGTATGTCGACACATTGAATTCTAGATAATGTTTTTCACATTACATGTATCTATTCAAAAGTTTTGGAAAATAGAAACAAGAGATACTAAAATATCAATTGGACAACAAAGAGATAACATCTTGAAAGTGAAGCATGTGGCTGAACTTGGAATTCCATGTTGGGGTAAAATTAATATACAGAGAGCTCCCTTGTGATATGAAAATTACACAGTCCTCTTTTGTGTTTTATAAGTTTTGTAACAGTTTCCCTTGTTAGTCAACAATCAATTGACCATTGTAATTTTTCTAATGAATTTTTAGTCATCATTATCAATTCAATAAAAAATTAAATATGTACGGGAAGGTATTCATTTTTTCCAATGGTAAATGTTTTCTTTAAGCATGTATTGATTTTTTAAAATTCTAAATTATATTTAGGGGTATTTGATAATTATGTATGCAGATATATCACTTCTCTTTAGACTGTAAAGGTAGTGAATTGTCACTATATTTACACTATAATCATAGTAATACTTGCTGTCTTTATTTGCGATTATTGATGTAACGGAAGATCATTAAACTACCTTTTACCACCTGTGACCCTTTCTTTTTTCTCAGTGAAACATTGGACCAAACAAAACATTAGGGTTAAGAAGTTGTGTGATGATGACACAAAAGAATCAAAAGGAAAATTGGTAATCACAGTTTACATCTTCGTAAGCGGCTTGTGTAAATTTGTTCCTTCAATTTCAATTGTGTCAATTTCACCCTTTAACATGTGTCTGAACAGCAGAGGGTCCTTGATATGTCAAATTAAAGTTAATGAAATGTTTTTCACATTGCATTTATCTGTTCAAATGTTATGGAAAATAGAAACAAGAGACACTAGAATATCAATTGGATCGCAAAGGGATAACATCATGAAAGTGATGTGGTTGAACTTGGAATCCCAGGTTGGCTCCATTCCAGGATATTTGATTTAAACCTAATACACCGGTTGGTCTTTATTCTAGGTTGGTATTCTTCATTATGTTTTATTTTTAAAAAGGAAATTGTTACACTGACTTCTCGTAAGTGATGGTGAGGTAAAATTAATGCACTAGGAGCCCTTGTGATAAGAAAATTACATGGACCTCTTTTGTGTTTTATAAGTTGAGTAACAGTTTCCCCACATTAGTCAACTATCAATTGACAATTATTATTATATTTTTTGTTGAAGTTTTAGTTACCACTATTATAGTCAATCAAAAATCTTACATAATGTTTTTTTTTTTAAAAATATGGAAGGGAAGATATGTATTTTATTGCAATGGTAAATTTTTATTTTAGTATGTATTGATTTTTTAAAATCATATATTGTATTTATGGGTATTTGATAATTTTGTACGTGTCACGCCCCGACGTAGCATAAATATGGAAAGCATTTAATTTCCTTTATGGACCCGTAGGTCGCGACAGTTTGAAGGATCGATTCCGTCCCAAACGTCGAACAACATAAAACCATTAATCAGAGTAGAGCAATCAGGGCTTATAAAATTTTTCTAACTTATTACATCTTATGGTACGGGGTTAACTAAGGCACAGACCGCCTTGAAATAAGACAATAACTTAAAGTCTATTACAGTCATCCTTATTACAAAACTAATCATAACTTAGAGCACATAAACTTAAAGCATATAAAAGTAACATCTCTTCTCAGCAACTGATCTCAATTAGCATAATCATACGGTTCATCCTGATTATTACCTGCAAAGCCTGGACACGAATGTCCAGGACGCATCAACGCCGTCAGCTTCAAGAAGCTGGTGAGTATTAAAAACATAGCTTTGAATGTAAAACATACTCATTTACCTTTTTCCCATTTCCATTTAAAAACCACAAGTTTATATTTAAGATAAAGAGCTCGTTTTAGAAAACAACCACAACATTATTTAAAAGATAATTTCACACATATGTGACCGTGTATGAGAACAATGCACCATCTCATCTATCCGACTCTTTTCTCTCGACAACACCCAACAACCCTCTATCCTACTCCTGGTATCTTTGAAATACTAAGATAGCCACACTTTAGCAACGGGGCGCCAGGGAGTGTCCAGTTTGCCTCACACTTTGGTCCGGGGTACCAGGGAGTGTCCAATGCCTCACACTTTGAATACCCTAACCGCCATGCAAATACCGGGGCAATCCCCTCACAAGTATCCAGACTCGAGTTATCAGGGAGTGTCCATAGGCCACACTTTAGCACTTCCATGGGTGCCAGTGAGTGTCCAAGTTCGGCTTCACACACTTTAACGCTTCCATGGGCGTCAGGGAGTGTCCATATTTGCCACCTTCGCATTTCAAAGACACCCTCTTCCGCATTTTCAACTACAACCACAACCACAACCACAATCACAACCACAACCACAACCACAACTCAAACTCATACTCTTTCCACACAATCATTACTCTTTTCCACACTATCATTACTCTTTTACACACTACCAACACTCACCATGCATGTACAACTGACTCCACATGAATGTCATCAAACTTTAAACATAAAGGAATTCATAGAATTAAAGAAATAATACGCGTACGGGGATTGAAAATTCGTAATTCATTGCCTTAATCATTTTAAACATAACTAATAGCATTCTAAAAACTGCTACTGAAATCCTCGTTTTCTGTCCAAACGGTGCAGAATCTGAGAAAATTGCATTAGACGAAAAGTGTGCAGAATCGAGTTTTGCTTGGGACAACGCGGGCAGAACCTTAAATTTCATTCGTTTTCCTAACAAAAATCTGAAAACAAAATTCTGCTACTGTTAAAATTAAAAGAGAAAATATTAGATTGAATTTCTAATATACTTTTTCTGCTACTGTAATCCTCATTTTCTGCCCAAACGGTGCAAAATCTGAGAAAATTGCATTAGACGAAAAGTGTGCAGAATCGAGTTTTGCTTGGGACAGCGCGGGCAGAACCTTAAATGTCATTCGTTTTCCTAACAAAAATCTGAAAACAAAATTCTGCTACTGTTAAAATTAACTACCTAAATCAGTAAATAAGGAATGAGTTACATTTTAAGTGAGTTAGTAATACTCACCGTGATGTAGATTGAAGAAGTTGTTGAGAAAGAAATACAAGAATTAAGAATCTCCAATTTCAAGCTTGGCTATGGAGGATTGAGCTCTTCAAATTCTGAAATTATTATCTCTCTATGTGACTCTCTCAAGCTCTCTATGTTAGGAGTGTAGAATGTGTAGTGTGATTGGGTGTATAAATACTCAAACTCCCACTTAGAAAACATTTGCCTAACATCCCACTCATTCTCCATTAATCTCCACTAATTACAAAGAAAGTGCAGCAATGATGTGTAAATATACACTTGCAATTCATAATGCTCCATTGATAATTGAAAGGGTAGGTGGAGTTGGTGTGGGTCAAGGTGTGTTTGGGAATCAAGCTTATGGCATTAGGACAACACACATACTACAAGCATTTGCCAAACAAGGCCTAAGGGAAAACTTTAGCAATAATAATTGGGTATAAAGAAATTTGTCCAATCAGTTACTCCCAAAATTCTGTGGAAGTTTAACACTGCGCGGACAATTTTAAACCTAAACTAGTATTTTCGTGACACGGTGTTTATCACAAAAATACAGAAAATTCATTTTAATGTTAGAAAGAGTTTTCTGATTTTATAAAAATACAGTTGGAGTTTAAAAGAAATAATTCCACCGTTTGAAATACAGATTTGAAATTTAACACAGGTATTGCCAGTTTTTAGGAAAATTGCATTTTGACCCCAAAAGTAATTTCAATTATGGGATTAGTCAAGAAATAAATTTTTCACATAAGAATTTAAATAAAGGCAGACAATGTATATTTAATTTTAAATATGGCAATGCAAGAAAATGGGGGTTATTACACCCTTCCTCCCTTAAACAGGATTTCGTCCCCGAAATCAAGACTAACTAGTAAGAAACGTTATGACTCGTCTCAATATCGTCATAATTAACCACGTGCGAGGGGTCTCGTATGTACTTTCTTAGTATACTCACATGGAATATATTGTGAACCCCAGACATCTTTGGTGAAGTTGATAGGTCGAACGTTCCAAAGACTTGTGGGGTATCAGACTGTTGGTATAGGGTTTAGAAACAATGCATGTACTGGATGGATGGGAACAACACATATGATTGTTTGCTCATGCATTTACACGATCCTTGATCGGCACAGATGAGGGAAGAGTTGCGTTCAAGGAGGAGGAGTGAATAAGAAATGAGGGAGAGAGAGAATATTTATACCTTTTTTTTTTTTTTTTTTTTTTTTTTTTTTTTTGAAAGAGAGTAAAAGTTTTGAGAAAGTGGAGCAACCTATTGATTTGGCAATGAGATGATTTGGACAATTGCGAATGCACTAGCGCTGTTTTGGATTTGGTAATATCAATGTTCGCAGTATGGATTTGCATGTGCTGCCATTGTATCGAATTGGGCCTGAATGAAGGATTAGGAATGATCAAGCATGTCATGTCAGCCTTTGAGCTAGTTTAAATTGATGATAGCAAACACAAGTGGATCGTGAAAGTGATGGGGATTAGAACCCTCTTTTTAGAAAGTGCACTTATGTTACTAACAAGAGATAGTATTTCCACAGCTGATTCTTGAACTGATAGCCCAATGTTTAGGGTACATTACATAAGAAGCGAAGATAGTGCTAAGGAGGGTTTTTTTTTTTTTTTTTTTTTTTTTAGATATGAAAAGTTACAATGATACAAATGTACATTTGGATTTTGCTGAGTGGGAACTGAGTCCTGCCAACGTGAGGCTTCCCTCCAGAGATCGAATGCTAACGACATCCTACACACTTTTCAGCAACCATATAGATCCTATAGTCCGTTCCACAGAACCCTGGGTTAATGTTCTTCAGGACTTACTTCTGAGGACAATACCGTCCTGGGATGCTTACCCTCCCAGTTGCCCTATAAAACAATACCCAATGATCCAAACTACATTAAGCTGGTGGAGGGACATGCATAGTAAGACATATGGGCTCAATCCCACGCACACTCGACGTACAGGGACTACCTCGAATACGGACCATGATGTTCATTCCATTTTTTTTTTTTTTTTTTTTTTTTTTTTTAAACACACAAAAAAAAGAGCCTTAGTTTTTGAGGCTAAAGCCACCTCGCGACTTTTTTTCCTTTTCTTTTAGAGACACGTTGACTCTCCACCATGTCAATTAAACCCAAGAAGGAGCTTTGAGCTAAGTTATTAACAGTGAAGAAAGAGTAAGGATCAGTGGATGGAGTAGGTGCTTTTGATGAACTTGCTTGAAGATTTGGGAGGAGATTTGGATATCTTGGGACCTCTGGTTTTTTCGTTTGCTCCAAGGGAATCCGGGACTTGTTAGATTGTGAGTGTTTAGACCAGCAGGAGCAAATTGGAATAACAGAGGTGGTGGGGGCAGGACGAGAGACTGGAGAAATTGCGTCGGGAGTAGCGAGATCCAGTGGTGTTGGAGAGGTTTGGTGGTTGGTGCTAGATTGTAAGGACTGGACTGGAGAAATTGTGTTGGGATTAGCGAGATCCAGTGGTGTTGGAGAGGTTTGGTGGTTGGTGCTAGATTGTAAGGACTGGACTGGAGAAATTGTGTTGGGAGTAGCGAGATCCAGTGGTGTTGGAGAGGTTTGGTGGTTGGTGCTAGATTGTAAGGACTGGACTGGAGAAATTGTGTTGGGAGTAGCGAGATCCAGTGGTGTTGGAGAGGTTTGGTGGTTGGTGCTAGATAGTAAGGACTGGATCAGATTAGACCAAGGAGAGGTTGTACAAATTTGAGTGACAGGGGGAATACAGGTAGGGCTAGAGATTTCAGAAGAGATTGGAGTAGTTGTGGTGTGAGAAATGAGATTGGAACACTTACGAGGGTTTTCTATGTCGTGATCTAGATCTACCATGGCATAGTTAAGCCAAGGATCTGGATCAGGCTCTTTGGATTGTTTGGGTGACTCTTCTTTTGATTGAGCTTGAAGTTGTGAGACTTGTTCTTTCGTTTCAAGAACTTGTTGTTCGAGAAAAAAAATGTAAGAAACACAACCCAAAATGGGATCCTGAAGCCTAGCTGTGGCTTCAAACACAAGGGATTTGATAGTTTGTTGATGATCTTCCTCAGGTACCCTTTCAATAAGGCGTAGAAAATTCCTATATCCGAAAAAGCCGTGAATTGCCTCATAATCCTTCACACTCCCAGCATATTGAAAGTAGGGAGCCAAGGAACAGTCACTTCTGCACCGTCTTCTGCTATACTCGCATGCACCACAACGACTTGTGTCAACAACCTTCTTAGAAACCATTTTTTTTTTTTTTTTTTTTTTTTTTTAGAGGGGAGATGAGTTTCTGCCAAGAGGCAAAAGGAAGAAGAAGAGAAGAAGAAAGAGAGGGGGAGGGTCAGACGGAGAAAGGCTCATGGTGAGAAGGATAGAGAGATATGGGACATGGATGGTCTTTAAAAGGAGAGAAAGAGAGAGAGAGCACGAGAAGAGTGACAGAAAGAGAGAGGGCAGGTGAGAAAGAAAGAAAAGAGAGAGAGAGAGGATCACTGAGAGTGACAGAGAGAGAGAGAGAGAGAAAGAAAGAGAGATAGTGGGGCGTTGAGAGTGACAAAAAGGGAGAGAAAGAGGGGGTTAGTGAGAGGGTCATAAAGAGAGAGAGAAAGAGAGCGGGGTCGGTGAGAATGAGAGTGACAGAAAGAGAGGGGGCAGGTGAGAAAGAAAGAAAAGAGAGAGAGAGAGGATCACTGAGAGTGACAGAGAGAGAGAGAGAGAAAGAGAGAAAGAGAGAGGGCAGAGAGTGATGCATGTGTAGAGAGTGAGACCACATGGAGAGAGAGTGATGTATCAATATTAATGCACGTGTAGAGAGTGAGAGCATGTGGAGAGGCTGATGTCTAATAGTAAAGAGGTCGTATTCTTATTCTCCATACTCTGGGTTGTGAGCCATACTGACTGTTCTGAGATTTGACTCAGGAAGTTGGTCAGTGCCTAAGCTATTAATGAGGGCTATGGTATGCTTTAACTCCTTAGAAACTCGGCTACTATATGTCTGTAGGGGCATCATAAGTTATGGTTATCTCGACTAATCCTAAATGGATATGTCTGAAGGTATATGGAAATTGCTATCATTCTTGTCGATATGACAAGACAAACGGGTAATCATTTCTATGATAAAACCAACTTAGAATTTTAGTTTCTGAACTAAGGGTAATCCGTACTAAACTAACACTAGAACTTGGTTGTATAGCTTAGTAAAACTTAAGGGTAACCTATGTCACTAATCTATGGCGTGAATAACTGAGCCTGGTCAATCTAGAAAACCTATGGCTCTGATACCACTAAATCCTGTCACGCCCCGACGTAGCATAAATATGGAAAGCATTTAATTTCCTTTATGGACCCGTAGGTCGCGACAGTTTGAAGGATCGATTCCGTCCCAAACGTCGAACAACATAAAACCATTAATCAGAGTAGAGCAATCAGGGCTTATAAAATTTTTCTAACTTATTACATCTTATGGTACGGGGTTAACTAAGGCACAGACCGCCTTGAAATAAGACAATAACTTAAAGTCTATTACAGTCATCCTTATTACAAAACTAATCATAACTTAGAGCACATAAACTTAAAGCATATAAAAGTAACATCTCTTCTCAGCAACTGATCTCAATTAGCATAATCATACGGTTCATCCTGATTATTACCTGCAAAGCCTGGACACGAATGTCCAGGACGCATCAACGCCGTCAGCTTCAAGAAGCTGGTGAGTATTAAAAACATAGCTTTGAATGTAAAACATACTCATTTACCTTTTTCCCATTTCCATTTAAAAACCACAAGTTTATATTTAAGATAAAGAGCTCGTTTTAGAAAACAACCACAACATTATTTAAAAGATAATTTCACACATATGTGACCGTGTATGAGAACAATGCACCATCTCATCTATCCGACTCTTTTCTCTCGACAACACCCAACAACCCTCTATCCTACTCCTGGTATCTTTGAAATACTAAGATAGCCACACTTTAGCAACGGGGCGCCAGGGAGTGTCCAGTTTGCCTCACACTTTGGTCCGGGGTACCAGGGAGTGTCCAATGCCTCACACTTTGAATACCCTAACCGCCATGCAAATACCGGGGCAATCCCCTCACAAGTATCCAGACTCGAGTTATCAGGGAGTGTCCATAGGCCACACTTTAGCACTTCCATGGGTGCCAGTGAGTGTCCAAGTTCGGCTTCACACACTTTAACGCTTCCATGGGCGTCAGGGAGTGTCCATATTTGCCACCTTCGCATTTCAAAGACACCCTCTTCCGCATTTTCAACTACAACCACAACCACAACCACAATCACAACCACAACCACAACCACAACTCAAACTCATACTCTTTCCACACAATCATTACTCTTTTCCACACTATCATTACTCTTTTACACACTACCAACACTCACCATGCATGTACAACTGACTCCACATGAATGTCATCAAACTTTAAACATAAAGGAATTCATAGAATTAAAGAAATAATACGCGTACGGGGATTGAAAATTCGTAATTCATTGCCTTAATCATTTTAAACATAACTAATAGCATTCTAAAAACTGCTACTGAAATCCTCGTTTTCTGTCCAAACGGTGCAGAATCTGAGAAAATTGCATTAGACGAAAAGTGTGCAGAATCGAGTTTTGCTTGGGACAACGCGGGCAGAACCTTAAATTTCATTCGTTTTCCTAACAAAAATCTGAAAACAAAATTCTGCTACTGTTAAAATTAAAAGAGAAAATATTAGATTGAATTTCTAATATACTTTTTCTGCTACTGTAATCCTCATTTTCTGCCCAAACGGTGCAAAATCTGAGAAAATTGCATTAGACGAAAAGTGTGCAGAATCGAGTTTTGCTTGGGACAGCGCGGGCAGAACCTTAAATTTCATTCGTTTTCCTAACAAAAATCTGAAAACAAAATTCTGCTACTGTTAAAATTAACTACCTAAATCAGTAAATAAGGAATGAGTTACATTTTAAGTGAGTTAGTAATACTCACCGTGATGTAGATTGAAGAAGTTGTTGAGAAAGAAATACAAGAATTAAGAATCTCCAATTTCAAGCTTGGCTATGGAGGATTGAGCTCTTCAAATTCTGAAATTATTATCTCTCTATGTGACTCTCTCAAGCTCTCTATGTTAGGAGTGTAGAATGTGTAGTGTGATTGGGTGTATAAATACTCAAACTCCCACTTAGAAAACATTTGCCTAACATCCCACTCATTCTCCATTAATCTCCACTAATTACAAAGAAAGTGCAGCAATGATGTGTAAATATACACTTGCAATTCATAATGCTCCATTGATAATTGAAAGGGTAGGTGGAGTTGGTGTGGGTCAAGGTGTGTTTGGGAATCAAGCTTATGGCATTAGGACAACACACATACTACAAGCATTTGCCAAACAAGGCCTAAGGGAAAACTTTAGCAATAATAATTGGGTATAAAGAAATTTGTCCAATCAGTTACTCCCAAAATTCTGTGGAAGTTTAACACTGCGCGGACAGTTTTAAACCTAAACTAGTATTTTCGTGACACGGTGTTTATCACAAAAATACAGAAAATTCATTTTAATGTTAGAAAGAGTTTTCTGATTTTATAAAAATACAGTTGGAGTTTAAAAGAAATAATTCCACCGTTTGAAATACAGATTTGAAATTTAACACAGGTATTGCCAGTTTTTAGGAAAATTGCATTTTGACCCCAAAAGTAATTTCAATTATGGGATTAGTCGAGAAATAAATTTTTCACATAAGAATTTAAATAAAGGCAGACAATGTATATTTAATTTTAAATATGGCAATGCAAGAAAATGGGGGTTATTACAGTACGCATCATTGCTTTTGTTAACACTCTACTTCTGACTAGGGAGGTTTTTGTAATTTAAGAAAGCAAAAACTTTGCATTTTATTCAATTGTATGAGAAGCATCTTTATGCATTTGAGAAGTACATGTTGTGTCCCCATAAGTACAGCATATGTGACCACTATTGATTACAACATTTTTGGACCCAAAATTGTGACCTGCTATAGAAGGTAGTTACGAATTGGTTAACTTTTGTATCAAAAGAAGTGGACATGCGGTACCCTAATAGCCTCACAATTGGCATCTTTTGATCAAAAAGTTGTAAAACTTTGGGATGTATCATACATTCCAATGTACATAAAACCACTAGGATATATTGTAGAATTTTCCATGCATAAATATTTGGTTCGAGTTCAGTGGAACCATCACAACGTTGAAGAATCGACTTGGGAGACAGAGTCAGAGATGAGGTCTCGTTATCCCCATCTCTTCGCCGATTGAGGTAAGTTAAATCTAAACGTGACATGTGCATTGTGATTTACTGCTAAATTGATTTGATGACATATTGATGGTTTATAGTTATTGTCTTGTTGTGATTTGAATTCCGGGACGGAATTCTTTTAAGGGGGGTAGATTGTAATGACCCATAGTTTAATAAGGGGTATTTTGGTAATTTGCACATGAATGTAGCCCAATTATTTTGGTATATTATTTTTTTTCCAACTTGTAGAATTAATGTTGTATTATTGCCTACATAGATGTAAATGTACCCACATGTTTAAAACTTTGTGCAATTGGACCATACCCTGGGACCCACATCTTAACTACTCCAATTAAGACCACATAGACAAATACATACACACTCTCTCTCTACACTCACTTTGGCCGGCCACATTGGGGGAGACCCAACTCCTTATTTTCATTTTCTTCTCTCATCTCTCTACCTCTTCATCTCCTTCTCTTCCCCTCTCAAAATTCCTCCATTTAAGCCAAATCAAGAGCTTGAAGACCTCCATTTTCTTCAAGAATCAAGGTGCTAGAAGCAAAGGGATTATACTTGGGAAGATTTGGAAGCAATACCTCAAGATTTTAGAAGCTCTCCTTCTTTATTTCTCAAGCCTTGAGTTGGAATTTGGGTGTTCTTTGGATTTCTCCAAGAACAAGGTAGATTTTCTATGTATTGATACACTTTAATTCCTATTTCTAAGTATGATGATGTGTGTTGGATGGTTTGGGTGAATTCCTAGGGTTATGTGGTATATCATTAACTTAGGTCTTTGATTTTATGAAACTACATGTTTTTGTGTCCATGGATGCATTTTATTCCCTCTTTCTAAGTATGAATTACCAAACTTGCTAAATTGGGTAAAACCCTTAAGTTGGATGAATTTCCCCTAACCTAGTCCTCTTTAATTTCTTAACCTAGAAATGGGACTATGTGGTCTACATGCTTAAGTTATATCAATATGCCTACTTGTCTAATTGTTAGTTGAATTCCATGTTAGAATTCATGTTAGAAATACTAGCTTTGGCTATTGAGGTTGCATGTGTAGAGATCATGAGTTATTATACAAATTTTATCAATTTTGATTCAAGGTGTGCAACATGTGTTTAATTCTAGCTTGGTACTATTATGGAACATAATGGGTTAATTTTACATTTGAGCTCATAACATGGATTTCATTGTTGTTCCATTTATTTATCGACAATGATGCATAAGACATTATACAATGATTAGTGGACATGGCACTACATAAGCATTGACATTGGTTGAGTGAATCAAAGGGATTCATAGCAATTGTGCCATATCGGCAAAGACATTGCATACACATGATATGCGTTGAAAAGATCCCTCACGGGGAAGGGCACAAAATTGAGATGATATGGAAATCCGGATGCGGGTTGTGATGTGAGACAGGGTGGACGTACCTAAGAACGTGCCAAACGCTAACTTATAGCCGACTAGCTATCGGAAGGTTAGTATGCTAAGTTCCCAGTGGGGATTGCTCGCAGTCCGGTAACGAGGGGAGTGAACGATTACATGCATGGCTATGAAGCCTTACATTTGCATTGCCTCGGTGGCAACCTCATTGCATCGCATCTCATTCTTAGTCATAGAAATTACTTTGTGTCTTTACATACATTATCTACTTAGCCGTCGCGCTAAGGGACTACGATCCCAAACCTTTTTGCAGGTAATATTGATAAGGGGAAAGACCCCAAGTCCGAGTAAGGGGTGAATCAAAGGTACCCATTTTTGAAGCCTCTTGTTGGAGGACTTTGTTTTTGAGAGCTAGCTCGTGGATGGAAAGGGCGACATGTAATTTATGTGATCTAGTATCGTAAAATAGGATTAGATCAATAGAATTACATGTACTAATTCATATGAAATTTGTATATGAAAGCGGTAATAGCTAGACTCACTTTCTTTTGGGACCGGCACATGTTGGCCGCGTCGTTGTGTTATGTACCTATTTGGAACTTCATGTACGTTGTAAAGAATCTCTCTTTTGCTTTAATATCTCTTGACTTGGATGTCTCCTAACTCTTTTAAAGCCTTGATGCACTTTGATGTTTATATAGAATGTGAACTACGCAGGGATTCTATTGAGATTTTCTTGGTGTTGTGGTTATGTCATTTTGGAGAGCGTATGTGTGACTCTAGGGATGGTCTTGGTGTGATGAGAAAATTTATTTTTAACCATAATTAGTCTTATTTAATAGCCTTCTTGCATTTGCTTTAAGCTTGATTTGGTTGGAAGTCATTGCCTTCAAAACTTCATTTTTTTGCCCTTCCAAAAGCAGCGGACAGCCAAAACCGCTTTATGTTTGCTAAAATTTAGTTCCAACGGTTTTCGTTTTTATTTTTATTTATTTTTTATATTTTTTATATAAGTCTATTTCATTAAAACTAAGCTTTTTCATAAAAGAAGTGCATATAAATTTCAAGTTCTTAAGCCAGTTATGGCCCAATTTCATTTATTCTTAATGTTTCTAAACAAACTGTGCTATTTGGCCATCTTTGACTCATTTGGTCAGTACGAGGTCGTAAGTGGAATCCATGTAGAATTCTTTTGTTAGTTCCGCACTCTTCGTTTGGTTCACGAGAGATCTTTTCTCTTCTTAAACCTCCTTCCTTGACTCTTTAAACCGTCCACGTGTCGTGGTAGTTTCCGGGCGTTACAGATTGGTATCAGAGCTTAACCGGGTTCGAATACCTTGGTGCTCTGGGAGTTCATTTGGGTCTTTATATGACTTTCGCTTCGTGTTTTGAGATGTTAATTTCATTACTTAGATTCAATGCATGTGTTGTAGTTGACGTGCTTACATGATTGCATGCCGAAATGATTATGTGCATAAATGCTAATGTGAAATGTATTAACATATATAGGAATGTTTTGATGAGAGTATGTTCACTTGATTTATGTTACATGCCTTCAAGATTAGATGTTCGCATGACCTTGTGCCTTTGTGCTTACGTCTTTCTGCTTCTTGTGTATTTTATTTTATTTTTATAGTGATGCCTCCTCGAGTGAGAGGTCGTGCTAGGGGCCGTCCAGCAGGTCGTGCTAGAGGCCGTGCTAGAGGTCGTGTTGGCGCTGGTGGCCGTGGGATAGAGGCTTCTTCTTCTTCCTCCGCTCCCGGCGATGCTTTTGGTGGAGTTCCTGGGGGAGCTCAATTTTTTCGTGAGATGGCTGAAGCCATGCGGGAGTTCACTCAAGCGGCCCGAGCGGCCCGAAATGAAATTCCGCAACCCCCTCCTGTCGCCTCAGTGGTTCAGGAGCCTCCTCCTGTTGTGGAGCCTATTGTTCCTTTGGCACCAGCGGAACCTAGAGTTCTATCAGTGATGAGGGAGTTTGAGAAGCGTAATCCTCCCATTTTCTCGGGTGATCCTGACCCAGTCGGGGCTGAGCTTTGGCTGAAAAGGATTGTCCGCATCTTTGATCATATCGGGCTTGTAGAAGATCATCTGCGCATTGATGCTGCCACTTTTCAATTCTCTGGTAGAGCCCAGATTTGGTGGGACCTTGTTTTGACGACTAATGCTCTTGAGGGTATGACTTGGGGCACTTTTGAAAGCCTATTTCTTGGGAAGTATTTTCCGGACCATGCACGCAATGCTAAGAGGGTGGAATTCTTATCTCTTCAGCAAGGAGATATGTCTGTTGCCGATTTTGAGGCTCGCTTTGGGGACTTAGCGCGATTTGCACCCGATATCACATCCAATGATGCTACCAAGGCAAGAACATTCGAGCGCGCACTTCGACCGGGTCTTCGTGGAAAGGTTATGGGTTTCGAACTCCCGACCTATAACCAAGTGGTACAGAAAGCAATGATCTTTGAAGAGGAGTATAATAGTTCCAAGAAGATTAGAGACGCTCGTCCTTCAACCAAAGGATCTCATACCGAATCATCTAGTGGTCCTCAGAACAAGAAGCCAAGGTATGAGGCCCCTCGACAGCAACAACAGTCCTCATATACTACACATCATTCATATCCAGCACCCACTGCTTCTCGACCTCAGGCTCAGCGTTCACAGGCTCGTGGTTCTCGACATTCTACATCAGCCCGCGGTGGGCATCACCTAGGGCCAAGGGTATGTTTCGGTTGTGGTGATCCCAATCATTTTCTCAAGAACTGCCCTTTCAAGCAATCTGTACAATCTGTACCTTCTAGTATGGGACATCATCAGCAGAGTGTTAGGCCTCCGCTTCTACCATCCCCACCTGTACCGCCTACTGCACAGAGCTCTAGACCCAGTGTTTCCAAGGGTCAGCAGTACCCGTTGCTAGGATCTTTCAGAGGTGGACAACAAGCTCTCGCCACCCCACCGCAAGTGTACAATCTCGGTACTGCTACATCTTCTGACACCCCTGAACCGTCTGTGATCCGAGGTACATTATTAGTGTTCCATTCTAAGGCATCGGTTCTCTTTGATACTGGGGCATCTCATTCATTCATATCGTCTGCATTTGCATCGGCATTAGGTTTGGAGGTAGGCCATTTAGGTTCTACGCTCACCGTGGACACTCCCGTTGGAGGATTGGTCCCACTAGATCTTGTTTGTCGAAATTGTGAACTTATCATATCGGACCAAAATCTTAAAATTGACTTCATTATAATTGATATGTCTAGTTTTGATGTGATACTTGGTATGGATTGGCTTAGCGCCTATCGCGCTTTCATTGACTGCTTTCGTAGGAGAGTCACCTTCCTTGCTCCGTCAGGAGAGACTTGTGTGTTTTTGGGGGATCGTCCTAGCTTCCCGACTTCGCCTTTACATCTTTTGCATGGGAAGGGAGGACATAATGATTATTTGGCTAGCTTGTTGGTTGATGAGCATAGTGTGACTCATGGAGAGTTTCCTCCTGTTGTTTGTGAGTTCATTGATGTTTTTCCCGAGGATTTGCCTGGCTTACCACCCATTCGCGAGATCGAATTCACTATAGACCTTGTTCCGGGTACATCTCCTATTTCTATTCCGCCGTATCGAATGGCTCCTGCTGAGTTGAAAGAGTTGAAGTCTCAGTTAGAAGATCTTCAGGACAAAGGATTTATTCGCCCTAGTGCTTCGCCTTGGGGAGCACCGGTTCTCTTTGCCAAAAAGAAAGATGGATCTTTGCGATTGTGTATAGACTACCGCAAGTTGAATCGAGCTACAATAAAGAATAAGTATCCACTTCCAAGGATCGATGACTTATTCGATCAACTTCGAGGATCAACGTGTTTTTCGAAGATCGACCTGAGATCGGGCTACCATCAATTGAGGATACAAGAGCAAGATATTCCCAAGACGGCCTTCCGTTCACGTTATGGTCACTTTGAGTTTCTTGTGATGCCCTTTGGTTTGACGAATGCTCCTGCCGCATTCATGGACTTGATGAATCGTATATTTCACTCTTATCTTGACAAGTTTGTTATTGTTTTCATCGATGACATTCTCATATATTCGCCTTCTAGAGAGAAGCATGAGGAGCATCTTCGCATCGTGTTGTATACATTGAGAGAGCACCGCTTGTATGCCAAGTTTTCTAAGTGTGAATTTTGGCTACCTGAAGTAAAGTTTCTTGGGCACGTCGTGTCTAGTGATGGAGTTTCTGTGGATCCATCAAAGATTGAAGCTGTGATGGATTGGCAACCACCGAAGAATGTCTTTGAAGTTCGAAGTTTCTTGGGGCTAGCGGGTTATTACCGACGCTTTGTGAAGGATTTTTCGCGCATAGCCATGCCTATGACCAAGCTTACACGAAAAGGGATGAAATTTGTATGGACCGAATCTTGCGAGCAAGCTTTCCAACAGTTGAAGGCTCAGTTAACCTCGACGCCTATTCTAGTTATACCCGAGCGAGGATTGGAATATGCCGTGTATTGTGATGCTTCGAAAGAGGGTCTTGGATGTGTTTTGATGCAAGGAGGCAAGGTTGTTGCCTATGGTTCTCGACAGTTAAAACCTCACGAGTCGAACTATCCTACGCACGATTTGGAACTTGCAGCCGTAGTCTTCGCATTGAAGAGTTGGAGACATTATCTCTATGGAGAACGATTTGAAGTTTTCTCTGATCACAAGAGCCTTAAGTATATCTTCACACAACGTGACTTGAATTTGAGGCAACGACGATGGATGGAGTACTTGGAAGATTATGATTTTGATCTACAGTATCATCCCGGAAAGGCCAATGTCGTGGCTGACGCTCTTAGCAGGAAACCTCGTTCCACTTTAGCTTCTATAGCGGTTCGAGAATGGAAGATGCTACAACAACTTAGAGACTTCGATGTTCATCTTGCAGAGGCCGATGGGCGTGCTACATTATTCGCTTTGGTTGCTCAGCCGACGCTTTTGAGTCGAGTTTTGGAGGCCCAGCAATCCGATGATGAGACCGAGTCACTTCGATTACGTATTTCTAGTGGCGAAGCAATTGATGGGTGGACTTTTAGTCCTGAGCATGGTGTAAGATTCAAAGGTAGACCTTGTGTTCCTACGGCTTGTCGTGAAGAAGTCTTGAAGGAATTTCATCATTCTCGCCTAGCAGTGCATCCAGGTGGCACGAAGATGTATCAAGACTTACGTCGTCAATTTTGGTGGAAAGGGATGAAACGATCCGTTGCAGAGTTTATATCCAGCTGTCTGACGTGTCAGCAAGTGAAGGCCGAACATCAGCGACCTCCAGGTTTACTTCAGCCTCTTCCTATTCCCGAGTGGAAGTGGGAGCATATCGCTATGGATTTCGTCACTGCACTCCCAAAGACTTTTCGTCAGCACGATGCTATTTGGGTGATCGTTGACCGTTTAACCAAGTCTGCACATTTCTTGCCCATCAAAGTGACAGATTCTATTGATGTCCTCAGCAAGTTATACGTTCGTGAGATCGTGAGACTTCATGGTGTTCCAGTCTCTATTGTTTCTGACCGCGACTCCAGGTTCGTTTCACAGTTCTGGCAGAGCCTTCAGAAGGCTTTGGGGACCCAGCTTTTGTTGAGCACATCATTTCATCCGCAGACGGACGGACAGTCCGAGCGTACCATCCAGATTCTGGAGGACATGTTGCGAGCTTGCGTTATGGATTTTGGAGGCACTTGGGAAGACCACTTGCCGATAGTGGAGTTCGCCTACAACAACAGCTATCAGTCTAGTATTCAAATGGCACCATTCGAGGCCTTGTATGGCCGACCTTGTAGATCTCCGTTGTGTTGGACTGAGGTTGGTGAGTCATCCATCTTGGGTCCTGATTTAATTCGTGAGACGTCCGAGAAGATTGACATTATTCGGAAAAGATTGATTACCGCACAGAGTCGTCAGAAGTCATACGCCGATCGACGTCGCCAGCCGCTACCTCTCCGCCCCGGTGATCATGTGTTTCTTAAGGTTTCACCTAGACGTGGAGTACTTCGATTTGGGAAGAAGGGAAAACTATCACCGAGATTCATTGGGCCATTTGAAATTCTTGATAAGATTGGTGAGGTTGCCTACCGATTGGCCCTTCCACCTCAGCTTTCAAAGGTTCATAACGTTTTTCACGTTTCGATGTTGCGGAAGTATCAAGAGAATTCTTCGCATATTTTGGATTGGAAAGAGATCGAGGTCGATCAAGACGCTTCTTACGAGGAACAACCCCTTCGTATACTTGAGAGGAAGGACCGCATTCTTAGAGGCCGGACGATTCCTTTGGTTCGAGTTCAGTGGAACCATCACAACGTTGAAGAATCGACTTGGGAGACAGAGTCAGAGATGAGGTCTCGTTATCCCCATCTCTTCGCCGATTGAGGTAAGTTAAATCTAAACGTGACATGTGCATTGTGATTTACTGCTAAATTGATTTGATGACATATTGATGGTTTATAGTTATTGTCTTGTTGTGATTTGAATTCCGGGACGGAATTCTTTTAAGGGGGGTAGATTGTAATGACCCATAGTTTAATAAGGGGTATTTTGGTAATTTGCACATGAATGTAGCCCAATTATTTTGGTATATTATTTTTTTTCCAACTTGTAGAATTAATGTTGTATTATTGCCTACATAGATGTAAATGTACCCACATGTTTAAAACTTTGTGCAATTGGACCATACCCTGGGACCCACATCTTAACTACTCCAATTAAGACCACATACACAAATACATACACACTCTCTCTCTACACTCACTTTGGCCGGCCACATTGGGGGAGACCCAACTCCTTATTTTCATTTTCTTCTCTCATCTCTCTACCTCTTCATCTCCTTCTCTTCCCCTCTCAAAATTCCTCCATTTAAGCCAAATCAAGAGCTTGAAGACCTCCATTTTCTTCAAGAATCAAGGTGCTAGAAGCAAAGGGATTATACTTGGGAAGATTTGGAAGCAATACCTCAAGATTTTAGAAGCTCTCCTTCTTTATTTCTCAAGCCTTGAGTTGGAATTTGGGTGTTCTTTGGATTTCTCCAAGAACAAGGTAGATTTTCTATGTATTGATACACTTTAATTCCTATTTCTAAGTATGATGATGTGTGTTGGATGGTTTGGGTGAATTCCTAGGGTTATGTGGTATATCATTAACTTAGGTCTTTGATTTTATGAAACTACATGTTTTTGTGTCCATGGATGCATTTTATTCCCTCTTTCTAAGTATGAATTACCAAACTTGCTAAATTGGGTAAAACCCTTAAGTTGGATGAATTTCCCCTAACCTAGTCCTCTTTAATTTCTTAACCTAGAAATGGGACTATGTGGTCTACATGCTTAAGTTATATCAATATGCCTACTTGTCTAATTGTTAGTTGAATTCCATGTTAGAATTCATGTTAGAAATACTAGCTTTGGCTATTGAGGTTGCATGTGTAGAGATCATGAGTTATTATACAAATTTTATCAATTTTGATTCAAGGTGTGCAACATGTGTTTAATTCTAGCTTGGTACTATTATGGAACATAATGGGTTAATTTTACATTTGAGCTCATAACATGGATTTCATTGTTGTTCCATTTATTTATCGACAATGATGCATAAGACATTATACAATGATTAGTGGACATGGCACTACATAAGCATTGACATTGGTTGAGTGAATCAAAGGGATTCATAGCAATTGTGCCATATCGGCAAAGACATTGCATACACATGATATGCGTTGAAAAGATCCCTCACGGGGAAGGGCACAAAATTGAGATGATATGGAAATCCGGATGCGGGTTGTGATGTGAGACAGGGTGGACGTACCTAAGAACGTGCCAAACGCTAACTTATAGCCGACTAGCTATCGGAAGGTTAGTATGCTAAGTTCCCAGTGGGGATTGCTCGCAGTCCGGTAACGAGGGGAGTGAACGATTACATGCATGGCTATGAAGCCTTACATTTGCATTGCCTCGGTGGCAACCTCATTGCATCGCATCTCATTCTTAGTCATAGAAATTACTTTGTGTCTTTACATACATTATCTACTTAGCCGTCGCGCTAAGGGACTACGATCCCAAACCTTTTTGCAGGTAATATTGATAAGGGGAAAGACCCCAAGTCCGAGTAAGGGGTGAATCAAAGGTACCCATTTTTGAAGCCTCTTGTTGGAGGACTTTGTTTTTGAGAGCTAGCTCGTGGATGGAAAGGGCGACATGTAATTTATGTGATCTAGTATCGTAAAATAGGATTAGATCAATAGAATTACATGTACTAATTCATATGAAATTTGTATATGAAAGCGGTAATAGCTAGACTCACTTTCTTTTGGGACCGGCACATGTTGGCCGCGTCGTTGTGTTATGTACCTATTTGGAACTTCATGTACGTTGTAAAGAATCTCTCTTTTGCTTTAATATCTCTTGACTTGGATGTCTCCTAACTCTTTTAAAGCCTTGATGCACTTTGATGTTTATATAGAATGTGAACTACGCAGGGATTCTATTGAGATTTTCTTGGTGTTGTGGTTATGTCATTTTGGAGAGCGTATGTGTGACTCTAGGGATGGTCTTGGTGTGATGAGAAAATTTATTTTTAACCATAATTAGTCTTATTTAATAGCCTTCTTGCATTTGCTTTAAGCTTGATTTGGTTGGAAGTCATTGCCTTCAAAACTTCATTTTTTTGCCCTTCCAAAAGCAGCGGACAGCCAAAACCGCTTTATGTTTGCTAAAATTTAGTTCCAACGGTTTTCGTTTTTATTTTTATTTATTTTTTATATTTTTTATATAAGTCTATTTCATTAAAACTAAGCTTTTTCATAAAAGAAGTGCATATAAATTTCAAGTTCTTAAGCCAGTTATGGCCCAATTTCATTTATTCTTAATGTTTCTAAACAAACTGTGCTATTTGGCCATCTTTGACTCATTTGGTCAGTACGAGGTCGTAAGTGGAATCCATGTAGAATTCTTTTGTTAGTTCCGCACTCTTCGTTTGGTTCACGAGAGATCTTTTCTCTTCTTAAACCTCCTTCCTTGACTCTTTAAACCGTCCACGTGTCGTGGTAGTTTCCGGGCGTTACAGTCCTTGGTATGTCGACACATTGAATTCTAGATAATGTTTTTCACATTACATGTATCTATTCAAAAGTCTTGGAAAATCGAAACAAGAGATACTAAAATATCAATTGGACAACCAAGAGATAACATCTTGAAAGTGAAGTATGTGGCTGAACTTGGAATCCCATGTTGGGGTAAAATTAATATACAGAGAGCCCCCATGTGATTTGAAAATTACACAGACCTCTTTTGTGTTTTATAAGTTTTGTAACAGTTTCCCTCGTTAGTCAACTATCAATTGACCATTGTAATTTTTCTAATGAATTTTAAGTCATCACTATCAATTCAATAAAAAATTAAAACTTTTTTTTAATATGTACTGGAAGGTTTGCATTTTTTCCAATGGTAAATTTTTTCTTTAAGCATGTATTGATTTTTTAAAATTCTAAATTATATTTTGTATGCAGATATATCACTTCTCTTTAGACTGTAAAGGTAGTGAATTGTCACTATATTTACACTATAATCATAGTAATACTTGCTGTCTTTATTTGCGATTATTGATGTAATGGAAGATCATTAAACTACCTTTTACCACCTGTGACCCTTTTTTTTTCTCAGCGAAACATTGGACCAAACAAAACATTAGGGTTAAGAAGTTGTGTGATGATGACACAAAAGAATCAAAAGGAAAATTGGTAATCACAGTTTACACCTTCGTAAGCGGCTTGTGTAAATTTGTTCCTTCAATTTCAATTGTCTCAATTTCACCCTTTAACATGTGTCTGAATAGCAGAGGGTCCTTGATATGTCAAATTAAAGTTAATAAAATGTTTTTCACATTGCATTTATCCGTTCAAATGTTATGGAAAATAGAAACAAGAGACACTAGAATATCAATTGGATCGCAAAGGGATAACATCTTGAAAGTGATGTGGTTGAACTTGGAATCCCAGGTTGGCTCCATTCCAGGATATTTGAATTAAACCTAATACACCGGTTGGTCTTTATACTAGGTTGGTATTCTTCATTTTTTTTTATTTTGAAAAAGGAAATTGTTACACTGACTTCTCCTAAGTGATGGTGAGGTAAAATTAACGTACTAGGAGCCCTTGTGATAAGAAAATTACATGGACCTCTTTTGTGTTTATAAGTTGAGTAACAGTTTCCCCACATTAGTCAACTATCAATTGACCATTATTATTGTATTTTTTATTAAAATTTTAGTTACCACTATTATAGTCAATCAAAATCTTACATAATGTTTTTTTTTTAAAATATGGATGGGAAGATATGTATTTTATTACAATGGTAAATTTTCATTTTAGTATGTATTGATTTTTTAAAATCATGTATTGTATTTACGGGTATTTGATAATTTTGTACGCATCATTGCTTTTGTTAACACTCTACTTTTGACTAGGGAGGTTATTGTAATTTAAGAAAGCAAGAGCTTTGCATTTTATTCAATTGTATGAGAAGCATCTTTATGTATTTTAGAAGTATATGTTGGGTCCCCATAAGTACATTATATGTGACCACTATTGATTACAACATTTTGGGACCCAAAATTGTGACCAGCTATACAAGGTAATTACGAATTGGTTACCCTTTGGATCAAAAGAAGTGGACATGCGGCACCCGAATAGCCTCACAATTGGCATCTTTTGATCAAAAAGTTGTCAAACTTTGGGATGTATCATGCATTCCAATGTACATAAAACCACCAAGATATATTGTAGAATTTTCCATGTATAAACATTTGGTTGCCACAAAATGTTAATTCGAACAGTTTGTGGACACAACCTTAATGTGCAAAATTAATCAAAAGAAGTGAAGGAAAGGCGTTTATACTGACCATGTGTTTCTCGTTTTTCATGTTATATTAATGTTTGTGTCATGACCACATAGAGTCCTTGGTATGTCGACACATTGAATTCTAGATAATGTTTTTCACATTACATGTATCTATTCAAAAGTCTTGGAAAATAGAAACAAGAGATACTAAAATATCAATTGGACAACCTAGAGATAACATCTTGAAAGTGAAGTATGTGGCTGAACTTGGAATCCCATGTTGGGGTAAAATTAATATACAGAGAGCCCCCTTGTGATTTGAAAATTACACAGACCTCTTTTGTGTTTTATAAGTTTTGTAACAGTTTCCCTCGTTAGTCAACTATCAATTGACCATTTTAATTTTTCTAATGAATTTTTAGTCATCACTATCAATTCAATGAAAAATTAAAACTTTTTTTTAATATGTACCGGAAGGTTTGCATTTTTTCCAATGGTAAATTTTTTCTTTAAGCATGTATTGATTTTTTTTGAAATTCTAAATTATATTTAGGGGTATTTGATAATTTTGTATGCAGATATATCACTTCTCTTTAGACTGTAAAGGTAGTGAATTGTCACAATATTTACACTGTAATCATAGTAATACTTGCTATCTTTATTTGCTATTATTGATGTAATGGAAGATCATTAAACTACCTTTTACCACCTGTGACCCTTTCCTTTTTCTCGGCGAAACATTGGACCAAACAAAACATTAGGGTTAAGAAGTTGTGTGATGATGACACAAAAGAATCAAAAGGAAAATTGGTAATCACAGTTTACACCTTCGTAAGCGGCTTGTGTAAATTTGTTCCTTCACTTTCAATTGTGTCAATTTCACCCTTTAACATGTGTCTGAACAACAGAGGGTCCTTGATATGTCAAATTAAAGTCAGTAAAATGTTTTTCACATTGCATTTATCTGTTCAAATGTTATGGAAAATAGAAACAAGAGACACTAGAATATCAATTGGATCGCAAAGGGATAACATCTTGAAAGTGAAGTATGTGGTTGAACTTGGAATCCCAGGTTGACTCCATTCCAGGATATTTGAATTAAACCTAATAAACCGGTTGGTCTTTATTCTAGGTTGGTATTCTTCATAATTTTTTATTTTTAAAAAGGAAATTGTTACACTGACTTCTCCTAAGTGATGGTGAGGTAAAATTAATGTACTAGGAGCCCTTGTGATAAGAAAATTACATGGACCTCTTTTGTGTTTTATAAGTTGAGTAACAGTTTCCCCACATTAGTCTACTATCAATTGACCATTATTATTGTATTTTTTGTTAAAATTTTAGTTACCACTATTATAGCCAATCAAAATCTTACATAATGTTTTTTTTTTTTAAATATGGACGAGAAGATATGCATTTTATTACAATGGTAAATTTTTATTTTAGTATGTATTGATCTTTTAAAATCATATATTGTATTTATGGGTAATTGATAATTTTGTACGCATCCTTACTTTTGTCAACACTCTATTTCTGACAAGCGATGTTACTGTAATTTATGAAAGCAAAGGCTTTGCATTTTGTCAATTGTATGATAAGCATCTTTATGATGAATTCTATATATCTTTGAACATACTTATTGCCTAAGACATATAGTTGATATAATAAAGGGCCATTGGGGCTTAGGTTCCAACAATGAATACTTTTGGGCATTGCATTAGTCCACATGATTTGAGCAAAGCCCCCTTGGTAAGCAGTTCTATTTCCCGCTGATATTTCCCCCTAAAACCAAATCCAGGTTCAATTTTGCTTCCAAACCCAAAATTTAATTTTGGGTCTCCTCTTTTACTTTAACTTTACCAAACCTTAACAGACAAGCAAACAATACATGATCATTTCTTGTCGGACTAGTTTACAAAATAACTAAATTTCTGGACTAGCTTACAAAATTTTGTGATAATTTTACAACACATCAGGACCAAAATACAAAATACTAGCACCTCTTTACAACTATTTGGGACCACTTTACAACTTGTTGGGACCTGATTAAAAGATGTTATGACCTTTAGTACAAAAAGCTCTGAACATAGGCAAGCTTTGGGCCCAATGTTAAAACCATATAGACTGAAGTAAACTATGCAGGGTCAGTCTCGTTGCGAAGACTTGAAAACTTTACGGATCATGTATATTTTCGGAACTAAATCTGGCACGTTTCATTATGAAAAATCCATATAAAGTGTAAAATAACAACATTTTTTGATTAATTTACAAAATTTTGAGGCCTCATTACATCACATTAGGATCAAAATAAAACATACTGTAACCACTTTACAACCATTTGTGACCCCTTTACAACTTGTTCGGACCATATTCCAACATGTTGGGTCGCCATAGGTATAGCATATGTGACCACTATTGATTACAACATTTTGGGACCCAAAATTGTGTCCTGCTATAGAAGGTAACTAATTGGTTTACTTTTGCATCAAAAGAAGTGCCATTATACATGCTGCACTTGAATAGCCATACAACTGGCATCTTTTGATCAAAAAGTTGCCAAACTTTGGGATGTATCATACATTCCAATGTACATAAAACCACTAGGATATGTTGTAGTATTGATACATTCCAATGTACATAAAACCACTAGGATATATTATAGTATTTTCCACGAATAAATATTTGGTTGCCACAAAACATTTATTCAAAAAATTTGTGGTCACAACCTTAATGTGCAAAAGCAATCAAAACAAGTGAAGAAAGGCTTTTGAACTGACCACGTGGTTCTCATTTTACATGTTATATTAATGTTTGTGTACGTCTGGACCACACAGAGTCCCTGGTATGTCGATACATCAAAGTCAAGATAATGTTTTTCACATTACTTGTAGCCATTCAAAAGTTTTGGAAAATAGAAACAAGAGATACTAAAATATCAATTGGACATCAAAGACATAACATCTTGAAAGTGTAGTATGTTGTTGAACTTTGAATCCCAAGTTGGCTCTATTACAGGATATTTGTAGTAAAACTACTACATATAGGTTGGTCTCTCTTCCAGGATTGTCTTCTTTTTTTCTTTTTTCATTTTCAGAAAAGAAATAATTACACTGACTTCTCCTACGCGAGGTTGAGAGAAAATCAATATATTGAGAGCTCCATTGTCATATGAAAATTACATGCATGGACCTCTTTTGTGTTTTAAAAGTTGAGTAATAGTTCCCCTCGTTAGTCAACTGTCAATTGACCATTATAAATTTTTTTATTAAAATTTTAGTCATCACTATCAAAGTCAATAAAAAAATTTACAAAATGCTTTTTTTTTTTTAATATGTACAGGAAGGTACGTATTTTTGCCAATGTTAAATTTGTTCTTTAAGAATGCCTTTAATTTCTAAAATTATAAACTATATTTAGGTGTAATTGATAATTTTGTATGCAGATATGTCACTTCTCTTTAAACTGTAAAGGTAGTTAATTGTCACTATATTTAGACTGTAATTAGGGTAATACTTACTATCTTTATTTGCTATTATTGATGTAATGGCAGTTCATTAAACTACCTTTTACCACCTGTGACCTTTTCTTTTTTCTCAGTGAAACTTGGGACCAAACAAAACCTTAGGGTTATGAAGTTGTGTGATGATAACACAAAGAATTAAAAACAAAAATGGTAATCACATTTTACACCTACGCAAGCAGCTTGTGAAAATTTGTTCCTTCACTTTCAATTGTGTAGATTTAACCATTTAACAAGTGTCTGAACCATAGAGAGTCCTTGATATGTCAAATCATAGTCTCTACGATGTTTTTCACACTGTAGGTATTGGTTAAAAAGTTCTAGAAAATAGAAACAAGATATATTAAAATATCAATTGGATCGCAAAGAGATAACATCTTGAAAGTGAAGTATGTGGTTAACCTTGGAATCCCAGGTTGGCTCTATTCCAGGATATTTGCATTAAAACTAATACAAAGGTTGGTCTCTGTTCTAAGGTGGTATTCTTTTTTTTTTAAACAGGAAATAGTTACACTGACTTCTCCTAATTGAGGTTGACGTAAAATCAATACACTAGGAGCCCTTGTGCGTCGAAAATTACATGGACCACTTTTGTGTTTTATAAGTTGAGTAACAATTTCCCCACATTAGTCACTATCAATTGACCATTATTATTGTATTTTTTGTAGAGATTTTAGTTACCAGTATCATAGTCAAACAAAATTTTACATATTGTTGTTTTTTTTTTTAATGGACGGGAAGGTATGTATTTTATTCCAATGGTAAATTGTGATTTTAGTATGTATTGATTTTTTAAAATCATAAATTATATTTATGGGTATTTGATAAATTTGTACGCATCTTTACTTTTGTTAACACTCAATATCTGAATAGGGAGGTTGCTGTAATTTATGAAAGCAAAAGCTTTGCATTTTGTCAATTGTATTGGAAGTATCTTTATAAATTCTATATGTCTTTGAACATATTTATTGCACAAGATGTATACTAGATATTATAAAGGGCCAATGGGGCATAGGTTCCAACTATGAATACTTTTGGGCAAAGCATTAGTCCACACGATTTGGGCAAAGCCACCTTGGTAAGCATTTTTATTTCCCGCTAATATTTCCCTCTAAAGCCACATCCACGTTCAATTTTGTTTCCATACCCAAAATTTAAATTTTGTGTCTCCCCCTCTTTTTCTCTAACTTTACCAAATCCTAACGAACAAACAAACACCACATGATCTTTTCTTGTTAGACTAGTTTACAAAATGACAAAATTTTGGGACGAGGTTACAAAATTTTGAGATAATATTACAACACATCAGGACCAAAATACAACATGTTGACCTCTTTAAAACTTGTTGGGACCTGATTAAAAGATGTTAGGACCTTTAGTACACAAAGCTTCGAATATAGGAAAACTTTGGGCCCGATGTTAAAACTATATCGATTGAAGTAAACTACGTTAGGTCACTCCCGTTGCGAAGGCTCGAAAACTTTACGGACCATGCATCTTTCCCGAACATAAATCTGGCATGTTTCTCTAAGAAAAACCCATATTATTAAGTGTAAAGTAACCGCATTTTTGGATTAAATTATAAAATTTTGAGACCTTATTACAACACATTAGGATCAAAACACAACATACTGGAACCACTTTCAATCATTTGGGACCCCTTGACAACATGTTGGGACCATATTACAACATGTTGGGTCCCCATAAGTAGAGCATATGTGACCACTATTGATTACAACATTTTGGTACCCGAAATTGCGACCTTCTATAGAAGGTTACTAATAGGTTAATCTTGCATCAAAAGAAGTGCCACTTTACATGCGGCACTCTAATAGCCACACAATTGGCATCTTTTGGTCACAAAGTTGTCAAACTTAGGGATGTATCATAAATTCCAATGTACTTTAAACCACTTGGGTGTATTGTAGAATTTTCCTTGAATAAGTATTTGGTTGACACAAAATAATTATTCAAACAATTTGTAGACACAACCTTAATGTGCAAAAGTTATCAAAGAAAGCGAAGGAAAGGCGTTTGGAATGACCATGTGTTTATCGTTTTACATGTTATATCAACGTTTGTGTTTGGACAACACAGAGTCCTTGGTATGTCACATCAAAGTCTAGATAATGTTTTTTTACATTACATGTATCTCTTAAAAAGTTTTGGAAAATAGAAACAAGTCATACTAAAATATCGATTGGGCATACAGAGATAACATGTTGAGAGTGAATTGTGTGGTTGAACTTGGAATCCCAAGTTTGCTCTTTATTCAAGGATATTTTGAGTAAAACTAATACATAGGTTGGTCTCTGTTCCAGGGTTGTCTTCTTCTTCTTCTTTTTTTTTTTAAATGGAAATAATTAGACTGACTTCTCCTAAGTGAGGTTGAGGTAAAATTAATATACTGGGAGCCCCCTTGTGATATGAAAATTGCATGGACCTCTTTTTTGTTTTATTATTAAAATGAGCAACAATTTCCCCTCATTAGCCAACTATCAATTTACCATTGTAATTTTTTTATTAAAATTTTAGTCATCACTATCAAAGTGAATAAAACATTTACATAATTTTTTTTAATATGTACAGGAACGTACGAATTTTTCAATGGTAAATTTGTTCTTTAGGCATGTCTTGATTTTTTTAAATTATAAATTATATTTAGGGGTATTTGATAATTTTGTATGAAGATATGTCACTTCTCTTTAAACTGTAAAGGTAGTTAATTGTCTCTATATTTAGACTATAATCAGTGTAATGCTTATTGTCTTTATTTGTTATTATTGATGTAATGGCATTTCATTAAACTATCTTTTACCACCTGTGACCTTTTCCTTTTTCTCAGTGAAACTTGGGACTAAACAAAACCTTAGGGTCATGAAGTTGTGTGATGATAGCACAAAAGAATTATAAATGAAATTGGTAATCACATTTTACACCTTCGTAAGCGGCTTATGAAAATTTTGTTCCTTCACTTTCAGTTATGTCAATTTAACCCTTTAACATGTGTTTGAACAATAGAGAGTCCTTGATATGTCAAATCAAAGTCTATGCAACGTTTTTCACATTGCAGGTATTTGTTAAAAAATTATGGAAAATAGAAACAAGAGATATTAAAATATCAATTGGATTTCAAGAGATAACATCTTGAAAGTGAAGTATGTGGTTGAACTTGGAATCCCAGGTTGGCTCTATTCCAGGATATTTGCATTAAAACTAATACATAGGTTGGTCTCTATTCCAGGGTGGTATTCTTTTTTTGAAAAAGGAAATAGTTATACTTCCTTCTCCAAAGTGTGGTTGAGGTAAAATCTATATACTGGGAGCCCTTGTGATAAGAAAATTACATGGACCTCTTTTGTGTTTTTTAAAGTTGAGTAACAGTTTCCCCACATTAGTCAACTATCAATTGACCATTACTATTGTATTTTTGTTAAACTTTTAGTTTCCACTTTCATAGTCAATCAAAATTTTACATTATGTTATTTTTTTTTAAATATGGATGGGAAGGTATGTGTTTTATTCCAATGGTAAATTGTTATTTTAGTATGTATTGATTTTTAAAATCATAAATTATATTTAGGGTTATTTGATAATTTTGTATGCATCTTTAGTTTTGTTAAAACTCTATTTCTGACTAGGGTGGTTGTTATAATATATAAAGGTAAAAGCTTTGCATTTTGTCAATTATATGAGAAGTATCTTTATGAATTCTATATATCTTTGAACATATATATCTTTGAACATATTTATTGCATAAGATATATAGCAGATATTATAAAGGGCCATTGGGGCATAGGTTCCAACAATGAATACTTTTGGGCATGGCATTAGTCCACACAATTTGAGCAAAGCCCCCTTGGTCTCATTTATATTTCCCGCTGGTATTTCCCTCTAAAGCCACATCCACGTTCAATTTTGCTTCCAAACCCAAAATTTAAATTTTGGGTCTCCCCCTCTTTTTCCCTACCTTTACCAAACCCTAACGAACAAGCAAACTGTAATGTTTTGAAATTTATTTGAGGGTCTTTTGGTAATTTTGGACCAATGTGGGTCTAGATTTGGGACAGTGTATTTAATTTTGGTCTTGTTGGTATCACTTTGGTACTTAATTTGGCACATGTATGTGTATATATGTTCATATATGTGTGTGTGGTAGTGATTGAGGCTTGTGGGGCCCACTCCCCACTCAAGTGAACTACTCCCAAGCTTCCCTAGGAAGCTTTGACTTTTCTCTCTCCTCCCTCTCCCTCACCATCCGACCATTCTCCTCTTTCCCTTTCAATTTCCATCCGACCATTCTCCTCTTTCCCTTTCAATTTTTTTTTTCTTTTGTTTCTTTTTCTATCTCTCTTTATCCATCTATATTTGGGAGACAAAAAAAAAACCCCATTGTTACTATCATCTCAAGCTCTATATGGACTCTAAGAATTCATTTTTGAGGCTATATCATTAGAGGCAAAAAAATCATCACCTCATCTAGGGCTTCATTTGGGTACTTCTATTTTCCATCTTGTTGATCCCTAACTCAAGTTATGGTTTAGAGGAAGGAAGGGATTTTTCTATTCTTTTGTTCTTGAAGCTCAACAACTTGGATTCTCTATTTCTTTTGCACTCCTCATTTCTCAAGAGCAAAGGTAGATTATATTGTCTTGATTCACTATGTCTCCTATCTCTAATGTGGGATTTGTGATAGAATTGCTAGGGATTAAAACATAGAGAATAATCTTGATTTATTTCTCTTAATTAAATATTCTTGTGGAATAAACTAATATGTTTAGTTGCTATGTTATCAAAATTGCCTAAGTGGATAAATTGTTAAATGGTTATCAAAAGTAGATTAGCTGAACTTAATTGCCTAATTGTTGATTAATTGTTTAAATGTGATTACATGATTAGTTGTAAATTATTTGGCTAAGTGTCGGTTAATTGCTTACATGAACTACTTGTTATTGTTTGAGGTAGTCATTGTGCTTAGAAGATAAATCCTTGTTAATAGGAATTTATATGTTCATACGTTGTCACTCCCATGAAATGTGAGATCATATATCATCATGATTAATGTTAAAGTAATGAGACTTGCTAAGTTTCGGCAATAATGTAAATTGACATTTTGTGAAAATAAGAACACTTGCATTGGAATCATAGAATTCATGTGCATTGTTGCCAAGTGGGCACACCTCATAGCATTAGCATGGGTGACATTTGAGTAATCCCTAAGAGGGGATAAAAGTAAATCCGACCCCAATAAAGGGGGATAAAAGTGGATAAGAAAATCCGGATGTGGGTTGTGTGGTGAGACAGGGTGGACGTACCTAAGAACGTGCCAAACTCCAACTTATATTCGACTAGCTATCAGAAAGTTGGTATGCTACATTCCCAGTGGGGGGTGGCTCACAGTCCGGTAATGAGGCGAGTGATCATGTGTGCATAGCCCGAGGGCTCATTAGTTGCATTGCCCAAGTGGCATTCATGGCACCACATGTTGCATATTAGTTATGGGATCCATATTGAATCTCTACAATATTTTCTACGAGCTGTCGTTCTTATAAAAACGACAAACCATTTTTCAGGTTTTATCAAGTTGGGGGCAAGGCCCGTGAGTTACTCGACGTGTGAAGTCGCACTGTGATTATTTCTTTCGAGAAGATTAATAGTTTTGAAAATGTTTCAAACTTCTAGTTTTGTTTAAAAAGAAATTGTAATATATGTAAATCTTGTAGCTTAATTTCTTTGATGCTTGTTTGGGCACATGTTTAGCCCTTTACTTAGAATCTATTAGAATTTTAGACTTAATGTAATCGGACACTTGTTAGCCCCTTTTTATCTCTTGGCTTGTATATAGAGTCCTCTATTAACTCATTTAAGGACTTGAAGAACTTTGATGTTTGTATAGAATGTGAATTGCACAAGGACTCTATTGAAATTTTGGGTGTTTGTGGTTATATCATTTTGGGGAACTTGTGTACGACTTTAATGTTGGTTTTGACGTGTTGAGAAAGCTTGTTTTTACTTTAAAAAGTCTTATGTTATAGCCTCCTTGTATTTTCTTTAGGCTTGGTTTTGTTGGAAATTGGTTCCAACCCTTGTCTTTAAAATTTCATTTTTTTTTATTTTAAGTCGTAAAAGAGGTCCAAATGAATTTCAATTCTTAAAACCAGTTATGATTTAATTTCAATTGTTCTTAAGACCTTTCTAAACCAAAATTGTGTTCTTTGGCCCTCTTTGACTGATTTGGGCAATGTGAGGTCAGTCGTTGACTTGTTGACTATCATTGGAATCCACGTAGGATTCTTTTGTTGTTTCCGCACCTCTTGATTGGTCCACGTGGGATCTTTCCTCTTCTTTAACCTCTTTCTTTGACTCTTTGACCCGTCCACGTGTCGTGTATTTTGGGGCGTTACACAAACACCACTTGAAATTTTCTTGTCGGACTAGTTTACAAAATGATAAAATTTTGGGACTAGGTTACAAAATTTTGAGATAATATTACAACACATCAGGACCAAAATACAACATGCTGACCTCTTTACAACTTGTTGGAACCTGATAAAAAGTTGTTAGAACCTTTAGTACACCAAGCTCTGAACATAGGAAAACATTGGACCCGATGTTAAAACCATATCGATTGAAGCAAACTACGTAGGGTCAGTCTCATTGCGAAGACTCGAAACTTTACGGACCATAAACCTTTCCCGAACATAAATCTGGCACGTTTCTCTAAGAAAAACTCATATTAATTTTAAAGTAACAGCATTTTTGGATTAAATTACAAAATTTTGAGACCTTTTTATAACACATTAAAATCAAAACACAACATACTGGAAGCGCTTTACAACATGTTGGGACCATATTACAACATGATGAGTCCCCATAAGTATAGCATATGTGACCACTATTGATTACAACATTTTGGGAACCATAATTGTGACCTGTTATAGAAGGTTACTAATAGGTTAACTTTTACAACAAAAGAAGTGCCACTTTCAATGCGGCACTCAGATAGCCACACAATTGGCATCTTTTGATCACAAAGTTGTCAAACTTAGGGATGAATCATACATTCTAATGTACTTTAAACCACTAGGATATAATGTAGAATTTTCCTTGAATAAATATTTGGTTTCCACAAAATAATTATTCAAAGAATTTGTGGTTACAACCTTAATGTGCAAAAGTAATAAAAAAAAGTGAAGGAAAGGCATTTCAACTGACCATGTGTTTATCGTTTTACATGTTATATCAATGTTTGTGTCTGGATAACACAGAGTCATTGGTAGGTCACATCAAAGTCTAGATAATGTTTTTTTACATTACATGTATCTCTTCAAAAGTTTTGGAAAATAGAAACAAGTCATACTAAAATATCAATTGGGCACACAGAGATAACATCTTGAAAGTGAATTGTGTTGTTGAACTTGGAATCCCAAGTTGGCCCTGTTCAAGGATAAATTTTAGTAAAACTAATACATAGGTTGGTCTCTGTTCCAGGGGTGTCTTCTTCTTCTTTTTTTTTTTTTTTTTTTTTTTTAAAGGAAAGAATTACACTGACTTTACCTAAGTGAGGTTGAGGTCAAATCAATAAACTGGGAGCCCCCTTGTGATATGAAAATTGCTTGGACCTCTTTTGTGTTTTACAAGTTGAGTAACAGTTTCCCCTCGTTAGTCAACTATCAATTAACCATTGTGATTGTTTTATTAAAATTTTAGTCATCACTATCAAGGTCAATAAAAAATTTACATAATGTTTTTTTTAATATGTACAGGAAGGTACATTTTTTTCCTATGGTAAATTTGTTTTTTAGGCATGTCTTGGTTTTTTAAAATTATAAATTATTTATAGGGGTATTTAATAATTTTGTATGCAGATATGTCACTTCTCTTTAAACTTTAAAGGTAGTTAATTGTCACTGTATTTAGACTGTAATCAGAGTAATACTTACTGTCTTTATTTGCTATAATTAATGTAATGGCAGTTCATTAAACTACCTTTTACCAACTGTGACCTTTATTTTTCCAGTGAAACTTGGAACCGAACAAAATCTTAGGGTTATGAAGTTATGTGATGATAACACAAAAGAATTAAAAACCAACTTTGTAATCACATTTTGCACCTTCGTAAGCGGCTTGTGAAAATTTTGTTCACTTTCAATTGTGTCAATTTAACCTTTTAACATGTGTCTGAACCATAGAGAGTCCTTGATATGTCAAATCAAAGTCCATACAATGTTTTTCACATTGCAGGTATTTGTTCAAAATTTCTGGAAAATAGAAACAAGACATATTAAAATATCAATTGGTTCGCAAATAGATAACATCTGGAAAGTGAAGTATGTGGTTAACCTTGGAATCACAGGTTGTCTCTGTTCTAGGGTGGTATTCTTTTTTTGAAAAAGAAAATAGTTACACTCACTTCTCCTAAGTGAGGTTGAGGTAAAATCAATATAATGGGAGCCCTTGTGCGTCGAAAATTACATGGACCACTTTTGTGTTTTATAAGTTGAGTAACAGTTTCCCCACGTCAGTCAACTATCAATTGACCATTATTATTGTATTTTTTGTAAAAATTTTAGTTTCCACTATCATAGTCAATCAAAATTTTACGTAATGTAATTTTGTTTAATGATGGACGGGAAGGTATGTATTTTATTCCAATAGTAAATTGTTATTTTAGTATGTATTGATTTTTTAAAATCATAAATTATATTTATGGGTATTTGATAATTTTGTATGCATCTTTACTCTTGTTAACACTCTATTTCTAACTAGGGAGGTTGCTGTAATTTATGAAATCAAAAGCTTTGCATTTTGTCAATTGTATGAGAAGTGTCTTTATGAATTCTACATATCTTTGAATATATTTATTGCATAAGATATATAGTAGATATTACAAAGGGCTATTGGGGCATAGGTTCCAACAATGAATACTTTTGGGCACAGCATTAGTCCACACGATTTGGGCAATGCCCCCTTGGTAAGCATTTTTGTTTCTTGCTGATATTTCCCTCTAAAGCCATATCCACGTTCAATTTTGCTTCCAACCCCAAAATTTTAATTTTGGATCTCCCCCTCTTTTTCTCTAACTTTACCAAACCCTAACGAACAAACAAATACTACATGACCTTTTCTTGTCCGACTAGTTAACAAAATAACAAAACTTTGGGACTAGGTTACAAAATTATGAAATAATATTACACAACATCAACACCAAAATACAGTGTGCTAGGACCTCTTTACAACTTGTTGGGACCTGATTAAAAGATGTTAGGACCTTTAGTACACAAAGCTCTGAACATAGGAAAACTTTGGGCCTGATGTTAAAACCGTATTGATTGAATTAAACTACGCGGGGTCACTCCCATTGCGAAGACTCGAAAACTTTACAGACCATGCATCTTTCCCGAACATAAATCTGGCACATTTCTCTAAGAATAGCCCATATTAAGTGTAAAGTAACAGCATTTTTGGATTAAATTACAAAGTTTTGAGACCTGATTACAACACATTAGGATCAAAACACAACATACTGGAACCACTTTACAGCCATTTGGACCCCTTTACAACATGTTGGGACCATATTAAAACATGTTGGGTCGCCATAAGTATAGCTGATGTGACCACTATTAATTACAACATTTTGGGACCCAAAATTGTGACCTACTATAGAAGGTTGCTAGTAGGTTTACTTTTGCATCAAAAGAAGTGCCACTTTACATGCGGCACTCTAATAGCCACACAGTTAGCATCTTTTGATCACAAAGTTGTCAAACTTAGGGATGTATCATACATTCCAATGTACTTTAAACCACTAGGATATATTGTAGAATTTTCCTTGAATATATATTTGGTTGCCACAAAACAATTATTCAAACAATTTGTGGACACAACCTTAATGTGAAAAAGTAATCAAAACAAGTGAAGGAAATGCGTTTGAACTGACCATGTGTTTCTCATTTTACATGCTATATCAATGTTTGTGTCTGGACAACACAGAGTCCTTGGTATGTCACATCAAAGTCTATATAATGTTTTTCACATTGCATGTATCTCTTCAAAAGTTATGGAAAATAGAAACAAGTCATACTAAAATATCAATTGGACATGTAGAGATAACATCTTGAAAGTGAAGTGTGTGGTTGAACTGGGAATCCGAAGTTGGCTCTATTCAAGGATATCTTTAGTAAAACTAATAAATAGTTTGGTCCCTGTTCCAGGGTTGTCTTATTCTTTTTTCTTTTCTTTTTTAAAAGAAATAATTACACTGACTTCTCCTAAGTGAGGTTGAGGTAAAATCAATATACTGGGAGCCCCCTTGTGATATGAAAGTTGCATGGACCTCTTTTGTGTTTTATAAGTTGAGTAACAGTTTCCCCTTGTTAGTCAATTATCATTTGACCATTACAATTTTTTTATTAAAATTTTAGTCATCACTATCAAAGTCAAAAAAAAAAAAAAAATTTCTATTGTGTGTTTTTTTTTTTAAATATGTACAAGACGGTATGTATTTTTTCCAATAGTAAATTCGTTCTTTAAGCATTTATGGAGTTTTTAAAATTATAAGTTATAATTAGGGGTATTTGAAAATTTGGTGTGCAGATATGTCACTTCTCTTTAAACTGTAAAGGTAGTAAATTTTCATTGTATTTAGATTGTAATCATAGCAATACTTACTGTATTTATTTGCTATTATTGATGTAGTGGCAGTTTGCCTTTTACCACCTGTGACCTTTTCTTTTTTCTCAGTGAAAATTGGGACCAAACAAAACCTTAGGGTTATGAAGTTGTTTGATGATAAAACAAAAGAATTAAAAAGGAAATGGTTAATCACATTTTACACCTTCGTAAGCGGCTTGTGTATAAGTTGTTCCTTCACTTTCAATTATGTCAATTTAACCCTTTAACATGTGTCTGAACCACAGAGAGTCCTTGTTATGTCACATCAAAGTTTATGCAATGCATCTTTTCAAACGTTCTAGAAAATAGAAACAAGAGATATAAAAATATCAATTGGATTTCAAAGAGATAACATCTTCAATGTGAAGTGTGTGGTTGAACTTGGAATCCTAGGTGCCACTATTCTAGGATAGAGCCAAACTTGTAATCCCGATTTGACCAAATTGGCCAGGCCGAGGCCAAAGGTGGACCTAACCGAGGAGGAGGAATTGCCAAAGCAAAGAGAAGGAAAACAAATCGCTATTCCGGTCATTGACGGGCCGAAGGTGACCATACATGAGCTCTAGAAGACTTATCAGGAGCGTAAGGAAAAAGAGCGCAAGACCAAAGTTGAAACGGCCCGATCAACCACTAACAACTTAATAGCTAATTTGCTGCCCGAGATGCAAGGCCAATGTCAGGAAAGAGGCCTCCAGCCCGAGCAAGAGGCCTAGGACGAACGAGCATGGAGATCACAGCCCGAGAAGGTCCGTGCACGTAAGGCTATCATTACCAAAGTAGAGCCAGGGTAAGTTCGAATGGAAACCTAAGCCATCACTAAATTCCTGGACCGACCCAAGAGACTCAGGCAGATCGGAGATAAGACGATATCAAGCGGACCAAATTTGCAGACAAAAGGCCCAACCTCAGACACACGTTCAAGGATGATACTACCACCCAGAGTGGATGAAGGAAGGTGGTACATGGCTGAACATCTGGAATTCCTGGCAGCTCCTAAATACAGTAAATCTAAAAAAACAAGGTATCAACGCGCAAGACAGCCTGAGCGAGTGAGGAACTATTAGGAGAATCGGGCTAATAGATCTCCTAAACCTAATTTACTCGTGTTGCTCGATTCCCAAGAAGGAGAGCCCATTTTTTTTATAGGAAAGTGGGAAAAGGAGCGATGCACACCACAGGGTGCCTGAAGTAGATTTTTAGGTGGGAAAAGCTAAAAGAAGAGTGCAAGCCCGAGACCGATCTGATGGAGGAGGAGATCGATGATTTCGGAGATTCTGAAGTTTTACCAATTCAATCCGGGGCTATACCTACGAGCCTGACGTCAAACATGATGTTCACCTTGCCTATGTCCTTCATGGCTAAGCCAGACTAGCCAACGGCCATGAAAGGAGATGTAGTAGAAGGCCTAACCAACGAGTCGGCCATCATAGAAGACATATTGTGGAGTGGAGGAGAAACTGTGAAACCAGTGGTGGTGGAAGCCATAAGTAAAAACATTGATGCAACCGAGCAACAGTCCGATCGGCCTAAGATAACCATTTTAAGGCCGAAAGGGCAGTAAATCGAGGAAGGAAAAAAGCCAATAGGGCCCGTTAAAGTGGTTTTTGAAAGACCTATATATTAAATGTCCCAACACTTAAAGCCACTGTACATGAAGGGGCACATTGAAGGAGTCCCCATGAACCCCCATCAACATCATGCCCTAAATAATGATGAGGGTACTACAGAAGTCCGAGTCAGAGTTAATCTTGACCGAAATAAATGTTCAGAGTTTTATTGGAGCACCTTCAAGAACAAAAGGCATATTGCCGTCAGAACTGACAATAGGAAGTAAAATAGTAATGATTTCCTTCTTGATTGTTGAAACATCGGTCGCTTATAGCGCATTGTTAGGCCGAGATTGGATACACCTTAACTACTGTATTCCTTCCACTTTACATCAGTTATTGATCTTTTGGAAGGGAGATGAGGTAGAAGTGGTGGGGGCCGATACGAAGCCATTCGTGGCACGTATTCAGACGGCCAATGTGTTGTCGTATGAAGATGACATTGGACCTGTGAAGCTGCTAGGATGTGGAAATATGGGTAAACCAAACGCGGCCACATTTATCAAGGAAAACATGAAGTGCTGCCCTCAACTCAATCGAACAAAAGAAATTAGGCCGGTTGAACTCAAAGAAGAAGATGTGATCAATGAATCAACAACCGATTGAGATTTGAAGACAGCTGGCCCTAAAGGCCAGCATGGCCAGATGGTGTGCATATCTGGCCGATAGAAGATTAGAGATCGGCCCAATTGATGGTATGGTTAACCTTGTCGATTGTATGTATGAAGAAGGGCTACCAAGGAAGGAAGAGATCCAAATGGATGAACTGGAAACTGCCACAGCAAAGTTAGACGATCTAAAGGCAGATGTTCAAGATCCCCTTTTGGAAGTCAACCTGGGCAAAGGAGGAGAGCATAAGCCTACTTATGTGAGCCAGACACTAGAACCCCAGTTTCAGGCTGAGATCATATCAGTTTTACATAAGTATAAAGATTGTTTTGCCTGGGATTACGATGAAATGCCAGGGCTATCTAAGGAATTGATAGAACACCGATTACAAATTAAATTGGGGTTCAGGCCATTCAAACAGCTACCTAGGCGTATGTCACTAGTGGTTACACTGAAAGTCAAAGAGAAAATTAAAAGACTCCTTGGGGCTGGCTTCATTCGAACTGCCAGGTATGTGGAGTGGGTCTTGAACGTGATCCCTGTGGTAAAGAAAAATGGAAAGCTAAGGGTCTGCATTGACTTCAGAAATCTAAACTTGGCTACTCCAAACGACGAATACCCAATGCCCATGGCCGATCAACTCATCGATTCGGTCGCCAAACACAAGATCTTGTCCTTTATGGACGGGCATTCAGGGTATAATCAGATTTACATCATTGAGGAGGATGTCCCCAAGATAGCTTTTCGGTGCCCGGGAGCAATTAGAACCTTTAAGTGGGCTGTCATGCCTTTTGGGTTGAAGAATGCAGGAGCTACCTATCCATGGGCAATGAATTCAATCTCCTATGACATGATTAGGCAATTCATGGAACTCTACATTGATGAGGTAGTTATAAAGTCCAGTGATAACGTCGATCATTTGAGGGACTTGGAAACGGCATTTGAAAGAATGCGGGCTCACAAGCTAAAGAGGAACCACCTTAAATGTGCGTTCGGCCTTTCAGCAGGAAACTTCCTAGGTTTCTTGGTACGCCAACGAGGGATAGAGATATAAGTATAACTTAGTGGGAGCTCTATCCGTTTCACTTAGTGGCTATCCAACTTATAGATTCATTTGATGATATAAGTGTAAGTTATATCCCTAGGTCAACAAATACAGAGGCCGATAAGCTAGCAAAAAAGGGATCAGCCTCGTCAGCAAAAATGGGTCTAGAGGATCAAGCTGTTATGGTATAAGTGCGATCGCTACCATCTGTAGCAAAGAGAGGCTGGTATACCACAACTAATTCTGTCTTGATGGAGGACGATGATTGGAGAGTCCCAATCATTGAATATTTAAAGCACCCAAATGTTAGGGTGGACCGAAAAGTCAGATTGCTCACAGTCCGATTTGTGGTACTAGATGGGGAGCTATTCAAGAAACTCATTGGTGATGATGTAATCTTAAAGTGCCTTGGGAAGAAACAAGCAATGCAGGTAATGGCCAAAGTGTATAAGGGAATATGTGGAGCTCATCAGGCCGGTACCAAGATGAAATGGCTCTTACGAAGATACAACTATTACTGGCCGAGCATGTTAAAGAACAGCATCAGTTATGCCAAGGGGTGTCAGGCTTGTCAAAAGCATGGCTCGATTCAGAGAGTGTCGGCCAAAACCGTCCAACTTATTATCAAGCCATGGCCGTTCAGAGGATGGGCCATGGATTTAATTGGCAAGGTTTTCCCTCCCTCATCGGGCCAGCACTACTTTATTACAGTAGCTACAGACCACTTTACTAAGTGGACCGAAGCCATACTGTGTAGAACGGTGACTCAGGACACCGTAATCAAATTCATTAAGGAACATATTATACATCGATTTGGCCTGCTAGAGACAATAAAGGCCGATCAAGGATCTGTATTTACAGGCAGAAAAACCATGCCCTTTGCAGAAAATAGAGGGATTACCATTCTCAATTCCACTCCTTACTATGCCCAAGCCAACGGTAAGGCCGAGTCAACAAACTATGGACATGATGCTATGCTACCTATGGAGGTCACAGTCTAATAAGCTAGGAGGGCATTACAAAATCAGCTTGAGCTCGCTGAATACACTGAGGCTATGATAGCTGAGTTAGAAGGGCTTGATGAAACAAGATTGGCAGCCCTAGATTCGTTAAAGGTACAAAAGCTACGTGCAGCCCGAGCGTTCAACAAAAGGATGAAAGAGAAGTCTTTTTGTACAGAAGACTTGGTTTGGAAGGCCGTCTTACCTATCAGGGATAAGGATAACCGATACGGTAAATGGTCGGTCAATTGGGAGGTCCTTTCATCTTCCATCAAGTCAAGAGAGGTAAAGCATACAGGCTGCGCGATATTGATGGAATGGTCCATGCCAGATTGATAAATGGTCAGTATTGAAAGTCTTATTATCCTACTTTGTGGGAAACTGTTGATTTGGAATGTAGACCAAATCCAGGTTTGGAGTATGATCTACTTATCAATTATGAGCCTGAGAGCGAATAATCAAAAATCCATAATTGTATTAAATAAGTGCTGGGCACAGCTTACCTACAAGTGTTTAGTACAAAAAGAGGAAATACATATCTACAAGTACAAAAAGGTAGGAATCGGCCTCTATGCCGATTCAAAATTCCTAAGTTTTTTCTTCAGATTATCCCAGGTCTTCTGAGCTCTAGTCCGATCTTGGTTGGCCTTGTCATCTTTTCGGGACAAGGCACGGGAAATTGGAAGACTAGCTTGTAGCGAGTCGCTACACTTCTAAGCGTCTCCCCCCAGTTGGGTCAAGACCCCATCCACTTTTGCCAGCGCTGCATCATTGGTGATGACCTCGGCCTTGCATTGTTCTAATTGCGCCTTGAGACTAGCAATGCGGGCCTGCAGCCTAATGTCCCAATCAACCACTTGGGCCCGAGTGGTTTCTCCGGCTTCATACTTAGTCTTGTCCGCTTGAAGAAACTGCACCGCTTTTTGATAGGCACCAAGATGAGCCTCAGCTTCAGCTTGAACAGTTGAGGCCGATCGATCCAAGAGACGGCAGCTGGGGAGTCTGTCTTGTATTTTCCTTATTAGCGAAAGTTGTCCGTCTGACAGTGAACGATTGGCCAGGAGTGCGCTCAGGGCAGCATCCACATCAGCAGCAGGGGGGAGGTTGGTAAGGTCTTGGGTAACCAGTCCAAGGAGGAGATCCTTGGACCATTGAATACTGGTGGGGGTGGCTACTTCAGGCTCTAATGAACCTAAGTCGAATGCCCCAAGGTCCAGGCCCCTAAAAAATCCTCAAATGGGACAAACGGCGCTAGACCCAGAGGAACAGTCTGTTCAAAAGGTTTAAAGTTAAAAGGGGCTAATGTAATAACGAAAGAGTAAACCCGAATGTAAAGCATGATAATACCTGGGCAGGTATTAATGAGGCCGATGCATCTTGAACGGCCTCGTCGCTTGGTTGGGAAGATGATGGTTGTGATGGCTGTTGGGCTAATTCTGATGGGGGTGCTGTAATCCTCTCCTCTATGTGGACGCCCATTCCTTCACCCATGGTTTGAGCAGTTTCTACGACAGCCGGGGTTTCCGCCAGAGCACGATCCTCACTGCTAAGGGAATGAGGGCCGATAGAGAGAGAAAAGGTTGGAAGATCGGCCTCCGTTGTTTCTTCCATATGTTCAGTGGCCGATTCCACGACAACTGGGGAATCAGCCTGACCAGATGTATCAGCATCGGTCCTTTCTTTTACCGGTCGAACCATTTGGTCAACTACTTCGGCAGCTCCTATAGTGGAATCACCCCTAAGCTCATCCTCACTGCTAGAGGAAAGGACTACCTGCTCCAGGATGCTGCCTCCAGCAAGATCAACGTTCTCGTCCCCGTCCAATAGGGTCAAGGGTGGTAGGATATGAAGAGGCATAACTCTCACTGCAACGTGCTCGAGGTAGGCCATCACATGAGTAGGAGAAGAGGGGAGATCGACTGGAAGGCCGGATGCAGGAGCTATTTGTGACTGTGTGCCCTGCTCGGTCAAGTTCTCCCCTGAATCCTCATCCACAAGCTGAAATAAAAAAAGGGGATTAGAAATGTTATGGGTATAGTCGCGCTGCAAAGCAAGGAAAAATAGAGTAATACCTGGGCTGGGGCTGAGGCTTGTTTTTGCTTCTTCTTTGGTCCTTGCCTTGGTGCTTGTTTACGAGCCGGCCTTTTCGCTACTTGTTTTCGTCGGGCAGGCACCGGTGCAACAACTAGTGCATCGGCCTCCGTGGCTGATGACATGGCAAATTGAAGTAGTGCCTCAACAGTAGTGCCCGTAAAAATTTGGGAGGCCCGATCGGACCACCATTGGTTGAACTCCTCAGAGACAACAGGACAGGCTGAGAAAGGAGTAAACTTGAATGCAGCCTTCAATTTGTCCGACCTTTCCTTGATTTTCTTTACCTGCCCGTCGTTCACAATAAGGTAGAGTTCCACCCAGTGGACATTTACAGTGATGGCTGGGGGAACGAGCACCAGTTGAGAAAGCCCGAACTGACGGGCATAAAGCGGAGCGAAGTAATACTCGGCCCCACATTTGTTGTTGGCAGAAGGGATGATCGGGCTAAAGATTATGTCTCTAGTTACTGTAATAACCTGCATTTTCCTGCATGATCATAATTAAAATTTATTTTCATTATCATTTACATTATCATATTTGCATTATTATATTCAAAATGTAATATATATATTGTCTGTTTATATGTTAATTTCGATTCTTATGTGAAAAAGTTTAATTCTTGACTAATTTCATAATTGAAATTACTTTTGGGGTCAAAATGCAATTTTCATAAAAACTTGCAATACCTGTGTTAAAATTCAAAACTGTATTTCAAAACGGTGGAATTATTTCTTTTAAACTCAAACTGTATTTTTATAAAATCAGAAAACTATTTCTAACGTTAAAATGAATTCTCTGTATTTTTGTGATAAACACCGTGTCACGAAAATAACAGTGTAGGTTTAAAACTGTCCGCGCAGTGTTAAACTTCCACAGAATTTTGGAAGTAAATGATTGAACAAATTTATTTATACTCAATTATGAATGCTGATGCTTTTCCCTTAGGTCTTGTTTGGCAAATGCTGTAGTATGTGTGTTGTCCTTATGCCATAAGCTAGATTACCCAAACACACATTGACCCACCTCATCTCCACCTACCTCTTACTTTCAGTAGTGGAGAATAAAGGGGAGTGTATACACATCATATTTGCACATTCATTGTATTTAATGGAGGTTAATGGAGATTGAGTGGGAAGTTAGGCCAATGTTTTCTTAGTGGGAATTTGGTTATTTATACACCCAACCACACTACACATTCTGCACTTCCATCACAACACATTTCAGAATTCACAGAGAGTTTAGAGAGTGCAGAGAGTTCTTCAATTTCGTAGAGAGAGAGAAGAGCTCAATCCTCCATAGCCAAAGCTTGGAATTCGGGAATTTCGTAATTATATTTCTGTCTCAACAATTTCTTCAATCTATATCACAGTGAGTATTACTAACTCACTCCAAATGTAACTCATTCTTTATTTACTGATTTAGGTAGTTAATTTTAACAGTAGCAGAATTTTGTTTTCAGATTTTTGTTAGGAAAACGAATGAAATTTAAGGTTCTGCCCGTGTTGTCCCAAGTAAAACTCGATTCTGCACACTTTTCGTCTAATGCAATTTTCTCAGATTTTGCACCGTTTGGGCAGAAAATGAGGATTATAGTAGCAGAAAAAGTATATTAGAAATTCAATCTAATATTTTCTCTTTTAATTTTAACAGTAGCAGAATTTTGTTTTCAGATTTTTGTTAGGAAAACGAATGAAATTTAAGGTTCTGCCCGCGTTGTCTCAAGTAAAACTCGATTCTGCACACTTTTTGTCTAATGCAATTTTCTCAGATTCTGCACCGTTTGGACAGAAAAGGAGGATTTCAGTAGCAGTTTTTAGAATGCTATTAGTTATGTTTAAAATGATTAAGGCAATGAATTACGAATTTTCAATCCCCGTACGCGTATTATTTCTTTAATTCTGTGAATTCCTTTATGTTTAAAGTTTGATGACATTCATGTGGGGTCAGTTGTACATGCATAGTGAGTGTTGGTAGTGTGTAAAAGAGTAATGATAGTGTGGAAAAGAGTAATGATTGTGTGGAAAGAGTATGAGTTTGAGTTGTGGTTGTGGTTGTGGTTGTGGTTGTAATTGTGGCTGTGGTTATGGTTGTGGTTGTGGATGTGATTGTGGTTGGAGTTGAAAAAGAGGATGAGGGTGTCTTTGAAATGCGAAGGTGGCAAAAATGGACACTCCCTGACGCCCATGGAAGCGTTAAAGTGTGTGAAGCCGAACTTGGACACTCACTGGCACCCATGGAAGTGCTAAAGTGTGGCCTATAGACACTCCCTGAATGACTCGAGTCTGGATACCTGTGTGGGGGTTGCCCCGGTATTTGCATGGCGGTTAGGGTATTCAAAGTGTGAGGCATTGGACACTCCCTGGTACCCCGGACCAAAGTGTGAGGCAAACTGGACACTCCCTGGCGCCCCGTTGCTAAAGTGTGGCTATCTTAGTATTTCAAAGATACCAGGAGTAGGATAGAGGGTTGTTGGGTTTTGTCGAGAGAAAAGAGTCGGTTAGATGAGAGGGTGCATTGTTCTCATACATGGTCGCATATTTGTGAATTTATCTTTTAATTATTGTTGTGGTTGTTTTTTTTCTAACAAGCTCTTTATCATAAATATAAACTTGTGGTATTTAAATGGAAATGGGAAAAAGGTAAATGGGCATGTTTTTACATTCAAAGCTATGTTTTTAATACTCACCAGCTTCTTGAAGCTGACGGCGTTGATGCGTCCTGGACATTCGTGTCCAGGCTTTGCAGGTAATAATCAGGATGAACCGTATGATTATGCTAATTGAGATCAGTTGCTGAGAAGAGATGTTACTTTTATATGTTTTATGTTTATGTGCTTTAAGATATGTTTTGGTTTTGTAATAAGGATGACTGTAATAGACTTTAAGTTATTGTTTTATTTCAAGGCGGTCTGTGCCTTAGTAAACCCTGTACTATAGGATGTAATAAGTTAGAAAATTTTTATAAGCCCAGGTTGCCCTACTATGATTAATGGTTTTATGATGTTCGACGTTTTGGGACGGAATCGATCCTTCAAACTGTCGCGACCTACGGGTCCATAAAGGAAATTAAACGCTTTCCATATTTATGCTACGTCGGGGCGTGACAGGATTTGGTGGTATCAGAGCCTCGTTTTCTAGATTGACCAGGCTCAGTTATTCACGCCATAGATTAGTGACATAGGTTACCCTTAAGTTTTACTAAGCTATACAACCAAGTTCTAGTGTTAGTTTAGTACGGATTACCCTTAATTCAGAAACTAAAATTCTAAGTTGGTTTTATCATAGAAATGATTACCCGTTTGTCTTGTCACATCGACAAGAATGATAGCAATTTCCATATACCTTCAGACATATCCATTTAGGATTAGTCGAGATAACCATAACTTATGATACCCCTACAGAAAGATAGTAGCCGAGTTTCTAAGGAGTTAAAGCATACCATAGCCCTCATTAATAGCTTAGGCACTGACAAATTTCCTGAGTCAAATCTCGGAATAGTCAGTATGGCCCACAACCAGAGTCTAGAGGATAAGAATACAACCTCTTTGCTATTAGACAGCCCTAGTTCGAATACGTGTTATATGTACTTAATATATATTTTATTGTATGCTTATGTGATAATACGAGTATGTGATATAGTGATATATACTATTTTGAAAATTTTTGTCATAGTACTGTTGCATGCATGTTTCTCATTCTACTACCCCTATCATGCATAGAATGGCTGGAAGACCAAGGAGGAACAGAAATCTGATTGAAGGAGCGCCCGAGGCTGCCGACCCCACGGGAATATTTGAAGCTTTTATTAGACGTCTCGAGAGGGTTAGTAATGCGAATGAAAACCAACGAGACCGCCAGACGGGAGATAAGCTGCTGGAAAGATTCCGTGCGCTCAGGCCCGAGCAATTTGCGGGTACCACGGATCCCTGGAAGGCAGAGCAATGGTTAAGACAGATGGACCGCATGTTCGAAGCTGTCCAATGCAACGAGATGGACAAAAGGAGATTGGCTACTTTTCAACTGACCGACGCCGCTGCAGATTGGTGGGACTCGGTCATAGCCACTATCGGAAACACCGCTGCTATGGGGATGACGTGGACGGCGTTCAAAGGGAGATTTCTGGAGAAGTACTTTCCGGCTACGGAGAGGCACAGAAGAGAGAAGGAATTTATGGATCTGACGCAAGGAACCAAGACGGTGCAAGAGTATACCACACAGTTTGAGAGGCTGTCACGGTTTGCCCCGCACATGGTTGATACTGAGGAGAAGAAGATCCGGAAGTATAATCAAGGGTTAGCACCGCAGATTCGTCGCTTGACTCTCGGCCACCTAGACAAATCATTTGAAGGACTAGTCGGCCTGGCTACCGACCTGGAAGAAGATGCTCGAGTATATCGCAAACAATTGGAATTCCGACCGCCTCAGAGGGGTAATTTTGGAAATAGACCACCAATGAACCGTACCCAAGGGCAGAAGAGGAACTTTGATGGGAGCAAGAAGGCACAAGCTATTACCCATCCGACTCAACCCCGAGTAGGAGAAGGAAGTAGTGGTGTAAAGTGCTTCAACTGTGGCAACCCTGGACATGTGGCTCGGGACTGCAGGGCACCAAGGCGTGCTACTCAGCCAGGAATAGTCTGCTTCAACTGTGGTGAACCAGGTCACATCAGCAGGTTCTGCACTGCCCCTAAGCAAGCAACTTATGGACAACAGAGTCAGACCCGCTTGAATGCTGTTATTCCTGATGCCGCGGGATATGATGGAGCTGAATATGAAGAAGGAGATCATGGAGAAGCTCAACCTGATCAGCAAGCAGTGGAAGGTACATTGACTCTATTTAACTCCCATGTTAGAGTATTATTTGATACGGGTGCTGCTCTATCATTCATATCTGTTAATACAATTCGGAGATTGGGTATCTTACCTCATCGCTTAGAGAAAGCTTTGAAGGCTACATCACCAATAGGAGCTGCGGTCAGTTTAGGACATGTGTGCAAGGATTGTCCCTTAAGATTAGGTGACCAAGAAATCCCTGCAAGGTTGATTGTTCTATCGATGAAGGAGTTCGACATAATCCTAGGAATGGATTGGCTGTCTCAGAATCAAGTGAAGTTGGATTGTGCGAGGAAGAGAATTACATTCTCCGACAATGAGAATCAACCCTTTGATTTTCAATGTAACCCTTCGGGAGATATGTTCCTCACAAGATATTTAGCCAACATCGAAGTCGTCAGTACAGAGGTGACAGCTTCATCTATACCTGTAGTCAAGGATTTCGAAGAAGTATTTCAAGACATTTCTGGATTACCGCCCGAGAGAAGTATAGAGTTCTGTATTGAGCTTATACCGGGTACCGTACCGATTACCAAGGTTCCCTACAGAATGGCCCCCACAGAACTACTAGAATTGAAGGGACAAGTTCAAGAGCTCGAGAACCTAGGTTTTGTACGTCCAAGTACATCGCCTTGGGGAGCACCGGTGTTATTTGTGAAGAAGAAGGACGGGACGCTCAGGCTGTGTATCGACTACAGAGAATTGAATCGAGTGACAATCAAGAACAAGTATCCTTTGCCTCGGATCGACGATTTATTTGATCAACTACAAGGAGCTACGATATTTTCCAAAATAGACCTTAGGTCGGGATATCATCAGTTGAGGGTACGGAAGGAAGACATACCTAAGACTGCTTTCAGAACCCGATATGGTCATTATGAATTTCTGGTGATGCCGTTTGGAATGACGAACGCCCCGGCAGTGTTTATGGATTTAATGAATAGAGTGTTCAAGCCTTATTTAGATCAGTTTGTCATCGTCTTTATTGATGATATTTTGATCTATTCTCAGTCAGGAGAAGAACACGAGCAACATCTACGTATTGTGATGCAGACGCTTAAGGACCACCACTTGTATGCCAAGTTCAGTAAGTGTGAATTCTGGTTACAAGAAGTGAAATTTTTGGGACACAAGGTGTCATCTCAAGGAATTTCTGTGGATTCGTCCAAGACCGATGCTGTATCCAACTGGGTTAGGCCAAGCAACCCTACAGAAGTTCGGAGTTTTCTTGGACTCGCAGGCTATTACAGGAGATTTGTTGAGGGATTCTCTAAAATAGCTGCACCTTTGACTGGGTTGACGAAGAAGAATTTGAAGTTCGAGTGGACAGAGAAGCATGAGCGAGCCTTTCTAGAGTTGAAAGAGAGACTCACTACCGCACCAGTACTAGCAATACCCAAGCCTAATGAGAAGTTCACTATCTTTAGTGACGCATCATATCAAGGACTAGGGTGTGTACTTATGCAAGATGGCAGAGTTATAGCCTATGGGTCAAGACAGCTGAAGCCGAATGAGTTGAACTACCCTATTCATGATTTGGAGTTGGCAGCAGTGGTTTTTGCACTCAAGATTTGGAGACATTATCTCTACGGTGAGAAGTTTGATTTGTTCTCCGATCACCAGAGTCTGAAGTATTTGTTCACACAGAAAGAGTTGAACATGAGGCAGCGCAGATGGATGGAGTTGATCAAAGATTACGACTTCACGTTGGAATACCACCCTGGTAAAGCTAATGTGGTCGCTGATGCTTTGAGTCGGCAGACTCGTGAGACGATCGCCTCCTTAATGGTTAGAGAATGGCGAGCATTGGAGACGTTGGCGGAGTTCGATGTACAGGGTGCTGAAAGAGGAGAAGGACAACTTTTTGGATGTCTTATCCTACAGCCTGTTCTCATTGATCGCATTATTGGAGCTCAGAAAGAAGATGAGAAGTTTCAATCATGGTTCAAGAAGATGTCAGAGAAGGACTCGACAGAATGGAAAGTGGGAGTCGATGGAGGGTATCGGTGCAGGGATAGATTATGTGTGCCGGATGTTGGAGAGCTTAGGAAGGATATCCTGGAAGAAGCACATAAGTCAAGATATACAGTTCACCCGGGAGGAACTAAGATGTATAAAGATTTGAAGAGAAATTTCTGGTGGGAAGGCATGAAGAAGGATGTGGCGGAGTTTGTATCCAAGTGTTTGACGTGTCAGCAGGTCAAGGCCGAACATCAGAGACCGTCGGGATTATTGCAACCGCTACCTATTCCTGGTTGGAAGTGGGAGCATATAACGATGGATTTTGTAGTAGGATTGCCTCGATCGCAGCAGAATCATGACGCTATTTGGGTAATTGTGGATCGATTGACGAAGTCAGCTCATTTTATTGCTTACAGTATGACATACCCGGTGGAAAAGATGAGCCGGATGTACATACAACAAGTTGTGCGACTTCACGGTGCACCTGTGACGATTGTGTCAGACCGTGACGCACGTTTTACTTCTGGATTTTGGGAAAGTCTGCAAGAAGCTATGGGAACTTCACTCAAGATGAGTACTGCTTTTCACCCTCAGACAGATGGGCAAACTGAGCGTGTTAATCAGATCATGGAGGATATGCTTAGGGCTTGTGTGATCGATTTTGAAGAATCTTGGGAGACACACTTGCCGTTGGTTGAATTTGCCTATAACAATAGTTATCATACGAGTATCGGTATGGCTCCGTTCGAAGCACTGTACGGACGACCATGTCGTTCTCCATTGTGTTGGGCAGAGGTTGGGGACACAGAATTGTTGGGACCAGATTTGGTTAGAGAAACCAACGAGAAGATTTCCTTGGTCAAGGAAAGGATGAGAACCGCTCAGAGCCGGTATAAGAGTTATGCTGATCGACGCCGAAAAGATCTGGAGTTTAGTGTGGGAGATCACGTACTTCTTAAGGTTTCACCAACACGAGGAGTAGTACGCTTTGGTCTCAAGAGAGGGAAGTTAGCTCCGCGTTTCATTGGACCGTTTGAGATTTTGGAACGTATCGGGAAAGTGGCCTATCAACTGGCGTTACCACCAAAGATGTCTGGGGTTCACAACGTGTTTCACGTGAGTATGTTGAGGAAATACATACGAGATCCCTCGCATGTGGTTAGTTATGACGACATTGAGACGAGTCATAGCGTTTCTTACAAGGAGAGACCTGCGAAGATTTTGGATCAGAGTATCAAGAAGCTGAGGAATAAGGATATTCCGTTGGTGAAGGTTCAGTGGAATCACCACGACGAGAATGAAGCCTCGTGGGAAGTTGAAGCTGATATGAGGAAGAAGTACCCGGAGTTGTTTCATGACTAGTTAGTCTTGATTTCGGGGACGAAATCCTGTTTAAGGGGGGAAGGGTGTAATAACCTGCATTTTCCTGCATGATCATAATTAAAATTTATTTTCATTATCATTTACATTATCATATTTGCATTATTATATTCAAAATGTAATATATATATTGTCTGTTTATATGTTAATTTCGATTCTTATGTGAAAAAGTTTAATTCTTGACTAATTTCATAATTGAAATTACTTTTGGGGTCAAAATGCAATTTTCATAAAAACTTGCAATACCTGTGTTAAAATTCAAAACTGTATTTCAAAACGGTGGAATTATTTCTTTTAAACTCAAACTGTATTTTTATAAAATCAGAAAACTATTTCTAACGTTAAAATGAATTCTCTGTATTTTTGTGATAAACACCGTGTCACGAAAATAACAGTGTAGGTTTAAAACTGTCCGCGCAGTGTTAAACTTCCACAGAATTTTGGAAGTAAATGATTGAACAAATTTATTTATACTCAATTATGAATGCTGATGCTTTTCCCTTAGGTCTTGTTTGGCAAATGCTGTAGTATGTGTGTTGTCCTTATGCCATAAGCTAGATTACCCAAACACACATTGACCCACCTCATCTCCACCTACCTCTTACTTTCAGTAGTGGAGAATAAAGGGGAGTGTATACACATCATATTTGCACATTCATTGTATTTAATGGAGGTTAATGGAGATTGAGTGGGAAGTTAGGCCAATGTTTTCTTAGTGGGAATTTGGTTATTTATACACCCAACCACACTACACATTCTGCACTTCCATCACAACACATTTCAGAATTCACAGAGAGTTTAGAGAGTGCAGAGAGTTCTTCAATTTCGTAGAGAGAGAGAAGAGCTCAATCCTCCATAGCCAAAGCTTGGAATTCGGGAATTTCGTAATTATATTTCTGTCTCAACAATTTCTTCAATCTATATCACAGTGAGTATTACTAACTCACTCCAAATGTAACTCATTCTTTATTTACTGATTTAGGTAGTTAATTTTAACAGTAGCAGAATTTTGTTTTCAGATTTTTGTTAGGAAAACGAATGAAATTTAAGGTTCTGCCCGTGTTGTCCCAAGTAAAACTCGATTCTGCACACTTTTCGTCTAATGCAATTTTCTCAGATTTTGCACCGTTTGGGCAGAAAATGAGGATTACAGTAGCAGAAAAAGTATATTAGAAATTCAATCTAATATTTTCTCTTTTAATTTTAACAGTAGCAGAATTTTGTTTTCAGATTTTTGTTAGGAAAACGAATGAAATTTAAGGTTCTGCCCGCGTTGTCTCAAGTAAAACTCGATTCTGCACACTTTTCGTCTAATGCAATTTTCTCAGATTCTGCACCGTTTGGACAGAAAAGGAGGATTTCAGTAGCAGTTTTTAGAATGCTATTAGTTATGTTTAAAATGATTAAGGCAATGAATTACGAATTTTCAATCCCCGTACGCGTATTATTTCTTTAATTCTGTGAATTCCTTTATGTTTAAAGTTTGATGACATTCATGTGGGGTCAGTTGTACATGCATAGTGAGTGTTGGTAGTGTGTAAAAGAGTAATGATAGTGTGGAAAAGAGTAATGATTGTGTGGAAAGAGTATGAGTTTGAGTTGTGGTTGTGGTTGTGGTTGTGGTTGTAATTGTGGCTGTGGTTATGGTTGTGGTTGTGGATGTGATTGTGGTTGGAGTTGAAAAAGAGGATGAGGGTGTCTTTGAAATGCGAAGGTGGCAAAAATGGACACTCCCTGACGCCCATGGAAGCGTTAAAGTGTGTGAAGCCGAACTTGGACACTCACTGGCACCCATGGAAGTGCTAAAGTGTGGCCTATAGACACTCCCTGAATGACTCGAGTCTGGATACCTGTGTGGGGGTTGCCCCGGTATTTGCATGGCGGTTAGGGTATTCAAAGTGTGAGGCATTGGACACTCCCTGGTACCCCGGACCAAAGTGTGAGGCAAACTGGACACTCCCTGGCGCCCCGTTGCTAAAGTGTGGCTATCTTAGTATTTCAAAGATACCAGGAGTAGGATAGAGGGTTGTTGGGTTTTGTCGAGAGAAAAGAGTCGGTTAGATGAGAGGGTGCATTGTTCTCATACATGGTCGCATATTTGTGAATTTATCTTTTAATTATTGTTGTGGTTGTTTTTTTTCTAACAAGCTCTTTATCATAAATATAAACTTGTGGTATTTAAATGGAAATGGGAAAAAGGTAAATGGGCATGTTTTTACATTCAAAGCTATGTTTTTAATACTCACCAGCTTCTTGAAGCTGACGGCGTTGATGCGTCCTGGACATTCGTGTCCAGGCTTTGCAGGTAATAATCAGGATGAACCGTATGATTATGCTAATTGAGATCAGTTGCTGAGAAGAGATGTTACTTTTATATGTTTTATGTTTATGTGCTTTAAGATATGTTTTGGTTTTGTAATAAGGATGACTGTAATAGACTTTAAGTTATTGTTTTATTTCAAGGCGGTCTGTGCCTTAGTAAACCCTGTACTATAGGATGTAATAAGTTAGAAAATTTTTATAAGCCCAGGTTGCCCTACTCTGATTAATGGTTTTATGATGTTCGACGTTTTGGGACGGAATCGATCCTTCAAACTGTCGCGACCTACGGGTCCATAAAGGAAATTAAACGCTTTCCATATTTATGCTACGTCGGGGCGTGACAGTTACCAAGTATCTTGAGAAGATTTCATTGTATGAAGACTGGGTGCCTGACTCCCAATTAGCTGGGTTATGGAGAAGTTGTAGAAAGGTGGGGAAATGAAGAGAAAAGGGAGTAAAGAGAGGAGTAGCCCGATTGGCACACCCCTCATAAAAGAACGAGAAGCACTCCTCAAAGGAGTGGGAAGAAGGAGTAACGTCCATAAATGGACGGTAAAAATGGGAATAGCCGCCAATTGACGGGCAGCTGGTCTGTATTATTGAAAGTAGGAATACAACCAAAGTTGAAGGATCTAGATCGGGCTTCCCCCTACATTGAAGCCCAATTGAACAAAGTCGGTCACGCCACGGACCAGATGCGCCCAAACAAGAGTGGTAAGGGATAGATGCTTACCACAAGATAAGGCCAAAGCTAAAGTGGTGTACTCTTTAGTTATGGCTTGACTGGCTGAGTAGAAGAGATACATGTTCAGCCAGTAGATGAGGAAGGCAGTATGTTCAGCATTGGTCACCTCAGCCCTTTCCTTGCCCATGCAAGTGGTCAAGAAATAGCCAAAAGTTGTAATCGGCTGATATGACACGGCTCCGTCTCTGACTGATTCTTGCTGAGGGTAAAAGAAACTGGCCGTTCCAACGTCAAGGCCAAGAATAATCTCTTGTCCATCAGGGTAGAGCCTGAGCAAGTAACTGATACATCTTTTACGGTTGGTGCCCTTAGGCCACAATGGAAAAGAAACCCATTGCTTGAAAAGGACCAGAACAGAAGGGCTGAGAAGAAGAGAGGTCAATCTATCTCCAGTCTTGAACGGCTGAGCATGATGGCATTATAGATGCCCGTTCGCCTCCAAACATCGGCCTTTGAGGCCGATACCCTAGTTACCTATTTGTCCCAATCTGCAGAAGGGATGGGCCAGCCCCTATTGGGATGGGTAGCAGTCCAGGCCTTGTTCTAGTTGGTAGGTAATTAGAGGAATGGTTCGTTCTCCACCGGGGGAAAATAGGAGTTGAAGGCTACCAGAGGATCACCGCGAAACGCCGTGCTAAGGCCAAGCGCAGCCAGAGTACCATCAGGAGTGCTGTAGGGGGTGAAGCTTTCGGTGGAGAGTTTTGAAGCGTGGGCTTTGGCTAGTGCCCTTACTTCTTTGCATCAATTTTGGGGAGGAGGGGCATCCATAAAAGCTTTCTTGCCTTTGGAAGAGGTTGCCGGAGCAGTTTTTGGAGCCATTTCTGCACTAGGAATGGTGATTTTCTTAGCCGAAAATAATGGAGTTTAGAGGAAAAAGCTCTGGATGCCTTTGGTTCTAGAGAGAGAAATAAACACAAGTGAGAAGGGAAAGTGGAGAGGTTTTTTGAAATCTCTTTACTTTATACGCGTAGCATTTAATGTGGAATGATTAGTGGGATTTCCAAGGATATGACAGTCTCTACATGGTGGATACGTGGCATGTTCAAATTCAAAATGTTACATCTACCAAGGGTTGGACGTTTGATATTGTTTGCACCAAAAATAGCCAAAGGTTTTCGAGCCTGAGTGGAGTGTTGGAAGGGGTAAGGATGGCTAGCCTATGGCAGAATGCAAAGGCTTATCGGGCTCAAGAGATGAACATCACGTTGTTCAGAAAGATAAGATTGTTGTTTTAAGTTTGGCAGAGTCCGATAAGTAAGGTAGATCATGTATTGACCAATCGGGCACTATCGTAAAAGAATAATAGCAAGTATGGAAGCCTGATAAATGGTATTAGTAGTGTAAGTAACGACCGGGCATCATACTGGAAGAAGATGGTGAAAGCTGTTTGCACGAGCCTGATTGGGTATAAGTGTTCGTAAGACGGTCATCGGGTATGACAGTCAGAAAGCATGATAAGTAGTGGAAGCTGCAAGCCCGATCTGGCTAGAAGATGTGATTAGGAGAGTCCGATGATCAGCCAGACGGTGAAGGTATTCCACTCTTAGCTGTCATGGTGATGTCATCCAGTTTATAAGGAAATAGAGTCCATTTCGGAAATGAATCTTATCACGTCCAGTTGATATGGAAGACTAATAATCCCTATAATATAGGGATTGATTCAATCAGGGTTCAGATAAGACATGAATTGGAGATTGGAAGGATTCTACAATCAATCAACCTCCTTGGAGCGCAAGTCAAGGAGTCCTTGCCTTATCAAGATTGTTCATGGCATAGAGGCAAGCGGCAAACCGTGGAAAGGACTCCGCGTCATCTCAAAAAACAGCACTCAACAACATTCATACACTACATTCAAGGCATCCAAACCTTTGAGTTCTTGTTATTTCGCATCTATAGCATTCATAGGAAATAGGGGTGCCTCTTTATTATTTTCTTCTTGTTCTTTTGAATAATCAGAGCATGTTCTGATCTTGTTCTTTGGTCCATGTTTCATTTTTCAAACAATTAATAAAATATCCGTATTTTATTATTATTTGTTTGTGATTGTTTACCTAGTAAACTCGAACTATTTGGCTTGTGCGCTTCAGTACTGCCAAGGGATTTTTTGGTGAGGGTACTTTCCTACTCATCACACACAATCACCCGTTAAAAGTCAGATCATAAGTCTTGTGTATCACTCACACAAGCGTACAGGAAATTAGTTTACATACACACGAGTCCATTTGACTCTGACACTCCCGCACAAACTATTAGCAAACAGAATGTGATTGAGATAGGCCCACCTATCCCAAGTGGCAGAATTATATGTTGCTACCTAAAGTGGCACCAGGCCTGTAATAGCAATATATTTTTGCCGATTGAATATGTAACTACTGAATGAACTAAAATTACAAAAAGGTAAAGTGACCATTATAATAAAGTGAGGTGACCCACCATATTACCCATGGTTCAACTGTCCGATGCACACTGATTAAAGTAGTGCTTGTGATTGTGCTACGATCCCATACTTTGGCCAGTATGAATAGATGTGAATAGGCGGATTTTGAAATCTATTTGACTCTATAAACTTTGAATCGGTCATTTGACCCTTAATTTGCATAGTCGGTCTATATGTCCGAATAAAAGATCACATTCAACCTTATCTAAATTTTAACTTAAAAAATGTATTTTTTGGACACAAATAATTAGAAAGGCTTGCTTGGGGATGTAGGTTATGTTGACATGGGTTTGTGCATGGTGGTGGAGGCTTGGCTGCTTCAAACTGTAATTGTCCTTTAAACTCTAAAATAAGATGACATAATGGACTTATGACTAAATTTTCCGAACTTTAATTAAACTGCCCATGCTTCACTTGAATTGGTATCAATTAACTGGTAAAATGCGTAGAAGACATGAAGTTATTTATTGTACACAAAAAAGCACCAAATTATCCCATCCATAAATCAAAATGTTTTCAACTTAAGCTAAACAAATTAAAAATAAAATAAAATGGAAGCATCAAAATATTACCTCAAAGAAGATCGATTGACGGGTACTTCATGGAATTCCTAGAACTGATTTTTTGAAACAAAATTAACCGCCTATAAAGCGAAATTTCCTTCACCTCATATTTGCACATGAGAAACTCCACATAAGCACTAAGAAGTCAATGGCCACCTCCAACCATTACTCAAATTTTAGTTAAAACTAGCTCTTACTGAAACTTACCAAACTAAATCCATACTATACATAACAGAGAAGCCTAAATCGAAAATGAATATCCAATCCTTAACCCAAATTTATTACTCCCTCCGTCCCATATTAAGAGTCTCTTTTGGGAATTCCAACTAATTAAGGAGACAACCTTGATTTTGGTGAGATTTTCAACTTTCTAATATTGCCCTTTTTGAAACTCAAAATTAGAGTGTCACATCAAAAAAAAAAAAGAGAGGGAAGAGTTGGATATAATAAAGGAAAATTTTGAAAAGTGTGTATTAAAGTACATTGACTTTTCAAGGAAGACTCTTAAAACGGGACATCAAAAAATGGCATCAAAGACTCTTAATATGGGACATAGGGAATAATAAACTCAAGGATGTAATTGGTTCAATTTGGGTTTAAGTTTTGAGTGAACTCAATTTGTTATGGGCTTGGATAAATTACAGTAAATTATTTTTCCATAATTTAGGTTTCGATGAACACGCCTAAAAATTAGTCGTGTCGCCAAAGTTTACTGTGTTAAATTCGACCATACTCAAGGATGGATCTAAAGGGGGTGGGGGGCGACCGTCCCCCTAGATTTGGTAAAAAAGCACTTAATTATACTAAAATTATTCGAAAATATACATTAAGTATATACACTCGCCCCCCTAAATTTTTTTCAAAATTATTAAGCTCGCCTTCCATTAGATTTTTTTTAAAAATAACTAATGTGTAAATGTAATTTTTGAAGAAGTTTGGTGTGTATATATAAATGTAAATTTCAAATTTAATTTACAAATTGTTCAACCCCATGTTTTTTATTGTTCATGTATATTTGTCTTCGCCTAGGGGCCACTAAGGCACAAGTGGGTGCCTTGGTACGCACTCAACTCTTGAATTGCTCCTGAAAGAATAAAGAGAAGGGAATATTATATTGATATATAATTAACTTTACAGAGACTACCCTTATATAGGCTAGTGAGAGGACCAAGTACAAGAGCAGTACAAGTGTAGTACAGTATAGTACAATATGAACCTAGACACAGATAATGGTAAGGTACAGCATAAACTATAAATGGAAATTATTCTAACAGCCCCCCTCAAAGTCAAGGTGGTAAGATTGAGATCATCTTGAGTTTGGAAACTAGGTCCTGAAGACGTCCTGGATGATGAGCTTTGGTGAAGATATCAGCAGTCTGGTCAGTGGAAGATACCGAGACAAGTCGAATGGTGCCACTGGTGAGATGATGGCGCACAAAGTGACAGTCGATCTCAATGTGCTTAGTGCGTTCGTGAAAAACGTCGTTGTGCGCAATCTGAATAGCACTCTGATTGTCACAGTGGATAATAGTAGCATTGGAATGAGTAACACCCAAGTCTTCAAGTAACCAACGGAGCCAGAGTAGTTCTTGAGTAGCATCAGCTAGGGCTCGATATTTTGCTTCTGTACTTGAGCGAGTAACAACAGTTTGCTTTTTACTTCGCCAGGAGATAAGAGAATCTCCAAGAAAGAAACAATAGCCTGTAGTCGATCGTCGATCAGTGGGATCTCCTGCCCAATCTGCATCAGAATAAGCTCAAAGCTCGAGTGAGGAATGAGCAGAAAAGTGTAACCCATGAAACATTGTTCCTTTGATATAGCGAAGAATGCGTAGAACAGCAGCATAGTGAGTCGATCGAGGGGCAGAAAGAAATTGGCTGACGATATGGACGGCATAGGCAATGTCAGGTCGAGTAACTGTGAGATAGACTAGACTCCCAACTATCTGGCGATAAAGAGTCGGATCATCTAGAAGAGTACCATCCATGGGTGTGAGCTTAGAATTTAGCTCAAGAGGGGTGGGACTGGTCTTGCTGTCTGTAATTCCCACGCGGGTAAGAAGATCAGAGGAGTACTTGGCTTGAGAAAGGTAGTAACCTTCGGAATCGGAAGTGATCTCAAGTCCCAGAAAATAGTTTAGCTTGCCAAGATCTTTCATTTCAACATGTTTGCTTAGGTGAGTTTTGAGACCTAAGATTCCAGATGTATCATCTCCAGTGATAATCATGTCATCCACGTAGAGTAAAAGAAGTATAATACCCTGGTCAGTTCGGCGAATGAATAGAGCCGAATCATAGGAGCTGGCAGTGAAACCGAAGCGCTCAACAATTGTGCTAAATTTTGCAAACCAAGCTCGTGGAGCTTGTTTGAGGCCATACAGAGCTTTGCGGAGTTTGCAGACTTGGTGGGAATGATGAGGATAACCAGGAGGAGGATGCATATACACTTCTTCAGTGAGATCACCATTTAGGAATGCATTTTTGACGTCCATTTGAAATAAATCCCAATGACGGACTGCAGCAACGGCAATGAGGCTGCGAACAGAAGCAAGACGGGCAACTGGAGCAAATGTTTCCTCATAATCAATCCCATACTCTTGGGTAAAACCTTTGGCTACAAGGCGGGCTTTGTAGCGGTCAATGGATCCGTCTGAATGAGTTTTGATCTTGTAAACCCACTTGCATCCCATAGTATTTTTGCCACTTGGTAATTCTACTAAATCCCATGTGTGATTTTGTTCAAGTGCCTGCAATTCATCATCCATTGCTTTCTGCCAAAGAGAATTAGAGCTTGCCTCGCGGTAAGACTGAGGTTCATGATGAGAAAGGATTGTAGAAAAAGTAACATAATCACGAAGATGAACAGAAGGAGTTTTTACCCGGTCACTTCGTCGGAGAGGTGGAGCAGGACCAGCAGTCGGGGCAGGCAGCTCAGGAGAGGGTAAGGTGGAAGACTCAGGAGCATCATCATTGGGAGCATGTAACTCAGGAGATGTGGATGTGGTAGAAGGTTGATCTGTAGTTGTACTTTCTGGAAACAGGTCTACTGAAGGATCAGTGAAGAGAAGGGGAGTAGTATCGGGGGAGAGGTGAAATTTGGACATGGAGGAGAACATCTTGTGTTCCCAGAAGATAACATGCCTGGACACACGGAGACGTTTGGAGTAAGGATCCCAACACATGTATCCCTTGTGTTCAATACCATATCCAAGGAAACAGCATAGGCGGGAACGGGACTCTAATTTGGTGCGTTCATGAGGTTGAAGAAGAACAAAGCAAGCACTGCCAAAAACCTTCAGTGTACTATAATCAGGTAAATGACCATAGAGTCGCTCATATGGAGATTGATTGTCAATGATTGGGGATGGAACACGATTCTTGGTGTAGACAGCTGTAAGAGCGGCTTCACCCCAAAAACGTTCGGGACAGGAGGCAGATGTAAGGAGGGTACGAACAATGTTTAGAATATCACGATGTTTTCGCTCAGCACGACCATTTTGTTGGGAGGTGCCTGGGCAAGAACGATGTGGGAGAGAACCATGTTGGCGTAGGAAATTAAGGACTCCAGTATCAGTGTACTCAGCAGCATTGTCTGCACAAAAAACTTTGATATTGCAAGAAAATTGAGTTTTGACCATAGTAGCAAAATCAAAATATAGTTGAGGCAGCTCAGACCGATTGCGCATGAGAAATATCCAAGTATAACGAGAATAGTCATCAATAAAAATAACAAAGTATCTTGATCCTCCCATAGTAACAGTTGGGGAGGGTCCCCAAACATCTGAATGAATTAAGTCAAAAGGAGCAGAGGAAAAAGAATCACTTTTATTGAATTGCAATGCTGTTTGTTTTGAAAGTTGACATGGAAGACAATCAAATGTTTCCTTATTAACAAGGCCTAATTGACCACTAGAAACTAAAGGTTGCAGACGGCCAATAGAGGCATGACCAAGACGAGAGTGCCAGAGACTAAAAGGGGAACTGGAGGAGACTGGAGCAGCTGTCTGAATAGAGGAGGTGAGGTGAGTTGGGATATGGAGATTCAAAGAGTCGTCCAACTTTACGGCCTATCCCAAGAGCCCGTCCCGTCCGTGGATCCTGCACACAACAACCAGAGGAGGAGAAAAGAACAGTAAGACCAAGATCACACAGTTGTCCAACAGATATAAGATTCAGAGTGAGTTTAGGAATACAATAAGTGTGAGGAAGTGAAGTATTAGAGGTAGAAAGCATGCCTATATGACTAACCGACATTGGAGAACCATCAGCGGTTTGAATGGTTGGTGTGTGAGTGGCAGAATTTGTGGTAGAAAAAAGAGTGGGATCCGGTGTCATATGATTACAACAGCCAGAGTCAAAAAACCAAGATGAATTACCTGAAGTGACGGAGAGAGCAGTAGGAGTTGGATTACCAGTTTGAGCGAGGATTTGTTTGACAATATCTTCCACGTGAGAGGCAGTGAGTCCTTCGGCAAAAGCATTGGATGATGAATGGTTGGCTGTAGTAGCAGTAGATTTGGATGAACCACCTCGAGGCATGGAGTACTGCTTGCCAGGATGTTGGGAGCAGTCGTATTGCAGATGACCCGGACCTTGCTTCTGACAGTATTTGCAGATGCGGACGCGACAATCCAAGAGAGTGTGTCCACCAATTTTGCAGTAGTTGCACCATGGTTTGGAGGAGTCAGAGGTAGGAGGGTAATGATGTTTGGATTGGGCATGATTCTTGTATTGATAATTGGATTGAGAACGATTCTTGGGTGAATACCCCCGATGAGTAGCAAGGACAGTGGTAGAAGAAAGTTCTTTGGAAGTAACAAGAACACTGTCGGTAGCAGGTGTTTGGCGAGGGCCAAGGCGAGTTTCCTCGGAGAGAAGTTCAGTGATTGCCTGGTCGAGAGTTGGTAGAGGACTGCGATGGAGGAGAGATGCACGAACATGTTCAAAATTGTCAGTAAGAGCCATCAAGAAAAGAACCAGGCGCTGACGATCACGATAAGTTGTGAATATCTCGGCACTAGTGGCATCGGGAAAATTCGGCTCAGAAGAAGTGAGTTGATCCCAAACATAGTGTATTTCTGAGAGAAAACTGTTGATTGTTTGCCCGGGTTGTTGCTTCATGCGGTGGAGAGTGCTTAGAAGTTGGTATTGGTGAGCAAGATCAACGGTGGTGTAACGCTTGGCTAGAAAGTCCCAAAGAGATTTGGCAGTGGTGAATCTACCAAACTGGAGACTGATGGAAGTAGCACAAGTATTGCGGACCCAAGTAATAATTTTGTGATTCTTGCTATCCCAATCCTCAAGACGATCATTAAATTTTGCTTTATCTTCTCCTTCGGCCGGTGTGGGCTCAGTGATATCGCCAGTGATGATGCGCCAAAGTTTGTGTCCCCGTAAAAAATTGGACATCGCCTGAGCCCAAATGATGTAGTTGGTACCATCCATAATGATGGAAATGGGTTGGGAAGCCTCAGTACGCTCCATACAAGATCAGTGGGAAGGTAGGGTTGATAGGGATTGGGTGTTTAGGGTCTGGATCGGGTCAATATTTTGGGCAGAGTCTAGATCGGGTCAAAACAGGATCGAGTCTTGTGGGTAGGGTCTTGTTTGTAGGGTTGGTCGGGACTTGTTATTTGGGGATAAAAAAATAAAAAATAAAAAATAAAAAAAAATAAAAAAAAGGAAAAAAAAATTATAGCCGCAGTTTGAGGGTCTGGGGTTTGAAGGAGCAGCGGTGAAGAGATTTGATGATGATGTTGGATAATGATGAGGGTAATGGTGAGGCAGATTGGTGTGGGAGATTGGTGGTCGGTGTTGCGGCTTGATTGGGTCGGTGATAATGTGGGTAATGGTTGTTCAAATAAACTTCAGTAGTGTATATGTAAGAATAGTTTTGGGTGATGATTTGGTGGGGTGGGGCCCGTTGATTGAATTGATGCAAACAAAGAATGAATGAGTCTTATGGTGATGATGACAGTGATGATGAATATAGTTTGGGGTTGGTTCAACGTATTGGCTGTTTGAAGAAGATTGAGTCAGTGGCTGGAGCAGATTTGGTGATGCCGATGTGGTCAGTGGCTGGAGCAGATTTGGCTCTGATACCATGAAAGAATAGAGAGAAGCGAATATTATATTGATATATAATTAACTTTACAGAGACTACCCTTATATAGGCTAGTGAGAGGACCAAGTACAAGAGCAGTACAAGTGTAGTACAGTATAGTACAGTATGAACCTAGACACAGATAATGGTAAGGTACAGCATAAACTATAAATGGAAATTATTCTAACAGCTCCATCTCATACCAAGTTTTTTTTGGATAGGTGACACCATAATTTATTGATTCAAATCGTTTTGTGTTTATCTCATTATCAAAAATTTATAAATAGACGCCAAATTTTTTTTTTTGGGGGCACTACGCCGCTGCCCCCAAACCCCCTTATGTCTTCGCCCCTAGACTAGATTCCCAGATTCGTCTCGGCCATACTAATGTTCTATAGCACTTTCCTGTGCTCCATGCCTTATGCTTCAAATGCTATTGAAAGATTGAGAGAGACAACAATAAAAAAGTTTATAATACTTTAGGATGAATGTAGTGCCACATGCAAATAATTACTACAAAATACTAGAAACCAACCACAAAGGCGACTCCTCCCATTAGCATCATCAACCTCCCTTTTTCTCTCCTGCCCAAAAGAATAAAGATATTTTACTTAGAAGTGATTGTTCCGATTAGAGCAAGCTGTCACTGAGAAGAAGTCAAGATTAATGATTCAAGATGTGTGTGTGTGTTAGAGAGAGAGAGAGAGAGAGAGAGAGAGAGAGAGAGAGAGAGAGAGAGAGAGAGAGAGAAGTAAATTAAAAGAAACATCTCAATTAGAAATCCCAAGGTAAATGGAATCACAATTTGATTATCATAGATAATCTTATTATAGGCTTCAACGATATTATTGTACAACAAAATGAAGACTAGAAACAAATACAAAAAGAAAAATGCCAATTTCGCTGGGAACGCAATTGCATTTAGCACATGCAATAAGCCTTTTAAACTCCTAGGTTACCCTAGTGGACGAGTGGAGTCTCGTAAGGGTTTCTAGAGATGCTACCCATAAACATCATTTATTGGATCGAATTGCACATCACTGCTCTTTTGGTTCAGTGTCCATCCTATAGTTGTAGTAGTTGCTGCCAGTGTAAATGCCATCATCTTTGTTGTAGGTGCGGTGCTGGCCATTAGAAAGAACATCACGCTGAGTGTATGAGAAGGGAACGTCGCATGAACCTTTAGTCGCCACTAGATTCACCTTCACACTAGTCATTGGCGGTACAACAATTGTAGGGAACGTGGGCTCCATTACAGTTGTTGATGTAATAGTTTCTCCCCACTGGTATGTCCCTGCAAACTGATCACCCGAAATTTCAACCTTCTTGTGATCTGCGATGTATGGAATGCCTGATTCGAAGGTGAATTTGAAACCCAACTTCAATGAAAGGCTAGTATCCCAACTACTGGTCTTAATCGCTGGATGTGATAACTTTATGGGCATAGTGTAGGAGGCTGAGGAGATGCTACTGCTATGTGCAGTCGCCAATGTGGTGATGTTCTGCTCATAGATTCTGGCGCCTGTGAGACGAAAATTGACATTACTGATCTCTCTTGATTTAACAAGCTCTTCCACCTCCATGCGTGCCTGGTTGGAAATGGTAGAGACATTGGGAAAAAGACCGTTGGTTACCGGAAACTTCAAATCAGTGAATCTCTGACAGATATTATTATTACCCAAGCTGCGGAGAGCAATGACATTGTTGTCAACTTTGATCGGCCAGAATAACGTGAGAGGGTTTTTATTGCTGGTATCATCTGAGATAGCTATAACGTAATCACGATCTGCAATCCAGAATTTGCCATTGTAATCTGACTTTATGCGAATGCTTCCATCGCCAGTGGGGAAGATCTCGTATGCTGCTCCTGGATCACCAGAAGAAACGAACCGTGGAATATCGTCGGTTTTTACAACATAGTTGTTGCTAAGGTATTGCCCATTATCTCCCTTAAAGGTGATGTATTTGGGCAGTACCAACAGCGATTCCCAGTCGATAACTTCGACGACATTGAATAAGCCGCCTTCCTGTGGTTCTGGTGGTAAGTACAAGCAATCTCTAGTGGGGGGTGCAGTCCTCCATAAGTATGCCCAACGTCCGGACTGGACGTGGGTAAATCGGAACATATTATCACCATGATCATCTGCATAGAGTGGCTCAAACAACGTACATGACCATTTGGATTGGTCTTCCTCTGGTTCGTCAGCCCCTGCAGCAATCCAAAAGGAATTATTAGACTGTCTTACCCAGTATTTGTTGTTGTAACAACATCTTATGTGCACCAGTCCTGGCTTCCCACTCTTTGCCTTCTCTACTTCGTACTTTGCGTCCGGGCTCACAACCTCCTCTCCCCAGAATTGTAGTAACCCTTTCGTGATCTCCCCATCCTCCTCATGTATGTAACGCAAGTATTTTTTGGTGGGGTAATGATTTGAACACCACAAATCTTGGCAAAGAAGACATCTCTCTCTCTCTCTCTCTCTCTCTCTCTCTCTCTCTCTCTCTCTCCTCAGTTTTTTTTTTATCAACTCTTAGCTATCTAGTGGTATGGTTCTAATGCTATTTATAAGGAAAAACTAAATGGTGAGAGTGAGAATGATGCCTGCAATCCCTCACCACGTTATTTTGTTTTCCTTTTTATACAAAAATAATAATAATAGTTTCGGGTCCTGCAATCCCCTTGTAGCTGCTGACAAGATGGCTACTAGGGGAGCTTGCGGTCCCGATCTTAGCCCTATCGTTTAATGCTTTGTTTGGTTGATAAATTTAGTTGGGAGAAAGAAATGAAAACAGTGGAAAACTTTTTTACTTTGGATACTAAAAAAAGCAATAAGGAAAATAGAAAGGAAAAAAAATAAGTTAAGAGAAAATAATTAAACATTTTGAATTTTGTAAGTCATTTGGCTTCCATTTTTCTTTACAATTATATTTTGAAATTTATTAATTTTAATGTTATTTAACCATGAACTAGTTCCTCTGTATATTCTCTCCCTTGTGTGATCTACAAACTAAACAAAGCCAAAAAGTTCTAAAAAACTAGCAACAATAGATACTAAAAACATCGATTGAACTGCAAAGTGATGACAGCTTGACAGTGAAGTATGTGGAGCATGCAAAGGATATGCTGTACATCTAATGCTTATATCGATAAAAAATGCTATACTTCCCAATTTTTAAATCTTAAATTGGCTCCCAAATTGTTTAACACTTGTACCATCTAATGTGATAGTGACCGGTGATACAATTTATTAGATGTGGTATAATTGCTATAAGTGATAAAGCATATGGGAACCAATTTTGGAATCAAAATTGGGGAAGCATAGCATTACTCTAGAATAATACATGAGCTGCTATTTTATCTAGAATAACGTTGTGCTTCCTAAATATGGATCGTAAATTTCATTCCTAAATGGCTTAACAGTTGTACCATATACCGTTGATAATTATTTGTGATACGCTTGCTACCGCATGTGATACAACTAATAAAAAATTTAAGAATTCAAATTGGGATTCAAATAAAAGCTAAATTGGGGATTCAAAATCATATTGGTTGAAGTATACTACGCCTGGGCACTTCCGTTGAAAAGACTCAAAAATCTGGCACGTTTCTCCAAGAAAAACCCATATTACATGAGAAATAACAACATTTTGGGACTATATTACAAATATTTGAGGAAACCTTACTACACATTAGGACCAAAATACAACATACTAGGACCCTATTTACAACTATTTGAGACCACTTTACAACTTGTTGGGACCTGATTACAACGTGTTAGACCTTTAGTAAAAAAGCTCCAAACATTGGCAAATTTTTGGCCGATTTTAAAACCATTGGATTGAAGTAAACTAAGCTGGGGCACTCCGTTGCGAAGACTCAGAAACTTTACGGATCATGTAGTTTTTCAGAACATAAATCTAGCACGTTTCACCAATAAAAACTCATATCATTACAACACATTATGATCAAAATACAAAATATATACTGGAACCACTTTACAACCATTTGGGACTCCTTTTCAACTTGTTGGGACCCCATAAGTATAGCACTTGTGATCACTATTCATTACTACACTTCAGACCTAATTACAATGTTTTAGGACCGAAAATTGTGACTGCTATTGAAGGTTACAAATAGATTAATTTTTGCATTAAAAAAGCGCCACTTTACGTGCGATACTCTAATAGCCACACAATTAAAATCTTATTTGACAAAAAGTGGTTAAACTTAAGAATGTATCATATATCCCGAAGTAATAAAACCAGTAGGATGTATTTTAGAATTTTCCTGGAACAAATATCTGGTTGCCACAACATATTTATTAAAACTGTGGCACAAATTGAACTGACTGTGTGTTTCTCATTTAGATGTTGTATCGCGTGTTTCTCATTTACACGTTGTATCACGTGTTTCTCGTTTACATGTCGTCCTGCTCTAAGCCAGAATAGAAAGGGTCTTTTCCCAAATTTTTAATATCAAGCAACTATATCTATAAGGTAAGTTTTTTTGGTGTAAAGAAAAATTTGAGACAGAGAAGATTCTGGACTGTTTTATCTTGGGGACGGCGTGGTATGTACAAACTGTTTGCACACTTTGGGCTAGAGCCGCGAAACACCTTAAACAGAGCGAGATCCGCTCTTTAACCCATGATTTGTTAAAGCGGCTACTGATCCGGTAATTTATGTTCCAATTCTACTTAGGTGTTCTAACAATTTTAAGACAATTTCTTCTGCCATAAATAAGGATCATATTCTTAGTCGCCAAATATCATCTAGCCTATTTTAAATTTAAGTATCTTCACTTTAAGAATTAAAGACAGAAAGTGCTATTTTTCTGAACTACAAAGAAATTGGTTTTCTTTTATATTTTTTTTGAAAAATCAGTAGTGCCCGAAACCTTTTAACGCGGTTTCATTGAAACCGCAGAGACTTGGGTAGATTTTTTTTTTTAAATGAAAAATAAAAATTTTGAAGGATTGAGTTTAGCCTCGTGAAGGCTAATCAGAACACCACTTGACTGTATGTGTAGATATAAGTTTTTATACACGTGATTTGCATTTTGTTTTCTTTATCTACATTTGTACAATTTGCAAATATTCATGGGTCTGTATGTATATATATATGTAATATGTACGCATACTTGTAAAGATGAAAACCCGGCTTATCCATGAGATTGTGGAAAAGCCTTGCTAAGCGATGGTTTTAAATGGAAGTGATTAGTATTATTGAATAAGTGGATTTGAGTAAATTCTTTAATTTTAGGATAATGTTGTGTGCACATAAAGTGTGCACATAAAGATCTGGGCCATTCATTTTAGCGTACCCCGTGCCTACATACATGGGATTCAGCGAAATGAATGACCCAGATCTTTATGTGCACATTTTATGTGCACCAATCATTACTCTTAATTTTAACGGACTCCTTTTAGAATCTGTGACTATCCTTTTGTCTACCACATTAAAGTAATGAAGCTTTTGATCTTTTTATTTAGACCTTGAAAACAGAAAGAAGCCATGGCGAAGAGGAGTCTCTCGCCGGGCAGTAAAGACAGAGAAAGATGAATTGAATTGTATCCCTAGCAGTGAGCATTCTTTTTCGGCCAGTAGAGCCGCATCACGCTGAATATGGATCCAAATGCAGATTATGTATATCTCATATAATCCAAATGCTGTGATTTTTATACAATACTATACATTACTTTGGGAGCCCACACCAAGTCAGTTGGTGGTGGTGATGTGCTTAGAGTATAGGGAAGACATTCATGAGAAATTATAGTGTATGGTTAATTGGATTGGCGTAAACCTTTCGATTCTTTGGACCAAATAAAATTTGACTCGCGATTATTCTTCTGTGTTCGATTGAGATGATTTAAATATTTGAGAACGACGTGCTCAGAGTAAGCATTCATGAGAAATTATAGTGTATGGTTAATTGGAATGGCGTAAATGTTAATTTTCAATAAAAATTATCTATCCGTAAATTACAAAAAAAGAAAGAAAGAAGGAGATCTATCAAACAAGATTCATTTTGAATATTAAAATCTAATTTTTTTTTTAAAATTTCATAGCTCAAAATTGGGTGTCAAAAATCTTTATTTTGTAAACTAAGAGGACTATTTGTCAATAGGAAAAAAAATAGCTCAAAAAAAAAAAATTAACAATAAAAAAGTCCAAGACGGCCAAATAACGGACAAAGTTATGGTCCTTTTTGCAAAATAATTTTAGAGTATTTATGCACTTCAAACTTTGTAACTGCCTTTTAATTAAATTATAAAGGTAGTAATAATTGTTCAGACTGCAATTGTAGTAAAATTTACTGTCATTATTATACTATATAGATATTGACACTTCTCTTTAAACTGTAAAGGTAGTAGATTTTTACTGTATTTAGACTGTAATCATAGTAATACTTACTGTCTTTAATTGCTATAATTGCAGTTCCATTTCACTACCTTTTACCACATTTGACCTTTTCTTTTTTCTCAGTGAATCTTGGAACCAAACTAAACCTTATGGTTATGAAATTGTATGATGATAACACAAACGAATTAATAAGAAATGGTTAATTACATTTTTCACCTTCGTATGCTACGAATTGTGTGAATTTGGTATATTGGCTTTCAATTTTGTCAATTTAACCTTGTAATTGTGTCTGAACCACACAAAGTCCTTGATACGTCACATCAAAGTCTAGACAATTTTTACACATTGCATGCAACTGTTCAAAAGTTTTGGAAAAACACAAACAAAAGATACAAAAATATCAATTGGACTACAAAGAGATAACATCTTGAAACTAAAGTATGTGGTCAAATTTGGAATCCCAGGTTGGCTCTATTCCAGGATATTTGTAGTAAAACTAATTAATACACAGGTTGGCCTCTGTTCCAGGTTTTTTTTTTAAGGAATTAATTACACTAACTTCTCCTAAGTGAGGTTGAGGTAAAATCAATAAACTGGAAGCCCCCTTGTGATATGAAATTTACATGGACCTCTTTTGTGTTATATAAGTTGAGTAGCTGTTTTCCCTGGTTAGTCACCTATCAATTGACCATTACAATCTTTTTTTTTTTTTTTTGTAAAAATTTTAGTTGTCACTATCAAAGTCAATCAAAATTTTTTATGATGTTTTTTATTTTATTTTATTTATTTATTTATTTATTTTTAATTTTAAATATGGACTGGAAGGTATGTATTTTTTCCATTGGTAAATAGATTTTTTAAAATCATAAATTATATTTAGGGGTATTTGATAATTTTGAATGTATCACTACTTTTGTTAGCACTCTATTTCTGACCAAGCATGTTACTTTAATATATGAAAACAAAAGCTTTGCATTTTGTTAATTGTATGAGAAGCATCTTTATGAGTTTTACATATCTTTGAACATATTTATTGCATAAGATATACTGTAGATATTATAAAGGACCATTCGGGAATAGGTTCCTATAATGAACACTTTTCAACTTTAAGTCCTTGCATTTTTTATTTTATTTTTGGTAAAACCCGAGAAGTCCCTTTTTTGTTTGGGACAAAGATGATGCTCAACAACATTGAACGAAGCATGCAACTCCTCAATTCTCACAGCTCGACACACTGTCCAAGGCATTTTTTTTTTCAAACTTTAAACGCCATTACTTTCAAACTACAAATTATGAAGGAAAACTAGTTCCTCTCTATTTTCTCTCCCTTGTGTGATCTGCAAACTAAAGAAAGCCAAAAAGTTCTGAAAAATAGTAACAATAGATACTAAACATCAATTGAACTGCAAAGGGATGACAGCTTGACAGTGAAGTATGTGAAGTATGCAATGGATATGTTGTACAACTAATGCTTAGATCGATAAATAATGCTATGCTTCTCAAATTTTGAATCTCAAATTGGTTCCCAAATGACTTAACACTTGTACCATGTGATGTGATAATGATCGGTGATACTACATTTTATTGGCTATGGTATAATTGGTATAAGTGATAAAACGTTTTGGAACCAATTTTGGAATCAAAATTTGGGAAGCATAGCATTACTCTAGAATAATGCACGAGCTGTTATTTTATCTAGGATATGGTTGTGCTTCCAAAATATGGATTCTAAATTTCGTTCCTAAATGGCTTAATAGTTGTACCATATGCCATTGATAATGATCTGTGATACGCATGCCACTGCATGTGATACAACTAACAAAGAATTTAAGAACTAAATTTTGGATTCAAATTTAAGATCTAAATTGGGGATTCAAAACCATACCGGTTGAAGTATACTATGCGTGAGCACTTCCGTTGCAAAGACTTGAAAACATTGCAGATCATGTAGCTTTCCCGAACAAAAATCTGGCACGTTTCCCCAAAGACAACTTTTGGGACACAACTCAAAAGATGTGTCTATATCTCTCCTGTGATGTCACTGGACCCCACAGTGACACAAGAGAGAGATAGACACATCTCTTGGGTTGTGTCCCAAAAGTTGTGTCTTTGGGTGTGTCCAAAGTATTACCCTTTGAGATAATATTACAACACACTAGGACAATAATGCAACATACTAGAATCTATTTACAACATTTGGGGCCACTCTATAAATTGTTGGGACCTGATTATAACAGGTTCGGTCCTTTAGTATAAAAAGCTCCAAACATAGGCAAATTCTGGGCCATATCTTAAAACCATATCGATTGAAGCTAGTAAACTACGAGGGGGCACTCCCGTTACGAAGACTCGAAAACTTTACAGATTATATAGCTTTCCCGAACAAAAGTTCGGCACGATTAATCAAAATTTTAAATAGTGTTTTTTTTTAATATGTACGGGAAGCTATGTATTTTATTCCAATGGTAAATTGTTATTTTAACATGCATTGATTTTTGAAAATCATAAATTATACTTATGGGCATTTGATAATTTTGTATGCATCATTACTTTTGTTAACACTCAATTTCTGACTAGGGAGGTTACTGTAATTTATGAAAGCAAAAGCTTTGCATTTTGTTAAATGTATGAGAAGCATCTTTATGAATTCTATATATCTTTGAACATATTTATTGCATAAGATATAGAATAGATATTATAAAGGGCCATTGGGGCATAGGTTCCAACAATGAATACTTTTGGGCATAGCATTAGTACACACGATTTGGGCAAGGCCCCCTTGGTAAGCATTTTTTTTCCTGCTGATATTTCCCTCTAAAACAAGATTCACGTTCAATTTTGCTTCCAACCCCAAAATATAAATTTTGGGTCTACCCCTCTGTTCCCCTAACTTTACCAAACCCTAACCCACAAACAACACTTGGTCTTTTCTTGTGGGGCTAGTTTACAAAATAACAAAATTTGGGACTAGATTACAAAATTATGAGATAATATTACAACACATCATGACCAAAATACAACATACTGGGAACTCTTTACAACTATTTGGGACCACTTTACAACATGTTGGGACTTGATTAAAAGATATTAGGACCTTTAGTACAAAAGCTCCGAACATAGGCAAACTTTGGGCCCGATGTTAAAACCATATTGATTGAAGTAAACTACGCAGGGTCACTCTCGTTGCAAAGACTCAAAAACTTTATGGATTATGTATATTTTCGGAACAAAAATCTGGCACGTTTCTCTAAGAATAACCAATATTATGTGCAAAAAATAACAACATTTTTGGATTAAATTACAAAATTTTGAGACCACATTATAACATATTAGGATCAAGTACAACATATGTGAACCACTTTACAACCATTTGGGACCCCTTTTCAACTTGTTGGGACCATATTACAAAATGTTGGGTCCCCATAAGTATAGCATTTGTGACCACTATTCATTACAACATTTTGGGACCCAAAATTGTGACATGTAATAGAAAGTTATTAATAGGTTAACTTTGGCATCAAAAGAAGTGCCACTTTACATGCGGCACTCTAATAGCCAAACAATTGGCATCTTTTGATCAAAAAACTATTAGACTTTGGGATGTATCATACATTCCAATGTGCATAAAACCACTAGGATATATTGTAGAATTTTCCTAGAATGAATATTTGGTTGCCACAAAATATTTATTCAAACAGCTTGTTGACACAACCTTAATGTGCAAAAGTAATTAAAACAAGTGAAGGAAAGGCGTTTGAACTGACCATGTGTTTCTTGTTTTACATGTTATATTAATGTTTATGTCTGGACCACATAGAGTCCTTGGTATGTCACATCAAAGTCTAGATAATGTTTTTCACATTACATGTATCTATTCAAATGTTTGGGAAAATAAAAACAAGTCATACTAAAATATGAATTGGACTGGAAACAGATAACTTCTTGGAAGTGAAGTATGTGGTTGAACTTGGAATCCCAAATTGGCTCTACACCAAGATATTTGTAGTAAAACTAATACAGAGGTTGGTCTCTATTCCAGGGTTGTCTTCTTCTTCTTTGCTTTTTGAAAGGAAATTATTACACAGACTTTTCCTAAGTAAGGTTGAGGTAAAGTCAATATACTGAGAGCCCCCTTGGGATATGAAAATTACATGGACCTCTTTTGTGTTTTGTAAGTTGAGTAACAATTTTCTCTTGTTAGTCAACTATCCATTGACCATTGCAATTTTTTTATTAAAATTTTAGTCATCACTATCAAAGTCAATAAAAAATTTACATAATGTTATTTTAATATGTAATGAAAGGTATGTATTTTTTCCAATGGTAAATTTGTTCTTTAAGCATGTATTGAGTTTTTAAAACTATAAATTATATTTAGGGGTATTTGATAATTTTGTATGCAGATATTCTACTTTTCTTTAAACTATAAATGTAGTAAATTTTCATTGTATTTAGACTGTAATCATAGTAATACTTACTGTCTTTATTCGCTATCATTGATGTAATGGCTGTTCATTAACTACCTTTAACCACCTGTGACCTTTTCTTTTTTCTCAGTGATACTTGGGGCCAAACAAAACCTTAGGGTTATGAAGTTGTATGATGATAACACAAAAGAATTAAAAACGAAATGGTTAATTACATTTTACACTTTCGCAAGCGGCTTGTGTAAATTTTGTTCCATCACTTTCAATTGTGTCAATTTCCCTTTAACATGTGTCTACTATAGAGAGTCCTTGATATGTCACATCAAAGTCTATACAATGTTTTTCGCGTTGCATGTATCTGTTCAAAAGTTCTGGAAAATAGAAACAAGGGATATTAAAATATCTATTGGATCGCAAAGAGATACATCTTGAAAGTGAAGTACGTGGTTGAACTTGGAATCCCAGGTTGGCTCTATTAATCAAGGATATTTGAATTAAAACTAACACAGAGGTTGGTCTCTATTCCAGGTTGGTATTCTTTTTATTCTTTTTATTTTTTTAAATTTTTTTTAAAGGAAATAGTTTCATTGACTTCTCCTAAGTTAGGTTGAGGTAAAATGAATATACTGGGAGCCCTTGTGATAGGAAAATTACATGGACCTCTTTTTTGTTTTATAAGTTGAGCAACAGTTTCCCCACGTTGATCAAATATCAATTGACCATTATTATTGTATTATTTGTTAAAATTTTAGTTAATCAAAATTTTGCATGAGGTTTTTTTTTTTTTTTTTTAAATATGGATAGAAAGGTATGTATTTTATTCCGATGGTAAATTGTTATTTTAGTATGCATTGATTTTTTAAAATCATAAATTTTATTTACGGGTATTTAATAATTTTTTACGTATCATTACTTTTGTTAACACTCAATTTCTGACTAGGGAGGTTACTGTAATTTATGAAAACAAAAGCTTTGCATTTTGTTAAATGTATGAGAAGCATCTTTATGAATTCTATATATTTTTGAACATATTTATTGCATAAGATATAGAGTAGATATTATAAAGGGGCAATTGGGGCATAGGTTCAAACAATGAATACTTTTGGGCATAGCATTAGTACACACGATTTGGGCAAGGCCCCCTTTTGGTAAGCATTTTTTTCGCGCTGATATTTCCCTCTAAAACCACATCCATGTTCAATTTTGCTTCCAACCCCAAAATGTAAATTTTGGGTCTCCCCCACTTTTTCCCTAACTTTACCAAACCCTAACACACAAACAAACAACACATGATCTTTTCTTGTGGATCGGAACAAGTTTACAAAATAACAAAATTTTGGGATGAGATTACAAAATTTTGAGATAATATTACAACACATCAGGACCAGGGACCTCTTTACAACTAATTGGGATCACTTTACATCTTGTTGGACCTGTTTAAAAGATGTTAGGACCTTTAGTACAAAAAGCTCCGAACATAGGCAAACTTTGGGCCCGATATTAAAACCATATCGATTGAAGTAAACTACACAGAGCCACTCTCGTTGTGAATACTCAAAAACTTACGGATCATGTATATTTTCAAAACATAAATCTGGCATGTTTCTCTAAGAAAAACCCATGTTTAGTGCAAAAAATAACAGCAAATTTTGATTAAATTACAAAATTTTGACACATTAGGATCAAGCACAACATACGTGAACCACTTTATAACCATTTGGGGCCACTTTACAACTTGGACCATATTACAAAATGTTGGGTCCCCATAAGTATAGCATTTGTGACCACTATTCATTACAACATTTTGGGACCCAAAATTGTGACCTGCTATAGAAGGTTATTAATAGTTTAACTTTGGCATCAAAAGAAGTGCCACTTTACATGCGACACTCTAATAGCCACACAATTGGCATCTTTTGATCAAAAAACTGTCAGACTTTGCGATGTATCATACTTTCTAATGTGCATAAAAACACTAGGATATATTGTTGAATTTTCCTTGAATGAATATTTGGTTGCCACAAAATATTTATTCAAACAGTTTGTTGACACAACCTTAATGTGCAAAAGTAATCAAAACAAGTGAAGGAAAGGCGTTTGAACTGACCATATGTGTTTCTCGTTTTACATGTTATATTAATGTTTGTGTTTGGACCACACAGAGTCCTTGGTATGTCACATCAAAGTCTATAACGTCTTTCACATTTCATGTATCTATTAAAAAGTTTTGGAAAATAGAAATAAGTCATACTAAAATATCAATTGGGTCATAGGTTCGAACAATAAATAATTTTGGGCATAGCCTCAGTACACACGATTTGGGCAAGGCCCCCTTGGTAAGCATTTTTGTTTCCCATTGATATTTCCCTCTAAAACCACATCCACATTCAATTTTGCTTCTACCCCAAAATATAAATTTTGGGTCTCCCCCTCTTTTTCCCTAACTTTACCAAACCCTAACACACAAACAAACAACATATGATCTTTTTTGTGGAAATAGTTTATAAAATAACAAAATTTTGGGACTAGATTACAAAATTTTGAGATAATATTACAACACATTAGGACCAAAATACAACATACTCGGACTACTTTACATCTTGTTGGGACCTGATTAAAAGATGTTAGGACCTTTAGTACAAAATGCTCTGAACATAGGAAAACTTTGGGCCCGATGTTAAAACCATATCGATTGAAGTAAACTACACAGGGTCACTCTCGTTGCGAAGACTCAAAAACTTAACAGTCATGTATATTTTCGGAACATAAATCTGGCATGTTTCTCTAAGAAAAATCCATGTTAAGTGCAAAAAATAACAGCATTTTTGGATTAAATTACAAAATTTTGAGACCTCATTATGACACATTAGGATCAAGCACAACATACGTGAACCACTTTACAACCATTTGGGACCACTTTACAACTTGTTGGGACCATATTACAAAATGTTGTGTCCCCATATTTGTGACCACTATTCATTACAACATTTCGGGACACAAAATTGTGACCTGCTATAGAAGGTTACTAATTTATTGGTTAACTTTGGCATCAAAAGAAGTGCCACTTTACATGTGACACTCTAATAGCCACACAATTGGCGTCTTTTGATCAAAAAAACTGTCAGGCTTTGGGATGTATCATACTTTCCAATGTGCATAAAACCACTAGGATATATTGTAGAATTTACCTTGAATGAATATTTGGTTGCCACAAAATATTTATTCAAACAGCTTGTTAACACAACCTTAATGTGCAAAAGTAATCAAAACAAGTGAAGGAAAGGCGTTTGAATTGACCATATGTGTTTCTCATTTTACATGTTATATTAATGTTTGTGTCTGGACCATACAGAGTCCTTGGAATGTCACATCAAAGTCTAGATAATTTTTCACATTACCTGTATCTATTCAAAAGTTTTGGAAAATAGAAACAAGTCATACTAAAATATCAATTGGATCGACTGCAAACATATAACTTCTTGGAAGTGAAGTATGTGGTTGAACTTGGAATCCCAAGGTGGCTCTATTCCAGGATATTTGTAAAACTAATACATAGGTTGGTCTCTGTTCCAGGGATGTCTTCTTCTTCTTTTTTTTTTAAAAGGAAATTATTACACTGACTTCTGCCAAGTAAGGTTGAGGTAAAATCAATATACTGAGATCCCCCTTGGGATATGAAAATTACATGGACCACTTTTGTGTTTTGTAAGTTGAGTAACAGATTCCCCTCGTTTGTCAACTATCAATTGACCATTGTAATTTATTTAATTAAACTTTTAGTCATCTCTATCAAAGTCAATAAAAATTTACATAATGTTATTTGAATATGTAATGGAAGGTATGTATTTTTTTCAATGGTAAGTTTGTCCTTTAAGCATGTATTGAGTTTTTAAAATTGTAAATTTTATTTAGGGGTATTTGATAATTTTGTATGCAGATATTTTACTTTTCTTTAAACTACAAAAGTAGTAAATTTCACTGTATTTAGATTGTAATCATAGTAATACTTAGTGTCTTTATTTGCTATCATTGATGTTATGGCTGTTTATTTAACTACCTTTTACCACATGTGACCTTTTCTTTTTTCTCAGTGATACTTGGGACCAAACAAAAACTTAGGGTTATGAAGTTGTATGATGATAACACAAAAGAATTAAAAATGAAATGGTTAATCACATTTTACACCAGCGTAAGCGGCCTGTGTAAATTTTGTTCCATCACTTTCAATTGTGTCTATTTCCCTTTAATATATGTGTCTGAACCATAGAGAGTCCTTGATATGTCACATCAAAGTCTACACAATGTTTTTCGTGTTGCATGTATCTGTTCAAAAGTTCTGGAAAATAAAAACAAGAGATATTAAAATATGAATTGGATGGCAAAGAGATAACATCTTGAAAGTGAAGTACGTTGTTGAACTTGGAATCCCAGGTTGGCCCTATTCCAAGATATTTGAATTAAAACTAATACACAGGTTGGTTTCTATTCTTGGTTTGTATTCTTTTTTTTTTTTTTTAAGGAAATAGTTACACTGACATCTCCTAAGTGAGGTTGAGGTAAAATGAATATACTGGGAGCCCTTGTGATAGGAAAATTCCATGGACCACTTTTGTGTTTTATAAGTTGAGTAATAGTTTCCCCACGTTAGTCAACTATCAATTGACCATTATTATTGTATTTTTTGTTATAATTGTTGTTAATCAAAATTTTAGATAATGTTTTTTTTTAATATGGATAGGAAGGTATGTATTTTATTCCAATGGTAAATTGTTATTTTATTATCTATTGATTTTTAAAATCATAAATTATATTTATGGATATTTGATAATTTTGTACGCATCATAAGTTTTGTTAACACTCTATTTCTGACAAGGGAGGTTATTGTAATTTATGAAAGCAAAAGCTTTGCATTTTGTCAATTGTATGAGAAGCATCTTTATGAATTTTATATATCTTTGAACATGTTTATCGCATAAGATATAGAGTAGATATTGTTAAGGGCCATTGGGGCATTGGTTCCAACAATGAATACTTTTGGGCATAGCATTAGTCCACACGATTTGGGCAAGGTCCCCTTGGTAAGTGTTTTTATTTCCAGCTGATATTCCCCTCTAAAACCACATTCACGTTCAATTTTGTTTCCAACCTCAAAATTTAAATTTTGGTCCACCTCGTCTTTTTTTCTAACTTTACCAAACCCTAACACACAACCAAACAACACATGATCGATCTTTTCTTGTGGGGGACTAGTTTACAAAATTACAAAATTTTGGGACTAGGTTACAAAATTTTGAGATAATGTTACAACACATCAGGACCAAAAGACAACATACTAGGACGTCTTTACAACTATTTGGTACCACTTTACAACTTGTTGGGACCTGATTAAGAGATGTTCACACCTTTAGTACAAAAAGCTCCGAACATAGGCAAACTTTGGGCCTGATGTTAAAACCATGTCGATTGAAGTAAACTACGCACGGTCACTCTCGTTGTGAAGACTCGATGTAATCACCCAAAAATTAGAAATGAATACTAAAATTTATTATTTCATTTTTGTCAGAAAAAAATACCAGTTTTGCAGTATAAATTTACCTGTGTTTGTGCAACATCACGTGAGCTCAACCACATGAGATAGATTCCCATGTGGAACTTGGAGCCAAAGGAAATTAGTGCACAGTGTGTGCATATGTGTTGTGCGTGTGAGTTAGTGTGTGTGTGTATCAGTGTGTAGTGTGTGTTTGGGAGTTGGGAGCAAGCAATTCAATTCCAATAGATACTACCCCCTCCCAACACTAAGGCAGCAACCTCACTGCCTCTCTTTCCTCTCTCTCGGTTACATATGCACACACATATATTTATATATACACACACAAACATATATATATATATTCAAGGAGATTAAAACCAAGGCTTGGTTATCATTGATTTCTCTGCTATTCAATCTGAAATTGAATTTGGGTAAGCTGCTAATATTTCGTAAGGCTCAAAGTCCCGCACGTTGAAGGCTAGGCCTTCGTGGAAGAGAAGCCCATGGTCCGGGTAATGATATTGACGATTGAGGGTGAGTGTTTGAAAAGGCATGAATATGGGTTTCATGCATGACATTGGCATTCATTGCACTCACGCATGTTATATAACAAATGTTATTATATGGTTATATGACTATACGAGCCTCCATGGCTTATGGACTATATAAACCCTCTTTTTCAGGTGACTTGAATTAGGGCAAGGCCCGAAGTAGAGTTTACTCGTGAACACCCCATTTTGGGAATAAATTGTGAGATCGTGATACCTTCTATTGATTTCAGATCACTCTTAAAAACCTTGGATTTTTTTTAAGAGTTTCTAAAGTTTGAGAAAAAGAAGCAGATCATTGTATTACTTTTCGATATGTGAAACCAAACTTGAGTTTCTATTTAAAAATTGTTTTATGAAGCTTGAGAAGAAGTATGATAAATGTTTGTCAGATATGTATGTTTTGCGCTGCACTGTTGTTCATTTTATGAACCGATAAGGATTTTATATTAATGTCTTTTAAATTGACAAGCATTGCTTTTCAAAAGACTAGTGTAATTCTTCCGTTATAGTTTTACTCCAATCCGTTAGTCTAGAAGGATTTTGATTTCCCATCAATGATTTTCAAAAGGTTATTCTATGCTTCCGCAGTAATCCTTGGAGTCTAGGACTAGAGGCATTGTAAAAAGGTATCAAAGTTTTGTGGTTTCAAAGTTTAAATGTTTCAGAGCTTTGGACTTTAAATGATTTTAAAGTTTAAACATTGGTTTTTCTAAAGAAAAGGTTCTTCAGGAAAGCTTTGGGTCTTGGAATCGAAGCATTACAAGCATGTTTAGTTCTTCTGCCTTATTATTATTCTAGTTAGCATCCCGTCGCCAGGACTCGTGGCGGGGCGGGGCGTCACAGATGGTATCAGAGCATACCTGGTCAAATACTTCAGAACCCCGGAATATGTGCTCATGTTGATTGAGAGATTGTTTTGTTGACATGTCTGTTGATGTCTTGAAACGTATTATCATGTATAACCTGTTACTTGATAACTTGTGATGTGCTGATTAAAGTTTTAACTGCTCGTATCTTTGAGAAGATGAATTGAGCATGTTTACTTGCCTGCGAGACTATGTGATATAACATGATGTGTTGTTTAAGATGCTTATATGCTTACATGTTTAGTTAAGCAACAAGCATGCTTGAAATATGTCTTTCTACAAATATGTTATGCCGTTATGCATACCAATGAGACGTGTACACGATTGTGTTATACCCATGAGTGCGGCTTGAATTGGATTCTTGTGTGAAATGGGTAGTGAGAGCATTTGTGTAGTTCCTATGCCTTCGATTTTGAGAGTTTGACTATAGGTAACTTCTTGACTTTTAGAGTAGTTTTTCCTTTGGGTTAGATCTCATTACTCCTTATTCCTTGTAAATTCTTTTGAACGGTTAAATTCACTCCTTTATGAGTTGGGTATGGTTGCCTTTACGGATCCTTGCCATTTGATTTTGATGATTGATTATGTCAGTGGAGCTTCTTGGTGTGACTATCTTTTTGTGCAAGTTCACACATTTATTTGGAAAGAGCGTATCATGCTGTGATCATTCTATGGAATCTTTGAGGAATTGGAGACAGTACGTGACGTGGAACATAAAGCGCATTTGCTATTTTACCTGGGCTTGATCCTGGTAAATATTTTGTGATTCACACATTGGGAACATTAGTCTTTGTTTCGAACTTGGGTTATGCGATGTGACGTGAGTACATCGGGATATGAGTTGAGTATATCGGGGACCAACAGTGGCGTTGGAGAGATTTATCATTTGAGAGTAGTATATTTCTGTGGATATTGGACGGTGGAGGAATTTCTCAACCTATGTTATGGTATACCTTACAATATTATCGTATGACGTGATATTGCAGTATTCCTTTATGATTTGGTTTATGGTTTATGGTATATAGATGAGGAATCTCTCATCTGATATTACAGTGTATTCTAATATAGTATAATCCTGATGTATTCTAATACGGTGTATATGGATGGTTGAGGAATCTCTCAACCTATTGATGGTATAAATCTCAAGACGTATTCTATTACGGTGTATATGGGATGGTTGAGGAATCTCTCAACCTATTTACGATATTATCATTTTATGGCATATATGAAGCGGTTGAGGAATCTCTCAACCTGCATTACGGTAGATGTTGGACTCTAAAAATTGAATCTCGTTTGGAATTTCGAGGAATGCTATTTGAGAATAGGACACTAGGCTTCTGAGAAAATTACTTCAGGGGAGATGAAGTGTTATGACCTACTTTGCATAAAGTTCTTACGATCCGACATTTCAGATAGCTCGTGAAATGAATATCCGTGTTGTAAGACGGAGTGTGAAACATTCCTTGGACTGCGTTGCGATTACCTTGTTATCAGATGACCTTACTTGAATTTCGCGGACGAAATTCTTTTAAGGGGGGTAGAGTATAATGACCCAAAAATTAGAAATGAATATTAAAATTTAGTATTTCATTTTCCTCAGAGAAAAATACCAGTTTTGCAGTATAAATTTACCTGTGTGTGTGCAACATCGTGTGAGCTCAACCACATGAGATAGACTCCCATGTGGAACTTGGAGCCAAAGGAAATTAGAAGTGCATAGTGTGTGCATGTGTTGTGCATGTGAGTTAGTGTGTGACGCCCCGCCCCGCCACGCCACGGTTCCCGGCGACGGGGTGTCAACCGGCGGAAGTACAGCAATAACAGTGATAGTAGTAGGCTTTGACACCATTCCGTAACTCCCCGAGTCCTAGACTCCGAGGGTTACTTGAATTAAATGTTTATCCTTTGGAAAGCATTTATAAATCAGAAACCTGGTTTTCATTTGAAATATTCTTTCTTGAAACAAAACGTTCAATATAAGCAGCGGAAATCAGAGTTAAGCTATCTCTTTATTTAAAAGCGGTTAAACTAACATTCGTCCAATTGAAACATAATAGATTCCTTGAAACCAAATTGTATTACATCATTTAATTGATAATCTCCACACATGGGGTCTTCAAACTATAGCGGAAGCATTGTCAAGTCTCGGAGCCTTGCCCTTATCTATATCACCTGAAAGAAAGGTTTAATAGTCCATAAGCCAAAAAGGCTCGTATAGTCATATAACCGCACAATAACATCTGTTATATAACATCCGTGAGTGTAATGAATGTCAATGTTAATGCATGAAAACCATTTTCATGCCTTTTCAAACACTCACCCTCAATCGTCAGTATCATTACCCGGACCATGGGCTTCCCGTCCACGTAGGCCTAGCCTCAAACGTGCGGAACTTTGGGCCTTACGAATTACACGGAGGCCTAGCCTTTACCGTTACGGGGGTTTCTTGCAGCACATCCCGCAATTCGAGTTCCTAGTGGTACCCATCTCACACGCCTACCCACAAATCCGGGATTTCTAACTTTTCAAAACAAAATCCCTCCTAGAGGGTTTTATGCATGGAAGCCTCTAAGGTCTTCCCTTTTTAAAACCTGGAAGCCTCTAAGGTCTTCCATTTTCAAAAATTGAAAGCCTCTAAGGTCTTTCATCCCAAAATTATTTTCGTGATTTTTGTGTTCATGCTCGTGCTTATGAAATGATATGGCATATGCGAGCTCTAAGCATCCAGACATATTCAATATTTCATAAGACAGAATATTAAGGCATGCTATCAATTCAAAGCAACACAATAGACATGCTGAAATTATCCAGGTAAACACATAAGGCATAGCAACTCAAGTAATCACTTAAGGCATAGTAGCTCAAGTAAACATGTAAGTACACTATTAACATGTTATACAACTTTATTGAGGGTTATACGGAACTACCGTTCACCGAGGATAGACTGAATAATTAATCAGAATAGAAACCGGAACTGCTCAATCTGTTACAAATCTCAATATACAATAATGCGCGTATATTAGTGAGGTACAACACCTCAAAGCATAAGTACAACTACTATTAAAGTAAAGTACAACTCTTAAAGTATAGGGTACAAGGTCCCTTAGCTCGTAACAGACTTAAATACAACAAAATAGAAGATTTCACCAAACTGCCTGAGGTCGCGCGCGCGGGCCGCTCGCGCAGGACCTCGCTCGCGCGGAATGCATTCAGTAAGGCCACGTGGTTATTTAAAAATAGTTTTCAAAAAGTGCCTGGTCGCTCGCGCGGGTCGCGCGCGCGAGTTGTCACAGTGTCGTCTTCTTCTTTCTTTTCTTCCCCTGTTTTGAAATCAAAGGTTAAATTTTACCCAGTTTGAAAACTTAATCAAAATATACTTTCCAATATATTAAATTCTTCCTTTTTCCGTGAAGATTCCAAATATGGAATCAGATTTTTATGAATCAAACCATAGCTCTTGAACAAATTGCAAAACTGAGAGACGACAAAATTTAAAATCAACCGTTCGTCGCGACCGTTGCGAATCAGCTTTTGAAATTAAAAAGGGAGCCTCGTGGGATCGAGACCTTTCATTTGATATAAAGAAATCAAATTTCTGTGAACGTACCTTACATATCTATACTAACAGTTTAAATATAAACTGAATTTACAAATTACAATAGTAAACGTACCCAATTCCCAATCCAAAGCTTGGATTGAAACTCCTTGAATCAAATATAAGTTGTGTGTGTAATAATATGTGTGTATGATAATAGCCGAGAGAGAGAGAGAGACGATGAAGTCTCTTGAGAGAATTTAGAGTCTGAGAGATTATGAAGAGGTTGGGGCCCAATATATAACCACTCTCATACTTGGTCACCAAGTGCTGTGAAGCACAAGCCTCTACACACACGAATTGTATACACACGCACACACAGTGCACAAACTTTGTTTGGGCTCCAAGTTCTTCATGAGATAACCTTGTGTATGTTGAGCTCACGCGATGATACACACATGCAGGTAAAAATTGTACTGCCAATAATCCCAAAACTGGTAATTTTAATTATCAAAACGCGAAATTAAAATGCGGGGTATTACATCCTACCCACCTTAAAAGAAATTTCGTCCGCGAAATTCGCACACAGATAATCATTAGCACAGAAATAAATAACTCAAGAAGCAAATAATTGTGAATATCGATCGCGCATCTCCTTCTCATTCTCCCAAGTAGTCTCCTCAGTACCATGGTGGCGCCACAGTACTCGAACCAAACGAATAGTTCTACCACGAAGCACATGCTCCTTAGCTTCCAGAATCTGGACGGGTTGTTCCTCATAGGACGCATCTTGCTCCAACGGTAAATTAGTCCAATCTAAAACATGAGACGGATCAGGTTCATACTTTTGAAGCATTGAGATATGAAATACATTATGAACTTTTGCCAACTGCGGAGGCAAAGCCAACCGATAGGCAACTTCACTCACACATTCTAAAATCTAGAAAGGTCCAATAAAACGAGGTGAAAGCTTCTTATCCTGTCCAAAACGAAGCACACCACGATGAGGTGAAACTTTGAGAAACACATGATCTCCAACTTCAAAGGACAAGGTCTCCTCTTCTTATTAGCATAACTTTTCTGTCGGCTCTGAGTCGTAAGTATCCTCGCATGAATCAATTTTATCTTTTCAGTAGTTTCCCATACTAGATCTGGTCCCAACAGAGACGCTTCTCCAACTTCTGTCCAACATACGGGAGAACGACACAGTCGTCCATATAGGGCCTCAAACGGTGCCATCTGAATGCTTGCTTGATAACTATTGTTATACGCAAACTCGATCAATGGTAGGTGGTCTTGCCAACTACCTTTGAAGTTCATAACATACGCTCGTAACATATCTTCCAAGGTCTGTATAGTACGTTCTGACTGACCACCCGTCTGAGGATGAAAAGCCGTACTCAATCTCAATTCTGTCCCCAAAGCTTTCTGGAGGCCCTCCCAAAACAATGAAGTAAATTGCGAATCTCGATCTGACACAATCGAAATAGGGACTCCATGTAACCGAATGATCTCTCGAATATACAAGCGACTAAGGACATCAACTGAATCGATCAAACGCATTCCCAGAAAATGTGCAGACTTTGTCAAACGATCCACAATGACCCAAACGGCATCATGACCGCGTGGTGACCTAGGAAGTGCTGTTACAAAATCCATTGTCACGTGCTCCCATTTTCATTCTGAAACTGGTAATGGTTGCAATAACCCTGCAGGTCTCTGATGTTCGGCTTTCACTTGTTGACAAGTCAAACAACGAGATACAAACTTAGCGACATCGCGCTTCATGCCCTTCCACCAAAACTGTCGTCGCAAATTATGGTACATCTTGTTACCTCCCGGATGCACTGCTAATCGTGAATGATGGAATTCCTTCATCACTTGTTCACGAACTGCCAATGGTACAAACAAACGGTCTTTGAACTTCAACCCACGCTCGGAGTCAAAAGTCCAACCTTCTATAACATCACCTCAAAGAATTCGCATACGAAACGTAGATGCTACAGGATCAGATTGTTGCTTATCTTTCACTTGTTGAATGATCGACGGTTGAGCCATAACAGAATATAATGAAGTACGATCCTCAGAGTCGTCAAGCTCTACTTCAAACTCCCCAATCTGATCGAGCATGTTCTATTCCTGAATGGCCAGACAAGCCAATGAACCTCGTGACTTGCGACTCAGCGCATCGGCCACTACATTTGCCTTCCCTGGATGATACTGTAGTTTGAAGTCATAATCTTCTAAGTACTCCATCCATCGACGTTGTCGAAGATTCAAATCGCGTTGAGTAAAGATATACTTCAAGCTCTTGTGGTCTAAAAAGACATCAAATCGTTCCCCATATAAGTAATGACGCCATGACTTTAAGGCAAACACAACGGCAGCAAGCTCTAAATCATGAGTTGGATAATTCTGCTCATGAGGCTTCAACTGGCGAGAACCATAAGCAACAACTTTGCCTTCTTGCATAAGCACACACCCCAAACCAAGAAACGAAGCATCACAATAAACTGCGTAGTCAACACCACGCTCCGGAATAATCAAAACCGGTGCAGAAGTCAATCGAGTCTTTAAAAGCTGAAAAGCTTTCTCACACTCCTCAGTCCAAAAGAATTTCACCCCTTTACGCGTAAGCTTAGTCAAAGGTGAAGCAATACGAGAAAAGTCCTTTACAAAGTGACGGTAATAGCCTGCTAAACCCAAGAAACTACGTAGCTCAAATACATTCTTAGGTGGCTGCCAATCCATAACAGATTCAATCTTTGATGAATCAACTGACACTCCATCTCTCGAGACAACGTGTCCCAAAAATTTCACTTCTGTCAACCAAAAATCACATTTAGATAATTTACCGAACAGTCGGTGAGTACGCAATACTTGTAGGACAATCCTTAAGTGTTCCTCATGAAGTTCCTTAGAGGAAGAATAGATGAGAATATCATCAATAAATATAATCACGAACTTGTCCAAATAATCGTGAAATACTCGCTGCATAAGATCCATAAATGATGCTGGGGCATTGGTCAATCCGAATGGCATAACCATAAACTCAAAATGTCCATATCGGGACCTAAAAGCTGTCTTCGAGATGTCTGACTCTTGAATACAGAGTTGATGATAACCCGATCTCAGATCAATCTTGGAGAAACAAGTGAAACCTTTGAGTTGATCAAACAAATCATCGATTCTTGGAAGTGGATACTTATTCTTGATCGTCACATGATTGAGTTTTCGATAATCGATACACAATCTCAACGTTCCATCCTTCTTCTTAACAAAGAGAACAGGAGCTCCCCACGGGGATACACTCGGGCGAATAAAACTCTTATTCTGGAGATCTTCCAACTGAAGTTTCAACTCCTTCAATTCTGCTGGTGCCATATGATATTGCGGAATCAAAATAGGCGAAGTGCCTGGCACAAGATCGATTGCAAAATCGATAGCACGAATATGTGGCAATTCTGATAAGTCTTCTAGAAAGACGTCAGAAAATTGACAAACAATAGGTGGCAATTCCACAAGAGAACTGCCCCTCTCCATGGCCAATAAACTAGCCAGAGTTCCAAGAGAAGAGTATAAACTACTCCGTGAAAACAACGAGGGTAGCGGCAAATCCAACTGATCGCCCTCGAATCTACAACTGTCTCCCTCAGGAGTGAAAAGAGTAACCCGATGCTTAAAACAATCTATGAAAGCTCGATACTCGACCAACCAGTCCATCCCAAGGATGACATCAAATCCTAGATTTGGCATAACAATCAAATCGACACTCAATTACTGGTCCGCTATCAAAAGCATACAGCCACGGAAGACCTGATTCAAATGAATGACACCTCTAACTGTAGTATCAACAGATAAGACATGCTCTAAGCATTCTATCTCTAATCCTAATCTGATGCGAATGCTGATGAGATGAATGAGTATGATGCACCAGTGTCAAACAATATAGATGCCCAAGAGTTAAACAATGGGACGATACCTCGGATCACAGACGGTCCGGCATTTCCAGAAACATGATAAGCAGATGACATAGGCAAAGCAAAATTCCTTCCTTTGGGTTCTTGGTGTTGTTGTGGCTGAAAACTACCACGGTTTTCTGTCCTCTGACAATTACCTTGATTACCTCTGTTCTGGTATTCACGCTCTGAGCGGATACTGCCTGAGATGGTGGATAATACGGTGTTGAACCGATCGACTGAGATTTCTTGGGTGGTGGTTAAGGACAAAACTTGATGAAATGATTCGGATCACCACATCGGAGACAAACTTTCTCCCCAGCGGCATTCACACCTCGCTGTAACCCCGATTGTTGAGAACTTTGATAAGAAGATCTTTGTTGTGAATATGATCGTTGCTGCTGCTGTCGAGGAGGTTACGACTGAAATTGAGACCTAGTCTCTGTCTTAGCTTTCTTAGACAGACCAGTGCTCTTGGCTGGAGTAATAATCTCCCTGGCCCTTTTCAGATCCAAATCTACACTTTCAACACCCAACGCCCTTGTCAAAGTATCAGCATAAGTGGTGATAGGCGTGCTAGCCAGACTTTTCCGAATGTAGGGTCGAAGACCAGAGGCAAAACGTGTAGCCTTGAAATGATCACTGACCAATTGCTCTTGAGCAAAACGAGCCAAGGTGGAAAACATAGTAGCATATTCTGTCACTGACATATCCCCTTGTTGAAGGGTAAAGAACTCAGCCCTCTTTGCGTCCCTCTGTACTTCTAGGAAGTAGTTTTCGAGGAAAAGACTCTTAAATGACTTCCAAGTCATGCCAGCAAGTGGATGAACACTCACACTGCAATCCCACCAATGGGTAGCTTCTCCAGAAAACAAGTATGTAGCCAACTTGATGCAGAGAGCATCCTCATGAAGATCAATGAATTCGAATATCTTCGTGATATGCTGAAGCCAATCCTCTGCAGCCATCGGGTCAGAGCTACCAGAGAACTGTGGCGGCTTCCTAGCATCGAAATCTTTGGTAATCAGCCGCTCCCGAGCTCTAGCGGGATTTGTCTCACCTCTCAGAGCACGAGGGGGAGGAGGCGGCATAGCATCTCTGACTGCCCTTGCAATTACATCAGCAACATTCTGTATTCCTTGCGGTCCATCAGGAATATCAACCGGTCCTGTGGAAGCTTCAGACTCAAATGCAACATCATGCGGGTGACCTCGACCACGACCACGACCACGACCTCGACCACGGCCTTGACCTTGACCACGGCCTCTACCTGGACCACGTCCTCGAGCACGACCCCGACCACAGCCTCTAACTGGTATCGACGCAGCCGATATCTGCTCGTCAGCCTCTAGTTCAATACTGGGATTCTCACGACGCGGCGGCATAACTATAATAAGTTCAAATCGAATAAAGGAATCACACAATATGATCTAATCACAAAGTGTATTCAATAGCACACGTGTATGTCAAGCATAACAAGTAAATAGTTAACATCTCAAGTTACCAAGTAACATGTTAACACATATCAAAACATATGTCGTGTATCAACTAATCATGTCTAACATGTCAACAAAACTAAATATGTGAGCACATAACTCGGCGTCCAAAGTATTCGACCCGGTTACGCTCTAATACCATTCTGTGATGCCCCGCCCCGCCACGGTTCCCGGCGACGGGGTGTCAACCGGAAGAAGTACAACAATGACAGTGATAGTAGTAGGCTTTGACACCATTCCGTAACTCCCCGAGTCCTAGACTCCGAGGGTTACTTGAATTAAATGTTTATCCTTTGGAAATCATTTATAAATCAGAAATCTGGTTTTCATTTGAAATATTCTTTCTTGAAACAAAACGTTCAATATAAGCAGCGGAAAATCAGAGTTAAGTTATCTCTTTATTTAAAAGCAGGTGGACTAACATTCGTCCAATTGAAACATAATAGATTCCTTGAAACCAAATTGTATTACATCATTTAATTGATAATCTCCACACACGGGGTCTTCAAACTATAGCGGAAGCATTGTCAAGTTTTTGGGCCTTGCCCTTATCTATATCACCTGAAAGAAAGGTTTAATAGTCTATAAGCCAAAAAGGCTCGTATAGTCATATAACTGCACAATAACATCTGTTATATAACATGCGTGAGTGTAATGAATGTCAATGTTACTGCATGAAAACCATTTTCATGCCTTTTCAAACACTCACCATCAATCGTCAATATCATTACCCGGACCATGGGCGTCCCGTCCACGTAGGCCTAGCCTCAAACGTGCGGGACTTTGGGCCTTACGAATTACACGGAGGCCTAGCCTTTACCGTTATAGGGGTTTCTTGCAGCACATCCCGCAATTCGAGTTCCTAGTGGTACCCATCTCACACGCCTACCCACAAATCTGGGATTTCTAACTTTTCAAAACAAAATCCCTCCTAGAGGGTTTTATGCATGGAAGCCTCTAAGGTCTTCCCTTTTTAAAACCTGGAAGCCTCTAAGGTCTTCCCTTTTCAAAAATTGAAAGCCTCTAAAGTCTTTCATCCCAAAATCATTTTCGTGATTTTCGTGTTCATGCTCGTGCTTATGAAATGATATGGCATATGCGAGCTCTAAGCATCCAGACATATTCAATATTTCATAAGATAGAATATTAAGGCATGCTATCAATTTAAAGCAACACAATAGACATGCTAAAATTATCCAAGTAAACACATAAGGCATAGCAACTCAAGTAATCACTTAAGGTATAGTAGCTCAAGTAAACATGTAAGTACACTATTAACATGTTATACAACTTTAGTGAGGGTTATACGGAACTACCGTTCACCAAGGATAGACTAAATAATTAATTAGAATAGAAACCAGAACTGCTCAATCTGTTACAAATCTCAATCTACAATAATGCGCGTATATTAGTGAGGTACAACACCTCAAAGCATAAGTACAACTACTATTAAAGTAAAGTACAACTCTTAAAGTATAGGGTACAAGGTCCATTAGCTCGTAATAGACTTAAATACAACAAAATAGAAGATTTCACCAAACTGCCTGAGGTCGCGCCGGCGGTCCGCTCGCGCGGGACATCGCTCGCGCGGGCCGCTCACGCGGAATGCGTTCAGTAAGGCAATGTGGTTATTTAAAAATAGTTTTCAAAAAGTGCCTGGTCGCGCCCGCGGGTTGCTCGCGCGACCCCTCGCTCGCGCGGGTCGCACGCGCGAGTTGTCACAGTGTCGTCATCTTCTTTCTTTTCTTCCCCTGTTTTGAAATCAAAGGTTAAATTTTACCCAGTTTGAAAACTTAATCAAAATATACTTTCCAAAATATGAAATTCTTCCTTTTTCCGCGTAGATTCCAAATATGGAATCGGATTTTTATGAATCAAACCATAGCTCTTGAATAAATTGCAAAACCGAGAGACGACAAAATTTAAAATCAACCGTTCGTCGCGACCGTTGCGAATTAGCTTTTGAAATTAAAAAGGGAGCCTCGTGGGATCGAGACCTTTTATTTGATATAAAGAAATCAAATTTTTGTGATGGTTTTTCTGCTCGCTATTTTTGTACCCTTAACGATATATATATATGAGATACATATATATATCTATATATATGTACATATCTATACTAACAGTTTAAATATAAACTGAATTTACAAATTATAATAGTAAACGTACCCAATTCCCAATCCAAAGCTTGGATTGAAACTCCTTGAATCAATATAAGTTGTGTGTGTAATAATATGTGTGTGTGATAATAGCCGAGAGAGAGAGAGAGAGAGACAATGAAGTCTCTTGAGAGAATTTAGAGTCTGAGAGATTATGAAGAGGTTGGGGCCCAATATATAACCACTCTCGTACTTGGTCACCAAGTGCTATGAAGCACAAGCCTCTACACACACGAATTGTATACACACGCACACACAGTGCACAAACTTTGTTTGGGCTCCAAGTTCTTCATGAGATAACCTTGTGTGTGTTGAGCTCACGCGATGATACACACATGCAGGTAAAAATTGTACTGCCAATAATCCCAAAACTGGTGATTTTAATTATCAAAACGCGAAATTAAAATGCGGGGTATTACATAGTGTATGTGTAAGTGTGTAGTGTGTGTTTGGCAGTAGGGTGCAAGCAATTCAATTCCTATATATACTACCCCCCTCCCAACACTAAGGCAGCAACCACTCTGCCTTTCTTTCCCCTCTCTCGGTTACATAGACACACATACATTTATTTATATATATACACACACAAAGATTCTCTAAAGAGGGCCACCTCTCCTTATTAAAGAGAGGACCTCTGTTTTGGCCATTGGATTGTGTTAAAAAACTGTGAAATGATAAAACTGCAATTAATGAAAACACGATCCGACGGCCAAAACAGAGGTCCTCTCTTTAATAAAGAAATGGCGCCCTCTTTATAGCCTGACTGTATACACACAAACATATATATATATATATTCAAGGAGATTAAAACCAGGGCTTGGTTATCATTGAATTCTCTGCTATTCAATCTGAAATTGAATTTTGGTAAGCTTCTAATATTTTGATTTCAGTTTATAAAATTTGATGATATATATACATAGAATTTCATATATATATATCGTTAAGGGTCCGAAAATAGCGAGCAAAAAAACTATAACGAAAACTCAATTTCTTTATATCAAATGAAAGGTCTTGATCCTACGAGGCTCCATTTCAAATTTAAGAAGCTAATTCAATACGGTCGTGACAAACGATCGAATTAAACTTTTGTTGTCTTTTGGTTTTTCGAGTAATCCAAGAGCTGTGTTTTGATTCATGAAAAACTAATTATGTTTTTGGAATCTATGCAGAAAAATGAAGAGTTTTATATATTGGAAAGCCTGTTTTGATTAAGTTTTAAAAAGGGTAAAAGTAATAGAGCTTCGAAGAAGAAAACAATGGCTTTTGGTTTGCAGCTCGCTCGCGCGACTCGCGCGAATGGCCCGTGGGTGCGACCAGTGTATTTTTCTAAAAATTGTTTTGAAATGCCCACATGGCCTTTTTGAATAAAATTTGCATGAGCGGCATGTGCGAGCAAGGGACTGCGGGAGTAGCCCGCGTTATTTTTGAAAACTGTTTTAAAATGTCAATGTGGCCTTTCTGTATGAATTCGCGCGAGCAGCCTGCGCCAGCGAGGGCCCGCTCGAGCGATTTGAAGCAGTTTGGTAAAACTTCTACTTTCTTGTACTTAAGTCAGTAATGAGCTAAGGGGCCTTGTACCTTAAGCTTCAAGAGTTATATTTTTCTTTAACAGTAGTTGTACTTGTGATTAGAGGTGTTGTACCTCACTGATATATGCACATTACTGTATATCGAGATTTGTAATAGATTGTGCAGTTCTGGTTTCTGTTTTGAGTTCTTATTCAGTCTTCAGTGAACGGCAGTTTCATATAACCCTTAGTAAAGTTGTATAACATGTAAACAATGTACTTACATGTTTATATGAATTGATATGTTGTTATGCTTTAAGTGTTTACTTGAGCTGTGATTCTTTAAGTGTTTATTTGAGATGTTATATATTCCTTGTGGTTACTTGAGTTATATGTTTACCTGGGTGATTTTGGCATGTCTATTGTGTTGCTTTAAATCGATAGCATGTCTTGATATGTGACTTATGGAATATTGAATATGTAGTAACCCATAAATTCTTGCTTTTATTTATTATACATGATAGTACATAATATTTGTTGGGGGTGGGACATACCCTATCAATCCTAGCCGAATTTGTGGAATTTCTTCTTATTAAACTTCTTTCCGTTGCCTTGTCGTCGATATTGTTATCGTTAGAAGTTCCTTTTGAGTATTGTATAGAGTTCGCTCAATCGGACTCTTTGTGCGTAATTAATCCAACTCCTGTAGAGTGAACTCTCTGCTCAGGGTTCACTTCCTCGAACTTTTCTCTACTTAATCCAACTTCTGTGGAATGAATTCTCTGCCCAGAGTTCGCTCAATCGAACTTTTCTCTGCTTAATCCAACTTCTGTGGAATGAATTCTCTGCCCAGAGTTCGCTCAATCGAACTTTTCTCTGCTTAATCCAACTTCTGTGGAATGAATTCTCTGCCCAGAGTTCGCCCAATCGAACTTCATTTGCTTGGTCCAACTCTCATTAGAATGCATAGATTAAAAGCATAAGTCCCCTATGTGATATCAATTTTTAAATGAGTACTCCTCCATGTATTTTAAAACCTTGTTTTCAAAATAATTATTTTTCTAAAATTTTCTGTGGAGTAAATACATGCAAGTGTATTTAGGAGAGTTTAATTTGACCAAACTGGGTTCATTTAGAGTGATAGTTGGATACATATTTGTGTGTATATGAGTGATTTGTGTGCATTTATACATACACACACCCTAGAGAAATGAGCAGGGGGTGGGACCCAACCCATCACCCAACACCACCCCCCTCCCTTTTATCCCTCACGTCTCTCTCTCTCTCTCTCTCTCTCTCTCTATCTCTCTCTCTCTCTCTCTCCTTCTTTTTTCTTTTTCTTTTCTTTTTCTCCTTCTCTACAGAGAGCCCAAGCTCTCTTGAGCTCCATGGGTTTTCTCTCACATCTTCTCCATTTTGAGAGCCTTAGAGGTATTTCCTCTTAAAGTAACCAACATGAAAGTTGTAGAGCACATCAAGGGCTACGCGTGGGTGCCTTCAAAATCACGATCAAGGACCGTTGGCTTTTCATGGTGATCGCCCAACCCATTTCGGCTAGGAAAGCTTATGGATCTCAGTGAGGGCTCTCTAATGGCGTGCTTGGAATTTCATTTGGAGGTATTTTGGTTGGTGTGATTTCCTCAAATCCACTAAGGTGAGGTTTACTTCCTTTCTAGTACCCTTAACCTTGATTATTGCCTAAATTTGGGGTGTATAGAAATATTCTTAAACCATGAAAATAATGTACATGTTAGATTTATTTAATATTGGTGATTAACTAGATGAAATTTATGTATTTGTGTTAGGACAATAATCATGAACACCATGAGTGGTCATTGGGTGGTATCATCAATTTTTCTGATTTTAGATGGTAATTTAATTTATCCTTGTAATTGATGCTAAATTAGGTGATAAATTGGTTGATTTGTGTGTATGAGTTTTATGTAGTATTTTCCTACATAGGGTTGTTTTCTAGTGTAATTTAAATGTTAATTTTGAATACATGATTTGGTACTTAGATGGTGATTTGAGCTACTTGGGTATAGATTTGATATCCATAAATATATGGATGCTTATATATATATGGTTGGGCAGCCTTGAGCCATAATTTTGTGGTTATAATTACTATAACTATATAAAATTGGACTAGAGTGGACTAGAGCCCTTATGTATAAGAATTATATGTAAACCATGCAAATCGCTTGAGGTAAATATTACTAATTGTCACGCCCCGACGTAGCATAAATATGGAAACCGTTTAATTTCCTTTATGGACCCGTAGGTCGCGACAGTTTGAAGGATCGATTTCGTTCCAAACGTCAACAACAAAAACATAATAATCAGAGCAGAGCAATCAAGACTTACAAATTTTTTCTAACTTATTACATATTACAACACGGGGTCTCTAAAGGCACAAACCGCCTTAAATCAAAACAATAATTATCGTCTATTACAGTCATCCTTATTACAAAACAGTTTAACTTAAACATATAACGGTAAACTCTTCATCAGACAGTTGTTCTCAGTTTGCATAGTCGTACGGCCCAGCAATATCATAACCTGAAAAGCCTGGACACGAATGTCCAGGGCCCATCAACGCCGTCAACTTTAAGAAGCTGGTGAGTATTAAAAACATAACTTTGAATGTAAACATACTCATTTACCTCTTTCCATTTCTCATTTAATTCAACAAGTTTATATTAAAGCAATGAGTTCATTTTAGGAAACAACCACAATATTATTTGAAAGGTATAATTCACATATATGTGACCGTGTATGAGAACAATGCACCATCTCATCTTACCGACTCTTTTCTCTCGACAAAACCCAACAACCCAACTTTCTCACACCAGCATCTTTGAAATACTCCGATAGCTACACTTTAGCACAGGGGTGCCAGGGAATGTCCAGTTTGCCTCACACTTTGGTCCGGGGTACCAGGGAGTGTCCAATGCCTCACACTTTAATACCTAATCCTCCATGCAAATACCTGAGGAATCCTCACACAGTATCCAGACTTGGGTATCAGGGAGTGTCCGTAGGCCACACTTTAGCACTATCATGGGTGCCAGGGAATGTCCAAGTCGGCTTCACACACTTTGACGCTACCATGGTCGTCAGGGAATGTCTAGTTTTTCCACCGTCGCATTTCAAAGACACTCTAACCGCAATCTCAATCACAACACACTTTGGTACTCACTTACCAGGGAGTGTCCACAACACAATCTCAATCACACTCTCTTTACCACACTGACCATTACTCTGTTCCACACTGACCATCATTTACACTAACCATGCATGTACAACTGACTCTGCATGTATGTCATGAAACTTTAAACATAAATAAAATGCTGAGTTATAGGAACATCGTATGTGCGGGGATTGATAAGTCACAATACAACGTTTTAATCTTCCAAACATACCCAAATGGAATTCTGATTTAGTAAATTTCCCAAACAGAGCTTTAGAAATTCATAAAACATCACCCAAACAGTACCTTAACATAAAATAAGCAAAAAACCAGAAACGGTCCAAGGTCGCGCGCGCGATGGTCACTCGCGCGGGCCGCTCGCGCGATATGCCCATTTTTCCTTTTCTTTATTAAAACTTTTCTATCTGTCAGAATATAGGGAGATCGCGCGCGCGGGTCGCTCGCGCGATCTGCCTAATTTTTGTTTTTCTTATAAAAACCTCTTCTGTCTGCATGGAACCAACCACCTCGCACGCGCGGGTCGCTCGCACAAGGGGTCGCTCGCGCAAGCCGCTCGCGCAACCCTCACTTGCGCGATCGCACGCGCGAGTTCATGCAGCAGCTTCATCTTCTTCCCCAGAAGTCCCCTGTTTTCAGTTTTAAGGGGTCTTTTTGACCCATTTTGCAATCCGGATTAAAACATGGCATGTAATATATGGATTTCTTCATTTTTCGATGAGGATTATGAATTAACGATCAATTTAACATGAATCCAAACGTAGATCACGAATTTTACGAAAAACTAAAAGATGATAAAACTTAATTTCTAATATGCTTTTTCATATGAACAAATGAGACTCTAAAACATTAAACATGGCATATATGATGCATAATCTTTCATAATTATCTAAGAAAACGAATTTTGGTTGAGTTTGAAAAATCTTGATTTCAAGCTATGAAACTTCAAACGTATGATCATCAATGGAGATTAACAATCACATACACCCAAGCAGTAACTAAGCATGAATTACATTTAAGAGTGAGTTTAAAATACTCACTGATTGAAGCTATAGAGATTTAGTTGTGAAAGATAAGCACAATAAGAAATACTCCAAGCTTTTGGCTATGGAGGATTGAAGTTCCTTCTTCTCTCTCTAAAATTTTTGAAACTATGAACTCTCAGCTCTCTCTTTTCTCTCTGTGTTTACAGATTCTGGAGATGTGCAGATTGTGTGATTGAGGGAGTATGGGAGTGTATATATAGCGCATAAGAGCTTGGAGGCCAAGAAAATTTTAAAAACTCAATTAACAATCTTAATTGGGAAATCAAATCCTTAATTATCAGCATAACTATATACATATATGTGTATACACTGATTGTTAACCCACAGCTTATCCAAGAGCCAAGCATAGATTAGTAGGGGCCAACTATGTTGTTTGGGAAAATAAGCTTATGGCACAACAATTACACATACAATAAAGCATTCCCAAACAAGCCCAACCCAATGATGAGTTACCATAAATTGAAAGTAAAGTAAGTGTCAAATCTTGCTTTACATCACTTCCAAAATCTGTGGAAGTTTAATCTGGCGCGGACAGTTTTCGAACATAAACTGGTTTTCTGGTTTTATAAAAATACAGTTTGAGGTAAAAGAAAATATTTCCACCGTTTTGAAATACTGTTTTGAAATCCAACACAGGTATTACCAATTTTGTAAAATTGCAGTTTGGTCCCAATAAGAATTTCAAATATAAAATCAAGCAAGTAATAAATTCTACACATAAGAATTGTAATTAGATAAATGCAGACAATGTAATTTGATTTTAAATATGACAATGCAAATGCAGATTACTTATGGAAATGTCAATTTAAGATTAAATAAAAATACAGGTTGGTACACCCTTCCTCCCTTAAACAGGATTTCGTCCCTGAAATCAAGACTAACTAGTCCTGAAACAACTCCGGGTACTCCTTCCTTATATTAGCTTCGACTTCCCATGAGGCTTCATTCTCGTCATGGTGATTCCACTGAACTTTCACCAATGGAATGTCCTTGTTTATCAACTTCTTGATACTCTGATCCAGAATCTTCACCGGTCTCCCCTTGTAAGAAACGTTATGACTCGTCTCAATATCGTCATAACTAACCACATGCGAGGGGTCTCGTATGTACTTTCTCAGCATACTCACATGAAATACATTGTAAACCCCAGACATCTTCGGTGGTTGCGCCAGTCGATAAGCCACTTTTTCGATACGATCCAAAATCTCGAACGGTCCGATGAAACGCGAAGCTAGTTTTCCTCTCTTGAAACCGAAGCGTACTACTCCTCGAGTCGGTGAAACCTTAAGAAGTACGTGATCTCCGACACTAAAATCCAAATCTTTCCGGCGTCGATCGGCATAACTCTTATACCTGCTTTGAGCGGTTCTCATCCTTTCCTTAACCAAAAAATTTTCTCGTTGGTTTCTTTAACCAAATCTGGTCCCAACAATTCTGTGTCTCCTACCTCTGCCCAACACAATGGAGAATGACATGGTCGTCCATACAATGCTTCGAACAGAGCCATCCCAATACTCGTGTGATAATTGTTATTATTGACAAACTCAACCAACGGCAAGTGTGTCTCCCAAGATTCTTCAAATTCACTAACACAAGCCCTAAGCATATCTTCCATGATCTGATTAACATGCTCAGTTTGTCCGTCTATCTGAGGGTGAAAAGCAATACTCATCTTGAGAGAGATTCCCATAGCTTCTTGCAAACTTTCCCAAAATCCAGAAGTAAAACGTGCGTCACGGTCTGACACAATCGACACAGGTGCACCATGAAGTCGCACAACTTGTTGTATGTACAACCGGCTCATTCTTTCTACTGGGTATGTCATACTCTAAGCAATAAAATGTGCCGACTTATTTAGTCGATCCACGATTACCCAAATGGCGTCATGATTCTGCTGCGATCGAGGCAATCCCACTACAAAATCCATGGTTATGTGCTCCTACTTCCAACCTGGGACAGGTAGCGGTTGCAATAGTCCTGACGGCCTCTGATATTCGGCTTTGACTTGTTGGCACGTCAAACGTTTGGATACAAATTCGGCTACATCCTTCTTCATTCCTTCTCACCAGAAATTTCTCTTCAAATCCTTGTACATTTTCGTTCCTGCTGGGTGAATTGTATATTTTGACTTATGCGCTTCTGCCAGAATATCATTTCTCAAATTTCCACAGTCTGGTACACATAATCTGTCTCTGATCGATACCCTTCATCGCTTCCCACCTTCTATTCTGTCAGATCTTTCTCTGACATCTTCACAAACCACGCTTAAAACTTCTCATCTTCTTTCTGAGTTCCAATAATACGGTCGATAAGAATAGGCTGTAAGATAAGACATCCAAAAAGTTGTCCTTCTCCTTCTTCAGCACTCTATACATCGAACTCCGCCAACGTCTCCAATGCTCGCCATTCTCTAACCATTAAGGAGGCGACCGTCTCACGAATTTGCCGACTCAAAGCATCGGCGCCCACATTAGCTTTACCGGGGTGGTACTCTAATGTAAAGTCGTAATCTTTGATCAGCTCCATCCATCTGCGTTGCCTCATGTTCAACTCTTTCTGTGTGAACAAATATTTTAGACTCTTGTGATCGGAGAATAAATCAAACTTCTCACCATAGAGATAGTGTCTCCAAATCTTGAGTACAAATACTACGGCCGCCAATTCCAAGTCATGAATGGGATAGTTTAACTCATCCGGCTTCAACTGTCTAGATCCATAGGCAATAACTCTACCATCTTGCATAAGTACAAACCCTAGTCCTTGATATGATGCGTCACTAAAGATAGTGAACTTCTCATCAGACTTGGGTATAGCTAGTACTGGCTCGGTAGGGAGTCTCTCTTTCAATTCCAGAAAGGCACGCTCATGCTTCTTCGTCCACTCAAATTTCAAATTCTTCTTCGTCAACCCAGTTAATGGTGCAGCTATTTTTGAAAACCCTTCAACAAATCTTCTGTAATAGCCTGCGAGTCCCAGAAAACTCCTAACCTCAGTAGGGTTGCTCGGCCTAACCCAGTTTGACACAGCATCGGTCTTGGACGAATCCACCAAAATTCCTTGAGATGACACCTTATGTCCCAAAAATTTAACTTCTTGCAACCAGAACTCACACTTACTGAACTTGGCATACAAGTGGTGGTCCTTAAGCGTCTGCATTGCAATCCGTAGGTGTTACTCGTGTTCTTCTCCTGACTTAGAATAGATCAAAATATCATCTACAAAGACGATGACAAACTGATCCAAATAAGGCTTGAACACTCTATTCATCAGATCCATAAACACCGCCGGGGCATTCGTCATTCCAAACGGCATCACTAGGAATTCATAATGACCATATCGGGTTCTGAAAGCAGTCTTAGGTATGTCTTCCTTCCGTACCCTCAACTGATGATATCCCGACCTTAGGTCTATTTCGGAAAATGTTGTAGCTCCTTGTAGTTGATCAAACAAATCGTCAATCCGAGGTAAGGGATACTTGTTTTTGATAGTCACGCGGTTCAGTTCTCGGTAGTTAATACACAGCCGAAGTGTTCCGTCCTTCTTCTTCACAAATAATACCGGTGCTCCCCAAGGCTATGTACTTGGACGTACAAAACCTAGGTTCTCGAGCTCTTGAACTTGTTCCTTCAATTCTAGCAGTTCGGTGGGGGCCATTCTGTAGGGAACCTTGGTGATCGGAGTTGTACCCGGTATGAGCTCAATGCAGAACTCTATACTTCTCTCGGGCGGCAAACCAGAAATGTCTTGAAATACTTCTTCGAAGTCCTTGACTATAGGTATAGACGACATTGTTGCTTCTATACTGACGACTTCGATGTTGGCTAAGCATCTTGTGAGGAACATATCTCCCAAAGGGTTACATTGAAAATCAAAGGGTTGATTCTCATTGTCGGGGAATGTAATTCTCTTCCTCGCATAGTCCAACTTCGCTTGATTTTGAGAGAGCCAATCCATTCCGAGGATTATTTCGAACTCCTTCATTGATATGACAATCAACCTTGTCAGGATTTCACGGTCTCATAGCCGTAAAGGACAACCCTTGCACACGTGTCCTAATCTGTCTGCAGCTCCTAATGGTGATGTAGCCCTCAAAGCTTTCTCTAAACGATGAGGTAAGATACCCAATCTCTGAATTGTATTAACAGATATGAACAAAATAACAACACCTGTATCGAATAACAGTTTAACTTGGGAGTTAAATAGAGTTAATGTACCTTCCACTGCTTGCTGATCAAGTTGAGCTTCTCCATAATCTCCTTCTTCATAAATAGTTCTGCCATATCCAGCAGCATCAGGAATAACAGCATTCACGCGAGTCTGACCTTGCTGACCATAAGTCACTTGCTTAGGGGCAGTACTGAACTTGCTGATGTGACCTTGTTCACCATAGTTGTAACAGAATATGCCTTGCTGAGTAGCACGCCTTGGTGCCTTGCAATCTCGAGCCAGATGATCGGGGTTGCCACAGTTAAAACATTTCTCAGCGCTACTTCCTTCACCAACTCGAGGTTGAGTCAGATAGGTGATAGCTTGGGTCTTCCTGCTTCCGTCAAAATTCCTCTTCTGCCCTTGGGTACGATTCATTGGTGGTCTATTCCCAAAATTACCCCTTTGAGGCGGTCAAAATTCGAATTGCTTTCGATTCACTCGAGCATCTTCTTCCAAATCGGTAGCCAAGCCAATAAGTCCTTCAAAAGACTTATCTAGGTGGCCGAGAGTCAGGCGACGAATCTGTGGTGTCAGCCCTTGGTTATACTTACGGATTCTCTTTTCTTTGGTATCAACCATGTGAGGGGCAAACCGAGACAGCCTCTCGAACTGAGTGGTGTACTCTTGCACCGACTTAGTTCCTTGAGTCAAATCTATGAATTCTTTCTCCCTTCTGTGCCTCTCCGTAGCCGGTAAATACTTCTCCAAAAACTTTCCCTTAAATGCAGTCCACGTCATTCCCGTTGCAGCTTCGTTCCCGATGGTAGCTGTGGCTGAATCCCACCAATCTACGGCGACATTAGTCAATTGGAAGATAGCTAACCTTCTCTTATCCATCTCATTGCACTGGACAGCCTCGAACATACGGTCCATCTGTCTTAACCACTGTTGCGCTTTCCAGGGCTCCACGGTACCCACAAACTGCTCAGGCTTTAGCGCACGGAATCTCTCCAGCAGTTTATCTCTAGTCTGATGGCCTCGTCGGTTATCATTCGTATTATTGATTCTTTCTAAATGTGTGACAAATTCTTCGAACATCCCCGTAGGATCGGCAGCCTCAGGTGCTCCCTCGATCAAATTCCTATCTCTTCTCGGTCTCCCAGCCATTCTATGCATGATAGTGATAATGACGAAAATGCATGCAACAGAAGTATAACGCAGTTTAAATGAAAACAACAACAAAAGAGTATTTCTATATATAACTTATTGTCAAGTTGATACAAAAAGCGTGTATGATCAAGGCAAAGCCTACCCTATCTATATGGGTTAGGACACATATTGTTCATACAACGTTAGAGTTACAAAAATGGGGTCATTGCCCTATATTCTAATGCATGTAATTACAGTTTGCAAAAAGAGACAAAGCTAATAGTCAAAAGTAGTTAATATGTACAAAATCATATCTAGGATGTCAATTGTCTCCATAAGCAACTATCAAGAGATCTAGCAAGTTGGCGAGGCGAAATCGCTGAACAAGGAACGGGCCAACTAAATTAAAATTAGAGCTTTGAGAGGTCGACGATGAAAGAGGCGCTGGGGCATCTGCCTCAACTAGTACCTCATCAGGCAGAACTAGCTCAAGTACTAGCTCCTCCTCGAGCTCAGCGGCGAGGTCATCTAGACCTATGCCATCCTCTACACCCTCTCCACCTACTGGAACCAAATGAATAGCCTCAGCATCGTCCTCGGCAATGGGAACCATTGGCAGAGGCATCCCTACCTGTGCGAGATGGGCATGCACAACCTGGATCTCAAAGGGAAAATAGAAAGCATCGCTATCAACTAGTCTCAGAATCTCAACTAGCACTAAATGCTGAGCCTCTGCGAAATAGCGTATCTCAAGGCGACTATGCGCTAAATCAACTATCCCTACCATGTGAGCCTAGTGCCACAGATCTGATACTATAGTTGTCGTGGCCAGCTGCTCAATAGCGGTGTGATGTAAATCGAGAAAAGCTGGGACTACTGCCCCGGGAGTCACCAAATGTCCTCCTAACCCATCTGGTATATAGAGCTGCTGAGCTGGGTCCATACCTGATAAAAAGGTACTAACTTAGATCAGGAAAGAGATAATCTTAGGCGTTTGGGTTTTGAGTCTACCCTCCCTGTCGTAGCATCGGGGTGCAAAGCTTAAGCTAAACTATTGAATTGTTGACCGTGTTCGGAATCCACGAGGATTTCTTGTCGCTTCCGCCTCGTTTGACTTGGTCCACGTGAGACTTTTACTTTGTATTTAGCTCTTTGACCTTGCCCTCGTATCTTTAGTAGTTAGGGCGTTACAAAATATGTCTTGATGCTTAGAGGTCACATATGTCATACCATTCATAAGCATGAACATGAACACAAAAATCATGAAAATGATTTTGGGATGAAAGACCTTAGTGGCTTTCGATTTTTGAAAAGGGAAGACGTTAGAGGCTTCCAGGTTTTTAAAAGGGAGGACCTTAGAGGCTTTCGTGCATAAAACCCTCTAGGAGGGATTTTGTTTTGAAAAGATAGAAATTCTGGATTTGTGGGTAGGCGTGTGAGATGGGTACCACTAGGAGTTCAAATTACGGGATGTGCAGCAAGCAACCCCTGTAACGTTGAAGGCTAGGCCTCCATGTAATTTGTAAGGCCCAAAGTCCCGCACGTTGAAGGCTAGGCCTCCGTGGACGAAAAGCCCATGGTCCCGGTAATGTAACAACCCAACATTTTTAAAAGAGGGTAATTTTGACTTTTGGGTACCCAAGTGTGGACCCAATTTAAACTTTGAATTTTTTTTCCTAACATGTATCATTAGATATGGTATTACATTTAAATTTAAAATGGTAGTAGGTGTGAGTGTGTTCTTATAATAGTGGGTACACATGTGGGTGCACATTTTAATTATTGGAGGGACAAGGGCCCCACCACCACTCACATCACTCACACACACACACATACTCTCTCTCTCTCTCTCTCCTCCCTCCCTCCCTCATGGTCGGCCCTCTCTCTCTCCCTTCCCTCACTTTTTCTTTTTTCCTTTCTTTTTTTTCTTCTTCTTATCTCTCCTCTCTACCTTAAGCTTTGGGAGAAAACTCCCATGGCTTCTCTCCTTATCTCTTCTTGTTAGGTGCCTTAGAGAGATATCTAGCCCTACCCCTTTGGGCAATATTGTTCTACTTGACGAGAGCTACAAGATGCCGCTATCAAAGTCCATTTTCAAGAAGTTTCATCCGTGAGGTATTGGAAGACCTAGCTTGGAAATGGCTTCTTTCTTCACCAAATGAAGTGCTTGGACTTATAGGAGCCTTCTCTCTTGAAGATCTTGTCATCCTAAGTGTTTTCTTCATATAGGTAGATATATAATCTACTACTCTATCTCTTTGATTTATATATATGTATAGATGTATATATGTGTATATATATGTGTGGTCTTGGTGAATGAATTTGTAACTAGAACTCCAAATTGGTAAAATATTTAAGTTCTAACATATGTGTAGTTTAGGTGTTTCATAAAATGCCTAGGAGAGTTTAAGTTTTTAGGTTGTTTAATTGCTTAATATACCTAAATGGTGATAATTGGTTTAAATGCTTATGTCTAAGTGTTATGTGAATTAAGTGTTAACATGCCTAATTGTTTAAGCCTTGGGTGAAAGGAATGTTAGGAGTATGTTAGCGAATGTGTGGATGCTTATTTTCTTAAACTTGAGATCAAATGCATGTGTATGTGTTTATGGATTTTCTTCATGTATTATAGAAATCCATATGTTAAGTTCTTTGAATACGTATTTTAGTTTATCATTTGCATCCACGAACATGAACATTCACGTGTGAAACATACATACTAGCATTGGGGCCAAGTTGGGCCAAATCCCATGCATAAACACAAAATGCATTGGAAGATCCCAGAAATAGGGACTTTGTGAAAAATCCGGATGCGGGTTGTGAGGTGAGACAGGGTGGATAGCCCTAAGAGAATTATCCAAACTCCATTTCATATTCGGGTAGCGCCCGGAGAGATGGTATGCTAGATTCCCAGTTGGGGGTGGCTCACAGTCCAGTAATGAGGAAAGTGACATTACATGCTTGTGTGACCTCATAGCATTCATTGCCGAAGAGGCTCATTGCACATCATATTACCATTGGCAGCCCCTATACGTGGAGCTTTAAATAGTGTTTTTCCAAGAAGGCTTGGTACATTTATTTGTTCGAGGGACAACCGAAAAAAAAATGTTCTTTCGAAATTATTTCTTTGATATGAAAGTTATAGTGTATTGGTATTATATGTCTACGAGCCATCGTTCTCACATAAAAGACAAAATTTTTGACAGGTTTTTCAAAGAAGGCGCGAAAATACTCTTTCAAAGATCCTGTAAAGATTTGTATCTTGAAAATGTACTTTAATTCCATTTTTAATTGTATATCGTTCATGCGTCATAATACGTTTCATTCACCATGTTGCTAGAGCCAATGTTTAGCTCTTTGTAGGATTAAAGATGCAATTCATATTGATGTTGAAATCGAGTGCATGTAAGATCCTTGATTTACATATCTAGCCTAGTTTGTAATCGCTGTCGAGATCGATGAACCTCGCTTGTGTTTATGCTTTATGTTTAATCCCTTATGCTTCCCATTTGGGATTGTTCATGTTTAGCTGGTTGTGAGTGAGCTTCAGTATACCTGGCATCACCTATTTACTATTTCTTGAGTTTGGAAATTTTCCATGTTAATTAATATTCGTGTAGGGAGACTTTTACTTATTATTGCTCTTGTTGTTTTAGTCCATTGTGTTAAACTTATCGAGAAATTTGTTGTGCCTCTAATCCTAGCCGAATTTGTTAAATTCTACTTATTAACCCTCTTTCCGTCGACTTGCCGTCGATATTTTTCTTGTTAGAAACTCGTTTTGAATATTGTGTAGAGTTCGTGTGAAATTTTGCTCAATCGAAATTTTTGTGCTTAATCCAACTTCTATGGAGTGAACTCCCTGCCCTGAGTTCGCTCAATTGAACTTTTCTCCGCTTAATCCAACTTTGGTGGAGTGAACTCTCTGCCCAGAGTTCGCTCAATCGTACTTTTTCTGCTTAATCCAACTTCTGTATAGTGAATTCTCTACCCAGAGTTTGCTCAATCGAACTTTCTCTGCTTGATCCAACTCTCAGCAGAATACATACATTAAGAGCATAAGTCTCCCATGCGATATCAATGTTTGAATGAGCATTCCATCTTATATTATAATATCTCGCTTTAGAGTACTTACTTCACAAAACTCCTCGTTACATCCCTTGAACTCATGCTTGTGTGGATAGTCATTTAATAAAATTTTCAAAAGCTTTTGCCTTCATTTGACTCGTTGACATGTAAGTCCATTTTGGATTTATGTATTAGTATGTCATCTTTGTAGGAATTCCCGTGGAATTCCAAAGTTGCTTCCGCATTTATGATTGGGCTTTAATTCTTTTATCTCTATCATTTTAATTTCCTCGCGCTTCAGTTTTTGGGGCGTTACAGATTGGTATCAGAGCTAACCGGGTTTGAATACCTAGGGGCTATGGGTGCTTTCTTTTGGGTTTATCGCATTTCCATTTGTGTTTACTTCGTGCCTACTCCTTATTACATTCTTCGTTTAAGTTGCACATGTTGAGGCGTTACGATGCTGTGTGGGCATGCATATGTGTTGAATGCCTTCGAGACTTACGTGCTTACATGATAAAGAGCTTACATGTTTGATATGCTATTTATGTTAAGTGCTTACATGATAAATGTTTACATGTTCAAGTGCTATGTGCTTTTCATCTATGAATCTTTTGCATTATGTCTTGGTGTGGATGTCTGATGATATTTAACTATTGACCGTAGAAGGTTTAAAAGAATATATATGAGGGTTTCCTTGTTTGGATTATTCGCTCAACGTACTATGCCTGGCAAGGTTGGTGGTTAGGTGTCGATCAGTGCTTCACACCGAGCTGTATGCTTAAGGACCTCTGCTGTGTTTATAAAATTTATGTTATTTGTTATTTCCATTTACATTGTTGAGATAGCATGTTTAGGTGTTGCACGCCTACGTGATTATATGTTCACCTGCTTGCATGCTCATGTGGTTTACATGCTTATAGTAGAATATATTGAGATCATCTATTATATTATAGATAGAGAAATTTCATTTTTTAAAAAAAAAAAAAACTCAGAGATATAAAGTTTTAAACTTTTTGGAAAACCAACATGGTGTATATGTTGCAAGTGTATGAAGAGATGCTTTATATGCCTTTATAGTAAATATTGATAGACCAGTTATGTTGTTGATCACAAGTTGGTGTGAGTAGCTTGTTGGGCTATGTTTCGTTAAGTTGTATCTTCGGATCCTTGTGGTTGTGCCTTAGCATATATTGTTTCTTTCTTTTGAGATGCATACCTTCGGGTAGTAGCAGAGTTGTTTAGCACTCGGTGCTATTTTTATTTTGTACCTTGGGTACGTTTCCTCATTTATGGGTCCCACATCGTGTTGGAATAGTCCTCTCTTTTATTGTACTATTGCATTGCCTCTTCATGAGAGACTCTTTGATAAGTTGTTTGTTGTATCTTGAAATTATCCTTTCAAGCAAATTACACTTCTCTCTATGGCATGAACTATTTTGTAGGGTTGTAAGTACCTACCTTTTTCAACGTTTGGTTACGTATTTGGTTGATTGATGTTGGAGTGGTTTTTCCCCATTCTCTGGGATGAACTGTGGTTCCTCCCTCTTCGTGAGGAATTTTACGTTTAAATGTCTATTAGACATTGCTTTTACTACCTCAAATATATTTATTCTTTGAGATGGGTTATTGCTTGTTGGGTCCCAATCCATTGTATTCATGTCAGACTTTGTAGTGAACTATCGGTTGCCCTCCTATATGATTTATTGCATATACGGAAATTCTGTCGTGTGAGTTATTGTTGGATCTTGACTCAAGCTTCTTGCTTTAAGCTAAGATTTGTATCGGTTCATTTTTATCTCTCCTTTGCTTGGTGGGTGTCGTTTGTAAGTATTCTCCGCGACTATGATATTTGTCTATTACTAGACCATGTTCTTGTTAATTGCACAAGTTTTCCTTGTTTCATTGTGAAACTGTACATCTTTCCAGTTAATGAAAATTTTCTTCACTAAGCCCTTTATTATGTTTACATAATCTTGATAAGTACGTTTCTCCTCAAGGTGGTAGAAATTCTTTTCTGTGGTTATAAATATCAATATTTACCGATTCCTATTTGAACTTCGTTAACATTGGATGGATAACACTTTGATGATTGTTTAGAGCACAAGTTATTTTAGTGTTTCCTCCTTGTGAGCAAGTTTGGCTCTTCATTTAATAATATTTGTTCGAAATAAATCTATTCCTTGTTTGGTCCTAGTGACCTTTGGCCCTTTTAAGAGTATTGTTTTATGCTCGTTCCTAGCTTGTTTGGGAAAGCAGTTTTTCATGTTCTTTGGATTTCAAAATCTTTCTTTGAACGAGCACTCGTACCTTGTCGCCTTGATATATTCTTTTTTAATGAGGCGTGATGATTTTTAGTTCGCCGCCATGGACTTCGAACTTGGGTGTTTCATGGTGTTGTATCCTTTCCCTTGGACTCCTTGACTATTGGATTGATATTCTTCAGTGGTCTTGCCTTTTTGAGTTCATTAATTTTGATTGTATTCCACTCAAGTATAAAAAAAGAAGAAATTAAAAAAGACAAATTTATGCCTTCAAATCTTTCACTACTTATTGAGGGATAGATTGATTTGGACGATATGTTACCAAGTTCTTCGAGTTGATGGTTTCATGAACTCGTCATCATTCGACTCCTTGGGAGTATGACCTTGTATCATGATTTGATTTCTTGTTGTTGGTAGCCTTGACTGTTGTTTACTAAGGCTAGATCCCAATGTCGTTGTTCATGAAATAAAAGTTCTTATTTCATGCTTGGAAACTTTCCATTGTCCCTTAAAGGCAAAATTACTTATATCTTGACTTACTATGATAGTATCCATAGTAACTTTTGTTGGATTGGTGTAGTTGTTAGTAAGGTAGAATAATCTATTTCTATTTCACGACTTCAAAGTTTTATGAATCCTTCGAACCTGTGGGGAATGCCTATTGTTTCAAACGTTATTGTTCCGTAAATCCTATGACTGCTCCATAGGGATTCTTTTGCTAATTATCGAGTGGTACATATTCGATTGTAGTGAGTTTCATTATTTGATCCCGTCATTTTAACTCTTTCTCTATTGTTGTGACGAAGAGTGCTTCGTTGGACTCATTTTCTCTTGATTTCGTGTTAGTGCAAGAAGGGCACATGATTGTATCTCATTTCATACTAGTGTTCTTTTACTAGTATGTCGATCATTCTATGTTGGAGAGTTAGACCATCTTAGTTCTACATTTATTGTTGATGATCTTAACAGATTGAGTGTATTGTGTTTATGAGCTTTTGAGAGCTGATCGAACCCTTTCTCCTTGAATTCCTACCTTTCCATGGTTTGAATTTTGATGTCATTCATGACAAATTTGCTTTGAGCACTTGGTGCGATCTTGCTAGTCTTATCAGTGAGACTTGTTTTACTTCCCCATCGCTTTGATCTTTTGACTTTGTTCTTGCCTTATGCAAAGGAAAAGTCTTGGTGTTCGCTTGTTGTGCGATTAGCTGTTGAGGTAACTTCTGTATAGGTTCCCTCCTTCTTGTCGTGAGTTTTTGGGTGTGTTTCCTTTTTGAAGAACTTACTTTGGCTATTGCTTATTGGTGACGTGGTTTCACAATAATTTCTGGCTGGAGGAATGATGTCGGATATTGTTCTCTCTCTTCGAGTGATGTCTTGGTATCACGAAACAGCTTTGGGATTTGATTCTTGTATATCGCCATCCTTGAAGTAAATTGTTTAATCGTTTTGACTTTTGCATCGACTTCTTTGAGTTGTAACGAGTCCGTAGGCCACAATTTTATTCATGATTCGGTCAAGGCATATCCTTTGATATCTTTTGATTTGTTACGAGTAGCAATGGTTGTTGCGAACTTGTCTGGTTATATCCGTACGTTCACTTATTCGGTTTATCATCGCTTTGTTGATGATACCCTTGTCCTTGTTCGAAACATATGTATGTGTTGATGTTTCTTGGTAGTTATGGCTTTGGGCATTGTGGTCCTTTGCCTTGATGTTTCGAGAACGAGATTTGGGTTTGCTGATAGAGAGGCCATTTTTTTGGTTTATCGTTAGGAGCTTGTTCTTTGGAATTTAGTATTCCTCGGTTTATTGGCTTACCACCAATATCCGTTTCGATAGACACTTTTCAGGTCCATCTTTGTTGTTCCTTTTGAGGATTGAAGTTTTCCGTTTATTCTTGTGAACGAGATGTAATGTCGATTCATTACAATCTTTTGCATTAGCATTCGTTTGTTACTTTGTGAGATCTTTTCTTTGGCATTATTTAATGCAAGCTTGGACCACTCCTTGGAAGTTGATCACATAGTTTAGTTCAGTTTTGAACTCTTGTAAAGGAAACATGTTACCTAACTTTTGTGACAATTCGTTTAACTTTTATTAGTTGATTCGTTTCTTTGAGGTCCTTGGATTTAGTTGATTGAAATTCAATTTCTTTCATAGAATTCTATTTGGGAAGTTGTGCATTTTATGAGTGACATTTCTGTTGAAACTCATATCGTTGTGCGGTCAATTAGACCATTTGATTCTTCTAGTACTGAATGCTTTTGGCCTCCCTTGAGAAGTTGTCCTTGACCTCGACGTCAAGAATTTTGCCTCTCTTTATTGCGCTACCGATTTATTTTGACTCTTAGTATTTGAATCATACTTTGTTGATTGATGATTTTTGGATTCGTTTGATGGACTCATCGTAGTGGTCGTGGGCTTGAGGATTCATTTCTTTTCTGCTAACCACCTATCTCTTATTTGAGTTTAACTTGTGTCCTTGGGACCAAGTGTGGTGTTCATTTTCCTTTGGAACTAATTAGTCTGTCTCTTGAACTAGTTAGTCTTTGTTGAGATATCCATCTTGTTGTTTGCCATATTCACCGGTATTGCCCTCTCGGCATGTGAATGTGATTCACTTTTAATTATTGAATTCTTTAGTATTTTCCCATCCGTCTTGGGAAAGTCCTAGTGTTGATTCGTGAACATGGTGTATTTGATTTCATGTTGTCCCACCTCATTCCTTAGAAATGTTGGCGTTGTTTGGCTATTGTTAGCAATCGTTGATTATTCACCCCGCTTAGTGGATCGCACTCCTTTGGATGTTGATTGATTTGGTCTTTTATTGATATCGATGTTATATCACCTCTTATTGCGTGATATCTTTATGATGACCGCATATCCGCATTGGTGAGGTCTTTACCTCTTCCATATGTCAAGTGTTTTGATAGCTTGGCGTAGTACCTTGTTCACTACCGTTGTGTTGGATTAGAGATGTAGTGGCGATTTGCCACCAAGTTTGTGGTTGCCTAAGTTCCTTTCAGTTGTAACCAAAGTCTCGTGTGTTCGTGTCACTTAGCTTGTTCTTGAGCATAGTGAATGGTGATTGAAGCATAGTTGCTTTTGAGCTGGTGTTAGTCCAAGAGCCTTCCTTGTCTGACCAGTTTGGTTCAGTGTTTCGTGTTCGTCACCATCGTGATATTTTCAGAATGGGGTAATTGATTCACCCTCTTCTCGATGTGAAATGTATTTATTTGTAATTAGATGGGTTAGCTATCGACTGATGCTAATCATTTTGTTCCCGCTCCTTGTTATTGAATTCCAGGACGAAATTCTTTTAAGGGGGGTAGATTGTAATAACCCAACATTTTTAAAAGAGGGTAATTTTGACTTTTGGGTACCCAAGTGTCGACCCAATTTAAACTTTGAAATTTTTTTTCCTAACATGTAACATTAGATATGGTATTACATTTAAATTTAAAATGGTAGTAGGTGTGAGTGTGTTCTTATAATAGTGGGTACACATGTGGGTGCACATTTTAACTATTAGAGGGACAAGGGCCCCACCACCACTCACATCACTCATACACACACACACACACACACACACTCTCTCTCTCTCTCTCTCTCTCTCTCTTCTTTATCCCTCATGGTCGGCCTTCTCTCTTTCCCTTCCATCACTTTTTCTTTTTTCCCTTCTTCTTCTTCTTCTTCTTCTTCTTCTTCTTATCTCTCCTCTCTACCTTAAGCTTTGGGAGAAAACTCCCATGGCTTCTCTCCTTCTCTCTTCTCTCTCTCTCCCTTCCCTCACTTTTTCTTTTCCTAGGAGAGTTTAAGTTTTTAGGTTGTTTAATTGCTTAATATGCCTAAATGGTGATAATTGGTTTAAATGCTTATATGTCTAAGTGTTATGTGAATTAAGTGTTAACATGCCTAATTGTTTAAGCCTTGGGTGAAAGGAATGTTAGGAGTATGTTAGCGAATGTGTGGATGCTTATTTTCTTAAACTTGAGATCAAATGCATGTGTATGTGTTTATGGATTTTCTTTATGTATTATAGAAATCCATAAGTTAAGTTCTTTGAATACGTATTTAAGTTTATCATTTGCATCCACGAACATGAACATTCACGTGTGAAACATATATACTAGCATTGGGGCCAAGTTGGGCCAAATCCCATGCATAAACACGAAATGCATTGGAAGATCCCATAAAAGGGACTTTCTGAAAAATCTGGATGCGGGTTGTGAGGTGAAACAGGGTGGATAGCCCTAAGAGAATTATCCAAACTTCATTTCATATTCGGGTAGCGCCCGGAGAGATGGTATGCTACATTCCCAGTTGGTGGTGGTTCGCAGTCCGGTAATGGGGAGTGACATTACATGCTTGTGTGACCTCATAGCATTCATTGCCGAAGAGGCTCATTGCACATCATATTACCATTGGCGGGCTACGTGGAGCTTTAAATAGTGTTTTTCCGAGAAGGCTTGGTACATTTATTTGTCCAAGGGACAATCGAAAAAAAATTTTTCTTTCAAAATTATTTCTTTGATATGAAAGTTATAGTGTATTGGTATTATATGTCTACGAGCCGTCGTTCTCACATAAACAACAAACATTTTGACAGGTTTTCCAAAGAAGGGGTGACAATACTCTTTCAAAGATCCTGTAAAGATTTGTATCTTGAAAATATAGTTTAATTCCATTTTTATATCGTTCATGTGTCACAATACGTTTCATTCACCATGTTGCTAGAGCCAATGTTTAGCTCTTTGTAGGATTAAAGATGCAATTCATATTGATGTTGAAATCGAGTGCATGTAAGATCCTTGATTTATATATCTTGCCTAGTTTGTAATCGCTGTCGAGATCGATGAACCTCGCTTGTGTTTACGCTTTATGTTTAATGCCTTATGCTTCCTGTTTGGGATTGTTCATGTTTAGCTCGTTGTGAGTGAGCTTCGGTATACCCGGCGTCACTTGTTTACTATTTCTTGAGTTTGGGAATTTTCCATGTTAATTAGTATTCATGTGGGGACACTTTTACTTATTATTGCTCTTGTTGTTTTAGTCCATTGTGTTAAACTTATCGTGAAATTTGTTGTGCCTCTAATCCTAGCCGGATTTGTTAAATTCTACTTATTAACCCTCTTTTCGTCGACTTGCCATCGATGTTGTTCTTATTAGAAACTCCTTTTGAATATTGTGTAGAGTTCATGTGAAATTTCGCTCAATCAAAATTTTTGTGCTTAATCCAACTTCTGTGGAGTGAACTCCTTGCCGTGAGTTCGCTCAATCGAACTTTTCTCCGCTTAATCCAACTTTGGTGGAGTGAACTCTCTGCCCAGAGTTCTCTTAATCGAACTTTCTCTGCTTAATCCAACTTCTGTATAGTAAATTCTCTACCCAGAGTTTGCTCAATCGAACTTTCTCTGCTTGATCCAACTCTCAGCAGAATACATAGATTATGAGCATAAGTCTCCAATGCGATATCAATGTTTGAATGAGCATTCCATCTTATATATAATATCTCGCTTCAGAGTACTTACTTCACAAAACTCCTCGTTACATCCCTTGAACTCGTGCTTGTGTGGATAGTTGTTTAATAAAATTTTCAAAAGTTTTTGCCTTCGTTTGACTCGTTGACATGTAAGTCCATTTTGGATTTATATGTTAGTAAGTCATCTTTGTAGGAATTCCCGTGGAATTCCAAAGTTGATTCTGCATTTATGATTGGGTTTTAATTCTTTTCTCTCTATCATTTCTCTTTCCTCGCGCTTCGGTTTTCGGGGCGTTACAGGTAATGACATTGATGATCGAGGGTGAGTGTTTGAAAAAGGCATGAAAATGGTTTTCATGCATGACATTGGCATTCATTGCACTCACGCATGTTATATAGCAAATGTTATTGTGTGGTTCTATGACTATACGAGCCTCCATGGCTTATGGACTATATAAACCCTCTTTTTCAGGTGACTTGAATTAGGGCAAGGCCCAGAGTAGAGTTTACTCATGAAGACCCCGATAAGGTAAGAAATCATGAGATCGTGATACTTTGTTTTGATTTCAGAACACTCTTAAAAACCTTGGATTTTTATTTTAAGAGTTTCTAAAGTTTGAGAAAAAGAAAGTAGATCATTGTATTACTTTTCAACACGTGAAACCAAACTTGAGTTTTATTTAAAAGTTGTTTTATAAAGCTTGAGAAGAAGTATGATAAATGTTTATCAAATCTGTATATTTTCCGCAGCACTGTTGTCATTTTATGAACCGATAAGGATATTCTATTAATGTCTTTTAAATTGACAAGCAATGCTTTTCAAAAGACTAGTGTAATTCTTCCACTATAGTTTTACTCAAATCCGTTAGTCTAGAAGGATTTTGATTTCCCATCAAAGATTTTAAAAGGCTATTCTATGCTTCTGCAGTAATCCGTGGAGTCTAGGACTCGAGGCGTTGTAAAATGGTATCAAAGTTTTGAGGTTTCAAAGTTTAAATGTTTCGGAGCTTTGGACTTTAAATAATTTTAAAGTTTAAACGTTTGTTTTTCTAAAGGGAAAGTTCTTCAGGTAATCGTCGGGCCTAGAACTCGAAGCATTACAAGTATGTTTAGTTCTTCCATCGTATTTGTATTCTAGTTTGCACCCCGTTGCCGGCAGGGCGGGGCGTCACACTTGAAAACTTTATGGATCATGTATATTTTTGGAACATAAATCTGGTAAGTTTCTCTAAGAAAACCCATATTAAGTGTAAAATAACAGCATTTTCGAATTAAATTACAATAGAGACCTCATTATAACACATTGGGATCAAATACAACATATGGGAACCACTTTATAACCATTTGGGACTCCTTTACAACTTGTTGGGACCATATTACAAAATGTTGGGTCCCCATAAGTATAGCATTTGTGACCACTATTCATTACAACATTTTGGGACCCAACAATGTGACCTGCTGTAGAAGGTTACTTAAAGGTTAACTATGGCATCAAAAGAAGTGCCACTTTGCTTGCGGCACTTTAATAGGCACACAATTGGCATCTTTTGATCAAAAAACTGTCAAACTTTGGGATGTATCATACATTCCAATGTACATAAAACCACTAGGATATATTGTAGAATTTTCCTTAAATAATTATTTGGTTGCCACAAAATATTTATTCAAATAGTTTGTTGACTCAACCTAATTGTGCAAAAGTAATCAAAACAAATGAAGGAAAGGCGTTTGAACTGACCACGTGTTTCTAGTTTTACATGTTATTCTAATGTTTGTGTTTGGACCACACAGGGTCCTTGGTATGTCACATCAAAGTCTATACAATGTTTTTCACATTGCAAGTATATGTTCAAAAGTTCTGGAAAATAGAAACAAGAGATTTTAAAATATCAATTGGATCACAAAGAGATAACATCTTGAAAGTGAAGTACGTGGTTGAACTTGGAATCCCTGGTTGGCTGTATTCTAGGATATTTGAATTAAAACTAATACGCAAGTTGGTCTCTATTCAAGGTTGATGCTCTTTTTTTTTTTTTTAAAGGAAATATTTACTCTGACTTCTCCTAAGTGAGGTTGAGGTAAAATCAATATACTGGGAGCACTTGTGATAGGAAAGTTACATGGACCTCTTTTGTGTTTTATGAGTTGAGTAACAGTTTCCCCACGTTAGTCAACTATCAATTGACCATTATTATTGTATTTTTTGTTAAAAATTTTGTTAATCAAAATTTACATGATGCATGTTTTTTTTTTTTTTTTTTTATTTATAAATATGGACAGGAAGGTATATATTTTGTTCCGATGGTAAATTGTTATTTTAGTATGTATTGATTTTTTAAAATCATAAATTATATTTATGGGTATTTGAAAATTTTGTACCCATCATTACTTTTGTTAACACTATATTTCTGACTAGGGAGGTTATTGTAATTTATGAAAGCAGAAGCTTTGCATTTTGTCAATTGTATGAGAAGCATCTTAATGAATTCTATATATCCTTAGACAAATTTATTGCATAAGATATAGAGTAGATTTTATTAAGGGCCATTGAGGCATAGGTTCCAATAATGAATACTTTTGGGCATCACATTAGTCCACACTATTTGGGCAAGGCCCCCGTGGTAAGCACTTTTATTTCTAGCTGACATTTCCCTCTAAAACCACATCCACGATCAATTTTGCTTCCAACCCCAAAATTTAAATTTTGGTTCTCCCCCTCTTTTTCTCTAACTTTACCAAACCCTAATACAACCAAACAACACATGATCTTTTCTTGTGGGACTAGTTTACAAAATAACAAAATTTTGGGACTAGGTTACAAAATTTTGAGATAATATTACAACACATCAGGACCAAAATACAACACACTGGGACCTCTTTACAACTATTTGGTACCACTTTACAACTTGTTGGGACTTGATTAAAAGATGTTAGGACCTTTAGTACAAAAAGCTCCAAACATAGGCACACTTTGGGCCCGATGTTAAAACCATGTCGATTGAATTAAACTACGCAAGGTAACTCACGTTGCGAAGACTCAAAAACTCTACGAATCATGTTTGTTTTTGGAACATAAATCTGGCACGTTTCTCTAAGAAAAACCCATATTTAGTGCAAAAACTAACAGCATTTTTGGATTAAATTGCAAAATTTTGAGGCCTCATTATTACACATTAGGATCAGGTACAACATACGTGAACCATTTACAACCATTTGGAACCCCTTTACAACTTGTTGGGACCATTTTACAAAATGTTGTGTCCCCATAAGTATAGCATTTGTGACCACTATTCATTACCACATTTTGGGACCCAAAATTGTGACCTGCTATAGATGGTTATTAATAGGTTAACTTTGGCATCAGTAGAAGTGCCACTTTACGTACGTCACTCTAATAACCACACAATTGGCATCATTTAATCACAAAAAACTGTCAAACTTTGGGATCTATCATACATTCCAAAGTGCATATAACCACTAGGATATAGTGTAGAATTTTCCTTGAATGAATATTTGGTTGCCACAAAATATTTATTCAAACAGTTTGTTGACAACCTTAATGTGCAAAAGTAATCAAAACAAGTGAAGGAAAGGCGTTTGAACTGACCATGTGTTTCTCGTTTTACATGTTATATTAATGTTTGTGTCTAGACCACACAGAGTCCTTGGTATGTCACATCAAAATCTAGATAATGTTTTTCACATTACATGTATCTATTCAAAAGTTTTGGAAAATAGAAACAAGTCATACTAAAATATCAAGTGGACTGCAAACAGATAAATTCTTGGAAGTGAAGTATGTGGTTGAACGTGGAATCCCAAGTTGGCTCTATTCCATGATATTTGTAGTAAAACTAATACATAGGTTGGTCACTGTTCCAGGGTTTTCTTCTTCTTTCTTTTAAAAGGAAACTATTACACTGACTTTTCCTAAAAAAGGTTGAGGTAAAATAAATATCATGAGAGCCCCCTTGGGCTTTGAAAATGACATGGACCTCTTTTGCATGTGTTTTGTAAGTTGAGTAATAGTTTCCCCTCGGTAGTCAACTATCAATTGATGATTGTAATTTTTTTATTAAAATTTTAGTCATCACAATCAAAGTCAATAAAAATTTACATAAAATTATTTTAATATATAAGGGAAGGTATGTATTTTTTCCAATGGTAGATTTGTTCTTTAAGCATGTATTGAGTATTTAAAATTATAAATTAAATTTAAGGGTATTTGATAATTTTGTATGCAAATATTTTACTTTTCTTTAAACTATAGTGGTAGTAAAGTTTCACTATATTTAGACTGTAATAATAGTAATATATACTTACTATATTTATTTGCTATCATTGATGTAATGGTAGTTCATTTAACTACCTTTTACCACCTGTGACCTTTTTTTTTCTCAGTGATACTTGGGACCAAACAAAACCTTAAGGTTATGAAGTTGTATGATGATAACACAAAAGAATTAAAAACGAAATGGTTAATCATATTTTACACCTTCGTAATCGGCTTGTGTAGATTTGTTCCTTCACTTTCGATTCTGTCAATTTCCCTTTAACATGTGCTTGAACGATAGAGAGTCTTGATATGTCACATCAAAGTCTATACAGTGATATATTTTCGCGTTGCATGTATCTATTCAAAATTTTGGAAAATAGAAACAAGAGATATTAAAATATCAATTGGATCGCAAAGAGGTAACATCTTTATAGTGAAGTACGTGGTTGAACTTGGAATCCCAGGTTGGCTCTATTCCAGGATAATTGAATTAAAACTAATACACAAGTTGGTATTCTTTTCTTTTTTTTAAGGGAAATAGTTACACTGACTTCTCCTATGTGAGGTTGATTTAAAATCAATATACTGGGAGCCCTTGTGATAGGAAAATTAGATGGACCTCTTTTGTGTTTTATACGTTCAGTAATGGTTTCCCCACGTTAGTCAACTATCAATTGACCATTATTATTGTATTTTTTTTATTAAAATTTTACATAATGGATCTTTTTTTAAATAAATATGGACAGGAAGGTATGTATTTTATTCCAATGGTAAATTGTTAATTTAGCATGTGTTGATTTTTTTTAATCATAAATTATATTGTTACTATGGTAAATTACTATTGTTAACACTCTATTTCTGACTAGGGAGGTTACTATGATTTATGAAAGCATAAGCTTTGCATTTTGTCAATTGTATGAGAAGCATCTTTATGAAGTAAACTACGCACGGTCACTCTCGCTGCGAAGAATCGAAACTTTGTGAATCATGTACATTTTCGGAACATAAATCTTGCACGTTTTTCTAAGACAAACACATATTAAGTGTAAAATTACAACATTTTTGAATTAAATTGCAAAATTTGGGGACCTCTCTATAACACATTAGGATCAAATACAACATGCGGGAACCACTTTACAACCGTTTGGGACCCCTTTACAACTTGTTTGGACCATATTACAAAATGTTGGGTCCCCATAAGTATAGCATTTGTGACTACTATTCATTACAACATTTTGGGACCCACAATTGTGACCTGCTATAGAAGGTTACTAATAGGTTAGCTTTTGTGTCAAAAGAAGTGCCACTTTACATGCGTCACTCTAATAGCCACACAGTTGGTATGTTTTGATCAAAAAACTGTCAAACTTTGGGATGTATCATACATTCTAATGTACATAAAACCACTAGGATATATTATAGAATTTTCCTTAAATGAATATTTGGTTGCCACAAAATGTTTATTCAAATAGTTTGTTGACACAACCTTAATGTGCAAAAGTAATCAAAACAAGTGAAGGAAAGGCGTTGGAACTGACCATGTGTTTCAAGTTTTACATGTTATACTAATGTTTGTGTCTGGACCACACAGATTCCTTGGAATGTCAGATCCAAGTCTATACAATTTTTTCAAATAGCAAGTATCTATTCAAAAGTGCAAGAAAATAGAAGCAAGAGATTTTAAAATATCAATTGGATCGCAAAGAAATGACATCTTGAAAGTGAAGTACATGGATGAACTTGGAATCCCTGGTTGTCTGTATTCTAGGATATTTGAATTAAAACTAATGTACAGGTTGGTCTCTATTTTTGTTTTAAAAAGGAAATATTTACACAGACTCCTCCTATCTGAGGTTGAGGTAAAATCAATATACTGGGAGCACTAGTGATAGGAAAATTACATGGACCTATCTTGTGTTTTATAAATTGAGTAACAGTTTACCCACATTAGTCAACTATCAATTGACCATTATTATTGTATTTTTTGTTAATCAAAAATTTTCGTAGTGTTTTTTTTTTTAAATATGGACGGGAAGGCATGTATTTTAATCCAATGGTAAATTGCTATTTTAGTATGTATTGATTTTTTAAATCAAAAATTATATTTATGGGAATTTATAATTTTGTACGCATCATTACTTTTATTAACACTATATTTCTGATTAGGAAGGTTATTGTAATTTTTGAACGCAAAAGCTTTGCATTTTGTTAATTGTATGAGAAGCATCTTTATGAATTCTATATATATTTGAACATATTTATTGCATAACATATAGAGTAGATATTATAAAGGGCCATTGGGGAATAGGTTCCAACAATGAATCCTTTTGGGCATAGCATTAGTACACACGATATGGGCAAGGCCCCCTTGATAAGCATTTTAATTTCCTTAACTTTACCAAACCCTAACACACAAACAAACAACACATGATCTTTTCCTGTGGAACAAGTTTACAAGATAACAAAATTTTGGGACTAGATTACAAAATTTGAGATAATATTACAACACATTACGACCAAATTACAACATGATGGGACCTCTTTACAACTATTTGGGACCACTTCACAACTTGTTGGAACTTGATTAAAAGATATTAGGACCTTTAGTACAAAAGGCTCCGAACATAAGCAAACTTTGGGCCCGGTGTTAAAAGTATATCGATTGAAGTAAACTACGCAGGGTCACTCTTGTTGTGAAGAAACGAAAACTTTACGGATCATGCAGATTTTCGGAACAAAAATCTAGCACATTTCTCTAAGAAAAACCCATATTGAGTGCAAAAAATAACAACATTTTTGGATTAAATTACAAAATTTTGAGACCTCATTATAACACATTATGATCAAGTACAACATACGTGAACCACTTTACAACCATTTGGGACCCCTTTACAACTTGTTGGAACCATATTAAAAACTATTGGGTCCCCATAATTCTAGCATTTGTGACCACTATTCATTGCAACATTTTGGGACTCAAAATTGTGACCTGCTATAGAAGGTTGTTAATAGGTTAATTTTGGCACCAAAAGAAGTGCCACTTTACATGCAGCACTCTAATAGCCACACAATTGGCATCTTTTGATCAAATAACAGTCAGACTTTGGGATGTATCTATTAGGAAACTGCGTTCCCAGAATCCATTGACAGCGCGTATAAGTTGGTACTGCAAAAAAATTACGTGAAAACTACAATAACCCTTCAAGGGCGGAACTAGGGTTACCTTGAACTGCAAAAACCGGATTGCTGTAGTAGACGAATCGAGAACACGGGCTAGATAACAGCTCACGATCTTCTACCGTATTCCTCCGGTGCCAGAATATCGAACTGAGTGTGGGCACTTTCGAAATCCTTTCTGTTTTCTGCTCTCCCTCTTTTACGAGCTCTTTTCTATTCCAAGTTATAATTCTCTATATAGAAAAACGCAAACTGAGAAGAGAGCCAAAGCAGCATATATATAGGCTACGGTCGGGACCATAAGAAGTCAATAAGGAATAGGCTTCCTTATGCAATTAGGAAACCCTAATTCGAACTGAATCAGATTCCTATTTCCATAAATTATAATTCATACCACTAAAGAATTATAATTGCACTCCTACCCTTATCTCAAAAATATATTTCGAGCTCCATGTTATTAAATGCTTATTATCTCCCCACGTTAAGATTACAGATATCCATTAATTAAAAATAATTACTGACAATCATATTTAATTAATTTCTTAAAATTCCTTGAGATCCTCTGCTTAACTTATCTGATATGTCGGATACAAAATTCACCTGCAGGGTTTGACATAATCAAAACTTATAAGCTTTCTCAAGGGGATATCATCAATCCCAAAATTGAGACATGGATTCCATCATTAATTAATATCCACCACACAATTAATATTGCCACCCAATCCGATGAGATATTGACCCATTTAAGGATCTCACCCTTTTAGGGATCAAAGTGTAAATATCAAATGCACGTGTCTACAAATTAACTTAGGATTTAGAGCATAAGCACTCATAATAGCCATGAGATATTAATTATCTTATAAGTCAGTATAAAGATAATTACCCCAAGTCAGTCCCTTTTAATACGCAAAGTGTACCAGCATAATGAGTTGAAACTATACCGTTTTCCGTTGGCAAGACAAACCTACTACAACACCATGATGTAGTCCTACCGATGATGTGTCCAATCCCATCTAAGACTGTAAACCAAAATATTACATTCTATAATATCTGATGGCCTGATCTTCCGTGTGTAAGCCGAACTCTACACACCAAACCACCTACTATATAGAATGAGAGACACACATGCATAATATTAAATACTCCCTCCGTCCCATAATAAGTGTCCACATTTCCTTTTTTGGATGTCCCACAATAACTGTCCACTTTCCTAAATTGGCATATAGCTTTTACTTACTTTTCAAAACTACCCTTATAATAAAGACAAAGTAGCATTTATTTGTGGCCTCAAAACAAGCAAAAAGTCAAACACCCATCACATCTAATGGCAAAATTGGAAAGTGACCCTTTAATGAACTAAAAAAACTAAAATAATACAACTTTTTTAAACAATGTGCAAAATAGAAGTGGACACTTATTATGGGACGGAGGGAGTAAATAATATAATACAAACATTGCCCACACAGATTCTCATAAAAAAATGGATTAACTGATTTTATTAAATGAATAATAAATCAACTACATAAAGCATGGCTTTTAGTATATATCCCTAACAATCTCCCACTTAGACTCAAAGCCATGATGCGACACACCTCACTCCTATCCCTTCTACATGACTGTCAAAAGTCTTGGCTGATAAGCTCTTGGTGAAAGGATCTTCTAGGTTATTTGCTGATGCTATCTTGGTCACTTCAACGTCACCTCTTTGCATGATCTCTCGTATCAGGTGATACTTATTCTCAATGTGTTTTCCCTTCTTATAGGCCCTTGGTTCCTTTGAGTTAGCAACTGCTCCGCTATTATCGCAATAAAGGGTAATAGCCGATTGTACCGCAGGTACTACTCTTAGATCCATAAGGAAGTTTCTGAGCCAAACGGCCTCCTTAGCGGCTTCCGAAGCAGCCACATACTCGGCTTCCATGGTGGAATCAGCAATACATGACTGTTGATACTCCTCCAAGTAATGGCTCCACCTCCTACGGTAAACACATATCCTGAGGTAGACTTTCTGGAATCCCTATCTGACATGAAATCAGAATCTGTGTACCCAATGGGTACAAGACTGTCTGCTTGGTAAACTAACATATAGTCACGAGTCCTTTTCAGGTACTTGAGAATATTTTTTACGACAGTCCAATGTTCTTGCCCTGGATTAGACTGATATCTACTAACCATGCCAACAGCAAAGCAAATATCAGGTCTAGTACATAGCATAGCATACATTAGGCTTCCTACTACCGAGGCATAAGGAACTGCCTTCATCTTCTCTATCTCATCAGGTGTCTTAGGACACTGATCCTTAGCTAGAGTAATTTCGTGTCTGAAGGGAAGGAATCCCTTCTTGGAATCTTGCATGCTAAACATTACAAGAATATTGTCAATATAAGTGCCTTGTGACAAGCCCAACGTCCTATTCTTACGATCTCGCATAAGCTTGATCCCTAGGATGTGACTGGCTTCTCCCAAGTCCTTCATATCGAACTGAATGGACAACCATACCCTTACAGAAGATAATACCCCCACATCGTTTCCGATTAGCAAGATCTCATCCACATATAGTACTAAGAACACCAGCACACTTCCATCATGTTTCTTGTACACACAAGATTCTTCCGCACATTGATCAAAACCAAAAGACTTGATTGCTTGATCAAAGCAGATATTCCAAGACCTAGATGCCTGCTTAAGTCCATAAATGGGCTTCTTAAGCTTGCACAACATGTGTTCTTGGCCCTTTGCGATGAACCCGTCTGGTTGCACCATATAGATGCACTCGTCAAGATTCCCATTAATAAATGCTGTCTTGACATCCATTTGCCAAATTTCATAATCAAAATATGTAGTAATGGACAAGAGAATCTGGATAGACTTCAGCATTGCCACCGGCAAAAAAGTTTCCTTATAATCGATTCCTTCTTTTTGAGTGAACCCTTTCGCAACAAGCCTAGCTTTAAAGGTTTCCACCTTACCATCTGCTCCTCTCTTTTTCTTATAGATCCACTTGCATTCAATGGGTTTTATTTTATTGGGTGGTTCTACAAGATCCCAGACTTGATTGGAGTACATAGACTCCATTTCAGATTTCATAGCCTTTTGCCAAAGATCTGTATCTTTATCTTGGAGTGCTTCATTGTAGTTACAGGGGTCAGTACCTTGTTCATCAAGGACCCGGTCATAAGACTCTCCCAAGAACATATATCGGTCAGGTTAAATAATAACCCTCCCACTACGACGAGGCACAACCCATCTTTGTGTATCACTGATATTTCATTGTGAAGATTCTGAACTTAATACACCATTATCTACACGTTGTACTAGTTCAGGAACCTGCGTGTTAATGGTTGGTTCGGGATCTACACGAGTTTCGATAATCCTCCCACTACGACGTGGTAATGGAATATCGATAACTCTTTCTTGTGGTGTTTCTTCTCGTACCGTTGGTATCGAAGAAGTATGTCTCTGTGTCTCTCCTCTCATTTCCTCTAGAACAATACGACTTCTGGGCTTGTGGTCCATAACATAGTCCTCTTCTAAGAATGTGGCATTGGTGCTAACAATAACCTTCTGATCCTTAGGACTATAAAACAGACCACCTTTAGTTCCTCTTGGATACCCAACAAAGAAACATACTTCTATTCTCGATTCCAACTTTTCTGCGTTCCCTTTCAGCACATGTCCTGGACTACCCTAGATCCGAACATGCTGCAGACTAGGCTTTCGCCCAGTCCACAATTCCGTGGGAGTAGTAGGTACTGACTTAGATGGTACTAAGTTTAGAATGTATGGGGTTGTCTCTAATGCGTGTCCCGAAAAGGAAATTGGTAAATCCGAATAACTCATCATAGATCTTACCATGTCCATAAGAGTCCTGTTCCTTCTTTCTGCTACACCGTTCTGCTGAGACATACGGGGTGCAAACAATTGGGATGTAATCCCTTGCTCCAATAAGTATTCCCTAAACTCTCCCAAGAGGTACTCACCACCACGATCAGATCGTAGTGTCTTGATACATTTACTTAGACGCTTCTCCGTTTCAGCCTTGAAGTCTTTGAATTTCTCAAAGCATTTAGACTTACGCCGCATCAAGTAAATGTACCCATACCTTGAGTAATCATCGATGAAAGTGACAAAGTACTCAAATCCCCCTCTTGCTTGGACAGTCATAGGACCACACAAATCAGAGTGAACCAGTTCCAACGGCTCTTTTGCTCTATAGCCCTTGGCCGAGAATGGCCTCTTGGTCATTTTACCTTCCAAGCAGGATTCACAAACTGGAAGTGCCTCCACTTCCAATGAGCCTAATGGCCCATTTTGAACCAGTCTTTGAATCCTTTCAAATTAATATGACCAAGGCATAAGTGCCAAAGATGCGTTTGGTTAATCCTCGAAGGTTCTTTTCTCTTAAATGGAAAACTATTTGTGTTTTTCAATTCATTAAGTTGCAGTATAGGAGAGATATGATTTATAATATAAAGATCATCCACCAATTGACCAGAACAAATGAAACGTTTATTTTCTTTAATAACTACTACTTTATTAAAATGAACTAAATGTCCAGTCTTTACTAAACTAGAAACTGAAACTAAATTCCTTCTAATAGAAGGTATATAAAGGCAATTTCTTAATATTAAAATCCTATCTCTACCGAAACTAAGATGTAGATCTCCTACTACAACTGCTGCTACTCTCGTAGCATTTCCCATGTATAGATAAATCTCTCCATCACTGAGCTGCCTGGTTCCTTGGAACCCTTGCTAAGAATTGCATACATGATCAGTGGCTCCCGTATCTACACACCAGGTACCGGTAGATCGGACCGCTAAACACGATTCAACAACTAGAAAATGAGATTTACCTTGATTATTCTATCTGGCGAGATAAACTGGACATTGCTTCTTCCAGTGTCCTGGCTGCTTGTAAACAAAACATTTGCCTTTAGGCTTTCCCGGTTGTCCTCGTGGCCTTTGGATTGGCAGAGGACCTGCGGCCTTCTTTTGAGCCTTTTTCATTTTCTTCTTGCCTTTCGGCTTTGAAGCAGAACCTTTCTCAAACACAAGAGTACTCCCTGACTTTCTGGTGAGACCCTCAGCTGCCTGGAGTTCTTTAAGCAGCTCCGCCAAAATATATTTAAATTTATTCATGTTGTAATTGAGGCAGAATTACTTAAAAGACTCTGGCAGTGACTGGAGTACGATATCGACCTGGGTTTTCCCGTCGATTTCAGCTCCAAGGATCTTTAGTTCATTAAGAAGAGATATCATCTTAAGAACATGATCCCTTACAAGCGTCCCCTCTGCCATGATTGTGTTCATCAAGTCTATCATGGCAACCTGCCTAGCAGCACGACTTTGATCCCCGAACATCTCTCGGACGCTCTCCATCATGTCATAGGCACTGGTCATTGACTGATGCTGATGTTGCAGAACATTTGACATGGATGCCAAAATGTAACACCGCGCCATCTCATCAGCCTTGACCCATTGCTTGTGAGCCTGGGTTTCCTCAGTGGTTGCCCCCTCACCAGGTTGCTCAGGACATTCTTGAGTAAGCACAAACTTGTACTCTTCAGCAGTTAACACAATATCCAAATTCCTTTTCTAGTCTATATAGTTTGGTCCAGTAAGTTTGTTTCTTTAAGTATAACAGCAAGTGGATTGAAAGTACCCATTTAAAAGCCTGATAATCACATAACATAAATAATTATGTTTGGGCAAAAATTACTATGGATTCGAGTTGAAAATATTGGTTCCCTCTACCATATTTGAAAGGAATCCGCCAACAACCTGATACACCGCGAATAGTATGACTCGATGGGAAGCCATATACTATCCATCATTTGTTCAGATAGACAATTGCCTTTTAATTTTACTATCCAGGCAATGTACTTTGCCTAATAAAATTAAACTGCTGACTTGCTTTGGTCCTATAAATAATAACAGTGACTCAGATGGAGAGGATATTATTATTTATAGCTAAGTGTATACCATCACTTAATTCTAGGTCAAGAGTTCCATGAGGAACACCTTTGATGGAGAGGTGACCCACACCAACAATCACCCAAAATATTCTTTTAAAGAAGTTTGTACTGATGATTCCATGATCAACTACATCCGATGGGAAGGATGACACTAGAGCCATCACACAAAATTAATCATATCATCTACAAACCAGTGATGGAGACCATGGGATTTATACTTGATAAATTCCCTCTCCCACTTAGAATTTTAAAAAAAAATTGAGGGTTATAAATTTTTAAAAAAACTTTTAATTTAATTAATAAAAAATAATGGAATACTTGACAAGGATTAATTCATCCTTACTTGTGAAACCCACATGTGTAGATAATAAAATTATTCTATTTTCATGATTTTAGAAAATAAGTACTTATGTTTTCAAATTATGGAATTAGTTTTATTTCTAAATACACAAGTAGTTGTCAATCATTTTAAATTAATATAAATTAAACATGCAGCTAGACATCTGAAATAGGTCTAGGAACAATTATCCATGTTGTCCTATTCATTAAACATGAAACAATAATAATCATTCAATCACACATAAATAAGGAAACCACAATAAAATAGGAATCCCACTATTATGGTCAAGCTGCAACTCTTGTCAAGAAATCTTCATTGAACCCGATTAGCTCTATATCGCCACTACGCACGGGGGTCGAGCTGTAAACTGCCTTCCAAATTTGTTTTCTGAAACAACCTTCAGAAATTGCCTCCAGATTGCTTTCTGAAACTGCTTGTAAACTGTCTTCACGAACTGTCTTCACGGGTTTACTTGAGATATATTACACAAATCCTATGCCTCCATAAAGGAGTTCACATGCTATTTCTTTGCAGTAAATTAACCACACATCAATCAAGCGTGGGATCCAATACACACAAATCCGATGCCTCCATAAAGGAGTTCACATGCTATATTAAAACAGCAAAATTAACCACGGATAAAACCATCGTGGGATCCAACCACACAAAATCAGTGACCATAATAGTGGAATAAGAACGCTGCAAAACAAGGGTTAGCACAGTTCTACGTTCTATCCATCCATCAAAACATATATAAGATCTGTTTTATTGGACAACATGGTTGCGTTCAACCTATACGAATCAACGTTGCTCTGATACCACTGTTATGAAACTGCGTTCCCAGAATCCATTGACAGCGCGTATAAGTTGGTACTGCAAAAAAATTACGTGAAAACTACAATAACCCTACAAGGGCAAAACTAGGGTTACCTTGGACTGCAAAACCGGATTGCTGTAGTAGACGAACTGAGAACACGGGCTCGATAACAGCTCACGATCTTCTACCGTATTCCTCCGCTGCCAGAATATCGAGCTGCGTGTGGGCTCTTTCGAAATCCTTTCTATTCTTTGCTCTCCCTCTTTTACGCTCTCTTTTCTATTCCGAGTTATAATTCTCTATATAGAAAAACGCTAACTAAGAAGAGAGCCAAAGCAGCATATATATAGGCTACGATAGGGACCATAAGAAGTCAATAAGGAATAGGCTTCCTTATGGAATGAGAAAATCCTAATTCGAACTGAATCAGATTCCTATTTCCATAAATTATAATTCATACCACTAAAGAATTATAATTGCACTCCTAACCTTATCTCAAAAATATATTTCGAGCTCCATGTTATTAAATGCTTATTATCTCCCCACGTTAAGATTACAGATATCCATTAATTAAATATAATTACTGACAATCATATTTAATTAATTTCTTAAAATTCCTTGAGATCCTCTGCTTAACTTATCTAATATGTCGGATACAAAATCCACCTGCAGGGTTTGATATAATCAAAACTTATAAGCCTTCTCAAGGGGATATCATCAATCCTAAAATTGAGACATGGATTCCATCATTAATTAATATCCACCACACAATTAATATTGCCACCCAATTGAATGAAATATTGACTCATTTAAGGATCTCACCATTTTAGGGATCAAAGTGTAAATATCAAATGTACGTGTCTACAAATTAACTTAGGATTTAGAGCATAAGCACTCATAATAGCCATGAGGTATTAATTATCTTATAAGTCAGTATAAAGATAATTACCCCAAGTCAGTCCCGTTTAATACACAAAGTGTACCAGCATAGTGAGTTGAAACTATACCGTTTTTCGTAGGCAAGACAAACCTACTACAACACCATGTTGCAGTCCTACCGATGGTGTGTCCAATCCCATCTAAAACAGTAAACCAAAATCTTACATTCTATAATATCTGATGGCCTGATCTTCCGTGTGTAAGCCGAACTCTACACACCAAACCATCTACTATATAGAATGAGAGACACACATGCATAATATTAAATAAATAATATAATACAAACATTGCCCACACACATTCTCATAAAAAAATGGATTAACTGATTTTATTAAATGAATAATAAATCAACTACATAAAGCATGGCTTTTAGTATATATCCCTAACAGTATCATACATTCCAATGTGCATAAAAGCACTAGGATATATTGTAGTATTTTCCTTGGAGGAATATTTGGGAGCCACAAAATATTTATTCATACAGTTTGTTGACAAAACCTTAATGTGCAAAACTAATCATAACAGGTGAAGGAAAGGCGTTTGAACTGACCATGTGTTTCTCATTTTACATGCTTTATCAATGTTTGTGTCAGGACCACACAGAGTCCTTGGAATGTCACATCCAAGTCTATACAATTTTTTCACATAGCAAGTATCTGTTCAAAACTTCTAGAAAATAGAAACAAGAAATTTTAAAATATCAACTGGATCGCAAAGAAATGACATCTTGAAAGTGAAGTACATGGTCGAACTTGGAATCCCTGGTTGGCTGTATTCTAGGATATTTGAATTAAAACAAATGTACAGGTAGGTCTCTATTTTTTTTTAAAAAAGGAAATATTTGCACAGACTGTAAAATCAATATACTGGGAGCACTACAAGTGATAGGAAAATTACATGTACCTCTCTTGTGTTTTATAAATTGAGTAACAAATTACCCATATTAGTCAACTATCAATTGACCATTACTATTGTATTTTTTGTTAAAAATTTTGTTAATCAAAATTTTTTGTCGTGTTTTTTTTTTTTTTTTTTAAATATGGTCGGGAAGCTATGTATTTTATTCCAATGGTAAATTGCTATTTTAGTATGTATTGATTTTTTAAAGCAAAAATTATATTTATGGGTATTTGATAATTTTGTACGCATCATTACTTTTGTTAACAATATATTTCTGACTGGGAAGGTTATTGTAATTTATGAAAGTAAAAGCTTTGCATTTTGTTAATTGTATGAGAAGCATCTTTATGAATTCTATATATCTTTGAACATATTTATTGCATAATATATAGAGTAGATATTATAAAGGGCCATTGGGGAATAGGTTCCAACAAAGAATACTTTTGGGCATAGCATTAGTACACATGATTTGGGCAAGGCCCCCTAGGTAAGCATTTTTATTTCCTTAACTTTACCAAACCCTAACACACAAACAAACAACACATGATCTTTTCCTATGGGACAAGTTTACAAGATAACAAAATTTTGGGACTAGACTACAAAATTTGAGATATTATTACAACACATTAGGACCAAATTACAACATGTTGGGACCTCTTTACAACTATTTGGGACCACTTTACAACTTGTTGGAACTTGATTAAAAGATGTTAGGACCTTTAGTACAAAAGGCTCCGAACATAGGCAAACTTTGGGCCCGATGCTAAAAGCATATCGATTGAAGTAAACTACGCTGGGTCACTCTTGTTGTGAAGACCCGAAAACTTTACGGATCATGTAGATTTTCAGAACATAAATCTAGCACATTTCTCTAAGAAAAACCCATATTGAGTACAAAAAATAGCAACATTTTTGGATTAAATTACAAAATTTTGAGACCTCATTATAACACATTATGATCAAGTACAACATATGTGAACCACTTTACAACCATTTGGGACCCCTTTACAACTTGTTGGGACCATATTAAAAACTATTGGGTCCCCATAATTCTAGCATTTGTGACCACTATTCATTACAACATTTTGGGACCCAAAATTGTGACCTGCTATAGAAGGTTATCAATAGGTTAACTTTGGCACCAAAAGAAGTGTCACTTTACATGTTGCACTCTAATAGCCACACAATTGGCATCTTTTGATCAAATAACTGTCAGACTTTGGGATGTATCATACATTCCAATGTGCATAAAACCACTAGGATATATTGTAGTATTTTCCTTGGATGAATATTTGGGTGCCACAAAATATTTATTCATACAGTTAGCTGACAAAACCTTAATGTGCAAAAGTAATCATAACAAGTGAAGGAAAGGCGTTTGAACTGACCATGTATTTCTCGTTTTACATGCTTTATTAATGTTTGTATCAGGACCACACAGAGTCCTTGGAATGTCACATCCAAGTCTATACAATTTTTTCACATAGCAAGTATCTGTTCAAAAGTTCTGGAAAATAGAAACAAGAGATTTTAAAATATCAATTGGATCGCAAAGAAGTGACATCTTGAAAGTGAAGTACATGGTCGAACTTGGAATCCTTGGTTGGCTGTATTCTAGGATATTTGAATTAAAACTAATACATAGATTGGTCTCTGTTCCAGGTTTGTCTTCCTCTTCTTTTTTTAAAAGGAAATTTTACACTGACCTCTCCTATGTAAGGTTGAGGTAAAATCAATATATTGAGATCCTCCTTGGGATATGAAAATTATGTGGACGTCTTTTGTGTTTTGTAAGTTGAGTAATAGTTTCATCTCGTTAGTCAACTATCATTTAACCATTGTAATTTTTTTGTTGAAGATTTAGTCATCACTATCAAAGTCAATGAAAATTTACTTAATGTTGTTTTAATATGTAAGGAAAGGTGTGCATTTTTTCCAATGGTAAATTTGTTCTTTAAGCATGTATTGAGTTTAAAAATTATAAATTATATTTAGAGGTATTTGATAATTTTGTATGTAGATATTTTACTTTTCTCTAAACTGTAAAGGTAGTAAATTTTCACTACATTTAGATTGTAATCATTGTAATACTTACTGTCTTTACTTGCTAACATTGATGTCATTGCAGTTCATTTAACTACCTTTTACCACCTGTGACCTTTTCGTTTTTCTCAGTGACACTTGGGTCCAAACAAAACCTTAGGGTTATGAAGTTGTATGATGATAACACAAAAAAATTAAAAACGAAATGGTTAATCACATTTTACACCTTCGTAAGCGGCTTGTGTAAATATTGTTCCATCACTTTCAATTGTGTCAATTTAACCCTTTAACGTACATGTGTCTGAACGATATAGAGTTTTTGATCTGTCACATCAAAGTCTATACAATGTTTTTTGCATTGCAATGTTCAAAAGTTCTGGAAAGTAGAAAGAAGTGATATTAAAATATCAATTGGATCGCAAAGAGATAACATCTTGAAAGTGAAGTACGTGGTCGAACTTGGAATCCCAGGTTGGGACTTTTCTAGGATATTTGAATTAAAACTAATACACAGGTTGGTCTCTATTCCAGGCTGGTATTCTTTTTTTTTTTAAATGGAAATAGTTACACTGACTTCTCCATGCCATATCTAAAAGAAGAAAATACGTTGATTTAGTTCACAACTCCATGTCATATCTACACTTTGTGTTACAACGCCCGTTTTTATACAATATGACTAATCTTTGATAAGTTGTGCTGTTTTAAGCTGTTATTCGTGTAGATTATTGTTTAGCTGAGTGCAGGAATCAATAACAGGATAAACGGAAAGCTGGATTATAAGAAAAGCAATTCAAAGATGAAAAATAAGTTCGAGCGATCGAAGACCCTTCAAGCGATCGAGTTTTCGATCGATCGAAGAGTCTCGTTGGGAAGACTCAAAAACTTTACGGACCATGAATCTTTCCCGAACATAAATCTGGCACGTTTCTCTAAGAAAAACTCATATTAATTGTAAAGTAACAGCATTTTTGGATTAAATTACAAAATTTTGACACCTTTTTATAACACATTAAAATCAAAACACAACATACTGAAAGCACTTTACAACATGTTAGGACCATGTTACAACATGATGAGTCCCATAAGTATAGCATATGTGACCACTATCGATTACAACATTTTGGGACCCATAATTGTGACCTGCTATAGAAGGTTACTAATAGGTTAACTTTTACATCAAAAGAAGTGCCACTTTAAATGAGGCACTCAGATAGCCACACAATTGGCGTCTTTTGTTACATAATGTTTTTTTTAATATGTACAGGAAGGTGCATATTTTTCAACACTACTGATCCCAAGCCTGGATAAAAGAGGAGGGTTAGTGCATTAGGTAACTCGATAGCCAGCACGTAAAAAAAACCGTCGGATCCTTATGATATGAATCCAAATATGAATACTCGTGTAAATGCTAGGGCGTTCCCTTTAAGCGACGCGTTGCGCCTGCCTTCGGGTGTTTTGAAAAATGTGCAAGGGGCGCCGCATCGACGCCCGGGTGTGGTGTTATATAAGCAAAGGTTCCCGCGTTCATCTGGGTCACCGTGGGTAAAGAAGCTAGTCCAGAACTATAGGCTTAGGTTAGCAACTTGGAATATAGGAACCTTAACATGTAAAGCTATGGAACTAGTAGACACTATGATTAGAAGGAAGGTTAATGTAGTATGTTCACAAGAAACAAAGTGGGTTAGAGAAAAAGCTAAGGAGGTAGAAAAGACCAGGTATAAGATATTCTATACAGGGAAAGATAGGCATAGAAATGGTGTCGGAATCGTGGTTGACAAGAACCTCAAGGATAAAGTTGTGACAGTCACGAGGAAAGGAGACAGAATATTGCTTATCAAACTAGTAGTTGGAGTGGATATAATTAATGTGATTAGTGCATACGCGCCCCAAGTAGGATTAGATGATCACACTAAAAGACAATTCTGGGATGAGTTGGACGCTTTAATGCAAGAAATACCGGGAGGAGAGAAGATAATTGTAGGCGGAGTTTTTAATGGATATATAGGCAAAGATAGAACTGGTTATGAGAGGGTGCCTGGGGGGTATGATTTTGGAGATCAGAATGAGGCAGGGGTGAGTATTTTAGATTTCGCAGTAACATATGATCTTGTAGTAGCAAACACATTTTTTAAAAAAAGGGAAGAACACTTGATAACCTTTAAGAGTGGATCTAATAGAAGCCAGATCGATTTGTTCCTTGTGAGAAAGGCAGACCGCTTAGCATGTAAAGACTGTAAGGTCATCCCAGGAGAGTGTTTAACATCTCAACATAGACTTACTATTTTAGATATCCATATAAAAGGACAATGTCGTACTAGAAAAGACCCTATAAACCCGCGAACTAGGTGGTGGAACCTTAAAGGCGAGAAACTAGTAATATTCCAAGAGAGAATGTATGTAGAAGCACCTTGGAATTTGGAAGATGGAAGCAATGCTATGTGGGATAGAATGGCAAGGTGCATCATAAGAATATCGAAGGAGATCCTCGGAGAGTCGAAGGGAAGAGGGTTGGCTTCTAAAGATACTTGATGGTGGAATGAAGAGGTACAAGCTGCAGTAAAAACCAAAAAGGATTACTTTAAGAAGTGGCAAAATGATAGAAGTGAGGAACACTTCAAAAGCTATAAATGTGCAAATAAGGAGGTTAAAAGGACAATTAGAGTTGCTAAAATGGAAGTCGATGATGCCTTCTACACCAAACTAGACACTAGAGAGGGAGAAAAATGTATTTATAAGCTTGCTAAGTCGAGAGAAAGGAAACAAGAGACATTAATCAGGTTAAGTGTATAAAAACCGATGACTCTAGGGTATTAGTGAACGACGAAGAAATTAAGGAAAGGTGGAAGAGTTATTTTGAGAAGTTGCTGAATGAAAAACATATGGATAACACAATGGAAGAAGAAACTGGAAGTTACGATGAAACTAGAGAATACAGATTCTATCGGAGAATAAGGAAGTTTGAGGTGGATTTTGCTTTGAAGAAGATGAAACCCAACAAGGCCTTAGGCCCAGATGGGATCCCCATTGAGGTTTGGAAATGCTTGGGAGATGTGGGGGCATCTTGGCTTACAAAAGCTTTTAATATGATTTTAATGACTAGAAAAATGCTTGATGAGTGGAGGAAGAACATCCTAGTGCCTATATATAAGAGTAAAGGAGATGTACAACAATGCAACAACTATAGAGGTATTAAGTTGATGAGCCATACTATGAAGCTATGGGAGAGAGTGATGGAGCATCGCTTAAGAGGCACAACATCAGTGACAGAAAATCAGTTTGGATTTATGCCTGGGAGATCAACTATGGAAGCAATTTATTTACTTAGAAGACTAATGGAAAAGTATAGAGAGAAGAAAAAAGATCTACATATGGTTTTTATTGATTTAGAGAAAGCTTATGATAGAGTGCCTAGAGATTTAATTTGGTGGGTGCTAGAGAAGAAAGGAGTGACCAAGGGCTATATTGACGTGGTGAAGGATATGTATGATGAAGCAGTTACTATAATTAGATCACCAGCCGGAGAAACAAGCGAATTCCCAATTACCGTAGGCCTGCACCAGGGGTCGGCCTTGAGCCCTTATTTGTTCGCCCTAATTATGGATGAATTGACTAGACACATTCAAGATGAGGTCCCATGGTGTATGTTGTTCGCAGATGATATTGTCTTGGTTGATGAGACTAAAGGGGGACTCAACACTAAACTAGAAGCTTGGAGAGAAGCACTGATGACTAAGGGGCTAAAGATAAGTAGGACGAAAACAGAATACATGGAATGTACTTTTAGCAACAGTGGAAGTAGAGACAATGAAGCAGTGAAGATCGAAGATCATGAGATCCCAAAGAGGGAACACTTTCGCTATCTAGGTTCAATGATCAGTAGAGACGAAGAGATTGGTGATGACGTGACCCATAGAATTAAAGTGGGCTGGCTTAAGTGGAGGAGTGCTTCTGGAGTATTATGTGATCGGAGAATACCAGCAAAATTGAAAGGAAAATTTTATAGGACAGCTATTAGGCCAGCTATGCTCTATGGGACAGAGTGTTGGGCAACTAAGAAACAACACATTAGCAAAGTGAGTGTAGCGGAGATGAGGATGCTAAGATGGATGTGTGGTAAGACTAGGAAAGATAGAATTAGAAATGAGTACATCCGAGAGACTGTATGAGTGACACATATTGAGGACAAGTTGAGGGAGAATAGACTTAGATGGTTCGGCCATGTGCAACGAAGACCTGTAGATGCACCTGTGCGAAAGAGTGATAAGATCGTAGTGCCTGGAATGGTTAGAGGGAGAGGTAGGCCTAGACTGACTTGGGAATATGTAGTGCAACAAGATATGAATATATATAATTTAAATGAGCATATAGCTCTTGATCGTGCAGAATGGAGAAAAAGGATTCATATAGCCGACCCCAATTGATTGGGACACAAGGCTTGGTTTGGTTTGGTTAGGCATGTGTTGGTTTTTACAAATTTTAAATTATTTATAAGGGTATTTGATAATTTTGTATGCAAATATGTCACTTCTCCTTAAACTGTAAAGGTAGTTAATTGTCACTGTATTTAGACTGTAATCAGAGTAATACTTACTGTCTTTATTTGCTATAATTGATGTAATGGCAGTTCATTAAACTACCTTTTACCAACTGTGACCTTTTTTTTTCTCAGTGAAACTTGGATGGCAGTTCATTACACTACCTTTTACCAACTATGACCTTTTTTTTTCTCAGTGAAACTTGGAACCAAACAAAATCTTAGGGTTATGAAGTTATGTGATGATAACACAAAAGAATTAAAAACAAAATTTGTAATCACATTTTGCACCTTTGTAAGCGGCTTGTGAAAATTTTGTTCGCTTTCAATTGTGTCAATTTAACCCTTTAACATGTGTCTGAACCATAGAGAGTCCTTGATATGTCAAATCAAAGTCTATACAATGTTTTTCACATTGCAGGTATTGGTTCAAAAGTTCTGGAAAATAGAAACAAGATATATTAAAATATTAATTGGATCGCAAATAGATAACATCTAGAAAGTGAAGTATGTGGTTAACCTTGGAATCCCAGGTTGTCTCTATTCTAGGTGGTATTCTTTTTTGAAAAAGGAAATAGCTACACTCTCCTAAGTGAGGTTGAGGTAAAATCAATATACTGGGAGCCCTTGTGCGTCGGAAATTACATGGACCTCTTTTGTGTTTTATAAGTTGAGTAACAGTTTCCCCACGTCAGTCAACTATCAATTGTCTATTATTATTGTATTTTTTGTAAAAATTTAGTTACCACTGTCATAGTCAATCAAAATTTTACGTAATGTAATTTTTTTTAAATATGGACGGGAAGGTATGTATTTTATTCCAATAGTAAATTGTTATTTTAGCATGTATTGATTTTTTAAAATCATAAATTATATTTATGGGTATTTGATAATTTTGTACGCATCTTTACTTTTGTCAACACTCTATTTCTAACTAGGGAGGTTGCTGTAATTTATGAAATCAAAAGCTTTGCATTTTGTCAATTGTATGAGAAGTGTCTTTATGAATTCTACATATCTTTGAATATATTTATTGCATTTAGATATATAGTAGATATTACAAAGGGCTATTGGGGCACAGGTTCCAACAATGAATACTTTTGGGCATAGCATTAGTCCACACGATTTGGGCAATGCCCCCTTGGTAAGCATTTTTGTTTCCCACTGATATTTCCCTCTAAAGCCATATCCACGTTCAATTTTGCTTCCAACCCCAAAATTTAAATTTTGGGTCTCCCCTTCTTTTTCTCTAACTTTACCAAACCCTAACAGACAAACAAATACTACATGACCTTTTCTTGTCGGACTTGTTAACAAAATAACAAAACTTTGGGACTAGGTTACAAAATTATGAAATAATATTACACAACATCAGCACCAAAATATAGCGTGCTGGGACCTCTTTACAACTTGTTGGGACCTGATTAAAAGATGTTAGGACCTTTAGTACTCAAAGCTCTGAACATAGTAAAACTTTGGGCCTGATGTTAAAACCATATCGATTAAAGTAAACTATGCGGGGTCACTCCCATTGCGAAGACTCGAAAACTTTACAGACCATGCATCTTTACCGAACATAAATCTGGCACGTTTCTCTAAGAAAAACCCACATTAAGTGTAAAGTAACAGCATTTTTGGAATAAATACAAAATTTTGAGACCTGATTACAACACATTAGGATCAAAACACAACATACTGGAACCACTTTATAGCCATTTAGACCCCTTTAAACATGTTGGGACCATATTAAAACATGTTGGGTCGCCATAAGTATAGTTTATGTGACCACTATTGATTACAACATTTTAGGACCCAAAATTGTGACCTGCTATAGAAGGTTACTAGTAGGTTGACTTTTGCATCAAAAGAATGCGGCACTCTAATAGCCACATAGTTGGCATCTTTTGATCACAAAGTTGTCAAACTTAGGGACATATCATACATTCCAATGTACTTTAAACCACTAGGACATATTGTAGAATTTTCCTTGAATAAATATTTGGTTGCCAAAAAATAATTATTCAAACAATTTGTGGACACAACCTTAATGTGAAAAGTAATCAAAACAAGTGAAGGAAATGCGTTTGAACTGACCATGTGTTTCTCATTTTGCATGCTATATCAATGTTTGTGTCTGGACAACACAGAGTCCTTGGTATGTCACATCAAAGTCTATATAATGTTTTTCACATTGCATGTATCTCTTCAAAAGTTATGGAAAATCGAAACAAGTCATACTAAAATAACAATTGGACATGTAGAGATAACGTCTTGAAAGTGAAGTGTGTGGTTGAACTTGGAATCCGAAGTTGGCTCTATTCAAGAATATCTTTAGTAAAACTTTTAAATAGGTTGGTCTCTGTTCTAGGGTTGTCTTCTTCTTTTTTATTTTTTTTTTTAAAGGAAATAATTACACTATCTTCTCCTAAGTGAGGTTGAGTAAAATCAATATACTGTGAGTCCCCTTGTGATATGAAAGTTGCATGGACCTCTTTTGTGTTTTATAAGTTGAGTAACAGTTTCCCCTCGTTAGTCCATAATCATTTGACCATTATAATTTTTTTGTTAAAATTTTAGTCATCACTATCAAAGTCAAAAAAAAAATTTCCATTGTGTGTGTGTGTGTGTTTTTTTTTTTAAATATGTACACAACGGTATGTATTTTTTCCAATAGTAAATTCGTTCTTTAAGCATGTATTGAGTTTTTAAAATTATAAATTATAATTAGGGGTATTTGAAAATTTGGTGTGCAGATATGTCACTTCTCTTTAAACTGTAAAGGTAGTAAATTTTCATTGTATTTAGATTGTAATCATAGTAATACTTACTGTATTTATTTGCTATTATTGATGTAGTGGCAGTTTGCCTTTTCCCACCTGTGACCTTTTCTTTTTTCTCAGTGAAAATTGGGACCAAACAAAACCATAGTGTTATGAAGTTGTATGATGATAAAACAAAAGAATTAAAAACGAAATGGTTAATCACATTTTACACCTTCGTAAGCGGCTTGTGTAAATTTTATTCCTTCACTTTCAATTATGTCAATTTAACCCTTTAACATGTGTCTGAACCACAGAGAGTCCTTGATATGTCACATCAAAGTTTATGCAATGCATCTTTTCAAACATTCTAGAAAATAGAAACAAGAGATATAAAAATATCAATTGGATTTCAAAGAGTTAACATCTTCAATATGAAGTATGTGGTTGAACTTGGAATCCTAGGTGCCACTATTCCAGGATAGAGCCAAACTTGTAATCCCGATTTGACCAAACTGACCAGGTTGAGGCCAAAGGTGGACCTGACTGAGAAGGAGGAATTGCCAAAGCAAAGAGAAGGAAAACAAATAGCCGTTCCGGTCATTGACGGGCCGAAGGTGACCATACATGAGCTCCAGAAGACTTATCAGGAGCGTAAGGAAAACGAGCGCAAGGCCAAAGTTGAAACGGCCCGATCAACCACTAACAACTGAATAGCTAATTTGAGACACCAACTTGATCTAATAGAACAAGGCCTATGCCATCGGGATCCAAGGCCGATGTCAGGAAAGAGGCCGAGAGACATAGGACGAACGAGCATAGAGAGCACAGCCCGAGAAGGTCAGTGCACGTAAGGCTATTATTACCAAAGTGGAGCTAGGGTAAGCCCGAATGGAAACCTAAGCCATCACTAAATTCCCGGACTAGCCGAAGAGACTTAGGCCGATCGGAGATAAGATGATATCAAGCATTCTCTGGACCAAATTTGCAGACAAAAGGCCCAACCTCGGACACACGTTCAAGGATGATACTACCACCTAGAGTGGATGAAGGAAGGTGGTACAGGGTTGAACATCCGAAATTCCTGGCGGCTCCTAAATATAGTAAATCTATAGTAGGCCGATACGAAGCCATTCGTGGCACGTATTCAGACGGCTAATGTGTTGTCGTATGAAGATGACATTGGACTTGTGAAGCTGCTAGGATGTAGAAATATGGGCAAACCAAACACGGCCACATTTATCAAGGAAAACATGAAGTGCTGCCCTCAACTCAATCGGACAGAAGAAGTTAGGCCGGTTGAACTCAAGGAAGAAGATGTGATCAATGAATCAACAACCGATTGAGATTCGGAGACAGCTGGCCCTAAAGGCCAGCATGGCCAGATGGTGTGCATATCTGGCTGATAGAAGATTAGAGATCGGCCTTATTAATGGTATGGTTAACCTTGTTGATTGTATATATGAAGAAGAGCTACCAAGGAAACAAGAGATCCAAATGGATGAACTAGAAACGGCCACAGCAAAGTTAGACGATCTAAAGGCCGATGTACAAGATTCCCTTTTGGAAGTCAACCTGGGCGAAGGAGGAGAGCATAAGCCTACTTATGCAAGTCAGACACTAGAACCCCAATTTCAGGCCGAGGTCATATCAGTTTTACATAAGTATAAAGATTATTTTGCCTGGGATTACGATGAAATGATAGGGCTTTCTAAGGAATTGGTGGAACACCGATTACCAATTAAATTGGAGTTCAGGCCATTCAAACAGCTACCTAGGCGTATGTCACCAGTGCATACACTGAAAGTCAAAGAGAAAATTGAAAGACTCCTTGGGGCTAGCTTCATTCGGACTACCAGGTATGTGGAGTGGGTCTTGAACGTAGTCCCTGTGGTAAAGAAAAATGGAAAGCTAAGGGTCTGCATTGACTTCAGAAATCTAAACTTGGCTACTCCAAACGATGAATACCCAATGCCCATGGCCGATCAGCTCATCGATTCGGCCGCCAAGCACAAGATCTTGTCCATTATGGAAGGGCATTCAGGGTATAATCATATTTACATCGCTGAGGAGGATGTCGGCAAGATAGCTTTTCGGTGCCCGGGGGCAATTGGAACCTTTAAGTGGGTTATCATGCCTTTCGGGTTGAAGAATGCAGGAGCTACCTATCAATGGGCAATGAATTCAATCTTTTATGACATGATTGGGTAATTCATGGAACTCTACATTGATGATGTAGTGGTAAAGTCTAGTGATAACGTTGATCATTTGAGGGACTTGGAAATGGCGTTTGAAAGAATGCGGGCTCACAAGCTGAAGATGAACCACCTTAAATGTGCATTCGGCATTTCAGCAGGAAACTTCCTAGGTTTCTTGGTACACCAACGAGGGATAGAGATATAAGTGTAACTTAGTGGGAGCTCTGTCCGTTTCACTTAGTGGCTATCTAATTTATGGATTCATTTGATGATATAAGTGTAAGTGATATTCCCAGGTCAATAAATACAGAGGCCGATAAGCTAGGAAAAAAGGGATAAGCCTCGTCGGTAAAAAAGGGTCTAGAAGATCAAGTTGTTACGGTACAAGTCTGATCGCTACCATCCGTAGCAAAGAGAGGTTGGTATACCACAACTAATTCGGTCTTGATGGAGGACGATGATTATAGAGTCCCAACCATTGAATATTTAAGCACCCAAATGTTAGGGTGGATCGAAAAGTCAGATTGTTCACAGTCCGATTTGTGGTACTAGATGGGGAGCTATTCAAGAAACCCATTGGTGATGACGTAATCTAAAAGTGCCTCAGGAAGAAACAAGCAATACAGGTAATGGCCAAAATGTATGAAGGAATATGTGGAGCTCATCAGGTCGGTACAAAGATGAAATTGCTCTTACGAAGATACAGCTATTACTAGCTGGGCATGTTAAAGGACTACATCAGTTATTCCATGGGGTGTCAGGCTTGTCAAAAGCATGGCTCGATTCAGAGAGTGCCGGCCAAAACCCTCCAACTTATTATCAAGCCATGGCCGTTCAGAGGATGGGCCATGGATTTAATTGGCAAGGTTCTCCCTCCCTCACCGAGCCAGCACTGCTTTATTACAGTAGCTACGGACTACTTTACTAAGTGGGCCAAAGCCATACCGTGTAGAATGGTGACTCAGGCCACCGTAATCAAATTCATTGAGGAACATATTATACACCGATTTGGTCTACCAGAGAGAATAATGGCCGATCAAGGATCTGTATTTACAGGCAGAGAAACCATGCCCTTTGCAAAAAGTAAAGAGATTACCATTCTCAATTCCACTCCTTACTATGCCCAAGCTAACGGTCAGGCCGAGTCAACAAACAAAATCCTTAAGTGGATCATTGAAAAAATGATAAATGTAAACCCAAGGGAATGGGATAAGTTGATGTCCGAAGCTCTTTGGGCTATCGAACATCCAAAAGGTCTACCATAAGGGTTACTACATTTATGCTGACCTATGGACATGATGTTATGCTACCTATGGAGGTCAAAGTCCGATCAGCTAGGAGGGCATTACAAAATCAGCTTGAGCTCGCTGAATACACTGAGGCTATGATAGCTAAGTTAGAAGGGCTTGATGAAACAAGATTGGCAGCCCTAGATTCGTTAAAGGTACAAAAGCTACGTGCAGCCTAAGCTTTCAACAAAAGGGTGAAAGAGATAGTCTTTTTGTACAGAAGACTTCGTTTGGAAGGCTGTCTTACCTATCAAGGACAAGGACAACTGATACGGTAAATGGTCGGTCAATTAGGAAGGTTCTTTCATCGTCCATCAAGTCAATAGAGGTGGAGCATACAGGCTGCGTGATATTGATGGAACGGTCCATGCCAGATTGATAAATGGCCAGTATTTAAAGTCTTATTATCCTACTTTGTGGGAAACTGTTGATTTGGAATATAGACCGAATCCAGGTTTGGAGTATGATCTACTTATCAATTATGAGCCTGAGAGAGAATAATCAAAAATCCATAATTGTATTAAATAAGTGCTGGGCACAGCTTACCTATAAGTGTTCAGTACAAAAAGAGAAAATATAAATCTACAAGTACAAAAGGTAGGAATCGACCTCTATGCCAATTCAAAATTACTAAGTTCTTTCTTCAGATTGTCCCAGGTCTTCCGAGCGCTAGTCCAATCTTGGTTGGCCTTGTCAAGTTTTCGGGACAAGGCACGGGGAATTGGAAGACTAGCTTATAGCTGGTCGCTACACTTCTAAGCGTCTCCCCCCAGTTGGGCCAAGGCCCCGTCCACTTTTGCCAGCGCTGCATCATTGGTGATGACCTCGACCTTGCATTATTCTAATTGCGTAGCAATGCGGGCCTGCAGCCTAATGTCCCGAGCAATCACTTGGGCCTGAGTGGTTTCTCCAGCTTCATACTTGGTCTTGGCTGCCTGAAGAAACTGTACTGGTTTTTGTCAGGCACCAAGATGAGCCTCAGCTTCAGCCTGATCAACCGAGGCCGAACGATCCAAGAGACGGCAGCTGGGGAGTCTATCTTGTATTTCCCTTATTAGCGAAAGTTGTTCGTCTGACAGTGAACGATTGGCCAGGAGTGCGCTCAGGGCAGCATCCACATCAGCAGCAGGGGGAAGGTTGGTAAGGTCTTGGGTAACCAGTCCAAGGAGAAGATCCTTGGACCGTTGAATACTGGTGGGGGAGACTGGTTCAGGCTCCAATGAAGCTAAGTCGAATGCCCCAAGGTCCAGGCCGCTAAAAAAATTGTCAAATAGGATAAACGGCGCTAGACCCAGAAGAACGGTCTGTTCAAAAGGTTTAAAGTTAAAAGGGGCTAATGTATTAACGATTAAACCCGAATGTAAAGCATGATAATACCTTGGTAGGTCCTGATGAGGCCGACGCATGTTGAACGGCCTCGCCACTTGGTTGGGAAGATGATGGTTGTGATGGCTGTTGGGCTGATTCTGATCGGGGTGCTATAATCCTCTCCTCTATGAGGATGCCCATTCTTTCACCCATGTTTGAGTAGTTTCTACGACGGCCAGGGTTTCTGCCAGAGCGCGATCCTCGCTACTGAAGGAAGGAGAACCGATAGAGAGACAAGAGGTTGGAAGATTGGCCTCCGTTGTTTCTTCCATATGTTCAGTGGTCGATTCCACGATAATTGGGGAATCAGCCCGACCAGATGTATCAGCATCGGTCCTTTCTTCTACCGGTTGAAGCATTTGGTAAACTTCTTCGACAGCCCCCATAGTGGAATCACCCCTGAGCTCGTCCTCATTGCTGGAGGAAAGGACTACCTGCTCCATAATGCTGCCTCTAGAAAGATCAACGTTCTCGTCCCCTTCCGATGGGGTCAAGGGTGGTAGGATATGAAGAGGCATAACCCTCACTGCAACGTGCTCGAGGTAGGCCACCACCTGAGTAGGAGAAGAGGGGAGATCGGCGGGAAGGATGAAGGAGTTGTTTGTGACTGTGTGCCCTGCTCGGTCAGGTCCTCCCCTGAATCCTCGTCCACAAGCTGAAATAAAAAAAGGGGATTAGAAATGTTATGGGTTTAGTCGGGGTGCAAAGCAAGGAAAAATAGAGTAATACCTGGGTTGGGGCTGGGGTTTGTTTTTGCTTCTTCTTTGGTCCTTGCCTTGGTGCTTGTTTACGAGCCGGCCTTTTCGCTACTTGTTTCCGTCCGGCAGGCACCAGTGCAACAACTAGTACATCGGCCTCTGTGGCCGATGACATCGTAAATTAAAGCAGTGCCTCCACAGCAGTGCCCATAAAAATTTGGGAGGCCCGATCAGACCACCATTTGTTGAACTCCTCAGAGACAACAGGACGGGCTGAGAAAGGAGTAAACTTGAACGCAGCCTTCAATTTGTCCGACCTTTCCTTGATTTTCTTCACCTGCCCGTCGTTCACAATAAGGTAGAGTTCCACCCAATCGACATTTACAGTGATGGCTGGGGGAACGAGCACCAGTTGAGAAAGCCCGAACTGACGGGCATAAAGCGGAGCGAAATAATACTTTGCCCCACATTTGTTGTTGGTGGAAGGGATGCTCGGGCTAAAGATTATGTCTCGAGCTACCAAGTAGCTTGAGAAGATTTCATTGTATGAAGACTGGGTGCCCGACCCCTAATTAGCTGGGTTATGGAGAAGTTGTAGAAAGGTGGGGAAATGAAGAGAAGAAAAGGGAGTAAAGAGAGGAGTAGCCCGATTGGCACACCCCTCATAAAAGAACGAGAAGCACTCCTCAAAGGAGTGGGAAGAAGGAGTAACGTCCACGAAATGGACGGTGAAAATGGGAATGGCTGCCAATTGACGGGCAGCTGGTCTGTATTGTTGAAAGTAGGAATAAAACCAAAGTTAAAGGATCCAGATCGGGCTTCCCCCTGCACTGAAGCCCGATTGAACAAAGTCGGTCACGCCACGGACCAGATGCGCCCAGACAAGAGTGGTAAGGGATAGATGCTTACCACAAGATAAGGCTAAAGTTAAAGTGGTGTACTCTTTATTATGGCTTGACTGGTTGAATAGAAGGGATACCTGTTCAGCCAGTAGATGAGGAAGGCAGTATGTTCAGCATCGGTTACCTCAGCCCTTTCCTTGCCCATGCAAGTGGTCAAGAAATCGCCAAAAGCTATAATCGGCCGATATGACACGGCTCCGTCTCTGACTGATTCTTACTGAGGGTAGAAGAAACTGGCCGTTCCAACGTCTAGGCCAAGAATAATCTCTTGTCCATCTGGGTAGAGCCCGAGCAAGTAACTGACATCTTTTACGGTTGGTGCCATCAGGCCACATCGAAAAAGAAACCCGTTGCTTGAAAAGGACCAGAACAGAAGGGCTGAGAAGAAGAGAGGTCGATCTATCTCTAGTCTTGAACGGCTGAGCATGATGGCATCATAGATGCCCGTTCGCCTCCAAACATCAGCCTTAGAGGCCGATACCCTAGTTACCCATTTGTCCCAATCTGCAGAAGGGATGGACCAGTCCCTAATATGATGGGTAGCAGTCCAGGCCTTGTTCCAGTTGGCAGGTAATTGGAGGAATGGTTCGTTCTCCACCAACGGAAAATAGGAGTTGAAGGCTGCCGGAGGATCGCCGCGAAATGCCGTGCTAAGGCCAAGCACAGCCAGAGTACCATCAGGAGTGCGGAAGGGGGTGCAGCTTTCGGTGGAGAGTTTTGAAGCGTGGGCTTTGGCTAGTGCCCTTACTTCTTTGCATCGATTTTGGGGAGGAGGGGCATCCATAAAAGCTTTCTTGCCTTTGGAAGAGGTTACCGGAGCAATTTTTGGAGCCATTTCTGCAGTATGAATGGTGGTTTGCTTCGCCGGGAATAATGGAGTTTAGAGAAAGAAGCTCTGGATGCCTTTGGTTCTAGAGAGAGAAATAAACGCAAGTGAGAAGGGAAAGTGGAGAGGTTTTTTGAAAATCTCATTACTTTATACGCGTAGCTTTTAATCTCTTCGCATCAACCAAGGGCGGGACGTTTGATATGACCTTTTGGGGGCAATTGTTTGTACCAAAAATCGCCAAAGGTTTTCGAACCTAAATGGAGTGTTGGAATGGGTAAGGGTGGGCGGCCTATGGTAGAATACAAAGGCTCATCGGGCTCAAGAGATGAACATCACGTGGTTCAGAAAGACAAGATTGTTGTTTTAAGTTTGGCGGAGTCCGATAGGTAAGGTAGATCATGTATTGACCAATCGGGCACTATCGTAAAAGAATAATAGCAAGTATAGAAGCCTGATAGGTGGTATTAGTAGTGTACGTAACGATCGGGCAGCATACTGGAAGAAGATGGTGAAAGCTGTTTACACGAGCCTGATTGGTTATAAGTGTTCGTAAGATGGTCATCGGGCATGATAGTCAGAAAGCATGATAAGTAGTAGAAGCTGCAAGCCCGATCTGGCTAGAAGATGTGATTAGGAGAGTGCGATGAGCCAGACGGTGAAGGTATTCCACTCTTAGCTGTCATGGTGATGTCATCCAAGTTTTAAGGAAATAGAGTTCGTTTCGAAAATGAATTTTATCACGTCCACTTGATATGGAAGACTAATAATCCCTAAAATATAGGGATTGATTCAATCAGGGTTCAAATAAGGCATGATTTGGAGATTGGAAGGATTCTACAATCAATCAACCTCCTTGGAGTGCAAGTCAAGGAGTCCTTGCCTTATCAAGATTGTTCATGACCGCTATAAATATAGAGGCAGGCCAACCGTGCAAAGGACTCCGCGTCATCTCAAAAAACAGCACTCAACAGCATTCATACACTGCATTCAAGGCATCCAAACCTTTGAGTTCTTGTTATTTCACATTTATAGCATTCAAAGCAAATAGGTCTGCCTCTTTGTTATTTTCTTTTCGTTCTTCTGAACAATCAGAGCATGTTCTGATCTTGTTCTTTGGTTTATGTTTTATTTTCCAAACAATTAATAAAATATCCGTATTTTATTATTATTCGTTTGCGATTGTTTACCTAGTAAGCTCGCACTATTTGGTTTGTGCGCTTCAGTACTGCCAAGGAATTTTTTGGTGAGAGTACTTTCTTACTCATCACACACAATCACCCGTTAAAAGTCAGATCATAAAGCCTTGTATATCACTCACACAAACGTATAAGAAATTAGTTTGCACACATACAAGCATATTTGGCTGTGACACTCCCGCACAAACTATTAGGAAACAGAATGTGATTGAGATAGGCCCACCTATCCCAAGTGGCAGAATTATATGTTGCTACCTAAAGTGGCATCGGGCTGTAATAGCAATAGATTTTTGCCGATTTAATACGTAACTACTGAATGAACTAAAATTACAAAATGGTAAAGTGACAATTATAATAAAGTGGGGTGACCCACCATATTACCTATGATTCAATAGTCCGATGCACACTGATTAAAGTAGTGCTTGTAATCGGGCTATGATCCATGCTTTGGCCAGTTTGAATAGATATGAATAGTCCGATTTTGAAACTTATTTGGCTCTACTAATTTTAAATCAGTCATTTGACCCTTAATTTGCATAATTGGTCTATATGTCCAAATAAAAGATCACATTCGACCTTATATAAATTTTAACTTTAAATAATGTATTTTTTAGGTACAAACAGTTAGAAAGGCTTGTTTGGGTATGTAGATTATGTTGACATGGGTTCATGCATGGTGGTTGAGGCTTGGCCGCATCAAACTGTAATTGTCCTTTAACTCTAAAATAAGATGACATAATGGACTTATCACTAAATTCTCCAAACTTTAATTAAACAGCCCATGCTTCACTTGAATTGGTATCAATTAACTGGTAAAATGCGTAGAAGATTGAAGTTATTTATTGTACACAAAATAGCACCAAATTATCCCATCCATAAATCAAAATGTTTTCAATTTAAAAAAAAAAAATTAATTCAAGCATCAAAATATTACCTCAAAGAAGATCGATTGACGGGTACTTCATGGAATTCCTAGAACTGATTTTTTGAAACAAAATTAACCGCCTATAAAGCGAAATTTCCTTCACCTCATATTTGCACATGAGAAACTCCACATAAGCACTAAGAAGTCAATGGCCACCTCCAACCATTAATCAAATTTTAGTTAAAACTAGCTCTTACGGAAACTTACCAAACCAAATCCATACTATACATAACAGAGAAGCCTAAATCTAAAATGAATATCCAATCCTTAACCCAAATTTATTACTCCCTCCGTCCCATATTAAGAGTCTCTTTTGGGAATTCCAACTTATTAAGGGGACAACTTTAATTTTGGTAAGATTTTCAACTTTCTAATATTGCCCTTTTTGAAATTCAAAATTATAGTGTCACATAAAAAAAAAAGAGGGAAGAGTTGGATATAATAATTGGCAAATTTGGAAAGTGTGCATTAAAGTACTTTGACTTTTCAAGAAGGACTCTTAAAATGGGAGATCAAAAAATGGCATCAAAGACTCTTAATATGGGACAGAGAGAGTAATAAACTCAAGGATGTAATTGGTTCAATTTGGGTTTAAGTTTTGAGTGAACTCAATTTGTTATGGGCTTGGGTAAATTATAGTAAATTATTTTTCCATAATTTAAGTTTCGACCAACACGCCTAAAAATTAGTCGTGTCGCCAAAGTTTACTGTGTTAAATTCGACCATACTCAAGGATGGATCTAAAATGGGGTGGGGAGCGACCGTCCTCCTAGATTTGGTAAAAAAACACTTAATTATACTAATATTATTCGGAAATATACGTTAAGTATATACACTCGCCCCCCTAAATTTTTTCAAAATTATTAAGCTCGCCTTCCATTAGATTTAAAAAAAAAAAACTGATGTGTAAATGTAATTTTTGAAGAAGTTTGGTATGTGTATATAAATGTAAATTGCAAATTTAATTTACAAATTGTTCAACCCCATGTTTTTTATTGTTCATGTATATTTGTCTTCGCCCAGGGGCCACTAAGGCACAAGTGGGTGACTTGGTACGCACTCAACTCTTGAATTGCTCCATCTCATATCACGTTTTTTTTTTGGATAAGTGACACCATACTTTATTGATTCAAATAGTTTGTGTTTATCTCATTATCAAAAATTTATAAATAGACGCCAAATTATTTTTTTTGGGGGCACTGCGCCGCTGTCCCCGAACCCCCTTATGTCTTCACCCCTAGACTAGATTCCCGGATTCGTCTTGGCCATACTAATGTTCTATTGCACTTTCCTGTGCTTCATGCCTTATGCTTCAAATGCTATTGAAAGTTTGAGAGAGACAACAAAAAAGTTTATAACATTTAGGATGAATGTAGTGCCACATGAAAATAATTACTACAAAATATTAGAAACCAACCACAAAGGCGACTCCTCCCACTAGCATTATCAACCTCTCTTTTTCTCTCCTGCCCAAAAGAATAAAGATATTTTACTTAGAAGTGATTGTTCCGATTAGAGCAAGCTGTCACTGAGAAGAAGTCAAGATCAATGATTCAAGATGTGTGAGAGAGAGAGAGAGAGAGAGAGAGAGAGAGAGAAGTAAATTAAAAGAAACATCTCATTCAGAAATCCCAAGGTAAGTGGAAACACAACTTGATTATCATAGATAATCTTATTATAGGCTTCAACGATATTATTGTACAACAAAATGAAGACTAGAAACAAATACAAAAAGAAAAATGCCAATTTCGCTGGGAACGCGATTGCATTTAGCACATGCAATAAGCCTTTTAAACCCCTAGGTTACCCTAGTGGACGAGTGGAGTCTCGTAAGGGTTTTTCAGAGATGCTACCCATAAACATCTATTATTGGATCGAATTACACATCACTGCTCTTTTAGTTCAGGGTCCATCCTATAGTTATAGTAGTTGCTGCCAGTGTAAATGCCATCATCTTTGTTGTAGGTGCGGTCCTGGCCATTAGTAAGAACATCACGCTGAGTGTATGAGAAGGGAACGTCGAATGAACCTTTAGTCGCCACTAGATTCACCTTCACACTAGTCATTGGCGGAACAACAATTAAAGGGAACGTGGGCTCCATTACAGTTGTTGATGTAATAGTTTCTCCCCACTGGTATGTCCCTGCAAACTGATCACCCGAAATTTCAACCTTCTTGTGATCTGCGATGTATGGAATGCCTGATTCGAAGGTGAATTTGAAACCCAACTTCAATGAAAGGCTAGTATCCCAAGTACTGGTCTTAATCGCTGGATGTGATAACTTTATGGGCATAGTGTAGGAGGCTGAGGAGATGCTACTGCCATGTGCAGTCGCCAATGTGGTGATGTTCTGCTCATAGATTCTGGCGTCTGTGAGACGAAAATTGACATTACTGATCTCTCTTGATTTAACAAGCTCTTCCACCTCCATGCGTGCCTGGTTGGAAATGGTAGAGACATTGGGAAAAAGACCGTTGGTTACCGGAAACTTCAAATCAGTGAATCTCTGACAGATATTATTATTACCCAAGCTTCGGAGAGCAATGACATTGTTGTCAACTTTGATCGGCCAGAATAACGTGAGAGGGTTTTTATTGCTGGTATCATCTGAGTTAGCTATAACGTAATCACGATCTGCAATCCAGAATTTGCCATTGTAATCTGACTTTATGCGAATGCTTCCATCGCCAGTGGGGAAGATCTCGTATGCCGCTCCTGGGTCACCAGAAGAAACGAACCGTGGAATATCGTCGGTTTTTACAACATAGTTGTTGCTAAGGTATTGCCCATTATCTCCCTTAAAGGTGATGTATTTGGGCAGTACCAACAGCGATTCCCAGTCGATAACTTCGACCACATTGAATAAGCCGCCTTCCTGTGGTTCTGGTGGTAAGTACAAGCAATCTGTAGTGGGGCGTGCAGTCCTCCATAAGTATGCCCAACGTCCGGACTGGACGTGGGTAAATCGGAACATATTATCACCATGATCATCTGCGTAGAGTGGCTCAAACAACGTACATGACCATTTGGATTGGTCTTCCTCTGGTTCGTCAGCCCCTGCAGCAATCCAAAAGGAATTATTAGACTGTCTTACCCAGTATTTGTTGTTGTAACAGCATCTTATGTGCACCAGTCCTGGCTTCCCACTCTTTGCCTTCTCCACTTCATACTTTACGTCCGGGCTCACAACATCCTCTCCCGAGAATTGTAGTAACCCTTTCGTGATCTCCCCATCCTCCTCATGTATGTAACGCAAGTATTTTTGGTGGGGTAATGATTTGAACACCACAAATCTTGGCAAAGAAGACATCTCTCTCTCTCTCTCTCTCTCTCTCTCTCTCTCTTCAGTTTTTTTTATCAACTCTTAGCCATCTAGTGGTGTGGTTCTAATGCTATTTATAAGGAAAAACTAAATGGTGAGAGTGAGAATGATGCCTGCAACTCACCACGTTTTTTTGTTTTCCTTTTTATACAAAAATAATAATAATAGTTTCTGGTCCTGCAATCCCCTTATAGCTGCTGACAAAATGGCTACTAGGGGAACTTGCGGTCCCGATCTTAGCCCTATCGTTTAATGCTTTGTTTGGTTGATGAATTTAGTTGGGGGAAAGAAAAAAAAAACAGAGGAAAATTTTTTTTCCTTTGGATACTAAGAAAAGCAATAAGAAAAATAGAAAGGAAAAAAAATTAGTTAAAGAGAAAATAATTAAACACTTTGAATTATGTAAGTCATTTGGCTTCCATTTTTCTTTACAATTATATTTTGAAATTTATTAATTTTAATATTATTTAACCACAAACTAGTTCCTCTGTATTTTCTCTCCCTTGTGTGATCTACAAACTAAACAAAGCCAAAAAGTTTTGAAAACTAGCAACATTAGATACTAAAAACATCGATTGAACTGCAAAGGGATGACAGCTTGACAGTGAAGTATGTGGAGTATGCAAAGGATATGCTGTACATCTAATGCTTATATCGATAAATAATGCTATTCTTCTCAAATTTTAAATCTTAAATTGGCTCCCAAATTGTTTAACACTTGTACCATCTGATGTGATAGTGATCGATCGGTGATACAATTTATTAGATGTGGTATAATTACTATAAGTGATAAAGCATATGGGAACCAATTTTGGAATCAAAATTGGGGAAGCATAGCATTACTCTAGAATAATACATGAGCTGCTATATTTTATCTAGAATAACGTTGTGCTTCCTAAATATGGATCGTAAATTTCATTCCTAAATGGCTTAACAGTTGTACCATATACCGTTGATAATTATTTGTGATGCGCATGCTACCGCATGTGATACAACTAATAAAAAATTTAAGAATTAAAATTGGGATTCAAATAAAAGCTAAATTGGGGATTCAAAATCATATTGGTTGAAGTATACTACGCCTGGGTACTTCCGTTGAAAAGACTCAAAAATCTGGCACGTTTCTCCAAGAAAAACCCATATTACATGAGAAATAACAACATTTTGGGACTATATTACAAATTTTTGAGGAAACCTTACTACACATTAGGACCAAAATACAACATACTAGGACCTTATTTACAACTATTTGAGACCACTTTACAAGTTGTTGGGACCTGATTACAACGTGTTAGATCTACACTATACTATAAAAGAGGCTTAGGAGTGACTTCAATTTCAATTTTGTCCAATTTTGGTATTTCTTGATTTGTTTGAAATGACGGTTTTACCCTTACTTTTATCTTTTGTTCCATTTTTCTTTAATGATTATTTTGAGTTTTTGTCCTTTTGTGAGGGTAGGTTGGTCATTTCACCCACAAAACAGCCCTTATTATTATTAGGTCAACTTTTAAAATTAAATTATTTTAGAAATGATCATTCAATCAACTTTTCAACCAATAATTACAAACATTTAAAATTTGATTCAACTTTTAAAATTATTTAATCTACAATCAATCAACTTTTCAAGCAATAATTGCAAATATTTACAATTTGGTTCAAAACACCCAAAGTCAACAAATTGTAGGTTGTGCCTTGTTTGGCACAACCGCTTTTTGGCTTTGTGGTTTGTATGGTTTTTCGTTCTTCCCAAACAAGTCACTAACTTGTTTGGTTTTGTTTTGTTTTGTTTTGTTTTGTTTTGTTTTGTTTTTATTCTTTTGGGTTTTCCCAAATAAACCACTAACACAAACAAGGCACAACAAAACCCGAATTGGGTTATGCCTTGTTTCGTTTTGTTTTTCTTTTTTTGGTTTTCCCAAACAAAACACTAACATTTGTTTGTGTTTTTTGTACTATTTCTTTGAATTACCAAACAAGCTATAGATAACTTTTATAAATTAATGCATGTTTGGTAAGGCTTTGTTTGAGCCTTAGGGCAACTTTTTAAGGAATTTTTAAATTGCCAAACAAGCCTTCAATTACTTTTCTAAAACAAGTCTTAGATTACTTTTGAAATTTAATGCTTGTTTGGCAATGCTTGTTTGAGCCTTAAGACAACTTTTAAGGAATCCTATAATTACCAAACAAGCCTTAAGTTACTTTTGTAAATTATCTTTTCGTATATGTGTGTGTGTGTGTGTATATATATGTATACATATTATAATTTATTATTATTTATGTGTTTAAAGTGTGTACAATTAGAAATCGAATTACCAAATTATCGTTTTGTAAAATAGAATTATCAAATTACCCTTTTGCCCTTTGTAATTACCCTTGTGTGTATATATACATACATTATATTATTATATTATTAAAATTACCATTTTGTCTTTTGTAAAGTACCATTTTTTCAAAGTTTAAAGTGTGTATAATTATAAATTGAATAAACAAATTACCCATTTGTTAAAATTGAATTACAAATTACCCTTTTATTTTTATTTTTTTGTAAATTACCATTTTGTATATATGTGTATATGTATATATACATATTATAATTTATTACTATTATTATTAATGTATTTAAAGTATGTACAATTATAAATTGAATTATCAAATTGCCCTTTTTTCCTTTTGTAAACTACATTTGTATGTATATATATTTATATATATATGTATATTCATATATTGTTTTATTATATTATATATATTGAATATATTATATACCAAAATTGAATAAAATTGTGTACAATTATAAATTGCATAGCCAAATTACTCTTATACCTTATGCAAATTACCCTTTATTTCTATGCCTTAAAGAAAAGAGCTTAAAGTTTAAATTATTTACAATTATAAATTCTCGTTTGTTAAATTGAATTACCAAAAACCCTTTTATTATATTACGATATATATTGAATAATCTAATTACCCTTATACCTTTTACAAATTACCATTTTGTTAAATCAAATTACAAATTACACTTTTGTATATACGAGTGTGCGTGCGTGTGTGTGCGTGCCTATATATATTATCTATACGTTAAAGAAAAGAGCCTAAAAATTTAAAGTATGTACAATCACAAATTGAATAATCAATTACCGTTTAAGCCTTTTGCAAATTACTCTTTTGTTAATCAAATTACCAAATTACCCTTTTGCCTTTTTTATATTACCCTTTTTGTATATATGTATGTATATATATATATACATATACATATTAATTTATATATATTTATTATCTATACGTTAAAGAAAAGAGCCTTAAATTGTAGGTTAACATCAATTAACATAGTTGTTGTTAAACCATCTTTTTCTAACACCATCTTAAGAATTAATAAAACTTATTTTTCTTTCTTGTCCACATTAGAAAAAAATGTATATTGTATTTTTTCGACAAAATCCAACGCCCGTGCATTGCACGGGCCGTCTTCCTAGTCTTTAGTAAAAAAGCTCCAAACATTGGCAAATTTTGGGCCGATTTTAAAACCATAGGATTGAAGTAAACTAAGCTGGGGCACTCCGTTGCGAAGACTCAGAAACTTTACGGATCATGTAGTTTTTCAGAACATAAATCTAGCACGTTTCACCAAGAAAAACTCATATCATTACAACACATTATGATCAAAATACAATATATATACTGGAACCACTTTACAACCATTTGGGACTCCTTTTCAACTTGTTAGGACCCCATAAGTATAGCACTTGTGATCACTATTCATTACTACACTTCAGACCTAATTACAATATTTTAGGACCGAAAATTGTGACTGCTATTTAAGGTTACAAATAGATTAATTTTTGCATAAAAAACGTGCCACTTTACGTGCGATACTCTAATAGCCACACAATTAAAATCTTATTTGACAAAAAGTGGTTAAACTTAAGAATGTATCATATATCCCAAAGTAATCAAACCAGTAGAATGTATTTTAGAATTTTCCTGGAACAAATATCTGGTTGCCACAACATATTTATTAAAACTGTGGCACAATTTGAACTGACTGTGTGTTTCTCATTTAGATGTTGTATCGCGTGTTTCTCATTTACACGTTGTATCACGTGTTTCTCATTTACATGTCGTCCTGCTCTAAGCCAGAATAGAAAGGGTCTTTTCCCAAATTTTTAATATCAAGCAACTATATCTGAAAGGTAAGTTTTTTTGGTGTAAAGAAAAATTTGAGACAGAGAAGATTCTGGACTGTTTTATCCTGGGGACGGCGTGGTATGTACAAACTGCTTGCACACTTTGGGCTAGAGCCGCGAAACACCTTAAACAGAGCGAGATCCGCTCTTTAACCCATGATTTATTAAAGAGGCTACTGATCCGATGTTCCAATTCTACTTAGGTGTTCTAACAATTTTAAGACAATTTCTTATTTTCTTCTGCCATAAATAAGGATCATATTCTTAGTCGCCAAATATCATCTAGCCTATTATAAATTTAAGTATCTTCACTTTAAGAATTAAAGACAAAAAGTGCTATTTTTCTGAACTACAAAGAAATTGGTTTTCTTTTATATTTTTTTGAAAAATCAGTAGTGCCCGAAACCTTTTAACGCGGTTTCATTGAAACCGCAGAGACTTGGGTAGAATTTTTTTTTAAAATGAAAAATCAAAATTTTGAAGGATTGATTTTAGCCTCGTGAAGGCTAATCAGAACACCACTTGACTGTATGTGTAGATATAAGTTTTTATACACGTGATTTGCATTTTGTTTTCTTTATCTACATTTGTACAATTTGCAAATATTCATGGGTCTGTATGTATATATATATGTAATATGTACGCATACTTGTAAAGATGAAAACCCGGCTTATCCATGAGATTGTGGAAAAGCCTTGCTAAGCGATGGTTTTAAATGGAAGTGATTAGTATTATTGAATAAGTGGATTTGAGTAAATTCTTTAATTTTAGGATAATGTTGTGTGCACATAAAGTGTGCACATAAAGATCTGGGCCATTCATTTTAGCGTACCCCGTGCCTACATACATGGGATTCAGCGAAATGAATGACCCAGATCTTTATGTGCACATTTTATGTGCATCAATCATTACTCTTAATTTTAACGGACTCCTTTTAGAATCTGTGACTATCCTTTTGTCTACCACATTAAAGTAATGAAGCTTTTGATCTTTTTATTTAGACCTTGAAAACAGAAAGAAGCCATGGCGAAGAGGAGTCTCTCGCCGGGCAGTAAAGACAGAGAAAGATGAATTGAATTGTATCCCTAGCAGTGAGCATTCTTTTTCGGCCAGTAGAGCCGCATCACGCTGAATATGGATCCAAATGCAGATTATGTATATCTCATATAATCCAAATGCTGTGATTTTTATACAATACTATACATTACTTTGGGAGCCCGCACCAAGTCAGTTGGTGGTGGTGATGTGCTTAGAGTATAGGGAAGACATTCATGAGAAATTATAGTGTATGGTTAATTGGATTGGCGTAAACCTTTCGATTCTTTGGACCAAATAAAATTTAGAAATGTACAAATTAGTCCTTGAGTATAGGGTCAACATATATTTAGTCACTTTGACTTTCATAAGGTATAAATTGATCCTTAATTTGTGTTATAACTTAAAAATTGGTCCTTTTTCCCAATTTAATGAGTTTGTTTATGACAAATCTACCCTTAACATATATATATATATAAAGATATTTATATATATAGTAAGTAACCAATTTACATTTATTATGGGATATATCACTCGTGTATATACAATCATCACATTAAAAGTGATGGTTTCAATATGTAAATGCAACCCTCTCTCTCTCTCTCATTATCTCACTATTAAGGAAATGAGATGAGATTTATAAATGCAACCGTTTCAATTTATATATACAATCACATGATGATGATTATAATGGTAATAAATTGACAATCTCTATATCTCTCTCTATCTTTCTATCTAGGTCCTGCTCTCTCTAATCTTACAATTTTATGGCTCATTAGAGTGCGATTTGGCCAGTGCTGAGCCGGTATCGGAATCGGAGAGTGCGATTTGGCCGGTGGGAGACTCGGATCTTGCTCGCCGGACGGTGCGTGGGGCTTCGCGTCTGCGGTGGCGGCGATGGCTGAGCCGAGTCAGTTGGAGGTGGAAGCCGCCGTTTAAGTGGTCTCGAAGCCAGAGCTAGTGCTGTGGTTTCTCTCGGTGGTGGTGGATGTGGAGTTGAAGATCATGCTTTGGAGGTCGTCGGCGAGGTCTTCCGGCGATGGCTCCATTGTCGGACTGTGTGTTTGAGAGAGATTTTGTTTACGTTTTGAGTTTGAAGGTTAGAATTTTATTTTTTTTTTGGTGAGAAATTTGTTTAGAAACACTCCCAAAATTTTATTGTTTTTGGGTGAGAAATTTGTTTAGAAGTGAGAATTTCTCACCATTATGGATATGTTTCTTACTTATGATCAGTGAAGCCTTTGAAAGTGAGAAATTTCTCACTTATGGTCTATGATATATTTTTGGTGAGAAATTTCTCATCAAATACATTAAAAAAGGTGAGAAATTTCTCACTATAATACATCAAATATCTTTGTTAATTCTCTCTCTCTCTCTCTCTATATATATATATATATGTATGTATGTATAACAAATCAAGGTTATGAATTTAAAAACCTGATTTATGGGAGTTGGGATAATTATTAAAGTTTCTCTTTAATTCTCTCTCTTTCTATATATATATATATATATTAAATTTGGGTTTGAATTTCAAAATCCTAATTTATGAGATTAGGGGTATTTTGGTCCTCAAAATAGGTGAGGACTAATTTCTAAGTTGACTTGTAGAATGGATCAATTTCTAGAAACGACTACAACAAAGGACTAAAATCTAAAGGACCCAATAAAATTTGACTCGCGATTATTCTTCTGTGTTCGATTGAGATGATTTAAATATTTGAGAACGACGTGCTCAGAGTAAGCATTCATGAGAAATTATAGTGTATGGTTAATTGGAATGGCGTAAATGTTAATTTTCAATAAAAATTATCTATCCGTAAATTACAAAAAAAGAAAGAAAGAAGGAGATCTATCAAACAAGATTCATTTTGAATATTAAAATCTAATTTTTTTTTTAAAATTTCATAGCTCAAAATTGGGTGTCAAAAATCTTTATTTTGTAAACTAAGAGGTCTATTTGTCAATAGGAAAAAAAATAGCTCAAAAAAAAAAAAATAACAATAAAAAAGTCCAAGACGGCCAAATAACGGACAAAGTTATGGTCCTTTTTGCAAAATAATTTTAGAGTATTTATGCACTTCAAACTTTGTAACTGCCTTTTAATTAAATTATAAAGGTAGTAATAATTGTTCAGACTGCAATTGTAGTAAAATTTACTGTCATTATTATACTATATAGATATTGACACTTCTCTTTAAACTATAAAGGTAGTAGATTTTTACTGTATTTAGACTGTAATCATAGTAATACTTACTGTCTTTAATTGCTATAATTGCAGTTCCATTTCACTACCTTTTACCACATTTGACCTTTTCTTTTTTCTCAGTGAATCTTGGAACCAAACTAAACCTTATGGTTATGAAATTGTATGATGATAACACAAAAGAATTAATAAGAAATGGTTAATTACATTTTTCACCTTCGTATGCTACGAATTGTGTGAATTTGGTATATTGGCTTTCAATTTTGTCAATTTAACCTTGTAATTGTGTCTGAACCACACAAAGTCCTTGATACGTCACATCAAAGTCTAGACAATTTTTACACATTGCATGCAATTGTTCAAAAGTTTTGGAAAAATACAAACAAAAGATACAAAAATATCAAATGGACTGCAAAGAGATAACATCTTGAAACTAAAGTATGTGGTCAAATTTGGAATCCCAGGTTGGCTCTATTCCAGGATATTTGTAGTAAAACTAATTAATACACAGGTTGGCCTCTGTTCCAGGTTTTTTTTTAAGGAATTAATTACACTAACTTCTCCTAAGTGAGGTTGAGGTAAAATCAATAAACTGGAAGCCCCCTTGTGATATGAAATTTACATGGACCTCTTTTGTGTTATATAAGTTGAGTAGCTGTTTTCCCTGGTTAGTCACCTATCAATTGACCATTACAATCTTTTTTTTTTTTTTTTTGTAAAAATTTTAGTTGTCACTATCAAAGTCAATCAAAATTTTTTATGATGTTTTTTTATTTTATTTATTTATTTATTTATTTTTAATTTTAAATATGGACTGGAAGGTATGTATTTTTTCCATTGGTAAATAGATTTTTTAAAATCATAAATTATATTTAGGGGTATTTGATAATTTTGAATGTATCACTACTTTTGTTAGCACTCTATTTCTGACCAAGCATGTTACTTTAATATATGAAAACAAAAGCTTTGCATTTTGTTAATTGTATGAGAAGTATCTTTATGAGTTTTACATATCTTTGAACATATTTATTGCATAAGATATACTGTAGATATTATAAAGGACCATTCGGGAATAGGTTCCTATAATGAACACTTTTCAACTTTAAGTCCTTGCATTTTTTATTTTATTTTTGGTAAAACCCGAGAAGTCCCTTTTTTGTTTGGGACAAAGATGATGCTCAACAACATTGAACGAAGCATGCAACTCCTCAATTCTCACAGCTCGACACACTGTCCAAGGCATTTTTTTTTTTCAAACTTTAAACGCCATTACTTTCAAACTACAAATTATGAAGGAAAACTAGTTCCTCTCTATTTTCTCTCCCTTGTGTGATCTGCAAACTAAAGAAAGCCAAAAAGTTCTGAAAAATAGTAACAATAGATACTAAACATCAATTGAACTGCAAAGGGATGACAGCTTGACAGTGAAGTATGTGAAGTATGCAATGGATATGTTGTACAACTAATGCTTAGATCGATAAATAATGCTATGCTTCTCAAATTTTGAATCTCAAATTGGTTCCCAAATGATTTAACACTTGTACCATATGATGTGATAATGATCGGTGATACTACATTTTATTGGCTATGGTATAATTGGTATAAGTGATAAAACGTTTTGGAACCAATTTTGGAATCAAAATTTGGGAAGCATAGCATTACTCTAGAATAATGCACGAGCTATTATTTTATCTAGGATATGGTTGTGCTTCCAAAATATGGATTCTAAATTTCGTTCCTAAATGGCTTAATAGTTGTACCATATGCCATTGATAATGATCTGTGATACGCATGCCACCGCATGTGATACAACTAACAAAGAATTTAAGAACTAAATTTTGGATTCAAATTTAAGATCTAAATTGGGGATTCAAAACCATACCGGTTGAAGTATACTATGCGTGAGCACTTCCGTTGCAAAGACTTGAAAACATTGCAGATCATGTAGCTTTCCCGAACAAAAATCTGGCACGTTTCCCCAAAGACAACTTTTGGGACACAACTCAAAAGATGTGTCTATATCTCTCCTGTGATGTCACTGGACCCCACAGTGACACAAGAGAGAGATAGACACATCTCTTGGGTTGTGTCCCAAAAATTGTGTCTTTGGGTGTGTCCAAAGTATTACCCTTTGAGATAATATTACAACACACTAGGACAATAATGCAACATACTAGAATCTATTTACAACATTTGGGGCCACTCTATAAATTGTTGGGACCTGATTATAACAGGTTCGGTCCTTTAGTATAAAAAGCTCCAAACATAGGCAAATTCTGGGCCATATCTTAAAACCATATCGATTGAAGCTAGTAAACTACGAGGGGGCACTCCCGTTACGAAGACTCGAAAACTTTACAGATTATATAGCTTTCCCGAACAAAAGTTCGGCACGATTAATCAAAATTTTAAATAGTGTTTTTTTTTTAATATGGACGGGAAGCTATGTATTTTATTCCAATGGTAAATTGTTATTTTAACATGCATTGATTTTTGAAAATCATAAATTATACTTATGGGCATTTGATAATTTTGTATGCATCATTACTTTTGTTAACACTCAATTTCTGACTAGGGAGGTTACTGTAATTTATGAAAGCAAAAGCTTTGCATTTTGTTAAATGTATGAGAAGAATCTTTATGAATTCTATATATCTTTGAACATATTTATTGCATAAGATATAGAATAGATATTATAAAGGGCCATTGGGGCATAGGTTCCAACAATGAATACTTTTGGGCATAGCATTAGTACACACGATTTGGGCAAGGCCCCCTTGGTAAGCATTTTTTTTCCTGCTGATATTTCCCTCTAAAACAAGATTCACGTTCAATTTTGCTTCCAACCCCAAAATATAAATTTTGGGTCTACCCCTCTTTTCCCCTAACTTTACCAAACCCTAACCCACAAACAACACTTGGTCTTTTCTTGTGGGGCTAGTTTACAAAATAACAAAATTTGGGACTAGATTACAAAATTTTGAGATAATATTACAACACATCATGACCAAAATACAACATACTGGGAACTCTTTACAACTATTTGGGACCACTTTACAACATGTTGGGACTTGATTAAAAGATATTAGGACCTTTAGTACAAAAGCTCCGAACATAGGCAAACTTTGGGCCCGATGTTAAAACCATATTGATTGAAGTAAACTACGCAGGGTCACTCTCGTTGCAAAGACTCAAAAACTTTATAGATCATGTATATTTCCGGAACAAAAATCTGGCACGTTTCTCTAAGAATAACCAATATTATGTGCAAAAAATAACAACATTTTTGGATTGAATTACAAAATTTTGAGACCACATTATAACATATTAGGATCAAGTACAACATATGTGAACCACTTTACAAGCATTTGGGACCCCTTTTCAACTTGTTGGGACCATATTACAAAATGTTGGGTCCCCATAAGTATAGCATTTGTGACCACTATTCATTACAACATTTTGGGACCCAAAATTGTGACATGTAATAGAAAGTTATTAATAGGTTAACTTTGGCATCGGCACTCTAATAGCCAAACAATTGGCATCTTTTGATCAAAAAACTATTAGACTTTGGGATGTATCATACATTCCAATGTGCATAAAACCACTAGGATATATTGTAGAATTTCCTAGAATGAATATTTGGTTGCCACAAAATATTTATTCAAACAGCTTGTTGACACAACCTTAATGTGCAAAAGTAATTAAAACAAGTGAAGGAAAGGCGTTTGAACTGACCATGTGTTTCTTGTTTTACATGTTATATTAATGTTTATGTCTGGACCACATAGAGTCCTTGGTATGTCACATCAAAGTCTAGATAATGTTTTTCACATTACATGTATCTATTCAAATGTTTGGGAAAATAAAAACAAGTCATACTAAAATATGAATTGGACTGGAAACAGATAACTTCTTGGAAGTGAAGTATGTGGTTGAACTTGGAATCCCAAATTGGCTCTACACCAAGATATTTGTAGTAAAACTAATACAGAGGTTGGTCTCTATTCCAGGGTTGTCTTCTTCTTCTTTGTTTTTTGAAAGGAAATTATTACACAGACTTTTCCTAAGTAAGGTTGAGGTAAAGTCAATATACTGAGAGCCCCCTTGGGATATGAAAATTACATGGACCTCTTTTGTGTTTTGTAAGTTGAGTAACAATTTTCTCTTGTTAGTCAACTATCCATTGACCAATGTAATTTTTTTATTAAACTTTTAGTCATCACTATCAAAGTCAATAAAAAATTTACATAATGTTATTTTAATATGTAATGAAAGGTATGTATTTTTTCCAATGGTAAATTTGTTCTTTAAGCATGTATTGAGTTTTTAAAACTATAAATTATATTTAGGGGTATTTGATAATTTTGTATGCAGATATTCTACTTTTCTTTAAACTATAAATGTAGTAAATTTTCATTGTATTTAGACTGTAATCATAGTAATACTTACTGTCTTTATTCGCTATCATTGATGTAATGGCTGTTCATTAACTACCTTTAACCACCTGTGACCTTTTCTTTTTTCTCAGTGATACTTGGGGCCAAACAAAACCTTAGGGTTATGAAGTTGTATGATGATAACACAAAAGAATTAAAAACGAAATGGTTAATTACATTTTACACTTTCGCAAGCGGCTTGTGTAAATTTTGTTCCATCACTTTCAATTGTGTCAATTTCCCTTTAACATGTGTCTACTATAGAGAGTCCTTGATATGTCACATCAAAGTCTATACAATGTTTTTCGCGTTGCATGTATCTGTTCAAAAGTTCTGGAAAATAGAAACAAGGGATATTAAAATATCTATTGGATCGCAAAGAGATACATCTTGAAAGTGAAGTACGTGGTTGAACTTGGAATCCCAGGTTGGCTCTATTAATCAAGGATATTTGAATTAAAACTAATACAGAGGTTGGTCTCTATTCCAGGTTGGTATTCTTTTTATTATTTTTATTTTTTTAAATTTTTTTTAAAGGAAATAGTTTCACTGACTTCTCCTAAGTTAGGTTGAGGTAAAATGAATATACTGGGAGCCCTTGTGATAGGAAAATTACATGGACCTCTTTTTTGTTTTATAAGTTGAGCAACAGTTTCCCCACGTTGATCAAATATCAATTGACCATTATTATTGTATTATTTGTTAAAATTTTAGTTAATCAAAATTTTGCATAAGGTTTTTTTTTTTTTTTTTTTTTTTTAAATATGGATAGAAAGGTATGTATTTTATTCCGATGGTAAATTGTTATTTTAGTATGCATTGATTTTTTAAAATCATAAATTTTATTTACGGGTATTTAATAATTTTTTACGTATCATTACTTTTGTTAACACTCAATTTTTGACTAGGGAGGTTACTGTAATTTATGAAAACAAAAGCTTTGCATTTTGTTAAATGTATGAGAAGCATCTTTATGAATTCTATATATCTTTGAACATATTTATTGCATAAGATATAGAGTAGATATTATAAAGGGGCAATTGGGGCATAGGTTCAAACAATGAATACTTTTGGGCATAGCATTAGTACACACGATTTGGGCAAGGCCCCCTTTTGGTAAGCATTTTTTTCGCGCTGATATTTCCCTCTAAAACCACATCCATGTTCAATTTTGCTTCCAACCCCAAAATGTAAATTTTGGGTCTCCCCCACTTTTTCCCTAACTTTACCAAACCCTAACACACAAACAAACAACACATGATCTTTTCTTGTGGATCGGAACAAGTTTACAAAATAACAAAATTTTGGGATGAGATTACAAAATTTTGAGATAATATTACAACACATCAGGACCAGGGACCTCTTTACAACTAATTGGGACCACTTTACATCTTGTTGGACCTGTTTAAAAGATGTTAGGACCTTTAGTACAAAAAGCTCCGAACATAGGCAAACTTTGGGCCCGATATTAAAACCATATCGATTGAAGTAAACTACACAGAGCCACTCTCGTTGTGAATACTCAAAAACTTACGGATCATGTATATTTCCAAAACATAAATCTGGCATGTTTCTCTAAGAAAAACCCATGTTTAGTGCAAAAAATAACAGCAAATTTTGATTAAATTACAAAATTTTGACACATTAGGATCAAGCACAACATACGTGAACCACTTTACAACCATTTAAGGCCACTTTACAACTTGGACCATATTACAAAATGTTGGGTACCCATAAGTATAGCATTTGTGACCACTATTCATTACAACATTTTGGGACCCAAAATTGTGACCTGCTATAGAAGGTTATTAATAGTTTAACTTTGGCATCAAAAGAAGTGCCACTTTACATGCGACACTCTAATAGCCACACAATTGGCATCTTTTGATCAAAAAACTGTCAGACTTTGCGATGTATCATACTTTCTAATGTGCATAAAAACACTAGGATATATTGTTGAATTTTCCTTGAATGAATATTTGGTTGCCACAAAATATTTATTCAAACAGTTTGTTGACACAACCTTAATGTGCAAAAGTAATCAAAACAAGTGAAGGAAAGGCGTTTGAACTGACCATATGTGTTTCTCGTTTTACATGTTATATTAATGTTTGTGTTTGGACCACACAGAGTCCTTGGTATGTCACATCAAAGTCTATAACGTCTTTCACATTTCATGTATCTATTAAAAAGTTTTGGAAAATAGAAATAAGTCATACTAAAATATCAATTGGGTCATAGGTTCGAACAATAAATAATTTTGGGCATAGCATCAGTACACACGATTTGGGCAAGGCCCCCTTGGTAAGCATTTTTGTTTCCCATTGATATTTCCCTCTAAAACCACATCCACATTCAATTTTGCTTCTACCCCAAAATATAAATTTTGGGTCTCCCCCTCTTTTTCCCTAACTTTACCAAACCCTAACACACAAACAAACAACATATGATCTTTTTTGTGGAAATAGTTTATAAAATAACAAAATTTTGGGACTAGATTACAAAATTTTGAGATAATATTACAACACATTAGGACCAAAATACAACATACTCGGACTACTTTACATCTTGTTGGGACCTGATTAAAAGATGTTAGGACCTTTAGTACAAAATGCTCTGAACATAGGAAAACTTTGGGCCCGATGTTAAAACCATATCGATTGAAGTAAACTACGCAGGGTCACTCTCGTTGCGAAGACTCGAAAACTTAACAGTCATGTATATTTTCGGAACATAAATCTGGCATGTTTCTCTAAGAAAAATCCATGTTAAGTGCAAAAAATAACAGCATTTTTGGATTAAATTACAAAATTTTGAGACCTCATTATGACACATTAGGATCAAGCACAACATACGTGAACCACTTTACAACCATTTGGGACCACTTTACAACTTGTTGGGACAATATTACAAAATGTTGTGTCCCCATATTTGTGACCACTATTCATTACAACATTTCGGGACACAAAATTGTGACCTGCTATAGAAGGTTACTAATTTATTGGTTAACTTTGGCATCAAAAGAAGTGCCACTTTACATGTGACACTCTAATAGCCACACAATTGGCGTCTTTTGATAAAAAAAACTGTCAGGCTTTGGGTTGTATCATACTTTCCAATGTGCATAAAACCACTAGGATATATTGTAGAATTTACCTTGAATGAATATTTGGTTGCCACAAAATATTTATTCAAACAACTTGTTAACACAACCTTAATGTGCAAAAGTAATCAAAACAAGTGAAGGAAAGGCGTTTGAATTGACCATATGTGTTTCTCATTTTACATGTTATATTAATGTTTGTGTCTGGACCATACAGAGTCCTTGGAATGTCACATCAAAGTCTAGATAATTTTTCACATTACCTGTATCTATTCAAAAGGTTTGGAAAATAGAAACAAGTCATACTAAAATATCAATTGGATCGACTGCAAACATATAACTTCTTGGAAGTGAAGTATGTGGTTGAACTTGGAATCCCAATGTGGCTCTATTCCAGGATATTTGTAAAACTAATACATAGGTTGGTCTCTGTTCCAGGGATGTCTTCTTCTTCTTTTTTTTTAAAAGGAAATTATTACACTGACTTCTGCCAAGTAAGGTTGAGGTAAAATCAATATACTGAGATCCCCCTTGGGATATGAAAATTACATGGACCACTTTTGTGTTTTGTAAGTTGAGTGACAGATTCCCCTCGTTTGTCAACTATCAATTGACCATTGTAATTTATTTAATTAAACTTTTAGTCATCTCTATCAAAGTCAATAAAAATTTACATAATGTTATTTGAATATGTAATGGAAGGTATGTATTTTTTTCAATGGTAAGTTTGTCCTTTAAGCATGTATTGAGTTTTTAAAATTGTAAATTTTATTTAGGGGTATTTGATAATTTTGTATGCAGATATTTTACTTTTCTTTAAACTACAAAAGTAGTAAATTTCACTGTATTTAGATTGTAATCATAGTGATACTTACTGTCTTTATTTGCTATCATTGATGTTATGGCTGTTTATTTAACTACCTTTTACCACATGTGACCTTTTCTTTTTTCTCAGTGATACTTGGGACCAAACAAAAACTTAGGGTTATGAAGTTGTATGATGATAACACAAAAGAATTAAAAATGAAATGGTTAATCACATTTTACACCTGCGTAAGCGGCCTGTGTAAATTTTGTTCCATCACTTTCAATTGTGTCTATTTCCCTTTAACATATGTGTCTGAACCATAGAGAGTCCTTGATATGTCACATCAAAGTCTACACAATGTTTTTCGTGTTGCATGTATCTGTTCAAAAGTTCTGGAAAATTAAAACAAGAGATATTAAAATATGAATTTGATGGCAAAGAGATAACATCTTGAAAGTGAAGTACGTTGTTGAACTTGGAATCCCAGGTTGGCCCTATTCCAAGATATTTGAATTAAAACTAATACACAGGTTGGTTTCTATTCTTGGTTTGTATTCTTTTTTTTTTTTTTTTAAGGAAATAGTTACACTGACATCTCCTAAGTGAGGTTGAGGTAAAATGAATATACTGGGAGCCCTTGTGATAGGAAAATTCCATGGACCACTTTTGTGTTTTATAAGTTGAGTAACAGTTTCCCCACGTTAGTCAACTATCAATTGACCATTATTATTGTATTTTTTGTTATAATTTTTGTTAATCAAAATTTTAGATAATGTTTTTTTTTTAATATGGACAGGAAGGTATGTATTTTATTCCAATGGTAAATTGTTATTTTATTATCTATTGATTTTTAAAATCATAAATTATATTTATGGATATTTGATAATTTTGTACGCATCATAAGTTTTGTTAACACTCTATTTCTGACAAGGGAGGTTACTGTAATTTATGAAAGCAAAAGCTTTGCATTTTGTCAATTGTATGAGAAGCATCTTTATGAATTTTATATATCTTTGAACATGTTTATCGCATAAGATATAGAGTAGATATTGTTAAGGGCCATTGGGGCATTGGTTCCAACAATGAATACTTTTGGGCATAGCATTAGTCCACACGATTTGGGCAAGGTCCCCTTGGTAAGTGTTTTTATTTCCAGCTGATATTCCCCTCCAAAACCACATTCACGTTCAATTTTGTTTCCAACCTCAAAATTTAAATTTTGGTCCACCTCGTCTTTTTTTCTAACTTTACCAAACCCTAACACACAACCAAACAACACATGATCGATCTTTTCTTGTGGGGGACTAGTTTACAAAATAACAAAATTTTGGGACTAGGTTACAAAATTTTGAGATAATGTTACAACACATCAGGACCAAAAGACAACATACTAGGACCTCTTTACAACTATTTGGTACCACTTTACAACTTGTTGGGACCTGATTAAGAGATGTTCACACCTTTAGTACAAAAAGCTCCGAACATAGGCAAACTTTGGGCCCGATGTTAAAACCATGTCGATTGAAGTAAACTACGCACGGTCACTCCCGTTCCGAAGACTCGATGTAATCACCCAAAAATTAGAAATGAATACTAAAATTTATTATTTCATTTTTGTCAGAAAAAAATACCAGTTTTGCAGTATAAATTTACCTGTGTTTGTGCAACATCACGTGAGCTCAACCACATGAGATAGATTCCCATGTGGAACTTGGAGCCAACGGAAATTAGTGCACAGTGTGTGCATATGTGTTGTGCATGTGTGTTAGTGTGTGTGTGTATCAGTGTGTAGTGTGTGTTTGGGAGTTGGGAGCAAGCAATTCAATTCCTATAGATACTACCCCCTCCCAACACTAAGGCAGCAACCTCACTGCCTCTCTTTCCTCTCTCTCGGTTACATATGCACACACATATATTTATATATACACACACAAACATATATATATATTCAAGGAGATTAAAACCAAGGCTTGGTTATCATTGATTTCTCTGCTATTCAATCTGAAATTGAATTTGGGTAAGCTGCTAATATTTCGTAAGGCTCAAAGTCCCGCACGTTGAAGGCTAGGCCTTCGTGGAAGAGAAGCCCATGGTCCGGGTAATGATATTGACGATTGAGGGTGAGTGTTTGAAAAGGCATGAATATGGGTTTCATGCATGACATTGGCATTCATTGCACTCACGCATGTTATATAACAAATGTTATTATATGGTTATATGACTATACGAGCCTCCATGGCTTATGGACTATATAAACCCTCTTTTTCAGGTGACTTGAATTAGGGCAAGGCCCGAAGTAGAGTTTACTCGTGAACACCCCATTTCGGGAAGAAATTGTGAGATCGTGATACCTTCTATTGATTTCAGATCACTCTTAAAAACCTTGGATTTTTTTTAAGAGTTTCTAAAGTTTGAGAAAAAGAAGCAGATCATTGTATTACTTTTCGATATGTGAAACCAAACTTGAGTTTCTATTTAAAAATTGTTTTATGAAGCTTGAGAAGAAGTATGATAAATGTTTGTCAGATATGTATGTTTTGCGCTGCACTGTTGTTCATTTTATGAACCGATAAGGATTTTATATTAATGTCTTTTAAATTGACAAGCAATGCTTTTCAAAAGACTAGTGTAATTCTTCCGTTATAGTTTTACTCCAATCTGTTAGTCTAGAAGGATTTTGATTTCCCATCAATGATTTTCAAAAGGTTATTCTATGCTTCCGCAATAATCCTTGGAGTCTAGGACTCGAGGCATTGTAAAAAGGTATCAAAGTTTTGTGGTTTCAAAGTTTAAATGTTTCAGAGCTTTGGACTTTAAATGATTTTAAAGTTTAAACATTGGTTTTTCTAAAGAAAAGGTTCTTCAGGAAAGCTTTGGGTCTTGGAATCGAAGCATTACAAGCATGTTTAGTTCTTCTGCCTTATTATTATTCTAGTTAGCATCCCGTCGCCAGGACTCGTGGTGGGGCGGGGCGTCACAGATGGTATCAGAGCATACCTGGTCAAATACTTCAGAACCCTGGAATATGTGCTCATGTTGATTGAGAGATTGTTTTGTTGACATGTCTGTTGATGTCTTGAAACGTATTATCATGTATAACCTGTTACTTAATAACTTGTGATGTGCTGATTAAAGTTTTAACTGCTCGTATCTTTGAGAAGATGAATTGAGCATGTTTACTTGCCTGCGAGACTATGTGATATAACATGATGTGTTGTTTAAGATGCTTATATGCTTACATGTTTAGTTAAGCAACAAGCATGCTTGAAATATGTCTTTCTACAAATATGTTATGCCGTTATGCATACCAATGAGACGTGTACACGATTGTGTTATACCCATGAGTGCGGCTTGAATTGGATTCTTGTGTGAAATGGGTAGTGAGAGCATTTGTGTAGTTCCTATGCCTTCGATTTTGAGAGTTTGACTATAGGTAACTTCTTGACTTTTAGAGTAGTTTTTCCTTTGGGTTAGATCTCATTACTCCTTATTCCTTGGAAATTCTTTTGAACGGTTAAATTCACTCCTTTATGAGTTGGGTATGGTTGCCTTTACGGATCCTTGCCATTTGATTTTGATGATTGATTATGTCAGTGGAGCTTCTTGGTGTGACTATCTTTTTGTGCAAGTTCACACATTTATTTGGAAAGAGCGTATCATGCTGTGATCATTCTATGGAATCTTTGAGGAATTGGAGACAGTACGTGACGTGGAACATAAAGCGCATTTGCTATTTTTCCTGGGCTTGGTCCTGGTAAATATTTTGTGATTCACACATTGGGAACATTAGTCTTTGTTTCGAACTTGGGTTATGCGATGTGACGTGAGTATATCGGGATATGAGTTGAGTATATTGGGGACCAACAGTGTCGTTGGAGAGATTTATCATTTGAGAGTAGTATATTTCTGTGGATATTGGACGGTGGAGGAATTTCTCAACCTATGTTATGGTATACCTTACAATATTATCGTATGACGTGATATTGCAGTATTCCTTTATGATTTGGTTTATGGTTTATGGTATATAGATGAGGAATCTCTCATCTGATATTACAGTGTATTCTAATATAGTATAATCCTGATGTATTCTAATACGGTGTATATGGATGGTTGAGGAATCTCTCAACCTATTGATGGTATTATCTCAAGACGTATTCTATTACGGTGTATATGGGATGGTTGAGGAATCTCTCAACCTATTTACGATATTATCATTTTATGGCATATATGAAGCGGTTGAGGAATCTCTCAACCTGCATTACGGTAGATGTTGGACTCTAAAAATTGAATCTCGTTTGGAATTTCGAGGAATGCTATTTGAGAATAGGACACTAGGCTTCTGAGAAAATTACTTCAGGGGAGATGAAGTGTTATGACCTACTTTGCATAAAGTTCTTACGATCCGACATTTCAGATAGCTCATGAAATGAATATCCGTGTTGTAAGACGGAGTGTGAAACATTCCTTGGACTGCGTTGCGATTACCTTGTTATCAGATGACCTTACTTGAATTTCGCGGACGAAATTCTTTTAAGGGGGGTAGAGTATGATGACCCAAAAATTAGAAATGAATATTAAAATTTAGTATTTCATTTTCCTCAGAGAAAAATACCAGTTTTGCAATATAAATTTACCTGTGTGTGTGCAACATCGTGTGAGCTCAACCACATGAGATAGACTCCCATGTGGAACTTGGAGCCAAAGGAAATTAGAAGTGCATAGTGTGTGCATGTGTTGTGCATGTGAGTTAGTGTGTGACGCCCCGCCCCGCCACGGTTCCCGGCGACGGGGTGTCAACCGGCGGAAGTACAACAATAACAGTGATAGTAGTAGGCTTTGACACCATTCTGTAACTCCCCGAGTCCTAGACTCCGAGGGTTACTTGAATTAAATGTTTATCCTTTGGAAAGCATTTATAAATCAGAAATCTGGTTTTCATTTGAAATATTCTTTCTTGAAACAAAACGTTCAATATAAGCAGCGGAAATCAGAGTTAAGCTATCTCTTTATTTAAAAGCGGTTGAACTAACATTCGTCCAATTGAAACATAATAGATTCCTTGAAACCAAATTGTATTACATCATTTATTGATAATCTCCACACATGGGGTCTTCAAACTATAGCGGAAGCATTGTCAAGTCTCGGAGCCTTGCCCTTATCTATATCACCTGAAAGAAAGGTTTAATAGTCCATAAGCCAAAAAGGCTCGTATAGTCATATAACCGCACAATAACATCTGTTATATAACATCCGTGAGTGTAATGAATGTCAATGTTAATGCATGAAAACCATTTTCATGCCTTTTCAAACACTCACCCTCAATCGTCAATATCATTACCCGGACCATGGGCTTCCCGTCCACGTAGGCCTAGCCTCAAACGTGCGGGACTTTGGGCCTTACGAATTACACGGAGGCCTAGCCTTTACCGTTACGGGGGTTTCTTGCAGCACATCCCGCAATTCGAGTTCCTAGTGGTACCCATCTCACACGCCTACCCACAAATCCGGGATTTCTAAATTTTCAAAACAAAATCCCTCCTAGAGGGTTTTATGCATGGAAGCCTCTAAGGTCTTCCCTTTTTAAAACCTGGAAGCCTCTAAGGTCTTCCCTTTTCAAAAATTGAAAGCCTCTAAGGTTTTTCATCCCAAAATTATTTTCGTGATTTTTGTGTTCATGCTCGTGCTTATGAAATGATATGGCATATGCGAGCTCTAAGCATCCAGACATATTCAATATTTCATAAGACAGAATATTAAGGCATGCTATCAATTCAAAGCAACACAATAGACATGTTGAAATTATCCAGGTAAACACATAAGGCATAGCAACTCAAGTAATCACTTAAGGCATAGTAGCTCAAGTAAACATGTAAGTACACTATTAACATGTTATACAACTTTATTGAGGGTTATACGGAACTACCGTTCACCGAGGATAGACTGAATAATTAATCAGAATAGAAACCGGAACTGCTCAATCTGTTACAAATCTCAATATACAATAATGCGCGTATATTAGTGAGGTACAACACCTCAAAGCATAAGTACAACTACTATTAAAGTAAAGTACAACTCTTAAAGTATAGGGTACAAGGTCCCTTAGCTCGTAACAGACTTAAATACAACAAAATAGAAGATTTCACCAAACTGCCTGAGGTCGCGCGCGCGGGCCGCTCGCGCGGGACCTCGCTCGCGCGGAATGCATTTAGTAAGGCCACGTGGTTATTTAAAAAAAGTTTTCAAAAAGTGCCTGGTCGCTCGCGCGGGTCGCGCGCGCGAGTTGTCACAGTGTCGTCATCTTCTTTCTTTTCTTCTCCTGTTTTGAAATCAAAGGTTAAATTTTACCCAGTTTGAAAACTTAATCAAAATATACTTTCCAAAATATGAAATTCTTCCTTTTTCCGCGAAGATTCCAAATATGGAATCAGATTTTTATGAATCAAACCATAGCTCTTGAACAAATTGCAAAATTGAGAGACGACAAAATTTAAAATCAACCGTTCGTCGCGACCGTTGAGAATTAGCTTTTGAAATTAAAAAGGGAGCCTCGTGGGATCGAGACCTTTCATTTGATATAAAGAAATCAAATTTCTGTGATGGTTTTTCAGCTCGCTATTTTTGTACCCTTAACGATATATATGAGATACATATATATCTATATATATATGTACATATCTATACTAACAGTTTAAATATAAACTGAATTTACAAATTACAATAGTAAACGTACCCAATTCCCAATCCAAAGCTTGGATTGAAACTCCTTGAATCAATATAAGTTGTGTGTGTAATAATATGTGTGTATGATAATAGCCGAGAGAGAGAGAGAGACGATGAAGTCTCTTGAGAGAATTTAGAGTCTGAGAGATTATGAAGAGGTTGGGGCCCAATATATAACCACTCTCATACTTGGTCACCAAGTGCTGTGAAGCACAAGCCTCTACACACACGAATTGTATACACACGCACACACAGTGCACAAACTTTGTTTGGGCTCCAAGTTCTTCATGAGATAACCTTGTGTGTGTTGAGCTCACACGATGATACACACATGCAGGTAAAAATTGTACTGCCAATAATCCCAAAACTGGTAATTTTAATTATCAAAACGCGAAATTAAAATGCGGGGTATTACATCCTACCCACCTTAAAAGAAATTTCGTCCGCGAAATTCGCACACAGATAATCATTAGCACAGAAATAAATAACTCAAGAAGCAAATAATTGTGAATATCGATCGCGCATCTCCTTCTCATTCTCCCAAGTAGTCTCCTCAGTACCATGGTGGCGCCACAGTACTCGAACCAAACGAATAGTTCTACCACGAAGCACATGCTCCTTAGCTTCCAGAATCTGGACGGGTTGTTCCTCATAGGACGCATCTTGCTCCAACGGTAAATTAGTCCAATCTAAAACATGAGACGGATCAGGTTCATACTTTTGAAGCATTGAGATATGAAATACATTATGAACTTTTGCCAACTGCGGAGGCAAAGCCAACCGATAGGCAACTTCACTCACACATTCTAAAATCTAGAAAGGTCCAATAAAACGAGGTGAAAGCTTCTTATCCTGTCCAAAACGAAGCACACCACGATGAGGTGAAACTTTGAGAAACACATGATCTCCAACTTCAAAGGACAAGGTCTCCTCTTCTTATTAGCATAACTTTTCTGTCGGCTCTGAGCCGTAAGTATCCTCGCACGAATGAATTTTATCTTTTTAGTAGTTTCCCTTACTAGATCTGGTCCCAACAGAGACGCTTCTCCAACTTCTGTCCAACATACGGGAGAACGACACAGTCGTCCATATAGGGCCTCAAACGGTGCCATCTGAATGCTTGCTTGATAACTATTGTTATACGCAAACTCGATCAATGGTAGGTGGTCTTCCCAACTACCTTTGAAGTTCATAACACACGCTCGTAACATATCTTCCAAGGTCTGTATAGTACGTTCTGACTGACCACCCATCTGAGGATGAAAAGCCGTACTCAATCTCAATTCTGTCCCCAAAGCTTTCTGGAGGCCCTCCCAAAACAATGAAGTAAATTGCGAATCTCGATCTGACACAATCGAAACAGGGACTCCATGTAACCGAATGATCTCTCGAATATACAAGCGACTAAGGACATCAACTGAATCGATCAAACGCATTCCCAGAAAATGTGCAAACTTTGTCAAACGATCCACAATGACCCAAACGGCATCATGACCGCGTGGTGACCTAGGAAGTGCTGTTACAAAATCCATTGTCACGTGCTCCCATTTTCATTCTGAAACTGGTAATGGTTGCAATAACCCTGCAGGTCTCTGATGTTCGGCTTTCACTTGTTGACAAGTCAAACAACGAGATACAAACTTAGCGACATCGCGCTTCATGCCCTTCCACCAAAACTGTCGTCGCAAATTATGGTACATCTTGTTACCTCCCGGATGCACTGCTAATCGTGAATGATGGAATTCCTTCATCACTTGTTCACGAACTGCCGATGGTACAAACAAACGGTCTTTGAACTTCAACCCACGCTCGGAGTCAAAAGTCCAACCTTCTATAACATCACCTCAAAGAATTCGCATACGAAACGTAGATGCTACAGGATCAGATTGTTGCTCATCTTTCACTTGTTGAATGATCGACGGTTGAGCCATAACAGAATATAATGAAGTACGATCCTCAGAGTCGTCAAGCTCTACTTCAAACTCCCCAATCTGATCGAGCATGTTCTATTCCTGAATGGCCAGACAAGCCAATGAACCTCGTGACTTGCGACTCAGCGCATCGGCCACTACATTTGCCTTCCCTGGATGATACTGTAGTTCGAAGTCATAATCTTCTAAGTACTCCATCCATCGACGTTGTCGAAGATTCAAATCGCGTTGAGTAAAGATATACTTCAAGCTCTTGTGGTCTAAAAAGACATCAAATCGTTCCCCATATAAGTAATGACGCATGACTTTAAGGCAAACACAACGGCAGCAAGCTCTAAATCATGAGTTGGATAATTCTGCTTATGAGGCTTCAACTGGCGAGAACCATAAGCAACAACTTTGCCTTCTTGCATAAGCACACACCCCAAACCAAGAAGTGAAGCATCACAATAAACTGCGTAGTCAACACCATGCTCCGGAATAATCAAAACCGGTGCAGAAGTCAATCGAGTCTTTAAAAGCTGAAAAGCTTTCTCACACTCCTCAGTCCAAAAGAATTTCACCCCTTTACGCGTAAGCTTAGTCAAAGGTGAAGCAATACGAGAAAAGTCCTTTACAAAGTGACGGTAATAGCCTACTAAACCCAAGAAACTACGTAGCTCAAATACGTTCTTAGGTGGCTGCCAATCCATAACAGATTCAATCTTTGATGAATCAACTGACACTCCATCTCTCGAGACAACGTGTCCCAAAAATTTCACTTCTGTCAACCAAAAATCACATTTAGATAATTTACCGAACAGTCGGTGAGTACGCAATACTTGTAGGACAATCCTTAAGTGTTCCTCATGAAGTTCCTTAGAGGAAGAATAGATGAGAATATCATCAATAAATACAATCACGAACTTGTCCAAATAATCGTGAAATACTCGCTGCATAAGATCCATAAATGATGCTGGGGCATTGGTCAATCCGAATGGCATAACCATAAACTCAAAATGACCATATCGGGACCTAAAAGCTGTCTTCGAGATGTCTGACTCTAGAATACGGAGTTGATGATAACCCGATCTCAGATCAATCTTGGAGAAACAAGTGGAACCTTTGAGTTGATCAAACAAATCATCGATTCTTGGAAGTGGATACTTATTCTTGATCGTCACATGATTGAGTTTTCGATAATCGATACACAATCTCAACGTTCCATCCTTCTTCTTAACAAAGAGAACAGGAGCTCCCCACGGGGATACACTTGGGCGAATAAAACTCTTATTCTGGAGATCTTCCAACTGAAGTTTCAACTCCTTCAATTCTGCTGGTGCCATACGATATTGCGGAATCAAAATAGGCGAAGTGCCTGGCACAAGATCGATTGCACAATCGATAGCACGAATAGGTGGCAATTCTGATAAGTCTTCTAGAAAGACGTCAGAAAATTGACAAACAATAGGTGGCAATTCCACAAGAGAACTGCCCCTCTCCATGGCCAATAAACTAGCCAGAGTTCCAAGAGAAGAGTATAAACTACTCCGTGAAAACAACGAGGGTAGCGGCAAATCCAATTGATCGCCCTCGAATCTACAACTGTCTCCCTCAGGAGTGAAAAGAGTAACCCGATGCTTAAAACAATCTATGAAAGCTCGATACTCGACCAACCAGTCCATCCCAAGGATGACATCAAATCCTAGATTTGGCATAACAATCAAATCGACACTCAATTACTGGTCCGCTATCAAAAGCATACAGCCACGGAAGACCTGATTCAAATGAATGACACCTCTAACTGTAGTATCAACAGATAAGACATGCTCTAAGCATTCTATCTCTAATCCCAATCTGATGCGAATGCTGATGAGATGAATGAGTATGATGCACCAGTGTCAAACAATATAGATGCCCAAGAGTTAAACAATGGGACGATACCTCGGATCACAGACGGTCCGGCATTTCCAGAAACATGATAAGCAGATGACATAGGCAAAGCAAAATTCCTTCCTTTGGGTTCTTGGTGTTGTTGTGGCTGAAAACTACCACGGTTTTCTATCCTCTGATAATTACCTTGATTACCTCTGTTCTGGTAGGGTTTCACGCTCTGAGCGGATACTGCCTGAGATGGTGGATAATACGGTGTTGAACCGATCGACTGAGATTTCTTGGGTGGTGGTTAAGGACAAAACTTGATGAAATGATTCGGATCACCACATCGGAGACAAACTTTCTCCCCAGCGGCATTCACACCTCGCTGTAACCCCGATTGTTAAGAACTTTGATAAGAAGATCTTTGTTGTGAATATGATCGTTGCTGCTGCTGTCGAGGAGGTTAGGACTGAAATTGAGACCTAGTCTCTGTCTTAGCTTTCTTAGACAGACCAGTGCTCTTGGCTGGAGTAATAATCTCCCTGGCCCTTTTCAGATCCAAATCTACACTTTCAACACCCAACGCCCTTGTCAAAGTATCAGCATAAGTGGTGATAGGCGTGCTAGCCAGACTTTTCCGAATGTAGGGTCGAAGACCAGAGGCAAAACGTGTAGCCTTGAAATGATCACTGACCAATTGCTTTTGAGCAAAACGAGCCAAGGTGGAAAACATAGTAGCATATTCTGTCACTGACATATCCCCTTGTTGAAGGGTAAAGAACTCAGCCCTCTTTGCGTCCCTCTGTACTTCTGGGAAGTAGTTATCGAGGAAAAGACTCTTAAATGACTTCCAAGTCATGCCAGCAAGTGGATGAACACTCACACTGCAATCCCACCAACGGGTAGCTTCTCTAGAAAACAAGTATGTAGCCAACTTGATGCGGAGAGCATCCTCATGAAGATCAATGAATTCGAATATCTTCGTGATATGCTGAAGCCAATCCTCTGCAGCCATCGGGTCAGAGCTACCAGAGAACTGTGGCGGCTTCCTAGCATCGAAATCTTTGGTAATCAGCCGCTCCCGAGCTCTAGCGGGATTTGTCTCACCTCTCGGAGCACGAGGGGGAGGAGGCGACATAGCATCTCTGACTGCCCTTGCAATTACATCAGCAACATTCTGTATTCCTTGCGGTCCATCAGGAATATCAACCGGTCCTGTGGAAGCTTCAGACTCAAATGCAACATCATGCGCGTGACCTCGACCACGACCACGACCTCGACCACGACCACGGCCTTGACCTTGACCACGGCCTCTACCTGGACCACGTCCTCGAGCACGACTCCGACCTCAGCCTCTAACTGGTATCGACGCAGCCGATATCTGCTCGTCAGCCTCTAGTTCAATACTGGGATTCTCACGACGCGGCGGCATAACTATAATAAGTTCAAATCGAATAAACGAATCACACAACATGATCTAATCACAAAGTGTATTCAATAGCACACGTGTATGTCAAGCATAACAAGTAAATAGTTAACATCTCAAGTTACCAAGTAACATGTTAACACATATCAAAACATATGTCGTGTATCAATTAATCATGTCTAACATGTCAACAAAACTAAATATGTGAGCACATAACTCGGCGTCCAAAGTATTCGACCCGGTTACGCTCTAATACCATTCTGTGATGCCCCGCCCCGCCACGGTTCCCAGCGACGGGGTGTCAACCGGCAGAAGTACAACAATGACAGTGATAGTAGTAGGCTTTGACACCATTCCGTAACTCCCCGAGTCCTAGACTCCGAGGGTTACTTGAATTAAATGTTTATCCTTTGGAAAGCATTTATAAATCAGAAATCTGGTTTTCATTTGAAATATTCTTTCTTGAAACAAAACGTTCAATATAAGCAGCGGAAAATCAGAGTTAAGCTATCTCTTTATTTAAAAGCGGGTGGACTAACATTCGTCCAATTGAAACATAATAGATTCCTTGAAACCAAATTGTATTACATCATTTAATTGATAATCTCCACAAACGGGGTCTTCAAACTATAGCGGAAGCATTGTCAAGTTTTTGGGCCTTGCCCTTATCTATATCACCTGAAAGAAAGGTTTAATAGTCTATAAGCCAAAAAGGCTCGTATAGTCATATAACTGCACAATAACATCTGTTATATAACATGCGTGAGTGTAATGAATGTCAATGTTAATGCATGAAAACCATTTTCATGCCTTTTCAAACACTCACCCTCAATCGTCAATATCATTACCCGGACCATGGGCTTCCCGTCCACGTAGGCCTAGCCTCAAACGTGCGGGACTTTGGGCCTTACGAATTACACGGAGGCCTAGCCTTTACCATTATAGGGGTTTCTTACAGCACATCCCGCAATTCGAGTTCCTAGTGGTACCCATCTCACACGCCTACCCACAAATCCGGGATTTCTAACTTTTCAAAACAAAATCCCTCCTAGAGGGTTTTATGCATGGAAGCCTCTAAGGTCTTCCCTTTTTAAAACATAGAAGCCTCTAAGGTCTTCCCTTTTCAAAAATTGAAAGCCTCTAAGGTCTTTCATCCCAAAATCATTTTCGTGATTTTCGTGTTCATGCTCGTGCTTATGAAATGATATGGCATATGCGAGCTCTAAGCATCCAGACATATTCAATATTTCATAAGATAGAATATTAAGGCATGCTATCAATTTAAAGCAACACAATAGACATGCTAAAATTATCCAGGTAAACACATAAGGCATAGCAACTCAAGTAATCACTTAAGGTATAGTAGCTCAAGTAAACATGTAAGTACACTATTAACATGTTATACAACTTTATTGAGGGTTATACGGAACTACCGTTCACCGAGGATAGACTGAATAATTAATCAGAATAGAAACCAGAACTGCTCAATCTGTTACAAATCTCAATATACAATAATGCGCGTATATTAGTGAGGTACAACACCTCAAAGCATAAGTACAACTACTATTAAAGTAAAGTACAACTCTTAAAGTATAGGGTACAAGGTCCATTAGCTCGTAATAGACTTAAATACAACAAAATAGAAGATTTCACCAAACTGCCTGAGGTCGCGCGGGCAGTCCGCTCGCGCGGGACATCGGTCGCGCGGGCCGCTCGAGCGGAATGCGTTCAGTAAGGCAACGTGGTTATTTAAAAATAGTTTTCAAAAAGTGCCTGGTCGTGCCCGTGGGTTGCTCGCGCGACCCGTCGCTTGCGCGGGTCGCGCGCGCGAGTTGTCACAGTGTCGTCATCTTCTTTCTTTTCTTCCCCTGTTTTGAAATCAAAGGTTAAATTTTACCCAGTTTGAAAACTTAATCAAAATATACTTTCCAAAATATAAAATTCTTCCTTTTTCCGCGTAGATTCCAAATATGGAATCGGATTTTTATGAATCAAACCATAGCTCTTGAATAAATTGCAAAACCGAGAGACGAAAAAATTTAAAATCAACCGTTCGTCGCGACCGTTGCGAATTAGCTTTTGAAATTAAAAAGGGAGCCTCATGGGATCGAGACCTTTTATTTGATATAAAGAAATCAAATTTTTGTGATGGTTTTTCTGCTCGCTGTTTTTGTACCCTTAACGATATATATATATATGAGATACATATATATATCTATATATATGTACATATCTATACTAACAGTTTAAATATAAACTGAATTTACAAATTACAATAGTAAACGTACCCAATTCCCAATCCAAAGCTTGGATTGAAACTCCTTGAATCAATATAAGTTGTGTGTGTAATAATATGTGTGTGTGATAATAGCCGAGAGAGAGAGAGAGAGACAATGAAGTCTCTTGAGAGAATTTAGAGTCTGAGAGATTATGAAGAGGTTGGGGCCCAATATATAACCACTCTCGTACTTGGTCACCAAGTGCTATGAAGCACAAGCCTCTACACACACGAATTGTATACACACGCACACAGTGCACAAACTTTGTTTGGGCTCCAAGTTCTTCATGAGATAACCTTGTGTGTGTTGAGCTCACGCGATGATACACACATGTAGGTAAAAATTGTACTGCCAATAATCCCAAAACTGGTAATTTTAATTATCAAAACGCGAAATTAAAATGCGGGGTATTACATAGTGTATGTGTAAGTGTGTAGTGTGTGTTTGGCAGTAGGGTGCAAGCAATTCAATTCCTATATATACTACCCCCCTCCCAACACTAAGGCATCAACCACTCTGCCTTTCTTTCCCCTCTCTCGGTTACATAGACACACATACATCTATTTATATATATACACACACAAAGATTCTCTAAAGAGGGCCACCTCTCTTTATTAAAGAGAGGACCTCTGTTTTGGCCATTGGATTGTGTTAAAAAACTGTGAAATGATAAAACTGCAATTAATGAAAACACGATCCGACGGCCAAAATAGAGGTCATCTCTTTAATAAAGAAAGGGCGCCCTCTTTATAGCCTGACTGTATACACACAAACATATATATATATATATATATTCAAGGAGATTAAAACCAGGGCTTGGTTATCATTGAATTCTCTGCTATTCAATCTGAAATTGAATTTTGGTAAGCTTCTAATATTTTGATTTCAGTTTATAAAATTTGATGATATATATACATAGAATTTCATATATATATATATATCGTTAAGGGTCCGAAAATAGCGAGCAAAAAAACTATAACGAAAACTCAATTTCTTTATATCAAATGAAAGGTCTTGATCCTACGAGGCTCCATTTCAAATTTAAGAAGCTAATTCAATACGGTCGTGACAAACGATCGAATTAAACTTTTGTTGTCTTTTGGTTTTTTGAGTAATCCAAGAGCTGTGTTTTGATTCATGAAAAACTAATTATGTTTTTGGAATCTATCCAGAAAAATGAAGAGTTTTATATATTGGAAAGCCTGTTTTGATTAAGTTTTAAGAAGGGTAAAAGTAATAGAGCTTCGAAGAAGAAAACAATGGCTTTTGGTTTGCAGCTCGCTCGCGCGACTCGCGCGAATGGCCCGTGGGTGCGACCAGTGTATTTTTCTAAAAATTGTTTTGAAATGCCCACATGGCCTTTTTGAATAAAATTTGCATGAGCGGCATGTGCGAGCAAGGGACTGCGGGAGTAGCCCGCGTTATTTTTGAAAACTGTTTTAAAATGTCAATGTGGCCTTTCTGTATGAATTCGCGCGAGCAGCCTGCGCGAGCGAGGGCCCGCTCGAGCGATCTGAAGCAGTTTGGTAAAACTTCTATTTTCTTGTACTTAAGTCAGTAATGAGCTAAGGGGCCTTGTACCTTAAGCTTCAAGAGTTATATTTTTCTTTAACAGTAGTTGTACTTGTGATTAGAGGTGTTGTACCTCACTGATATATGCACATTACTGTATATCGAGATTTGTAATAGATTGTGCAGTTCTGGTTTCTGTTTTGAGTTCTTATTCAGTCTTCAGTGAACGGCAGTTTCATATAACCCTTAGTAAAGTTTTATAACATGTAAACAATGTACTTACATGTTTATATGAATTGATATGTTGTTATGCTTTAAGTGTTTACTTGAGCTGTGATTCTTTAAGTGTTTATTTGAGATGTTATATATTCCTTGTGGTTACTTGAGTTATATGTTTACCTGGGTGATTTTGGCATGTCTATTGTGTTGCTTTAAATCGATAGCATGTCTTGATATGTGACTTATGGAATATTGAATATGTAGTAACCCATAAATTCTTGCTTTTATTTATTATACATGATAGTACATAATATTTGTTGGGGGTGGGACATACCCTATCAATCCTAGCCGAATTTGTGGAATTTCTTCTTATTAAACTTCTTTCCATTGCCTTGTCGTCGATATTGTTCTCGTTAAAAGTTCCTTTTGAGTATTGTATAGAGTTCGCTCAATCGGACTCTTTGTGCATAATTATTCCAACTCCTGTAGAGTGAACTTTCTGCTCAGGGTTCGCTTCCTCGAACTTTTCTCTACTTAATCCAACTTCTGTGGAATGAATTCTCTGCCCAGAGTTCGCTCAATCGAACTTTTCTCTACTTAATCCAACTTCTGTGGAATGAATTCTCTGCCCAGAGTTCGCTCAATCGAACTTTTCTCTGCTTAATCCAACTTCTGTGGAATGAATTCTCTGCCCAGAGTTCGCCCAATCGAACTTCATTTGCTTGGTCCAACTCTCATTAGAATGCATAGATTAAAAGCATAAGTCCCCTATGTGATATCAATTTTTAAATGAGTACTCCTCCATGTATTTTAAAACCTTGTTTTCAAAATAATTATTTTTCTAAAATTTTCTGTGGAGTAAATACATGCAAGTGTATTTAGGAGAGTTTAATTTGACCAAACTGGGTTCATTTAGAGTGATAGTTGGATACATATTTGTGTGTATATGAGTGATTTGTGTGCATTTATACATACACACACCCTAGAGAAATGAGCAGGGGGTGGGACCCAACCCATCACCCAACACCACCCCCCTCCCTTTTATCCCTCACGTCTCTCTCTCTCTCTCCTTCTTTTTTCTTTTTCTTTTCTTTTTCTCCTTCTCTACAGAGAGCCCAAGCTCTCTTGAGCTCCATGGGTTTTCTCTCACATCTTCTCCATTTTGAGAGCCTTAGAGGTATTTCCTCTTAAAGTAACCAACATGAAAGTTGTAGAGCACATCAAGGGCTACGCGTGGGTGCCTTCAAAATCACGATCAAGGACCGTTGGCTTTTCATGGTGATCGCCCAACCCATTTTGGCTAGGGAAGCTTATGGATCTCAGTGAGGGCTCTCTAATGGCGTGCTTGGAATTTCATTTGGAGGTATTTTGGTTGGTGTGATTTCCTCAAATCCACTAAGGTGAGGTTTACTTCCTTTCTAGTACCCTTAACCTTGATTATTGCCTAAATTTGGGGTGTATAGAAATATTCTTAAACCATGAAAATAATGTACATGTTAGATTTATTTAATATTGGTGATTAACTAGATGAAATTTATGTATTTGTGCTAGGACAATAATCATGAACACCATGAGTGGTCATTGGGTGGTATCATCAATTTTTCTGATTTTAGATGGTAATTTAATTTATCCTTGTAATTGATGCTAAATTAGGTGATAAAATGGTTGATTTGTGTGTATGACTTTTATGTAGTATTTTCCTACATAGGGTTGTTTTCTAGTGTAATTTAAATGTTAATTTTGAATACATGATTTGGTACTTAGATGGTGATTTGAGCTACTTGGGTATAGATTTGATATCCATAAATATATGGATGCTTATATATATATGGTTGGGCAGCCTTGAGCCATAATTTTGTGGTTATAATTACTATAACTATATAAAATTGGACTAGAGTGGACTAGAGCCCTTATGTATAAGAATTATATGTAAACCATGCAAATCGCTTGAGGTAAATATTACTAATTGTCACGCCCCGACGTAGCATAAATATGGAAACCGTTTAATTTCCTTTATGGACCCGTAGGTCGCGACAGTTTGAAGGATCGATTTCGTTCCAAACGTCAACAACAAAAACATAATAATCAGAGCAGAGCAATCAAGACTTACAAATATTTTCTAACTTATTACATATTACAACACGGGGTCTCTAAAGGCACAAACCGCCTTAAATCAAAACAATAACTATCGTCTATTACAGTCATCCTTATTACAAAACAGTTTAACTTAAACATATAACGGTAAACTCTTCATCAGACAGTTGTTCTCAGTTTGCATAGTCGTACGGCCCAGCAATATCATAACCTGAAAAGCCTGGACACGAATGTCCAGGGCGCATCAACGCCGTCAGCTTTAAGAAGCTGGTGAGTATTAAAAACATAACTTTGAATGTAAACATACTCATTTACCTTTTTCCATTTCTCATTTAATTCAACAAGTTTATATTAAAGCAATGAGTTCATTTTAGGAAACAACCACAATATTATTTGAAAGGTATAATTCACATATATGTGACCGTGTATGAGAACAATGCACCATCTCATCTTACCGACTCTTTTCTCTCGACAAAACCCAACAACCCAACTTTCTCACACCAGCATCTTTGAAATACTCCGATAGCTACACTTTAGCACAGGGGTGCCAGGGAATGTCCAGTTTGCCTCACACTTTGGTCCGGGGTACCAGGGAGTGTCCAATGCCTCACACTTTAATACCTAATCCTCCATGCAAATACCTGAGGAAGCCTCACACAGTATCCAGACTTGGGTATCAGGGAGTGTCCGTAGGCCACACTTTAGCACTATCATAGGTGCCAGGGAATGTCCAAGTTCGGCTTCACACACTTTGACGCTACCATGGTCGTCAGGGAATGTCCAGTTTTTCCACCGTCGCATTTCAAAGACACTCTAACCTCAATCTCAATCACAACACACTTTGGTACTCACTTACCAGGGAGCGTCCACAACACAATCTCAATCACACTCTCTTTACCACACTGACCATTACTCTTTTCCACACTGACCATCATTTACACTAACCATGCATGTACAACTGACTCTGCATGTATGTCATGAAACTTTAAACATAAATAAAATGCTGAGTTATAGGAACATCGTATGTGCGGGGATTGATAAGTCACAATACAACGTTTTAATCGTCCAAACATACCCAAATGGAATTCTGATTTAGTAAATTTCTCAAACAGAGCTTTAGAAATTCATAAAACATCACCCAAACAGTTCCTTAACATAAAATAAGCAAAAAACCAGAAACGGTCCAAGGTCGCGCGCGCGATGGTCACTCGCGCGGGCCGCTCGCGCGATATGCCCATTTTTCCTTTTCTTTATTAAAACTTTTCTATCTGTCAGAATATAGGGAGATCGCGCGCGCAAATCGCGCGCGCGGGTCGCTCGCGCGATCTGCCTAATTTTTGTTTTTCTTATAAAAACCTCTTCTGTCTGCATGGAACCAACCACCTCGCACGCGCGGGTCGCTCGCACAAGGGGTCGCTCGCGCAGGCCGCTCGCGCAACCCTCACTTGCGCGATCGCGCGTGCGAGTTCATGCAGCAGCTTCATCTTCTTCCCTAGAAGTCCCCTGTTTTCAGTTTTAAGGGGTCTTTTTGACCCATTTTGCAATCCGGATTAAAACATGGCATGTAATATATGGATTTCTTCATTTTTCGACGAGGATTATGAATTAACGATCAATTTAACATGAATCCAAACGTAGATCACGAATTTTATGAAAAACTAAAAGATGATAAAACTTAATTTCTAATATGCTTTTTCATATGAACAAATGAGACTCTAAAACTTTAAACATGGCATATATGATGCATAATCTTTCATAATTATCTAAGAAAATGAATTTTGGTTGAGTTTGAAAAATCTTGATTTCAAGCTATGAAACTTCAAACGTATGATCATCAATGGAGATTAACAATCACATACACCCAAGCAGTAACTAAGCATGAATTACATTTAAGAGTGAGTTTAAAATACTCACTGATTGAAGCTATAGAGATTTAGTTGTGAAAGATAAGCACAATAAGAAATACTCCAAGCTTTTGGCTATGGAGGATTGAAGTTCCTTCTTCTCTCTCTAAAATTTCTGAAACTATGAACTCTCAGCTCTCTCTTTTCTCTCTGTGTTTACAGATTCTGGAGATGTGCAGATTGTGTGATTGAGGGAGTATGGGAGTGTATATATAGCGCATAAGAGCTTGGAGGCCAAGAAAATTTTAAAAACTCAATTAACAATCTTAATTGGGAAATCAAATCCTTAATTATCAGCATAACTATATACGTATATGTGTATACACTGATTGTTAACCCACAGCTTATCCAAGAGCCAAGCATAGATTAGTAGGGGCCAACTATGTTGTTTGGGAAAACAAGCTTATGGCACAACAATTACACATACAATAAAGCATTCCCAAACAAGCCCAACCCAATGATGAGTTACCATAAATTGAAAGTAAAGTAAGTGTTAAATCTTGCTTTACATCACTTCCAAAATCTGTGGAAGTTTAATCTGGCGAGGACAGTTTTCGAACATAAACTGGTATTTTCGTGGCGCGGTGTTCACCACAAAAATACAGAAAATTCATTTTTAATTTAAGAAATGGTTTTCTGGTTTTATAAAAATACAGTTTGAGGTAAAAGAAAATATTTCCACCATTTTGAAATACTGTTTTGAAATCCAACACAGGTATTACCAATTTTGTAAAATTGCAGTTTGGTCCCAATAAGAATTTCAAATATAAAATCAAGCAAGTAATAAATTCTACACATAAGAATTGTAATTAGATAAATGCAGACAATGTAATTTGATTTTAAATATGACAATGCAAATGCAGATTACTTATGGAAATGTCAATTTAAGATTAAATAAAAATGCAGGTTGGTATACCCTTCCTCCCTTAAACAGGATTTCGTCCCTGAAATCAAGACTAACTAGTCCTGAAACAACTCCGGGTACTCCTTCCTTACATCAGCTTCGACTTTCTATGAGGCTTCATTCTCGTCATGGTGATTCCACTGAACTTTCACCAATGGAATGTCCTTGTTTATCAACTTCTTGATACTCTGATCCAGAATCTTCACCGGTCTCCCCTTGTAAGAAACGTTATGACTCGTCTCAATATCGTCATAACTAACCACATGCGAGGGGTCTCGTATGTACTTTCTCAGCATACTCACATGAAATACATTGTAAACCCCAGACATCTTCGGTGGTTGCGCCAGTCGATAAGCCACTTTTTCGATACGATCCAAAATCTCGAACGGTCCGATGAAACGCGAAGCTAATTTTCCTCTCTTGAAACCGAAGCATACTACTCCTCGAGTCGGTGAAACCTTAAGAAGTACGTGATCTCCGACACTAAATTCCAAATCTTTTCGGCGACGATCGGCATAACTCTTATACCTGCTTTGAGCGGTTCTCATCCTTTCCTTAACCAAAAAATTTTCTCGTTGGTTTCTTTAACCAAATCTGGTCCCAACAATTCTGTGTCTCCTACCTCTGCCAAACACAATGGAGAATGACATGGTCGTCCGTACAATGCTTCGAACAGAGCCATCCCAATACTCGTGTGATAATTGTTATTATTGGCAAACTCAACCAACGGCAAGTGTGTCTCCCAAGATTCTTCAAAATCACTAACACAAGCCCTAAGCATATCTTCCATGATCTGATTAACATGCTCAGTTTGTCCGTCTGTCTGAGGGTGAAAAGCAATACTCATCTTGAGAGAGATTCCCATAGCTTCTTGCAAACTTTCCCAAAATCCAGAAGTAAAACGTGCGTCACGGTCTGACACAATCGACACAGGTGCACCATGAAGTCACACAACTTGTTGTATGTACAACCGGCTTATTCTTTCTACTGGGTATGTCATACTCTAAGCAATAAAATGTGCCAACTTATTTAGTCGATCCACGATTACCCAAATGGCGTCATGATTCTGCTGCGATCGAGGCAATCCCACTACAAAATCCATGGTTATGTGCTCCTACTTCCAACCTGGGACAGGTAGCGGTTGCAATAGTCCTGACGGCCTCTGATATTCGGCTTTCACTTGTTGGCACATCAAACGTTTGGATACAAATTCGGCTACATCCTTCTTCATTCCTTCTCACCAGAAATTTCTCTTCAAATCCTTGTACATTTTCGTTCCTGCTGGGTGAATTGTATATTTTGACTTATGCGCTTCTGCCAGAATATCATTTCTCAAATTTCCACAGTCTGGTACACATAATCTGTCTCTGATCGATACCCTTCATCGCTTCCCACCTTCTATTCTGTCAGATCTTTCTCTGACATCTTCACAAACCACGCTTAAAACTTCTCATCTTCTTTCTGAGTTCCAATAATACGGTCGATAAGAATAGGCTGTAAGATAAGACATCCGAAAAGTTGTCCTTCTCCTTCTTCAGCACTCTATACATCGAACTCCGCCAACGTCTCCAATGCTCACCATTCTCTAACCATTAAGGAGGCGATCGTCTCACGAATTTGCCGACTCAAAGCATCGGCGCCTGTAGACACCCCATTTTGTCGGCTATCAGATTTAGGAGACCCATAGCTTGGTGGTTCACAATGATCGCAAAAGACTCCAAAGGACTCTCGGAAGTCAGCTCTATCTCTCAGAATGCTCAGAATGACCAAAATGCCCCTGAAAGCCCGAAAACTCCCAGATTTGGTCCCAAAGTTCTAAAAACATGCTACGTCGTAAGAAAAGTGATCAAATGAGTTTTTAAGAAAAATCGGATGAAATCATCAGCTCCCAGAGACCCCTGGAAGTCCCGGAAGTTCCCGAAAAGTCCCCGTTGACCGGTTTGACCAAAGTTTGACTAGGTTTGACCAAGTTTGACCAAGTTTGACCGAAATCGTCCGAATTCACCAGAATCATTTTAAATCATGGGAAAAGTGTTAAAACAAGTTCCAAAAGAAAATCGAGCGAAAACATCAGCTCCCAGGAACTCCCAGAGGTTTCCAGAACTTCCCGGGAATCCCAGGTTTGACCAGTTTGACCAGAATTTGACTTTGGAATCGGGGCACCAAAACAATTTTCAAATATTTTTCATAGATACTAGAGGTCAATAGCTTCCCAACGGTATATCGCACTTAATTTCTGGATTTAAAACGAATTTATTATGATTTTTCGAAGGTGAAAAAGGCGATCAAATCGGCTTTTATCGCGAATACCGCAAAACTTTTCAAAGTGACCTATCCCCAAACTATTTTTTATGTAAAGTAGACTCTATTACCTTTCCAACGGTATATCACAACCTCAGTTTGGAGTTCATACGCATTTTCTATGAATTTCGGACAAAATAGGGCCTTTTCGCCAATACCGGAACCTCTGGGGGCCTAAACGTAAATTTTTGGGCGTCTGAGGAGCAGTGCTGCCGCGGCACTGGCCCACTGCCGCCGCGGCACTGGCCCAGTGCCGCCGCGGCACTCAACCCTCGCAGAGTCCATTTTTGTAATTTTTTTGGGGGTCCAATTTGATTAATTGAAAGTCAAAACGACATAGTTTTGTGTTCACAGTTGTTTGGGACCAATGGGAGTACTTCTAAAACCCCAAAACCACCCCAAATTGGCCTATTTAAACCCTCCATTGCTCTTCATTTTAGAGGGGACCAAGTGCAAAGCTTGAAAAGTTGTAGAGAAGAAGAGAGATAGAGATAGGTTTAGAAGAGAGAAAGGGAGCTTCTCCCATTGATTTTCCATAAGAAAGTGAGTTTTATTCTTGTTTTCTTCCATCATCCTTCTATATACTTCACATTCAAAGTCCACTCCAACCCTCATTCTTGAGCATTCATGAGATAGGAAGCTACTTCCATGTCCAAATGTCAAAATCTATAAGTGAAACACCAATCTACAAGTCCAAAATCACATTGATTATCATCTATTGATTGCTATTTACTTGCTTGTTTATATATATGTTCATCCCTTCTTACCTCATTTCTTTTTATTTTTCTTTATTTACTTACTAGTTCATCATCATCTAAGTGATGACATGAAGTTTGGGGTGAGTGAATCCTTATGGATAGTAGCTCTTGACCTCAAAAACATGTTTGATAGATGATGATCATAACCTCAATACTTCCAAGGTATTCTTGGAATGTATTGAAGTTATGTTCAAAAATAAAATAAATCTCTCCAACAATCTTGGAGATTCTTAATGATGAGTTTGATGTTGGTATTCTAAGTGGCCATAATCCTTATTGAGTGTTGAAAATATGTTTTCAAAACATCTATTTCAGAACCCCTCTCAATCCCTCTCATTTGGTTTCAAGAAACAAAACTTTGCTTTCCCCAAAATCTCCAAAATAATGACCCAAAACAGTGAGCTGTTCAGATTCAAAGATTTGTTTTGAATTAAATACTAGAGTTATGATGATGAAACCACTTGGAAAACCTTCCTAATACATCATAGTTTGTCCCTAATTTTTCTCATCAATTTTAGAGATGTAAAAGTATTTGTTTTGGATGTGAGAAGTTCATATTCATAATCTGCCTCTGTTCTCAAAGAATGTTCACCCAACTTCTTGCACTTATTCTGGGCATTTTCATCACTGTACATATATCTTTTCTATTTTTTTTTATAAAACTTGGGTGTCTTAGGAAACTTTTGGTATATAATGGGTCATCATAAACCTTTTCTTTGATTTATGAAAAATCATACAAAATCAGTCAACAGTGCAGTTTTTGTTTCTGAGTCATGTGTACATTCTGATTTTTTTCTTTTAATCGGTGATAGCTATTGATGTTTGGCTTTTTGGGTTATTTTCTAGACACAATAAGAATGATCTTTGATTTTTCTCACATTTTTCTAGGCACGTTTGACCTCCCATTATAATGTTGCAAAGTAACACATGCAGTCTGTCCACTATTCACAGCAAGCACATTTCAACTTTTATTCTTTGATTTGATGCTCATATGCATTCCAAATTAGCCCATATCTTAGGAAGTAGTTCATACTACATTTGTATATATCCCATGTTGATTTAATCCATTCATTCATGCACATTTTAGACTTCCAAGTCATTTTAGAAATCCATGTACACAAAGCACACTACAACCTTTGCACATTTCTAGGTACATACAATACATTCATGCAAGATTTGGGGTTTTTGTAACCCTTAATCTAAGAAGATTATAAGGAATGAACTCGATCACACGTCCATGCTTCCCCTTGATCTAATCACCCTTTCTCATCCGTCCTGGGGATTGAGAGGTCTTCTTTTCTCAAAGAATAACATGCATCATACTAGCTTGCTAAGCATGTTTAGATTTCTTTGATTATTTGTTTCAAGAACAATTCATGTCCCCTTTTAGATTAGGAAGTCTTGATTATTTGATACATGATTAGATGATTTTTCCTAGGTTTATTTGTGTGATCTTTCACTTTACATTGTATGATATTTGGCTTAGATCTTATGAATGATATCTTATCTTTAGATCTTCCATTTCAAACTTTCTTATGTGATGTAATATACTATCATAGTATTACTTGTTGAACCATACATAGTATAAGATGATTATTTGGATGCTAATTGAGGCCCGTTGAAAGACGGGGCGAGTTGAGGGTGTTTTAGTCGTGACAAAGGCTCCTTCCTCTCTCGTACCAAAACCCCGAACCAAGTTCTTTGGTTATGAAGGGCCGGTGCCCTTATCCGCTTGGGTGAGTCAAAATTAGGTTTCTTGGTTCCTTAAAGACCAAGTGGCGACTCTGTATCTGTTTTCAACGGACCCTTTCAATTTCTTCCCTTGATTCAAATCAATTTCAAAACAATCTCAAACAAGAGAAGTGGTCCGATTCCGCGTGTCCACAATCTGGCGACTCCACTGGGGATTTTTATTTTCAAAACAAAATAATACAGAGGTTTGACTCATAAGAAGCATCCTTAAAATCATCTTTTTACTGTGTCTGGTTCACTGCATTGCACTCTTGCATTTCCCCCCTCCGACTGTGTTTGAAACGCGGCGCTGACATTGTTCAGGTCTTGCTGTGCCAGGGCACAAGTCACCGTTGATACTGTACCTTCCAAGGTATATCAAAAAGAGTAAAAACCTCCGTACTGTCTCTCTGACGGTATATTGGAACTCTCGTCAACGGACCCTCTTTGACTAAACCCAGCCTTTGCATATAGATTCCTGTAGAACCTTTCATAGGACTGTTCATTTATCTTTTCAGATAGGACAATGTGATATAACTGCTGTATGCCCTGGTGGGATTACCTGCGCGGTGTAGACGCTTATGTGGCGTAGAACAGAACCTCTTTCTTATGATTCCTAAGGCAATCACTCACATGTGATCACATTGAGTTGACTTGCCTAGGCACCATGATAAGGATGTCTGTTCCATGCTCACAAAGATATACACCGCAAACCTTGTTTGTTGGTCCTGAGACATAGGAGTATGAAAACTTGCTAGACAGTATGATCACCATCATCACCTATTCTCGTCGTATATCCCTATTTCTTCCAGAAACTCTACCCAACTCATCAGGATATCCCTATTTCTCCTAGAAACTCTGTCCGAATCACCAAGATTTCCTAGAAATCCCTATTTCTCCCCAGATTACCCAGAAATCATAATTTCTTCCAGAAACTCCGATATACTTATGCCCCCCCGATATTCTTGCTTCCCCCAGAATACCCAGAAACCTCAATTTTTCTTAGAAACTCTGATATACTTGTTTCTCCTAGAAACTCTGTCCGACTTACTCAGAAATACCTGTTTTCCCAGAAGCTCTGTCCAAATCTCTTCGATTACCCAGAAATTTCAATTTCTCCCAAAAACTCCGGTATACTTGTTTCTCCCAGAAACTCTGTCCAACTTACCCAAATTTTCATGTTTTCCCATAAGCTCTATCCAAATCTCCACGATTTCTCAAAAATTCCAGCAACTCCATCCAAACTTCCCAAAAATGCCTGGATGTACCAATTTCTCCCAGAAATTCTGATTTCCCAATTTCTCCTAGAAGCTCAGTCCAAATCAACCAGAAATTCCTATTTCTCCTAGAAACTCAAATGACTTCTAGAAATTTCTCCGAATCTTCCAAATCCCTGTTTCTCCCAGAAACTCTGTCCAAAATTCCTGAAGTATCCCGAAAATCCCTGTTGTCCCTTGGTGATCAAACTGGAAAGTAAGGTTAGCACACTCTGTATGCCTAGGACCTTATTTGTTTAACTGCTATCTGTTAGAAATAGGAGCATCATATAGATTAGGGCTGGCATCCGCATGCTTGTCTCGTATGCATACACAATTCGTGTCAGTCTACATGCACGTACATCTCGTCAAGTCTCACATGTGTCAGTCTCTACACATCAAATGCATACATGTCATCATCTTTATTCATGTCAATCGTTATATAGAGGTCATATACATACTACGACTGTCATCAGTTCACATCGATGAATTCTTCAAAATCTTGACCATCTCTCCCCTAGGAGTCCCTAGAAGTATTTTGCGCCTCTGCTAATTTGGGCTTTTACTTCTATTTGTAGAGAAAAACGTAGACCCGGGTAAGCGCACTTCTATACCTCTCAGAATTCACTATCTTAATCGAGGGCTAGACAATCATCGATCCACCAATGGCCTACAAAGCTTTGGAAGAGAAAGTGAACAAGCTACAAACCACTGTCGAGCAGTTGAGTTTAAGGGTTAGTCGATTTGATAAAATGGCATGGAGCATTAGCAAAGAGCTGCTTGAAATGGGGACCAGGATGGAGGATGCCATCATAGAAGAAAAGTTCAAGAAGGATGAACCCCAACACTAGTACAAGAGGCCTAAATACTCCCGACACTCTCCGGATGTCAACATCCTATGCAACCAACCCATGGCATACCCTCATCGGCCATACCAATCCTCTAACCAAACCACTAGTTGCCCTTACCAGAAAAACCAACCCCGTACCTTTGCCAAACTAGATATCTCCCCCTCCATAGCCTTAGGTCGTCTGCTAAAAAAGGGACACCTCCAACTCCTTCAGCCTCGTGCCGATCACCCACCACCTAATTGTGACCTGTCCAAACGGTGTGCCTACCACCAAGGCCCAGGCCATGACACCGACCAGTGCATACGTCTCCGCCATGATATCCAGGACCTCATCGACCAAAACATCATTGAGCCACCACCCATTCAACCCCGTGTCACCTAAGCCCCTGGCTTACCTATTCGAATGATCCCCTTCGCTGAGGAACCTGTGCCGGTGAAGTGATGGTGTTTGGAACTCTTGCTAGCGAACCAAATGAAGATGCTCTTTAGAAAAAAAATAATAAAAAGAATAAGTGAGTCACTGTGACATTCCATTTGAGACCGGGTCGAGTCCAGTCGAGTCTGTTGTGTGTTTTGTCTATTTCAAGTTTAGTCTTGTGGTCGAGTCCGTTTGTCATCGAGTTGTTAATGAGTCTGTAATCCTTCTCTACTGATGGAATGAAGTCTCATTTTGCCTAATCTGATGTGCCCAGTCATAGATGCATGAATCGTTGAACTGAAGTGTCACTTTTCAAATTACCATGGATATTACTATGCTAAAAAATAGTTTTCTTTTTTTTTTTTACTCAAACAAAAAAATCCCGAAAGGTCAAAATCAATTTTGCACTGACACCGATGAAGAGCCAAGAATTGAATAGTCTTACTTTAAGAATTCAAAGATGCTTTTGCTCAAATCTCGAAAAGACACACTTGGAACTGATTTGGGGCTTGCCCAACACCCTTTTTCATCATTTTAAAGCCTTGAGCCCAGTCCAATCAAGAGCCACGCAATATGTCCGATTGAAAGCAATGCAAACTTAGCCCTTGATGGTAGCCGAACATTTTAGTGAGTTTCATCTCCACTTTCAAAAAAAAAAAAAAAAACAAAAAAAAAAAGAAACAAAAAAAGAAAGATAAAGAAAAGAAAAGAAAAGAAAAAGCTCGCTAGGTTGAAAACCCGAAAGGGCACCTAGGCAAAAGTTAGAGCTAAAAAAGGTGTTGATTTCCAAAATCTGACCCTAGCCAGTCAAAATGTTGGAGAAAATTTTGATGAAACAAATGAGAGAATCACACGCTTCAAGATACATCTTAAGAACGTGCCAAGATCACATTTCAAAAGGCACGGAATGACCACAAATAAATTCTGAGAGCTGACATGCACATTCTGGAATTCTGAGATTGCGACTGAAAGATCTCACAAGAATCGACTACATTAAAAAGCAAATTGACTGGCTAGGCGAAAGTGAAAAGGATCAATCCTCAAAACAAAACAAAAAGAAAAAGAAAAAGAAAAGGAGATTGAAACTGAATCCTTTTATTCAAAGCTACCATAAGTGGCTCAAGTTTGAACTTCTTTGACGATTAGTTTGAAAAACCCTCGTACCTCAAACCCCTTATTTCAAGCCTTGCCTTGAACTACGCTCGACCTGATTCCCACTCGGGGATACGTAGGCAACCACATCGGTTCGGTCGACACCAACATAATCAAACCAATTTCTTTCAAGACCTTGCCTTGAACTACGCTCGACCTGATTCCCACTCGGGGATACGTAGGCAACCGCATCGGTTCGGTCACCCCACCTACCCAAAAATCAACCCGCTTCTTCCCAACCATGCCCGAACTACGTCGGACCTGATCCCCACTTGGGGGTACGTAGGCAGACTTTCAAAAAAGAAAAAAAGAAGGATGGCTCGCTAGGTCGAAAATCCGAAAGGACGCCTAGGCAAAAATTAGAGTTAAATCCAAGGTGAGCAATAACAAAAGAGAGAAAAGAGCTTGCTAGGTCACCTCACTGGTGCCTAGGCAAAAGTTATGAGCATTTGAGAGATTAAAGTCACGGTCCATGCCTCAAGCCAGAAAATCACCTTCCACACTAGGGGGCAAACTTCGGCTACCCGCCTCGTTTGCCTGACTTTTACTATCTACCCTTCACACAAGGGGCAAACTTCGGTCACCTACCTCGTTTGCCCAAAACCTCCAATGAAACTTCCTCCAAACTAGGGGCAAACTTCGGTCATTTACCTCGTTTGCCTACCGATCCCACTTCATGCCCTTCAAACTAGGAGCAAACTTCGTTTGCCACCCGATCCCTATACACTAATGGTAAGCCTTCAAGTCACAAACATTGTCTTGAACAGATGGAAATGGAGCGTCTTTCATTCCATAAGCTAAGGCACTAATTCAAAGCACATCTTGAGAGAAGCAAAGAAATTGATTAGATCAGTAGGGAGGAATTTTCAAAAATAAGACTCACCATCAAAGTGATTCCACGATAAGGTGAGAAGTAAACACAAAAGAGAAATGGTACGTCATTTATGACAAGAGCGCATTAAGCTTTGGCAAGTCGAGCTTGTTTCATTTCAGTGTCGAATGTGTCACCCTCGCGTGTCAGTGTCTGTCAGTCTTGAGTCTGTCATAGTCTCTTTCAGGAGAGGAGTCTGTTGTAGTCTCAAATAAGTAAGTCAGCAGTGACGAATAATGAATCTTTCAAATCAAGTTATAAAGAGCATGCCAATACAAGCAGAAGTACCAAACACCATTACTGCACCGTTTAAGGCGTCCGCATGAGAAGCGTCCAAACCTAGGGCAAATGCGAATTTCATCCCTTTCCAAAACATCAAAAGTTGACCGTCATCTCCTTGCAACATAAGTCCATGAGTGGCTGTTGATCTTCGTTCATGCAACATAAGTCCATGAGTGGCTGTTGATGATCCTCCTTTCTCCTAGCAACATAAGTCCATGAGTGGCTGTTGATCTTTCATCTTTCTTCATGCAACATAAGTCCACGAGCGGCTGTTGATCTTCCTTCATGCAACATAAGTCCATGAGTGGCTGTTGATTTCCTTCCTTTGTTCATGCAACATAAGTCCATGAGTGGCTGTTGATGATCTTCTTTCATCCTAGCAACATAAGTCCATGAGTGGCTGTTGATCTTTCATCTCTCGTTCATGCAACATAAGTCCATGAGTGGCTGTTGATGATCTTCTTTCATCCTAGCAACATAAGTCCATGAGTGGCTGTTGATCTTTCATCTCTCGTTCATGCAACATAAGTCCATGAGTGGCTGTTGATGATCTTCTTTCATCCTAGCAACATAAGTCCATGAGTGGCTGTTGATCTTTCATCTCTCGTTCATGCAACATAAGTCCATGAGTGGCTGTTGATGATCTTCTTTCATCCTAGCAACATAAGTCCATGAGTGATTGTTGATCACCCTCCTCTTTCAATAATCAAAACCTTAACTGCCGCGGACCATCTCTGTATCCCTCATCACAAATAGAATGATACCTTTACTCCCATTTAATGGACGTATTTCCTTCTTCCTAGCAGAGTACATTATCCTTCAGCTCCCGGAGGCCCTGACCGGCCCCCTTGGATTGAGCGTCAAAAGAGATTCTCCGAGAACCCTACATCATCCCCCGAGGACAGAAACCGATAAATACCAGCTCCCGAAGGCCCTGACCGGCCCCCCTTGGATTGAGCGCCAAAAGAGATTCTCCGAGAACCCTACATCATCCTCCGAGGACAGAAACCGATAGATACCAGCTCCCGGAGGCCCTGACCTGCCCCCCTTGGATTGAGCGTCAAAAGAGATTCTCCGAGAACCATACATCATCCCCCGAGGACAGAAACCGATAAGCCCTAACCGGCTCTTTTGGATTGAGCATTGCGAGATCTGACCAACCACGAGAGATTCAGAGGTGGATCCTGGTTCTAGGTCAAGAATTGAAGAGAGATTCTCAGAGAGTCCCCTACCATCCCAGCAGAAGATAGAAGAAGTCCGAACCGATTCTTCGGACTTGTCATCATAAGGATCGGCCAAAACATCACCCGCAGTCAAATCACCCCGATTCCCAGGGCAAGCACTGTCTATTCGCAATTCAAGGATCCGTGTCCACTGATTATCATGAGCTTTCTCACCTGTCAGTCATCATGAGTTTTCTCACTTATCGCGAGCTTCTTCACTCCGGTTATCTCACCTGTCAATTATCGTGAGCTACCTATTATGAGCCTCCTCGCTTTGGTTATTATAAAACTGTCGGTTATCATGAACTCCCTCACCTATGGGTTATCTTTAGTTGTCATCCTCAAAGATCCCACATCCGATCCCATTCGCTTGTAAAGCACACTTCCCGTAATTCCAGAAGTTTGCCCCTAGACCCAGAGTCTTCTAAACCTTGCTGTCCTTATCCGAGTCATCCACCACATCACAGTCGCAAACACTAGCACAACACCAGCCACTCGGAGTGGCACACCCCACGGCACTTGCTCATACTAGGGTCATAATACTAGACATGATAGGACTCATGACACAATTCATATCACATCCATGCATTGCATATCACTCTTATAGCATAGCATCCGCCTGATTGTTGTGTATATGCATGTGTGATTTATTCCTTTTTGCCCTGAACTACGTCCTGGTTTGATTCCCCTTGGGATACGTAGGCAGCTCACGCAGAGCACGACCAGCACTAACCTCAGCATCATTGCATCTTTTGCAACGCTTTTTATCCTAAATCTATAGCCTCCAAAAGACCTGTCTCTTCAAAGCTTTGGCACTCGCTTGCGACATGCGTTGCCTCGCAAGTTCATGCCAAAGAGGGGCAAACTGTAGACACCCCATTTTGTCGGCTATCAGATTTAGGAGACCCATAGCTTGGTGGTTCACAATGATCACAAAAGACTCCAAAGGACTCTCGGAAGTCAGCTCTATCTCTCAGAATGCTCAGAATGACCAAAATGCCCCTGAAAGCCCAAAAACTCCCAGATTTGGTCCCAAAGTTCTAAAAACATGCTACGTCGTAAGAAAAGTGATAAAATTCCCAGAGACCCCGGAAGTCCCGGAAGTTCCCGAAAAGTCCCCGTTGACCGGTTTGACCAAAGTTTGACAAGGTTTGACCAGGTTTGACCAAGTTTGACCAAGTTTGACCGAAATCGTCCGAATTCACCAGAATCATTTTAAATCATGGGAAAAGTGTTAAAACAAGTTCCAAAAGAAAATCGAGCGAAAACATCAGCTCCCAGGAACTCCCAGAGGTTTCCAGAACTTCCCGGGAATCCCAGGTTTGACCAGTTTGACCAGAATTTGACTTTGGAATCGGGGCACCAAAACAATTTTCAAATATTTTTCATAGATACTAGAGGTCAATAGCTTCCCAACGGTATATCGCACATAATTTCTGGATTTAAAACGAATTTATTATGATTTTTCGAAGGTGAAAAAGGCGATCAAATCGGCTTTTATCGCGAATACCGCAAAACTTTTCAAAGTGACCTATCCCCGAACTATTTTTTTATGTAAAGTAGACTCTATTACCTTTCCAACGGTATATCACAACCTCAGTTTGGAGTTCATACGCATTTTCTATGAATTTCGGACAAAATAGGGCCTTTTCGCCAATACCGGATTCTCTGGGGGCCTAAACGTAAATTTATGGGCGTCTGAGGAGCAGTGCTGCCGCGGCACTGGCCCACTGCCGCCGCGTCACTGGCCCACTGCCCCCGCGGCACTGGTCCAGTGCCGCCGCGGCACTCAACCCTCGCAGAGTCCATTTTTGTAATTTTTTTGGGGGTCCAATTTGATTAATTGAAAGTCAAAACGACATAGTTTTGTGTTCACAGTTGTTTGGGACCAATGGGAGTACTTCTAAAACCCCAAAACCACCCCAAATTGGCCTATTTAAACCCTCCATTGCTCTTCATTTTAGAGGGGGCCAAGTGCAAAGCTTGAAAAGTTGTAGAGAAGAAGAGAGATAGAGATAGGTTTAGAAGAGAGAAAGGGAGCTTCTCCCATTGATTTTCCATAAGAAAGTGAGTTTTATTCTTGTTTTCTTCCATCATCCTTCTATATACTTCACATTCAAAGTCCACTCCAACCCTCATTCTTGAGCATTCATGAGATAGGAAGCTACTTCCATGTCCAAATGTCAAAATCTATGAGTGAAACACCAAGCTACAAGTCCAAAATCACATTGATTATCATCTATTGATTGCTATTTACTTGCTTGTTTATATATATGTTCATCCCTTCTTACCTCATTTCTTTTTATTTTTCTTTATTTACTTACTAGTTCATCATCATCTAAGTGATGACATGAAGTTTGGGGTGAGTGAATCCTTATGGATAGTAGCTCTTGACCTCAAAAACATGTTTGATAGATGATGATCATAACCTCAATACTTCCAAGGTATTCTTGGAATGTATTGAAGTTATGTTCAAAAATAAAATAAATCTCTCCAACAATCTTGGAGATTCTTAATGATGAGTTTGATGTTGGTATTCTAAGTGGCCATAATCCTTATTGAGTGTTGAAAATATGTTTTCAAAACATCTATTTCAAAACCCCTCTCAATCCCTCTCATTTGGTTTCAAGAAACAAAACTTTGCTTTCCCCAAAATCTCCAAAATAATGACCCAAAACAGTGAGCTGTTCAGATTCAAAGATTTGTTTTGAATTAAATACTAGAGTTATGATGATGAAACAACTTGGAAAACCTTCCTAATACATCATAGTTTGTCCCTAATTTTTCTCATCAATTTTAGAGATGTAAAAGTATTTGTTTTGGATGTGAGAATTTCATATTCATAATCTGCCTCTGTTCTCACAGAATGTTCACCCAACTGCTTGCACTTATTCTGGGCATTTTCATCACTGTACATATATCTTTTCTATTTTTTTTATAAAACTTGGGTGTCTTAGGAAACTTTTGGTATATAATGGGTCTTCATAAACCTTTTCTTTGATTTATGAAAAATCATACAAAATCAGTCAACAGTGCAGTTTTTGTTTCTGAGTCATGTGTACATTCTGATTTTTTTCTTTTAATCTGTGATAGCTATTGATATTTGGATTTTTGGGTTATTTTCTAGACACAATAAGAATGATCTTAGATTTTTCTCACATTTTTCTAGACACGTTTGACCTCCCATTATAATGTTGCAAAGTAACACATGCAGTCTGTCCACTATTCACAGCAAGCACATTTCAACTTTTATTCTTTGATTTGATGCTCATATGCATTCCAAATTAGCCCATATCTTAGGAAGTAGTTCATACTACATTTGTATATATCCCATGTTGATTTAATCCATTCATTCATGCACATTTTAGACTTCCAAGTCATTTTAGAAATCCATGTACACAAAACACACTACAACCTTTGCACATTTCTAGGTACATACAATACATTCATGCAAGATTTGGGGTTTTTGTAACCCTTAATCTAAGAAGATTATAAGGAATGAACTCGATCACACGTCCATGCTTCCCCTTGATCTAATCACCCTTTCTCATCCGTCCCGGGGATTGAGAGGTCTTCTTTTCTCAAAGAATAACATGCATCATACTAGCTTGCTAAGCATGTTTAGATTTCTTTGATTATTTGTTTCAAGAACAATTCATGTCCCCTTTTAGATTAGGAAGTCTTGATTATTTGATACATGATTAGATGATTTTTCCTAGGTTTATTTGTGTGATCTTTCACTTTACATTGTATGATATTTGGCTTAGATCTTATGAATGATATCTTATCTTTAGATCTTCCATTTCAAACTTTCTTATGTGATGTAATATACTATCATAGTATTACTTGTTGAACCATACATAGTATAAGATGATTATTTGGATGCTAATTGAGGCCCGTTGAAAGACGGGGCGAGTTGAGGGTGTTTTAGTCGTGACAAAGGCTCCTTCCTCTCTCGTACCAAAACCCCGAACCAAGTTCTTTGGTTATGAAGGGCCGGTGCCCTTATCCGCTTGGGTGAGTCAAAATTAGGTTTTCAACAGACCCTTTCAATTTCTTCCCTTGATTCAAATCAATTTCAAAACAATCTCAAACAAGAGAAGTGGTCCGATTCCGCGTGTCCACAGCGCCCACATTAGCTTTACCGGGGTGGTACTCTAATGTAAAGTCGTAATCTTTGATCAGCTCCATCCATCTGCGTTGCCTCATGTTCAACTCTTTCTGTGTGAACAAATATTTTAGACTCTTGTGATCGGAGAATAAATCAAACTTCTCACTATAGAGATAGTGTCTCCAAATCTTGAGTACAAATACTACGACCGCCAATTCCAAGTCATGAATGGGATAGTTTAACTCATCCGGCTTCAACTGTCTAGATCCATAGGCAATAACTCTACCATCTTGCATAAGTACAAACCCTAGTCCTTGATATGATGCGTCACTAAAGATAGTGAACTTCTCATCAGACTTGGGTATAGCTAGTACTGGCTCGGTAGGGAGTCTCTCTTTCAATTCCAGAAAGGCACGCTCATGCTTCTTCGTCCACTCAAATTTCAAATTCTTCTTTGTCAACCCAGTTAATGGTGCAGCTATTTTTGAAAACCCTTCAACAAATCTTCTGTAATAGCCTGCGAGTCCCAGAAAACTCCTAACCTCAGTAGGGTTGCTCGGCCTAACCCAGTTTGACACAGCATCGGTCTTGGACGAATCCACCAAAATTCCTTGAGATGACACCTTATGTCCCAAAAATTTAACTTCTTGCAACCAGAACTCACACTTACTGAACTTGGCATACAAGTGGTGGTCCTTAAGCGTCTGCATTGCAATCCGTAGGTGTTACTCGTGTTCTTTTCCTGACTTAGAATAGATCAAAATATCATCTACAAAGACGATGACAAACTGATCCAAATAAGGCTTGAACACTCTATTCATCAGATCCATAAACACCGCCGGGGCAATCGTCATTCCAAACGGCATCACTAGGAATTCATAATGACCATATCGGGTTCTGAAACCAGTCTTAGGTATGTCTTCCTTCTGTACCCTCAACTGATGATATCCCGACCTTAGGTCTATTTCAAAAAATGTTGTAGCTCCTTGTAGTTGATCAAACAAATCGTCAATCCGAGGTAAGGGATACTTGTTTTTGATAGTCACGCGGTTCAGTTCTCGGTAGTTAATACACAGCCGAAGTGTTCCGTCCTTCTTCTTCACAAATAATACCGGTGCTCCCCAAGGCTATGTACTTGGACGTACAAAACCTAGGTTCTCGAGCTCTTGAACTTGTTCCTTCAATTCTAGCAGTTCGGTGGGGGCCATTCTGTAGGGAACCTTGGTGATCGGAGTTGTACCCGGTATGAGCTCAATGCAGAACTCTATACTTCTCTCGGGCGGCAAACCAGAAATGTCTTGAAATACTTCTTCGAAGTCCTTGACTATAGGTATAGACAACATTGTTGCTTCTATACTGACGACTTCGATGTTGGCTAAGCATCTCGTGAGGAACATATCTCCCAAAGGGTTACATTGAAAATCAAAGGGTTGATTCTCATTGTCGGGGAATGTAATTCTCTTCCTCGCATAGTCCAACTTCGCTTGATTTTGAGAGAGCCAATCCATTCCGAGGATTATGTCGAACTCCTTCATTGATATGACAATCAACCTTGTCGGGATTTCACGGTCTCATAGCTGTAAAGGACAACCCTTGCACACGTGTCCTAATCTGTCTGTAGCTCCTAATGGTGATGTAGCCCTCAAAGCTTTCTCTAAACGATGAGGTAAGATACCCAATCTCTAAATTGTATTAACAGATATGAACAAAAGAACAACACCTGTATCGAATAACAGTTTAACTTGGGAGTTAAATAGAGTTAATGTACCTTCCACTGCTTGCTGATCAAGTTGAGCTTCTCCATAATCTCCTTCTTCATAAATAGTTCTGCCATATCCAGCAGCATCAGGAATAACAGCATTCACGCGAGTCTGACCTTGCTGACCATAAGTCACTTGCTTAGGGGCAGTACTGAACTTGCTGATGTGACCTTGTTCACCATAGTTGTAACAGACTATGCCTTGCTGAGTAGCACGCCTTGGTGCCTTGTAATTTCGAGCCAGATGATCGGGGTTGCCACAGTTAAAACATTTCTCAGCGCTACTTCCTTCACCAACTCGAGGTTGAGTCAGATAGGTGATAGCTTGGGTCTTCCTGCTTCCATCAAAATTCCTCTTCTGCCCTTGGGTACGATTCATTGGTGGTCTATTCCCAAAATTACCCCTTTGAGGCGGTCAAAATTCGAATTGCTTTCGATTCACTCGAGCTTCTTCTTCCAAATCGGTAGCCAAGCCAATAAGTCCTTCAAAAGACTTATCTAGGTGGCCGAGAGTCAGGCGACGAATCTGTGGTGTCAGCCCTTGGTTATACTTACGGATTCTCTTTTCTTTGGTATTAACCATGTGAGGGGCAAACCGAGACAGCCTCTCGAACTGAATGGTGTACTCTTGCACCGACTTAGTTCCTTGAGTCAAATCTATGAATTCTTTCTCCCTTCTGTGCCTCTCCGTAGCCGGTAAATACTTCTCCAAAAACTTTCCCTTAAATGCAGTCCACGTCATTCCCGTTGCAGCTTCGTTCCCGATGGTAGCTGTGGCTGAATCCCACCAATCTACGGCGACATTAGTCAATTGGAAGGTAGCTAACCTTCTCTTATCCATCTCATTGCACTGGACAGCCTCGAACATACGGTCCATCTATCTTAACCACTGTTGCGCTTTCCAGGGCTCCACGGTACCCACAAACTGCTCAGGCTTTAGCGCACGAAATCTCTCCAGCAGTTTATCTCTAGTCTGATGGCCTCGTCGGTTATCATTCGTATTATTGATTCTTTCTAAATGTGTGACAAATTCTTCAAACATCCCCGTAGGATCGGCAGCCTCAAGTGCTCCCTCGATCAAATTCCTATCTCTTCTCAGTCTCCCAGCCATTCTATGCATGATAGTGATAATGACGAAAATGCATGCAACAGAAGTATAAAGCAGTTTAAATGACAACAACAACAAAAGAGTATTTCTATATATAACTTATTGTCAAGTTGATACAAAAAGCGTGTATGATCAAGGCAAAGCCTACCCTATCTATATGGGTTAGGACACATATTGTTCATACAACGTTAGAGTTACAAAAATGGGGTCATTGCCCTATATTCTAATGCATGTAATTACAGTTTGCAAAAAGAGACAGAGCTAATAGTCAAAAGTAGTTAATATGTACAAAATCATATCTAGGATGTCAATTGTCTCCATAAGCAACTATCAAGAGATCTAGCAAGTTGACGAGGCAAAATCGCTGAACAAGGAACGGGCCAACTAAATTAAAATTAGAGCTTTGAGAGGTCGACGATGAAAGAGGCGCTGGGGCATCTGCCTCAACTAGTACCTCATCAGGCAGAACTAGCTCAAGTGCTAGCTCCTCCTCGAGCAGCGGCGAGGTCATCTAGACCTATGCCATCCTCTACACCCTCTCCACCTACTGGAACCAAATGAATAGCCTCAGCATCGTCCTCGGCAATGGGAACCACTGGCAGAGGCATCCCTACCTATGCGAGATGGGCATGCACAACCTGGATCTCAAAGGGAAAATAGAAAGCATCGCTATCAACTAGTCTCAGAATCTCAACTAGCACTAAATGCTGAGCCTCCGCGAAATAGCGTATCTCAAGGCGACTACGCGCTAAATCAACTATCCCTACCATGTGAGCCTAGTGCCACAGATCTGATACTATAGTTGTCGTGGCCAGCTGCTCAATAGCGGTGTGATGTAAATCGAGAAAAGCTGGGACTACTGCCCCGGGAGTCACCAAATGTCCTCCAAACCCATCTGGTATATAGAGCTGCTGAGCTGGGTCCATACCTGATAAAAAGGTACTAACTTAGATCAGGAAAAAGATAATCTTAGGCGTTTGGGTTTTGAGTCTACCCTCCCTGTCGTAGCATCGGGGTGCAAAGCTTAAGCTAACAGATCGTGGAATCGGGTCTAAACTGGTACACTCTAACCTGGCTAAACTATCTTGAGATAAATAATAACTTGGCTCTGAAACCACTAATTCCTGTCACGCCCCGGCGTAGCATAAATATGGAAAGCGTTTAATTTCCTTTATGGACCCGTAGGTCGCGACAGTTTGAAGGATCGATTCCGTTCCAAACGTCAACAACAAAAACATAATAATCAGAGTAGAGCAATCAAGACGTACAAATATTTTCTAACTTATTACATATTACAACACGAGGTCTCTAAAGGCACAAACCGCCTTAAATCAAAACAATAACTATCGTCTATTATAGTCATCCTTATTACAAAATAGTTTAACTTAAACATATAACGGTAAACTCTTCATCAGACAGTTGTTCTCAGTTTGCATAGTCGTACGGCCCAGCAATATCATAACCTGAAAAGCCTGGACACGAATGTCCAGGGCGCATCAACGCCGTCAGCTTCAAGAAACTGGTGAGTATTGAAAACATAACTTTGAATGTAAAACATACTCATTTACCTCTTTCCATTTCTCATTTAATTCAACAAGTTTATATTAAAGCAAGGAGTTCATTTTAGAAAACAACCACAATATTATTTGAAAGGTATAATTCACGTATATGTGACTGTGTATGAGAACAATGCACCATCTCATCTTACCGACTCTTTTCTCTCGACAAAACCCAACAACCCAACTTTTTCACACCAGTATCTTTGAAATACTCTGATAGCCACACTTTAGCACAGGGGTGCCAGGGAATGTCCAGTTTGCCTCACACTTTGGTCCAGGGTACCAGGGAGTGTCCAATGCCTCACACTTTAATACCTAATCCGCCAGCAAATACCGGAGGAACCCTCATGCAGTATCCAAACTCGGGTATCAGGGAGTGTCCGTAGGCCACACTTTAGCACTACCATGGTGCCAGGGAATGTCCAAGTTCGGCTTCACACACTTTGACGCTACCATGGTCGTCAAGGAATGTCCAGTTTTGCCACCGTTGCATTTCAAAGACACTCTCACCGCATTCTCAATCACAACACACTTTGCTTTACATCAATTCCAAAATCTGTGGAAGTTTAATCTGGCACGGACAGTTTTCGAACATAAACTGGTATTTTTGTGGCGCGGTGTTCACCACAAAAATACAGGAAATTCATTTTTAACGTAAGAAATGGTTTTCTGGTTTTATAAAAATACAGTTTGAGTTAAAAGAAAATATTTCCACCATTTTGAAATACCGTTTTGAAATCCAACACAGGTATTACCAATTTTGTAAAATTGCAGTTTGGTCCCAATAAGAATTTCAAATATGAAATCAAGCAAGTAATAAATTGTACACATAAGAATTGTAATTAGATAAATGCAGACAATGTAATTTGATTTTAAATATGACAATGCAAATGCAGATTACTTATGGAAATGTCAATTTAAGATTAAATGAAAATGCAGGTTGTTACACTAACTTAGTGATAAGGTTAGCGTAATGATATTACCAAAGGTGATTCGATACAAGGTGTAGTCTAGGGACTCAATGTTGGCTAAGGGTATATGTGATTATCGGCTTTGGTCCGAGTTCTTGAATTAACAAGTACTTTTAATTTTTTTTATTACTATTTGTTTGAATGTCTTGGAGTAGGATCCTAGATTGGTAGTAGTGGGCATTTGTAGAATATTTATAAACACACAGATTTTGCAGGATGTACCAATGGAATGCAAAGTTTAAGGAGCTTGATCTTGAGGTCGGCTGCCTTAAATTTTGAATACATGTATATTCTCTGTTTCAATAAATTGAACTGTGTAATTCCATTTTAGAAATTGATAAATTTTGTAATATGGGTTTCCTTTTTAAAGAGAAATTTGTAAACTGTAATGGACTTAAAATCCTATTATTTTGGAACCATGTTATATTGAGGCATCTTTAGTCCATTTGTTTTGTGTAAATGTGCTTGGGTTGGCTAGACTTCTCGTATGATATTTATGTCGAGTTTTGATATTAGTTCCAGATTTGTTCCAACACTTAGAATGTGTTGAACTAGTGAAATCAGGAATGGAAACTTGGTATGCTGGTTAGGGTACACTAGACCGGTCGAAGGGGGGGCCCTACTAGTGAATAATAAATTTTCAAGTATGGGTTGTTTATGTCTACTGAAAATCAAATTGGATCTTCAGAGTTTCTTTTTGTGAGAAATCTCCAAACATGTTAGTTTTTACATGAAGTTCTAATGAGATTTTAAATGCTTTGTTTTCAAAATGGGTTAGTACTTAAAACACTTGTAATCCAAAACATTTTGAAATTTAAATAGTGTCGGTTGACCCTCATTGACCCTTTTGGACCATGTGGGTTCAACATTTGAATTGTTGACCGTGTTCGGAATCCACGAGGATTTCTTGTCGCTTCTGCCTCGTTTGACTTGGTCCACGTGAGACTTTTACTTTGTATTTAGCTCTTTGACCTTGCCCTCGTATCTTTAGTAGTTAGGGCGTTACAAAATATGTCTTGATGCTTAGAGGTCACATATGTCATACCATTCATAAGCATGAACATGAACACGAAAATCATGAAAATGATTTTGGGATGAAAGACCTTAGTGGCTTTCGATTTTTGAAAAGGGAAGACGTTAGAGGCTTCCAGGTTTTTAAAAGGGAGGACCTTAGAGGCTTCCGTGCATAAAACCCTCTAGGAGGGATTTTGTTTTGAAAAGATAGAAATTCCGGATTTGTGGGTAGGCGTGTGAGATGGGTACCCCTAGGAGTTCAAATTACGGGATGTGCAGCAAGCAACCCCTGTAACGTTGAAGGCTAGGCCTCCATGTAATTTGTAAGGCCCAAAGTCCCGCACGTTGAAGGCTAGGCCTCCGTGGACGAAAAGCCCATGGTCCCGGTAATGTAACAACCCAACATTTTTAAAAGAGGGTAATTTTGACTTTTGGGTACCCAAGTGTGGACCCAATTTAAACTTTGAATTTTTTTTTCCTAACATGTATCATTAGATATGGTATTACATTTAAATTTAAAATGGTAGTAGGTGTGAGTGTGTTCTTATAATAGTGGGTACACATGTGGGTGCACATTTTAATTATTGGAGGGACAAGGGCCCCACCACCACTCACATCACTCACACACACACACACATACTCTCTCTCTCTCTCTCTCTCTCTCTCTCTCTCTCCTCCCTCCCTCCCTCCCTCCCTCATGGTCGGCCCTCTCTCTCTCCCTTCCCTCACTTTTTCTTTTTTCCTTTCTTTTTCTTCTTCTTCTTATCTCTCCTCTCTACCTTAACCTTTGGGAGAAAACTCCCATGGCTTCTCTCCTTATCTCTTCTTGTTAGGTGCCTTAGAGAGATATCTAGCCCTACCCCTTTGGGCAATATTGTTCTACTCGACGAGAGCTACAAGATGCCGCTATCAAAGTCCATTTTCAAGAAGTTTCATCCGTGAGGTATTGGAAGACCTAGCTTGGAAATGGCTTCTTTCTTCACCAAATGAAGTGCTTGGACTTATAGGAGCCTTCTCTCTTGAAGATCTTGTCATCCTAAGTGTTTTTTTCATATAGGTAGATATATAATCTACTACTCTATCTCTTTGATTTATATATATGTATAGATGTATATATGTGTATATATATGTGTGGTCTTGGTGAATGAATTTGTAACTAGAACTCCAAATTGGTAAAATATTTAAGTTCTAACATATGTGTAGTTTAGGTGTTTCATAAAATGCCTAGGAGAGTTTAAGTTTTTAGGTTGTTTAATTGCTTAATATACCTAAATGGTGATAATTGGTTTAAATGCTTCTGTCTAAGTGTTATGTGAATTAAGTGTTAACATGCCTAATTGTTTAAGCCTTGGGTGAAAGGAATGTTAGGAGTATGTTAGCGAATGTGTGGATGCTTATTTTCTTAAACTTGAGATCAAATGCATGTGTATGTGTTTATGGATTTTCTTCATGTATTATAGAAATCCATATGTTAAGTTCTTTGAATACGTATTTTAGTTTATCATTTGCATCCACGAACATGAACATTCACGTGTGAAACATACATACTAGCATTGGGGCCAAGTTGGGCCAAATCCCATGCATAAACACAAAATGCATTGGAAGATCCCAGAAATAGGGACTTTGTGAAAAATCCGGATGCGGGTTGTGAGGTGAGACAGGCTGGATAGCCCTAAGAGAATTATCCAAACTCCATTTCATATTCGGGTAGCGCCCGGAGAGATGGTATGCTAGATTCCCAGTTGGGGGTGGCTCACAGTCCAGTAATGAGAAAAGTGACATTACATGCTTGTGTGACCTCATAGCATTCATTGCCGAAGAGGCTCATTGCACATCATATTACCATTGGCAGCCCCTATACGTGGAGCTTTAAATAGTGTTTTTCCAAGAAGGCTTGGTACATTTATTTGTTCGAGGGACAACCGAAAAAAAAATGTTCTTTCGAAATTATTTCTTTGATATGAAAGTTATAGTGTATTGGTATTATATGTCTACGAGCCATCGTTCTCACATAAAAGACAAAATTTTGACAGGTTTTTCAAAGAAGGCGCGAAAATACTCTTTCAAAGATCCTGTAAAGATTTGTATCTTGAAAATGTACTTTAATTCCATTTTTAATTGTATATCGTTCATGCGTCATAATACGTTTCATTCACCATGTTGCTAGAGCCAATGTTTAGCTCTTTGTAGGATTAAAGATGCAATTCATATTGATGTTGAAATTGAGTGCATGTAAGATCCTTGATTTACATATCTAGCCTAGTTTGTAATCGCTGTCGAGATCGATGAACCTCGCTTGTGTTTACGCTTTATGTTTAATCCCTTATGCTTCCCATTTGGGATTGTTCATGTTTAGCTGGTTGTGAGTGAGCTTCAGTATACCTGGCATTACCTATTTACTATTTCTTGAGTTTGGAAATTTTCCATGTTAATTAGTATTCGTGTAGGGAGACTTTTACTTATTATTGCTCTTGTTGTTTTAGTCCATTGTGTTAAACTTATCGAGAAATTTGTTGTGCCTCTAATCCTAGCCGAATTTGTTAAATTCTACTTATTAACCCTCTTTCCGTCGACTTGCCGTCGATATTGTTCTTGTTAGAAACTCGTTTTGAATATTGTGTAGAGTTCGTGTGAAATTTCGCTCAATCGAAATTTTTGTGCTTAATCCAACTTCTATGGAGTGAACTCCCTGCCCTGAGTTCGCTCAATTGAACTTTTCTCCGCTTAATCCAACTTTTGTGGAGTGAACTCTCTGCCCAGAGTTCGCTCAATCGTACTTTTTCTGCTTAATCCAACTTCTGTATAGTGAATTCTCTACCCAGAGTTTGCTCAATCGAACTTTCTCTGCTTGATCCAACTCTCAGCAGAATACATACATTAAGAGCATAAGTCTCCCATGCGATATCAATGTTTGAATGAGCATTCCATCTTATATTATAATATCTCGCTTCAGAGTACTTACTTCACAAAACTCCTCGTTACATCCCTTGAACTCATGCTTGTGTGGATAGTCGTTTAATAAAATTTTCAAAAGCTTTTTCCTTCATTTGACTCGTTGACATGTAAGTCCATTTTGGATTTATGTATTAGTATGTCATCTTTGTAGGAATTCCCGTGGAATTCCAAAGTTGCTTCCGCATTTATGATTGGGCTTTAATTCTTTTATCTCTATCATTTTAATTTCCTCGCGCTTCAGTTTTTGGGGCGTTACAGATTGGTATCAGAGCTAACCGGGTTTGAATACCTAGGGGCTATGGGTGCTTTCTTTTGGGTTTATCGCATTTCCATTTGTGTTTACTTCGTGCCTACTCCTTATTACATTCTTCGTTTAAGTTGCACATGTTGAGGCGTTACGATGCTGTGTGGGCATGCATATGTGTTGAATGCCTTCGAGACTTACGTGCTTACATGATAAAGAGCTTACATGTTTGATATGCTATTTATGTTAAGTGCTTACATGATAAATGTTTACATGTTCAAGTGCTATGTGCTTTTCATCTATGAATCTTTTGCATTATGTCTTGGTGTGGATGTCTGATGATATTTAACTATTGACCGTAGAAGGTTTAAAAGAATATATATGAGGGTTTCCTTGTTTGGATTATTCGCTCAACGTACTATGCCTGGCAAGGTTGGTGGTTAGGTGTCGATCAGTGCTTCACACCGAGCTGTATGCTTAAGGACCTCTGCTGTGTTTATAAAATTTATGTTATTTGTTATTTCCATTTACATTGTTGAGATAGCATGTTTAGGTGGTGCACGCCTACGTGATTATATGTTCACCTGCTTGCATGCTCATGTGGTTTACATGCTTATAGTAGAATATATTGAGATCATCTATTATATTATAGATAGAGAAATTTCATTTTTTTAAAAAAAAAAAAACTCAGAGATATAAAGTTTTAAACTTTTTGGAAAACCAACATGGTGTATATGTTGCAAGTGTATGAAGAGATGCTTTATATGCCTTTATAGTAAATATTGATAGACCAGTTATGTTGTTGATCACAAGTTGGTGTGAGTAGCTTGTTGGGCTATGTTTCGTTAAGTTGTATCTTCGGATCCTTGTGGTTGTGCCTTAGCATATATTGTTTCTTTCTTTTGAGATGCATACCTTCGGGTAGTAGCAGAGTTGTTTAGCACTCGGTGCTATTTTTATTTTGTACCTTGGGTACGTTTCCTCATTTATGGGTCCCACATCGTGTTGGAATAGTCCTCTCTTTTATTGAACTATTGCATTGCCTCTTCATGAGAGACTATTTGATAAGTTGTTTGTTGTATCTTGAAATTATCCTTTCAAGCAAATTACACTTCTCTCTATGGCATGAACTATTTTGTAGGGTTGTAAGTACCTACCTTTTTCAACGTTTGGTTACGTATTTGGTTGATTGATGTTGGAGTGGTTTTTCCCCATTCTCTGGGATGAACTGTGGTTCCTCCCTCTTCGTGAGGAATTTTACGTTTAAATGTCTATTAGACATTGCTTTTACTACCTCAAATATATTTATTCTTTGAGATGGGTTATTGTTTGTTGGGTCCCAATCCATTGTATTCATGTCAGACTTTGTAGTGAACTATTGGTTGCCCTCCTATATGATTTATTGCATATACGGAAATTCTGTCGTGTGAGTTATTGTTGGATCTTGACTCAAGCTTCTTGTTTTAAGCTTAGATTTGTATCGGTTCATTTTTATCTCTCCTTTGCTTGGTGGGTGTCGTTTGTAAGTATTCTCCGCGACTATGATATTTGTCTATTACTAGACCATGTTCTTGTTAATTGCACAAGTTTTCCTTGTTTCATTGTGAAACTGTACATCTTTCCAGTTAATGAAAATTTTCTTCACTAAGCCCTTTATTATGTTTACATAATCTTGATAAGTACGTTTCTCCTCAAGGTGGTAGAAATTCTTTTCTGTGGTTATAAATATCAATATTTACCGATTCCTATTTGAACTTCGTTAACATTGGATGGATAACACTTTGATGATTGTTTAGAGCACAAGTTATTTTAGTGTTTCCTCCTTGTGAGCAAGTTTGGCTCTTCATTTAATAATATTTGTTCGAAATAAATCTATTCCTTGTTTGGTCCTAGTGACCTTTGGCCCTTTTAAGAGTATTGTTTTATGCTCGTTCCTAGCTTGTTTGGGAAAGCAGTTTTTCATGTTCTTTGGATTTCAAAATCTTTCGTTGAACGAGCACTCGTACCTTGTCGCCTTGATATATTCTTTTTGAATGAGGCGTGATGATTTTTAGTTCGCCGCCATGGACTTCGAACTTGGGTGTTTCATGGTGTTGTATCCTTTCCCTTGGACTCCTTGACTATTGGATTGATATTCTTCAGTGGTCTTGCCTTTTTGAGTTCATTAATTTTGATTGTATTCGACTCAAGTATAAAAAAAGAAGAAATTAAAAAAGAAAAATTTATGCCTTCAAATCTTTCACTACTTATTGAGGGATAGATTGATTTGGACGATTTGTTACCAAGTTCTTCGAGTTGATGGTTTCATGAACTCGTCATCATTCGACTCCTTGGGAGTATGACCTTGTATCATGATTTGATTTCTTGTTGTTGGTAGCCTTGACTGTTGTTTACTAAGGCTAGATCCCAATGTCGTTGTTCATGAAATAAAAGTTCTTATTTCATGCTTGGAAACTTTCCATCGTCCCTTAAAGGCAAAATTACTTATATCTTGACTTACTATGATAGTATCCATAGTAACTTATGTTGGATTGGTGTAGTTGTTAGTAAGGTAGAATAATCTATTTCTATTTCACGACTTCAAAGTTTTATGAATCCTTCGAACCTGTGGGGAATGCCTATTGTTTCAAACGTTATTGTTCCGTAAATCCTATGATTGCTCCATAGGGATTCTTTTGCTAATTATCGAGTGGTGCATATTCGATTGTAGTGAGTTTCATTATTTGATCCCGTCGTTTTAACTCTTTCTCCATTGTTGTGACGAAGAGTGCTTCGTTGGACTCATTTTCTCTTGATTTCGTGTTAGTACAAGAAGGGCACATGATTGTATCTCATTTCATACTAGTGTTCTTTTACTAGTATGTCGATCATTCTATGTTGGAGAGTTAGACCATCTTAGTTCTACATTTATTGTTGATGATCTTAACAGATTGAGTGTATTGTGTTTATGAGCTTTTGAGAGCTGATCGAACCCTTTCTCCTTGAATTCCTACCTTTTGATGGTTTGAATTTTGATGTCATTCATGACAAATTTGCTTTGAGCACTTGGTGCGATCTTGCTAGTCTTATCAGTGAGACTTGTTTTACTTCCCCATCGCTTTGATCTTTCGACTTTGTTCTTGCCTTATGCGAAGGAAAAGTCTTGGTGTTCGCTTGTTGTGCGATTAGCTGTTGAGGTAACTTCTGTATAGGTTCCCTCCTTCTTGTCGTGAGTTTTTGGGTGTGTTTCCTTTTTGAAGAACTTACTTTGGCTATTGCTTATTGGTGACGTGGTTTCACAATAATTTCTGGCTGGAGGAATGATGTCGGATATTGTTCTCTCTCTTCGAGTGATGTCTTGGTATCACGAAACAGCTTTGGGATTTGATTCTTGTATATCGCCATCCTTGAAGTAAATTGTGTAATCGTTTTGACTTTTGCATCGACTTCTTTGAGTTGTAACGAGTCCGTAGGCCACAATTTTATTCATGATTCGGTCAAGGCATATCCTTTGATATCTTTTGATTTGTTACGAGTAGCAATGGTTGTTGCGAACTTGTCTGGTTATATCCGTACGTTCACTTATTCGGTTTATCATTGCTTTGTTGATGATACCCTTGTCCTTGTTCGAAACATATGTATGTGTTGATGTTTCTTGGTAGTTATGGCTTTGGGCATTGTGGTCCTTTGCCTTGATGTTTCGAGAACGAGATTTGGGTTTGTTGATAGAGAGGCCATTTTTTTGGTTTATCGTTAGGAGCTTGTTCTTTGGAATTTAGTATTCCTCGGTTTATTGGCTTACCACCAATATCCGTTTCGATAGACACTTTTCAGGTCCATCTTTGTTGTTCCTTTTGAGGATTGAAGTTTTCCGTTTATTCTTGTGAACGAGATGTAATGTCGATTCATTACAATCTTTTGCATTAGCATTCGTTTGTTACTTTGTGAGATCTTTTCTTTGGCATTATTTAATGCAAGCTTGGACCACTCCTTGGAAGTTGATCACATAGTTTAGTTCAGTTTTGAACTCTTGTAAAGGAAACATGTTACCTAACTTTTGTGACAATTCGTTTAACTTTTATTAGTCGATTCGTTTCTTTGAGGTCCTTGGATATAGTTGATTGAAATTCAATTTCTTTCATAGAATTCTATTTGGGAAGTTGTGCATTTTATGAGTGACATTTCTGTTGAAACTCATATCGTTGTGCGGTCAATTAGACCATTTGATTCTTCTAGTACTGAATGCTTTCGGCCTCCCTTGAGAAGTTGTCCTTGACCTCGACGTCAAGAATTTTGCCTCTCTTTATTGCGCTACCGATTTATTTTGACTCTTAGTATTTGAATCATACTTTGTTGATTGATGATTTTTGGATTCGTTTGATGGACTCATCGTAGTGGTCGTGGGCTTGAGGATTCATTTCTTTTCTGCTAACCACCTATCTCTTATATGAGTTTAACTTGTGTCCTTGGGACCAAGTGTGGTGTTCATTTTCCTTTGGAATTAATTAGTCTGTCTCTTGAACTAGTTAGTCTTTGTTGAGATATCCATCTTGTTGTTTGCCATATTCACCGGTATTGCCCTCTCGGCATGTGAATGTGATTCACTTTTAATTATTGAATTCTTTAGTATTTTCCCATCCGTCTTGGGAAAGTCCTAGTGTTGATTCGTGAACATGGTGTATTTGATTTCATGTTGTCCCACCTCATTCCTTAGAAATGTTGGCGTTGTTTGGCTATTGTTAGCAATCGTTGATTATTCACCCCGCTTAGTGGATCGCACTCCTTTGGATGTTGATTGATTTGGTCTTTTATTGATATCGATGTTATATCACCTCTTATTGCGTGATATCTTTATGATGACCGCATATCCGCATTGGTGAGGTCTTTACCTCTTCCATATGTCAAGTGTTTTGATAGCATGGCGTAGTACCTTGTTCACTACCGTTGTGTTGGATTAGAGATGTAGTGGCGATTTGCCACCAAGTTTGTGGTTGCCTAAGTTCCTTTCAGTTGTAACCAAAGTCTCGTGTGTTCGTGTCACTTAGCTTGTTCTTGAGCATAGTGAATGGTGATTGAAGCATAGTTGCTTTTGAGCTGGTGTTAGTCCAAGAGCCTTCCTTGTCTGACCAGTTTGGTTCAGTGATTCGTGTTCGTCACCATCGTGATATTTTCAGAATGGGGTAATTGATTCACCCTCTTCTCGATGTGAAATGTATTTATTTGTAATTAGATGGGTTAGCTATCGACTGATGCTAATCATTTTGTTCCCGCTCCTTGTTATTGAATTCCAGGACGAAATTCTTTTAAGGGGGGTAGATTGTAATAACCCAACATTTTTAAAAGAGGGTAATTTTGACTTTTGGGTACCCAAGTGTCGACCCAATTTAAACTTTGAAATTTTTTTTTTCCTAACATGTAACATTAGATATGGTATTACATTTAAATTTAAAATGGTAGTAGGTGTGAGTGTGTTCTTATAATAGTGGGTACACATGTGGGTGCACATTTTAACTATTAGAGGGACAAGGGCCCCACCACCACTCACATCACTCATGCACACACACACACACACACACACTCTCTCTCTCTCTCTCTCTCTCTCTCTCTCTCTCTCTCTCTCTCTTCTTTATCCCTCATGGTCGGCCTTCTCTCTTTCCCTTCCATCACTTTTTCTTTTTTCCTTTCTTCTTCTTCTTCTTCTTCTTCTTCTTCTTCTTATCTCTCCACTCTACCTTAAGCTTTGGGAGAAAACTCCCATGGCTTCTCTCCTTCTCTCTTCTCTCTCTCTCCCTTCCATCACTTTTTCTTTTCCTAGGAGAGTTTAAGTTTTTAGGTTGTTTAATTGCTTAATATGCCTAAATGGTGATAATTGGTTTAAATGCTTATATGTCTAAGTGTTATGTGAATTAAGTGTTAACATGCCTAATTGTTTAAGCCTTCGGTGAAAGGAATGTTAGGAGTATGTTAGCGAATGTGTGGATGCTTATTTTCTTAAACTTGAGATCAAATGCATGTGTATGTGTTTATGGATTTTCTTTATGTATTATAGAAATCCATAAGTTAAGTTCTTTGAATACGTATTTAAGTTTATCATTTGCATCCACGAACATGAACATTCACGTGTGAAACATATATACTAGCATTGGGGCCAAGTTGGGCCAAATCCCATGCATAAACACGAAATGCATTGGAAGATCCCATAAAAGGGACTTTCTGAAAAATCTGGATGCGGGTTGTGAGGTGAAACAGGGTGGATAGCCCTAAGAGAATTATCCAAACTCCATTTCATATTCGGGTAGCGCCCGGAGAGATGGTATGCTACATTCCCAGTTGGTGGTGGTTCGCAGCCCGGTAATGGGGAGTGACATTACAAGCTTGTGTGACCTCATAGCATTCATTGCCGAAGAGGCTCATTGCACATCATATTACCATTGGCGGGCTACGTGGAGCTTTAAATAGTGCTTTTCCGAGAAGGCTTGGTACATTTATTTGTCCAAGGGACAATCGAAAAAAAATTGTTCTTTCAAAATTATTTCTTTGATATGAAAGTTATAGTGTATTGGTATTATATGTCTACGAGCCGTCGTTCTCACATAAACAACAAACATTTTGACAGGTTTTGCAAAGAAGGCGTGACAATACTCTTTCAAAGATCCTATAAAGATTTGTATCTTGAAAATATAGTTTAATTCCATTTTTATATCGTTCATGTGTCACAATACATTTCATTCACCATGTTGCTAGAGCCAATGTTTAGCTCTTTGTGGGATTAAAGATGCAATTCATATTGATGTTGAAATCGAGTGCATGTAAGATCCTTGATTTATATATCTTGCCTAGTTTGTAATCGCTGTCGAGATCGATGAACCTCGCTTCTGTTTACGCTTTATGTTTAATGCCTTATGCTTCCTGTTTGGGATTGTTCATGTTTAGCTCGTTGTGAGTGAGCTTCGGTATACCCGGCGTCACTTGTTTACTATTTCTTGAGTTTGGGAATTTTCCATGTTAATTAGTATTCATGTGGGGACACTTTTACTTATTATTGCTCTTGTTGTTTTAGTCCATTGTGTTAAACTTATCGTGAAATTTGTTGTGCCTCTAATCCTAGCCGGATTTGTTAAATTCTACTTATTAACCCTCTTTTCGTCGACTTGCCATCGATGTTGTTCTTATTAGAAACTCCTTTTGAATATTGTGTAGAGTTCATGTGAAATTTTGCTCAATCAAAATTTTTGTGCTTAATCCAACTTCTGTGGAGTGAACTCCTTGCTGTGAGTTCGCTCAATCGAACTTTTCTCCGCTTAATCCAACTTTGGTGGAGTGAACTCTCTGCCCAGAGTTCTCTTAATCTAACTTTCTCTGCTTAATCCAACTTCTGTATAGTAAATTCTCTACCCAGAGTTTGCTCAATCGAACTTTCTCTGCTTGATCCAACTCTCAGCAGAATACATAGATTATGAGCATAAGTCTCCAATGCGATATCAATGTTTGAATGAGCATTCCATCTTATATATAATATCTCGCTTCAGAGTACTTACTTCACAAAACTCCTCGTTACATCCCTTGAACTCGTGCTTGTGTGGATAGTTGTTTAATAAAATTTTCAAAAGTTTTTGCCTTCGTTTGACTCGTTGACATGTAAGTCCATTTTGGATTTATATGTTAGTAAGTCATCTTTGTAGGAATTCCCGTGGAATTCCAAAGTTGATTCTGCATTTATGATTGGGTTTTAATTCTTTTCTCTCTATCATTTCTCTTTCCTCGTGCTTCGGTTTTCGGGGCGTTACAGGTAATGACATTGATGATCGAGGGTGAGTGTTTGAAAAAGGCATGAAAATGGTTTTCATGCATGACATTGGCATTCATTGCACTCACGCATGTTATATAGCAAATGTTATTGTGTGGTTCTATGACTATACGAGCCTCCATGGCTTATGGACTATATAAACCCTCTTTTTCAGGTGACTTGAATTAGGGCAAGGCCCAGAGTAGAGTTTACTCATGAAGACCCCGTTTAGGTAAGAAATCATGAGATCGTGATACTTTGTTTTGATTTCAGAACACTCTTAAAAACCTTGGATTTTTATTTTAAGAGTTTCTAAAGTTTGAGAAAAAGAAAGCAGATCATTGTATTACTTTTCAACACGTGAAACCAAACTTGAGTTTTATTTAAAAGTTGTTTTATAAAGCTTGAGAAGAAGTATGATAAATGTTTATCAAATCTGTATATTTTCCGCAGCACTGTTGTCATTTTATGAACCGATAAGGATATTCTATTAATGTCTTTTAAATTGACAAGCAATGCTTTTCAAAAGACTAGTGTAATTCTTCCACTATAGTTTTACTCAAATCCGTTAGTCTAGAAGGATTTTGATTTCCCATCAAAGATTTTACAAGGCTATTCTATGCTTCTGCAGTAATCCGTGGAGTCTAGGACTCGAGGCGTTGTAAAATGGTATCAAAGTTTTGAGGTTTCAAAGTTTAAATGTTTCGGAGCTTTGGACTTTAAATAATTTTAAAGTTTAAACGTTTGTTTTTCTAAAGGGAAAGTTCTTCAGGTAATCGTCGGGCCTAGAACTCGAAGCATTACAAGTATGTTTAGTTCTTCCGTCGTATTTGTATTCTAGTTTGCACCCCGTTGCCGGCAGGGCGGGGCGTCACACTTGAAAACTTTATGGATCATGTATATTTTTGGAACATAAATCTGGTAAGTTTCTCTAAGAAAACCCATATTAAGTGTAAAATAACAGCATTTTCGGATTAAATTACAATAGAGACCTCATTATAACACATTGGGATCAAATACAACATATGGGAACCACTTTATAACCATTTGGGACTCCTTTACAACTTGTTGGGACCATATTACAAAATGTTGGGTCCCCATAAGTATAGCATTTGTGACCACTATTCATTACAACATTTTGGGACCCAACAATGTGACCTGCTGTAGAAGGTTACTTAAAGGTTAACTATGGCATCAAAAGAAGTGCCACTTTGCTTGCGGCACTTTAATAGGCACACAATTGGCATCTTTTGATCAAAAAACTGTCAAACTTTGGGATGTATCATACATTCCAATGTACATAAAACCACTAGGATATATTGTAGAATTTTCCTTAAATAATTATTTGGTTGCCACAAAATATTTATTCAAATAGTTTGTTGACTCAACCTAAATGTGCAAAAGTAATCAAAACAAGTGAAGGAAAGGCGTTTGAACTGACCACGTGTTTCTAGTTTTACATGTTATTCTAATGTTTGTGTTTGGACCACACAGGGTCCTTGGTATGTCACATCAAAGTCTATACAATGTTTTTCACATTGCAAGTATATGTTCAAAAGTTCTGGAAAATAGAAACAAGAGATTTTAAAATATCAATTGGATCACAAAGAGATAACATCTTGAAAGTGAAGTACGTGGTTGAACTTGGAATCCCTGGTTGGCTGTATTCTAGGATATTTGAATTAAAACTAATACGCAAGTTGGTCTCTATTCAAGGTTGATGCTCTTTTTTTTTTTAAAGGAAATATTTACACTGACTTCTCCTAAGTGAGGTTGAGGTAAAATCAATATACTGGGAGCACTTGTGATAGGAAAGTTACATGGACCTCTTTTGTGTTTTATGAGTTGAGTAACAGTTTCCCCACGTTAGTCAACTATCAATTGACCATAATTATTGTATTTTTTGTTAAAAATTTTGTTAATCAAAATTTACATGATGCATGTTTTTTTTTTTTTTTTTATAAATATGGACAGGAAGGTATATATTTTGTTCCGATGGTAAATTGTTATTTTAGTATGTATTGATTTTTTAAAATCATAAATTATATTTATGGGTATTTGATAATTTTGTACCCATCATTACTTTTGTTAACACTATATTTCTGACTAGGGAGGTTATTGTAATTTATGAAAGCAGAAGCTTTGCATTTTGTCAATTGTATGAGAAGCATCTTAATGAATTCTATATATCCTTAGACATATTTATTGCATAAGATATAGAGTAGATTTTATTAAGGGCCATTGAGGCATAGGTTCCAATAATGAATACTTTTGGGCATCACATTAGTCCACACTATTTGGGCAAGGCCCCCGTGGTAAGCACTTTTATTTCTAGCTGACATTTCCCTCTAAAACCACATCCACGATCAATTTTGCTTCCAACCCCAAAATTTAAATTTTGGTTCTCCCCCTCTTTTTCTCTAACTTTACCAAACCCTAATACAACCAAACAACACATGATCTTTTCTTGTGGGACTAGTTTACAAAATAACAAAATTTTGGGACTAGGTTACAAAATTTTGAGATAATATTACAACACATCAGGACCAAAATACAACACACTGGGACCTCTTTACAACTATTTGGAACCACTTTACAACTTGTTGGGACTTGATTAAAAGATGTTAGGACCTTTAGTACAAAAAGCTCCAAACATAGGCACACTTTGGGCCCGATGTTAAAACCATGTCGATTGAATTAAACTACGCAAGGTCACTCACGTTACGAAGACTCGAAAACTCTACGAATCATGTATGTTTTTGGAACATAAATCTGGCACGTTTCTCTAAGTAAAACCCATATTAAGTGCAAAAAATAACAGCATTTTTGGATTAAATTGCAAAATTTTGAGGCCTCATTATTACACATTAGGATCAGGTACAACATACGTGAACCATTTACAACCATTTGGAACCCCTTTACAACTTGTTGGGACCATTTTACAAAATGTTGTGTCCCCATAAGTATAGCATTTGTGACCACTATTCATTACCACATTTTGGGACCCAAAATTGTGACCTGCTATAGATGGTTATTAATAGGTTAACTTTGGCATCAGTAGAAGTGCCACTTTACGTACGTCACTCTAATAACCACACAATTGGCATCATTTAATCACAAAAAACTGTCAAACTTTGGGATCTATCATACATTCCAAAGTGCATAAAACCACTAGGATATAGTGTAGAATTTTCCTTGAATGAATATTTGGTTGCCACAAAATATTTATTCAAACAGTTTGTTGACAACCTTAATGTGCAAAAGTAATCAAAACAAGTGAAGGAAAGGCGTTTGAACTGACCATGTGTTTCTCGTTTTACATGTTATATTAATGTTTGTGTCTAGACCACACAGAGTCCTTGGTATGTCACATCAAAATCTAGATAATGTTTTTCACATTACATGTATCTATTCAAAAGTTTTGGAAAATAGAAACAAGTCATACTAAAATATCAAGTGGACTGCAAACAGATAAATTCTTGGAAGTGAAGTATGTGGTTGAACGTGGAATCCCAAGTTGGCTCTATTCCAGGATATTTGTAGTAAAACTAATACATAGGTTGGTCACTGTTCCAGGGTTTTCTTCTTCTTTCTTTTAAAAGGAAATTATTACACTGACTTTTCCTAAAAAAGGTTGAGGTAAAATAAATATCATGAGAGCCCCCTTGGGCTTTGAAAATGACATGGACCTCTTTTGCATGTGTTTTGTAAGTTGAGTAACAGTTTCCCCTCGGTAGTCAACTATCAATTGATGATTGTAATTTTTTTATTAAAATTTTAGTCATCACAATCAAAGTCAATAAAAATTTACATAAAATTATTTTAATATATAAGGGAAGGTATGTATTTTTTCCAATGGCAGATTTGTTCTTTAAGCATGTATTGAGTATTTAAAATTATAAATTAAATTTAAGGGTATTTGATAATTTTGTATGCAGATATTTTACTTTTCTTTAAACTATAGTGGTAGTAAAGTTTCACTATATTTAGACTGTAATAATAGTAATATATACTTACTGTATTTATTTGCTATCATTGATGTAATGGTAGTTCATTTAACTACCTTTTACCACCTGTGACCTTTTTTTTTCTCAGTGATACTTGGGACCAAACAAAACCTTAAGGTTATGAAGTTGTATGATGATAACACAACAGAATTAAAAACGAAATGGTTAATCATATTTTACACCTTCGTAATCGGCTTGTGTAGATTTGTTCCTTCACTTTCGATTCTGTCAATTTCCCTTTAACATGTGCTTGAACGATAGAGAGTCTTGATATGTCACATCAAAGTCTATACAGTGATATATTTTCGCGTTGCATGTATCTATTCAAAATTTTGGAAAATAGAAACAAGAGATATTAAAATATCAATTGGATCGCAAAGAGGTAACATCTTTATAGTGAAGTACGTGGTTGAACTTGGAATCCCAGGTTGGCTCTATTCCAGGATAATTGAATTAAAACTAATACACAAGTTGGTATTCTTTTCTTTTTTTTAAGGGAAATAGTTACACTGACTTCTCCTATGTGAGGTTGATTTAAAATCAATATACTGGGAGCCCTTGTGATAGGAAAATTAGATGGACCTCTTTTGTGTTTTATACGTTCAGTAATGGTTTCCCCACGTTAGTCAACTATCAATTGACCATTATTATTGTATTTTTTTTATTAAAATTTTACATAATGGATCTTTTTTTAAATAAATATGGACAGGAAGGTATGTATTTTATTCCAATGGTAAATTGTTAATTTAGCATGTGTTGATTTTTTTTAATCATAAATTATATTGTTACTATGGTAAATTACTATTGTTAACACTCTATTTCTGACTAGGGAGGTTACTATGATTTATGAAAGCATAAGCTTTGCATTTTGTCAATTGTATGAGAAGCATCTTTATGAAGTAAACTACGCACGGTCACTCTCGCTGCGAAGAATCGAAACTTTGTGAATCATGTACATTTTCGGAACATAAATCTTGCACGTTTTTCTAAGACAAACACATATTAAGTGTAAAATAACAGCATTTTTGAATTAAATTGCAAAATTTGGGGACCTCTCTATAACACATTAGGATCAAATACAACATGCGGGAACCACTTTACAACCGTTTGGGACCCCTTTACAACTTGTTTGGACCATATTACAAAATGTTGGGTCCCCATAAGTATAGCATTTGTGACTACTATTCATTACAACATTTTGGGACCCACAATTGTGACCTGCTATAGAAGGTTACTAATAGGTTAGCTTTTGTGTCAAAAGAAGTGCCACTTTACATGCGTCACTCTAATAGCCACACAGTTGGTATCTTTTGATCAAAAAACTGTCAAACTTTGGGATGTATCATACATTCTAATGTACATAAAACCACTAGGATATATTATAGAATTTTCCTTAAATGAATATTTGGTTGCCACAAAATGTTTATTCAAATAGTTTGTTGACACAACCTTAATGTGCAAAAGTAATCAAAACAAGTGAAGGAAAGGCGTTGGAACTGACCATGTGTTTCAAGTTTTACATGTTATACTAATGTTTGTGTCTGGACCACACAGATTCCTTGGAATGTCAGATCCAAGTCTATACAATTTTTTCAAATAGCAAGTATCTATTCAAAAGTGCAAGAAAATAGAAGCAAGAGATTTTAAAATATCAATTGGATCGCAAAGAAATGACATCTTGAAAGTGAAGTACATGGATCAACTTGGAATCGCTGGTTGGCTGTATTCTAGGATATTTGAATTAAAACTAATGTACAGGTTGGTCTCTATTTTTGTTTTAAAAAGGAAATATTTACACAGACTCCTCCTATCTGAGGTTGAGGTAAAATCAATATACTGGGAGCACTAGTGATAGGAAAATTACATGGACCTATCTTGTGTTTTATAAATTGAGTAACAGTTTACCCACATTAGTCAACTATCAATTGACCATTATTATTGTATTTTTTGTTAATCAAAAATTTTCGTAGTGTTTTTTTTTTTAAATATGGACGGGAAGGCATGTATTTTAATCCAATGGTAAATTGCTATTTTAGTATGTATTGATTTTTTAAATCAAAAATTATATTTATGGGAATTTATAATTTTGTACGCATCATTACTTTTATTAACACTATATTTCTGATTAGGAAGGTTATTGTAATTTTTGAACGCAAAAGCTTTGCATTTTGTTAATTGTATGAGAAGCATCTTTATGAATTCTATATATATTTGAACATATTTATTGCATAACATATAGAGTAGATATTATAAAGGGCCATTGGGGAATATGTTCCAACAATGAATCCTTTTGGGCATAGCATTAGTACACACGATATGGGCAAGGCCCCCTTGATAAGCATTTTAATTTCCTTAACTTTACCAAACCCTAACACACAAACAAACAACACATGATCTTTTCCTGTGGAACAAGTTTACAAGATAACAAAATTTTGGGACTAGATTACAAAATTTGAGATAATATTACAACACATTACGACCAAATTACAACATGATGGGACCTCTTTACAACTATTTGGGACCACTTTACAACTTGTTGGAACCTAATTAAAAGATATTAGGACCTTTAGTACAAAAGGCTCCGAACATAAGCAAACTTTGGGCCCGATGTTAAAAGCATATCGATTGAAGTAAACTACGCAGGGTCACTCTTGTTGTGAAGAAACGAAAACTTTACGGATCATGCAGATTTTCGGAACAAAAATCTAGCACATTTCTCTAAGATAAACCCATATTGAGTGCAAAAAATAACAACATTTTTGGATTAAATTACAAAATTTTGAGACCTCATTATAACACATTATGATCAAGTACAACATACGTTAACCACTTTACAACCATTTGGGACCCCTTTACAACTTGTTGGGACCATATTACAAACTGTTGGGTCCCCATAATTCTAGCATTTGTGACCACTATTCATTGCAACATTTTGGGACCCAAAATTGTGACCTGCTATAGAAGGTTATTAATAGGTTAACTTTGGCACCAAAAGAAGTGCCACTTTACATGCAGCACTCTAATAGCCACACAATTGGCATCTTTTGATCAAATAACAGTCAGACTTTGGGATGTATCTGTTAGGAAACTGCGTTCCCAGAATCCATTGACAGCGCGTATAAGTTGGTACTGCAAAAAAATTACGTGAAAACTACAATAACCCTTCAAGGGCGGAACTAGGGTTACCTTGAACTGCAAAAACCGGATTGCTGTAGTAGACGAATCGAGAACACGGACTCGATAACAGCTCACGATCTTCTACCGTATTCCTCCGGTGCCAGAATATCGAACTGAGTGTGGGCACTTTCGAAATCCTTTCTGTTTTCTGCTCTCCCTCTTTTACGAGCTCTTTTCTATTCCAAGTTATAATTCTCTATATAGAAAAACGCAAACTGAGAAGAGAGCCAAAGCAGCATATATATAGGCTACGATCGGGACCATAAGAAGTCAATAAGGAATAGGCTTCCTTATGCAATTAGGAAACCCTAATTCGAACTGAATCAGATTCCTATTTCCATAAATTATAATTCATACCACTAAAGAATTATAATTGCACTCCTACCCTTATCTCAAAAATACATTTCGAGCTCCATGTTATTAAATGCTTATTATCTCCCCACGTTAAGATTACAGATATCCATTAATTAAAAATAATTACTGACAATCATATTTAATTAATTTCTTAAAATTCCTTGAGATCCTCTGCTTAACTTATCTGATATGTCGGATACAAAATTCACCTGCAGGGTTTGACATAATCAAAACTTATAAGCTTTCTCAAGGGGATATCATCAATCCCAAAATTGAGACATGGATTCCATCATTAATTAATATCCACCACACAATTAATATTGTCACCCAATCCGATGAGATATTGACCCATTTAAGGATCTCACCCTTTTAGGGATCAAAGTGTAAATATCAAATGTACGTGTCTACAAATTAACTTAGGATTTAGAGCATAAGCACTCATAATAGCCATGAGGTATTAATTATCTTATAAGTCAGTATAAAGATAATTACCCCAAGTCAGTCCCGTTTAATACGCAAAGTGTACCAGCATAATGAGTTGAAACTATACAGTTTTCCGTTGGCAAGACAAACCTACTACAACACCATGCTGTAGTCCTACCGATGATGTGTCCAATCCCACCTAAGATAGTAAACCAAAATATTACATTCTATAATATCTGATGGCCTGATCTTCCGTGTGTAAGCCGAACTCTACACACCAAACCACCTACTATATAGAATGAGAGACACACATGCATAATATCAAATACTCCCTCCGTCCCATAATAAGTGTCCACATTTCCTTTTTTGGATGTCCCACAATAACTGTCCACTTTCCTAAATTGGCATATAGCTTTTACTTACTTTTCAAAACTACCCTTATAATAAAGACAAAGTAGCATTTATTTGTGGCCTCAAAACAAGCAAAAAGTCAAACACCCATCACATCTAATGGCATAATTGGAAAGTGACCCTTTAATGAACCAAAAAAACTAAAATAATACAACTTTTTTAAACAATGTGCAAAATAGAAGTGGACACTTATTATGGGACGGAGGGAGTAAATAATATAATACAAACATTGCCCACACAGATTCTCATAAAAAAATGGATTAACTGATTTTATTAAATGAATAATAAATCAACTACATAAAGCATGGCTTTTAGTATATATCCCTAACAATCTCCCACTTAGACTCAAAGCCATGATGCGACACACCTCACTCCTATCCCTTCTACATGACTATCAAAAGTCTTGGCCGATAAGCTCTTGGTGAAAGGATCTTCTAGGTTATTTGCTGATGCTATCTTGGTCACTTCAACGTCACCTCTTTGCATGATCTCTCGTATCAGGTGATACTTACTCTCAATGTGTTTTCCCTTCTTATAGGCCCTTGGTTCCTTTGAGTTAGCAACCGCTCCGCTATTATCGCAATAAAGGGTAATAGCCAATTGTACCGCAGGTACTACTCTTAGATCCATAAGGAAGTTTCTGAGCCAAACGGCCTCCTTAGCGGCTTCCGAAGCAGCCACATACTCGGCTTCCATGGTGGAATCAGCAATACATGACTGTTGATACTCCTCCAAGTAATGGCTCCACCTCCTACGGTAAACACATATCCTGAGGTAGACTTTCTGGAATCCCTATCTGACATGAAATCAGAATCTGTGTACCCAATGGGTACAAGACTGTCTGCTTGGTAAACTAACATATAGTCATGAGTCCTTTTCAGGTACTTGAGAATATTTTTTACGACAGTCCAATGTTCTTGCCCTGGATTAGACTGATATCTACTAACCATGCCAACAGCAAAGCAAATATCAGGTCTAGTACATAGCATAGCATACATTAGGCTTCCTACTACCGAGGCATAAGGAACTGCATTCATCTTCTCTATCTCATCAGGTGTCTTAGGACACTGATCCTTAGCTAGAGTAATTTCGTGTCTGAAGGGAAGGAATCCCTTCTTGGAATCTTGCATGCTAAACATTACAAGAATATTGTCAATATAAGTGCCTTGTGACAAGCCCAACGTCCTATTCTTACGATCTCGCATAAGCTTGATCCCTAGGATGTGACCGGCTTCTCCCAAGTCCTTCATATCGAATTGACTGGACAACCATACCCTTACAGAAGATAATACCCCCACATCGTTTCCGATTAGCAAGATATCATCCACATATAGTACTAAGAACACCACCACACTTCCATCATGTTTCTTGTACACACAGGATTCTTCCGCACATTGATCAAAACCAAAAGACTTGATTGCTTGATCAAAGCAGATATTCCAAGACCTAGATGCCTGCTTAAGCCCATAAATGGGCTTCTTAAGCTTGCACAACATGTGTTCTTGGCCCTTTGCGATGAACCCGTCTGGTTGCACCATATAGATGCACTCGTCAAGATTCCCATTAATAAATGCTGTCTTGACATCCATTTGCCAAATTTCATAATCAAAATATGCAATAATGGACAAGAGAATCCGGATAGACTTCAGCATTGCCACCGACAAAAAAGTTTCCTTATAATCGATTCCTTCTTTTTGAGTGAACCCTTTCGCAACAAGCCTAGCTTTAAAGGTTTCCACCTTACCATCTGCTCCTCTCTTTTTCTTATAGATCCACTTGCATCCAATGGGTTTTATTTTATTGGGTGGTTCTACAAGATCCCAGACTTGATTGGAGTACATAGACTCCATTTCAGATTTCATAGCCTTTTGCCAAAGATCTGCATCTTTATCTTGGAGTGCTTCATTGTAGTTACAGGGGTCAGTACCTTGTTCATCAATGACCCGGTCATAAGACTCTCCCAAGAACATATACCGGTCAGGTTAAATAATAACCCTCCCACTACGACGAGGCACAACCCATCTTTGTGTATCACTGATATTTCATTGTGAAGATTCTGAACTTAATACACCATTATCTACACGTTGTACTGGTTCAGGAACCTGCGTGTTAATGGTTGGTTCGGGATCTACACGAGTTTCGATAACTCTTTCTTGTGGTGTTTCTTCTCGTACCGTTGGTATCGAAGAAGTATGTCTCGGTGTCTCTCCTCTCATTTCCTCTAGAACAATACGACTTCTGGGCTTGTGGTCCATAACATAGTCCTCTTCTAAGAATGTGGCATTGGTGCTAACGATAACCTTCTGATCCTTAGGACTATAAAACAGACCACCTTTAGTTCCTCTTGGATACCCAACAAAGAAACATACTTCTATTCTCGATTCCAACTTTTTTGCGTTCCCTTTCAGCACATGTCCTGGACTACCCTAGATCTGAACATGCTGCAGACTAGGCTTTCGCCCAGTCCACAATTCCGTGGGAGTAGTAGGTACTGACTTAGATGGTACTAAGTTTAGAATGTATGGGGCCGTCTCTAATGCGTGTCCCCAAAAGGAAATTGGTAAATCCGAATAACTCATCATAGATCTTACCATGTCCATAAGAGTCCTGTTCCTTCTTTCTGCTACACCGTTCTGCTGAGACATACGGGGTGCAAACAATTGGGATGTAATCCCTTGGTCCAATAAGTATTCCCTAAACTCTCCCAAGAGGTACTCACCACCACGATCAGATCGTAGTGTCTTGATACATTTACTTAGACGCTTCTCCGTTTCAGCCTTGAAGTCTTTGAATTTCTCAAAGCATTCAGACTTACGCCACATCAAGTAAATGTACCCATACCTTGAGTAATCATCGATGAAAGTGACAAAGTACTCAAATCCCCCTCTTGCTTGGACAGTCATAGGACCACACAAATCAGAGTGAACCAGTTCCAACGGCTCTTTTGCTCTATAGCCCTTGGCCGAGAATGGCCTCTTGGTCATTTTACCTTCCAAGCAGGATTCACAAACTGGAAGTGCCTCCACTTCCAATGAGCCTAATGGCCCATTTTGAACCAGTCTTTGAATCCTTTTCAAATTAATATGACCAAGGCGCAAGTGCCAAAGATGCGTTTGGTTCATCCTCGAAGGTTCTTTTCTCTTAAATGGAAAACTATTTGTGTTTTTCAATTCATTAAGTTGCAGTATAGGAGAGATATGATTTATAATATAAAGATCATCCACCAATTGACCAGAACAAATGAAACGTTTATTTTCTTTAATAACTACTACTTTATTAAAATGAACTAAATGTCCAGTCTTTACTAAACTAGAAACTGAAACTAAATTCCTTCTAATAGAAGGTATATAAAGGCAATTTCTTAATATTAAAATCCTATCTCTACCGAAACTAAGATGTAGATCTCCTACTACAACTACTGCTACTCTCGTAGCATTTCCCATGTATAGATAAATCTCTCCATCACTGAGCTGCCTGGTTCCCTGGAACTCCTACAAAGAATTGCATACATGATCAGTGGCTCCCGTATCTACACACCAGGTACCGGTAGATCGGACCGCTAAACACGATTCAACAACTAGAAAATGAGATTTACCTTGATTATTATGTCTGGCGAGATAAACTGGACATTGCGTCTTCCAGTGTCCTGGCTGCTTGTAAACAAAACATTTGCCTTTAGGCTTTCCCGGTTGTCCTCGTGGCCTTTGGATTGGCAGAGGACCTGCGGCCTTCTTTTGAGCCTTTTTCATTTTCTTCTTGCCTTTCGGCTTTGAAGCAGAACCTTTCTCAAACACAAGAGTACTCCCTGACTTTCTGTTGAGACCCTCAGCTGCCTGGAGTTCTTTAAGCAGCTCCGCCAAAGTATATTTAAATTTATTCATGTTGTAATTGAGGCAGAATTACGTAAAAGACTCTGGCAGTGACTGGAGTACGATATCGACCTGGGTTTTCCCGTCGATTTCAGCTCCAAGGATCTTTAGTTCATTAAGAAGAGATATCATCTTAAGAACATGATCCCTTACAAGCGTCCCCTCAGCCATGATTGTGTTCATCAAGTCTATCATGGCAACCTGCCAAGCAGCACGACTTTGATCCCCGAACATCTCTCGGACGCTCTCCATCATGTCATAGGCACTGGTCATTGACTGATGCTGATGTTGCAGAACATTTGACATGGATGCCAAAATGTAACACCGCGCCATCTCATCAGCCTTGACCCATTTCTTGTGAGCCTGGGTTTCCTCAGTGGTTGCCCCCTCACCAGGTTGCTCAGGACATTCTTGAGTAAGCACAAACTTGTACTCTTCAGCAGTTAACACAATATCCAAATTCCTTTTCTAGTCTATATAGTTTGGTCCAGTAAGTTTGTTTCTTTAAGTATAACAGGAAGTGGATTGAAAGTACCCATTTAAAAGCCTAACATAAATAATTATGTTTGGACAAAAATTACTATGGATTCGAGTTGAAAATATTGGTTCCCTCTACCATATTTGAAAGGAATCCGCCAGCAACCTGATACACCGCGAATAGTATGACTCGATGGGAAGCCATATACTATCCATCATTTGTTCAGATAGACAATTGCCTTTTAATTTTACTATCCAGGCAATGTACTTTGCCTAATAAAATTAAACTGCTGACTTGCTTTGGTCCTATAAATAACAACAGTGACTCAGATGGAGAGGATATTATTATTTATAGCTAAGTGTATACCATCACTTAATTCTAGGTCAAGAGTTCCATGAGGAACACCTTTGATGGAGAGGTGACCCACACCAACAATCACCCAAAATATTCTTTTAAAGAAGTTTGTACTGATGATTCCATGATCAACTACATCTGATGGGAAGGATGACACTAGAGCCATCACACAAAATTAATCATATCATCTACAAACCAGTGATGGAGACCATGGGATTTATACTTGATAAATTCCCTCTCCCACTTAGAATTTTAAAAAAAAAATTGAGGGTTATAAATTTTTAAAAAAACTTTTAATTTAATTAATAAAAAATAATGGAATACTTGACAAGGATTGATTCATCCTTACTTGTGAAACCCACATGTGTAGATAATAAAATTATTCTATTTTCATGATTTTAGAAAATAAGTACTTATGTTTTCAAATTATGGAATTAGTTTTATTTCTAAATACACATGTAGTTGTCAATCATTTTAAATTAATATAAATTAAACATGCAGCTAGACATCTGAAATAGGTCTAGGAACAATTATCCATGTTGTCCTATTCATTAAACATGAAACAATAATAATCATTCAATCACACATAAATAAGGAAACCACAATAAAATAGGAATCCCACTATTATGGTCAAGCTGCAACTCTTGTCAAGAAATCTTCATTGAACCCGATTAGCTCTATATCGCCACTACGCACGGGGGTCGAGCTGTAAACTGCCTTCCAAATTTGTTTTCTGAAACAACCTTCAGAAATTGCCTCCAGATTGCTTTCTGAAACTGCTTGTAAACTGTCTTCACGAACTGTCTTCACGGGTTTACTTGAGATATATTACACAAATCCTATGCCTCCATAAAGGAGTTCACATGCTATTTCTTTGCAGTAAATTAACCACACATCAATCAAGCGTGGGATCCAATACACACAAATCCTATGCCTCCATAAAGGAGTTCACATGCTATATTAAAACAGCAAAATTAACTACGGATAAAACCATCGTGGGATCCAACCACACAAAATCAGTGACCATAATAGTGGAATAAGAACGCTGCAAAACAAGGGTTAGCACAGTTCTACGTTCTATCCATCCATCAAAACACATATAAGATCTGTTTTATTGGACAACATGGTTGCGTTCAACCTATACGAATCAACGTTGCTCTGATACCACTGTTATGAAACTGCGTTCCCAGAATCCATTGACAGCGCGTATAAGTTGGTACTGCAAAAAAATTACGTGAAAACTACAATAACCCTACAAGGGCAAAACTAGGGTTACCTTGGACTGCAAAACCGGATTGCTGTAGTAGACGAACCGAGAACACGGGCTCGATAACAGCTCACGATCTTCTACCGTATTCCTCCGCTGCCAGAATATCGAGCTGCGTGTGGGCTCTTTCGAAATCCTTTCTATTTTTTGCTCTCCCTCTTTTACGCTCTCTTTTCTATTCCGAGTTATAATTCTCTATATAGAAAAACGCTAACTGAGAAGAGAGCCAAAACAGCATATATATAGGCTACGATAGGGACCATAAGAAGTCAATAAGGAATAGGCTTCCTTATGGAATGAGAAAATCCTAATTCGAACTGAATCAGATTCCTATTTCCATAAATTATAATTCATACCACTAAAGAATTATAATTGCACTCCTAACCTTATCTCAAAAATATATTTCGAGCTCCATGTTATTAAATGCTTATTATCTCCTCACGTTAAGATTACAGATATCCATTAATTAAATATAATTACTGACAATCATATTTAATTAATTTCTTAAAATTCCTTGAGATCCTCTGCTTAACTTATCTAATATGTCGGATACAAAATCCACCTGCAGGGTTTGATATAATCAAAACTTATAAGCCTTCTCAAGGGGATATCATCAATCCTAAAATTGAGACATGGATTCCATCATTAATTAATATCCACCACACAATTAATATTGCCACCCAATTCAATGAAATATTGACTCATTTAAGGATCTCACCATTTTAGGGATCAAAGTGTAAATATCAAATGTACGTGTCTACAAATTAACTTAGGATTTAGAGCATAAGTACTCATAATAGCCATGAGGTATTAATTGTCTTATAAGTCAGTATAAAGATAATTACCCCAAGTCAGTCCCGTTTAATACACAAAGTGTACCAGCATAGTGAGTTGAAACTATACCGTTTTCTGTAGGCAAGACAAACCTACTACAACACCATGTTGCAGTCCTACCGATGGTGTGTCCAATCCCATCTAAGACAGTAAACCAAAATCTTACATTCTATAATATCTGATGGCCTGATCTTCCGTGTGTAAGCCGAACTCTACACACCAAACCATCTACTATATAGAATGAGAGACACACATGCATAATATTAAATAAATAATATAATACAAACATTGCCCACACACATTCTCATAAAAAAATGGATTAACTGATTTTATTAAATGAATAATAAATCAACTACATAAAGCATGGCTTTTAGTATATATCCCTAACAGTATCATACATTCCAATGTGCATAAAACCACTGGGATATATTATAGTATTTTCCTTGGAGGAATATTTGGGAGCCACAAAATATTTATTCATACAGTTTGTTGACAAAACCTTAATGTGCAAAACTAATCATAACAAGTGAAGGAAAGGCGTTTGAACTGACCATGTGTTTCTCATTTTACATGCTTTATTAATGTTTGTGTCAGGACCACACAGAGTCCTTGGAATGTCACATCCACGTCTATACAATTTTTTCACATAGCAAGTATCTGTTCAAAACTTCTAGAAAATAGAAACAAGAAATTTTAAAATATCAATTGGATCGCAAAGAAATGACATCTTGAAAGTGAAGTACATGGTCGAACTTGGAATCCCTGGTTGGCTGTATTCTAGGATATTTGAATTAAAACAAATGTACAGGTAGGTCTCTATTTTTTTTTAAAAAAGGAAATATTTGCACAGACTGTAAAATCAATATACTGGGAGCACTACTAGTGATAGGAAAATTACATGTACCTCTCTTGTGTTTTATAAATTGAGTAACAAATTACCCATATTAGTCAACTATCAATTGATCATTACTATTGTATTTTTTGTTAAAAATTTTGTTAATCAAAATTTTTTGTAGTGTTTTTTTTTTTTTTTTTAAATATGGTCGGGAAGCTATGTATTTTATTCCAATGGTAAATTGCTATTTTAGTATGTATTGATTTTTTAAAGCAAAAATTATATTTATGGGTATTTGATAATTTTGTACGCATCATTACTTTTGTTAACAATATATTTCTGACTGGGAAGGTTATTGTAATTTATGAAAGTAAAAGCTTTGCATTTTGTTAATTGTATGAGAAGCATCTTTATGAATTCTATATATCTTTGAACATATTTATTGCATAATATATAGAGTAGATATTATAAAGGGCCATTGGGGAATAGGTTCCAACAAAGAATACTTTTGGGCATAGCATTAGTACACATGATTTGGGCAAGGCCCCCTAGGTAAGCATTTTTATTTCCTTAACTTTACCAAACCCTAACACACAAACAAACAACACATGATCTTTTCCTATGGGACAAGTTTACAAGATAACAAAATTTTGGGACTAGACTACAAAATTTGAGATATTATTACAACACATTAGGACCAAATTACAACATGTTGGGACCTCTTTACAACTATTTGGGACCACTTTACAACTTGTTGGAACTTGATTAAAAGATGTTAGGACCTTTAGTACAAAAGGCTCCGAACATAGGCAAACTTTGGGCCCGATGTTAAAAGCATATCGATTGAAGTAAACTACGCTGGGTCACTCTTGTTGTGAAGACACGAAAACTTTACGGATCATGTAGATTTTCAGAACATAAATCTAGCACATTTCTCTAAGAAAAACCCATATTGAGTACAAAAAATAACAACATTTTTGGATTAAATTACAAAATTTTGAGACCTCATTATAACACATTATGATCAAGTACAACATATGTGAACCACTTTACAACCATTTGGGACCCCTTTACAACTTGTTGGGACCATATTAAAAACTATTGGGTCCCCATAATTCTAGCATTTGTGACCACTATTCATTGCAACATTTTGGGACCCAAAATTGTGACCTGCTATAGAAGGTTATCAATAGGTTAACTTTGGCACCAAAAGAAGTGTCACTTTACATGTTGCACTCTAATAGCCACACAATTGGCATCTTTTGATCAAATAACTGTCAGACTTTGGGATGTATCATACATTCCAATGTGCATAAAACCACTAGGATACATTGTAGTATTTTCCTTGGATGAATATTTGGGTGCCACAAAATAATTATTCATACAGTTAGTTGACAAAACCTTAATGTGCAAAAGTAATCATAACAAGTGAAGGAAAGGCGTTTGAACTGACCATGTATTTCTCGTTTTACATGCTTTATTAATGTTTGTATCAGGACCACACAGAGTCCTTGGAATGTCACATCCAAGTCTATACAATTTTTTCACATAGCAAGTATCTGTTCAAAAGTTCTGGAAAATAGAAACAAGAGATTTTAAAATATCAATTGGATCGCAAAGAAGTGACATCTTGAAAGTGAAGTACATGGTCGAACTTGGAATCCTTGGTTGGCTGTATTCTAGGATATTTGAATTAAAACTAATACATAGATTGGTCTCTGTTCCAGGTTTGTCTTCCTCTTCTTTTTTTAAAAGGAAATTTTACACTGACCTCTCCTATGTAAGGTTGAGGTAAAATCAATATATTGAGATCCTCCTTGGGATATGAAAATTATGTGGACGTCTTTTGTGTTTTGTAAGTTGAGTAATAGTTTCATCTCGTTAGTCAACTGTCATTTAACCATTGTAATTTTTTTGTTGAAGATTTAGTCATCACTATCAAAGTCAATGAAAATTTACTTAATGTTGTTTTAATATGTAAGGAAAGGTATGCATTTTTTCCAATGGTAAATTTGTTCTTTAAGCATGTATTGAGTTTAAAAATTATAAATTATATTTAGAGGTATTTGATAATTTTGTATGTAGATATTTTACTTTTCTCTAAACTGTAAAGGTAGTAAATTTTCACTACATTTAGATTGTAATCATTGTAATACTTACTGTCTTTACTTGCTAACATTGATGTCATTGCAGTTCATTTAACTACCTTTTACCACCTGTGACCTTTTCATTTTTCTCAGTGACACTTGGGTCCAAACAAAACCTTAGGGTTATGAAGTTGTATGATGATAACACAAAAAAATTAAAAACGAAATGGTTAATCACATTTTACACCTTCGTAAGCGGCTTGTGTAAATATTGTTCCATCACTTTCAATTGTGTCAATTTAACCCTTTAACGTACATGTGTCTGAACGATATAGAGTCCTTGATCTGTCACATCAAAGTCTATACAATGTTTTTTGCATTGCAATGTTCAAAAGTTCTGGAAAGTAGAAAGAAGTGATATTAAAATATCAATTGGATCGCAAAGAGATAACATCTTGAAAGTGAAGTACGTGGTCGAACTTGGAATCCCAGGTTGGGACTTTTCTAGGATATTTGAATTAAAACTAATACACAGGTTGGTCTCTATTCCAGGCTGGTATTCCTTTTTTTTTTAAAATGGAAATAGTTACACTGACTTCTCCATGCCATATCTAAAAGAAGAAAATACGTTGATTTAGTTCACAACTCCATGTCATATCTACACTTTGTGTTACAACGCCCGTTTTTATACAATATGACTAACCTTTGATAAGTTGTGCTGTTTAAGCTGTTATTCGTGTAGATTATTGTTTAGCTGAGTGCAGGAATCAATAACAGGATAAACGGAAAGCTGGATTATAAGAAAAGCAATTCAAAGATGAAAAATGAAGTTCGAGCGATCGAAGACCCTTCAAGCGATCGAGTTTTCGATTGATCGAAGAGTCTCGTTGGGAAGACTCAAAAACTTTACGGACCATGAATCTTTCCCGAACATAAATCTGGCACGTTTCTCTAAGAAAAACTCATATTAATTGTAAAGTAACAGCATTTTTGGATTAAATTACAAAATTTTGACACCTTTTTATAACACATTAAAATCAAAACACAACATACTGAAAGCACTTTACAACATGTTAGGACCATGTTACAACATGATGAGTCCCATAAGTATAGCATATGTGACCACTATTGATTACAACATTTTGGGACCCATAATTGTGACCTGCTATAGAAGGTTACTAATAGGTTAACTTTTACATCAAAAGAAGTGCCACTTTAAATGAGGCACTCAGATAGCCACACAATTGGCGTCTTTTGTTACATAATGTTTTTTTTAATATGTACAGGAAGGTGCATATTTTTCAACACTACCGATCCCAAGCCTGGATAAAAGAGGAGGGTTAGTTCGTTAGGTAACTCGACAGCCAGCACGTAAAAAAAACCGTCGGATCCTTATGATATGAATCCAAATATGAATACTCGTGTAAATGCTAGGGCGTTCCCTTTAAGCGACGCGTTGCGCCTGCCTTCGGGTGTTTTGAAAAATGTGCAAGGGGCGCCGCATCGACGCCCGGGTGCGGTGTTAAATAAGCAAGGGTTCCCGCGCTCATCTGGGTCACCATGGGTAAAGAAGCTAGTCCAGAACTATAGGCTTAGGTTAGCAACTTGGAATATAGGAACCTTAACATGTAAAGCTATGGAACTAGTAGACACTATGATTAGAAGGAAGGTTAATGTAGTATGTTCACAAGAAACAAAGTGGGTTAGAGAAAAAGCTAAGGAGGTAGAAAAGACCAGGTATAAGATATTCTATATAGGGAAAGATAGGCATAGAAATGGTGTCGGAATCGTGGTTGACAAGAATCTCAAGGATAAAGTTGTGACAGTCACGAGGAAAGGAGACAGAATATTGCGTATCAAACTAGTAGTTGGAGTGGATATAATTAATGTGATTAGTGCATACGCACCCCAAGTAGGATTGGATGATCACACTAAAAGACAATTCTGGGATGAGTTGGACGCTTTAATGCAAGAAATACCGGGAGGAGAGAAGATAATTGTAGGCAGAGTTTTTAATGGATATATAGGCAAAGATAGAACTGGTTATGAGAGGGTGCCTGGGGGGTATGATTTTGGAGATCAGAATGAGGCAGGGGTGAGTATTTTAGATTTCGCAGTAACATATGATCTTGTAGTAGCAAACACATTTTTTAAAAAAAGGGAAGAACACTTGATAACCTTTAAGAGTGGATCTAATAGAAGCCAGATCGATTTGTTCCTTGTGAGAAAGGCAGACCGCTTAGCATGTAAAGACTGTAAGGTCATCCCAGGAGAGTGTTTAACATCTCAACATAGACTTACTATTTTAGATATCCATATAAAAGGACAATGTCGTACTAAAAAAGACCCTATAAACCCGCGAACTAGGTGGTGGAACCTTAAAGGCGAGAAACTAGTAATATTCCAAGAGAGAATGTATGTAGAAGCACGTTGGAATTTGGAAGATGGAAGCAATGCTATGTGGGATAGAATGGCAAGGTGCATCACAAGAATATCGAAGGAGGTCCTCGGAGAGTCGAAGGGAAGAGGGTTGGCTTCTAAAGATACTTGATGGTGGAATGAAGAGGTACAAGCTGCAGTAAAAACCAAAAAGGATTACTTTAAGAAGTGGCAAAATGATAGAAGTGAGGAACACTTCAAAAGCTATAAATGTGCAAATAAGGAGGTTAAAAGGACAATTAGAGTTGCTAAAATGTAAGTCGATGATGCCTTCTACACCAAACTAGACACTAGAGAGGGAGAAAAATGTATTTATAAGTTTGCTAAGTCGAGAGAAAGGAAACAAGAGACATTAATCAGGTTAAGTGTATAAAAAGCGATGACTCTAGGGTATTAGTGAACGACGAAGAGATTAAGGAAAGGTGGAAGAGTTATTTTGAGAAGTTGCTGAATGAAAAACATATGGATAACACAATGGAAGAAGAAACTGGAAGTTACGATGAAACTAGAGAATACAGATTCTATCGGAGAATAAGGAAGTTTGAGGTGGATTTTCCTTTGAAGAAGATGAAACCCAACAAGGCCTTAGGCCCAGATGGGATCCCCATTGAGGTTTGGAAATGCTTGGGAGATGTGGGGGCATCTTGGCTTACAAAAGCTTTTAATAGGATTTTAATGACTAGAAAAATGCTTGATGAGTGGAGGAAGAACATCCTAGTGCCTATATATAAGAGTAAAGGAGATGTACAACAATGCAACAACTATAGAGGTATTAAGTTGATGAGCCATACTATGAAGCTATGGGAGAGAGTGATGGAGCATCGCTTAAGAGGCACAACATCAGTGACAGAAAATCAGTTTGGATTTATGCCTGGGAGATCAACTATGGAAGCAATTTATTTACTTAGAAGACTAATGGAAAAGTATAGAGAGAAGAAAAAAGATCTACATATGGTTTTTATTGATTTAGAGAAAGCTTATGATAGAGTGCCTAGAGATTTAATTTGGTGGGTGCTAGAGAAGAAAGGAGTGACCAAGGGCTATATTGACGTGGTGAAGGATATGTATGATGAAGCAGTTACTATAATTAGATCACCAGCCGGAGAAACAAGCGAATTCCCAATTACCGTAGGCCTGCACCAGGGGTCGGCCTTGAGCCCTTATTTGTTCGCCCTAATTATGGATGAATTGACTAGACACATTCAAGATGAGGTCCCATGGTGTATGTTGTTCGCAGATGATATTGTCTTGGTTGATGAGACTAAAAGGGGACCCAACACTAAACTAGAAGCTTGGAGAGAAGCACTGATGACTAAGGGGCTAAAGATAAGTAGGACGAAAACAGAATACATGGAATGTACTTTTAGCAACAGTGGAAGTAGAGACAATGAAGCAGTGAAGATCGAAGATCATGAGATCCCAAAGAGGGAACACTTTCGCTATCTAGGTTCAATGATCAGTAGAGACGAAGAGATTGGTGATGACGTGACCCATAGAATTAAAGTGGGCTGGCTTAAGTGGAGGAGTGCTTCTGGAGTATTATGTGATCGGAGAATACCAGCAAAATTGAAAGGAAAATTTTATAGGACAGCTATTAGGCCAGCTATGCTCTACGGGACAGAGTGTTGGGCAACTAAGAAACAACACATTAGCAAAGTGAGTGTAGCGGAGATGAGGATGCTAAGATGGATGTGTGGTAAGACTAGGAAAGATAGAATTAGAAATGAGTACATCCGAGAGACTGTAGGAGTGACACATATTGAGGACAAGTTGAGGGAGAATAGACTTAGATGGTTCGGCCATGTGCAACGAAGACCTGTAGATGCACCTGTGCGAAAGAGTGATAAGATCGTAGTGCCTGGAATGGTTAGAGGGAGAGGTAGGCCTAGACTGACTTGGGAATATGTAGTGCAACAAGATATGAATATATATAATTTAAATGAGCATATAGCTCTTGATCGTGCAGAATGGAGAAAAAGGATTCATATAGCCGACCCCAATTGATTGGGACACAAGGCTTGGTTTGGTTTGGTTAGGCATGTGTTGGTTTTTACAAATTATAAATTATTTATAAGGGTATTTGATAATTTTGTATGCAAATATGTCACTTCTCCTTAAACTGTAAAGGTAGTTAATTGTCACTGTATTTAGACTGTAATCAGAGTAATACTTACTGTCTTTATTTGCTATAATTGATGTAATGGCAGTTCATTAAACTACCTTTTACCAACTGTGACCTTTTTTTTTCTCAGTGAAACTTGGATGGCAGTTCATTACACTACCTTTTACCAACTATGACCTTTTTTTTTCTCAGTGAAACTTAGAACCAAACAAAATCTTAGGGTTATGAAGTTATGTGATGATAACACAAAAGAATTAAAAACAAAATTTGTAATCACATTTTGCACCTTCGTAAGCGGCTTGTGAAAATTTTGTTCACTTTCAATTGTGTCAATTTAACCCTTTAACATGTGTCTGAACCATAGAGAGTCCTTGATATGTCAAATCAAAGTCTATACAATGTTTTTCACATTGCAGGTATTGGTTCAAAAGTTATGGAAAATAAAAACAAGATATATTAAAATATTAATTGGATCGCAAATAGATAACATCTAGAAAGTGAAGTATGTGGTTAACCTTGGAATCCCAGGTTGTCTCTGTTCTAGGTGGTATTCTTTTTTGAAAAAGGAAATAGCTACACTCTCCTAAGTGAGGTTGAGGTAAAATCAATATACTGGGAGCCCTTGTGCGTCGGAAATTACATGGACCTCTTTTGTGTTTTATAAGTTGAGTAACAGTTTCCCCACGTCAGTCAACTATCAATTGTCCATTATTATTGTATTTTTTGTAAAAATTTAGTTACCACTATCATAGTCAATCAAAATTTTACGTAACGTAATTTTTTTTAAATATGGACGGGAAGGTATGTATTTTATTCCAATAGTAAATTGTTATTTTAGCATGTATTGATTTTTTAAAATCATAAATTATATTTATGGGTATTTGATAATTTTGTACGCATTTTTACTTTTGTCAACACTCTATTTCTAACTAGGGAGGTTGCTGTAATTTATGAAATCAAAAGCTTTGCATTTTGTCAATTGTATGAGAAGTGTCTTTATGAATTCTACATATCTTTGAATATATTTATTGCATTTAGATATATAGTAGATATTACAAAGGGCTATTGGGGCACAGGTTCCAACAATGAATACTTTTGGGCATAGCATTAGTCCACACGATTTGGGCAATGCCCCCTTGGTAAGCATTTTTGTTTCCCACTGATATTTCCCTCTAAAGCCATATCCACGTTCAATTTTGCTTCCAACCCCAAAATTTAAATTTTGGGTCTCCCCCTCTTTTTCTCTAACTTTACCAAACCCTAACGGACAAACAAATACTACATGACCTTTTCTTGTCGGACTTGTTAACAAAATAACAAAACTTTGGGACTAGGTTACAAAATTATGAAATAATATTACACAACATCAGCACCAAAATATAGCGTGCTGGGACCTCTTTACAACTTGTTGGGACCTGATTAAAAGATGTTAGGACCTTTAGTACTCAAAGCTCTGAACATAGTAAAACTTTGGGCCTGATGTTAAAACCATATCGATTAAAGTAAACTATGCGGGGTCACTCCCATTGCGAAGACTCGAAAACTTTACAGACCATGCATCTTTACCGAACATAAATCTGGCACGTTTCTCTAAGAAAAACCCACATTAAGTGTAAAGTAACAGCATTTTTGGAATAAATACAAAATTTTGAGACCTGATTACAACACATTAGGATCAAAACACAACATACTAGAACCATTTTATAGCCATATGGACCCCTTTAAACATGTTGGGACCATATTAAAACATGTTGGGTCGCCATAAGTATAGTTTATGTGACCACTATTGATTACAACATTTTAGGACCCAAAATTGTGACCTGCTATAGAAGGTTACTAGTAGGTTAACTTTTGCATCAAAAGAATGCGGCACTCTAATAGCCACACAGTTGGCATCTTTTGATCACAAAGTTGTCAAACTTAGGGACATATCATACATTCCAATGTACTTTAAACCACTAGGACATATTGTAGAATTTTCCTTGAATAAATATTTGGTTGCCAAAAAATAATTATTCAAACAATTTGTGGACACAACCTTAATGTGAAAAGTAATCAAAACAAGTGAAGGAAATGCGTTTGAACTGACCATGTGTTTCTCATTTTGCATGCTATATCAATGTTTGTGTCTGGACAACACAGAGTCCTTGGTATGTCACATCAAAGTCTATATAATGTTTTTCACATTGCATGTATCTCTTCAAAAGTTATGGAAAATCGAAACAAGTCATACTAAAATAACAATTGGACATGTAGAGATAACATCTTGAAAGTGAAGTGTGTGGTTGAACTTGGAATCCGAAGTTGGCTCTATTCAAGAATATCTTTAGTAAAACTTATAAATAGGTTGGTCTCTGTTCTAGGGTTGTCTTCTTCTTTTTTATTTTTTTTTTAAAGGAAATAATTACACTATCTTCTCCTAAGTGAGGTTGAGTAAAATCAATATACTGTGAGTCCCCTTGTGATATGAAAGTTGCATGGACCTCTTTTGTGTTTTATAAGTTGAGTAACAGTTTCCCCTCGTTAGTCCATAATCATTTGACCATTATAATTTTTTTGTTTAAATTTTAGTCATCACTATCAAAGTCAAAAAAAAAATTTTCCATTGTGTGTGTGTGTGTGTGTTTTTTTTTTTTTTTTTTTAAATATGTACACAACGGTATGTATTTTTTCCAATAGTAAATTCGTTCTTTAAGCATGTATTGAGTTTTTAAAATTATAAATTATAATTAGGGGTATTTGAAAATTTGGTGTGCAGATATGTCACTTCTCTTTAAACTGTAAAGGTAGTAAATTTTCATTGTATTTAGATTGTAATCATAGTAATACTTACTGTATTTATTTCCTATTATTGATGTAGTGGCAGTTTGCCTTTTCCCACCTGTGACCTTTTCTTTTTTCTCAGTGAAAATTGGGACCAAACAAAACCTTAGTGTTATGAAGTTGTATGATGATAAAACAAAAGAATTAAAAACGAAATGGTTAATCACATTTTACACCTTCGTAAGCGGCTTGTGTAAATTTTATTCCCTCACTTTCAATTATGTCAATTTAACCCTTTAACATGTGTCTGAACCACAGAGAGTCCTTGATATGTCACATCAAAGTTTATGCAATGCATCTTTTCAAACGTTCTAGAAAATAGAAACAAGAGATATAAAAATATCAATTGGATTTCAAAGAGTTAACATCTTCAATATGAAGTATGTGGTTGAACTTGGAATCCTAGGTGCCACTATTCCAGGATAGAGCCAAACTTGTAATCCCGATTTGACCAAACTGACCAGGTTGAGGCCAAAGGTGGACCTGACCGAGAAGGAGGAATTGCCAAAGCAAAGAGAAGGAAAACAAATAGCCATTCCGGTCATTGATGGGCCGAAGGTGACCATACATGAGCTCCAGAAGACTTATCAGGAGCGTAAGGAAAACGAGCGCAAGGCCAAAGTTGAAACGGCACGATCAACCACTAACAACTTAATAGCTAATTTGAGACACCAACTTGATCTAATAGAACAAGGCCTATGCCATCGGGATCCAAGGCCGATGTCAGGAAAGAGGCCGAGAGACATAGGACGAACGAGCATAGAGAGCACAGCCCGAGAAGGTCCGTGCACGTAAGGCTATTATTACCAAAGTGGAGCTAGGGTAAGCCCGAATGGAAACCTAAGCCATCACTAAATTCCCGGACTAGCCGAAGAGACTTAGGCCGATCGGAGATAAGATGATATCAAGCATTCTCTGGACCAAATTTGCAGACAAAAGGCCCAACCTCGGACACACGTTCAAGGATGATACTACCACCTAGAGTGGATGAAGGAAGGTGGTACAGGGTTGAACATCCGAAATTCCTGGCGGCTCCTAAATATAGTAAATCTGTAGCAGGCCGATACGAAGCCATTCGTGGCACGTATTCAGACGGCTAATGTGTTGTCGTATGAAGATGACATTGGACTTGTGAAGCTGGTAGGATGTAGAAATATGGGCAAACCAAACATGGCCACATTTATCAAGGAAAACATGAAGTGCTGCCCTCAACTCAATCAGACAGAAGAAGTTAGGCCGGTTGAACTCAAGGAAGAAGATGTGATCAATGAATCAACAACCGATTGAGATTCGGAGACAGCTGGCCCTAAAGGCCAGCATGGCCAGATGGTGTGCATATCTGGCTGATAGAAGATTAGAGATCGGCCTTATTAATGGTATGGTTAACCTTGTTGATTGTATATATGAAGAAGAGCTACCAAGGAAGCAAGAGATCCAAATGGATGAACTAGAAACGGCCACAGCAAAGTTAGACGATCTAAAGGCCGATGTACAAGATTCCCTTTTGGAAGTCAACCTGGGCGAAGGAGGAGAGCATAAGCCTACTTATGCAAGTCAGACACTAGAACCCCAGTTTCAGGCCGAGGTCATATCAGTTTTACATAAGTATAAAGATTATTTTGCCTGGGATTACGATGAAATGATAGGGCTTTCTAAGGAATTGGTGGAACACCGATTACCAATTAAATTGGAGTTCAGGCCATTCAAACAGCTACCTAGGCGTATGTCACCAGTGCATACACTGAAAGTCAAAGAGAAAATTGAAAGACTCCTTGGGGCTAGCTTCATTCGGACTACCAGGTATGTGGAGTGGGTCTTGAACGTAGTCCCTGTGGTAAAGAAAAATGGAAAGCTAAGGGTCTGCATTGACTTCAGAAATCTAAACTTGGCTACTCCAAATGATGAATACCCAATGCCCATGGCCGATCAGCTCATCGATTCGGCCGCCAAGCACAAGATCTTGTCCATTATGGAAGGGCATTCAGGGTATAATCATATTTACATCGCTGAGGAGGATGTCGGCAAGATAGCTTTTCGGTGCCCGAGGGCAATTGGAACCTTTAAGTGGGTTATCATGCCTTTCGGGTTGAAGAATGCAGGAGCTACCTATCAATGGGCAATGAATTCAATCTTTTATGACATGATTGGGTAATTCATGGAACTCTACATTGATGATGTAGTGGTAAAGTCTAGTGATAACGTCGATCATTTGAGGGACTTGGAAACGGCGTTTGAAAGAATGCGGGCTCACAAGCTGAAGATGAACCACCTTAAATGTGCATTCGGCATTTCAGCAGGAAACTTCCTAGGTTTCTTGGTACACCAACGAGGGATAGAGATATAAGTGTAACTTAGTGGGAGCTCTGTCCGTTTCACTTAGTGGCTTTATGGATTCATTTGATGATATAAGTGTAAGTTATATCCCCAGGTCAATAAATACAGAGGCCGATAAGCTAGCAAAAAAGGGATAAGCCTCGTCGGTAAAAAAGGGTCTAGAAGATCAAGTTGTTACGGTACAAGTCTGATCGCTACCATCCGTAGCAAAGAGAGGTTGGTATACCACAACTAATTCGGTCGTGATGGAGGACGATGATTATAGAGTCCCAACCATTGAATATTTAAGCACCCAAATGTTAGGGTGGACCGAAAAGTCAGATTGTTCACAGTCCGATTTGTGGTACTAGATGGGGAGCTATTCAAGAAACCCATTGGTGATGACGTAATCTAAAAGTGCCTCAGGAAGAAACAAGCAATACAGGTAATGGCCAAAATGTATGAAGGAATATGTGGAGCTCATCAGGTCGGTACAAAGATGAAATTGCTCTTACGAAGATACAGCTATTACTAGCTGGGCATGTTAAAGGACTGCATCAGTTATTCCATGGGGTGTCAGGCTTGTCAAAAGCATGGCTCGATTCAGAGAGTGCCGGCCAAAACCCTCCAACTTATTATCAAGCCATGGCCGTTCAGAGGATGGGCCATGGATTTAATTGGCAAGGTTCTCCCTCCCTCACCGAGCCAGCACTGCTTTATTACAGTAGCTACGGACTACTTTACTAAGTGGGCCAAAGCCATACCGTGTAGAATGGTGACTCAGGCCACCGTAATCAAATTCATTGAGGAACATATTATACACCGATTTGGTCTACCAGAGAGAATAATGGCCGATCAAGGATCTGTATTTACAGGCAGAGAAACCATGCCCTTTGCAAAAAGTAAAGAGATTACCATTCTCAATTCCACTCCTTACTATGCCCAAGCTAACGGTCAGGCCAAGTCAACAAACAAAATCCTTAAGTGGATCATTGAAAAAATGATAAATGTAAACCCAAGGGAATGGGATAAGTTGATGTCCGAAGCTCTTTGGGCTATCGAACATCCAAAAGGTCTACCATAAGGGTTACTACATTTATGCTGACCTATGGACATGATGTTATGCTACCTATGGAGGTCAAAGTCCGATCAGCTAGGAGGGCATTACAAAATCAGCTTGAGCTCGCTGAATACACTGAGGCTATGATAGCTGAGTTAGAAGGGCTTGATGAAACAAGATTGGCAGCCCTAGATTCGTTAAAGGTACAAAAGCTACGTGCAGCCTAAGCTTTCAACAAAAGGGTGAAAGAGATAGTCTTTTTGTTCAGAAGACTTTGTTTGGAAGGCTGTCTTACCTATCAAGGACAAGGACAACTGATACGGTAAATGGTGGGTCAATTAGGAAGGTTCTTTCATCGTCCATCAAGTCAATAGAGGTGGAGCATACAGGCTGCGTGATATTGATGGAACGGTCCATGCCAGATTGATAAATGGCCAGTATTTAAAGTCTTATTATCCTACTTTGTGGGAAACTGTTGATTTGGAATATAGACCGAATCCAGGTTCGGAGTATGATCTACTTATCAATTATGAGCCTGAGAGAGAATAATCAAAAATCCATAATTGTATTAAATAAGTGCTGGGCACAGCTTACCTATAAGTGTTCAGTACAAAAAGAGAAAATATATATCTACAAGTACAAAAGGTAGGAATCGGCCTCTATGCCAATTCAAAATTACTAAGTTCTTTCTTCAGATTGTCCCAGGTCTTTCGAGCGCTAGTCCAATCTTGGTTGGCCTTGTCAAGTTTTCGGGACAAGGCACGGGGAATTGGAAGACTAGCTTATAGCTGGTCGCTACACTTCTAAGCGTCTCCCCCCAGTTGGGCCAAGGCCCCGTCCACTTTTGCCAGCGCTGCATCATTGGTGATGACCTCGACCTTGCATTATTCTAATTGCGTAGCAATGCGGGCCTGCAGCCTAATGTCCCGAGCAATCACTTGGGCCTGAGTGGTTTCTCCAGCTTCATACTTGGTCTTGGCTGCCTGAAGAAACTGTACTGGGTTTTGTCAGGCACCAAGATGAGCCTCAGCTTCAGCCTGATCAGCCGAGGCCGAACGATCCAAGAGACGGCAGCTGGGGAGTCTATCTTGTATTTCCCTTATTAGCGAAAGTTGTTCGTCTGACAGTGAACGATTGGCCAGGAGTGCGCTCAGGGCAGCATCCACATCAGCAGCAGGGGGGAGGTTGGTAAGGTCTTGGGTAACCAGTCCAAGGAGAAGATCCTTGGACCGTTGAATACTGGTGGGGGAGACTGGTTCAGGCTCCAATGAAGCTAAGTCGAATGCCCCAAGGTCCAGGCCGCTAAAAAAATTGTCAAATAGGACAAACGGCGCTAGACCCAGAAGAACGGTCTGTTCAAAAGGTTTAAAGTTAAAAGGGGCTAATGTATTAACGATTAAACCCGAATGTAAAGCATGATAATACCTTGGTAGGTCCTGATGAGGCCGACGCATGTTGAACGGCCTCGCCACTTGGTTGGGAAGATGATGGTTGTGATGGCTGTTGGGCTGATTCTGATTGGGGTGCTATAATCCTCTCCTCTATGAGGATGCCCATTCTTTCACCCATGTTTGAGTAGTTTCTACGACGGCCAGGGTTTCTGCCAGAGCGCGATCCTCGCTACTGAAGGAAGGAGAGCCGATAGAGAGACAAGAGGTTGGAAGATTGGCCTCCGTTGTTTCTTCCATATGTTCAGTGGTCGATTCCACAATAATTGGGGAATCAGCCCGACCAGATGTATCAGCATCGGTCCTTTCTTCTACCGGTTGAAGCATTTGGTAAACTTCTTCGACAGCCCCCATAGTGGAATCACCCCTGAGCTCGTCCTCATTGCTGGAGGAAAGGACTACCTGCTCCATAATGCTGCCTCTAGAAAGATCAACGTTCTCGTCCCCTTCCGATGGGGTCAAGGGTGGTAGGATATGAAGAGGCATAACCCTCACTGCAACGTGCTCGAGGTAGGCCACCACCTGAGTAGGAGAAGAGGGGAGATCGGCGGGAAGGATGAAGGAGTTGTTTGTGACTGTGTGCCCTGCTCGGTCAGGTCCTCCCCTGAATCCTCGTCCACAAGCTGAAATAAAAAAAGGGGATTAGAAATGTTATGGGTTTAGTCGGGCTGCAAAGCAAGGAAAAATAGAGTAATACCTGGGTTGGGGCTGGGGTTTGTTTTTGCTTCTTCTTTGGTCCTTGCCTTGGTGCTTGTTTACGAGCCGGCCTTTTCGCTACTTGTTTCCGTCCGGCAGGCACCAGTGCAACAACTAGTACATCGGCCTCTGTGGCCGATGACATCGTAAATTAAAGCAGTGCCTCCACAGCAGTGCCCATAAAAATTTGGGAGGCCCGATCAGACCACCATTTGTTGAACTCCTCAGAGACAACAGGACGGGCTGAGAAAGGAGTAAACTTGAACGCAGCCTTCAATTTGTCCGACCTTTCCTTGATTTTCTTCACCTGCCCGTCGTTCACAATAAGGTAGAGTTCCACCCAATCGACATTTACAGTGATGGCTGGGGGAACGAGCACCAGTTGAGAAAGCCCGAACTGACGGGCATAAAGCGGAGCGAAATAATACTTTGCCCCACATTTGTTGTTGGTGGAAGGGATGCTCGGGCTAAAGATTATGTCTCGAGCTACCAAGTAGCTTGAGAAGATTTCATTGTATGAAGACTGGGTGCCCGACCCCTAATTAGCTGGGTTATGGAGAAGTTGTAGAAAGGTGGGGAAATGAAGAGAAGAAAAGGGAGTAAAGAGAGGAGTAGCCCGATTGGCACACCCCTCATAAAAGAACGAGAAGCACTCCTCAAAGGAATGGGAAGAAGGAGTAACGTCCACGAAATGGACGGTGAAAATGGGAATGGCTGCCAATTGACGGGCAGCTGGTCTGTATTGTTGAAAGTAGGAATACAACCAAAGTTGAAGGATCCAGATCGGGCTTCCCCCTGCACTGAAGCCCGATTGAACAAAGTCGGTCACGCCACGGACCAGATGCGCCCAGACAAGAGTGGTAAGGGATAGATGCTTACCACAAGATAAGGCTAAAGTTAAAGTGGTGTACTCTTTATTATGGCTTGACTGGTTGAATAGAAGGGATACCTGTTCAAACAGTAGATGAGGAAGGCAGTATGTTCAGCATCGGTCACCTCAGCCCTTTCCTTGCCCATGCAAGTGGTCAAGAAATCGCCAAAAGCTATAATCGGCCGATATGACACGGCTCCGTCTCTGACTGATTCGTACTGAGGGTAGAAGAAACTGGCCGTTCCAACGTCTAGGCCAAGAATAATCTCTTGTCCATCTGGGTAGAGCCCGAGCAAGTAACTGACATCTTTTACGGTTGGTGCCATCAGGCCACATCGAAAAAGAAACCCGTTGCTTGAAAAGGACCAGAACAGAAGGGCTGAGAAGAAGAGAGGTCGATCTATCTCTAGTCTTGAACGGCTGAGCATGATGGCATCATAGATGCCTGTTCGCCTCCAAACATCAGCCTTAGAGGCCAATACCCTAGTTACCCATTTGTCCCAATCTGCAGAAGGGATGGACCAGTCCCTAATATGATGGGTAGCAGTCCAGGCCTTGTTCCAGTTGGCAGGTAATTGGAGGAATGGTTCGTTCTCCACCAACGGAAAATAGGAGTTGAAGGCTGCCGGAGGATCGCCGCGAAATGCCGTGCTAAGGCCAAGCACAGCCAGAGTACCATCAGGAGTGCGGAAGGGGGTGAAGCTTTCGGTGGAGAGTTTTGAAGCGTGGGCTTTGGCTAGTGCCCTTACTTCTTTGCATCGATTTTGGGGAGGAGGGGCATCCATAAAAGCTTTCTTGCCTTTGGAAGAGGTTACCGGAGCAGTTTTTGGAGCCATTTTTGCAGTATGAATGGTGGTTTGCTTCGCCGGGAATAATGGAGTTTAGAGAAAGAAGCTCTGGATGCCTTTGGTTCTAGAGAGAGAAATAAACGCAAGTGAGAAGGGAAAGTGGAGAGGTTTTTTGAAAATCTCATTACTTTATACGCGTAGCTTTTAATCTCTTCGCATCAACCAAGGGCGGGACATTTGATATGACCTTTTGGGGGCAATTGTTTGTACCAAAAATCGCCAAAGGTTTTCGAACCTAAATGGAGTGTTGGAATGGGTAAGGGTGGGCGGCCTATGGTAGAATACAAAGGCTCAAGAGATGAACATCACATGGTTCAGAAAGACAAGATTGTTGTTTTAAGTTTGGCGGAGTCCGATAGGTAAGGTAGATCATGTATTGACCAATCGGGCACTATCGTAAAAGAATAATAGCAAGTATAGAAGCCTGATAGGTGGTATTAGTAGTGTACGTAACGATCGGGCAGCATACTGGAAGAAGATGGTGAAAGCTGTTTACACGAGCCTGATTGGTTATAAGTGTTCGTAAGATGGTCATCGGGCATGATAGTCAGAAAGCATGATAAGTAGTAGAAGCTGTAAGCCCGATCTGGCTAGAAGATGTGATTAGGAGAGTGCGATGAGCCAGACGGTGAAGGTATTCCACTCTTAGCTGTCATGGTGATGTCATCCAAGTTTTAAGGAAATAGAGTTCGTTTCGAAAATGAATTTTATCACGTCCACTTGATATGGAAGACTAATAATCCCTAAAATATAGGGATTGATTCAATCAGGGTTCAAATAAGGCATGATTTGGAGATTGGAAGGATTCTACAATCAATCAACCTCCTTGGAGTGCAAGTCAAGGAGTCCTTGCCTTATCAAGATTGTTCATGACCGCTATAAATATAGAGGCAGGCCAACCGTGCAAAGGACTCCGCGTCATCTCAAAAAACAGCACTCAACAGCATTCATACACTGCATTCAAGGCATCCAAACCTTTGAGTTCTTGTTATTTCACATTTATAGCATTCAAAGCAAATAGGTCTGCCTCTTTGTTATTTTCTTTTCGTTCTTCTGAACAATCAGAGCATGTTCTGATCTTGTTCTTTGGTCTATGTTTTATTTTCCAAACAATTAATAAAATATCCGTATTTTATTATTATTCGTTTGCGATTGTTTACCTACTAAACTCGCACTATTTGGTTTGTGCGCTTCAGTACTGCCAAGGAATTTTTTGGTGAGAGTACTTTCTTACTCATCACACACAATCACCCGTTAAAAGTCAGATCATAAAGCCTTGTATATCACTCACACAAGCATATAAGAAATTAGTTTGCACACATACAAGTATATTTGGCTGTGACACTCCCGCACAAACTATTAGGAAACAGAATGTGATTGAGATAGGCCCACCTATCCCAAGTGGCAGAATTATATGTTGCTACCTAAAGTGGCATCGGGCTGTAATAGCAATAGATTTTTGCCGATTTAATACGTAACTACTGAATGAACTAAAATTACAAAATGGTAAAGTGACAATTATAATAAAGTGGGGTGACCCACCATATTACCTATGATTCAATAGTCCGATGCACACTGATTAAAATAGTGCTTGTAATCGGGCTATGATCCATGCTTTGGCCAGTTTGAATAGATATGAATAGTCCGATTTTGAAACTTATTTGGCTCTACTAATTTTAAATCAGTCATTTGACCTTTAATTTGCATAATTGGTCTATATGTCCAAATAAAAGATCACATTCGACCTTATATAAATTTTAACTTTAAATAATGTATTTTTTAGGTACAAACAGTTAGAAAGGCTTGCTTGGGTATGTAGATTATGTTGACATGGGTTCATGCATGGTGGTTGAGGCTTGGCCGCATCAAACTGTAATTGTCCTTTAACTCTAAAATAAGATGACATAATGGACTTATCACTAAATTCTCCAAACTTTAATTAAACAGCCCATGCTTCACTTGAATTGGTATCAATTAACTGGTAAAATGCGTAGAAGATTGAAGTTATTTATTGTACACAAAATAGCACCAAATTATCCCATCCATAAATCAAAATGTTTTCAATTTAAAAAAAAAAAATTAATTCAAGCATCAAAATATTACCTCAAAGAAGATCGATTGACGGGTACTTCATGGAATTCCTAGAACTGATTTTTTGAAACAAAATTAACCGCCTATAAAGCGAAATTTCCTTCACCTCATATTTGCACATGAGAAACTCCACATAAGCACTAAGAAGTCAATGGCCACCTCCAACCATTACTCAAATTTTAGTTAAAACTAGCTCTTACGGAAACTTACCAAACCAAATCCATACTATACATAACAGAGAAGCCTAAATCTAAAATGAATATCCAATCCTTAACCCAAATTTATTACTCCCTCCGTCCCATATTAAGAGTCTCTTTTGGGAATTCCAACTTATTAAGGGGACAACTTTAATTTTGGTAAGATTTTCAACTTTCTAATATTGCCCTTTTTGAAATTCAAAATTATAGTGTCACATAAAAAAAAAAGAGGGAAGAGTTGGATATAATAATTGGCAAATTTGGAAAGTGTGCATTAAAGTACTTTGACTTTTCAAGAAGGACTCTTAAAATGGGAGATCAAAAAATGGCATCAAAGACTCTTAATATGGGACAGAGAGAGTAATAAACTCAAGGATGTAATTGGTTCAATTTGGGTTTAAGTTTTGAGTGAACTCAATTTGTTATGGGCTTGGGTAAATTATAGTAAATTATTTTTCCATAATTTAAGTTTCGACCAACACGCCTAAAAATTAGTCGTGTCGCCAAAGTTTACTGTGTTAAATTCGACCATACTCAAGGATGGATCTAAAATGGGGTGGGGAGCGACCGTCCTCCTAGATTTGGTAAAAAAACACTTAATTATACTAATATTATTCGGAAATATACGTTAAGTATATACACTCGCCCCCCTAAATTTTTTCAAAATTATTAAGCTCGCCTTCCATTAGATTTAAAAAAAAAAAAACTGATGTGTAAATGTAATTTTTGAAGAAGTTTGGTATGTGTATATAAATGTAAATTGCAAATTTAATTTACAAATTGTTCAACCCCATGTTTTTTATTGTTCATGTATATTTGTCTTCGCCCAGGGGCCACTAAGGCACAAGTGGGTGACTTGGTACGCACTCAACTCTTGAATTGCTCCATCTCATATCACGTTTTTTTTTTGGATAAGTGACACCATACTTTATTGATTCAAATAGTTTGTGTTTATCTCATTATCAAAAATTTATAAATAGACGCCAAATTATTTTTTTTGGGGGCACTGCGCCGCTGTCCCCGAACCCCCTTATGTCTTCGCCCCTAGACTAGATTCCCGGATTCGTCTTGGCCATACTAATGTTCTATTGCACTTTCCTGTGCTTCATGCCTTATGCTTCAAATGCTATTGAAAGTTTGAGAGAGACAACAAAAAAGTTTATAACATTTAGGATGAATGTAGTGCCACATGAAAATAATTACTACAAAATATTAGAAACCAACCACAAAGGCGACTCCTCCCACTAGCATTATCAACCTCTCTTTTTCTCTCCTGCCCAAAAGAATAAAGATATTTTACTTAGAAGTGATTGTTCCGATTAGAGCAAGCTGTCACTGAGAAGAAGTCAAGATCAATGATTCAAGATGTGTGTGTGAGAGAGAGAGAGAGAGAGAGAGAGAGAGAGAGAGAGAGAGAGAAGTAAATTAAAAGAAACATCTCATTCAGAAATCCCAAGGTAAGTGGAAACACAACTTGATTATCATAGATAATCTTATTATAGGCTTCAACGATATTATTGTACAACAAAATGAAGACTAGAAACAAATACAAAAAGAAAAATGCCAATTTCGCTGGGAACGCGATTGCATTTAGCACATGCAATAAGCCTTTTAAACCCCTAGGTTACCCTAGTGGACGAGTGGAGTCTCGTAAGGGTTTTTCAGAGATGCTACCCATAAACATCTATTATTGGATCGAATTACACATCACTGCTCTTTTAGTTCAGGGTCCATCCTATAGTTATAGTAGTTGCTGCCAGTGTAAATGCCATCATCTTTGTTGTAGGTGCGGTCCTGGCCATTAGTAAGAACATCACGCTGAGTGTATGAGAAGGGAACGTCGAATGAACCTTTAGTCGCCACTAGATTCACCTTCACACTAGTCATTGGCGGAACAACAATTAAAGGGAACGTGGGCTCCATTACAGTTGTTGATGTAATAGTTTCTCCCCACTGGTATGTCCCTGCAAACTGATCACCCGAAATTTCAACCTTCTTGTGATCTGCGATGTATGGAATGCCTGATTCGAAGGTGAATTTGAAACCCAACTTCAATGAAAGGCTAGTATCCCAAGTACTGGTCTTAATCGCTGGATGTGATAACTTTATGGGCATAGTGTAGGAGGCTGAGGAGATGCTACTGCCATGTGCAGTCGCCAATGTGGTGATGTTCTGCTCATAGATTCTGGCGTCTGTGAGACGAAAATTGACATTACTGATCTCTCTTGATTTAACAAGCTCTTCCACCTCCATGCGTGCCTGGTTGGAAATGGTAGAGACATTGGGAAAAAGACCGTTGGTTACCGGAAACTTCAAATCAGTGAATCTCTGACAGATATTATTATTACCCAAGCTTCGGAGAGCAATGACATTGTTGTCAACTTTGATCGGCCAGAATAACGTGAGAGGGTTTTTATTGCTGGTATCATCTGAGTTAGCTATAACGTAATCACGATCTGCAATCCAGAATTTGCCATTGTAATCTGACTTTATGCGAATGCTTCCATCGCCAGTGGGGAAGATCTCGTATGCCGCTCCTGGGTCACCAGAAGAAACGAACCGTGGAATATCGTCGGTTTTTACAACATAGTTGTTGCTAAGGTATTGCCCATTATCTCCCTTAAAGGTGATGTATTTGGGCAGTACCAACAGCGATTCCCAGTCGATAACTTCGACCACATTGAATAAGCCGCCTTCCTGTGGTTCTGGTGGTAAGTACAAGCAATCTGTAGTGGGGCGTGCAGTCCTCCATAAGTATGCCCAACGTCCGGACTGGACGTGGGTAAATCGGAACATATTATCACCATGATCATCTGCGTAGAGTGGCTCAAACAACGTACATGACCATTTGGATTGGTCTTCCTCTGGTTCGTCAGCCCCTGCAGCAATCCAAAAGGAATTATTAGACTGTCTTACCCAGTATTTGTTGTTGTAACAGCATCTTATGTGCACCAGTCCTGGCTTCCCACTCTTTGCCTTCTCCACTTCATACTTTACGTCCGGGCTCACAACATCCTCTCCCGAGAATTGTAGTAACCCTTTCGTGATCTCCCCATCCTCCTCATGTATGTAACGCAAGTATTTTTGGTGGGGTAATGATTTGAACACCACAAATCTTGGCAAAGAAGACATCTCTCTCTCTCTCTCTCTCTCTCTCTCTTCAGTTTTTTTTATCAACTCTTAGCCATCTAGTGGTGTGGTTCTAATGCTATTTATAAGGAAAAACTAAATGGTGAGAGTGAGAATGATGCCTGCAACTCACCACGTTTTTTTGTTTTCCTTTTTATACAAAAATAATAATAATAGTTTCTGGTCCTGCAATCCCCTTATAGCTGCTGACAAAATGGCTACTAGGGGAACTTGCGGTCCCGATCTTAGCCCTATCGTTTAATGCTTTGTTTGGTTGATGAATTTAGTTGGGGGAAAGAAAAAAAAAACAGAGGAAAACTTTTTTCCTTTGGATACTAAGAAAAGCAATAAGAAAAATAGAAAGGAAAAAAAATTAGTTAAAGAGAAAATAATTAAACACTTTGAATTATGTAAGTCATTTGGCTTCCATTTTTCTTTACAATTATATTTTGAAATTTATTAATTTTAATATTATTTAACCACAAACTAGTTCCTCTGTATTTTCTCTCCCTTGTGTGATCTACAAACTAAACAAAGCCAAAAAGTTTTGAAAACTAGCAACATTAGATACTAAAAACATCGATTGAACTGCAAAGGGATGACAGCTTGACAGTGAAGTATGTGGAGTATGCAAAGGATATGCTGTACATCTAATGCTTATATCGATAAATAATGCTATTCTTCTCAAATTTTAAATCTTAAATTGGCTCCCAAATTGTTTAACACTTGTACCATCTGATGTGATAGTGATCGATCGGTGATACAATTTATTAGATGTGGTATAATTACTATAAGTGATAAAGCATATGGGAACCAATTTTGGAATCAAAATTGGGGAAGCATAGCATTACTCTAGAATAATACATGAGCTGCTATATTTTATCTAGAATAACGTTGTGCTTCCTAAATATGGATCGTAAATTTCATTCCTAAATGGCTTAACAGTTGTACCATATACCGTTGATAATTATTTGTGATGCGCATGCTACCGCATGTGATACAACTAATAAAAAATTTAAGAATTAAAATTGGGATTCAAATAAAAGCTAAATTGGGGATTCAAAATCATATTGGTTGAAGTATACTACGCCTGGGTACTTCCGTTGAAAAGACTCAAAAATCTGGCACGTTTCTCCAAGAAAAACCCATATTACATGAGAAATAACAACATTTTGGGACTATATTACAAATTTTTGAGGAAACCTTACTACACATTAGGACCAAAATACAACATACTAGGACCTTATTTACAACTATTTGAGACCACTTTACAAGTTGTTGGGACCTGATTACAACGTGTTAGATCTACACTATACTATAAAAGAGGCTTAGGAGTGGCTTCAATTTCAATTTTGTCCAATTTTGGTATTTCTTGATTTGTTTGAAATGACGGTTTTACCCTTACTTTTATCTTTTGTTCCATTTTTCTTTAATGATTATTTTGAGTTTTTGTCCTTTTGTGAGGGTAGGTTGGTCATTTCACCCACAAAACAGCCCTTATTATTATTAGGTCAACTTTTAAAATTAAATTATTTTAGAAATGATCATTCAATCAACTTTTCAACCAATAATTACAAACATTTAAAATTTGATTCAACTTTTAAAATTATTTAATCTACAATCAATCAACTTTTCAAGCAATAATTGCAAATATTTACAATTTGGTTCAAAACACCCAAAGTCAACAAATTGTAGGTTGTGCCTTGTTTGGCACAACCGCTTTTTGGCTTTGTGGTTTGTATGGTTTTTCGTTCTTCCCAAACAAGTCACTAACTTGTTTGGTTTTGTTTTGTTTTGTTTTGTTTTGTTTTGTTTTGTTTTTATTCTTTTGGGTTTTCCCAAATAAACCACTAACACAAACAAGGCACAACAAAACCCGAATTGGGTTATGCCTTGTTTCGTTTTGTTTTTCTTTTTTTGGTTTTCCCAAACAAAACACTAACATTTGTTTGTGTTTTTTGTACTATTTCTTTGAATTACCAAACAAGCTATAGATAACTTTTATAAATTAATGCATGTTTGGTAAGGCTTTGTTTGAGCCTTAGGGCAACTTTTTAAGGAATTTTTAAATTGCCAAACAAGCCTTCAATTACTTTTCTAAAACAAGTCTTAGATTACTTTTGAAATTTAATGCTTGTTTGGCAATGCTTGTTTGAGCCTTAAGACAACTTTTAAGGAATCCTATAATTACCAAACAAGCCTTAAGTTACTTTTGTAAATTATCTTTTCGTATATGTGTGTGTGTGTGTGTATATATATGTATACATATTATAATTTATTATTATTTATGTGTTTAAAGTGTGTACAATTAGAAATCGAATTACCAAATTATCGTTTTGTAAAATAGAATTATCAAATTACCCTTTTGCCCTTTGTAATTACCCTTGTGTGTATATATACATACATTATATTATTATATTATTAAAATTACCATTTTGTCTTTTGTAAAGTACCATTTTTTCAAAGTTTAAAGTGTGTATAATTATAAATTGAATAAACAAATTACCCATTTGTTAAAATTGAATTACAAATTACCCTTTTATTTTTATTTTTTTGTAAATTACCATTTTGTATATATGTGTATATGTATATATACATATTATAATTTATTACTATTATTATTAATGTATTTAAAGTATGTACAATTATAAATTGAATTATCAAATTGCCCTTTTTTCCTTTTGTAAACTACATTTGTATGTATATATATTTATATATATATGTATATTCATATATTGTTTTATTATATTATATATATTGAATATATTATATACCAAAATTGAATAAAATTGTGTACAATTATAAATTGCATAGCCAAATTACTCTTATACCTTATGCAAATTACCCTTTATTTCTATGCCTTAAAGAAAAGAGCTTAAAGTTTAAATTATTTACAATTATAAATTCTCGTTTGTTAAATTGAATTACCAAAAACCCTTTTATTATATTACGATATATATTGAATAATCTAATTACCCTTATACCTTTTACAAATTACCATTTTGTTAAATCAAATTACAAATTACACTTTTGTATATACGAGTGTGCGTGCGTGTGTGTGCGTGCCTATATATATTATCTATACGTTAAAGAAAAGAGCCTAAAAATTTAAAGTATGTACAATCACAAATTGAATAATCAATTACCGTTTAAGCCTTTTGCAAATTACTCTTTTGTTAATCAAATTACCAAATTACCCTTTTGCCTTTTTTATATTACCCTTTTTGTATATATGTATGTATATATATATACATATACATATTAATTTATATATATTTATTATCTATACGTTAAAGAAAAGAGCCTTAAATTGTAGGTTAACATCAATTAACATAGTTGTTGTTAAACCATCTTTTTCTAACACCATCTTAAGAATTAATAAAACTTATTTTTCTTTCTTGTCCACATTAGAAAAAAATGTATATTGTATTTTTTCGACAAAATCCAACGCCCGTGCATTGCACGGGCCGTCTTCCTAGTCTTTAGTAAAAAAGCTCCAAACATTGGCAAATTTTGGGCCGATTTTAAAACCATAGGATTGAAGTAAACTAAGCTGGGGCACTCCGTTGCGAAGACTCAGAAACTTTACGGATCATGTAGTTTTTCAGAACATAAATCTAGCACGTTTCACCAAGAAAAACTCATATCATTACAACACATTATGATCAAAATACAATATATATACTGGAACCACTTTACAACCATTTGGGACTCCTTTTCAACTTGTTAGGACCCCATAAGTATAGCACTTGTGATCACTATTCATTACTACACTTCAGACCTAATTACAATATTTTAGGACCGAAAATTGTGACTGCTATTTAAGGTTACAAATAGATTAATTTTTGCATAAAAAAAGTGCCACTTTACGTGCGATACTCTAATAGCCACACAATTAAAATCTTATTTGACAAAAAGTGGTTAAACTTAAGAATGTATCATATATCCCAAAGTAATCAAACCAGTAGAATGTATTTTAGAATTTTCCTGGAACAAATATCTGGTTGCCACAACATATTTATTAAAACTGTGGCACAATTTGAACTGACTGTGTGTTTCTCATTTAGATGTTGTATCGCGTGTTTCTCATTTACACGTTGTATCACGTGTTTCTCATTTACATGTCGTCCTGCTCTAAGCCAGAATAGAAAGGGTCTTTTCCCAAATTTTTAATATCAAGCAACTATATCTGAAAGGTAAGTTTTTTTGGTGTAAAGAAAAATTTGAGACAGAGAAGATTCTGGACTGTTTTATCCTGGAGACGGCGTGGTATGTACAAACTGCTTGCACACTTTGGGCTAGAGCCGCGAAACACCTTAAACAGAGCGAGATCCGCTCTTTAACCCATGATTTATTAAAGAGGCTACTGATCCGATGTTCCAATTCTACTTAGGTGTTCTAACAATTTTAAGACAATTTCTTATTTTCTTCTGCCATAAATAAGGATCATATTCTTAGTCGCCAAATATCATCTAGCCTATTATAAATTTAAGTATCTTCACTTTAAGAATTAAAGACAAAAAGTGCTATTTTTCTGAACTACAAAGAAATTGGTTTTCTTTTATATTTTTTTGAAAAATCAGTAGTGCCCGAAACCTTTTAACGCGGTTTCATTGAAACCGCAGAGACTTGGGTAGAATTTTTTTTTAAAATGAAAAATCAAAATTTTGAAGGATTGATTTTAGCCTCGTGAAGGCTAATCAGAACACCACTTGACTGTATGTGTAGATATAAGTTTTTATACACGTGATTTGCATCTTGTTTTCTTTATCTACATTTGTACAATTTGCAAATATTCATGGGTCTGTATGTATATATATATATGTAATATGTACGCATACTTGTAAAGATGAAAACCCGGCTTATCCATGAGATTGTGGAAAAGCCTTGCTAAGCGATGGTTTTAAATGGAAGTGATTAGTATTATTGAATAAGTGGATTTGAGTAAATTCTTTAATTTTAGGATAATGTTGTGTGCACATAAAGTGTGCACATAAAGATCTGGGCCATTCATTTTAGCGTACCCCGTGCCTACATACATGGGATTCAGCGAAATGAATGACCCAGATCTTTATGTGCACATTTTATGTACATCAATCATTACTCTTAATTTTAACGGACTCCTTTTAGAATCTGTGACTATCCTTTTGTCTACCACATTAAAGTAATGAAGCTTTTGATCTTTTTATTTAGACCTTGAAAACAGAAAGAAGCCATGGCGAAGAGGAGTCTCTCGCCGGGCAGTAAAGACAGAGAAAGATGAATTGAATTGTATCCCTAGCAGTGAGCATTCTTTTTCGGCCAGTAGAGCCGCATCACGCTGAATATGGATCCAAATGCAGATTATGTATATCTCATATAATCCAAATGCTGTGATTTTTATACAATACTATACATTACTTTGGGAGCCCGCACCAAGTCAGTTGGTGGTGGTGATGTGCTTAGAGTATAGGGAAGACATTCATGAGAAATTATAGTGTATGGTTAATTGGATTGGCGTAAACCTTTCGATTCTTTGGACCAAATAAAATTTAGAAATGTACAAATTAGTCCTTGAGTATAGGGTCAACATATATTTAGTCACTTTGACTTTCATAAGGTATAAATTGATCCTTAATTTGTGTTATAACTTAAAAATTGGTCCCTTTTCCCAATTTAATGAGTTTGTTTATGACAAATCTACCCTTAACATATATATATATATATAAAGATATTTATATATATAGTAAGTAACCAATTTACATTTATTATGGGATATATCACTCGTGTATATACAATCATCACATTAAAAGTGATGGTTTCAATATGTAAATGCAACCCTCTCTCTCTCTCTCATTATCTCACTATTAAGGAAATGAGATGAGATTTATAAATGCAACCGTTTCAATTTATATATACAATCACATGATGATGATTATAATGGTAATAAATTGACAATCTCTATATCTCTCTCTATCTTTCTATCTAGGTCCTGCTCTCTCTAATCTTACAATTTTATGGCTCATTAGAGTGCGATTTGGCCAGTGCTGAGCCGGTATCGGAATCGGAGAGTGCGATTTGGCCGGTGGGAGACTCGGATCTTGCTCGCCGGACGGTGCGTGGGGCTTCGCGTCTGCGGTGGCGGCGATGGCTGAGCCGAGTCAGTTGGAGGTGGAAGCCGCCGTTTAAGTGGTCTCGAAGCCAGAGCTAGTGCTGTGGTTTCTCTCGGTGGTGGTGGATGTGGAGTTGAAGATCATGCTTTGGAGGTCGTCGGCGAGGTCTTCCGGCGATGGCTCCATTGTCGGACTGTGTGTTTGAGAGAGATTTTGTTTACGTTTTGAGTTTGAAGGTTAGAATTTTATTTTTTTTTTGGTGAGAAATTTGTTTAGAAACACTCCCAAAATTTTATTGTTTTTGGGTGAGAAATTTGTTTAGAAGTGAGAATTTCTCACCATTATGGATATGTTTCTTACTTATGATCAGTGAAGCCTTTGAAAGTGAGAAATTTCTCACTTATGGTCTATGATATATTTTTGGTGAGAAATTTCTCATCAAATACATTAAAAAAGGTGAGAAATTTCTCACTATAATACATCAAATATCTTTGTTAATTCTCTCTCTCTCTCTCTCTCTATATATATGTATGTATGTATAACAAATCAAGGTTATGAATTTAAAAACCTGATTTATGGGAGTTGGGATAATTATTAAAGTTTCTCTTTAATTCTCTCTCTTTCTATATATATATATATTAAATTTGGGTTTGAATTTCAAAATCCTAATTTATGAGATTAGGGGTATTTTGGTCCTCAAAATAGGTGAGGACTAATTTCTAAGTTGACTTGTAGAATGGATCAATTTCTAGAAACGACTACAACAAAGGACTAAAATCTAAAGGACCCAATAAAATTTGACTCGCGATTATTCTTCTGTGTTCGATTGAGATGATTTAAATATTTGAGAACGACGTGCTCAGAGTAAGCATTCATGAGAAATTATAGTGTATGGTTAATTGGAATGGCGTAAATGTTAATTTTCAATAAAAATTATCTATCCGTAAATTACAAAAAAAGAAAGAAAGAAGGAGATCTATCAAACAAGATTCATTTTGAATATTAAAATCTAATTTTTTTTTTAAAATTTCATAGCTCAAAATTGGGTGTCAAAAATCTTTATTTTGTAAACTAAGAGGTCTATTTGTCAATAGGAAAAAAAATAGCTCAAAAAAAAAAAATAACAATAAAAAAGTCCAAGACGGCCAAATAACGGACAAAGTTATGGTCCTTTTTGCAAAATAATTTTAGAGTATTTATGCACTTCAAACTTTGTAACTGCCTTTTAATTAAATTATAAAGGTAGTAATAATTGTTCAGACTGCAATTGTAGTAAAATTTACTGTCATTATTATACTATATAGATATTGACACTTCTCTTTAAACTATAAAGGTAGTAGATTTTTACTGTATTTAGACTGTAATCATAGTAATACTTACTGTCTTTAATTGCTATAATTGCAGTTCCATTTCACTACCTTTTACCACATTTGACCTTTTCTTTTTTCTCAGTGAATCTTGGAACCAAACTAAACCTTATGGTTATGAAATTGTATGATGATAACACAAAAGAATTAATAAGAAATGGTTAATTACATTTTTCACCTTCGTATGCTACGAATTGTGTGAATTTGGTATATTGGCTTTCAATTTTGTCAATTTAACCTTGTAATTGTGTCTGAACCACACAAAGTCCTTGATACGTCACATCAAAGTCTAGACAATTTTTACACATTGCATGCAACTGTTCAAAAGTTTTGGAAAAATACAAACAAAAGATACAAAAATATCAAATGGACTGCAAAGAGATAACATCTTGAAACTAAAGTATGTGGTCAAATTTGGAATCCCAGGTTGGCTCTATTCCAGGATATTTGTAGTAAAACTAATTAATACACAGGTTGGCCTCTGTTCCAGGTTTTTTTTTAAGGAATTAATTACACTAACTTCTCCTAAGTGAGGTTGAGGTAAAATCAATAAACTGGAAGCCCCCTTGTGATATGAAATTTACATGGACCTCTTTTGTGTTATATAAGTTGAGTAGCTGTTTTCCCTGGTTAGTCACCTATCAATTGACCATTACAATCTTTTTTTTTTTTTTTTTGTAAAAATTTTAGTTGTCACTATCAAAGTCAATCAAAATTTTTTATGATGTTTTTTTATTTTATTTATTTATTTATTTATTTATTTTTAATTTTAAATATGGACTGGAAGGTATGTATTTTTTCCATTGGTAAATAGATTTTTTAAAATCATAAATTATATTTAGGGGTATTTGATAATTTTGAATGTATCACTACTTTTGTTAGCACTCTATTTCTGACCAAGCATGTTACTTTAATATATGAAAACAAAAGCTTTGCATTTTGTTAATTGTATGAGAAGTATCTTTATGAGTTTTACATATCTTTGAACATATTTATTGCATAAGATATACTGTAGATATTATAAAGGACCATTCGGGAATAGGTTCCTATAATGAACACTTTTCAACTTTAAGTCCTTGCATTTTTTATTTTATTTTTGGTAAAACCCGAGAAGTCCCTTTTTTGTTTGGGACAAAGATGATGCTCAACAACATTGAACGAAGCATGCAACTCCTCAATTCTCACAGCTCGACACACTGTCCAAGGCATTTTTTTTTTCAAACTTTAAACGCCATTACTTTCAAACTACAAATTATGAAGGAAAACTAGTTCCTCTCTATTTTCTCTCCCTTGTGTGATCTGCAAACTAAAGAAAGCCAAAAAGTTCTGAAAAATAGTAACAATAGATACTAAACATCAATTGAACTGCAAAGGGATGACAGCTTGACAGTGAAGTATGTGAAGTATGCAATGGATATGTTGTACAACTAATGCTTAGATCGATAAATAATGCTATGCTTCTCAAATTTTGAATCTCAAATTGGTTCCCAAATGATTTAACACTTGTACCATATGATGTGATAATGATCGGTGATACTACATTTTATTGGCTATGGTATAATTGGTATAAGTGATAAAACGTTTTGGAACCAATTTTGGAATCAAAATTTGGGAAGCATAGCATTACTCTAGAATAATGCACGAGCTATTATTTTATCTAGGATATGGTTGTGCTTCCAAAATATGGATTCTAAATTTCGTTCCTAAATGGCTTAATAGTTGTACCATATGCCATTGATAATGATCTGTGATACGCATGCCACCGCATGTGATACAACTAACAAAGAATTTAAGAACTAAATTTTGGATTCAAATTTAAGATCTAAATTGGGGATTCAAAACCATACCGGTTGAAGTATACTATGCGTGAGCACTTCCGTTGCAAAGACTTGAAAACATTGCAGATCATGTAGCTTTCCCGAACAAAAATCTGGCACGTTTCCCCAAAGACAACTTTTGGGACACAACTCAAAAGATGTGTCTATATCTCTCCTGTGATGTCACTGGACCCCACAGTGACACAAGAGAGAGATAGACACATCTCTTGGGTTGTGTCCCAAAAATTGTGTCTTTGGGTGTGTCCAAAGTATTACCCTTTGAGATAATATTACAACACACTAGGACAATAATGCAACATACTAGAATCTATTTACAACATTTGGGGCCACTCTATAAATTGTTGGGACCTGATTATAACAGGTTCGGTCCTTTAGTATAAAAAGCTCCAAACATAGGCAAATTCTGGGCCATATCTTAAAACCATATCGATTGAAGCTAGTAAACTACGAGGGGGCACTCCCGTTACGAAGACTCGAAAACTTTACAGATTATATAGCTTTCCCGAACAAAAGTTCGGCACGATTAATCAAAATTTTAAATAGTGTTTTTTTTTTAATATGGACGGGAAGCTATGTATTTTATTCCAATGGTAAATTGTTATTTTAACATGCATTGATTTTTGAAAATCATAAATTATACTTATGGGCATTTGATAATTTTGTATGCATCATTACTTTTGTTAACACTCAATTTCTGACTAGGGAGGTTACTGTAATTTATGAAAGCAAAAGCTTTGCATTTTGTTAAATGTATGAGAAGAATCTTTATGAATTCTATATATCTTTGAACATATTTATTGCATAAGATATAGAATAGATATTATAAAGGGCCATTGGGGCATAGGTTCCAACAATGAATACTTTTGGGCATAGCATTAGTACACACGATTTGGGCAAGGCCCCCTTGGTAAGCATTTTTTTTCCTGCTGATATTTCCCTCTAAAACAAGATTCACGTTCAATTTTGCTTCCAACCCCAAAATATAAATTTTGGGTCTACCCCTCTTTTCCCCTAACTTTACCAAACCCTAACCCACAAACAACACTTGGTCTTTTCTTGTGGGGCTAGTTTACAAAATAACAAAATTTGGGACTAGATTACAAAATTTTGAGATAATATTACAACACATCATGACCAAAATACAACATACTGGGAACTCTTTACAACTATTTGGGACCACTTTACAACATGTTGGGACTTGATTAAAAGATATTAGGACCTTTAGTACAAAAGCTCCGAACATAGGCAAACTTTGGGCCCGATGTTAAAACCATATTGATTGAAGTAAACTACGCAGGGTCACTCTCGTTGCAAAGACTCAAAAACTTTATAGATCATGTATATTTCCGGAACAAAAATCTGGCACGTTTCTCTAAGAATAACCAATATTATGTGCAAAAAATAACAACATTTTTGGATTGAATTACAAAATTTTGAGACCACATTATAACATATTAGGATCAAGTACAACATATGTGAACCACTTTACAAGCATTTGGGACCCCTTTTCAACTTGTTGGGACCATATTACAAAATGTTGGGTCCCCATAAGTATAGCATTTGTGACCACTATTCATTACAACATTTTGGGACCCAAAATTGTGACATGTAATAGAAAGTTATTAATAGGTTAACTTTGGCATCGGCACTCTAATAGCCAAACAATTGGCATCTTTTGATCAAAAAACTATTAGACTTTGGGATGTATCATACATTCCAATGTGCATAAAACCACTAGGATATATTGTAGAATTTCCTAGAATGAATATTTGGTTGCCACAAAATATTTATTCAAACAGCTTGTTGACACAACCTTAATGTGCAAAAGTAATTAAAACAAGTGAAGGAAAGGCGTTTGAACTGACCATGTGTTTCTTGTTTTACATGTTATATTAATGTTTATGTCTGGACCACATAGAGTCCTTGGTATGTCACATCAAAGTCTAGATAATGTTTTTCACATTACATGTATCTATTCAAATGTTTGGGAAAATAAAAACAAGTCATACTAAAATATGAATTGGACTGGAAACAGATAACTTCTTGGAAGTGAAGTATGTGGTTGAACTTGGAATCCCAAATTGGCTCTACACCAAGATATTTGTAGTAAAACTAATACAGAGGTTGGTCTCTATTCCAGGGTTGTCTTCTTCTTCTTTGTTTTTTGAAAGGAAATTATTACACAGACTTTTCCTAAGTAAGGTTGAGGTAAAGTCAATATACTGAGAGCCCCCTTGGGATATGAAAATTACATGGACCTCTTTTGTGTTTTGTAAGTTGAGTAACAATTTTCTCTTGTTAGTCAACTATCCATTGACCAATGTAATTTTTTTATTAAACTTTTAGTCATCACTATCAAAGTCAATAAAAAATTTACATAATGTTATTTTAATATGTAATGAAAGGTATGTATTTTTTCCAATGGTAAATTTGTTCTTTAAGCATGTATTGAGTTTTTAAAACTATAAATTATATTTAGGGGTATTTGATAATTTTGTATGCAGATATTCTACTTTTCTTTAAACTATAAATGTAGTAAATTTTCATTGTATTTAGACTGTAATCATAGTAATACTTACTGTCTTTATTCGCTATCATTGATGTAATGGCTGTTCATTAACTACCTTTAACCACCTGTGACCTTTTCTTTTTTCTCAGTGATACTTGGGGCCAAACAAAACCTTAGGGTTATGAAGTTGTATGATGATAACACAAAAGAATTAAAAACGAAATGGTTAATTACATTTTACACTTTCGCAAGCGGCTTGTGTAAATTTTGTTCCATCACTTTCAATTGTGTCAATTTCCCTTTAACATGTGTCTACTATAGAGAGTCCTTGATATGTCACATCAAAGTCTATACAATGTTTTTCGCGTTGCGTGTATCTGTTCAAAAGTTCTGGAAAATAGAAACAAGGGATATTAAAATATCTATTGGATCGCAAAGAGATACATCTTGAAAGTGAAGTACGTGGTTGAACTTGGAATCCCAGGTTGGCTCTATTAATCAAGGATATTTGAATTAAAACTAATACAGAGGTTGGTCTCTATTCCAGGTTGGTATTCTTTTTATTATTTTTATTTTTTTAAATTTTTTTTAAAGGAAATAGTTTCACTGACTTCTCCTAAGTTAGGTTGAGGTAAAATGAATATACTGGGAGCCCTTGTGATAGGAAAATTACATGGACCTCTTTTTTGTTTTATAAGTTGAGCAACAGTTTCCCCACGTTGATCAAATATCAATTGACCATTATTATTGTATTATTTGTTAAAATTTTAGTTAATCAAAATTTTGCATAAGGTTTTTTTTTTTTTTTTTTTTAAATATGGATAGAAAGGTATGTATTTTATTCCGATGGTAAATTGTTATTTTAGTATGCATTGATTTTTTAAAATCATAAATTTTATTTACGGGTATTTAATAATTTTTTACGTATCATTACTTTTGTTAACACTCAATTTTTGACTAGGGAGGTTACTGTAATTTATGAAAACAAAAGCTTTGCATTTTGTTAAATGTATGAGAAGCATCTTTATGAATTCTATATATCTTTGAACATATTTATTGCATAAGATATAGAGTAGATATTATAAAGGGGCAATTGGGGCATAGGTTCAAACAATGAATACTTTTGGGCATAGCATTAGTACACACGATTTGGGCAAGGCCCCCTTTTGGTAAGCATTTTTTTCGCGCTGATATTTCCCTCTAAAACCACATCCATGTTCAATTTTGCTTCCAACCCCAAAATGTAAATTTTGGGTCTCCCCCACTTTTTCCCTAACTTTACCAAACCCTAACACACAAACAAACAACACATGATCTTTTCTTGTGGATCGGAACAAGTTTACAAAATAACAAAATTTTGGGATGAGATTACAAAATTTTGAGATAATATTACAACACATCAGGACCAGGGACCTCTTTACAACTAATTGGGACCACTTTACATCTTGTTGGACCTGTTTAAATGATGTTAGGACCTTTAGTACAAAAAGCTCCGAACATAGGCAAACTTTGGGCCCGATATTAAAACCATATCGATTGAAGTAAACTACACAGAGCCACTCTCGTTGTGAATACTCAAAAACTTACGGATCATGTATATTTCCAAAACATAAATCTGGCATGTTTCTCTAAGAAAAACCCATGTTTAGTGCAAAAAATAACAGCAAATTTTGATTAAATTACAAAATTTTGACACATTAGGATCAAGCACAACATACGTGAACCACTTTACAACAATTTAAGGCCACTTTACAACTTGGACCATATTACAAAATGTTGGGTACCCATAAGTATAGCATTTGTGACCACTATTCATTACAACATTTTGGGACCCAAAATTGTGACCTGCTATAGAAGGTTATTAATAGTTTAACTTTGGCATCAAAAGAAGTGCCACTTTACATGCGACACTCTAATAGCCACACAATTGGCATCTTTTGATCAAAAAACTGTCAGACTTTGCGATGTATCATACTTTCTAATGTGCATAAAAACACTAGGATATATTGTTGAATTTTCCTTGAATGAATATTTGGTTGCCACAAAATATTTATTCAAACAGTTTGTTGACACAACCTTAATGTGCAAAAGTAATCAAAACAAGTGAAGGAAAGGCGTTTGAACTGACCATATGTGTTTCTCGTTTTACATGTTATATTAATGTTTGTGTTTGGACCACACAGAGTCCTTGGTATGTCACATCAAAGTCTATAACGTCTTTCACATTTCATGTATCTATTAAAAAGTTTTGGAAAATAGAAATAAGTCATACTAAAATATCAATTGGGTCATAGGTTCGAACAATAAATAATTTTGGGCATAGCATCAGTACACACGATTTGGGCAAGGCCCCCTTGGTAAGCATTTTTGTTTCCCATTGATATTTCCCTCTAAAACCACATCCACATTCAATTTTGCTTCTACCCCAAAATATAAATTTTGGGTCTCCCCCTCTTTTTCCCTAACTTTACCAAACCCTAACACACAAACAAACAACATATGATCTTTTTTGTGGAAATAGTTTATAAAATAACAAAATTTTGGGACTAGATTACAAAATTTTGAGATAATATTACAACACATTAGGACCAAAATACAACATACTCGGACTACTTTACATCTTGTTGGGACCTGATTAAAAGATGTTAGGACCTTTAGTACAAAATGCTCTGAACATAGGAAAACTTTGGGCCCGATGTTAAAACCATATCGATTGAAGTAAACTACGCAGGGTCACTCTCGTTGCGAAGACTCGAAAACTTAACAGTCATGTATATTTTCGGAACATAAATCTGGCATGTTTCTCTAAGAAAAATCCATGTTAAGTGCAAAAAATAACAGCATTTTTGGATTAAATTACAAAATTTTGAGACCTCATTATGACACATTAGGATCAAGCACAACATACGTGAACCACTTTACAACCATTTGGGACCACTTTACAACTTGTTGGGACAATATTACAAAATGTTGTGTCCCCATATTTGTGACCACTATTCATTACAACATTTCGGGACACAAAATTGTGACCTGCTATAGAAGGTTACTAATTTATTGGTTAACTTTGGCATCAAAAGAAGTGCCACTTTACATGTGACACTCTAATAGCCACACAATTGGCGTCTTTTGATCAAAAAAACTGTCAGGCTTTGGGTTGTATCATACTTTCCAATGTGCATAAAACCACTAGGATATATTGTAGAATTTACCTTGAATGAATATTTGGTTGCCACAAAATATTTATTCAAACAACTTGTTAACACAACCTTAATGTGCAAAAGTAATCAAAACAAGTGAAGGAAAGGCGTTTGAATTGACCATATGTGTTTCTCATTTTACATGTTATATTAATGTTTGTGTCTGGACCATACAGAGTCCTTGGAATGTCACATCAAAGTCTAGATAATTTTTCACATTACCTGTATCTATTCAAAAGTTTTGGAAAATAGAAACAAGTCATACTAAAATATCAATTGGATCGACTGCAAACATATAACTTCTTGGAAGTGAAGTATGTGGTTGAACTTGGAATCCCAATGTGGCTCTATTCCAGGATATTTGTAAAACTAATACATAGGTTGGTCTCTGTTCCAGGGATGTCTTCTTCTTCTTTTTTTTTAAAAGGAAATTATTACACTGACTTCTGCCAAGTAAGGTTGAGGTAAAATCAATATACTGAGATCCCCCTTGGGATATGAAAATTACATGGACCACTTTTGTGTTTTGTAAGTTGAGTGACAGATTCCCCTCGTTTGTCAACTATCAATTGACCATTGTAATTTATTTAATTAAACTTTTAGTCATCTCTATCAAAGTCAATAAAAATTTACATAATGTTATTTGAATATGTAATGGAAGGTATGTATTTTTTTCAATGGTAAGTTTGTCCTTTAAGCATGTATTGAGTTTTTAAAATTGTAAATTTTATTTAGGGGTATTTGATAATTTTGTATGCAGATATTTTACTTTTCTTTAAACTACAAAAGTAGTAAATTTCACTGTATTTAGATTGTAATCATAGTAATACTTACTGTCTTTATTTGCTATCATTGATGTTATGGCTGTTTATTTAACTACCTTTTACCACATGTGACCTTTTCTTTTTTCTCAGTGATACTTGGGACCAAACAAAAACTTAGGGTTATGAAGTTGTATGATGATAACACAAAAGAATTAAAAATGAAATGGTTAATCACATTTTACACCTGCGTAAGCGGCCTGTGTAAATTTTGTTCCATCACTTTCAATTGTGTCTATTTCCCTTTAACATATGTGTCTGAACCATAGAGAGTCCTTGATATGTCACATCAAAGTCTACACAATGTTTTTCGTGTTGCATGTATCTGTTCAAAAGTTTTGGAAAATTAAAACAAGAGATATTAAAATATGAATTTGATGGCAAAGAGATAACATCTTGAAAGTGAAGTACGTTGTTGAACTTGGAATCCCAGGTTGGCCCTATTCCAAGATATTTGAATTAAAACTAATACACAGGTTGGTTTCTATTCTTGGTTTGTATTCTTTTTTTTTTTTTTTTAAGGAAATAGTTACACTGACATCTCCTAAGTGAGGTTGAGGTAAAATGAATATACTGGGAGCCCTTGTGATAGGAAAATTCCATGGACCACTTTTGTGTTTTATAAGTTGAGTAACAGTTTCCCCACGTTAGTCAACTATCAATTGACCATTATTATTGTATTTTTTGTTATAATTTTTGTTAATCAAAATTTTAGATAATGTTTTTTTTTTAATATGGACAGGAAGGTATGTATTTTATTCCAATGGTAAATTGTTATTTTATTATCTATTGATTTTTAAAATCATAAATTATATTTATGGATATTTGATAATTTTGTACGCATCATAAGTTTTGTTAACACTCTATTTCTGACAAGGGAGGTTACTGTAATTTATGAAAGCAAAAGCTTTGCATTTTGTCAATTGTATGAGAAGCATCTTTATGAATTTTATATATCTTTGAACATGTTTATCGCATAAGATATAGAGTAGATATTGTTAAGGGCCATTGGGGCATTGGTTCCAACAATGAATACTTTTGGGCATAGCATTAGTCCACACGATTTGGGCAAGGTCCCCTTGGTAAGTGTTTTTATTTCCAGCTGATATTCCCCTCTAAAACCACATTCACGTTCAATTTTGTTTCCAACCTCAAAATTTAAATTTTGGTCCACCTCGTCTTTTTTTCTAACTTTACCAAACCCTAACACACAACCAAACAACACATGATCGATCTTTTCTTGTGGGGGACTAGTTTACAAAATAACAAAATTTTGGGACTAGGTTACAAAATTTTGAGATAATGTTACAACACATCAGGACCAAAAGACAACATACTAGGACCTCTTTACAACTATTTGGTACCACTTTACAACTTGTTGGGACCTGATTAAGAGATGTTCACACCTTTAGTACAAAAAGCTCCGAACATAGGCAAACTTTGGGCCCGATGTTAAAACCATGTCGATTGAAGTAAACTACGCACGGTCACTCCCGTTCCGAAGACTCGATGTAATCACCCAAAAATTAGAAATGAATACTAAAATTTATTATTTCATTTTTGTCAGAAAAAAATACCAGTTTTGCAGTATAAATTTACCTGTGTTTGTGCAACATCACGTGAGCTCAACCACATGAGATAGATTCCCATGTGGAACTTGGAGCCAACGGAAATTAGTGCACAGTGTGTGCATATGTGTTGTGTGTGTGTGTTAGTGTGTGTGTGTATCAGTGTGTAGTGTGTGTTTGGGAGTTGGGAGCAAGCAATTCAATTCCTATAGATACTACCCCCTCCCAACACTAAGGCAGCAACCTCACTGCCTCTCTTTCCTCTCTCTCGGTTACATATGCACACACATATATTTATATATACACACACAAACATATATATATATTCAAGGAGATTAAAACCAAGGCTTGGTTATCATTGATTTCTCTGCTATTCAATCTGAAATTGAATTTGGGTAAGCTGCTAATATTTCGTAAGGCTCAAAGTCCCGCACGTTGAAGGCTAGGCCTTCGTGGAAGAGAAGCCCATGGTCCGGGTAATGATATTGACGATTGAGGGTGAGTGTTTGAAAAGGCATGAATATGGGTTTCATGCATGACATTGGCATTCATTGCACTCACGCATGTTATATAACAAATGTTATTATATGGTTATATGACTATACGAGCCTCCATGGCTTATGGACTATATAAACCCTCTTTTTCAGGGGACTTGAATTAGGGCAAGGCCCGAAGTAGAGTTTACTCGTGAACACCCCATTTCGGGAAGAAATTGTGAGATCGTGATACCTTCTATTGATTTCAGATCACTCTTAAAAACCTTGGATTTTTTTTAAGAGTTTCTAAAGTTTGAGAAAAAGAAGCAGATCATTGTATTACTTTTCGATATGTGAAACCAAACTTGAGTTTCTATTTAAAAATTGTTTTATGAAGCTTGAGAAGAAGTATGATAAATGTTTGTCAGATATGTATGTTTTGCGCTGCACTGTTGTTCATTTTATGAACCGATAAGGATTTTATATTAATGTCTTTTAAATTGACAAGCAATGCTTTTCAAAAGACTAGTGTAATTCTTCCGTTATAGTTTTACTCCAATCCGTTAGTCTAGAAGGATTTTGATTTCCCATCAATGATTTTCAAAAGGTTATTCTATGCTTCCGCAGTAATCCTTGGAGTCTAGGACTCGAGGCATTGTAAAAAGGTATCAAAGTTTTGTGGTTTCAAAGTTTAAATGTTTCAGAGCTTTGGACTTTAAATGATTTTAAAGTTTAAACATTGGTTTTTCTAAAGAAAAGGTTCTTCAGGAAAGCTTTGGGTCTTGGAATCGAAGCATTACAAGCATGTTTAGTTCTTCTGCCTTATTATTATTCTAGTTAGCATCCCGTCGCCAGGACTCGTGGTGGGGCGGGGCGTCACAGATGGTATCAGAGCATACCTGGTCAAATACTTCAGAACCCTGGAATATGTGCTCATGTTGATTGAGAGATTGTTTTGTTGACATGTCTGTTGATGTCTTGAAACGTATTATCATGTATAACCTGTTACTTAATAACTTGTGATGTGCTGATTAAAGTTTTAACTGCTCGTATCTTTGAGAAGATGAATTGAGCATGTTTACTTGCCTGCGAGACTATGTGATATAACATGATGTGTTGTTTAAGATGCTTATATGCTTACATGTTTAGTTAAGCAACAAGCATGCTTGAAATATGTCTTTCTACAAATATGTTATGCCGTTATGCATACCAATGAGACGTGTACACGATTGTGTTATACCCATGAGTGCGGCTTGAATTGGATTCTTGTGTGAAATGGGTAGTGAGAGCATTTGTGTAGTTCCTATGCCTTCGATTTTGAGAGTTTGACTATAGGTAACTTCTTGACTTTTAGAGTAGTTTTTCCTTTGGGTTAGATCTCATTACTCCTTATTCCTTGGAAATTCTTTTGAACGGTTAAATTCACTCCTTTATGAGTTGGGTATGGTTGCCTTTACGGATCCTTGCCATTTGATTTTGATGATTGATTATGTCAGTGGAGCTTCTTGGTGTGACTATCTTTTTGTGCAAGTTCACACATTTATTTGGAAAGAGCGTATCATGCTGTGATCATTCTATGGAATCTTTGAGGAATTGGAGACAGTACGTGACGTGGAACATAAAGCGCATTTGCTATTTTTCCTGGGCTTGGTCCTGGTAAATATTTTGTGATTCACACATTGGGAACATTAGTCTTTGTTTCGAACTTGGGTTATGCGATGTGACGTGAGTATATCGGGATATGAGTTGAGTATATTGGGGACCAACAGTGTCGTTGGAGAGATTTATCATTTGAGAGTAGTATATTTCTGTGGATATTGGACGGTGGAGGAATTTCTCAACCTATGTTATGGTATACCTTACAATATTATCGTATGACGTGATATTGCAGTATTCCTTTATGATTTGGTTTATGGTTTATGGTATATAGATGAGGAATCTCTCATCTGATATTACAGTGTATTCTAATATAGTATAATCCTGATGTATTCTAATACGGTGTATATGGATGGTTGAGGAATCTCTCAACCTATTGATGGTATTATCTCAAGACGTATTCTATTACGGTGTATATGGGATGGTTGAGGAATCTCTCAACCTATTTACGATATTATCATTTTATGGCATATATGAAGCGGTTGAGGAATCTCTCAACCTGCATTACGGTAGATGTTGGACTCTAAAAATTGAATCTCGTTTGGAATTTCGAGGAATGCTATTTGAGAATAGGACACTAGGCTTCTGAGAAAATTACTTCAGGGGAGATGAAGTGTTATGACCTACTTTGCATAAGGTTCTTACGATCCGACATTTCAGATAGCTCGTGAAATGAATATCCGTGTTGTAAGACGGAGTGTGAAACATTCCTTGGACTGCGTTGCGATTACCTTGTTATCAGATGACCTTACTTGAATTTCGCGGACGAAATTCTTTTAAGGGGGGTAGAGTATGATGACCCAAAAATTAGAAATGAATATTAAAATTTAGTATTTCATTTTCCTCAGAGAAAAATACCAGTTTTGCAATATAAATTTACCTGTGTGTGTGCAACATCGTGTGAGCTCAACCACATGAGATAGACTCCCATGTGGAACTTGGAGCCAAAGGAAATTAGAAGTGCATAGTGTGTGCATGTGTTGTGCATGTGAGTTAGTGTGTGACGCCCCGCCCCGCCACGGTTCCCGGCGACGGGGTGTCAACCGGCGGAAGTACAACAATAACAGTGATAGTAGTAGGCTTTGACACCATTCCGTAACTCCCCGAGTCCTAGACTCCGAGGGTTACTTGAATTAAATGTTTATCCTTTGGAAAGCATTTATAAATCAGAAATCTGGTTTTCATTTGAAATATTCTTTCTTGAAACAAAACGTTCAATATAAGCAGCGGAAATCAGAGTTAAGCTATCTCTTCATTTAAAAGCGGTTGAACTAACATTCGTCCAATTGAAACATAATAGATTCCTTGAAACCAAATTGTATTACATCATTTATTGATAATCTCCACACATGGGGTCTTCAAACTATAGCGGAAGCATTGTCAAGTCTCGGAGCCTTGCCCTTATCTATATCACCTGAAAGAAAGGTTTAATAGTCCATAAGCCAAAAAGGCTCGTATAGTCATATAACCGCACAATAACATCTGTTATATAACATCCGTGAGTGTAATGAATGTCAATGTTAATGCATGAAAACCATTTTCATGCCTTTTCAAACACTCACCCTCAATCGTCAATATCATTACCCGGACCATGGGCTTCCCGTCCACGTAGGCCTAGCCTCAAACGTGCGGGACTTTGGGCCTTACGAATTACACGGAGGCCTAGCCTTTACCATTACGGGGGTTTCTTGTAGCACATCCCGCAATTCGAGTTCCTAGTGGTACCCATCTCACACGCCTACCCACAAATCCGGGATTTCTAAATTTTCAAAACAAAATCCCTCCTAGAGGGTTTTATGCATGGAAGCCTCTAAGGTCTTCCCTTTTTAAAACCTGGAAGCCTCTAAGGTCTTCCCTTTTCAAAAATTGAAAGCCTCTAAGGTTTTTCATCCCAAAATTATTTTCGTGATTTTTGTGTTCATGCTCGTGCTTATGAAATGATATGGCATATGCGAGCTCTAAGCATCCAGACATATTCAATATTTCATAAGACAGAATATTAAGGCATGCTATCAATTCAAAGCAACACAATAGACATGCTGAAATTATCCAGGTAAACACATAAGGCATAGCAACTCAAGTAATCACTTAAGGCATAGTAGCTCAAGTAAACATGTAAGTATACTATTAACATGTTATACAACTTTATTGAGGGTTATACGGAACTACCGTTCACCGAGGATAGACTGAATAATTAATCAGAATAGAAACCGGAACTGCTCAATCTGTTACAAATCTCAATATACAATAATGCGCGTATATTAGTGAGGTACAACACCTCAAAGCATAAGTACAACTACTATTAAAGTAAAGTACAACTCTTAAAGTATAGGGTACAAGGTCCCTTAGCTCGTAACAGACTTAAATACAACAAAATAGAAGATTTCACCAAACTGCCTGAGGTCGCGGGCGCGGGACCTCGCTCGCGCGGAATGCATTTAGTAAGGCCACGTGGTTATTTAAAAATAGTTTTCAAAAAGTGCCTGGTCGCTCGCGCAGGTCGCGCGCGCGAGTTGTCACAGTGTCGTCATCTTCTTTCTTTTCTTCTCCTGTTTTGAAATCAAAGGTTAAATTTTACCCAGTTTGGAAACTTAATCAAAATATACTTTCCAAAATATGAAATTCTTCCTTTTTCCGCGAAGATTCCAAATATGGAATCAGATTTTTATGAATCAAACCATAGCTCTTGAACAAATTGCAAAATTGAGAGACGACAAAATTTAAAATCAACCGTTCGTCGCGACCGTTGCGAATTAGCTTTTGAAATTAAAAAGGGAGCCTCGTGGGATCGAGACCTTTCATTTGATATAAAGAAATCAAATTTCTGTGATGGTTTTTCAGCTCGCTATTTTTGTACCCTTAACGATATATATGAGATACATATATATATCTATATATATATGTACATATCTATACTAACAGTTTAAATATAAACTGAATTTACAAATTACAATAGTAAACGTACCCAATTCCCAATCCAAAGCTTGGATTGAAACTCCTTGAATCAATATAAGTTGTGTGTGTAATAATATGTGTGTATGATAATAGCCGAGAGAGAGAGAGAGACGATGAAGTCTCTTGAGAGAATTTAGAGTCTGAGAGATTATGAAGAGGTTGGGGCCCAATATATAACCACTCTCATACTTGGTCACCAAGTGCTGTGAAGCACAAGCCTCTACACACACGAATTGTATACACACGCACACACAGTGCACAAACTTTGTTTGGGCTCCAAGTTCTGCATGAGATAACCTTGTGTGTGTTGAGCTCACACGATGATACACACATGCAGGTAAAAATTGTACTGCCAATAATCCCAAAACTGGTAATTTTAATTATCAAAACGCGAAATTAAAATGCGGGGTATTACATCCTACCCACCTTAAAAGAAATTTCGTCCGCGAAATTCGCACACAGATAATCATTAGCACAGAAATAAATAACTCAAGAAGCAAATAATTGTGAATATCGATCGCGCATCTCCTTCTCATTCTCCCAAGTAGTCTCCTCAGTACCATGGTGGCGCCACAGTACTCGAACCAAACGAATAGTTCTACCACGAAGCACATGCTCCTTAGCTTCCAGAATCTGGACGGGTTGTTCCTCATAGGACGCATCTTGCTCCAACGGTAAATTAGTCCAATCTAAAACATGAGAAGGATCAGGTTCATACTTTTGAAGCATTGAGATATGAAATACATTATGAACTTTTGCCAACTGCGGAGGCAAAGCCAACCGATAGGCAACTTCACTCACACATTCTAAAATCTAGAAAGGTCCAATAAAACGAGGTGAAAGCTTCTTATCCTGTCCAAAACGAAGCACACCACGATGAGGTGAAACTTTGAGAAACACATGATCTCCAACTTCAAAGGACAAGGTCTCCTCTTCTTATTAGCATAACTTTTCTGTCGGCTCTGAGCCGTAAGTATCCTCGCACGAATGAATTTTATCTTTTTAGTAGTTTCCCTTACTAGATCTGGTCCCAACAGAGACGCTTCTCCAACTTCTGTCCAACATACGGGAGAACGACACAGTCGTCCATATAGGGCCTCAAACGGTGCCATCTGAATGCTTGCTTGATAACTATTGTTATACGCAAACTCGATCAATGGTAGGTGGTCTTCCCAACTACCTTTGAAGTTCATAACACACGCTCGTAACATATCTTCCAAGGTCTGTATAGTACGTTCTGACTGACCACCCATCTGAGGATTAAAAGCCGTACTCAATCTCAATTCTGTCCCCAAAGCTTTCTGGAGGCCCTCCCAAAACAATGAAGTAAATTGCGAATCTCGATCTGACACAATCGAAACAGGGACTCCATGTAACCGAATGATCTCTCGAATATACAAGCGACTAAGGACATCAACTGAATCGATCAAACGCATTCCCAGAAAATGTGCAAACTTTGTCAAATGATCCACAATGACCCAAACGGCATCATGACCGCGTGGTGACCTAGGAAGTGCTGTTACAAAATCCATTGTCACGTGCTCCCATTTTCATTCTGAAACTGGTAATGGTTGCAATAACCCTGCAGGTCTCTGATGTTCGGCTTTCACTTGTTGACAAGTCAAACAACGAGATACAAACTTAGCGACATCGCGCTTCATGCCCTTCCACCAAAACTGTCGTCGCAAATTATGGTACATCTTGTTACCTCCCGGATGCACTGCTAATCGTGAATGATGGAATTCCTTCATCACTTGTTCACGAACTGCCGATGGTACAAACAAACGGTCTTTGAACTTCAACCCACGCTCGGAGTCAAAAGTCCAACCTTCTATAACATCACCTCAAAGAATTCGCATACGAAACGTAGATGCTACAGGATCAGATTGTTGCTCATCTTTCACTTGTTGAATGATCGACGGTTGAGCCATAACAGAATATAATGAAGTACGATCCTCAGAGTCGTCAAGCTCTACTTCAAACTCCCCAATCTGATCGAGCATGTTCTATTCCTGAATGGCCAGACAAGCCAATGAACCTCGTGACTTGCGACTCAGCGCATCGGCCACTACATTTGCCTTCCCTGGATGATACTGTAGTTCGAAGTCATAATCTTCTAAGTACTCCATCCATCGACGTTGTCGAAGATTCAAATCGCGTTGAGTAAAGATATACTTCAAGCTCTTGTGGTCTAAAAAGACATCAAATCGTTCCCCATATAAGTAATGACGCATGACTTTAAGGCAAACACAACGGCAGCAAGCTCTAAATCATGAGTTGGATAATTCTGCTTATGAGGCTTCAACTGGCGAGAACCATAAGCAACAACTTTGCCTTCTTGCATAAGCACACACCCCAAACCAAGAAGTGAAGCATCACAATAAACTGCGTAGTCAACACCATGCTCCGGAATAATCAAAACCGGTGCAGAAGTCAATCGAGTCTTTAAAAGCTGAAAAGCTTTCTCACACTCCTCAGTCCAAAAGAATTTCACCCCTTTACGCGTAAGCTTAGTCAAAGGTGAAGCAATACGAGAAAAGTCCTTTACAAAGTGACGGTAATAGCCTACTAAACCCAAGAAACTACGTAGCTCAAATACGTTCTTAGGTGGCTGCCAATCCATAACAGATTCAATCTTTGATGAATCAACTGACACTCCATCTCTCGAGACAACGTGTCCCAAAAATTTCACTTCTGTCAACCAAAAATCACATTTAGATAATTTACCGAATAGTCGGTGAGTACGCAATACTTGTAGGACAATCCTTAAGTGTTCCTCATGAAGTTCCTTAGAGGAAGAATAGATGAGAATATCATCAATAAATACAATCACGAACTTGTCCAAATAATCGTGAAATACTCGCTGCATAAGATCCATAAATGATGCTGGGGCATTGGTCAATCCGAATGGCATAACCATAAACTCAAAATGTCCATATCGGGACCTAAAAGCTGTCTTCGAGATGTCTGACTCTAGAATACGGAGTTGATGATAACCCGATCTCAGATCAATCTTGGAGAAACAAGTGGAACCTTTGAGTTGATCAAACAAATCATCGATTCTTGGAAGTGGATACTTATTCTTGATCGTCACATGATTGAGTTTTCGATAATCGATACACAATCTCAACGTTCCATCTTTCTTCTTAACAAAGAGAACAGGAGCTCCCCACGGGGATACACTTGGGCGAATAAAACTCTTATTCTGGAGATCTTCCAACTGAAGTTTCAACTCCTTCAATTCTGCTAGTGCCATACGATATTGCAGAATCAAAATAGGCGAAGTGCCTGGCACAAGATCGATTGCACAATCGATAGCACGAATAGGTGGCAATTCTGATAAGTCTTCTAGAAAGACGTCAGAAAATTGACAAACAATAGGTGGCAATTCCACAAGAGAACTGCCCCTCTCCATGGCCAATAAACTAGCCAGAGTTCCAAGAGAAGAGTATAAACTACTCCGTGAAAACAACGAGGGTAGCGGCAAATCCAATTGATCGCCCTCGAATCTACAACTGTCTCCCTCAGGAGTGAAAAGAGTAACCCGATGCTTAAAACAATCTATGAAAGCTCGATACTCGACCAACCAGTCCATCCCAAGGATGACATCAAATCCTAGATTTGGCATAACAATCAAATCGACACTCAATTACTGGTCCGCTATCAAAAGCATACAGCCACGGAAGACCTGATTCAAATGAATGACACCTCTAACTGTAGTATCAACAGATAAGACATGCTCTAAGCATTCTATCTCTAATCCCAATCTGATGCGAATGCTGATGAGATGAATGAGTATGATGCACCAGTGTCAAACAATATAGATGCCCAAGAGTTAAACAATGGGACGATACCTCGGATCACAGACGGTCCGGCATTTCCAGAAACATGATAAGCAGATGACATAGGCAAAGCAAAATTCCTTCCTTTGGGTTCTTGGTGTTGTTGTGGCTGAAAACTACCACAGTTTTCTATCCTCTGATAATTACCTTGATTACCTCTGTTCTGGTAGGGTTTCACGCTCTGAGCGGATACTGCCTGAGATGGTGGATAATACGGTGTTGAACCGATCGACTGAGATTTCTTGGGTGGTGGTTAAGGACAAAACTTGATGAAATGATTCGGATCACCACATCGGAGACAAACTTTCTCCCCAGCGGCATTCACACCTCGCTGTAACCCCGATTGTTAAGAACTTTGATAAGAAGATCTTTGTTGTGAATATGATCGTTGCTGCTGCTGTCGAGGAGGTTAGGACTGAAATTGAGACCTAGTCTCTGTCTTAGCTTTCTTAGACAGACCAGTGCTCTTGGCTGGAGTAATAATCTCCCTGGCCCTTTTCAGATCCAAATCTACACTTTCAACACCCAACGCCCTTGTCAAAGTATCAGCATAAGTGGTGATAGGCGTGCTAGCCAGACTTTTCCGAATGTAGGGTCGAAGACCAGAGGCAAAACGTGTAGCCTTGAAATGATCACTGACCAATTGCTTTTGAGCAAAACGAGCCAAGGTGGAAAACATAGTAGCATATTCTGTCACTGACATATCCCCTTGTTGAAGGGTAAAGAACTCAGCCCTCTTTGCGTCCCTCTGTACTTCTGGGAAGTAGTTATCGAGGAAAAGACTCTTAAATGACTTCCAAGTCATGCCAGCAAGTGGATGAACACTCACACTGCAATCTCACCAACGGGTAGCTTCTCTAGAAAACAAGTATGTAGCCAACTTGATGCGGAGAGCATCCTCATGAAGATCAATGAATTCGAATATCTTCGTGATATGCTGAAGCCAATCCTCTGCAGCCATTGGGTCAGAGCTACCAGAGAACTGTGGCGGCTTCCTAGCATCGAAATCTTTGGTAATCAGCCGCTCCCGAGCTCTAGCGGGATTTGTCTCACCTCTCGGAGCACGAGGGGGAGGAGGCGGCATAGCATCTCTGACTGCCCTTGCAATTACATCAGCAACATTCTGTATTCCTTGCGGTCCATCAGGAATATCAACCGGTCCTGTGGAAGCTTCAGACTCAAATGCAACATCATGCGCGTGACCTCGACCACGACCACGACCTCGACCTCGACCACGACCACGGCCTTGACCTTGACCACGGCCTCTACCTGGACCACGTCCTCGAGCACGACCCCGACCTCAGCCTCTAACTGGTATCGACGCAGCCGATATCTGCTCGTCAGCCTCTAGTTCAATACTGGGATTCTCACGACGCGGCGGCATAACTATAATAAGTTCAAATCGAATAAACGAATCACACAACATGATCTAATCACAAAGTGTATTCAATAGCACACGTGTATGTCAAGCATAACAAGTAAATAGTTAACATCTCAAGTTACCAAGTAACATGTTAACACATATCAAAACATATGTCGTGTATCAACTAATCATGTCTAACATGTCAACAAAACTAAATATGTGAGCACATAACTCGGCGTCCAAAGTATTCGACCCGGTTACGCTCTAATACCATTCTGTGATGCCCCGCCCCGCCACGGTTCCCAGCGACGGGGTGTCAACCGGCAGAAGTACAACAATGACAGTGATAGTAGTAGGCTTTGACACCATTCCGTAACTCCCCGAGTCCTAGACTCCGAGGGTTACTTGAATTAAATGTTTATCCTTTGGAAAGCATTTATAAATCAGAAATTTGGTTTTCATTTGAAATATTCTTTCTTGAAACAAAACGTTCAATATAAGCAGCGGAAAATCAGAGTTAAGCTATATCTTTATTTAAAAGCGGGTGGACTAACATTCGTCCAATTGAAACATAATAGATTCCTTGAAACCAAATTGTATTACATCATTTAATTGATAATCTCCACAAACGGGGTCTTCAAACTATAGCGGAAGCATTGTCAAGTTTTTGGGCCTTGCCCTTATCTATATCACCTGAAAGAAAGGTTTAATAGTCTATAAGCCAAAAAGGCTCGTATAGTCATATAACTGCACAATAACATCTGTTATATAACATGCGTGAGTATAATGAATGTCAATGTTAATGCATGAAAACCATTTTCATGCCTTTTCAAACACTCACCCTCAATCGTCAATATCATTACCCGGACCATGGGCTTCCCGTCCACGTAGGCCTAGCCTCAAACGTGCGGGACTTTGGGCCTTACGAATTACACGGAGGCCTAGCCTTTACCGTTATAGGGGTTTCTTACAGCACATCCCGCAATTCGAGTTCCTAGTGGTACCCATCTCACACGCCTACCCACAAATCCGAGATTTCTAACTTTTCAAAACAAAATCCCTCCTAGAGGGTTTTATGCATGGAAGCCTCTAAGGTCTTCCCTTTTTAAAACATGGAAGCCTCTAAGGTCTTCCCTTTTCAAAAATTGAAAGCCTCTAAGGTCTTTCATCCCAAAATCATTTTCGTGATTTTCGTGTTCATGCTCGTGCTTATGAAATGATATGGCATATGCGAGCTCTAAGCATCCAGACATATTCAACATTTCATAAGATAGAATATTAAGGCATGCTATCAATTTAAAGCAACACAATAGACATGCTAAAATTATCCAGGTAAACACATAAGGCATAGCAACTCAAGTAATCACTTAAGGTATAGTAGCTCAAGTAAACATGTAAGTACACTATTAACATGTTATACAACTTTATTGAGGGTTATACGGAACTACCGTTCACCGAGGATAGACTGAATAATTAATCAGAATAGAAACCAGAACTGCTCAATCTGTTACAAATCTCAATATACAATAATGCGCGTATATTAGTGAGGTACAACACCTCAAAGCATAAGTACAACTACTATTAAAGTAAAGTACAACTCTTAAAGTATAGGGTACAAGGTCCATTAGCTCGTAATAGACTTAAATACAACAAAATAGAAGATTTCACCAAACTGCCTGAGGTCGCGCGGGCAGTCCGCTCGCGCGGGACATCGGTCGCGCGGGCCGCTCGAGCGGAATGCGTTCAGTAAGGCAACGTGGTTATTTAAAAATAGTTTTCAAAAAGTGCCTGGTCGTGCCCGTGGGTTGCTCGCGCGACCCGTCGCTTGCGCGGGTCGCGCGCGCGAGTTGTCACAGTGTCGTCATCTTCTTTCTTTTCTTCCCCTGTTTTGAAATCAAAGGTTAAATTTTACCCAGTTTGAAAACTTAATCAAAATATACTTTCCAAAATATAAAATTCTTCCTTTTTCCGCGTAGATTCCAAATATGGAATCGGATTTTTATGAATCAAACCATAGCTCTTGAATAAATTGCAAAACCGAGAGACGAAAAAATTTAAAATCAACCGTTCGTCGCGACCGTTGCGAATTAGCTTTTGAAATTAAAAAGGGAGCCTCATGGGATCGAGACCTTTTATTTGATATAAAGAAATCAAATTTTTGTGATGGTTTTTCTGCTCGCTGTTTTTGTACCCTTAACGATATATATATATGAGATACATATATATATCTATATATATGTACATATCTATACTAACAGTTTAAATATAAACTGAATTTACAAATTACAATAGTAAACGTACCCAATTCCCAATCCAAAGCTTGGATTGAAACTCCTTGAATCAATATAAGTTGTGTGTGTAATAATATGTGTGTGTGATAATAGCCGAGAGAGAGAGAGAGAGACAATGAAGTCTCTTGAGAGAATTTAGAGTCTGAGAGATTATGAAGAGGTTGGGGCCCAATATATAACCACTCTCGTACTTGGTCACCAAGTGCTATGAAGCACAAGCCTCTACACACACGAATTGTATACACACGCACACACAGTGCACAAACTTTGTTTGGGCTCCAAGTTCTTCATGAGATAACCTTGTGTGTGTTGAGCTCACGCGATGATACACACATGTAGGTAAAAATTGTACTGCCAATAATCCCAAAACTGGTAATTTTAATTATCAAAACGCGAAATTAAAATGCGGGGTATTACATAGTGTATGTGTAAGTGTGTAGTGTGTGTTTGGCAGTAGGGTGCAAGCAATTCAATTCCTATATATACTACCCCCCTCCCAACACTAAGGCATCAACCACTCTGCCTTTCTTTCCCCTCTCTCGGTTACATAGACACACATACATCTATTTATATATATACACACACAAAGATTCTCTAAAGAGGGCCACCTCTCTTTATTAAAGAGAGGACCTCTGTTTTGGCCATTGGATTGTGTTAAAAAACTGTGAAATGATAAAACTGCAATTAATGAAAACACGATCCGACGGCCAAAATAGAGGTCATCTCTTTAATAAAGAAAGGGCGCCCTCTTTATAGCCTGACTGTATACACACAAACATATATATATATATATTCAAGGAGATTAAAACCAGGGCTTGGTTATCATTGAATTCTCTGCTATTCAATCTGAAATTGAATTTTGGTAAGCTTCTAATATTTTGATTTCAGTTTATAAAATTTGATGATATATATACATAGAATTTCATATATATATATATATCGTTAAGGGTCCGAAAATAGCGAGCAAAAAAACTATAACGAAAACTCAATTTCTTTATATCAAATGAAAGGTCTTGATCCTACGAGGCTCCATTTCAAATTTAAGAAGCTAATTCAATACGGTCGTGACAAACGATCGAATTAAACTTTTGTTGTCTTTTGGTTTTTTGAGTAATCCAAGAGCTGTGTTTTGATTCATGAAAAACTAATTATGTTTTTGGAATCTATCCAGAAAAATGAAGAGTTTTATATATTGGAAAGCCTGTTTTGATTAAGTTTTAAGAAGGGTAAAAGTAATAGAGCTTCGAAGAAGAAAACAATGGCTTTTGGTTTGCAGCTCGCTCGCGCGACTCGCGCGAATGGCCCGTGGGTGCGACCAGTGTATTTTTCTAAAAATTGTTTTGAAATGCCCACATGGCCTTTTTGAATAAAATTTGCATGAGCGGCATGTGCGAGCAAGGGACTGCGGGAGTAGCCCGCGTTATTTTTGAAAACTGTTTTAAAATGTCAATGTGGCCTTTCTGTATGAATTCGCGCGAGCAGCCTGCGCGAGCGAGGGCCCGCTCGAGCGATCTGAAGCAGTTTGGTAAAACTTCTATTTTCTTGTACTTAAGTCAGTAATGAGCTAAGGGGCCTTGTACCTTAAGCTTCAAGAGTTATATTTTTCTTTAACAGTAGTTGTACTTGTGATTAGAGGTGTTGTACCTCACTGATATATGCACATTACTGTATATCGAGATTTGTAATAGATTGTGCAGTTCTGGTTTCTGTTTTGAGTTCTTATTCAGTCTTCAGTGAACGGCAGTTTCATATAACCCTTAGTAAAGTTGTATAACATGTAAACAATGTACTTACATGTTTATATGAATTGATATGTTGTTATGCTTTAAGTGTTTACTTGAGCTGTGATTCTTTAAGTGTTTATTTGAGATGTTATATATTCCTTGTGGTTACTTGAGTTATATGTTTACCTGGGTGATTTTGGCATGTCTATTGTGTTGCTTTAAATCGATAGCATGTCTTGATATGTGACTTATGGAATATTGAATATGTAGTAACCCATAAATTCTTGCTTTTATTTATTATACATGATAGTACATAATATTTGTTGGGGGTGGGACATACCCTATCAATCCTAGCCGAATTTGTGGAATTTCTTCTTATTAAACTTCTTTCCGTTGCCTTGTCGTCGATATTGTTCTCGTTAGAGGTTCCTTTTGAGTATTGTATAGAGTTCGCTCAATCGGACTCTTTGTGCGTAATTATTCCAACTCCTGTAGAGTGAACTCTCTGCTCAGGGTTCGCTTCCTCGAACTTTTCTCTACTTAATCCAACTTCTGTGGAATGAATTCTCTGCCCAGAGTTCGCTCAATCGAACTTTTCTCTACTTAATCCAACTTCTGTGGAATGAATTCTCTGCCCAGAGTTCGCTCAATCGAACTTTTCTCTGCTTAATCCAACTTCTGTGGAATGAATTCTCTGCCCAGAGTTCGCCCAATCGAACTTCATTTGCTTGGTCCAACTCTCATTAGAATGCATAGATTAAAAGCATAAGTCCCCTATGTGATATCAATTTTTAAATGAGTACTCCTCCATGTATTTTAAAACCTTGTTTTCAAAATAATTATTTTTCTAAAATTTTATGTGGAGTAAATACATGCAAGTGTATTTAGGAGAGTTTAATTTGACCAAACTGGGTTCATTTAGAGTGATAGTTGGATACATATTTGTGTGTATATGAGTGATTTGTGTGCATTTATACATACACACACCCTAGAGAAATGAGCAGGGGGTGGGACCCAACCCATCACCCAACACCACCCCCCTCCCTTTTATCCCTCACGTCTCTCTCTCTCTCTCCTTCTTTTTTCTTTTTCTTTTCTTTTTCTCCTTCTCTACAGAGAGCCCAAGCTCTCTTGAGCTCCATGGGTTTTCTCTCACATCTTCTCCATTTTGAGAGCCTTAGAGGTATTTCCTCTTAAAGTAACCAACATGAAAGTTGTAGAGCACATCAAGGGCTACGCGTGGGTGCCTTCAAAATCACGATCAAGGACCGTTGGCTTTTCATGGTGATCGCCCAACCCATTTCGGCTAGGGAAGCTTATGGATCTCAGTGAGGGCTCTCTAATGGCGTGCTTGGAATTTCATTTGGAGGTATTTTGGTTGGTGTGATTTCCTCAAATCCACTAAGGTGAGGTTTACTTCCTTTCTAGTACCCTTAACCTTGATTATTGCCTAAATTTGGGGTGTATAGAAATATTCTTAAACCATGAAAATAATGTACATGTTAGATTTATTTAATATTGGTGATTAACTAGATGAAATTTATGTATTTGTGCTAGGACAATAATCATGAACACCATGAGTGGTCATTGGGTGGTATCATCAATTTTTCTGATTTTAGATGGTAATTTAATTTATCCTTGTAATTGATGCTAAATTAGGTGATAAAATGGTTGATTTGTGTGTATGAATTTTATGTAGTATTTTCCTACATAGGGTTGTTTTCTAGTGTAATTTAAATGTTAATTTTGAATACATGATTTGGTACTTAGATGGTGATTTGAGCTACTTGGGTATAGATTTGATATCCATAAATATATGGATGCTTATATATATATGGTTGGGCAGCCTTGAGCCATAATTTTGTGGTTATAATTACTATAACTATATAAAATTGGACTAGAGTGGACTAGAGCCCTTATGTATAAGAATTATATGTAAACCATGCAAATCGCTTGAGGTAAATATTACTAATTGTCACGCCCCGACGTAGCATAAATATGGAAACCGTTTAATTTCCTTTATGGACCCGTAGGTCGCGACAGTTTGAAGGATCGATTTCGTTCCAAACGTCAACAACAAAAACATAATAATCAGAGCAGAGCAATCAAGACTTACAAATATTTTCTAACTTATTACATATTACAACACGGGGTCTCTAAAGGCACAAACCGCCTTAAATCAAAACAATAACTATCGTCTATTACAGTCATCCTTATTACAAAACAGTTTAACTTAAACATATAACGGTAAACTCTTCATCAGACAGTTGTTCTCAGTTTGCATAGTCGTACGGCCCAGCAATATCATAACCTGAAAAGCCTGGACACGAATGTCCAGGGCGCATCAACGCCGTCAGCTTCAAGAAACTGGTGAGTATTGAAAACATAACTTTGAATGTAAAACATACTCATTTACCTCTTTCCATTTCTCATTTAATTCAACAAGTTTATATTAAAGCAATGAGTTCATTTTAGGAAACAACCACAATATTATTTGAAAGGTATAATTCACATATATGTGACCGTGTATGAGAACAATGCACCATCTCATCTTACCGACTCTTTTCTCTCGACAAAACCCAACAACCCAACTTTCTCACACCAGCATCTTTGAAATACTCCGATAGCTACACTTTAGCACAGGGGTGCCAGGGAATGTCCAGTTTGCCTCACACTTTGGTCCGGGGTACCAGGGAGTGTCCAATGCCTCACACTTTAATACCTAATCCTCCATGCAAATACCTGAGGAAGCCTCACACAGTATCCAGACTTGGGTATCAGGGAGTGTCCGTAGGCCACACTTTAGCACTATCATAGGTGCCAGGGAATGTCCAAGTTCGGCTTCACACACTTTGACGCTACCATGGTCGTCAGGGAATGTCCAGTTTTTCCACCGTCGCATTTCAAAGACACTCTAACCTCAATCTCAATCACAACACACTTTGGTACTCACTTACCAGGGAGTGTCCACAACACAATCTCAATCACACTCTCTTTACCACACTGACCATTACTCTTTTCCACACTGACCATCATTTACACTAACCATGCATGTACAACTGACTCTGCATGTATGTCATGAAACTTTAAACATAAATAAAATGCTGAGTTATAGGAACATCGTATGTGCGGGGATTGATAAGTCACAATACAACGTTTTAATCGTCCAAACATACCCAAATGGAATTCTGATTTAGTAAATTTCTCAAACAGAGCTTTAGAAATTCATAAAACATCACCCAAACAGTTCCTTAACATAAAATAAGCAAAAAACCAGAAACGGTCCAAGGTCGCGCGCGCGATGGTCACTCGCGCGGGCCGCTCGCGCGATATGCCCATTTTTCCTTTTCTTTATTAAAACTTTTCTATCTGTCAGAATATAGGGAGATCGCGCGCGCAGATCGCGCGCGCGGGTCGCTCGCGCGATCTGCCTAATTTTTGTTTTTCTTATAAAAACCTCTTCTGTCTGCATGGAACCAACCACCTCGCACGCGCGGGTCGCTCGCACAAGGGGTCGCTCGCGCAGGCCGCTCGCGCAACCCTCACTTGCGCGATCGCGCGTGCGAGTTCATGCAGCAGCTTCATCTTCTTCCCTAGAAGTCCCCTGTTTTCAGTTTTAAGGGGTCTTTTTGACCCATTTTGCAATCCGGATTAAAACATGGCATGTAATATATGGATTTCTTCATTTTTCGACGAGGATTATGAATTAACGATCAATTTAACATGAATCCAAACGTAGATCACGAATTTTATGAAAAACTAAAAGATGATAAAACTTAATTTCTAATATGCTTTTTCATATGAACAAATGAGACTCTAAAACTTTAAACATGGCATATATGATGCATAATCTTTCATAATTATCTAAGAAAATGAATTTTGGTTGAGTTTGAAAAATCTTGATTTCAAGCTATGAAACTTCAAACGTATGATCATCAATGGAGATTAACAATCACATACACCCAAGCAGTAACTAAGCATGAATTACATTTAAGAGTGAGTTTAAAATACTCACTGATTGAAGCTATAGAGATTTAGTTGTGAAAGATAAGCACAATAAGAAATACTCCAAGCTTTTGGCTATGGAGGATTGAAGTTCCTTCTTCTCTCTCTAAAATTTCTGAAACTATGAACTCTCAGCTCTCTCTTTTCTCTCTGTGTTTACAGATTCTGGAGATGTGCAGATTGTGTGATTGAGGGAGTATGGGAGTGTATATATAGCGCATAAGAGCTTGGAGGCCAAGAAAATTTTAAAAACTCAATTAACAATCTTAATTGGGAAATCAAATCCTTAATTATCAGCATAACTATATACGTATATGTGTATACACTGATTGTTAACCCACAGCTTATCCAAGAGCCAAGCATAGATTAGTAGGGGCCAACTATGTTGTTTGGGAAAACAAGCTTATGGCACAACAATTACACATACAATAAAGCATTCCCAAACAAGCCCAACCCAATGATGAGTTACCATAAATTGAAAGTAAAGTAAGTGTTAAATCTTGCTTTACATCACTTCCAAAATCTGTGGAAGTTTAATCTGGCGAGGACAGTTTTCGAACATAAACTGGTATTTTCGTGGCGCGGTGTTCACCACAAAAATACAGAAAATTCATTTTTAATTTAAGAAATGGTTTTCTGGTTTTATAAAAATACAGTTTGAGGTAAAAGAAAATATTTCCACCATTTTGAAATACTGTTTTGAAATCCAACACAGGTATTACCAATTTTGTAAAATTGCAGTTTGGTCCCAATAAGAATTTCAAATATAAAATCAAGCAAGTAATAAATTCTACACATAAGAATTGTAATTAGATAAATGCAGACAATGTAATTTGATTTTAAATATGACAATGCAAATGCAGATTACTTATGGAAATGTCAATTTAAGATTAAATAAAAATGCAGGTTGGTATACCCTTCCTCCCTTAAACAGGATTTCGTCCCTGAAATCAAGACTAACTAGTCCTGAAACAACTCCGGGTACTCCTTCCTTACATCAGCTTCGACTTCCTATGAGGCTTCATTCTCGTCATGGTGATTCCACTGAACTTTCACCAATGGAATGTCCTTGTTTATCAACTTCTTGATACTCTGATCCAGAATCTTCACCGGTCTCCCCTTGTAAGAAACGTTATGACTCGTCTCAATATCGTCATAACTAACCACATGCGAGGGGTCTCGTATGTACTTTCTCAGCATACTCACATGAAATACATTGTAAACCCCAGACATCTTCGGTGGTTGCGCCAGTCGATAAGCCACTTTTTCGATACGATCCAAAATCTCGAACGGTCCGATGAAACGCGAAGCTAATTTTCCTCTCTTGAAACCGAAGCATACTACTCCTCGAGTCGGTGAAACCTTAAGAAGTACGTGATCTCCGACACTAAATTCCAAATCTTTTCGGCGACGATCGGCATAACTCTTATACCTGCTTTGAGCGGTTCTCATCCTTTCCTTAACCAAAAAATTTTCTCGTTGGTTTCTTTAACCAAATCTGGTCCCAACAATTCTGTGTCTCCTACCTCTGCCCAACACAATGGAGAATGACATGGTCGTCCGTACAATGCTTCGAACAGAGCCATCCCAATACTCGTGTGATAATTGTTATTATTGGCAAACTCAACCAACGGCAAGTGTGTCTCCCAAGATTCTTCAAAATCACTAACACAAGCCCTAAGCATATCTTCCATGATCTGATTAACATGCTCAGTTTGTCCGTCTGTCTGAGGGTGAAAAGCAATACTCATCTTGAGAGAGATTCCCATAGCTTCTTGCAAACTTTCCCAAAATCCAGAAGTAAAACGTGCGTCACGGTCTGACACAATCGACACAGGTGCACCATGAAGTCACACAACTTGTTGTTTGTACAACCGGCTTATTCTTTCTACTGGGTATGTCATACTCTAAGCAATAAAATGTGCCGACTTATTTAGTCGATCCACGATTACCCAAATGGCGTCATGATTCTGCTGCGATCGAGGCAATCCCACTACAAAATCCATGGTTATGTGCTCCTACTTCCAACCTGGGACAGGTAGCGGTTGCAATAGTCCTGACGGCCTCTGATATTCGGCTTTCACTTGTTGGCACATCAAACGTTTGGATACAAATTCGGCTACATCCTTCTTCATTCCTTCTCACCAGAAATTTCTCTTCAAATCCTTGTACATTTTCGTTCCTGCTGGGTGAATTGTATATTTTGACTTATGCGCTTCTGCCAGAATATCATTTCTCAAATTTCCACAATCTGGTACACATAATCTGTCTCTGATCGATACCCTTCATCGCTTCCCACCTTCTATTCTGTCAGATCTTTCTCTGACATCTTCACAAACCACGCTTAAAACTTCTCATCTTCTTTCTGAGTTCCAATAATACGGTCGATAAGAATAGGCTGTAAGATAAGACATCCGAAAAGTTGTCCTTCTCCTTCTTCAGCACTCTATACATCGAACTCCGCCAACGTCTCCAATGCTCACCATTCTCTAACCATTAAGGAGGCGATCGTCTCACGAATTTGCCGACTCAAAGCATCGGCGCCTGTAGACACCCCATTTTGTCGGCTATCAGATTTAGGAGACCCATAGCTTGGTGGTTCACAATGATCGCAAAAGACTCCAAAGGACTCTCGGAAGTCAGCTCTATCTCTCAGAATGCTCAAAATGACCAAAATGCCCCTGAAAGCCCGAAAACTCCCAGATTTGGTCCCAAAGTTCTAAAAACATGCTACGTCGTAAGAAAAGTGATCAAATGAGTTTTTAAGAAAAATCGGATGAAATCATCAGCTCCCAGAGACCCCTGGAAGTCCCGGAAGTTCCCGAAAAGTCCCCGTTGACCGGTTTGACCAAAGTTTGACTAGGTTTGACCAAGTTTGACCAAGTTTGACCGAAATCGTCCGAATTCACCAGAATCATTTTAAATCATGGGAAAAGTGTTAAAACAAGTTCCAAAAGAAAATCGAGCGAAAACATCAGCTCCCAGGAACTCCCAGAGGTTTCCAGAACTTCCCGGGAATCCCAGGTTTGACCAGTTTGACCAGAATTTGACTTTGGAATCGGGGCACCAAAACAATTTTCAAATATTTTTCATAGATACTAGAGGTCAATAGCTTCCCAACGGTATATCGCACATAATTTCTGGATTTAAAACGAATTTATTATGATTTTTCGAAGGTGAAAAAGGCGATCAAATCGGCTTTTATCGCGAATACCGCAAAACTTTTCAAAGTGACCTATCCCCGAACTATTTTTTATGTAAAGTAGACTCTATTACCTTTCCAACGGTATATCACAACCTCAGTTTGGAGTTCATACGCATTTTCTATGAATTTCGGACAAAATAGGGCCTTTTCGCCAATACCGGAACCTCTGGGGGCCTAAAAGTAAATTTTTGGGCGTCTGAGGAGCAGTGCTGCCGCGGCACTGGCCCACTGCCGCCGCGGCACTGGCCCAGTGCCGCCGCGGCACTCAACCCTCGCAGAGTCCATTTTTGTAATTTTTTTGGGGGTCCAATTTGATTAATTGAAAGTCAAAACGACATAGTTTTGTGTTCACAGTTGTTTGGGACCAATGGGAGTACTTCTAAAACCCCAAAACCACCCCAAATTGGCCTATTTAAACCCTCCATTGCTCTTCATTTTAGAGGGGACCAAGTGCAAAGCTTGAAAAGTTGTAGAGAAGAAGAGAGATAGAGATAGGTTTAGAAGAGAGAAAGGGAGCTTCTCCCATTGATTTTTCATAAGAAAGTGAGTTTTATTCTTGTTTTCTTCCATCATCCTTCTATATACTTCACATTCAAAGTCCACTCCAACCCTCATTCTTGAGCATTCATGAGATAGGAAGCTACGTCCATGTCCAAATGTCAAAATCTATGAGTGAAACACCAAGCTACAAGTCCAAAATCACATTGATTATCATCTATTGATTGCTATTTACTTGCTTGTTTAGATATATGTTCATCCCTTCTTACCTCATTTCTTTTTATTTTTCTTTATTTACTTACTAGTTCATCATCATCTAAGTGATGACATGAAGTTTGGGGTGAGTGAATCCTTATGGATAGTAGCTCTTGACCTCAAAAACATGTTTGATAGATGATGATCATAACCTCAATACTTCCAAGGTATTCTTGGAATGTATTGAAGTTATGTTCAAAAATAAAATAAATCTCTCCAACAATCTTGGAGATTCTTAATGATGAGTTTGATGTTGGTATTCTAAGTGGCCATAATCCTTATTGAGTGTTGAAAATATGTTTTCAAAACATCTATTTCAGAACCCCTCTCAATCCCTCTCATTTGGTTTCAAGAAACAAAACTTTGCTTTCCCCAAAATCTCCAAAATAATGACCCAAAACAGTGAGCTGTTCAGATTCAAAGATTTGTTTTGAATTAAATACTAGAGTTATTATGATGAAACCACTTGGAAAACCTTCCTAATACATCATAGTTTGTCCCTAATTTTTTCATCAATTTTAGAGATGTAAAAGTATTTGTTTTGGATGTGAGAAGTTCATATTCATAATCTGCCTCTGTTCTCAAAGAATGTTCACCCAACTTCTTGCACTTATTCTGGGCATTTTCATCACTGTACATATATCTTTTCTATTTTTTTTTATAAAACTTGGGTGTCTTAGGAAACTTTTGGTATATAATGGGTCATCATAAACCTTTTCTTTGATTTATGAAAAATCATACAAAATCAGTCAACAGTGCAGTTTTTGTTTCTGAGTCATGTGTACATTCTGATTTTTTTCTTTTAATCGGTGATAGCTATTGATGTTTGGCTTTTTGGGTTATTTTCTAGACACAATAAGAATGATCTTTGATTTTTCTCACATTTTTCTAGGCACGTTTGACCTCCCATTATAATGTTGCAAAGTAACACATGCAGTCTGTCCACTATTCACAGCAAGCACATTTCAACTTTTATTCTTTGATTTGATGCTCATATGCATTCCAAATTAGCCCATATCTTAGGAAGTAGTTCATACTACATTTGTATATATCCCATGTTGATTTAATCCATTCATTAATGCACATTTTAGACTTCCAAGTCATTTTAGAAATCCATGTACACAAAGCACACTACAACCTTTGCACATTTCTAGGTACATACAATACATTCATGCAAGATTTGGGGTTTTTGTAACCCTTAATCTAAGAAGATTATAAGGAATGAACTCGATCACACGTCCATGCTTCCCCTTGATCTAATCACCCTTTCTCATCCGTCCTGGGGATTGAGAGGTCTTCTTTTCTCAAAGAATAACATGCATCATACTAGCTTGCTAAGCATGTTTAGATTTCTTTGATTATTTGTTTCAAGAACAATTCATGTCCCCTTTTAGATTAGGAAGTCTTGATTATTTGATACATGATTAGATGATTTTTCCTAGGTTTATTTGTGTGATCTTTCACTTTACATTGTATGATATTTGGCTTAGATCTTATGAATGATATCTTATCTTTAGATCTTCCATTTCAAACTTTCTTATGTGATGTAATATACTATCATAGTATTACTTGTTGAACCATACATAGTATAAGATGATTATTTGGATGCTAATTGAGGCCCGTTGAAAGACGGGGCGAGTTGAGGGTGTTTTAGTCGTGACAAAGGCTCCTTCCTCTCTCGTACCAAAACCCCGAACCAAGTTCTTTGGTTATGAAGGGCCGGTGCCCTTATCCGCTTGGGTGAGTCAAAATTAGGTTTCTTGGTTCCTTAAAGACCAAGTGGCGACTCTGTATCTGTTTTCAACGGACCCTTTCAATTTCTTCCCTTGATTCAAATCAATTTCAAAACAATCTCAAACAAGAGAAGTGGTCCGATTCCGCGTGTCCACAATCTGGCGACTCCACTGGGGATTTTTATTTTCAAAACAAAATAATACAGAGGTTTGACTCATAAGAAGCATCCTTAAAATCATCTTTTTACTGTGTCTGGTTCACTGCAGTGCACTCTTGCATTTCCCCCCTCCGACTGTGTCTGAAACGCGGCGCTGACATTGTTCAGGTCTTGCTGTGCCAGGGCACAAGTCACCGTTGATACTGTACCTTCCAAGGTATATCAAAAAGAGTAAAAACCTCCGTACTGTCTCTCTGACGGTATATTGGAACTCTCGTCAACGGACCCTCTTTGACTAAACCCAGCCTTTGCATATAGATTCCTGTAGAACCTTTCATAGGACTGTTCATTTATCTTTTCAGATAGGACAATGTGATATAACTGCTGTATGCCCTGGTGGGATTACCTGCGCAGTGTAGACGCTAATGTGGCGTAGAACAGAACCTCTTTCTTATGATTCCTAAGGCAATCACTCACATGTGATCACATTGAGTTGACTTGCCTAGGCACCATGATAAGGATGTCTGTTCCATGCTCACAAAGATATACACCGCAAACCTTGTTTGTTGGTCCTGAGACGTAGGAGTATGAAAACTTGCTAGACAGTATGATCACCATCATCACCTATTCTCGTCGTATATCCCTATTTCTTCCAGAAACTCTACCCAACTCATCAGGATATCCCTGTTTCTCCTAGAAACTCTGTCCGAATCACCAAGATTTCCTAGAAATCCCTATTTCTCCCCAGATTACCCAGAAATCATAATTTCTTCCAGAAACTCCGATATACTTATGCCCCCCAGATATTCTTGCTTCCCCCAGAATACCCAGAAACCTCAATTTTTCTTAGAAACTCTGATATACTTGTTTCTCCTAGAAACTCTGTCCGACTTACTCAGAAATACCTGTTTTCCCAGAAGCTCTGTCCAAATCTCTTCGATTACCCAGAAATTTCAATTTCTCCCAAAAACTCCGGTATACTTGTTTCTCCCAGAAACTCTGTCCAACTTACCCAAATTTTCATGTTTTCCCATAAGCTCTATCCAAATCTCCACGATTTCTCAAAAATTCCAGCAACTCCATCCAAACTTCCCAAAAATGCCTGGATGTACCAATTTCTCCCAGAAATTCTGATTTCCCAATTTCTCCTAGAAGCTCAGTCCAAATCAACCAGAAATTCCTATTTCTCCTAGAAACTCAAATGACTTCTAGAAATTTCTCCGAATCTTCCAAATCCCTGTTTCTCCCAGAAACTCTGTCCAAAATTCCTGAAGTATCCCGAAAATCCCTGTTGTCCCTTGGTGATCAAACTGGAAAGTAAGGTTAGCACACTCTGTATGCCTAGGACCTTATTTGTTTAACTGCTATCTGTTAGAAATAGGAGCATCATATAGATTAGGGCTGGCATCCGCATGCTTGTCTCGTATGCATACACAATTCGTGTCAGTCTACATGCACGTACATCTCGTCAAGTCTCACATGTGTCAGTCTCTACACATCAAATGCATACACGTCATCATCTTTATTCATGTCAATCGTTATATAGAGGTCATATACATACTACGACTGTCATCAGTTCACATCGATGAATTCTTCAAAATCTTGACCATCTCTCCCCTAGGAGTCCCTAGAAGTATTTTGCGCCTCTGCTAATTTGGGCTTTTACTTCTATTTGTAGAGAAAAACGTAGACCCGGGTAAGCGCACTTCTATACCTCTCAGAATTCACTATCTTAATCGAGGGCTAGACCATCATCGATCCACCAATGGCCTACAAAGCTTTGGAAGAGAAAGTGAACAAGCTACAAACCACTGTCGAGCAGTTGAGTTTAAGGGTTAGTCGATTTGATAAAATGGCATGGAGCATTAGCAAAGAGCTGCTTGAAATGGGGACCAGGATGGAGGATGCCATCATAGAAGAAAAGTTCAAGAAGGATGAACCCCAACACTAGTACAAGAGGCCTAAATACTCCCGACACTCTCCGGATGTCAACATCCTATGCAACCAACCCATGGCATACCCTCATCGGCCATACCAATCCTCTAACCAAACCACTAGTTGCCCTTACCAGAAAAAGCAACCCCGTACCTTTGCCAAACTAGATATCTCCCCCTCCATAGCCTTAGGTCGTCTGCTAAAAAAGGGACACCTCCAACTCCTTCAGCCTCGTGCCGATCACCCACCACCTAATTGTGACCTGTCCAAACGGTGTGCCTACCACCAAGGCCCAGGCCATGACACCGACCAGTGCATACGTCTCCGCCATGATATCCAGGACCTCATCGACCAAAACATCATTGAGCCACCACCCATTCAACCCCGTGTCACCTAAGCCCCTGGCTTACCTATTCGAATGATCCCCTTCGCTGAGGAACCTGTGCCGGTGAAGTGATGGTGTTTGGAACTCTTGCTAGCGAACCAAATGAAGATGCTCTTTAGAAAAAAAATAATAAAAAGAATAAGTGAGTCACTGTGACATTCCATTTGAGACCGGGTCGAGTCCAGTCGAGTCTGTTGTGTGTTTTGTCTATTTCAAGTTTAGTCTTGTGGTCGAGTCCGTTTGTCATCGAGTTGTTAATGAGTCTGTAATCCTTCTCTACTGATGGAATGAAGTCTCATTTTGCCTAATCTGATGTGCCCAGTCATAGATGCATGAATCGTTGAACTGAAGTGTCACTTTTGAAATTACCATGGATATTACTATGCTAAAAAATAGTTTTCTTTTTTTTTTTTACTCAAACAAAAAAATCCCGAAAGGTCAAAATCAATTTTGCACTGACACCGATGAAGAGCCAAGAATTGAATAGTCTTACTTTAAGAATTCAAAGATGCTTTTGCTCAAATCTCGAAAAGACACACTTGGAACTGATTTGGGGCTTGCCCAACACCCTTTTTCATCATTTTAAAGCCTTGAGCCCAGTCCAATCAAGAGCCACGCAATCTGTCCGATTGAAAGCAATGCAAACTTAGCCCTTGATGGTAGCCGAACATTTTAGTGAGTTTCATCTCCACTTTCAAAAAAAAAAAAAAAAAACAAAAAAAAAAAAGAAACAAAAAAAGAAAGAAAAAGAAAAGAAAAGAAAAGAAAAAGCTCGCTAGGTTGAAAACCCGAAAGGGCACCTAGGCAAAAGTTAGAGCTAAAAAAGGTGTTGATTTCCAAAATCTGACCCTAGCCAGTCAAAATGTTGGAGAAAATTTTGATGAAACAAATGAGAGAATCACACGCTTCAAGATACATCTTAAGAACGTGCCAAGATCACATTTCAAAAGGCACGGAATGACCACAAATAAATTCTGAGAGCTGACATGCACATTCTGGAATTCTGAGATTGCGACTGAAAGATCTCACAAGAATCGACTACATTAAAAAGCAAATTGACTGGCTAGGCGAAAGTGAAAAGGATCAATCCTCAAAACAAAACAAAAAGAAAAAGAAAAAGAAAAGGAGATTGAAACTGAATCCTTTTATTCAAAGCTACCATAAGTGGCTCAAGTTTGAACTTCTTTGACGATTAGTTTGAAAAACCCTCGTACCTCAAACCCCTTATTTCAAGCCTTGCCTTGAACTACGCTCGACCTGATTCCCACTCGGGGATACGTAGGCAACCACATCGGTTCGGTCGACACCAACATAATCAAACCAATTTCTTTCAAGACCTTGCCTTGAACTACGCTCGACCTGATTCCCACTCGGGGATACGTAGGCAACCGCATCGGTTCGGTCACCCCACCTACCCAAAAATCAACCCGCTTCTTCCCAACCATGCCCGAACTACGTCGGACCTGATCCCCACTTGGGGGTACGTAGGCAGACTTTCAAAAAAGAAAAAAAGAAGGATGGCTCGCTAGGTCGAAAATCCGAAAGGACGCCTAGGCAAAAATTAGAGTTAAATCCAAGGTGAGCAATAACAAAAGAGAGAAAAGAGCTTGCTAGGTCACCTCACTGGTGCCTAGGCAAAAGTTATGAGCATTTGAGAGATTAAAGTCACGGTCCATGCCTCAAGCCAGAAAATCACCTTCCACACTAGGGGGCAAACTTCGGCTACCCGCCTCGTTTGCCTGACTTTTACTATCTACCCTTCACACAAGGGGCAAACTTCGGTCACCTACCTCGTTTGCCCAAAACCTCCAATGAAACTTCCTCCAAACTAGGGGCAAACTTCGGTCATTTACCTCGTTTGCCTACCGATCCCACTTCATGCCCTTCAAACTAGGAGCAAACTTCGTTTGCCACCCGATCCCTATACACTAATGGTAAGCCTTCAAGTCACAAACATTGTCTTGAACAGATGGAAATGGAGCGTCTTTCATTCCATAAGCTAAGGCACTAATTCAAGCACATCTTGAGAGAAGCAAAGAAATTGATTAGATCAGTAGGGAGGAATTTTCAAAAATAAGACTCACCATCAAAGTGATTCCACGATAAGGTGAGAAGTAAACACAAAAGAGAAATGGTACGTCATTTATGACAAGAGCGCATTAAGCTTTGGCAAGTCGAGCTTGTTTCATTTCAGTGTCGAATGTGTCACCCTCGCGTGTCAGTGTCTGTCAGTCTTGAGTCTGTCATAGTCTCTTTCAGGAGAGGAGTCTGTTGTAGTCTCAAATAAGTAAGTCAGCAGTGACGAATAATGAATCTTTCAAATCAAGTTATAAAGAGCATGCCAATACAAGCAGAAGTACCAAACACCATTACTGCACCGTTTAAGGCGTCCGCATGAGAAGCGTCCAAACCTAGGGCAAATGCGAATTTCATCCCTTTCCAAAACATCAAAAGTTGACCGTCATCTCCTTGCAACATAAGTCCATGAGTGGCTGTTGATCTTCGTTCATGCAACATAAGTCCATGAGTGGCTGTTGATGATCCTCCTTTCTCCTAGCAACATAAGTCCATGAGTGGCTGTTGATCTTTCATCTTTCTTCATGCAACATAAGTCCACGAGCGGCTGTTGATCTTCCTTCATGCAACATAAGTCCATGAGTGGCTGTTGATTTCCTTCCTTTGTTCATGCAACATAAGTCCATGAGTGGCTGTTGATGATCTTCTTTCATCCTAGCAACATAAGTCCATGAGTGGCTGTTGATCTTTCATCTCTCGTTCATGCAACATAAGTCCATGAGTGGCTGTTGATGATCTTCTTTCATCCTAGCAACATAAGTCCATGAGTGGCTGTTGATCTTTCATCTCTCGTTCATGCAACATAAGTCCATAAGTGGCTGTTGATTATCTTCTTTCATCCTAGCAACATAAGTCCATGAGTGGATGTTGATCTTTCATCTCTCGTTCATGCAACATAAGTCCATGAGTGGCTGTTGATGATCTTCTTTCATCCTAGCAACATAAGTCCATGAGTGATTGTTGATCACCCTCCTCTTTCAATAATCAAAACCTTAACTGCCGCGGACCATCTCTGTATCCCTCATCACAAATAGAATGATACCTTTACTCCCATTTAATGGACGTATTTCCTTCTTCCTAGCAGAGTACATTATCCTTCAGCTCCCGGAGGCCCTGACCGGCCCCCTTGGATTGAGCGTCAAAAGAGATTCTCCGAGAACCCTACATCATCCCCCGAGGACAGAAACCGATAAATACCAGCTCCCGAAGGCCCTGACCGGCCCCCCTTGGATTGAGCGCCAAAAGAGATTCTCCGAGAACCCTACATCATCCTCCGAGGACAGAAACCGATAGATACCAGCTCCCGGAGGCCCTGACCTGCCCCCCTTGGATTGAGCGTCAAAAGAGATTCTCCGAGAACCATACATCATCCCCCGAGGACAGAAACCGATAAGCCCTAACCGGCTCTTTTGGATTGAGCATTGCGAGATCTGACCAACCACGAGAGATTCAGAGGTGGATCCTGGTTCTAGGTCAAGAATTGAAGAGAGATTCTCAGAGAGTCCCCTACCATCCCAGCAGAAGATAGAAGAAGTCCGAACCGATTCTTCGGACTTGTCATCATAAGGATCGGCCAAAACATCACCCGCAGTCAAATCACCCCGATTCCCAGGGCAAGCACTGTCTATTCGCAATTCAAGGATCCGTGTCCACTGATTATCATGAGCTTTCTCACCTGTCAGTCATCATGAGTTTTCTCACTTATCGCGAGCTTCTTCACTCCGGTTATCTCACCTGTCAATTATCGTGAGCTACCTATTATGAGCCTCCTCGCTTTGGTTATTATAAAACTGTCGGTTATCATGAACTCCCTCACCTATGGGTTATCTTTAGTTGTCATCCTCAAAGATCCCACATCCGATCCCATTCGCTTGTAAAGCACACTTCCCGTAATTCCAGAAGTTTGCCCCTAGACCCAGAGTCTTCTAAACCTTGCTGTCCTTATCCGAGTCATCCACCACATCACAGTCGCAAACACTAGCACAACACCAGCCACTCGGAGTGGCACACCCCACGGCACTTGCTCATACTAGGGTCATAATACTAGACATGATAGGACTCATGACACAATTCATATCACATCCATGCATTGCATATCACTCTTATAGCATAGCATCCGCCTGATTGTTGTGTATATGCATGTGTGATTTATTCCTTTTTGCCCTGAACTACGTCCTGGTTTGATTCCCCTTGGGATACGTAGGCAGCTCACGCAGAGCACGACCAGCACTAACCTCAGCATCATTGCATCTTTTGCAACGCTTTTTATCCTAAATCTATAGCCTCCAAAAGACCTGTCTCTTCAAAGCTTTGGCACTCGCTTGCGACATGCGTTGCCTCGCAAGTTCATGCCAAAGAGGGGCAAACTGTAGACACCCCATTTTGTCGGCTATCAGATTTAGGAGACCCATAGCTTGGTGGTTCACAATGATCACAAAAGACTCCAAAGGACTCTCGGAAGTCAGCTCTATCTCTCAGAATGCTCAGAATGACCAAAATGCCCCTGAAAGCCCAAAAACTCCCAGATTTGGTCCCAAAGTTCTAAAAACATGCTACGTCGTAAGAAAAGTGATAAAATTCCCAGAGACCCCGGAAGTCCCGGAAGTTCCCGAAAAGTCCCCGTTGACCGGTTTGACCAAAGTTTGACAAGGTTTGACCAGGTTTGACCAAGTTTGACCAAGTTTGACCGAAATCGTCCGAATTCACCAGAATCATTTTAAATCATGGGAAAAGTGTTAAAACAAGTTCCAAAAGAAAATCGAGCGAAAACATCAGCTCCCAGGAACTCCCAGAGGTTTCCAGAACTTCCCGGGAATCCCAGGTTTGACCAGTTTGACCAGAATTTGACTTTGGAATCGGGGCACCAAAACAATTTTCAAATATTTTTCATAGATACTAGAGGTCAATAGCTTCCCAACGGTATATCGCACATAATTTCTGGATTTAAAACGAATTTATTATGATTTTTCGAAGGTGAAAAAGGCGATCAAATCGGCTTTTATCGCGAATACCGCAAAACTTTTCAAAGTGACCTATCCCCGAACTATTTTTTTATGTAAAGTAGACTCTATTACCTTTCCAACGGTATATCACAACCTCAGTTTGGAGTTCATACGCATTTTCTATGAATTTCGGACAAAATAGGGCCTTTTCGCCAATACCGGATTCTCTGGGGGCCTAAACGTAAATTTATGGGCGTCTGAGGAGCAGTGCTGCCGCGGCACTGGCCCACTGCCGCCGCGGCACTGGCCCACTGCCCCCGCGGCACTGGTCCAGTGCCGCCGCGGCACTCAACCCTCGCAGAGTCCATTTTTGTAATTTTTTTGGGGGTCCAATTTGATTAATTGAAAGTCAAAACGACATAGTTTTGTGTTCACAGTTGTTTGGGACCAATGGGAGTACTTCTAAAACCCCAAAACCACCCCAAATTGGCCTATTTAAACCCTCCATTGCTCTTCATTTTAGAGGGGGCCAAGTGCAAAGCTTGAAAAGTTGTAGAGAAGAAGAGAGATAGAGATAGGTTTAGAAGAGAGAAAGGGAGCTTCTCCCATTGATTTTCCATAAGAAAGTGAGTTTTATTCTTGTTTTCTTCCATCATCCTTCTATATACTTCACATTCAAAGTCCACTCCAACCCTCATTCTTGAGCATTCATGAGATAGGAAGCTACTTCCATGTCCAAATGTCAAAATCTATGAGTGAAACACCAAGCTACAAGTCCAAAATCACATTGATTATCATCTATTGATTGCTATTTACTTGCTTGTTTATATATATGTTCATCCCTTCTTACCTCATTTCTTTTTATTTTTCTTTATTTACTTACTAGTTCATCATCATCTAAGTGATGACATGAAGTTTGGGGTGAGTGAATCCTTATGGATAGTAGCTCTTGACCTCAAAAACATGTTTGATAGATGATGATCATAACCTCAATACTTCCAAGGTATTCTTGGAATGTATTGAAGTTATGTTCAAAAATAAAATAAATCTCTCCAACAATCTTGGAGATTCTTAATGATGAGTTTGATGTTGGTATTCTAAGTGGCCATAATCCTTATTGAGTGTTGAAAATATGTTTTCAAAACATCTATTTCAAAACCCCTCTCAATCCCTCTCATTTGGTTTCAAGAAACAAAACTTTGCTTTCCCCAAAATCTCCAAAATAATGACCCAAAACAGTGAGCTGTTCAGATTCAAAGATTTGTTTTGAATTAAATACTAGAGTTATGATGATGAAACCACTTGGAAAACCTTCCTAATACATCATAGTTTGTCCCTAATTTTTCTCATCAATTTTAGAGATGTAAAAGTATTTGTTTTGGATGTGAGAATTTCATATTCATAATCTGCCTCTGTTCTCACAGAATGTTCACCCAACTGCTTGCACTTATTCTGGGCATTTTCATCACTGTACATATATCTTTTCTATTTTTTTTATAAAACTTGGGTGTCTTAGGAAACTTTTGGTATATAATGGGTCTTCATAAACCTTTTCTTTGATTTATGAAAAATCATACAAAATCAGTCAACAGTGCAGTTTTTGTTTCTGAGTCATGTGTACATTCTGATTTTTTTCTTTTAATCTGTGATAGCTATTGATGTTTGGATTTTTGGGTTATTTTCTAGACACAATAAGAATGATCTTAGATTGTTCTCACATTTTTCTAGGCACGTTTGACCTCCCATTATAATGTTGCAAAGTAACACATGCAGTCTGTCCACTATTCACAGCAAGCACATTTCAACTTTTATTCTTTGATTTGATGCTCATATGCATTCCAAATTAGCCCATATCTTAGGAAGTAGTTCATACTACATTTGTATATATCCCATGTTGATTTAATCCATTCATTCATGCACATTTTAGACTTCCAAGTCATTTTAGGAATCCATGTACACAAAACACACTACAACCTTTGCACATTTCTAGGTACATACAATACATTCATGCAAGATTTGGGGTTTTTGTAACCCTTAATCTAAGAAGATTATAAGGAATGAACTCGATCACACGTCCATGCTTCCCCTTGATCTAATCACCCTTTCTCATCCGTCCCGGGGATTGAGAGGTCTTCTTTTCTCAAAGAATAACATGCATCATACTAGCTTGCTAAGCATGTTTAGATTTCTTTGATTATTTGTTTCAAGAACAATTCATGTCCCCTTTTAGATTAGGAAGTCTTGATTATTTGATACATGATTAGATGATTTTTCCTAGGTTTATTTGTGTGATCTTTCACTTTACATTGTATGATATTTGGCTTAGATCTTATGAATGATATCTTATCTTTAGATCTTCCATTTCAAACTTTCTTATGTGATGTAATATACTATCATAGTATTACTTGTTGAACCATACATAGTATAAGATGATTATTTGGATGCTAATTGAGGCCCGTTGAAAGACGGGGCGAGTTGAGGGTGTTTTAGTCGTGACAAAGGCTCCTTCCTCTCTCGTACCAAAACCCCGAACCAAGTTCTTTGGTTATGAAGGGCCGGTGCCCTTATCCGCTTGGGTGAGTCAAAATTAGGTTTTCAACAGACCCTTTCAATTTCTTCCCTTGATTCAAATCAATTTCAAAACAATCTCAAACAAGAGAAGTGGTCCGATTCCGCGTGTCCACAGCGCCCACATTAGCTTTACCGGGGTGGTACTCTAATGTAAAGTCGTAATCTTTGATCAGCTCCATCCATCTGCGTTGCCTCATGTTCAACTCTTTCTGTGTGAACAAATATTTTAGACTCTTGTGATCGGAGAATAAATCAAACTTCTCACTATAGAGATAGTGTCTCCAAATCTTGAGTACAAATACTACGACCGCCAATTCCAAGTCATGAATGGGATAGTTTAACTCATCCGGCTTCAACTGTCTAGATCCATAGGCAATAACTCTACCATCTTGCATAAGTACAAACCCTAGTCCTTGATATGATGCGTCACTAAAGATAGTGAACTTCTCATCAGACTTGGGTATAGCTAGTACTGGCTCGGTAGGGAGTCTCTCTTTCAATTCCAGAAAGGCATGCTCATGCTTCTTCGTACACTCAAATTTCAAATTCTTCTTTGTCAACCCAGTTAATGGTGCAGCTATTTTTGAAAACCCTTCAACAAATCTTCTGTAATAGCCTGCGAGTCCCAGAAAACTCCTAACCTCAGTAGGGTTGCTCGGCCTAACCCAGTTTGACACAGCATCGGTCTTGGACGAATCCACCAAAATTCCTTGAGATGACACCTTATGTCCCAAAAATTTAACTTCTTGCAACCAGAACTCACACTTACTGAACTTGGCATACAAGTGGTGGTCCTTAAGCGTCTGCATTGCAATCCGTAGGTGTTACTCGTGTTCTTTTCCTGACTTAGAATAGATCAAAATATCATCTACAAAGACGATGACAAACTGATCCAAATAAGGCTTGAACACTCTATTCATCAGATCCATAAACACCGCCGGGGCATTCGTCATTCCAAACGGCATCACTAGGAATTCATAATGACCATATCGGGTTCTGAAACCAGTCTTAGGTATGTCTTCCTTCCGTACCCTCAACTGATGATATCCCGACCTTAGGTCTATTTCGAAAAATGTTGTAGCTCCTTGTAGTTGATCAAACAAATCGTCAATCCGAGGTAAGGGATACTTGTTTTTGATAGTCACGCGGTTCAGTTCTCGGTAGTTAATACACAGCCGAAGTGTTCCGTCCTTCTTCTTCACAAATAATACCGGTGCTCCCCAAGGCTATGTACTTGGACGTACAAAACCTAGGTTCTCGAGCTCTTGAACTTGTTCCTTCAATTCTAGCAGTTCGATGGGGGCCATTCTGTAGGGAACCTTGGTGATCGGAGTTGTACCCGGTATGAGCTCAATGCAGAACTCTATACTTCTCTCGGGCGGCAAACCAGAAATGTCTTGAAATACTTCTTCGAAGTCCTTGACTATAGGTATAGACAACATTGTTGCTTCTATACTGACGACTTCGATGTTGGCTAAGCATCTCGTGAGGAACATATCTCCCAAAGGGTTACATTGAAAATCAAAGGGTTGATTCTCATTGTCGGGGAATGTAATTCTCTTCCTCGCATAGTCCAACTTCGCTTGATTTTGAGAGAGCCAATCCATTCCGAGGATTATGTCGAACTCCTTCATTGATATGACAATCAACCTTGTCGGGATTTCACGGTCTCATAGCTGTAAAGGACAACCCTTGCACACGTGTCCTAATCTGTCTGTAGCTCCTAATGGTGATGTAGCCCTCAAAGCTTTCTCTAAACGATGAGGTAAGATACCCAATCTCTAAATTGTATTAACAGATATGAACAAAAGAACAACACCTGTATCGAATAACAGTTTAACTTGGGAGTTAAATAGAGTTAATGTACCTTCCACTGCTTGCTGATCAAGTTGAGCTTCTCCATAATCTCCTTCTTCATAAATAGTTCTGCCATATCCAGCAGCATCAGGAATAACAGCATTCACGCGAGTCTGACCTTGCTGACCATAAGTCACTTGCTTAGGGGCAGTACTGAACTTGCTGATGTGACCTTGTTCACCATAGTTGTAACAGACTATGCCTTGCTGAGTAGCACGCCTTGGTGCCTTGTAATTTCGAGCCAGATGATCGGGGTTGCCACAGTTAAAACATTTCTCAGCGCTACTTCCTTCACCAACTCGAGGTTGAGTCAGATAGGTGATAGCTTGGGTCTTCCTGCTTCCATCAAAATTCCTCTTCTGCCCTTGGGTACGATTCATTGGTGGTCTATTCCCAAAATTACCCCTTTGAGGCGGTCAAAATTCGAATTGCTTTCGATTCACTCGAGCTTCTTCTTCCAAATCGGTAGCCAAGCCAATAAGTCCTTCAAAAGACTTATCTAGGTGGCCGAGAGTCAGGCGACGAATCTGTGGTGTCAGCCCTTGGTTATACTTACGGATTCTCTTTTCTTTGGTATTAACCATGTGAGGGGCAAACCGAGACAGCCTCTCGAACTGAATGGTGTACTCTTGCACCGACTTAGTTCCTTGAGTCAAATCTATGAATTCTTTCTCCCTTCTGTGCCTCTCCGTAGCCGGTAAATACTTCTCCAAAAACTTTCCCTTAAATGCAGTCCACGTCATTCCCGTTGCAGCTTCGTTCCCGATGGTAGCTGTGGCTGAATCCCACCAATCTACGGCGACATTAGTCAATTGGAAGGTAGCTAACCTTCTCTTATCCATCTCATTGCACTGGACAGCCTCGAACATACGGTCCATCTATCTTAACCACTGTTGCGCTTTCCAGGGCTCCACGGTACCCACAAACTGCTCAGGCTTTAGCGCACGAAATCTCTCCAGCAGTTTATCTCTAGTCTGATGGCCTCGTCGGTTATCATTCGTATTATTGATTCTTTCTAAATGTGTGACAAATTCTTCAAACATCCCCGTAGGATCGGCAGCCTCAGGTGCTCCCTCGATCAAATTCCTATCTCTTCTCAGTCTCCCAGCCATTCTATGCATGATAGTGATAATGACGAAAATGCATGCAACAGAAGTATAAAGCAGTTTAAATGACAACAACAACAAAAGAGTATTTCTATATATAACTTATTGTCAAGTTGATACAAAAAGCGTGTATGATCAAGGCAAAGCCTACCCTATCTATATGGGTTAGGACACATATTGTTCATACAACGTTAGAGTTACAAAAATGGGGTCATTGCCCTATATTCTAATGCATGTAATTACAGTTTGCAAAAAGAGACAGAGCTAATAGTCAAAAGTAGTTAATATGTACAAAATCATATCTAGGATGTCAATTGTCTCCATAAGCAACTATCAAGAGATCTAGCAAGTTGACGAGGCAAAATCGCTGAACAAGGAACGGGCCAACTAAATTAAAATTAGAGCTTTGAGAGGTCGACGATGAAAGAGGCGCTGGGGCATCTGCCTCAACTAGTACCTCATCAGGCAGAACTAGCTCAAGTGCTAGCTCCTCCTCGAGCAGCGGCGAGGTCATCTAGACCTATGCCATCCTCTACACCCTCTCCACCTACTGGAACCAAATGAATAGCCTCAGCATCGTCCTCGGCAATGGGAACCACTGGCAGAGGCATCCCTACCTATGCGAGATGGGCATGCACAACCTGGATCTCAAAGGGAAAATAGAAAGCATCGCTATCAACTAGTCTCAGAATCTCAACTAGCACTAAATGCTGAGCCTCCGCGAAATAGCGTATCTCAAGGCGACTACGCGCTAAATCAACTATCCCTACCATGTGAGCCTAGTGCCACAGATCTGATACTATAGTTGTCGTGGCCAGCTGCTCAATAGCGGTGTGATGTAAATCGAGAAAAGCTGGGACTACTGCCCCGGGAGTCACCAAATGTCCTCCAAACCCATCTGGTATATAGAGCTGCTGAGCTGGGTCCATACCTGATAAAAAGGTACTAACTTAGATCAGGAAAAAGATAATCTTAGGCGTTTGGGTTTTGAGTCTACCCTCCCTGTCGTAGCATCGGGGTGCAAAGCTTAAGCTAACAGATCGTGGAATCGGGTCTAAACTGGTACACTCTAACCTGGCTAAACTATCTTGAGATAAATAATAACTTGGCTCTGAAACCACTAATTCCTGTCACGCCCCGGCGTAGCATAAATATGGAAAGCGTTTAATTTCCTTTATGGACCCGTAGGTCGCGACAGTTTGAAGGATCGATTCCGTTCCAAACGTCAACAACAAAAACATAATAATCAGAGTAGAGCAATCAAGACGTACAAATATTTTCTAACTTATTACATATTACAACACGAGGTCTCTAAAGGCACAAACCGCCTTAAATCAAAACAATAACTATCGTCTATTATAGTCATCCTTATTACAAAATAGTTTAACTTAAACATATAACGGTAAACTCTTCATCAGACAGTTGTTCTCAGTTTGCATAGTCGTACGGCCCAGCAATATCATAACCTGAAAAGCCTGGACACGAATGTCCAGGGCGCATCAACGCCGTCAGCTTCAAGAAACTGGTGAGTATTGAAAACATAACTTTGAATGTAAAACATACTCATTTACCTCTTTCCATTTCTCATTTAATTCAACAAGTTTATATTAAAGCAAGGAGTTCATTTTAGAAAACAACCACAATATTATTTGAAAGGTATAATTCACGTATATGTGACTGTGTATGAGAACAATGCACCATCTCATCTTACCGACTCTTTTCTCTCGACAAAACCCAACAACCCAACTTTTTCACACCAGTATCTTTGAAATACTCTGATAGCCACACTTTAGCACAGGGGTGCCAGGGAATGTCCAGTTTGCCTCACACTTTGGTCCAGGGTACCAGGGAGTGTCCAATGCCTCACACTTTAATACCTAATCCGCCAGCAAATACCGGAGGAACCCTCATGCAGTATCCAAACTCGGGTATCAGGGAGTGTCCGTAGGCCACACTTTAGCACTACCATGGTGCCAGGGAATGTCCAAGTTCGGCTTCACACACTTTGACGCTACCATGGTCGTCAAGGAATGTCCAGTTTTGCCACCGTTGCATTTCAAAGACACTCTCACCGCATTCTCAATCACAACACACTTTGCTTTACATCAATTCCAAAATCTGTGGAAGTTTAATCTGGCACGGACAGTTTTCGAACATAAACTGGTATTTTTGTGGCGCGGTGTTCACCACAAAAATACAGGAAATTCATTTTTAACGTAAGAAATGGTTTTCTGGTTTTATAAAAATACAGTTTGAGTTAAAAGAAAATATTTCCACCATTTTGAAATACCGTTTTGAAATCCAACACAGGTATTACCAATTTTGTAAAATTGCAGTTTGGTCCCAATAAGAATTTCAAATATGAAATCAAGCAAGTAATAAATTGTACACATAAGAATTGTAATTAGATAAATGCAGACAATGTAATTTGATTTTAAATATGACAATGCAAATGCAGATTACTTATGGAAATGTCAATTTAAGATTAAATGAAAATGCAGGTTGTTACACTAACTTAGTGATAAGGTTAGCGTAATGATATTACCAAAGGTGATTCGATACAAGGTGTAGTCTAGGGACTCAATGTTGGCTAAGGGTATATGTGATTATCGGCTTTGGTCCGAGTTCTTGAATTAACAAGTACTTTTAATTTTTTTTATTACTATTTGTTTGAATGTCTTGGAGTAGGATCCTAGATTGGTAGTAGTGGGCATTTGTAGAATATTTATAAACACACAGATTTTGCAGGATGTACCAATGGAATGCAAAGTTTAAGGAGCTTGATCTTGAGGTCGGCTGCCTTAAATTTTGAATACATGTATATTCTCTGTTTCAATAAATTGAACTGTGTAATTCCATTTTAGAAATTGATAAATTTTGTAATATGGGTTTCCTTTTTAAAGAGAAATTTGTAAACTGTAATGGACTTAAAATCCTATTATTTTGGAACCATGTTATATTGAGGCATCTTTAGTCCATTTGTTTTGTGTAAATGTGCTTGGGTTGGCTAGACTTCTCGTATGATATTTATGTCGAGTTTTGATATTAGTTCCAGATTTGTTCCAACACTTAGAATGTGTTGAACTAGTGAAATCAGGAATGGAAACTTGGTATGCTGGTTAGGGTACACTAGACCGGTCGAAGGGGGGGCCCTACTAGTGAATAATAAATTTTCAAGTATGGGTTGTTTATGTCTACTGAAAATCAAATTGGATCTTCAGAGTTTCTTTTTGTGAGAAATCTCCAAACATGTTAGTTTTTACATGAAGTTCTAATGAGATTTTAAATGCTTTGTTTTCAAAATGGGTTAGTACTTAAAACACTTGTAATCCAAAACATTTTGAAATTTAAATAGTGTCGGTTGACCCTCATTGACCCTTTTGGACCATGTGGGTTCAACATTTGAATTGTTGACCGTGTTCGGAATCCACGAGGATTTCTTGTCGCTTCTGCCTCGTTTGACTTGGTCCACGTGAGACTTTTACTTTGTATTTAGCTCTTTGACCTTGCCCTCGTATCTTTAGTAGTTAGGGCGTTACAAAATATGTCTTGATGCTTAGAGGTCACATATGTCATACCATTCATAAGCATGAACATGAACACGAAAATCATGAAAATGATTTTGGGATGAAAGACCTTAGTGGCTTTCGATTTTTGAAAAGGGAAGACGTTAGAGGCTTCCAGGTTTTTAAAAGGGAGGACCTTAGAGGCTTCCGTGCATAAAACCCTCTAGGAGGGATTTTGTTTTGAAAAGATAGAAATTCCGGATTTGTGGGTAGGCGTGTGAGATGGGTACCCCTAGGAGTTCAAATTACGGGATGTGCAGCAAGCAACCCCTGTAACGTTGAAGGCTAGGCCTCCATGTAATTTGTAAGGCCCAAAGTCCCGCACGTTGAAGGCTAGGCCTCCGTGGACGAAAAGCCCATGGTCCCGGTAATGTAACAACCCAACATTTTTAAAAGAGGGTAATTTTGACTTTTGGGTACCCAAGTGTGGACCCAATTTAAACTTTGAATTTTTTTTTCCTAACATGTATCATTAGATATGGTATTACATTTAAATTTAAAATGGTAGTAGGTGTGAGTGTGTTCTTATAATAGTGGGTACACATGTGGGTGCACATTTTAATTATTGGAGGGACAAGGGCCCCACCACCACTCACATCACTCACACACACACACACATACTCTCTCTCTCTCTCTCTCTCTCTCTCTCTCTCTCCTCCCTCCCTCCCTCCCTCCCTCATGGTCGGCCCTCTCTCTCTCCCTTCCCTCACTTTTTCTTTTTTCCTTTCTTTTTCTTCTTCTTCTTATCTCTCCTCTCTACCTTAACCTTTGGGAGAAAACTCCCATGGCTTCTCTCCTTATCTCTTCTTGTTAGGTGCCTTAGAGAGATATCTAGCCCTACCCCTTTGGGCAATATTGTTCTACTCGACGAGAGCTACAAGATGCCGCTATCAAAGTCCATTTTCAAGAAGTTTCATCCGTGAGGTATTGGAAGACCTAGCTTGGAAATGGCTTCTTTCTTCACCAAATGAAGTGCTTGGACTTATAGGAGCCTTCTCTCTTGAAGATCTTGTCATCCTAAGTGTTTTTTTCATATAGGTAGATATATAATCTACTACTCTATCTCTTTGATTTATATATATGTATAGATGTATATATGTGTATATATATGTGTGGTCTTGGTGAATGAATTTGTAACTAGAACTCCAAATTGGTAAAATATTTAAGTTCTAACATATGTGTAGTTTAGGTGTTTCATAAAATGCCTAGGAGAGTTTAAGTTTTTAGGTTGTTTAATTGCTTAATATACCTAAATGGTGATAATTGGTTTAAATGCTTCTGTCTAAGTGTTATGTGAATTAAGTGTTAACATGCCTAATTGTTTAAGCCTTGGGTGAAAGGAATGTTAGGAGTATGTTAGCGAATGTGTGGATGCTTATTTTCTTAAACTTGAGATCAAATGCATGTGTATGTGTTTATGGATTTTCTTCATGTATTATAGAAATCCATATGTTAAGTTCTTTGAATACATATTTTAGTTTATCATTTGCATCCACGAACATGAACATTCACGTGTGAAACATACATACTAGCATTGGGGCCAAGTTGGGCCAAATCCCATGCATAAACACAAAATGCATTGGAAGATCCCAGAAATAGGGACTTTGTGAAAAATCCGGATGCGGGTTGTGAGGTGAGACAGGCTGGATAGCCCTAAGAGAATTATCCAAACTCCATTTCATATTCGGGTAGCGCCCGGAGAGATGGTATGCTAGATTCCCAGTTGGGGGTGGCTCACAGTCCAGTAATGAGAAAAGTGACATTACATGCTTGTGTGACCTCATAGCATTCATTGCCGAAGAGGCTCATTGCACATCATATTACCATTGGCAGCCCCTATACGTGGAGCTTTAAATAGTGTTTTTCCAAGAAGGCTTGGTACATTTATTTGTTCGAGGGACAACCGAAAAAAAAATGTTCTTTCGAAATTATTTCTTTGATATGAAAGTTATAGTGTATTGGTATTATATGTCTACGAGCCATCGTTCTCACATAAAAGACAAAATTTTGACAGGTTTTTCAAAGAAGGCGCGAAAATACTCTTTCAAAGATCCTGTAAAGATTTGTATCTTGAAAATGTACTTTAATTCCATTTTTAATTGTATATCGTTCATGCGTCATAATACGTTTCATTCACCATGTTGCTAGAGCCAATGTTTAGCTCTTTGTAGGATTAAAGATGCAATTCATATTGATGTTGAAATTGAGTGCATGTAAGATCCTTGATTTACATATCTAGCCTAGTTTGTAATCGCTGTCGAGATCGATGAACCTCGCTTGTGTTTACGCTTTATGTTTAATCCCTTATGCTTCCCATTTGGGATTGTTCATGTTTAGCTGGTTGTGAGTGAGCTTCAGTATACCTGGCATCACCTATTTACTATTTCTTGAGTTTGGAAATTTTCCATGTTAATTAGTATTCGTGTAGGGAGACTTTTACTTATTATTGCTCTTGTTGTTTTAGTCCATTGTGTTAAACTTATCGAGAAATTTGTTGTGCCTCTAATCCTAGCCGAATTTGTTAAATTCTACTTATTAACCCTCTTTCCGTCGACTTGCCGTCAATATTGTTCTTGTTAGAAACTCGTTTTGAATATTGTGTAGAGTTCGTGTGAAATTTCGCTCAATCGAAATTTTTGTGCTTAATCCAACTTCTATGGAGTGAACTCCCTGCCCTGAGTTCGCTCAATTGAACTTTTCTCCGCTTAATCCAACTTTTGTGGAGTGAACTCTCTGCCCAGAGTTCGCTCAATCGTACTTTTTCTGCTTAATCCAACTTCTGTATAGTGAATTCTCTACCCAGAGTTTGCTCAATCGAACTTTCTCTGCTTGATCCAACTCTCAGCAGAATACATACATTAAGAGCATAAGTCTCCCATGCGATATCAATGTTTGAATGAGCATTCCATCTTATATTATAATATCTCGCTTCAGAGTACTTACTTCACAAAACTCCTCGTTACATCCCTTGAACTCATGCTTGTGTGGATAGTCGTTTAATAAAATTTTCAAAAGCTTTTGCCTTCATTTGACTCGTTGACATGTAAGTCCATTTTGGATTTATGTATTAGTATGTCATCTTTGTAGGAATTCCCGTGGAATTCCAAAGTTGCTTCCGCATTTATGATTGGGCTTTAATTCTTTTATCTCTATCATTTTAATTTCCTCGCGCTTCAGTTTTTGGGGCGTTACAGATTGGTATCAGAGCTAACCGGGTTTGAATACCTAGGGGCTATGGGTGCTTTCTTTTGGGTTTATCGCATTTCCATTTGTGTTTACTTCGTGCCTACTCCTTATTACATTCTTCGTTTAAGTTGCACATGTTGAGGCGTTACGATGCTGTGTGGGCATGCATATGTGTTGAATGCCTTCGAGACTTACGTGCTTACATGATAAAGAGCTTACATGTTTGATATGCTATTTATGTTAAGTGCTTACATGATAAATGTTTACATGTTCAAGTGCTATGTGCTTTTCATCTATGAATCTTTTGCATTATGTCTTGGTGTGGATGTCTGATGATATTTAACTATTGACCGTAGAAGGTTTAAAAGAATATATATGAGGGTTTCCTTGTTTGGATTATTCGCTCAACGTACTATGCCTGGCAAGGTTGGTGGTTAGGTGTCGATCAGTGCTTCACACCGAGCTGTATGCTTAAGGACCTCTGCTGTGTTTATAAAATTTATGTTATTTGTTATTTCCATTTACATTGTTGAGATAGCATGTTTAGGTGGTGCACGCCTACGTGATTATATGTTCACCTGCTTGCATGCTCATGTGGTTTACATGCTTATAGTAGAATATATTGAGATCATCTATTATATTATAGATAGAGAAATTTCATTTTTTTAAAAAAAAAAAAACTCAGAGATATAAAGTTTTAAACTTTTTGGAAAACCAACATGGTGTATATGTTGCAAGTGTATGAAGAGATGCTTTATATGCCTTTATAGTAAATATTGATAGACCAGTTATGTTGTTGATCACAAGTTGGTGTGAGTAGCTTGTTGGGCTATGTTTCGTTAAGTTGTATCTTCGGATCCTTGTGGTTGTGCCTTAGCATATATTGTTTCTTTCTTTTGAGATGCATACCTTCGGGTAGTAGCAGAGTTGTTTAGCACTCGGTGCTATTTTTATTTTGTACCTTGGGTACGTTTCCTCATTTATGGGTCCCACATCGTGTTGGAATAGTCCTCTCTTTTATTGAACTATTGCATTGCCTCTTCATGAGAGACTATTTGATAAGTTGTTTGTTGTATCTTGAAATTATCCTTTCAAGCAAATTACACTTCTCTCTATGGCATGAACTATTTTGTAGGGTTGTAAGTACCTACCTTTTTCAACGTTTGGTTACGTATTTGGTTGATTGATGTTGGAGTGGTTTTTCCCCATTCTCTGGGATGAACTGTGGTTCCTCCCTCTTCGTGAGGAATTTTACGTTTAAATGTCTATTAGACATTGCTTTTACTACCTCAAATATATTTATTCTTTGAGATGGGTTATTGTTTGTTGGGTCCCAATCCATTGTATTCATGTCAGACTTTGTAGTGAACTATTGGTTGCCCTCCTATATGATTTATTGCATATACGGAAATTCTGTCGTGTGAGTTATTGTTGGATCTTGACTCAAGCTTCTTGTTTTAAGCTTAGATTTGTATCGGTTCATTTTTATCTCTCCTTTGCTTGGTGGGTGTCGTTTGTAAGTATTCTCCGCGACTATGATATTTGTCTATTACTAGACCATGTTCTTGTTAATTGCACAAGTTTTCCTTGTTTCATTGTGAAACTGTACATCTTTCCAGTTAATGAAAATTTTCTTCACTAAGCCCTTTATTATGTTTACATAATCTTGATAAGTACGTTTCTCCTCAAGGTGGTAGAAATTCTTTTCTGTGGTTATAAATATCAATATTTACCGATTCCTATTTGAACTTCGTTAACATTGGATGGATAACACTTTGATGATTGTTTAGAGCACAAGTTATTTTAGTGTTTCCTCCTTGTGAGCAAGTTTGGCTCTTCATTTAATAATATTTGTTCGAAATAAATCTATTCCTTGTTTGGTCCTAGTGACCTTTGGCCCTTTTAAGAGTATTGTTTTATGCTCGTTCCTAGCTTGTTTGGGAAAGCAGTTTTTCATGTTCTTTGGATTTCAAAATCTTTCGTTGAACGAGCACTCGTACCTTGTCGCCTTGATATATTCTTTTTGAATGAGGCGTGATGATTTTTAGTTCGCCGCCATGGACTTCGAACTTGGGTGTTTCATGGTGTTGTATCCTTTCCCTTGGACTCCTTGACTATTGGATTGATATTCTTCAGTGGTCTTGCCTTTTTGAGTTCATTAATTTTGATTGTATTCGACTCAAGTATAAAAAAAGAAGAAATTAAAAAAGAAAAATTTATGCCTTCAAATCTTTCACTACTTATTGAGGGATAGATTGATTTGGACGATTTGTTACCAAGTTCTTCGAGTTGATGGTTTCATGAACTCGTCATCATTCGACTCCTTGGGAGTATGACCTTGTATCATGATTTGATTTCTTGTTGTTGGTAGCCTTGACTGTTGTTTACTAAGGCTAGATCCCAATGTCGTTGTTCATGAAATAAAAGTTCTTATTTCATGCTTGGAAACTTTCCATCGTCCCTTAAAGGCAAAATTACTTATATCTTGACTTACTATGATAGTATCCATAGTAACTTATGTTGGATTGGTGTAGTTGTTAGTAAGGTAGAATAATCTATTTCTATTTCACGACTTCAAAGTTTTATGAATCCTTCGAACCTGTGGGGAATGCCTATTGTTTCAAACGTTATTGTTCCGTAAATCCTATGATTGCTCCATAGGGATTCTTTTGCTAATTATCGAGTGGTGCATATTCGATTGTAGTGAGTTTCATTATTTGATCCCGTCGTTTTAACTCTTTCTCCATTGTTGTGACGAAGAGTGCTTCGTTGGACTCATTTTCTCTTGATTTCGTGTTAGTACAAGAAGGGCACATGATTGTATCTCATTTCATACTAGTGTTCTTTTACTAGTATGTCGATCATTCTATGTTGGAGAGTTAGACCATCTTAGTTCTACATTTATTGTTGATGATCTTAACAGATTGAGTGTATTGTGTTTATGAGCTTTTGAGAGCTGATCGAACCCTTTCTCCTTGAATTCCTACCTTTTGATGGTTTGAATTTTGATGTCATTCATGACAAATTTGCTTTGAGCACTTGGTGCGATCTTGCTAGTCTTATCAGTGAGACTTGTTTTACTTCCCCATCGCTTTGATCTTTCGACTTTGTTCTTGCCTTATGCGAAGGAAAAGTCTTGGTGTTCGCTTGTTGTGCGATTAGCTGTTGAGGTAACTTTTGTATAGGTTCCCTCCTTCTTGTCGTGAGTTTTTGGGTGTGTTTCCTTTTTGAAGAACTTACTTTGGCTATTGCTTATTGGTGACGTGGTTTCACAATAATTTCTGGCTGGAGGAATGATGTCGGATATTGTTCTCTCTCTTCGAGTGATGTCTTGGTATCACGAAACAGCTTTGGGATTTGATTCTTGTATATCGCCATCCTTGAAGTAAATTGTGTAATCGTTTTGACTTTTGCATCGACTTCTTTGAGTTGTAACGAGTCCGTAGGCCACAATTTTATTCATGATTCGGTCAAGGCATATCCTTTGATATCTTTTGATTTGTTACGAGTAGCAATGGTTGTTGCGAACTTGTCTGGTTATATCCGTACGTTCACTTATTCGGTTTATCATTGCTTTGTTGATGATACCCTTGTCCTTGTTCGAAACATATGTATGTGTTGATGTTTCTTGGTAGTTATGGCTTTGGGCATTGTGGTCCTTTGCCTTGATGTTTCGAGAACGAGATTTGGGTTTGTTGATAGAGAGGCCATTTTTTTGGTTTATCGTTAGGAGCTTGTTCTTTGGAATTTAGTATTCCTCGGTTTATTGGCTTACCACCAATATCCGTTTCGATAGACACTTTTCAGGTCCATCTTTGTTGTTCCTTTTGAGGATTGAATTTTTCCGTTTATTCTTGTGAACGAGATGTAATGTCGATTCATTACAATCTTTTGCATTAGCATTCGTTTGTTACTTTGTGAGATCTTTTCTTTGGCATTATTTAATGCAAGCTTGGACCACTCCTTGGAAGTTGATCACATAGTTTAGTTCAGTTTTGAACTCTTGTAAAGGAAACATGTTACCTAACTTTTGTGACAATTCGTTTAACTTTTATTAGTCGATTCGTTTCTTTGAGGTCCTTGGATATAGTTGATTGAAATTCAATTTCTTTCATAGAATTCTATTTGGGAAGTTGTGCATTTTATGAGTGACATTTCTGTTGAAACTCATATCGTTGTGCGGTCAATTAGACCATTTGATTCTTCTAGTACTGAATGCTTTCGGCCTCCCTTGAGAAGTTGTCCTTGACCTCGACGTCAAGAATTTTGCCTCTCTTTATTGCGCTACCGATTTATTTTGACTCTTAGTATTTGAATCATACTTTGTTGATTGATGATTTTTGGATTCGTTTGATGGACTCATCGTAGTGGTCGTGGGCTTGAGGATTCATTTCTTTTCTGCTAACCACCTATCTCTTATATGAGTTTAACTTGTGTCCTTGGGACCAAGTGTGGTGTTCATTTTCCTTTGGAATTAATTAGTCTGTCTCTTGAACTAGTTAGTCTTTGTTGAGATATCCATCTTGTTGTTTGCCATATTCACCGGTATTGCCCTCTCGGCATGTGAATGTGATTCACTTTTAATTATTGAATTCTTTAGTATTTTCCCATCCGTCTTGGGAAAGTCCTAGTGTTGATTCGTGAACATGGTGTATTTGATTTCATGTTGTCCCACCTCATTCCTTAGAAATGTTGGCGTTGTTTGGCTATTGTTAGCAATCGTTGATTATTCACCCCGCTTAGTGGATCGCACTCCTTTGGATGTTGATTGATTTGGTCTTTTATTGATATCGATGTTATATCACCTCTTATTGCGTGATATCTTTATGATGACCGCATATCCGCATTGGTGAGGTCTTTACCTCTTCCATATGTCAAGTGTTTTGATAGCATGGCGTAGTACCTTGTTCACTACCGTTGTGTTGGATTAGAGATGTAGTGGCGATTTGCCACCAAGTTTGTGGTTGCCTAAGTTCCTTTCAGTTGTAACCAAAGTCTCGTGTGTTCGTGTCACTTAGCTTGTTCTTGAGCATAGTGAATGGTGATTGAAGCATAGTTGCTTTTGAGCTGGTGTTAGTCCAAGAGCCTTCCTTGTCTGACCAGTTTGGTTCAGTGATTCGTGTTCGTCACCATCGTGATATTTTCAGAATGGGGTAATTGATTCACCCTCTTCTCGATGTGAAATGTATTTATTTGTAATTAGATGGGTTAGCTATCGACTGATGCTAATCATTTTGTTCCCGCTCCTTGTTATTGAATTCCAGGACGAAATTCTTTTAAGGGGGGTAGATTGTAATAACCCAACATTTTTAAAAGAGGGTAATTTTGACTTTTGGGTACCCAAGTGTCGACCCAATTTAAACTTTGAAATTTTTTTTTTCCTAACATGTAACATTAGATATGGTATTACATTTAAATTTAAAATGGTAGTAGGTGTGAGTGTGTTCTTATAATAGTGGGTACACATGTGGGTGCACATTTTAACTATTAGAGGGACAAGGGCCCCACCACCACTCACATCACTCATGCACACACACACACACACACACACTCTCTCTCTCTCTCTCTCTCTCTCTCTCTCTCTCTCTCTCTCTCTCTCTCTCTCTTCTTTATCCCTCATGGTCGGCCTTCTCTCTTTCCCTTCCATCACTTTTTCTTTTTTCCTTTCTTCTTCTTCTTCTTCTTCTTCTTCTTCTTCTTATCTCTCCACTCTACCTTAAGCTTTGGGAGAAAACTCCCATGGCTTCTCTCCTTCTCTCTTCTCTCTCTCTCCCTTCCATCACTTTTTCTTTTCCTAGGAGAGTTTAAGTTTTTAGGTTGTTTAATTGCTTAATATGCCTAAATGGTGATAATTGGTTTAAATGCTTATATGTCTAAGTGTTATGTGAATTAAGTGTTAACATGCCTAATTGTTTAAGCCTTCGGTGAAAGGAATGTTAGGAGTATGTTAGCGAATGTGTGGATGCTTATTTTCTTAAACTTGAGATCAAATGCATGTGTATGTGTTTATGGATTTTCTTTATGTATTATAGAAATCCATAAGTTAAGTTCTTTGAATACGTATTTAAGTTTATCATTTGCATCCACGAACATGAACATTCACGTGTGAAACATATATACTAGCATTGGGGCCAAGTTGGGCCAAATCCCATGCATAAACACGAAATGCATTGGAAGATCCCATAAAAGGGACTTTCTGAAAAATCTGGATGCGGGTTGTGAGGTGAAACAGGGTGGATAGCCCTAAGAGAATTATCCAAACTCCATTTCATATTCGGGTAGCGCCCGGAGAGATGGTATGCTACATTCCCAGTTGGTGGTGGTTCGCAGCCCGGTAATGGGGAGTGACATTACAAGCTTGTGTGACCTCATAGCATTCATTGCCGAAGAGGCTCATTGCACATCATATTACCATTGGCGGGCTACGTGGAGCTTTAAATAGTGCTTTTCCGAGAAGGCTTGGTACATTTATTTGTCCAAGGGACAATCGAAAAAAAATTGTTCTTTCAAAATTATTTCTTTGATATGAAAGTTATAGTGTATTGGTATTATATGTCTACGAGCCGTCGTTCTCACATAAACAACAAACATTTTGACAGGTTTTGCAAAGAAGGCGTGACAGTACTCTTTCAAAGATCCTATAAAGATTTGTATCTTGAAAATATAGTTTAATTCCATTTTTATATCGTTCATGTGTCACAATACATTTCATTCACCATGTTGCTAGAGCCAATGTTTAGCTCTTTGTGGGATTAAAGATGCAATTCATATTGATGTTGAAATCGAGTGCATGTAAGATCCTTGATTTATATATCTTGCCTAGTTTGTAATCGCTGTCGAGATCGATGAACCTCGCTTCTGTTTACGCTTTATGTTTAATGCCTTATGCTTCCTGTTTGGGATTGTTCATGTTTAGCTCGTTGTGAGTGAGCTTCGGTATACCCGGCGTCACTTGTTTACTATTTCTTGAGTTTGGGAATTTTCCATGTTAATTAGTATTCATGTGGGGACACTTTTACTTATTATTGCTCTTGTTGTTTTAGTCCATTGTGTTAAACTTATCGTGAAATTTGTTGTGCCTCTAATCCTAGCCGGATTTGTTAAATTCTACTTATTAACCCTCTTTTCGTCGACTTGCCATCGATGTTGTTCTTATTAGAAACTCCTTTTGAATATTGTGTAGAGTTCATGTGAAATTTCGCTCAATCAAAATTTTTGTGCTTAATCCAACTTCTGTGGAGTGAACTCCTTGCTGTGAGTTCGCTCAATCGAACTTTTCTCCGCTTAATCCAACTTTGGTGGAGTGAACTCTCTGCCCAGAGTTCTCTTAATCTAACTTTCTCTGCTTAATCCAACTTCTGTATAGTAAATTCTCTACCCAGAGTTTGCTCAATCGAACTTTCTCTGCTTGATCCAACTCTCAGCAGAATACATAGATTATGAGCATAAGTCTCCAATGCGATATCAATGTTTGAATGAGCATTCCATCTTATATATAATATCTCGCTTCAGAGTACTTACTTCACAAAACTCCTCGTTACATCCCTTGAACTCGTGCTTGTGTGGATAGTTGTTTAATAAAATTTTCAAAAGTTTTTGCCTTCGTTTGACTCGTTGACATGTAAGTCCATTTTGGATTTATATGTTAGTAAGTCATCTTTGTAGGAATTCCCGTGGAATTCCAAAGTTGATTCTGCATTTATGATTGGGTTTTAATTCTTTTCTCTCTATCATTTCTCTTTCCTCGTGCTTCGGTTTTCGGGGCGTTACAGGTAATGACATTGATGATCGAGGGTGAGTGTTTGAAAAAGGCATGAAAATGGTTTTCATGCATGACATTGGCATTCATTGCACTCACGCATGTTATATAGCAAATGTTATTGTGTGGTTCTATGACTATACGAGCCTCCATGGCTTATGGACTATATAAACCCTCTTTTTCAGGTGACTTGAATTAGGGCAAGGCCCAGAGTAGAGTTTACTCATGAAGACCCCGTTTAGGTAAGAAATCATGAGATCGTGATACTTTGTTTTGATTTCAGAACACTCTTAAAAACCTTGGATTTTTATTTTAAGAGTTTCTAAAGTTTGAGAAAAAGAAAGTAGATCATTGTATTACTTTTCAACACGTGAAACCAAACTTGAGTTTTATTTAAAAGTTGTTTTATAAAGCTTGAGAAGAAGTATGATAAATGTTTATCAAATCTGTATATTTTCCGCAGCACTGTTGTCATTTTATGAACCGATAAGGATATTCTATTAATGTCTTTTAAATTGACAAGCAATGCTTTTCAAAAGACTAGTGTAATTCTTCCACTATAGTTTTACTCAAATCCGTTAGTCTAGAAGGATTTTGATTTCCCATCAAAGATTTTACAAGGCTATTCTATGCTTCTGCAGTAATCCGTGGAGTCTAGGACTCGAGGCGTTGTAAAATGGTATCAAAGTTTTGAGGTTTCAAAGTTTAAATGTTTCGGAACTTTGGACTTTAAATAATTTTAAAGTTTAAACGTTTGTTTTTCTAAAGGGAAAGTTCTTCAGGTAATCGTCGGGCCTAGAACTCGAAGCATTACAAGTATGTTTAGTTCTTCCGTCGTATTTGTATTCTAGTTTGCACCCCGTTGCCGGCAGGGCGGGGCGTCACACTTGAAAACTTTATGGATCATGTATATTTTTGGAACATAAATCTGGTAAGTTTCTCTAAGAAAACCCATATTAAGTGTAAAATAACAGCATTTTCGGATTAAATTACAATAGAGACCTCATTATAACACATTGGGATCAAATACAACATATGGGAACCACTTTATAACCATTTGGGACTCCTTTACAACTTGTTGGGACCATATTACAAAATGTTGGGTCCCCATAAGTATAGCATTTGTGACCACTATTCATTACAACATTTTGGGACCCAACAATGTGACCTGCTGTAGAAGGTTACTTAAAGGTTAACTATGGCATCAAAAGAAGTGCCACTTTGCTTGCGGCACTTTAATAGGCACACAATTGGCATCTTTTGATCAAAAAACTGTCAAACTTTGGGATGTATCATACATTCCAATGTACATAAAACCACTAGGATATATTGTAGAATTTTCCTTAAATAATTATTTGGTTGCCACAAAATATTTATTCAAATAGTTTGTTGACTCAACCTAAATGTGCAAAAGTAATCAAAACAAGTGAAGGAAAGGCGTTTGAACTGACCACGTGTTTCTAGTTTTACATGTTATTCTAATGTTTGTGTTTGGACCACACAGGGTCCTTGGTATGTCACATCAAAGTCTATACAATGTTTTTCACATTGCAAGTATATGTTCAAAAGTTCTGGAAAATAGAAACAAGAGATTTTAAAATATCAATTGGATCACAAAGAGATAACATCTTGAAAGTGAAGTACGTGGTTGAACTTGGAATCCCTGGTTGGCTGTATTCTAGGATATTTGAATTAAAACTAATACGCAAGTTGGTCTCTATTCAAGGTTGATGCTCTTTTTTTTTTTAAAGGAAATATTTACACTGACTTCTCCTAAGTGAGGTTGAGGTAAAATCAATATACTGGGAGCACTTGTGATAGGAAAGTTACATGGACCTCTTTTGTGTTTTATGAGTTGAGTAACAGTTTCCCCACGTTAGTCAACTATCAATTGACCATAATTATTGTATTTTTTGTTAAAAATTTTGTTAATCAAAATTTACATGATGCATGTTTTTTTTTTTTTTTTATAAATATGGACAGGAAGGTATATATTTTGTTCCGATGGTAAATTGTTATTTTAGTATGTATTGATTTTTTAAAATCATAAATTATATTTATGGGTATTTGATAATTTTGTACCCATCATTACTTTTGTTAACACTATATTTCTGACTAGGGAGGTTATTGTAATTTATGAAAGCAGAAGCTTTGCATTTTGTCAATTGTATGAGAAGCATCTTAATGAATTCTATATATCCTTAGACATATTTATTGCATAAGATATAGAGTAGATTTTATTAAGGGCCATTGAGGCATAGGTTCCAATAATGAATACTTTTGGGCATCACATTAGTCCACACTATTTGGGCAAGGCCCCCGTGGTAAGCACTTTTATTTCTAGCTGACATTTCCCTCTAAAACCACATCCACGATCAATTTTGCTTCCAACCCCAAAATTTAAATTTTGGTTCTCCCCCTCTTTTTCTCTAACTTTACCAAACCCTAATACAACCAAACAACACATGATCTTTTCTTGTGGGACTAGTTTACAAAATAACAAAATTTTGGGACTAGGTTACAAAATTTTGAGATAATATTACAACACATCAGGACCAAAATACAACACACTGGGACCTCTTTACAACTATTTGGAACCACTTTACAACTTGTTGGGACTTGATTAAAAGATGTTAGGACCTTTAGTACAAAAAGCTCCAAACATAGGCACACTTTGGGCCCGATGTTAAAACCATGTCGATTGAATTAAACTACGCAAGGTCACTCACGTTACGAAGACTCGAAAACTCTACGAATCATGTATGTTTTTGGAACATAAATCTGGCACGTTTCTCTAAGTAAAACCCATATTAAGTGCAAAAAATAACAGCATTTTTGGATTAAATTGCAAAATTTTGAGGCCTCATTATTACACATTAGGATCAGGTACAACATACGTGAACCATTTACAACCATTTGGAACCCCTTTACAACTTGTTGGGACCATTTTACAAAATGTTGTGTCCCCATAAGTATAGCATTTGTGACCACTATTCATTACCACATTTTGGGACCCAAAATTGTGACCTGCTATAGATGGTTATTAATAGGTTAACTTTGGCATCAGTAGAAGTGCCACTTTACGTACGTCACTCTAATAACCACACAATTGGCATCATTTAATCACAAAAAACTGTCAAACTTTGGGATCTATCATACATTCCAAAGTGCATAAAACCACTAGGATATAGTGTAGAATTTTCCTTGAATGAATATTTGGTTGCCACAAAATATTTATTCAAACAGTTTGTTGACAACCTTAATGTGCAAAAGTAATCAAAACAAGTGAAGGAAAGGCGTTTGAACTGACCATGTGTTTCTCGTTTTACATGTTATATTAATGTTTGTGTCTAGACCACACAGAGTCCTTGGTATGTCACATCAAAATCTAGATAATGTTTTTCACATTACATGTATCTATTCAAAAGTTTTGGAAAATAGAAACAAGTCATACTAAAATATCAAGTGGACTGCAAACAGATAAATTCTTGGAAGTGAAGTATGTGGTTGAACGTGGAATCCCAAGTTGGCTCTATTCCAGGATATTTGTAGTAAAACTAATACATAGGTTGGTCACTGTTCCAGGGTTTTCTTCTTCTTTCTTTTAAAAGGAAATTATTACACTGACTTTTCCTAAAAAAGGTTGAGGTAAAATAAATATCATGAGAGCCCCCTTGGGCTTTGAAAATGACATGGACCTCTTTTGCATGTGTTTTGTAAGTTGAGTAACAGTTTCCCCTCGGTAGTCAACTATCAATTGATGATTGTAATTTTTTTATTAAAATTTTAGTCATCACAATCAAAGTCAATAAAAATTTACATAAAATTATTTTAATATATAAGGGAAGGTATGTATTTTTTCCAATGGCAGATTTGTTCTTTAAGCATGTATTGAGTATTTAAAATTATAAATTAAATTTAAGGGTATTTGATAATTTTGTATGCAGATATTTTACTTTTCTTTAAACTATAGTGGTAGTAAAGTTTCACTATATTTAGACTGTAATAATAGTAATATATACTTACTGTATTTATTTGCTATCATTGATGTAATGGTAGTTCATTTAACTACCTTTTACCACCTGTGACCTTTTTTTTTCTCAGTGATACTTGGGACCAAACAAAACCTTAAGGTTATGAAGTTGTATGATGATAACACAAAAGAATTAAAAACGAAATGGTTAATCATATTTTACACCTTCGTAATCGGCTTGTGTAGATTTGTTCCTTCACTTTCGATTCTGTCAATTTCCCTTTAACATGTGCTTGAACGATAGAGAGTCTTGATATGTCACATCAAAGTCTATACAGTGATATATTTTCGCGTTGCATGTATCTATTCAAAATTTTGGAAAATAGAAACAAGAGATATTAAAATATCAATTGGATCGCAAAGAGGTAACATCTTTATAGTGAAGTACGTGGTTGAACTTGGAATCCCAGGTTGGCTCTATTCCAGGATAATTGAATTAAAACTAATACACAAGTTGGTATTCTTTTCTTTTTTTTAAGGGAAATAGTTACACTGACTTCTCCTATGTGAGGTTGATTTAAAATCAATATACTGGGAGCCCTTGTGATAGGAAAATTAGATGGACCTCTTTTGTGTTTTATACGTTCAGTAATGGTTTCCCCACGTTAGTCAACTATCAATTGACCATTATTATTGTATTTTTTTTATTAAAATTTTACATGATGGATCTTTTTTTAAATAAATATGGACAGGAAGGTATGTATTTTATTCCAATGGTAAATTGTTAATTTAGCATGTGTTGATTTTTTTTAATCATAAATTATATTGTTACTATGGTAAATTACTATTGTTAACACTCTATTTCTGACTAGGGAGGTTACTATGATTTATGAAAGCATAAGCTTTGCATTTTGTCAATTGTATGAGAAGCATCTTTATGAAGTAAACTATGCACGGTCACTCTCGCTGCGAAGAATCGAAACTTTGTGAATCATGTACATTTTCGGAACATAAATCTTGCACGTTTTTCTAAGACAAACACATATTAAGTGTAAAATAACAGCATTTTTGAATTAAATTGCAAAATTTGGGGACCTCTCTATAACACATTAGGATCAAATACAACATGCGGGAACCACTTTACAACCGTTTGGGACCCCTTTACAACTTGTTTGGACCATATTACAAAATGTTGGGTCCCCATAAGTATAGCATTTGTGACTACTATTCATTACAACATTTTGGGACCCACAATTGTGACCTGCTATAGAAGGTTACTAATAGGTTAGCTTTTGTGTCAAAAGAAGTGCCACTTTACATGCGTCACTCTAATAGCCACACAGTTGGTATCTTTTGATCAAAAAACTGTCAAACTTTGGGATGTATCATACATTCTAATGTACATAAAACCACTAGGATATATTATAGAATTTTCCTTAAATGAATATTTGGTTGCCACAAAATGTTTATTCAAATAGTTTGTTGACACAACCTTAATGTGCAAAAGTAATCAAAACAAGTGAAGGAAAGGCGTTGGAACTGACCATGTGTTTCAAGTTTTACATGTTATACTAATGTTTGTGTCTGGACCACACAGATTCCTTGGAATGTCAGATCCAAGTCTATACAATTTTTTCAAATAGCAAGTATCTATTCAAAAGTGCAAGAAAATAGAAGCAAGAGATTTTAAAATATCAATTGGATCGCAAAGAAATGACATCTTGAAAGTGAAGTACATGGATCAACTTGGAATCGCTGGTTGGCTGTATTCTAGGATATTTGAATTAAAACTAATGTACAGGTTGGTCTCTATTTTTGTTTTAAAAAGGAAATATTTACACAGACTCCTCCTATCTGAGGTTGAGGTAAAATCAATATACTGGGAGCACTAGTGATAGGAAAATTACATGGACCTATCTTGTGTTTTATAAATTGAGTAACAGTTTACCCACATTAGTCAACTATCAATTGACCATTATTATTGTATTTTTTGTTAATCAAAAATTTTCGTAGTGTTTTTTTTTTTAAATATGGACGGGAAGGCATGTATTTTAATCCAATGGTAAATTGCTATTTTAGTATGTATTGATTTTTTAAATCAAAAATTATATTTATGGGAATTTATAATTTTGTACGCATCATTACTTTTATTAACACTATATTTCTGATTAGGAAGGTTATTGTAATTTTTGAACGCAAAAGCTTTGCATTTTGTTAATTGTATGAGAAGCATCTTTATGAATTCTATATATATTTGAACATATTTATTGCATAACATATAGAGTAGATATTATAAAGGGCCATTGGGGAATATGTTCCAACAATGAATCCTTTTGGGCATAGCATTAGTACACACGATATGGGCAAGGCCCCCTTGATAAGCATTTTAATTTCCTTAACTTTACCAAACCCTAACACACAAACAAACAACACATGATCTTTTCCTGTGGAACAAGTTTACAAGATAACAAAATTTTGGGACTAGATTACAAAATTTGAGATAATATTACAACACATTACGACCAAATTACAACATGATGGGACCTCTTTACAACTATTTGGGACCACTTTACAACTTGTTGGAACCTAATTAAAAGATATTAGGACCTTTAGTACAAAAGGCTCCGAACATAAGCAAACTTTGGGCCCGATGTTAAAAGCATATCGATTGAAGTAAACTACGCAGGGTCACTCTTGTTGTGAAGAAACGAAAACTTTACGGATCATGCAGATTTTCGGAACAAAAATCTAGCACATTTCTCTAAGATAAACCCATATTGAGTGCAAAAAATAACAACATTTTTGGATTAAATTACAAAATTTTGAGACCTCATTATAACACATTATGATCAAGTACAACATACGTGAACCACTTTACAACCATTTGGGACCCCTTTACAACTTGTTGGGACCATATTACAAACTGTTGGGTCCCCATAATTCTAGCATTTGTGACCACTATTCATTGCAACATTTTGGGACCCAAAATTGTGACCTGCTATAGAAGGTTATTAATAGGTTAACTTTGGCACCAAAAGAAGTGCCACTTTACATGCAGCACTCTAATAGCCACACAATTGGCATCTTTTGATCAAATAACAGTCAGACTTTGGGATGTATCTGTTAGGAAACTGCGTTCCCAGAATCCATTGACAGCGCGTATAAGTTGGTACTGCAAAAAAATTACGTGAAAACTACAATAACCCTTCAAGGGCGGAACTAGGGTTACCTTGAACTGCAAAAACCGGATTGCTGTAGTAGACGAATCGAGAACACGGACTCGATAACAGCTCACGATCTTCTACCGTATTCCTCCGGTGCCAGAATATCGAACTGAGTGTGGGCACTTTCGAAATCCTTTCTGTTTTCTGCTCTCCCTCTTTTACGAGCTCTTTTCTATTCCAAGTTATAATTCTCTATATAGAAAAACGCAAACTGAGAAGAGAGCCAAAGCAGCATATATATAGGCTACGATCGGGACCATAAGAAGTCAATAAGGAATAGGCTTCCTTATGCAATTAGGAAACCCTAATTCGAACTGAATCAGATTCCTATTTCCATAAATTATAATTCATACCACTAAAGAATTATAATTGCACTCCTACCCTTATCTCAAAAATACATTTCGAGCTCCATGTTATTAAATGCTTATTATCTCCCCACGTTAAGATTACAGATATCCATTAATTAAAAATAATTACTGACAATCATATTTAATTAATTTCTTAAAATTCCTTGAGATCCTCTGCTTAACTTATCTGATATGTCGGATACAAAATTCACCTGCAGGGTTTGACATAATCAAAACTTATAAGCTTTCTCAAGGGGATATCATCAATCCCAAAATTGAGACATGGATTCCATCATTAATTAATATCCACCACACAATTAATATTGTCACCCAATCCGATGAGATATTGACCCATTTAAGGATCTCACCCTTTTAGGGATCAAAGTGTAAATATCAAATGTACGTGTCTACAAATTAACTTAGGATTTAGAGCATAAGCACTCATAATAGCCATGAGGTATTAATTATCTTATAAGTCAGTATAAAGATAATTACCCCAAGTCAGTCCCGTTTAATACGCAAAGTGTACCAGCATAATGAGTTGAAACTATACAGTTTTCCGTTGGCAAGACAAACCTACTACAACACCATGCTGTAGTCCTACCGATGATGTGTCCAATCCCACCTAAGATAGTAAACCAAAATATTACATTCTATAATATCTGATGGCCTGATCTTCCGTGTGTAAGCCGAACTCTACACACCAAACCACCTACTATATAAAATGAGAGACACACATGCATAATATCAAATACTCCCTCCGTCCCATAATAAGTGTCCACATTTCCTTTTTTGGATGTCCCACAATAACTGTCCACTTTCCTAAATTGGCATATAGCTTTTACTTACTTTTCAAAACTACCCTTATAATAAAGACAAAGTAGCATTTATTTGTGGCCTCAAAACAAGCAAAAAGTCAAACACCCATCACATCTAATGGCATAATTGGAAAGTGACCCTTTAATGAACCAAAAAAACTAAAATAATACAACTTTTTTAAACAATGTGCAAAATAGAAGTGGACACTTATTATGGGACGGAGGGAGTAAATAATATAATACAAACATTGCCCACACAGATTCTCATAAAAAAATGGATTAACTGATTTTATTAAATGAATAATAAATCAACTACATAAAGCATGGCTTTTAGTATATATCCCTAACAATCTCCCACTTAGACTCAAAGCCATGATGCGACACACCTCACTCCTATCCCTTCTACATGACTGTCAAAAGTCTTGGCCGATAAGCTCTTGGTGAAAGGATCTTCTAGGTTATTTGCTGATGCTATCTTGGTCACTTCAACGTCACCTCTTTGCATGATCTCTCGTATCAGGTGATACTTACTCTCAATGTGTTTTCCCTTCTTATAGGCCCTTGGTTCCTTTGAGTTAGCAACCGCTCCGCTATTATCGCAATAAAGGGTAATAGCCAATTGTACCGCAGGTACTACTCTTAGATCCATAAGGAAGTTTCTGAGCCAAACGGCCTCCTTAGCGGCTTCCGAAGCAGCCACATACTCGGCTTCCATGGTGGAATCAGCAATACATGACTGTTGATACTCCTCCAAGTAATGGCTCCACCTCCTACGGTAAACACATATCCTGAGGTAGACTTTCTGGAATCCCTATCTGACATGAAATCAGAATCTGTGTACCCAATGGGTACAAGACTGTCTGCTTGGTAAACTAACATATAGTCACGAGTCCTTTTCAGGTACTTGAGAATATTTTTTACGACAGTCCAATGTTCTTGCCCTGGATTAGACTGATATCTACTAACCATGCCAACAGCAAAGCAAATATCAGGTCTAGTACATAGCATAGCATACATTAGGCTTCCTACTACCGAGGCATAAGGAACTGCATTCATCTTCTCTATCTCATCAGGTGTCTTAGGACACTGATCCTTAGCTAGAGTAATTTCGTGTCTGAAGGGAAGGAATCCCTTCTTGGAATCTTGCATGCTAAACATTACAAGAATATTGTCAATATAAGTGCCTTGTGACAAGCCCAACGTCCTATTCTTACGATCTCGCATAAGCTTGATCCCTAGGATGTGACCGGCTTCTCCCAAGTCCTTCATATCGAATTGACTGGACAACCATACCCTTACAGAAGATAATACCCCCACATCGTTTCCGATTAGCAAGATATCATCCACATATAGTACTAAGAACACCACCACACTTCCATCATGTTTCTTGTACACACAGGATTCTTCCGCACATTGATCAAAACCAAAAGACTTGATTGCTTGATCAAAGCAGATATTCCAAGACCTAGATGCCTGCTTAAGCCCATAAATGGGCTTCTTAAGCTTGCACAACATGTGTTCTTGGCCCTTTGCGATGAACCCGTCTGGTTGCACCATATAGATGCACTCGTCAAGATTCCCATTAATAAATGCTGTCTTGACATCCATTTGCCAAATTTCATAATCAAAATATGCAATAATGGACAAGAGAATCCGGATAGACTTCAGCATTGCCACCGACAAAAAAGTTTCCTTATAATCGATTCCTTCTTTTTGAGTGAACCCTTTCGCAACAAGCCTAGCTTTAAAGGTTTCCACCTTACCATCTGCTCCTCTCTTTTTCTTATAGATCCACTTGCATCCAATGGGTTTTATTTTATTGGGTGGTTCTACAAGATCCCAGACTTGATTGGAGTACATAGACTCCATTTCAGATTTCATAGCCTTTTGCCAAAGATCTGCATCTTTATCTTGGAGTGCTTCATTGTAGTTACAGGGGTCAGTACCTTGTTCATCAATGACCCGGTCATAAGACTCTCCCAAGAACATATACCGGTCAGGTTAAATAATAACCCTCCCACTACGACGAGGCACAACCCATCTTTGTGTATCACTGATATTTCATTGTGAAGATTCTGAACTTAATACACCATTATCTACACGTTGTACTGGTTCAGGAACCTGCGTGTTAATGGTTGGTTCGGGATCTACACGAGTTTCGATAATCCTCCCACTACGACGTGGTAATGGAATATCGATAACTCTTTCTTGTGGTGTTTCTTCTCGTACCGTTGGTATCGAAGAAGTATGTCTCGGTGTCTCTCCTCTCATTTCCTCTAGAACAATACGACTTCTGGGCTTGTGGTCCATAACATAGTCCTCTTCTAAGAATGTGGCATTGGTGCTAACGATAACCTTCTGATCCTTAGGACTATAAAACAGACCACCTTTAGTTCCTCTTGGATACCCAACAAAGAAACATACTTCTATTCTCGATTCCAACTTTTTTGCGTTCCCTTTCAGCACATGTCCTGGACTACCCTAGATCTGAACATGCTGCAGACTAGGCTTTCGCCCAGTCCACAATTCCGTGGGAGTAGTAGGTACTGACTTAGATGGTACTAAGTTTAGAATGTATGGGGCCGTCTCTAATGCGTGTCCCCAAAAGGAAATTGGTAAATCCGAATAACTCATCATAGATCTTACCATGTCCATAAGAGTCCTGTTCCTTCTTTCTGCTACACCGTTCTGCTGAGACATACGGGGTGCAAACAATTGGGATGTAATCCCTTGGTCCAATAAGTATTCCCTAAACTCTCCCAAGAGGTACTCACCACCACGATCAGATCGTAGTGTCTTGATACATTTACTTAGACGCTTCTCCGTTTCAGCCTTGAAGTCTTTGAATTTCTCAAAGCATTCAGACTTACGCCACATCAAGTAAATGTACCCATACCTTGAGTAATCATCGATGAAAGTGACAAAGTACTCAAATCCCCCTCTTGCTTGGACAGTCATAGGACCACACAAATCAGAGTGAACCAGTTCCAACGGCTCTTTTGCTCTATAGCCCTTGGCCGAGAATGGCCTCTTGGTCATTTTACCTTCCAAGCAGGATTCACAAACTGGAAGTGCCTCCACTTCCAATGAGCCTAATGGCCCATTTTGAACCAGTCTTTGAATCCTTTTCAAATTAATATGACCAAGGCGCAAGTGCCAAAGATGCGTTTGGTTCATCCTCGAAGGTTCTTTTCTCTTAAATGGAAAACTATTTGTGTTTTTCAATTCATTAAGTTGCAGTATAGGAGAGATATGATTTATAATATAAAGATCATCCACCAATTGACCAGAACAAATGAAACGTTTATTTTCTTTAATAACTACTACTTTATTAAAATGAACTAAATGTCCAGTCTTTACTAAACTAGAAACTGAAACTAAATTCCTTCTAATAGAAGGTATATAAAGGCAATTTCTTAATATTAAAATCCTATCTCTACCGAAACTAAGATGTAGATCTCCTACTACAACTACTGCTACTCTCGTAGCATTTCCCATGTATAGATAAATCTCTCCATCACTGAGCTGCCTGGTTCCCTAGAACTCCTACAAAGAATTGCATACATGATCAGTGGCTCCCGTATCTACACACCAGGTACCGGTAGATCGGACCGCTAAACACGATTCAACAACTAGAAAATGAGATTTACCTTGATTATTATGTCTGGCGAGATAAACTGGACATTGCTTCTTCCAGTGTCCTGGCTGCTTGTAAACAAAACATTTGCCTTTAGGCTTTCCCGGTTGTCCTCGTGGCCTTTGGATTGGCAGAGGACCTGCGGCCTTCTTTTGAGCCTTTTTCATTTTCTTCTTGCCTTTCGGCTTTGAAGCAGAACCTTTCTCAAACACAAGAGTACTCCCTGACTTTCTGTTGAGACCCTCAGCTGCCTGGAGTTCTTTAAGCAGCTCCGCCAAAGTATATTTAAATTTATTCATGTTGTAATTGAGGCAGAATTACGTAAAAGACTCTGGCAGTGACTGGAGTACGATATCGACCTGGGTTTTCCCGTCGATTTCAGCTCCAAGGATCTTTAGTTCATTAAGAAGAGATATCATCTTAAGAACATGATCCCTTACAAGCGTCCCCTCAGCCATGATTGTGTTCATCAAGTCTATCATGGCAACCTGCCAAGCAGCACGACTTTGATCCCCGAACATCTCTCGGACGCTCTCCATCATGTCATAGGCACTGGTCATTGACTGATGCTGATGTTGCAGAACATTTGACATGGATGCCAAAATGTAACACCGCGCCATCTCATCAGCCTTGACCCATTTCTTGTGAGCCTGGGTTTCCTCAGTGGTTGCCCCCTCACCAGGTTGCTCAGGACATTCTTGAGTAAGCACAAACTTGTACTCTTCAGCAGTTAACACAATATCCAAATTCCTTTTCTAGTCTATATAGTTTGGTCCAGTAAGTTTGTTTCTTTAAGTATAACAGCAAGTGGATTGAAAGTACCCATTTAAAAGCCTAACATAAATAATTATGTTTGGAAAAAATTACTATGGATTCGAGTTGAAAATATTGGTTCCCTCTACCATATTTGAAAGGAATCCGCCAGCAACCTGATACACCGCGAATAGTATGACTCGATGGGAAGCCATATACTATCCATCATTTGTTCAGATAGACAATTGCCTTTTAATTTTACTATCCAGGCAATGTACTTTGCCTAATAAAATTAAACTGCTGACTTGCTTTGGTCCTATAAATAATAACAGTGACTCAGATGGAGAGGATATTATTATTTATAGCTAAGTGTATACCATCACTTAATTCTAGGTCAAGAGTTCCATGAGGAACACCTTTGATGGAGAGGTGACCCACACCAACAATCACCCAAAATATTCTTTTAAAGAAGTTTGTACTGATGATTCCATGATCAACTACATCTGATGGGAAGGATGACACTAGAGCCATCACACAAAATTAATCATATCATCTACAAACCAGTGATGGAGACCATGGGATTTATACTTGATAAATTCCCTCTCCCACTTAGAATTTTAAAAAAAAATTTGAGGGTTATAAATTTTTAAAAAAACTTTTAATTTAATTAATAAAAAATAATGGAATACTTGACAAGGATTAATTCATCCTTACTTGTGAAACCCACATGTGTAGATAATAAAATTATTCTATTTTCATGATTTTAGAAAATAAGTACTTATGTTTTCAAATTATGGAATTAGTTTTATTTCTAAATACACATGTAGTTGTCAATCATTTTAAATTAATATAAATTAAACATGCAGCTAGACATCTGAAATAGGTCTAGGAACAATTATCCATGTTGTCCTATTCATTAAACATGAAACAATAATAATCATTCAATCACACATAAATAAGGAAACCACAATAAAATAGGAATCCCACTATTATGGTCAAGCTGCAACTCTTGTCAAGAAATCTTCATTGAACCCGATTAGCTCTATATCGCCACTACGCACGGGGGTCGAGCTGTAAACTGCCTTCCAAATTTGTTTTCTGAAACAACCTTCAGAAATTGCCTCCAGATTGCTTTCTGAAACTGCTTGTAAACTGTCTTCACGAACTGTCTTCACGGGTTTACTTGAGATATATTACACAAATCCTATGCCTCCATAAAGGAGTTCACATGCTATTTCTTTGCAGTAAATTAACCACACATCAATCAAGCGTGGGATCCAATACACACAAATCCTATGCCTCCATAAAGGAGTTCACATGCTATATTAAAACAGCAAAATTAACTACGGATAAAACCATCGTGGGATCCAACCACACAAAATCAGTGACCATAATAGTGGAATAAGAACGCTGCAAAACAAGGGTTAGCACAGTTCTACGTTCTATCCATCCATCAAAACACATATAAGATCTGTTTTATTGGACAACATGGTTGCGTTCAACCTATACGAATCAACGTTGCTCTGATACCACTGTTATGAAACTGCGTTCCCAGAATCCATTGACAGCGCGTATAAGTTGGTACTGCAAAAAAATTACGTGAAAACTACAATAACCCTACAAGGGCAAAACTAGGGTTACCTTGGACTGCAAAACCGGATTGCTGTAGTAGACGAACCGAGAACACGGGCTCGATAACAGCTCACGATCTTCTACCGTATTCCTCCGCTGCCAGAATATCGAGCTGCGTGTGGGCTCTTTCGAAATCCTTTCTATTTTTTGCTCTCCCTCTTTTACGCTCTCTTTTCTATTCCGAGTTATAATTCTCTATATAGAAAAACGCTAACTGAGAAGAGAGCCAAAACAGCATATATATAGGCTACGATAGGGACCATAAGAAGTCAATAAGGAATAGGCTTCCTTATGGAATGAGAAAATCCTAATTCGAACTGAATCAGATTCCTATTTCCATAAATTATAATTCATACCACTAAAGAATTATAATTGCACTCCTAACCTTATCTCAAAAATATATTTCGAGCTCCATGTTATTAAATGCTTATTATCTCCTCACGTTAAGATTACAGATATCCATTAATTAAATATAATTACTGACAATCATATTTAATTAATTTCTTAAAATTCCTTGAGATCCTCTGCTTAACTTATCTAATATGTCGGATACAAAATCCACCTGCAGGGTTTGATATAATCAAAACTTATAAGCCTTCTCAAGGGGATATCATCAATCCTAAAATTGAGACATGGATTCCATCATTAATTAATATCCACCACACAATTAATATTGCCACCCAATTCAATGAAATATTGACTCATTTAAGGATCTCACCATTTTAGGGATCAAAGTGTAAATATCAAATGTACGTGTCTACAAATTAACTTAGGATTTAGAGCATAAGTACTCATAATAGCCATGAGGTATTAATTGTCTTATAAGTCAGTATAAAGATAATTACCCCAAGTCAGTCCCGTTTAATACACAAAGTGTACCAGCATAGTGAGTTGAAACTATACCGTTTTCTGTAGGCAAGACAAACCTACTACAACACCATGTTGCAGTCCTACCGATGGTGTGTCCAATCCCATCTAAGACAGTAAACCAAAATCTTACATTCTATAATATCTGATGGCCTGATCTTCCGTGTGTAAGCCGAACTCTACACACCAAACCATCTACTATATAGAATGAGAGACACACATGCATAATATTAAATAAATAATATAATACAAACATTGCCCACACACATTCTCATAAAAAAATGGATTAACTGATTTTATTAAATGAATAATAAATCAACTACATAAAGCATGGCTTTTAGTATATATCCCTAACAGTATCATACATTCCAATGTGCATAAAACCACTAGGATATATTATAGTATTTTCCTTGGAGGAATATTTGGGAGCCACAAAATATTTATTCATACAGTTTGTTGACAAAACCTTAATGTGCAAAACTAATCATAACAAGTGAAGGAAAGGCGTTTGAACTGACCATGTGTTTCTCATTTTACATGCTTTATTAATGTTTGTGTCAGGACCACACAGAGTCCTTGGAATGTCACATCCACGTCTATACAATTTTTTCACATAGCAAGTATCTGTTCAAAACTTCTAGAAAATAGAAACAAGAAATTTTAAAATATCAATTGGATCGCAAAGAAATGACATCTTGAAAGTGAAGTACATGGTCGAACTTGGAATCCCTGGTTGGCTGTATTCTAGGATATTTGAATTAAAACAAATGTACAGGTAGGTCTCTATTTTTTTTTAAAAAAGGAAATATTTGCACAGACTGTAAAATCAATATACTGGGAGCACTACTAGTGATAGGAAAATTACATGTACCTCTCTTGTGTTTTATAAATTGAGTAACAAATTACCCATATTAGTCAACTATCAATTGATCATTACTATTGTATTTTTTGTTAAAAATTTTGTTAATCAAAATTTTTTGTAGTGTTTTTTTTTTTTTTTTTTAAATATGGTCGGGAAGCTATGTATTTTATTCCAATGGTAAATTGCTATTTTAGTATGTATTGATTTTTTAAAGCAAAAATTATATTTATGGGTATTTGATAATTTTGTACGCATCATTACTTTTGTTAACAATATATTTCTGACTGGGAAGGTTATTGTAATTTATGAAAGTAAAAGCTTTGCATTTTGTTAATTGTATGAGAAGCATCTTTATGAATTCTATATATCTTTGAACATATTTATTGCATAATATATAGAGTAGATAGAGTAGATATTATAAAGGGCCATTGGGGAATAGGTTCCAACAAAGAATACTTTTGGGCATAGCATTAGTACACATGATTTGGGCAAGGCCCCCTAGGTAAGCATTTTTATTTCCTTAACTTTACCAAACCCTAACACACAAACAAACAACACATGATCTTTTCCTATGGGACAAGTTTACAAGATAACAAAATTTTGGGACTAGACTACAAAATTTGAGATATTATTACAACACATTAGGACCAAATTACAACATGTTGGGACCTCTTTACAACTATTTGGGACCACTTTACAACTTGTTGGAACTTGATTAAAAGATGTTAGGACCTTTAGTACAAAAGGCTCCGAACATAGGCAAACTTTGGGCCCGATGTTAAAAGCATATCGATTGAAGTAAACTACGCTGGGTCACTCTTGTTGTGAAGACACGAAAACTTTACGGATCATGTAGATTTTCAGAACATAAATCTAGCACATTTCTCTAAGAAAAACCCATATTGAGTACAAAAAATAACAACATTTTTGGATTAAATTACAAAATTTTGAGACCTCATTATAACACATTATGATCAAGTACAACATATGTGAACCACTTTACAACCATTTGGGACCCCTTTACAACTTGTTGGGACCATATTAAAAACTATTGGGTCCCCATAATTCTAGCATTTGTGACCACTATTCATTGCAACATTTTGGGACCCAAAATTGTGACCTGCTATAGAAGGTTATCAATAGGTTAACTTTGGCACCAAAAGAAGTGTCACTTTACATGTTGCACTCTAATAGCCACACAATTGGCATCTTTTGATCAAATAACTGTCAGACTTTGGGATGTATCATACATTCCAATGTGCATAAAACCACTAGGATACATTGTAGTATTTTCCTTGGATGAATATTTGGGTGCCACAAAATAATTATTCATACAGTTAGTTGACAAAACCTTAATGTGCAAAAGTAATCATAACAAGTGAAGGAAAGGCGTTTGAACTGACCATGTATTTCTCGTTTTACATGCTTTATTAATGTTTGTATCAGGACCACACAGAGTCCTTGGAATGTCACATCCAAGTCTATACAATTTTTTCACATAGCAAGTATCTGTTCAAAAGTTCTGGAAAATAGAAACAAGAGATTTTAAAATATCAATTGGATCGCAAAGAAGTGACATCTTGAAAGTGAAGTACATGGTCGAACTTGGAATCCTTGGTTGGCTGTATTCTAGGATATTTGAATTAAAACTAATACATAGATTGGTCTCTGTTCCAGGTTTGTCTTCCTCTTCTTTTTTTAAAAGGAAATTTTACACTGACCTCTCCTATGTAAGGTTGAGGTAAAATCAATATATTGAGATCCTCCTTGGGATATGAAAATTATGTGGACGTCTTTTGTGTTTTGTAAGTTGAGTAATAGTTTCATCTCGTTAGTCAACTGTCATTTAACCATTGTAATTTTTTTGTTGAAGATTTAGTCATCACTATCAAAGTCAATGAAAATTTACTTAATGTTGTTTTAATATGTAAGGAAAGGTATGCATTTTTTCCAATGGTAAATTTGTTCTTTAAGCATGTATTGAGTTTAAAAATTATAAATTATATTTAGAGGTATTTGATAATTTTGTATGTAGATATTTTACTTTTCTCTAAACTGTAAAGGTAGTAAATTTTCACTACATTTAGATTGTAATCATTGTAATACTTACTGTCTTTACTTGCTAACATTGATGTCATTGCAGTTCATTTAACTACCTTTTACCACCTGTGACCTTTTCATTTTTCTCAGTGACACTTGGGTCCAAACAAAACCTTAGGGTTATGAAGTTGTATGATGATAACACAAAAAAATTAAAAACGAAATGGTTAATCACATTTTACACCTTCGTAAGCGGCTTGTGTAAATATTGTTCCATCACTTTCAATTGTGTCAATTTAACCCTTTAACGTACATGTGTCTGAACGATATAGAGTCCTTGATCTGTCACATCAAAGTCTATACAATGTTTTTTGCATTGCAATGTTCAAAAGTTCTGGAAAGTAGAAAGAAGTGATATTAAAATATCAATTGGATCGCAAAGAGATAACATCTTGAAAGTGAAGTACGTGGTCGAACTTGGAATCCCAGGTTGGGACTTTTCTAGGATATTTGAATTAAAACTAATACACAGGTTGGTCTCTATTCCAGGCTGGTATTCCTTTTTTTTTTAAAATGGAAATAGTTACACTGACTTCTCCATGCCATATCTAAAAGAAGAAAATACGTTGATTTAGTTCACAACTCCATGTCATATCTACACTTTGTGTTACAACGCCCGTTTTTATACAATATGACTAACCTTTGATAAGTTGTGCTGTTTAAGCTGTTATTCGTGTAGATTATTGTTTAGCTGAGTGCAGGAATCAATAACAGGATAAACGGAAAGCTGGATTATAAGAAAAGCAATTCAAAGATGAAAAATGAAGTTCGAGCGATCGAAGACCCTTCAAGCGATCGAGTTTTCGATCGATCGAAGAGTCTCGTTGGGAAGACTCAAAAACTTTACGGACCATGAATCTTTCCCGAACATAAATCTGGCACGTTTCTCTAAGAAAAACTCATATTAATTGTAAAGTAACAGCATTTTTGGATTAAATTACAAAATTTTGACACCTTTTTATAACACATTAAAATCAAAACACAACATACTGAAAGCACTTTACAACATGTTAGGACCATGTTACAACATGATGAGTCCCATAAGTATAGCATATGTGACCACTATTGATTACAACATTTTGGGACCCATAATTGTGACCTGCTATAGAAGGTTACTAATAGGTTAACTTTTACATCAAAAGAAGTGCCACTTTAAATGAGGCACTCAGATAGCCACACAATTGGCGTCTTTTGTTACATAATGTTTTTTTTAATATGTACAGGAAGGTGCATATTTTTCAACACTACCGATCCCAAGCCTGGATAAAAGAGGAGGGTTAGTTCGTTAGGTAACTCGACAGCCAGCACGTAAAAAAAACCGTCGGATCCTTATGATATGAATCCAAATATGAATACTCGTGTAAATGCTAGGGCGTTCCCTTTAAGCGACGCGTTGCGCCTGCCTTCGGGTGTTTTGAAAAATGTGCAAGGGGCGCCGCATCGACGCCCGGGTGCGGTGTTAAATAAGCAAGGGTTCCCGCGCTCATCTGGGTCACCATGGGTAAAGAAGCTAGTCCAGAACTATAGGCTTAGGTTAGCAACTTGGAATATAGGAACCTTAACATGTAAAGCTATGGAACTAGTAGACACTATGATTAGAAGGAAGGTTAATGTAGTATGTTCACAAGAAACAAAGTGGGTTAGAGAAAAAGCTAAGGAGGTAGAAAAGACCAGGTATAAGATATTCTATATAGGGAAAGATAGGCATAGAAATGGTGTCGGAATCGTGGTTGACAAGAATCTCAAGGATAAAGTTGTGACAGTCACGAGGAAAGGAGACAGAATATTGCGTATCAAACTAGTAGTTGGAGTGGATATAATTAATGTGATTAGTGCATACGCACCCCAAGTAGGATTGGATGATCACACTAAAAGACAATTCTGGGATGAGTTGGACGCTTTAATGCAAGAAATACCGGGAGGAGAGAAGATAATTGTAGGCAGAGTTTTTAATGGATATATAGGTAAAGATAGAACTGGTTATGAGAGGGTGCCTGGGGGGTATGATTTTGGAGATCAGAATGAGGCAGGGGTGAGTATTTTAGATTTCGCAGTAACATATGATCTTGTAGTAGCAAACACATTTTTTAAAAAAAGGGAAGAACACTTGATAACCTTTAAGAGTGGATCTAATAGAAGCCAGATCGATTTGTTCCTTGTGAGAAAGGCAGACCGCTTAGCATGTAAAGACTGTAAGGTCATCCCAGGAGAGTGTTTAACATCTCAACATAGACTTACTATTTTAGATATCCATATAAAAGGACAATGTCGTACTAAAAAAGACCCTATAAACCCGCGAACTAGGTGGTGGAACCTTAAAGGCGAGAAACTAGTAATATTCCAAGAGAGAATGTATGTAGAAGCACGTTGGAATTTGGAAGATGGAAGCAATGCTATGTGGGATAGAATGGCAAGGTGCATCACAAGAATATCGAAGGAGGTCCTCGGAGAGTCGAAGGGAAGAGGGTTGGCTTCTAAAGATACTTGATGGTGGAATGAAGAGGTACAAGCTGCAGTAAAAACCAAAAAGGATTACTTTAAGAAGTGGCAAAATGATAGAAGTGAGGAACACTTCAAAAGCTATAAATGTGCAAATAAGGAGGTTAAAAGGACAATTAGAGTTGCTAAAATGTAAGTCGATGATGCCTTCTACACCAAACTAGACACTAGAGAGGGAGAAAAATGTATTTATAAGTTTGCTAAGTCGAGAGAAAGGAAACAAGAGACATTAATCAGGTTAAGTGTATAAAAAGCGATGACTCTAGGGTATTAGTGAACGACGAAGAGATTAAGGAAAGGTGGAAGAGTTATTTTGAGAAGTTGCTGAATGAAAAACATATGGATAACACAATGGAAGAAGAAACTGGAAGTTACGATGAAACTAGAGAATACAGATTCTATCGGAGAATAAGGAAGTTTGAGGTGGATTTTGCTTTGAAGAAGATGAAACCCAACAAGGCCTTAGGCCCAGATGGGATCCCCATTGAGGTTTGGAAATGCTTGGGAGATGTGGGGGCATCTTGGCTTACAAAAGCTTTTAATAGGATTTTAATGACTAGAAAAATGCTTGATGAGTGGAGGAAGAACATCCTAGTGCCTATATATAAGAGTAAAGGAGATGTACAACAATGCAACAACTATAGAGGTATTAAGTTGATGAGCCATACTATGAAGCTATGGGAGAGAGTGATGGAGCATCGCTTAAGAGGCACAACATCAGTGACAGAAAATCAGTTTGGATTTATGCCTGGGAGATCAACTATGGAAGCAATTTATTTACTTAGAAGACTAATGGAAAAGTATAGAGAGAAGAAAAAAGATCTACATATGGTTTTTATTGATTTAGAGAAAGCTTATGATAGAGTGCCTAGAGATTTAATTTGGTGGGTGCTAGAGAAGAAAGGAGTGACCAAGGGCTATATTGACGTGGTGAAGGATATGTATGATGAAGCAGTTACTATAATTAGATCACCAGCCGGAGAAACAAGCGAATTCCCAATTACCGTAGGCCTGCACCAGGGGTCGGCCTTGAGCCCTTATTTGTTCGCCCTAATTATGGATGAATTGACTAGACACATTCAAGATGAGGTCCCATGGTGTATGTTGTTCGCAGATGATATTGTCTTGGTTGATGAGACTAAAAGGGGACCCAACACTAAACTAGAAGCTTGGAGAGAAGCACTGATGACTAAGGGGCTAAAGATAAGTAGGACGAAAACAGAATACATGGAATGTACTTTTAGCAACAGTGGAAGTAGAGACAATGAAGCAGTGAAGATCGAAGATCATGAGATCCCAAAGAGGGAACACTTTCGCTATCTAGGTTCAATGATCAGTAGAGACGAAGAGATTGGTGATGACGTGACCCATAGAATTAAAGTGGGCTGGCTTAAGTGGAGGAGTGCTTCTGGAGTATTATGTGATCGGAGAATACCAGCAAAATTGAAAGGAAAATTTTATAGGACAGCTATTAGGCCAGCTATGCTCTACGGGACAGAGTGTTGGGCAACTAAGAAACAACACATTAGCAAAGTGAGTGTAGCGGAGATGAGGATGCTAAGATGGATGTGTGGTAAGACTAGGAAAGATAGAATTAGAAATGAGTACATCCGAGAGACTGTAGGAGTGACACATATTGAGGACAAGTTGAGGGAGAATAGACTTAGATGGTTCGGCCATGTGCAACGAAGACCTGTAGATGCACCTGTGCGAAAGAGTGATAAGATCGTAGTGCCTGGAATGGTTAGAGGGAGAGGTAGGCCTAGACTGACTTGGGAATATGTAGTGCAACAAGATATGAATATATATAATTTAAATGAGCATATAGCTCTTGATCGTGCAGAATGGAGAAAAAGGATTCATATAGCCGACCCCAATTGATTGGGACACAAGGCTTGGTTTGGTTTGGTTAGGCATGTGTTGGTTTTTACAAATTATAAATTATTTATAAGGGTATTTGATAATTTTGTATGCAAATATGTCACTTCTCCTTAAACTGTAAAGGTAGTTAATTGTCACTGTATTTAGACTGTAATCAGAGTAATACTTACTGTCTTTATTTGCTATAATTGATGTAATGGCAGTTCATTAAACTACCTTTTACCAACTGTGACCTTTTTTTTTCTCAGTGAAACTTGGATGGCAGTTCATTACACTACCTTTTACCAACTATGACCTTTTTTTTTCTCAGTGAAACTTAGAACCAAACAAAATCTTAGGGTTATGAAGTTATGTGATGATAACACAAAAGAATTAAAAACAAAATTTGTAATCACATTTTGCACCTTCGTAAGCGGCTTGTGAAAATTTTGTTCACTTTCAATTGTGTCAATTTAACCCTTTAACATGTGTCTGAACCATAGAGAGTCCTTGATATGTCAAATCAAAGTCTATACAATGTTTTTCACATTGCAGGTATTGGTTCAAAAGTTATGGAAAATAAAAACAAGATATATTAAAATATTAATTGGATCGCAAATAGATAACGTCTAGAAAGTGAAGTATGTGGTTAACCTTGGAATCCCAGGTTGTCTCTGTTCTAGGTGGTATTCTTTTTTGAAAAAGGAAATAGCTACACTCTCCTAAGTGAGGTTGAGGTAAAATCAATATACTGGGAGCCCTTGTGCGTCGGAAATTACATGGACCTCTTTTGTGTTTTATAAGTTGAGTAACAGTTTCCCCACGTCAGTCAACTATCAATTGTCCATTATTATTGTATTTTTTGTAAAAATTTAGTTACCACTATCATAGTCAATCAAAATTTTACGTAACGTAATTTTTTTTAAATATGGACGGGAAGGTATGTATTTTATTCCAATAGTAAATTGTTATTTTAGCATGTATTGATTTTTTAAAATCATAAATTATATTTATGGGTATTTGATAATTTTGTACGCATCTTTACTTTTGTCAACACTCTATTTCTAACTAGGGAGGTTGCTGTAATTTATGAAATCAAAAGCTTTGCATTTTGTCAATTGTATGAGAAGTGTCTTTATGAATTCTACATATCTTTGAATATATTTATTGCATTTAGATATATAGTAGATATTACAAAGGGCTATTGGGGCACAGGTTCCAACAATGAATACTTTTGGGCATAGCATTAGTCCACACGATTTGGGCAATGCCCCCTTGATAAGCATTTTTGTTTCCCACTGATATTTCCCTCTAAAGCCATATCCACGTTCAATTTTGCTTCCAACCCCAAAATTTAAATTTTGGGTCTCCCCCTCTTTTTCTCTAACTTTACCAAACCCTAACGGACAAACAAATACTACATGACCTTTTCTTGTCGGACTTGTTAACAAAATAACAAAACTTTGGGACTAGGTTACAAAATTATGAAATAATATTACACAACATCAGCACCAAAATATAGCGTGCTGGGACCTCTTTACAACTTGTTGGGACCTGATTAAAAGATGTTAGGACCTTTAGTACTCAAAGCTCTGAACATAGTAAAACTTTGGGCCTGATGTTAAAACCATATCGATTAAAGTAAACTATGCGGGGTCACTCCCATTGCGAAGACTCGAAAACTTTACAGACCATGCATCTTTACCGAACATAAATCTGGCACGTTTCTCTAAGAAAAACCCACATTAAGTGTAAAGTAACAGCATTTTTGGAATAAATACAAAATTTTGAGACCTGATTACAACACATTAGGATCAAAACACAACATACTAGAACCATTTTATAGCCATATGGACCCCTTTAAACATGTTGGGACCATATTAAAACATGTTGGGTCGCCATAAGTATAGTTTATGTGACCACTATTGATTACAACATTTTAGGACCCAAAATTGTGACCTGCTATAGAAGGTTACTAGTAGGTTAACTTTTGCATCAAAAGAATGCGGCACTCTAATAGCCACACAGTTGGCATCTTTTGATCACAAAGTTGTCAAACTTAGGAACATATCATACATTCCAATGTACTTTAAACCACTAGGACATATTGTAGAATTTTCCTTGAATAAATATTTGGTTGCCAAAAAATAATTATTCAAACAATTTGTGGACACAACCTTAATGTGAAAAGTAATCAAAACAAGTGAAGGAAATGCGTTTGAACTGACCATGTGTTTCTCATTTTGCATGCTATATCAATGTTTGTGTCTGGACAACACAGAGTCCTTGGTATGTCACATCAAAGTCTATATAATGTTTTTCACATTGCATGTATCTCTTCAAAAGTTATGGAAAATCGAAACAAGTCATACTAAAATAACAATTGGACATGTAGAGATAACATCTTGAAAGTGAAGTGTGTGGTTGAACTTGGAATCCGAAGTTGGCTCTATTCAAGAATATCTTTAGTAAAACTTATAAATAGGTTGGTCTCTGTTCTAGGGTTGTCTTCTTCTTTTTTATTTTTTTTTTAAAGGAAATAATTACACTATCTTCTCCTAAGTGAGGTTGAGTAAAATCAATATACTGTGAGTCCCCTTGTGATATGAAAGTTGCATGGACCTCTTTTGTGTTTTATAAGTTGAGTAACAGTTTCCCCTCGTTAGTCCATAATCATTTGACCATTATAATTTTTTTGTTTAAATTTTAGTCATCACTATCAAAGTCAAAAAAAAAATTTTCCATTGTGTGTGTGTGTGTGTGTTTTTTTTTTTTTTTTTTTAAATATGTACACAACGGTATGTATTTTTTCCAATAGTAAATTCGTTCTTTAAGCATGTATTGAGTTTTTAAAATTATAAATTATAATTAGGGGTATTTGAAAATTTGGTGTGCAGATATGTCACTTCTCTTTAAACTGTAAAGGTAGTAAATTTTCATTGTATTTAGATTGTAATCATAGTAATACTTACTGTATTTATTTCCTATTATTGATGTAGTGGCAGTTTGCCTTTTCCCACCTGTGACCTTTTCTTTTTTCTCAGTGAAAATTGGGACCAAACAAAACCTTAGTGTTATGAAGTTGTATGATGATAAAACAAAAGAATTAAAAACGAAATGGTTAATCACATTTTACACCTTCGTAAGCGGCTTGTGTAAATTTTATTCCCTCACTTTCAATTATGTCAATTTAACCCTTTAACATGTGTCTGAACCACACAGAGTCCTTGATATGTCACATCAAAGTTTATGCAATGCATCTTTTCAAACGTTCTAGAAAATAGAAACAAGAGATATAAAAATATCAATTGGATTTCAAAGAGTTAACATCTTCAATATGAAGTATGTGGTTGAACTTGGAATCCTAGGTGCCACTATTCCAGGATAGAGCCAAACTTGTAATCCCGATTTGACCAAACTGACCAGGTTGAGGCCAAAGGTGGACCTGACCGAGAAGGAGGAATTGCCAAAGCAAAGAGAAGGAAAACAAATAGCCATTCCGGTCATTGATGGGCCGAAGGTGACCATACATGAGCTCCAGAAGACTTATCAGGAGCGTAAGGAAAACGAGCGCAAGGCCAAAGTTGAAACGGCACGATCAACCACTAACAACTTAATAGCTAATTTGAGACACCAACTTGATCTAATAGAACAAGGCCTATGCCATCGGGATCCAAGGCCGATGTCAGGAAAGAGGCCGAGAGACATAGGACGAACGAGCATAGAGAGCACAGCCCGAGAAGGTCCGTGCACGTAAGGCTATTATTACCAAAGTGGAGCTAGGGTAAGCCCGAATGGAAACCTAAGCCATCACTAAATTCCCGGACTAGCCGAAGAGACTTAGGCCGATCGGAGATAAGATGATATCAAGCATTCTCTGGACCAAATTTGCAGACAAAAGGCCCAACCTCGGACACACGTTCAAGGATGATACTACCACCTAGAGTGGATGAAGGAAGGTGGTACAGGGTTGAACATCCGAAATTCCTGGCGGCTCCTAAATATAGTAAATCTGTAGCAGGCCGATACGAAGCCATTCGTGGCACGTATTCAGACGGCTAATGTGTTGTCGTATGAAGATGACATTGGACTTGTGAAGCTGGTAGGATGTAGAAATATGGGCAAACCAAACATGGCCACATTTATCAAGGAAAACATGAAGTGCTGCCCTCAACTCAATCAGACAGAAGAAGTTAGGCCGGTTGAACTCAAGGAAGAAGATGTGATCAATGAATCAACAACCGATTGAGATTCGGAGACAGCTGGCCCTAAAGGCCAGCATGGCCAGATGGTGTGCATATCTGGCTGATAGAAGATTAGAGATCGGCCTTATTAATGGTATGGTTAACCTTGTTGATTGTATATATGAAGAAGAGCTACCAAGGAAGCAAGAGATCCAAATGGATGAACTAGAAACGGCCACAGCAAAGTTAGACGATCTAAAGGCCGATGTACAAGATTCCCTTTTGGAAGTCAACCTGGGCGAAGGAGGAGAGCATAAGCCTACTTATGCAAGTCAGACACTAGAACCCCAGTTTCAGGCCGAGGTCATATCAGTTTTACATAAGTATAAAGATTATTTTGCCTGGGATTACGATGAAATGATAGGGCTTTCTAAGGAATTGGTGGAACACCGATTACCAATTAAATTGGAGTTCAGGCCATTCAAACAGCTACCTAGGCGTATGTCACCAGTGCATACACTGAAAGTCAAAGAGAAAATTGAAAGACTCCTTGGGGCTAGCTTCATTCGGACTACCAGGTATGTGGAGTGGGTCTTGAACGTAGTCCCTGTGGTAAAGAAAAATGGAAAGCTAAGGGTCTGCATTGACTTCAGAAATCTAAACTTGGCTACTCCAAACGATGAATACCCAATGCCCATGGCCGATCAGCTCATCGATTCGGCCGCCAAGCACAAGATCTTGTCCATTATGGAAGGGCATTCAGGGTATAATCATATTTACATCGCTGAGGAGGATGTCGGCAAGATAGCTTTTCGGTGCCCGAGGGCAATTGGAACCTTTAAGTGGGTTATCATGCCTTTCGGGTTGAAGAATGCAGGAGCTACCTATCAATGGGCAATGAATTCAATCTTTTATGACATGATTGGGTAATTCATGGAACTCTACATTGATGATGTAGTGGTAAAGTCTAGTGATAACGTCGATCATTTGAGGGACTTGGAAACGGCGTTTGAAAGAATGCGGGCTCACAAGCTGAAGATGAACCACCTTAAATGTGCATTCGGCATTTCAGCAGGAAACTTCCTAGGTTTCTTGGTACACCAACGAGGGATAGAGATATAAGTGTAACTTAGTGGGAGCTCTGTCCGTTTCACTTAGTGGCTTTATGGATTCATTTGATGATATAAGTGTAAGTTATATCCCCAGGTCAATAAATACAGAGGCCGATAAGCTAGCAAAAAAGGGATAAGCCTCGTCGGTAAAAAAGGGTCTAGAAGATCAAGTTGTTACGGTACAAGTCTGATCGCTACCATCCGTAGCAAAGAGAGGTTGGTATACCACAACTAATTCGGTCGTGATGGAGGACGATGATTATAGAGTCCCAACCATTGAATATTTAAGCACCCAAATGTTAGGGTGGACCGAAAAGTCAGATTGTTCACAGTCCGATTTGTGGTACTAGATGGGGAGCTATTCAAGAAACCCATTGGTGATGACGTAATCTAAAAGTGCCTCAGGAAGAAACAAGCAATACAGGTAATGGCCAAAATGTATGAAGGAATATGTGGAGCTCATCAGGTCGGTACAAAGATGAAATTGCTCTTACGAAGATACAGCTATTACTAGCTGGGCATGTTAAAGGACTGCATCAGTTATTCCATGGGGTGTCAGGCTTGTCAAAAGCATGGCTCGATTCAGAGAGTGCCGGCCAAAACCCTCCAACTTATTATCAAGCCATGGCCGTTCAGAGGATGGGCCATGGATTTAATTGGCAAGGTTCTCCCTCCCTCACCGAGCCAGCACTGCTTTATTACAGTAGCTACGGACTACTTTACTAAGTGGGCCAAAGCCATACCGTGTAGAATGGTGACTCAGGCCACCGTAATCAAATTCATTGAGGAACATATTATACACCGATTTGGTCTACCAGAGAGAATAATGGCCGATCAAGGATCTGTATTTACAGGCAGAGAAACCATGCCCTTTGCAAAAAGTAAAGAGATTACCATTCTCAATTCCACTCCTTACTATGCCCAAGCTAACGGTCAGGCCAAGTCAACAAACAAAATCCTTAAGTGGATCATTGAAAAAATGATAAATGTAAACCCAAGGGAATGGGATAAGTTGATGTCCGAAGCTCTTTGGGCTATCGAACATCCAAAAGGTCTACCATAAGGGTTACTACATTTATGCTGACCTATGGACATGATGTTATGCTACCTATGGAGGTCAAAGTCCGATCAGCTAGGAGGGCATTACAAAATCAGCTTGAGCTCGCTGAATACACTGAGGCTATGATAGCTGAGTTAGAAGGGCTTGATGAAACAAGATTGGCAGCCCTAGATTCGTTAAAGGTACAAAATCTACGTGCAGCCTAAGCTTTCAACAAAAGGGTGAAAGAGATAGTCTTTTTGTTCAGAAGACTTTGTTTGGAAGGCTGTCTTACCTATCAAGGACAAGGACAACTGATACGGTAAATGGTGGGTCAATTAGGAAGGTTCTTTCATCGTCCATCAAGTCAATAGAGGTGGAGCATACAGGCTGCGTGATATTGATGGAACGGTCCATGCCAGATTGATAAATGGCCAGTATTTAAAGTCTTATTATCCTACGTTGTGGGAAACTGTTGATTTGGAATATAGACCGAATCCAGGTTCGGAGTATGATCTACTTATCAATTATGAGCCTGAGAGAGAATAATCAAAAATCCATAATTGTATTAAATAAGTGCTGGGCACAGCTTACCTATAAGTGTTCAGTACAAAAAGAGAAAATATATATCTACAAGTACAAAAGGTAGGAATCGGCCTCTATGCCAATTCAAAATTACTAAGTTCTTTCTTCAGATTGTCCCAGGTCTTCCGAGCGCTAGTCCAATCTTGGTTGGCCTTGTCAAGTTTTCGGGACAAGGCACGGGGAATTGGAAGACTAGCTTATAGCTGGTCGCTACACTTCTAAGCGTCTCCCCCCAGTTGGGCCAAGGCCCCGTCCACTTTTGCCAGCGCTGCATCATTGGTGATGACCTCGACCTTGCATTATTCTAATTGCGTAGCAATGCGGGCCTGCAGCCTAATGTCCCGAGCAATCACTTGGGCCTGAGTGGTTTCTCCAGCTTCATACTTGGTCTTGGCTGCCTGAAGAAACTGTACTGGGTTTTGTCAGGCACCAAGATGAGCCTCAACTTCAGCCTGATCAGCCGAGGCCGAACGATCCAAGAGACGGCAGCTGGGGAGTCTATCTTGTATTTCCCTTATTAGCGAAAGTTGTTCGTCTGACAGTGAACGATTGGCCAGGAGTGCGCTCAGGGCAGCATCCACATCAGCAGCAGGGGGGAGGTTGGTAAGGTCTTGGGTAACCAGTCCAAGGAGAAGATCCTTGGACCGTTGAATACTGGTGGGGGAGACTGGTTCAGGCTCCAATGAAGCTAAGTCGAATGCCCCAAGGTCCAGGCCGCTAAAAAAATTGTCAAATAGGACAAACGGCGCTAGACCCAGAAGAACGGTCTGTTCAAAAGGTTTAAAGTTAAAAGGGGCTAATGTATTAACGATTAAACCCGAATGTAAAGCATGATAATACCTTGGTAGGTCCTGATGAGGCCGACGCATGTTGAACGGCCTCGCCACTTGGTTGGGAAGATGATGGTTGTGATGGCTGTTGGGCTGATTCTGATTGGGGTGCTATAATCCTCTCCTCTATGAGGATGCCCATTCTTTCACCCATGTTTGAGTAGTTTCTACGACGGCCAGGGTTTCTGCCAGAGCGCGATCCTCGCTACTGAAGGAAGGAGAGCCGATAGAGAGACAAGAGGTTGGAAGATTGGCCTCCGTTGTTTCTTCCATATGTTCAGTGGTCGATTCCACAATAATTGGGGAATCAGCCCGACCAGATGTATCAGCATCGGTCCTTTCTTCTACCGGTTGAAGCATTTGGTAAACTTCTTCGACAGCCCCCATAGTGGAATCACCCCTGAGCTCGTCCTCATTGCTGGAGGAAAGGACTACCTGCTCCATAATGCTGCCTCTAGAAAGATCAACGTTCTCGTCCCCTTCCGATGGGGTCAAGGGTGGTAGGATATGAAGAGGCATAACCCTCACTGCAACGTGCTCGAGGTAGGCCACCACCTGAGTAGGAGAAGAGGGGAGATCGGCGGGAAGGATGAAGGAGTTGTTTGTGACTGTGTGCCCTGCTCGGTCAGGTCCTCCCCTGAATCCTCGTCCACAAGCTGAAATAAAAAAAGGGGATTAGAAATGTTATGGGTTTAGTCGGGGTGCAAAGCAAGGAAAAATAGAGTAATACCTGGGTTGGGGCTGGGGTTTGTTTTTGCTTCTTCTTTGGTCCTTGCCTTGGTGCTTGTTTACGAGCCGGCCTTTTCGCTACTTGTTTCCGTCCGGCAGGCACCAGTGCAACAACTAGTACATCGGCCTCTGTGGCCGATGACATCGTAAATTAAAGCAGTGCCTCCACAGCAGTGCCCATAAAAATTTGGGAGGCCCGATCAGACCACCATTTGTTGAACTCCTCAGAGACAACAGGACGGGCTGAGAAAGGAGTAAACTTGAACGCAGCCTTCAATTTGTCCGACCTTTCCTTGATTTTCTTCACCTGCCCGTCGTTCACAATAAGGTAGAGTTCCACCCAATCGACATTTACAGTGATGGCTGGGGGAACGAGCACCAGTTGAGAAAGCCCGAACTGACGGGCATAAAGCGGAGCGAAATAATACTTTGCCCCACATTTGTTGTTGGTGGAAGGGATGCTCGGGCTAAAGATTATGTCTCGAGCTACCAAGTAGCTTGAGAAGATTTCATTGTATGAAGACTGGGTGCCCGACCCCTAATTAGCTGGGTTATGGAGAAGTTGTAGAAAGGTGGGGAAATGAAGAGAAGAAAAGGGAGTAAAGAGAGGAGTAGCCCGATTGGCACACCCCTCATAAAAGAACGAGAAGCACTCCTCAAAGGAGTGGGAAGAAGGAGTAACGTCCACGAAATGGACGGTGAAAATGGGAATGGCTGCCAATTGACGGGCAGCTGGTCTGTATTGTTGAAAGTAGGAATACAACCAAAGTTGAAGGATCCAGATCGGGCTTCCCCCTGCACTGAAGCCCGATTGAACAAAGTCGGTCACGCCACGGACCAGATGCGCCCAGACAAGAGTGGTAAGGGATAGATGCTTACCACAAGATAAGGCTAAAGTTAAAGTGGTGTACTCTTTATTATGGCTTGACTGGTTGAATAGAAGGGATACCTGTTCAAACAGTAGATGAGGAAGGCAGTATGTTCAGCATCGGTCACCTCAGCCCTTTCCTTGCCCATGCAAGTGGTCAAGAAATCGCCAAAAGCTATAATCGGCCGATATGACACGGCTCCGTCTCTGACTGATTCGTACTGAGGGTAGAAGAAACTGGCCGTTCCAACGTCTAGGCCAAGAATAATCTCTTGTCCATCTGGGTAGAGCCCGAGCAAGTAACTGACATCTTTTACGGTTGGTGCCATCAGGCCACATCGAAAAAGAAACCCGTTGCTTGAAAAGGACCAGAACAGAAGGGCTGAGAAGAAGAGAGGTCGATCTATCTCTAGTCTTGAACGGCTGAGCATGATGGCATCATAGATGCCTGTTCGCCTCCAAACATCAGCCTTAGAGGCCGATACCCTAGTTACCCATTTGTCCCAATCTGCAGAAGGGATGGACCAGTCCCTAATATGATGGGTAGCAGTCCAGGCCTTGTTCCAGTTGGCAGGTAATTGGAGGAATGGTTCGTTCTCCACCAACGGAAAATAGGAGTTGAAGGCTGCCGGAGGATCGCCGCGAAATGCCGTGCTAAGGCCAAGCACAGCCAGAGTACCATCAGGAGTGCGGAAGGGGGTGAAGCTTTCGGTGGAGAGTTTTGAAGCGTGGGCTTTGGCTAGTGCCCTTACTTCTTTGCATCGATTTTGGGGAGGAGGGGCATCCATAAAAGCTTTCTTGCCTTTGGAAGAGGTTACCGGAGCAGTTTTTGGAGCCATTTTTGCAGTATGAATGGTGGTTTGCTTCGCCGGGAATAATGGAGTTTAGAGAAAGAAGCTCTGGATGCCTTTGGTTCTAGAGAGAGAAATAAACGCAAGTGAGAAGGGAAAGTGGAGAGGTTTTTTGAAAATCTCATTACTTTATACGCGTAGCTTTTAATCTCTTCGCATCAACCAAGGGCGGGACATTTGATATGACCTTTTGGGGGCAATTGTTTGTACCAAAAATCGCCAAAGGTTTTCGAACCTAAATGGAGTGTTGGAATGGGTAAGGGTGGGCGGCCTATGGTAGAATACAAAGGCTCAAGAGATGAACATCACATGGTTCAGAAAGACAAGATTGTTGTTTTAAGTTTGGCGGAGTCCGATAGGTAAGGTAGATCATGTATTGACCAATCGGGCACTATCGTAAAAGAATAATAGCAAGTATAGAAGCCTGATAGGTGGTATTAGTAGTGTACGTAACGATCGGGCAGCATACTGGAAGAAGATGGTGAAAGCTGTTTACACGAGCCTGATTGGTTATAAGTGTTCGTAAGATGGTCATCGGGCATGATAGTCAGAAAGCATGATAAGTAGTAGAAGCTGTAAGCCCGATCTGGCTAGAAGATGTGATTAGGAGAGTGCGATGAGCCAGACGGTGAAGGTATTCCACTCTTAGCTGTCATGGTGATGTCATCCAAGTTTTAAGGAAATAGAGTTCGTTTCGAAAATGAATTTTATCACGTCCACTTGATATGGAAGACTAATAATCCCTAAAATATAGGGATTGATTCAATCAGGGTTCAAATAAGGCATGATTTGGAGATTGGAAGGATTCTACAATCAATCAACCTCCTTGGAGTGCAAGTCAAGGAGTCCTTGCCTTATCAAGATTGTTCATGACCGCTATAAATATAGAGGCAGGCCAACCGTGCAAAGGACTCCGCGTCATCTCAAAAAACAGCACTCAACAGCATTCATACACTGCATTCAAGGCATCCAAACCTTTGAGTTCTTGTTATTTCACATTTATAGCATTCAAAGCAAATAGGTCTGCCTCTTTGTTATTTTCTTTTCGTTCTTCTGAACAATCAGAGCATGTTCTGATCTTGTTCTTTGGTCTATGTTTTATTTTCCAAACAATTAATAAAATATCCGTATTTTATTATTATTCGTTTGCGATTGTTTACCTAGTAAACTCGCACTATTTGGTTTGTGCGCTTCAGTACTGCCAAGGAATTTTTTGGTGAGAGTACTTTCTTACTCATCACACACAATCACCCGTTAAAAGTCAGATCATAAAGCCTTGTATATCACTCACACAAGCATATAAGAAATTAGTTTGCACACATACAAGTATATTTGGCTGTGACACTCCCGCACAAACTATTAGGAAACAGAATGTGATTGAGATAGGCCCACCTATCCCAAGTGGCAGAATTATATGTTGCTACCTAAAGTGGCATCGGGCTGTAATAGCAATAGATTTTTGCCGATTTAATACGTAACTACTGAATGAACTAAAATTACAAAATGGTAAAGTGACAATTATAATAAAGTGGGGTGACCCACCATATTACCTATGATTCAATAGTCCGATGCACACTGATTAAAATAGTGCTTGTAATCGGGCTATGATCCATGCTTTGGCCAGTTTGAATAGATATGAATAGTCCGATTTTGAAACTTATTTGGCTCTACTAATTTTAAATCAGTCATTTGACCCTTAATTTGCATAATTGGTCTATATGTCCAAATAAAAGATCACATTCGACCTTATATAAATTTTAACTTTAAATAATGTATTTTTTAGGTGCAAACAGTTAGAAAGACTTGCTTGGGTATGTAGATTATGTTGACATGGGTTCATGCATGGTGGTTGAGGCTTGGCCGCATCAAACTGTAATTGTCCTTTAACTCTAAAATAAGATGACATAATGGACTTATCACTAAATTCTCCAAACTTTAATTAAACAGCCCATGCTTCACTTGAATTGGTATCAATTAACTGGTAAAATGCGTAGAAGATTGAAGTTATTTATTGTACACAAAATAGCACCAAATTATCCCATCCATAAATCAAAATGTTTTCAATTTAAAAAAAAAAATTTAATTCAAGCATCAAAATATTACCTCAAAGAAGATCGATTGACGGGTACTTCATGGAATTCCTAGAACTGATTTTTTGAAACAAAATTAACCGCCTATAAAGCGAAATTTCCTTCACCTCATATTTGCACATGAGAAACTCCACATAAGCACTAAGAAGTCAATGGCCACCTCCAACCATTACTCAAATTTTAGTTAAAACTAGCTCTTACTGAAACTTACCAAACCAAATCCATACTATACATAACAGAGAAGCCTAAATCTAAAATGAATATCCAATTCTTAACCCAAATTTATTACTCCCTCCGTCCCATATTAAGAGTCTCTTTTGGGAATTCCAACTTATTAAGGGGACAACTTTAATTTTGGTAAGATTTTCAACTTTCTAATATTGCCCTTTTTGAAATTCAAAATTATAGTGTCACATAAAAAAAAAAGAGGGAAGAGTTGGATATAATAATTGGCAAATTTGGAAAGTGTGCATTAAAGTACTTTGACTTTTCAAGAAGGACTCTTAAAATGGGAGATCAAAAAATGGCATCAAAGACTCTTAATATGGGACAGAGGGAGTAATAAACTCAAGGATGTAATTGGTTCAATTTGGGTTTAAGTTTTGAGTGAACTCAATTTGTTATGGGCTTGGGTAAATTACAGTAAATTATTTTTCCATAATTTAAGTTTCGACGAACACGCCTAAAAATTAGTCGTGTCGCCAAAGTTTACTGTGTTAAATTCGACCATACTCAAGGATGGATATAAAGTGGGGTGGGGAGCGACCGTCCTCCTAGATTTGGTAAAAAAACACTTAATTATACTAATATTATTCGGAAATATACGTTAAGTATATACACTCGCCCCCCTAAATTTTTTCAAAATTATTAAGCTCGCCTTCCATTAGATTTAAAAAAAAAAAACTGATGTGTAAATGTAATTTTTGAAGAAGTTTGGTATGCGTATATAAATATAAATTGCAAATTTAATTTACAAATTGTTCAACCCCGTGTTTTTTATTGTTCATGTATATTTGTCTTCGCCCAGGGGCCACTAAGGCACAAGTGGGTGACTTGGTACGCACTCAACTCTTGAATTGCTCCATCTCATATCACGTTTTTTTTTTGGATAAGTGACACCATACTTTATTGATTCAAATAGTTTGTGTTTATCTCATTATCAAAAATTTATAAATAGACGCCAAATTTTTTTTTGGGGGCACTGCGCCGCTGTCCCCGAACCCCCTTATGTCTTCGCCCCTAGACTAGATTCCCGGATTCGTCTTGGCCATACTAATGTTCTATTGCACTTTCCTGTGCTTCATGCCTTATGCTTCAAATGCTATTGAAAGATTGAGAGAGACAACAACAAAAAAGTTTATAATATTTTAGGATGAATGTAGTGCCACATGAAAATAATTACTACAAAATACTAGAAACCAACCACAAAGGCGATTCCTCCCATTAACAATTGTAGAAAACGTGGGCTCCATTACATTGTTGATGTAATAGTTTCTCCCCACTGGTATGTAATAGTTTCTCTCTCTCTCTCCTCAGTTTTTTTTTATCAACTCTTAGCTATCTAGTGGTATGGTTCTAATGCTATTTATAAGGAAAAACTAAATGGTGAGAGTGAGAATGATGCCTGCAATTCCTCACCACATTATTTTGTTTTCCTTTTTATATAAAAATAATAATAATAGTTTCCGGTATTCCCAGTATACGAAGCGATGGTATGGTTGTGTGACTTGGATATCGATCGGATATTATTCCTGGTATTCAAGGCAATAATGTGTTGTGCGACCTAGGTACTGAGCGGATATTATTCCTTGTATCTGAGGTAATGGTTTTGGTGGAGTCGGGTTGTTGAGAGAAAAGAGTCAGAAAGATGAGATGTTACATTGTTCATGCACGGTTGCATATTTATTGCTCATTATTATCCCCCGTGACTTATGTTGAAGTTGGAACCTTGAATCTATTGTTCTATCAGTTTATATTGTACGATTGTTCATATGCTTATATATACATTGCGAGCACTTGTTTATTTTGTTCACCAGCTTGCATAAGCTGGCGGCGTTGATGCGTCCTGGATTCTATGTCCAGATTTTCAGGGTCAGGAGCAGCCAGGGTATTTCGACTGTGCTAGTTAGAGGCAGGGGACTTTCCAGGAGGCTGCTTTATATTTTCTATATCTTTTAATTCGGATTGTGATAAACTAGTTTTAGACAATTGAATAAGGGCGTTTGTGCCTAGGACCTGGATTGATGTAACAGTTTAGTAAGTTTTAATTTTGGAGCTTATGTTTTATTAGTAACCTTTCTTTAGAAATGCTGTTTAAGTTATTTGTTGCAGGGACAATTGGTCATACTCACTTGTCACGACCTACGGGTCCAAAAAGGAAATTAAATACTTTCCTGTATTATGCTACGTCAGGGCGTGACAGGCTTTTTGGTATTAGAGCCAGGTTTTGGCTCGACCAATTGTCCAGAACACATAGGATCTCCCGTTAAGATAGAATTAAGATAAGATAGTTCTACTTCGTTCCGCATATAGTTGCTTTCTATCGTTGAGAATTTTCTTTCTTCTCGAGAGATTGACCGAATTCTTGTTGACCGATGGATAGGTACCGTTCTCTCGATTATATGGCTGGAAGAAATCTCAGGAATCATCCCGCTAATGAAGTTGTACCCCCGATAGTAGACCCAACCGGAATGTTTGAGGCTTTTGTAAGGAGGTTGGAGAGGGTTAGCAATCAGAACACAATGAATAATAATCAGAATGGGAATCATAACGGGAATGGGAGGCAAGCCCACCAGACTGGAGACAAGCTTCTTAAGGAGTTTCGCGCTCTACGACCTGAGTACTTTGCTGGGACTGATGAACCCTGGCAAGCAGAACAGTGGTTACGCCAGATGGAACGTATCTTTGAGACTTAGAGTGCACTGATCTGGAGAAGAAGCGTATGGCTATCTTTCAGCTGTCATATGCAGCGGCTGATTGGTGGGATCCTGAAAAGGCGACTATAGGGAAAGAAGCTGCAAGGAGAATACCGTGGGTGGTGTTCAAGGAAAGGTTTCTCGAGAAGTATTTCCATGAAGAAGAGAAGAACAAGAGAGAGGAGTTCATGGACTTAGCACAAGGGAATTTGACTGTCCGTGAATACACCACTCGATTTCAACGGTTGTCATGCCTTGCTCCACATATGGTGGACACACCTCAGAAGAAAATGAAGAAGTATCACCGGGGTCTCAACTTGTCTCTCCGACATCTGACTATGGGGCATTTGGGCCAGTCATTTGAAGCTCTGGTGAGATTGGCTACGGGGTTGGAGAATGATGGTTGTCAGAATTCAAAACCATTTGGGCATTGACCTCCGCAGAAGGGCTATCCCGGACAGAAACCTGGGTACCATCAGGGACAAAAACGGACCTGGGATGGGGGGAAGAAACCTCAGCAGACACAAGCAGTTCAGCAGTATCAGCCTCTAGCAATAGAAGGGGCCAAAAACAATAACTGCTTCAATTGTGGAGTTCCTGGTCATCGAGCTAAAGATTGCAGGGCACCTAGGCGTGCTGATCGTCCAAACATTGTGTGCTATAACTGTGGTATACCAGGTCACATGAGTAAGGACTGCCGAGCCCCCAGGAAAGGTAACTATGGTCAGTAAGGACAGGCCCGCCTGAATGCTGTTATTCCCGAGGCTGCTGGTTATGAGGAGACAGGGTATGAAGAAGGTACCTATGAGGAGGGACTGCCCGAGCAACGCACAGTGGAAGGTACTCTAACCTTGTTTAATTCTCATGTTAAAGTTTTATTTGACACGGGTGCTACACATTCCTTTATATCTGTCAAGATTGTTCAGAAATTGGGTTTAGTACCGCAACATTTAGATGAAGCTTTAAGTGCTGTCTCACCACTGGGGACCACAGTCAAGTTGTTGCATGTATGTAAAGATTGCCCTCTACGGTTAGGAGACCGTGAACTTTTGGCAAGATTAGTGGTTCTGTCAATGAAGGAGTTCGATATAATCCTAGGAATGGATTGGCTCGAGAAGAATTATGCGAAGTTGGATTGTGCAAGAAAGAGGATCACATTTGCTAAAATTATGGGAATCAACCCTTTGATTTCCAATGTAACCCTTTGGGTGATATGTTCCTCACCAGATGCCTAGCAAATATCGAAGTTGTCAGTACAGAAGTGACGGTGCCATCAATACCGGTGATCAAAGAGTTTTTGAGGAAGTATTTCGAGATATTTCAGGATTGCCGCCTGAGAGGGACATAGAGTTCTGTGTGGAACTGGTGCCAGGCACTCGACCTATAACCAAAGTTCCCTACAGGATGGCCCCTACCGAATTACTGGAGCTAAAGGAACAAGTTCAAGAACTTGAGAAGTTGGGTTTTGTTCGTGCAAGTACTTCATCCTGGGAAGCACCAGTGTTGTTTGTGAAGAAGAAGGATGGAACTTTACGACTGTGTATTGACTACCGGGAACTGAATAAGGTTACTATCAAGAATAAGTATCCTTTACCTCGGATAGACGATCTGTTTGATCAGTTGCAAGGAGCCACGACCTTTTCTAAGATTGATCTACAGTCAGGGTATCACCAGTTGAGGGTGCGGAAGGAAGACATACCCAAGACTGCTTTCAGGATGAGGTACGAACACTATGAATTCTTAGTGATGCCGTTTGGGATGATAAATGCTTTGGCTGTATTTATGGACTTGATGAACAGAGTATTCAAACCCTACTTGGATCAATTCATTATTGTCTTTATTGACGATATTTTGATCTATTCCAAGTCAGAGGAAGAGTATGAACAACATCTACGGATCGCATTGCAGACTCTCAAGGATCACCGCTTATATGCTAAATTCAGTAAGTGTGAATTTTGGCTTCAAGAAGTTAAGTTTCTCGGACATGTGATCTCTCAACAAGGAATCTCGATTGACTCATCAAAGACCAATGCAGTTGCGAATTGGACTCGGCCGACCAATGCTACCGAAGTCAGAAGTTTTCTGGAACTCGCTGGTTATTATCGGAGATTTGTAGAGGGATTCTCAAACATAGCAGCCCCGTTAACTGGTTTAACTAAGAAGGATTTGAAGTTTGAATGGACAGATAAGCATGAACACGCCTTTCTGGAGTTGAAAGAAAGACTGACAACAACGCCAGTGCTTGCAATACCAAAGGATGGTGTGAAGTTCACTATTTTCAGTGACGCCTCTTATCAAGGACTGGGATGCGTTCTTATGCAAGACGAAAATGTTATAGCCTATGGTTCACGACAATTGAAGCCGAATGAATTGAATTACCCAACTCATGAATTGGAACTTGCAGCAGTCGTGTTTGCGCTTAAGATCTGGAGACACTACATCTACGGGGAGAAGTTTGATTTATTCTCATACCACAAGAGCCTCAAGTATTTTTTTACTCAGAAAGAGTTGAACATGAGGCAACGCCGGTGGATGGAACTGATCAAGGACTATGACTTTACATTAGAGTACCACCCTGGTAAGGCTAATGTAGTCGCTGATGCCCTAAGTCGGAAACCTCGAGGAATGATAGCTTCATTGATGGTAAGGGAATGGAAAGCCTTGGAGACAATCGCAGAATTTGATATGCAGATTTCGGAGGGTAGTGATGGGCAACACTTTGGATGTCTCATGGTACAACCATGTAGTAACTCGTATTTTCATGTTTAAATTGACGATTTACACTTCGTGTGCAATTTTAGCGAAAATTTGTCACAGGGGTATTTTGGTCTTTTCCCAATTTTGTAAGTCATGAACTGAAAATATAATTTTTGGGAAAAGTTGCGTAATGTTAAATGATTTGCTATTCGTATTGAAAGTTAAGAGTTTTTATTCTCTATTTAGAAGACATCTCGATTTTAGTCATTTTGAGAAAATATCCGTTTTTGTATTTTTACGACATTTTCTGTAAATATACGACTTTTTAATTATGTTATTTAATAATATAATTACAAGAATGATAATTATAATAAAAGATAATATTTACCTAACTAGATTTCCACTATAATTAATATTATTTCGGAACCCGTAATTATACCTGTGATTTCCCAAACCATGCTTATACCCTAAGCCAAACCCCCAAACAACCCCTGTGAGGTGTCCTATGAGGTGTCATGTGCTTGAGTGTTTTGTGAGGTGTCCTGTGAAGTGTCCTATGAGGTGTCATGTGCTTGAGTGTTTTGTGAGGTGTCCTGTGAGGTGTCCTATGAGGTGTCTTGTGTGCTTGAGTGTTTTGTGAGGTGTCCTATGAGGTGTCTTGTGAGGTGTTGTGTATAATATATATATATATACATATTGGTGGTCTTCCCCCTTTCCCTATAAAAATCCCTCCCATTAGTTGTAGAAAGGAAGGGAAAAATAATAATAGAGAGTTAGCCGAGAGAGTGAAGGAGAAAGAAAAGAAAGAAAGAAAAGGAAGAAATCCCAAATCACACCGCAACCCCTACGAGGAGCAGAAGGAGAAGAAGAAGAAGAGAGAGAGACACCCCGAGACCACCCACGACCACCCCGAGCTCGCCGGCGTCACCGTGTTTACCGGTGAGTGCCTATACTCACTTAGTAGCATAGATATGTATGTTTATATATGTTTTGGCATAAAAGAATTAACGGACCCCGAACGTACGGGAAAGGTCCAGTTCAATTCTGGGATATTACTGCCCTCAATCGATCGAACTTAGTTCAATCGATCGAACTTAATAGAATGTTAATTGTTTAGTTGTTTTATATCTAATGAACTGTTAACCTGTTAATTATCATATGTTGATGTTGGAGAACTGTATGGGAATAATACATAAGTGGAATAATGGACTTAATGCATTGAAAAGTGGAACACTTTGGTTACTGTTGAGATAATAATGAGATTGAAAAACCGACGTGCATAGTAGTGGGTTTGTCGACCACATTGGTCGATACTATTTATGATTGGTACGTGTAAATGCGATCACGAAGATCGTATCATATGGGGCGTATGGGCCGTAACATAAGGGGCGAGTTGGCCAGAGAATATATTGGGCGAGTTGGCCAGAGAACATATTAGGCGTGTTGGCCGTAACATATTGGGCGAGTTGGCCAGAGAATATATTGGGCGAGTTGGCCAGAGAACATATTGGGCGTGTTGGCCATAACATATGGGGCGAGTTGGCCAGAGAATATATTGGGCGAGTTGGCCATAGAACATATTGGGCGTGTTGGCCGTAACATATGGGGCGAGTTGGCCAGAGAATATATTGGGCGAGTTTGCAAGAGAACATATTGGGCGTGTTGGCCGTAACATATGGGGCGAGTTGGCCAGAGAATATATTGGGCGAGTTGGCCAGAGAACATATTGGGCGTGTTGGCCGTAACATATGGGGCGAGTTGGCCAGAGAATATATTGGGCGAGTTGGCCAGAGAACATATTGGGCGTGTTGGCCGTAACATATGGGGCGAGTTGGCCAGAGAATATATTGGGCGAGTTGGCCAGAGAACATATTGGGCGTGTTGGCCGTAACATATGGGGCGAGTTGGACAGAGAAAATATTGGGCGAGTTGGCCAGAGAACATATTGGGCGTGCTGGCCGTAACATATGGGGCGAGTTGGCTAGAGAATATATTGGGCGAGTGGCCAGAGAACATATCGAGCGTATTGGCTCGGCGTTTTGGCCGTAAAGTATTGGGCGTGTTGGCCAGGATGTATCAGGGGCGTGTTGGCCAAAGTATATCGGGGCATTTGGCTAGATTGTATGGGACTGTGTGTCTGGTTTAACAGACCGTAGGTATGGGACTACGTGTCTGATTAATGTAGACCCAAGAGTCTATGTTATGTATTGGGAGATTGGGATGATGCCCGTTGGTAGATATTGAGTCAGTGCATACATGCATGCGAACGATGAGATGATCCTTTTAATGATGCTGTTTATATATGTTGCCATCTATAGATACTCTGTTAGTATTTGCATTCACTCGACTTTCGTAGCTGACGGCGTTTATGCCGCTGGATATTCGTCGTCCAGCTGGCCAGGGTTATGAGTATTCAGGAGATGCATACATGGATAGGGGCTACAAGGATGGAGCATACGATGATGGAGGCTATGCTAGAGATGACTACTACGCAAGCTAAAGACTTGGAGCTTGCTGTTGATAGTTTATGCTTATGTTTTTAGAGACTGTTGTAATAGTTAAGTTTGTAATCAGCATATGTTGCTGTAATGTTTTATTTATATTTTCTGCAAACAATTTGGTTTTGTAATAGTTAGTATTGAACTCCGATTATATATATCAACCTTAGAACTTTCCAATGCGTGGTTTAAATCATTACTCTGATGGTTTGACTTTGGTTATGGACAATATGGTAACTTTCAACTGTCATGGCCTACGGGTCCAAAAAGGAATTTATTTTCTCTATTTTTGCTACTGCAGGGCGTGACAGGATTTTTGGTATCAGAGCCTAGGTTTCGTAGTCATGTTTACCAATTGTCCAACATTTATTGAGTTTGAACATTAAGATTCCTTGAGATAGGGGTTGACTCTCTAAGTTAAAATTTTTGAGTTGTTCGTATAAAGTTTACTTGCTATTAATGTGATAATAGTTATAACTATTATGTTTAGTGCGGATTACTTTCTATGATTATTTTTGGGATCGACGACTAACCAATAGATGTCTGTATAAGTACCCACTCCCTAGAATCGATGATCTGTTTGATCAGCTGCAAGGAGCGACGACATTCTCAAAGATTGATCTACGTTCGGGATACCACCAACTGTTGGTTCGACCCGAGGATATTTCAAAGACTGATTTTAGGACGAGCTACGGGCATTATGAATTCTTGGTTATGTCTTTTGGATTAACCAATGCTCCAGCGGTATTCATGGACCTAATGAACAGAGTCTTTAGACCCTACTTAGACCAGTTCATTATTGTGTTCATAGATGATATTCTAATATACTCAAAGACCGAGAAGGAACACGAGGAACATGTAAGGATAGCACTACAGACCCTCTGAGATAACCAACTATATGCAAAGTTCAGTAAGTGCGAGTTTTGGCTGAAAGAGGTCAAGTTCCTAGGACATGTTGTCTCGCAAGATGGAATAGCTGTAGACTCGTCAAAGACAGACGCAGTTTTGGATTGGAATATACCAACTACTGCAACAGAAGTCAGGAGTTTTCTTGGTCTAGCTGGATACTATCGGAGATTTGTGGAAGGATTCTCCAAGATCGCAGCACCTCTTACCGCACTGACGAAGAAGGATTTGAAGTTTGAATGGGGTAACAAGCATGAACGCGCATTCCAGGAATTGAAGGAAAGATTGACCTCAGCGCCAGTGCTTGCGATACCCAAGAGCGGTGAACAGTTCACCATATATAGCGACGCATCACACCAAGGACTCGGATGTGTTTTGATGCAAGATGGGAAGGTAATTGCATATGGGTCACGGCAGTTGAAACCTCATGAGTTGAATTACCCGACGCATGACCTCGAACTAGCCGCGATTGTTTTTGCACTCAAGATTTGGAGGCATTACCTCTACGGTGAGAAGTTCGATCTGTTCTCAGATCACAAGAGTCTGAGGTACTTGTTCTCTCAAAGAGAGTTGAACATGAGGCAACGACGTTGGATGGAATTGTTAAAGGATTACGATTTCACGTTATAATATCACCCTGGGAAAGCAAATGTAGTGGCCGATGCGTTAAGTCGGAAACCCAGGAGGATAGTAGTAGCTTCTCTTATGGTCAAAGAGTGGCAGGCATTGGAAACTTTTGCTGAATTCGGTATTCAAGCCTCAAATCCAAGTAAAGGGCGACACTTTGGATGTCTCTTGGTGCAACCTACCCTCATCAGTCGTATTTTGGAGGCACAAAGGAAGAATGAAGGACTTCAGGAGTGGTTCGCAAGCAACACAGTGAAAGAACCCGAGAATTGGAGTGTTGATGCAAATGGAGCACTTAGACGCAGAGGCAGACTGTGTGTGCCGGATGAAGATAATCTCAGAAAGGACCTACTAGACGAAGGTCATAAGTCACGAATGACTATCCACCCAGGAGGTACAAAAATGTACAAGGATTTAAAAAGAAACTTCTGGTGGGAAGGAATGAAACGAGAAGTCGCTAAGCACGTGTCTCAATGTCTTACATGTAAGCAAGTGAAGGCGGAACATCAGAAACCACCCGGACTTCTACAACCACTACCAGTTCCCGGATGAAAGTGGGAGCATATCACTATGGACTTCGTGGTAGGATTGTCGAGATCCAAGCAAAACCACGACGCTATTTGGGTAGTTGTGGATCGACTTACCAAATCAGTGCATTTCATAGCTTATAGTATGTCATAGTCGGTCGAACGTCTGAGCAGTATGTATATACAAAAAGTCGTGCGACTACACGGTGTACCTGTATCAATCGTATCCGACCGTGATTCAAGGTTCACTGCAGAGTTTTGGAAAAGTCTACAGACAGCTTTGGGGACTTCGTTAAACTTGAGCACTGCCTTTCATCCACAGACTGATGGACAGACGGAACGGGTTAACCAAGTGATGGAAGATATGTTGCGAGCGTGTGTTATTGACTTTGAAAGCTCATGGGAGACCCACCTGTCGCTAATAGAATTTGCATACAACAACAGCCACCATCCATTCGAGTATAGGAATGGCACCCTTTGAGGCATTATACGGAAGGCCGTGTCGATCGCCGTTGTGTTAGGCAGAGGTTGGAGAAAATCAACTACTCGGACTAGAGTTAGTTCGGGAAACTAACGAGAAGATCCAGGTTGTGAAAGAAAGGATGCGTACGACGCAAAGTAGACACAAGAGTTACGCAGATAAACGTCGCAGGAGTTTGGAATTCAGTGTTGGAGATCATGTGCTACTCAAGGTATCTCCAATGCGAGGCATCGTCAGATTTGGACAGAAACGAGAAAAGTTATCACCACGCTACATTGGACCGTTTAAAATTTTAGAGCGCGTGGGAAAAGTAGCCTATCGACTTGCACTACCGCCTAAGATGTCAGGAGTACATAATGTATTTCATATCAGCATGCTTAGAAAAGTTGTACATGATCCGTCACATGAAATTTACTTCACGGACATTGAGGTAAACAACAACGTGACTTACACTGAAGGACCAGTCCAAATTTTGGAACGAGGAGTCAAGAAGCTGAGGACTAAGGAAATTCCTCCAGTGAAAGTTCAGTGGAGACACCATGACGAACGCGAAGCGTCTTGGGAATTGGAATTAGAAATGCGCGAGAAGTTTCCAGCTTTATTTAGTGACTAGCTAGCTCAGATTTCGGGACGAAATCTCTGTTAAGGAGGGTAGAATGTAGTAACTCGTATTTTCATGTTTAAATTGACGATTTACACTTCGTGTGCAATTTTAGCGAAAATTGGTCACAGAGGTATTTTGGTCTTTTTCCCAATTTTGTAAGTCATGAACTGAAAATATAATTTTTGGGAAAAGTTGCGTAATGTTAAATGATTTGCTATTCGTATTGAAAGTTAAGAGTTTTTATTCTCTATTTAGAAGACATCTCGATTTTAGTCATTTTGAGAAAATATCCGTTTTTGTATTTTTACGACATTTTCTGTAAATATACGACTTTTTAATTATATTATTTAATAATATAATTACAAGAATAATAATTATAATGAAAGATAATATTTACCTAACTAGATTTCCACTATAATTAATATTATTTCGGAACCCGTAATTATACCTGTGATTTCCCAAACCATGCTAATACCCTAAGCCAAACCCCCAAACAACCCCTGTGAGGTGTCCTATGAGGTGTCATGTGCTTGAGTGTTTTGTGAGGTGCCTGTGAGGTGTCCTATGAGATGTCATGTGCTTGAGTGTTTTGTGAGGTGTCCTGTGAGGTGTCCTATGAGGTGTCATGTGCTTGAGTGTTTTGTGAGGTGTCCTGTGAGGTGTCCTATGAGGTGTCTTGTGTGCTTAAGTGTTTTGTGAGGTGTCCTATCAGGTGTCTTGTGAGGTGTTGTGTATAATATATATATATACATATTGGTGGTCTTCCCCCTTTCCCTATAAAAATCCCTCCCATTAGTTGTAGAAAGGAAGAGAAAAATAATAATAGAGAGTTAGCCGAGAGAGTGAAGAAGAAAGAAAAGAAAGAAAGAAAAGGAAGAAATCCCAAATCACACCGCAACCCCGACCCTACGAGGAGCAGAAGGAGAAGAAGAAGAAGAGAGAGAGACACCCCGAGACCACCCACGACCACCCCGAGCTCGCCGGCGTCACCGTGTTTACCGGTGAGTGCCTATAATCACTTAGTAGCGTAGATATGTATGTTTATATATGTTTTGGCATAAAAGAATTAACGGACCCCGAACGTACGGGAAAGGTCCAGTTCAATTTTGGGATATTACTGCTCTCAATCAATCGAACTTTGTTCAATCGATCGAACTTAATAGAATGTTAATTGTTTAGTTGTTTTATATCTAATGAACTGTTAACCTGTTAATTATCATATGTTGATGTTGGAGAACTGTATGGGAATAATACATAAGTGGAATAATGGACTTAATGCATTGAAAAGTAGAACCCTTTGGTTACTGTTGAGATAATAATGAGATTGAAAAGCCGACGTGCATAGTAGTGGGTCTGTCGACCACAATGGTCGATACTATTTATGATTGGTACGTGTAAATGCGATCACGAAGATCGTATCATATGGGGCGTGTGGGCCGTAACATATGGGGCGAGTTGGCCAGAGAATATATTGGGCGAGTTGGCCAGAGAACATATTGGGCGTGTTGGCCGTAACATATTGGGCGAGTTGGTCAGAGAATATATTGGGCGAGTTGGCCAGAGAACATATTGGGCGTGTTGGCCGTAACATATGGGGCGAGTTGGCCAGAGAACATATTGGGCGAGTTGGCCAGAGAACATATTGGGCGTGTTGGCCGTAACATATGGGGCGAGTTGGCCAGAGAATATATTGGGCGAGTTGGCCAGAGAACATATTGGGCGTGTTGGCCGTAACATATGGGGCGAGTTGGCCAGAGAATATATTGGACGAGTTGGCCAGAGAACATATTGGGCGTGTTGGCCGTAACATATGGGGCGAGTTGGCCAGAGAATATATTGGGCGAGTTTGCCAGAGAACATATTGGGCGTGTTGGCCGTAACATATGGGGCGAGTTGGCCAGAGAATATATTGGGCGAGTGGCCAGGGAACATATCGAGTGTATTGGCTCGGCGTTTTGGCCGTAAAATATTGGGCGTGTTGGCCAGGATGTATCAGGGGCGTGTTGGCCAAAGTATATCGGGGCATTTGGCTAGATTATATGGGACTGTGTGTCTGGTTTAACAGACCGTAGATATGGGACTACGTGTCTGATTAATGTAGACCCAAGAGTCTATGTTATGTATTGGGAGATTGGGATGATGCCCGTTGGTAGATATTGAGTCAGTGCATACATGCATGCGAACGATGAGATGATCCTTTTAATGATGCTGTTTATATATGTTGCCATCTATAGATACTCTGTTAGTATTTGCATTCACTCGGCTTTCGTAGCTGACGGCGTTTATGCCGTTGGATATTCGACGTCCAGCTGGCCAGGGTTATGAGTATTCAGGAGATGCATACATGGTTAGGGGCTACAAGGAGGGAGCATACGATGATGGAGGCTATGCTAGAGATGACTACTACGCAAGCTAAAGACTTGGAGCTTGCTGTTGATAGTTTATGCTTATGTTTTTAGAGACTGTTGTAATAGTTAAGTTTGTAATCAGCATATGTTGCTGTAATGTTTTATTTATATTTTCTGCAAACACTTTGGTTTTGTAATAGTTAGTATTGAACTCCGATTATATATATCAACCTTAGAACTTTCCAATGCGTGGTTTAAATCATTACTCTGATGGTTTGACTTTGGTTATGGACAATATGGTGACTTTCAACTGTCATGGCCTACGGGTCCAAAAAGGAATTTATTTTCTCTATTTTTGCTATTGCGGGGCTTGACAAACAAACACTGGTGAGTCGAATTATCGAGGCCCAAAAGGAAGACGAGAAATTTCAAGGATGGTTCACCAAGATGTCAGAAAAGGACCCTACAGAATGGAAGGTTGGGACCGATGGGGGATACAAATGTCGAGATAGATTGTGTGTGCCGAATTCAGGGAACTTGAGAAAAGATATTCTCGAGGAAGCACATAAATCGAGACTGACAGTACACCCAGGAGGAACAAAGATGTATAAAGATCTGAAGAGAAACTTCTGGTGAGAGGGGATGAAACGAGAAGTAGCCGAGTTTGTGTCTAAATGTTTGACTTGTCAACAAGTGAAGGCCGAACATCAGAGACCCTCGGGATTATTACAACCCCTACCTGTTCCAAGATGGAAGTGGGAACACATAACTATGGATTTCGTGGTTGGACTACCCCGGTCACAACAAAACCATGACGCGATTTGGGTAATTGTGGATCATCTGACGAAGTCTGCACACTTCATCGCGTACAATATGACTTATCCAGTAGAAAGGATGAGTCGAACGTACCTACAGCAAGTGGTGCGACTGCACGGTGCGCCTGTGTCGATTGTATCAGACCGCGATGCACGCTTTACCTCAGAATTTTGGGAAAGTCTGCAGAAGGCTATGGGAACTTCACTCAAGATGAGTACTGGTTACCATCCTCAGACTGATGGACAGACTGAGCGTGTTAACTAGATTATGGAAGATATGCTGAGAGCTTGTGCAATCGATTTTGAAGGATCTTGGGAGACGCACTTACCATTGGTCGTATTTGCATATAACAATAGTTATCACTCGAGTATTGGGATGGCACCGTTCAAAGCCTTGTACGGACGACCATGTCGATCTCCGTTGTGTTGGGCAGAAGTGGGAGTTACAGAGTTATTGGGACCAGAGTTGGTGAGACAAACCAATGAGAAGATTTCACTGGTCAAAGAAAGAATGAAAACTACTCAGAGTAGGCACAAGAGTTATGCTGATCGACATCGAAGGGATTTGGAGTTCAGTATCGATGATCACGTACTCCTTAAGTTTTCACCTGTTCGGGGAGTAGTACGTTTTGGTGAGAAAAGAGGAAAGTTAGCACCTCATTTCATCGGACCATTCGAGGTATTGGAGCGTGTTGGGAAAGTGGCTTATCGACTTGCGTTGCCTCCAAAGATGTCTGGCGTTCACAATGTATTCCATGTCAGTATGTTAAGGAAGTACATACGGGATCCTTCGCACGTGGTAAATTTTGATGATATTGAGACGAGTCAGAATGTAGTCTACAAGGATAGACCTGTGAGGATTCTTGACCAGAGTATTAGGAGGCTGAGAAGAAGAGACGTTCCTTTGGTTAAGGTTCAGTGGAGGCATCATGATGAGGGAGAAGCGTTGTGGGAGTTAGAGTCTGATATGAGGATTAGATACCCCGAGTTGTTTCGAGACTAGTTAGCTCAGATTTCGGGGCGAAATCTCTATTAAGGTGGGTAGAGTGTAACACCCTATTATTTCTTTTTCATTAATAAATGGATATTTCATTTTAATTTCCTACTTATGATAATTATTTGGGGTCAAACCGTAATTTCCTTAAATAAAGAAATACTTTCTAAGGATTTGAAAACTATATCTATACTTTTGTACAACCCGGGATTTAATTCCTACATTAATATAATTTTTAGTATTTTTATTTCAACCATAAAATACCAGTTTTATGTTTTGATCTGCTTTTATACCGCGTTTTGGGTGTGGGAGCACGTGAGCTCAACCACACCAGGCAAAATCCTTGCCTTGCTTGAAGCCCTAATTTGGGCACAGTTTATATATGTGTGTGTATCTCTAAATTTCTCAAAGTCTCTCATCTCTCACTCTCTGAAACTCTCAATCTCTCTCTATTTCTCTCTTGCTCTCTCTAATTACACACACACATACAGATTATATATATATTCAGTCACATACATATACATAGATACATACATGTATAGTTCAAGAACGGAGGAGAAATTCTAACGACGGATTATTCGGCAAAAATTCTCGGTCTCAAATTCTCAGTATTAAACACCTCAGTGAGTATTATAAACTCACTCCCAACGTTTAAATATGTATATTTCAGTGTATATATGTGTGTATAAGTGTATATATATAGATATACCATTAAAGCTTGAAAATTGGAGTTTTACAAAAGTTAACCAAAATCAATTCTGTGAATTGAGATTGAAAGATCTTAGTCCCAATAAGCTGCGGTTCGAATACTACGGCTTAGTATATCTGTATCGCGACGTATCGTTGATTTAAAATTTTGGCACCTCTCGGTTTTATGTGAATTCCGAGAGCTACGATTGAAATTAGTTAAAACCGATCACGTAATCGTAATCCTTGCGGAAAAACGAAGAAATCCATATATTACATGTCTTGGTTGAAACAGAATTGAGAAATGGGTCAAAAACAGGCTTCAAATTCGTAACAGGGGAGAAACTGCTGATACCAATTGATTGGTATGATTACCAATCGATTGGAATGATTACTAATCATTTGGAATGTGTTCCAATCGATTGACATGTATATCAATCGATTGACATGTATACCAATCGATTGACATGTTTTAACACTGACGACTTTTACTAAAACGCTTATAACTTCCTCTAGAAAACTCGAAAACGTGCACCGTTCGAAGTGTTGGAAACTAGACTCAAAGACCTTTTATTTGATATGTAATTCATCCATAAAAATTATAACTCATTTTTAAGGGTATTGCTTCAAAGTGAACTTGCTTGTGTACTAGTAGCTGTAAAAGCGTATTAAAGTAGTTTTTGATGAATTTACATGTTGTTTCATATATGACTTGATAATTTAGATCATGGGTGCTAACTCAATGATTCTAAGTACATTGTGCCTTGTTAATAAAGAATAATAAAAAGACTTGATTTCTCGTACGTTTGTTTGGTGTCTGAGGCGCGCGTTTCGTTTACTGAGCGGATAGCATTCCTGGTATACGAAGCGATGGTTTGTGGTGTAGCCACAATATCGAGCGGATATTATTCCTGGTATTGGAGGCGGTAGTGTTATGTATGACTTAGATATCGATCGGATATTATTCCTGGTGTCTAAGGCGTGCGTTTCGTATACTGAGCGGATAGTCTTCCTGGTATACGAAGCGATGGTTTGTGGTGTAGCCCCAATATCGAGCGGATATTATTCCTGGTATTGGAGGTGGTAGTGTTGTGTACAACTTAGATATCGATCGGATATTATTCCTGGTATCTAAGACGCGCATTTTCGTATACTGAGCGGATAGTATTCCCAGTATACGAAGCGATGGTATGGTTGTGTGACTTCGATATCGATCGGATATTATTCCTGGTATTCAAGGCAATGATGTGTTGTGCGACCTAGGTATTGAGCGGATATTATTCCTGGTTTCTGAGGTAATGGTTTTGGTGGAGTCGGGTTGTTGAGAGAAAAGAGTCAGAAAGATGAGATGTTACATTGTTCATGCACGGTTGCATATTTATTGCTCATTATTATCCCCCGTGACTTATGTTGAAGTTGGAACCTTGAATCTATTGTTCTATCAGTTTATATTGTACGGTTGTTCATATGCTTATATATACATTGCAAGCACTTGTTTATTTTGCTCACCAGCTTGCATAAGCTGACGGCGTTGATGCGTCCTAGACTCTATGTCCAGATTTTCAGGGTCAGGAGCAGACAAGGTATTTCGACTATGCTAGTTAGAGGCAGGGGACTTTCCAAGAGGCTGCTTTATATTTCCTATGTCTTTTAATTCGGATTGTAATAAACTAGTTTTAGACATTTGAATAAGTGCGTTTGTGCCTAAGACCTGGATTGATGTAACAGTTTAGTAAGTTTTAATTTTGGAGCTTATGTTTTATTAGTAACCTTTCTTTAGAAATGCTGTTTAAGTTATTTGTTACAGGGACAATTGGTCATACTTACTTGTCACGACCTACGAGTCCATAAAGGAAATTAAATGCTTTCCTGTATTATGCTACGTCGGGGCGTGACACGGCCTTATACTAATTTTAACTAAAAAAAAATGTATTTTTTGGGTGCAAACAGACTATTATTTCGTTCTATTATAATTTGTAGCAATGTTGTACTATTTAGGTCATTAGATTCTTCTTCTTTTGTATATCTAATAGACATATAGTAGGTAACTAGGCTCTGATACCAATTAAAGCGGAATACTATACTAAAATAAGTAAAAGAGTACAAATTTGTAAAGAAGCTTAAAAGAAAAGAATAAAACTATAAATTACTAAATCTTTTGGGGATTTTAATATTTTTATCACGTCTACTAGGGTGCTAACTATAATATCTAGAGGCTGAATGAATCACTTTGAAACACTTGTAGAAGCATAGGGAGGTGAAAGTGTTACAAGTGAGTTTAGGGAGGTGACGTGGAACTATCCCAAACTTTAAGAAGGTATGATGTAATTTACCCAATATAAATTGCTCAACAATTAAATTGGACTTCCTAATAAAGACTAGGAAGACGGCCCATGCAATGCACGGGAGTTGGATTTTGTAGAAAAAATATAATGTATATCTTTTTTTAATGTGGACAAGAAAGAGAAATAAGTTTTATTAATTCTTAAGATGGTGTTAGAAAAATATGGTTTAACAACAACTATATTAATTGATGTTAACCTATAATTTAAGGCTCTTTTGTTTAACGTATAGATAATAAATATATATATATATATGTATATGTATATATATACATACATATATACAAAAAAGGGTAATATAAAAAGGCAAAAGGGTAATTTGGTAATTCGATTTAACAAAATGGTAATTTGTAAAAGGTATAAGGGTGATTAGATTATTCAATATATGTCGTAATATAATAAAAGGGTTTTTGGTAATTCAATTTAACAAACAGGAATATATAATTGTAAACACTTTAAACTTTAAGCTCTTTTCTTTAAGGCATAGAAACAAAGGGTAATTTGCATAAGGCATAAGAATAATTTGGCTATGCAATTTATAATTGTACACAGTTTTATTCAATTTTGGTATATAATATATTCAATATATATAATACAATAAAACAAGATATGTATATATATATATACATACAAGGGCAGTTTACAAAAGGAAAAAGGGCAATTTGCTAATTCAATTTATAATTGTACTCACTTTAAATACATAAATAATAAAATAATAATAAATTATAATATGTATATATGCATATGCACATATATACAAGAGGGTAATTTACAAAAAATAAAAGGGTAATTTGGTAATTCAATTTAACAAATGGGTAATTTGGCTATTTAATTTATAATTATACACACTTTAAACTTTGACAAAAGGGTACCTTAATGGTAATTTTAATAATATAATAAAATAATATATACACATATATATATATACACACACAAGGGTAATTAAAAAAGGCAAAAGGGTAATTTGATAATTCTATTTAACAAAAGGGTAATTTGGTAATTCGATTTCTAATTGTACACACTTTAAACACATAAATAATAATAATAAATTATAATATGTGTACATATATATACACACATATGAAAAGATAATTTACAAAAGTAACTTAAGGCTTGTCTGGTAAATTATCGGATTTCTTAAAAGTTGTCTTAAGGCTCAAACAAGCCTTGCCAAACAGGCATTAAATTTCAAAAGTAATCTAAGACTTGTTTTAGAAAAGTGACTGAAGGCTTGTTTGGTAATTCAAAGATTCCTTAAAAAGTTGCCTTAAGGCTCAACCAAGCCTTGCCAAACAAGCATTAATTTATAAAAGTTATCTAAAGCTTGTTTGGTAATTCAAAGAAACAGTACAAAAAACACAAACAAATGTTAGTGCTTTGTTTGGGAAAACCAAAAAAAGAAAAACAAAACAAAACAAAACCAAACAAGGCATATCCCAATTCGGGTTGGGTTGTGCCTTGTTTGTGTTAGTGGTTTATTTGGGAAAATCCAAAAAAATAAAAACAAAACCAAACAAAACCAAACAAGTTAGTGACTTGTGTGAGAAGAATCAAAAACCATACAAACTACAAAGCCAAAAAGCAGTTGTGCCAAACAAGGCACAACCTACAATTTGTTGACTTTTGGGTGCTTTGAACCAAAGTGTAAATATTTGTAATTATTTCTTGAAAAGTTGATTGAATAATCACTTGTAGACTAAATAATTTTAAAAGTTGAATCAGATTATAAATATTTGTAATTATTGGTTGAAAAGTTGATTGAATCATCATTTCTATAATAATTTAATTTTAAAAGTTAACCTAATAATAATAAGAGTTGTTTTGCGGGTGAAATGACCAACCTACCCTCACAAAATGACAAAAACTCAAACTAATCATCAATTACTAGAAGTGGTAGGGGCTGATATGAAGCCATTTGTGGCACGCATCCAAATGGCTGATGCGTTGTTGTATGAAGATGGCATCGAACAAGTAAAATTGCTAGGATGTGGAAAGATGGGCAAACCAAACACAACAACTTTCATCAAAGAGAATCTGAAGTGCTGCCCTTAACTCAATCGGACAGAGGGTGTCAGGTCGGTTGAACTCAAAGAAGAAGACGTGATCAATGAATCAACAATCGATTGAGGTTCAGAGACAGCTGGCCCTAAAGGCCAGTATGGCCAGATGGAGTGCATATCTGGCCGATAAAAGATTAAAGATCGGCCCGATTGATGGTATGGTTAACTTGGCCGATTGTATATATGAGGAAGAACTACCAAGGGAGGTAGAGATCCAAATGGATGAACTGGAAACGGCCACAACAAAGCTGGATGATCTTAAGGCCGACGTGCAAGACCCACTATTGGAGGTCAACCTAGGCAATGAAGGAGAACATAAGCCAACTTATGTAAGCCAGATGTTAGAACCCCAGTTTCAGGCCGAGGTAATAGCAGTTTACATAAATGCAAAAATTGCTTTGCCTGGGACTATGATGAGATGCCAGGGCTATCAAGGGAACTGGTAGAACACCGAATGCCAATTAAATCGGGATTCAGGCCGTTCAAACAGCTACCTCGGCGCATGTTACCAGAGGTTACTCTAAAAGCAAAGGAAGAAATTGAGAGACTCATGGGCGCTAGTTTTATTCGGGCTGCTAGATATGTAGAATGGGTCTCGAATGTAGTCCCATTGGTAAAGAAAAATGGTAAGCTCTGAGTCTGCATTGACTTCAGAAACCTAAACCTAGTAACCCTGAAAGACGAATATCCAATGCCAATGGCCGATCAGCTTATTGATTCGGCTGCCAAGCATAAGATCTTGTCCTTCATGGACGGGCATTCAGGGTATATTCAAATCTATATAGCCAAAGAAGATGTCCTAAAGACAGCTTTTCGGTGCCCGGGGGGAATTGGAACCTTTGAATGGATTGTTATGCCTTTCGAGCTGAAGAATGCAGGAGCTACCTATCAACGGGCAATGAATTCAATCTTCTATGACATGATTGAATGATTCATGGAGGTCTACATTGATGATGTGGTGGTAAAATCTGGTGACGATACTAACCATTTAAGGGATCTTGAGAAAGCATTTGAAAGAATGCAGACTCACAAGTTAAAAATAAATCCCCTTAAGTGTGGATTCGGTGTTTCAGCAGGGAACTTCTTGGGTTTCCTCGTGCACCAATGAGGGATAAAGATAGACAAGAACAAGGCTCAGGCTTTCCAAGTAGCAAAGCCCCCATCCAATAAGAAAGAGTTACAAAGGCTACTCAGGCAGATCAATTTCCTAAGAAGATTCATATCAAATTGTGTAGGAAAGACCCAAGTTTGGACTCCACTTTTGAAGATCAAGACTGGTGAAGAATTCAAGTGGGAAGTCAGCCATCAGTAGGCCTTTGAAGGGATAAATAATACTTGTCTACTCCTCCAGTGTTAATGCCACCCAAGAAGGATAGGTAACTTAAATTATATATATCGGCCTCTGATTGCTCAATAGGAAGCATGTTAGCTCAGGATAATGAGAAAGGTAACGAGCATGCCGTATATTACCTAAGTAGAATATTAACTCCAATCGAGCAGCACTATGCGCTGATTGAAAAGTTATGCTTGATATTGTATTTTTCATCACAAAAGTTAATAACATACTGTTGGGTTTGTGCCCTCAAACCATTACTATATGTATTAGACATTAGCATTTTAATATATGGATATCAGCTTTACATTTCATTATGTATGTTTCTTTCATGAGATGATTGTTTAATCCATAAGTATCATAGTAAGTATTTTGTGTGTGTATGAGATACACTGTAGCATCATTAACTACCATTGGATGGAGTGATAAATCTCAATCACTAGAGTGTGACTCTTGGTTAGTGTGCTAGTGCTTATAGTGCATTGACGGACCTGAGCTTTCCTATTGACATTCAAAACTGTCAAACAGTCGATAGGAACTCATAACTTGTATAAGGTACGTGTTCTCAATCTTGAGACGATTATGAACACAGACTGTGGACATGGTTGCTTTGACTTACCAATCAGTGAGGTCTGTAGAAGATCAACACCTGGGTATCTTGGGTATGTCATGTTCACGGGGTTGTGAACATATATTGTCAAGATAGAATCTACCCTCTGATTCAGAGTAAGCATTCCCTTGAGAATGTCACCAAGTTGATTACTGAGAACTGCAGTCTTGTTGATAATAGTTATCGACATGTTTGGTAATCATGAGAGGTGAATGGGACTCAAGGAATACAAGAAGTAATCATGATTCAGGTTGACAGTAACAGTTATCCGACTACCTGAATATGATTACGAATGCTGACGGTAGAGGGACATTAGTACACCATACAAGTCTAGTCATCGCTTCGGATATGTTCTTTTGCGTTGGAGTTCAGTTATCGTTTTATAGTGGAGTAAACGTTAACTGACCAGTTAGTTAGTTTGCTGATCAAAGAGTTTGGTCATGGTAATTAACAAACTGGTCTGAGCCAACAATAAAGAGCCTAGGAGGTCCCACTCTTAGCTCCGCCAGGATGCTTGGAAAGACACTTGAGGAAGCTGTCAAGACAAGTTCGATCGATTGAAGTATGTTCGATCGATTGAAGTCATGGCAGGTTCGATCGATCGAGAATGGTTCGATCGATCGAAGTCACTTCGATCGGTCGAAGTTTAGGTCGGTTCTGGAAATCTATAAATAGGGCAGCTGCGTTCTGGAAAAAGTTGATCGTCGTTCTTATACGCAGAAGCTGCAGAAACTATAATAGTCTTCCCAAACCTTCCTATACTCTATATTAGGGTTCCCACCAATCCTAGTCTTTCCGGCAGGCATCCGCAGGAGTCATAAGGGTGAAGATCATCTAGTGGAGGCATCTGAAAGTTGAAGTTCAGAATTGGGTTCAAGACACTAAGGTATAACTCTTGTCCCCTATGGTAGTACGCATCTATGGAATTGACGGGTAGTAAATCCTGGGACACCAACAAGTTTTGTAACTTGACCTATTTCCTCTGCGCGTTTAAAACTTAATTTAAACCTGTTTTCCATCACATACATGCTGCCCATTTCTACTTATATTATATGTCAAACTGATGTGATTAAATTTATGTTGTCCAGACCTATTATGCGAGGCCGAATTGGGAAATGAACCTTGGCCTTGATGAAATTTTCCATTCAATATCGATCACAAAAATCGGTCAAAGGCCAGGCCATAGCCAATTATCTGGTTGATCACCTAGACCCTACTGCTCTGGGAGATCTATCACTAGCACCTGAAGCACTAAATACATCCTTGGTACCATGGACGTTAGTCTTTGATCGTTCTAAGAATACAGAAGGTGCTGGGGCAGGGGTGGTCATTGTATTACCCAAGTATAAGAAGACAAAGATGTCGTTTCATCTCGATTTTAAATGCACTAACAATCAAGCCGAATACGAAGCACTTATTATCATACTTGAGATACTCCTTGAAATTGGGGCATCATCCGTACACATAAAAGGGGACTCAGGGTTGGTTATCGGGCAAATATCAGGTGAACTCCAAATAAAAACCTAGGAACTCTGCCTGTTTCACTTAGTGGCTACCCAACTTATGGATTCATTCGATGATGTAAGCGTGAGTTATATCCCCAGGTCAAGAAATACAGAGGCTAATAAGCTAGCAAAAAGGGGATCGGCCTCGGTTGCTTGAAAGGGTTTAGAGGATCAAGCCATCACGGTACAAGTCCGATCGTTGCCATCAGTGGCAAAAAGAGGTTGATATACTAAAACTAACTCGGTCTTAATGGAGGACTATGATTGGAGAATCCCTATCATCAAATACCTAAGACACCCAAATGTGAGGGTGGACCAAAAGGTAAGACTGTTCGCAGTCCGATTCGTGGTACTTGATGGAGAACTATTCAAGAAGCCCATCGATGATGACGTGATCTTAAAATGGCCAAAGTCTATAAAGAAATTTGTGGAGCTCATCAGGCCGGTACCAAGATGAAGTGGCTTTTACGAAGATATAATTATTAGTGGCCGGGCATATTAAAGGATTGCATCAGCTATGCTAAAGGGTGCCATGCTTGCAAAAAGCATGGCCCGATTCAAAGAGTGCCGGCCAAAGAACTCGAACCTATTATTAAGCCATGTCCGTTCAGAGGATGGGCCATGGATTTGATTAGCAAAGTCCTCCCAGCTTCATTGGGCGAGCATTGTTTTATTATAGTAGCTACGGACAACTTTACGAAGTGGGCCGAAGCTATACCGTGTAGAACAGTAACGCAGGCCACTGTGATTAAGTTCATTGAAGAACACATAATACACCAGTTCGGCCTTCCAGAAACCATAACAGACGATCAAGGTTCTGTGTTTACAGGAACATAGACTGTAGCCTTCGCAGAGAGTAATGGGATCACCATTCTCAATTCTACTCCATACTATGCTCAGGCAAATGGGCAGGCCAAGTCCACTAATAAGATCCTTAAAGGGATTATTGAGAAGATGATAAACAAAAACCAAAGGAGTGGGATAAGCTACTGTCTGAAGTGCTTTGGGCCTATCATACATCTAAAAGGTCTAGTACTAGGGTCACTCCGTCATGCTGACGTATGGGCATAATGCTATGATACCTATAGAAGTCACAGTCTGATTAGCCAGGAGAGCATTGTAAAAACAGCTAGAGCCCGCGGAATACACAGAAGCTATGATAGCTGAGTTAGAGGGGCTTGATGAAACAAGGCTCATGGCCTTGGATTCATTAAAAGTTCAGAAGCAATGAGCTGCCTAAGCCTATAACAAAAGGGTAAAGGAGAAGTTCTTTTGCATAGAAGATTTAGTTTGAACGACCGTCTTGCCCATCGAAGACAAGGACAACCAATATGGTAAATGGTCGGTCAATTAGGAGGGTCCTTTCATCGTTCACCAGGTGAAGAGAGGTAGAGCATATAGGCTGTATGAAATGGACAGAACAGTCCATGCCAGACTGATAAATGGTCAGTACCTAAAGTCTTATTATCCTACCTTATGGGAAACTATAGAACTAGAGTACAAACTAAATCCTGGCGTAGAATACGAGCCATTTAATTATGAGCCTGAGCTTGAATGATCAAAAAAGTCATTGTGTTGAATATTGCTGAGCACAGCTTACTTACAGAAGTTTGTATAAAAGAAATATATAAATAAATAAAGAGTACAAAAGTTAGAAATCGGCCTCTAGGCCGATTCAAAATTCTTAAGTTTTGCTTTCAAATCCTCCCAAGTTCTTTCAGCACTAGCCTGATCTTGTTTGGATTTGTTGAGCCTCTGGGTCCAGAGTCAGGCGGTTGGAGTGTTAGCCCGTAGTTGGTCGCTGCATTTTTTAGCATCGCCCCCTAACTGAGCCAATACCTCATCAACCTTCACCAGAGCCGCATCATTGGCTACGACCTCGGCCTCGTACTTTTCCAGTTGCACCTTGAGAGATGTGATACGAGCTTGTAGCTAGGCGTCTTGGGTAATCACTTGAGCTCGAGTCATTTTCCCAGTCTCGTATTTTGTCTTGGCACCATTCAGGAACTGCATTGCTTTTTATCGGGCTCCAAAATGAGTTTCGACCTCAATTTGAATAGCAGAGGCTGATTGATGTAGAACACGGGAGCCCGATAATCGCTCTTGGATCTTGACAAGCAAAGACAGTTACCCAGGAAAGAGAGAAGGATCCCCGATGAGGATGGCTAAGGCGGTATCAAGCTTGGAGGCCGCAGGAAGATCACTCAGACCATAGGAAGTCATACCATGAACAAGGTTCTTAGACCGCTGCAAGCTTGAAGGTGAGGTGGCAGCAGGTTTAAGAAAATCCAAGTCGAACACCCCAAGGTCCAGGCCACTGAAAAAATCATCAAAAGGAATGAATGGCTCTAGTCCCAGACGAACGGCCTGTTTAAAGAATTCAAAGTTAAAAGGGTTAATATTAGCCAAAGACTAAAGAAAGGAACCCGAATGCAAAGCATAATAATACCTGGGCGGGTACTGAGGAGGATGCCGAGGCATCCTATGGTACAACGGTCTCGCCGCTAGGTTGAGAAGTAGAAAGCTGAGATGGCTGATGGCTTGGTTTTGAAGGAGATGCCATAATGGTTTCCTCCATTGGAAGGCCAATTCCTTCGCCCGTGGCCTGAACAGTCCCTGCGATGGTTGAGGCATCCACTGGAGTAGGGTCCTCGCTATCTGTGGTTGGAGGATCTGCAGGGGTAGAAGAGGTTGGAAGATCGACCATGAGTGTATCTTCTACACATTTAGAGACCAATCCCATTACCACGAGGGAATCGGCCTGACCTGATGTATCAGTGTCGGTCCTCTCTACTACCAGTTGGACCGTTTGTTCAACTTCCTCGACGATCTCCACAGTTGTATCACCCCTGAGCACGTCTTCACTGCTGGAGGAAAGGACTACTTGTAATGGGATGACGCCCAAAATAGGATCAACATCGTTATCCCCGTCAGAAGGAGTGAGGGGCGGGACAACGCTCAAGGGAACCATTCTCTATACAACTCGCTCGAGGAAGGCCACCACTTATTCAGAAGAGGTTGGAAGGCCGGCGGGAAGACCTTGAGATCGGGCAAGTGAAGGTTGAGTTGTTTGTGGTTGAGAGCCCTGCCCAGTCCAAAGCATGTCTTCCTAAGAGTCTTCTTCGTCCATAAGATAGAATGAGAAAGGAAGTCAGAAAAGGAGAAAATGGATTTAATTGAACAATACAAAGAAGGAGGAGTAGAGTAATACCTGAGCAGTTGAGGCCGATGTCTGTTTTTTTTTTTTCTTTGTTGATCCTTGGCCTGGTGCTTTTTTTATGAGCCGGCCTTTTCGCCATTTGTTTTCGTCGGGCTGGCACTGTTGCAACGGCAGGAACATCGGCCTCTATGGCCGATGATATGACAACTTGAAGCAGCACCTTAGCAGCGGTGCCTCTGAATAGTTGGGAGGCTCGATCGGATCACCATTTGGTGAACTCCTCAGATACAACAGGACGGGCTGAGCTTTCAGTTTGTCCGACTGCTCCTTGATCTTTTTCACTTGCCCGTCATTTAAAATAATACTGCGTTCTACCCAATATACATTTACGGTTATGGCCGGTGGAACAGGCACCAATTGAGAAAGCCCAAATTGAAGGGCATAAAGCGGCGCGAAGTAATACTCCACACAAGACTTCTTGTTAGTGGAAGGTATACTCGGGCTGAATATAATGTCTCTAGCCACTAAGTAGCTAGAGAAAACCTCGTTATAGGTAACTTGGGTGCCCGGTCCCCAGTTAGCAGGATAGTAGGGAAATTGAAGGAACGAGGGAAAGTGAAGGGAAGAAAAGGGTATGAAAAGAGGGGTAGCCCGATTGGAACTTCCCTCGTAAAAGAATGAAAAATACTCCTCGAAGGAATGGGAAGTAGGAGTAACGTCCATAAAGTGGACAGCAAAAATAGGAATGCTATCCAGTTGACGGGTAGCTAGCTGGAACTATTGAAAATATGAGTATAGCCAGAGCTGAAAGATCCAAACCGGGCTGCCACCAGCACTGAAGCCCGAGTTAACAAAATCAGACATTCCACGAACTAAGTGAGCCCATACTAGAGTGGCCAAAGCCAAAGGTTTCCCAGAGGCTAGAGTCCGGGCCAAAGTAGTTTACTCTTTCATTATGGCCTGACTGACTGAGCATAAGAGATACCTATTTAGCCAATAGATGAGGAAAGCGGTGTGCTCAGTATCAGAAACATTTGTTCCTTCTTTACCCATGGAGGCAGTCAAGAAGCCACCAAACGCAGTAATCGGCCTGTAAGATACCGCCCCATCCCAAATAGATTCTTGTTGAGGGTAGGAGAAGCTAGCCGTTCCAACGTCTAAGCCAGGGATGACTTCTTGTCCATGGGGGTACAGCCCAAGCAGGTAGCTGACATCTTTGACCGTCGGACCCATCGGACCGCAATGAAAGAGGAATCCGTTACATGAAGAAGACCATAAGAGGAAAGCGGAAAAGAAGAGTGGCCGGTCTATCTCAAGTCTGGAATGACTAAGCATAATGGCATCAAAGATGCCTATTCGTTTCTAGATATCGGCCTTAGAGGCCGATACCCTGGTCACCCATCTGTCCCAATCCGCAGCGGGTGTGGGCCAGCTCTTGATGGGATGAGCAGCAGGCCATGCTTTACTCTAAATGGGTTGGTAGCTGGAGGAATGACTCATTCTCAACCGGTGGAAAGTAGGGATGAAAGGCCGCAAAACACCGCACCAAGTGACAAGCGGGGGTATTTGTAAAATACAATCGCGTTAAAAGAAGAAAAAGTATGGATTTAGTTTACAATTCCTCCATTTATTTGCAATTTGAATTACAAAGCTAGTTTATGCATCTATTGATTAAACTATGATAAAGTGTGTGTTTTAGCTGTAAGTTGTGCAGACTGCAGTTGCTGTGTGAAGAATTGAAAGATAACGATGAAGGGAAATGCTGGATTCTAAAGAAGACAGATAAAAGCTAAAATATAGAGTTCGAACGATTGAAGACTGTTCGATCGATCGAGAGTTCGATCGATCGGGATAGGTTCAAGCGATCGAAGTCCCCACAAGTTCAATCGATCGAGAATGGTTCGATCGATCGAAATGCCTTTTATCAGATTATGCGCGCACGCAGCAGAATGCATGTTTTCAACCCTAGCATTAGGTTTCTCTATAAAAACTCATTTTGAAAACGTCCTGGGGGACGCCCACTTTTACTTTTCACCAGTTCATAGAGAGCAGAGAGTTTTTGTCTTGTTTTTGTAGGTTCGATCAAGGATTATCATTGTTGGTTTGGATTTCCTATAGTTTAATATAGGTTTCATCATTCTAGGTTATTTTGTTTTGTTTTATTTATATTCTGCTGGCAGTTTACTCTACTTTAGTCTGTTAAACTCGTAGCTTTGTGTGATAAGTAAGTTTACACCATAGTTTTTTAGAGTTTTCATGTTTAAATCTCAACCAAACACACCCTTAATGAATTTTTACGTTAAAAATAATACTGAGACCCTCCAGACTATGTCTGAGTAGTCTCCGGGTTGGGAGAGCACGATGAAATCGTGATCTCAGGCCTCTGCCATGCAGCAGATTAATCTCTGTGTTCGATCGATCGAGGGAGTTCGATCGATCGGACCAGAGGCATTGTCGAGCGATCTAAGTCTGTTCGATCGATCGAGAGATGAAGTTGTTTGATCGATCGATGGCGCGTCGATCGATCGAACATTCTGATTCTTGTGGATGTTCTGTGCAGTATTCCTAGACTTTCTGTTTTACTGGATTGTTATCCAATTGTCCCAAAACGCTCAGTTTGTCAAAACAGTCTATGAACTTTAAGCCTTAAGGCATTTTCTTTTAATATATTTTGCAAATCACCCTCAATGCTAATACCATTGCAGGTGAAAGTCTCAACTATTGTTTTAAACCGCCTTTTATGTATTTCAAACATGAATGTGATGATATAGCCCCGGTCACGAAAGGACTATGGATTATTTATCTTAAGAGAAGTACGGAATACTGTAGAGAATAAACTCCTTTGAGCGTCAATGAAATTGCATGGTAGATACCTAGATTGCAGGGGATTCGTGTAATCCCAACATTCTTTTTTATTAAGAAAAACACGTTTCAAATTACTGCTTTAGTTAATTAGTTAATTTAGTTTAATTGCTTCAGTTTAGTAGTTGCCGAACTGTGGAACTTTGTGTTCTACATCTTATAAAGAATTAGTGAATTTTATTTTTACTTGTTTGAGAATAATCTAGGTATTTAGTTTAACACCTTCCCTGTGGGATCGACCTAGACTTAATCCAGTTTACTACTTGCACGATTACCTACACTTGGGCATAGCACACAAGCGCACACAGAAAATTATTCGTGTCACCAAGACCAGGCACCGTCGGGGTACCATCGGGGGTACTGAAATGTGTAAAGCTTTTAGTTGAAATCTCTAAAGCGTGGGCTTTAGCCAGCGCCCTCACTTCCTTACACCGATTTTATGGATTAGGGGCATCCAAAAATGTCTTCTTGCCTTTTGACGACGACGCCAGAGCTGTTTTGGGGGCCATTTCTGCAATAGATTTGGAGATTTCTTCGCCGTAAAGAATGCAGTTTTAGAGAAAGGAGCTCTGGGTTGCTGTTGGTTTTAGACAGAGAGAGAGACATAGATGAGAGGAAAGTGAAGAGATTTTGAAATTGAAGTTATTTTACATGCTTAGGATTTAATATGGAGTGACTGGTGGGATTCCCAAAGGTTTGATAGTCTCTACATGGTGGACACGTGGTAGGTTTAAAATTCAAAACGTCACATCAATCAAGGGCGGGACGTTTGATATGACCTTTTGGGGGGGCAATTGTTTGCACTCAAAAACCTCCAAAGGTTTTTGAGCCCGAGTGATGTGCTGAGATAGGCTTGGGAATTATCGGTCCAATGTATAATAGGGGTGGCTGGCCCAAAGATTGTAAGGCTCAAGGAGTGAACATCAAGCGGTTCAGAAAGACAAGGTTGTTGCCCCAGTGTGATAGAGCCCAATAGGTAAGATAGGTCATGTGTTGACCAATCGGGCAGCGTCATTGAAATAAAGTAATAATAGCAAGTGTGGGAGCCCGATTGGGAGGCTAATTAAGCATAAATGATGCTAAACGGGCACCCTACGTGTATAAATGGGCATTGGTAAAGGTCGGGGCCCTATGGATGATACTTGTAGCATATACTACGATCGGATACCATACTGGGAATAAACCTAGAAGGCAGGTTGCAGGAGCTCGATTGATCATTCAAAAGATCGTCATCGGGCAAAGGGGGATCCGAAAGTATGACAGCTGGGAGCTGCGAGACCGATTTGGTAAAGGAGGTGATCATAAGAGTCCGATGAACCAACGGAGGAGGTGGTAGCTGTCATGATGACGTCATCCTGATTTTAAGGAGGTAGAGTTTGTTTGGGAAAGGAATCTGATCGCGTCCAACTGGAAATGGAAGGCTAATCCCTAAAATATTAGGGATTGATTCAATCAGGATTGGGATTAGGAAGGATTCTACAATTAGTTATCTGCTTCGAGTGCAAGTTAAAAGAGTCCTTGCGTTATTAGAATTGTTCAGGGCCGCTATAAATATAGAAGCAGGCCAACCGTGCAAAGCACTCCGCATTATCTCGATAAACTGCATTCAACAGCACACATACACAGCATTCAGAGCATTCAACAACCCTGCATTCTCCCTATTTTTTTTTTGCGTTCATAGCAAATAAAACTGTCTGTTAGTATTTTCTTTACTATTTTTGATCATTTGGACAATCAGAGCCTGTTATGATCTTGTGCTTTTCTTTATTGATTATTTTTCCAAACATTCAATAAGATACCTCCGTATTTTGTTAAAAATCGTTTGTGATTGTTTACTTGCTAAACTCTTGCACTATTTGGCTTGTGCGCTTCAGTACTGTCAATGGATTTTTGGTGAGGGTACTTTCCTACTCATCACACATAATCACTCTATTTAAAAGTCAGATCTTAAAAGCCTTGGGTATCACTCACTCAAGCATATAGAAAATTAGTTTGCACATACACACACCAAACTTGTTTGGCTTAGAAATGTGATACACGTTATAGAGGAGTCTTTGAAATTTGTCAGGTGGTCCAAGTGCATAATTTGTTGAAAGTAGTCCAGGAGCATTAATTGTTGAAGGTTCATTTGCCGGTTGGGAATCTCTCTCTCTCTCTCTCAAAACTTCAGGCTTGTTTGACAAAGTCTAAAACAGGACTTGATGATCAATCCAACTCTACTTCTTTATTTGGTTCTTGCGAGAACCAAGTGTAGGTTGGTTGGACTGAGAACCTGTTTTAAGAAATTTATTAAACTAGGCACGGACTCCTATGTATTGAAAGTTAAACGATTTTCTCTTAAATGTATATGATGTGTCTGGTACGCAAGTGACTTTTTTTGTTTCAAAGTACATGTACAAATATTCATATATTTTATGTCTAGAGGGAGAAAAAAACCGAAAGAGGGATATAGATGAAGATAAAAACGTTACAAAGTGGGTATAAAATAATGTTATAGAGTAACAAATAAGCTATAGAAGTTGAGGAACATGCACGGGGTTCCATCAACTCCCAGCTCATGTCGTCATGTGCAAATATCATCTCCAAGTTAAAAGCAGAAGCAAGAATGCAATTAAATTAAAATTATATCATCCTCCTTCCTTAAAATAAGTCGATAAGGAGAGGATGATATAATTTTAATTTGTGAGGATACATCCCGCAAATGTCATTTGAACCAACTTGATGAGATTAAATAGTTTGTGGTGTTCTCATTGGAATCCCGTTGGATATATATTGTTTATTTGGAGTTGGCTTGTGTGTGTATTGTGTGCGCGTGCATGTATCCAAGTAAGTCAAATGAGTAAGCAAAATTTGGATGCACAAATTTGTCGTGGATGTGTTATCCACATTTCTTAATCCAAGTATTCACTTAAGTCAGTTCTCATGAAATCAATTTGTTGTTTCTTATTTGATTCCTTCAACGGTTTTCAATCATTGACTTGGGGACGAAATTGACTTAATTAGTGTTTTTAAAATTATTGCGTATTGGATTTATGGAAATATTTGTTGGCTAACTAATAAAATTGTAATTGTGAATGTAACAGTATGGGTTGGTTCATGTACTTCTTGTGTTTATCCCTAGGAGATATTGCTGGGTTGGGGTTTCTAAGTTGGGGTTGCCTAGTTTGGGCTTTCATGTGTTGCTTGGGCATGCCCATGAAATGTAGTATTTGATTCCTTATTTGATTCGTCTTTTAATCTGATGAAATATGGTTGCAGTAAAACAAAAAAACTCCCCTACCTAGCACACTAGGAATTGCACCACAATTGGATCCGTAAACTCGGATCTCCAAAGTACCCATAATCCGGAAAAGGATCTCATCTCGATAATAAACATTCAACCTCCCTCCAAAAAATCTTCCATACCATGTGGACATGTCTCATAACTTGCTCTGATACCAAACTGATGTAGGACAAGTGAGGAGGTTATGACTAAACAAGGGAAAAGGAAAGAACAGTGGGTTGTTATAGTATTGTGAACACTAGTTGAGAACAATAACTTGGGGTTGATTTGTGTATTTGATGGATTCTAGGGTTAGGGTTGGAAGATAATAATTTAAATGGCTGAGAATAGTGTATAAGACTAGGAAGGAAAAAAAAATAGAAGAAAGAACTACACATCACACATAGAAGAAGAAGATAGAGCTAGGCATCACACCTAGGGTTTGAATTGCATCACACAATTCTAAATGAAGCTTCAAAGGCTCTCAAATTTCTGTATTTTTATATTCTCCATCTTTATTGAAAACCTTACATAGCTTTATATAAACTATAGGATTACTAATTAATTTAGTTTCCTATTTGGAAATCGGAAACTTTGCCACTAAGACTTATTCAAACCTTTCCATAACCTATAAGCACATCATACATAGAAGAATAAGATAGAGCTAAGCATCACATTTAGGGTTTGAATTGCATCACATAATTCTAAAAGAAGCTTTAAAGGCTCTTGAATTTCTGTATTATTATTCTCCCTCTTTATTGAAAACCTTACATATTTTTATATAGACTCTAGGAAACTAATTAATTTAGTTTCCTATTTGGAATAGAAAACTTTGCCACTAAGACTACCACTAACTTAAAGAAATAAACCAAAAGACATAAAAACGACCCAGCAGTAAATTAACTTTAAAAAAATCCCTAAATTACGACTCAAATGCGCTCAACTCGACTATGCAAGCTCCTACGTCCAATATTAAGCATATTTAAATATTTTATTGGTCTTTGATTTTATGCTTTCTACTGCTACTTGTTGTCCGCATCACTTTGTGGCAAAAAGATGTGCTCATTTTTGCATATTGGCTGTGTGACGCCCCGCCCCACCACGGGTCTCGGTGACGGGGTGTCAACCAGCAGAAGTACAATGATAAACAATAACAGTATGCTTTGACACCATTCTGTAACTCCCCAAGTACTAGACTCTGAAAACATTTATAAAACAAAAAACTGGTTTTCATTTAAAACAAAAAGTTTTCAATAAAAGCAGCTGAAAATCAAAGTTAAGCTATCATGCTATTTAAAAGCGGGTGGACTAACTCTTGTCCAACTAAATTATAACAAGCTCTTTGAAACCAACTTTTATTATAAACGGGACCTTCAAACAAAGCGGAAGCTCATCAAATCTCAGGGGCCTTCCCCTTATCTATGTCACTTGAAAAAAAAAAGTTTAATAGTGTAACACCTGTAATTTTCTGTCATTATAATATCAGCTTTTTCGAATTTCTGTATTGGACCGACTATATTATTATATTATTATTTTAATTACGTGACGGTATGGACGTGTTGTAGTATTACCATATGGGTTGTAGTAACCATATCGACTCGACCATAATAAGATTTAACTTAGTCCCGTACCCGGATCCGGACATTAGAAATAATAACAGTTTGCACGTACTTCAAGATCGACACGCATATCGTGAAACTTATGCACGTAAACTGAGAAAGTGGCACACAATTTGAGGTGGGCCCACATGGCCGGCCATGTGGCAACCACATGTCATCCCTTTGGACACATGTCCACTTAATGGACACATGTCCTAGCATGCAAGCATGCAATAGGACACCTAGCACTTGCATTTTCTATATAACCACACATATATGCATGCACTACACTCTCTTACACTCTCATACTTTGCACCTATGTCACGCCCCGACGTAGCATAATTCAGGAAAGCATTTAATTTCCTTTATGGACTCGTAGGTCGTGACAAGTGAGTATGACCAATTGTCCCTGCAACAAATAACTTAACAACATTTCTAGAGCAAAGGATACTAACAAAACATAACCTCCACAATTAAAAACTTACTAACTATTACAGCAGTCATAAACTTAGGCACAAAACGCCTTATTTAAATGTCTAGAGCTAGTTTATTACAAACCCAAATTAAAAGACATAGGAAATATAAAGCAGCCTCCTGGAAAGTCTCCTGACTCTAAGTAGCATAGTCAAAATACCCTGGCTGCTCCTGACCCTGAAAATCTGGACATACAGTCCAGGACGCATCAACGCCGTCAGCTTATGAAAGCTGGTGAGCAAAATAAACAAGTGCTCGCAATGTATATATAAGCATATAAACAACGGTGCAATTTAACTTTAACAGTAACATATTCAAGGTTCCAATTCCAACATAAATCACAGGAAAAATAGAAGAAATAAATACGAAATTGTACATGAATTGTATAACATCTTATCTTACCAATTCTTTTCTTTAAAACAACCCAATTCAACCAAACACATCATCTCAGATACCAGGAGTAATAACTACTCAGTCGCCCAATTCACACACTACACTATCGCCTCCAATACCAGGAATACTATCCGATCGGTATTGAAGTCACACACCACACTACTGCCTCAGATACCAGGAATACTATCCGATCGATATCTAGGCCGATCACAAACAACCATCGCTTTGGATATCAGGAATACTATCCGATCAATATCCGAAACGCGCGCCTTAGATACCAGGAATACTATCCGATCGATATCTAAGTCGTACACAACACTATCCAATTGTCTCAGATACCAGGAATACTATCCGATCGATATTTGAGTCACCCCACTATACAATCGCCTCAGATACCAGGAATACTATCCGATCGATATCTGAGCCGCATACCAGACCGCCACTCTTTACTCTTTTCACGCTTTCCCATACACATGCATGTCGACACAACCTCGACCCAAATATGTATGTCAATGTTTCATAAATAACACCATTAATTAATCATAAAGCCGGATAATCGTACGAGCATAAATTTCGGTCTTAGTTGTTCTTGTTTCGTACAATTCTTAGAACATAGACCCTTAAAACAATATATTTGCCAAACTGTTCTTTAAAAACTTTTAAAACATTTTCCAAACAGTCCCTAATAAGAAAACATAGAAACTGCTCAAACTGCCAAGTCGCGCGAGCGGGTCGCGCGAGCGAAGGGAAGAACAAATCGCGCGAGCGGATCGCGCGCGCGAAGGGGCAGAACAGGTCGCGCGCGCGAAGGGGGGGAAGGGTCCGCGCGAGCGGGCCGCGCGAGCGAACCTCGCACGAGCGGGTCGCGCGCGCGAGTTCTTGCAGAATGTCATCTTCTTCGTTTTCTCCCCTGTTTCTGGTTTTGGACTGAAATTTACCCATTTCTGTTTTCTGTTTCAATTATGTCGTGCAATATATGGATCTCTTCAGTTTTCCGCATAGATTAAGAATACGCGATCAATTTTAACTAATACGGTTTGTATCGATTAATTTCTGCGATTAAAGTTAGAGTGACAAAACTTTAAATCAACCGTTCGTCGCGATACAGACGAATTACTGCGTAGGATTCGAACCGTAGCCTATTGGGACAAAGATCTTCCATAATCAATTCACGGAATTGAATTTGGTTGAGTTTGACAAAACTCCAATTTTAAGCTTTAATGGTGAAATACATATATATACAAATATACACACCTATATATACTGAAATATACGTATATAAACATGGCGAGTGAGTTTATAATACTCACTGAGGTGTTTGATACAGAGAATTTGAGACAGATAAATTCCGCCGTTAATTCCGTCGTTCTTGAAATCTCCTCCGTTCTTGATATTGATATATATATAACTATGTATGTATTTGTATGTGTATGAGTATATATATACCATATATAATCTGTATAAGTGTGTGTAGTGTTAGTATCTAGAGAGTGATTGAGAGAATTAGGAGAGTTTGAGGGAGATTTGAGAGAGACACAGTGAGTGAGAGAGAGAGACACTGATATTCATATATATAAACCCATTGTTTTGGGCTCCAAGCAATGGGTAGAAATTACCCGGTGAGGTTGAGCTCACGTGCTCCCTCACCCAACATGCGATATAGTCGCAGATTTTAAAACAAAACTGGTATTTTATGGTTGATATAAAAATACAGAAGATTACATTAGTGTAGGAAATAAATCCTGGGTTATACAAAAATATAGATATTGATTTTGAAACCATAGAAAATATTTTGGAAATTACAGTTTGACCCCAAATAAAAATTTATAAAAAGAAACAAAACCAAATACACATGAAAATGAAATGAAATATTTATTTATTAATGAAAATGAAATACAGGGTGTTACACTCTACCCACCTTAACAGAGATTTCGCCCCGAAATCTGAGCTAACTAATCTAGAAACAACTCAGGGTATCTAGTCCTCATGTCTGACTCTAACTCCCACGACGCTTCTCCCTCGTCATGATGCCTCCACTGAACCTTAACCAAAGGAACGTCTCTTCTTCTCACCCTCTTGATACTCTGGTCAAGAATCCTCACGGGTCTATCCTTGTAAACAACATTCTGACTCGTCTCAATATCATCAAAATTTACCACATGTGAAGGATCCCGTATGTATTTCCTTAACATACTGACATGGAATACATTATGAACACCAGACATCTTTGGTGGCAACGCGAGCCGATAAGCCACTTTCCCAACACGCTCCAAAATCTCGAATGGTCCGATGAAACGAGGTGCCAACTTACCTCTTTTCTGACCAAAACGTACTACTCCCCGAACAGGTGAAACCTTAAGGAGTACGTGATCACCGATACTGAACTCCAAGTCCTTTCGACGCCGATCCGCATAACTCTTATGCCTACTCTGTGCAGTTTTCACTCTTTCCTTGAATCTTCTCATTGGTCTCTCTCACCAAATCTGGTCCCAAAAGTTCCGTGTCTCCCACTTCAGCCCAACACAACGGAGATCGACAAGGTCGTCCGTACAAAGCTTCGAACGGTGCCATTCCAATACTTGAGTGATAACTGTTGTTATACGCAAATTCGACCAACGGCAAGTGCGTCTCCCAAGACTCTTCAAAGTCAATTGCACAAGCTCTGAGCATATCTTCCATAATCTGATTAACACGCTCGGTCTGTCCATCGGTCTGAGGATGGAATGCAGTACTCATCTTGAGCGAAGTTCCCATAGCCTTCTGCAAACTTTCCCAAAATCCCGAGGTAAAACGTGCATCGCGGTCTGAGATAATCGACACAGGAGCACCGTGCAGTCGCACCACTTGTTGAAGATACATTCGACTCATCCGTTCTACTGGGTAAGTCATATTGTACGCGATGAAGTGTGCGGACTTCGTCAGACGATCCACAATTACCCAAATCGCGTCATGATTTTGTTGTGACCGGGGTAATCCAACCACAAAATCCATAGTTATGTGTTCCCACTTCCATCCTGGAACAGGTAGGGGTTGTAACAATCCCGAAGGTCTCTGATGTTCGGCCTTCACTTGTTGACAAGTCAAACATTTAGACACAAATTCGGCTACTTCTCGCTTCATCCCTTTCCACCAAAAGTTTCTCTTCAAATCCTTATACATCTTTGTTCCTCCTGGGTGTACTGTCAGTCTCGATTTATGTGCTTCTTCGAGAACATCTTCTCTCAAATCTCCTAAATCTGGCACACACAATCTATCTCGACACCGGTATCCTCCATCGGCCCCAACCTTCCATTCTGTCGGGTCCTTCTCTAACATCTTTGCGAACCATACTTGAAACTTCTCATCTTCCTTCTGGGCTTCGATGATTCGACTCACAAGTGTTGGTTGTACTACGAGGCATCCAAGGTGATGTCCGTCACTTCCCTCAAAAATCTGCATATCAAATTCTGCGATTGTCTCTAAAGCTTTCCATTCCCTCAACATCAATGAAGCGATCGTTCCTCGAGGTTTCCGACTTAGGGCGTCAGCGACTACATTAGCCTTACCAGGGTGGTACTCTAATGTAAAGTCGTAGTCCTTAATCAGCTCCATCCACCGACGTTGCCTCATGTTCAACTCCTTCTGAGTAAACAAATACTTAAGGCTCTTTTGGTCTGAGAATAAATCAAACTTCTCCCCATAGAGGTAGTGTCTCCAGATCTTAAGCGCGAACACTACTGCTGCCAGTTCCAAATCATGAGTTGGGTAATTCAATTCATTCGGCTTCAACTGTCGTGAACCATAGGCTATGACCTTTCCGTCTTGCATAAGGACACATCTCAATCCTTGATACGAGGCGTCACTGAAAATAGTGAACTTCTCACCATCCTTTGGTATCGCAAGCACTGGCGCTGTTGTCAATCTCTCTTTCAATTCCAGAAAAGCGCGTTCATGCTTATCAGTCCATTCAAACTTCAAATCTTTCTTAGTCAAACCAGTTAACGGGGCTGCTATCTTCGAGAAACCCTCTACAAATCTCCGATAGTAACCAGCTAGTCCCAGAAAACTTCTGACTTCTGTAGCATTGGTCGGCCGAGTCCAATTCGCCACTGCATCGGTCTTTGAAGAGTCAACTGCGATTCCTTGTTGTGAGATCACGTGTCCGAGAAACTTAACTTCCTGAAGCCAGAATTCGCATTTGCTGAATTTAGCATACAGACGGTGATCCTTGAGAGTCTGCAACGCAATCCTCAGATGTTGTTCATGCTCTTCCTCTGACTTCGAATAGATCAAAATATCATCAATAAAGACAATAACGAATTGATCCAAATAGGGCTTGAATACTCTGTTCATCAAGTCCATAAACACAGCCGGAGCATTCGTCATCCCAAACGGCATCACTAAGAACTCATAGTGTCCGTATCTCGTCCTGAAAGCAGTTTTAGGTATGTCTTCCTTCCGCACCCTCAACTGGTGATACCCTGACCGTAGATCAATCTTAGAAAAGGTCGTGGCTCCTTGCAACTGATCAAACAGATCGTCTATCCGAAGTAAGGGGTACTTATTCTTGATAGTAACCTTATTCAATTCTCGGTAGTCAATACACAACCGCATTGACCCATCCTTCTTCTTCACAAACAACACTGGTGCTCCCCAGGGTGAAGTACTTGGACGAACAAAACCCAACCCCTCAAGTTCTTGAACTTGTTCCTTCAGCTCCAATAGCTCTGTAGGGGCCATCCTGTAGGGAACCTTGGTTATAGGTCGAGTACCTGGCACCAATTCCACACAGAATTCTATGCCCCTTTCCGGCGGTAATCCTGAAATATCTCGAAATACTTCCTCGAACTCTTTGATCACCGGTATTGATGATACTGTCACCTCTGCACTGACAACCTCAATGTTTGCTAGGCATCTAGTGAGGAACATATCACCTGAAGGGTTACATTGGAAATCAAAGAGTCGACTCCCATTGTCAGCAAATATGATCCTCTTACTTGCACAATCCAACTTCGCATGATTCTTCTCTAACCAATCCATTCCCAGGATCATATCGAACTCCTTCATCGACAGAACCACCAATCTCGCCAAAAGTTCACGGTCTCCTAATCGTAGAGGACAATCCTTACATACATGCAATAACTTGACTGTGGTCCCTACGGGTGAGACAACACTCAAAGCTTCCTCTAACCGTTGCGGTACTAAACCCAACTTTCGAACAGTCTTAACAGATATAAAGGAATGTGTAGCACCCGTGTCAAATAAAACTTTAACATGAGAGTTAAACAAGGTTAGAGTACCTTCCACTGCTCGTGGCTCAGGCAGTCCCTCCTCATAAGCACCTTCTTCATATCCTGTTTCTTCATAACCAGCAGCCTCAGGAATAACAGCATTCAGGCGGGCCTGTCCTTGCTGACCATAGTTACCCTTCCTAGGAGCCTTGCAGTCCGGACTTATGTGACCGGGCATGCCACAGTTATAGCACACAACTCCTGGACGATCCGCACGCCTAGGTGCTCTGCAATCTTTAGCTCGGTGACCAGGAACTCCACAATTGAAGCAGTTATTGTTTTTTGGCCCCTTCTATTGCTAGAGGCTGATACTGCTGAACTGCTTGTGTCTGCTGAGGTTTCTTTCCTCCATCCCAGACCCTTTTCTGTCCTTGAGGGTGCCCTGGTTTCTGTCCTGGATAACCCTTCTGCGGAGGTCGATTTCCAAACGGCTTCGAATTCTGACAACCATCATTCTCTAACCCCGTAGCCAATCTCACCAGGGCTTCAAATGACTGGCCCAAATGCCCCATAGTCATATGTCGGAGAGACAAGTTGAGACCCCGGTGATACTTCTTGATTTTCTTCTGGGGTGTGTCCACCATATGTGGAGCAAAGCGAGACAGACGCTCAAAACGAGTAGTGTACTCTCGGACAGTCAGATTCCCTTGAGTCAACTCCATAAACTCTTTTTCTCTCTTGTCCTTTTCTTCTTCAGGGAAATACTTCTCGAGAAATCTTTCCTTGAACACCACCCACGGCATTCTCCTTGCAGCTTCTTCCCCTATGGTCGCTTTTTCAGCATCCCACCAATCAGCCGCTGCGTAAGACAGCTGAAAGATAGCCAGACGCTTCTTCTCTAGATCAGTGCACTCTATAGTCTCAAAGATACGCTCCATCTGGCGTAGCCACTGTTCCGCTTGCCAGGGTTCATCAGTCCCAGCGAAATACTCAGGTCGTAGAGCGCGAAACTCCTTGAGAAGCTTGTCTCCAGTCTGGTGGGCTTGCCTTCCATTCCCGTTATGATTCCCATTCTGATTATTGTTCCTTGCATTCTGATCACTAACCCTCTCTAATCTTCTTACAAAAGCCTCGAACATTCCGGTTGGGTCTATTACCGGGGGTGCATCTTCAATAGCGGGACGATTCCTGAGATTCCTTCCAGCCATCTGATCGAGAGAACGGTACCTATCCATTGATCAACAAGAAATCGGTCAACCTCTCGAGAAGAAGGAAAATTCTAAACGATAGGAAACGACTAAACATGGAATGAAGTCGAACTATCTTATCTTAATTCTATCTTAACGGGAGATCCTATGTGTCTTGGACAATTGGTCGAGCCATAACCTGGCTCTGATACCAAAAAGCCTGTCACGCCCCGACGTAGCATAATTCAGGAAAGCATTTAATTTCCTTTATGGACTCGTAGGTCGTGACAAGTGAGTATGACCAATTGTCCCTGCAACAAATAACTTAACAACATTTCTAGAGCAAAGGATACTAACAAAACATAACCTCCACAATTAAAAACTTACTAACTATTACAGCAGTCATAAACTTAGGCACAAAACGCCTTATTTAAATGTCTAGAGCTAGTTTATTACAAACCCAAATTAAAAGACATAGGAAATATAAAGCAGCCTCCTGGAAAGTCTCCTGACTCTAAGTAGCATAGTCAAAATACCCTGGCTGCTCCTGACCCTGAAAATCTGGACATACAGTCCAGGACGCATCAACGCCGTCAGCTTATGAAAGCTGGTGAGCAAAATAAACAAGTGCTCGCAATGTATATATAAGCATATAAACAACGGTGCAATTTAACTTTAACAGTAACATATTCAAGGTTCCAATTCCAACATAAATCACAGGAAAAATAGAAGAAATAAATACGAAATTGTACATGAATTGTATAACATCTTATCTTACCAATTCTTTTCTTTAAAACAACCCAATTCAACCAAACACATCATCTCAGATACCAGGAGTAATAACTACTCAGTCGCCCAATTCACACACTACACTATCGCCTCCAATACCAGGAATACTATCCGATCGGTATTGAAGTCACACACCACACTACTGCCTCAGATACCAGGAATACTATCCGATCGATATCTAGGCCGATCACAAACAACCATCGCTTTGGATATCAGGAATACTATCCGATCAATATCCGAAACGCGCGCTTTAGATACCAGGAATACTATCCGATCGATATCTAAGTCGTACACAACACTATCCAATTGTCTCAGATACCAGGAATACTATCCGATCGATATTTGAGTCACCCCACTATACAATCGCCTCAGATACCAGGAATACTATCCGATCGATATCTGAGCCGCATACCAGACCGCCACTCTTTACTCTTTTCACGCTTTCCCATACACATGCATGTCGACACAACCTCGACCCAAATATGTATGTCAATGTTTCATAAATAACACCATTAATTAATCATAAAGCCGGATAATCGTACGAGCATAAATTTCGGTCTTAGTTGTTCTTGTTTCGTACAATTCTTAGAACATAGACCCTTAAAACAATATATTTGCCAAACTGTTCTTTAAAAACTTTTAAAACATTTTCCAAACAGTCCCTAATAAGAAAACATAGAAACTGCTCAAACTGCCAAGTCGCGCGAGCGGGTCGCGCGAGCGAAGGGAAAAACAAATCGCGCGAGCGGATCGCGCGCGCGAAGGGGCAGAACAGGTCGCGCGCGCGAAGGGGGGGAAGGGTTCGCGCGAACGGGCCGCGCGAGCGAACCTCGCGCGAGCGGGTCGCGCGCGCGAGTTCTTGCAGAATGTCATCTTCTTCGTTTTCTCCCCTGTTTCTGGTTTTGGACTGAAATTTACCCATTTCTGTTTTCTGTTTCAATTATGTCGTGCAATATATGGATCTCTTCAGTTTTCCGCGTAGATTAAGAATACGCGATCAATTTTAACTAATACGGTTTGTATCGATTAATTTCTGCGATTAAAGTTAGAGTGACAAAACTTTAAATCAACCGTTCGTCGCGATACAGACGAATTACTGCGTAGGATTCGAACCGTAGCCTATTGGGACAAAGATCTTCCATAATCAATTCACGGAATTGAATTTGGTTGAGTTTGACAAAACTCCAATTTTAAGCTTTAATGGTGAAATACATATATATACAAATATACACACCTATATATACTGAAATATACGTATATAAACATGGCGAGTGAGTTTATAATACTCACTGAGGTGTTTGATACAGAGAATTTGAGACAGATAAATTCCGCCGTTAATTCCGTCGTTCTTGAAATCTCCTCCGTTCTTGATATTGATATATATATAACTATGTATGTATTTGTATGTGTATGAGTATATATATACCATATATAATCTGTATAAGTGTGTGTAGTGTTAGTATCTAGAGAGTGATTGAGAGAATTAGGAGAGTTTGAGGGAGATTTGAGAGAGACACAGTGAGTGAGAGAGAGAGACACTGATATTCATATATATAAACCCATTGTTTTGGGCTCCAAGCAATGGGTAGAAATTACCCGGTGAGGTTGAGCTCACGTGCTCCCTCACCCAACATGCGATATAGTCGCAGATTTTAAAACAAAACTGGTATTTTATGGTTGATATAAAAGTACAGAAGATTACATTAGTGTAGGAAACAAATCCTGGGTTATACAAAAATATAGATATTGATTTTGAAACCATAGAAAATATTTTGGAAATTACAGTTTGACCCCAAATAAAAATTTATAAAAAGAAACAAAACCAAATACACATGAAAATGAAATGAAATATTTATTTATTAATGAAAATGAAATACAGGGTGTTACAACCTAAGTGAAGAAAGAGAGCTGGGAGTTATAAATCCCATAGAAATATATAAGAAAAACAAGGAGAAGAAGAAGGTGACACCATCTAAAGTTGAGTTCAAGCTCCATTAAGCTAAAATCAACATCCAAGCTCAATTTCAAGCTTTGGTGAGTAAATTGTGAGAAATTGTGAGTAATCTAACTCAATTTAGAAGTTTGATGTTGTTGTGTTGAAGTTTTCATGACATGCAAGACAAGTGCTTTAAATATGAGAAACTGAACTTCCAGCAGAATGTAGTTTAGTAAAATAAATGTTTTGTGCAGCTCAAAAATCCAAAATAAGCTAGGTTTTTTTGTGAAGAAATATAACTCATTTATCTACAAATAACTCTTCCATAGCTCGGTCTGAAAATCAGTCCTTCATGGGTGAAATGCATGTACAACGCAGTGTTATAAACCTGGGAAAACAGAAACTTCTAGCAGAATGTAGTTTAGTAAAATGAATGTTTTGAGGAGCTTGAAAATCGGAATTAAGCTAGGTTTTTTGTGGTGAAAGCTAACTCAAGTATCTACAAATAACTCTTCTATAGCTTAGTCTAGAAATCAATCCTTTATAGGTGAAATGCATGTACAACGCAGTGTTATAAATCTGAGAAACTGAAACTTTCAGCAAAATATAGTTTATTAAAATGAATGTTTGTGGAGAAAGCTAACTTATTTTTCTACAAATAACTCTTCTATAGCTCAGTCTAAAAACCCCTCCTTCATAGGTAAAATTCACGTACAACGCAGTGCTATAAATCTGGGACATAGCAGTACGAAATTATAGAAATATCTAGGTAGAATAAATATTTTGAGCAACTCAAAAATGTAATTGAAGCTAGATTTTTTTTTTAACATGAAGATGATCTAAATACCTATAATGTTCTAGTTTTGAGTTTGATCTACAAAGCAATTTATCATGCCCAAAAAAATCATATTGTTTCAGTCAACACAGTGAAAATGTATCCTGGCAGATTGTGTAGCTTTTTTTATAATGTTTTGTTTATGCATGGTGTTGATGGTTAATGCTAGTTTCCTGTACCTGTGTTGTTATGAAAATCTTGTGCTATGGTAGTGCTATTGCATAGATGAGTATGTTAAGGGTTTCATCTATAGGTTTATTGGTATTAAATTCATGTTATAAATCTATGAGCTACGTGCTATGTTTTCCATTGTTATGAATATAGTCTAATGACCGTTGAAAGTTCATACCCAAACTATAAGTATGTTGTATGGCACGATTATTGCGTTAATAAGTGATCGGAAAAGTTTCCATCGTAAGTATATTGAGAGGTAAAATGGAATGTCGGACGTATAGCGAAATATTAACGGTTATAAATGGATGATATTAATGAACTAAACTATGAAACGTACGAACGTGAAAAATAACGATAAAACCTTCGATAACAGATTTAATGCGAATAAGGGACATTGGGCCTCATTTCTAGTCGTGTGACTACCGGTCAAAGTTGATTCATGAACTTTCGTGTCGTGTTTGGATATTTCTTGCAAAATTGGTCTTTCGGTAATTCCATGGTGTCGATCGGAGAGTTATGTTTTGTGCTCTTGATCTGAGGATCGGCATGACATGTTCGGTCAAGTGCGAATGACCTAAGGATCGTCATGACGTGTTCGATCAAGTGGTTGATTATTTTTCCGCACCCTTGGACTGAGGATCAGCATGAAGTGTTCGGTCAAGTACGGGTGACCTGAGGATCGGCATGACGTGTTCGTCCAAGTGATTGTTAATATCCCATACCCTTGGTCTGAGGATCGGCATGACGTGTTCGATAACGTGCGGGCGACCTGAGGATCGGCATGACGTGTTCGACCAAGAGATTGTTAATGTCTCGCACACTTATGCCATTTGGGAAATAGTTTGAATGCCATTTGGGCGACAGTTTGAGTGCCAGTTGGGCGACAGTTAACTATTCATTGTTGAGTGTTGTCTTTCTTGACCAGTAAATACGTTTGGAGTTAAGTCTTCTTTCAGTCAATGTCATTGGTCAGTTTAGTTCTGGGTTAAGTTTTAAAGGGAATGATTGGGTTTAAATAAGACATGGTTTTGAGAATAAGAAAAGACGAACGAGACATAGTATCGAGAATAAGAAATGATGAACGAGATATGGTTTCGAGAAATAAGAAGATATGATGAATAACTTACCTTGGTGGTGGTAACCTTAAGGGGACCCTCACTTAGCTTAGCCGATAACGGCTTTTCATGCCGCTGGACCTTCCACGTCCAGCCTTTGCAGGTCCAGACGAAGCTGGCTATGATCAAGATACAGATTTTACTACTAAAGACTATGCTGGTGAAGATTACTACGAGGAAGGCTATGGTTTTGCCAGCTGAAGATCTTAGAGTTTTTCTTTTATCATAGTTCTGTTATTAATATGTTTAATGATGTAATAGCTTAGTTGAACTTGTAATATCTATCTTTTGGATATCTTTTAGTCTGTAATATACTAATCATGTAAGACTTGAATGTTTAGATTCTTGCTTCTGCTGAACTTAGTCACTTTCCCGTATTATATTATTGTTTTAAGCATTTTTGGACAATCAGGTGACATTCACAACCAGTCACGTGTCTACTAACCCATAAAGGAAATTTATTTTTCCCTATTTTTGGTACTTCGGGGCGTGACAAATAGTCCATAAGCTATAAAGGCTCGTATAGTCATATAACCACACAATAACATCTGTGTGCATGAGTACAATGAATGTCAATGTCATGCATGAAAACCATTTTCATGCCTTTTCAAACATTCACCCTCGATCATCAATATCATTACCCGGACCATGGGCTTCCCGTCCACGGAGGCCTAGCCTTCAACGTTACGGGGCTTTCTTGCAGCACATCCTACAATTCGAGTTCCTAGTGGTACCCATCTCACACGTCTACCCACAAATCTGGGATTTCTATCTTTTCAAAACAAAATCCTTCCTAGAGGGTTTTATGCACGGAAGCCTCTATGGTCTTCCCTTTTCAAAACCTGGAACCCTCTAAGGTCTTCCCTTTTCAAAAAATTGAAAGCCTATAAGGTCTCTCATCCCAAAATCATTTTTGTAATTTTCATGTTCATGCTCATGCTTATGAAATGCTATGACATATGTGAGTTCTAAGCATCAAGACATATTCAATATTTCATAAATCACATATTAAACATGCTATCCATTTAAAGCGACACAATAGACATGCTGAAATCATTCAAGTAAATACATAAAAACATATCAATTCACATTAACATGTAAGTACACCATTAATATGTCATACAACTTGATTGAGGGTTATATGGAACTACCATTCACCGAGGATAGTCTTAATCACACATAGAATCCCGAAAAGCCCAGTCTATTACAAACTATCATGTACAATGATATAAGCACATTACAACTGTACAATACTTCTAAGCACAAGTACAACTACTATTAAAGTAAAGTACAACTCTTAAAGCTTAGGGTATAAGGTCCCATAGCTCAGTTCTGATTCAAGTACAAGAAAATAGAAATTTTCACCAAACTGCCTTAGGTCGCTCGCGTAGGCTGCTCGCGCGGGTCGCTCGGGAGAATTATATACAAAAAGGCCACGTGGACATTTAAAAACAATTTCAGAAAATGGCCTGGTCGCGAGCGAGGGCCGATCGCGCGAGTCACGCGCACGAGATATCACAGAGTTGTCTTCTTCCTTTTTCTTCCCCTATTTTGAAATCAAAGATTGGTTTTTAACCATTTTGAAAACTTAACCAAAACAGGACTTTTAAAATATGAATCTCTTCCTTTTTCCGCGTAGATTCCAAATATGGAATCATTTTTTTTAATCAAATCATTGCTCTCGAATTAATTGAAAAATCGAGAGACGAAATTTTTTTAAATCAACCGTCCGTCGTGACTGTAATGAATTAGCTTCTAAAATTCAAAACAGAGCCTCGTGGGATCGAGACATTTCATTTGATATAAAGATATTGGATTTCTGTTATAGTTTTTTTGCTCGCTATTTTCGAACACTTAACAATATATATATATATGTAAATTCTATCTATATATATCTATATCAACATACTATAGAAGAATTCCAAAAACAAAATTTTAATAGAAAGTTTACCTAAATGAATTTCAGTTTGATACACAGAGAATGCTAAGCTCCAAATTCAAGGTTGAATTGAAATGCTCTTATATATACCAACTTGTGTAAGTATATATATATATATATTATATGTGTGTGTCTGTGATAGGCTGCAAGAGAGAGAGAGAGAGAGAGAGAGAGAGAGAGAGAGAGACAACTGAGAGAGTTCAGAGAGTTGATAGTTGTGAGAGATTAAGAGGGGGGGGTGTATATATAACATGTTTGCTTGTCCTCCAAGAGGCTTCAAGTTTAAGTCCCCTACACACACATACACGAAAACACTGTGCACCAAATATTCTTTGGGCTCCAAGTTTTGACATAAGGGATCATCGTGTGTGTTGAGCTCAGGCGATGATACACAGTTAAAATTTATACTAAACAAATTCCAAAACTAGTATTTTCATTCGATTAAAAATTGCTAAAATAAAGAAATACGGGGTATTACATCCTACCCACCTTAAAAGAAATTTCGTCCGCGAAATTCGCACATAGATATCAACCAGCACAGAAAACAAACAACTCAAGAAGAGAACAAATGTGGATATCGATCGTGCATCTCCTTCTCATTCTCCCAAGTTGCCTCTTCAGCACCATGGTGTCGTCACAATACTCGAACCAAATGAATAGTTCTACCACAAAGCACATGTTCTTTAGCTTCCATAATCTATACTGGTTGCTCCTTATAGGATGCATCTTGCTCTAACAGTAAATTAGTCCAATCTAAAACATGAGACGGATTAGGTTCATACTTCCGAAGCATTGAAATATGAAATACATTATGAACTTTTGCCAACTACGGAGGCAGAGCCAACTGATAGGAAACTTCACCCACACGTTCCAAAATCTAGAAAGGTCTAAAATGAAGCACACCATGATGAGGTGAAACTTTGAGAAACACATGATCCCCAACTTCAAAGGACAACGGTCTCCTCTTCTTATCAGCATAAAGTATTCTCGCACGAATCAGTTTTATCTTTTCAGTAGTTTCCCTTACTAGATCTGGTCCCAACAGAGATGCTTTTCATACCTCTGTCCAACATACGGGAGAACGACACGGTCGTCCATATAGGGCCTCGAACGGTTCCATCTAAATGCTTGCTTGACAACTATTGTTATATGCAAACTCGATCACTGGTAGGTGGTCTTCCCAACTACCATTGAAATCTATAACACAAGCTCGTAACATATCTTCCAAGGTCTGGATAGTACGTTTTGACTGACCATCTGTCTGAGGATGAAAAGTCGTACTCAATCTTAATTTTGTCCCCAAAGCTATCTGGAGACCTTCTCAAGAAGTAAACCGTAGATCTTAATCTGACACAATCGAAATAGGGACACCATGTAACCGAATGATCTCTCGAATATACAAGCGACTAAGGACATCAACTGAATATGTCAAACGCATTCTCAAAAAATGTGCAGACTTTGTCAAACAATCCACAATGACCCAGACGGCATCATGACCGCGTGGTGACCTAGGAAGTCCTGTCACAAAATCCATTATCAAATGCTCCTATTTCCACTCTAAAACTGGTGATGGTTGCAATAACCCTGCAGGTCTCTGATGTTCGGCTTTCACATACTGACAAGTCAAACACCGAGATACAAACTTAGCGACATCGCGCTTCATATGCTTTTACCAAAATTGACGTCGCAGATTATGGTACATCTTGTTGCCTCCCGGATGCACCGCTAATCATGAATGATGGAATTCCTACATAACTTATTCATGTACTGCCAAAGGCACAAACAAACGGTCTTTAAACTTTAACTCATGCTCGGAGTCAAAAGTTTAACCTTCGATAACATCACCATGGAGAATTCGCATACGAAAAGTAGATGCTACAGGATCAGATTGTTACTCATCTTTCACTTATTAAATGATCAACGGGTGAGCCATGACAGAATACAATGAAGCACGATCCTCAGAATCGTCAAGCTCTACCTTAAACTCCCTAATTTAATCAAGCATATTCCATTCCTGAATGGTCAGACAAGCCAAGGAACCTCGTGAGTTGCAACTCAGTGCATCGACCACTACATTTGGCTTCCCTGGATGATACTGTAGTTCGAAGTCATAATCTTCTAAGTACTCCATCCTTCGGCATTGTCAAAGATTCAGATCACGTTGAGTAAAGATATACTTCAAGCTCTTGTGGTCTGAAAAGACATCAAATCATTTCCCATACAAGTAATGATGCCATGACCTTAAAGCAAACACAATGGCGGCAAGATCCAAATCATGAGTCGGATAATTCTGTTCATAATGCTTCAATTGGCGAGAACCATAGGCAACAACTTTGCCTTCTTGTATAAGCACACACCCTAAACCAAGAAGTGAAGCATCACAATAAACTAAGTAGTCAACACCACGCTCCGGAATAATCAAGACCGATGCTGAAGTCAATCGAGTCTTTAAAAGCTAAAATCTTTCTCATACTCCTCAATCCAAATGAATTTCATCCCTTTATGTGTAAGCTTAGTCAAAGGTGAAGTAATACGAGAAAAGTCCTTCACAAAATGGCAGTAATAGCCCACTAAACCCAAGAAACTACGTATCTCAAATACATTCTTAGGTAACTGCCAATCCATAACAACTTCAATCTTTGATGAATCAATTGACACTCCATCTCTCGAGACGACGTGTCCCAAAAATTTCACTTCTGTCAACCAAAAATCACATTTAGATAATTTACCGAACAGTCGGTGAGTATGCAATAACTGTAGGACAATCCTTAAGTGTTCCTTATGAAGTTCCTTAGAGAAAGAGTAGATGAGAATATCATCAATAAATACAATCACAAACTTATCCAAATAATCGTGAAATACTCGCTGCATAAGATCCATAAATGATGCTGGAGCATTGGTCAAAACCAAATGGCATAACCACAAACTCAAAATGTCCATATCGGGAACAAAAAACTATTGTCGAGATGTCTGACTCTCGAATACGAAGTTGATGATAACCCAATCTCAGATCAATCTTGGAGAAACAAGTGAAACCTTTGAGTTGATCAAACAAATCATCGATTCTTGGAAGTGGATACTTATTCTTGATCGTCACATGATTGAGTTTTCGATAATCAATACACAATCTCAATGTTCCATCCTTCTTCTTAACAAAGATAATAGGAGCTCTCCACGGGGATACACTCGGGCGAATAAAACCCTTACTCTAGAGATCTTCCAACGGAAGTTTCAACTCCTTTAATTCTGCTAGTACCATATGATATGGCAGAATAGAAATAGGTTAAGTGGCTGGCATGAGATCGATTGCAAAATCAACAGCACGGACATGTGGAAATCCTGATAAGTCTTCTGGAAAGATGTCAGAAAATTCACAAACAATGGGTGGCAATTCCACAAGAGAAGTGCCCCTCTCTATGGCTAATAAACTAGCCAGAGTTCCAAGAGAAGAATATAAACTACTCTGTGAAAACGAAGAGGGTATCGGTAAATCTAATTGATCGCCCTAAAATCTACAACTGTCTCCCTTAGGAGTGAAAAGAGTAACCCGATGCTTAAAACAATCTATGAAAGCCCGGTACTCGACCAACCAGTCCATCCCAAGGATGATATCAAATCCTAGATTCAGTATAACAATCAAATCAACACTCAACTATCAGTCCGCTATCAAAAGCATACAACCATGACAAACATGATTCAAATGAATAATACCTCCAACTGGAGTATCAACAGATAAAACATGCTCTAAGCATTCTATTTCTAACCCCAAAACTGATACGAATGCTGATGAGATGAATGAGTATGATGCACCAGTGTCAAACAATATAGATGCCCAAGAGTTAAACAATGGGACGATACCTCAGAGCACAAACGGTCTGGTATTTCCAGAAACATGATAAGTAGATGACATAGGCAAAGCAAAATTCCTTCCTTTGGGTTCTTGGTGTTGTTGTGGCTGAAAACCACCACTGTTTTCTGTCCTCTGATAATTACCCTGGTTCCCTCTATTTGGGTAAGGCTTCACACTCTAAGCGAATATTGCCTGGTGGATAATACAATATCGAACCAATCGACTGAGTTTTCTTGGGTGGTGGTTGAGGAAAAAACTTGATGAAATGGTTCGGATCACCATACCGGAGACAAACTTTCTCCCCAGTGGCATTCACATCTCGCTGTGACCCCGATTGTTGAGAACTTTGATAAGAAGATCTCTGTTGTGAATAGGATCGTTGTTGTTGCTGTTGAGGAGGTTGGGACTGAAATTGAAACCTAGTCTCTGTCTTGGCTTTCTTAGACTGACCGGTGCTCTTGGCTGGAGTAATAATCTCCCTGGACCTTTTCAGATCCAAATCCACACTTTTAACACCCAACGCTCTTGTCAAGATATCAGCATAAGTGGTGATAGGCATGCTACCAGACTTTTTCGGATATAGGGTCGAAGACCAAAGGCAAAGCGTGTAGCCTTGAAATGATCACTGTCCAACTGCTCTTGAGCAAAACGAGCCAAGGTGGAAAACATAGTAGCATATTCCGTCACTGACATATCCCCCTGCTGAAGGGTAAAGAACTCAGCTCTTTTTGCATCCCTCTATACTTCTGGGAAGTAGTTGTCGAGGAAAAGACTCTTAAATGATTCTCAGGTCATGCCAGCAAGTGGATGAACACTCATAGCGCAAGTCCACCAATGGGCAGCTTCTCAAGAAAATAAGTATGTAGCCAACTTGATGCGGAGAGCATCCTCATGAAGATCAATGAATTCGAATATCTTCGTGATATGCTGAAGCCAATCCTCTGCAGCCATAGGGTCAGAGCTACCAGAGAACTATGGCGGCTAGAGGTGGCAATCGGGTCGTGTCGGGTCATAATCGTGTCGGGTCATTGTCGTGTCGGGTCATAATCGTGTCATTCTTGACGTGTCATAATCGTGTCGGGTTATATTCGTTTCGGGTCGTACACGGGTCACCCGGTTAACCCGTCTAACCTATGTAGGGTGTCATCGGTTCGATTCGGTTCAGTTCAGATCGGTTCGAATTTTAAATTTCATTTTTTTCAATTTTTTTCATGTTTTGAAAACCAATCAAAGTAGTCGGTTCGGTCAATTTTTTCGCCCTTTGGTCGCTTTTGCCAATTTGAGCGGTCGGATCGGTTTTTTAGTTGTAGGTAATTTTAATAAAATTGACCGGTTAGCTCGGTCTGGTTATTCGAAAAAAGCTTACAATCCTACTAAGAACACAAACAAGTCTTCCATAAAATGTATCAATTATTAACAAGTACATCTTAAATACCAAAATGCTGTAATTATAAAAAATATCCCAACTATTATAAACTTAACACCCAAGCATATCCAAACAAAATGAATAAGAAGAAATATTATTTTTACTAACTGTATAAAGAAATTTCTTCACTTGCCATCCATCATGAATCAAGATTAACAGTTGTATTTGTCTAATTCACTAATTTGTCTCCCTCCCAATCCAGCAATCCTGGCTGGCCTCCCTTTGATTTGATTTTATTTATTTTATTACTTTTTTTATGCAATTCTTGATGAATGCTTCCAGGCTCCAGCTTCCTCCCTCCCTTATTAGTTATTAATTAAATTTTTTTTTATTATATTAGTTATTAATTATTATATATAAATTTACTTGTTTGGTAAGTTGGTAACTACTCTTTTTTTTTTTTGCGATTCTAGTTTTTATATATATAAATTTTAAATAAATATGTTTTTTTAAATTTTTTTAATTCTTATTTATGTTATTTGTATTTTAGACTGCCATTTTATTAAAAATTATTTTTAGAACTAAAAAAAAAAAAATTGCCCCAACTGCACTTAAATACTTAATCGAGTCAAACGGGTTAGACGAGTTGACCCGCTTCAACCCGTTTATTAATCGTGTCAAACAGGTCAACTCGTTTATGACCCGTGCCCTTATACGGGTCACCCAAACCCGTTAATTTTCGGGTCGGGTCGGGTCGGGTCGGGTCGGGTTGCGGTGTGGGGTCGAAAATTGCCACCCCTAATGGCGGCTTCCTAGCATCGAAATCCTTGGTATTCAGCCGCTCCCTAGCTCTAGCGGGATTTGTCTCTCCTTTCAAAGCACGATGGGGAGGAGGCAGTATAGCATCTCTGACTGCCCTTGCAATTACATCAGCAACATTCTGTGACCCTTGCGGTCCATCAGGAATATTAACCGGTCCTGTGGAGGCTTCGGACTCAAATGTAACATCAGGCGCATGACCTCGACCATGACCGGCCATGACCTTGACGACCTCGGCCACGGCCTTGACTTGACCACAGCCTCTACTTGGACCACGTCCTCGAGCACGACCTTGACCTCGACCTCGACCTCGACCTCTAACTGGGACCGAAGTAGCCGATATCTGATCATCAGCCTCAAGCTCAAAACTGTGATTCTCACGACACAGTGGCATATCTATAACAAGATCAAATCGAGTAAACGAATCACATAACATGATCTAATCACGAAGTATATTCAACAATACATGTATATGTCAAACATAACAAGTAAACAGTTAACACCTCAAGTTATCAAATAACGTGTTAACACATATCAAATCATATGTCATTTACCAACTAACATGTCTAATATGTCAACAAAACTATACATGCGAGCACATAACCCGGCGTTTCAAAGTATTCGACCCGGCTATGCTCTGATACCATTCTGTGATGCCTCCACCCCGCCACGGGTCCCAGCGACGGGGTGTCACCCGACGAAAGTACAACGATAAACAATAACAGTAGGCTTTGACACCATTCTGTAACTCCCCGAGTCCTAGACTCCGATGGTTACCTGAAATGTATGTTCATAATTTGGAAAACATTTATAAAACAAAAAACTGGTTTTCATTTAAAATATTCTTTTTGAAACAAAACGTTTTCAATATAGGTAGCTGAAAATCAGAGTTTATCATGTTATTTAAAAGCGGGTGGACTAACTCTTGTCCAACGAAAATATGACATGTTCTTTGAAACCAACTTTTATTACATTAATTAAATTAAAAATCCCATAAACGGGGCCTTCCAACAAAGCAGAAGCTCATTAAATCTCGGGGGCATTGCCCTTATCTATGTCACCTGAAAAAAAAAAGTTAAATAGTCCATAAGACATAAAGGCTCGTATAGTCAAATAACCACACAATGACATAAGTTATAGAACATGCGTGAGTGCAATAAATGCCAATGTCATGCATGAAAACCATTTCATGCCTTTTTAAACACTCACCCTCGATTGTCAATATCATTACCCGGACCTTGGGCTTCTTGTCCACGGAGGCCTAGCCTTCAACGTGCTGGACTGTGGACCTTACGAATTACATGGAGGCCTAGCCTTCAACATTACAGTGATTACTTGCAACACATCCCGCAATTCGAGTTCCTAGTGGTACCCATCTCTCACGCTTACCCACAAATCCAAGATTTCTATCTTTCAAAACAAAATCCCTCCTAGAGGTTTTATGCACGGAAGCCTCTATGGACTTCCCTTTTCAAAACCTGGAAGCCTCTAAGGTCTTCCCTTTTCAAAAATTGAAATCCTCTAAGGTCTTTCATCCCAAAATCATTTTCGTGATTTTCGTGTTCATGCTCATTGATCGGGGGCGAATAGTTGCCGTTTATAGTCCTAAAGTTATGCTTTGTTAGCCCATTTCATGTAGTTATTAGTTATTTTTGTAATCAGTATGCTATATTTTGTAGGTTTTGGAGCTTTAACTTGAAATACACAAAAATCCAATGATGAGTGGCTTTGGAAGTCATTCTGGGCTCAAAAGGTGATTCTGGTGAAAGTTGAATGTAGTAGCAGCCTCGGAAAATGGCATTTTTGACCATGAATACTTTGGATTTAAGAAATTTCTCTAAGGTATAAAATGTAGATCTTCGAGTTACGGATGCGTGGCCATAAACGTTGAGTCAATATGAGGTCTAAGTCAAAAGTTATCGTAATTCTACGACAGGTGCGCAAAGTTGAGAAAAATTTGAGAAAAGTTAAAAAAAAATAGGTACCTCGAGCGCGCGACCCGTTGAAAAAGTCAAAATGCGTATTTCGAGGTTCTGAAGAGCCTTGTGAGATCCGAATTGGCTAAAACGTCCGGAAGCGTAATAACAGTTGTTTTAGTATGACTAGGTTAAGATAAAGTCTCCTAATCCCTCCAAAATCTATATAAATCCTATTCTAAATCATTTTTATGGTTATACATCATTACACAATATTATACACATCCATATACAACAAAACTTTTAGCCATTGAAGAGAGGAAAACAAGGAGAAGAACAAGAAGACCAAGGATTTCCATGGCCTCCTCCATCAACCTCTTGCCGATAATCAATTCTATGGCCAACTAAACCTAGATCTAGGATTTCAATGAAACCCTAGTCAAGTAATAGGGTGTTATTTATGTTTTTCTTTCAGTTTTATTATGTATGGATGATGATTAGATGTTTCGAGGATTTTAATAATAAAATCGTACTTCTATTGATTAAATCATTACTTTCAAAGTTTATTCTTGTCTTAAATCTATTTTGAATGTGATGTGCTCAATGATCTATATTTGCTGTGCTTGTATGGATTATTTACATGTAATGGTGCTTAATTGAATTGTGATATCAAGTAGCCGAATAGTTCATGCCTAGGAAAGACAGATTGTGCCACAACCCTAGTTTAGTGTGAGACAATCTGTGCCAACCGAAGATGAATTATGTTGGTACTTGAATCATAGTTATCTTCTTGACGGAGGAATTGGGCTTGTAGCAACAATTCCCTATTATCATCCAATGTAATAAGCTAATTGAATGCAGAAATACCTTTATTATGAAGCTAGTGGTGGATTTGCAATCCTAGGTTCACTCAAAATATCGCTTAAAAATAACTTTTAATTGCTTTCATAGTTTAGATTTATTTGCATTGTTCTTAGTTTAATCAAAATCAAATCAAAATCCGTTTTCCTTAATTAATTAGATCTAGGTTTTAAAATTAAAGTGCTTTAGTGTTTCAATCTTTGTGGGTTCAAACTTTACTTCCACACTACAAATCTTGGAAAGTAAAGCATACTTTTATATCTTGATTCTGACAACGTGAATTTTTGGCGACGTTGCCGGGGATTGCAAATTACTACCTTTAGTTTTAGAATCTTAGTTTAGTTAATCCGTAAATATTATATTAGGTTTTCTTTGTCTTATTTTTCGTTTTATTTTGAGTCACTAACGTTTCCTTTTATTTTGCAGATTTTCTCAAGTCATCAAATTCTAGCGTCTTGGAGATGAAAAGCTTAGCACACCAAAGGAGCTTACGCAAAACAATTAAAATAAAATAAATATAAATCGCTTCCTTAAAATTTTTACATCAAATCACTGTAAGTCAGGGCACTGAGACGCAACTACTTGTATTAGGTTAGGTGTGGAGTGAGCACTACATTAGCTAGGAAACCCGAGGCGCTGGGCTTTGACGCGAATCACTGCATAAAGGATTATTACATGCATCATAGTAGTACTGTGTGCTTGCGTGCTTGATTATTTGCATGATTGCTTTTCGATTTTGTTGAGTCAGTCGTTATCTTAGTTTTGTTTTTCTTTAGTTTATGTTTGGTAGCCGTTCGAGTAAACCAAAATTACATCCGATTAATATTGAACTTGAACGTACCCTTAAAGTCCTTAAGTCCTCAACTCAAGATTCTAGAGCTCGGTTGATACTAGACAACAATTCGACACCTGAACCGTCGTCTTTATTTGAGTATGAAATACGAAGTACCCTTAAAAGACTAAAGAAAACACGTGTCATTAACATCTAACCTATTCCAATGGCCGACGTTGGAAATAATGGGAACAACGGAAAAAACAAAAATAACCCTAATATACCCTCGCCTCCTCAGCTAAAAGACTATTTCACTCCTACGGCCTACACACCACTATCATGTATAGAATTACCGGAGGTGACGGCATCTCACTTTGACATAAAGTCATCCACCATTACGCTACTTCCCTCATTCCATGGTTGTATGAAAGATGACCCATATCAGCATTTAGGAGACTTTCAAGATATTTGTGCTACTTTAAAAATTCAAAACCTATCTGACGATGAGTTAAAACTGCGTCTCTTCCTATTCTCGTTAAAAGATAAAGCTAAGTATTGGCTCCAATCTCTGGAGCCAAACACTATTAAGACATGGGAAGAGTTGCACACAGCGTTCTTACAAAAGTTTTTCCCTATTACGCGTACAAATCAAAAAAGAAAATCCATAACAAACTTTGTAATGCAAGATGGGAAAACGCTCTATGACACTTGGGAACAATTTAAAGAATTATTACGCACTTGCCCACATCATCAAGTTCCCAAGTGCCAATTGGTACAGGTTTTCTACGAAGGGCTAATCCCCTTTGTGCGTAACACAATCGATGCTGTTTGTGTGTAACACAGTCGATGCTGTTTGTGCAGGGACATTCCTCCACAAAAGCGCCGATGAGGCTTGGAAGTTTTTTGAAACATTAAGCGAAAACTCTATACACCAGGCTTGTCTGTATGCCCCGAGGGATATCTTCTGCAACCTAAACGAGAGGTAAAGTCACTCAATTAAATTACAAGAACTATCTAAAAAACTTGACCGACTTATGACAATGAACCAAACGACTAGCGCACCCTCTTACGAAACTTATCAAATATGTTCCAACTATTCACATTCTACACTTACATGTCCATCCGCATCTCAATTCTTAGAATTCGTGGAGCAACACATAAACTCTATTCAACAATTCCCATGAAATAGTTATAATCCAATGACGACTAATTTTCCTAATACTTACCAACCCTATTTTCAACAAAATCAATACCAACACCCCCTCCCAATCCTAACCCTCCAAGGGTTAATGCTTTTGAGGAGAAGGTGTTGGCGTCCCTTAAGAATATCGAAACACAAGTACAGGCACAAGCACAAATAGTGCACTCCCAAACACAATCCATTGCGAAGCTTGAGTCCCAAATGGGACAAATAGCTAATACAATGAGTCATAGAAATGCGGGTAAGTAGCCTAGTCAAACTATACATAACCCTAAGGGACAATACGAGAATGGGGGTTCGAGTGAGCAAGTAAGCGCCGTCTCGACTATGATGACTATTCGCGAAGATGAAGTTGTTGAAATTCTGAATGAGAGTGAGAAAGATGTGAATATTAATGGGAATAAAGATAAGGGTGAGGATACGAGTAGAATTACGAAAGAAAATGAACCAACCACAACTATCTATATTCCCTAAAATGCCCTTTCTACCAAACGTTGAGGAACCGTCACATTTTTCAAAGAAAGGGTTAAAAATAGAAGATATAGTCGAGGTATTTAAACAAGTAAAAATCAATATTCCATTCCTCAACGCGATAAAACAAATTTCCGCTTATGCTAAATGTCTTAAAGACCTGTGCACTCAAAAGTGCAAGTTGCGCAGCCATGTTCCGAAAAAGGTCTTCCTCACTGAAAAAGTAAGTTCAATCTTCCAACACGCTCCTTTGAAGTATAAGGATCCAGGACAACGATATCATGTGTCATAGGTGATACTGTCATTCATAGGGCTCTCCTTGACTTAGGAGCAAGTGTTAATCTCTTACCTTACACGGTTTATAAACAATTAGGTCTAAGTGAACTTAAACCCACGGCCGCTACAATACAATTAGCAGATCGTTCTGTTAAAATCCCTAGAGGAATCGTTGAAGATGTCTTGGTAAAAGTTGATAAATGTTATTATCCTGTCGATTTCATGTTCTTTGACACTGAACCGGTGTTAGATTCTAGAAAACACACTCCTGTCATTCTTGGTCGTCCATTCTTAGCCACGGCAAATGCGCGTGTCAATTGTCGAACGGGGGTGATGAAAGTGTCATTTAGTAATATGAACCTTAAATTAAATGTTTTTAATGCTTTTGATCAACCTCACATTGACGATGATTACCTATGTGTTGAGGAGTGTGAGGTTAGACGAACAATTGAACCTAATAAAGAATTACAAGTGAGTAAGGAGAATAATTTAGTGAATAATGAGCGGATGAATTCGAATAACCAGGACCCTAATTCTAAATTTACTCAGAAGGTGAGAAATCGATTTGAACATAATCCGGAAGAACCTTCGATTGAGTTAACAAATAATGACATTATTTCTGCTTTCCATCGGAATCTACCTAATGCCTTTAAGGGTACAAAGTCCGTGTTTTGGCCTCCATAAGTCTTGAGCTGAAATGGTTTAGCTGAAGATGTAAAAGAGAGTGCTTCTTGGGAGGCTACCCAAGCTTTTATCGTTCTGTTTTCTCATTTTTGTACACTTTTTGGTCATTTTTGGTCAGTAATGAGTCCTTTTTGAGTTTTCTGGACAGGTTTGGGGGTCAGAAATAAATTATTTTTGAATTATATACATAAAACAAGTGAACAAAGAGGAAAAGACCAAGTCGCCCAAGCAGCCCGCTCGCGCGAGTTTGCGCCTTAGACAAAATTTTTTTGCAAAGTTTTATAAGAACCCTCAATATTTACTCGCGCCTGGAATCGATCGCACGAGGGGTTCGGTCGCGCGGCCCGCTCGCGCGATCTAGGGACTTAGAGATTTTTCTTTTAAGTTTTATAAAACATGCCTCGGTATTACCTCGCGGAGGGCTCGCGCGCGCGAAGCTCGCTCGTGCGGCCCGGTCGCGCGAGGTAGGGTTTTCTGGTTTTCTCTTTTGTTCTCCTACCTCTTTTCTCCCACACCTAGTTAGTTATTTTTCTATTTTTCAGTTGTTTTCTTATGCTCCTATAGAGTCAGTCCTTCCTTGTTTTCATACTTCTGTTTGTTTTTATTGAGTCTTTTGAGTTTAGTTTAGTTTATTAAAAAAAATAAAAAAAAAAAAACAAATATGTATTATATATATATATGTATATGTGTTTCTATTAGTTATCATTGTTCTTTTGTTTTTTAATTTCTTTTGTCAAGTGTTGACAAGTGAATTAGTGTCTCCATTTGGAGCAATTGAACTTTATCGCTATATTCATATGCATTCACTTGGTTTGTGATTGTCGAGATCGAGATAATATCGTTCCTTCCTTACATACTCTCCTTTCTTTCATTTTATTGTTTCATTGGGGACAATGAAAGGTTTAGGTTTGGGGATATGCACTCACATGCATATTTTTATGCACCAATTTTTAAAATTTTTCAATACTTGTACTTAAATAAACGATGTTACCGAACTTTTTGCAATCTCTAGTCGATACTTCTTGTTATGTAACTTGTATTGTTATAGAATGGTAAACAAGGGAAGATGTGATTAAACATTTGCTGAAGTCATGATGCGACGTTTTAAGATATGTATCGTTCGAATCGTAGTTTTATATCATGGATTTCCACACAAATTTATGCACTTCACGTAGTCGCTTGAATACATGTTTGATGTGAATCGTAATATAATTCGGATTTCTAGATAACACATAGTGTGAAGACTAGACCTAGTGAGCTTTTGAGCCTATCTTTTCTTTTTAGAGGGTTATAAGTACATTTTGTGTTTGTCGAATTTCATGTGAAATAGCGCATCTACTCATTGTTTAGTCTCATTATTCTTGTTTTGGTTGATAGTCAAGTTAAAATATTTGTTACCATGCTAAATAATCTTCCGTCATAAACATTGAAGAACCATATGACCATAGGAAATGATGGTAGGCCCTCTTTCTTTACCACCGATAGAAAAATGATAAATTTCCTTAGTTTGCCACTTTGAGCCTTTAAAGTGCCTCTCTTTCTTTAATCACCATTATCTTTTTTTACTCCAATTTGGTCAACTTGGAGTTTACCACTGAAAGTTTGATCAACTTTTAGTGGTGATAAGGCGATGTATTGATTAAGAAGAAGAAGAAAACAAGATGATGTTTGGTGTAATTGCCTTGGTATTCAGTGAATATTCGTTTCAAAAGCAACGAAAAGAAAAAAAAATGTTGAAAGAAGAAAAAAGAAAAAGAATGAAATTAAAAAAATATGAAAAGAATAGAATGAAAAGATGAAAGTTGGTAGAAGAATGAAAGAAATCGAATATGCCTTACAATGCCATTCTAGAACTACTTAATGAATCCTTTCTATCCTTTTTCATTGCCTGAGCCACGTTACAACCTTTGAAAAGTCCTATTTGATCCTAGGAAACATGATTTAGATATGTAAACAATGAGAGGGGGATTAAAACATGGTAACGATTAATATTTCTTGACTATTGGCGTCCTATCCATGAGACTACTGTTCTTTCATGTCATGAGTCTTTTTCGAGTCATATGTGAGCATTTCTTGTGTCGAAAACATTTTTCCTTTGCTCCCATATATTAGAGAAATTACACATGTTTCTAAGTGTTTCATTTGAGAGTGTAATTAACATTGTGAAATTTGTAGTCGAAGTATAGTTGGATGGTTATCCGAATTATATTCAAGTTCATGACATACGCATGTTCGTTTGACTACCATATCACACACGTGCAATTTTGTGAGAAACTCTATTGATTTATACGATGCATATGCTTGAGATTAATTTTCATGACGTAGGTGGACGTTTGATTCCGTTTCTTCATATTTGTTATTCTATTTCAAATCATTTTTTATGATAAGGAGTATTGAATATTATGTTTTACGTTTTAAATAAAACATTTTAAATACATAATGAAATAAAGATAGTTTTGGGTGTCTTATTCGACGAGAGTCCTCACGAGACTTCACTCGTCCAACTAGGGACACCTAGGAGTTTGAAAGGCTTGTTGCATATGCTAAATGCAATCGCGTTGCCTGCGACAGTGAGTTAGGATTTTAAAGTATAGTAGTATTTATTTTTATGTTTTTCTTTTCTTGAGGACTAGCAAAGTGTAGGTTTAGTAGGTTTTCAAGTTTTAACTTGAAAATGCACAAAAATTCAATGATTAGTGACTTTGGAAGTCATTCTGGGTTCAAAAGGTGATTCCGGTGAAAGCTGAATGCAGTAGCAATCTCGAAAAATGGCATTTTTGACCATGAATACTTTCGATTTGAGAAATTTCTCCAGAGATATAAAATGTAGATTTTCGAGTTACGGACGCGTGACCGCAAACGACGAGTCAATACGAGGTTCGAGTCAAAAGTTATCATAATTCTACGATTGGTGCGCAAAGATGAGAAAAATCTTAGAAAAGTGAAAAAATGGGTACCTCGCTGGAGCGACCCGCGCGCTCGATCGACCCGTTGAAAAAGTCATAAATACGTATTTCGAGGTCTTGAAGAGCCCTGTGCGATCCGAATTGGCTGAATACGTCCAGAATCGTAAAAACGGCTATTTTAGTACAATCAGGTTAAGAAAAAGTCTCATAATCCCACCAAAATCTATATAAATCCTATTCTAAATCAATTTTGTGGTTACTCATCATTACACAACATTATACACATCCATATACAACAAAACTTTCAGCCATTGAAGAGAGGAAAGCAAGGAGAAGAAGAAGAAGACCAAGGATTTCCATGGCCTCCTCCATCACTCTTGCCGATCATCAATTCTATGGCCAACTAAACCTAGATCTCGGGTTTCAATGAAACCCTGGTCAAGTAATAGGGTGTTATTTATGTTTTTGTTTTAATTTTATTATGTATGGATGATGATTACATGCTTTGAGGATTTTAATAATAAAATCGTACTTTTATTGATTAAATCATTACTTTCAAAGTTTATTCTTGTCTTAGATCTATTTTGAATGTGATATGCTCAATGATCTACATTTGCTGTGCTTGTATGGATTATTTACATGTAATGGTGCTTGATTGAATTGTGATATTAAGCAGTCGAATAGTTCATGCCTAGGAAAGACGGATTGTGCCACAACCCTAGTTTAGTGTGAGACAATCTGTGCCAATCGAAGATGAATTATGTTGGTGCTTGAATCGTAGTTATCTTCTTGACGAAGGAATTGGTTTTGTAGCTACAATTCCGTATTATCATCCAATGTAATAAGCTAATTGAATGCAGAAACACCCTTATTATGAAGCTAGTGGTGAATTTGCAATCCTAGGTTCACTCAAAATATCATTTAAAAACAACTTTCAATTGATTTCATAGTTTAGATTTATTTTTATTGTTCTTAGTTTAATCAAAATCAAATAAAAATCCGTTTTCCTTAATTAATTAGATTTAGGTTTTAAAATTAAAGTGCTTTAGTGTTTCAATCTCTGTGGGTTCGACTTTTACTTCCACACTACAAATCTTGAAAAGTAAAGCATACTTTTATATCTTGATTCTGACAACATCACTCATGCTTATGAAATGCTATGACATGTATGAGTTCTAAGCATCAAGACATATTCAACATTTCATAAATCACATATCAAACATGCTATCCATTTAAAGCGACACAATAGACATGCTGAAATCATCCAAGTAAACACATAAAACATGTCAATTCACATAAACATGTAAGTATACCAAAAACATGTCATACAACTTTAGAGGGTTATATGGAGCTACCGTTCACCGAGGATAGTCTTAATCATACAGTATAGAATCCCGGAAAGCCCAGTCTGTTACAATCTGTCATGTACAATGATGTAAGCACATTAGTGAGGTACAATACTTCTAAGCATAAGTACAACTACAATTAAAGTGAAGTATAACTCTTAAAGCTTAGGGTACAAGGTCCCATAGCTCAGTTCTGATTCAAGTACAAGAAAATAGAAGTTTTCACCAAACTGCCTCAGGTCGCTTGTGCGGGCCGCTCGCGCGGGTCGCTCGGGAGAATTGTATAGAGAAAGGCCACGCGGACATTTAAAAACAATTTCAAAAAATAGCCTGGTTGCACGCGCTAGCCGCTCACGCGAGTCGCGCACGCGAGATATCACAGAGTCCTCTTCTTCCTTTTTTCCCCTGTTTTGAAATCAAAGATTGGTTTTTACCCATTTTAAAACTTAACCAAAACATGACTTTTAATATATGAATCTCTTCCTTTTCCGCGTAGATTTCAAATATGGAATCGGATTTTTATGAATCAAATCATAGCTCTCGAATTAATTGAAAAACCGAGAGACAACAAAATTTTAAATCAACCGTTCGTCGCGACAGTAATGAATTCGCGTCTAAACTGTATATATATCTATATCAACAAACTATAGAAGAATTCCAAAAGCGAAATTTTAATAGAAAGTTTACCTAAATGAATTTCAGCTTGATACACAGAGAATGCTAAGCTCCAAATTCAAGCATGAGTTGAAATGCTCTTATATATACCAACTTGTGTAAGTATATATATAATTATATGTGTGTGTCTGTGATAGGCTGCGAGAGAGGGAGAGAGAGAACATGTTTTGCTTGGCCTCTAAGAGGCTTCAAGCTTAAGTCCCCCACACATACATACACGAAAACACTATGCACCAAATATTCTTTGGGCTCCAAGTTATCACATAAGGGATCAACGTGTGTGTTGAGCTCATGCGATGATACACACACAGAGTTAAAATTTATACTAAACAAATTCCAAAACTGGTATTTTTATTCGATTAAAAATTGCTAAAATAAAGAAATACGGGTTATTATAGGCAGCAGAATTCACAATCTGCTGGAGCTCTAGATGGGCTTGCTATTGCATTAATATTTACATTGAGATGACCTAATGGACCTCAAGGAAGGCAGCCTATACGACAAGCTCCTACACATAGTAGTTCTGGTGTAAATACTCAACCAAACGTAAATTTGATATCTTCAGTAGTTTGCTCATCTTCTGAAGATTCAAGAGCATAGAATGTTATTGATGAGTTCTTTCAACACGTAAAGGTATTTGGTAAGGCTTTTAACCCATACTTGGATTATATGTCTGTATTAATCTGTTTTATGATTAATTTTCCCCTTGCAGCCAAATCTAGGGGTTTGGCACAACTTGAGTGAAGGAAGGTAATTTCTCGATATACTTTTCAAATTATTAGGCATGTGCTATATATTTGGTTTTGATGTAGTATTCTTAGGACCTTCATCGGACAAACATTTTACTTTATGACAGAATCGCACTTGGATAGAATCATTTTTAGTAAAAAAAATGGAATTGAAAAAAATACGGTACGTTACAACGGTTATATGTGTGAGTATATTACAGAATTATACTCAAAAGTACAATGAAAATTTTGAGATCAAAATGAAAACGAAAAATATTGGGTATGCACTGGCACAAAAGAACAAAAAGAAAAATTTACTCCATGTAAATAGGGAGATTGCTGAAGGGTTTGATACTTCGAGTAACACTGTTGGGATCTGGCTACATATTTTGCCAAGCAATAAAGGAAGGGAAATCCCAAAATGTTTCACCTAATTATGTCAAATTGCGTAACCTAATGGGCTAGTAGATGCACTTCTCATTCTTATAGTATTTTTATAACCTACTAGTTATAATTTTCAAGTGCACTTTTCTTTTTGTGATTTATGTAACATGGCTCTGACTAATGTGGCGATTCGGGAAATCATATGAGAGAATTTATTCTTAAACGAAATTAAAAATAAGTGCTTACTAAACTAAATTACTACTTATAAGTATATGCACTTTTTATTCCCAAACTTAAAAAAAAAAATTAAAAATTAAAGCCTAACCCACAAAGTTTTCATCTTTTTCATAAACACCCTTAATTTAATTTATTTTCATTTTACTAAAATTACAACCTCACCTCCACATTTAAAAAATCATTTTAGAAAAGGTCCTCCTAGTGCCGCCTAGATCCTGTCTAATCCCCTACACGATTTTTAGTTTTACAAAACGCCTAGGGTTAAAAATGTGGCGGCCAGGCCTGCCTAGCACCTAGGCGCGACCTGGGCTTATTTTTAGAACACTGATCTCAACTCCCCTCACTTAATTTTTACATAAACACATTACTTATTTCCCATTTCATTATATTACAAGCTTAACCTTAAAATTTTTAAAAAGATTGATTCGAAGGAGCCCCCGTGCCGTGTCCACTCCTTTGTCTGGCCCAGAGTCTGATGGGTGTCCAATGAAATAAATAAACTAATGTGTTTTCGCGTGTCAGCGCAGAGCCGATACGAACATGACACCCAAATTGAATCTGTGCTGCATAGTCTGTGACTCTATGTTACCTGATGCCCTAATATTGATTGCTGCTATGTAACTTCCATAATGATGATGTAGAAAATAACCCAATTGTGTCATTTCTTTTTCTTTTATTTATTTATGATCTCGCTCAATTCTTGGGGTTAATGGATAATTGTAGACACCCCATTTTGTCGGCTATCAAATTTAGGAGACCCATAGCTTGGTGGTTCACAATGATCGCAAAAGACTCAAAAGGACTCTCGAAAGTCAGCTCTATCTCTCAGAATGATCAAAATGCCCCTGAAAGCCCGAAAACTCCCAGATTTGGTCCCAAAGTTCTGAAAACATGCTACGTCATAAGAAAAGTGATAAAATGAGTTTTTAAGAAAAATCGGATGAAATCGTCAGCTCCCAGAGACCCCCGGAAGTCCCGGAAGTTCCCGGAAAGTCCCCGTTGACCGGTTTGACCAGGTTTGACCAGAGTTTGACCAAGTTTGACCAAGTTTGACCGAAATCGTCCGAATTCACTGTAATCATTTCAAATCATGAGAAAAGTATTAAAACAAGTTCCAAAAGAAAATCGAGCGAAAACGTCAGCTCCCGGGAACTCTCGGAGGTTTCCAGAACTTCCCGGGAATCCCAAGTTTGACCAGTTTAACCAAAATTTGACTTTGGAACCGGGGCACCGAAACAATTTTCAAACATTTTTCATGGATACTAGAGTTCAATAGCTTTCCAACGGTATATCGCACATAATTTCTGGATTTAAAACGAATTTATTATGAATTTCCAAAGGCAAAAAAGGCGATCAAATCGGCTTTTATCGCAAATACCGCAAAACTTTTCAAAATGACCTATCCCTGAACTATTTTTTATGTAAAGTAGACTCCATTACCTTTCTAACGGTATATCACAACCTCAATTTGGAGTTCGTATTCATTTTCTGTGAATTTCAAACAAAGTAGGGCCTTTTCGCGAATACTGGAACCTCTGGGGGCCTAAACGTAAATTTTTGGGCGTCTGAGGAGCAGTGCCGCCGAGGCACTGGCCCACTTCCGCCGCGGCACTGGCCCAGTGCCACCGCGGCACTCAACCCTCGCAGAGTCCATTTTTGTAATTTTTTTGGGGGGTCCAATTTGATTAATTGAAAGTCAAAACGACATAGTTTTGTGTTCACAGTTGTTTGGGACCAATGTGAGTACTTCTAAAACCCCAAAACCACCACAAATTGGCCTATTTAAACCCCCCATTGCTCTTCATTTTAGGGGGGGCCAAGTGCAAAAGTTTGAAAAGTTGTAGAGAAGAAGAGAGATAGAGATAGGTTTAGAAGAGAGAAAAGGAGCTTCCTCCTACTATTTTGCTATAGAAAGTGAGTTTTAATCTTGTGTTCTTCCATTACCTCTCTTATACTTCACGTTCCAAACACCCCCAATTACCATTCTTGAGCATTCTTGAGTTAGGAAGCTACTTCCATGTCCAAATGTCAAAATCTATGAGTGAAACACCAAGCTACAAGTCCAAAATCACATTGATTATCATCTATTGATTGTTATTTACTTACTTGTTCGTATTATGTTCATCTCTTCTTAATCTCATTTCTTTTTATTTTTTTTATTTATTTACTAGTCCATCATCAACTAAGTGATGACATGAAGTTTGGGGTGAGTGAATCCTTATGGATAGTAGCTCTTGACCTCAAAAACATGTTTGATAGATGATGATCATAACTTCAATACCTCCAAGGTATTCTTGAAGTTATGCTCAAAATAAAATAAATCTCTACAACAATCTTGGAGGTTCTTGATGATGAGTTTGATGTTGGCATTTTAAGTGGCTATAATCCTTATTGAGTATTAAAAATATGTTTTCAAAACATCTATTTCAAAACCCCTCTCAATCCTTCTCATTTTGGTTTCAAGAAACAAAACCTTGTTTTCTCCAAAATCTTCAAAATAATGAGTCAAAACAGTGAGTAAGCTGAGTTCAAAGATTTCTCTAGGACTCAATACTCAACATATGGATGCAAGGCCACTTGGAAAGTCTTCCCAACTCATTGGAGAACACCCATGATTTTTGGTTTGACTTGGAAGTGCTTGGAAATGGTCCATTTGGATCCAAACATTCCTTCCAGACATTCTGTCATTTCTGTCACAACAGCTAGGTCCACTTCCAACTTCTTTTCCAGAAAACGTTTCCAAAAAGAGTGGTCCTAACTTATTTTTCCCATAAACTTCAATGTCTTAGGGAACTTTCTGTACAAAATGGGCCTCTAAATCATTAGTTTTCATTTTCTAAGATTTTTCAACATTTCAGTCGATGGTACGGACTCTGTTTCCGAGTGACCTTCATTGTTTATACGATTTCTCTCAATCTGTGATAGCTATTCCAGATTGGCCTTTTGGGTTGTGTTCTAGACACAATAAGGAAGATCTCCATAAAAAATCATGCATTGAAAACATTCCTAACCCCTCTTTTCAAATTCCAAACGATCATGCTACTGTTCTATCCACTATTCATAGCAAGCACATTTCAACTTTCATTCTTTGATTTGATGCTCATATGCATTCCAAATTAGTTCATATCTTAGGAAATAGTTCATACTACATTTGTACATATCCCATGTTGATTTCATTCATCCATTCATACACATTTTAGACTTCTAAGTCATTCTAGGAATCCATGAATACAAAGCACACTACAACCTTGGCACATTTTAGATACATACATTGCATCCATACAACGATTTGGGGCTTTCGTGACTCCTAATCTAAGAAGATTACAAGGAATGAACTCGATCACATGTTCATGCTTCCCTTTGATCTAATCATTCTTTCTCATCCGTCCCGGGGATTGAGAGGTCTTCTTTTCCCAAAGAATAACATGCATCACACTAGCTTGCTAAGCATACTTTGATTTCTTTGTTTATTTGTTTCAAGAACAATTCATGTCCCCCTTTTGGATTAAGGAAACTTAATTACTTGATACATGATTAGACGATTTTTCCTAGGTTTATTTGTGTGATCTTTCACTTTACATTGCATGATATTTGGCTTAGATCTTATGAATGATATTTTATCTTTAGATCTTCCATTTTCAAGTTTCTTATGTGATGTAATATACTATCATAGTATTAATTGTCGGACCATACATAGTATAAGATGATTATTTGGATGCTAATTGAGGCCCGTCGAAAGACGGGGCGAGTTGAGGGTGTTTTAGTCGCGACAAAGGCTCCTTCCTCTCTCGTACCAAAACCCCGAACCAAGTTCTTTGGTTATGAAGGGCCGGTGCCCTTATCCACTTGGGTGAGTCAAATTAGGTTTCTTGGTTCCTTAAAGACCAAGTGGCGACTCTGTATCTGTTTTCAATAGACCATTTTCTTCCTTTGATCAATTTCAAACAAGTTTCAAAACAAAACAAAAAGGGGTGGAATCCCGGTGTCCACAATTTGGCAACTCTGCTGGGGATTTTTATTTTAAAACAAAATAATACAGAGGTTTGACTCATAAGAAGCATCCTTAAAATCATCTTTTTACTGTGTTTGGTTCACCGCATTGCACTTTTGCATTTCCCCTTCGACTGTGTCTGAAACGCGGCGCTGAGATTGTTCAGGTCTTGCTGTGCCAGGGCACAAGTCACCGTTGATACTGTACCTCCCAAGGTATATCAAAAAGAGTAAAAACCTCCGTACTGTCTCCCCGATGGTATATTGGAACTCTCGTCAACGGACCCTCTTTGACTAAACCCAGCCTTTGCATATAGATTCCTGTAGAACCTTTCATAGGACTGTTCATTTATCTTTTCAGATAGGACAATGTGATATAACTGCTGTATGCCCTGGAGGGATTACCTGCGCGGTGTAGACGCTTATGTGGCATAGAACAGAACCTCTTTCTTATGATTCCCAAGGCAATCACTCACATGTGATCACATTGAGTTGACTTGCCTAGGCACCATGATAAGGATGTCTGCTCCATGCTCACAAAGATATACACCGCAAACCTTGTTTGTTGGTCCTGAGACATAGGAGTATGAAAACTTGCTAGACAGTATGATCACCATCATCACCTATTCCCGTCGTATATCCCTATTTCTTTCAGAAACTCTACCCAACTCATCAGGATATCCCTGTTTCTCCTAGAAACTCTGTCCGAATCACCCAGATTTCCTAGAAATCCCTATTTCTCCCCAGATTACCCAGAAATCTCAATTTCTTCCAGAAACTCCGATATACTTATGTCCCCCCAGATATTCTTGCTTACCCCAGAATACCCAGAAACCTCAATTTTTTTCTTAGAAACTCTGATATACTTGTTTCTCCTAGAAACTCTGTCTGACTTACCCAGTTATATCTGTTTTCCCAGAAGCTCTCTCCAAATCTCTCAGATTACTCAGAAATCTCAATTTCTCCCAGAAATTCCGGTATACTTGTTTTTCCCAGAAACTCTGTCCAACTTACCCGAGTTTTCATGTTTTCCCATAAGCTCTATCCAAATCTCCAAGATTTCCCAAAAAATCCAACAACTCCATCCAAACTTCCCAAAAATGCCTAGATGTACCAATTTCTCAAAGAAATTCGGATTTCCCAATTTCTCCTAGAAGCTCAGTCCAAATCAACCAGAAATCCCTATTTCTCCTAGAAACTCAAATGACTTCTAGAAATTTCTCCGAATCTTCCAAATCCCTATTTCTCCCAGAAACTCTGTCCAAAATTTCTGAAGTATCCCGAAAATCCCTGTTGTCCCTTGGTGATCACACTGGAAAGTAAGGTTAGCACACTCTGTATGCCTAGGACCTTATTTGTTTAGCTGCTATCTGTTAGAAATAGGAGCATCATATAGATTAGGGCTTGCATCCGCATGCTTGCCTCATATGCATGCATAATTCATGTCAGTCTACATGCACGTACATCTCGTCAGTCTTACATGTGTCAGTCTCTACACATCAAATGCATACATGTCATCATCTTCAATCATGTCAATCGTTATATAGGGGTCATGTACATACTGCGACCGTCATCGGTTCACATCGATGAATTCTTCAAAATCTCTGATCATCTCTCCCTGATAGGAGTCCATAAGAAGTGTTTCGCGCCTCCGCTAATTTGGACTTTTACTTCTATTTGCAGAAAAATCGTAGCCCCGGGTAAAAACACTGTTGTACCTCCCCAAATTCATTATCGTGATCACGGGCTAGCACAGACCATCATCGATCCACCAATGGCCTACAAAGCTCTGGAAGAGAAAGTGAACAAGCTACAAACCACTGTTGAGCAGTTGAGTTTAAGGGTGAGTCGATTTGAGAAGATGGCACGGAGCATTAGCAAAGAACTGTTTGAAATGGGGACCAGAATTGAGGATGCCATCATAGAAGAAAAGTTCAAGAATGATGAACCCCAACACCAGTCCAAGAGGCCTAAATACTCCCGACACTCCCCGGATGTCAACGCCCTGCGCAGCCAACCCATGGCATACCCTCATCGGCCATACCAATCCTCCAACCAAACCACTAGTTGCCCTTACCAGAAAAAGCAACCCCGTACCTTTTCCAAACTAGATATCTCCCCCTCCATAGCCTTAGGTCGTCTGCTAAAAAAGGGACACCTCCAACTCCTTCAGCCTCGTGCCGATCCCCCACTACCTAATTGTGACCTGTCCAAACGATGTGCCTACCACCAAGGCCCAGGCCATGACACTGACCAGTGCATACGTCTCCGCCATGATATCCAGGACCTCATTGACCAAAACATCATTGAGCCACCACCCATTCAATCCCCTGGCTTACCTATTCGAATGATCCTCTTCGCTGAGGCCGATGAATGTTGAACCTGTGCCGGTGAAGTGACGGTGTTTGGGACTCTTGCTAGAAAACCAAATGAAGATGCTCTTTAGAAAAAAAAAAAAAAAAAAGAAAAAAAAAATTAAATAAATAAAAAGAATAAGTGAGTCACTGTGACATTCCATTTGAGACCAGGTCGAGTCTAGTCGAGTCTGTTGTATGTTTATTCTTGTGGTCGAGTCTGTCTATCATCAAGTTGTTAATGAGTCTGTAATCCTTCTCTACTGATGGAATAAAGTCTCATTTTGCCTAATCTGATGTGCCTAGTCATAGATGCATGAATCGCTGAACTGAAGTGTCACTTTTCAAATTGCCATGGATATTACTGTGCTAAAAAAAAAAAGAGGGTAATTTTTTTTACTAAAAAAAAAAATCCAGAAAGGTCAAAGTCAATTTTGCGCTGACACCGATGAAGAGCCGAGAATTGAATAGTCTTACTTTAAGAATTCAAAGATGCTTTTGCTCAAATCTCGAAAAGACACACTTGGAACTGATTTGGGGCTTGCCCAACACCCTTTTCCACCATTTTAAAGCCTTGAGCCCAGTCCAATCAAGAGCCACGCAATCTGTCCGATTGAAAGCAATGCAAACTTAGCCCTTGATGGTAGCCAAACATTTCAGTGAGTTTCATCTCCACTTTCGAAAAAAAAAAATAAACACAAAAAAAGAGAGAAAAAGAAAAGAAAAGAAAAGAAAAAGCTCGCTAGGTTGAAAACCCGAAAGGGCACCTGGACAAAAATTAGAGCTGAAAAAGGTGTTGATTTCCAAAATCTGACCCTAGCCAGTCAAAATGTTGGAGAAAATTTTGATGAGAGAATCATACGCTTCAAGATACATCTTAAGAACGTGCCAAGATCACATTTCAAACGGCATAGAATGACCACAAATAAATTATGAGAGCTGACATGCACATTCTGGAATTTTGAGATTACGATTGAAAGATCTCACAAGAATCGACTACATTAAAAAGCAAAATTGACTGGCTAGGCAAAAGTGAAAAGGATCAATCCTCAAAACAAAACAAAAAGAAAAAGAAAAAGAAAAGAAAGGGAGATTGAAACTGAATCCTTTTATTCAAAGCTACCATAAGTGGCTCAAGTTTGAACTTATTTGACGATTGGTTTAAAAAACCCTCTCTTTCAAGCCCTGCCTTGAACTACGCTCGACCTGATTCCCACTCGGGGATACGTAGGCAACCACATCAGTTCGGTCAACACCATCATAATCAAACCAATTTCCTTCAAGACCTTGCCTTGAACTACGCTCGACCTGATTCCCATTCGGGGATACGTAGGCAACCACATCGGTTCGGTCGACACCATCATAATCAAACCAATTTTTTTAAGACCTTGCCTTGAACTACGCTCGACCTGATTCCCACTCGGGGATACGTAGGCAACCGCATCGGTTCGGTCGACACCATCATAATCAACCCCCCTCCCCCCTTTCTTTCAAGACTTTGGCCCGAACTACGTTGGACCTGATCCCCGCTCGGGGGTACGTAGGCAGACTTTCAAAAAGAAAAGAAGGATGGCTCGCTAGGTCGAAAATCCGAAAGGACGCCTAGGCAAAAATTAGAGCTAAATCCAAGGTGAGCAATAACAAAAGAGAGAAAAGAGCTTCCTAGGTCACCTCACTGGTGCCTAGGCAAAAGTTATGAGCATTTGAGAGATTAAAGTCACGGTCCTTGCCTCAAGCCAGAAAATCACCTTCCATACTAGGGGCAAACTTTGGCTACTCGCCTCGTTTGCCTGAATTTTACTATCTACCCTTCATACAAGGGGCAAACTTCGGTCACCTACCTCGTTTGCCTAAAACCTCCAATAAACCATCATCCAAACTAGGGGCAAACTTCGGTCACCCACCTCGTTTGCTTATGAATCCCACTTTGTACACCTCAAACTAGGGGCAAACTCCGTTTGCCTAACACAATCCCTTCACACCGAGGGCGAGTTTTCAAGTTACCAAGTTGTTTTGAAAATTTTGAAATAGAGCATCTTTTACTCTAAAAGCTAAGGCACTAATTCAAAGCACATCTTGGGAGAAGCAAAGAAATTGATTAGATCAGTAGGGAGGAATTTTCAAAAATAAGATTCACCATCAAAGTGATGCCACGTTAAGGTGAGAAGTAAACACAAAAGAGAAATGGTACATCATTTATGACAAGAGCACATTAAGTTTTGGCAAGTCAAGCTTGTTCCATTTCAGTGTCGAATGTGTCGTCCTCGTGTGTCGATGTCTGTTAGTCGTCAAGTCTGTCGTAGTCTCAAATAAGTGAGTTGACAGTGACTAATAATGAATTTTCCAAATAAAGTTATAAATTTTTTTTTTAAGAGTGTTCCAAGGACAATGCAAGCAGGAGTACCAAACACTATTACTGCACAAGTCAAGGCGTCAGCATGAGAAGCGTTCAAACTTGGGGAAAATTTCATCCCTTTCCAAACCGTCGAAAGTTAACCATCTTCGTTCATGCAACATAAGTCCATGAGTGGCTGTTGATGATCTTCCTTTCTCCTAGCAACATAAGTCCATGAGTGGCTGTTGATTGTCTTCCTTCGCTCATGCAACATAAGTCCATGAGTGGCTGTTGATGATCTTCCTTTCTCCTAGCAACATAAGTCCATGAGTGGCTATTGACTGTCTTCCTTTGCTCATGCAACATAAGTCCATGAGTGGTTGTTGATAATCTTCTTTTCTCCTAGCAACATAAGTCCATGAGTGGCTATTGACTGTCTTTCTTCGCTCATGCAACATAAGTCCATGAGTGGCTGTTGATGATCTTCCTCCGTCCTAGTAACATAAGTCCATGAGTGGCTGTTGACTGTCTTCCTTTTTCCATGCAACATAAGTCCATGAGTGGCTGTTGACTGTCTTCCTTTCTCCATGCAACATAAGTCCATGAGTGGCTGTTGGCTGTCTTCCTTCGCTCATGTAACATAAGTCCATGAGTGGCTGTTGATGATCTTCTTCCTCCTAGCAACATAAGTCCATGAGTGGCTGTTGGTCATCCTCCTTCATTCATGCAACATAAGTCCATGAGCGGTCGTTGATGACCCTCTTTCATCCTAAAGCAACATAAGTCCATCACTCTCCTCTTTCAAAATCAAAACCTTAACTGCCGCAGGCCATCTCCGTATCCCTCATCACAAATAAAATGATACCTCTAGCTCCCGAAGCCCCTAACCGGCTCTTTTGGATTGAGCATTACGAGATCTGACCAACCACGAGAGATTCAGAGATGGATCCTGGCTCTAGGTTAAGAATTGAAGAGAGATTCTCAGAGAGTCCATCAGCTCCCAAAGGCCCTAACCGGCTCTTTTGGATTGAGCATTACGAGATCTGACCAACCACGAGAGATTCAGAGATGGATCCTGGTTCTAGGTCAAGAATTGAAGAGAGATTCTCAGAGAATCCATCAGCTCCCGAAGGCCCTAACCGGCTCTTTTGGATTGAGCATTACGAGATCTGACCAACCACGAGAGATTCAGAGATGGATCCTGGTTCTAGGTCAAGAATTGAAGAGAAATTCTCAGAGAGTCCATCAGCTCCCGAAGGCCCTAACCGGCTCTTTTGGATTGAGCATTACAAAATCTGACCAACTATGAGATATTCGAATTTAAATCCTGGTTCCCCGTCAAGAGAAGTAGTTAAAGAGAGATCCCAGAAAGAGTCGCTTCATCCCCAGCGGATTCAGTTTAACCCCCAGCAGGCATCTCGATTCGTACATCGTCAGTTCAATCCGTGACAGTCACAGTAGCTCACTGTCGACTCGTCATCTCGATTCGTACATCGTCAGTGCAATCCATGGCAGTCACAGTAGTTCACTGTCGACTCGTCATCACCAGTCCAATCCATGACAATCACAGTAGTTCGCTGTCGACTCGTCATCTCGATTCGTACATCGTCAGTGCAATCCATGACAGTCACAGTAGTTCACTGTCGACTCGTCATCATCAGTCCAATCCATGACAGTCACAGTAGTTCACTGTCGACTCGTCATCTCGATTCGTACATCGTTAGTTCAATCCGTGATAGTCACAGTAGTTCACTATCGACTCGTCATCTCGATTCGTACATCGTCAGTGCAATCCATAACAGTCACAGTAGTTCACTGTCGACTCGTCATCACCAGTCCAATCCATGACAATCACAGTAGTTCGCTGCTGACTCGTCACCTTAATTAGTGCATGGTTAGTTCTTCTGATCACGGTTAGTCTAACCGTTGGTCCAACCCATGACAGTGACATAGCTCACTAACTACTCGTCATCTCAATTCCTGTATCGTCAGTACGTTGTGTTCATCATTCTCATTCAACATCTTGGGCTTCCATGTCCATTAATGGTGCTTCCGTGTCTGTCGCTTGACATCTCTGGTTTTCATGTCTTGAGTTCATAGGGTTTCTGTGTCTAGGACTTCCATGTCCATCGGTTATCTGTCAAATTTCATCTTTGATTAACGCCCTCTGGGACCCCACGTCCAATTACATTCGCTTGAAAGCACACTTCCCAAATTCCAGAAGTTTTCCCCTAGACCTAGAGTCTTCTAAACCTTGATGTCCTTATCCGAGTCATCCACCACATCACAGTCGCAAACACTTGTACAACACCAGCCCACTCGGAGTGGCGCACCCTACAGCACCTGCTCATACTAGGATCATAACAATAAGCATAATAGGACTCATGACACAATTCATATCACATCCATGCATTGCATATCATCCTCATAGCATAGCATCGGCATGTCTTGTTGTGCATGTGTGATTTGTTCCTTTGTGCCCTGAACTACGTCCTGGTCTGATTCCCCTTGGGATAAGTAGGCAGCTCGCGCAGAGCACGACCAGCACTGACCTCAGCATCTTTTTTTCTTCATTTCATCTTTTGTAACGTTTTTATCCTAAATCTATAGCCTCCAAAAAGTCCTGTCTCTTCAGAGCTTTGGCACTCGCTTGCAACATGCGTTGCCTCGCAAGTTCATGCCAAAGAGGGGCAAACTGTAGACACCCCATTTTGTCGGCTATCAGATTTAGGAAACCCATAGCTTGGTGGTTCACAATGATCGCAAAAGAATCAAAAGGACTCTCGGAAGTCAGCTCTATCTCTCAAAATGCTCAGAATGACCAAAATGCCCCTGAAAGCCCGAAAACACCCAGATTTGGTCCCAAAGTTCTGAAAACATGCTACATCATAAAGAAAAGTGATAAAATGAGTTTTTAAGAAAAATCGGATGAAATCGTCAGCTCCTAGAGACCCCCGGAAGTCCCGGAAGTTCCCGGAAAGTCCCCGTTGACCGATTTGACCAGGTTTGACCAGAGTTTGACCAAGTTTGACCGAAATCATCCGAATTCATCCTAATTATTTCAAATCATGAGAAAAGTATTAAAACAAGTTCCAAAAGAAAATCGAGCGAAAACGTCAGCTCCCGGGAACTCCCGGAGGTTTCCAGAACTTCCCGGGAATCCCAAGTTTGACCAGTTTAACCAAAATTTGACTTTGGAACCGGGGCATCGAAACAATTTTCAAACATTTTTCATGGATACTAGAGGTCAATAGCTTTCCAACGGTATATCGCACATAATTTCTGGATTTAAAACGAATTTATTATGAATTTCCAAAGGCAAAAAAGGCGATCAAATCGGCTTTTACCGCAAATACCACAAAACTTTTCAAAGTGACCTATCCCTGAACTATTTTTTATGTAAAGTAGACTCCATTACCTTTCCAACGGTATATCAAAACCTCAATTTGGAGTTCGTATGCATTTTTTGTGAATTTCAAACAAAATAGGGCCTTTTCGCGAATACCGAAACCTCTGGGGGCCTAAACGTAACTTTCTGGGCGTCTGAGGAGCAGTGCCGCCGCGGCACTGGCCCACTGCCGCCGCGGCACTGGCCCACTGCCGCCGCGACACTCAACCCTTGCAGAGTCCATTTTTGTAATTTTTTTGGGGGTCCAATTTGATTAATTGAAAGTCAAAACGACATAGTTTTGTGTTCACAGTTGTTTGGGACCAATGGGAGTACTTCTAAAACCCCAAAACCACTCCAAATTGGCCTATTTAAACCCCCCCATTGCTCTTCATTTTAGGGGGGGCCAAGTGCAAAAGCTTGAAAAGTTGTAGAGAAGAAGAGAGATAGAGATAGGTTTAGAAGAGAGAAAAGGAGCTTCCTCCTACTATTTTGCTATAGAAAGTGAGTTTTAATCTTGTGTTCTTCCATTACCTCTCTTATACTTCACATTCCAAACACCCCCAATCACCATTCTTGAGCATTCTTGAGTTAGGAAGCTACTTCCATGTCCAAATGTCAAAATCTATGAGAGAAACACCAAGCTACAAGTCCAAAATCACATTGATTATCATCTATTGATTGTTATTTACTTACTTGTTCATATCATGTTCATCTCTTCTTAATCTCATTTCTTTTTATTTTCTTTATTTACTTACTAGTCCATCATCATCTAAGTGATGACATGAAGTTTGGGGTGAGTGAATCCTTATGGATAGTAGCTCTTGACCTCAAAAACATGTTTGATAGATGATGATCATAACTTCAATACCTCCAAGGTATTCTTGAAGTTATGCTCAAAATAAAATAAATCTCTCCAACAATCTTAGAGGTTCTTGATGATGAGTTTGATGTTGGCATTTTAAGTGGCTATAATCCTTATTGAGTATTAAAATATGTTTTCAAAACATCTATTTCAAAACCCCTCTCAATCCTTCTCATTTTGGTTTCAAGAAACAAAACCTTGTTTTCTCCAAAATCTTCAAAATAATGAGTCAAAATAGTGAGTAAGCTGAGTTCAAAGATTTCTCTAGGACTCAATACTCAACATATGGATGCAAGGCCACTTGGAAAGTCTTCCCAACTCATTGGAGAACACCCATGATTTTTGGTTTGACTTGGAAGTGCTTGGAAATGGTCCATTTGGATCCAAACATTCCTTCCAGACATTCTGTCTTTTCTGTCACAGCAGCTAGGTCCACTTCCAACTTCTTTTCCAGAAAACTTTTCCAAAACGGGTGGTCCTAACTTATTTTTTCCTTAAACTTCAATGTCTTAGGGAACTTTATGTACAAAATGGGCCTCTAGATCATTAGTTTTCATGTTCTAAGATATTTCAATATTTCAGTCGACGGTACGGACTCTGTTTCTGAGTGACCTTCATTGTTTATATGATTTCTCTCAATCTGTGATAGCTATTCCAGATTGGCCTTTTGGGTTGTGTTCTAGACACAATAAGGAAGATCTCCATAAAAAATCATGTATTGAAAACATTCCTAACCCCTCTTTTCAAATTCCAAATGATCATGCTACTGTTCTGTCCACTATTCACAGCAAGCACATTTCAACTTTCATTCTTTGATTTGATGCTCATATGCATTCCAAATTAGTTCATATCTTAGGAAATAGTTCATACTACATTTGTACATATCCCATGTTAATTTCATTCATCCATTCATACACATTTTAGACTTCTAAGTCATTCTAGGAATCCATGAATACAAAGCACACTACAACCTTGGCACATTTTAGATACATACATTGCATCCATGCAAAGATTTGGGGCTTTCGTGACTCCTAATCTAAGAAGATTACAAGGAATGAACTCGATCACACGTTCATGCTTCCCTTTGATCTAATCATTCTTTCTCATCCGTCCCGGGGATTGAGAGGTCTTCTTTTCCCAAAGAATAACATGCATCACACTAGCTTGCTAAGCATACTTTGATTTCTTTGTTTATTTGTTTCAAGAACAATTCATGTCCCCCTTTTAGATTATGGAAACTTAATTACTTGATACATGATTAGACGATTTTTCCTAGGTTTATTTGTGTGATCTTTCACTTTACATTGCATGATATTTGGCTTAGATCTTATGAATGATATTTTATCTTTAGATCTTCCATTTTCAAGTTTCTTATGTGATGTAATATACTATCATAGTATTAATTGCCGAACCATACATAGTATAAGATGATTATTTGGATGCTAATTGAGGCCCGTCGAAAGACGGGACGAGTTGAGGGTGTTTTAGTCGCGACAAAGGCTCCTTCCTCTCTCGTACCAAAACCCCGAACCAAGTTCTTTGGTTATGAAGGGCCGGTGCCCTTATCCGCTTGGGTGAGTCAAATTAGGTTTCTTGGTTCCTTAAAGACCAAGTGGCGACTCTGTATCTATTTTCAACAGACCATTTTCTTCCTTTGATAAATTTCAAACAAGTTTCAAAACAAAACAAAACAAAAAGGGGTGGAATCCCGGTGTCCACAATAATACATAACAATGTTAGGAATGATAACTTTGGTATGCTTTTTTCGCTCACATTTTGGATTTAGATTATCCTCTTCATTACCATCTTATTTTAAAGATGCAATCTAATACATTTTTAAATTTTTTTCACCAAAGGAAGTCTTACATGCTTTGCTTTTGGCGTTTAGTTAGAGATGGTGTTTGGCACATTGGAGAATGAGTTGGCGTTGATAGAGCCCATACCCCTCCACTCCTATAGCAAATAATTTCCCACTCTATCCCAATGGAGCAATATATTCTCAAATGTAAAACATTGTCTCCGACTTGGAAGAGGAAGCAAGTAAGACATGCTCTTTGAAAAGTAAAAATGTTTCCTAATGCGTATAAGTTGAGACTGAAAGAGAGAATATCATTATAGTTGGTGAGAATCCATTAGAAAATGTCATTCCAAAGCATTGTTAGATATGATGATCCTTTACTGTTATTTGACTTATTTTTCATGCTTTTGTTGCCTCTATGTATGTAACATGCTGGTTGTTCGGCATAGTCCTTGAGGGAAGCAGTCTTGAGGAGCTTCAGGTGGCGATGTTCTCATTCAATTGAATTTTCTTTGGTGAACTTTGTGCTCAAATTAGCAATCTAACAAATAATGACATTATGGCTCACATTGTGGGCAAACAAGCAACTGTGAGATCCTCTAGGATGGAAGTATTATTGGAAATCTCGAAATTTTGTGACATTTATTTCTTGGAAAGAGTTCTGGATGATAAAAGTGAAGTATGTACTACATTGTTTGTCTGTACAAGTATTACTGCTCTCTGATTACTAGGTCCTGTTTTGATTGGATGTGGCTTTTAGTAGACACATAAGCTGAATTACAATCTTACAAGTTTCCCGTTAAATCACTAGGATAGCCATTCTTTACCCTAATGGAAAAAGTTGGATGAGGTTGTTTTAACCATTGGAACAGTGTGAGTAGGGCTTTGTTTTGGAAACGTAAATGTGGACAACAGCCAAGATTGGTTGTAGTAGTTTGAGATTATACAATTGATTCCCTATTGACATTTCCTGATGCAGGAGCATAATTAATAGCTTATAGTTTCAGTTGTCTATTTTCTATGATTCATATTGTTGTTGTTTTTTTTTTTTCTAAGAGTTAATGGAGTGATTTTAGAAGTCCAACTTGGTTAGTTGTCTCATAACTATAGTTTGACTCTAGTAACTTGTTCTTTTGTTGTGGGAAGTGTCTAGCATTAATGAGATCTCTTAGAATTCTCAAGCTGTAATTCCTATAAAGTATTTTGGTAATGAAAATCTGAAGAAACTTTTCTTTTGGTTTAAAACATATTATTTATGCAAGATTATCTCTTGCTTGGAGTTAGTAATTTCTCCTACAATCAAGTTTGTGACTTGGTCGGGTTGAGAGGCATCTGCGATTAGCAGCGTCGAGTGACATATGTTGCCCCTGGTGAGTGGGGGACTATCTGTTTCTCTCCGTCGAAACCTTTAGGTTCTGGCCTGTACCAAATTGGTATCAGAGCGGGTTGCGCTGCTGTTGTGTCAAGCTGCCTGCTATTTTTTTGCTTTGTGTTTGTGTTGTTGAATTAGTAAAGATGGTTCATGGTCGAAGAAGGAATATTGAAGAAATCAACGTGCAAGAAGAATTAGCGGAACTGCGCCAATCTAATCAAGTTCTCCAACAAACTGTAAATGACCTCCTTCAAAGAATTCCAACTTCTCTAACTCGTAGTAAAAGGGGTAGTTTGAGAAGTCCAAGAAGTGATGAATGAAGATGACGACTCTTCTACTTCTGCTAGAAACTCAAAGACTCATGGTAACAATCCATTTTGTTGGAATTAGGAATTAGTTAGCCTAATTTTCAGCTTTTATTTATGGTCATGTTGAGCAATTTATTTTCTCTTTTATTGTCTTTTATTTCCTTCCATATTTAAGCTCTAGGATGTGTGTATATATATTATGCATGACAAAACAATAAAATGATATCCTTCTCAATTTCTATTGGTATCAAAGCCTATACTCAAACCCTTGTCTACCACCACCACTGTCCGAGCCCTTTCTCTGCTCAGCCGCACCATCTTCAGCCCCTCACTTAGCCCTCGCTGACTCACCTTCACCCCACCCAAACCTAACCGACACCTTTAGTAGCTGCCGACGCACCTCCAGCCTCCTCCCAGTCAGTCTCGCAGTCTATCCGGCTGCTGTCAGGCCTCACACAGCCCCTGGTAATGTCTTAGGAGCCTTCGTGCTCTCTCTCGTCATCATTGGGTAACCATGTGTCCCCACCTCATCTAGCAGAACATTTATTTTAGTAGGTTTGGTGTAATCCACTAGTCGTAAATTAATCTTCTCTCTTTCAGTTGTTTTTTTTAGGCTTGTCTCATTTGCTTCCATGGCTAATTCTTCAAAGATTGTCACTACTGCTACTCCCTTTATTGCTCATTCGGATCTCTCTCTGTCACATTCGACACCCACCTTATGGGTCACTAGTGTTCTGCTGAATAATATAAACTTTCATGCGTGGTCTAACTCTCTACGCCTCTATCTTGGAGGTAAACGGAAGATCGGGTGGTTACTTGGTAAAGAGGTGAAACCCGCTGAAATGGATTTTAAGTACGATGAATGGTTTATAGATAATTGTATTATTTTGGGATGGATGTTCAACTCAATGGAGGACCGAATCTATACTATGTTTATGTATCACACCACCGTTCATGGCCTGTCGACTGCCTTGAACAAAATGTATGCCCATGCTCATTCAGACTCACACATTTTTAAACTCTACCAGGATATCTCTCATGCTTCTCAAGTCACTTTGGAACTCTCTGTTTCTGATTACCTCGGCTACCTTCAGACTAGGTGGGAGGAGTTAGCCCAATATTAGCCCATCAGTGACTTCTCTAATGATGGTGATGTTGAAGTCAAGCGCCTTGATCGTCGTTATGCATATCAGTTTCTGATGGGCCTCAAGCCCGAGTTCGAGTCACTTCGCACTCAGATTCTGAATACTGCACCTATGCCCTCTTTATTTGAGGCCTTTGCTACCATGGAGGGTGATGAGAGGCATCGTCGTATTTTATCTCTACCTCCTATGCCTGGGCATACTCCTCCGATCCCCAATCAGATGGCCTTTGCTGCCCGTTCAGGCCTGCTCCCTCAGTTTGGTGCTCCTTCAGGTCCACGTCCTCCTCTTGGTGCCTCTCTTGGCCCCCATCCCTCTGGTAACAGTCCCTATTGTCAGCACTGTCATCAGCTTGGCCATACCATCGATTGTTGCTTCGATCTCAATCTAGAATTAAAACAACAATACTCCAAAAACCGTGCTGCTGGTCGTGGGATGGGTGCCCCTACAGTGGTTGATATAGTTCTGTCTTAACCTGATTTTAGTCAGCTTCAATCTCATGTTGTCAGCTTCAGTCACACTCAGGGCTGGGTGCTTCTTCCTCATCTCCTGGTCCCGCTACTGCTCTTGCTATAGGTACTCTTACTGCTCTTCATGGTAAGTCATACCATCCCACCTGAATTCTGGATTCTGGTATAAGTAATCATATGACTGATGACCCTTCTCTTTTTACTTCTTCCTTTACCCCTATTGATCAGTCTGTCTGCATCGATGATAGGTCCTCTATTCCCATCTGGAGTCAGGGTGATGCCCAATTATCTCTAGACATTACCCTTTCTACAGTGTACTTTGTTCCTAATTTTACGTATAATCTTCTCTCTGTCAATTGCATTGCAAAGGATCATAATTGTGTTGTTGTATTCTTACCCAACTCGTGTTATTTGCAGGACCTGACTTCGAAGAAGATTTTTGGCAAGGGGTATGAGCGTGATGGCCTATACTACTTTAGTGATTCATTATCTTCAAAGGAGTCCTCGTCTAGCCTGCAAGGCTCAGTTTTGCCAGTTTCTACTAATTCTGTTTTACCATATTTAAATAAATATGTTTTTTTCCCACAAACATTATACTTGTGGCATGCTCATTTGGGACATGCAAATTTTTAATATTTATGTTGGTTCTTTCCTCCACTTAATAAAGCTTGCAAGGATTTTGATTTTAAATGTGTGATTTGTGAATTGTCCAAACATACACGTACTTCGTATATTCCTCGCATGTATAGGGCACCTAGTGCCTTTGATCTTATCCATTCAGATATTTGGGGACCTTCCCCTGTTACTGCTCTATCTCAACACTGTTATTATGTCACGTTTATTGATGACTGTACCTGTTGTACTGGAGTTTATCTGATGAAGAAAAAATTTGAAGTATTTACTCACTTTAGAAATTTTTTGCAAATGGTTAAAACTCAATTTCATATTGTTGTTCGTAATATTTGTTCTGAAAATGGTAGGGAGTATATAACAGATGATCTTAGGTCCGAACTTAATAAATGTAGGATTCTGTAACAACTTAAGTGTCCATACACCCCAGAACAGAATGGTGTAGCAGAACGTAAAATTGTCATATTATATCTGTGGTTAGGTGTCTCCTATGTGGTATGGGGGTCCCTAAGTATTTTTGGCACATGGCCGTTCTCACTGCTACTTATCTTATAAATCGTACCCCTGGTCGTGTTTTGCAGGGATAGACTCCTCTTTATATACTTAAACCGAATTGCACGCTCTTTCCTATTGTCCCTCGTGTATTTGGGTGTACCTGTTTGGTTCATAATAAGAATCTTACGCGGACTAAACTTGACGCTAAGGCAGTTCGGTGTGTCTTCTTAGGGTATTCATCCATGTCAAAAGGGTATAGATGCTACAACCCAGTCACTCGTCACTTTTTCCACTCTTTGGATGTTACTTTTTTGGAAATTGTTCCCTTTTTTACAGGTACTCCTCCATCTTCCCCGTTAGTTACCGTCAAGCCTACTATATTTATATTCTTCCATGCTCGATTCCTATTCTTGAGGTCTCCAATGCCCCCTTACTCTCGTTTATCACCTCTGAACCCTCCCAAGTATATACTCTTCGTCCACGCTCTCCTGACCCCCCGTCGACTTCCTCTACGGACTCAAGTATCTCGCTTTCTCCTTTAGTTCCTGATGTTGTTTCTCCCTAGTATCCTGCGCGTATTCGTTGCCCTCTTTCTCACTTTCTTCTTTCTAGTAGTACTAACCACCCTATTTCTAAGTATATTTCTTATCAGGGATTGTCTAGTTCTTTTCACTCCTTTGTTAGTGCAGTTGATTCGGTCTCCATTCCTCGTTCTGTCCATGAGGCTCTTCAGAATCCTAAGTGGGTGGCTGTAATGTAAGTAGAAATGGGTGTTCTTCAGGGTAATCAGACATAAGATCTTGTGGCTTTCCTGCCTGGTGAGCGCACAGTTGGCTGTAAATGGGTGTTCAGTGTTAAATATTTGATTGATGGCACCATTGATCAATATAAAGCCCGTCTTGTGGCTAAGGGCTTCACTCAAGTTCCTGGTAAGGATTTTGGTGCTACATTTGCCCCTGTGGCCAAACTGACTATTGTCCATCTCCTGGTCTCACTTCCTGCCTCATACTCCTTGCCTCTTCATCAGTTGGATGTCAAGAATGCATTCTTTAATGGAGATCTATCTAAAATCAATTATATGGATCCACCGCCTGGTTCTCGGGCTCAAGGAGAGTATTCTAGGAAAGTGTGTTGCCTTCGAAAATCCCTCTATGGCCTGAAGCAATCTCCCCTTGCATGGTTTAGTCAGTTTAGTGATGTGGTACTTACTATGGGTTTTATTCAGTGCCACTATCATACTTGTTTTATTCGTTGCAATTCCCAAGGTCAGTGTATCATCATTTCAGTCTATGTTGATGATATTATCATTACTGGCGACGATGTTGCAGGTATCATTCAAGTAAAATGTGATCTCCGGCTATCATTTGAGATTAAGGATTTGGGTCCTCTACGATACTTACTTGGTATCATTTGAGAATTTGAAGAAGAGGGATGTGAACCAAACTTTGATGCAGAAAGTCTTGTTATCCGGTGAATCATGATAGTCCAAGAAGATAATCAATGGCTAAGAAGTAATAGTTTTAGGACCTATTGCTTGTCCTATAGGAAGAAATGTGCTTTGATGATTGATTCAGGTAGTGTGGAAAACATGGTGTCCAAACTTATAATGGATAAGCTGAAACTTGCATGTATCTGACATCCTAAACCCTACCAGGTGTCTTGGTTTAAGAAAGAAACAGAGATAATGGTGTCTCAAAGATGCAAGACTAAGTTTTCCATTAAAAGGTATGAAGATGAAATTTTTTTGACGTTCTTCCTATGGATACTTGTCATTTGCTACTTGGTAGACCTTGAATTTGTTCGTAATGTTCAGCATGACGGGAGAATGAATACTTATTTATTCACTTGTCAAAAATGAAGTAAAATATGTGTTGCAACCATGGAAGGATGTTTATAGCACTGTACTTTCTAAGAATCAAGTCAATTTACTATCATATAGAGGATTTAATCAATTTTACAAGGAGGGTAAAGTGGCTTATGCTTTGATAACTGTTGGTGAGAGTCAAGAAAATCTAATGAAGTTGTAAGTTTTCTAGATAGATTTAAAGGCATAGCTCCTGATGATTTAATTACCAGCAGGTTTGCATCCTCTTCGCGATATTCAGCACCAGATTGGCTTCATACAAGGTGCAAGCCTTCCTAATCTGCCTCACTATAGCATGCCTCCTAAAGAACATGCTGAAATGCAAAGACAAGTTGAAGAATTGGTGAAAAATGCGTTGATTAAGGAGTCTCTTAGTCCTTGTACAATTCAAGCTCCTTTAACTCCCAAAGAAAGATGGAACTTGGCGGATATGTATTGATAGCAGGGTTGTGAATATAATTACCACAAAGTATAGATTTCCTATTCCCCGCCTTGATGATATGTTTGACATGCTTGCCAGAGCAAAGGTCTTTTCTAAGATTGACCTTCATAGTGGCTATCACCAAATTCGGATTAAGCAGGGTGATGAATGGAAAACAGCCTTTAAAACTAAGGATGGATTGTACGAGTGGCTTGTTATGCCATTTGGATTATCTAATGCTCCTAGTACTTTCATGAGGCTTGTACTCAACTTTTGAGGAGTTTTATGGGAAAATTTGTTGCTGTCTATTTTGATGACATCTTGGTGTATAGCAAAGATAAAATTCAGCACCTAGAGCATTTGGCATAGTTTAAACCGTGCCAAATATCAGGGAGCCAAATTTTTTGGCACAGTTTAAAACCGTTCCAGTTTTTGGTCAAAGGATTCCAAATTCGGGAATCTGGCATGCTTTTTTGGCACTGTTTAAAACCAATCCAGAATTTCAAAATTGTTAGCACCACATGGCCTATTTTGTGCGCAACATGTGGCACTATTTTGGTACGCTAACTGGCACGCTTTTGGCACTGCTAAAAACAGTGCCAGTTTGGTCTTGAGTTTTAAAAAAAATTAAATCTGACACGATTTTGAGCAGTGCCAGATTTTTTGTTACGGAAAAAAAAATAATAATAAATTGGCAGCATCACAACACTAATAAAAAAAATTAGCAATAGCACATGTATCACAAATAACACCTATAATCACAGCTACATGTAGCAATCAATATGTAATAATATCACCAATAGAAAATAAAAACCATAGCAATGATTACAATAATAGCAACAATACGCACATCAGAAATAAATCTTGGTTGTTATAATGGTCTACCCACAGATGGCCGGCTATTGGGATTCTCCAGAGTAGGAAAATTGAAACTGGAGCCAATACTTTCGATGGGTTGCTGGTGAGAAATATGACTGCCACCCCCAGCCCCAAAGTCCCTACTTCCAGGTTGAGGAAAATGAAGAACAACTCCAACAGGTCCTTGTACTGCTCCACGTGTTGGAATAGCAAATGGTTGAGAAATAGGGCCACCATGGTACGGTTGCATGGGAACACGGGGAATATAGGATATCAAGCAGGATGTATTCTAGGCTTATGGGTATTAGGGGGGCAAAGATGACACATATGAACCTGTATCTAGAAAATTAATCACCGTTGCTCGTACATCATAGTTAAACCATTGCACAAAGAAACAAATCCACTAAAAACGAGAGAAGGCACAAAGAAATTGGATTGCAATTATCACAATTATTATCATTAGGAATTATCCCAACACTTGCCATAGCTAGTAAATGCATAAGATGTGCATTTGTTCATATTAGAGAGATCAATTTTATCAGCATCCAACATACCCCTCGACCGACTGTTCCTCCTATCAGAATTTGGGCTTGATGAGGCAACAGAGCCAAAAGTATCATTTGGCACTCCAAGTCCACCACTAAAGAAAAGTCTACGATCGTTAAAAAGAACTAGAACTTTAATAAGAAAAATGAGGATACTAAGAAAGCTGCTACTGAAATTGCAACTGGAGAGCAGTAAACATGCATGATATAAGCCTCTTCTTGGTGTATCCAAGCCCACAAGTACAATAAAATCTCGTAGAAGAATAGAGAAGTCCATGTTTTGTATTAAAAAACTAAAGTAGTCAAGGTTTTCAAGAAGATGAGAACAAAGAAAAAGATTTGTAGAGGACGAGAAGTTTATTCTTTTCCTCTCAGCGCTGGTTTCTCCGAACCCCCGTAAAACCTTCGCCCCCATTGAATTAAAGTTCTGGGTCCGCGACTGTCTGAACCCATTTAGTTCTTCAGTAAATATTTATTTGCCACATATGTATGTTGAAAATTCTTTACTATACAATGATGAGGTCATAACATTAACAAATTTGTTTGCGCTTTTCATAAGATACATATTTTTTTAATCAAAGGAAAACCCTTTAAATCCATCATAATGCCTTGTAAAAGCTTCCTCTTCTACACCATTATAAAAAAGGAGACATGTGACAAAAGGGAGGTAGCATTTATCAATTATCTCAGCATAAAACAAACCATGAATTTTGAAAAATACCTTAAATAGCCCTAATGTGCTTAAAATTTATACTTGTAGATAGTTCTCATTTTCCTTGACAGCACATTTTTACTGGAAATCTTTTTTTGAATGAAAAGATGAGCACTAGCATTACATGGATATTCTAACGACCACAAATGCTTTCTTGAATAGCGTTCACAATAAAGAAAAATAATTGCAAGCAAACAATTTTAAATGAAAAGCAATTAGAGAAAAGTATAAATTGAACACGTTGCATTGAAATGACCTAATATTGAAACTTAATAAAGCGCAGAGCAGGTTGACCAAAATTTGAATCGACCAACCTGATGTTCATTACTCCTCACACAAGACAAGATTATGTAATCTTTTTCCCTTCCTTGGAAAGAATCTACACTTACAACCTACACAGAACAAAAATTCAACCAAGGAATGGATCCCATCTGCATCCAGTGATGCTTTCTTGAATAGCGTTCACAATAAAGAAAAATAATTGCAAGCAAACAATTTTAAATGAAAAGAAATTAGAGAAAAGTATAAATTGAACACGTTGCATTGAAATGACCTAATATTGAAACTTAATAAAGCGCAGAGCAGGTTGACCAAAATTTGAATCGACCAACCTGATGTTCATTACTCCTCACACAAGACAAGATTATGTAATCTTTTTCCCTTCCTTGGAAAGAATCTACACTTACAACCTACACAGAACAAAAATTCAACCAAGGAATGGATCCCATCTGCATCCAGTGAGTGAGAATTCTACATTTCCTCAATTTCTTTGTAAAGTTGTTGCCGGAAAGCACCATTTCTTGACATATAGTTTACAATGTAAGCTCTTTGTCCCTCATATGGTGCTATAACCCCAATCTGTCAAGTGGACATTATTAGGTTTTATATCACCAAAGAATAAATTTCAATCAACTGAATAGCGTGAAAAATTGCAGTTGTGCCTGACTAGGAACTATGCCACTAGCCCAAGTATCACAAGGCGTTCAAATAAGAACTGGGCTAGCCCAACACGAGCTGCTTTCTTGCATATAATGACTGGACCAAGCTGGAAATTGCTACATGTAGTAAATCTTTTCTTCTAGAAGAACCATATTTCGCATCATGAACTTAAATTAGGATTATTGCTGGAAATTTAAAACACAAACAGAAATAAAAATTGTATTAGAATGCGTCTTTAAGTAAGTTGATAATGAATTGGAAAATGTAATTACAATAATTGAGATCTTAGAAGCAGGAATCTTCTAAATTGGTCACGCTCCCTCATCAGACTCTCGATTTCACGCTTCTTACTAAGAAGCTTGTTGGAACCTCGCTCCCCTCATGTTAGAACCTCGCTCCCACCCCGCTCCCATCACAACCAAGTCTAAAAATAGCCTATAAATAGATTTAAGTTCTTACTTTGCTCAAAGATTTTATCGAAGAAATATTTTTATGTCGGAGCATATGGCTTAAGACTTTCAAAAACAAAATTTATAATCAAAATCTATTATGTCAATCTAAATTCCTCTGCAATAATTAGATGTAGACTATATCTATATCAATTATTTGGACGCTTCTTAAACGCTCCCAACCTTTGAACCTCTTAAATTTAAATGCTTCCTCGCTCCTGCCCCAGCTTTGTGCTTCTAAGGTTGAGATGGCATTCTATCTTCATTCCAAACACACCCTTAAAAGCATAAGTAAGTGAAACTTATATTTTTAAAAACTGAAAACTATATCAGAATACATTGTTGAAATAAGTTGAAAAATGAAGAGGACATTGTAATTAGAATTAGTGCGAATGCATTCCGAAAATAGTCGTTCCAAACACAGCCCAAGAGTTGTGATTTGAAAATTACTGAGTACGAAGTTCTTACTTGCCCAGAAGGAGGTACTCCACTTAATAAAATATAGACAATTACCCGGCACTCCAAACATCTACTTCTGGACCATATCATTTTCGTAGAACTTCGATGCGACATAGCTAGTATGGGCTGCCAACCACATCATTGAATTTTTCACCTAAAAGGTTTGATATGCCATATCTATAAGACATCAAAGAGTATACAAATAAGTAAAATAACTGAGAGTTCATATATGCGTCAAATAAGAAATTAAAAAAGAGAGTTAATAGATGAACAAAAGCAGTCAAGAATGATGCTGCGAAGACCAAACTAAAAAAATATGATTGTTCTTGATTAAAAAATACTTGGCTTCTAGCCTAACCGACAAAAGATTAGCTAATAATAAAAAGGAATGTACACACTAAGAAGATCAGGATTAACTAATATTTATATAATAGTGCTTAGTGATATAGCTCTTTGATACGAAAAGATACAAATTGTAATCATTGTCCACCATGTTTCCATAAAGATGGTTGTTCCTTGAAACCAAGAAGTAAGAACACGGATGGTGATGGTTCCATCAGCCTAGCTGCAACCCCAGTCTAAGTTCACCCACAGAGCTTTCATATATGGTTAACTCTAAAACTACTCCTTGATTTATCGTAGGCGCCCAAATAGAGAGTTAAAGTCATCACTTTTTCTAAGATTTAACTAACAAAACAAAAACTTTAAGTGAGTACTAAAAAAAACTTGGAGAGAGAGAGAGAGAGAGAGAGAGAGAGAGAGAGAGAGAGAAATGACAGATTAAAGAGAAGTAAATAGAAGTAAAGAAATCGAATGAATCAAGATATGGTATGAGTAGAAGACATATATGTTGATGCAATCCTAGGTTAGTGTAAACAAAATGGAGAACTTAATGTAGGGCTAGGCTAATAAACCTACCAAGTTAGCTTGCAAAACCATCAAGATTCAGAAAATCCGAATAAACTTCCCTTTCCAAAGAAGTATTTCAGAAACTGAATATAAGTAAAACTGTAAAAGGGGTTACTGCATGAGTGGATAAATATGAATGTTGTGAAAATAGCAAAAACTGGAGAGCGTGTGAGAAACTTACGCATCCCAATATGCCAAAGTAGAAACCACCAAAAGAAAACGGCAGATTACTATAAAAGGCTGGGTCGTCACGTGCCCATTGATTCTTAATTTTTCGGACCCAAAATACAAGTCAACAAATATCCAATTGAAGATAAATTCCAAGAATTAGAAGATAAAACTTTCTTACAGATGCTATTTAGTTACACACACACACACAAAAAAAAATACCCAAAAAATTTGCAAGCAGAGCCAAATTTAACAATAAAAGTGAATTTAAACAACTGCGGCACAAATGAATTGGCCTTACATAATGGTCACCTACAGTAACCAGAGGCCACAACTAGTATGGATGATAAGAGGCAGACTTTAAGAAAATGGGATAGTGGGTAAAATAACTGTGAAACCAATACAGATGAGAGGTTGAGCTAACGAAACAAATCTTCCCATCAACCCAACCTCCAAACATCCAATTTTTCACATCTCTGATCTATAAAAGCTTAAATTTAGAAACCTTACGACAGTTCAAGAGCTGCTTCTTTCAATACTGTCCCAAACATGGCTAATCACCAACATCCATTCTTTGTCTTAGCACTGTTGCTCATCACATTGGCATCAATGAGAAGCAACCCATTATGTGTATACAGCACTTATATATTATTACATGGTTCACTAAGAAAAGTGAATCACATAATAAAAAGACAAGTAAAGCCTAAATAGAAAGAAGTGCTCTGATTTTTTAACATCGCTTTGACCATTCTCCAAAATTTTATACTGAATTTGGAAAGGATATATTTTACAGAATTGTATTAATATAGCGAGAAAGAATAAAATATGTACTTTCTAGAAGCTAAAATTGGGGTAAAGCAAGCACAAACAAATGAAAATGAAAGAAGAAAATGAAAATGCAAATGAAAATGAAAATGAAAATGAAAATGAAAGTTTCAGATGTAGAATTAGTGTCCATAAAGGAACAATAACCCATAAATGCCATGGCAATGCAAGGCAAGAAAAATATCAAGAAAATCATAAACATACCAGAAGTAGCAAGAGAGGCGTCGGCGTCGGCAACAGAGGTGTTGGCTCTTTTCTCTTTCAGTCACCCCCTTTTGCATGAGAGAGAAAAAAGAATATAAAAAAATTCAGTTTACAACAAAAAAAAACCCCTAGATCTTCAAACCCTAGATTGTTACCGCAACACAGATCGTCGAGATCGAGAGAGAGAGCAGAGTGGAGAAAAAAAAAACCCTAGATCGTTACCTCAACAGATCATCGAGAGAGAGAGAGGGGGAGGCGTTGGCAATGGTAGTAAGGCGGCTGAGGGTCGGCGGTGGTGGCTGAGCGATGGTGGTGAAGTTTCGTCCTCTTTCTCCCTCCTCTTTTTTTTTTTGTTCTCTTTTGTCTTCGGACTTGGTGATGGGGAGTATAAGAGTGGGTCATAAAGGGTTCCAAACTTCTTTTTCTCATTTAGCACGTGTTTTTTTTTTTAAATTTCCAAATTTGACACTGCTTGTAACCGTGCCAGATTTGGCACGGTTTATGACCGAGCTAGAATAGCCCAAAGCCGTTCCAAATTTTGGCACAGTTTTAAACAGTGCGAAATGAAAAAATGCAAAACGTGCTAGTTTGGCATTTTTGGTGTAGTGCATGTTTTGGTGGGTCAAAAATGTGCCAATGAATCTCTGGGGTGTTTGTCCGATAAGACACACACGTGACCCTTCTAGAATTGTCAGTGCTTCCTCCTTGTCCTAGCTTTAAACATACGTTTTTTTGGAGAGAAAGGAAGCAAAACACAAAAAAAAAAAAAAAACACATGCTTAAAACAATCTGCCAAGGAATATGGTCAGTAGACACCAACAGTCAGCTACTAATTTTGGTTGTTAGACCACCGGACGTCAGATAAGCTTCTTATCCCCTTCTCCCACGGTTATTGTGGAGCTTGCAATGCAATTTCTTTATTCTATTTTATTAATTTTGTGGTGGATCGTATTGAACCCAGAATAACCTGACACTCTAGTAAAATCAGTTTGATTTGACCTGGTTCAGTGAACACGTCGAAATTGACTCAGTTCCATTATGGGTTCAGAGTATATATGGGGCTATGTTGCCCTAAGGCTCTGTTTGGTTCATGGATTTCGTGAGGGAAAAGAAAAGGGAAAGAAAAACAAGAAGGATTACTAATATCTCGCGTTTTCCCTTTTTTGTTTTCTGTTATATTTAAATAAGATAATAGACTAAATTTCTTTGAAATATTACAGTACTATATGAACAAAGGAAGGGAAATGACTCACAACATCCAAAATATTCAATTTATTTATCAAGTGAGTCTATTTTCTTCATTATTTTCCTTACTAACCAAACGAAGGATTTGTTTTCGCCTATGTTTTCCTATCTTTTCCCTCACTAAATCAAATAACCAAACAAAGCCTAAGACTATTCAAAATCGTGAGAGAGAGTTGTACACAGTGCACTCATAACCATTTTTCTCCTAATTCATGTTGTAGAGACAGGATTTGCGCTGTACGCAAATCGTTGTGTTCTTGTGTACTTTTTTGTTTTTGTTTTTTGTTTTGTTTTTTTTTTTTCATTTTCGATTGCTCTTTAGTGATTTCCTGCCATTTAAGGACCATTTTAAACTCTGTCAAAACTTATTTTTCCAGATTTCATCTAGGCCAACATTTGGTATTTTAATTTTTCACACAAAATGTACTTGTAGGATCAGTTTTGTAGCACAGAGAATGGACGGACATCTTTCGTTTGGCAACTAGAGCCAGATTGGCATATGGATTCAAATCATGAAATCGTAACATAGCTGTGAATTGTGTCTCATCCTCACCTAGGGGTGGCAATTGTGTCACAGTGGTGTACTGTTGTTTTTCAATCGTGTAAAAAATCTAACCCAATCTCGAACTGTCGGGTTACCCGTTTAATAAACATAGTAGATCGAGCCCATCTAAGAAAAACTCAAAATGTAGAGTGAATACAAGCGTACACCATTCCAATACCACGAATCCTCCCATCAGACGTAACAAATGCTAAACTTGTTAAATAAGTTCCGTAACAAATGCTATTGTGCTGGGGAGGCGCTAACTGCTTGGGGGGCTTTTTCATTTGGTGTTTTTTGGGATGTTTTGTTACAAGGGATTGGTTATGAGGGGCTTGTGTAAGGACATATGTGGGTGCTTTGGTGGTTGTATCATTTTTAGCCTTTTTGCCTATTTAATAAAATCTGCTGTTCAAAAAAAAAAAAACAAATGCAAAACTAGTTGTTTCGGATTAAATGGGTTGACACGAGTAAAACCAAAACCCAACCAATTTATTATATTAATCCTGTGAATATAGTTGATCTGTGCTATCTCATGCTGGGGTTGAGTCGTGTTAAGTGTCACAAATTGCTTACCCAACCTTTCACCTAGTGTTCTATTCATATAGGGCCACTACGGAGGTAACATCGGATTCAAATCCCCTGCCTTGTTAAGAGTGTGACTGTGTGTAAGTTTATTATATTTAAGTATTCAAAGCTAAACCAGTGACATAACATCAAAAGAAATTGAAAGCACAAAAGTATTAACCATTTAACAATGAATTACATAACAACTAATTATATCATAATGCAAACTGTTGCACATACTTTACAAGTCACTTGCTAGTTTCATAATATCGTGTCTGAAAAGATCTATTTTACAAAACATGGCATAGTACATTTTGTATGTTGTACAGTGCACTTCATAATTTCATAAACTTATGGCCTTTCTGAATGCACCAGCTTACAAAGTACCTATAAAAGAAAACATGGAGTTCATATACTACATAATGCGTACTTGTTTTAGATATGCTCAATGATAAGTTAATGATATTGTGATACATATCCATAACTCTTTTGTAATTCTAGCTGTTTGAGTTTTTAGTCCTACTATGTTTATTGGTTGGGTACAGACCTGAACGAACCACTCCTAATGTTAATTTATTTCTTTTGGGTTCAATGTGCATCACACAGTATCTCCCCACTCGTTATTGCTTGGTGTGTGTTCTGGTGCTCGATCGTCCACAGTTACCGATTTTCGAATTACAGACACTGTGCTACTGAACTGTTGTTACAGAAGAAGCTTGATCGTTGTAACAGTAGATTGGCTCAAATTAGTTAGCAACTATTTATAAAGTTCATTAAATGGTTGGGTTCGTACCTGTAATCTTTGTTAGTAAAAAAAAAATGCCATTAAAGACTGATAGCTCATAGTTCTGATGTTATCATGGGCTGCTATTATTAGAAACTTAAGGTGCTAGTGAGAGAGCTCATGGCTTTATTTACAAAACCAACTGTATGTTTTCTGCTAACTCAGAATGCTCAGTATGTGGGATCAATCATCTGCTTTAGGGCCTGTATGGGTTGGCTGTGGTCTTCATTGTCTTTGCATTTAAGCAGTAGTAAAAGCAGAAGCACTTACCTCTTAGTTGTGAATCGATATCTGGGAACTATTCGAGGCGTTTGAGACTAGTTTGGAATTTGAGATTTCTTTTGCAATCAATAACAAGGACACTAGTTTGGAGTTTGGAATTAAGAAAACTTCATTAAATCACTTGAATCTGCTTCTCGCATGACATTTGGACTAAAGCAGCTCTGGAATCATGTCAGTCAAAATCTGCTTTTGGGACTAAGAGTGCTTTCTAAAATTAATCCAAATAGATTAATATATGCATTTTGGGTCCTAGAGGAGCATTTGGGCCCAAACATGTCTTTTGGGAGGTGATTCGTAATAGGCCCTTAATATTGTTCAAGGAGGGCTCGTATGGTAACATTTCAATTCTTTAGTTTTTTTTTTTTTTAGATGGCAACTTGCATATATGCCAGGAGAATAAAGCAAGAAATTCACATGCTCTCTTCATGAGATTTCCTCCAAAGTCTTCCATTTGGTCTTATTCTTCCCGTATGGCAAGAGAAATCGAAAGGAGGAATCTTGAGATCCCTGGTAGCGGGAGGCTTTAAACCCATTAGAGCTGTAAGATGGAGCAGTGTTGGTGGGTTCATGTTTTAAAAAACAAAAACAAAAATAAAAACATGAAACCCGTTTGATAACAGTGCTAATATCAAATTTAGTTTTCAAAATATATCTTATGCAATTTTAACATCAAACGTTTTTATTTAAAACATACCTTCTTCTTTTTTCTTTTTTTTTTTTGTTTAACGCAAATATTGTTTTAAGACTGATTTTATTCAGAGGGTTCAATCAGTGTTTGGGCTACTAGAAGCAATTCCCAAACGGACCCTATCAAGTATCAACTGTGGGATGGAGGATAGGCCCACTAAGTGGAGATAGATCTAGTCTTTGTGTTTTTTTTTTTTTTTGGGTCGGAAGATAGAAAAAATATTGAATATGACAAACAAAGTGGTTGTCAGGATTCCACGTGATAGGGGTGGGTGTATAATCTAGATTAAAATATCATGTCACGTCAGTATGTGGACATTGTACGACGGTTGCACTCAATAACATCTTCCAAACACATGACAGCTTCTCATTTAATGGTGATACTACATCACCCATATGATGTGGTACATTCGTGATATCGAATATTTTCTCAGATAGCAAAGCATCTGACTGTCCCTAAACCTGTCCCAAAACGACATTCTTTGGATTTCGGTTTTGTCACAATTTTTTAAATGTCTTTTTTTTTTTTTTTTTCTGTAAATAAGGGGAAAAAATGTAACCAAATTTTGGTTTTCTAAAAAAATGTAAACAAAATAAAACTAAAAATAGAACACCATAACTTTACCAAATAAGCCCTTAATTATTGTTTACAAAGGGTTACCATTTAGTCTCGTTTGATTTTATTAATAATATGTGCATTTTTATTTATCTTCTCCCTGAGATTTTGACTTGTTCTCCTTGTGTCTGCTGGTAATCCAACCTGCTTTTACAGAAGTTAGAAATCGACTTATTTTTTATAAATAAAGCGGCTGCCTAGCACAACTTTTGCTTTTGCAATTCTATGGGAGGAAAAAAAATACTGCTTTTGAGCAAAAGATACTCAAGCCAATCTCAAATTTCTGCGATTGGCTTACATTTTTATTTTTTTGCAGTTGGATTGTAGAATCGAATTTGGTTTGCCAATCAAAAAAAAAAAAAATTAACCTTTTACAGTACCATAATCACTTGTGAACTCTGAAAATTGTTTCCGAACACCCTTTTGGGTCAATCGAATTATTGTCGAAAGTCAATGTACAATGTTCTTACTTGAGATTTAACAATGGAGTTATGATTTATTCAATGGGGCAATTAGTGAAAAGGACATTATGATAAGATTTTTTTAGAGTTGAGGATAATTAAGATTCTTACTTTGGGAAAGATCCTTTATACAAAATTATTAAGTGAAATTTTACACGCTACATAAGAATATTAAGTCAAATTTCATTGAATTGTACATACATATTAAGTGTACTTTCACCTAACTCAACTTGTGAGGGACATTTTAACAAACTAATAATGTGGAATTGGTTGTATGATGTATTCCAATCAAATCGATCTCTTTAATTGAGAAATATCTTATTTTTTAATTATTTTATTTAACTAATTTTTTAACCCATAGAGATTTGCAGTAAAGATTCTAAACAGAACCCATGTCCCAAATTATGGTGCATCACTTTTTAGAAAACCAAACAAACTTGAATACAACATGCATGAGTTGCAAACAAGAAAAAAAATTTTTTCCAAAACCATAGCCCAAATTATTGTTCCACACTTTATAAACATACCTCAACATTAGTGGCCAACACATGTACATGTGTGAATATATACATATATACCTATTTAAGCTCCAGTAATACTTCATCCATAATTTTTACAAAACTTTTTGTTCACAACCTACAAAAATATGTCTATCTCTCTTGTGTCATCCTGCGATGTCAGTAGACCCCACAGTAACATAGGAGATAGATAGACACTTTTGTAGATTGTGAACAAAAAGTTGTAGGTGAAGTAGTACCCAACTCTAGCTCTCACCTTACTTAAACTGAAAAAATAAATAATAAAAAATAAATAAAAATATATTTCATTTGTACATTTATTTACACTTTCTCAGTTATTTTCTTTTTTCTTTTCCTGGGGTTTCATTAGAAATTTAGAACACACGTACTTGTATACTACAATAGATGTTTCTTAATTTTTAATGTGAGTTTTCTCTTTATTTATTTTGAGAGATACAGAGAATCCATGTTGTTATTGTTTTTTTGCTTTTTTGTTTTTGTTTTTTGGGAACGGCAACATTGTATTATTGTCAAATACTCCCTCCGTCTAAGAATAAGTGTTTACTTCTATTTTGCACATTGTTTAAAAAAGTTGTATTATATTTTTTTTTTGGTTCATAAAGGGTCACTTTCCAATTTTACCTTTAGATATGATAGGTGTTTGACTTTTTGCTTGTTTTGGGACCACAAATAAATGGTACTTTGTCTTTATTATAAAGTTTTGAAAAGTAAGTAAAAGCTATATGCCAATTTAGGAAAGTGGACACTTATTGTGGGACATCCAAAAAGGGAAATATAAACACTTATTATGGGATGGAGGGAGTAACAAAGTTGGCTTCCTAAAAAAGAAAAATTAACAAAGTTGGCCTAAAAAAAAACAAGCATGTGCCCTAATTCTCATCCCTTAATTCACTCAAATATCTCTATGAACACCATTAAAAATAGAGTAATGCTATGTTTCTCAAATTTTTTTCCCAAAAAATGTTTTCCAATGGTAGTAAGACCATTGGGAAACACTTTTGAAAAAAAAAATTTAAGAAACATAGCATGACTCTTAAAAATATAACCCTAAAACTGCCAACTGAGTTACTGACAGAACCAGAAAGCCCCAATATGGTCATGAAGAAACAATCGCAGAAATCCAGAAATTACTATCAAAATATAACCCTTACAAATTGTTGAAGGAAGCAAAAGAACTTAGACAATTACTTGATTGAAATCGGAAGGATGAGCTTGCAGATGTTTTTGGATGAAACCATAAAAATATGGATTTGAAAAGAGTGGTGTAGACAGGGGCGGATATACAGATGGTAAAAGGGGGGCTGAAGTCCCCAGACTTTTTAAAAATTTAACAGTTAAGCCCCCCATAAAAATTATAAAAGCCCCCCCTCGTATTATAAATTTGTCATATTAGGTCTAAAATATACACAACATATGTATAAATAGGTCTAAAAGCCCCCCCACCTCCTCCACCCCGACATTATAAAGTTGTCATATTAGGTATAAAATATACACAAAATATGTATAAATAGGTCGAAAATTATTATAAATTTGTCATATTTGCTCTAAAATATATGCAAAATATGTATAACTAGGTCAAAAAAAAAAAATTCAGTGACACTGCCCCGAACCCCCATATCAAGCCCCCCTAAAAAGATTTTCTAAATCCGCCCCTGGGTGTAGATGAGGATGATTGAGTGGCCCTTTATTAGAATAATTTGATTCATTATTACTCAGATGCAAACTTAATTTTTGTAATTAAGATAAATAAACTTGATCTTCAATGCTTGGGTAAGATAGAGATTTTAATACTATAATGGACGGCCTTTTTCTTAGGTGTAAACGTAAGAGCTAGAGAGAGAGAGAGAGGAACATATTTAAATGTTTTGCAATTAGGGCTGCTTTTAGGGAGGGAGGAAACGTTAGAGAGAAATAGAGAGAGACTTTGCTTGGGATAGAGAGTGACTTTGATCTTGAATTTGAGAGAGAAATAGAGAGAGACTTTGCTTGGGACAGAGAGAGACTTTGATCTTGAATTAGAGAGAGAGATTTGACTATTGTAATTGAGGCCAGGCTTAAGATGGAGAAGAAGAGATGTGAATGTTCTTAAATTGAGGGCTATATTTTAGGGAAGAAACATAATACAGAAAAGATCCAAAGAGAGAGACTTTGTTTGGGTAGGTTGTAGGAACGTTAAGTGTTTTTGTAAGAGTCATTAATCCTTCGACATGTGGCATGGATTTAGGAGATTTATAGGTTAGATGATAATTGACAGCCATGATCAAATTGTATATTGTATAATCATATCCTTGGTTTGTATTGTAGAACTATTGGGATGCTTGAGATCAGCCTTACAAATTGGGATGGGTGGGCTCTCTTTCTAGTTGAGATTTTTTATTTGGGTAGATTGTAGGAGCAATAAGGGTATGTTTGATAACCCAATTAAGTGCTGAAAATGAAAAGATTCAGCACTTATTCTTTTCAGTGCATTTGATAACATACTACTTAATTGAAAAAGCAGTCAAAAAATCACTGAAAACTTTAAGTGAAAATTTTTTACTGAAAATAATCACTGAATAGTCTGAATGCATTCAATTTCAGTAGTTGAAACACTATTTTCAATATTACAAATTCAATCACTTAAAATTTTCAATACTTAAAATTCAGCACTTAATTTTCAGTTTTATCAAACACACCCTAAGTGTTTTTTTTTTTTTTGAAATGGGAGAGGGGGATTAGGTCGAACCTCAAACCTATATATTGGAGAAGACTTATATATGTCAAGCTCTTTGTCACTTGGACTATGCCAACCTATGCAGCATTAATTAAGTGTTTTTTAAGAGTCATTAATTCTTGGACATGTGGCATAGATTTATTTTTCTCTAAGGATAATTCTATGTGCACATAAAGTGTGCACATAAAGATCTAAGCCATTCATTTCAGTGGAGTCTATGCCTGCATACATGGGACCCACCCAAATGAATGGTCTAGAGCTTTATGTGTACATTTTGTATGCATGAATCATTACTCTTTCTCTTATTGTGACACGTGTCATTGAGACTTCTGTATTATTACACTCCGTAATAGAATATAGATTAGGTGATAAACCCCATGATTTATTAGATAGAGTTTTGATTTGGTTAGGATTAATTTAGGAAGCTTAATCTTCGCCCCCCACCCTATATTTAGGGTTTGAGTCTTTTATTTTTTTTGTTGTCAATCAATATCAATATAACATTTTTTTTTTTCATTTCTTGTGTTTTAACTGGTAAATTTGAGTATGAGTGAACTGATCAATTGACTATGTTGTGGTCAATAATTGGAGTAATTGTGTTACAATCATTTAATTTTCAATGAACACCAATTAGACATCGTCGCCAAAGTTTACTGAATTAATTTTGATGATCCTAAGGTCCTATGGCGCTTTCCAATGCCTAATGCATCAAATGACATTCAAAATCTGACAGGGGAACGCCAAAAAAAAATTTCTAAAATGTTAGGATTAATATAGTACTACATGAAAAGATTACTACAAAATCACAAAAAACCAACCACAAAGAGTACCCTTCCGACTAACATCATCCTCATCCTCATCATCATCCTCATGTCTCTCTGTCTCTATCTCTCAAAAGGAAAGCACATATGCTCTCACTAAGCAGAATTCAAGAGAGAGAGAGAGAGAGAGAGAGAGAGAGAGAGAGAGAGAGAGAGAGAGAGAGAGAGAGAGAGAGAATTTAGTTAAAGAAACATCTCTTCCCTAAAGCTTCACATTATAGAAAACACTCGGCAATAAGTCCCAAAGCAAAGGGAAACACAATTTTATTATCATAGATAAACATAATATAGGCTTCAACAGTATTATTGCACTCGAAAAGGAAAAAGTAGAACTATAAAAATAAAAATAAAAAATGCTTATCTCGCTGAGAACGCGATTGCATTTATTAGCACAAACAATAAGTATTTTAAAGCCCTAGGTTTCTCCTCGTGGACGGGTAAAGTCTTGTGAAGATTTCCAGAGATGCTATCGACAAACATCATTTATTTTCGTCGAGATTTCCTTGTATTGGAAGTCGTAGTAGTTGACACCAGTGTAAACGCCATCATCCTTGTTGTAGGTGCGATGCTTCCCATTAGTAAGAACGTCGCGATGAGTGTATGAGAAGGGAATCTCACATAAACCTTTTGTAGCCACTAGAATCACCTTCGTACGACTCATTGGCAGTATAGAAACTGTGTATGTGGAATCTACTACATTTGTTGATGTATTGGTTTCTCCCCACTGGTATGTTTCAGTTAACTGATCAGTTGAAATGTAGATCTATCCTTCTTTAATGAACGGAATACCGGATTCCAAGCTGCATTTGGTACCTAAGATCAATGAACTGCTAGAATTCCAAGCACTGCTCTTTGTCTTTGTATAAGATGACTTTATGGTCTTAATGTTTGCAACTGTGGAATTGTTAGTGACATCTTCAGTCACCATTGTGATGTCGTCATGCTGGTAGATCCTAGCTTCTGTGAGGCAGAAATTGACATTATAGATGGCTCTTGATATAACAGCGTCTTCCACCTCCAATCGCGCATCTTTGGAGATGGTGGAGACATTGGCACAAAGTATGTCAGCATATTTACGGCAGAACTTGTTGCTACTCAAGCTGCGGAGAGCGATGACATTGTTGTTAACTTTGATCGGCCAAAACAACGTGTAAGGGTAGTCATTGGTGGAATCAGGTAAGAGATTAGTTTGATAATCACCGCCTCGCTGGGCAGTCCAGAATTTTCCATTATAATCCGCCTTTATGCGAACACTTCCATCGCCTATGGGGTAGATCTCGTATGCCACCGCTAGATCGCCACTGTCACTCGAATTGAACCGTTGAATAAGATTGTCTACGGCACTGAGGTACATACCTTTATCGCCCTTAAAGCTGATGTGTTTGGGCAATATCAACAGCGATTCCCAATCGATAATTTCGAAGACCTGGGAAAGGTCGTTGTTGTCAGGTGATGTTGATCCTAAGTACAAGGAATCAGCATTTGGTGACTGAGGCCCCGCTAAGCATACATAACATCCGAGTGAGATGTGGTGAAAACGGACTTTATTATCATCAGCATTAGCACCATCGGGTGTGTAGGTGGGCTCAAACAACGTACATGACCATTTAGATTGGTCTTTCGTTTGGTTTGTCAGACCCTGCAACAATCTGAAGGGTTTTCTCAGACTGCTTTTGCCAGTATTTGTTGTTGTAACAACATCTTATGTTCACCAGTCCCTGCGCCGTAGCACTCGTTGCCATCTCCACTTGGAACTTTGCGTACGGGCTCACAGCCTCGTCTCCAGAGAATCGTAGAGACCCCTTCACGCACTCCGCATCTTCATGTATATAATGCAAGTATTTGAGGTTCGATACTGATTTGATCACCACAAACCTTGGCAAAGACATTTTTTTTGGCAAAGACATTCTCTCTCTCTCTCTCTCTCTCACTTTTTATGATTTGTTCTTAGCTAGGGGCATATCTCTTTGTGCTATTTATAAGGAAAAATTAAATGGTGAGAGAATGTTATTTAATTTTCTCTACCTCACCCCACCATCATTGATATCAAGTACTACACCAAGAGGAACGCGTTTGCGTTTTGTTTTTTTTTTTTTCTTTTTTTTTTCCTTCACATTATTCCATGTGTGTCCTATTAGTTTCGGGCATCCTATATTAAGAGGAGTAATGCTAGATACACTCTTAAATGCACAATCAAATGCATAATCCTGCTTAAAAATGTTGGACATCGTGTTAAAAAGTTTGTACACAAAAAAGGGGGTGTGCAAGCTTTTCAGCATGAGGTGCAATATTTTTAAGTAGGGTTGTGTATTTGGTTGTGCATTTGAGAGTGCATGTAGCATTACTCTATTAAGAGTTCTTTTTATGAACTCCAACATTTTTAAGGAATTTTATTGATTTTGTTAAATTTTACTACTTTCTATTATTACCCTTTTTGAATTTCAAACTTCTGTGACACATCAAAGAAAAAGCGAGAGAGTTTTATATAACATATTGTACATTTGGAAAGTGTGTAATTAAAGAACATTGACAATTTTTAAATGGACTCGTAAAATGGGATATAAAAAGGGTGAGCCTAAATGCACCAACTTTTTTTTTTTTTTTTAATGGATATGTCATATTCACTCACAAAAATTTCATTTTTAATACGAGTAATGTTTGGGGCACACCCTTACACACCCAAAAATCATTCAGATCCTGATCAGGTGGACTAATGAGGGGAGAGATAGAGACTGCGGGATCCACCATAAGTCTCTACTTATTAGTCCACCTTAGGGTGTGAATGCTTTTTGGGTGTGTAAAGATGTACTCCTAGCATTGTTGTTTTTAACATTATAGGGAGATGTGTTTAGTAGAAAAATGTGGTGTATTTAGCCCTACCCTAAAAGGTAGAATCAATGATTATTAATTGAGTAATGCTATGCTTCTCAAATCTCAATCCCGAATTCTCATCCCAAATAATGTGGTAGTAGATCCACTAAATTTTGATTGAATGATATTGAAGTGGACCCATCATTATTACCTATGGGCTCATTGCCACATTATTTGAGATCGATGAGATTTGAAATTAAGATTTGAGAAGCACAATTACTCATATTAATTGGGACTAGGGCGTTTGTGTTTAATTTATTCCTTTCAAGCTCACGGACTAATGCATCACGTGAATCATGATTTTATTTAGAATAATACTTTGAGCACAAAATTTTATAACCAAATTCGACTAACAAGATAGAATAGTTGACAGATAGCACTCAACTGCTTTAACCCACACACTTACACTTTTAGCATAAAGTGATGTCCAAAATATATTGGAAAACTTGGTTTTAACTTTTAACCTTGTATATATGTGACGAAGGTCTGTTTGGGGAAATCCGAAAAAACGTATATATGTGACGAAGTGTATTTACGTGTCAAAAGTGTCCCACTTGAACACAGTAAATCTATAAAATAGACTTAAAATGTATAATCCTCAAAGATTTTAAATTAAATTGGTTTTATTGGTTATTTCTAATTTTGTTATTGGGTAATTTCACATCATATATATATATATATATATCTACACAAGTTACTATTGAGTAGTAACTTAAGGCTTGTTTGGCATGGTTTGTTTGAAACTTAAGGCATCTTTTAAAAAACCTTAAAATTAGCAAACAAGCCTTAAGTCATTATTCAATATTTCACATTACATCTATCCACATCAAATTACTATCCAATAGCGATGTAGATAGATGTAATGTGAAATATTGAATAATGACTTAAGGCTTGTTTGAACCTTAAGGCATCTCTCAAGGAATCTTTAAATTACCAAATAAGCCTTAAATTACTTTTATAAATTAAAGGTTGTTTGGCAAGGCTTGTTTGAGCCTTAATGCATCTTTTAATGCATCTTTGAATTACCAAACAAGCTTTAAGTAGATTTTGTAAATTATAATTTTGTATTATTTTATGTATTTAAAGTGTACAATTATACATTGAATTAACAAACTACCTCTTTGTTAAATTGAAGTAATAAAATACCCATTTTAGTACTTTTGTAATTACCCTTGTTTGTGTGTGTATATATATATTCACATACATTGCTTATTATATAAAATTACCATTTTGTCTTTTGTAACCTTTTGTTAAAGTTTAAAACGGGTACAATTATAAATTAAATTACCAAATTACCCTTTGCCTTTTGTAAATTACCCTTTTGTATGTATGTGTATCTATATATACATGTTATAATAATTTATTATTATTCTTTATGTATTTAGAGTGTCTACAATTATAAGTTGAATTACTAAATTATTTTTTAAATTACCTCTGTGTATATATGTACATATATTATTTTGATTAGATATACATATATATATACACATAGAAATTGAATATATTATTAAAGAAAAAAGCGTTAAAGTTTAAAGTGTGCACAATTATAAATTCCCTTTCGTGAAATTGAATTACCAATTAAAACTCTTTTGCCTTGTGTAAATTACCCTTTTGTGTGTGTGTGTGTGTGTGTGTGTGTGTATTCATTGAATATTCAAATTACCCTTATACCTTTTGCAAATAACTCTTTTGTTATATCGAATTACCAAATTATCCTTTTGTCTTTCGTAAATTACTTTTGTGTATATGTGTATATAAATGTATATATTATCTACACGTTAAAGCAAATAGCCTAAAAGTTGAATTATTGAAAATTCATTTGCCGGTTAGTAATCTCTCTCTCAATACTTCGGGCTTTTTGGCAAAGTCTAAAATAGGACTTGATTCAATCCAACTCTACTTCTTTATATGGATCTTGTGAGAACCAAGTGTAGGTTGGTTTGATTGAGAACATGTTTTAAGATATTTATTAGACTGGGCACTGACTCCTATTTATTGAAAGTTTAAACGATTTCTCTTAAATGTATATGTTGTGTCTGGTATGCTAGGGACTTTTTTTTTTCTTTTCAAAGTACATGTAAGAACATTCATATATTTTATGTCTAAAGAGAGAAAAAACTAAAAGAGAGAAAAAACTAAAAGAGGGATATAGATGAAGATAAAAACGTTATAAAGTGGGTATTAAAAAACATATTTACCCAAAAATAAACGTCATAGAGTGACATTAATAAGCTATAGAAGTTGAGGAACATGCATGAGGGTTCCATCAACTCCCATCTCATGTCGTCATGTGCAAAATGTCATTTCGAAGTTAAAAGCAGAAGCAAGGCTGCAATCGAATTATTGATGTGCAAGCTATTAGAACATTTTGCAACTAGGATATAAAATGAATTCTAAACATAATTGTACACATAATTATGTATAAATTAATAACAAGCAATAATTTAAAACCAAGGAGAGAGAGAGAGAGAGAGAGAGAGAGAGAGAGAGAGAGAAGAAAGCTTTATTGCTTTAGCAAAAACAAAAAGAGAGAGAGAGAAGAAAGGGTTTAGCAAGAGAGAGAGAGAGAGAGGGTTCTTTCTAAGGGGGGGGTGGGGGGGTGGGGGTGTGTATATGGGAAGGGGGTAATTTATTCATTACATACTATCATCCTAGACTTCCCATGTAAATTGCTTCTATATATATGCAAGGGATAGTCACTGTATCTTCAGAGACAGGTGCAGCAAATCCGTGAGCACCATTGTAAGAAATTGTCTTAAATATAGTTCTTAACTCGGTCTACAAAATCTCAATATTCCGTATCTATACCATCTTCCAGTTTTAATAGTTTTATGATTATTGCAATGTTTGTCTGGTTTTAAAATTTCAAATTTGTGCAATACTAATATTTTAGATAGTAATCTTGAGACAATTTTCTATTTTGTTTAAATCTGTATAAATTTGGGTTTTTTGTAAAAAAAAAAGAAATAATAAATAAATAAATCTATAAGCTGGTTGATAAATTGACTTCCAAAAACCCATGTGAATTCCGAGAAACCGAAGACATGCTAAGTTCCGATTGATAAAAACTAAAAATTAAGTACTGAAAATTAAGTGTTGAATTTTAAGTACTGAAAATAATGTTTTGAGTTTTAAAATAGAGAACTTCATTCAGCGATTATTTTCAATACAATTTTTTTTCACTTAAAGTTTTCAGTTGATTTTTGGCTACATTTTTTAGATAAGTGGTAAATTATCAAACGCACTGGGGAAAAAAAAGTGCTAAAATTTTCAACATTGATTTAAAAAGTGATTGGCCGCAGTGGCGGACTTAGGAATGTACATTTGGGGGACTAAGTTCATTGGCTTGGACCCATCACGAAATAGGCTCACTTTGAGATTCGAGAATAGCGCCCCCAAGGGAAAAAATTTTGGGTTTATTTATGGGAAAATTGGTGAAATGGTCATTAAGATGAGTTTTATTGAGATTAAGGACAACTTAAAATAGACATTGAGGATGAGTCCTCCCAATGCCCTTAGACCAAAATACCCTCACATTCATCATCTAACCCTAGCCAAACCTTAGCCACCATTAGCACCACCTACACCACCTCCGGCCACCACCTCCGGCGACCTCCGGCGACCAGCCTAGTCACCTCTGACGACCTCGATCCCCCTCGCGCCACCGGACCTCCGGCGACCTCCCCTTGCCTCCACCACCATAGCCCCCACCCTTTCTCTCTCTACAAATTGTGGGACTGAGATATCAGTATATATCGATTAAATAGAAAGAGAGAAAGAAAATTACAGTGGATGATTCGTCTTCTCACTCTAGACTTTCTCTCTCTAACCTTTTTTCTCAGAAATCAGAAATCTCAAGAGAAATTTCTCTTATGATGAGAAATTTCTCTTAATATAGTTTGAGATCCTACCAAGCCTAGATCAATGGTGATTTTGCTTCTCATACAAACACCTATAAATTAACCACCAGGTTTTACAGTAATTAAAATTTCACTTAACTTATAATAAGTGAGTTTCACTCAAGATCTTCACTTTAAAACTAAAAAAAATTCACTTCAGAATATAGTAAGTGAAATTTCTCTTACTATAAATTTCCAGATTTGCAGAAATATGAAAAATGACTCAAGCAGATCCAGATCCAGATCTGGTTTGATGTGGTGATGGTGTTGGTGGTGGTGGCCGACTGTAGTGGTGGCGATGGTGTTGGTGGCGATAGCAATCTAGGTTTGTTTTGGTGGTAGTGGTGGCCGGCGATGGTATTAGTTGCTGTGGTGGTCACCGGAGGTCACCGTGGAGGTCGCCGGTGGTGGTCGTCTGAGGTCGCTGGAGGTGGTGGATGGAGGTCAGGTAGAGTTGGTGGTAATGGTGGCCATGGGAGGATGAAGATGAAGTGGGGTAGTTTGGTAAGATGAAAATATTGAAATGGCTTTGAAGAGTGAAATGTTGATGTTGTAGACTAAAGTTAAAAAATAGGCTTGGTTTTTTGTCCTTGTGGAGGTTATTGTAAATGGGTTGTCCTTTAAGTCAATGTTGCCCAACCTTAGGGACCCTAAGTCCAAGCCTCCCATTCTTTATACAAATTTTTATGTAAAATATTTTATATAAACAAATTACTTTTTACTCTGTGAGATTTTTTTGCCGTTTTGAGAGTTAAAAGATTTTGTGCTAGTAATTCCTATATTGTATAAGTGGTTTTGATCTTCCTGTCTCCTTACTCTTTTTATAATTACCCCATTGCTTGCATATTATCACTTTTTTTTATTCAATAATAAGCAATGATCATTGATTTTAATTTATAAAGATTGTGTTGATGTTAAAATAATTTGGGTTGGGCTAAACTTAGAATTGAAAAGGAAAGGTGTTTAGCCAAATATTTAAGGTGAGATTGATTATATGCGGCAAATTTATTTTAACTTCTTTTTCTTTAGATATCATGACTCAACTGATAGTTTAGGGTGTGTTTGATTATAATTAGTATTGCATATGTATAAGAAAAAAATTAAATTTAGATGAGCTAATATGTAAATTAATTTTAAATTTGTACAATTACATATACATGACTAATATTTTCAAAATTTTGCAGGGTCCAATATTCATGATATTTATAATTTTTTAAATTTTTATAGATTAAATCACAATTTTTTAAAGATTTGCGGGGACCATGGGCCCGGCCCTTCTTACGGTGGTCCACCCCTGAGTTGCCGCCATTTATCATGAGTTGGATTTGCTAAAGGAACATCTATTGAAACAAAGAGTCGCCATGGACAATTTGTTTTTATTTTTGTTCTTTTGTTCTTAATTTGTTTGTTTTTTTAGGAAATGTGATACACGTTATAGAGTCTTTGAAATTTGTCAGGTGGTCTAAGTGCATAAACTGTTGAAAGTGGTCCAGGTGCATTACTTGTTGAAAGTTCATTTGCCGGTTGGGAATCTCTCTCTCTCAAAATACTTCGGGCTTGTTTGACAAAGTCTAAAACATGACTTGATGATCAATCCAACTCTACTTCTTTATTTGGCTCTTACGAGAACCAGGTGTAGGTTGGTTTGACTGAGAACCTGTTTTAAGAAATTTATTAGATTGGGCACAGACTCCTATGTATTGAAAGTTAAAACACTTTTCTCTTAAATGTATATGATGTGTCTGCTGCGCAAGTGACTTTTTTTTTTTGTTTCAAAATACATGTACAAATATTCATATATTTTATGTCTAGAGGGAGAAAAAACCGAAAGAGGGATATAAATGAAGACAAAAACGTTACAAAGTGGGTATAAATTAATGTTATAGAGTGACAAATAAGCTATAGAAGTTGAGGAACATGCATGGGGTTCCATCAACTCCCAGCTCATGTCATCATGTGCAAAATATCATCTCCAAGTTAAAAATAGAATCAAGAATGCAATTAATTTAAAATTATATCATCCTCCTTCCTTAAAATAAGTTGATAAAGAAGAGGATGATATAATTATAATTTGTGAGGATACATCCCGCAAATGTCATTCGGACCAAGGCTTAGTTTGGCCCCCATGTGGCTTTTTAAAAGGAGCTTATGAAATTTACTACTAAGTTGTTTGATAATTTTGTATAAGTGACACACTACTCTTCAAAAATATATCATGAAACCAAAAAGCCACCTTGAGCTTTTAAAAGCTCCATTCTAGAGCTTTTAAAAGCTCCCCCAAAAAAGCCCTAAGTTCAATTTTTACAAAGCGCATAAACTAGTTACCAAATGAATTAACATGAAATTGTGCTTTAAAAAAGGAGAAGCACCAAAAGGGGGGCCAAACTAAGCCCAACTTGATGAGATTAAATAATTTGTGGTGTTCTCATTGGGAGCCCGTTGGATATTGTTTATTTGGATTTGGCTTGCGTGTGTATTGTGTTCGCGTGCGTGTGTATCCAAGCAAGTCAAATGAGTAAGCAAAATTTGGGTGCACAAATTTGTTGTGGATGTGTTAAGTATTCATTTAAGTCGGTTCTCATAAAAATCAATTTGTTGTTACTTATTTGATGGAAAAAACTGGGGGGACTCCCATTTGGGACTCCCTTAGTCCAAATTTGCCATAAATGGCAAGAAAAACAGTTTCCAATGCAATGCAAGGTAATTGCATTGGAAACTGTTTTTCTTACTATTTAAGACAAATTCGGGCTAAAAGAGTCCCAAATAGGGAGTCTCCCTAAAACTGCTCTTATTTGATTCCTTCAACAGTTTTCATTCATTGACTTGGAGACGAAGTTGACTTAATTAGTGTTTTTAAAATCATTGCGTATTCGATTTATGCAAATATTTATTGGCTAATTGATAAAGTTGTAATTGTGAATGTAACAGTATGGGTTGGTCCATGTACTTCTTGTGTTTATCCCTAGCAGATGGGTTTGCTGGGTTGGGGTTTCTAAGTTGGGGTTGCCTGGTTTGGGCTTTGTGTTTGCTTGGGCATGCCCATGAAATGTAATATTGGAGATTCTTCTCTTAATCTAATGAAATATGGTTGCTGTTAAACAAAAAACCTCCCCTACGTAGCACACTAGGAATTGCACAACAATTGGATCGATAAACTCAGATCTCCAAAGTACCCATAATCTGGAAAAGGATCTCATCTCCATAATAATAAACATTCAACCTCCCTCCAAAAAAAAACTAGAACTTTAAACATATGGAAGAGAGAGAAGATCCCCCCTCTCTCTAGAAACCTAAAGATGGGTAAGAGAGCTAGGATCAAAAGATCCCCTTCTCAATCACAAAAAACTCTTTCAACTCATGGAGTTTGTTGCTGTGACTTCTAGAACTGATGAGAAGCATTTGGATCTCACGAATCAAGCGGAGCTCCGACGATCCTTAAGAAATCGCGGTCCTCCTAAAGACCCATATTTTTTTTTGCTCAGCAAGAAGTTTTATTAAATGGATCAAAGTCCAAAAGGGATATTACAAATTTCAGCATGCCAGACACTTGCTAATACCCCAAGGAAAATCCTCGAACACAACAAACCCATAACCCATGTACAAGCCAGAAAACCCAAAAGATTCTTTAGAAACCAAACCCATTAAACATTGCCTGGGAAGCCATGGAGAAACAATTCTTAGAAGTAAGAACTAGTCCTTAAAAAAACAAAAAAAAAAAAAAAAAAAAAAAAAAAAAAACCAAAACTTAATAAAGATGCATTGCCCCCAAATTTTCCAAACAGCCTTATATTGTAAGGAATAAGCCAAACAACGCAGCCCCAATAGTACCAATCTGATTGAGCAAAGACAACATCAATGACTTATTAAGGAACAATTTTCATAATCAGCCCTTGATCGATACGACTTCAACTCAACATCCGACATCGAGAAAACACCCTTATCAAAATTCTTCGGAACCTTTTGCTTCATAGTTGTATTCCAAGTAGTAATGGTGCTAATGAGTTTGTTGGCAACCTTTGGACACAGATGCATGGATCTAATGTGCATTCTCTTGATGAATCTAAGGAATTTAGTGATGATGCTACAACTCCTCTGGTTGATGCTTTGACTACAATCTCGGCCAAGAATGCTAACTTGCAACCTAAGATTGATGCCTTTGATGATCCCAGTGTTCTTGGTGTTGAAGATTTTGAGGTTGGTGTTTCTGACTCTCAAGGTAGTTATAACACCCGTAATTGTGTTATTGCTTTTGCATTACATTGTCATGCATGATAATGTGATGTGGCGTGTCCTATGACACATGTTTGGGTGAGTTTTGACTCACGAGTTGATTTGGGTGTCTGTATTAGAGAACCCTTTGAAATTGTGGTGATTGAGGATTTGTTGTTGTGACGTCTCTCCGAGTATGAGACGGTCACTGTGGAATACTTTAAATGTTTATCTAAAAATAAATGTTTACCTGTATATTTCAATATCTGTATTATTTTCTGTTTTAGAATTTATATATGTTGTTAGTTTTAGTATCCTGGTGAGAACGAATGAACACGCTATTAATTTGGTAGGCTAATTAGCAACTTCGGAAACTTCATATAGAAATTCGCGTTTTAGCGACCAAACGAAACTTAGTCGAAAACTTTTATAATTTTGAGGTTTCACTCGTAAAGTTGTGAATAAGCTGTATAGAAAGTTTTAGAGACTAATTAGGAGTTCTAAAAACTCGTGGGGAGGTAAACGTAATTCTCGAGAGTTTTGCCTATATATAGATAGAGATGGATCTTTAGATTTTTGTAAGCTTAACCTAAAGCTCAAGAAGGAGGCCAAAAGGGGCTAGAGGGAGATTTAGTTGCTTAGAGCTTTGCGACGCCAAACGACGACCTTCCGTCAGTCTGTTTTCTCCCAGATTTCATATTCGAGCTCCTCGAGGTAAGAGCTTCGTTTTGATATATATTAGGGCTTGTTTGGCCAAGTTTTCCGAAAAGTTGTTTTCTAGAATTTTTCATAAAAGTTGATAAATGGAATTTTGATCCATAGGAATTGTACTAGACGGACTTCTGCACGTTCTTTGTGCACGGGTTTTCTTCAGATTGAATTATAGGAGCGTTAATCAGAGGTGAGTGATTCAACTATGTTTTGGAATGATTTCTTGGAGTGACATTTAGTATCTCTTCTTGTGTCCCTTCGCCTTAGGAGACTGCCATTCAAGCTAAAACTATAGAGATTCAGTCCAAGCTTAATGCTCTTAAGGCTCGGGTTTGTGAAAATTCTTAGACTTACCCTATGCTTGAATCTTCTGAGTACGATGTTCTTGCTAGCTAGAAAGGTGAAGTTCATGACCAACCAAGTAATTTTGAGAGTTTCTTGTTGGAAGTTTTACAGTCCGAATCTTTACCTGGATCTATTAGCAATCTACCATCACTAATTCAGGATGAATCTAAGGTCTCCTTGGATCCCCATAGCCATGAACACACTGCTAGCTAGGATTTGTTACCACAGTGACTACACCTCAGCAGGTAGGTGCTAAAGGTGTTTTGGGTTTTAATCCAAAATCTGATACCATTACATGCCCCAAGGATTTTGCCGCGTGTGAAGAGCACGCGCCTATAGACATACATTCGTATGTGGCCTCCAGCTCATTTAACGGTCATATTGAGAATGAGCCATGTTTTGAAAAGCTTGATTACCCGGGTAAAGCTGGTAGCCCTCCCGTGGGTTCATTTATTGCTCCCCTAAAATCTGGTATTTCATTGACTTTGGGCTCGAATTTGGTGGATGTTGAGTCAGATTTACACCTTAATCACACGCATATTAATTCAGTCCTTCTTACTCCATGTACTCAGCAACGTGTGGGGCCCACTACCCATGAAGCTATACATGGTAGCTCCATTGAACCTATTCCTCAATTAGAAGAGCCTAGCAGGTCTACTCAGCTTATTACCCAAGGTATGTGTCATATCCAACCTTGCAATCCGTCGGATAATACCCACCCCTTTAATAAAAAAATTCAATGAGCTATTTGCCTCGGTGCAAGATAGGCCAGGCCACATAGTCAAACCGAGGAATTTATTGAGGGTAAGCAACAGGTCCCCACTTCCCTTGATCCTACAGCCACTTATCTCACGGCCTCTCCTTCAAATTTTAATTTGGAATTCTTTAAAAATGGAAGTAGGGATGAGAATCTGATTCTTAGAGTCCCAAAGAAGCTAACTGACGAAGGAAAAGGAGAGTGGGAGACCACTCTGGTTGGGCATTTTTTGGGCAAGAAATTGCCCTATTCCCTTGTCACTAATGCTACAGGCAGATTATTGGATGAGGCTGGCCTTGTGGATACTCTGGCCACAGACACTACAAGAAAATTGACTATTAGTGACGAAAATTTTCGTTGCTAAAGGTCAAATTTTCGTCACTAAAGCTCTTTAGTGACGAAAAAAATTTCGTCGCGCGTTCGTCGCTAATTCCTCGACGCAAAAGATCTTTCGTGACGAAATCACATTTCGTCACCAAAGAGTATCATTTAGCGACGAAATTTTTCGTCGCAAAAAGTGTATTTTTCCCAACGAACAAAATTTCATCACGAAAGAGTCCTACTATTAGCGACAAAATTTCGTCGCTAAAAGTACCCTTTAGTGACGAATATTTCGTCAGGAAAAGTGTATTTTTTCCAACGAACCAAATTTCGCCACAAAAGAGTCCTACAATTAGCGATGAAATTTCGTCGCTAAAAGTATCCTTTAGTGACAAAATATTTCGTCGGAAAAAGTATATTTTTTCCAACGAACCAAATTTCGTCACGAAAGAGTCCTACTATTAGCGACGACATTTCGTCACTAAAAGTACCATTTGGTGACAAAATTTTTCGTCGGAAAAAATACATTTTTCCCAACGAACCAAATTTCGTCACGAAAAAGTCATACTATTACCAACGAATTAAGTTTCATCGGCAAAAAATCTCTATTCCCAACGAAATATTTCGTCATTAAAAAGTAATCATTAGTGACGAAATAAGTTTCGTCGGTAAAAAGGTTTAATTAGTGACAAAATTTTCGTCGCTAAAGATAAAACTAAAAAATACAATTTGACTATTAGTGACGAACAATTTCGTCGCTAAAAGCATTTCTATTTTTTTAATATATATTTTATTCACACAATATTTTTTTTGGGTCCACCTGCTAACGAGTAATCTAAAACATCCACAATATACATATTCACCAAAAAAAGTTTCATTCATTAATAAATTACCTACTCAATCCAACAAAATAAAGCAAAATAGTATCTCCAAACATCCAAAAGCCATATAGAAAACACAAATTCCAAAACAATATAGTATCTCCAAACATCAATGTAAATTGCTCCAGAAAATGAGATCAAAATCATGCATAGCTTTCATTCATGCACTCCAGATGCCCGTAAATCTGCAATACAAAAATATACAAATCAATTTTAAATAAAGTATAAGTAAAAAAAAAAAAAAGAAGTGTGCAACAATTCGTTAAAGAAAGGATTTAGATTTCAAAATGCATTTTTGTGTCACTCCTTAACCGGGACTCGGTTTTCAATTCTGTTTCTTCCTACAAGTTTTTTCAAGCACAAGTGAGTTTTTTGAAGTGCTCCCGGTCCATTCGAACCATTATTGGACAATTTTGACCCCCAAAACTCCCGTATGCCCTTTAATGAAATAGTTGAGGTTTCAAAATGCATTTTTGCGTCATTCTCCCTAACCAGGACACGATTTTCAATTCCGTTTCTTCCTACAACTTTCTTTAGGCACAATTGAGGTGCTCGAAGTGATCTTGGTCCATTCGAACCATTATTGAACAATTTTGAACTCCAACACCCCGTATGCCCTTTAATGAAATAGTTGAGGTTTCAAAATGCATTTCTACGTCATTCTCCCTAACCGAGACTCGGTTTTTAATTTTGTTTCTTCCTAAAACTTTGTTTAGGCACAATTGAGGTGCTCGAAGTGTTCTTGGTCCATTCAGACCGTTATTGGACGCTTTTGACCCCCAACACTTCGTATGCCCTTTATTGAAAGAGTTAAGATTTTAAAATGTTTCTTTGCGTCATTCTCCCTAACCGGGACTCGGTTTTCAATTCTGTTTCTTCTTACAACTTTGTTTAGGCACAATTGAGGTGCTCGAAGTGGTTCCGGTCCATTTGAACCACTATTGTACGATTTTGACCCCCAACACCCCATATGCCCTTCATTGAAAGAGTTAAGGTTTCAAAATATTTTTTGCATCACTCTCCCTAATCGGGACTCGGTTTTTAATTTCGTTTCTTCCTACAAATGTTTTAGACACAATTGAGGTGCTCAAAGTGGTCTTGGTCCATTCGGACCATTATTGGACGATTTTGACCCCCAACACCCCGTATGCCCTTTATTGAAAGAGTTAAGGTTTCAAAATGCTTCTTTGCGTCATTCTTCCTAACCGGGACTCGATTTCAATTCCATTTCTTCCTACAATTCTGTTTGGGCACAATTAAGGTGCTCGAAGTGGTCCCGGTCCATTCGGACCATTATTGGACGATTTTGATCCCCAACACCCCTTATGCCCTTTTTATTGAAAGAGTTAAAATCTCAAATTGCATTTTTGCGTCATTCCGTTTGTTCTTGCATCTTTCTATGGACATGTGGGAGGGCGAGTCAAGTTTCGTGGTTACCGGATCGACGGTTTGCATTTTGTCCCAAATTGTAACAATTCCCGACGAAAGTTTTTCGTCACGAAACCTTAAATAATTCTCGATGAAATATTTTGTCACTAAAAGTAAAACAATCACTGACGAAACAATTTCGTCACAAATTGTTACAATTCCCGACGAAAGTTTTTCGTCACGAAAGCTTAAACAATTCCCAACGAAATATTTCGTCACTAAAAGATAAACATTTACCGACAAAATAATTTCGTCACCAATTGTAACAATTCCCAACGAAAGTTTTTTGTCACAAAAGGTTATATAATTCCCGACGAAATTTTTTGTCACTAAAAGTAAAACAATTACCGACGAAAGTATTTCATCATTAATTGTTACAATTACCGACGAAAATATTTTGTCACGAAAGGGTAAACAATTCCCGACGAAATATTTCGTCACTAAAAGTAAAACAATTAACGACGAAAAAATTTCGTCACCAAATGATAACGTTTCGTCGCCTAAACTTTTCCCACCAAATTTTTGGCGGGGGAAATTTCCCGCCAACTATTAGCGACGAACTTTAGTGACGAAATGAATTGTCGTCGGTAATTGTTCGACTTTTACCCGCGAAAATTGGTTTCGTCGAGAAAGATAAAGACTTTTGCTGACGAACGTTGATTTCGTCACTAATAGTATACTATTAGTGACGAAAATAATTTTGCGGGTAAAAGTTTCGTCACTAAAGGTCAGATTTGTTGTAGTGAGATTCCGGGTGTTATTTCTTTTGTTTTTCTAATGTGGAATCTAGAGATGCCGTTCTTGAGGAAGGCCGTTGGTTCATAGCTGGGCAACCTATCTTCTTGAAGCCTTGGAAACCAAATCTCACGTTTGAGAATGAGGAGATTCAGACTATTCCCATTTGGGTTAAACTTTATGGCATTCCGTTGGAATATTGGAATCCCAAGGGAATTAGTTTTATTGCAAGCTTTATTGGTAAGCCCATTCGTGTGGATCGTGTAACTGCTAGTCGGAGACGTATCACCTAAGCAAGGGTGTGCATTAAGGTTAATGCTGATTTTGATTTTTTCAATGATTTTCAAATTGAAGCGGATGACGAAGATAGTGGCGGTTCTGTCTTGACGAAAATCAATGTGGAATACCAATGGACTCCTACAAGGTGCAAAAAATGTTCCCAATTCGGTCATGATTGTTTTAGGGTGGTTAACCCAGTGCCAAAAACAATGTCCAATCCTACCCATTACACCCGGTTTAAGAAGAAAGAGGAAGTTGGTGTTTGGCAAGTTGTTACTCGGAAGGACAAAGGAAAAAAGATTATTGAAGATGTCTCTCACATTCCGTTTGGACAGAATCCCGTGGATGCCCCTTTGACAGTGGGTAATGTGTTTTCTGCCTTAGCCCAACCTTCTTTTGAGTCTGCTCAAGGTTCTCTTTCAAGGGACGAAGCAGGTTTTTCTAGTGTCCCAGAGAGAGAGGTCATAAATGACAATTTGGATAAGGAGATTAGTAAGTTTAAAGAGGAATCTGAAGCTGTTTTCGATGAGTATCTCCTATCCCCTAAAAACTCCATGTCTTCCAGACAAAAGAAAAAAAAAAGCGAAGTTGAAATTCAGTGGAAGTCGTCCTAAGGGCCGCCACAGATTCTGATTGAGTCTCTTGTGTGGTTGGTTGGCTCTTGCCCTGGCTAGGCAATCCCTGGCTAAGTGATCTTATGTTTGGTTGGAATGGGTGTCTCTCCTTGCCTTTTTTGGTTGGATAGCGTACCACCCCATGTTAGAGTCTCTCTCTTTGTTTCTCTATGTTTTGGAACTTTGTTGTTTTATTCAGGGGATATTCACTTCATTCTTTTGTTTTGATTGTATATCTAGGGGTATGCCCCTTTGTCTTTTGTAGATGCCGTTTGACTTTTTCTTTTTTTGATTAACCCTTTTTTCCGAAAAAAAAACCTCCCTCCAAAAAATCTTCCATACCACGTGGATATGTCTCATAACTTGCTCTGATACCAAACTGATGTAGGACAAGTGAGGAGGTTATGACTAAACAAGGGAAAATGAAAGAACAATGGGTTGTTAGAGTATTGTGAACACTAGCCGAGAACAATAACTTGGGGTTGATTTGCGTATTTTATGGATTCTAGGGTTAGGGTTGGAAGATAAGAATTTAAATGGCAGAGAATAGTGTATAAGACTAGGAAGAAAAAAAAAACAGAAGAAGAAGAAGAAGAACTACACATCACACATAGAAGAAGAAGATAGAGCTAGGCATCACACCTAGAATCCTTAGGCATCACACCTAGGGTTTGAATTGCATCACACAATTCTAAATGAAGCTTCAAAGGTTCTGGAATTTCTGTATTATTATTCCCCCTCTTTATTGAAAACCTTACATACTTTTATATAGACTCTAGGAAACTAATTAATTTAGATTCCTATTTGGAATAGGAAACTTTGCCACTAAGACTACCACTAACTTAAAGAAATAAAACCAAAATACATAAAAATGACCCAGCAGTAAATTAACTTTAATGAATCCTAAATTAAGACTCAAATGCACTCAAACTCGACTATGCAAGCTCCTACGTCCAATATTGAACATATTTGAATATTTGGTTGGTCTTTGATTTTATGCTTTCTACTGCTTCTTGTTGTCTGCATCACTTTGTGGCAAAAAGATGTGGTCATTTTTGCATATTGGCTGCAAAATCCACAATCTACTGGAGCTCTAGATGGGCTTGCTATTGCATTAATATTTACATTGGGATGACCTAATGGACCTCAAGGAAGGCAGCCTAAGCGGCAAGCTCCTACACATAGTAGTTCTCGTATAAATACTCAACCAAACGTAAATTTGATATCTTCAGTAGTTTGCTCCTCTTCTAAATATTCAAGAGCACATAATGTTATTGATGAGTTCTTTCAGCCCATAAAGTTATTTGGAAGGCTTTTAACCCATACTTGGATTATATGTCTGTATTGATCTGCTTTATGATTAATTTTCCCCTTGCAGCCAACTCTAGGGCTAGTAGTTAGACAGAAGTTGAGTGAATGAAGGAAGGTAATTTCCCGATATACTTCTAAAAAAATTAGGCATGTGGTATATGTTTGGTTTCGATGTAGTATTCTTAGGACCTTCATCGGACAAATATTTTACTTTATGACAGATTGGATAGAATCATTTTTATTAAAAAAAAGAAATGGAATTGAAAAAAATACGGTATGATACAACGGTTATGTGTGAGTATATTACAGAATTATACTCAAAAGTACAATGAAAAATTTGAGATCAAAATTAAAATGGAAAATATTGGGTTTGCATTGGCACAAAAGGACAAAAAGAAATTTTCCTCTATCTAAATAGGGAGATTGCTGAAGGATTTGAGACTTGGAGTAACACTACTGGGATCTATCTGCATGTTTTGCCAACTAGTTATAATTTTCAAGTGCACTTTTCTTTCTGTGATTTATGTAACACGGCTATGACTAAAGTGGCGATTCGGGAAATCATAATAGAAAATTAATTTTTAAACGAAGTTAAAAATAAGTGCTGACTATACTAAATTACTACTTATAAATATACATGTTTTTTTCCCCCTTCCCAAACTTTAAAAAAAAAAAAAAAAAAAATTAAAGCCTAACCCACAAAGTTTTCATTTTTTTCATAAATACCCTTAATTTAATTTATTTTCATTTTACTAAAATTACAACCTCACCTCCATATTTAAAAAAATATTTTAGAAAAGGTCCTCCTAGATCCCGTCTAATCCCCTAGACAATATTTACAAACACCTAGGGTTAAAAATGTTGCGGCCAGGCCTACCTAGCACCTCGGCGTGGCCTGGGCAGATTTTTAGAAGGTTAATGCTATGTGCACATAAAGTGTGCACATAAAGATCTGGGTCATTCATTTCGGTGGAGCCCGTGCCTGCGTACATGGGACCCACCGAAATGAATGGCCCAGATCTTTATGTGCACACTTTATTTGCACACTTTATGTGCGCCAATCATTACTCTTTTTTGAACTCTGATCTCAACTCCCCTCACTTAATTTTTACATAAACACATTACTTATTTACCATTTCATTCTATTACAACCTTAAACCTTAAAATTTTTAAAAAGATTGATTCAAAGGAGCCCCGTGCCATGTCCACTCCCTTGTTTGGCCCTGTGTCTGATGGGTGTCCAATGAAATAAATGAACAAATGTGTTTTCGCGTGTCAACGCAGAGCCGAAACGAACATGACACCCAAATTGAATCTGTGTTGGATAGTCTATGACTCTATATGTAACTTCCATAAAGATGATGTAAAAAATAATATTTGCAAGGAAAATAATATTTTGTTGCCAAAAACTACACTTTTGGCAAGTAAATTAGATTTTCGTTGCCTAATGTGCATGTCTTGCAGCCTTTTGGCAACAAAATCAAATTTCCTTGCAATTACTATACTTTTAGCAAGAAAATTTACCTTTCCTTGCCAAGCTTCCTTGCAAAACCCCATTTTTGTTGTAGTGAACCCAATTGTACGTGTCATTTCTTTTTCTTTTATTTATTTATTTATGATCTCGCTCAAATCTTGGTGTTAATGGATAAACATAACAGTGTTTGGAATGATAACTTTGGTATGCTTTTTCCCTCACATATTGGAATTAGATTATCCTCTTCATTACCATCTTATTTTAAAGATGCAATCCAATAAATTTTTAAATTTTTTCACCAAAGGAAGTCTTACATGCTTTGCTTTTGGCTTTGAGTTGGAGATGGTGTTTGGCACATTGGAGCATAAGTTGGCGTTGACAGAGCCCATGCTCCTCCACTTCTATAGCAAATAATTTCTCACTCTATCCCAATGGAGCAATATATTCTCAAATGTAAACCATTGTCTCCGACTTAGAAGAGGAAGCCAGTAAGACTTGCTCTTTGAAAAGTAAAAAAGTTTCCCAATGTGTATAAGTTGAGACTGAAAGAGAGAATATCATTATAGTTGGTAAGAATCCATTAGAAAATGTCATTCCAAAGCACTATTAGATATGATGATCCTTTACTGTTATTTGACTTATTTTCCATGCTTTTGTTGCCTCTATGTATGTAACATGTCGGTTAGTCGGCATAGTCCTTGAGAAAAGTAGTCCAGAGGAGCTTCAGGTGGTGATGTTCTCTTTCAATTGAATTTTCTTTGGTGAACTTTGTGCTCAAATTAGCAATCTGAAAAATACTGACATTATGGTTCACATTGTGGGCAAACAAGCAACTGTGAAATCCTCGGGGATGGAAGTATTACTCGAAATCTAAAAATTTTGTGACCTTTATTTCTTGGAAAGAGTTCTGGATAATGAAAGTGAAGTATGCGCTACATTGTTTGTCTGTACAAGTATTACTGCTCTCTGATTGCTAGGTCCTGTTTTGATTGAATGTGACTTTTAGCAGACACATAAGCTGAATTACAATATTACAAGAATGGAACAGTGTGAGTAGGGCTTTGTTTTTGAAACGTAAATGTGGACAACAGCCAAGATTGGTTGTAGTAGTTTGAGATTATATAATTGATTCCCTATTGACATTTCCTGATGCAGGAGCATAATGAACAGCTTATAGTTTCAGTTATCTATTTTCTATGATTCATATTGTTGTTTTTTTTTTTCAAGAGTCAATGGAGTGATTTTAGAAGTTCAACTTGGTTAGTTGTCTCATAACTATAGTTTGACTCTAGTAACTTGTTCTTTTGTTGTGGGAAGTGTCTAGCATTAATGAGGTCTCTTAGAATTCTCAAGCTGTAATTCCTATAAGTAATTTGATAATGAAAATCTGAAGCAGCTTCCCTTTTGGTTTAAAACATATTATTTATGCAAGATTATCTCTTGCTTGGAGTTAGTAATTTCTCCTACAATCAAGTGTGTGACTTGGTCGCGTTGAGAGGCATCTGTGATTAGCAGCGTTGAGTGACATCTGTTGCCCCTGGTAAGTGGGATCCTGGGACTATATATTTCTCTCCGTCGAAACCTTTAGGTTCCGACCTGCACCAAATTGGTATCAGAGCTGGTTGTGCTGCTGCCTGTAATTTTTCGGCTTTGTGTTTGTGTTGTTGAATTAGTAAAGATGGTTTGTGGTTAAAGAAGGAATATTGAAGAAATAAACGTGCAAGCAGAATTATAAGCGGAACTGCGCCAATCTAATCACATTCTCCAACAAACTATAAATGACCTCCTTCAAAGAATTCCAACTTCTCTAACTCGTAGTAGAAGGGGTAGTTTGAGAAGTCCAAGAAGTGAGAATTGGAATGAAGATGACGATTCTTCTACTTCTACTAGAAACTCAGAGATCCATGGTAACAATCCATTTGCTATGGAACAATTAGTGAGAGTTCTTGAAGGAACAGATCGAAGTACCCAAGTTAATGTTTCAGATTTTGAAGGTAAGCTCAATCCTGATGACTACTGTGATTGGATAGCCTCTTTTTGAAGCATTCTTTGAGTGGAAAAATCTCTCAGAAGAGAGGAAGATTCAGTTTGTGGCCACAAAATTGAAGGGTCATGCTTTGGTTTGGTGGCAGCTGTCACGCCCCGGAGTAGCCAAAAATAGGGAAAATTTAAAATTTCCTTTCTGGACCCATAGGGAATGACGAGTTACATAAAACTGACCTGTCCGTGCAAACATTCTAACATATATATATATATATATATATCAGAGTAAGAAACTTCACAAAGTCTATTGGTATTCATGGGGGAACTTTAAGAGTTTGCTACTTAGGCTAGTACAGAGCTCCAAATGAAAACCACAAAAGATAAGTTGGGCGATTAACGCCACTTAAGTTATTACATTAACCAAAAGATAGTTTCTTAAAACATAAAGGAAGACTTTGTAGGAAAAACAGGTTTAAAATTAAATCTAAACGCGCAGCGGAAAACAAAGTTCAAAACTTTTATTGGTAGCCTTGGATCTACTACTTATTAACTCCATAGATGCGCAAAACAAGATGGAGAAGATTCTATACCTTAGGTCTTGAACCCAATTCTGATTTTTGTCCTTCTCCTTGTGTGTGCAGCAGCAACCTCTAGGAAATCTTCACCCTTATGTCTCCTCGAATGCTCCCAGAGTGGCTAGGGTTGGTGGGAACCCTAATAGTGAGAATAGGGAAGGTTTGGGAACTCTAAACAGGTTCTGCAGCAACTGGTACGTTAAAAACGATTAACCTCTTTTTCTAGACGAAGCTGCCCTATTTATAGATTCCCAGAACCGACCTTACTTTCAATCGATCGAAGTGACTTCGATCGATCGAACTGTCGATCGATCGAACCTCTTTCGATCGATCGAACCTGTCTAGACTTCAATCGATCGAAACAACTTCGATCGATCGAACCAGTCTTGACAGCATTCTCATTTGCCTTTCCAAGCATTCTGGCGGAGCTAAGAGTGGGACCTCCTAGGTTCTTAATTACTGGCTCCGATTAATTATTATTCCATCTAGTCAGTACTCTTGACTAAGGAATCAATAATTAATCAATTATCATTAATGCCACTATAAAATGATAATTGCACTCCAGTGCATAAGAACATAATCACACATACATAAGTGATTGCTAGACTTGTATAATATGATACGCATGTCCCTCTACCAGGCAGTATTCGTATCTATCATTGGGATGTATGTCTTAAGATACTGTCGACCCAATAGATAGTACATCTTATATTCCTCAAGTATCATTCACTACTCTTGGATTACTAAACATGTCAACAATAACACTTTGTTGACAAGGCTGGCCAGCTCTCAGTAATCACTCCTAGTGACATTCTCGAGGGAATACTTACTCTTCGTTTTATTGAAGAGGGTAGAATTCCATCTTGACAATATATGTTCCCAACGTTGCATACTTGATTTACCCAAGATACCCAGGTGTTGATCTTGCAAGACCTCACTGATTGGTAAGTCAAAGCAACCAAGCATACAACTTGCGTCCATAACTGTCTCAGGATTAAGGACATGTATCCCTATACAAGTTTTGAGTTCCTATTGACGGTGACAGCGTTTAGGTGTCAATAGGTTTAACTCAGGTCCGTCAATGCACCGAGTGCACTAGCATATCAACCAAGAGTCAAAGACTCTTATGAATGAGATTCATCATTCTACCCCGTAGACGTTAATCATGCTACAGTGTATACCTGATAAGTTATCCAGACTTATCATCCACTGTGACTTATTTGAAACAACAAGGATTTGTGATTCATATCTCACATGTGTAATCACATACACAAATGAACCACATACAATGTTGTTTAAGGATTCCAGTCTAATATTCATCTCATGAACTAACATGCATAAATGCATTATGATATTCCATTGTCCAACTAACTGGTTTGAGGGCATATTCCCAACAAACTCCCACTTGCACTCATAACCATATAGCGTTAGTACTAACACTAGCATAGTCTCTGTGACTTGTCAAAATCCTTAACCCGTAAGGTTTTGCATAGGGACTGATGATCATCGACTGAAACAATCCATAGTAAAACATCTTCATGTTATACTATATCCCTAGACAAAAGACGTCACATGACATGTATCCAGTAAAGCTAATTTGAACATTGTCCAAAACACCATCACCCTGCATATATCCGCTAGTTCTTTCTCAAGCCCTAGAGAATATATACTTTATGATAGTTTAGAAAACTGAACATTCATTTGGACTGATATCTGTGAACAACCTCAATGGTATAACTGATATCCATACCTAACATCACATACAAAGTTTATCAATAGCGAAGGCTTATGATATACCTTTCATGTGATCTCTTTCATCTTGTATCCCAAGATACAAATCTTGAAAGAGCAATAGGTTATGTTCAAAGGTGAAAAACCTTTATCGAAACGTTCCACGTTGAATCTAGCCAGCAACTTTATGATATAGAAGTTTGAGACAATCTCATTATCTTAACTTTCTGATCTTGAATGAGCAAAAATCATAAGATTATAGCTCGCCTCACCGAGATCATAAATATCAAGTATACTGTAGAAACTTAACCTTAATCATTGATGATACTACTTTAACATATCGCAATGATAAAAATGTCATCAATATATGGAACCATAATCACCACCACACTTCCTTTGCGCAAGGATCCTTTCATCCACTTAAGCTACATCCACACTTTAGATGAATCCAAAGTATTTTGACTAATATGTCAAAACAGATGTCCTTATCTCTGGATGATTGCTTTAGTCCATAGACTTATGCAAATCACATACCAGAGCTTCCTTATCACAAAACTTCAATGCACCAGGGAATTTCAACAATGTTGAGAATTCTCCCACTGCAATGAAGTACCAATGTAGGAATGGATGAAGAGGTAGTAGATTTTAGTTCTAGATGATTTATAGATTGCTTTAAGATATAAATTACTTTACTCTTTTATATTATCTTTCCTTTGCAAAATTTGGTCTCCAACCAACTTTTGTTTTCTCTGGAAACACTAAAAAAGTATTATACTTCTAATCTAGATTCAAAGGGCTCATCATTTCTTTACACCAAAGTGCTAGACATCCTTATCCAAAGTTACCATGAGAAAGAAGTCGCATTCTTTTCACAACTTTGGGGATATCTATCAAAAAGATTTTCTTTTGAATAAGATCCAGTATATACATTGTAGTTCCATCGAGAAAAACAAGGAATAGTAGTAACTCTAAATAACTCATCCCATGACCCAGTCATATCTAAAAGAAGATAGTTCCTTCTACCTGCTACACCATCCCGTGGAGGCGCACTAGGTGTAGACTGTCGAGAAAGAATCTCATTCTTATCTCCTTTGGACAATAAATACATTAGATAGATACTCACCATTTTGATCAAATCAAAAGGCAACGATATTCTTTTACCAATTACTCTTCATTCCAAAACTTTTGAATTTCTTCAAAATTGAGGATGAAGATGCAATAAGTAAATGTATATCAGTATCCAAAGTAGCCGAAACTACTTTTCAACTCTAATGTTTATTGCCCTACAGACATGAGTATGTCCTAATTCTAATCAGTCCTTGGTCGTGTGATTTTCAAAAGAAAAGTCACCTGATCATATTAGCCTCTAAATAGGATTGACAAACAGGTAGTGGTTTCAACAACCAAAAGAGTTTTAGGATCCAATCCTTTACTCCCCATTTATCCTAATTTAGATTAATATGATCTGATCACATTTACTCTCTAAATAGGATTGACAAATAGGCAATGGTCTTAGCAACCGAAAGAGTTTAGGATCCTATCCTTTACTCCCCATTTATCCTATTTAGATTAAATATGATCTAACCTCAAAACCAAAAAGTCATAGAATTAGTTGAGGGTGCTATCCTTTTAGATGGTAAAATACCCATGAGTCATTTAAATACTACATTAGATAATATATGAGAAACAAGAGTAAATTGGTGAGATACTTGCTTGACAAGTTATTTAGATCACATAAAAGAACGCTTTCTTTTAATCAAGAATTTCAGTACCAAAATCAAAAGAATAAATATTATTCATTAATTCAAAACTGAAATCCATCTAATAACTCCAAAGTTTTATTACAATATAAAACTATTAATCTAATAGCAACTCTTGCATCAGATCCCAAAAGGCAATCAAGATCTTCTAATCACTGCACATTCTTATTTTCCAATTCCCTGCAACAATTACAGATATAATTTAGAAAATATAGAATTAGTGCCCATAGTAGTTGAAGTATCAGTTTTTCAACTTACTTCAAAAACTAGTGAAAGGATCGTACCTTGCCTTTTGGCAGTCAAGTATTCCATACAGTTCCTTTTCCAATGCCCTCTCATGCCACAATGGAAACACTTTCCTTTTGGCACGGCACCAGCCTTTCCCTTTCCAAGTCTTGCCTTCTTCCCAACAGTTGGCTTAGGCTCACCTATCCTTGAGTCTTGCTTCTCCTTCTCTGAACTTATGCTTTTAGGCTTAGTTCCAGAAGATGAAGCCATTCCAATGTTCTGAACATTTGACTCCTCTTTGACTATATCCATCGTTGCCTCAAGAGAGCTCATCAACTCACTTGTTGAAAAAACTGTTTTACTCATTTTAAAAAACTTTTTAAATTGAGTGAATGATGAAGGCAACGAATGCAAGATTATGTCAACTTGAGTCTCACCATCAATGTCGGAACCAAGAACTTCCATTACTTTGAAATAAGTAATCATTTTAAAAACATGCTCTCTTATTGAAGTTCCTTCCAACATTCTGGTGTCCATGACTAACTCCAAGGCTCTAAGCCTTGCAGTACGTCTCAGTTCCCCAAACATCTCCTCGAGGTTCAATATTATAGCACGGGCAGTGTTCAAAGGTTGATGTTGCTGCTTCAACACATCAGACAAAGAGTCTAAGATGCTAGAGCGAGCTATACCATCAAATCTTATCCACTGCCAATATTGATCCGCAAGATCAGTTGGGGTGTCATGGTATGGAATAGGTGGACAGGGAATGGTAAGAACGTATTTACATCCATTAGCAGTTAACAATTCATCCAGTTCCAGTTTCCATTCAACGTAGTTATTTCCAATTAGCTTATTCTGGATCATGGTTATAGCAAGTGGGCTAGACATTATGAATCTGAAATACAAATAATGTAACAGAATTACAATATGGAAATCATGAATATGACAATTTATATGATACATTGGAATTCCCTTAACCAACTCATTAATTGTCTTCAGGATGTCAAGCCTATGAAATTAAGTCTCCGTGTGGCGATCATAACCTCATAGCCTGATTGGGAAACCCATCATGAATGTCATGCAACTCTTACAAAACAATTCATGACTCCTGAACTTTTGGTCTCTAAGTTTCTGGATAATGCTCCGTGTGGAATCCCTTACCCATAGCTTAGCTAGTGTTTACCATTAACTAGAATCCAATGACAACCGCCTCAAGTAGTGCCTCAGTGTAGTGGTCACCCTCTAACGCGTCTCATTGATTCTATCCAAAGGAAGTTCATATCTAGTAACCAATGAATAGTCTATCCTCCGTATGGAATGATCACCCATGGCTGGGTGACACAGAATATACTACCCACCTTACAATGAACCGTTTATGGAAGACCGTGGGAGTTATAAAATAAGTCCCTCTCCCACTAGATTTTTATAAGAAGTTCATATCTAGTAATCAATAAGAAATACCCTCCGTATGGAATGATCACCCATGGCTGGGTGACACAGAGTAATTCTCATATTTACAATGAACTAATAGGAAATTTTCAATTTGAAAAAAAAAATTTCTTCACATTGCCCATAAACATCAAGTGTTTGCTAATGTGTTGGAAAAAAGGTTTTTGAATTTCATTTTAGAAAACCTGTTTTACGTGCATGCAAGTAGTAACAATATATAAAATTCCAATCACAACTAAGCACATAAAACAAAAACTAAAAAGAAATAAAAGCATTCAACAATGCCTCTATCTCCCATGACTCTATCTCCATAGAACCTTCTTCTTGGTTTGATTGCCTCCAACTCCATCTTCATGGACAACGGCTTGCTCCTCCATCTTCATGGATTTTCTAATTCTATTACATTGGTCCTATACTTCTCTGGAAGCTTACAATTTATCTAGAAATAGAAATAACAACAATAAAATAAAAGGCTAGGGAAACCGGTGCGACTTTCCTTTTCATAGGATTGAAGTCGCAGCGCCCTTTACATAAGCCTTAAATCCAAACCAACAATTAAATACAAAATTTAAAAGTCTTGGTGCCATGGGAGATAGCGGACTAAGCTTGCTGCAAAAAGGTTAGTCACACGCACAACCACGCATATATATAACAAATATATGTACCATTGGAACCCCTAATTGATTCACACAGTATATAAACTCTTTACATACTGAATTAGAACTTAAAACAGCATCACTGCTCTGTCACACTTTGATCGATCGAAAAGGTTCGATCGATTGAACCTTCGATCGATTGAACATAGTTCAATCGATTGAACTTTCAGTTTCACAGAATGTTTTGAAAAACTTATAGAATAAATAAAAATTTAAAGTAAATGTTTTAAAACCTTTAAATCTGTAAACTGAACACCTGGACAAAAGAGCAGTCTCGATCGATCGACCAACATTCGATCGATCGAACAGAACCAAAGTTCGATCGATCGAAACTAGTTCGAACGCTTGAGAACAGATGATGTTCGATCGATCGAGACTACTTCGATCGATCGAACCCACCTTGCATCCAATGCAATCACAGATTTGTATTCTGCTGCATAAACACTGCAGAAACGGATCTGTGACGATGCAGTTTTGAAAACAGTCCTAAAATCAACATGCAAATCAAAACTAGTGTTCCAAAACGCATCTATAGATCCAAATAAGCGAGGCTCTGATACCAATTGTAGGAAAAACAGGTTTAAAATTAAATCTAAACGCGCAGCGGAAAACAAAGTTCAAAACTTTTATTGGTAGCCTTGGATCTACTACTTATTAACTCCATAGATGCGCAAAACAAGATGGAGAAGATTCTATACCTTAGGTCTTGAACCCAATTCTGATTTTTGTCCTTCTCCTTGTGTGTGCAGCAGCAACCTCTAGGAAATCTTCACCCTTATGTCTCCTCGAATGCTCCCAGAGTGGCTAGGGTTGGTGGGAACCCTAATAGTGAGAATAGGGAAGGTTTGGGAACTCTAAACAGGTTCTGCAGCAACTGGTACGTTAAAAACGATTAACCTCTTTTTCTAGACGAAGCTGCCCTATTTATAGATTCCCAGAACCGACCTTACTTTCAATCGATCGAAGTGACTTCGATCGATCGAACTGTCGATCGATCGAACCTCTTTCGATCGATCGAACCTGTCTAGACTTCAATCGATCGAAACAACTTCGATCGATCGAACCAGTCTTGACAGCATTCTCATTTGCCTTTCCAAGCATTCTGGCGGAGCTAAGAGTGGGACCTCCTAGGTTCTTAATTACTGGCTCCGATTAATTATTATTCCATCTAGTCAGTACTCTTGACTAAGGAATCAATAATTAATCAATTATCATTAATGCCACTATAAAATGATAATTGCACTCCAGTGCATAAGAACATAATCACACATACATAAGTGATTGCTAGACTTGTATAATATGATACGCATGTCCCTCTACCAGGCAGTATTCGTATCTATCATTGGGATGTATGTCTTAAGATACTGTCGACCCAATAGATAGTACATCTTATATTCCTCAAGTATCATTCACTACTCTTGGATTACTAAACATGTCAACAATAACACTTTGTTGACGAGGCTGGCCAGCTCTCAGTAATCACTCCTAGTGACATTCTCGAGGGAATACTTACTCTTCGTTTTATTGAAGAGGGTAGAATTCCATCTTGACAATATATGTTCCCAACGTTGCATACTTGATTTACCCAAGATACCCAGGTGTTGATCTTGCAAGACCTCACTGATTGGTAAGTCAAAGCAACCAAGCATACAACTTGCGTCCATAACTGTCTCAGGATTAAGGACATGTATCCCTATACAAGTTTTGAGTTCCTATTGACGGTGACAGCGTTTAGGTGTCAATAGGTTTAACTCAGGTCCGTCAATGCACCGAGTGCACTAGCATATTAACCAAGAGTCAAAGACTCTTATGAATGAGATTCATCATTCTACCCCGTAGACGTTAATCATGCTACAGTGTATACCTGATAAGTTATCCAGACTTATCATCCACTGTGACTTATTTGAAATAACAAGGATTTGTGATTCATATCTCACATGTGTAATCACATACACAAATGAACCACATACAATGTTGTTTAAGGATTCCAGTCTAATATTCATCTCATGAACTAACATGCATAAATGCATTATGATATTCCATTGTCCAACTAACTGGTTTGAGGGCATATTCCCAACAGACTTAACACGGAAGCAGGCCAGGGTCCTCCTTCTAGCTGGCAAACCCGAGACCTTCGTATTCATACTCTTCTTGAAAGTCTGCCTCAGGGTCACCTTCTGGATAGTTCCCATCTTGCGGATAGTTATATGCGTCTTCAGGGTTACCTTGGTAATTCTCCTCATCATAACCTAGACATAATATGTCCAGGGCAGGAAGAAGAGCCGTTAGCTTTTGAATCTAAGTGAGATCGTCTTAACCGATCACTCCTAATACATTTAAGGATATACAAATACAACGATATGTTGAAATAACATAAAAGGAGCATATGATATGGTAGTGTGACGACACGATGCAATATCGATATATTCGACTTTACTCAACCATAGACACCACAACTGACTCTTGTGACTTGTTACGTTACCAGTGTAACGCCGTTGGCTTAGAGTAGAATGATTACATTTCTATCGTCGCCTAACAGGGCCCTATAGCAGTTTTGGTTTTAAAAAGAGTGTAATCATTGGACTCTTAGGTCCTCGTGACCTTGCCGGGAGAATAGAATAGTTACAGCGCTATCGTCGCCTAGCAGGGCCCTATAGCATTTGAAGGGTAACTATTGTATTCTGATAGATACATTGCTATCGTCGCCTAGCAGGGCCCTATAGCGTATCAATCATCAATTCATGCATAGCTTTAATGATTTCAATAGAAACTCTGCCTATCGTCGCCTACCAGGGCCCTATAGCAGTTTCATTATTGTTCCCATTTACTTGATTGTACCACTCGGACTACCGCGGTCCATTCAATGTATATATTGATATGACTGGGTTAGTCCCCGTGACTAACCATGAAGACGTCAGTATTGACATCATGACTCGACCATGTTCATATGAATGTTCATGTGACTATGTAAACGGAAATCATGATAAACAAGAATATCAACGAATATTAACTAAGCATGGTGTATAGTTAATTACATGCGTTTATCATATAAACAGTACATCTGAACGTACACATATATAATACTTATCAGTTATTTCCACACAGGACACACTGGATATTTATAATTGCCCAAAGAGTACTTCTATAATATACCAAGTGAGTTAGGACGACTCACCTTGATGCGGTTACGTAAAAGTAAGCGTAGCGGTTCCTACAAAGTATATAAACACATAGAATGTTGATTAATAAGCGTACTAAAACCAAGGGCATAATGGTAATTGTGCTAGATGTGTTCCTACATCTCAACATGATGATCTAGACACCATTCTCAGTCTAACGCCATCGATTAGACTCAAATCGGAGTCCGTTGCATAAAAGGCTGGGTTTTCTATACCAGTTTGGGCCCTAAAGATAAGCTGTATTTTTGACCATGTCAAAAGGTCACCAAACTTTAAGGGAATGTTCTAGACATTATTCTAAGACTCTAGGAACTGACCGCGTATTTTTCTGAGTTACGGTTTATTTATTACGAATTTCTGAAGTTTAAAACGTCTAATAATACACTGCAGGGTCCCATAATTATAAAATATGATTTTGGGAGATATACGACTCTTATAAATATTTTTATTAAACACTTAAGCCTTAAAATAGGCTAGGGATATTTTTCTCATAATTTTCGGGACTCGTTTGGTATTTTAAATAATTACAATACAACCAAACGGATATTATATAAGTAATTAATAATTATTAAAATATTAAAGCTAGGGTTTTGTAAATAATAATTTACAACATAGAGGTACTAGACCTTAGGAAAATTTAATATAATTTTCCTTTACTTGAAAAGGGGTCATTAGGTATTTATTACCTAATTATTTTAATTTAAGACATTTACTTACTATTTATTTAGACCAATAAATAATAAGTATATATAAAAATAATCATAATTTCATAATATAAGAATATTATCAAAAATAATGTTACAATTTATTAAAACATAATTTATAGTATTATTGAAACCATTTTAGATTTTTAAAACAATTTAAAATCATTTATAATTATTTATATTTACTTGTTAGTACAAAATATATTATAAGTAATATATTTATACACTAATCTTGGTTAATATATATTAATTATAACTAAACAGATTATTAAACTCACTAATCTAGGTTAACAGATGAATTAGTAGTATAAATTAACTTAACTAAGGACTAATGAGTTAATTAATAATATAAAATACTAATTATGATTAACAGGATACTTAAGGATATAAATAAACAAATTAGTTATTAATCTCAACCCGCGGGTTAGCCCATATCCGGCATGTACTCACGGGTTACCCATATATACACACTCAGAGATCCAACTTAAAAAGTCCGACCCGACCCACTAATCAATTAAAATAACCCGAGCCATTAACCATTTATACAAACAGCTAAACCCACCCACATTTGTACCCGACCCGACCCAACGGTTAAATGATATAACCCGAAAACCCACGGGTCATATCTTTTCCGGTGAGGCCAGGCTGCCGCCGGCGAGCTCGTTTTCACCGAAAAACTTAAAAACCTTATATCTCCTTCGTTTTTCCATGAAATTTGATGATTCCAACGCCAATAGGTCCGGTTTGGGACCCTCTATCACATACTACAAGCTGGTAACTAGGTTCATTCGTTTTCCTAACCCACTGTGAGATTATTCTTTTTTTGGTTTTAAAAGAATAATGCTATGCATGGTCAACCAAACAGGGTCCAGGCTAAGAGCTGCTTATGGGGGAGTATGTGGGGGACCTGAGGATTACTTTGATGTAATTTTTGTGAGCTATAGTTGAGTTTGAAGAAACGAGCTCCGGCGAGGGCTTTAATGGTGATTTTGGGGTTGGCCGAGAGCTCGGGCTCTGTCTGGTTCGAAAAGGGGATCATGAGGTGTGTGTGAGTGTCCGTGTGTGTATAAAAAATGTACCTAGGGGGTGGTGTTCACCTGCGGGGGCCTCGGGTCTCCTTTCTACGTCTCCGTTTCCGGCTAGCTCCCTCTCTCTGCGTCTCTTCTCCTCTTGCTTCCTCCTTCTCCTTCTTTTGCTATTTTAGTGTGTGTGTGTGTAGAGTGAGGGCAATGAGTGAACAGAGAAAGAGGGAATGAGTGTGTGTGAGTTTGGGTTGCTCTGAACTCTCTCTACTCTCGGTTACACTCCCTCTACAACTCCCGGTGACACATATATATACACTAACCCATCTATACAAACCTATACATGCACACACATGTAACCATCTTCTCCACTGACTGATATGATCGAGCTTGGAGAAAGGAGCCGGCGTGGGAGGGGTTTGGTTAAGCTTGCACGTTACTCTTTCTCTCTCAGTGGTCTGATTATGGACACAAATCCATCCATGTTTACATGCCTCAGCAGGTGCACACACATGCCTACACGACTATGAGCATTTTGTGACATCTGTGGTATTCAATGGTTTTAGGTGGGTTCTTGGGAGGTGTTTGGATAAATGAGTTTAACTGGATTATGTAGTATACTAATGTGCACGACAGTCCAGGTTTGAGATTTACAGTCCGAGTAATTAATAATATAAACACGCGTACGTATAAGTTCGGGTTTCTGGAATTATAACTAAAAATACGACGACTCATTTCATTATTAATAGAGATTTTACAGGTATTACATCATCCACCTGCTATTAAAGATTCCGTCCCCGGAATCAGATCTAGCTATACATTAAAAGAGGTAAGGAAACTTCTCACGCATCTCTGATTCTAATTCCCAAGAAGCTTCACGCTCATCATGATGTTTCCACTGAACTTTCACCAGCGGAATCTCTTTAGTTCTCAGCTTCTTAGTTCCTCGTTCCATGATCTTCACCGGTCCTTCATTGAAAGTCACATTGTCGTTTACCTCGATATCTGTGAATTTGATCTCATAAGACGGATCGTGCACGACTTTCCTCAACATGCTGATATGAAAGACGTTATGAACTCCCGACATCTTGGGTGGTAGTGCGAGTCTGTAAGCAACTTTTCCCACGCGTTCCAGAATTTTGAACGGTCCAATGTAACGTGGCGAAAGCTTTCCTCTCTTTTGCCCAAATCTGACAATTCCTCGTACGGGTGATACTTTTAGGAATACGTGATCTCCAATACTGAATTCCAAGTCCTTTCGATGTTTATCCGCATAGCTTTTCTGTCGACTCTGAGCTGCTTTCATCTTCTCTTTGACGATGTTGATCGGCATGGTTTTCCAGAAAGAGCTTCAAATGGTGCCATCCCTATACTCGTATGATAGCTGTTGTTATATGCGAACTCTATCAATGGTAGGTTCTCTTCTCACGAACTTTCACAATCTATTGCACAGGCTCGAAGCATGTCTTCCATGACTTGATTGACGCTCTCGGTCTGTCCGTCGGTTTGGGGGTGAAAAGCTGAACTTAACTTCAACGAAGTTCCAAGTGCTGTTTGTAGGCTTTCCCACAATCCGGACGTGAAACGTGAATCATGATCTGACACAATTGACACGGGTACTCCATGTAGTAAAACAACTTGTTGTATATACATTCTGCTCAATTTTTCAACCGGGTAAGTCATACTATAAGCGATAACGTGAGCCGATTTGGTGAGTCGGTCTACAATCACCCAAATAGCGTCATGATTCTGCCGTGACCTTGGAATTCCGACAACGAAATCCATCGTTATATGCTCCCACTTCCATCCGGGAACTGTTATTGGTTGTAACAATCCTCCTGGTTTCTGATGTTCTGCCTTGACTTGCTTGCATGTCATGCATTTGGATACATAATCCGCTACTTCTCTCTTCATTCCGTCCCACCAGAAGTTTCTCTTTAAATCCTTGTACATTTTTGTTCCTCCGGGATGAACAGTCATTCTTGATTTGTGTGCCTCATCCAATATATCCTTCCTTAGGTTGTCCTTGTCAGGTACACAAAGTCGATTTCGACATCTGAATCCTCCGTCTGCTCCTATATTCCACTCGGCGGGGTCCTTTGTCGATGCTTTCTCAAACCATTTATAGAGTCCTTCGTCCTTTTCTTGTGCTTCAAGAATACGACTTATGAGCGTTGGTTGTATTACCAGACATCCAAAGAGTCGTCCTTCACTTGATTCGGAAATCTGAAAATCAAATTCTGTTAGTGTCTCTAACAATTTCCATTCTCTGATCATGAGAGAAGATATGATGAGTTTGCGGGGTTTTCGGCTCAATGCGTCAGCAACAACGTTTGCTTTACCAGGGTGGTATTGCAGCGTGAAATCGTAGTCTTTTAACAATTCCATCCATCGTCGCTATCTCATGTTCAACTCCTTTTGAGAGAACAGGTATCTCAGGCTCTTATGATCTGAAAATAGATCAAACTTCTCTCCGTAGAGGTAGTGTCTCCAAATTTTTAGTGCAAAGACGATCACAGCTAGTTCCAGATCGTGCGTAGGATAGTTAAGCTCGTGAGGTTTCAATTGTCGTGATCCATACGCTATCACTCTCCTATCCTGCATAAGCACACATCCAAGTCCTTGGTGTGATGCGTCGCTGTAAATGGTGAACTGTTCACCGCTCTTCGGTATTGCAAGCACTGGCGCCGTGGTTAGTCTTTTCTTTAATTCTTGAAATGCGCATTCATGCTTGTCGTTCCATTCGTATTTCAAGTCCTTTCTGGTTAATCCAGTAAGAGGGGCTGCGATTTTGGAGAATCCTTCCACGAATCTCCGGTAATAACCTGCTAGACCAAGAAAACTTCTGACTTCCGTTGCTGTGGTCGGTCGATTCCAATCTTAAATCGCTTCAATCTTCGATGAATCCACTGATATTCCTTCTTTTCAGACAACATGTCCTAAAAATTTAACTTCCTTTAGCCAGAACTCGCACTTGCTGTACTTTGCATACAAGTGGTTGTCTCGTAGGGTCTGAAGTGCTATCTTCACATGTCCTTCGTGTTCTGCCTCTGTCTTAGAGTAGATGAGGATATCATCTATGAACACAATGATGAACTGATCCAGGTAAGGTTTGAAAACTCGATTCATTAAATTCATGAACACTGCTGGGTCATTGGTCAATCCGAACGGCATAACCAGAAATTCATAATGTCCATACCTGGTTCTGAAAGCCGTCTTGGGTACGTCCTCAGATCGAACGAGCAATTGGTGGTATCCAGATCACAGATCTATCTTTAAAAATGTGGTAGCTCCTTGTAACTGATCGAATAGATCGTCAATACCGATTCTTGATTGTGACCTTGTTCAACTCTCTGTAGTCGATACAGAGTCGAAGTGTTCCATCCTTCTTCTTAATGAATAGTATCGGTGCTCCCCATGGTGAAGTGCTTGGATGAACAAATTCGAGGTCCTGGAGTTCTTACACTTGTGTCTTTAGTTCTTGCATCTCCATTGGGGCCATTTGGTAAGGCATCTTCGATATCGGGGAGGTTCCAGGCATTAACTCGATACAGAAATCGATGTCTCTCTTGGGTGGCAATCCTTTAACTTCTTGGAAAACATCTTCAAAATCTCAAACTACTGAAATTTGGTTAATAGGAATCTCATCACTCGTGGTTCCAAGGGTAGCTAGGCAGTTGGTGAGGAAAACGTCACACGAGAGATTGCACTTGAAGTCAAACGGTTCACCATCAGGTATTGAAAAGAGTATAGATTTGCTAGCACAATCTAACTTGGCATGGTATTTCGCGAGCCAATCGATTCCTAGGATCACGTCGAATTCCTTCATTGACAAGATTATCAAATCAGCGGGGAGATTCTGATCTTTCAAGTTTAGAGGGCAGTCCCTGCATACTTTTTCCAACTTAACGCTCTTTCCTAGAGGTGACGTAGCGTTCAAAGCTACATCCATCGTTTGGGGTACTAAACCTAAGCGTTGCACGATTCTAATTGCAATAAAAGAATTGGATGCGCCAGTATCGAACAAAGCTTTCACGTGACTGTTAAAGAGGGTTAGAGTACCTTCCAGATTCTCCTACTCTTTCTCGTCAAATTCTGCTTCCTCTGGAATAATAGCATTGAGGCGAGCCTGTCCTTGAGTCGACGCTCCATAGAAACCACCTCGAGGTGCTTTACAGTCCTTGGACAGATGTCCCTTCTTGTTGCAGTTGAAGCAGACCACATCGGAGCGACTATTCCTTCTCGGGGCACGACAATCCTTAGACATGTGTCCAGGAAATCCACAGTTGAAACAGACTCCAGGGTTATTACTTGTGGATCCTGATTGTCCTTGGGGTGGAATTGGCTTAAGTGGCACAGCCGATTTGTTGCGGAACGGGGCTGTCTGCGGCTTCTTCTCGCCATTCCAGCTTCTCTTGAATCCTTGATTGCGAGCAGGGGCTTGCCTCGGTCTCTGATTAAACCTCAGAGGGGGTGGTCGGTTTGTGAAACGCCTTTGTTCACGACCGGTGATTTCCTCGAAACCATGGGCCATTCCTACTAAAGCTTTGAAAGTCTTATTTAGTTGGCCATAGGTCAGCTTCTGTAGAGGTAGGGAGAGTCCCTGATGATACTTTTGGTTCTTCTTTTCTGGGGTGTCGATCATGTGGTGTGCGAATCTGGAGAGACACTCGAATTATACTGTGTATTCTTGTACAGTTCGGTTACCTTGCGCCAAATCAATGAATTCCTTCTCTTTCTTGTTCCTTTCTGTCTGGGGGAAGTAATTCTCTAGGAACAGTTCTTTAAATGTCGTCCATGACATCCTTTGTACGGCTCCTCCTAGAGTTGCCTTCTCGGATTCCCACCAGTCTGCTGCAGCATACGTCAATTGATATGTAGCCAGTCGGCGTTTCTCGATTTCAGAACATCCCATTGGGTCGAAGATGATATCCAATCCACGAAGCCACTGTTCTGCTTCCCATGGCTTAGTCATCCCGTTAAACTTGTCTGGTCGCATTGCCCGGAATCGTTCCACTGTACGATCCTCTTGTGGTCTTGGTGGAACTATGGGGGTGACGTTAGAATTGTTGTTTGAGCCGTGATTATTTCCAATGTGCTCCAAGCGTTGTAAGAATGCTCCAAAGATTCCAGTGGGATCCATTCCAGCAGGAATGGGTTCAGGTGCTCCTTCGGCTGGGTTCGGAAGTCCTAAGCGTCGATTCCTCCTTGGGCGGTCCGCCATTGAGTATCTGGTTTACCTACAGAAGTATTCTACTTAGAATTTGTATGCGGAATTCACTGGGATATCTTAAGGACATAATTATAAGTCAATTAAACAAACAAAACAAGCATAGAGACAAGTTATAGTACTAAAACATCTTTTTTTTTTCATTTAATATTAGAAGTGGTGATTACAAGATTGAACTAGCCGAGAATACATGGTTACAAAATGGGGGTATTACCCTATCGCATGCATTCATACAATAAGATGGGTCATTAGCCCAAGATAACTTAGATACAACTAAACTACTAGCATATAATAATAGGTTGTCCCAAGTTAATCATTCATATCTAACTCGGATGTGATCTCTCCCATATCAGAGTCGTTAGGCCCATCTTCGTCCACAATGGGTTCACCCAAATCCCAATCTTCAATTTCAACATTGCCTTCGTCCTCTTCATTATTGTCCATAGGCTCTTCGATTATAGGGTGGACCTCCATAGGTTGTTGGGGTACTTCCTGTTCGGGTTCTTCCTCTGGGTTCTCTTCTTCAGGATCGTCCTCCTCTTCATCCTCTTCTTCTGGATATGCACCTGGTTCATCGTCAGACATTTTTGCATTAGCAGGGTTAACAACAGATGCTACTACTGGGGGTGCCACACCTGCAGGGGCATTCTCATTTGGTGGCCAGACAAGATTGTTTCCTGGGTAAATGGAGGGCTCTTGCAGTATCTGATTTACTAGTGGTTGGAAGACAGTGTCATTCATGGCCATCCTCCTTATCTCCCCATGCATTAGTCCCTTTGCATATGCAGCATGTATGGTTTCGGTTTGTAGTCAGTGAGGGTCGGTGATATGCAATACTTGGCGTTGAATTCTTAGTCTGCTTTGGAGGCATTGCTGGGCTTCTTGTCTTACCTTTTCCATAAATTCTTCCGGGTTAGTTGGTGTGATTCTATCCGGATAAATTGTGTGTCCTCCGAATTCATCATTCACGTGGTATCCCGTTTGTTGGAATGGCACTCGGTTTGTGGGTATTCCCTGATATGAAGAGGAGGGTTGTCTGGTAAGTACGGGGGGCGGTGGGGGCATTTGATAAGCACTATTGTGCATCCTTTCGAAGTCTTCAGGGTTCTTAAGTAGCCTGACCATCTCGTCCTGGACTTTCTTGACGATTTCAGCCTCGTAGATCGCCTCTAAGCGTAGAGTGTCATAGTTATAAACGTTGCTCCTGTTTATTTCAACCCATAAGTTTCTTTTTCCTTCATCCCTAGCTAATTCCTGGATTTGGTGATGATAAGTATCTGGGTTTGCTGGCACTACGCGGTCAGAGAAGATCAAACGTCCTCCGAAGGGGTCCTGAACGTAGTGGGGCTCCATTTCCTGTTTCAAAAGGACTATCTTATTAAGGTGCTAGTTTGAGGTATCTTAAAGCTTATTACTTTAAATGTAACTTATTAGACCACAAGTAATATGAACACAGAAAAGCAGGAAGCAAATAGGTAGACTTTCATTAATAACAAAAGTATTAACATGAGAGAAATTTTTTTTTTTTTTTTGAACTACAACTTTTACATACATATCCGCCAGAATGTGGGATTATAATCCCAATACAACTTTAATACTATATAAACTAACTAGGAGGGGGTTCTTAATCTTCTAGTTGTGGGAGTTCTTCAGAGATATCCCTCTCTTCTAGCGGGGTAAATGACATCCATCTCTCGTTATCCCACCCTATTGGCCAGTCAGGGTCGTAGGTGTACAGTGTTCCTTTTTCGATGAGATCTTCGTCATCAAGGTAGATCTCTACTTCATCATCTGAACTGTCATGTGGTTTGACAGAAATCTATAGAGGTATGATCTCGTTCTGCGTTTCTTCCAGATCAATCACTGCAGGTTTATTAAGAGTGTCGGGGGCTTCATCCACCTCTATTGGTGCTAGGCGGGGTGCTGCGACTATATGGCGTACGGTCTGGGGGACCTTTTTCATAAGGAATTAAGAGGCATCTCATCAATTTTCCTATCTTTTTGCAAGTCTGATGGCGAAAAGCAGCACCAAAGCAAACTAAACCTTGGGGAAAGGATTCTTTGTAATTCTCCATACTACCTGTTTGACAAAAAGACTATTTTAGTATTAGTTATCGTTTCTAAAGTACCTTAAGGTTCTTAATTTAAGGGTGTCGGACAGTCAGCGAGCACAACTAAACCTAGTGCTCTGATACCAAAAATCCTGTCACGCCCCGGAGTAGCCAAAAATAGGGAAAATTTAAAATTTCCTTTCTGGACCCATAGGGAATGACAAGTTACATAAAACTGACCTGTCCGTGCAAACATTCTAACATAGATATATATATATATATATATCAGAGTAAGAAACTTCACAAAGTCTATTGGTATTCATGGGGGAACTTTAAGAGTTTGCTACTTAGGCTAGTACAGAGCTCCAAATGAAAACCACAAAAGATAAGTTGGGCGATTAACGCCACTTAAGTTATTACATTAACCAAAAGATAGTTTCTTAAAACATAAAGGAAGACTTAATACGGAAGCAGGCCAGGGTCCTCCTTCTAGCTGGCAAACCCGTGACCTTCGTAATCATACTCTTCTTGAAAGTCTGCCTCAGGGTCACCTTCTGGATAGTTCCCATCTTGCGGATAGTTATATGCGTCTTCAGGGTTACCTTGGTAATTCTCCTCATCATAACCTAGACGTAATATGTCCAGGGCAGGAAGAAGAGCCGTTAGCTTTTGAAGCTAAGTGAGATCGTCTTAACCTATCACTCCTAATACATTTAAGGATATACAAATACAACGATATGTTGAAACAACATAAAAGGAGCATATGATATGGTAGTGTGACGACACGATGCAATATCGATATATTCGACTTTACTCAACCATAGACACCACAACTGACTCTTGTGACTTGTTACATTACCAGTGTAACGCCGTTGGCTTAGAGTAGAATGATTACGTTACTATCGTCGCCTAACAGGGCCCTATAGCAAGAGTGTAATCATTGGACTCTTAGGTCCTCGTGACCTTGCCGGGAGAATAGAATAGTTACAGCGCTATCGTCGCCTAGCAGGGCCCTATAGCATTTGAAGGGTAACTATTGTATTCTGATGGATACATTGCTATCGTCGCCTAGCAGGGCCCTATAGCGTATCAATCATCAATTCATGCATAGCTTTAATGATTTCAATGGAAACGCTGACTATCGTCGCCTAGCAGGGCCCTATAGCAGTTTCATTGTTGTTCCCATTTACTTGATTGTACCACTCGGACCACCGCGGTCCATTCAATGTATATATTGATATGACTGGGTTAGTCCCCGTGACTAACCATGCAGACGTCAGTATTGACATCATGACTCGACCATGTTCATATGAATGTTCATGTGACTATGTAAACGGAAATCATGATAAACAAGAATATCAACGAATATTAACTAAGCATGGTGTATAGTTAACTACATGCGTTTATCATATAAACAGTACATCTGAACGTACACATATATAATACTTATCAGTTATGTCCACACAGGACACACTGGATATTTATAATTACGCAAAGAGTACTTCTATAATATACCAAGTGAGTTAGGATGACTCACCTTGATGCGGTTGCGTAAAAGTAAGCGTAGCGGTTCCTACAAAGTATATAAACACATAGAATGTTGATTAATAAGCGTCCTAAAACCAAGGGCATAATGGTAATTATGCTAGATGTGTTCCTACATCTCAACATGATGATCTAGACATCATTCTGAGTCTAACGCCATCTACTAGACTCAAATCGGAGTTCGTTGCATAAAAGGCTGAGTTTTCTATACCAGTTTGGGCCCTAAAGATAAGCTGTATTTTTGACCGTGTCAAAAGGTCACCAAACTTTAAGGGAATGTTCTAGACATTATTCTAAGACTCTAGGAACTGACCGCGTATTTTTCTGAGTTACGGTTTATTTATTACGAATTTCTGAAGTTTAAAACGTCTAATAATACACTGCAGGGTCCCATAATTATAAAATATGATTTAGGGAGATATACAACTCTTATAAATATTTTTATTAAACACTTAAGCCTTAAAATAGGCTAGGGGTATTTTTCTCATAATTTTCGGGGCTCGTTTGGTATTTTAAATAATTACAATACAACCCAACGGATATTATATAAGTAATTAATAATTATTAAAATATTAAAGCTAGGGTTTTGTAAATAATAATTTCTAACATAGAGGTACTAGACCTTAGGAAAATTTAATATAATTTTCCTATACTTGAAAAGGGGTCATTAGGTATTTATTACCTAATTATTTTAATTTAAGACATTTACTTACTATTTATTTAGACCAATAAATAATAAGTATATCTAAAAATAATCATAATTTCATAATATAAGAATATTATCAAAAATAATGTTACAATTTATTAAACATAATTTATAGTATTATTGAAACCATTTTAGATTTTTAAAACAATTTAAAATCATTTATAATTATTTATATTTACTTGTTAGTACAAAATATATTATAAGTAATATATTTATACACTAATCTTGGTTAATATATATTAATTATAACTAAACAGATTATTAAACTCACTAATCTAGGTTAACAGATGAATTAGTAGTATAAATTAACTTAACTAAGGACTAATGAATTAATTAATAATATAAAATACTAATTATGATTAACAGGATACTTAAGGATATAAATAAACAAATTAGTTATTAATCTCAACCCGCGGGTTAGCCCATATCCGGCACGTACTCACGGGTTACCCATATATACACACTCAGAGATCCAACTTAAAAAGTCCGACCCGACCCACTAATCAATTAATATAACCCGAACCATTAACCATTTACAAACAGCTAAACCCACCCACATTCGAACCCGACCCGACCCAACGGTTAAACGATATAACCCGAAAACCCACGGGTGATATCTTCTCCGGTGAGGCCAGGCTGCCGCCGGCGAGCTCGTTTTCGCCGGAAAACTTAAAAACCTTATATCTCCTTCGTTTTTCCATGAAATTTGATGATTCCAACGCCAATAGGTCCGATTTGGGACCCTCTATCACATACTACAAGCTGGTAACTAGGTTCATTCGTTTTCCTAACCCACTGTGAGATTATTCTTTTTTTTGTTTTAAAAGAATAATGCTATGCATGGTCAACCAAACAGGGTCCAGGCTAAGAGCTGCTTATGGGGGAGTATGTGGGGGACCTGAGGATTACTTTGATGTAATTTTTGTGAGCTATAGTTGAGTTTGAAGAAACGAGCTCCGGCGAGGGCTTTAATGGTGATTTTGGGCTTGGCCGAGAGCTCGGGCTCTGTCTGGTTCGAAGAGGGGGTCATGAGGTATGTGTGAGTGTCCGTGTGTGTATAAAAAATGTACCTAGGGGGTGGTGTTCACCCGCGGGGGCCTCGGGTCTCCTTTCTACGTCTCCATTTTCGGCGAGCTCCCTCTCTCTGCGTCCCTTCTCCTCTTGCTTCCTCATTCTCCTTCTTCTGCTATTTTAGTGTGTGTGTGTGTAGAGTGAGGGCAATGAGTGAACAGAGAAAGAGGGAATGAGTGTGTGTGAGTTTGGGTTGCTCTGAACTCTCTCTACTCTCGGTTACACTCCCTCTACAACTCCCGGTGACACATATATATACACTAACCCATCTATACAAACCTATACATGCACACACATGTAACCATCTTCTCCACTGACTGATATGATCGAGCTTGGAGAAAGGAGCCGGCGTGGGAGGGGTTTGGTTAAGCTTGCACGTTACTCTTTCTCTCTCAGTGGTCTGATTATGGACACAAATCCATCCATGTTTACATGCCTCAGCAGGTGCACACACATGCCTACACGACTATGAGCATTTTGTGACATCTGTGGTATTCAATGGTTTTAGGTGGGTTCTTGGGAGGTGTTTGGATAAATGAGTTTAACTGGATTATGTAGTATACTAATGTGCACGACAGTCCAGGTTTGAGATTTACAGTCCGAGTAATTAATAATATAAACACGCGTACGTATAAGTTCGGGTTTCTGGAATTATAACTAAAAATACGACGACTCATTTCATTATTGATAGAGATTTTACGGGTATTACAGCAGCAATATCAATGTAGTCGAGATAGAAGAGGTGTTCCAAGAATAAATACATGGGCTGCGATGAAGATCAAGTTAGACGAGAAATTCTTTCTGCTAGATTATCCTCAAACTCTTTACCATAAATTTCATCAACTCCACCAACGAAATGATCAGTCTGTGGCCGAATATACTGAGCAATTTTACAAGCTTCTTAGTCGCCTTGATTTGAATGAAACTGATGATCAACTTGTGGCACGATATTTAGGTGGGCTGAAGTTTTATTTACGTGGAGAACTCATGATGCATTCCATCCATTCTCTCGAAGAATCTTATCAAATGGCGCTGAAAGCATAAGAGAAGAGTAAATGGGGCTCCTTTAGAAAGGGAGAAAGTTCTAAAACGTCAAAAGAGATGATGGTGCCTCTAGGGAAAAAAAATTCAGCACACAACCCCGCACTTCTAAACCCATATGTTAGAGGAGGAAATAAAGGACAAGAAAAGGCTGGTTTGTCATCAAATACTGTCTGTTTTAGGTATGGAGATATAGGTCATCGCTCTTATGAATGTCCCACAAAGAAGTCTGAAGTTAATCTTGTTGAAGAGGAGCAAGAGGAAGAAGAGAAAGAACCATTTTTTGAAAAAGTCCAGAAGGAGATTTTGAAGAAGAGAGTTGTGAACCAAACTTTGATGTAGAAAGTCTTGTTATCCGGTGAATCTTGACAGTCCAAGAAGATAATCAATGGCTAAGAAGTAATCGTTTTAGGACCTATTGCTTGTCCTATGGGATGAAATGTGTTTTAATGATTGATTCAGGTAGTGTGGAGAACATGGTGTCAAAACTTATAGTGGATAAGCTGAAACTTGCATGTATCCGTCATCCTAAACCCTACATGGTGTCTTGGTTTAAGAAAGGAGGAGAGATAATGCTGTCTCAAAGATGCAAGATTAAGTTTTCCATTAGAAGGTATGAAGATGAAATTTTTTTTGGCATTCTTCCTATGGATGCTTGTCATTTTCTACTTGGTAGACCTTGGCAATTTGATCGTAGTGTTCAACACGATGGGAGAATGAATACTTATTCACTTGTCAAAAATGAAGTAAAAAAATGTGTTGCAACCGTTAAAGGATGTTTCTAGCACTGTACTTTCTAAGAATCAAGTCAGTTTACTATCATATAGAGGATTTAATCAATCTTACAGGGAGGGTAAAGTGGTTTATGCTTTGATAACTGTTGCTGAGAGCCAAGAAAATCCTAAAGAGGTTCCTAATGAAGTTATAAGTTTGCTGGACAGATTTAAAGGCATAGCTCTGGATGATTTACCAGCAGGTTTGCTTCCGCTTCGCGATATTCAGCACCAGATTGACTTCATACCAGGTGCAAGCCTTCCTAATCTACCTCACTACAGAATGCCTCCTAAAGAATATGATGAAATGCAAAGACAAGTTGAAGAATTGGTGAAAAAGGGGCTGATTAAGGAGTTTCTTACTCCTTGTGCAATTCCAGCTCCTTTAACCCCTAAAGAAAGATGGAACTTGGCAGATGTGTATTGATAGTAGGGCTGTGAATAAAATTACCATAAAGTATAGATTTCCTATTCCCCACCTTGATGATATGTTTGACATGCTTGCCAAAGCAAAGGTCTTTTCTAAGATTGACCTTTGTAGTGGCTATCACCAAATTCGGATTAAGTCGGGTGATGAATGGAAAACAACCTTTAAAACTAAGGATGGATTGTACGAGTGGCTTGTTATGCTATTTAGATTATCTAATGCTCCTAGCACTTTCATGAGGCGTATGACTCATGTTTTGAGGAGTTTTATGGGAAAATTTTTTATTGTCTATTTTGATGACATCTTGGTGTATAGCAAAGATAAAATTCAGCACCTAGAGCATTTGGCCAATGTGTTTAAAGTGCTCCATGACAATCAGCTGTATATCAATATCAAAAAGTGTTGTTTCATGACTGACAAAGTCGTATTTTTGGGCTATGTTGTGGTTGCAGGAAACTTACAAATAGATGAGGGGAAGTTGAAGGCTATCCTTGATTGGCCTAGGCCTAAGAATTTTACTGATATTCGAAGTTTTCATGGCTTGGCCTCTTTTTATCGTTGCTTTATCAGAAATTTCATCACCATTGTTACTTCTCTTATGGATGTTTTGAAAGCCAAAGAGTTTAAGTGGACAAAGGAAGCGAAAAATAGTTTTCAACTCTTAAAGACGAAACTTGTTGAAGCTCCTATGCTAGGATTACCCGATTTCACAAAAATTTTCCAAGTTGAATGTGATGCTTCTATTATGGGTATTGGAGCTATCCTTATGCAAGAAGGGAGGACATTAGCTTATTTTTGTGAGAAGCTCAATAATTCCACGCTAAAATATTCAACGTATGATAAGGAGTTATATGCAATGGATCAACCTTTGCGGTATCGGGAAGATTATCTCATTGGTGTGGAATTCGTTCTTTATCCTGATCATGAGGCCTTTGCAGTTTCTCAAAATGCAGAGAAAGTTAAATTCCCGTTATGCAAGTTGGGTTGCTTACCTAGAAAAATTCAGCTTTGTTTTAAACCACAAATCTGGAAAGTCCAACAAGGTGGCCGATGCGTTAAGTCGAAAGCACAACTTGTTGACCACTCTTTCTTATGAGGTTGTCAGCTTTGATCTCTTACCGGAATGTTATGTCGCTAATCCTTTCTTTTCTAAGGTCCTGGAAGAGTCGAACGGTAGGAAAAATAGTGATTATTTGCTTATGAATGGATATCTTTTTAAGGGAAATCAACTATGTCTTCCAGATGGTTCACTTATGCAATTTGTCATTCAAGAAATACATGGAGGTGGACTTGGTGGTCATTTTGGGAGATACAAAACTAAAGCACTTGTTAAGGAATGATACTTTTGGCCAACCTTGAAGCGTGATGTAGCTCATTTTGTGCAAAGGTGTCTCAAGTGTCAAAAGGCGATGGAAAGTGCACAAAATTTAGGTTTATATCAGCCTCTGCCTATTCCTAGTGCGCCTTGGAAAGATCTTTTCATGGATTTTGTTCTTGGCTTGCCTAGGACACAACATGGGTATGATTGCATTTTTGTTGTTGTTGACCGATTCTCAAAAATGGCTCATTTTAACCTTGTAAGAACTCTTTGGATGCATCTCATGTGGCTACTGTATTTTTCAAAGAAGTGGTTCGTTTGTGTTGGAATGTCCCACATCGCCCATTTATAGCCTCTCTGTGCAGTTTATAAGGCTTTAGTTCCCCTCTCCTTAACACTTGGGTTTTAAGAAGTTGAATGGGCTGGGCCTTTCAAGTGGTATCAGAGCTTGGTTGGTCTTGTCTTACGGCGTGCTGAGTGTCTGGCTGCTGTGGTTCAGGGGGTGTGTTGAAATGTCCCACATCGCCCATTTATAGCCTCTCTGTGCGGTTTATAGGGCTTTAGTTCCCCTCTCCTTAACACCTGGGTTTTAAGGAGTTGAATGGGCTGGGCCTTTCAAGTGTTTGCATGGAGTTCCATGGTCAATTACATCGGATCATGACGTGAGATTTGGTAGTCATTTTTGGAGGACACTTTGGAAACTATTAGGCACTCATTTGCATTTTTCTAGTGCTTATCACCCACAAACTGATGGCCAAACTAAAATGGTGAACAGATCTCTTGGAAATTTGCTGAGAAGTTTGGTTGGCGATCATCCTCAGAAATGGGAGTTCATCATTCGTCGAGCTGAATTTGCCTACAACAGTTCCCTCCATCGGCCAACTAAGAAGCTCCTTTTGAAGTGGTTTATGGAAGGAAACCTCCTCAGGTTTTAGATCTTTTACCATTCAGAAATCCATACCGAGTTAGCATGGAAGCAGAAGAGTTTGTTGTCCATATCAAAAGCATTCATGAACAAGTCCACGAGCAGCTCAAACAAGCTACTCAACTCTACAAATCAAAGGCTAATGTGCGAAAAAGAGTTAAGGAGTTTGAAGAAGGTGATTTAGTCATGGTCTTTCTTCGGAAGGAGAGATTTCCAACTGGCACTTACAAAAAGCTCAAGCAAAGGAAGTTTGTCCCTTGTAGAATACTCAAGAAACTTAGCCAAAATGCTTATTGTCTGGAGCTTCCAAAAGAATTATCAATCAGTCCTGTTTTCAATATAAGTGACTTATATCCTTATTATGGTGATGTTGATGTTGCATCCTTGAAACGTGAAGAATTTTCTGCTATATCTTCAAATTCTCCAAAGAAAGTCATTGATGTTTTGGATGCGCTCAATTACTACTCGGCGAGGAACATATGTGCAATACTTAGTTCATTGGAAAGGAAAACCAAGCTCTGAAGATGCATGGATTTCTGCTCAAGAATATAAGAAACTTGATGAACTACTTTGGGAGGATTTAACTTCAAACTCGAAGAAGAGTTTTTTTCAAGAAAGGGAGAATGATGCAGGAGCATAATTAGCAGCTTATAGTTTCAGGTATGTCTATTTTGATGATTCATATTGTTGTTTTTTTTTTGTTGGGTTTTTTGAGAGTCAATGGAGTGATTTTAGAAGTCCAACTTGGTTAGTTGTCTCATAACTATAGTTTGACTCTAGTAACTTGTTCTTTTGTTGTGGGAAGTGTCTAGCATTAATGAGGTCTCTTAGAATTCTCAAGTTGTAATTCCTATAAGTATTTTGATAATGAAAATCTGAAGCAGCTTCTCTTTTGGTTTAAAACATATTATTTATGCAAGATTATCTCTTGCTCGGGGTTAGTAATTTCTCGTACAATCAAGTGTGTGGCTTGGTCGCGTTGAGAGGCATCCGCGATTAGCAGCGTCGAGTGACATCCGTTGCCCCCGGTGAGTGGCATCCCGAGACTATTTGCTTCTCTCTGTCGAAACCTTTAGGTTCCGGCCTGCACCATTTCCTGCTTGACATTAGCGACTAGTACTGTTTAATGGTGATTTTTCTGTTACTGGTTTAGTTCCATTTGATTGAACATTATGAGATTTTATGGATGATATTTGACTTCTATACCCAAGTCATTTATAGGACATGCCTAATGTTTTATAAATCTCATATGATTCAATTTCAATTTTGATCTCACGGTTATGTAAATGTGGATGCGTACATGTTAGTTAATAAACAAGCACTTCTAGCCTAAATAACACTGATACGGGGATAGACACACTATGGCATGATGAATTCTAAAAAACCTAGGAGATGGACACTGCAAGGACATAGCAAAATGATGCTTTAACTATATGTTTAAATAATTATGATCACGTGTGATAATAAAATCATATGATTCCAAGTAAAGTTAAGATGCGTAGTTATCTTTCATTTCAAAAGCTCCTAATTATTTATAATTTAGGAAGCCTTATTTTGATTTCAGAAAGTAAGTACTATAAATTTTTGAAAGTGCTATTATGAATTCATAGACACAGTTTAATCCTATTTCCAAATATCCATATGACGAGTTCAAAGAATCCTAACTATTCCCATTGTTAATTGGCCCTAACAATTTTCAACTTCTATCAGTTTTAATCAACAATATTACACTTGGTGTCTATTATCAAGATATGTATGTCATGTGTCTTATGTGTACACATACAAAAAAAAAAATCAATAAAAAAAAGAACATGTTTTGGTGGGTCAAAATTGTGCCAATGAATCTCTGGCGTGTTTGTCCGATAAGACACACACACGTGACTCTTCTAGAATTGTCAGTGCTTCCTTGTTCTACCTTTAAACATCCTTTTTTTGGAGAGAAAGGAAGCAAAACAAAAAACGCTTGAAACAATCTGCCAAGGAATATGGTTCCTACCTAATCCTGTAACAATTAAAGTAGACACCAACAGTCAGCTAACAATTTTGGTTGTTAGACCACCAGATGTCTGATAAGCTTCTTATCCCCTTCTCCCACGGTTATTGTGGAGCTTGCAATGCAATTTCTTTATTTTATTTTATTTTGTGGTGGATCGTATTGAGCCCAGAAAAACCTGACACGCTAGTAAACCAGTTTGATTCGACCTGGTTCAGTGAAGACATCGAAATTGACCCAGTTCCGTTTTGAGTTCAGAGTACATATATGGGGCTATGCCGCCCTAAGGCTCAATTTGGTTCATGGATTTCATGAGATAAAAGAAAAGGGAAAGAAAAACAAGAAGGATTACTAATACCTCGTGTTTTCCCTTTTTGTTTTCCGTTATATTTAAATAACATAATAGACTAAATTTTTTTGAAATATTACAACACTTTATGAACAAAGGAAGAGAAATGACTCACAACATCCAAAATATTCAATTTATTTATCAAGTTAGTCTATTTTCTTCATTGTTTTCCTTATTATTAACCAAACGAAGGATTTGTTTTCGTCTATGTTTTCCTATCTTTTCCCTCACTAAATCAAAGATCCAAACAAAGCCTAAGACTGTTCAAAATCGTGAGAGAGAGTTGTGCACAGTGCACTCATAACCATTTTTCTCCCCATTGATGTTGTAGAGACAGGATTTGTGTTCCACGCAAATCATTGTGTTCTTGTGTACTTTTTTGTTTTTGTTTTTTTTTTTTTTTCATTTTCGATTTCTCTTTAGTGATTTCCTGCCATTTAAGAACCATTTTAAACTCTGTCAGAACTTATATTTCCAGATTTCATCTAGGCCAACATTTGGTATTTTAATTTTTCTCATATTTCTGCAATCTCTTGTTTCACACAAAATCACGAAATGTACTTGTAGGATCAGTTTTGTAGCACTGAGAATGGACGGACATCTTTCGTTCAGCAAGTAGTGCCAGATTGGCATATTGATTCAAATCATGAAATCGTAACATGGCTGTGAATTGTGTCTCATCCTCACCTAGGGGTGGCAATTGTGTCATAGTGGTGTACTATTGTTTTTCAATCGTGTAAAAAATCTAACCCAATCCCGAACCTGTGTGATACATGGGTAACCCGTTTAATAAACATAATAGATCGAGCTCATCTAAGAAAAACTCAAAATGTAGAGAGAATACAAACGTACGCCACTCCAATACCACATATCCTCCCATCAGACAAATGCAAAACTAGTCTTTTTTTTTGCTCAACAAATAGGTTTTTATTAAATGGACAAAGTCCAAAGGAATAATATCTAGAGGCAAGCCATAAAATTTCCAAAACCAAAGTTAAATCTCCCTAAAACATAGAAACCAAATAAGTACTCAAAACAACCCCAAACAGGCACCCCAAATTCTATAGCACAATGCAATGCAGAAGCCCCACCAAATTCTGCACAAGGTCAAGACCCACTAACACAAAATTCTGCACAACTTCTGCACAAATATTGCCCAGACACATTCACTATCAAGCTATCCATAAGCCCAAACCACTTCTTCACATATGCAAAGGCACTTCACTTGGCACTGCCCATCCAAAGCCGCAGAATTGTGGCCACACGAGAAATAATGCCTGGATTATCATTCACAAGAGTTACCCTTTCTTTGGTTATGCCATTGCCCAAGTACTAACAATTCCATTCTTCAAATACTCCTCTGCCATTGGCAAGTTTCCCAGAGCAAACCAGTTGGCTTCTATTAAAAATGCATCACAAAGTGTGCCCCACTCAAAACAAGAAGTCAGGAAACCAACACCAAGTAGAAAGAAACCCACTCCAAAGATGCCAAAGCCCATATCCACAAGCCTTAGCAAAAACCACCCAAACCAGAGTATAGATAAAATCTATCAGCAAAACAGCAACATGATAGCTTGGCACCAGCATAAGATAAAATTAAGAGTAGCAATCTTCTTTCCAGTAATAAGTCCAGAGCACTAGCTGTCGTATCTTTTGCCGCAAAAAGCATGTGTATTTTTTTTTCTCAGCAATTAAAATTTTATAAAACAAAAGCAAAAAGTAACAGTACTGTCACAATCAAAGCAGCAAGCAAAAGCAACAAGCCGACCCAGAAAAATCAAACATAACAGAACAACAATCTGCCAAAAGAGGAACTCCCAAAAAAAACAAGACACCAACTGAAAAGTCTCTAATTCAAAAGCCCAAACAGTAGATCTCAATAGCGAAGCAGAGTCACAAACGGCATGAGAACCATACTCCGAGAAGCAAGAATCAACAACACCATAGAAGCAAAAGCAACAAGCCGACCCAGAAAAACTAAACATAACAGAAGAACAATCTGCCAAAAGAGAACTCCCAAAAAAAACAAGACACCAACTGAAAAGACTCTAATTCGAAAGCCCAAACACTAGACCTCAATAGCGAAGCAGAGCCACAAACAGCATGAGAACCATACTCCGAGAAGCAAGAATCAAGAACACCATAGAAGCTGTAAGATAGACACCACACTTGCAAGCACAATATGAACATCCTCAAACTATAGGAACAGCCAATCGACATGGTGAAAGACTACCTACAACATTTCGGACTGCATCGGAGCTTGCACTGAACAACTTTTCAACTGACGTCTAAGAAAAAACAAGATACACACGATCAAAGGCCCTAACAGCTGAGACCTCCATCAAAGAACGAATCCCAAAAAACAAAGAAAAAGACAACCCTGCAAACATTTTCCAGTATACGTGCAAGATCAACAACACCAGACACTACCCCAGAACAAAACTCACGCCAAATTAAACACACCCACACCAAAGGGGAGAAAGAAGCACTCCCAAAAGCACCACAACAAAAGACACACCCAAAAGAAAACACACACCAAAAAAACGACACCACCCCTAACATGAACTGAAGAAGGAGAATGGAAAACTTCATAAGTGGTTCACCAAGAGCCTTATTATCCAAACAACCTAAAAAACACGAGACTATACATTAGCAAACCCAAAGAGACCTTATCAATAGAACAGTAAAAAAACCTACCCAGACCACTCACACTACTACAAACAGCCAATCAACCAAGACTCAATGTAAGGGGTCAGGCAACCCAAAACCTAACCAAAATCCACAAGCCACCCAGCCCCATTATCAACCCAATTTAGAAACACCACCAGTTTAATTACTCGAAACATTGAGGATTTAGAACCCCGCCAGTTTACTCAAAACATTAAGGACTAAAGACCCACCAGCCCAAGCAAACAAAACTTAGAAGAGAAAAACCATAAAAATACACACTAAATGATTACACCCCACCAACAACTCCAATCCCACCCAAGACCAAAGAAAGACCACAAGGACTCAGTCTAGAAAGACTGAATAAATATCACCCCATAAGCACCCCACAGAAACACCCTTACCACAATGCTTCAAAAAGAGACTCTTTCTTAACTCCCAGCTTTGTAAGAGAATCTGCAAAGCCGTTAGCTTCCCGAAAAACATTAACAAACGACACATTCTTTAAAAGGCTAGCACAATTATCTATCTCGTTAAAGACATTCCACAGCTTCCATGGGCGCTGCTTAACATTTTTTACTCAATTCACAGCGACCACAGAATCGGACTCAATGATTAGATCCTTTACTCCCACCCAGTCTATTTTCGAAAAAAGAACCAAAGCTTGCCTGATCGCTTTGACTTCCGCCTCATTTGATTCTATAATACCCAAAGGGCCCAAGAATATTCCCATAACTTTCCCAAATTCATCTCTCAAAACCCCTCCACATCCCGCTAACCCTTGTTTACCCCACGCAAAGCCATCTACATTGAATTTGAACCAACCATTCGAAGGGGCAACCCATTTGGCCGAAAGTCTTAGAGGATACACTTGCACAACACCCATCCTATTAAGTTTTTTTCGGCTTATCACTCCAATCAACAAAGGAATATTCAAACTTCAAGTTAATTGCCTTAACCCAGTGGAACGATCTAATTTTGATAAGATCAAAGACTTCTTCTACCTTCCATACTTTGTTTTTGAAAACGGTTTCATTTATCGCTAACCAAATTGTCCACACAGCAGCACAACCTACCACTCTCCACCATTGGAAATGTACACCAGAGAAAGGGGTCCCACACCACTGTTAAAACTAGTCCACCATTGTACAGGCCGAGACCCATTTTAAATTCCACCATCTCCAAATTAGACCCCAAATTTTCCAAACTCAATGACAATTCAACAAAAGGTGGTTGTCGTTTTCTTCGGCTATTAAACACCATGAACAAAGCCGACTAGAGTCATTACTTATAATCCCCCTATTATGCAAAAAAGATTTCGAGGGCACTTTATCCAGAATAGTTAGCCGTAAAAAAAACACCACCTTAAGTAGAGCAGCGGACTTCCATAATGGGCCTGTGACACGACTGGAAATGTATTCTATTAAGAATACGTCCAAGCGCAGACGGTCGCGTCGAGTAAAAACCGGTAAGACTGAGTCGTTTACCCAAGGGACGGAATTGAAGGACAGAAACCCTAGATTGAATCCTAAAGAAAATAAAAGATGATCTCTTTGAGAGTGGAAGTTCTAACGGTCCTACTGAATTTCAAAATTACAATGTAAGGAAATAGAATTAGACTGTAATTAAATTAAATAGAGTTGAACAATATGGTTTTATCAATACGGGATAGATGTTGGGAACATGCGGATCCGCATTGCACTAACCACTATCATGATTTAGCATTAACGCACAACTGGAACTTCGTCTTTCTAGTATTCCTTATTTCACAAAGGGATTAAGTTAAGCAATTCTAGTTACTAAGAATGTTAATATTACATAACTAGTAATTTGAATTCCTTAGCTTACTATGAAGATTAGAAATAATAGCTAATTAAAACTATGAACTATAACCAACAAATTGAGTATAGAATATTCAATGTGTTCGTCCATACATTCATTGTACTAATTGGCCAAAGGAGCTTTTATTCCAAAATCAGATTTCAATTTGAACTTAACAAGGTTAGTTTCTGAAGTAAATGTTACTGGAATACTAAAAAGAATCTGCCCAAGTCATAAGCATGCCAATCGATTGCTATTAATGGCACTCGATTGGCAACAAGTGACTCCCAATCGATTGGATAAAATTCCAATCGATTGGCTAAGGAATCTATGGCAATCGATTAGGTTCTGTTTCCAATCGATTGCTATTGATTCTTTCACAGAATCATGACAATGGCTGGGAAACAATGTTTCTTCACATTGTTCCCAACCAGGGTTCTACTCTAGCATGATTGGAATACAAGAAACGAAAATAGATTGAAACAAAAGAGTGAAATCAATCCTACACATGGTTTTTATTATAAATCTAAAATTGTAGTGGAGTTTCAAACTAACAATTGAAATTGAACTTCAACTAAACAAGCAACAACTATTATAAAGATGAAATAGCACCTGATCAAATAAAGAACAGAATTGAAATCAAACTAAACAAACTTGAACTCGTTCTTATCCGAAAATTCCACCAGAAAATCCTACAAAACAATGAAGAATGAACCAACCCTTGACCCCTTTCACTCCCATCTATTTATACAGTAATACCACAAGCTAAAGGCATCCAGGTTCACAATGTAATGGCTGGTCGTCGTCTTGATTGCTGAGATCTTGCGCCATTAAAGAAATTTGACTCCCAGCTTTCACCAATCGATTGGTAAAAATGCCAATCGATTGGTAAATATACCAATCGATTGAAAAAATGCCAATCGATTGGTAAAAATTCCAATCGATTGGTAAAATTACCAATCGATTGGCACTTAAACTTTGCCTTCTTGTTTCTTGATCTATTTCTTTCAACTTGTTATTCATTCTAACTTCAGAACCTGCATTCAAAGAGCTAAACACAACAACATACCACGAAAAGCACATCATTGTGTAAAGAAATGAATTAAAACACAAGTGCAGATCTAACTAGAGAGATGGGGTTAAGTTTATCCAATTTTTCCTCTTTATCGGACCAATTATTCTACAAAAATCAGCCCTCATCATGACCCCCAACTAGCGCGTTGCTAGTCTCTAGCAAAGAAGCGAAATTAGATCAAGCAAAGATGAACAACAACCAACATTACAGTTTTATTGAAAAACGAAAGAAAGAGAAACCTAACCCACTTTCGCAGGAATCGCTGTTGCAGTTAGTATGTGCAACAAGCCTTTGAACCTCTAGGTTTACCCTAGTGGACGAGTTGTGTCTCGTGAGGGTTTTCAGAGAATATGCCCACAAAATTCAAGTGCCAAGCTTTCTAGACTTATCCAAGAATCTCGATTTCTTCTTTACGATAAAAGATCATGCTCAACAAAGACATAAGTTCCTTCATCATACCATAGAAATAAACAACATGTTACAAAGTATCTATTCCAGTCAAAACTACATCCATAGCTTTTGCATATCCTTGTGTGTGTGTGGAGTTAACAACTACGATTGAAATCTTTATCTCAGAATTATTTGGATTGACATGTTCAAGACTTCATAGTTTCAACTCAATTCTCACACAGTTTACGCTCAAGATAAAATCACTCTGAAACTGGCGTAAAAATTATGCGCTCAAAGTATGAAGCTCAAATGAGTAAATGTAAAGGCAATCAAGCATGCTTACATACTAGACAATGAAGAACGCTCATTTGAGGTGCGTGAGTCTCATGAATAGAATACCAATTACTACAGGAGCGATCTACTGTGGAAAGCTCATTTCATACTCGAGATTTATTAAAGTTATCTAGAATCCTTAGGACTTGTGATAGAAATATGAAGAAAGGTTAAAGATGGTGAAATGTGAAACTGGGTTCAAGCATGTGACATGGTAATATCAACTTCACTTCACACATTTTTTTTTATTTTTTATTTTATTTTTTTATTATTACTTCTAATCTCCAATTTCTTTTATTTCTTCCTTTCCACCGATTTTCTTTCTTTTTTTTTTTACTTCTTCTTTTTCTCCTTTAACAATTCGCACAAAACTGTCACATGCTCGATTATAAATATATGATTTTAAGTAGAGGCATTGATTTGTGATAGGTAAGTGAGAATTTGGACTTTCTCGGGCGGTGAGGTGAGAAGTCGATGGCCTAAATCATCTTCTAAACACTTTAACTTATCTTGAGTATTTCCTGAGTTTTAGGTTAGTAAATCCTGAACGTTCTCCTTAAGCATTAGCCAAATGAAACAAGAATGAGACTCTCAACGAGATAAAAGTGCATTTCAAGAATTAACATGAGTTTTTGTGATTAACCCTCAGAATAAAAGAATGGGTCGAAACTCACTAGGGTTTAAAGTTTTACTATTAATCCATTCACATGACAATCGTATTTCACTCTAATTTCAAAGATTCTTTCATGATTGTCAACTCATGCAAATGCTTTTAGGATATATTCATGCTATGAACGTAAAACCAAATTAGCGACAAAGTAACATGTAATCGAAGTCCATAATATGACAAGAAAGACATGAATGCATCATTGTACAATGAAATTAGCTAGGAGAAGCGAGGTTTTGAAAGTTAGAAGCTTCACGACACTTTTTTTTTTTAAATCAAACAGGTGCGTATTTTAAATCCAAGAATACACAGGTGGATATTTACTTCCTACCCCCAACTGAAATCAACATTGTCCACAATGGAAGCATTTCAAGTAGAAGATATCACATGATTCACGCATTTCAGTACACATCTGCGAATACACCTGGTTCAAAATACCAATCTCCACAAATAACCAAGATCAAGGATACATGGATGATAATCAAAAGCATAGACAATAGAAACATAATCCATGAGCAAACAGAACTATCTGTAAAATAATATCAAAAGTCCAAAACAGTCCATGTACAGACAGAAAACCAAAAATCCTCATCCAGCTCAAAATATCCAACCAAAAATAAATTATCCACAATCATAGACCTAGAAGCAGTAATCCAACCCAAAGTATCCACAAAAACAGAGATAGTAACACAAGGGAGATTAAAAGATATGAAATAATCAAACACTCTCATGCTCACCAAAATTCCCTCCTACGGCTCAACAGTATGGTCACCAGATAGCGTGGGCGCACTGTCAACTGGAGCATCTGCTCCCTCACCGCTAATCTCAGCAACTATCTCAGTCTGGACGACAGCTACTGGTGGTGGTGGTGGTGGTGGTGGTGGTGGTGGCGGTGGGGGCGTCTCTGATAAAATGTCAGCTGAAGATGCGGAAGTAGGTGCTGCAGTGGTCGATGGAACTGTCGGTGGAGGTGGCATAGATGCAGAACGTAGAGATTGCTCTATGCCCAACAGCATCAGCATCTGCCCAACCTGACTGCCCAGCTGATCAAGTCTGGAATGAACATAATCATGATCTGAGGCCATCTGAGCAGCCATCAACTCCTGCTGGGCCGTGAGCTCCCGAATCATCCTATACAACCACACTCTAGCTTCTCTCTCCTCAACAAGAAAATCGTAAATGGTCTGGAGAGACGCAGGAGCAGATGTGGATGCTGTAGGGGGCTCGCGTCTCCTCAACTCATACTGACCCTCAGATGCTGTCGGCGTCCATAGGTCTTCCTCTTCCTCCTCAACTATATCTGTATCCTGACCCTCGGCCTCTGTCGGCGTCCCTGGGTCTTCATCTTCCTCCTCTGATGTATCCTCTCCTCTCTTTCTCTTCTTCTTCTTACTACTGTCTCCTACCTTTCCCTTTCCTTTTGCTATTTATTTGAATTGTGCTGCTAACCGTCTAGCAACACATTTACCAAAAATGCCAATTTTTTATTTTTGCAAAATCTCTCCTATCGGTATCACCAATCCTGCCTCCTCACACACTCTATGGATCACCCAAGCACCTTTGAGGTGCTGGGTCTTGCTAGGATGACGTGTGGGCTCAACGAAGAACTCAATGAAGAGTCTGGCAAGGCAAATCGGTAAGCCAGTCCCAATAGCATAAAGGACTCGTGCGTACCACCCACCAAAGTCCAATTTGTATGTCGTGGGGAGGATGCAGCTGCAGAGGGCCAAATGGAGCAGGTGATAATCCATCGTCAGATTATGATCGTCAAAAACTGTAGTCCCCGTGTACTTTTTTATTTTTCCACCTGAAATCTCTATAGCAACAACATCAAATGACGGGAAAGGACGGTCAGCATGGATAGGGTATAGGTGATCTGGTACCTCAGCAATACCCAAAGCTCTGTCCAATGTGGTAGGGCTAAACTCAATTTAGCGGCCTTGAACGCAAGAAAAATATGTGTAAGGAACATTTGGAGCTTTTACCATGCTTGCACATGCTGATCGAATCCAGGAGGCATATACTTTCTTTTGAATAGTAAGGACGGAGAGCCAGCTTGGAAATGAACGCAACCGAGTGAGATAGAATGGTGGCTTATCATCGCTCCAAAGATTTTCAAACTGTCGCTCAACCATGACATCTCTGGTTTTGAAATATTTCACAAACCATGTATTTTCCTTATCGTTCCTAAACCCGTGAGCCACTGGTGGGTCAGCAATATCAAGTGAAGTGGATTTTTCTGGATGGGGCCCACTGTCCTTAGGCTTAGGAGCCTTAAAAGCTGAAAATGAAAGTAAACCAGAGAGATAGTATGAGAAAAGAAAGACTCTGCTTCTCTGTTTATGTCAATCGATTAACATAAATTGTCAATCGATTGAAGATCAATTCCAATCGATTGAACCCTAATGTCAATCGATTGATATCAGATATCAATCGATTGACACTAGCGACAGAAGGGGGGCTGCCTACAACAAGGTCTCACGTCCCCCTTTCACAAATTTTAATGGTCTTATGACCATGAGGGGCTCCCTCTAGCGTTTAAGATCAAGATTGAGATGAAAATTGGGAAGTGGGTTTGGACAATTACCTCAATGGCTAAACCGAAATGGAATGGGCGCCGAAGAGGCTTGTGGACGACGCTAAAGATAGGGTGAATGAAAAGCAATGATGGAGAGATGAGGATGATGAAGAGGTGGCAATGGATTAGGGTGAACACTCCACTTCTCTTCCCTCTGTGCGCAGCGGCGGTGATGGTGATGATGAGGATGGTGACGGTGATGAATGATGATGAGATAGTAGTGATGGAAAGGAATGGGGATAAGCTCTCACACGCCCAAAAATCTCCTAGTCCCTCTTTCTCTCTCTCGATGATTTTGAAATGAAATGAGGGAGAAGGAGATGAACAGACTTTACGTCTGGGAGAGTTGTCAATCGATTGACAATATATGTCAATCGATTGATTAAAGAATTCAATCGATTGACATTAGTGATCAATCGATTGATATTAGAAATTCATGGGAACCCAATTGCTCTTGATGTAGTCACCCCCAACAGTTTAAGAATGCATTTCCAAGGTATAAGACATGAATTCGAGCATCCAAATTAAGAAAATACTCACCACTCACAAGTAGGAAGAATTTATTCAAATATCATCAATCTTATTGCTCAAATTGGATTGTTATCATCCGAAGGTGCAAGATCTTGATTGAAAGATAAACAAACAAAAAGAAAGAAAACAAGAACAAAGTCTGTCTTATTCATTTGCTACGGGAGTCATCAATTTTGCTCAGATTCTGAGGAAGAAAGGTCTTCTCCTTCAGCATAATCCACAAAATACTCCACGACTTCTCCATCCGAATCGATTTGAAGGTCTTCCAAAACTTCTCGAACTGCGCACAGCAAATCCCAGGTATTCATTTCAGTAATTTCTACATTAGGGGAATCTAGGTACAAGCTGGACAGCGGAGTGAAAATTGGCCTTTCTTGTTCCCTCTGCTCTGGGGTTCTTGGAGAGCGAACCCCATGGTAGAGCAAATGCGGTAGGTAATGCAGTGGATTCATCCTATAACCAACAAAAAGACAAAAATAAGAACAAAATGAAGATAGAAATAGAGAAGCACACAAAGAAAAGAAAACTATTATACAACACATAAGATTCTCAAATTTTTATGAAGAATAATCAGGATCATCCAGTTGGATGGTCTCTGATTCTGGTTCGAACCTCTCCAAGAATGGCTTTAAACGTTGCCCATTGACTTTAAATGCGTTTCCATTTTTTGGGTTAACAATTTTCACTGCTCCATGGGGAAACACTTCTTTGACCACAAATGGCCCTATCCATCTTGACCTTAACTTACCAGGAAATAGATGAAGCTTCGAATCATAAAGTAACACTTTCTGCCCAGGTTCAAGCTTCTTTCTCAAGATTGATTGATCATGCTTAGCTTTCAATTTGGATTTATATGTGCGAGCACGATCGTAGGCATCATTCCGGATCTCTTCCAGTTCATAGAGCTGTAACTTCTTCAATGTACCACTCTCATGAATGTCAAAATTGAGCAGTCTAATGGCCCAGTATGCCTTATGTTCCAGTTCCACAGGTAAATGGCAAGCTTTGACATAGATCAGCCTATATGGAGACATTCCAAGGTTTGTCTTATACGCCGTCCTGTATGCCCATAGAGCATCAGCTAGACGTGACGACCAATCCTTTCTGTTAATGTTAACAGTCTTTTCCAGGATATGTTTGATTTCCCTATTAGCTAGCTCTGCTTGACCATTTGACTGTGGGTGATATGATAAAGCAATCTTATAGTTAACCCCATATTTTTTCATCAGTGCCTCAAAAGGCTTATTGCAGAAATGGGTTCCACGACCGCTAATCATGGCCTTCGGTGTTCCGAATCTTGACAGAATATTCTCTTTTAAGAATGAAATCACTATTCTGTGATAATTTTTCCTTGTCGGAATGGCCTCGACCCACTTGGACACATACTCGACTGCCAAAAGAATATATTCGTAATGAAAGGATGGCGGGAATGGTCCCATGAAATTAATACCCCAGCAATCAAAGATTTCAATAGTGATGATCGGGGTCATCGGCATTTCATTTCTCTTAGACAAGCTCCCTAACATTTGGCATCTAGCACATGCTCTACAGAATGCATAACAGTCTTTGAAAACTGTCGGCCAGTAGAAACCACTGCTAAAATCTTTTGAGCAGTTTTCTGAGCTGAGAAATGGCCGCCACAGGCTTCCGAGTGGCAGGAAACTAAAATTTGAGAGATATCTTCTTCAGGAATGCATCTCCTAATTACTTGTTCCACGCAGTACTTAAATAAGTACGGATCATCAAAGTAAAACCATCGGGCGATGGATAGAAACCTTTTTCTATCAGGGGTGGACCAATGAGACGGGGTCTCCCCTGTTACCAGGTAATTGACAATGTCATCATACCAGGGCAAACTAGCTGCAGCAAAAAGTTGTTCATCTGGGAAAGATTCACGGATCGGGATGGAGTGTGAGGAATTGTCTTCAAACGTCAATCGGGAGAGGTGATCAGCTACGATGTTCTCCATCCCCTTTTTATCTTTGATAATTAAATCAAATTCTTGGAGCAGGAAAATCCAGCGTATTAATCACTGCTTGGTATCCTTTTTGGATAGCAGATACTTTAACGTAGCATGATCAGTGAAGTAAATGATCTGTGAGCCAATGAGATATTGCCTGAATTTTTCCAGGGCGAATACAATTGCCAGCAACTCCTTTTTAGTAGTAGAGTAATTTCATTGAGCTCCATCAAGAGTTCTGCTAGCATAGTAGATCACAGTAGGCTTCTTGTCCTTCTTTTTCCCTAAAATAGCTCCAATCGCTGTGTCACTTGCATCACACATCAGCTCAAAAGGAAGACTCCAATCTAGAGATTGCATTATCAGAGCTGTTGTGAGGTGATGTTTGAGTTTATCAAAGGATTCCTGGCACTCACTATTCCATTCAAATTGTTGGTCCTTAACAAGGAGCTGGCACAGTGGCCTAGATACAGCACTGAAATCCTTAATAAACCTTCGGTAGAAATCGACATGACCTAAAAACGATCGTATTTCTTTCACTGTGGTAGGGACGGGAAGGCTGGAAATTATATCAATCTTTGTCTTGTCTACCTGTATTCCCTCAGCAGACACAATATGTCCCAGGACAATCCCTTTTATCACCATAAAGTGACACTTTTCCCATTTGAGGACCAAATTCTTATCCTCGCACCTTTTCAGAACTTTCTGGAGGTTTCCTAAGCAATCCTCAAAGCTGCTACCAAATACGGAGAAGTCATCCATAAAAACCTCCATGATCTTTTCAACCATATCGCTGAAGATGCTCAACATGCACCTCTGGAAAGTAGCAGGTGCGTTGCATAATCTAAATGGCATCCGGCAGTATGCAAATATTCCGAAAGGACAGGTAAAAGTGGTTTTCTCTTGATCAGCAGGATCAATTTCAATTTGGTTATAACCACTATAACCGTTCAGGAAGTAATAGAATTGGTGACCTGCTACTCTTTCGAGCATTTGATCCATGAAAGGCAATGGAAAATGATCCTTTCGAGTCACCATATTCAATCTTCTATAATCAATACACATGCGCCAGCTTGTGGTCACACGTGTTGGCACAAGTTCACCGCCTTTATTTTGTATCACGGTAATGCCAGCTTTCTTCGGCACTACTTGAGTAGGACTTACACAAGGACTATCTGAGATCGGATGAATTACCCCAACATCCAGTAATTTCATAACTTCCTTCTTCACTACCTCTTGCATGTTTGGGTTTAGACGCCTTTGCATTTGCCGACATGGTTTGGCATCTTCCTTTAGGTAAATCTTGTGAGTGCATATGGATGGACTTACTCCCCTTAAGTCAACGACAGTCCAACCCAATGCACTTCTATGTTGCTTGAGTAGCTTTATCAGTTTACCTTCCTGTTCTTGATTCAAAACGGATGAAATTATAACAGACAAGTTCTCCTCTTCTCCCAGAAATACATATTTCAATTCTTTCAGGATTTCTTTCAATTCCAATTCTGGAAATTGCAGGTTTGACGGCACTGCCAACTTTGTTTTTGGCGGTAAGTGTTCATATTGTGCCGTCCACATTGCCCTTTTAACTTCTTTTTCCACAACCTCCAATATTGCACACAATTGATTCATCTCCTCATCTTGTGGAGTATATATGTCTAATTCGTAACAGGAGTTAGTCCTAATGGACTCCACTGGATCAAAGTGAGAAGTTGAATCAAAGCAATCTTGAATTACCGATTCCACCCAATTTACTTCCTCTTCAACATCATCAAAATCTTCAATTTTGGGATTTGAAAAGATCTTGATATTCAATGTCATGTTCCCGAACACAACGGTCATAACTCCACTCCTTAGTTTAATGGTCGCATCAATCGTTGTGAGGAAAGGACGTCCAAAGATCTCTGGAATATGAGATTTAGCATTGTAAACTGGTTCGGTGTCTAGAATAATGAAGTCAACAGGAAAGACAAAATGTTGATCTGGACTAAGATATCCTCCAAAACTCCTCGCGGATATTTAATTGATCGATTTGCAAGTTGGAGAGTAATGCGAGTGGGTTTAAGTTCTCCCAACCCTAGCTGTTGGTAAACAGTGTAAGGTAAGAGATTAACACTCGAACCTAAGTCGAGCAGAGCATTGTTCACTTTCTTTTGACCGATTATGCAAGAAACCGTTGGTGTACCTGGATCCTTGTATTTGGGAGGCAAATCGTGTTTTAGAATCGCACTCACTTGGCAAGCCAGGTAAGCACTTTTCTTCACACTTTGCTTCCTTTTTACAGTGCACAAGTATTTTAAGAACTTGGCATAGGCAGGTACTTGTTTAATCGCGTAAAGGAGTGGGAGGTTGATTTTTACTTACTTGAATAACTCCAGGAACTCCTGGCTTTGCTTTCTTATTGAAGTTTCTTCAATCTCTGAGGATATGGTGCCGGAAAAGGGCATTTGGGTGCCTCCTCAAGGAGAGGTTCTTTTCCGGGCCTTCTCTTTATTTCGGTATTTTTAGGAGCGGTTGTTTCGGGCTCAACTGTTTCGCCCTCTCTTACTTCTTCCACCAATTCTTCTTCATTCTCTACCTCTTCTTCATCATCAACTACAGGGTGTGAGGGAAGAGAAACTTTCTCAATCTCCTTTCCACTTTTCAACACAGTTACAGCCTTGGCCTCCTCGTGTGGTCCAGATCCCAAGGGTTGGCCTTTAGGATTTGTCTCTGGTTGTGCAGGGAACATGGTTCTTTCTTGATCCCCTTGCTGAGCAGCTAACCTCTCTACACTTGTGTTGAGTTTACTCATTAACTGCATCATCTGCTGCATCATGAGGGTATTAGGATCCTCTTGTGCCTTCTAATGAGGTGGCAAATAGGTATTAGATGAGGTTTGGTTGTTACCCCCCTGATTGTAGTTGGATTGAGGTGAATGATTTTGTTGATATTGATTCTGGTGATACCCTTGATTTTGTTGATAGGTAGAAGGAGGTTGGTAACTGTGTTGGTACCCTTGGTTTTGAGGACAGTACTGGTTTCCTTTATTTGGCTGCCACTGTTGAGATGGGTTTGCTGTGGCAGCACTGTTTCTTTGATCAAAACCAGGATGACTCCACCTATCATTGGGGTTGAAACGACCAGGGGCATTTATAGCGTGTACCTCTACTGGACTTTGTTCTTGATAAACAGGGTATATTTGATAATGTTGAGAGGTATGCCCCATTTGTAGACAACTAGAACATGATTCTTCAGAAGCAAATTATATCACTGGGTCCTTCTTTGCTTCCAAAACTTCCAACTTATGAGCCAGTTGCTTGTATTTCTCCATTAAGCCATCTTCTACTTTCAACTGATAAATACTCTTGTTACTTGAACTCGAACTAGTTTGAGTTCTCATCACTTGAGTTTCCCATTCTGGTGCATGTTCGGCTAACCATTCGAAATGAGCTTCAGGTTGATCTGCATTCTTACTCATAAACTCACCGTCACTCATAGTTTCTACGAGTTTCATTGACTTTGGACTAAGGCCATCATAGAAGAAGCTTATAGTTCGCCACTTCTCAAAACCATGGTGTGGGCAAAGCAGTAAAAAATCTTTGAAACACTCCTATGCCTCAGCAAAAGTTTCTTCCTCTTTTTGATTGTACATCTTGATTTGTCTCAAAATGTCATTCGATAATCGATTAGGGAAGAACTTTTTGAGAAAGGCTTCATAAATTGCTGGCCAAGTCCGAAATAGAATTCGGTTTGAGCGATAATAACCATGACTTTGCTTTGTCCTTCAAGGTGAAAGGAAAAAGCTTTAATCGGATTATATCACTCGGGCAGGTCTGATCTATGAAAGTGCCACAAACGTCCTCGAAATCTCGAATATGTAAGTACGCCTTCTCTTTCTCCATCCCGTGAAATGTGGGTAAAAGTTGAATCATCCCATTACAAAAATGGAATGTACCCATGTGTGGAGGGATGCAGATACAACAAGGTGTGGCTGTTCGATCAGGAGCCAAGAGTTCTCGTAAAGGACGTTGACCGTCATCAATGAGGTCATGCCTATTCTCTCCTTGTTGACTCTCTGTGTCAGACATTGGGTTAGAAATAGATGGGGTAAAAATGGGATTATCAGCACTATTGATGGAATCTTCAAATAGATTTGTGATGTAAGCTTCAGTGGAGTCAAAGGACATAGAAGGACACAAACAATACAGCTCGTGTTCTGAAGAACAAAAAGAAAAAGAAATGGGATAAGGAAAGATCAGACCAATCAAAAGATTCTGGCCTTTGTACCGTCCCTGGCAACGGTGCCAAAAACTTGACACGACTGGAAATGTGTTCTATTAAGAATACGTCCAAGCGCAGACGGTCGCGTCGAGTAAAAACCAGTAAGACCAAGTCGTTTTCCCAAGAGACGGAATTGAAGGACAGAAACCCTAGATTGAATCCTAAAGAAAATAAAAGATGATCTCTTTGAGAGTGGAAGTTCTAACGGTCCTACTGAATTTCAAAATTACAATGTAAGGAAATAGAATTAGACTGTAATTAAATTAAACAGAGTTGAACAATATGGTTTTATCAATACGGGAAAGAGGTTGGGAACATGTGGATCCGCATTGCACCAACCACTATCATGATTTAGCATTAACGCACAACTGGAACTTCGTCTTTCTAGTATTCCTTATTTCACAAAGGGATTAAGTTAAGGAATTCTAGTTACTAAGAATGTTAATATTACATAACTAGTAATTTGAATTCCTTAGCTTACTATGAAGATTAGAAATAAGAGCTAATTAGAACTATGAACTATAACCAACAAATTGAGTATAGAATATTCAATGTGTTCGTCCATACATTCATTGTACTAATTGGCCAAAGGAGCTTTTATTCCAAAATCAGATTTCAATTTGAACTTAACAAGGTTAGTTTCTGAAGTAAAAGTTACAGGAATACTAAAAAGAATCTGCCCAAGTCATAAGCATGCCAATCAATTGCTATTAATGGCAATCGATTGACAACAAATGACTCCCAATCGATTGGATAAAATTCCAATCGATTGACTAAAGAATCTATGGCAATGGATTGGGTTCTGTTTCCAATCGATTGCCATTGATTCTTTCACAGAATCATGACAATGGCTGGGAAACAATGTTTCTTCACACTGTTCCCAACCAGGGTTCTACTCTAGCATGATTGGAATACAAGAAACGAAAATAGATTGAAACAAAAGAGTGAAATCAATCCTAAACATGGTTTTTATTATAAATCTAAAATTGTAGTGGAGTTTCAAACTAACAATTGAAATTGAACTTCAACTAAACAAGCAACAACTAGTATAAAGATGAAATAGCACTTGATCAAATAAAGAACAGAATTGAAATCAAACTAAACAAACTTGAACTCGTTCTTATCCGAAAATTCCATCAGAAAATCCTACAAATCAATGAAGAATGAACCAACCCTTGACCCTATTCACTCCCATCTATTTATACAGTAATACCACGAGCTAAAGGCGTCCAAGTTCACAATGTAACGGCTGGTCGTCGTCTTGATTGCTGAGATCTTGCTCCATTAAAGAAATTTGACTCCCACCTTTCACCAATCGATTGGTAAAAATGCCAATCGATTGAAAAAATGCCAATCGATTGGTAAAAATTCCAATCGATTGGTAAAATTACCAATCGATTGGCACTTAAACTTTGCCTTCTTGTTTCTTGATCTATTTCTTTCAAATTGTTATTCATTCTAACTTCAGAACCTGCATTCAAAGAGCTAAACACGACAACATACCACGGAAAGCACATCATTGTGTAAAGAAATGAATTAAAACACAAGTACAGATCTAACTAGAGAGATGGGGTTAAGCTTATCCAATTTTTCCTCTTTATCGGGCCAATTATTCTACAAAAATCAGCCCTCATCAGCCTGCCCATGCAACTCTGCCAAATCCCCTCATTTTTGCAACCGCTTTCTACACTTTTTAACTGAAAAAATCCCATTTTTACTTGCACGCCATATAACTTTATCGACCTTGTTTTCCACCCGCACAACCCCTTGAATAGTGCTTTCCAAGCACAACAGGTCCTCCACTTCCCATTGAAAAAGTTTTCTTCTAAAGGAAATATTATGAACGCAGCTTTGACAAACAGCTTTTACACACATATCTTTATTGGTAGCAAGCAAAAATAGTCTCAGAAATGAATCTTTAAGTGGACAACCACCAACCCATGTATCTGTCCAAAATTTAAAAGTGCTGCCATCCCCAAAAATCCATCTACAACACTCGGCCCCAATCAATTTTCCCATTTCAACCGAATTTTTTAAGTCAAAAATATTAGTCCAAACCTTAGATAACAACCGACTTTTACGAGGTTTTAGAAACCAGTCATCATAATTCCATCCATATTTTTCACAAAGCGCTTCCTTTTCCACACTAAATCTCCACCACCATTTGCTTAATAAAGCCTCATTAATATCCCGAAGAAACCCAATGCCCAAACCCCTTACCTCTTTCGACCTACATACAACATTCCACCTTACTTTACACAACTTTCTGCCTCCATCTCCCCCACCCCAGAGAAATTGTCTTCTGATTTTTTCTAACTCCAATAATTCTCCCTTTGGAGCCCGGAACAAGGACATAAAATAAATTGGTAGATTTGAAAGATTTAATTTGACCAAGGTTAGTCTGCCTCCAAAACAAAGCATCTTTTGCTTCCATGAAGATAATCGAGATTTAAACTTCTTAATAATTGGATCCCAAATACGTCTTCTCCCATGATTCACACCAATCGAAAAGCCTAAATAATTAAATGGGATGTCACCATAATTACACCCAATCAAGCTAGCAAACCTGCTAGCTTTAGAAGTGTTACCATTAACTTAATACACACGACTTTTTGAAAAATTCACTTGCATCCCAGACACAAGCTCAAAACACCTAAGTAATCTCCTTAAATTGATCAGTACCTCCTCATTAGCCGAAGCAAAAATAATTATGTCATCCGTAAATTGAAGATGTGAAAGCTTAAACCCGTTCCTTCTAATCTGAATTCCTTCAACAAGTCCATAGCTTTCAGCTTTGGCAATCATTAAGTGCAAAGCTTCAGCGGCAATGAGAAAAAGAAAAGGAGATAGAGGATCTCCTTGACGAAGACCCCTGTACGGGGAGAATTCCTCTGTTGGACTGCCATTCACCAAGACCAAGACACGATCTGTTGAGATGCACTCCATTATCCAAGACCTCCACTTAGATCCAAACCCCATGATTTCCATAACCTTATTCAAAAAATTCCAATCCACACAATCATATGCTTTTTTGAAATCAAGCTTAAGTATGACTCCTTCCTAGTTGCACTTTCTAAGACTGTCAATGACCTCATTGGCAAGCATTACACCATCTAGAATTTGCCTTCCCCCGATAAAAGCACTTTGGTTATCACTAATTACTTTACCTAAAACTCTCTTTAATCTATTTTCCCAAACCTTTGATACAATTTTATATAATGCTCCGACTAGACTAATAGGTCTGAACTCCTTTAGCTCAGTCAGATTATCCACCTTTGGAATTAGTGCGATGAAGGATGAATTTATGCCATCAGGGAGCTTCCCAGATTCAAAGAACCCTTCTAGCATACTCATGATCTACTTATGCCACAATGGCCACATCTTCTTATGAAATTGAAATTGAAGTCATCCGGACCTAGAGCTTTAGAGCCACCACAGCTCAAATAGCCTCACGAACCTCTTGCAACTGAAATGATGATTTCAAAGATGCAGCTTCCTCTTGGTTTAATTGTTTAACATTTAACATCAAAACTAGTTGTTTCGGGTTAAATGGGTTGACACGACTAAAACCCAAACCCAACCAATTTATTATATTAATTCTGTGAGTATAGTTGATCTGTGCTATTTCATGCTGGGGTTGAGTCGTGTTATCGTGTTATGCTTACCCAACCTTTACCTATTGTTCTCTTCGTTTAGGGCCATTATGGAGGTAACATCGGATTCAAATCCCCTGCCTTTTAATAGTGTGTATGTGTGTCTTTTTAAAATTAAATTTAAGTATTCAAAGCTAAACCAGTGACATAAGATCAAAAGAAAATGAAAGCACAAAATATTAACCATTTAACAATGAATTACATTACTGCTACTAATTATATCAAAATACAAACTGTTGCATGTACATTACAAGTCGCTTGCTAGTTTCATAGTATCGTGTCTGAAAAGATCTATTTTACAAATTATGGCATAGTACATTTTGTAAGTTGTACAGTGCACTTCATAATTTCATAAACTTATGGCCTTTCTTAATGTACCTTACAAAGTACCTATAAAAGAAACATGGAGTTCGTATACTGCATAATGATAAGTTCATGATTTTGTGATTCTAGCTGTTTGAGTTTTTAGTCTACTATGTTTTTTGGCTCATCAAATACCAACTTTACTGTCACACCCCGAAATCTACGACATGTGGATGGGTCAAAGAGTCAAAGAAAGAGGTTAAGAAGGAGGAGAGATCCTACGTGGACCAACCAAATAGTGCAGAAAATCACAAAGGAATCCTACGTGGATTCCAAAGAAAAGTTAAAAGTCAAGAATTGAACCATGAGGACCAAACGGGGCAAATTGGATCCATCAACATTACTCGGTTTTCAAAGAAGTTTTAAAATGACATAAATAAGAAGTATCGAGAGTGGGAGAAAAGAAGACGAGGTTTGATTGAATTTTTTTTTATGAAATCAAGGTTTGAGAATATACAACCAAACAGTCCCTTAGAAATCAAAAGCAGTATTTTTTTCCATAGACTATCCACAGGCTAAGTATAACCATATTAGATTTTGAAAGTTTAGATGTTTTAGAAATATTCCAAGTATAGATCCTGTGTAGCCATGCCATAAACTTACCAAAACGAATCAAAGGAACAACGGAACATCCGAATCAATATGAACATGATTTAAAAAGGATCCAAGTTAAAGGACAAACAAGTGTCCAAATCAACATGAATAAATATTTAATGTTAACATGCGCCCATAGGCGACTCAAAGTCCCAATTACAAGTCCGATTACATTAAGTCTGAAATTCTAATACGTTCTAAGTAAAGGGCTAAACATGTGCCCGAATCAAGTGTTAAATAAATTGAACTAGGAGATTCAAATCTATTACAATTTCAGCTCAAACTAAAATCGAAGTTTAAAACATTTTCAAAATGAATATTCTTCTTGAAAGAAGTCTTCAAAGTTCAACTTCACCCGTTGAGAGATTCTTGGGTCTTGAACCAACTTGATAATACCTGAAAAATGGTTTGTCGTCTTTATGAGAACGACGGCTCGTAGAAAATATTGTAGAGATTCAATATGGATCCCATAACTAATCTGCGAGATGTGGTGCCATGAATGCCACCTAGGCAATGCAACTAATGAGCCCACGGGCCATGCACACATGATCACTCGCCTCATTACCGGACTGTGAGCCACCCCCCCACTGGGAATGTAGCATACCAACTTTCTGATAGCTAGTCGAATATAAGTTGGAGTTTGGCACGTTCTTAGGTACGTCAACCCTGTCTCACCACACAACCGACATCCGGATTTTCTTATCCACTTTTATCCCCCTTTATTGGGTTTGGATTTACTTTTATCCCCTCTTAGGGATTACTCAAATGCCACTCATGCTAATGCTATGTGGTGTGCCCACTTGGCAACAATGCATATGAACTATATGATTCCAATGCAAATGTTCTCAATTCATAAAAATGTCAAATTACATTGTTGTCAAAATTTAGCTAGTCTCATACTTAGACATTTCACCATGACGATAAATGATTTCACATACTGTAGGAGTAACATCATATAAGCATAAAAATTCCTATTAACAAGATTCATTTTCTAAGCACAATGACTACCTCCAATATTAACAAGTAGTTCATGTAGGCAATTAGGCAATTAACCAACACTTAGCCAAATAATTGACAACTAATCATGTAATCACATTTGAACAATTAACCAACAATTAGGCAATTAATATTTTCATCTAATCAACTTTTGATAACAATTTAACAACTTATCCCACTTAGGCAACTTTGATAACAGCTTGCCAACTAAACATATTATTTTACTCCATTTAGAACATTTAAGGGAAATAAATCAAGTTTATTTTCTATGCTTTAATCCCTAGCATTTCTATCACAAATCACACATTAGAAATAGGAGACATAGTGAATTAAAACAATATAATCTACCTTTAATTTAGGTGAAGAAAAGCACAAGAGTAGAAGAATCCAAGAAGAAAATAAGAAAGCCCCAAGTTGTAGAGCTCCAAGAAATGCCATGGCAAGACCCCTTTCTTTGTCCTAGCCCAAACCTTGTGTTAGAGACCACCAATGGAAAAAATGAAGACACCACTAGATAGCCCTAGATGAGATGATCATCTTTGCTACCAATAGTCTAGCTCCAAAAATGAATTTTAGAAACCTAAATGGAAACTTGAAATGTTAGTAGCCATGGGCATTTTTGTCTCCCAATTATAGAGGGATAAAGATAGAGAAAAAGAAACAAAAGAACAAAAAATAATGAAAGGGAAAGAGGAAGAATGGCCGGATGGTGAGGGAGTGGGAGGAGAGAGAAAAGTCAAAGCTTCCTAGGGAAGCTTGGGAGTAGTTTAATTGGGTGGGGAATGGGCCCCACAAGTCTCAATCACTACCACACACTGACACACACATATACGAACATATATACACACACATGTGCCAAACTAAATACCAATGTGATACCAACAAGTACCAAAATTAAATACACTGTCCCAAATTCAGACTCACATTGGTCCGAAATTACCAACCCTTTAATTAAATTCTGGGTTTCTACATTTGCATTTCACCAATCAGACCTAAACGAATCACTCCTAATGTTATCAGCTTTACAGTATCTCCCCAGTCGTTATTGCTCGTCCCACTCATTATTGCTTGGTGTATGTTCTGGTGCTCGTCAGACCATGTACGTACTACTGAATTGTTGTTACAAAAGAAGCTTGATCATTGTAACAGTAGATTGGGCTTAAATTAGTTATCAACTATTTATAAAGTTCATTAAATGGTTGGGTTGGTACCTGTAATCTTTGTTAGTCAAAAGAAATGCCATTAAAGACTGATAGCTCATCCCATTCCCTTTAGGTTCTATAACTCCTGGTTGCATGATCACTCCATTACCCTTGCCATTGATAAATCACTGTCGTCCCCTTTCGCGAGAAGGAATGATAGGGGCTCCATTAAGCAGAAACTCCTTTCCTCTAAGGCTGACATTTTATCTCACCTCAAAAAATCATCTACTGATAGCACACGGGTAATCATAGAGCTCGAAACCAGTATCAACCTGTTGGAGATTCAGTAAGAGGTGCAACCAGTTTCAGCCAAAGATAGGAAAAAGAAATTTAAACTCACGGTTGAGCTTTAGTCAGTATATAAGGTGCAACTAGCAAACCTTAGACAGAAGTCTAGATTTAAATGGCTGCAAGAGGGGGATAAAAACACTGCCTTCTTCCATACCATGGCAGCTAACCGCAGAAGAAAGAATAGTATTCTCAGACTGATAGAAGGGGATACACTATTGGTGAACCTAAGCGACATTAAACATACAGTTTCGTCCCACTTCAGGAATCATTTTCAGCAAAGATCCTCTCACCCGTTTGCACTGAATGGGCTTGGCTTCAAATCTCTCAATACCATGCAAAGTGCGATGCTAAAAAAAGCATTCTCAGTTGGGGAAATTGAATTGGCGCTAGAAGGATGTGATGGGAACAAATCCCCGGGCCCAGATGGATTCACTGTCCAATTTATTAAATCCAAATGGAGCATTATTAAAGAGGATTTTGTTATTTTCTTGAACGAGTTCGAATGAAACCCAGATGTGATTCGAGGAGTTAATTCCTCCTTTATTGCATTAATTCCCAAGTGTGACAATCCCTCCATAGTAACGGATTATAGGCCAATCAGTCTGATTGGGTGTGTATACAAAATTGTGGCAAAGGTGTTATCAATTAGGTTGAGAGGGGTTATGGACTTTATTATCAGCGACTCCCAATCTGCTTTTATCAAAGGAAGACAGATCCTAGATTACATGTTGGTGGCCTCCGAAGTCGTGGACTCACTGAAAAAAAGTGCTGAGGGGGGTCTGATGCTAAAGATTGACTTCGAAAAAGCCTTCGATAGCGCCAACTGGGATTATCTAAGATCTATCCTCCCATATATGGGTTTTGGAACCAAGTGGATCTCATGGATGAATGCATGCTTCTCGATATTAGCCTGCTCTGTACTTATCATCGGTTCTCCCTCGAAGTAATTTCACCTTGAGCGGGGCCTAAGACAGGGTGACCCCCTTTCACTTCTTCTCTTCAACATTGCTGTGGAAGGTCTCAGTGTTTTAATCTCTAGAGCCAGTAGCCATAATTTTTTCGAAGGAGTCCCCGTGAAAGAAGGCAGGATGAGAATCACTCACCTACAGTTTTCTGATGATACTCTTCTTTTCTGCAAAAACTGTTAGTTTACTTATTTTATTATTTTGTTTTTTACTTTATTCTCCTTACTCTTATGTATTAGACATAGGGGTAATATTGTAATATTGTTTTTTCTCTTCATATAATAAAATATAGGAGACATTATCAGTCTCCTATGCTTGCCCTAATCTAAATCTTCATGGTATCAGAGCCTCCCTAAGAGGGATCACCATCCACCACCACAATCCACCACCACAAACCACCTCTTAACACCTAGCCGCAGCCCACAAGGGCTTTTCCCTTTCAGCCACAGCCCCCCAGGGCTTCCCTCATCCAAGGCGTAGTCCCCCCAGGGCTTTCCCATCCAAGTTGCAGCCTCCTAGGGCTTTACAGCCCAAGTTATAGCCCTCTAGGGCTCTGCTGCTCCTAGGCGCAGCCCTCTAGGGCTCTGTTGCTCCTAGGCGCAGCCCTTAGGGCTTCGGCTTCACCAGCAATAGCCCCACACCAAGTCGCAACTCGTGCATGCCTTACTATCCCTCGATGATTCATCTAAGCAAAATTCTCACCTTGTTTCAGCCTTCATCCTTCATCACCATTACTCTTGACAACCACTGTTGATTGGGGTTTAATTTATCTTCAGTTTTTGGTCCTTTTATGGACTCTTGATCAGTGATGATTGATTTTCTAGCATCCTGTATGGTGTTTTAGGTTATGATTGAGTGCAGCCTCTCCATTGATATAAGTTCTTCTTCTTTGTTCTTCGATTGTTATGGGTATTTGTAGCGTGTTGATTCAAGATGTCGGATGGAGATTAATCCAATTTGAATACACAGCAGCCCAGGAGTGAAACTTTTGTTGTTGCTCCTTCTGAGAGCTTGAATGTCAAGCTTACTACTTCCCTCTTCAGAACTACTTGGCTTGGTTTGGGTCTGTAACCATGTCTCTTAAGGGTATAGGAAAGATGGGGTATATCAACGGACAAATCAAGGCACCTAGCACTGAGGATTCTACATATGACAAGTGGGAGATGAAAAACTCCACTATCATGACATGGCTTTGCCATTCTATGATTCCTGAGATTGCTGAGGGTTTTTTGGACATGGCAATTGCCCAAGACATTTGGGAGACCATGGCCAACACCTACTCCCGAAAGGGCAAATCAGCACAGATATTTGAGTTGAGGCGAATGATTGGTCGCTCGGAACAGGGAGAGATGAGTGTTCTTCAATTTTTTACATCTTTGACGACTAGTTGGAAATGACTTGATCACCTCTTGGACTATAAGCCTATTTGTCCAACCGATTCTATTGCCTACAGTAAACTGGTTACTGAAGAGAGGATTTTAATATTTTTGAAGGGACTTAATGCTGAGTATGATCCTGTTCACAGCAGTGTTCTTGGGATGGATCCTTTGCCTTCTCTTCAGGAGGCCTTTGCATATATACAGAATGAGGAGAGTCGACGTTCTACTATGCTTCCACCTCCTTCTACCGAGAGATCTGCTCTCATTTTGGTTCCCCAGAGAGATGGGAACAAACAATCCCGAGGTCGTACTTCTTCTAATGAGTCTGGGTCGTCTGAGAAAGCCAAGTAGTTCTGTGATTATTGTAATTGGCCTTATCATACCAGGGAGACATGCTGCAAATTGCATGGCTGCCCACCTGGACAGCATGGGGGTCATGGGGGTCGGTCAGGACAGTCTGGGGGTCATGGGGGACATTCGCAGGGAGGTAATTATCGTGCTCATCATACTACATCATTAGATCCTACGGCACTGACTCCTATTGAGCAGGCCCCATCCACTTCCGATTCAGCGCTATTTACTGCCTCAGAGGTAGAGGAGGCTCTTTGTTCCTTGATGGCTCGCCGTACGTCTGCTTCTACTGCATCTACAGGTGCCTCCTCTTCCTTTGCACATTCAGGTAACTTAGTCACATCTCCAAGGGCACACTTGTCTCATTCTTCTTCTCCCTGGATTATTGATTCCAGTGCGTCTGATCATAAGTCTAGATGTTCTGATATTTTCTCTGTGTAGAAGCCTTATTCAGGTAAAGACAAGGTTCGTGTTGCTGATGGTACTTTTTCCTCTATTTTCGAGAAGGGTACCATTCATGCCACTCCATCCTTGCCTTTGTCATCTGTACTTCATATTCAAAATTTTCCCATAATTTGTTATCCATTAGTCGTATCACTCAAGACTTACACTGCAGTGTAACTTTTTTTCCTTCTCATTGTGTCTTTCAGGACCTTACCACGGGGAGGATGATTGGCAGTGGTAGAGAGGAGAGTGGACTTTATCTCTTGGATGTTGGAGGGTCGTTAGCACATCATACAGTGGTTTCTGAGAATAAAGATGAAGATATACATCTTTGACATTGATGTTTAGGACATCCTTCTATTTATTTACTAAAGCATTTGTTTCCTTCTTTAGTCTCGAATAAAGATGTTTCTGATTTCTTTTGTGAAACTTGTGAACTGGGTAAACATCACAGAGCTTCTTTTGCTCCTAGTTTTAATAAAAGTTTAGTTCCATTTGCTTTAGTACATTCTGATGTTTGGGGTCCTTCTCGTTTTACTTCTTTGAAAGGCCATACATGGTTTGTTACATTTATTGATGACTATTCACGCACCACTTGGGTTTATATGATGAAAGAAAAAAGGGAGGTTATCTTAATTTTCAAAGCATTCCATAAAATGGTATGCACTCAGTTTGGGACTGACTTAAAAATTTTACGATCTGATTAGGGGGGTGAGTGCATTAATTCGGGTCTTGCTACGTATTTTTGCTCCCATGGGATCATTCATCAGACTTCTTGCACCGATACACCCCAACAAAATGGGGTGGCGGAGCGCAAGAATCGTCATCTGCTAGATATTGCTAGATCATTACTGTTTATGTTAATGATCCTAAGTCTTATTGGGGTGATGCTATTTTAACAGCAGTATATCTTATTAATCGCCTTCCAACTCGAGTTTTGAACAAACGTGCACCTATTGAAGTCCTGTCAGACACTTCTCCTTTATTCCCTATAACTCCTCGTGTTTTTGGTTGCGTGTGCTTTGTTCACAATCATTCCACTACTCGGGGGAAGTTAGATCCCTGTGCAATTAAGTGTGTTTTTTTGGGTTATTCTCCAACCCAGAAAGGCTACAAGGGGAAGCATTGGTTGCGTATGTCTCCATGGATGTACATTCTATGAATCTCAGTCGTACTTTTAGTCCTCGGTTACATATGAGCCACCTCTTCAGGGGAAGCATTGGTATAGGGAAGAGGTCCCTTTGTCTTCAGGGAAAGTTGAAAGCTCTTCGTAAGAATGGCACTTGGGAATTGACAAGGTTACCTGAAGGCAAAAGAACTATGGGATGCAAGTGGGTGTACACTGTGAAGCATAGGGCTGATGGCTCCATCGAAAGGTATAAAGCCCGGCTTGTTGCTAAGGGCATCATACAGACCTATGGAATTGATTATCAGGAGACATTTGCCCCTGTTGCGAAGATGAACTCAATTAGGGTCCTTCTATCACTAGCTGCCAACTTTGGGTGGCCCCTTCACCAGTTTGATCTGAAGAATGCATTTCTCCACGGTGATCTAGACGAGGAGGTGTATATGGATGTTCTTCCAGGCTTTGAGGATACTAAGACAGACGGTAAGGTGTGCAGACTCAGAAAATCATTGTATGGCTTAAAACAGTCTCCTAGGGCATTATTTGAGAGGTTCACACAAGCTATGCTCAGGTATGGTTTTAGACAAAGTCAAGCTGATCACACTTTGTTCCTTAAACACTCATCACAGGGTAAGACTACTGCATTGATCGTGTATGTGGATGACATCATCTTGACTGGGGATGATCTGGATGAAATGAAAAAACTGAAAGGGTACTTGTCCAAGGAGTTTGAAATCAAAGACTTGGGGACTCTCAAATATTTTTTGGGAATTGAGATTGCTAGATCTAAGCATGGAATCTTCATTTCCCAAAGGAAATATGTACTTGACTTATTGGAGGAGACTGGAATGCTCAGAAGTCGAGCATGTGTCAGAAACTCGGTGATGATTCAGGTGGAGCAGAGGTTGATAAAGGTAGACATCAGAGGCAAGTGGGAAGACTTATTTATCTTTCTCATACTCAACCTGATATTGCTTTTGTAGTGAGTATTGTAAGTCAGTTCATGCACGCTCCCCGTGAATCTTATCTGGAGGTTGTCTTCAGGATTTTGAGGTATTTGAAATCAGCTCCTGGAAAGGGTTTATTTTTTGCTAGACACGACCACCTTTGAGTGGAAGTATACATAGATGCTGATTGGGCTGGGTCTGTAACAGACAGGAGGTCTACTTCAGTCTATTGTACCTTCGTGGGAGGTAATCATGTCACATGGAAGAGTAAGAAACAAAATGTGGTAGCAAGGTCTAGTGCAGAGGCCGAGTTTAGAGCCATGGCTCAACGTGTGTGCAAACTTCTGTGGATCAAGTTGTTAAAAGACCTAGGTCTTGATCCTAGTGACTCTATGAGATTGTATTGTGACAACAAGTCTGCAATCAACATTGCTCACAATCCAGTGCAGCATGATCGGACTAAACACGTAGAGATTGATAGACACTTCATCAAGGAGAATATCAGTAGTGGTGTGATATGTACTCCATTTGTGAAGACCGGGGATCAACTTGCAGATATTCTTACCAAAGGGTTTGGGAGTAGACCGTTTCATTTTGCTCTTAGAACACTGGGAATGAGAGATATTTCTGTACCAACTTGAGGGGGAGTGTTAGTTTACTTATTTTATTATTTTGTTTTTTACTTTATTCTCCTTACTCTTATGTATTAGACATATGGGTAATATTATAATATTGTTTCTTCTCTTCATCTAATAAAATACAGGAGACATTATTGGTCTCCTATGCTTGCCCTAATCTAAATCTTCAAAAACAATTTGGAGCAGTTCCTGATCCTTAAAAGAATTCTCAGATGCTTTGAAGCTGCTTCTGGGCTGAAAATCAATTTCTCAAAAAGCCGCCTAGTGGGGATGGGTATTGATAATGTTACTATCCAATCTTGGGCTGACATCATCAAATGCAAACCTGAATCTTTACCGACCAAGTATCTAGGCTTCCCCCTAGGGGCTAAACCAAATAGAATCGTGACATGGGCTCCAGTGGTAGAAAGAGTTAGAAAAAGGCTTTCCTCTTGGAAAAAAAACCTCCTCTCCATTAGTGGTAGATGTACACTCATTAAGTCGGCTCTCAACAACCTCCCTCTCTATCTTATGTCATTTTTTCTCATGCCAAAATGCATTATCTTCGCCATTGAGAAAATGCAGAGGGCCTTCTTGTGGAAGGGTAACAACGAAAGCAAGAAGCATCATTGGGTCAGATGGGACATTGTTCGTCTCAGCAAGCACAAGGGCGGTTTAGGTATTGGAAATCTCAAAGATAGAAACATTGCATTGCTTCTTAAATGGGTTTGGAGGTCCAGTCAAGAGAAACTTGCACTTTGGAGAAGGGTCCTCTATAGCAAATATGATCTACAGGAGATAGGTATTAGGTGGTGTCCCAACCTCAATCGCATGCATTCTCCCTTCATGAAAAATCTCTTCAGCATTCTATCTCCTCAGTCCCAGTATGCACATGTAATCAAAGGAGGAATAGGAGTCAAAAATAGGAAATGGGCAGCTAGTAAGCTTTTGGTCTGATGCTTGGCTTATGGATTTGGTGTTTAAAGAATCCTTTCCTCGAATATATGCACTAGCTACCAACAAACATGGACCCATTTCTGATTTTGGGTCTTGGGTGGAATTTGATTGGGTTGGAATATCCAGTTGAGATGAAATTTGTTCGATTGGGAAATTGAGCAATGGAATTCCTTCATCTCTTATCTTTACCTCGCCAAGCTCTCTCGCCTAACTGAAGACAAACTTATCTGGAAATTTGACTCAAGGGGCCTTTTCTCAGTAAAAAACTTCTGTTCCACAATGGAGGACTCAGCCCATAGCCTACCTACTCCTCTTTTGCCAATTTGGAAAAGTCATTGTCAAAGTTCAAATCTTCTGTTGGCAGGCTCTCCAAGGCAAAATTGCGGTAAAACAAAATATTCGAAGGTTCACAAATCTAGACCCCCAGGCAGCCACATGTGTACTATGTGGAGAAGAGGGCGAATCTGTCTCACATCTGCTAATACAATGTAAATTCTCTTAGGAAATCTGGAGCACCTGTTTTTCTTGGTGGAACGTCCAAACATATGGCCACACTTCTTCTCTAATTGGTGGAACCAATGGGCCTCCCTATGCCCATCACCGAGCACTACAGAGGTATGGAACTCCCTTTTCTTTACGATATCTTGGTCCCTATGGCTATAGTAAAATAAGGTCATTTTCCAGGAGCACATTGGCACTACCCAAGAACTTGTGGACCTCGTTAAGCTCAGGATATTTTGGTGAATGAAATCTTTTGTCCCCTCATTTACCTATTCTTACGATGACTTTCTACGCAATATTGCCGATGCTTCCCACGTCCATAAACTCGTAAAGTCTCTCCCCGCACAAGAATGGTCCCCCCACCTTTTACTCTACTCAAATTCACCACAGATGGTTCCTCACTCGGTAAACCTGGTCCTGCAGGGATAGGTGGAGTTTTGAGAAACTTCAATGGCCTAGTCTTAGCCTTATTCTTGAAAAGTGTTGGTATAGTCGACTCAAATGTCACTAAATTTCTGGCAATCCATGAAGCTATCCAAATGAGCTACGCATTTCTATCTTCAAATAATGGCTATGGAGGCCTCATTCTCGAAAGCGATTCCAAGAGTGCCATCTCTTGGGTTAAAAATCTTGACTCGGTGCCTTGGAGCCTAAACTCCATGACAAATTCATTCTGTAATGCGCTGATTAGACATTTATAGCCCTATTTTTGAACATGTTCGAAGAAGTGCAAACTGCTTTGCTGACTCGCTAGCCAAGTCCGGAGTTCACAGAGAACACCCTTGGTCAGCCTGGATTTAGTATACTATTCGTGGACCTCGAAAAGTGGATATTTTCTTGATTCTTTTCTGCAGGAAATTAATCAACACTAGATCCTCTTCCCAGCTAAGTTTTGTTTTCATCTTTATGGGTTACTTTGTATATTCTCTAAACAACACTTCCATCTTTTGAAGTCTTGTTATGTATATAGCTTCCTTTGATGGGCTGTGGGTTGCTGCTTGCTTCAAAATAAACATTTTGCTTATGGAATCCGATAAGCTGGGATAAGGTGCTTTGGGCTTTTTTGGCTGAGGTGTATTCTAACTCTATGCTGGGAGCTTTAAGTCTCTTTGTCTCTTGATTCTATATTTGAAATTGCTTCTTGTTGTGCAAAAAACAAAAGCAAGAAACAGCACGAAAAGCCCCAAATCAAACCAGCCAGTTCAGTATATCCGCAAAGATTTCAAAAATTTGCAGAACATTTAGAGCAGAATCAATTCTACAGTATTCTTCACCATTTCAGCCCGAGTGATTGCTATTTTGTTCTATTGATGCGAGTGTCGGGAGCTGCAGAATTTTCAATCTACCGGTAATTTGGATCATTTGGAAGGAAACAAACATGATAACATTTGTGTTAATAACCGAACCTCATTGGAGTACATCAATGGAATTTGTTTGCTGTACAAAAAATATCATTACGTATTGCAAATGATTTTATAGAATCTGAATTCGCTGCTGTTCAAGAATTAGAATTCTCACTAGCTCAACAAATGCAATGGTTTCTTGGATACTGTCAATGGGGTAGATTGCTACTGGTGGATACTTGCTGCTATAGATTGACATTCTGGCAAGTGCTAGCTCTAGATTGATTCCGGTTGTTACTGATGGTTCCAAGTCTGCAAACCCGCAGATTGGTAATGATTTGATGCTGTTGATTATGGGTTGGTTCATGTTGTGGATTTCTGTGGGATGCTGGTATATTTCTTTTAAAGGTTGTTCTTTTTTCTTGACCACTAAAAATCACGAGTTGATTTTTAATCAACGAGTTGCTGCTATGAAATTCTTGCTGTGTGGGTTACTACCAGTTTCAAAGTGTTTTATGATCAAATGAGGTTTTATAAAGAACAACAACTTCAAACAATTGGGGCTGATTTCTGCTGCGGCTGAGCTGAGTAGAATAATGATGTGCATCTTGGGCTGCTCTTTCTGTTTAGTGATCATACAATTCACATCTGCTACTTGTGGTGTAATCCGGTTAGGTGGTTTGGGAGCATAATTTCTTGTGTTTGGAATTTTGTCATGTTTTGATGTTTACTATGGTGTGCTCACTAAAATTGAACCTGGGTTGTTAGGTGTGCTTCTGGCGTTTCTTAGGGGGTATTGTTCGTAATCGTGTACTTTGTTTTTAACGATTAATGAAATTGCTTAATGTTTGTTAAAAAAAATGTACTGCTATTATTTGAAACTTATATAAGGTGTTAGTGAGAGAGCTCATGGCTTTGTTTACAAAACCAACTGTATTTTTTCTTCTAACTCAGAATGCTCAGTATGTGTGATCAATCATCTCCTTTAGGGCCTGTTTGGGTTGGCTATGGTCTTCAATGTCTTAGCATTAATGCTGTAGTAAAAGCAGCACTTTTCCTCTTAAACAAAGACACGGTGGGAACTAAGAAACTTCATTAAATCTCTTGAATCTACTTCTAGCATGACATTGGGTAATCATGTTAGTCAAAAAATGCTTTTCGGACTAAGAGTGCTTTCTAAAGTTAATCCATACAGATTAATGTATGCATTTTGGGTCCTAGAAGAGCATTTGGACCTAAACATGCCTTTTAGGAGGTGATTCCTAGCAGGCCCTTAATATAGTTGAAGGAGGGCTCGTATGGTAACATTTTATTTATTCAGTTCTTTAAAAATGGCAACTTGCATGCCAAGAGGACAGAGCAAGAAATTCACATAAGATTTCCTCAGAGGTCTTAATGGCTTTGGTAAGGAAAGTCTTCCGTTTGGTGGGCTCATGTTTTAAAAAAGAAATCGAAAGGAGGAATAACAATAACAAACAAAAATAACAAAAACATGAAATAAAAACAGGGAGCAGTGTTGGTGGGCTCATGTTTTAAAAAACAATAATAAAAACAAAAATAAAAACATGAAACACGTGTGGTAACAATGCTAATGTCAAATTTAGTTTTCAAAATGTATCTTATTCAATTTTAACATCAAACGTTTTTTAAAATTATACCTTTTTTTAAATTTTTTTTAACGCAAATATTGCTTTAAGACTGATTTTACTCAGAGGGTTCAATCAGTATTTGGGCTACTAGAAGCAATTCCCAAACAGACCCTATCAAGTATCAACTGTGGGATGGTGGATAGGCCTACTAAGTGGAGATAGATCTAGTCTTTGTGTTTTTTTTTTTCGTCCGAAGATAGAGAAAATATTGAATATGACAAGCAAAGTGGTTGTCAGGGTCCCACTGGAAATAGGGACACGTGTATGGTCTAGATTAAAATATAATGCCACATCAGTATGTGGCCGGACGTTATGCGACGGTTGCACTAAATAACTTCTCCCAAACACATGGTACATCCGTGATATTGAATATTTTCTCAGATATCAGTGAATCTGACGGCATTCACACGTTGAATCGATATGCGTGTTCATAGTTCATACATCTGAATGCCAACTTTGTTTCGCTTTTCGTTTTTATAAATTTTGCAAAACGACATTTTTTGGACTCGATTTTGTCACAATTTTTGTAAATGTTTGTTTTGTAAAAAAAAAAGGGGGGGGGGGGGGAAAATGTAACCAAGTTTTGGTTTTCTAAAAAATGGAAACAAAACAGAAAACAGAACACCATAAATTTACCAAACGAGCCCTTAATTATTGTTTACAAAGGGTTCCCATTTGGTCTCATTTGATTTCATTAATAATACGCATTTCTTACTTATCTTCTCCCTGAGATCTTAACGTGTTCTCCTGTGTCTCCTGGGTAATCCAGCCTGCTTTTCCAGAAGTTAGACATCGACTTATTTTGTTTAATAAATAAAGCGGCTACCTGACACAACTTTTGTTTCTACGATTCTATGGGAGAAAAAAAATATTGCTTTTAAGCAAAAGCTGCTCAAGCCAATCTCAAAAATAAATAAAAAAATTTCCTTTTTACAATACCATAATCACTTGTGAACTCCAAAAATTATTTCCAAACACCCTCAAAGGTCGATCGAATTATGGTTGGAAGTCAATGTACAATGCTCTTAATTACTTGATATTTAACAATGGTGTTATGGTTTGTTGAATGGAGCAATTAGTGAAAAGGAAATTATGATAAGATTTTTTTAGAGTTAAGGACAATTAAGATTCTTGATTTGGAAAAGGTGCTTCATACAAAATTATTAGGTGAAATTTTACTTGCCACAAATGAATATTAAGTCAAATTTCATTGAACCCGTACATACATATTAAGTGAAATTTTAACTAATTAACTCGGCCTATGAGGGACATTTGAACAGACTAATAACGTGGATTTGGTTGTATGATGTATCCCAATCAAATCTCTTTAATTGAGAAATATCTTATTGTAACACCCGTACCCGGAAAAGAAGATTAGTTTGGTGTTAATATGCGTTAATTAAAGATAATGAATACATGACATGATTTAAGGTGGGGTTTGAACCCACATGTGAAAAGGTGCTCAGATGCGGGCACAGATGAAAGGTCTGTAAAAAGGATAGGACTGGTATAAATGCGGGGCCCAACGAGGGTCTAATTAAAATAATTTGCATTTTGATGTTATTATGTGCTTATATGATTACTTGTTTAAATGCTTATTGATATTGTTATGTCTTATGATAGGAAAGGGGACCAATTTGGGTACCCATGTGAGGGCGTATTTGAATAAAATTTATAACTGGTAGGTTTTATAACAACCTCATGAATTATGTGGGACCACGTTTGGGATCCACGCGAGACTTAGATTAAATCCTTTTAGAAAAGATGGGTAGTTAACGTAAATAACATGGGGGTTTCTTAATAAAACTTAAGAAAGATTGGGGGTGTAAATGATAAGTTAAGAAAAAGAGATATATACCTCTTGCATGAGTTTGGTGACTCATTGCACCAAAACATTACAGCTGGGAAATTGAGAGAAAAAGAGAACGGAGAGCTCACGAGTCGGCGATGGAATTCTCGACGACGTTTCTCACCGTATCTTCACCGTCCAGCGTTAGATTCACGAACCGAGACCGGATTTCGAATCGTGGAGGTAAGAGGATCATATGCACGTCCTTTATTTTCATTTTCGGCAACAATTTTTCGACGACCGATTTTGATAAACGATATTCTTGGTACCGAACTTGTGTAGGATTATCACTAACTAGAAATTGAGCTAAACTTGGGAAGGAATTGGGAAAATTCTAAGCTTAGTTGCGTATAAATCAAAGAGCTGAGTGCTCTAATCTCAAAATTGGGTGTTTACTTATGTTAATGTGATAATTGATGCTCTAGAATGCTTAATCCATGACTAGTGTGCCAAGTTTGTGATTAGAATGAAATTTACATATCAATTATATGAACGATTGTCATGTTCATGTGATTAGTTAGTTATATGCCTATATGGATCAAAGGAAAGTCAAGTAGTGGTCTCCATTTATAGGTCCCATATATAAGGGATGGTAAGCCCTCAATGAGTGGGGCGTGGTGACGACCACAATGATGATACGGTGATGCCTTCGGGATCACAAGAGTGTGTGTGATATGCTATATGCAATAAAAGAGTGAGAAATTTCGGGATGAGAAGGACCCGGGGGTGGTGGCTAGAATGACTTGACTTTCCGGAGATCAATTTGTTGTTGTTTGTAATGATTGTTGCATTTGCATAATAAACATTCCAATAGCATGATTAATTCCCTCACTAAGCGAAAGGTTAAACGAAAATATATTTTCTGTTGTGGTTATTGAATAACCATCGCAGGTACCGTCCGAGAGGAGGAGAGAAAATGATTCGCTCGACGGGTTAGGCGTGGAAGTTGAGTCTATGTGAATATGTTCATATGCCAAGTTAGTTTATGTTTCATATGTATCTTTTGTTGTCAATGTTTAAGTACCTTGGGTATTTGGAAGACTTGTAATATGCTAAGTTAGGTAATGTTGGTTGCTTATGCACCAAACCATGAGTTGTGTTTACAAGTTACAAGTCATGTATATTGAGGAAGAATGAGGGAGGAAACTAGATAACTTTTGGTTGTAACTAAAGCTTGATTTCCCTTTGATTGTGTTGTTTTGCAATTATTGGGAAACATTAGATTTCCAATGATAAATCATGATCCATGAGAATGATTTGTGTGTTGGATTGTCAATCCATGCTTGGAAGATGTTGTGTTAATGTTTAGGAACATTTGGAAATGCTTTGAGAATGAGTTTTAATGGTTTCACAAAGTTTTGGGAAGTTTGAAACAAGTTTGGACTTGAAAAATGATGTTTTTAAGCAGTAGGAAGCCGTTCTGCAGAAGCCGGATCGATCCAGCCTTTCCGCAGATCGATTCACCCTTTTTCGGGGACATTCTGCTTAAAAATTAGTGAGATGGATTGATTCACCCTCTTCGCAGATCGATCCACCCCTATGAAAATAGACTGTCAGCTTTTACGGAAACAAGCATAACTCTCTCTACAAAACTCGGATTTGCGTGCCATTTTTTGCATTAGAACCGGGACTCAACGACCTATCTTTTAGTATAAAAGTTTCTATACCTTATTAATGACCATTTGGCCCTTGAGTCTGATTTGTGCCAAGAAAGCTCTTTATGGAGTCTAAAATATGATTTTCTTCATGATTAGTGTATGGTTTGGTGTGTGGGCTTTGTTACACGTGTCCTAATCTGATTGGGGTAGGTTGGGGTGTGACAATTTTGGTATCAAAGCTATAGGTTAGAGCCTTTGGGGACGAGTGACAATTACGACGTGTAATAAGCATAAATGATTAATGAATGTAGAAATCATGTATACACGTTTACTTAGCATGTTGAATGATGTTGAGCATGCTTTGAAAAGTACAAATATAACGTGTGTGTGACAATGTATTGTGAATGCCAGAGAGAAAATGTCTGGTTCAACACCGCCTACACGAATGGAGAGAATGGAAAGGGTTGTAGCTGGTTTGGTACAAGTAGTTGAAACTCATGCTATAGAGGGAAGACGTGAACAACCGAATCCTAATCCGAGGGAGGAGGTGACCACTATTTCACAATTTTACAAGCAGAAACCGACACTATTCCGAGGGGAGACTGATCCAGTGAGAGCTAATTTTTGGTTGTCCGATATGGAAAGGATATTCCGGGTTCTTCCGTGTTCCGAGGCTCAACAGGTTCTATTTGTCGCTGATACTTTAAAAGAAGAAGTGTAGTACTGGTGGCGTACAAAATTGGGACCCGAAAGGCCGAACACTTGGGGGGAGTTCGTAATACTCTTCAAGAAGCAGTACTTTTCGAAATCATTTGAAGATTTGATAGCTCAAGAGTTCATGGAATTGAAACAAGGGGGAATGACAGTTCGGGAGTACTCCGCCAAATTCACAAGTTTTGCACGATATGCTGAAAATATAGTACCGAATGAAGGGGATCGAACTAGAAAGTTTGTGATGGGGCTTAGGGATGAGATTCTACGTTAAGTATCAGTGCAACAGTTGGATAAAGTTGTAGAGGCATTAGATGTGGCTTCAATCGCCAAAAGAGACAAGGGGTATAAATAAAGTTCGCAAGCACCAACAACTCAACAATACAAAAGGTCGAGTTCAAGTCAATATAGCAGTCAATGGAGTTCAAAACGACAAAGTTTTGGGGGTTCTTCAGGTAGTGGAGGTAACAAGCCACGATGTAACATATGCTGTAAATTTTATTGGGGTGTATGTAATCTACCGACAACGGTGTGTAACAATTGCCGCCAAATGGGCCATGTGGTGAAGAATTATCCAGGGGTGAGGCCAAATATGTATGCTCCGATGAGACGTACCGACGATAGTGGAATGATTTATCATAATTGTGGGGAGCTTGGACACCGAATGCGCAATTGTCCTAAGCCAAGGCAAGGAGGTTTTAGTGCAACCGCAAGTAGTGCACCAACACCGCGACCATCTAACCAACAACAACCACAAGGAAGGGAACAACGTCAGGGCCGTTATTTCTAGCTTAATCCAGGGGAGACCACCGTTGCTGACACGGTCGTGTCAGTTAAAGTTCTTATTTGCTCAACACCTGCTAATGTGTTAATGGATTCTGGTTCTGCACACTCGTTTGTATCACACCAATTCTCTAGGAATATAAATGTACCCTTAGAACTTCTAGAATATGATCTATTTATTGATGTTCCACTGGGAAGATCATTGGTGAGTTCGGGAGTTTATAGAAACTGTGAAATTAAAATCAATGATGAAGTGTTACCTGCTAATCTTGTACCGTTAGTAATTCAGCATTTTGATGTCATATTGAGGATGGATTGGTTATCAGTAAATCACGTGGTTATCGATTGTGAGAATAAAAGGGTAGAACTCCAGGCACTGACTCATAGAATCTTTTCTTTCCAAGGGGTAGGTGTTGTGTCACCACCTTATCTTGTGTCCGCTGTCAAGGCTTGTCATTTATTAAAAAAGGGGTGTAAAGGTTTTCGTTTTAGTATATTCGATACTAGAAGTACGGAACTAAAGTTGGAAGATATACCCGTAGTTAGAGAATTTCCTGATGTATTTCCAGAAGATTTGTCGAGTGTGTTAATTGAAAGGGAGGTTGAATTTGGTATAGATGTAATACCGGGAACACAACCCATTTTGCGGGCACCATATAGAATGGCTCCAGTAGAGTTGAAAGAGTTGAAGACTCAGTTACAGGAGTTGTTGGATAAGGTGTTCATTTGGCCAAGTGTAACACCCTGGGGTGCACCGGTTCTTTTTGTGAAAAAGAAAGATGGGACGATGCGGATGTGTATAGATTATCGTGAGATCAACAAAGTAACTATCAAAAACATGTACCCATTGCCACGGATCGACGATTTATTCAATCAATTACAAGGGGCTCAAGTGTTTTCAAAAAATCGATTTGAGGTCGGGGTATCATCAACTAAAGATAAAAGCTGAGGATGTTGAAAAGACGGCCTTTAGAACACGGTACGGTCATTATGAGTTTCTTGTAATGCCATTTGGAGTAACCAATGCACCGACTGCCTTCATGGATTTAATGAATCGAGTCTTTAAAATGTATTTGGATGAATTTGTTATAGTTTTTATTGATGATATTCTTATTTACTCAAAGAGTCCAGAAGAGCATGATGGGCATTCGAGATTGGTGTTACAACGACTTTGAGAAAAGTAGTTATTCGGAAAATTGAAGAAAAGTGAATTTTGGTTAACAAGTGTTACCTTCCTTGGCTATGTGATTTCCAAGGATGGCGTGTCAGTTGATCCGCAGAAAATAGAAGCTGTTATGAATTGGGCGAGACCAACCAATGTGTCAGAAATTCGTAGCTTTCTGGGTTTGGCCGGGTATTATAGAAGGTTTGTTCGGGATTTCTCGAAGATTGCTACTCCGATGACAACATTAATGAGAAAGGATATTCCGTTTGAATGGGGGAAAGAATGTGAGGAATGTTTTCAAACATTGAAGAGTAAGTTAACTTCTGCTCCAATACTTTTGATTCCGACAAGTACCGGGGGAATTAGTAATTACAGTGACGCTTCCCATCAAGGCTTGGGATGTGTTCTTATGCAAGGGGACAAAGTGATAGCATATGCTTCAAGGCAATTGAGGACTCATGAGAAGAATTATCTAACCCACGATTTGGAACTTGCCGCAGTAATTTTTGCCTTAAAGATTTGGCGACATTACTTCAATGGGGAAACTTACGAAATCTTCACTGACCACAAGAGCTTAAAGTATTTGTTTACTCAGAGAGATTTGAATATGCGACAATGAAGATGGTTGGAGTTAATGAAGGACTATGACCTGAAAATTCAATATCATCCGGGTAAAGCAAATGTGGTGGCCGATGCTTTGAGTTTAAAATCATCAAAAAGTTTAGCATGTGTTTTGACGGCACAAGAAGGGTTGGTGAAAGTGTTTGAACGGCTAGAATTGGAAGTTATTCTTAGAGTTGAAGGTGGATTAATGGCAGCGATTGTAGCATAACCTGACTTGATTGGAGAGATTAAAATAAATCAACTATTGGATTCAAACTTGAAGAAAGTTGTAGATGAATTACCTAAGGGTAAGCGACCAGAGTTCAGTCTGCATGATGGGGTACTATGGTACATCAATCGGTTATGTGTGCCTAATGTGGGCATCTTAAAAGAAAGAATTTTGGAAGAAACTCATAGTACTCGGTATTCCGTACACCCAGGTAGTACGAAAATGTATAGAGATTTGAGGGAGGTCTATTGGTGGAGCGGTATGAAACGTGAAGTTGCTGAATATGTAGCCAAGTGCATGACGTGTCAATTGGTAAAGCTTGAGCATCAACGACCCGCTGGAGAAATACAACCATTGGAAATACCAGAATGGAAATGGGAGCACATTACGATGGATTTTGTGTCAGGATTACCGAGGTCTCCTTGATCAAATGATAGTATTTGGGTGATCATTGACCGGTTGACTAAGTCAGCCCACTTTTTGCCGATTAAGACTACTGACCCGATGAAGTTAGCAGAACTCTATGTTAAAGAGATTGTGAGATTGCACGGAGCACCGGTATCAATAGTTTCAGATCAGGATACACATTTTGTGTCAAGATTTTGGGAAGGGCTACAAAGAGCTGGGGACAGCTTTGCATTTTAGCACAACTTTTCACCCGCAAATTGATGAACAGTCAGAACGAGTTATTCAGATTTTAGAGGATATGCTAAGAGTTTGTGTTATGGATTTCAAGACTGACTGGGAAACTCACTTGCTATTAATTGAGTTTTCTTATAACAATAGTTTCCAGACAAGCATTAGTATGGCGCCTTTTGAGGCATTGTATGGTCGAAAGTGTAGATCGCCCGTGTGTTGGACAGAGGTTGGGGAGAAGCAACTACTAGGGTCAGAAATTGTTCAAATTACCACCGATAAGGTTAAATTAATTAAGCAACAATTGCAAGTGGCACAAAGTCGCTACAAAAGTTATGCTGATACGGGTAGAAGACCGTTGGAATTCGAGGTTGGTGATTATGTGTTCTTGAAAGTTTCACCTTCGAAGGGCATTACGCGATTTGGTAAGAAAGGTAAGTTGAGTCCAAATTATGTTGGACCTTTTCTGATTTTGAATAAAGTGGGACCGGTAGCTTACAGGTTGGAGTTACCACAAGAGTTGACACATGTTCATAATGTCCTTCACGTGTCTATGCTCAGACGTTATGTGTCGGATTCGAGTCATATCCTTGAACCAGAACCATTGGAAGTCCGAGAAGATATGACGTATGTTGAACATCTGGTACGGATTCTAGATAAGAAAGATCAAGTGTTGAGAACGAAAACAATTCCGTTGGTCATGGTCCTCTAGCGTAGTCATAGCATTGAAGAGGCAGCTTGGGAACGGGAGGATGAGATCAGAGAGAGATACCCGCACTTGTTCGATTGATGAGGTAAGAATAAGTTTGGGGACAAACTTCTTAAAAGGGAGGGAGAAATGTAACACCCGTACCCGGAAAAGAAGATTAATTTGGAGTTAATATGCATTAATTAAAGATAATGAATGCATGACATGATTTAAGGTGGGGTTATTAACCCACATGCGAAAAGGTGCTCAAATGCGGGCGCAGATGAAAGGTCTGTAAAAAGGACAGGACTGGTATAAATGCGGGGCCCAACAAGGGTCTAATCAAAATAATTTACATTTTGATGTAATTATGTGCTTATATGATTACTTGTTTAAATGCTTATTAATATTATTATGTCTTATGATAGGAAAGGGGACCAATTTGGGTACCCATGTGAGGGCGTATTTGAATAAAATTGATAACTGTAGGTTTTATAACAAACCTTATGAATTATGTGGGACCACGTTTGGGACCCACGCGAGACTTAGATTAAATCCTTTTAGAAAAGATGGGTAGTTAACGTAAATAACATGGGGGTTTCATAATAAAACTTAAGAAAGATTGGGGGGGTCTAAATGAAAAGTTAGAAAAAAGAGATATATCACTCTTGCATGAGTTTGGTGACTCATTGCACCAAAACATTGTAGCTGGGAAATTGAGACAAAAAGAGAACGGAGAGCTCTCGAGTCAGCAACGGAATTCTCGACGACGTTTCTCACCGTATCTTCGCCGTCCGGCGTCGGATTCACGAACCGAGACCGGATTTGGAATCGTGGAGGTAAGAGGATCACATGCACGTCCTTTATTTTCATTTTTGGCAACGTTTTTCCGACGACCATTTTTGATAAATGTTCTTGGTACCAAACTTGTGTAGGATTATCACTAACTAGAAATTGAGCTAAACTTGGGAAGAAATTGGGAAAATTCTAAGCTTAGTTGCGTATAAATTAAAGAGGTGAGTGCTCTAATCTCAAAATTGGGTGTTTACTTATGTTAATGTGATAATTGATGCTCTAGAATGCTTAATCCATGACTAGTGTGCCAAGTTTGTGATTAGAATGAAGTTTACATATCAATTATATGAAGGATTATCATGTTCATGTGATTAGTTGCTTATATGCCTATATGGATCAAAGGAAAGTCAAGTAGTGGTCTCCATTTATAGGTCCCATATGTAAGGGACGGTAAGCCCTCAATGAGCGGGATGTGGTGACGACCACAATGATGAAACGGTGATGCCTTCGGGATCACAAGAGTGTGTGTGATATGCTATATGCAATAAAAGAGTGAGAAATTCCGGGATGAGAAGGACCCGGGGGTGGTGGCTAGAATGACTTGACTTTCCGGAGATCAATTTGTTGTTGTTTATAATGATTGTTGCATTTGCATATTAAACATTCCAATAGCATGATTAATTCCCTCACTAAGCGAAAGGTTAAACGAAAGTATATTTTCTGTTGTGGTTATTGAATAACCATCGCAGGTACCGTCCGAGAGGAGGAGAGAAAATGATTCGCTCGACGGGTTAAGCATGGAAGTTGAGTCCATGTGAATATGTTCATATGCCTAGCTAGTTTATGTTTCATATGTATCTTTTGTTGTCAATGTTTACGTACCTTGCGAGTTTGGAAGACCTGGAATATGCTAAGTTAGGTAATGTTGGTTGTTTATGTACCAAGCCATGAGTTGTGTTTACAAGTTACAAGTCATGTATATTGAGGAAGAATGAGGGAGGAAACTAAATAACTTTTGGTTGTAACTAAAGCTTGATTTTCCTTTGATTGTGTTGTTTTGCAATTATTTAGAAACATTAGATTTCCAATGCTAAATCATGATCCATGAGATTGATTTGTGTGTTTGATTGTCAATCCATGCTTGGAAGATGTTGTGTTAATGTTTAGGAACATTTAGAAATGCTTTGAGAATGAGTTTTAATGGTTTCACAAAGTTTTGGGAAGTTTGGAACAAGTTTTGACTTGAAAAATGATGTTTTTAAGTAGTAGGGAGCTGTTCTGCAGAAGTCGGATCGATTCGGCCTTTCCGCGGATCGATCCACCCTTTTTCGGGGACATTCTGCTTGAAAATTAGTGAGATGGATCGATCCGCCCTTTTCGCGGATCGATCCGCCCCTATGAAAACTGACTGTCAGCTTTTACGGAAACAAGCATAACTCTCTCTACAAAACTCGGATTCACGAGCCGTTTTTTGCGTTGGAACCGGGACTCAAAGACCTATCTTTTGGTATAAAATTTGCTATACCTTATTAATGTCCATTTTGCCCTTGGGTCTGATTTGTGCCAAGAAAGCTCTTTTATGGAGACTAAAACATTTTTTCCTTCATGATTAGTGTATGGTTTGGTGTGTGGGCTTTGTTACATGTGTCCTAATCCGCCTGGGGCGGGTTGGGGTGTTACACTTATCTTTCATTATTTTATTTAACTAGTTTTTGATATTTGATGTAAAGATTCTAAACAGAAACCATGTCCCAAATTAAGGTTCATCACTTTTTACAAATTAAACCAAACAAACATGAATTCAACATGCATGAGCTGCAAACAAAAAAACAAAAACAAAAACAAAAACAAAAACAAAAAAACAAAAAACCATGGCCCAAATTATTGTTCCACACTTTATTAACAAACCTGAACATTAGTAGCCAACACATGTACATGTGTGAATATATACATATATACCTATTTAAGCTCTCACCTTACTGAAACTAAGAAAAAAAAAGTCCTTTCATTTGTACATTTTATTTAGACCTTCTCAGTGTGTTATTTTTCTATATTTTTTTTTCTGGGGTTTCATTAGTACATACATTTTCAAGTACTTGTATACAATAGATGTTCTTAGTAATTTTTAATGTGAGCTTTCTCATTTTATTTTGAGAGATTCAAAGAATCCATTTTGTTGTTTTTTGTTTTTTGTTTTTTTAGGAACAACAACATTGTATTATTGTCAAAAAAACCAAGTTGACTTCCTAAAAAACGAAAAATTAACAAAGTTGGCCGAAAAAGAAAACCGACGACGTGCCCAAATTTTCATTCCTTACTTGACTCAAATATTTCTACGAACACCATTAAAAATATAACCCCAAAACTGTCAACTGACAGAACCAAAAAGCCCCAAGATTGTCATAAAGAAACAATCACACAAATCCAGAAATTACAATCAAAACTAGCTTTTCAACCCGTGCAATGCACGGGAGAAATTTTTAATGATGAATTGAAAATTGAATTGAGTGGTATTATAATTGATAGGGAGAGAAAATGTGTAACGGGTCTAATTAACGATGAAATTAAAAAGAAATAAAATGTATAGATAAATTTGGGAAGCCTCAATATACATTTGCCTTGGTGACACGTGGAATTTTGAGGCTTTTATATTATAATAATATAATAAGATTACTAATTAAAAGTGGTTCTATGTAAAACAAAATAGAGTGTATGCTTCCTAAAGGACAAGACTTCAGAAAAGTCGCTTCAGTACATTTCGTTAGGTTCCTCTCACAGTTGTTAAAATTGTTTTTTGAACATTGAATATTTTAAACCAGTTATTTATTTATTTATTATAAATTGTGCATCTATGTGAGGAACTTAACGAAATGTATATTAAGTACATAGACACAGGATTATTCGATTTCGTTCATGCATATTTTGTGCAAGAAAGTAGGAAAAAAGTGCTAAGATAATATTTTTCTTCGGTATTTTATTGGATGGAATGTGAAATCTTCTCCCCATGACCACTTGTTCCTGAACTTTACGATGTATAGTCCTTTTTCATCATGTCCAATCGAAGATTGCCTTCAACTGCAATAGCAAAACTCGTAATCATAATCATCATAATCATAAGACAAAAAATAGCAAAAACTAAGCCAAAAAAAAATAGGAAATAAAATATAGAATTCAGTATTCTCAAACATAGTGAGATCACCTATGTTTGTAAACTTGTAGATGGTGGTCTGATGTTCTGGCCGTGGATTTAGTTAGAGTTTTTGGGTTTATTTAGAGAGGTTAGGTTTGAAGTTCAGGATGGAAAAATCATTGGTCCTTAGCTTGAAGTGTGTCATGGATTTGTCCATGATGAATAAATCTTATTTTTGAGAAGAAAAAAAAATGAGATAAACTACGTAGCAAATGGCAGTGTCCATCAGTTCCACAAGCATTCTTAACATGAACATGAAATCGAGGTTTTTCCAATCTGTAATTCAAAGTTAGTTTGAAATCTTTCAAAGACTTTGTTGTGTTGTGTCCAAAAAATTTGTTTTAAAACCAAGAACACCAACCAAATCAAGAAAGCATTAAATTTCATCTGAAAGAATCTGACATGGAAGGAAAAGGAGTTCACTTCGCTACAAATATGCATGCATATACACAAAGAGCTTAGAAAATGAGAAAGAACCTATTTGGCATTACCAAAACCATGGAGACGACCGGGCTTAGAAAATAAGAAAGAACCTATTTGGCATTACCAAAACCATGGAGACGACCGGGCTTACCCTGTAGAAAGTACAAATTCATCAAATGAAGGTTACAAATTCAAAAAGAAACTACAGATAAATAAAGGTCAAAATAAAACCCACTTTTTTAAATCATGGTTTAACCAAAATTTGCTTACTTTATGTATTGCAATAAAAATGGAAATGTTTTAAATTCCGCGGATCTCCTAAACTACACACATAATTCCAGTGTTAATAAAGTGAAAACCTTACCCAGATTTTTTCATTTCATTTATTTGTTTCTACTTCCATCAGGTTCTTCTCCTGCTGCTCATTGCAATAACTGATAAGAGAGAGAGAGAGAGAGAGAGAGAGAGAGAGAGAGAGAGAGAGAGAACATTAGATCAGAAGTTTATCCATCATAAGGATTGGACATTGTCTAGAAATCCAGTTTAATTGTCTCAAAATGTAGGAAAGAAATACAGAAATTGGACTGCAATGTAAAGGCTTCCAATTAGTCATACCAAGAAATTTATCCTACGACTTCTTAGCAACCAAAAGAAAATCACGACCATTAAAGGGCAAAAAAATCACCTATTGAATATAAGTTCAAACTACAAGTTCACTAAAAAAACTCACACATTGAATATAAGTTCAAACTACAGGTTCACTAAAAAAAATCACTTATTCACAATGAAAAATACACACACACACACACACACAAAAAGAGGACAAAAGACAAAACCCACCCAAAATTCTGACATCCATGTCTAAGCTTCTTCTTTAGCTTATCAACCTGCAAAAAAAAATTTAAATAACAATAATACATCTTCTTGTGATGCCCCTTTTCTCTCTCAAATTGACCAATTCCACTCCGTGGAAAATTCTCAACCTCTCTCCGTTGAGAGCTTCTCATACAGTTGGTTAGTAAACCTAAAGCCATCTTTTGAAAGCCAAGATGACTATCTCAGAGCCTCCATTGACGCGTCTGATGAAGCTTTCTTCATTGAGATGGACCCAAAATTAACATCCTCGAAGAGATTCTTTAGTGGCATTAAATAGAGATTCTTATAGATATATGTTTTTGTTCTTAAAGTGCTATAATGAAAACAATTGGGAATGCTTCAAAAATGCCTTCTCCATCTGTAAATGTAGAGAATATAAGGTCTATATAAATACGCAACAGTGTGTGTGTGTTTGTGTGTGTATAGAGAAAGAGAAAATGAAAGGACTGTGAAAAATTCAATAGTGACTTCACCTGACAGATTTAATCGGTGCCTTTTGAGCTTCAGCATTTACGTTAATTGCCATGAATTTTAAAAGTTTGAATTGGTGTTCTTTCTTGAATGCTATAATGGAGGGCTTTTTTTTAGGTGTAACGTAAGAGAGAAAAGAACAGATTAATTGGGGCTTTTTCAAAATTCTCCAATTAGGGCTATTTTTAGGGAGGAAACATTAGAGAGAAGAGATTTAGAGAGGGACTGTGATTAGGAGAGAGAGGCTTTGATTTTGAATGCTTGGATGAGAGAGAGATTGACTACATAATTCAGGGCTTAAGAGAGAAAAGAAAGATTTTAATGTTCTGCCATTAAGGGATATTTTTTAGGGAGGAAACATTAGTGAGACTTTGCTTGGGAGAGAAAGAGAGAGTTTGCTTAGCTGTGATCTAATCCTCTGTTTTTTTCTTCTTTTTTTTGGCTACATTTTAGGGAGGAAACGTTAGTGAGGCTTTGCTTGGGAGAGAAAGAGAGAGTTTGCTTAGCTGTGATCTAATCCTCTATTTTTTCTTTCTTTTTTTTTTTTTTTTTTTTTTTTTTTTTTGCTGTTGAAACATAGACTTTGCTTGGAAGAGAGATATCGGAATTGTGGGTTTGATCTTCAATGCATTGAAATGTAAGTCAAACTCTGTTTTTTCTTTAATTTTCTGGAATACGACAGACTCTTGGGAGAGAGAGATTTTTGGCCTCTGGTGGTGACACGTGTCGCTAAGTCTTCCGTATAATTATAATAGAATATAGATATAACCCTTACAAATTGTTGAAGGAAGCAAAAGAGCTTACACAATTACTTGACTGAAATATGAAGGATGAGCATGCAGATGTTTATGGATGAAACCATTAAAATATGGATTTGAAAAGAGTGGTGTAGATTGAGGATGATTGAGTGTCCCATTATTGAGAATAATTTGAATAATTATTACTCATATACAAACTTAATTTTTGTAATTAAGAAAAATAAACGTTATCTTCAATGCTTGGGTAAGAAAGAGATTTGAATGCTATAATGGAGGGCTTTTTTTGTTAGGTGTAAACGTAAGAGAGAGAAGAAGATATTTCAGTGTTCTGCAATTGGGAATGGTTTTTTAGGGAGAGAGGAAACGTTAGAGAGAAATAGAGAGAGCCTTTGCTTGGGACAGAGAGAGACTTTGATCTTGAATGTGAGAGAGAGATTTGATTGTTGTAATTGTGGGCTTAAGAGAGAGAAGAAGAGATTTAAATGCTCTAAAATTGAGGGCTATGTTTTAGGGAAGAAACGTAATACATAAATGATCCAAAGAGATGGACTTTGTTTGGGTAGGTTGTAGGAACGTTTAAGTGTTTTTGTAAGAGTTATTAATCCTTCGACATGTGGCATGGAGTTAGGAGATTTATAGGTTGATGAGAATCGATGGCCATGATCAAATTATACATTGTACATCATATCTTTAGATTGTATTGTAGAATTATTAGGATGCTTGAGATCAACCTTACAAATTGGGATGGGTGGGCTCTGTTTCTAATTGGGATTTGTTTGTTTGGGTAGGTTGTAGGAGCATTAAGTGTATTTTAAGAGTCCTTAATCCTTGGACATGAGGCATAGAGTTAGGAGATTTATTGGTTGATGAGAATTGATGGGCATGATCAAATTGTTCATCGCATAACATATCTTTACATTGTATTGCAGAATTATTGAGATTGCTTGAGATCAGCCTTACAAATTCCGCGAGGCACTACTTCTAATTGGGATTTTTCTCTATTTGGGCACGTGTCATTGAGACTTCCGTGTTATTATAATAGAATATAGATTATGTGATAAATCCCATAATTTATTGGATAGAGTTTTGATTTGGTTAAGATTAGTTTAGGAAGCTTAATCTTCACCCTCCACCCTATATATAGGGGTACGAGTCTTATATTTTTTGAAGTCAATCAATATCAATATAATACTCTAATTTCTTGTGTTATAACTATTAAATTTGAGTATGGGTGAACTGATCAATTGACTATATTGTGGTCAACAATTGGAGTAATTGTTTTACAATCATTTAAGTTTCAATGAACACCTATTAGACATCGTCGCCAAAGTTTAATGAGTTAAATTCGACAGTGCTTTCCAATGCCTAATGCATCAAATGATATTCAAAATCTAACAGAGGAATGCCAAAAGAAGATTTCTAAAATGTTAGGATTAATATAGTACGACATGAAAAGATTACTACAAAATCACAAAAAATCAACTACCAAGAGTTCCCCTCCCACTAACATCATCGTTGTCGTCATCATCATCATCATCAGGGACGGAGGCAGTAAGGGACAAGGGGAGGCCCAGGCCCTCCCCCTCCCCCTCCCCCTCCCCCTCCTCCCCTGAGATTTTGAGAATTAAAATTTTACCCTATATTTTTTTAGTATTTTACATTTAGGCCCCCCAAATGGGTCCAAGGCCCAATTTAGTGCCATCAACTATATATATATATATATTGGTATACAGGTATATATAGCTCAAAAGGAAAGGCGCCTAGAATTTTGAAAATTACACTTTTAGTGTAGGAATTTTATGCATTTTAGAAATAGGCCCTCCAAGAATTTTGACAAACACTATACAATATGTACGTGTCACAAAACAGACTAATATTATAAGCATATCGAGAAAAAAATTGCAATTATATACAAATAGTCCCTAAAAAAATCGCCAATTATGTATACATAGACCCCAAAAAAATTACCCCGGCAGCACTGCCCCAGAACCCCCGTATAGACTAGGCATTCCTTGACCAAAATTCCTGGCTACACTCCTGATCATCATCATCATGTCTCTCTCTCTCTCTCTCTCTCTTAGAAGGAAAGTGAGAGGATATGTATATATATAACTATTTTTTTTATTGAGAAGTGATTTTTTCAAATAAAGCATGCTCTCACTAAGAAGAAAGTGAGAGGATATGTATATATATAACTATTTTTTTATTGACAAGTGATTTTTTCAAATAAAGCATGCTCTCACTAACCATAATTCATGAGAGAGAGAAAGAGAGAGCGAGTGAGAGTGAGTGAGAGAGACTTAGTGACAATTTAGTAAACAAAATGCTACACGCACAACCTATTTCACAACTGCACATCCTGGCACATTCATTTCGGTGGGTCCTGTGCAGGACCTATGTGAGACCCTCATGGGGCCCATCAAAATCAATAGTCAGGATGTGCAGTTGTAAAATAGGTTGTAAAATAGGTTGTGGGTGTAGCATTACTCTTTAGTTAGAGAAGCATCTCTTCTCTAAAGCTTTATATTATAGAAAGCACTAGCAAGAAGTCCCAAAGCATAGGGAAACACAATTTTATTATCATAGATAGTCTTACTATAGGCTTTAACAATATTGTTGCACTCGAAAATGAAAAAGAAGAACTAAAATAAAAATGCCAATCACGCAGGGAACGCGATTGCATTTAGCACATACAATAAGCCTTTTAAAGCCTTAGGTTTCTCCTCGTGGACGAGTGAAGTCTTGTGAAAGTTTTCAGAGATGCTACCCACAAACATCTTTTATTACTAGATCATATTTTTGCATCATGATTTCCTGCTATGACCTTGTTTTGGAAGTCGTAGTAGTTGACACCTTTGTAAATGCCATCATCGTTGTTGTAGGTGCGAAGATTCTCATTAGTAAGAATGTCGCGCTGAGTGTATGGGAAGGGAACCTCACATAAGCCTTTTGTTGTCACTAGAATCACCTTTATACGAGACATTGGCGGTACAGAAACTGTGTATGTGGACTCTATTACAGTTGTTGTTGTATTAGTGTCTCCCCACTGGTATGTTCCCGTGAACTTAGCCGAAAGTTCAACCGTTGCTTCAATGATGAATAGAATGTCGGTTTCAAAGGTACATTTGGCACCCAACTTCAATGAAAGGCTAAAATTCCATGTAGTGGTCTTAGTCTCTGTATACGATGACTTTATGGTCATCGTGTTTGGAACTGAGGTATTGTTAGTGGCATCTTCAATTGCCATTGTGATGTTGTTCTGCTCGGAGATCTTGGCATCCTTGAGGCGGTAATTGACGTTATAGATGACTCTTGATATAACAACCTCTTCCACCTCCAATCGCGCCTCTTTGGAAATGGTGGTGGAGTCATAGACAGTAAGAAAGTCAGGTGTACTATCACTATATCTTTTACAGAATTTGTTCCTACTCAAGCTGCGGAGAGCGATGACGTTGTTGTCAACTTTGATCGGCCAAAACAACGTGTAAGGGTCGTTATTGACGTTATAATCTGAGAGATTAATATGATAACCGGTTGGATCGGTAGTCCATAATTTGCCATTGTAATCTGCCTTCATGGGAACACTTCCATCGGGTGTGGGGAGGATCTCGTATGCCACCGCTGAATCGCCCCTGTCACTCGATATGAACTGTAGATAAGTGTTGTTTTTGGTAGTGAGGTATATACCATTATCGCCCTTAAACGTGATGTGTTTGGGCAATATCAGCAGTGATTCCCAATCGATAAAGTTGATGTTAGCCTTGTCAGTTGATGTTGAACCTAAGCACAAAGTAATCAACACTTTGCGACATAGGCCCCACTAAGCGATAACCTCCGGGTGAGACATGGACAAATTGGACTTCACCACCAACAGGTCGCATATTGTGTACATAAGAGGCTTCAAACAACGTACATGACCATTTAGATTTGTCTTCCTCTGGTTCTTCAGCCACTACAACAACCCGAAGGGATTCCTTAGACTGCATTTGCCAGTATTTGTTGTTATAACAGCATTTTATGTGCACCAGTCCCCGCCCCGCAGTACACTTTGCCATCTCCTCTTGGAATTTTGCGTGCTGGCCCATAGCATCGTCTCCGGTGAATTGTAGAGACCCCGTTACACAATCCCCATCATCAGGTATGTAACGCAAGTATTCGCCAAAGGACACTGATTTGAGCACCACAAACCTTGGCAAATACATTTTTTTTTCTCCCTCTCTCTCTCTCTCTCTCTCTCTCTCCTCTCTCTCTCTCTCTCTTTGTCTCTCTTCTCACTTTTTATGATTTGTTCTTAGCTAGCTAGTGGCATAGCTCTTTATGCTATTTATAAGGAAAAATTAAATGGTGAGAGGACTGCTATTTCATTTTCTCGACCTTCCTCACCCACCTTTAGAAAAGAACAAAACATGGGAGCTTGTGGACTTGCCAAAAGGTAAACAATGATTGGACTAAAATTGATTTAGAAGACAAAGTTCAAAGAAGATGGTTCCATTCAAAAACACAAATCAAGGTTGGTAGCAAAAGGATACTCGCAGCAGCCCAAAATTAACTTTAATGAGACTTTTGTGCCTGTTGTTCGAATGGAGACAATACGAACAGCTCTTGCTCTAGAAGCTCAATTGGAGTTAAATGTTTATCAATTTGATATCAAATCGGCCTTTCTCAATGGAGAGCTAGCAGAAGAAGTGTACGTGGAGCAACCTCAAGGTTATGCATTGGAAGCACATGAAGGAAAAGTATATCAGCTTCGAAAGCCTCTTTATGGCTTAAAACAAGCGCTAAGGGCATGAAATATAGCAAGATTGATGGATATTTTTCCAAAAATGGATTCCAAAGAAGTTCAAGTGAGCCATCACTCTATGTGAAAAAGGAAGGTGCGAAAGACATTCTTATAGTTTACTTATATGTTTATCATCTAATTCATTTTGGCACAAATATGAAGATGGTTGAAGATTTTAAAAAGAATTTGATGAAAGAATTTGAGATGACCAACTTGGGTCTTATGAAGTATTTTCTTGGAATCCAAGTTAAGCAGTCAAAACGGGAGATCTTCATTTCTCAAGAAAAGTACATTGAACATTTGCTAAATAAATTTCATATGAATAAGTGCAAATCGATGTCAACACCCATGGCGTTGAATGAAAAGTTAGAGCAAAATGATGGCACAGAAAACGTGGATGCCAAACTCTTTAGAAGTTCTATCGGATCCTTGATCTATCTCACAAATACAAGGCCAGACATTATGCATTCTGTGAGCTTAATTTCTTGATTTATGAATGAACCAAGCAAGCTTCATTATGCAGCAGCAAAAAGAGTGCTAAGATATCTTCAAGGAATGAAGATGACAACAAACTAGTTGGGTTTGTTGGGTATACCATGTGTTCTACACACATAAGATTAAAGCTCTTCTTAGTGGGCTAATTTCTTTATGTCCTTAATGTTTAGTTAGTGGGCCTTTGGGCCCAAGCCATTTGATACATCCTAAATCAACTAGGTAAAGGCAAAAAGCCTTGATATGAGTTCTCAGCAATTGTAATTCATAGGTTCTGCGCATTAAGTAAAGAAAATAGAGAGAAGGTATTGTGTGCTCCATACGGCGGCGACAAGGTAGTTCTCTAAGGGCTATTTGATTACTCAAGGACTTGGTCATTGAAGTGCTTCCATCATTGTGATTAGGTTTTTACATTGGTGATGATTATTTGATTATTGAACCCTAAGAGGTAACCCTTGTACTCTTTCTCTAGTTGATTTGGATACCTCAAGTTTTAGGGCAAAAATTGGAGAGAATACTGTGTATTTCTTATTTTACATAGTGGAATTTTGCGGAGTGCCTTGTGGTTTTTTCCCTCTACGTTAGAGGATTTTTTCACATAAATCTTGGTGTCATTTAATTCTTGCTTGGGTGCCTTATTATTATTACATTTGTGCTTAATTATGGTGAAGGGAAATTGTCATTGTGACTTGGATATTATTTGTGCCTATTTAATTTACACTAGTCAAGGTTAGGAAGTGTTGCTCCTAATATTGGGGATTTCGGATTTTTCCCCAACAAACAGGTATCAGAGCTAAGGTTATTATTATTTATTGTCTTGTGTAATAAATGGAAGAATCATCAAATTCAATGATTAAGATCACGGCTTCAAATTATGCAACTTGGAAACCGCGAATGGAGGAAATCCTTTATTGTAAGGATTTGTATGATCCGATTGAGGGTGATATGGCCAAGCCTACAACTATGTCTGACACAGATTGGGTAAAATTAAATCGGAAGACAGTGGGTCAAATTAGACAGTGCGTTGATCACACCATGTTTCACCACGTTGCCCAAGAAGTTAATGCACAAAGTTTATGGAAAAAATTAGAGTCTATGTATGAGAGGAAGACCGCGTAGAACAAAGCTTTCTTGATTCGAAGGCTTGTGAACTTGAAATTCAAAGATGGGAATTCCGTTGCCAAGCACTTGAGTGACTTTCAGAGTATAGTTAATCAGTTGGCTACGATGAAGATGAATTTAGATGATGAATTTCAAGCTTTGTTATTATTAAGTTCTTTGCATGTTAGTTGGGAGACGTTGGTTGTGTCTCTTAGTAATTTAGCTCCCAATGGTAAGCTAACTTTGGAGATTGTTAAAGACAGCATGTGTAACGAGGAAGCCAGGCGAAAGGGTATGGGTACAGATCAGAAACAGGCTCTTGTCACAGAGAACAGGGGTAAGAATCCGAATAGAGGGTCTTAGAAAGGACCTAAAGATCGTAGTAAGTCCAAGAACAGCAGAGGCAAATCTATGCTGTTATTATAACAAGGAAGGCAACACGAGCAAAAATTGTAGAATTCATAAGAGAGACCAGAAACAGGGTAATTCTGAGAAGAAGTTAGAAGATAAGAAAACTACAGCTACAGTTTCTGAGGATGTGGTGGTACTCTCTTTTGGAGATAAGGAGTGTCTACATGTTACAGATAGTGATGTTGAGTGGGTTGTTGATACAGCCGCCTCCTACCATGCTTCTCCTAGGAGAGAGTTCTTCACTTCGTACAAAGTCGGTGACTTTGGTACTGTGAGGATGGGTAATACCAGCTATTCCAAGATTGAGGGGATAGGTGACGTGTGTATTCGGACTAGCCTGGATTGCATTTTGACATTGAAGTATGTTTGGCATGTTCCTGATTTACGGTTAAATTTGATTTTTGGTGTTGCACTAGACAAAATAGGTTATGATAATATTTTGGAAGCGGAAAGTGGAAACTCACCAAAGGGTCCATGGTTGTTGCAAAAGGGGAACTTTGTTATACTTTGTACAAGACTCATGTAAAAGTGTGTTCAAGCGAGCTCAATGCAATTGAGGATGATTCTTCACCAAATTTGTGGCATAGGCGATTGGCACACATAAGTGAGAAAGGGTTGCAGATTCTGGCAAAGAGGTCCCTCATTCTGTTTGCCAAAGGTACAGTTCTTAACCCTTGTGATTATTGCTTATTTGGTAAGCACCATAGAGTTTCCTTTCATGCTTCTAGTAAAAGAAAAACCAAGTTGCTTGATGTGGTTTATTCGGATGTTTGTGGTCCCATTGAGGTGGAGTCTTTGGACGGAAATAAGTATTTTCTTACTTTTATTGATGATGCTTCACGTAAAGTGTGGGTTATTTTCTGAAAACAAAAGACCAGGCCTTTCAGTATCTTCAGAGGTTACATGCCATGGTAGAAAAAGAGACAGGAAAACCTTTGAAGTGCCTTCGTACTGATAACGAGGGAGAGTACACTTCAAAAGAGTTTGAAGCATATTGTGCAGGTCACGATATACGGCATGAGAGGATAGTTCCACGCACTATTGTAGAGAGAGTCAGATGCATGTTATGAATGGCTAAGCTGCCTAAGTCATTCTGGGGTGAAGCAGTTGGCACAGCTTGTTACTTGATTAATAGGTCTCCTTTAGCTCCTTTGGATTTTGAGATTCCAGAGAAAGCATGGACCAGTGGTGATATTTCATACTCTTATCTGAGGTTGTTTGGTTGCAAGGCATTTGCACTTATTGCTAAGGAGTAGAGATCTAAGCTTGATGACAAAGCTACTCCATGTATCTTTGTTGGTTATGGAGATACAGAGTTCAAGTACAGGTTGTGGGATCCAGAAAATAAAAAGGTGATTAGAAGCAGAGTTGTGATTTTTCACGAGCATCAGACTTTGGCAGATTTTGAGAAACCTGCACAACCTAGAGCAAGTAGTGCTCCAAACCTCACATCAGTTCCTTCCACATCACAGGGTGCCATAATGAGGGAGAAGTATAGTATGAGCCAGTTGTAGATGTTCCAGAATTTGGGGACGATGATGATGTGCTAGAGACAGAGGGTTTTGAGCAGGTAGAGCAGCCCCCTCCACCAGAGATTGCAGTACCTCAAGTCAGGAGATCGACTAGAGAGCACAGGCCATCAGTCAGGTATTCCAGTTCTGAGTATATTTTTCTTATAGATGAGGGGGAGCCAGAGAGTTTTCAAAAAGTTTAGACTCACAAAGACAGAGGTAGTTGGGTAAAAGCATGCAAGATGAGATGAATTCCTTGCATAAGAACAACACTTATGAGTTGGTTGATCTTCCTAAGGGCGGAAAAGCATTGACAAACAAATGGGTGTTCAAGTTGAAAAAGGATGGTGACAAGCTACTAAAGTATAAGGCTCGTTTAGTTGTCAAGGGCTTCGAGCAGAAGCATGGCATTGATTTTGATGAGATTTTCTCACCGGTGGTGCAGATGAGTTCTATTCGAGTGGCTTTGGGTTTAGTAGCTAGCATGGATCTTGAGCTTGAGCAGCTAGATGTAAAGACTACCTTCCTTCATGGTGATTTGGAGGAAGAGATTTATATGGCACAACCAAAGGGATTTGAAGTTAAGGGGAAAGAGCACATGGTTTGCAAGTTGAAGAAGAGTCTCTACGGCCTTAAGCAAGCTCCGAGACAATGGTATAGGAAATTCAATTCATTTAGGTGGGTCATGGGTTCAAGAGAACCGCTGCAAATCAGTGTGTTTATGTCCAGAAATTTCCCGATGGTAATTTTGTTATGCTTTTACTTTATGTTGATGATATGCTTATTGTTGGGCAAGATGTTTACATGATTCGCAGGCTTAAAGGAGAGTTGTTCAAGTCCTTTGATATGAAGGACTTAGGCCCAGCACGACAAATTTTGGGTATAAAAATTGTTCGTGACTGGAAAGCAAAGAGGATATGGTTGTCACAAGAGAAATATGTTGAACGGGTGCTTGAAAAGTTCAACATGAGAGATGCTAAGCCAGTTAGCACTCCCCTTGCGAGTCACTTTAAGCTAAGTAAAAGCTTGTGTCCCTTTACCCGAGAAGGAGGAGAAGAAATGGCAGTTGTCCTTACTCGTCAGCAGTACAGAGTCTTATGTATGCGATGGTTTGTACATGGCCAGACATTGCTCATGCAGTTGGTGTTGTGAGCAGATTTCTTTCCAATTCTTGAAGAGAGCATTGGGAAGCAGTCAAGTGGATTCTTCATTACTTGAAGGGTACTTCGAGTTTGTGTTTATGTTTTGGGGATTCAAAACCAGTCTTGGAAGGGTTTACAGATTCAGATATGGCAGGAGACATCGATGACCGAAAGTCTATTTCGGGTTTCTTGTTTACTTTTGCAGGAGGAGCTGTCTCATGGCAGTCCAAGTTGCAAAAATGTATTGTCTTGTCTACCACTGAAGCTGAGTATGTCACTGCTACTGAAGCAGGGAAAGAGATATTATGGATGAAACAGTTTTTTTAAGAGTTGGATTTGAAGCAAGATGAGTACGTGGCTCATTGTGATAATCAGAGTGCTATGGACTTGAGCAAGAACACCACATATCATTCCCGTACAAAACATATTGATGTTCGTTACCACTGAATTCGTGAGGTAATGGAAAAGTAAGAAATAAAGTTGAAGAAAATTCATACAGAGAAGAATCCGTTTGATATGATGACTAAGGTCATGACAAGAGAGAAGCTTGAGCTCTGTAGAGAGTTAGGTGGACTGGACTCCAAGTGAGGGTCAAAGTTGAGTGTTCCCTCCTCTCATGTGTATTGAGGGAGAGATTTGTTGGGTATACTATGTATTCTACACCCATGAGATTAAAGCCCTTCTTAGTGGGCTAATTTCTTTATGTCCTTAATGTGTGGTTAGTGGGCCTTTGGGCCCAAGCCATTTGATACATCCTAAATCAACTAGGTAAAGGCCAAAAGCCTTGATATGAATTCTCAGCATTTGTAATTAATAGGTTCTGCGCAGCAAGTAAAGAAAACAGAGGGAGGGTATTGTGTGCTCTATGCGGCGGCGACAAGGTGGTTCTCTAAGGGCTATTTGATTACTCAAGGACTTGGTCATTGAAGTGCTTCCATCATTGTGATTAGGTTTTTACTTTGGTGATGATTATTTGATTATTGAACCCTAAGAGGTAACCTTGTACTCTTTCTCTAGATGATTTGGATACCTCAAGTTTTAGGGCAAAAACTTGAGAGAACATTGTGTAATCCTTATTTTACATAGTGGAATTTTGCGGAGTTGCCCTGTGGTTTTTTCCCTCTACATTAGAGGGTTTTTCCACATAAATCTTGGTGTCATTTAATTCTTGCTTGGGTGCTTTATTATTATTATATTATTTGTGCTTGATTGTGGTGAAGGGAAATTGTCATTGTGGCTTGGATATTATTGGTGCCTATTCAATTTACACTAGACAAAGTTAGGAAGTGTTGCTCCTTTATTGGGGATTCCGATTTTTTTCCCCAATAGGGTTTACTGACAGTGATTGGGTTGGTTCGTTGGATCGATGCCAGAAAAGCACATCAGGATGCATACTTTATCTTGGCTCAAAGGCGATTTCTTGGAGTTCTAAGAAGCAAAAATCAATAGCTTGATCCTCAACAGAAGCCGAGTACATCTCAGCAACAGATGTATCTTGTCAAGCTATTTGGTTAAGAAGAATTCTTTCGAATTTGCAGAATATGCAGGAAGAGCCTATTATTATTCATTGTGATAATGTGTCTGCAATTGCTTTAACGAAAAATTCGGTGTTTCATGCTCGATCAAAGCACATTGAGCTTCAACATCATGTCATTCGAGACTTGTTAAGCAATGGAGAAATTGTTTTGGAGTTCATCAACACAAATGACCAACCAACTGATATTCTTACCAAGGCTGTCACTACAGAGAAGTTGGAATTGAAAATTATAAATTAAGAGGGGGTATTAAACGTAATTTGTAATTTTAATATAAATATTAATCTAGAATAATCTAGTGGGTTATCTAATTATATGATTAGTTGTAGGACGTAATATGGTTAATTCAGAGTAATATTAAATGTGAGTAGTTGGAGGCTATAGTCTAGAGCTTTCTGTAAAAGCTATATTAAGGGGTGTTTCCCAACTTTTGACGTAAGGAAAAAAAAAAGACGAAAAAACTCCCAAGTTTTGAATATTTCTCCAGCAAGTCCATTTCTTCATGTTCTACATGAATCCTCTTCCTCTCTAATAAAAAATAATATAGTTCTCCCCAACATTTCCATGTGATAGACAAAAAAAAACACAGTATTTTCAACCCCTATATATACACGAAACTTATGGAAAAAATCACATAAAATTATATTATTTCTACAAAAAAAAATTAAAAAATAAAATCAATCAAGGGCGCTACCCCTGAACCTCGTAAAAACTTCGCCCTCACTTGATTAAAGTTCTGGGTCTGGCACAGGTTGTAGCAGTTGATGCAATTGATGCCAGTGTAAATGCCATCATCCTTCTTGTTGGTGCGATGTAGCCCATTAGTAAGAACGTCACGATGATTGTATATGAGAAGGAAACATCACATGAACCTTTTGTCGCCGTTAGACTCACCTTCATACGAGTCATTGGCGGTAAATTAACCGTGTAAGTAGCCTCTACTACAGTTGATGATGTATTAGTTCCTCCCCACTGGTATGTTCCCGCAAACTCAGTTGAAATTTCAACCTTGTTGTGTGTGATGTATGGAGTGCCTGATTCGAAGGTGCATTTGAAACTCAATTTCATTGAAAGGCTAATATTCCAAGTATTGGTCTTAGTCTTTGTATCCGATAACTTTGCGACCATAGTGTTGGGGACAAGGTCCTGTAAGTTGTTGGGAATTTAGCGTAGTGGAATTAAATGAGCACACAATGGAAAGAAAATAACTAGGGTAAAAGAAAAGAAATCACACAAGAGAATTCTATGTGGTTCAACAAAAAACTGCCTACGTTCACACCCACGAGATTTTTCTTTCACTATTGAGAATAAACTAGTACAAGACACTTGTTGAAAATCACATAACCCAACCCCATTATACTCCCACACTCAATACTCCAAAGAAAAAAAAAAAACCCACACAATTTTTTTTCCTCTCCCTCAGTGTGCATGATTAGAGGTGTCAAACGGGCTGGGCTGGGCCCGGTCAAAGAGGGCCCAACCGGGCTTTCGGGCCAGGCTCTTTTGGAAATCGAACCAGACATAGGAGGGGGGTGTGTCCACCCCAAACCAATGGCCCTGGCCTACTAGGGCGGGGCTTTTGGGCTGGGCTTTTGGGCTGGGCTATTGGGTGGGCCAGACCGGACGGGCCTGGCCGGGCTTAGCCGGGGTTTGAAATTTGAATTTTAAAATTTTGAATTAATGTTTTGGGGGAAAAAATTGTTTGGGAAAGTTTAGTTGTATATCAATATATCACATGTAAACTTTACATTTTGATTTAACTTTAGTACTTTACTCTTTATTATTATTATTATTATTATTATTATTATTATTATTATTATTATTATTATTATTATGATTACTATTATTATTATTATTACTAATATTTTATAACCTTCACTATTATTATTATTACTATTATTATTATTATTATTATTACTATTATTATTATGTAAAAATAAAATTGGTTGCTAAAGTTTAGGCATTTGAGTTTATCATATGTAAATTGTAAATTTACAGTTGTTATTAAACTTCACTCTTTATAATTATTTTATTAAAAATAAAGATTATTTAAGAAAATTATTTATCATTCAATAAAAATTAAAGATTACTAATAAAAACCATACATTACATTAATTCATAAAATAAAAAGTTAAGATTACATTTTAAAGAATTGATTTTTTTAAGCCGTTCACAGTTTATACTCATGAGGGCTAGTAGAATTACATTTATTTGGGAATGGTCAATGGTTGGTCTTCAATTCTTCATTCTTCAATTTCTTCAGTAATATTAATTTTTTCGAATTCTTCAACAAAATAATATTTTCAGTCTTGACTTCGATATTTTGTAGCCTGCCAATCCTTCAAGCACATCAAGCAGGCAAGCATATTAGGAGATAATATGCTCCTCCTTTCCACTAGCACTCTTTCACCTATACTAAAAGCAGACTCTGATACAACTGTAGAAGCCAGAGGAGATAGTAAATCACGAGCCATGATGGAAAGAATAGGGAAAGTTCTTACATATTCTTTCCACCATGTCAAAAGATCCAAATTTATCAGTTCCTCCGGAGTTAATCGACTGTCCCACTCGGTTTCTCTAAACTTATCTAATTCACTAAGGATGTTAGAACTACTTACAAATGATTGAGTAGGACCCTTTTGTTTCTTTCGACTAAGAAACCAGTTCGCATAAGAACCACCTGACGCTCCCGAGCTTAACTCAATAGTATGAGTAGAAGAAGAAGTAGTACTTTCTTTATTTGCATAATTTTTTTTATAGTAAATACGAAATAAAGTTTCTGAAGTATTTTTCATTTCAAAATTAGTTATTTCTAGACCCAGGCTCACCTTCTGGTCCTTCCAACAATTCAGATATTTGTTTAAACACTTCACAAACACAATCGAAATTGAATCTAGGATCCAAGATTGCAGATAAGTAAAATATAGGTGGAAGGTCAAACCAACATTTTTTAAACTTTTTTTTTTCCATATCCTAACAAATCTCAATAATAATAGATTTTTTTTTGTTTATAATAATTAAATGCACGAGACATATTAAGTAATTCCATAGGAACTAAACAAGAAGTGGAATAGTAAACACCAAAAAGATTATTTGTGGCCTTGTAAAATATCTCTAAAAATCCATACAATTCAAATGCCATATCCCAATCATGAGAAGTCCACCCGACTGATGGATAATTAACATTAATAAATTGATTAATATTCCCACTATACTTTTTACAATATTATATTATAAGGTAAGTAGAACAACAATGAGTTTTAATATTCATTTGAAATTTATGAGGATTAAGACGATTTTGTTTACAAAGATGAAGAAATGCTTGTACACGGGTAGACGTTGCAGAACAATAGACCAATACCTCTCTTACTTTAGATATATGACTATCAATTTTTGATAATCCATCTCGGATAATCAAATTAATGATATGACATACACAACAACCATGAAATAATTTTTCATTCATAATTGGTTGTAGATGACCTATAAACATATCAATAGCACTTGTATTAGCACTAGCATTGTCAAAAGTAATGCTCAATTTTTTTTTCATAATATCATACTCATGAAAAACGTTAATTACATTCTTATAGATATTTTCACTAGTATGAGGATAGTCTAATGCATGACAAGCAATGATGTTTTTATTCATTTTCCAATTTTCATCAACAAAATGCGTCATTCTAGATATATATCCCATTTTATTACAACCAGTCCATAAATCAGAAGTGCATGCAATATGCATATTAAAAGTAGAAAAGTCATCGATCAATTAAATTTTTTTTGGTTTGTTGAAAAACATATTATATATCACTTCTAAGGGTATTTCTAGTAATAGGTTGGTAAGTGGGTTGTTAAAAAGTTTGAATAAAACGTATAAAACACCCTTCTTCAACCACAGTAAAAGGCATATTGGATGCACAAACAAATCTTGTCAAGCCTTCCCTCATTTTTTCTAATATAAAAAAAAGTTCCATAACTTGTGCCAGTGGAAGCAGAAATTTGGGAATGTATTGGACCGCTCGCTTCAGTGGTACCGGCCTCCCATGCAAGCTTATCACGTGCCTTTTAAGTGTGTTATTGTTTGCTGTAATTATTGTTCGGGCGTGCCAGAGCCTTGTGAGGTAGACTCAAACTTAAAACACAAAATTTCCTAAGTCACTTGTACGAGTGATACACAAGGTTTGGAAATCTGACTTCTATCAAAACGACTGTGATGGCCAAGTAGGAAAGTACCCTTGGCCAAAGGTCCCTGGACAGTACTGAAGCACACAAGTCTAGCAAGTGATGAAAGCAAGCAAGAGAAATTAAATAAAAAGAGCATTTTTATTTAATTGGGAAGAAAAGAGAAATTACAAGGATGTAATTATAACTAAGAAAGCCTAGGAAAATAAAAAGAATGCTAGGAGCGCTATTTAGAATGCATTGGGATGCTTTTGTCGAAGTGACGCGGAGTCCTCTGACTGCTTGGCCTGCCTGTTGATTTATAGCGGCCATGGAGGTCTTCTAGATAAGGTGAATATGATCTGGTAAAATTTACCAGATTTATCTTAATAATCTGATAAAAGCTGCTATATCTTCGAATATATGCATATATGTATATATTTTGATCTTGAATCTGGTCCACTTTGTGGCTTCATTCGGCTTACTTGGCTTCCAAGCAAAAGATATACTTCCCAACCAAATAATATCAACAATATTATCTTGCCAATCTTGATAATATTTCCATAACTAGATAATATCAACAATATTATCTTGCCAAATAATGTGATAATCTTCCCTAATCTGCTACGGAGTAATATACATATTATCACGTTAAGAGTTTGTAGGGAAAAACCCTTCCCAAATTGATTAGAATACTGACAGCACCGACTAAGTTGCCAATTTGGAACAACTATGTAGTGGCCGATCACACTGATTAAGGCCAATTTGGCTTGAAGTCTGATGTCACTGGTGGGCCCTCTTTGGCACTTTCCAAAAGATAGTTGAATGTCATGTTGATGGCCAAATTTGGTCCAAGCTCGATAGAATGAAGCCAGCTAGCATGTTGGCTGAATTGATAATGAGGTAGCATGCCAATCAGCCCGAGCACTCTGACTTGGCCCTACCACGTTTGGCAATAATTTACACAATCGGTCTATAAGTCCAAATTTATGTACTAGTCAGCTCGATCAAAGAGTGATCAGTCCGAGTGAGAAATAGTACTAGCGCAACGGTAGTAAGCCCGATCAACTCGTGGTTAGTCCGATCTCATGTTGGTCAGTCCGATTAAACAAAGGTGCTAGCCCGACTGTAATAAGCCCGATCAACTTTTGAAGTAACCACTTAGCCATTAATTTTTCCATCGGTCTCATGAGTCCGATTAAAAAATCTTAATCGACCTCTACCAACTTTTATTTAAAAAATGTATTTTTAAGGTGCAAACAATTTCCCCCCTGGCTGTTTAAAATGAAAAACTTTGAATTTTGAATAGCCATATTATATCTAGCCCGATTACCTTAGACTGATATCGGCCTTGGTCAAAAGACCGATGGTATCCAACATGTAAATGTCTTTAGAGTGGTGTCACATTTGTCACTTGGGATGGTAAAGACTAAAACCCCACCATTATCATAACACAAGATGAACTCAGCAGAAAACAAAATTCCTAGCCGGCCTAGATCTTTTGTCCGAATAGCACAATGACTGAATGGTAGCCATTGAGTCAAAACAAAAATTTCTTTCTTCTTGCTTTCCACATCTTTTTAGGCCCACCATATACAAGCATTATCTTCACTTAAACTGGATGTGTCATTGCTTTCGGTCTAGCATCTAAGCCCGAAGAGCATATTGACTGCCGTAATGATAGCCTTGAATAATAGCACTCCACTTTTCACACCCACTAAACAAATCATAACACTGTGCATCCATATTATTTTTTCCTTCTTCTCAGGCTGGTGTTTCAGTCCAAAAATATTATTGACTAAATTAATTCAGTTCGGTCTTCAGTACTTTTTCGGTCTTTTGATAGTACCATTGTTGCATAAACAACCACCACATAACCGTGAGTTTTTGGTGACATCCACACAGCCACCGTGGATGTAGATTAATCCAAGCCAAATAATTAATTGGCTTAAAATAAAAATAATAATCGGTCACTACAAGGAGAACGAAAAAATTAAACAATTCCTTGAGGCTGAGTTTCCTCAATGGAATATTTTCAAAAACTTCATGGACCGAATTATAGTCAATCGGTCTCTGCGAAGCTTGCCCCCCGAGCGGTTCATCACCGATTTCTTCATCAATAATGGGGTCTTCATCATCGTCCTCCTCACTATCGGGAGGGCCTATGGCCGATACAAGATCACTCAGCCTATCACACTTTCCCTCTTCGGCCTCAACAGAGTTGTGAGGCTCGTTTTGAATTTGCCCCCCCAGCGCTTCATCGCCTTCTTCTACGACAGTGAAGAGCTCTATGGCCGAAATAAGATTATTCGGCTCTTTATTTATTTTTTCGTCGTCTTGGCCCCCGAGTGGTTTGGACAGCGTGGCATCAAGATGATCAGAGACATCGGTCTCTCGACTTAGAGTGATAACATCGGCCTTCTCGGGCCATTGTCGTGACTTTAAGAATTGTTCAATCTTTTGCCCTTGAGCCTCTAGTATTGCCAGGCTTGCTTTCGTGTCTTCTTCAAACTGGCTAAGCTTTGCCTGCTGTTCTCTCGAGTGCGCCCTCATATCTTCAAGAGCACGATGAATGTTGTCACAAAGTAGCTTCTTTCGCCAGTCGCCGTACAGAAAATCGTCTAGAGACATGAACGAATTTCCCTAGAGCGGCGGTTCATCAGCTCCACTCGAAGCTTTGAAGAGGCCGATTTCTTGATTAAAAAATCGTACGTCAGCCTCAAAACGGTCTATCTCATTGTAAAGATGACCAGTTTCATTCTAATATCCATCGTTGTAGAGACGATAGATTTCTTCGCGAAGTTGGCGTATTGACTAATTCTGCCAACCAATGTGGTTGTTGTGGAAGTATAGGCATGCTTCAGTCTGTGCATGGCTCATCACTTGGCTGTCCCACCGGGCGTGCCAAATTGTTTGCTGTAATTATTGTTCGGGCGTGCCAGAGCCTTGTGAGGTAGACCCAAACTTAAAACACAAAATTTCCTAAGTCACTTGTGTGAGTGATACACAAGGTTTGGAAATCTGACTTCTATCAAAACGATTATGATGGCCAAGTAGGAAAGTACCCTTGGCCTAAGGTCCCTAGACAGTACTGAAGCGCACAAGTCTAGCAAGTGATGAAAGCAAGCAAGAGAAATTAAATAAAAAGAGCATTTTTATTTAATTGGGAAGAAAAGATAAATTACAAGGTGTTTGCACCTAAAAATTACATTTTTTAAATCAAAGTTGGTATAAGGCCGATTAAGATTTTTAATCAGACTCATTACACCGTTGGCAAAATTAATGGCTAAGTGGTTACTTCAAAAGTTGCTCGGGCTTATTACAGTTGGGCTAGCACCTTTGCTTAATCGGACTGACCACCATGACATCGGACTAACCACAAGTTGATCGGGCTTACTGCCGTTGCGCTAGTACTATTTCTCACTCGGACTGATCACTCTTTGATCGGGCTGACTAATACATAAATTCGGACTTATAGACCGATTGAGTAAATTATTGCCAAATGTGGTAGGGCCAAGTCAGAGTGCTCGGGCTGATTGGCATGTTACCTCATTATCATTTCAGCCAACATTCTAGCTGGCTTCATTCTATCGGGCTGGCTTCATTCTATCGGGCTTGGACCAAATTTGGCCATCAACATGACATTCAACTATCTTTTGGAAAGTGCCAAAAAGGGCCCACCAGTGACATCAGACTTCAAGCCAAATTGGCCTTAATCAGTGTGATCGGCCACTACATATTTGTTCCAAATTGGCAACTTAGTCGATGCTGTCAGTATTCTAATCAATTCAGGAAGGGTTTCTCCGTAGCAGATTAGGGAAGATTATCACATTATTTGGCAAGATAATATTGTTGATATTATCTAGTTATGGAAATATTATCAAGATTGGCAAGATAATATTGTTGATATTATCTAGTTGGGAAGTATATCTTTTACTTGGAGGGGAAGTCAGCCGAACCAAGCCAATATGCGGACCAGATACAAGATCTATACGCACATATATATATTCGAAGATATGGCAGATTTTATCAGATTTTGGGAGATAAATCTGGTAAATTATACCAGATTGTGTTCATCAGATTTTACTTGCCTTATCTCAATCAGTCCAGGCCGCTATAAATCAACAGGCAGGCCAAGCAATCAATTCACTCCGCGTCTCTTCGAAAAAGCATTCAACCATGCATTCTTAGCACTCTAAGCATTCTTTTTATTTTTCTTAGGCTTTCTTAGATTTCAATTACATCCATTGTAATTCCTTCTTATATTTTAATTAAATAAAAATCCTGCTTTTTATTTAATTTCTGCTCTTCATCACTTGCTAGACTTGTGTGCTTCAACACTGTCTAGGGACCTTAGGTGAGGGTACTTTCCTACTCACCTTTCACAATTGCCCGTTAGATGTCAGATTTTCAAACCTTGTGTATCACTCACACAAGTGCTTTTAGGAAATTTTGTGTTATTAGTTTGGGTCTACCTCACAAGGCTCTGGCACGCCCGAACAACATAATAATTACAGCAAACAATTTGGCACGCCCGGTGGGACAGCCGAGTGATGAATCATGTTCACTGAGGCATGGTTGCAATTCTACTACAACCAAATTGGTTGGTGTAATGAATCATCAGCCAACTTCAACAAGAGATTAATCGTCTCAAAAATGATAAATCTACTACTTACAATGCTTTATGGAACAAGCCGTGGGATCCGCAGTACCCAAATTGGCGCGCCATTATAGTCCCATATGATTTTGCCATCCATGATCTTTACGAAAAGATCTGGTGTTTTGAAGTTGATGTTAAGTACTTTACTCAAGGTATCGGCCACCTTCAAGTAAGTGGAGTTGACTGTCCACCCCCAATGGAAACTCTTTCATGTCTCGGGATGAGTTGCTAGATGGCGGTTGGAAGCAAAAACCAATCGGCGTATCAGATTGGCAGGTTGAAGAACAAGACGAATCGGTTGCCGCTCAAGAAAGCTGTAGTGGTATCCTTAATGATATCGCTCTTCAACTTAAACTCATAAAATCACAACGGCCCGAGAAGGCCGATGTTACCGCTCTAAATCAAGAGACCGATGTCTCCGGTCATCTTGATTCCACGCTGTCCAAACCATTCGAGGGGTATGATGGCAACAAATTAAATAAAGAGCTGAGTGATCTTATTTCGGCCATAGAGCTCCTCACCGACGACAATGAAGCGACCGGGGGGCAAGTTCAAGACGAGTCTCACAATTTTGTTGAGGTCGAAAGAAAAGAGCGTGATAGGCCGAGTGATCCCGTATCGGCCATAGAGCCTCCTAGTGATGAGGAGGATGACGATGAAGACCCTCTTGGTGGTGAAGAAGACGGCGATGAAGGGCTCGGGGGGCAAGTTTCACCATGACCGATTGAAATTAAATCGGTCCATGAAACTTTTGAAAAAATTTCTTTGAGGAAACTTAGCCTCAAGGGATTGTTCAAATTTTTCGGTCTCCTTGTAGTGACCGATTATTTTTTTTATTTTTAGCCAATTAATTATTTGGCTTGGGTTGATTTACATCCACGTTGGCTGTGTGGATGTCACCAAAAGTTAACTGTTATCTGGTGGTTGCTTTTACACCAATATTATTATCAAAAGACTGAAAAGGTACTGAAGACCGGACTGAATTAATTCAGTCAATAGGCTATTCGGACTCACAAGACCGAAAGCAAGAATATTAATAATAAATAAAGTAATGGTAGAAGTAATGCTTGGGATGCTGAATCGGACATAGAGGCCGATGGTGTAGTGTCAGAAGTGCTTGTATAACAATCAAGTGGTGAGCCCGATGGAAAGAATGTAAACACCCTCTGTTGTCCTCATTCAGTTAATTTGAAAGAGGAGCGTTACATGATAGTTACAACAATTACAATCGGTCTCATAGGCAAGACCGATACCAATTTTTATGGAATAATCGGGCTTTAGTTAAAATATGGCCATTCAAAATTTCACTTGTTTTCATTTTAAACGGCCAGGGGGGCAATTGTTTGCACCAAAAAATTACATTTTTTAAATCAAAGTTGGTATAGGGCCAATTAAAATTTTTAATCGGACTCTTTAGACCGATGGCAAAATTAATGGCTAAGTAGTTACTTCAAAAGTTGCTCGGGCTTATTACAGTCGGGCTAGCACCTTTGCTTAATCGGACTGACCACCATGAGATCGGACTAACCACGAGTTGATCGGGCTTACTACCGTTGCGCTAGTACTATTTCTCACTCGGACTGATCACTCTTTGATCGGACTGACTAATACATAAATTCGGACTTATAGATCGATTGTGTAAATTATTGCCAAACGTGGTAGGGCCAAGTCAGAGTGCTCGGGCTGATTGGCATGCTACCTCATTATCAATTCATCCAACATGCTAGTTGGCTTCATTCTATCGGGCTGGCTTCATTCTATCGGGCTTGGACCAAATTTGGCCATCAACATGACATTCAACTATCTTTTGGAAAGTGCCAAAGAGGGCCCACTAGTGACATCAGACTTCAAGCCAAATTGGCCTTAATCAGTGTGATTGGCCACTACATAGTTGTTCCAAATTGGCAACTTAGTCGATGCTGTCAGTATTCTAATCAATTTGGGAAGGGTTTCTCTGTAGCAGATTAGGGAAGATTATCACATTATTTGGCAAGATAATATTGTTGATATTATCTAGTTATGGAAATATTATCAAGACTGGCAAGATAATATTGTTGATATTATCTAGTTGGGAAGTATATCTTTTACTTGGAGGGGAAGTCAGCCGAACCAAGCCAATATGTGGACCAGATACAAGATCTATACGCACATATATATATTCAAAGATATGGCAGATTTTATCAGATTTTGGGAGATAAATTCGGTAAATTATACCAGATTGTGTTCATCAGATTTTACTTGCCTTGTCTCAATCAGTCCAGGCCGCTATAAATCAACAGGCAGGCCAAGCAATCAATTCACTCCGCGTCTCTTCGAAAAAGAATTCAACCATGCATTCTTAGCACTCTAAGCATTCTTTTTATTTTTCTTAGGCTTTCTTAGATTTCAATTACATCCATTGTAATTCCTTCTTATATTTTAATTAAATAAAAATCCTGCTTTTTATTTAATTTCTGCTCTTCATCACTTGCTAGACTTGTGTGCTTCAACACTGTCTAGGGACCTTAGGTGAGGGTACTTTCCTACTCACCTTTCATAATCGCCTGTTAGATGTCAGATTTTCAAACCTTGTGTATCACTCACACATGTGCTTTTAGGAAATTTTGTGTTATTAGTTTGGGTCTACCTCACAAGGCTCTGGCACGCCCGAACAACATTATAATTACAGCAAACACAAGGATGTAATTATAACTAAGAAAGCCTAGGAAAATAAAAAGAATGCTAGGAGCGCTATTTAGAATGCATTGGGATGCTTTTGTCGAAGTGACGCGGAGTCCTCTGACTGCTTGGCCTGCCTGTTGATTTATAGCGGCCATGGAGGTCTTCTAGATAAGGTGAATATGATCTGGTAAAATTTACCAGATTTATCTTCATAATCTGATAAAAGATGCTATATCTTCGAATATATACATATATGTATATATTTTGATCTTGAATCTGGTCCACTTTGTGGCTTCATTCGGCTTACTTGGGTTCCAAGCAAAAGATATAAATCCCAACCAAATAATATCAACAATATTATCTAGCCAATCTTGATAATATTTCCATAACTAGATAATATCAACAATATTATCTTGCCAAATTATGTGATAATCTTCCCTAATCTGCTACGGAGTAATATACATATTATCACGTTAAGAGTTTGTTGGGAAAAACCCTTACCAAATTGATTAGAATACGGACAGCACCGACTAAGTTGCCAATTTGGAACAACTATGTAGTGGCCGATCACACTGATTAAGGCCAATTTGGCTTGAAGTCTGATGTCACTGGTGGGCCCTCTTTGGCACTTTCCAAAAGATAGTTGAATGTCATGTTGATGGCCAAATTTGGTCCAAGCTTGATAGAATGAAGCCAGCTAGCATGTTGGCTGAAATGATAATGAGGTAGCATGCCAATCAGCCCGAGCACTCTGACTTGGCCCTACCACGTTTGGACAATAATTTACACAATCGGTCTATAAGTCCGAATTTATGTATTAGTCAGTCCGATCAAAGAGTGATCAGTCCGAGTGAGAAATAGTACTAGCGCAACAGTAGTAAGCCCGATCAACTCGTGGTTAGTCCGATCTCATGGTGGTCAGTCCGATAAAGCAAAGGTGCTAGCCCGACTGTAATAAGCCCGATCAACTTTTGAAGTAACCACTTAGCCATTAATTTTGCCATCGGTCTCATGAGTCCGATTAAAAAATCTTAATCAGCCTCTACCAACTTTTATTTAAAAAATGTATTTTTAGGTGCAAAAAGTTATTTCCACCACCTTTTGTTTGCACCCAAAAAATACATTTTTTCATTAAATTTGACTGGTTTAAAGTTGGTAGGGCCGAATGAATTTTGAATCACCTAGCTGCAGTCGGGCTACCTCACCGGACCGATTCTTGAGTGGTCACTTTGTTGATCATTCTGTAATTATGCCAGCTAAAAGGTTTTACATGAATTCGGACGGCCACTTATGACATAGTCGGACTAAGCACTAAAGGCTCAAATGGCCAAACTGTTTGGCCACGTGGATGTTGATTTCCATCAACCCTTTAGTTTTGCAATGGAGTATGGTGGGCCATGTGTTCGGGTAACCATTTCAGTCTAACGGAAATGCTAGATGCACAAAAAAAGTGCACAACGAAATGCACAACTAGTTTGAAATTGTTGGACTTCGTGCTGAAAAGTCTGTACACACAAAAAGACAAAAAAAAAAAGAGTTTATAGCTTTTTCAGCACGAGATCCAACAAATTAAAATAAGTTGTGCATTTCATTGTGCACTTTTTTTATGACCATGTGGCCATGTTGGCATCTTTATTCGGACTCAACATTTCGCCTCAGGCCGACCGCACCTCAATGGTCAAGTAAATGATGTTGCTAATCAGTGTGCTAGCACCTGGCGGGTAACATAATTTTGGCCACATGTGAAGAATGATGTGGTGGGGTTCGTTTGTGGAATATTTTCACTCGTAAAATCTTTATGATTAAGAGACAATATGTGTGATAAATATTTATATAGTCACAGGGTAGTTTTCCATACGGACCATACCAAGATAAGTGAATCATTTCAAGATATGGAAAATTTTATCAAGATTTGGGAAGATGTTATCAATATAACGGAATATTATCACATATAGAAGCATTATTTGCTATGAAAAGATAATGTCATGATATTATAGGAGATAATATTATCATATATATGTATATCTTTTACTTAGATGGAAAGGAAGCCGAACCAAGCCAAGATGTGGACTACATTCACGATCAGATTGGTGGAGATAAAATCTGGCATTTTTTACTAAATTGGTTTTATCATCTTACTTGCCTTATCTCTACCACCTGGGCTGCAATAAATAAGCAGGCTGGCCAAGCATTCAAGGCACCCTGCATCTCAATCGATACACCTTATCCAAAGAGCATCCCAAAGCATTCTACAATGCATTCTTAGTTTTTTAGGCAAATGAAGACATTCCTTTTATTATTCTTAGGCTTTCTCTTGTAATCTCTTTATTTACAATTAAATGAAAGTCCTCTTTTGCCTGTTATTCATTACTTGCTATACTTGTGTGCTTCAACACTGTCTAGGGACCTTTAGGTGAGGGTACTTTCCTACTCACCTTTCACAATCACCTCTTAGAAGTTAGATTATGAAATCTTGTGTATCAGTCACACAAGTAGTTTTAGGAAATTTTGTTTTTGTAAGTTTGGGTCTACCTTAGAAGGCTCTGGCACGCCCGAACCATAAAATATAGCAAACAATTTGGCACACCCAGTGGACCGCCAAGTGATGAGACATGCACTGTAACACCCTGTATTTTCCTTTCCATTAATAAATGTTTATTTCAATTTAATTTCTATTTATAAATAATTATCTGGGGCCAAACTGTAATTTTCTTAAATATAGAAAAATATTTTCTATGGTTTTAAAAACAATATCTATATTTTTGTATAAACTGGAATTTATTTCCTACGTTAATACAATTTTCTGTATTTTTATATCAACCGTAAAATGCCAGTTTTGATTTAAAGCTGCGGTTATATCGCGTTTTGGGTGTGGGAGCACGTGAGCTCAACCACACCGGGCGAAATCTTCCCCTTTATTGGAGCCCAAAACACATACAGTATATGTATGTATATCAGTCTCTCATCTCTCACTCTCCGAAACACCCTGAGACTCTCAATCTCTCTCTATCACTCTCTTGCTCTCTCAGAACATAACACACACATATACAATCTGTATACATATATACACACACATATATATAGTTATACATAATACTTGCATCAACATCAAGAACGGGGGAGTATAAATTCTCAAACGACGGAATCGACAGCGGAAACTCTCGGTCTCAATTCTCTGTCTAATTGCCCTCTGTGAGTATTATAAACTCACTCGCCACGTATATATATGTATATTTCAATGTATGTATACGTGTATATGTGTATATATAGAAACACCATTGAAGCTTTGAATTGGAGTTTTACAAAACTCAACCAAAATCAATTCCGTGAATTGATTATGGAAGATCTCAGTCCCAATAAGCTGTGGTTCGAATCCTACGCAATAATTCATCCGTATCGCGACGTACCATTGATTTAAAGTTTTCACACCCTTACTTTAATTGCAAATATCTAGAGATACAATCTGTATTAGTTAAAATTGATCGCGTATTCTTAATCTACATGAAAAACTGAAGAGATCCATATATTACATGCACTGTTTAGAACAGAATCTGGAAATGGGTAAAAATACACTTTAAAATTGAAAACAGGGGGAAAACGAGGAAGATGATGAAACTGCAAGAACTCGCGCGCGCGACCCGCTCGCGCGAACCATTCCCCCATTCGCGCGCGCGACCCGCTCGCGCGAGGTTCGCTCGCGCGACCTGTTCTGCTCCTTCGCGCACGCGACCCGTTCTCCCCCTTCGCGCGCGTGACCCGCTCGCGCGACCTGGCAGTTTAAGCAGTTTCTGTATTTTTATATAAGGGACTGTTTGGAAAAGGTTTTGAAAATTTTTATAGAACTGTTTGACAAATATACTGCTTTAAAGGCTCACTGTTAGAAATTGGACTTACTAGAACATTTAAGACCGAGATTTATGTTGAACGAATATTCAGCTTTGAGATTAATAATTGTTACTACAAACTGTGAACATTGACATACATATTAGGGTCGAGGTTGTGTCAACATGCATGTGTGTGAGGAAATGTGAAAAGAGTAAAAAGTGGCGGTCTGGTGTGCGACCTCAATATCGATCGGATATTATTCCTGGTATTGGGGGCAACAGTGTTGAGTTACGGCTTAGATATCGATCGGATATTATTCCTGGTATCTAGGGTGCTTGTTTCGGATATCGATCAGATATTATTCCTGGTATCCGAAATGATGGTATTGAGTTACGGCTTAGATATCGATCGGACATTATTCCTGGTATCTAGGGCGCTTGTTTCGGATATCGATCAGATATTATTCCTGGTATCCAAAATGATGGTATTGAGTTACGTCTTAGATATCGATCGGATATTATTCCAGGTATCTAGGGCGCTTGTTTCGGATATCGATCGGATATTATTCCTGGTATACGAAATGATGGTATTGAGTTACGGCTTAGATATCGATCGGATATTATTCCTGGTATCTAGGGCGCTTGTTTCAGATATTGATCGGATATTATTCCTGGTATCCGAAATGATGTTATTGAGTGCGGCTTAGATATCGATCGGATATTAAACTTGGTATCTGAAGCGATGGTATTGGTGTATTGTTTGGATATCGATCGGATATTATTCTTGGTATCTGAGGTAATGGTTTGGTTGAATCGAGTTTGTTGAGAGAAAAGAGTCAGAAAGATGAGATGTTACATTGTTTATGCACGGTCGCATATTTATTGCTTATTTTATTCCCCCGTGACTTATGTTGGAATTGGAACCTTGAATCTATTGCTTTTATAGTTAAATTGCACCGTTGTTTATTTGCTTATACATACATTGCGAGCACTTGTTTATTTTGCTCACCAGCTTGCATAAGCTGACGGCGTTGATGCGTCCTGGATTGTATGTCCAGATTTTCAGGGTCAGGAGCAGCCAGGGTAGTTCGACTATGCTAGTTAGAAGCAGGAGACTTTCCAGGAGGCTGCTTTTATTTTTCCTATGTCTTTTTATTTGGGTTGTAATAAACTAGATTTAGACTTTTGAATAGGGTGTTTGTGCCTATGACCTGAACTCATGTAATAGTTTAGTAAGTTTTAATTTCGGAGCTTATGTTTATTAGTATCTTTTCTTTTAGAAATGCTGTAAGTTATTTGTTGCAGGGACAATTGGTCATACTCACTTGTCACGACCTACGAGTCCATAAAGGAAATTAAATGCTTTCTTGTATTATGCTACGTCGGGGCGTGATAGGCTTTTTGGTATCAGAGCCAGGTTTTGGCTCGACCAATTTTCCAGAACACATAGGATCTCCCGTTTAGATAGAATTGAGATAAGATCGTTCGAATTCATTCCGTGTTTAGTCGCTTTCTATTGTTTAGAATTTTCCTTCTTCTCGTGAGATTGACCGATTCTTGTTGATCAATGGATAGGTACCTTTCTCTTGAGATATGGCTGGAAGAAATCTCAAGAATCGTCCCGCTATTGAAGATGCACCGCCGGTAGTAGATCCAACTGGGATGTTTGAGGCTTTTGTAAGAAGATTGGAGAGGGTTAGTGATCAGAACGCAAGGAACAATATTAAGAATGGGAATCATAACGGAAATGGAAGGCAAGCCCATCTGACTGGAGACAAGCTTCTCAAGGAGTTTCGCGCTCTGCGACCTGAGTATTTTGCTAGAACTGATGAACCCTGACAAGTGGAACAGTGGCTACGCCAGATGGAGCGTATCTTTGAGACCATAGAGTGCACTGACCTGGAGAAGAAGCGTCTAGCTATCTTTCAGCTGTCTTATGCAGCGGCTGATTGGTGGGATGCAGAAAAGGCAACCCTAGGGGAAGAAACTACAAGGAGAATGCCGTGGGTGGTGTTTAAGGAAAGATTTCTCGAGAAGTATTTTCCTGAAGAAGAGAAGGACAAGAGAGAGAAAGAGTTTATGGACTTAGCTCAAGGGAATATGACTGTCCGAGAGTACACTACTCGATTTGAGCGTCTGTCTCGCTTTGCTCCACATATAGTGGACACACCCCAGAGGAAAATCAAGAAGTATCACCGGGGTCTCAACTTATCTCTCCGACATCTGACTACGGGGCATCTGGGCCAGTCATTTGAAGCTCTGGTGAGATTGGCTACGGGGTTAGAGAATGATGGTTGTCAAAATTCAAAGCCATTTGGAAATCGACCTCCGCAGAAGAGTTATTCTGGACAGAAAATAGGGTACCCTCAGGGACAAAAAAGGACCTGGGATGGAGGGAAGAATCCTCAGCAGACACAAACAGTACAACAGTATCCGCCTCAAGCAACAGGAGGGAACAACAACAATAACTGCTTCAATTATGGTAATCCCGGTCACCGAGCTAAAGATTGCAGACTAACTAGGCGTGCTGATCGTCCGGGAGTTGTGTGCTATAATTGTGGCATGCCAGGTCACATAAGTCCGGAATGCAAGGCTCCTAGGAGAGGCAATTACGGTCAGCAAGGACAGGCCCGTCTGAATGCTGTTATCCTCGAGGCTGCTGGTTATGAAGAAACAGGATATGAAGGAGGTGCTTATGAGGAGGGACTGCCTGAGCAACGAGCAGTAGAAGGTACTCTAACCTTGTTTAACTCTCATGTTAAAGTTTTATTTGACACGGGTGCTACACATTCCTTTATATCTGTTAAGATTGTTCGAAAGTTGGGAATAGTACCGCAATGTTTAGATAAAGCTTTGAGTGCTACCTCACCCTTAGGAACCACCGTCAAGTTATTACATGTATGTAAGGATTGTCCTCTACGGTTAGGAGACCGTGAACTTTTGGCGAGATTGGTGGTTCTGTCGATGAAGTAGTTCGATATAATCCTGGGAATGGATTGGCTCGAGAAGAATGATGCGAAGTTGGATTGTGCAAGGAAGAGGATCACATTTGCGGACAATGGGAATCGGTTCTTCGATTTCCAAAGTAACCCTTCAGGTGATATGTTCCTCAGTAGATGCCTAGCAAACATTGAGGTTGTCAGTGCAGAGGTGACAGTGTCATCAATCCCGGTGATCAAGGAATTTGAGGAAGTATTCCGAGATATTTCAGGATTACCGCCAGAAAGGGACATAGAATTCTGTGTGGAATTGGTGCCAGGCACTCGACCTATAACCAAGGTTCCCTACAGGATGGCCCTTACAGAGCTACTGGAGCTGAAGGAACAAGTTCAAGAACTCGAGAAGTTGGGTTTTGTTCGTCCAAGTACTTCACCCTGGGGAACACCAGTGTTATTCGTGAAGAAGAAGGATGGGACAATACGGTTGTGTATTGACTACCGGAAATTGAATAAGGTTACTATTAAGAATAAGTATCCTTTACCTCGGATAGACGATCTGTTTGATCAGTTGCAAGGAGCCACGACCTTTTTCTAAGATTGATCTACGGTCAGGGTATCACCAGTTGAGGGTGCGGAAAGAAGACATACCTTAAACTGCTTTCAGGACGAGATACGGACACTATGAGTTTTTAGTGATGCCATTTGGGATGACAAACGCTCCGGCTGTGTTTATGGACTTGATGAACAGAGCATTCAAGCCATACTTGGATCAATTCGTTATTGTCTTTATTGATGATATTTTGATCTATTCCAAGTCAGAGGAAGAGCATGAACAACATCTGAGGATCGCAATGCAGACTCTCAAAGATCACCGCCTATATGCTAAATTCAGCAAGTATGAATTCTGGCTTCAGGAAGTTAAGTTTCTCGGGCATGTGATCTCTCAACAAGGAATCGCAGTTGACTCCTCAAAGACTGATGCAGTGGCGAATTGGACTCGGCCAACCAATGTTACAGAAGTCAGAAGTTTTCTGGGACTAGCTGGTTACTATCGGAGATTTGTAGAGGGTTTCTCAAAGATAGTAGCCCCGTTAACTGGTTTAACTAAGAAAGATTTGAAGTTTGAATGGATTGATAAGCATGAACGCGCTTTTCTGGAATTGAAAGAAAGATTGACAACAGCGTCAGTGCTTGCGATACCAAAGGATGGTGAGAAGTTCACTATTTTCAGTGACGCCTCGTATCAAGGATTGGGGTGTGTCCTTATGCAAGACCGAAAGGTCATAGCCTATGGTTCACGACAGTTGAAGCCGAATGAATTGAATTACCCAACTCATGATTTGGAACTGGCAGCAGTTGTGTTTGCACTCAAGATTTGGAGACACTACCTCTATGGGGAGAAGTTTGATTTGTTCTCGGACCACAAGAGCCTTAAGTATTTGTTTACTCAGAAGGAGTTGAACATGAGGCAACGTCGGTGGATGGAGCTGATTAAGGACTATGACTTTACATTAGAGTACCACCCTGGTAAGGCTAATGTAGTCGCTGACGCCCTAAGTCGGAAACCTCGAGGAATGATTGCATCATTGATCATGAGGGAATGGAAATCTTTAGAGACGATCGCAGAATTTGATATGCAGATTTCTGAGGAAAGTGTCAGGCAACACTTTGGATGCCTCATGGTACAACCAACACTTGTGACTCGAATTATCGAGGCCCAAAAGGAAGATGAGAAATTTCAAGCATGGTTCGTCAAGATGTCAGAAAAGGACCCTACAGAATGGAAGGTTGGGACTAATGGAGGATACCGATGTCGAGACAGATTGTGTGTGTCGGATTTGGGAGATTTGAGAAAAGATATTCTCGAAGAAGGACATAAATCGAGACTGGCAGTACACCCAGGAGGAACAAAGATGTATAAAGATTTGAAGAGAAACTTCTGGTGGGAAGGGATGAAACGAGAAGTAGCCGAGTTTGTGTCTAAATGTTTGACTTGTCAACAAGTGAAAGTCGAACATCAGAGACCCTCAGGATTGTTGCAACCCTTACCTGTTCCAGGATGGAAGTGGGAACATATAACTATGGATTTTGTGGTGGGATTACCCCGGTCACAACAGAATCATGACGCGATTTGGGTAATTGTGGATCACCTGACGAAGTCCGCACACTTTATCGCGTACAATATGACTTACCCAGTAGAAAGGATGAGTCGAATGTATCTTCAGCAAGTGGTGCGATTGCACGGTGCGCCTGTGTCGATTGTATTAGACCGCGATGTACGTTTTACCTCAGGATTTTGGAAAAGTCTGCAGAAGGCTATGGGAACTTCGCTCAAGATGAGTACTGCATTCCATCCTCAGACCGATGGACAGACCGAGCGTGTAAATTAGATTATGGAAGATATGCTCAGAGCTTGTGCGATTGACTCTGAAGAGTCTTGGGAGACGCACTTACCGTTGGTCGAATTTGCGTATAACAACAGTTATCACTCGAGTATTGGGATGGCACCATTCGAAGCCTTGTATGGACGGCCATGTCGATCTCCGTTGTGTTGCGCTAAAGTGGGAGACACAGATTTGTTGGGACCAGAGTTGGTGAGAGAAAGTAATGAGAAGATTTCACTGGTCAGGAAAAGAATGAAAACTGCATAGATTAGACACAAGAGTTATGCAGATCGACGACGAAAGGATTTGGAGTTCGGTGTCGGAGATTATGTACTCCTAAAAGTTTCACCCGTTCGGGGAGTAGTACGTTTTGGTCAGAAAAGAGGGAAGTTGGCACCCCGTTTCATCGGACCGTTTGAAATATTGGAGCGTGTTGGAAAAGTGGCTTATCGACTCGCGTTGCCACCAAAGATGTCTGGTGTTCATAATGTGTTCCATGTCAGTATGTTAAGGAAATACATACGGGATCCTTCGCACGTGGTTAATTATGATGATATTAAGACAAGTCAGAATGTTGTCTACAAGGATAGACCTGTGAGGATTCTTGACCAGAGTATCAAGAGGTTGAGAAGAAGAGATGTTCCTTTGTTTAAGGTTCAGTGGAGGCATCATGACGAGGGAGAGGCATCGTGGGAGCTAGAGTCAGACATGAGTACTAGATACCCCAAGTTGTTTCAGGATTAGTTAACTCAGATTTCGGGGCGAAATCTCTGTTAAGGTGGGTAGAGTGTAACACCCTGTATTTTCCTTTCCATTAATAAATATTTATTTCAATTTAATTTCTATTTATAAATAATTATCTGGGGCCAAACCGTAATTTTTTTAAATATAGAAAAATATTTTCTATGGTTTTAAAAACAATATCTATATTTTTGTATAAACCGGAATTTATTTCCTACGTTAATATAATTTTCTGTATTTTTATATCAACCGTAAAATACCAGTTTTGATTTAAAGCTGCGGTTATATCGCGTTTTGGGTGTGGGAGCACGTGAGCTCAACCACACCGGGCGAAATCTTCCCCTTTCTTGTAGCCCAAAACACATACAGTATATGTATGTGTATCAGTCTCTCATCTCTCACTCTCCAAAACTCCCCGAGACTCTCAATCTCTCTCTATCACTCTCTTGCTCTCTCAGAACATAACACACACATACACAATCTGTATACATATATACACACACACATATATATAGTTATATATAATACTTGCATCAACATCAAGAACGGGGGAGTATAAATTCTCAAACGACGGAATCGTCGGCGGAAACTCTCGGTCTCAATTCTCTGTCTAATTGCCCTCTGTGAGTATTATAAACTCACTAGCCACGTATATATATGTATATTTCAGTGTATATATACGTGTATATGTGTATATATATATATAGAAACACCATTGAAGCTTTGAATTGGAGTTTTACAAAACTCAACCAAAATCAATTCCGTGAATTGATTATGGAAGATCTCAGTCCCAATAAGATGTGGTTCGAATCCTACGCAGTAATTCATCCGTATCGCGACGTACCGTTGATTTAAAGTTTTGACACCCTTACTTTAATTGCAAATATCTAGAGATACAATCTGTATTAGTTAAAATTGATCGCGTATTCTTAATCTACGCGGAAAACTGAAGAGATCCATATATTACATGCACTGTTTAGAACAGAATCTGGAAATGGGTAAAAATACACTTTGAAATTGAAAATAGGGGAAAAACGAGGAAGATGATGAAACTGCAAGAACTCGCGCGCGCGACCCGCTCGCGCGAACCAGTCCCCCATTCGCGCACGCGACCTATTATGCTCCTTCGCGCGCGCGACCCGTTCTCCCCCTTCGCGCGCGCGACCCGCTCCCGCGACCTGGCAGTTTAAGCAGTTTTTGTATTTTTATATAAAGGACTGTTTGGAAAAGGTTTTGAAAATTTTTATAGAACTGTTTGACAAATATACTATTTTAAAGGCTTACTGTTAGAAATTGGACTTACTAGAACGTTTAAGACCGAGATTTATGTTGAACGAATATTCAGCTTTGAGATTAATAATTGTTACTACAAACTGTGAACATTGACATACATATTAGGGTCGAGGTTGTGTCAACATGCATGTGTGTGAGGAAACGTGAAAAGAGTAAAAAGTGGCGGTCTGGTGTGCGACCTCAATATCGATCGGATATTATTCCTGCTATTAGGGGCGACAGTGTTGAGTTACGACTTAGATATCGATCAGATATTATTCCTGGTATCTAGGGCGCTTGTTTCGTATATCGGTCGGATATTATTCCTGGTATCCGAAATGATGGTATTGAGTTACGGCTTAGATATCGATCGCATATTATTACTAGTATCTAGGGCGCTTGTTTCGGATATCGATCGGATATTATTCCTGGTAACCGAAATGATGGTATTGAGTTACGGCTTAGATACCGATCCGATATTATTCCTGGTATCTAGGGCGCTTGTTTCGGATATCGATCGGATATTATTCCAGGTATACGAAATGATGGTATTGAGTTACGGCTTAGATATCGATCGGATATTATTCCTGGTATCTAGGGCGCTTGTTTCGGATATTGATTGAATATTATTCCTGGTATCCGAAATGATGCTATTGAGTGTGGCTTAGATATCGATCGGATATTATTCCTGGTATCTGAAGCGATGGTATTGGTGTATTGTTTTGGATATCGATCGGATATTATTCCTGGTATCTGAGGTAATGGTTTGGTTGAATCGAGTTTGTTGAGAGAAAAGAGTCAGAAAGATGAGATGTTACATTGTTCATGCACGGTCGCATATTTATTGCTTATTTTATTCTCCCGTGACTTATGTTGGAATTGGAACCTTGAATCTATTGCTTTTATAGTTAAATTGCACCGTTGTTTATTTGCTTATATATACATTGCGAGCACTTGTTTATTTTGTTCACCAGCTTACATAAGCTGACGGCGTTGATGCGTCCTGGACTGTATGTCCAGATTTTCAGGGTCAGGAGCAGCCAGGGTATTTCGACTATGCTAGTTAGAAGCAGGAGACTTTCCAGGAGGCTGCTTTATTTTTCCTATGTCTTTTTATTTGGGTTGTAATAAACTAGTTTTAGACTTTTGAATAGGGTGTTTGTGCCTAAGACCTGAACTTATGTAATAGTTTAGTAAGTTTTAATTTCGGAGCTTGTGTTTATTAGTATCTTTTCTTTTAGAAATGCTGTAAGTTATTTGTTGCAGGGACAATTGGTCGTACTCACTTGTCACGACCTACGAGTCCATAAAGGAAATTAAATGCTTTCCTGTATTATGCTACGTCGGGGCGTGACATGCACACAGCGAAGCAAGGCTGCAATTCTACAATAACCAGATTCCTTGGCGAAATGAGTCAATAAGCCAACTTTACAAATAAATCTATCGTCTCAACAACGATGAATATTGGAATGAAATCGGTCAACTCTATAATGGGATAGACTGTTTTGAGGCTGACATACAATTTTTTAATTAGGAAATCGACCATCTCAAAGCTTCGAGTGGAGCTAATAAAATGCCACCCGACGAAAATTCGTTCTTGTCTCTAGACGATTGTCTATACCGTGGATGGCGAAAGAAATCACTTTTTGAGGACATTTATCATGCTCTTGAAAAAGTGAATGATGCCGCTCACCAACTCGGAGAGGTCGCGAGAGCAGACCTTGCATGTCTGAAACAAATTGTCACCACACCATCCAAACCGCTCTGGGAGCAGACTCAAAACGAGCCTCATAATTTTGTTGAGGCCAAAAAGGAAGAGTTTGATCGGTCGAATAGTCATGTATCGGCCATAGACCCTCCCGTTGATGAGGAGGACGATGAAGAAGACCCTCTTGGTGATGAAGAAATCGGAGATAAAGTGCTCAGGGGGCAAGCTTCACCGAGACCGATTGACTCTAAATCGGTCCGTGAATATTTTGAACATATTCCTTTGAGTAAACTCACCCTTAAGGAATTGTTCAATTTTTTCGGCCTAATAATAGTGATCGTTTATTGTTTTTATTTTAAGCCAATTAATTATTTGACTTAGGTTTATCTACGTCCACAATAGCTTTGTGGATCTCCCCAAAAGCTAGCATTGATTTGGTGGGTGTTTTTGCACCAATACTACTATCGAAAGACTGAAAAAGTACTAAAGACTGAACCAAATTAATTCGAACAATTTTAATTTGGACTGTTATACTAGGCTGATGAACACTTAAAGCAACAATGATAGAGACTGAACTGAAATATTGATGGTGCAGAAATTTTCGGTCTAATGTTCGGACTAGTAGGGACAAGCAGCAAAGGAAAATGTCAGGAAGGTGGAGAACAATTTTTTTTTTCTTTTTCTTTCCTTTTTCCTTCAGCAGGCTTGTTAAAATGGTGAGATGATTATCGGTACTATTCAAATCGGTCTGGTAAAAATTTGGCTCTTCAAATTTCAATTGTTTTCATTTTAAAGAGCCAGGGGGCATATGTTTGTACCCAAAAAATACATTTTTTTAGTTAAATTTTGGTAGAGGGTGATTGTAACTTTTTAATCGGACTTAGAAATTGATTACGTAAATTAGGGGCAAAGTGACTGGTTCAAAGTTGATAGGGCTGAATGAGTTTTGAATCACCTAGCTGCAGTCGGGCTACCTCACCAGACCGATCCTTGAGTGGTCCCCTTGTTGGTAATTCCTTAGTTATGCCAACTAAAAGGGTTTTACATGCAATCGAACTGCCACTTATGACATAGTCGGACTAAGAGCATCCGTAGTGGACTCACCCACTAACGTAGAAGTTTGTCGCCACGTGTACATGTTAAAGCAAAGCCAAGCCCAGCATCTGACAATTGCTTTTGGTGTGTGCGCAGCGGGTGGATGTGTTAAAATCCAATCGTTAAAGGCCTTTTTCATATTAAAAAATTGGAACAGTTTTGGTGAGGTACATTATTAAATTAATATTTATCACATGTGTACATGTTAAATAGCTTTTTACAGTTAACATCTGACCCGTGAGTCTCACAGTTAGCAGCTTCTCTAACATGTCCATTGCAAGCACATTTCTCCATATTTTCTAATATTCTAACACAAACACTGGACTTAATTTGTCCACTACGGATGCTCTAAGCAGTAAAGGCTCAAATGGCCAAAGTGGATGTTGATTTCCATCAACACTTTAGTTTGGCAATGGAGTATGGTGGGCCATCTGTTCGGGCAACCATTTCAGCCTAAACTTGAGAGCATCCACAGTGGGTCATTGGTACAACAAACTTAAGCTTGGTTTGGCTAGGGAACGCTTGCAACGGGTCATTGGTACAACAGCGTACCATAGTGAAACTTAAGGAAACTTAAGTTTAATGTATGGCTAAGTTCAGCTATTGTACAGGGCAGACGGCACAATGAGAACCGTGAGGAGCAAAACGGCACACATTGAGCCGCATGAGACTCCAAACGGCACACATTGTGCCGTGTGATATCCAGACGGCACAATGTGTGCCGTGTGATATCACACGGCACAATGTGTGCCGTGTGAAGTTGTCACTTTTATAAAGCCGTGTGATATTACACGGCACACATTGTGCCGCCTACTCCCACACGGCGTCGTTTGATATCACACACGGCACATTGTGTGCCGTTTGATATCACACACGGCACTCACATAGTCGTTTGAACAAATACCCATTGCGAGTGTATTTCATCTATACACTAAACTTACCAAACATCAGCCTTAAGTTTGTTGTAGCCGCTGTGGATGCTCTGAATATATGACCATGTTTGGCAATGGAGTATGGTGGGCCATCTGTTCGGGCAACCATTTCAGCCTAAACTTGAATATATACCATGTGGCCATGTTGGTATCTTTATTCGGACTCTCCAATTCGCCTCAGGCCGACCCCACCTCAATGGTCAAGTAAATGATGATCGGGGTAATCGGTGTGCTGGCGCCTGGCGGGTATCACAATTTTGGCCACACGTGAAGAATGATGTTGTGGGGTTCGTTTGTGGAATATTTTCACTCCTAAAATCTTTATGATTAAGAGACAATATATGTGATAAATATTTCTATAGTCACAGGGTAATTTTCCATACCAAGATAAGTGGATTATTTCAAGATATGAAAAATTTTATCAAGATTTGGGAAGATATTATCAATATATCAGAATATTATCACATATAGAAGCATTATTTGTTATGAAAAGATAATGTCAAGATATTATAGGAGATAGCATTATCATATATATCTGTATCTTTTACTTGGATGGGAAGGAAGTCGAACCAAGACAACATATAAACTACATTCAATATTAGACTGGTGCAAATAAAATCTGGCATTTTTTACAAGATTGGTTTTATCAGTTTACACTGCCTTATCTCTACCGTCCGTGCCGCAATAAATAAGCAGACTGGCCAAGCATTTAAGGCGCCCTACGTCTCAATCGATACACCGCATCCAAAAAGCATCCCAAAGCATTCTACAATGAATTCTTAGTTTTTTAGGCAAATTAAAGCGTTCCTTTTATTTTTCTTAGGCTTCCTCTTGGAATATCTTTATTTACAATTAAATAAAAGTACTCTTTTTTTTTTTAAATTTCTTTCGGTTGTTATTCATTACTTGGTAGACTTGTGTGCTTCAATACTGTCTAGGGACCTTTAGGTGAGGGTATTTTCCTACTCACCTTTCACAATCGCCACTTAGAAGTTAGATTATAAAATCTTGTGCATCACTCACTCAAGTAGTTTTAGGAATTTTTATTTTTTGTAAGTTTGGGTCTACCTTACAAGGCTCTGGAATGTCCGAACCGCAAAATGTAGCAAACACCCTTTATAAGAAAAATCATGTTTACATATGTTATAAATTGCTTTAAATTTATCCTCAGATTTTGTAAAAAATAACCATATTTAATTTTGATTTTAATTTTTCTTTTAGCGGTGGTGGGATTTGAAGAAGTTGGATCAGACCCTGTAATTTCGACTTCATCATTACCCTCATCCAATTCCAAATCATTAATCTCATTTCTTTTCCCATAATCTAAAATTTCAAAATCATTAGTTTGCCCTTCTCTATTTTTTGAAGATATTGAATGAGATACCAATTATTATTTTTTTTTTTTGAAAAAAAAATAGGAGAAAGAAATAACAACAATTAAATAAGCAAGAAGTGAAAAAATAAATATTTTTTTTTCCCAAGTAGGGGATAGAAATATAAAAGATTTTAAATAACAACAATTACATAAGCAAGAAGTGAAACAATAAAAATATACATATTTAAAAATTAGGGGAACACAAATATAACAGATTTAAAATAACAACAATTAAATAAGCAAGAAGTAAAAAAAATCTTTCATATATATATATATATAAGTAGGGGAAATAAATATAAAAGATTTAAAATAACAACAATTAAACAACCAAGAAGTGAAACAATAATTTTTTTTTAAGTATAGAAAAAAGTAAGGGAAAGAAACTTAAAAGGTTTAAAATAACAACAATTAGATAAGCAAGAAGTGAAATACTGAATAAATTTAGCTCAACTTGTAGTAGGAGAAGAGGAAGTGAAAATCTATTAATAATAAATATACTTGAGAGTTGTAGAAGTGGACGTGCTAAAAGATTTTTGAATCATCAACTTGAACTTGAATCACCAACTTGTAGTCTTGTAGAGTATAAGTAACTAAGAGCATCTCCAATGCAAAAAGTCATTTTTTTCATCTCAAAGCTATAATTTGACATTGCTACAGTACCAAAAAGCTATATTTTGACAATACTGCTCCAATGGTAAATTTCATCCAAACTGCCAAATTTTGGGTCAACTACCATTCTCCTAGTCAACTTTCAACTACCATTCCCAATGTTTACTAGTATGTGTTTTAGACCATCTCCAACAGCAGCAGCAACCCTTTGCAGCAATCTAATTTACTGAGAAATCCTCAATGTTTACTGAGAAATTTCTCATAGTTTAGTGAAACATTTCTCATATAATATGAGAAAATTCTCATATTTACTGAGAAATTCTCAATATTTACTGAGAAATCCTCAATGTTTACTGAGAAATTTCTCATAGTTTAGTGAAACATTTCTCATATAATATGAGAAAATTCTCATATTTACTGAGAAATTCTCAATGTTTACTGAGAAATCCTCAATGTTTACTGAGAAATTTCTCATAGTTTAGTGAAACATTTCTCATATAATATGAGAAAATTCTCATATTTACTGAGAAATTCTCAATGTTTACTGAGAAATTCTCATATTTACTGAGAAATTTCTCAGTCTTCCAGAAAATTCTCAATGGAGCAAGGATTGTTTGTTTTACTCATGCCCGGGAAAAAATTGTAATGAAAAAACAAAAACAATACAATTAGACAAGAGAGCACAATATAAAAATTGAGTTCAAGTTTATATTTATAAACATTTGGAATGGTATAAAAGTAAAAGCACAAAAAAAAAATAGCCGTTGAAGGAGGAATAGAGGATACAAAATTGTGAACCAAAATGTTGAAGCAGCCAAAAAACAAACTGCCGTTGAAAGTTGAGGAAAAAAAAAATAGCCGTTGAACTAACACGTGGCAAGGGCCCACGTTGGATCCTGGGGAAAGTATTCAAAATGTAGCCGTTGTGGCTTTTGTCTGGTGTGTCACCGGCTGGGCCCCTCATCTGACAATAGTCATTTGAGATATCAAATATGACAATACAAATAGCTTTTTCATTTTTTGGTAGACCCTTTAGTTATGCGTTGGAGTGGGTGGAATTTTAAGAGCTTTCATTTTATGACTTTAGTAGTGTTGTATTTGGTAGGTGGGTTGGAGTTGCTCTAAGTAAGTAAGTAGAGAGAAAGTAGATAAATAATTGATTTTGAAATGAGAAATATGTTGTCGGAGGCTTGATATTTACAGAAAATGGCTTGAGAGTGTCTAAAATCATATTTACATTTTCACCCCCAAAACAAGCTGTTTTATAGCTATTAGAGGGGTAAAAAGTGAAAAAAATTTTTTTGAAACAAACTGAACTAGCTGTTGGGCTCTTGGCGGGCCAACCGGGCCGAGCTGGGCCACAACGGCTAGAATTTAGCGGGCTTCAGGCTGGGCTAGACAGTCTAGCGGGGCGGGCTGGGCTTCGGGTTGGGTACCGCACTGGGCCGTGGACATCAAAGGGGGTGTCCACTCCGGACCGATTGTAATGAACAGGGCCTACGGGGCCGGGCCTCGCATTGGGTCGAGTCGGGTCGGGCAGGGCCAACCCGACCCAATTGACAGCTCTATGCATGATCCCAATGTACACACCCCCAAGGGCAGACCCAGGAATTCTCCAAAGGGTGGGCTAACATTAAAACAAAAGTTAATAACAAAAAAAAATGTATATATATATCTATATATATTTTAGGAAATTTGCAAAAGTTTGAACCATAGGTTTACTACAGAAATAATCTTTATCCAAGTTGCTATAAAATTTTATGAGCACGCTAAAAAAGAAAGGGTCTTTATTCACAATTTTGTCAAACAGTGCTATAAATTTTTCACTATACATGTAACATGTGGATATAAATAGAATCATTAAAAACTACTACTTTTTACCAAAATTCAAGTAGTTCTATTCTAATATATTGTGGTGCCACAAAGGTGTACAATGTAGAACCATTTTTGCTAAACATGATCAAGTTTATCATCTTTTTCATGTTCAACTTCTTTTTTTTATTTTTTATTTAATCAATTTCCAAGTCAAGCATGAACTCTTGTATAACTTAAAAGCAAAATACCGAACTAATTAAATCCAATTATTTTCTCAACTAATATATATATATATACAGAGAGGCTGTAAAGTGAGTATGGTTGAGTGAACTTACCCAGTGGACTTGACTTTTAACCCTAAAAGAACCCGCGGGTCGGCAGGAAAGCTCGCGAGTTCTTTTAGGATAAAAATCAAGTTCGCTGGGTAAGTGCAGTCGACCCTGTTCACTTAAGAGCATGGCCGTATGTATACAATATATATACATATATAAATGTATACAGATATCACTTAGTAATAGAGTGGTTGTAAAATAATTCATTGACAAAAACATAACAAATAAATAATGTTGGTACGATGGGTTAACAATTGAGAAGCTAATTCGATGGTTTGTTTGTCATACTTGGTCCAAGGAGTTTCAGAGTTCGATTCATTTTGGCCCTCACAAAATGAATTTAGGAGGTTGCTGGAAAAATTCATTTTGTGGGGTTCAAAAAGACGGGTCCAGTGATATCACAAGAGAGAGATAAACATATCATTTAAGAAGGTCGTGTGAAAGTTATATAAAAGTTGCATCCAAGAATTACTCTAATCCTATTGCCGCACTACATGCCTGCATGACACGCAAGACTTCTACACATTTTGTACTTAGAGGTGGGCTCGGCTTTGTGGCCCACATAGATAATCAAGTGGGCTGGGATAAAAATGGAGTTGTGGCCTGTACAAAGGCATGGGCCAGAAGAAAACTATCAAACTATTTCAGAAACTCTGCACTGTAGCCTAGTGCTAAGTCCACCCTTGCACACCACCACCTCATATATATCACAAGCATATATATATAAACATATAGATATATATACATATCGATGTACACGATCGATGTACACGGCTGGCTAACCTCGAGAGTTTAGGTTGATCACGCCATACCAAATGATAAGAATAATGCATGCCTCATCCAATTGATTAGATAAAATATAACCTTATCATTTTTAACAAAACCAACCAATAAACCATTTTACTTCAGTTGCAAGCCAACGCCCATGAAGCAAATCAATTGCCAAACATATCCAATTGTCACGCTCCGACATAGCATAAATAAAAAAAGTATTTAATTTTTTTTATGGACCCATAGGTCGTGACAGTGTGAAGGATCGATTCCGTCTCAAACGTTAAACAGTGTAATAATTTTAAATCAGAGTAAGATCAGTCAAGACTTATAAAATTTTTCAAAGATAATGCTTATTACATCGCGTAGGAATTTTAAGGCGTAACCCGCCTTGCAAAAATATTTATTACATGAATCCTTATTACAAGTTCACTTTATAAATAAAAGCTGAAATAAATCGTTTCGCTTCATGAGTAGTTGTTCAACTTGTTCTCAATTGGCATAGTCATATTGTCGATCCTGATCATAACCTGAAAAGCCTGACATAAATGTCCAGGGTGCATCGACGCTGTCAACTTCAAGAAGTTGGTTAGTATTGAAAACATATACTTGTAATGTAAAACATACTTTCTTACCATGTCTGTTTCACAGGTCTATTATTCAACATGCTAGAAATACTTGAGTGAATTCAAGAGATCAATATAATAATATTCAATAAATGTAACACGTGAGCATGCATGAAATAATGCAGCTCACTCATCTCACTGACTCTTTTACCTCAACTACGAAACCCAACACAAATGGTTCCCCCAGAACCACCGGCCCACGGCCGTTAGGTTTAGAATGTCTGTCGATATGTCTACCGTATCCGATCGGCCTGGACGTACCTAGACATTCAAGGTTATAATAACCTGATCGGTCTACCGTATCCGAGTCGGCCTGGACACGATCAGACTGACCTATCGTATCCGAGTCGAACTGGGCTCAATCCCTCTTAATTAACATGTCATCTCTGAATCGACCTGGGATAATTAAGGCTGTAACACATTGTTGATTGGTCTGCCGTATCCGAGTCAACTGGGCTCAATCCTTCCTAATTAACCTACTGTATCCGAACCGGCCTAGGATAATTAGGGTCGTAACTCACATAACACATTCTCTCGACTCTTGTCAACTCACCAACACGTACCATGCATGTTAACTCGACTCTAACATTTATGTCAGATGACTTATGCATGCAATACATAATTACTAGAAGATAATACCAAACGAGCGTACGAGAAATCAAGTTTTTTTAATTTAATCTTTTAGAAACAGATTCTGAAATAACATATTTCCCAAACAGTGCCTAAACCTTTAAAACTTCTTTTCAATCAGTTCCTTATATGAAAACAGACAAAAACCATAGAATTACTTAGTCGCGTGAGCGGAACGCTCACGCCGGCGGCGTGTGCGATTTGGCTATTTTTCGATTTTCTTTTAAATTTTCAAAACTGTCAGAATTACACAGGTCGCGTGAGCAAGTCGCTCCCGCGACAAAGTGCAGAGACTTCATCTTCTGTGTTTTTCTCCCCTGTTTCAGTTTTGAGGCCTGTTTTTCACCCATTTGAAATCTGAATTCAAACATGACATATAGTATATGATTCTTTTCATTTTTTTTCGCAAGGATTAAGAATCTACAATCGGATTAACGCGAATCGAACTGTATCTCTCGGATTTTACGTAAAACCGAGAGGTGACGAAATTTCATTTCTAATATACTTTCTAGTATGAACGAATTAAGCTCTAATACTTTAAACATGGCATCTACGGACTGTAATCTTTCATTATTATCTATCAAAACCTATTTTGGTTAAGATTGGAAAATCACAAGTTTTACACCATGTACAAGCTTATGTGAATTTCATGCACATTGATATCTTCAAGCACTATAATTGAGCAGCAAATTACATTAGGACTGAGTTAATAATACTCACTATGATTGTAGATGAAGTGTTTTGTTGAGAAAGATTCAAAATAAGAAAACCCAATAGCAAGCTTTGGCTATGGTGTACTTGAGCTTTCTCTCTCTACAAATTTATGTAAATTCCTTTATATCTCACTCTTTTCTCTCTGATTTTGGGTTTGTAAACTCCAGAATGTCTATCATGAGCGTATGTGAGTGTATATATAGAAAATCAAATAAACTTCTTGGAGGCCAAGTATCTTCACTCTCACTCTACAAATTGAGTTCCTTTTCCAATTTCTATATACACTTAATTATACACAGCATTCATCTACATATATAATATGCTGTAAATTAGATTGTAGGAGTTAGTTTAGATAGGTAGGGGTCATGTAAGGGTGTTTGGCAAAATCAATTTATGACACAAAATTAACACACATGCTAGATGCATTCCCAAAAAGGCCTAACAAAATCATTGGGTGAATTAAATGGATGAAAAACAAATGTTAAATTGGATTTGACGGAGAATCTCAATATCTGTGAAAGTGCATATGCAACACTGACAGTTTTTGTTTATAGAATGGTATTTTCGCGGCGCGGTGATCACCACAAAAATGCAAAAAAATTTTATTAATGTAGGAAATAATTTCCCGCTTATATAAAATACAGTTTGAATTAAAAGTAAATATTTTCACCGTCTTGAAAATATAGTTTTGATATCACATCACAGGTATTCCTAATTAATAAAAATTTAGGTCTGACCCCAAATAAAGAAATTCTATTAATTCAAAGAAAGTAATAGGAATTATAATTATGAAATTACATGTACCAATTAAAGGAAAATATAGGTTGTTATACCAATTATCATGGTATGGACCCTAAAAATCTCCACCTCTATACCATGAGAGAGAAAAATGAAATCTCCCACCTTGAACAACCCATCAAGATGTCCAAACCATTGGCCTCCATAATTCCAGTTACACATACCGAATTAACATAGTCTCAATTTGATTCACCGCGGCCAATGAACATGTAGTTGTCTTCCGTTGCTTTAACCCATTAACACCGGAGTGGGGTCTCGATCCACCCCCTCCACCACCAGTAGTATTTTTTCCCTCACAATCGTCTGCTTCTTGGAAATCTGTCACTCGAGTCTTTACCTCCACCGCAAAAGAAACACGCTTAGGGAATCCAACCACCATGCATTTCTTCCTTCATAAGGACCATGCAGCCACGTGTGATTTTCATGGCTCCACCTGCAACTGAATACCTACACCCCATGGAATCTATCTGGCTAAGCGAGATTAAATTTCTTCATATCTTTGGGACATACCTCACACCACCCAAAGTAAGAACTACTCCATCATGCATTTTGACCTTCACAGTTCCAACACCCATAATTTACATGGAGACCCTTTAGTCAATGACATATTTCCATAATTACTTTCTTGGAACGTATCAAAATAATCCTTCTTACAGTATACATGGTTGGTACAACCAGAATCCAAAATCCTATCATTACGAGAACAAGTATGTATACCTTCGGAGGATGTGAGGACATCTCCATCATCTCCCAATAGAACCAAAGAATTTTCACCATCCTTCCCACATCCGTCCTTCTCTTTACGCTGAGGACAATATTTCTTGATGTGACCCAATTCTTTGCACAAATAGCATTGAACTTCTCTCCATCTGGAACTAGATCTAACCCTGCTGCTACTTTCAGATCTATCTTTCATCCTTCCCCGATTCCCACCTACTACAGCCAAAGTAGCTTCATGTCCACCCTGACTAGTTATTTTCTCTGAGTGTCCTGGGACACTAGTGAAGCCTCCACATAATCCAAAATCATTATATCTTTACCGTACAACAACGAAGTCACGAGGTAGTCATATGAATCTGGAAGAGAGGTAAGAAGTAGGAGAGCTTTGTCTTCTTCCTTAATCGTTACACCAACTTTTCGCAGTTGATCCAAATACCCGTTGAACACACTCGTGTGTTCCACGAGATCCCCGCCTTCTTCCATCTTCAATCGGAACAATAGTTTCTTTAGTCAAATTCTTGGCCATATAAAGTTTTTCCACAAGCCTGATGTAAAATCATCATTCATAACATTATTGATAATGTTATCAGCAATACAAAGCCGGATCGTACTAACACACCGTAACTCCAACTCCTCCAACTCGTCAACCTTCATGGCTTCTAGTTTTCATCTTTTCCCTTCAAAGTCTGGTACAAGCCTTGTTGTATAAGAATGTCTTTTACTCTTTTCTGCTAGATAGTAAAACTGCCCTTTCCATTAAACTGCTCCACTGTAAATTGTGAGTTAATTACTGCCTTCATGGTGAATTAACTGGTACACCATGGCTCTGATACCACTTTGTTGGGAATTTAATGCAGCGAAATTAAGTGAGAACATAAAGGAAAGAAAATAACAAAGGAAAAAAGGAAAGAAATCACACCAAAGAATTCTACGTGGTTCAGCAAAAACCTGCCTATGTCCACACCCAAGAGATTTTTCTTTCACTCTTGAGAATAAACTGGTACAAGACACTTGTTGAATTAAATCACATAACCCAAACCCCTTGTACTCCCACACTCAATACCCCAAAGAAAAAAAACCCTCACAATATTTGTTCTTCTCTCTCACTGTGCATGACCCGAGTGTGATACACCCCCACCTCATATATATCACAAGCATATATATATATATACATATATGTATATTGATGAACATAGCTAGCTAACCTTGAGAGTTTAGGTTTGATCACACCATACCAAGTGATATGAATAATGCATGCCTTATCCAATTGATTAGATAAAATATATCCTTATCATTCTTACCAAAACCTTACGGGTATATCAACCAATAAACCATTTGACTTCCATTGCAAGCCATTGCCCACAAAGCAAATCCATCGCCAAATATATCTAGTTATCATGGTGTGGACCCTACAATAGTGGCATCTCTTGTCTCCATCGTGATGATGTTTTCCTGGTAGATCCTGGCATCCTTTGGGCAAAATTTGACATCATAGATGATCTTGACATAACAAGCTCTTCCACCTCCAAGTGTGCTTCTTGAGAAATGGTGGAGACTCTGGGGGAAAGAGAGCTAGTTATGACATTAGTGCATCTCTTGCAAAATTTTCTGCCGCCCAAGTTATGGAGAACGATACCATCATCGTCTTCTAGTGACCGTGGTGATCCAGGGGTGGGATACGATAACTTCACCACTAGGGATGGAAGCGTTCGCATAAAGTTAGATTAAAACAACAAATTTTGGACTACAGAATTGTGGTATCATATGAGAGAGCCCTAATATAACTACAACCTTCCCTCAAAATTTCATAAAATTAAAAGCACTGAGACCCCTCTGTTCCATTATTGGAATACTCAATTCAAATTTGCAAAAAACTGAAAGAAAACGAAAAAAAATAAAATTTCTTTTTCTTTTACCAAATACTCCTAACTTATCAAGTTTCTCAATAACTTTGATAAAAGGAAATTCGAACACATTTTTCACTCATTTTGGGCACCGACCCTTATTTCCTGTATAATTTTCAGTCATTTGGGCACCGACCCCTCTTCTGGCATAAAAAAAAATCTCTTTTGAATCATTTGGGCACCGACCCTTATTTTCGGTACACTTTCTAGTCATTTGGACATTGACCCTTACTCCCAGCACAGGAATAAAAGGACAGAAAAAAGTTGAAAAATACCAACAAAAAAAAAACACACTTCAGTCTCCACTCACTTGCATAATCTCATTTCAATCTCAATCACTTTCCAAAGGTTAAAATCTAGGACTGTACCACGTGGTTTAAAGCTCCTAGCTATACCAACCCTTTCTCACATCACTACATCACACGTGCATGGTAAAACATGACCACTTTTTCTTTTCTTTTTTTAAAAAAAAAAAATCCTACATACTATCACACACACAAAAGTCAGAACTACGTTTGGTCTGATTCCCATCATGGGATACGTAAGCAACTCTCAAAGTGTGTGGCCATACCCATCACCATTTTCCGTCCTATTCACTTTCTAAGAAACTTTTTTTTTTTTTAATCTAAATGCCCCATTTGAATGAAAATCACTAAAATTGGCAACTTTGTTTGCACGGATGTTCAAGGGTGCCTAACACCTTCCCTCGATATAATCGAGTCCCTGAATACATCTCAAAATCTCTGATTTTCGCATGGCTATTCAGAGTCACACTTTTAAAGGGCCCACTTTTCTCAAAACTATTTTTTCAAAAGTCAAAGATGATTACTTTTATTGTCTTTGCAGGGATCCTAACACCCGAATACTGTTAGGTGGCGACTCTGAACATTTCAAATGTGCCCTACCATACTTTTTTCACCTTCCCAATAAAAATCCGTCACATTTCACCCACTTTTAGAAAGTCGGGCAGTTGATAGCTAGATGTTCCGAGAACCACGGCGCGACAGGATGTATGTGTAATTAGCCCAAAAAATAATAATAAATGTACATTTGCAGATACTATTGGTGAGACATCGCTAGTGCTCAACTTTAAGTAAAAGTTTTTAATGTGCACTAAAATTGTGAAATCTACAAACTTTGATGTTTTTTGCAACAAACCATATGAGTCACCGATGATTAAAAAAAATAAGAAAAATCATTTATTTGTGATGCACAATACATGCCTCAAATTGGAAACAAATAAAATTTATGTTATTTGCAATGCACTACATGCGTCGCAAAACTTATCATGTGGGGTAAATCTTAATACCATGGTGGAAGTCATTTACATATTATAGGAAGGTTTGTGAGAGATTGCCTTGGTGTACAAGACTTTGTGGGATTTATATTACGAAAACTTGAATCTTATGCGCAGCGGAAAAACAAGTTATGAACTCTATTGGCATGCTCGGATCCACAACTCACTAACTTTATAGATGCGTAGGAAGAGGAGAACGCGAGTTTTACATTACAGTCTTGAACCCAACTCTGATTTTCTTCTACCTTTAGTGTGCAACAACTCCCTTTAGGTTATCTTCATCCTTATGTCTCCTTGAATGCTACAGATAGACTAGGGTTGGTAGAAACCCTAGTAGAGAGGATAAGAAGGTTTGGAAACCCTAAAATAGTTTCTGTAACTTTCTAATATTAAAATGACGTACAACTTTTTCTGTACATAGCTACCCTATTTATAGATTCTAAACCGACTTAAGAGTTCAATCAATTGAAACTGTTTCAATCGATTGGACTTTTGATTGATTGACTTGAACTTGACTTCAATGGATCGAACCTTGTTCAATTAATCAAACCAACATCCTCATATGACTCTCCAAGCATTCTCGCAGAGCTAAGAGTTGGACCTCCTAGGCTCTTTATTGTTGGCTCAAAACAATTGTTAATTCCCATGATCAAACTCTTTAATCAGCGAATTAACTAGCTGATCAGTTAACGTTTACTCTACTATAAAATGATCACTGCACTCTAATGTAAAAGAACATATTTGAAGTGATAACTAGACATGTATCGTGTACTAATTTTCCTCTACCGTCAGCATTCATAATCATATTCAGGTAGTCAGATAACTGTTATTGTAAACCTGAATGATGATTACATCTTCTATTCCTTGAGTTTTATTCACCACTCATGATTACCAAACATGTTGATAACTACTTATCAACAAGACTGCGGTTCTCACTAATAAACTTGGTGACATTCTCAAGGGAATGCTTACTCTTTATCAGAGGGTAGATTCGATCTTAACAATACATGTTCACAAACCTATGAATGTGACATACCCAAGATACCCAGGTGCTGATCTTGAAGACCTCACTGATTGGTTAGTCATAGCAGTCACATCCATAGTCTGTGTCCATAATCGTCTCAAGATTAAGAATACGTGCCTTATACAAGTTGTGAGTTCCTATCGACGGTTGACAGATTTAGATGTGTCACGCCCCGACGTAGCATAAATATGGAAAGCGTTTAATTTCCTTTATGGACCCGTAGGTCGCGACAGTTTGAAGGATCGATTCCGTCCCAAAACGTCGAACATCATAAAACCATTAATCAGAGTAGGGCAACCTGGGCTTATAAAAATTTTCTAACTTATTACATCCTATAGTACAGGGTTTACTAAGGCACAGACCGCCTTGAAATAAAACAATAACTTAAAGTCTATTACAGTCATCCTTATTACAAACCAAATCATAACACATAAACATAAAGCATATAAGGGTAACATCTCTTCTCAGCAACAGATCTTAATTAGCATAGTCATACGGTTCTTCTTGATTAAAACCTGCAAAGCCTAGACACGAATGTCCAGGACGCATCAACGCCGTCAGCTTCAAGAAGCTGGTGAGTATTAAAAACATAGCTTTGAATGTAAAAACATGCCCATTTACCTTTTTCCCATTTCCATTTAAATACCACAAGTTTATATTTATGATAAAGAGCTTGTTAAAAAAAAACAACCACAACAATAATTAAAAGATAAATTCACACATATGTGACCGTGTATGAGAACAATGCACCATCTCATCTAACCGACTCTTTTCTCTCGACAAAACCCAACAACCCTCTATCCTACTCCTGGTATCTTTGAAATACTAAGATAGCCACACTTTAGCAACGGGGCGCCAGGGAGTGTCCAGTTTGCCTCACACTTTGGTCCGGGGTACCAGGGAGTGTCCAATGCCTCACACTTTGAATACCCTAACCGCCATGCAAATACCGGGGCAACCCCCACACAGGTATCCAGACTCGAGTCATTCAGGGAGTGTCTATAGGCCACACTTTAGCACTTCCATGGGTGCCAGTGAGTGTCCAAGTTCGGCTTCACACACTTTAACGCTTCCATGGGCGTCAGGGAGTGTCCATTTTTGCCACCTTCGCATTTCAAAGACACCCTCATCCTCTTTTTCAACTCCAACCACAATCACATCCACAACCACAACCATAACCACAGCCACAATTACAACCACAACCAGAACCACAACTCAACTCAAACTCATACTCTTTCCACACAATCATTACTCTTTTCCACACTATCATTACTCTTTTACACACTACCAACACTCACCATGCATGTACAACTGACTCCACATGAATGTCATCAAACTTTAAACATAAAGGAATTCACAGAATTAAAGAAACAATACGCGTACGGGGATTGAAAATTCGTAATTCATTGCCTTAATCATTTTAAACATAACTAATAGCATTCTAAAAACTGCTACTGAAATCCTCGTTTTCTGTCCAAACGGTGCAGAATCTGAGAAAATTGCATTAGACGAAAAGTGTGCAGAATCGAGTTTTGCTTGGGACAACGCGGGCAGAACCTTAAATTTCATTCGTTTTCCTAACAAAAATCTGAAAACAAAATTCTGCTACTGTTAAAATTAAAAGAGAAAATATTAGATTGAATTTCTAATATACTTTTTTCTGCTACTGTAATCCTCATTTTCTGCCCAAACAGTGCAAAATCTGAGAAAATTGCATTAGACGAAAAGTGTGCAGAATCGAGTTTTACTTGGGATAACGCGGGCAGAACCTTAAATTTCATTCGTTTTCCTAACAAAAATCTGAAAACAAAATTCTGCTACTGTTAAAATTAACTACCTAAATCAGTAAATAAGGAATGAGTTACATTTTGAGTGAGTTAGTAATACTCACTGTGATATAGATTTGAAGAAATTGTTGAGAAAGAAATATAATTACGAAATTCCCGAATTCCAAGCTTTGACTATGGAGGATTGAACTCTTCTCTCTCTCTACCCAACTGAAGAATTCTCTGCACTCTCTAAACTCTCTGTGAATTTCTGAATTGTGCTATGATGGAAGTGCAGAGTGTGTAGTGTGGTTGGGTGTATATATAATCAAATACCCACTAAGAAAACATTGGCCTAACTCCCCACTCATGAACCACTATCCTCCATTAAATACAATGAGTGTGCAGAAATGATGTGTATGCACTGTCCTTTATTCTCCACTGATGAAAGTAAGAGGTAGGTGGAGATGAGGTGGGTCAATGTGTGTTTGGGTAATCTAGCTTATGGCATAAGGACAATACACATACAACAACATTTGCCAAACAAGACCTAAGGAAAAGCATCAGCATAATAATTGAGTATAAATAAATTTGTTCAATCATTTACTTCCAAAATTCTGTGGAAGTTTAACACTGCGCGGACAGTTTTAAACCTACACTGGTATTTTCGTGACACGATGTTTATCACAAAAATACAGAGAATTCATTTTAACGTTAGAAATAGTTTTCTGATTTTATAAAAATACAGTTTGAGTTTAAAAGAAATAATTCCACCGTTTTGAAATACAGTTTTGAATTTTAACACAGGTATTGCAAGTTTTTATGAAAATTGCATTTTGACCCCAAAAGTAATTTCAATTAGTCAAGAATTAAACTTTTCACATAAGAATCGAAATTAACATATAAACAGACAATATATATTAAATTTTGAATATAATAATGCCAATGATAATGAAAATTTTAAATATGATAATGCATGAAAATGCAGGTTATTACACCCTTCCCCCCTTAAACAGGATTTCGTCCCCGAAATCAAGACTAATTAGTCCTGAAACAACTCCGGGTACTTCTTCCTCATATCAGCTTCAACTTCCCACGAGGCTTCATTCTCGTCATGGTGATTCCACTGAACCTTTACCAACGGGATATCCTTATTCCTTAACTTCTTGATACTCTGATCCAGAATCTTCACAGGTCTCTCCTTGTAAGAAACGTTATGACTCGTCTCAATGTCGTCATAACTAACCACGTGCGAGGGATCTCGTATGTACTTTCTCAACATACTCACGTGAAACACGTTGTGAACCCCAGACATCTTTGGTGGTAGCGCCAGTTGATAGGCCACTTTCCCGATACGTTCCAAAATCTCAAACGGTCCAATAAAACGCGGAGCTAACTTCCCCCTCTTGAGACCAAAGCGTACTACTCCTCGTGTTGGTGAAACCTTAAGAAGTACGTGATCTCCAACACTGAATTCCAAATCTTTTCGGCGTCGATCAGCATAACTCTTATACCGGCTCTGAGCGGTTCTCATCCTTTCTTTGACCAAGGAAATCTTCTCGTTGGTTTCTCTAACCAAATCTGGTCCCAACAAATCTGTGTCCCCAACCTCTGCCCAACACAATGGAGAACGACATGGTCGTCCGTACAGTGCTTCGAACGGAGCCATACCGATACTCGCATGATAACTATTGTTATAGGCAAATTCAACCAAAGGCAAGTGTGTCTCCCAAGATTCTTCAAAATCGATCACACAAGCCCTAAGCATATCCTCCATGATCTGATTCACACGCTCAGTTTGTCCATCTGTCTGAGGGTGAAAAGCAGTACTCATCTTAAGCGAAGTTCCCATAGCTTCTTGCAGACTTTCCCAAAATCCAGAAGTAAAACGTGCATCACGGTCTGACACAATCGATACAGGTGCACCGTGAAGTCGCACAACTTGTTGTATGTACATCCGGCTCATCTTTTCCACCGGGTATGTCATACTGTAAGCAATAAAATGAGCTGACTTCGTCAATCGATCCACAATTACCCAAATAGCGTCATGATTCTGTTGCGACCGGGGCAATCCTACTACAAAATCCATCGTAATGTGCTCCCACTTCCAACCAGGAATAGGTAGCGGTTGCAACAATCCTGACGGTCTCTGATGTTCGGCCTTGACTTGCTGACACGTCAAACACTTGGATACAAACTCGGCCACATCCTTCTTCATGCCTTCCCACCAGAAATTCCTCTTCAAATCTTTGTACATCTTCGTTCCTCCCGGGTGAACTGTATACCTTGATTTATGTGCTTCTTCCAGGATATCCTTCCTTAACTCTCCATCACCGGGCACGCACAATCTATTCCTGCACCGATACCCTCTATCGATTCCCACCTTCCATTCTGTCGGGTCCTTCTCTGACATCTTTATGAACCATGATTGAAACTTCTCATCTTCTTTCTGAGCTCCAATAATGCGGTCAATGAGAACAGGCTGTAGGATAAGACATCCGAAAAGTTGTCCTTCTCCTCTTTCAGCACTCTGTACATCAAACTCTGCCAACGTCTCCAATGCTCGCCATTCTCTCACCATTAAGGAGGCGATCGTCTCACGAGTCTGCCGACTCAAAGCATCAGCGACCACATTAGCTTTACCAGGGTGGTATTCCAATGTGAAGTCATAATCTTTGATCAACTCCATCCATCTGCGCTGCCTCATGTTCAACTCTTTCTGTGTGAACAAATACTTCAGACTCTTGTGATCGGAGAACAAATCAAACTTCTCACCGTAGAGATAATGTCTCCAAATCTTGAGTGCAAATACCACTGCTGCCAACTCCAAATCATGAATAGGATAGTTCAACTCATTCGGCTTCAGCTGTCTAGATCCATAGGCTATAACTCTGTCATCTTGCATAAGTACACACCCTAGTCCTTGATATGATGCGTCACTAAAGATAGTGAACTTCTCACCAGGCTTGGGTATTGCTAGTACTGGTGCGGTAGTGAGTCTCTCTTTCAACTCTAGAAAGGCTCGCTCATGCTTCTCTGTCCATTCGAATTTCAAATTCTTCTTCGTCAACCCAGTCAATGGTGCAGCTATCTTGGAGAATCCCTCAACAAATCTCCTGTAATAGCCTGCGAGTCCAAGAAAACTCCGAACTTCTGTAGGGTTGCTTGGCCTAACCCAGTTGGATACAGCATCGGTCTTGGACGAATCCACAGAAATTCCTTGAGATGACACCTTGTGTCCCAAAAATTTCACTTCTTGCAACCAGAACTCACACTTACTGAACTTGGCATACAAGTGGTGGTCCTTAAGCGTCTGCATCGCAATCCGTAGATGTTGCTCGTGTTCTTCTCCTGACTTAGAATAGATCAAAATATCATCAATAAAGACGATGACAAACTGATCTAAATAAGGCTTGAATACTCTGTTCATCAGATCCATAAACACTGCCGGGGCGTTCGTCAATCCAAACGGCATCACCAGAAATTCATAATGACCATATCGGGTTCTGAAAGCAGTCTTAGGTATGTCTTCCTTCCGTACCCTCAACTGATGATACCCCGACCTTAGGTCTATCTTGGAAAATATCGTAGCTCCTTGTAGTTGATCAAATAAATCGTCGATCCGAGGCAAAGGATACTTGTTCTTGATTGTCACTCGATTCAATTCTCTGTAGTCGATACACAGCCTAAGCGTCCCGTCCTTCTTCTTCACAAATAATACCGGTGCTCCCCAAGGCGATGTACTAGGACGTACAAAACCTAGGTTCTCGAGCTCTTGAACTTGTCCCTTCAATTCTAGTAGTTCTGTGGGGGCCATTCTGTAGGGAACCTTGGTAATCGGTACGGTACCCGGTATAAGCTCAATACAGAACTCTATACTTCTCTCGGGCGGTAATCCAGAAATGTCTTGAAATACTTCTTCGAAGTCCTTGACTACAGGTATAGATGATGCTGTCACCTCTGTACTGACGACTTCAATGTTGGCTAAACATCTTGTGAGGAACATATCTCCCGAAGGGTTACATTGAAAATCAAAGGGTTGATTCTCATTGTCGGAGAATGTAATTCTCTTCCTCGCACAATCCAACTTCACTTGATTCTGAGACAGCCAATCCATTCCTAGGATTATGTCAAACTCCTTCATCGATAGGACGATCAACCTTGCAGGGATTTCTCGGTCTCCTAATCTTAAGGGACAATCCTTGCACACATGTCCTAAACTGACCGCAGCTCCTATTGGTGATGTAGCCTTCAAAGCTTTCTCTAAGCGATGAGGTAAGATACCCAATCTCCGAATTGTATTAACAGATATGAATGAGAGAGCAGCACCCGTATCAAATAATACTCTAACATGGGAGTTAAATAGAGTCAATGTACCTTCCACTGCTTGCTGATCAGGTTGAGCTTCTCCATGATCTCCTTCTTCATATACAGCTCCATCATATCCAGCGGCATCAGGAATAACAGCATTCAAGCGGGTCTGACCCTGTTGCCCATAAGTCGCTTGCTTAGGAGCAGTGCAGAACCTGCTGATGTGACCTGGTTCACCACAGTTGAAGCAGACTATTCCTGGCTGAGCAGCACGCCTTGGTGCCTTACAGTCCCGAGCCACATGTCCAGGGTTGCCACAGTTGAAGCACTTTACGCCACTACTTCCTTCTCCTACTCGGGGTTGAGTCGGATAGGTAATAGCTTGTGCCTTCTTGCTTCCGTCAAAGTTCCTCTTCTGCCCTTGGGTACGATTCATTGGTGGTCTATTCCCAAAATTACCCCTCTGAGGCGGTCGGAATTCAAATTGTTTGCGATATACTCGAGCATCTTCTTCCAGATCGGTAGCCAGGCCGACTAGTCCTTCAAACGTCTTGTCTAGATGGCCGAGAGTCAGGCGACGAATCTGCGGTGCCAACCCTTGGTTATACTTTCGGATCTTCTTCTCCTCAGTATCAACCATGTGCGGGGCAAACCGTGACAGCCTCTCGAACTGTGTGGTATACTCTTGCACCGTCTTGGTTCCTTGCGTCAGATCCATAAATTCCTTCTCTCTTCTGTGCCTCTCCGTAGCCGGAAAGTACTTCTCCAGGAATCTCCCTTTGAACGCCGTCCATGTCATCCCCATAGCAGCGGTGTTTCCGATAGTGGCTATGACCGAGTCCCACCAATCTGCAGCGGCGTCGGTTAGTTGAAAAGTAGCCAATCTCCTTTTGTCCATCTCGTTGCATTGGACAGCTTCAAACATGCGGTCCATCTGTCTTAACCATTGTTCTGCCTTCCAGGGATCCGTGGTACCCGCAAATTGCTCGGGTCTGAGCGCACGGAATCTCTCCAGCAGCTTATCTCCCGTCTGGCGGTCTCGTTGGTTTTCATTCGCATTACTAACCCTCTCGAGACGTCTGATAAAAGCTTCAAATATTCCCGTGGGGTCGGCAGCCTCGGGCGCTCCTTCAATCAGATTTCTGTTCCTCCTTGGTCTTCCAGCCATTCTATGCATGATAGGGGTAGTAGAATGAGAAACATGCATGCAACAGTACTATGAAAAAAATTTTCAAAATAGTATATATCACTATATCACATACTCGTATTATCACATAAGCATACAATAAAATATATATTAAGTACATATAACACGTATTCGAACTAGAGCTGTCTAATAGTAAAGAGGTTGTATTCTTATCCTCTAGACTCTGGTTGTGGGCCATACTGACTATTCCAAGATTTGACTTAGGAAGTTCGTCAGTGCCTAAGCTATTAATGAGGGCTATGGTATGCTTTAACTCCTTAGAAACTCGGCTACTATATGTCTGTAGGGGCATCATAAGTTATGGTTATCTCGGCTAATCCTAAATGGATATGTCTGAAGGTATATGAAAATTGTTATCATTCTTGTCGATGTGACAAGACAAACGGGTAATCATTTCTATGATAAAACCAACTTAGAATTTTAGTTTCTGAACTAAGGGTAATCCGTACTAAACTAACACTAGAACTTGGTTGTATAGCTTAGTAAAACTTAAGGGTAACCTATGTCACTAATCTATGGCGTGAATAACTGAGCCTGGTCAATCTAGAAAACCTATGGCTCTGATACCACCAAATCCTGTCACGCCCCGACGTAGCATAAATATGGAAAGCGTTTAATTTCCTTTATGGACCCGTAGGTCGCGACAGTTTGAAGGATCGATTCCGTCCCAAAACGTCGAACATCATAAAACCATTAATCAGAGTAGGGCAACCTGGGCTTATAAAAATTTTCTAACTTATTACATCCTATAGTACAGGGTTTACTAAGGCACAGACCGCCTTGAAATAAAACAATAACTTAAAGTCTATTACAGTCATCCTTATTACAAACCAAATCATAACACATAAACATAAAGCATATAAGGGTAACATCTCTTCTCAGCAACAGATCTTAATTAGCATAGTCATACGGTTCTTCTTGATTAAAACCTGCAAAGCCTAGACACGAATGTCCAGGACGCATCAACGCCGTCAGCTTCAAGAAGCTGGTGAGTATTAAAAACATAGCTTTGAATGTAAAAACATGCCCATTTACCTTTTTCCCATTTCCATTTAAATACCACAAGTTTATATTTATGATAAAGAGCTTGTTAAAAAAAAACAACCACAACAATAATTAAAAGATAAATTCACACATATGTGACCGTGTATGAGAACAATGCACCATCTCATCTAACCGACTCTTTTCTCTCGACAAAACCCAACAACCCTCTATCCTACTCCTGGTATCTTTGAAATACTAAGATAGCCACACTTTAGCAACGGGGCGCCAGGGAGTGTCCAGTTTGCCTCACACTTTGGTCCGGGGTACCAGGGAGTGTCCAATGCCTCACACTTTGAATACCCTAACCGCCATGCAAATACCGGGGCAACCCCCACACAGGTATCCAGACTCGAGTCATTCAGGGAGTGTCTATAGGCCACACTTTAGCACTTCCATGGGTGCCAGTGAGTGTCCAAGTTCGGCTTCACACACTTTAACGCTTCCATGGGCGTCAGGGAGTGTCCATTTTTGCCACCTTCGCATTTCAAAGACACCCTCATCCTCTTTTTCAACTCCAACCACAATCACATCCACAACCACAACCATAACCACAGCCACAATTACAACCACAACCAGAACCACAACTCAACTCAAACTCATACTCTTTCCACACAATCATTACTCTTTTCCACACTATCATTACTCTTTTACACACTACCAACACTCACCATGCATGTACAACTGACTCCACATGAATGTCATCAAACTTTAAACATAAAGGAATTCACAGAATTAAAGAAACAATACGCGTACGGGGATTGAAAATTCGTAATTCATTGCCTTAATCATTTTAAACATAACTAATAGCATTCTAAAAACTGCTACTGAAATCCTCGTTTTCTGTCCAAACGGTGCAGAATCTGAGAAAATTGCATTAGACGAAAAGTGTGCAGAATCGAGTTTTGCTTGGGACAACGCGGGCAGAACCTTAAATTTCATTCGTTTTCCTAACAAAAATCTGAAAACAAAATTCTGCTACTGTTAAAATTAAAAGAGAAAATATTAGATTGAATTTCTAATATACTTTTTTCTGCTACTGTAATCCTCATTTTCTGCCCAAACAGTGCAAAATCTGAGAAAATTGCATTAGACGAAAAGTGTGCAGAATCGAGTTTTACTTGGGATAACGCGGGCAGAACCTTAAATTTCATTCGTTTTCCTAACAAAAATCTGAAAACAAAATTCTGCTACTGTTAAAATTAACTACCTAAATCAGTAAATAAGGAATGAGTTACATTTTGAGTGAGTTAGTAATACTCACTGTGATATAGATTTGAAGAAATTGTTGAGAAAGAAATATAATTACGAAATTCCCGAATTCCAAGCTTTGACTATGGAGGATTGAACTCTTCTCTCTCTCTACCCAACTGAAGAATTCTCTGCACTCTCTAAACTCTCTGTGAATTTCTGAATTGTGCTATGATGGAAGTGCAGAGTGTGTAGTGTGGTTGGGTGTATATATAATCAAATACCCACTAAGAAAACATTGGCCTAACTCCCCACTCATGAACCACTATCCTCCATTAAATACAATGAGTGTGCAGAAATGATGTGTATGCACTGTCCTTTATTCTCCACTGATGAAAGTAAGAGGTAGGTGGAGATGAGGTGGGTCAATGTGTGTTTGGGTAATCTAGCTTATGGCATAAGGACAATACACATACAACAACATTTGCCAAACAAGACCTAAGGAAAAGCATCAGCATAATAATTGAGTATAAATAAATTTGTTCAATCATTTACTTCCAAAATTCTGTGGAAGTTTAACACTGCGCGGACAGTTTTAAACCTACACTGGTATTTTCGTGACACGGTGTTTATCACAAAAATACAGAGAATTCATTTTAACGTTAGAAATAGTTTTCTGATTTTATAAAAATACAGTTTGAGTTTAAAAGAAATAATTCCACCGTTTTGAAATACAGTTTTGAATTTTAACACAGGTATTGCAAGTTTTTATGAAAATTGCATTTTGACCCCAAAAGTAATTTCAATTAGTCAAGAATTAAACTTTTCACATAAGAATCGAAATTAACATATAAACAGACAATATATATTAAATTTTGAATATAATAATGCCAATGATAATGAAAATTTTAAATATGATAATGCATGAAAATGCAGGTTATTACAAGATGTCAATAGGAAAGCTCATGGTCCATCAATGCACTATAAGCACTAGCATATTAACTAAGAGTCATACTCTTGTGATTGTGATTCATCACTCTATCCAATGGTAGTTAATCATACTAAAGTGTATACCTGATGAGATATCCAGTCTCATAATCCACTGTGACAAGTTCTAAGTATCAAATAATAGTAATTTGTATCTCACTTATATGTATCTCATACATATACGAATTACCTACTATGATACTTATGGATTACAAACAATCATCTCATAAAACATACACAATTAAATGTATAAATGATATCCATATATAAAATGCCAAATGTCATATACTTTAAGACCGCGTTTGAGGGCACAATCCCAACAAACTCCCACTTGCACTCCTAACCCACTACATCTGAGACCTAAACTATCTAGATGACAATCAAAGACTTTTTGTGGTAAACCCTTTGTAAATGGATCTGTAAGATTGTCTACGGTGGCAATCTTGGTAACAGTCACATCTCTATGCTGGACTATATCTTGAATGTGATGATGCTTCCTGTCTACGTGCTTTGCCTTTCTGTGGTTCCTTGGCTCCTTGAACTAAGCCACTGTCCCACTATTATTGCAGTATAGCTTAATATGTGACAATGACTCTGATACCACCCTGAGTTCCATAAGGAACTTTTTGAGCCAAATTGCTTCATTTGCGGCTTCACAAGTAGCCACATACTTGGCTTCAGTTGTTGAGTCTACATTGCATTTTTTCTTAATGCTCCTCTAATTAACAGCACCATCTCCCAAGGTAAAGAGATGTCCGAACATTGACTTCCTCAAATCTTTTTCTGTCATAAGTCTGAGTCAGTGTATCCCACTAGAATCAACTCATCGCTGCCATATATAAGCTTGTAATCTTTAATTCTTCTCAAGTACTTAAGAATGTGCTTGACGGCTGTTTAGTGCTCTGGACTAGGATTCGACTATTACCTGCTAACTATGCCGACAGCAAAGCAATATCTAGTCTAGTGCATAACATTGCATACATGAGATGTAACAACCCTAAAATTTCTATGTAAATAATTATTTTAATTATTTTTCCCGTTAGCAATGTTATATGAGTGTGCATATGTAAGACATGTGTTTGGAAAATTTTTAGTGTTTGGTGGACATATAAATTAAATTATGAGTGAGCACGTTTAGTTTGGAAGTTGTATTTTATTAATTTATATTTGTTAAAAAATAAAGTGAAGGGTTGATATGTATTTTTGTTATATAGTGTTTACAGGCCCGCGAATGTGTTAAATAATGTAATTAACATTAAAACTTAGTACCGGGGTCATGGGTACCCATTGGGCTACTCATTTTAATACTTTGTACTGCATTCTGGGCTCATAGAGGTCTCTTTTGTGAGCCCACAAGAAGAAAAACGGAATTTATATATTTATGTGTGTTTATTTGACATGTGTTGTGTGTGTAGTGTACATATCTACTTATGTTAAAAACCCTAGCCCCCATATTAAAACAAAAAGGGAAGAGAAGAAAAGAGAGAAGAAGAGAGAACAGACGTGTGTGTGTGTGTGTGTGTGTGTGTGTGTGTGTGGGAGAGAGAGAGAGATAGAGAGAGAGAGAGAAGAAGAAGAAGAAGAAGAAGAAGAAAGGAGAATAGTCTCGGGTTCATGGGCACGTGGGGAATCGCGGAGCATTCGTGGTTGTCAATTTTGGATCGAACTAGGTGAGTTAAACTTTGTGTATCCGAGTATATATATATACACGTATGTATATATATATGCATGTGTATGGGAGTAAATTAGTGCATGTTAAATTTAATTGTTAGGGTTAAATCTTTGTAATGGATCGATACACGTTGCTATTGTTGAAGTAATTTAGATACATTCTTTCCCTTCATGGGACTTTGTGATCATGACATTAGGGTATTCGAAAGGGTTAACTAAATAGTTAGTTTGATAAAACCATATGTGAAATATTCATCGCAATAAAAAAAAAAGATATGTGAAATTCGTTTTTTTTTTTGTAATTCATACAGTTGCAGAAACTTCAGAAAATTATTAGAAAATCGTGGCTTTGAATTTGAACATTCTGTCCGCGCATCTTATGTAAAACGTGATTCTGCACACTTTTCGTGTTTTAAGTTTTTCCTGATTCTGCACCGTTTGGGCAGAAATTTAAGATTACAGTAGCAGTTTTCAATATAGTTCAACGTGCAAATTGGAGAATATGATTTCTTATTATGTGCTTTATGTATGCTAATATTGAATGTTGGGTTGAGATTATTGTACCTGAAATAACTAACCTTATTGTGTGATCATTTTGATAAAAATGGAGTAAATTTGATATGCTGAATAGTATATTTGGGGATCTTGTAATTTGATTGGAAATTTTGAGGGAAGATTGTTATGGGTTAATTGATAAAACCCTTTATTGTAAGAAATTGGAATACATCTAAAAGTTAGAGATGTGATTGGATGATAAGACGGAACTATGTAATAAACGTGAAATTTACAATTATTGGGATAATACGAACGATAAGTGATAATTGCAACATAGTTCTTTAGTGTTCACCGCTCCCCGTTGTGTGATATGTTTTTTTTTGGTAGCTCGACTTGCTGAGTGTACCCTTTTGCCAGTGGCTTCGTGATCAAGCTGGCCTAAGCCTTATGCCCGACTTATTTGTTAGACGTCTAGGCATATTGACTGGCCTTCTGTGTGTATACTTAGTTTGGTTGATACCCCAACCAAACTTAGCACCAGAGTGGATGTTAGTAGTATGTCCGGGCACACATGGGATATATGTGTGGGTGTACCATGGAGGGTGGCCAAGTGGTGATCCTAGGGAACACAAAGATAAATTAAAGGCTAATAAATAATGCAATGGAGTATTTCATAAGACTGATAAGCGTGGAAAAATGAATGCGATGTTTGAGTTAGAATGTGGACGGTTTGTATACAGAATTGTTTGCTTGGTTTATGATCATTCAATTTGCAGGATGGTGGGCCCACTAACGTATTACAGGTTTGGCTCACCATAAGTAATGGGTAAGTATGAAACTCATAGTAACTTTGGATTTTGGGCAAGAAACTACTTGCCACCACATAAATGGAAACTACTCTATTGTCCAGATATGTGTGTGGAACTACCTGTCTTGACCCAAGAGAACTGTAGTGTAATTTGTTGTCTACGGGTTCAAATTGGATCCCTAAGACTTGTTGTTTTGTTTAACTCATACCAGTCATGTGACTGACCCGAGTGTGTTATACATTCGGGGGCGTTTCAATATGAAACGTAGTCGAATGTATTTGTGCATGTTTAGTTTTTTTGGAGATTTTCGTTGGAGCTTATGTTTGGGTGAAGAGATGGTCATTGTGTTGTTTATTTATTGGAGTTGTACTTATTTTTGTTGTACTTGATTGTATTTTTTTTTCTGGCATTGTGGACCAGTATGTATAATTGTAATAAATATGGTATATTGGGTATTGGGAACGTTGTAGTTACTCTGACCAATGGATGTATAGATTTTATTCTTACTTATTTTTATTTCCGCTGAACTCTGTATGTGGACATTTTATTTATGAAAATGAAGTTTTTTTTTTAATTTGAAAAGTGATATAATATTTATAATGGAACTTTATTTCTTTTACAATGAAATGGATGTTTGGGAATACATGTTTAATAATAAAGAGTTTTTCTTTAAACACAAGATCACATGTCCTTATTTAATGAGTATTAAATTCTATTTTCAAATAAATTATCTGTTAGCCTGTGTGAGGGTGTCACTCTCAGGGTTTTGGAAATTAAATATTAGTCTGGATACATGCTCTGGATTTAATATTTGGTTGTCCGAAAAATCGGGGTGTGACATGAGACTTCCCACTGCTGAGGCGTACAGAATTCCTGCCATGTGATTCCTCTCCTCCTTTATCTTAGAACACTGGTCCTTGGAGAACGCTAAACCATGCCTGAAAGGTACTAAACCTTTCTTTGAATTATCCATGGAAAACCTAGTTAGCACCTTTTCAATATAACCAGCTTGAGATAATCCCATTATCTTTCGCTTACGATCTTGAAAGAGCTTTATCCCAAGGATATAGCTCGCCTCTCCTAGATCCTTCATATAGAAAGTTCTAGCTAACCAAACCTTGATAGATGACAATGCCCCTACATCATTCTCAATGAGTAGAATGTCATCAACATAAAGTACAAGAAAAGCTACAACCTTACCTTCACATTTCTTGTATACACAAGGTTCATCCAAATTCTCTATGAAGCCATACGACTTGACCGCTTGGTTAAATCGATTGTTCCAACTCTTGGATGCCTGCTTAAGCCCATAAATGGACTTTGTAGCTTGCAAACCAAGTTACCTTTTTCGCCAGCTATGAACCTTTCTGGTTGTTGTATATAGATGTCCTCCTCAAGATTGCCATTCAAGAATGTAGTCTTGACGTCCATCTGCCAGATTTCAAAATCTAGCCATGCAACAATGGATAGGAGTATTATGATGGATTTAAGCATAGCTACCAGCGAGAAGGTTTCATCATAGTCAATGCCCTCTCTTTAAGTATAACCTTTCGCTACTAGCCTTGTCTTAAAGGTCTCAACCTTTCCCTCAGATCCTCTTGTACACCCACTTGTAGCCAATAAGTTTAATATTGGCAGGAAGTTCTACAAGATCCCAGACCTGATTGGAATCCATAGATTCCAATTTATCCTTCATAGCTTTGACCCAATGGGCTAAATCAACATCATCCATTGCCTCTTTGTATGTGGCAGGATCTGATTCAGATTCTATGAGACAGCTTCAAAAACTTCTCCTAAGAACATGTATCTGTTAGAATGGCTGACCATCCTCCCACTACGACGAGGTGCCGATGTAGAAATAGGTGAAGATGTGGTATTTTCCAATCTTATATCGTTTTCAACTGTTGGAGGAATTGAGGCCTCTCCATTTATTTCTCTCAGATCTATCCTCCCTTTAGGTTTATGGTTCATGATATAATCATCCTCCAAGAAAACAACATTCATGCTAACAAACACTTTCTGTTCTCTCGGATCATAAAAATACCAACCATAAGTACACTTTGGATACCCTACGAAGTAACATACTTTCGATTGTGATTCTAATTTGCTCATCTTTCCTTTCAGCACATGTGTTGGACACCCCATAACCGGAGATGTTGCAAAGAGGGCTAGCATCCAATCCACATCTCCCGTGGTGTCTTAGGAACAGATTTTCTTGGAACTAGATGTAGTATGTACATAGCAGTTTCCAAAGCATAACCCCAAAGAAAAAATGGAAACTCCGATTAACTCATCATCGATCAAGTCAAGTCTAAAAGCGACTGGTTCCTTCTCTCTGCTACACCATTCTGCTGAGGCGTACCAGGTGCAGTCAACTGTGACAGAATCCCATTCTGTATGAGGAGATCAATAAACTCATTAGAGAGGTACTTGCCACCTCGATTAGATTGAATGTGCCTAATTGCTTCTCCACTTCAGTCACAAACTCTTTGAACTTTTCAAAGGCTTCAGACTTGTGATGCATTAGACACACATATCCATGCCTAGAGTGGTCATCAATAAAAGTAATGAAATACTCATAACCACCCCGAGCTCTAATATTTATTGGACCACACACATCCGTATGAACTAATTCCAACAATGCATTTATTCTATTGCCGTTTGCAGGAAAGGGCATTTTAGTCATTTTACCCTCTAAACATGATTCATAGACTTCCATTAGTTCGAGAACCAAATCTCCTAGATCCCTTCTTTGTCTAGTCTATTTATTCTATTTAGATTGATATGGCCAAGCCTCATGTGCCAAAGTCTTGTAGGATTAGTAGAAGATTCCTTTCTTTTAGATGATGTAATTACCACTGAGTTATTAGGTACCATATTAGAATCCTTAGAAATAATTGGAGTAATTACATACAAACCAATCAACTTAATACCAGAGCGCACAAAAGAACCATTTCTTTTGATCATAACTTCAGTACTAAAAGAGAAAGAATAATTTTTATTTAAAAGTTCTAAAACTAAAATTAAATTACGTCTCATTAAGGGATGTAAAGTACATATGATAAAACTTAAGTCTTATTGTTTGAAAATTCTAAAACTACCACTCCTATAACAATCACAGTAACAGTTGTGCTAGAACTTAGAATCAGCACTATCTCCCCATCACTGTACCTCCAGGTTGACCTGAACCCCTGTAACGAATTGTAGATATGGTTAGTGGCACCAGAATGAATGCACCAAGTGTTCAAAGTATCCGTTATAAAACTTCCTTTAATCACATATGATTCGATCATACCTTGAACTCTTGTAGCTATGAATTCCGGACAGTTTCTCTTCTAGTGGCCTTTGTCCCCACATTGGAAATACTTTCATTTGCCTTGACCACCCACCTTCCCTTTGCCTTTGCCTTTGCCTCTTCCCTTAGATTTTGCAATCTTTGGGACTGGTCCGACACTTGAACCACTAGTGCTAACATTCTTCTTCCCCTTCTTGCTTTTCGGCATAGATCGGGAAGAAGCACTTCCTTTCTCAATGTTCAAAACATTGCCCCCAAGTTTGATCACCCCTTCAGCTCACTGAAGAGAGCTCATCAATCCAATCATACAAAAATTCATTTGATTCATATTGTAGTTATGTTTAAATTGAGTGAATGATTGAGGTATTAAGTTGAGGATCATATCAACTTGGGTCTGTGCGTCAATGTTGGCACCCAGAGTCTCTAGTTCATTTAAATAACCAATCATTTTTAAAACGTGCTCTCAGGCTCGAGTTCCTTCCAACATTTTCTCACTCATGATCTTTTGCATGGGGATCTGCCTAGCAGGTCTGCCATGTTCCCCAAACATTCCTTTGAGGGAGGTCATGATAGTACTAGCAGAATTGTTCGATTAGAGTTAGTGTTGCAACACACTAGCCATAAAAGCCAGAATGTAGTAATGAGCCATCCCATTCGACTTCTTCCATTTGTCGTACTCGTGTCTGGCATTTACTGAAGCATTTGCCACGGGTTTCGAAGGGCATGGGGTAGTGAGGACATATATGTGATCCTCCATTAAAAACGATAACTAGATTATGTTTCCATTCGATGTAGTTGTTACCAAATAGTTTGTTCTGTGTGAGTATGGTGGCAAGTGGGCTAAACATAAATCCAGACATTAAAAATTCTAAAAAAGAACAACATACATTTTAATATAGATATCAAGATTAGACAGTATAAAATAAAAGAATCCTTAAAACTCTTATTTCAAAACAAAGTAACTGCAATATCAAAACAAAAGAAGAAAGCCTCCGTGCGGTGGTCATTATTCGATCTTTCGATTAATCATGACTTGTCTCCTATGCAACTCTTGCAAAACAGGTCATGACTTTCAAACCTATTTGATAACTAAGTTTCTGAATAATGCACCGTGTGGGATCCCTTATTTATACCTTAGATAGTGTGTACCATTAACTAGGATCCAATCACAACCGCCTCAAGTAGTGCCTCTGTGTTGTGGTCACCCTCAACACGTCTGATTGATCCTATCCGTAGGAAGTTCACATCTAGTAAGCAATGAGTATTGTACCCTCTGTATCGAATGATCACCCATGACTGGGTGACACAGAGTACTCCACTTATCTTACAGTGAACCGTTAATGGAAGATCATGGGAGTAATGAATAAGCCCCTCTCACACTAGATTTAATAATTAAGGATTTTGATTTTGAAAAGGTGTTTCTTCACATTTCCCATAAACATCTAATGTTTAACAATGTGTTGAACACAATTTTTGATTTAAATTTTAGAAAACTCATTTTTGCATACATGTAGCAATAATATTTAAAACACCAATCACAAACAAGCATATAAAAACGAAAAACTAAAATGAACTAAAAGCATTCATCAATACCTCAATCTCCCATGCCTCTATCTTTATAGATCCATCCAAATTGTTTGGACGCCTCCGGCTCCATCTTCATGGACAACGGCTTCTCGCTCCATCTTCATGGATTTTTTCATTCTATTACATTGGTCCTTTGCTTCTTTCGAAGCTTACAATTTATCTAGAAATAGAAACAACAATAAATAAATAGGCTAGGAAAACTGGTGCGCCCTTTACACATGCCTAAAAACCAAGCCAAAGTAAATACAACACCAATCTTAGACATTAAATACAAAATTTAAAGAGTTCTTGGTGCCATGGGAGACAGTGGACTAAACCTTGCTGCAAAAGGGTTAGACATACACACATCTACGCATATTTAACAAAATGCATTTTACAATTGGAACCCTTAATTGGTTTGCATATTCCATGAACTCTTCATAGAAGTAATTAGAAGATGAAAACAATATCTCTGGTTCTCTGCCACACTTCGATCGATTAAAACACTTTCAATCGATCGATGTTCAATCCATTGAACTAAGTTCAATGGATTGAACCAAAAAGTTCACATATTGATTTTAAAATTTCTAGAATAGTATAAAATATTAAAGTTAATAATTTTCAAGACTTTTAAAACTGTGAAAAACATCCGGATAGAGAAATCCTTTCGATCGATCGAACGAACTGAGGTCAATCGATCGAACCAAATAGTTTTCGATCGATCGAACTTAGTTTGATTGCTTGAACTCAACATTGTTTCAATTGCTTGAAACACTTTCAATCGATCGAACACAGACAGTTTTGATCGATCGAAACACATTCAATCGATCGAAACTGACATGCATCCAATGTAATTACAGATTTGTTTTCTGCTACAAAGCTACTATAGAAACATATATGTGAAGATGCAGTTTCCAAAAATTAGTCCTAAAACAACATGCAAATCAAAACTAGTGTTCTAAAAACGCATCTATAGATCCAAATAAGTGTGGCTCTGATACCAATTGTAGGATTTATATTACGAAAAATTAAATCTTATGTGCAGTGAAAAAGCAAGATATGAACTTTATTAGCATGCCCTGATCCACAACTCACTAACTCTATAGATGCATAGGAAGAGGGGAACAAGAGCATTACCTTGCACTCTTCAACCCAATTCTAATTTTCTTCTTCCTTTAGTGTACAACAACTCCCTTTAGGTGATCTTTACCCTTATGTCACCTTAATTGCTCCCTGATAGACTAGGGTTAGTGGAAACCCTAATAGAGAGGATAAGAATGTTTGGAAACTCTAAAATAGTTTCTGTCGCTTTCTGATATTAAAATGGTGTCAACTTTTTCTTTACGCAGCTGCCCTATTTAATGATTTCCAAACCGACTTTAGAGTTCAATCGATCATTCGATCGATTGAACTTTCGATCGATCGAAGCTAGTTTGATTGATCGAACTGAACTTGACTTTAATCGACCTTGTTCAATCGATCGAACCAACATCCTTGTATGCCTCTTCAAGCGTTCTCGCAGAGTTAAGAGTGGAACCTCCTAGGCTCTTTATTGTTAGCTCAAACTAGTTGTTAATTCCCATGGTCAAACTCTTTGATCATCAAATTAACTAACTAATCAGTTAACGTTTACTCCACTATAAAATGATGACTGCACTCCAATGCAAAGAACATGTTCGAAGCGATAACTAGACTTGTATGGTGTACTAATGCTTTTCTATAATCAGCATTCGTAATTATATTCAGGTAGTCAGATAACTGTTACTGTAAACCTGAATGATGATTAAATCTTCCATTCCTTAAGTTTCATTCACCTCTCATGATTACCAAACATGTTGATAACTACTTATCAATAAGACATCAGTAATCAATAATCAACTTGGTGACATTCTCAAGGGATTGCTTACTCTTTATTAGAGGGTAGATTCTATCTTGACAATATATGTTCACAACCCTATGAATGTGACATGCCCAAGATGCCCAAGTTTTGATCTTGAAGATGTCACTGATAGGTAAGTCAAAGCAGTCACATCCATAGTCTGTGTCCATAATCGTCTCAAGATTAAGAACACGTACCATATACAAGTTAAGAGTTCCTATCGATTGTTGATAGTTTTAGATGTCAATAGGAAAGCTCATGGTCCGACAATGCACTATAAGCACTAGCATATTAACTAAGAGTCATACTCTAGTGATTGAGATTTATCACTCCATCCAATGGTAGTTAATCATGGTACAGTGTATACCTGATGAGATATCCAATCTCACCATCCACTGTGACAAGTTATAAGTATCAAAGAATAGTATTTCGTATCTCACTTATATGTATCTCATACATATACGAATTACCTACTATGATACTTATGGATTACAAACAATCATCTTATGAAGCATATACAATTAAATGTATAAATGATATCCATGTATAAAATGCCACATGTCACATACATTAAGACCAAGTTTGAGGGCACAATCCCAATAGACTTATCATGTGGGGTAAATTCGAATACATCTAGGTTTTGGGGACTCTATAATCTATAAATATAGAGCTTACTCAATGGGTTTGGGTGTGAGTGATCAATCAGAATATACGCAAGTGAGGGCTACAAATTAGTGAGAGGGAAACCTAGTTCTAGCAATTGTATGTGTTGAAAAGATAAACACCGTGATGTCTTGAGTAGTTGTAAGCTTCAAATCAATCGAAGTGATCGCTTTTGCACGTAGGCGTAGGCATTGTTGGGCTGAACCACATTCAAATCTTGTTTTGTTTGCTTGCTTGATTTTTCTTTCGTAGTTGTGTTGTTCTTGTTGTTAATTAAAAAATTAATGTCGTGTTTTGGGTCTTTTGTAATTATGTTTAAGTTATATGTCTTTTGGTAATTAGTCTATCTTGTTATAGATGTGTGCCAAGTGTATGGTTGTTATGTGATCCTTCTAGGGGAAGTTTGTTCCTAGATATATCTCTTCTCATAAAAATTCTGCAGCTAAGAGAAGCAATCCAAAAACAGCCCCTATTTTTTCTTCCTCACATTTTCATCATTTTCAACTTCCTCTCTTTGTTGCTTCATTAAATTGCTCACAAAAATACAATAGGGTGTTAGAATCAAACCCAACAGAGTGGTATCAGGGCAAGGTGGATCGTTTACAACTGGGAGTAAATTAAATCAAAGGGAAACATACCCTAGAAAGAAGAAGAAGAAGAACAATGACTATCAACACAAGTGGTACCCAAAATCCTCCCTTTTCTATTTTTGATGGTAAAAATTATGATTTTTGGTGTGTGAAGATGAGAACAATCTTTATTTCATGTGATCTTTGGGTTTATGTTGAGGAAGGGTTTGTTGATCTAGAGGATACATCAACCTTGACCAATGCTCAAAAACAACAATTGAAGGAGCATAGGAAGAAAGATGCAAAAGCCCTTAGTATGATTCAACAAGGAGTTGCCAATTCAATTTTTCCAAGAGTCATCAATTCTAGAAAATCTAAGGAGGCCTGGGATATTCTTCAAAAGGAGTATAGAGGCACTTCAAAGGTAAGAACCGTTAAACTTCAATCATTGAGAAGAGATTTTGAAAATCTAAAAATGAAAGACATGAAATTGGTGAAAGACAATTTTCCTGGAGTTGTGGAATTAGTGAATCAAATGAAAATTCATGGTGAATAAATTGAAGACAAATCAATTGTAGAGAAGATCCTAATTAGTTTACCCAAAAAATATGAATCAATTGTAAATGTTGTTAAACAAACTTAAGATCTTGCTACTTTAAGTGTTGAGGAATTAATGGGTGCAATTAAAGCATTTGAGGAAAGAATAGGTAGGCATTCAATCTAAACTCAATGTTCATGAAGCACCAAAATTTTCAAGAATGAGTGCCTTTCAATCTAAACTCAATGTTCAAGAAGCACCAAAATTTGATCAAACCAATGGGGAGTCTTCTAAAGGTGGAAGACAAGCAAGAGGAAGAGGTAGATATGCAAGAGGAAGAGGAAGAGGAAGAATTAATTTCGAAAGATGAGGGAATGTAGATTTCACTCAACCAAGGTGTGGAATTTGCAAACAAAATAGTCATGTTAACAAAGATTGTTGGTTTAAGGGTAAACCACAATGCTTTGATTATAAGAAATTTGGGCATATTCAAAAAGATTGTCGATTCAAGAAAAATCAACAAGCAAATTTTTTCGAAGAGAAAGAAGGTAATGTACATATGTTCTATGCCTGTCAATCGGCATCAAGACACAAAAATGATATGTGGTTCCTTGAGAGTGGTTGTAGTAATCACATGACTGGTGACAATTTTTGTTAATATGGATGCTTCCTCAAATCCCCAAGTGAAGATGGGAAATGGTGTCTTGGTCCAAGCAAAGGGAAAATGCACTATTGCAACTGAGATAGAGAAGGGAAGAAAGTACATGAAGGATGTATTTCTTGTTCCAGTCTTGGAGGAAAATTTGCTAAGTGTTGGGAAACTTGTGGGCCATGGATACTCGGTTCATTTTGAAGACAATTCTTGCAAGATTTATGACAAAGGGGGGAGAAGTCAAAGATGTAGAGAAATAGAAGCTTTCCTCTCACTTTTTCATATTAAAAAAATGTGGCCTTGAAGATAGAAGTTGTTGGTGAGTCATGGCTTTGGCATAGATGGCTTGGGCACTTGAATTTTCAAAGCTTGAAGAATCTACAACAAAATAACATGGTTTATGGTTTGCCAAACATATAAGAAGTCAAAGAAGTTTGTGAAGGATGTGCTCTTAGCAAGCATCACCGTGAGTCATTTTTGAAGGAGAAGACATGGAGAGCTAAAGCACCTTTGGGGCTTGTTCATACAAACGTGTGTAGACCGATGACGACTCCGATTCATGCCGGTAACAAGTACTTCTTAATCTTTGTTGATGATTTTACTCGAATGACTTGGATTTATTTCTTGAGACAAACATCCGAAGTTTTCTCAATTTTTAAAAAGTTTCAAAATCCTATTGAAAGACAAAATGGATACCTCGTGAAAGTGTTGAGGAGTGATAGAGGTGGAGAGTACAACTCAAATGATTGTAACAAATTTTGTGAAGATATTGGGTTAAATAGACAATTAACCGTTAGGTGCACTCCACAATGGAGTGGCTAAAAGGAAGAATAGAAGCATTAAAGAGATGGAAAAATCATGCTTCATGAGAAAGGATTGCCCAGGTCCTTTTGGGATGAAGCAGTATACACGGCAGTTTATTTGATGAATAGATGTCCAACAAAAGCTTTGGAAAATCAAACTCCATTTTTAAGCTTGGAGTGGTAAAAAATGATCCATGAATCACTTGAAAGTGTTCGGTTACATTTGTTTTGCACATGTCCCAAAGGAAGTAAGGCACAAGCTTGATGAAACTAGTGAAAAAATCATCTTAGTGGGTTATAGCTTCCCAAACAATGGGCTATAGTCTCTTTGGCTTGAAGAAGAATAAAGTGATTGTAAGTGGAGATGTTCTCTTTAATTAGAAGGCTTTTGAGATTGGAAAGAGAAGAAAGTTCAAGTTCAAGTTCAAGTTCAAGTCCCTACTTTCAATGAAGAATCAAAGAATCAAGAAAGTTAAAATGAAGCTATTCTTGAAGCTCCACAACAAATGTCTCTCATTGCTAGTCCTCAATCTTCTCCATCAAGCTTAAATTCCTCATCTCCAAGTTCAACCCCAAGAAGAATGAGAAGTCTTAGTGATGTGTATGCAAGTTGTAATTTTTATGTTGTTGAAGCGGAGAGCTTTGAAGAAGTAATTAAAGAAGAGGCTTGGAAGCAAGGCATGGAGTAAGAAATTCATGTGATTGAAAATAATAGAACTTGGGAGTTAGTAGAGAAGCTGAAAGACAAAGATGTTATTGGTGTAAAGTGGATATTCAAAACTAAATTCAATTCCGTTGGTCAATTCAAAGAAGCAAAGCAAGATTTGTGGCAAAAGGGTATTCACAATAGCCCGGAGTTGATTTTAATGAAACTTTTGCGCCAGTTGCTCGGTTTGACACTAATAGATCTCTCATTGCTTTAACGGCACAAAATGGTTGGTTTTTATACCAACTTGATATAAAATTAGCCTTCTGGAATGGTGTTATGAATGAAGAATTGCATGTTGAACAACCTCAAGGATTTGTTGAAAAGGGTGAAGAGGAGAAGGTGAAAAAATTGAAGAAGGCTTTATATGTGACACAAATAAATTTTGTGGTCTTAATGCTGCACCCAAGTATAGGTTATCCTGCAAGTAATATATTTTCTAGTAAGCCTAGGATGAGCCCAAGGGAGAGATGTTATTTAAATTGATTAATTTATACCTAGTTTGTTAATATTAAAAATAATAAAAAGATGATTTCTTTGGAAAATAATTATAACCACTTCTTCATGTAAAATAAAAACTATGAAGTAATGGAAGCTTTCGTGAGTATTAAATTACTAGAATTAATAGCAACTAATGAAGTTCACTAACTACATGAAATCTACTAATTAATTACAACTATAATTTAAGTTCTAGAGTGATTTAACCAAGTGAATTAATTAAGAACTATAAATTAATGAAAACATCGAATTTAATTAAGAGACTTCTAATTAATATGAGAAAAATGCTAGGAAATCACAAATCCACGGCAACCACCCTAACGTCCATGCCTACGAAATGATACAACACTCCCAATCATCCAAAGTCATGCCTCTAAAGTATAAGTTAGATTAAAATAATAAAATACCTTTTAGCCGACACAAAGATATAGAACTATTTCAATTAATCCCCTTTTTATGAAGTACGGGCAGATTGCTTATGAGTATGATTTATGGCGAAACTACTCTATGATGATTGAATTAATTAAATTAAACTAAAACCATGAAGCAAGTTCACAAACTGTTGAAAATCCAAGTTGAGAATCATTAACGTCATGCTCGTTAACATTAGTCATATTAAAAAATATGAAATCCTATGAATCTCTATTTAAATAATCATTGATCTCTGGATTTGGGGCTACTCATTAAAACATGCATGGAAATCAAGTTAGTTACCATTTCATTGCTCTTCCCTAACTAGGGATTTAGCCTAACATAGTAAAATTGAATCTAACAACTATATCAATGAAAAACATGATGGATACTAAAGTAATCAACTGCGAAAAAATCCAAAATTAATAATCCAACATAAATAAAACCTGGAAAACAAAGAACTGTAGCATTGGAATTGAAACTTGAATGTAAACTTACTTTTCTAACGATCCAAACGGAGCTTAAACTATAGAAAACATGAGGGAGAGAGAAAGAGACTTAACCTAACTTAAATGTAATGAAAAGTTGCTGATTTTCGTTCAAAAACATGTATATAAGTAGTAGATGGGCCGGGCTTTTTATTGTCATACTGGGCTTTTCGCTGCTTTTGATAGCTTCACGCACCGATGGGAGAATTAGCATATCTCTCTGGTTGGACCTCGGATTGATCCATGGTTTGCAGCCACGTGTCCGTAACTCGTCGAACTACAACTTCTATCTCTAGAACAATTTCAAAATTCCAAGTTCTTCAATGTGAAAAATGTCATTTTCCCAGCTGCTGCAGTTATTCGCCTACTTATTATTTTTTTTTTCTTGCAATGTTTCAACTCCATCTTTGTCCAAGCATAATATAACCTGTAAAACCTCATAAATACACGCGCTTTAATGCTAACACTATAAAATCCTATTATTCTCAAAACACGCGTAAAACTAGGAATTTTGGGGACTAAAATACGAACAAATAACCATAAAAATATACTATGAATATGCAATACTTAGCTCTAATCACACCCCCAACTACCTCATTGCTAGTCCCTAGCAATGAAATGAACTAATGGGAAGAGAGAATAATCCTACAAATCTAAATAAAAACATAAAATAAATAAAATAAAACCTAACTCACTTTCGCAGGAATTCCGATTACATTTAGCATATGCAACAAGCCGTTAAACCCCTAGGTTCCCCCTAGTGGATGAGTGTTGTCTCGTGAGGGTTTGCTGTGAATCTACCCACAAAATTCCTAACCATAAATACCAGATATGATCAAACTATCCTCTAATGCCAAGCACACAGCTATGAAACAAATCATAACATCCCTATATGCCTATAGCAATGCAAAACACACAACACACAACTCATCTATCATCAAAATCATTAGAGTACATCTTTCCCAATAGACCTTATGTGTGTGCGTGAATGGACAACAGTTGTACTCAACATATGTTTCCAGTTGTATATAACCATAACAATCGCAAAATATGCACATTTGACTCAAATCTCACTGGGAATACACTGTCAAGATGAAATCACTCTGAATCGGGTGCATTTATTTTTTTCTCTCATGATACAGAGGCTATATAGAGTAAACGTAAGTAAACACGAATGCCTCGTATATCTAAATCTAAAAAATGGACATGTTTAGATGCAGTAGTCTGATGAATGAATTACTTCACACTAGAAGAGCGAAATACCGTAGAAAATTCTTTCATTACCTTCACTTCAAAACCTAACTACCTAAAGTTAATAGGGCTTATCAAAGAAAAAAAATGAGAATCAAGGGATAGGTGTATAGATTTAAGCATGAGACTAGGATCACCCCTACTCCTCCATTCTTCAACTTCTCTAATTCATACAATAATCTCTCTCTTTTTTTTTACATATTTTTTTTCAATTTTTACTTCTGATTTTTTTTCACTATATCACTTCTTCTCCTTTATTTCTGTCTTTTTTTTTTCTTTTATCACTAGAATTACTTCCTCCCTTCTCAATCACATGCTTGAAAAATCTTGAGCAAGGTAAACAAGACTTCCTCAACTTGGGTGCAAGTACGAACTAGAACGAGCAATATTACATGACTAGCAATTTCAACTCCAAAAAGGTAGATTAGGTAGATTAGACAATTTAATGCAAAGAAGATTGTTGCTATCACATCTGTACTCACGATTATTTTTTTAACAACCAAAATACGAGATATAACTGTCAAGGAAATAAGAATGTATCAATGGTGCACATTCGATATTATCCTCTAAGTGTCTAGGTCTATCCATTTAGGCAACTTGAGAATTCTGAAAATTTGGTAAATCATGAACTTTCTCTTCTAATGATCCATCAAAATTAAATGGAAGAAAATGAGACTTATCAACGAGAACGCTTTTTAAAAATGTCTAGTGAGAATACATGTTCTTTAACCCTCTTACAATAAATGAATGGCACAAAAACTCACTAGGGTTATATAGTCTCGATTGTATGCCTTTTGAATTGATTAAGTTACTTTAAACACAACACATGTCATATACATAACTGTCCATCGTGCTTTAAATATGTAAAGTCCAACAAGAAAGATGTACTCAATCACTAAGTTGATAAACAAGTTGTATGTAGCATGTAATGTACACGAATATCAAATAGGAAATACTACGAGTGTTACAATTGTGCACAAGAACAAAGGGAAAACTCCGTCACACAAACAATATCCATGTATTTCTAAATGCTAATTATTTATTTAATTAATTTTGTTTTCAAATAAATATTTATTAAAAAAAATTTAAATTTTTCTTCGTCTTGCTTACAATAGGCATATAACATGAAAGCACCAATAATACGAGGCATGCAATGACTCACTCCCCCCAACTAAAACTCAGCATTGTCATCAATGTTCTAAACTATATATATGGATTAGTAAAGTAAAGCGAAAGAAGGATAGCACCTCGAGAAATTAAGGTCCAAATTTAGATTACCTACAAAATTCTATTAACAACAAGAAATGATAGAGAACATAATCGATAAACTCCATAAATCATAACAACCAATGAGCGGTTAAGCAAGATAAACATCATATATTAATAATTGAAATTAGTGGATCCTCCCTACAAAACAAGTAAGCAATTAGAACATCGTGTAGGATCTCGAGAAATAAGATCTTCCCCCAACTAATTTCAGATGTCATATTGGACGGAATAATGAAAACTTGTAACTACCAAATTCTAGGGGAGCATTGATAAAAATAGGAAATAGTTTCCCAAAAGGCTTAAAAGGAGAAACTAAAGAAAGAGGCCTTGATTTTTCAATGAGAAAGGGGTCCAAATAATAATTGAACATATAAACAACACAGACCTCCCTTTTTAATGGATTATTTTTTGTTGAAGCATAAGGGTGTGGTTTCGTATTGGGACTTGGTTTGAATTGTGTAGGATGACATGGGCTTGACTTGGCAAAATCTGTCTATTTGGGCACCCAAGTCATCATCGTCCATATAAGTTAAGGAATCCAAAAAGATACCTGCCTCTTGGGGAAGGTGAAGATCATCTAACTTGGGACTGAATTGGTTCACGTCCTCCATAAAATCTTCTTTTATCAAAATCACATTACTATCCTGACAATTTTCTTATTCATCAAGCTCTAAGTTTTCTAAAAAGTCAAGGATGATAGATTCTTCATCCTCGTGTTTTGGTAATAGCTCTTCTTTCAGCCACTCCTCCAATACTGCCATTATCGCATGATCATTTACTTGCTCTATATGTTCATCAAGTCTAGTCGAATCAAGATAAACTTGGGGAATGGACTCAATGCACTGTACTTCCTCAACATCATCCTCTTCCTCTTGGTGTTGAGGGTTTGAGAAAATCTTGACATTCAAAGTCATGTCTCTGAAAACCAAAGTCATTATGCCACTCCTAATATGAATAGTAGCATCTATTGTTGCCAAAAAGGGTCTACCAAAAATAACATAAATTTGTGCAATTGGGTTAGGGATAGATTCTGTATCTAACACCACAAAGTCTACAGGAAAAATAAACTTATCCACTCGAACAAGTATGTCTTCCAAAATACCTCTAGGTATCATAATGGACCTATCAGCTAATTATAACGTGACACGAGCTGGTTTGAGCTCCCTTAGTCCTAACTGTTTATAGACCGAATACAGAAGCAAATTGACACTAGCTCCTAAATCAACTAATGCATGATCTATCTTTTGGTTTCCTATAATGCATGAAATTGTTGGCGTGCCTGGATATTGATATGTAGGTAGTAAGTTATGCTTTATTATTGAACTCACCTGATCAGCAAGACACTTTTTTCTTTACACTTTACTTATGTTTGATTTTTTTTTTTGGGTTAGAAACTAGACTCACAGAGGCACTTTGAGTCCAAAAATCATCAAGATCAAACCGAGGGAACCATCTCTTTTATTTCTTTGAAGTTCTGGTCTGCTCTCAGCAATTTTCAGAATGCTGTCACCCTTTTAACCAACTTTGTAAAATAATGATTCAAATGATCTTTTCATGATCTAGGGTTTACACCATGCTTTAATAATGATTAAGTAATCTTAAAACTAGAGGCTAAATGATCCAAATCAATGAGTAGTTTATAGCTCTTACATTGTTCTTGTTCATACATCCATGTGCATCCGTTCATGTAGATTTATACTTGTAAATAGAAAGTTACCTTGTGTTTAGGACTTATAACTTAGGATTTGATTACATATATTGTTCCAAGCATGTAGACTAACTCTTTGTTTTGTAGCGCTATTGAGGTATGATTTCTTGACTTTTCACCAGTTTATTCCTTTCTTGATTTTTCACTGATTTTCGACTTCATGTACGACACCTTAGAAATAGGATTAGGATTTTACCTTATGTTAATATATGAGATTAGAGACCTTTTCTTAGGTTTATTTTCTATTTGTATGCATTTGCACGTTTAAATATTCGCGGCTGGACCCCGGGTAAGTTCCCTAGTTCCTACTTGCATATCATATTGCTTGCTAAATGAACTACTTGGTTTTGAATGATTTTTTGCCATTTAGCAATTTTACACCATTTTCAACATGCTTGTGCAATGTATATTTTTATATATATATATGTATTAATTGAGGACACATTTAGATAGTTAATTCAATTAAAAGGATGTTGAGTAGAGGCCTATCACGAGATAGGATGAGAAGGGGTGTTTTAGTCCGATGGGCTCCTTCCCTTCTCATTCCATAATCCCCGGACCTGGTTTAATCTTTGGTTTGGCAAAATGATCAGTTTGCTTAAATAGTTTCTTAATTTTCCTTTTAAAAATTAAGTGGCGACTCATTTGTTTGAAATTTGAACAAGAATTTTAAAGCTGTGGATAATAAGAAAAATTGCGATATTCACAATCTGGCGACTCTGCTGGGGATCGAACCCAGAATCTCTGGTTTCGCAGACCAGAATTTTGATTTTGGGTTCACTCGAGGATTAGACTTGAAAGCGTCCTTTTAATTGAATTAATTAATTTTTGTGTGCCCGTTGCGTTGCATTGCACTTGCATGTCTCTTCAGTCGATTGCACGGAACTATGACCTTGGAGGCTCGGGGCAACCTGGTTGGTCAAGCCATCATGGGACTGTGTGATAACCCTTGATCTCGTACCATGTGTTGGTATATGAAGCATCCTATCGGGTGTGTGTTAAGGGTCCCTTATTTGACCAAAACTCAGCCTTTGCATGGTAGTTTCCATAGAACCTTTCAATCTTAGGAAATTAATTCTTGATTAGGATTATGTGCTAGGGAGTTTTGTATGCCCGGAAGGGATTACTTGAAATGATGATGATGCTTTCTTGATGAAAGATGTGTAACCTCTTAATCGCTTTCGAGCAATTCCTCTTCATGTCCCATGACATTCGGGAATATGTTAGATTTTGATTATAAGGTTACACATCTTATATCTCGTTAGCTAAGCATCATTGACCTTGTATGCATCCGAATTCATGAAAAGTGCGATAATTATCCAATCATGTGATACTCCTACCCAAGAATTCAAAGTTCACTATTAATGACAGATTTTGATTATCCATCATCTTTTATCCGAAAATATTTTGAAAAAAATCACTCTTTAAAAAAAAAAAAAAAATGGAGGGGATCCAAGGTTTATCTTTTTTAAATCAAGTAAACCTATTCATCGTTTATTGAGAAATGTTTTCATATCTTCATTTTCAAAGAAAAGATTCAAAATTCGCGAGAATTATTTTGAAAGACTTCATCATCCAAAGAAATGCTTTTCAAATGAGTTTCAAAGTAAAGTTTCAACTCAATCATCTTTTCCGGAGAAATGATTTCACTTTCAAAGGAAAATCCGAGATTCTTAAGAATCTGAAAGTTCCCATCATGCTTTTCAAAAAAAATAAAAAAATCCGACCTTCGAGAAGGGTAGTGAAGATCACAATGAAAGGAGAAGTTAAGCGCACTTGATATGGATGAGGATTTTATGTGTTTATGTGTTTATGTGTTAGGATTAGAATTTTCTTTTCTTTTGCATATAGAATAGGCACACACGCGCACTTGCATTTCATCCGTGTGCCATGTGTGTTGTGCATGCATTTAGTAACATTAAATCATCAAAGCATTGCATGCATGTAGAATCCAAATTTACACCATCCTCTTTCCAGTCAAGATCAAAGCAATCCAATAGTTCCTCAAAATTCCTTGCCTCCTGAAATCAATTCTGCATGCGGACCTTTTTATGTCACAAACCTGTTGAAAGAGTAGGACAACTAGATCCCCTAGTCAGGACACTTCTAATCTTCTTGGGTTCGTCTTCTTGATTTTAGGAGAACATGGACCATCATCTTGAGATTGATCCGCCAATGGCCTTAAGAGCTTTGGAAGAGAGAGCGAACAAGCTGCAAGCCACTATTGAGTAACATAACTTAAGGGTGAATCAATTGGAAAGGGTAACGCTTGAGCTCTATCAGTTACTCAAAAAGCAAGTGGGTTTGAATGAGGTAGTGATGAACAAATTGGAGAAGGGAATAATGGATCACCCAGTCAAGCACCAAAATCCACATCCAAGCCCAACCAATCACCAAAGCCCATGTCCAAATCCAGCCTATCCCCAAAGTCCATACCCAAGCTCAACCATTCACCAAAGCCCATATCCATGCCCAATCCCAATGAACCAAATAGTTATTCCAAGCCCACATCTCAATCCAAAAGCCAACTCAAGTTCAAAGTCGAATCCGAAATTAAGCCGAATCGGCAAGTCAAGAATATTCACCAACCTTGACATGACATTATCCATGGCCCTTGGTCACCTCATCAAGAGTGGTCACCTCAATCCCTTGGAACCAAGGCCACCATCAAATCCCTTACCTCGCAAATATGACCTATCCTGGTACTGCGCCTATCACCAGACTCAAGGCCACAATACCAATTCTTGCTTGAGGCTCCGCCATGAGATCTAGGATCTCATTGATCAGAAAATCATCACTTCTCTGCCAAATCCACCAAGTAACCTTTGGTATGATGATCATGACGTGCAAGCTCTTCACTCTCCGACCTCTCAATGCCAGACGTCACTGAGCACCCTTAAGGGATTTGCTGCATCCATGAGTGAGGAACAACCAACTAGCCCTGGCCCAATCAATAAATGTGGGAAAGGCATTGACAACACTTGGTATGAGTCAGATGAATACTGTCCAACTAAAAATTGGTCCATGGACGTGGATGAAATTTTTGCACACATGCTGTTGGGGAAAGGCGGACCCAGAGGTTCAAATGATGATAGTGAAGTGATAGTGCTTGGAAATACTGTTGCTAAGGCAAATGTGGATGCTCTTGAAAATCTAGTAAATTAAAAATCACCTGTGACACTCCAGTTGAGACTATGTCAAGTCTAGTCCGGTAATCGAGTCATGTCAAGTAGGAGTCAAGTGTCAAGTCCAGTCGTGTCTTTGAGTCAGTGGGTTATCAAGTTTATTTTTCAAGGCTTTGTTTATCGAGTCGAGTGATGTAATCCTCTTTTTCTACTGGTTGAATAAAATCTCATTTTGCTTGATTCAATGTGCCCATTCGTGAATAAATGGATCGTTAAGCCAAAAAAATAAAAATAAAAAAATCACTTTTTCAAAATGATCATGGAAAATACTTTGTTAAATAAATCTTTACATTGAAAAGGATCCCCAAGTGATCAAAGCAAATTTTGTGCCAAAACCCAGGAGGAGTAGAGAATTGATTAGCTTTACTTCTAAAATTTAAAGGTGCTCTCGCTCAATCTTGGAAAGATAAACTTGGGACTTGAGGCTTGCTCACCATCCCCTTTTCCCAAATACCAAGCCTAAAAGATGAGCCCACAGTCCAAAGCCATAAACTTGGTCCTTGATGGTAGTTAGATATTTTAAATGAACTACTTCTTCAAAATAAAAGAGAGAAGAAATGGAAATAAAAAAAAAATAAAAAAAAAAAAAGAAAAGAAAAAAAAGAGAAAAAAAGAGAGCTCGCTAGGATGAAAACCCGAAAGGGCACCTAGGCAAAAGTTAGAGCAAAAATAAGATGCGTGTTGATTTCAAAACCCCGAATCCTAGCCAGTCAAAATCATGAAGAGAATAAGAGATAGTGAGGTAGAGAAAAGAAAGGAAAGAGGAAAGAAAAAAAATATATAGAAAATAAATAAGATTGAGAATTCTTGAGCACTTCAAAGTACATCATTGGTACATGAATTATCCGAAGACTTTGTGTTGTTCTAAACAAAGAAAAGATTTGGAAAAGAGAGATTTGAAAGTATCAATTAGTCTCAAAAATTTTGTGAGAGGCTCAATGGCTATGTGGGCCTAAAACAATGCAAAGACATCTTTGAGAAAAATAAAGAGTAATTTGGAGGGTTGATATTGCTTTGTGAGTATGATAAAAACACGATACAAAATGAGAATGGCAAAGTTGACTGCCTAGTGAAAGGGTTAAAAGAATCAAACCTCAAATGCAGAAAAGAAAAGAAAATAAAAGAAAAAAAGAAAGAAGAAAAGAAAAGAAAAGAAAATAAAAGAAAATGAAGAGGAGAAGAAGTTCATGTTCTCATCATCCTGTTCAAAGGCTACCACAAGTGACCCATTTCAGAATGAGCACTCATTTGACCCAAATGGAAACATGGCTCAAAAAGCCCACTATTTCTTGAAGCCTTATTCTTTCAAGAACTCCAGATTTCATGAACTACATTTTGACCTGATTCCCACTTGGGGATACATAGGCAGCCTGTGCGATTCGGTCACAAACATCGTTGCACCACGTGATATTTCTCTTTCAATCCTCTGCCGAACTACTTTGGACCTGATTTCCACTTGGGGATAAGTAGGCGAACCTTCCAAGGTTCTCGGTCCATAACCATTCCTAAATCAAAAGCATCACCCTTTGCACCTTTGGTTTCCTTCCTTCAGACTAGGGGCAAACTTGTGTTTTCCTGGAGCCATATATGTATTGTCGAACCAGAGGCAAAAAAAGTTTGCCCATCAGCATTGGGTTTCCCGCTTCAGCCCACCACATTCATGATGATTACCTCTAGGTTGGGAGTAAATGCATTGCAGGCATCATGTTCCATCATGTTCACAAAACCCTTAGATGAGCCTATTTGCCCTTAAGACTAGGGGAAACTTTGTTTGCCAAAAGCCCTCTATGCCAGAGGTAAGTTCTCAAGTAATTAAGTTTGTTTTGAAAGGATTGAAATAGAGCGCCTTTCATTCTATAAGCTAAAGCACTAATTTGAAGCATACTCTAGATAGGCAAAGAATTCACTAATTCAAAAAGGGTAAGTTTTCAAAGCTTAGATTTATCAGCAAAGCAATACCATTGTAAGATGACGAATAAATGAAAGGCGAGATGATACATTATTCACGTTGAAAGCACATTGATTCATAATGAATGTAGAGTTTGAGTCAATCATCTTGAGTAACTAGCTTTGTCATGTCTGTCCTCCTTTGATGAGTCAATAAATGGACTCAAATGTGTGGGCTTAAGATGATGAATAAAGATTTGAAAAGTCTCCATGAGCATCCCAAGGGCAATACGACCAGAGGTTTCGAACACTATCACAACATAGTGCTAAAGTGGCAATATAAGAAGAGTCCAAGACTAGGGGCAAAGGTGACTTCCCTCTTTTGACAGAATCGATTTGTTTCTTCCAAAGGTCTGCAAATGCAGAAAATTATTCTTTCTATCAGTTCTGTTCAAATTCTGAGTCTGAAAACTCCTCAAATTTTGAAAAATCAACTCTCTGAGTCTGCGGACTCCCGAACTTTTGTGAAATCAATTCTTTGAGTCTCAAAATGACTCTGAATATTGAAATTTGGTTCTTTAAGCACGACGAGACTCCCGAACAAGCATTAGTCCCCAATGGCTGCTTCTTTTCATAAAAATTAGTCCTCCATGGTAGTTTCTCTTCATCTGCATTAGTCCTTGTGGATATCGCAGATTTATTCTTTTTTACCCACTGCTTTTCTTTTAAATTCTTTTCAAAAAAATTTCTTTAAAGAGTCGCCACTTAATTTTTAAAAGGAAAAATTAAGAAACCATTTTAAAGGCAAACCGATCTTTTGCGAAACCAAAGATAAACCGGGTCTGGGGATTATGGAATGAAAGGGGAAGGAGCCCGACGGACTAAAACACCCCCTTTCATCCTATCTCGCGATAGGCCTCTACTCAACATCCTTTTTAATCAAATTAATAATCTAAGCATGCCCTCAATTAATACATATGTACATATACATTACACAAGCATGTTATAAATGGTGTAAAATTACTAACGACAAAATATCGTTCATAAGCCACGTAATTCAAATAGCAAACAACATGATATGCAATAGAGAGCTAGAGAACATACCCGGGATCCATCCGCGACTATTAAACGTGCAATGGATGCGAGAATAGAAATCCTAAAAAGGTCTCTATCACATATAAACACATAAGGCAAGACCTAGTCTAAAGTGTCGCACATGGAGTTGAAAATCAATTTAAAATCAAAGAAATGAATTAAACTAGAGAAGGGATGAGAAGTTGTACCTCAAATGCGCTACAAAACAAAGGTTAGTATACATGCCTTAGACAAGATATAATATCAAAGAGTAATTAATCCTAAGTCATGTTCAATTAGATTCAACTAAATCCAACTATTCAACTAAGTCCAACTTTATCTAAGAACTAGTTCTAATTATAAACATCAATGTATATGGATGAATGAATGATTATGAACAAGAATGAGATATGAATTTATTCACTAATTTGGATCACTTAGTCTCTGGATTTAAACTAAATTATCATTATTCAAAACATGGTTTGGGTTCCAAGACATTAGGAGACCATTTGAGTTGAAATAAATAAGATTAGACAAAAACAAGAGCAGTTTTTTATGAATTACAGAGAGCAGACCAGACTTTCAAAGCTAGAAACACCATTGTTCCAACGGTTGGATCTTAATTATTTTTGGATATGATATGCCTCTGTGAGTCTAGTTTCTATCCCAAAAAGAAAATCAAGATTTGAACGGTTAGATCTCCGGGAATATGAAAAACACTAGACATCACTCAGCATTCTACAACCTTCTGTCCAGAATTCTTGTATGATTTTTTAAAACTAGCAAACAAATCTGAATTGCTTCATTCTTTTTAGGGAACCTTCCTAACACATCAAGGTTCTTAGAAACAATTATTAAAGGTCATGAAAACTTGGTTAGGGTTCTGATCTATCAATTTTAAAACCGTGTTGCTGTTCTGAAACTATTCTGAAATTCTGGACAGATTGTGATTGTCTCACAAAACTCATGATCAAACCACTGTAAACTTGAAATTTCCTTAAAACAAAAATTACAGTGGTAAAACATCGTGTTATTGACGCTCTCCCGTTGGTTTCATTCAATTCCGACGGTCAGATTTCGAACTAAAAATCTTTGATCAAAAACAGTTTGTGAACTCACTGTTTTCATTTTGCTAGTTCAACTTTGTTGGTTCACCTCAACTAATAAATCATAATGTTGGGCTTAAACCAAATCACCTCTTCTACCATTTAATGGTCATTGACGACTAAGGACCACTTTAGACTTATGGACTTTTAATGAAGTATGAAATGGACTTCACAAAATCACAAACAATGAACTCAAACTTATAGACCAAAACTTGAGTTCAAATCATTACTCCTACCACTTGGTGGTCATTAGAGGCTAAAAGAAAACAAATCTACTCTAATCTCCATGGAATATAGTATGAATTCCATAAGATTCATAGTAAAGAGATCCTAGTAAGAATACCCAAGGTTTTACTCAATCTAATAGACTTTTAAAAATTCAAGTTCCATAGATTTCATCAAACTATGAAAGCTTACACTCAAATCCTCTCCCAAACATATGGTCCTTGAGGAACATAGATTTCATTCTCCTCCCAAATTAATGGTCCTTGGAGACTAAATAAGACACAAATCTACTCAAACCTCTATGAAATATAATAAGAATTCCATGAGATTCTTAATAAGGAGGCCCAAGTCATGGGTTAGGACTTGAATCTCACCAATTATATGTAGATTATAACCATGATTCATTTTTAGTCTCCATATGGATCATAAGATCATAGGAAACTAAAGAATCAAACTCAAATAGACTCACTAAAATATGTAAAACCTTATGAAGAAAATAGAAATAAAGGAAATCAAAGTTTATTTAGAGGACTTGGAACACAAATTTTTCAAAATTAACTTATCTCAAACCCAAGGCATCAATTAGGTCCAAATTAATGAAATATTATCAGATTCAATCACAAGTTCTTGGTGGTGTGTGATGAAATGGGATAAGAAGAGAGGTTTTGAAAATGTGAAAAGTTCCTAGATCTAAGAACTTGTGATTGAATTATCCTAACTCTACCAAGGATTAAGAGGTTACCTCTATGACCTCAAAGAATTCTTCAATTTCTTGTGAAGCTCTTCCAAGATCTTCAAATTCTTCACAAAGTTCTTCAAATTCTTCAAGAAATTCTTCTTTTCTTCTCTATTCTTTATATGATTCTCATCTCTTTTTCTCTCTAATACTCAAGTGTATCTCTTATATATGTATAAAATAATTCAAAAGCTTCAAGTCCTCCCAAAATGAAGATGAAGATCTGTTTATATAGGCCATTATCTCAAGGATAAATGGGTAAATTCGGGTGGAGACCCATGTGCAAATATTTCTTCTAGAACATGTGAGAAAAGCAGTCTGTTACAGCCAGCGGCAATCGACGGTTGCCGGCGGCATTCACTGAGTGCCGAGCGGCATTCACTGAATGCCGGGCGGCAACCCGTGACTGCCGGCGAGGCACTCAGTGAGTGCCGCCGGGTTTTCCGGGTGCCGGGGCTAACTGAATTTGCTCCTTTTTTAAATTTTTGAAAGGAAAATTAATCTAAACTTAATTTTTGTGAGTTATCTTTATATATTCATGTATATTTGTGCTAAAATGCACCCATGTGGGTGGTATACACGCATGTGCATGGTATATTCTTCAATATACTATGCTTTTCTTATTTTTATTATTATATATATATTTTTTTTAAGAGACAATTTTCTTTTATTTAAAACTCCTTTTTATCATTTTAATTTTGTACTTTCTTTCAAAACCTTTTTATATGTATATTGAGCAATTTTCAGACTGATTTCCTCATGTGTCCTTCAATGTTCGGGTTTCTCCCGAATACCCAAACCCTCTCTCTTTTTTATTATTTTTAATTTTGAAATTTAACTTGAAGAATCATTTTGAAGATTTTGAATTTCTTGGAAAATCTTTGAACATCACGGTCATCGTCATCATCGGTCTTTGAGAGGTAACCAATCCCTAGATTTGACGTTTGGCCAAAATCGGGGTGCCTACAGTCCTCAATGGCAATCCTCATTAGTCCTCAACGGCAATATCTGTTAGGCCTCAATGGCAATCCCTGTTAGGCCTCAGTGGCAATCCTCGTTAGTCCTCAATGGCAATCTCTGTTAGGCCTCAATGGCAATCTCTGTTAGTCATCAATGGTAGCACCTCTACAAAGGCATTAGTCCTCAAAGGCAACTTCTTTACACAAGCATTAGTCCTCAATGGCAGCTTCCCTTCAATCTGCATTAGTCCTCAATGGCAGCATCATTTGTGTTAGTCCTCAATGGCATTTGCATTAGTCCTCAATGGCAGCATCATTTATGTTAGTCCTCAATGGCATCTGCATTCGTCCTCAATGGCAGCATCATTTTTGTTGGTCCTCAATGGCATCTGCATTAGTCCTCAATGGCAACATCATTTATCTTAGTCCTCAATGGCATCTGCATTAGTCCTCAATGGCAGCATCATTTGTGTTAGTCCTCAATGGCATCTGCATTAGTCCTCAATGGCAGCATCATTTGTGTTAGTCCTTAATGGCATCTGCATTAGTCCTCAATGGCAGCATCATTTGTGTTAGTCCTCAATGGCATCTACATTAGTCGTCAATGGCAGCATCATCTCTGTTAGGCCTCAATGGCAATCCCTGTTAAGCCTCAATGGCAATCCTCGTTAGTCCTCAATGGCAATCTCTGTTAGTCCTCAATGGAAGCACCTCTACAAAGGCATTATTCCTCAAAGGCAACTTCTTTACACAAGCGTTAGTCCTCAATGGCAGCTTCCCTTCAATCTACATTAGTCCTCAATGGCAGCATCATATATTAGTCCTCGATGGCAATCCTCCTTAGCCCTCAAAGGCAATCTCTATTAATCCTCGTTAGTCATTAAAGGCGATCTGTGTTAGTCCTCAATGGCAACCTTACATTAGTCTTCAGTGGTAACATTTTTCGTGTTAGTCCTCAATGGAAATCTCTTTGAACTTGCGTTAGTCCTCGATGGCAGCATCTTTTGGTCGATATTAGTCCTCAATGGCAATCTTTGTTGAAGTCCTCTAGATTGAGGTAAATCCCTGTTGATGAAGTCCTCTAGATTGAGGAAAATCCGCTGAAATCCTCTTGATTGAGGCAAATCCTTGTTGAAGTCCTCTAGATTGTGGCAAATCCGTTGAAGTCCTCTTGATTGAGGCAAATCCTTGTTGAAGTCATCTAGGTTAAGGCAATGCATATCGATGTAAGGCATAGAATGCATTCATATCACCAGGAAGAGCATGATCTTGGATCTTCGCATCTACATAGCATGAAGCATGAAATTGCATTAACAATCGTTATTCCATGAGCACGTGCATCACGATAGGATAGGTGCATTCATCTTTGTGATTATTTGTGTTTAGGTTTTGCCCCTTACCCGAACTACGTCTTGGTCTGATTCTTGAGTGGAATTATAGGCAGCTTGCCATTCGAGCATGACCAACTTGGACCGTTTGAGCAGTCATTTTTGTAACGCATTTTGTTTTTACCTAAATTCGACTGTCTGGTCAAAGGCTTGTCTACACACAGGCTTCGACATTCACTTGTGGCACGCGTTGCTCCACAAGCTCTGCCGAAGAGGGGCAAACTGTAGACACCCCAATTTTGACCAAACATCGAATTAAGGGGAGTATTACCTCTAAGATCCGATGATGACAATGTCCGAACTAACCTAGGACTTCCAAAAGGTGATTCAAATTCTTCCGAAAACTCTTCCAATTTAAAAATAAAAGAAAAATGGAGAGAAATTCAGCATGAACCCCAAAAAATAAAGTCAACAGTTGACCCAGTGAAAAGTCAACGGTTCAAAAGGGAATCAATCATAAAATTTCTGAATTTCAAGATGAAAAGTCCCGGTAATTGTTCATTGGATCTCCCTTATGCTAGAAATGATTTTTAAGAATTTTTAAATGAATGGAATCATGGTGAAATCGAAAGGCTTTTAAGAATAATTGTGCAGAAAATCGATATTTTGCCTTCGGAGGGAGAGTTGACTTTTTTTCTTAAGGATTTTAATTTTTTAGATATTTTTATTGAATCCAAATGAGGGGTATTTTCTTAATTACATTTAATGTCTTAAGTAAATACATAAATTAAACGACATTTATTTAAATGACATGAAATGAAATTAAGGTGCTGAATAGTGCTAAATTGCAGTGCAGCGGCAGTCGGGGTGCACGAACGGCAGTTAGTGAATGCCAGTGCGGCACTTAGCGAGTGCTGCTCCGGCATCCAGTGAGTGCCGCAACAGCTCTCAGTGAGTGCCGCATTTTTGTGACAGTCTGACCGAAAGTAGGTCGGTTTATACCATCAAATGGCGGCGAGAATCAGGGTTTTGGCTTCGATTTTCCCATAATAGCCCCCTAATGATTGCCTATATATAGAAGGTGTAAACCCCATTATTATATAGATAAAAAGATATGCAAAAAAGTGACAAAAAAGAGGGAAAAGAGACAAAAAGAGAAGAATATTAGAATGTTGGGATTCCTGTATTGATTCTCACCCAAAACCTTCCAAATTAAGAGAGTATTAGAGAGGTTTGTTGGAAGAAAGAGCAAAGGAGGAGTTTAATCACCATTTGGAAGGCCTTAAAGCAACCAAGAAGTTGAGGATCATTAGAGGTAAAACTCTAAACTAATTAGTGTATTTAGTAGCTCAATCACAATATATAGATACTTAGGACATTTTACACATTTTCAAAACCTCTCCTCCCACCTCATTTCATCACACAACACATACATTGTGATTGAGCTTTTATGTCATTAGTTTGGATCAAAATAGTTCAATGGTTAAAGCTTAATAAAATTTTGAAGTAAAACCTTGGTCATTTTCTTTTGATTATGTTTATCTCCTTGGATTTATAAGACTTTCAATGTCTTACTTAAATCCATGTGTTTAGAGTCCTTCAATGTCCTTATAAACTCATGATTCATGAGGGAATTGAGGTTGATTTTTAGTATATTGAGTTAATGAGTCCAAACTTCATCCATAGTTTGAGATCATTACTTTGAGGTTTTATGAAATCCTTTATACTTCATTAAACCCCATGAGTTCAAGTGTTATTAGTCTCTAATGACCATCAAATGGTAGGAGAAGTAGCTTAGTTTATGTCCATCTCTACGGCTTAGGCTAATCTTTTTCTTAGGTTTGAGGAGTTTTTCATACTTCATTTAAAACCTACATGTATGTGTGTCTTTAGCCTCCAATGACCACCAAGTGGTAGGAGCAATGGTATGAATCCAAGCTTTGATCCATAAGCTTGAGTTCATTATTTGAGGATTTTGTGAAGTTCATTTCATACTTCATCAAAGTCCATCAGTCTTAAGTGTCTTTAGCCTTCAATGACCATCAAATGGTAGGAGGAATGGTTTGGTTTAAGCCCAACTTTATGGTTTAATAGTTGAGGTTAACAAACAAAGTTGAACTTAACAAAATGAAAACAGCGAGTTCACAAACTATTTTTGATCAAGGATTTTTAGTTAAATATCAGACCGTTCAAATGAAATGAAACCAACGGGAAAGTGTCAATAACACAAAGTTTTACCACTGTAATTTTTGTTTTAATGAGATTTCATGTTTAGAGTGGTTTGGTCATGGATTTTGTGAGTTAACAATAATCTGTCCAGACTTCCAGAATAGTAACACCTTTTTTTAAATTAGTAAATCAGAGCCCTAACCAAGTGTTTTCAACTTCAAATAATTTTTTTTCATGTAGTTTAATGTGTTAGGAAGATACCCTAAAAAGATCGAAGCATTTCTGATTTTTTTAGTATTTTTAGAAAATCTAACAAAAACTCTGGACAGAGAGTTTCAGATTCCTGAGTGACGTCTAGTGTTTCCCTTATTTCCAAAGATCTAACTATTAAAACCTTGATTTTCTTTTTGGGTTAGAAACTAGACTCACAGAGGCACTTTGAGTCCAAAAATCATCAAGATCAAACCGCGGGAACCATCTCTTTCATTTCTTTGAAGTTCTGATCTACTCTCAGCAATTTTTAGAATTCTTTCACCCTTTTAACCAACTTTGTAAAATAATGATTCAAATGATCTTTTCATGACCTAGGGTTTACACCATGCTTTAATAATGATTAAGTAATCTTAAAACCAAAGGCTAAATGATCCAAATCAATAAGTAGTTCGTAGCTCTTACATTGTTCTTGTTCATACATCCATGTGCATCCGTTCATGTAGATTTATACTTGTAAATAGAAAGTTACCTTGTGTTTATGACTTGTAACTTAGGATTTGATGACATATATTGTTCCAAGCATGTAGACTAACTCTTTGTTTTGTAGCGCTATTGAGGTATGATTTCTTGAATTTTTTCCAGTATATTCATTTCTTGATTTTTCATTGATTTTCGACTTCATGTATGACACCTTAGAAATAGGATTAGGATTTTGCCTTATGTGAATATATGAGATTAGAGACCTTTTCTTAGGTTTATTTTCTATTTGTATGCATTTGCACGTTTAAATATTCACGGCTGGACCCCGAGTAAGTTCCCTAGTTCCTACTTGCATATCATATTGCTCGCTAAATGAACTACTTGGTTTTGAATGATATTTTGCCATTTAGCAATTTTACACCATTTTCAACATACTTGTGCAATGTATATTTATATATATATATATATATTAGTTGAGAACACATTTAGATAGTTAATTCAATTAAAAGGATGTTGAGTAGAGGCCTATTACGAGATAGGATGAGAAGGGGTGTTTCAGTCTGATGGGCTCTTTCTCTTCTCATTCCATAATCCCCGGACCTAGTTTAATCTTTGGTTTCGCAAAATGATCAGTTTGCTTAAATGGTTTCTTAATTCTCCTTTTAAAAATTAAGTGGCGACTCATTTGTTTGAAATTTGAACAAGAATTTTAAAGCTGTGGATAATAAGAAAAATTGCGATATCCACACTTAGTTATTTAGTTATTTGCTAGTTTCGTTAATTGTTTTATTTTTGTAGCATTTAATTCGTAGAACTTTGTGTTCTACACCTTCATTCCAATTATTTATTTCAATTTTATTGTCAAGTTTAGTCTAAGTTAGTGCACTCTCACCTTCCCTGTGGGATTGACCTGGTCTTACCTAATTTACTGCTTGCACGATCACCTTGACTTGGGTGTTGCACAAGAGCGCACAAGTATATTTTGTGCCAAGGTTTTGGCTCCATTGCCAAGGAAGGCGACTAGATTTACGCTTAGATTACCTCATTCTATCTTCACCTATTTCTTATTTTTCTTTTTCTTTTATTCCTTTAGGTTAAAAACTCTCTTTTGGATTTTCCCTTTCATGTCCAATAATTCCATTTAGGGTGCTATCGAAAATCCACTCTATTCATCTAATTCTTATGGATTTATCAATCCCGTCTTTGTTATCTATCACAATGTCTGGAAACGACAGTGAACATGGTGAGAATAGGGTTGCACCCATTGATGACTCGTTGCGAGCTTATGCAACCACAACACACAGACATACCTTCTTACATTCTCATTCCTCCACATGCAGGTGAATTCCAAGTTCGTAATGGAATGATTTAACTCTTTCCAACCTTGCATGGAATGGAGAGGGAGAAGGCATATCTACACATTAGGACTTCGAGGATGTATGCAATGCACTTACCCAAAATTGTCCTTTAGATGTAACGCATTTAAAGATCTTTCCCGTCACCCTGAAGAAAAAGCAGAACAGTGGTTGTTATCTCTCAAACCCAACACTGTATTCACTTGGCATACGATGAACACTGCTTTTTTAAAGAAATTTTTCCACCTCGCATGACCTCAGAACTTAAATGAAAATAAATTCATAAAAACAAAGAGATATGAAACCTTCACTCAAACATGGGAGCGATTCAAAGATTTGCTTCTCTCATGTCCACATCATGGGCATGAGAAATAGCGAACAATCAACTTCTTCTTTGAAGGACTAAATGGTGAAACTAAAATGTTTGTAGAAATGATGAGTGCCGGTGCATTTCTTAGCAAAAATACCAAAAAGGTTAAGGCACACTTTGAATGGTTAGCCGAACACGGTCATTATTGGACTAACCAAGAAAAAACACGAATTCAAACATCTGGTAAAGAAGAAAAAAGTATCCATCAGCTAAAGGCTGGAGATACTCTAATGGCAAAATACGAAGAGTTAGCTAGAAAAGTGGAGGAATTAGGAGTAAAAGGAGAGAGCTTCAGACAGGTTTTACCTGAAGAACCATGTGGCACTTGAAACATGTTGGGACACACTGCCCCATATTATCCAAATGTGCAATATTTCCAAGAACAAATCCCCATGGAAATGAATGCGATATAAGGGTATAGAGGGGTAGGGAATTCCTACAACAACAACAACAACAACAACAACAACAACAACAACAACAACAATAATAATAACAATAATCATATATAATAATAACTTTTAATCAAATAGTAATAACAAAAGATGGAATCACCCTGGTTTTGACTGGAAAAAAGATGTTGGGACCCAAAATCAATATCAACAACCTTACAATCAATACCAAGGCCAATAAAATAGGCCGTCCAAGCAGTTTCAACATAACAAATATAATAATAATCAAACCTAACCCTCCAATGTCGATGTACCACCTCACAAAAAGGTACAAGAAAAAGACCCACTCTCTAACACAACTGTCACGCAACAACCTTTACAAACAATGAGTAGGATGTCAGAGAGTTTGGAGAGAATAGAAGCTAGGCATGAAGGGAAGGGAGGAATGTTTCCAGCCTAACCACTTTCAAAACCTAGGAGACACAACAATGGCCATAATAACAAAGAACATGCTAAAGCCGTGACTACCTTGAGAAGCGGCAAAATAATAGGGTAACATATGCCTCTTTCTACTGTTGAAGAATACAATGAGGATGAAGTGGTGAATGAAAAGATGCCATCTAATTAAAATGAGAACTCAAAATTGAATGATGAAGCTCCAATAGAAGTAGAGGAAATAGAAAGAAGGCTAGGAAAGGAACCCATTAATGAAGAAGTTCCAAAAAGCCCTTTCCCTGCGCCTTACCCTCGAAGGTTAAAAAAACCTAAAAATAAGACAAAAAATCAGGAGTTTTTGGAACAATTTAAACGAGTTAAAATAAACCTTCCACTCCTAGATGCTATCATACAAGTACCGTCTTATGCTAAGTTCCTAAAAGACTTATACACGATGAAGAGGCGGCATTGTGTGAAGAAACATGCCTATGTTGCTTTCCAAGCAAGTGCAATAATTCAAAATGAACTACCTCCAAAACTCAAGGATCCTGGTACTCCTACAGTCTCATGTAGAAATAGAAATCAAAGAATCGACAATGTACTCGTTCTAGGAGTGATTGAAAATTTATTGTCCATATTTTCAAGAACAAAACCCGATGAAAATGAATGCTATGAAATCGTATAGAGGGGTAGGGAATTCCTACAACACCAACAACCACAACAACAACAACGACAACAACAACAACAACAACAATAATAATAATAATAACAATAATAATAATAACTTTAAATCAAACAATTTTAGCAATAGATGGAATCACCCTGGTTTTGAGTGGAAAAATGATGTTGGGACCCAAAATCAATATCAACAACCTTACAATCAATACCAAGGCCAACAAAATAGGCCGTTCAAGCAGTTTCAACAAAACAAATATAATAATAATCAAGCCTAACCCTCCAATGTCTATGTACCACCTCACAAAAAGGTACAAGAAAAAGATTCACTCTCCAACACAACTATCACGCAACAACCTTTACAAACAATGAGTAGGATGTCGGCGAGTTTGGAGAGAATAGAAGCTAGGCATGAAGGAAAGGGAGGAATGTTTCCAGCCTAACCACTTTCAAAACCTAGGAGACAAAACAATGGCCCTAATAACAAAGAACATGCTAAAGCCGTGGCTACCTTGAGAAGCGGCAAAATAATTAGGTAACATATGCCTCTTTCTACTGTTGAAGAATACAATGAGGATGAAGTGGTGAATGAAAAGGAGCCATCTAATGAAAATGAGAACTCAAAATTAAATGATGAAGCTCGAATAAAAGTAGAGGAAATAGAAAGAAGGCCAGGAAAGGAACCCATTAATGAAGAAGTTCCAAAATACCCTTTCCCTGCGCCTTACCCTCAAAGGTTAAAAAAACCTAAAAATAAGACAAAAAATCAGGAGTTTTTGGAACTATTTAAACGAGTTAAAATAAACCTTCCACTCCTAGATGCTATCAAACAAGTACCGTCTTATGCTAAGTTCCTAAAAGACTTATACACGATTAAGAGGTGACATAGTGCGAAGAAACATGCCTATGTTACTTTCCGAGCAAGTGCAATAATTTAAAACGAACTACCTCCAAAACTCAAGGATCCTGGTACTCCTACAGTCTCATGTAGAAATGGAAATCAAAGAATCGACAATGTACTCGTTCTCGGAGTGATCGTAAATTTACTATCCATATTTTCAAGAACAAAACCCCATGAAAATGAATGCTATGAAATGGCATAGAGGGGTAAGGAATTCCTACAACCACAACAACAACAACAACAACAATAATAATAATAATAATAATAACTTTCAATCAAATAATTTTAGCAATAGATGGAATCACCCTGGTTTTGAGTGGAAAAATGATGCTGGGACCCAAAATCAATATCAACAACCTTACAATCAATACCAAGGCCAACAAAATAGGCCGTCCAAGCAGTTTCAACAAAACAAATATAATAATAATCAAGCCTATCCCTCCAATGTTTATGTACCATCTCACAAAAAGGTACAAGAAAAAGATCCACTCTCCAACATAACTGTCACGCAACAACCTTTACAAACAATGAGTAGGATGTCGGCGAGTTTGGAGAGAATAGAAGCTAGGCATGAAGGGAAGGGAGGAATGTTTCCAGCCTAACCACTTTCAAAACCTAGGAGACACAACAATGGCCCTAATAACAAAGAACATGCTAAAGCCGTGACTACCTTGAGAAGAGGCAAAATAACTGGGTAACATATTCCTCTTTCTAATGTAGAAGAATTCAATGATGATGAAGTTGAGAATGAAATGGAGCCATCTAATGAAAATGAGAACTCGTAATTAAATGATGAAGCTCCAATAGAAGTAGAGGAAATAGAAAGAAGGCCAAGAAAGCAACCCATTAATGAAGAAGTTCAAAAATTGCCCTTTCCCTGCGCCTTACCCTCAAAGGTTAAAAAAACCTAAAAATAAGACAAAAAATCAGGAGTTTTTGGAACTATTTAAATGAGTTAAAATAAACATTCCACTCCTAGATGCTATCAAACAAGTACCGTCTTATGCTAGAGTTCCTAAAAGTCTTATACACGATCAAGAGGCGGCATAGCGTGAAGAAACATGCCTATGTTGCTTTCCAAGCAAGTGCAATAATTCAAAACAAACTACCTCCAAAACTCAAGGATCCTGGTACTCCTACAGTCTCATGTAGAAATGGAAATCAAAGAATCGACAATGTAATCGTTCTAGGAGTGATTGTAAATTTACTGTCCATATTTTCAAGAACAAAACCCCATGAAAATGAATGCTATGAAATGGTATACAGAGGTAGGGAATTCCTACAACAACAACAACCACAACAACAACAACAACAACAACAACAACAACAACAATAATAATAATAATAATAATAATAATAATAATATTAACAACTTTCAATCAAACTATTTTAACAATAGATGGAATCACCCTAGTTTTGACTGGAAAATGATGCTGGGACCCAAAATCAATATCAACAACCTTACAATCAATACCAAGGCCAACAAAATAGGCCGTCCAAGCAGTTTCAACAAAACAAATATAATAATAATCAAGCCTAACCCTCCATGGTCTATGTACCACCTCACAAAAAGGTATAAGAAAAAAGATCCACTCTCCAACACAACTGTCACGCAACAACCTTTACAAACAATGAGTAGGATGCCGGCGAGTTAGGAGAGAATAGAAGCTAGGCATGAAGGGAAGGGAGGAATGTTTCCAGCCTAACCACTTTCAAAACCTAGGAGACACAACAATGGCCCTAATAACAAAGAACATGCAAAATCCGTGACTACCTTGAGAAGCGGCAAAATAATTAGGTAACATATGCCTCTTTCTACTGTTGAAGAATACAATGAGGATGAAGTGGTGAATGAAAAGGAGCCATCTAATGAAAATGAGAACTCAAAAATAATGATGAAGCTCCTATAGAAGTAGAGGAAATGGAAAGAAGGCCAGGAAAGGAACCCATTAATGAAGAAGTTCCAAAATGCCCTTTCCCTGAGCCTTACCGTCAAAGTTTAAAAAAACCTAAAAATAAGACAAAAAATCAGGAGTTTTTTGAAATATTTAAACGAGTTAAAATAAACCTTCCACTCTTAGATGCTATCAAACAAGTACCGTCTTATGCTAAGTTCCTAAAAGACTTATACACGATTAAGAGGCGGCATAGTGTGAAGAAACATGCCTATGTTGCTTTCCAAGCAAGTGCAATAATTCTTAACGAACTACCTCCAAAACTCAAGGATCCTGGTACTCCTACAGTCTCATGTAGAAATGGAAATCAAAGAATCGACAATGTACTCGTTCTAGGAGTGATGTAACTTTACTGTCCATATTTTCAAGAACAAAACCCCATAAAAATGAATGCTATGAAATGGTATAGAGGGGTAGGGAATTCCTACAACAACAACAACCACAACAACAACAACAACGACAACAACAACAACAACAATAATAATAATAATAATAATAATAACTTTCAATCAAATAATTTTAGCAATAGATTTAATCACCCTGGTTTTGAGTGGAAAAATGATGTTGGGACCCAAATTCAATATCAACAACCTTACAATCAATACCAAGGCCAACAAAATAGGCCGTCCAAGCAGTTTCAACAAAACAAATATAATAATAATCAGGCCTATCCCTCCAATGTCTATGTACCTTCTCACAAAAAGGTACAAGAAAAAGATCCACTCTCCAACACAACTGTCACGCAGCAACCTTTACAAACAATGAGTAGGATGTCGGCGAGTTTGGAGAGAATAGAAGCTAGGGATGAAGGGAAGGGAGGAATGTTTCCAGCCTGACCACTTTCAAAACCTAGGAGACACAACAATGGCCCTAATAACAAAGAACATGCTAAAGCCATGACTACCTTGAGAAGAGGCAAAATAACTGGGTAACATATGCCTCTTTCTAATGTTGAAGAATTCAATGATGATGAAGTTGTGATTGAAATGGAGCCATCTAATGAAAATGAGAACTCGTAATTAAATGATGAAGCTCCAATAGAAGTAGAGGAAATAGAAAGAAGGCCAGAAAAGGAACCCATTAATGAAGAAGTTCAAAAATGCCTTTCCCTACGCCTTACCCTCAAAGGTTAAAAAAGCCTAAAAATAAGACAAAAAATCAGGAGTTTTTGGAACTATTTAAACGAGTTAAAATTAACATTCCACTCCTAGATGCCATCAAACAAGTACTGTCTTATGCTAAGTTGCTAAAAGACTTATACACGATGAAGAGGCGGCATAGTGTGAAGAAACATGCCTATGTTGCTTTCCAAGCAAGTGCAATAATTCAAAACGAACTACCTCCAAAACTCAAGGATCCTGGTACTCCTACAGTCTCATGTAGAAATGGAAATCACAGAATCGACAATGTACTCGTTCTAGGAGTGATTGTAAATTTACTGTCCATATTTTCAAGAACAAAACCCCATGAAATGAATGCTATGAAATGGTATAGAGGGGTAGGGAATTCCTACAACAACAACAACAACAATAATAATAATAATAATAATAACTTTCAATCAAATAATTTTAGCAATGGATGGAATCACCCTGGTTTTGAGTGGAAAAATGATGCTGATATCCAAAATCAATATCAATAACCTTACAATCAATACCAAGGCCAACAAAATAGGTCGTCCAAGCAGTTTCAACAAAACAAATATAATAATAATCAAGCCTAACCCTCCAATGTCTATTTACCATCTCAAAAAAAGGTACCAGGAAAAGATCTACTCTCCAACATAACTGTCACGCAACAACCGTTACAAATGATGAGTTGGATGTCTTCGAGTTTGGAGATAATAAAAGCTAGGCATGAAGGGAAGGGAGGAATGTTTCCAGCCCAACCACTTTCAAACCTAGGAGACACAACAATTGCCCTAATAACCAAGAACATGCTAAAGTCGTGACTACCTTGAGAAGCGGCAAAATACTAGGATAACATATGCCTCTTTCTACTATTGAAGAATACAACGAGGATGAAGTGGTGAATGAAATGGAGCCATCTAATGAAAATGAAAACTCAAAATTAAGTGATGAAGCTCCAATAGAAGTTGAGGAAATAGAAAGAAGGCCCGGAAAGGAACCCATTAATGAAGAAGTTCCAAAATGCCCTTTCCCTGCGCCTTACCCTTAAAGGTTAAAAAACCTAAAAATACAACGTAAAAAATCAGGAGTTTTTGGAACTATTTAAAGTAGTTAAAATAAACCTTCCACTCCTAGATGCTATCAAACAAGTACCGTCTTATGCTAAGTTCCTAAAAGGCTTATACACGATCAAGAGGCGGTATAGTGTGAAGAAACATGCCTATGTTGCTTGCCAAGCAAGCGGAATAATTCAAAATGAACTGCCTCCAAAACTCAAGGACTTTGGTACTCCTATAGTCTCATGTAGAAATGGAAATCAAAGAATCAAAGAATCGACAATGTGCTCCTCATCTTAGGAGCGAGTGTTAGAGGATGTCCTTGTGCAGATAGACACTTTCATCTTCCCGTTAGACTTTTGATTTTAGATACTGAACCAATCACTAATCCATGTGCACAAATACCAGTGATTTTTGGACATCCATTCTTAAACACAATCGATGCAACAATACGAATAAGAAGTGGTATGATGACAATTATATTCAGGAACATAACGTTAAATGTAAAAAAATTCTCAAATCTGAGACTTGAAGAATACAAGGATGAGGAAGAAGTTAAACTCATCGAAACTGTTGTCGAAGACGAGTCTGATTTTGTTGATTATAAAGACCCCGTGGAAGTTGTGTCAAAATTTGATGCTCTCTATCAATCAAACATGTCTACCCCACTAGATGTCGACCTTAATCAAACTTGTTTAATGATGGACACAATAGAGGAGGAAAGAGCTGAATGCATGTATGTAGTACCAGATGAGCCGTTGCCTACAAAAATAAAACTTGTTATACCCTCGAATCTACAGTTCCCTAAACTTGAATTGAAGGAGTTCCCTAAGGAAATCAAATATGTTTTTCTAGGAACTGATAAAGCTTACCCCGTTATCATATCATCTGCTTTAGATTCCGACCAAGAGGGTAAACTTATCCAAATGTTAAAGTGCCATAAAGGTGCATTGGGATGGACTATTGCCGACCTCAAAGGCGTAAGCCCATCCATTTGAACACACAAAATATACTTAGAAGAAGACGCTAAACCTTCATGACAAATGCAAAGGCATCTTAATCCCAATATGCAAGAAGTCGTTAAAAAAGAAGTTTTAAAATTACTGGATGTTGGGATAATTTATCCAATTTCTGATAATCTGTGGGTTAGTCCGACCTAAGTGGGCCCAAAGAAGGTAGGCATAACTGTTATTCCTAATAAAGATGGCGAATTAATACCAACACGCGTTCCCACCAAATGGCAGATGTGCATCGGTTCCTGAAAATTAAATAATGTGACATGAAAAGACCACTTCCCATTACCTTTCATGGACCAAATGTTGGAACGAGTGGTAGGTCATAAATTTTACTACTTTTTGGACAGATATAGTGGGTACAACCAAATTGAAATAGCTCCTGAAGATCAAGAGAAAACAACATTCACTTGCCCATTCGGTACATTCGCTTACCAAAGAATGCCTTTTGGTCTCTATAATGTGCCTACTACTTTTCAGCGGTGCATGCTAAGCATTTTTAGTGACATGGTCATACAGATTCTTGAAGCCTTCATGGAGGATTTTTTCTGTGTTTGGCCAAAGATTTGACAACTGCTTAGAAAACCTCAAACGAGTCCTATCCAGATGCAAGGACAAACACCTGGTGTTAAATTGGGAAAAGTGTCACTTCATGGTGACCAAAGGGATAGTTCTTGGCTACATAATTTCTTATGAAGGCATCCAAGTAGATAAGGCCAAAATTGATACTATCTCAAATCTTCCTGTTCCCTGTACAGTCAGAGATATTCGCTCTTTCTTGGGACACGTGGGATTTTATCATAGATTCATCCAAAACATTAGTGCAATTTCCCGACCACTTTGTCAATTGCGTGTCAAAGATGCACCTTTTGAGTGGTCAGATGACTGTCAACAACCATTAAAAACACTAAAGGAACTCCTCGCATCTGCACCTATGATACGAGCTCGTGATTGGAGTTTACCTTTTGAACTGATGTGCAATGCTAGTGACTATGCCATTGACGCTGTCCTAGGACAAAGAAAAGATAACTAGCCTTACATGATTTGTTAGGCTAGTTGAACTCTTTACAGTGCTCAGATTAATTACACAACCTTTGAGAAAGAATTACTGGCTATAGTCATTACCTTAGACAAATTCCGTCGTATCTAATAGGCTCGCCAATAGTCTATTTCACGGACCACTCGTCCCTCAAATACCTATTGTCCAAGAAAGAGGCAAAACAAAGACTAATTCGTTGGATAATGCTACTCCAAGAATTTAACCAAACAATCAAAGATAAGAAGGGAGTAGAGAATGTGGTCGCGGACCATCTATCTAAGTTAACCTTTGTTGATAACACTAAACCCGAGCCGATAAAAGATGAATTTTTGGACGAACAGCTAATGGTCATTTCTAGCTTACCTTGGTACGCAGATGTGGTGAATTATCTAGTGACGGAGAAACCCCCATGCATTCGTCAACACAAGATAGAAAAAGATTCCTCTCATCCGCACATTACTTTTTCTTTGATGACCCATACCTTTTCAAATACTGCGCTGATCAAGTCATCCGATGTTGCATTCTAAATGAGGACATAACTGTCATTTTAGAATCCTGCCATTCTGAAGCATGTGGTGGCCATTTTGTTTCTCAAAAAACTGCACATAAAGTCTTACACAGCGATTTCTACTGGGCCACCATATTTAAAGACACTTATTCTTTTTGCAAATCTTGCCAATGCGGTAAAAAACTTGACACGATTTTGAAAAGAAACTCTATGCCCTTAACTCCTACAATTACAATCAAAATCTTTCACTGTTGGGGCATAGACTTCATAGGCCCTTTTCCTAAATTGAATCATTGTGAATACATACTCCTTGCTGTGGAGTATGTCTTAAATGGGTAGAAGCCATTCCAACACGCCGGAATGATCTAAAATTTGTAATGTCCTTTCTTAAAGAACATATCCTTACACGTTTCGGAACCCCTAGAGCTCTTATAAGTGACCAAGGCAAACATTTCTACAACAGGCCCTTGGAGTCACTACTTAAAAAGTATGGGGTGAATCACAAAATATCCTTGGCTTTCCAACCACTAACTAATGGGTAGGAAGAATTAGCTAATTAAGAAATTAAACACACTCTCGAGAAAACGGTTAGTTCAAATAGAAAATATTGGGCATACAAATTGACTGACGCATTGTGGGCATACCGACCTGCATTCATAATGAATTTAGGAATGTCCCTATACTGCCTAGTGTACGCAAAGGTGTGCTACCTCCCTATTTAACTCGAGCACAAAGTGTATTGGGAGACTCACTCACTAAATTTTGATATTCAAGAAGGAGGACATCTTAGAAAGGTCCAATTGGTTGACCTTGAAGAAATATGCCATGATACGTATGATAATGCCAAAAATACACAAGGAGCGTCATAAAGCTCAACATGACAGAACTACATTAAATTTCTTCGTCTAAATCACCATTCAAGAAAGCAAATTTAACATCCATTTGGTGTACTACTAAATTATGCACAGAAGCTAAAGCAACAAGAACTCTAATGGAAGTTATTCTCATGATAGGTGAATAAGTATAAAAAAAAATCTATGTTTTCACATTGCCTATAACCCTTGGCCACAAGACGTGCTTTAAATTTATCAATAGAACCGTCGGGTTTCAATTTTTTGTCAAAATCCACTTTCACCCAATTGGTTTACAACCAGGTGGTAAGTCAACTAGGTGCCAGTCTTATTTTCAACTATAATAAAGTCTATGTACCATGTTGGGGGCTGAATTTTGCAATTGGATGCTATTAAAAGTATTATTTTTATGGATTTTGCAAACATTATATTTTAATGGTGAGTTATGTTTATCCTTTTATACTGTGAGCAGCTTGTTTTTTTATTTTTTTTATTTTTGTTATTTCTATATGTAATAGATTAGTTTCTGCATGTTGGGGTGAACAGGAAGGTTACTACAGGGATTCTGAAGTTTTCGATTTCGATCGATTGAACATTTTCAATCTCAAGCGCTTGATAATTCTTTTATCGCTTGAAAGTTCGATTAATCTAACTTTCTCGATCTCTTGACCTTTGTTTTTAAACTAGGCGTCCCCTTCAAGCCCTCTTATTTGTCATTATCTTCAATCGCTCGAGAAAGAGAGAGCTCACAGGCGATTTTCATCCTTCCTCCCTCCCAGACGCCATTTTATGCCCCCATTTCTGTTTCGATCATCCCAAACTCATCACCATATCATCTCTCCTCTCTCTTGTGCTCACACCAAGGTAAGGTTCCCTAAGAATCCCCTATGCTTAGGTTCGTATAATGATAATGAGAGGGGGTGCCCCCAATGGTCTGAAGACCATATATTCAACTGTTGGGATGTACTTTTTGCTTCTTGTTCAATTTTTTTTTTCCATTCGGTCATGATTTTTCAGTTTTTGATCGATCGAACTGGGCTCAAGCGCTTGAACTTGACCAGTTTGAATCGATCGAAAAATGCTCGATAGCTCGAACAAAGCAGAACCTATTTTTGTTTTTCCTTTGCTATTTTTCTTAGTTTTTTTCATTGTTTATTTGTTTTTCTTTCTCCAGTTACCACCATGAATCCAATTATGGGTTACCATAAGGAAAAGCCTTTCATTGTCCTTATCCAGGACCCAGTCCTGGACCATGGCTTTCGGAACCTTCTTGATCAATAATGGTACACTAGATATTTTCAAACCCAGAAAGTCATGCTAGATTGCCCTATAGAAACCATCTGGATCGTATCTCCATGGTTCTTAGCCCGTGTAAAGGCCATGCCGACTGGTTCAAGGTTCTAACACAGGCCAACAAAATTAATGTCTCATTGATCCAAGAGGCATGTGCTACGATGATCAAAGATTTGACTGCCCCATTTTCCTACCAGTCATTCTTTCGCGATCGGGAATTTGTTTTTAGCCTGGCCATAATTGCTACGGCCTTGGTGTACCCGAGGTTCTCGATCGTGTTTATCCTCCACTGCTTGGTGCTCCTAAGGTTTTGTTCTCGACTATCGCCCAGGAGATCACAGGTGGAGCCTTCCAGATGTGGAATGGTCAGATAGCTTTTGATGATAAATACCTCACAGATAATTACTACATGCTCCACATGGCTTTATGTAACTACATCATAATGACATCTTATCATAATTCATTCCTAGGATGGTACGCATGGGTCCTTTATGTTGTGTGGATGGGGCAGAAAGTCTACTTGCCCCCATCTACACATCGATTTCATGATCCAGCCCACTTGCTCTATTGCTGCTAAGCACCATCTGAAGGACGCATGGGCTATCCATCGGGTCATCGCACAGACCGACCTACCGATCTTAGCTACTGATGATATGAACTTCTAGTCATTTTGGAGAGGCAGCAGCATGCTATTCTAATGGGTAGAAGAAAAAAGAAAAGAGTAGGGTAAGGAAAAATTTGGGAAGAAGAAGAGACAAAGAGGCACAGATACTGAGGCCGCTTCAAGGATGTCTTTTGAGGATGAGGAACGTGATTCAAATGATGAGTCCGACCTAGTCACCGAGATAGAGAGGTTCGTGCATCGTCAAAGGCCACGGACTCAGGTCTAGTGAGATTCATCAGTGTCTCTACAGAGCAATCATGTTATGCTTGTAGAGGAGAGAGAGGCACGAATCCGGCTTGAGGGCAAACTAGATCTTATTCAGCTACCTCTGGGGGTTGATCAATCACTCCATAAACCACCACCCCTAGCCGGACCATCTCCTGCTACTATTACACTAACCACCACTACTTCATCATCTTCTTTAGCCCATCCTCCAAGTTTTGAGCCACCACCTCTGGCCATGGTTGATCCATCATCTGCACCACTTCATGGCCCGACAGCGAGTGACCCAGTGACTACTTCTGTGGTTGCTGAGGGTGGAGTTAAGACTACTATTTTTGCTTATGATATCCAGCTTCCTCCTACACCGACCTACCCCTCTGATCCTACTGCTGATGATCTGATTGAGCTAGACTAGGATAAATTATATGAGAGAGTGAGGGTGTATGATGTATTTATTTTGTTTCTTCTTCTGTCCTCTCTCTGTATTTGTTACTTCTGTATTAAAAATTCATTCACTTCCTTGTTACTTCTTTTTTCTTGTTTGTATTACACTGATGGGTTATTATAGACCTTGTTATATATTGCTTTATCTATTGATCTCGGTGTTCGGAGATGGTATGTTTACAAAACTGGTTGCTAATGCCGTTGCTAGCTACATTGCTTATTACTAGGTGATCTCTATCCACTTTGTTTTGAAAATCAACAAATGCAGACATTGTTGTTTTCAATTGGGGGTAGATAGTAGATAGGATTCACCTATACTAATCACACTTAGAACCTTGGCTCTTTTCATTGTAATATCACATAACATGCAACTCTGACAAAACACTTAGCACCATGGCTTTTTTTATTGCAATATAACATAACATACAACTCTGATAAATTTAAAATGTTTGAATTTAACAATAGAATAACTTTCGACTTTCTCTTTTATTTGGATGTTTATTACGCTATAGCGCATTCATGTTGTTCTCATCTTATTATGGATTATGTTTACGGGTTTTTCTAGTACAACTAGGGTGACTACATATATCCGATAACCATACGCACTTGTTGACAACCATACGCGCTTGTTGATAACCATACGCATTTGTTGATAGTTACATAGAAAACCTAAAAAGGAGTTTACAATGACTATAGTATTCAAGAAATAAGTAGTGGAGACAAATAACCCTTAGTAAGCTTTTGAACCATTCTTTGTTTCTGAGATATTACCAGACAAACTCGAGATGTATTTTATTGTTTATGCATCGAAAACTCGTTAAAAACCTCAATACTTATTCTTTAGTTGGCCACTTGTTAGAGGAGAATGTTAAGGATCTACCAACTAAAACTTGATAAACACCGAAATGTGAAAGCTAGAAAGTTAAGAAATTGAATTAAGCCACCGATTAACTACTCCATAACTTATACACATATCTGTACCCACATTCAAAAGTCTTTTACCTCACACCCCATATAAATCGAATACTTCCAATTATTCTATAAAAATAAGAAACTCCCAATTATATGCCTTGACCCAAATGAACGTCATCTTGTCCGTACGATTAATCTGTCAAAGCATGTGATTGGAAAGAAGTTGTTATGGGGAATTACTATGAAAAAATAAGGATAAGAAAGTAAAAAAGGAGAAGAAAAGAAAATAAATAATTGAATATGAAGAAGGAGTAAAGAAAAGAAAAGAAAAGATACAAGAATAGAAGATGGTTGTAGATTCGAAAAAGTCAAGTTGACAATAGATAGACTCCATCACATGCTAAGACCTGTGTGCTCCCTCCCATTTCTTCTATTTACTATACACAAACCTAACTAGAAGTCTTAAGGACTCTTAACAATTTAGTTTGAATATGTAGGTGTAACACGAGTTGTCCACGGTAGTTCGCTCCTCTAGTAAGTGGTAGTCCTTTCATGAGACTGTACACTCTAAAAGTTCATTTTTCAAGAGTCAAGTATGAAAGCACTAGTATCCATACCATTAACTCATATCAAAGCTTTTGTACACCGAGTGGTCATTCTTGCGCAAGTTCTAAGAGACGTTCCTTTTATGAGTGCAAACCGGTGTGAGAATTGAGTCAAAGCTACGAATTCTCGAACACAATCGTCTACAAAAACTATAAGTAAGGTTTGATGCATAACTGTTGACTCCACACATACAAAAGGATGCATGAATATGATACATCTGTTGTAATTATCTTGGTGGCATGAGGAGCATGTTGATATTTGTCATGGTTTGAGTGAGAATGATATGTCTTTGTAGAGTAGAGTTTTCAGTTAATTAGGAGAGAGTAGTTTAAAAGTTGTTCTTCTCTTTCATTCCGTAAAATAACAAATTTTGTGGGTCTACTCATTGCAAACCCTCACGAGACAACACTCGTCCACTAAGGAGAATCTAGGGGTTTAACGACTCGTTGCATACGCTAAATGCAATCGTGATTCCTGCGAAAGTGAGTTAGGAATTTTCTTTTGGTTTATTTTAGTTATTTTGTTCTTCTTAGTCGTTGTAGTATAGATCTACTTGTCCTGTCTTTTTGTTCTATCGCTAGGGACTAGCAGTAAGGTAGTTGGGGGTTGTTAATAGTGGGTATATTTGTAGAATATATCCATGCATAAACATTGAAACATCACAAATAAGTTTACAATTCCCCGTTTTATTTACAATTTTGCTACAATGTGTATTTTGATACAATGAGATGATTCCTTGATGAGTTTTGTTGTATTAGTCCATTTTATGTGCAGAGATGTTGTATGCATGACCAGAAATAAATTATAGGAAAGGGTAAAGCACAGATGCAGAAAGGACATGTCAAAACTGAGATAAGGGTTTCAAGCGATTGAATGTTCAAGCGATCGAGAGATGTTCAAGGCCTTAAAGATTCATAAGTTCGATCGATTGGCCGAAGTTCAAGCGATCGAACATGGCTTTATCATATTATTGCTGGCAGAACACGTTTTTATCAACCCTAGCCTATGTTTACCTATAAATATAAGATGTAAACTCGTCCTCTGGACGCCCCACTTTTGTTTTTCAGTTTTTAGATAGAGAGAGAGAGTGAGAGAGAGAGAGAGAGAAAGAGAGAGAGAGAGTTTTCATTGTTTTGTAGGGTTAATGCTTGAACATTCAAGATTGATTTCTATTCAAGTTTAATACAAGTTTTCAGTTTCGAGGTTTCGTATTATATCTTTTTTATATTCTGTTCTTAGTTTTCAGTAGATATAATTTGTTTTAGTCATAGTTTTTGCATCCTACCAGTTATATATGAAAGTTAAGTTTCATGTTTAAACTCAAACCAAACAAGACCTTAATGATGTTTAACGGTAAAAACCTATTTTCTACAACCCAAACAATGTCGGCGTAAAGTAGTAGTTGGGAGATCACAATGAAACAGTGATCTCCAGCCTCTGCTATGCACTGCAGGAAAACCTATGTGCAATCGATCGAAACAATTTCGATCGATCAAACCAGATATACATTCAAGCGATCGAAGTCAGCTTGTCGAAATAGTTTTAAAACTTAAGGCCTTAATGCTATTTTCTTCAATGTCTTTTGCAAACCACTTTGAATGATAACATCATTCATAGTTACGAGTCTCAACCATTATTTTTAATTGAATTTTAAGTATTTTAAATCACTCGTAGACGAAATAGTTATACATTGATCATGTCAAACAACATGGTTAATGTAAGGGCTATTGATTCTCTATCCTTATACACTACAAGAAAAAAGGCTAATTAGGTCACTTTTGAAATAATATATATGTCACTTTTATTTCAAGTGACATAATTATTTCTTGCATGAGCTTTTTATGTCACTTTTTTTTAGTATTTATGTCATTTTTTTAAAAAGTGACATAAATACTTGATTATTTATGTCATTGTTTATAAAAAGTGACATAAATAATTAAGTATTTATGTCATTTTTAAAAAAAAGTGACAAATAATAATACAATTATGTCACTTTTTTTAAAACCGACATAAAAAAAATGCGGTGGCATTTTTGTAAATAAAACATTTCATTTTTATGTCACTTTTTTAAAGCCACATAAATAAAAAGGCGGTGGCATTTTTGTAAATAAAATATTTCATTTTTATGTCATTTTTTATAACAAGTGACATAAGTATCTAATTTTATTTTTAAAAAGTGACATAAAAAGATTTGTACGCGCGGGAACCTGCGCAGACCCAGCTCTCTTTTCTCATACGTACGTTCCCTCTCATCTCCTCTCATCTTCCTCCCATCTCCTCTCATCTGCCTCTTTCTCTCTCTACTCAGAGCGCTCTCTCTCTCTCTCTCTCTCTCTCTCTCTCTCTCTCTCTCTCTCTCTCTCTCTCTCTCTCTCTCTCATCACGCCGACACCACCATCATTGAATCCTTGCGACATGGCCGTTTGACGAAGTCGGCTATGATCATTGTCGATTCGATTTGTTCTCTAGCTTTGGTGGTGACGGCGACGGCGACTCTATGAACGAATCGGCCAATGAGCCATCATACGGTGACCTAGGGGATGTGTTTTCTTCTCAGTCGACGATGGAGAGTTTGCCTCTGCCGCCTATGTACGCTTCTGGTAGTGGATATGTCTCTCTCTCTCTCTATCTCTGACATTTTCACTCCTCTTTCTCTCTCTCTCTGTCTTCACTTTCCCTCTCTCACCTTCTCACCACAACCTACCTGTCGGACCCCTCTTTCTTTCTCTCGCCGCCCTGAATCTAACCCCTTTCTCTCTTTCCCTCCGACTTCTCCAGATCTCTTAGTTGAGGTTAAGGGAACTGACAAGATGCGAGAAAACCGTAGATGGGGATTTTTTTGGGCAACGTCAAGAAGAGCAACAAGTTCTACATCCTAGGGCTTCAGACTTTCAATTGCTATTCAAATCAACTCTTTACACTTATGCTCCAAGGTATTAGATTCTTATTCTCATATTTGGTGTGGGTGAAATTTATATTTAATTCACTTTTTTTCTTCAAGCTGTTCTATTACTACATAATGTTTTCATTATTTGGTACCAAATAAATGGCCTAAATAGATTTCTCTTAGAAGTTTGCATTTTAGCTCAAATCAGGGCATTAGGTTAGCATGGTTTTAAAAAGCTAACCATTTTTTGGCTAAATTTATCAATACTTGCATCTATACATATATATATATATGGATATGTCATATGTATAACATCAGCCAAACTACATCTTCTGAGTTTGAATTTTGTACAAGTTCTTATATATAATGGCATTCAATGTGATTATTAAGCAGTGGCTTTAACTTTAACTCTGATCTACATCTTTGTTTTCAGTTGCAAATTTGGTATATAATTAAAAACATTTAGATTTTTCTCTTATATTCTTGCTTGTTTATATATCTATATATCTATAAAAATTGCTCTCTATTTTCCTTCATAGGGAATGCTGTAGAAGATCTACCACAAACTGATCCTGCAGTTGAAGATCTTAATCAACTTATTACCAAAGCGTTGCTTTGCTTCAATAATAAGATCAAGTAAAATTTGAATCTTTCTTTCCTATTTATCAAAACTTTTTTTTTTTTGGATCAAATAGAGCATAGCTTTTATTCTATTTTCGTGTGTATTCATTCCTACGAGAAAAAAATAAAAAGAGCATTTATTTTTATGTACCTTTTTACTTTGTGTTTCAGCAAATATTTTCAGATTATAATTGCCCTTTAATGTGTACATTGTTTGGTTTTAATGATTGCAACTTTGGTTTATGAATATGCAATTATTCAGTTTGTGGACTGATTGGAATCTACATTTGATTCACTTGCAATTATGATGTTTCTTATGCTTATTGCTTTTCCCCTTTTCCGAGTGCAGTTATTTGTCCACCATTGACCAAAGTATTATAGAAAACAAAGAGGACCTTTAATTCGTGCTTCTTTATGTAATAGCATCTTGATTGGTAAAGGCTAATATTTTCTTCCTGTTAGCGATACAAACAATTCTAGACAAGAGATTGCTATTCTTCTTTATTACCATTTCTGCAGTTAGCATCACCAATAGTCTTTGGTTCCCAATTAGTTTTAAGTTTTTCTATTGAATTTAGGCTCTATTTAGTGGGTTGGGTTGGACCAAAAAAATACTCCTCTCTTGCTGTACGAATGCTGACAGAATCTTTGAAACTCTTAAATAAGCTTCATGTTGATGTGCATTTTACAGAATTTTTACTTGACTTACTTTTTTTACTGTGTAGTTGGTTGCCTAAAATAAGAATAGTCTAATGTTGTATTGAAATGAACATCCATGTGTTATCCTAATTGGCTCACACCCATGAGTCCATGACCACTTTTCATAACTGATGGGTATAGATGATGGGTATCGTCCCTTTTAAAAGGTATATATACATACATGTTTATTTGGTTTTTGGTAATTATAGCCAAATTGTCCACTTTGTTTTATAGCCCAATTTTCTTGGGAAAGTTGAAGAGGCCCCACTTTGCACCTGGTCCAGAATCATCAGATTGCCGCCTCTTCTCGATTGATGATATTCCTTTTGATTCTTTGGCATTTTCGTCAATTTTGGTTACCTTAAATTTGGTAGGAGTTAATTTCAAACTATATGACATTATGTTTCTTCAATTATTTGCTCTGGGTCATGTAAAAATTTCATGTTGCTGTAGTACATGGAAGATATAAAGGTTGGAAGACCGAAATTTCACTATGGCACCATCAACAAAAGGTACGTTCAGCTTACTTACGAGAGTTCAGCTTACTTACGAGAGGCTACTATATAGTATCTACGGTGAAATTCCTCAAGAAAAGTTTGGTTGCTAGATAAGCAGATAAATGTGAAAAAGTAGTTCTTTTCTTTTCTTTTTCTCTTTTTTCATTAGAGTGATAAGAAAGATTTCAAGTCAACTTCATTACGTCTCATACCAACTATTTGGATTTTGCTACACAAGTCCTGTTATGCCAAGTCCTTTGGAAGGGCCTGGCTCTTGTGGTCTGAGTAATTAAACTGATTGTGATGATGGGGCTACTGGTGCCGATCATTATACTACTAGGAGTGTTGTTGAATCTGTTGATAGTTAGTGTTAGTTAGGGGTTCCAAATGAACCTAGTCAAGTCTAGTACTGGGATGTTAAAGATCGGACCATAAAATTTTTGGTGAGTATGAGCTGAGCTTGAGCTTTAGACAAAGCTAAAAAAAAATGTTCAAGCTGGGTAAAAAAAACCTCAAAACAATGCACTTTTGATGTGGACTGTTTCCAGTCAATTTCACCTTGGAATTTCAACACGTTTGACTTGGCTAACACAAATAATTTTAATTGTAAATTGTAAAATGCAGTTAAAAGAATGGTATTGCTCAACCTTTTTCTCATAACTGAATATGATGTAGGGCAATAATGAGAATGAGAGATTGGTTTGTTGAATGGAACTGAGAAGGGAAAGAGAAGAAACCGAAGTATCCCCATACGTAGGAAATAGAAAAGAAGAAGTAAAAACCCTAGGTATCACTATGCCTAGAGTTGAACAATTGGCATCCCCACCATTGCTAGTATAATAAATTAATAATTATCAATCCATAGGCTTGTAATATAAGATTGAAAACACCTAAAATAATAATCCTAAATCAAATGAACGCTAATAATTTGACTGAATTGAAATAAATTAAGGGAAATAAAGGATTTGCCCTTGGTGTTCCCACCATAATAGCTTCACATAGTACTCAAACATTAGATTTCTGATTTGTTTATGTAGGCTCCATAAAGGATGTTTAGTTATAATTGTACGCATCTACTAAATGTTGACAAGCCTAAACAAGCCAAGATCATTGTTGTTCAGGCTTTGGGCGATTGAGAAACCAAAGTCGGAACATTTTTTTAAGCCTGTTCGATTGCTTTATGAATGAGCTTAAACGAATTGCTTAACTAGCAAAGACTAATTTGTTCACAAATTATTCGCAGCTAGTTCTAATGTGAGATAGGTAGCCATTAAAGCATCCTCGATGCTGATATCGTTCATCCTCTTTCCTCTTCCTTTGTTGAAGATATAGAGTCAACGAAGTAATAGAAGGAAAAAAAAACCTTATTCTACTTTAAACAGGATAGCTACGATGAAGTTTGAGGTTTTTCTCGGCAACCATATGTAAAATGGTAAAGGGTAGTAGTAAAATTTAGTACTCTCTTCAAGTCTCAAATTCTCACTCCTCATCCTTTCACACATGAGAAATTTATTGGGAATGGGGTTTCCTCACAAGCCCTTCCTTGCCTGTTAAAGAGTTCACATGTATCATATAAGAATGAAGTTAAAAGTGTGCTTGTTACTTTTTTCAGCCGTCAGTGTTTTCAAATCGTGAATTGGTTTTCCAGAATGATGAATCTTGAATTGTATCGAATTGTCGATCATAATATTCACCTTTTCCCCGAGAATAATTGATATATATGTAATGTAGTCATTAAAAAAAACATGTGTTGTGCTTAAAGTGAAAAAATGACCTGAAGTTGTATGCAATATCAAGGCTCAAAATGTTGAATGTTTTCTCCACTTAATACTTCAAAATTCAACATTTGAACTTATAAATAATGAATTGCATAGAGTTATATGAAACTTGAATTGACAGTATGAATTGGCTTGTGAATTGACCGGTCTTACCACCATGTTTGGTTCTTTGAACAGCTTTCGGTCCAACTGTTAGCGAAAGGACACAAGGAAAAAGCAATTCTGTTCCTTCGGTAACATTCTTTTTCCCCTGAACTTGAATGACTTCGTTATTGGTGGTTTTGCTGCATTGATAACTTGACATTACAGTCTGGCACTTGAGAATGATTAGCAGAAGGGGAGGATATTGTTCTACTTATTGTCGCATCTCAGTGGGCTGGTGTTGCCTATGTCCGACAGGTGATGATCAATGGTTCTATTGTAATTTAGATTTCAAAAATAGAATACATATGTTTTAAGAGCAGCTTTGTTTCTGATATATTACATACATTAAATTACAAATTTATCCTCCCCTTCCGAACCATAGGCAAAAGAGTTGAAGTCTAATAATTTAAACTTAGATTAACATTGCTTAAGACTTATAATTATATGTAGTAGTGTCATATGTTGGTGTTCAGCTTAGGTTAGTACAACTATATGTCCATTGTGGAAAGTACTCAAATGTAAAGATAATTCTTGGCCTTGAAGGCTTTAGGTAATTCAAGAACAAGTTCTGTTCTTCAGAAAAAACCGGCAGGACCGACTCAACACAAGATGAGGCTATAGCCACAATTCTAAATAGGCTTTTTCTTTATAATAGAATGTTACTAAATTTATTTATTTGAAATTTGTTTTTCTCACTTTTTTGCTATTGAACCTGATCTTAGAGCTTGAATGTCATCATAGGAACAAATACACTACTCTCAATCCACTAACTTGCGTGTGAGTGCTTACATTTGTGTAGATTCACTGACTTGCTTTGTTGGTTTTGGTCCCTTTTGCAGGTGGGTATCCTTTTGAGCCACCCAAAATGAAATTTGCCACAAAAGTTTGGTATGAGGAAATCATGTGCATGTTAATTCTCTCTATTATTCTTGCCTTTGATTTATTGATAAATTAGAATAGCGTACCATTACCATGTGCAAATTCATTTGGTAGTCCTTACTATTGCTTCTGAATGTGGGCTTGTGGTTGAAGGAATGAAACTTGCATCTACTTAAGATACTTAGCTAAATATGAGAATTTGAAGAGGTAAGTAGGCGTTTGAATTTATTTTCTTAAATGATAGTTAAAGTTAACACAGCTAGAGCAAAAAAAAAAGGAAAAGAAGAAAGGAAGAAAACGAACCAACCTAGAAAAATCCTAAAATTCACTAGGAGACCTTGATTCCTATGAAATTAAGAGAAATCTCTCAAGTTTTATGGCATCAAAATAATAACACCTTTTTTCCCCTTGATCACCCGTGTAGACCTTTTAAAACTTATAGAACATATCCTTCTAATACTTGTCCTTACCACTAATTCTAAAACCATTAAAGTGTGAAAATAAAGTATTAAAACCCAAAAATTAAAAGATTACAAGACTAAATAAAAGTATGACAAACAACTATGGTGGATGTGTGTATCAGTTTCATCCACCTGAAAAAAAAAACTTGTACAGATGTTGTTCATTTGGTATTGAAGTCTTCTTGTCTAAACGATTATATTGATATATTTATTGTGATATTCTCAACCATTTTAAATGCCACTTATCCACTAGTTTGTTCGGGCATATTTTAACTCATTGATAAGTGCTAGTAAATAGCATTACATCAACTTTTCAATCCTAAGAAAATATTATAGTTGAATTAATAATTCCTAATTGCACTTTGAAATGTCTTCATGAACTTTGGCAGACTTTACAAAGGTCAGTGACTACTTATATCTGCTCATGCAAGAATTTTTTATCATTTTCATGAGATAGGATTGCTTAAAAGATTATTTTTGAGATAGAATTGTTTCTCTGGGTTACTTTATGCTGTTCAAACATTTCTTCAATATCCAGGTTCAGCACACTCACATGACAGTTACCGCAGCTGCAGATTATGCTACTGTGGAGTTAATTGTAACTACTTGCCCACTGTTAGTGTGTATGTCTCTCTCTCTCTCTCTTTCTCTCTCTCTCTCTCTCTCTCTCTCTCTCTCTCTCTCTCTCTCTCTCTCTAGTGCTGAACACATGCCAAAGGAACTACTGGGCAATAATATGAGCAAATTGTTAGTTACCCATTAGCTGCAATTAGGTTTATCAAGCTCTTACAAAAAAGACTAAAAATGGTAATTAGACTTAGTAGGATTCTTTACCCATTAGTCTCTTGCTTCCTCGTTGGGTGGATCAAGTTCTGGTTGATGTCGTGGTTGGGTTATCACCTTTGGGTAATACTTAATACCCATATAGCGCAATTTGGAGAGAACCATAGTATTTTCACTTTAGTCCAAAATTACAGGGGGTTATGTATCCACTTTTGAACCACAAGGGAGTGAAGTGAAAATAGACCTAATCACAGTGGTAAAATGTATTTAACCCTGTATACTATGACCAATTACACTCCTAGAAAAAGTGCCAAAAAAAAAAGCACCTAATAACTTTGATATGCCCATACAATAAACTAACGAAATAATGATGCAATATAATAATATTGAATAGAAATCTACTCGTCATACACTAAAAAGTCTGATATGACCTTCAACTAAATAGCTTGTCATATTTATTTGTTGTCTTGAGTACTAAGGATATTAAGACTTTTTCCGATGTTACTTTGTAAACTAGGTACTTGATTCCAAGATTTTTCTTAGTGACAAGAATTTTGAACAATCTGGCGTAAATGATATGGAACAAGCCAATGATGTATGCATGTTGTCCTCTAAGCGATTTATTGAGTTTCTTATTGATTTGTTAAGCCAATTGCCTACAAGGAGGTATCATCATTTTCTTTTATTGTGTATAATGTTCTCATAAGTGAAGTTTGACTTAATTGAATGCAAGTATCAAAATTTATGTTCATGGCTTCGTAACGGCCCCCAAATTTAGTTTCCTAGTGAATTGAAATGAAATATGAGTGGAAATCCCAAATTAACATACTTCTCCATAAACACGGTTATTTCTACTTCAAGGTACTGAAGAATTGAAACTTATGAGACGATTGAATTGATTCCTACGTGCTTGTAGTAGTCCGGAAACGCTAACAAAGGGTATCGTGAATCGAAATGATACAAGTGAATCAAATCAGGATTCGCGAATCGTGAATCGTAAGATTCGGTAACAAATAAAAAAAAAACTATAAAAGGGAAAGGAAAATGAGCTTACAACTTGGGTTGAATCAAACTTTCACAATTAGTAATGTGTCTTCATTTTGTGCTTAGTTTACTACTTATACTCTGAATCTTTAAGATTAACAATAATATAGATACTTATTGTATAAATAATATTGATGAAGCATTCAAAACAAATTCGAAATTTTAGTTTATTTATCAACATGTTTTCTTATCCTTCCTTGTTACTGTCCAGGAGCCAGAGTTTAACTCCGAGACAACATGAACTGATTGAAGAGTTTGCCAAAGAAGAGTAAAAAGGGGAACCACATTTTTTGTTGGATTAATTTTTTCATAATGGTATACAATAGTTGATAATTTTTTTTTGTTGATTCTATGGTTTTTGTACTTTTAGATAAATATAACATATACTGTAAGATGTGATTAGTTTAGTATATGGAGATTCGTTGTATTTTTATTTGTTGATTCTAATTGGCTCTCGGAAACATTTTTTATTTTTTCTTGTTGATTGGTAGAGATGAATAGATAGAATGGAATTGATTGGTTGTAATGATATATTAATTGATTATTGAGTTTTAATTTAGTTGTTGGAATTGATTATTGAGCAGCATTTAGTTTTGTACAGGGTGGTAATTGATATATGCAATCACCATTTTTTTAAAAAAAATTTGGAAACATTTATGTCACTTTTAAGAAAACTCACATAAATAAAAAGCATTTATGTCAATTTTATCAATTATTTATGTCACTTTTATAAAGTATTTATGTCACTTTTAAAGTATTTATGTCACTTTTAAGACCTTGATGTAATAATTTTGTTTCGTATTTATGTCACTTTTCAACTTTTATGTCACTTTAGGTTAAAAGTGACATAAATAAAATGGTATTTATGTCACTTTTAAGTATTTATGTCACTTTTTATTAACATATGTGTTGGTATTGTGAAACAATTATGTCATTTTTATAAAATATTTATGTCACTTTTAAATATTTATGTCGCCTCTATTTATGTCACTTTTTATTGGGAAAAAAAAGTGACATAAATACCTATTTATGTCACTTTTTAAGTGACATAAAAGGCATTTTTCCTTGTAGTGTTAGAAAAATACGGAATACTGAAGATGGATGTACTCCATTGAATGTTAATGAATGTGCATGGTAGATGGCTAGGTCACTGTGGATTCATGTGATCTCAACGTTTTTCTTTTATTAAGTAAAACCGTGTTCAAATCTGCTTAGTTATTTAGTTAATTGCTAGTTTATTTAATTGCTTTATTTTAGTAATAGTTAATTCGTAGTACTTTGTGTTCTACACCTACATTCCAATATTGATTTTAATTTTCTTGTCGAGTTTAGTCTAGCTAGTACACTCTCACCTTCCCTATGGGATCGACCTGGTCTTAACCAGTTTACTGCTTGCACGATCATCTTCACTTAGGTGTTGCACAAGAGCCCACAAATTTATTTCATGTCACTACTAGCTTGTTTTCACAGTTTTTGCACAAACCAAGTGAAACTCACTTTGGGGCTGCAAAAAGAGTCTTGAGATACATTCAAGGTACTCTTGACTTTGGTATTGTGTATGAGAAAAATGTTGAAACAACGTTGATTGGAATTTGTGATAGTGATTGGGCCAGATGTAGTGATGATATGAGAAGCACCTCGGGATATGCATTCTCTCTTGGTTCCGGTGTATTTTCTTAAGCATCCAAGAAGCAACAAACCGTGGCACAATCTACCGCCAAGGCTGAGTATGTGTCGGCATCATTGGCAGCCTCACAAGAAATTTGGTTTAGAAGGATATTGGAAGATGTTGGTGAGAAATAAGGAGAAGCTACTCCAATTCGATGTGATAACAAATCCGCAATCGCAATAACAAAGAATCCTGTCTACCATAGTCGAACAAAGCACATAGTCATCAAGCTTCAGTTCATTCGAGAAGCCGTGGAAGATGATGAGATTGAAATCAAGTATTGCAATACCGAAGACAAATGGTGGTCCACTTCACCAAGGCTCTTCCAAGAGATAAGTTTGAAGTTGTTAGAGAAATGTTGGGTGTCACAACAAGGCATTAAGGGGGAGTGTTAAAATGTTAATGCCATGTTTTGGGTCTTTCGTAATTCTATTTAAGTTATATCTCATTTGGTAATTAGCCTATCTTGTTATAGATGTGTACCAAGTGTATGGTTGTTATGTGATCCTTCTAGAGGAAGCTTGTTTCTAGATATATCTCTTCTTGCAAAAATTCTACAGCTAAGAGAAGCAATACAAAAACAGCCCCTGTTTTCTCTTCCTCACATTTTAATCATTTTCAACTTTCTCTCTTTGCTGCTTCACTAAATTGCTCACAAAAATGTACTTGAGTGTTGGAATCAAACACAATAGTTGTTCTATTTATCTCCATCTTTGTGGGTGTGATTTTCTTGTTATGATTGTGGGCCCATTTCCAACAATAGAGCTAGGGTAAATGAATTTATTATTTTGGCTATGTTTGTACCATAAAATATAATTTTAATGTGTTATTATATTACTATATAATAATAGTAATATTATTATTAATCATTATTATTATAAACTATTTTGACTTGCCATGGAAGCCATTTGGAAAGTACTTGCAGGACACTTGGCATTGTAGGAGAACATCAAAGGTGGTTATTTGAATATCAATGGTGATGATGAAGGTGGAAGTCATTTGAAAGAGCTTCTCCTAGAAGAAACACGTGTGTATTGAATTTAAATTAGTAGTTATTTGGGAGGGAGATATTTAAATTCAAATAAGTGGTTATTGGTAGTTATGGTTTGTATCTATAAATACACATGCTGTAATCTTTTGTAAAGGTCCTTGACCAACAAACAAATCAATACATTATGTAGCATTTCTTACTTTCAATCGGCCATGGACATTTCCTAGTTTAGTCTAGTTAATGTAATCACTTAGTTTGTTGTTCGAATTTATGCTTTAGTTTAGTTAGATCCCAGTCACTTTAATGTGATTCCTTAGTTTAGTTTTTATGAGTAGCCTTGTAGTTTATGCCCATATTGTTTGCATGTAAACTGTAGCATTAACAGTAGGAGTAGCAACCTGTTGATTCAAAGTATCATTAATGTGCTTCGAAGGCCTTTGAAGCACATTAAACACCTTTGAAGTTCGTTTTCCTTTTCTCCTTTATCTTCATTTCACCTCACATGATAAAAAGTCCTTTTAATTAATGCATCGAACGTCACCACAATTTGCTAGGTGTGGTGCAGTTTGGATCACACACATTGGTAACTTGCTTGCCTAGCACACTCGCACTTATAAAAATTTTCCAACCAAACATTTTTGGCACGCCCGGTGGGACACAAGTGTCAAGATGAATTTTGATGGGTTGTATGTTTTACGCTCTTCAACACCAAATTTTGGTAATGGCAATTACTAATGGGTGTACGTGTCACCCCCATTAACACCATATTATGGTGATAAAAAATGGTTCACTGATTTAGTTCCATTATTGTAAGAATTAAAGGATCAAGCATTTAGTTTAAAAACTAAAATGTATGAAATGGCTCGAGGAGTGACAACTATTCTTCAATTAAAGATAAATTGATCGATTTGGTCACTGTGTAAATCGGGCAAACTGACTGATGAAAGAGAAGTGACAAAATGTAACACCTGTAATTTTCTGTATTGGTCCCACTATATTATTATATTATTATTTTAATTACGTGACGGTATGGATGTGTTGTATTATTACCATATAGCCTGTAGTAACCATACCGACTCGACCATAATAAGATTTAACTTAGTCCCGTACCCGGACCTGGACATTAGAAATAATACCAGTTTGCACGTACTTTGAGACCGACACGCATACCGAGGAACTTTTACACGTAAACCGAGGAAGTAGCACACAACCCGAGGTGGGCCCACATGGCCGGCCATGTGGCAACCACATGCCACCCTCTTGGACACATGTCCACTTAATGGACACATGTCCTAAGCATGCAACATGCAAAGGACACCTAGCACATGGAAATTCTATATAAACAAGCACATGCACACACTACACTCTCTTAGTTAGATCACAATCTGAATTTTTGGAGAGAAAATTAGGACTTGGGTGGTTCATGAGAAAAAGAGAGAAGAAATAGAAAGTTAGAAGGAGAAGAAGTTCACTAGTGAAGTTGAGTTCAAGCTCCATCAAGCTCAAATCAACAATCCAAGCTTAATTTCAAGTTGTTGTGAGTAATCTAACTCAACTTAGAACATATATAGCATGTATTAATGTTTAGTAGGAGTTTGATGTTGTTGTGTTGAAGTTTTCATGACATGCAAGACAAATCCTTAAATCTGAGAAACTGAATCTCTCAGCAAAACATAGTTTAGTAAAATGAATGTTTTGTGTAGCTCAAAAATCCGAATTAAGCTAGGTTATTTGTGGTAAAAGCTAACTCATATATCTATAAATAACTCTTCTATAGCTCAGTCTAGAAATCCCTCCTTCATGGGTGAAATAAATGTACAACGAAATGTTATAAACCTGGGAAAACAGAAACATCCAGCACAATGTAGTTTAGTAAAATGGATGTTTTGCGGAGCTCCGAAATCCGAATTAAGCTAGGTTTTTTTTGTGGTAATAGATAATTCATTTATCTACAAATAACTCGTCTATATCTCAGTCTAGAAATCACTCCTTCATGGGTGAAATGCATGAACAACGCAGTGTTATAAATCTGAGAAACTGAAACTTTTAGCAGAACATAGTTTAGTAAAATGAATGTTTTGTGCAGTTCAAAAATGTGAATTAAGCTAGGTTTTTTTGTGAAGCAAGATAACTCATTTAGCTACAAATAACTCTTTTATGGCTCAGTCTAAAAATCCCTCCTTCATAGGCGAAATTCATGTACAATGCAGTACTATAAATCTGGGACAGAACAGTCCGAGATATAAGAAATGTCTTGTAAAATAAATAGTTTGAGTAGCTCAAAAATGTAATTGAAGCTAGATTTTTTTTGTACATGAAGATACTCCTATTATCTATAATGTTTTAGTTTTGAGTTTGATCTATAAAGCAATTTATCTTGCCCAAATAAATCATGTTAATTCAGCCAACACGGTGAAAATGTATCCTGGCAGATTGTGTAGTTTTTTTGCATGATGTTTTGTTTATGCATGGTGTTGATTGTTGATGCTAGTTTTCAAGTACATGTGTTGTCATGAAAATCTTGTGCTATGGTAGTGTTATCGCGTAGATGAGTATGTTAAGGGTTTCATCTGTATGTTTTATTGATATTAAATCCATGATTATAAATCCATAAGCTACGTGAATATAGTTTAATGACCGTTGGAAAGTTCATACCCAAACTATAAGTATATTGTATGGCACGATTATTGCGTTAATAAGTGATCGGGAAAGTTTCCATTGTAAGTATATTGAGAGGAAAACGGAATGTCGGACGTATAGCAAAATATTAACGGTTATAAATGGATGATATTAATGAACTAAACTACGAAACGTGCGAACGCGTAAAATAACGATAAAACCTTCAATAACAGATTTAATGCGAATAAGGGACATTGGGCCTTGTTTCTAGTCGTGTGTCTACTGGTCAAAGTTGATTCGTGAACTTTTGTGTCGTGTTTGGATAATTCTTGCAAAGTTGGTCTCTCGATTATTCCATGGAGTCGATTGGTGAGTTATGTTTTGTTCCTTGATCTGAGGATCGGCATGACGTGTTCGGTCAAGTGCGGATGACCTGAGGATCGTCGTGACGTGTTCGATCAAGTGGTTGATTATTTTTCCGCACCCTTGGACTGAGGATCGGCATGACGTGTTTGGTTATGTACGGTTGACCTGAGGATCGGCATGACGTGTTCGTCCAAGTGATTATTAATTTCCCGTACCCTTGGTCTGAGGATCGGCATGACGTGTTCGGTAACATGCGGGCGACCTGAGGATCAGCATGACGTGTTCGACCAAGAGATTGTTAATGTCCCGCACACTTATGCCATTTGGGTGATAGTTTGAGTGCTAGTTGGGCGACAGTTAACTATTCATTGTTGAGTGTTGTACTTTCTTGACTAGTAAATGCGTTTGGAGTTAAGTCTTCTTTCAGTCAATGTCAATGGTCAGTTCAGTTCTGGGTTAAGTTTCGAAAGGAATGATTGGGTTTAAATAAGACATAGTTTTGAGAATAAGAAAAGACGAACAAGACATAGTATCGAGAATAAGAAGTGATGAACGTGATATAGTTTCGAGAAATAAGAAGATATGAAGAATATCTTACCTTAAGTGGTCGTAAGCATAAGGGGACCCTCACTTAGCTTAACCGCTAACGGCTTTTCATGCCGCTGGACCTTCCACGTCCAGCCTTTGCAGGTCCGGACGGAGCCGAATGCTATTAATATGCGGACTATACTACTGAAGACTATGCTGGTGAAGATTACTACGAGGAAAGCTACGGTTTCACCAGCTGAAGACTTTGGAGCTTGTCTTTTGTTATAGTTCTGTTACTATTATGTTAGTGATGTAATAGTTTAGCTGGTCTTGTAATATGTATCTTTTGGATATCTTTTTGGCCTGTAATATACTACTGATGTAAGACTTGGATGTTTTAAATTTCTGCTTTCGCTGAACTTAGTCACTTTCCCATATCACATTATTGTTATAAGCATGTTTGGACAATCAGGTGACACTCATAACCAGTCACGTGTCTACGAACCCATAAAGGAAATTTATTTTTCCCTATTTTTGGTACTTCGGGGCTTAACAGGGATTTTTGGTATCAGAGCTTTAGGTTTAGACGTGCTCACTGATTGTCCTACACCTTAAGTTATGAGCCTAAGATTTACCTTGTATTAGTACTGACACTAAGTTAGCTCCTCTTGAATGACTATGGAGTCGAGCTTCATTTATGATGATTTCGGAGGTCACTATAATCGCGACAGTCGTATCCAGCCTGTCGACCCTGTACTATATCGACAACGGAACTGCTAGAGGGCGAGGCATATCTTAGAGGAGGACATATGGAGAGCTATACTTACCAATACATTGCAGTATCCGGATCAAATTCAGCCCGAGTCGATCCATGCTTCAGAGACTACCGTACTTATGTGCCAGGAGCCTATCAGCATGACTCATGACGAGGCACTATATCACGATATACTCTTTCCGATTATCATGGCCGCACCAACACTTCTATTCTCACCCGAGCCCATACCAGAGCCAAATGGCGATTCAGATCCAATGGATACAGATAGCGACGACGACATAGCGAGTGGAGAGGATTCTGCAGGCAGTGACCACTCAGCAGACGACCCATCTAATGGTGACGACACAGATGACGACGATGACCTGACAATTGAGGATAATCCGGCAAGTAGCAACGACGAGCCGATCGAGGAGGTTGACCCAGTAGACGATCTTCAAAGAGCAGGAGATGATGTACACGACCATCCAGCACCACCAGTTGATTTGGACAAGATGATACCGATGCCTGAGCAGAACCACGAAGCAGATCCAGCTGCCATCGAGGAGGAGGTGGATGACCCTGAGGAGTTCTTAGAGAGCCTTAATAGATAATAAGAGCGGCAGACTTTACCTTAGATATGGTAAGGGAGTACCATAGTAAGCAGTTACATCCTTTCTGCTCATTCCACTCCTTTTGCGTAAATCGATGCCTTCTATTCTAATGGTCATTTCTTCTGAAAATGGTACCTATATATTTTGTAAAGTGGCTCCGGTTACCGTCAATAATTATTGTGATACACTCCTTGATAAGTAATTCATTTCCTTGATTTTTTTTTATGCCCCAATCAACAATTCTTGAGTATGTACCTTGATCATCCGATTTTTGACAAATTCTTTTGAGAACAAGTTCGATCACTAGTACTGGAAAGTCATTATTTTGACTTATTATTCTTTGAACTTAAATCTTGAAAGCTCACTGTCTTTGAAATTATTCTAAATAAATTTGATTACTAATACTGCAAAGTCATTCTTTTTGACTTATTATCCCTTGAACAAATTCTTACAAGTTCATTTCATTTGAAATAATTCTAAATGAGTTCTCTATTCTTGTTTTGTTAGGAACTCAAAAATGTTGTACTCTCTGTACATCTTGACCTCTTATTGTCTCTCTCAGGCGGTACCTTATTCTTTATCAGTAGGGTTTCGTTTGGACTATTTCACTTATGAAATACCTAATTCTTATTCATTCGTTGAAGGCCTTATGCCATCAGTTACTTTCATTTCCTACAAATCTTGAGATACTACGATTACTTCCATAGTAATCGGTCATCCTATTATTGTTAGATTTACATTTTATTCTTGAATGGATCACATCATTCTACTATTATACTTCTATCTATGAGGATTCATCTGTCTTTTCGGACTCGGCTTCATTTTGGGTCAATCTGTTCAATCGTTTCAATCATTGTATTCTAGCTACCAGGATTATAATGATAACCATAATGTGAAATATAACAGGTTATGATTGCTTCACATAAGGTATGATAGAAACCTTATAGACACGAACTCATACGTAGGAACAGAAGAATCTTCTCGATCTCTGCAATGGATGAATCATCTCAAACAACTGAGGACTGGTCCAGAAGGCTAAGCAACATAATACCTAAGGAGATCGATCCCACTAGTGTATTTGGAAGACTGATACAAGGCTTATGGAAGACCGCTGACGGCACAAGCACAAGTGACTATGGAAACGAGTTATTTAGACACCTCCATATCGTCCATTCAAAATCACTTTTTAGACCACTCAAGCCACAACCTGCTACACTACCAAGGTCAACCCTACTACAAGGAGCACATGAGATATTGACTTAACCCGAGGCAATGGAAGACGCAAGAATAGAACATACCTTCAACAAATCAACCAACCTCCAAAACTGCTGACATCGACCACGTTTAATCACAACGAACGACTCACAACGCGAACATTAGTGAAGATGAGTACTGCATTCCACCTTCAAGCCAATGATTAGATCGCATAGGGCCTACCAAGGGAAGACACGTTTCAGGTTTACAACATCGATGTTCCATCAACACGCTGAAGAAATGCATCTCTGATCCTGCGCACGTTATAAATTAAAACCATGTAAGGCTGAGTAATTATATTCATCTTTCTAATTTAAGTCCTTTTGAGTAAACCCACTATTTTATACCATTGGTTGCGTTAGATCAATTATCCTTATGATGAACCTTGGGATGTCCTTTATTGTTTCACTAATTGACAGTTATTCATTGTCCTCTCTGATTTCACTTAACAAGATTTTGGATCATTCTGATCAGTGATAAATCCAATTGTGAATTCATTTGCTTTCTAATGTTATAAGTCACCTCTTTGGACTTATCACCATGAAATTCGATTCCAATAATTCATTTATAAACCAATCATTGTAAGTCATTTGGACTTATGATCTGTTAAATCAATCTTTGTAAATCGTTTGGACTGTCAGTCGTTTGACCAACTTTTGCAAGTGCGTATCCCTTGACATTATTGCGAAGGATCTCCTTGCACCCTTTGTAAATTAGACTTCATTTCCTTTCATTTCACAAATTCTTCTTATTGGTAACCTTGACTTTCATCATTAAGGCTTCACCTAAATTATTGGCTCATGAAACAAGGAATTCTTATGTCCTACCTGAGAGGCCTTGCGCCGACAGTCATTGCATTACTATGATTGTCCTACAGTAATCATCTAATGGTTATTCTCAGATACTCATTCTATACATTGTGATCCTACAAGTGATTGATCACGTACCTCTTCGTTTCTAACTCAGTATATAATGAGTATTCATTTTGTTATGAATTCAACTCCTTACAAGTGAATTCAATCCTACTCCAATTACCAGTAACAACTTATATGCTTGGTATTAATTAAAGCATGGAGAAATTGCTTAATGACTTGTGTCATCACCTACAATGCCAAAACTCCACGACGATTTCATGTTGACACGCAAAGGAACTAAATCACAATAACACGCATAAAAGGACGCCACGACCCCTACAAGTTATAGAAGACAATCGTGAGACCAACTAGACTTCTCAACCATCGCATCAAGAAGCTGAGAGGTAAGAATCTTGCTCGATTAAAGACGTAGAAGAAACAAACCAGTATCCCGAACAACTACTCGAATGCAGTCCACAATCATTGAGGAAAACTCTGGATACATCAAAATTCATCACAAGAGGCAAAAGAAATAATGAAAGTAAAGTTAATCAAACTGCTTTTCAGACACATCCAAAGCAACGTGATATCTGCGACAGCTGCGGAATATCTGCACATCACTTCAAAGAATGCAAAGCACCGAAACAGCTCACAAGCTGATAGGCGCAGTGCTTCAATTTTGGAAGACTGGGCGTGTGCGCAAAGATTGTCCGAAACGAGAAACTCAGAACAAGGTTCCACCACAAAGAAGATCCCGAAAGAGAACTTGCAGATCACCAAATCAATCTCAGCAATGAACAAGACGAAAGACCAAAGGTGCCATATTCAATGTCAGAACTATGAATTCCACTTGGCATTGTTTTAGCAAAGAAGTTTGGACGTTTGAAAAATTTATTAAGAAGGTCTGATTAGTTAGCTAGTGGGAACCTCATAACCTTAAAATCTGAGATATTATTAGTACCTTGTAATTTCTAAGGCCTAGCAAAATCTAGATTTCGAGGACGAAATCCTTTAATAGGTGGTGGAAGATGTAACACCTGTAATTTTCTGTATTGGACCCACTAAATTATTATATTATTATTTTAATTATGTGACGGTATGGATGTGTTGTATTATTACCATATAGCCTGTAGTAACCATACCGACTCGACCATAATAAGATTTAACTTAGTCCCGTACCCGGACCTGGACATTAGAAATAATACCAGTTTGCACGTACTTTGAGACCGACACACATACCGAGAAATTTTTACACATAAACCGAGGAAGTGACACACAACCCGAGGTGGGCCCACATGGTCGGCCATGTGGCAACCACATGCCACCCTCTTGGACACATGTCCACTTAATGGACACATGTCCTAAGCATGCAACATGCAAAGGACACCTAGCACATGAAAATTCTATATAAACAAGCACATGCACACACTACACTCTCTTAGTTAGATCACAATCTGAATTTTTGGAGAGAAAATTAGGACTTGGGTGGTTCATGAGAAAAAGAGAGAAGAAATAGAAAGTTAGAAGGAGAAGAAGTTCACTAGTGAAGTTGAGTTCAAGCTCCATCAAGCTCAAATCAACAATCCAAGCTTAATTTCAAGTTGTTGTGAGTAATCTAACTCAACTTAGAACATATATAGCATGTATTAATGTTTAGTAGGAGTTTGATGTTGTTGTGTTGAAGTTTTCATGACATGCAAGACAAATCCTTAAACCTGAGAAACTGAAACTCTCAGCAAAACATAGTTTAGTAAAATGAATGTTTTGTGTAGCTCAAAAATCCGAATTAAGCTAGGTTTTTTTGTGGTAAATGCTAACTCATATATCTACAAATACCTCTTCTATAGCTCAGTCTAGAAATCCCTCCTTCATGGGTGAAATGCATGTACAACGAAATGTTATAAACCTGGGAAACAGAAACTTCCAGCAGAATGTAGTTTAGTAAAATGGATGTTTTGAGGAACTCCAAAATCCGAATTAAGCTAGGTTTTTTTGTGGTAATATCTAACTCATTTATCTACAAATAACTCTTCTATATCTCAGTCTAGAAATCGCTCCTTCATGGGTGAAATGCATGAACAATGCAGTGTTATAAATCTGAGAAACTGAAACTTTCAGCAGAACATAGTTTAGTAAAATGAATGTTTTGTGCAGCTCACAAATGCGAATTAAGCTAGGTTTTTTTGTGAAGCAAGATAACTCATTTAGCTACAAATAACCCTTCTATGGCTCAGTCTAAAAATCCCTCCTTCATAGGCGAAATTCATGTACAATGCAGTACTATAAATCTGGGACAGAACAGTCCGAGATATAAGAAATGTCTTGTAAAATAAATAGTTTGAGTAGCTCAAAAATGTAATTGAAGCTAGATTTTTTTTGTACATGAAGATACTCCTATTATCTATAATGTTTTAGTTTTGAGTTTGATCTATAAAGCAATTTATCTTGCCCAAATAAATCATGTTAATTCAGCCAACACGGTGAAAATGTATCCTGGCAGATTGTGTAGTTTTTTTGCATGATGTTTTGTTTATGCATGGTGTTGATTGTTGATGCTAGTTTTCAAGTACATGTGTTGTTATGAAAATCTTGTGCTATGGTAGTGCTATCGCGTAGATGAGTATGTTAAGGGTTTCATCTGTATGTTTTATTGATATTAAATCCATGATTATAAATCCATAAGCTACGTGAATATAGTTTAATGACCGTTGGAAAGTTCATACCCAAACTATAAGTATATTGTATGGCACGATTATTGCGTTAATAAGTGATCGGGAAAGTTTCCATCGTAAGTATATTGAGAGGAAAACGGAATGTCGGACGTATAGCAAAATATTAACGGTTATAAATGGATGATATTAATGAACTAAACTACGAAACGTGCGAACGCGTAAAATAACGATAAAACCTTCAATAACAGATTTAATGCGAATAAGGGACATTGGGCCTCGTTTCTAGTCGTGTGTCTACTGGTCAAAGTTGATTCGTGAACTTTTGTGTCGTGTTTTGATAATTCTTGGAAAGTTGGTCTCTCGATTATTCTATGGAGTCGATTGGTGAGTTAAGTGCGGATGACTTGAGGATCGTCGTGACGTGTTCGATCAAGTGGTTGATTATTTTTCCGCACCCTTGGACTGAGGATCGGCATGACGTGTTCTGTTATGTACGGTTGAACTGAGGATCGGCATGACGTGTTCATCCAAGTGATTATTAATTTCCCGTACCCTTGGTCTGAGGATCGGCATGACGTGTTCGGTAACGTGCGGGCGACCTGAGGATCGGCATGACGTGTTCGACCAAGAGATTGTTAATGTCCCGCACACTTATGCCATTTGGGTGACAGTTTGAGTGCCAGTTGGGCGACAGTTAACTATTCATTGTTGAGTGTTGTACTTTCTTGACCAGTAAATGCGTTTGGAGTTAAGTCTTCTTTCAGTCAATGTCAATGGTCAGTTCAGTTCTGGGTTAAGTTTCGAAAGGAATGATTGGGTTTAAATAAGACATGATTTTGAGAATAAGAAAAGACGAACAAGACATAGTATCGAGAATAAGAAGTGATGAACGTGATATAGTTTTGAGAAATAAGAAGATATGAAGAATAACTTACCTTAAGTGGTGGTAACCTTAAGGGGACCCTCACTTAGCTTAACCGCTAACGGCTTTTCATGCCGCTGGACCTTCCACGTCCAGCCTTTGCAGGTCCGGACGGAGCTGAATGCTATTAAGATGCAGACTATACTACTGAAGACTATGCTGGTGAAGATTACTACGAGGAAGGCTACGATTTCGCCAGCTGAAGACTTTAGAGCTTGTCTTTTGTTATAGTTCTGTTACTATTATGTTAGTTATGTAATAGTTTAGCTGGTCTTGTAATATGTATCTTTTGGATATCTTTTTGGCCTGTAATATACTACTGATGTAAGACTTGGATGTTTTAAATTTCTGCTTCCGCTGAACTTTGTCACTTTCCCATATCACATTATTGTTATAAGCATGTTTGGACAATCAGGTGACACTCACAACCAGTCACGTGTCTACGAACCCATAAAGGAAATTTATTTTTCCCTATTTTTGGTACTTCGGGGCTTAACAGGGATTTTTGGTATCAGAGCTTTAGGTTTAGACGTGCTCACTGATTGTCCTACACCTTAAGTTATGAGCCTAAGATTTACCTTGTATTAGTACTGACACTAAGTTAGCTCCTTTTGAATGACTATGGAGTCGAGCTTCATTTATGATGATTTCGGAGGTCACTATAATCGCGACAGTCGTATCCAGCCTGTCGACCCTGTACTATATCGACAACGGAACTGCTAGAGGGCGAGGCATATCTTAGAGGAGGACATATGGAGAGCTATACTTACCGATACATTGCAGTATCCGGATCAAGTTCAGCCCGAGTCGATCCATGCTTCAGAGACTACCGTACTTATATGCCAGGAGCCTATCAGCATGACTCATGACGAGGCACTATATCACGATATACTCTTCCCGATTATCATGGCCGCACCAACACTTCCATTCTCACCCGAGCCCATACCAGAGCCAACTGCCGATTCAGATCCAATGGATACAGATAGCGACGACGACATAGCGAGTGGAGAGGATTCTGCAGGCAGTGACCACTCAGCAGACGACCCATCTAATGGTGACGACACAGATGACGACGATGACCTGACAATTGAGGATAATCCGGCAAGTAGCAACGACGAGCCGATCGAGGAGGTTGACCCAGTAGACGATCTTCAAAGAACAGGAGATGATGTACACGACCATCCAGCACCACCAGTTGATTTGGACAAGATGATACCGATGCCTGAGCAGAACCACGAAGCAGATCCAGCTGCCATCGAGTTTTTCTTTTATTAATTAAAACCGTTTTCAAATCTGCTTAGTTATTTAGTTAATTGCTAGTTTATTTAATTGCTTTATTTTAGTAGTAGTTAATTCGTAGTACTTTGTGTTCTACACCTACATTCCAATATTGATTTTAATTTTCTTGTCGAGTTTAGTCTAGTTAGTACACTCTCACCTTCCCTATGGGATCGACCTGGTCTTAACCAGTTTACTGCTTGCACGATCATCTTCACTTAGGTGTTGCACAAGAGCCCACAAATTTATTTCATGTCACTACTAGCTTGTTTTCACAGTTTTTGCACACACCAAGTCAAACTCACTTTGGGGCTGCAAAAAGAGTCTTGAGATACATTCAAGGTACTCTTGACTTTGGTATTGTGTATGAGAAAAATGTTGAAACAAAGTTGATTGGAATTTGTGATAGTGATTGGGCCAGATGTAGTAATGATATGAGAAGCACCTCGGGATATGCATTCTCTCTTGGTTCCGGTGTATTTTCTTAGGCATCCAAGAAGCAACAAACCGTGGCACAATCTACCGCCAAGGCCGAGTATGTGTCGGCATCATTGGCAGCCTCACAAGAAATTTGGTTTAGAAGGATATTGGAAGATGTTGGTGATAAATAAGGAGAAGCTACTCCAATTCGATGTGATAACAAATCCGCAATTGCAATGACAAAGAATCCTGTCTACCATAGTCGAACAAAGCACATAGTCATCAAGCATCAGTTCATTCGAGAAGCCGTGGAAGATGATGAGATTGAAATCAAGTATTGCAATACCGAAGACAAATGGTGGACCACTTCACCAAGGCTCTTCCAAGAGATAAGTTTGAAGTTGTTAGAGAAATGTTGGGTGTCACAACAAGGCATTAAGGGGGAGTGTTAAAATGTTAATGCCATGTTTTGGGTCTTTCGTAATTATGTTTAAGTTATATCTCATTTGGTAATTAGCCTATCTTGTTATAGATGTGTGCCAAGTGTATGGTTGTTATGTGATCCTTCTAGAGGAAGCTTGTTTCTAGATATATCTCTTCTTGTAAAAATTCTGCAGCTAAGAGAAGCAATACAAAAACAACCCCTGTTTTCTTTTCCTCACATTTTCATCATTTTCAACTTCCTCTATTTGCTGCTTCACTAAATTGCTCACAAAAATGTACTTGAGTGTTGGAATCAAACCCAATAGTTGTTCTATTTATATCCATCTTTGTGGGTGTGATTTTCTTGTTATGATTGTGGGCCCATTTCCAACAATAGAGCTAGGGTAAATGAATTTATTATTTTGGCTACCATAGTAATTATATGATTAAACCAATCATGCATTCAGACCGTGTCCAGAATTATTTATTTTAGTCGCAGAAAAAGACCTCCATTTATAAAGATCTAAATTGATGATATGCTATCCATGCATCTCATTGGAACAATATACAATGCCCAAATTTTCATTGCATTAATTGGAAACATAGATATTGTAAGCTCAACTCACTTATTTAACAGTTTGCAAGAGTAAATAATTGAATTATCATGGGAAGGTTGAACTACAAGAGATCACCAAGTATTTATGAACCCGGCCACGATATTAGCGTGAGCAACCACGACCACACTAAATCACTCTGGATAGGCTTCGATGATCGATTGCAAAGCTGCAATCTTAATGATATTGTAACGCGGAAAGCCACCTTCTTCCAATACCTTTTTCCATTCAAGTTCAGTCCTCTCCTTCCCTTTTGAAAAGGTTGATAGCATAATTATGTCCATCGCCAATCCTACATTGTCAAATGGTCCATCACCCTTTGATTGCAAAACTATATCTACTATAATCACTTTTCCAGTTTTCTTTGGTATAACTTTCTTGCATTGCTTCAGTATCTTCACACAATCTTCATCGCTCCAGTCATGTAGTATCCGCTACATAATAATAATAATAGAGAAAATTAAATGACATCATCCAAGGTGTGCATACATATATATATATATATATATCTGTTACACGTATTGATTTTGTATATATTTTGATGCAGTTTGGACTGCCAGCTAGATAAAAAGATGAAGATGACTATAATTAATTAATACCTCCCGAGATGGCCAAATTAGAAAGAAATTCAGATAGTATCAATAGAGGGACATATGTTCTAAGGGCCTGTTTGGTTGTCCTTGAATGAAATAATTCCATTCATGATTCCGTACACAATTTTATATAAAAAGATGAAGAGCTTGAATGGTTTCATTTAGAAAACGGATGCTCGTCTCAAAAATGAGGCTTGCAATCATGAATTTTGGCATTCTAGAAAAATGAACAAATTGCCTCATAAGAAGAAATATGATGAAATCTCCCTTATTTGTAAATGGATTCATCCATGGTGATGAATTTTGCCTTTACCTTCTGTATAAAATTTGAATGGAACCATTCAATTTGAAGGGACAACCAAACAGGCCCTAAAGCAATAGATATCAAGTGAGGCCGGGGCAAATAATTGTCTTATGGCATTTTTTTACAAATTATTAATTTGTATGATATATTTTGGCTATTATAGTCATTTTGCACCTTTCATTAATTGAGTCGACAAGCTAGTTGAACTATGAGGGGCTATATGTGATACAATTACAGAGAGTAAGGGTGATCAGTGATATTATGTGGAACGTTTATGCCTAAGTCCTAACTAAGGCCTTGAGGTCATGTCCCGAAGCGATTGCATGGGGTCTCATTAATTTTTAGGCCTATTTTCTTCTAATTTTTTAATTTTTATGAAGCCTCTCATTTTTAGACCTATTTTCTTTTAAATTCTTTCCAATTTCTGTGAAACTTATCATTTTTAGGCATGTTCTCTTCTAATTTCTATGAAACTAATCATTTTTACGCATATTTCTTCCTAATTTCTATGAAGCTTAGTATAGAGGCATCAGTTTTTAGGCCCCTTTGAAAGTTCGCTTGAGACCTGAGATAATTTTTCTCGGACAATTTTTGACACCTCAGGGCCGGCCCTGACTAAGGGTAAGTAAATGATATATAATTAATTAACCCACAGATATATATATGTATTTGTGGTACACGAATTAAGGAATAAGTAATTACATGTATATATAAAAGAGAGTTGTGGTTTACCTTCATGAAGACAGCATCTGCATTAGGAATGGACTTAAACATGTCACCTCCAACAAGGGTTATACCATGGTGCACTGGTGCAGTGGCAATAACATGAGGCAAATCAAAGCTAGTCCCTTTGATATGTGGATACGCCTTCACAATCTCAGCCATTAAAGACCCAGTGCCACCCCCAACATCCACCAGTGATCCAATGCTAGCAAACCCATCTTTATAAGTTGATATGATTTCCTTTGCCGTGATCCTGGCTGTACATTTCATTGCATCATTGAAGATTTTGCTGTATTCAGGATCCATAGCCATAAAATCCCAAAACTCGTGTCCAATGGCTTTGGAGAACGCGGTCCCACCCCCTTTTACCGATTGGCTAAGGTAACTAAAGGGATCTGACATACGTGGATAGTTTATCATTTTGTAAAGAGGGATCAAGCTAAGCTGCTCAGAATCATGTAATAGCCATATGGAGGATGGGGTGAGGCTGTAGAGAATCTCTCCTCCACCATCGGAGTGCTTTGGTGGTGGTGGTGGTGGTGGTGGTGGTGATTCATCGAAGATTTTCATGTGGACCAAGAAATTCATTATACGTGAGAGGCAAGACATGTCTATAGTTGGAGAGCCAATGTCATTGGCAATTTGGGACAATGTGATTGGGGAACCGTGTGAGTGTATTATATCTGCTATGTTGAGTTCCACAGCACAATTCAGTACCATGGATTCAACAAAGTTATAAAAATATCGCCAAATGTCTGCTTGGCCTTGGATTATTGCATCATTTGAAGCCTCTCTACGAAGTAGTTTTTCCATTTTCTCTCTGTTTCAGTGTGTGTGTGTGTGTGTGAGCTGGTTTTTTGCTGCCCTTTGTGTGCATGCAAACTCTGGTATATATACTGTCGCTCCAAAGCATTGATTACTTGTTGAGAATTAGTCTGATTGTTCACGTGGGTGGGTTCACGTGGGGATCAGTAGATTTGTAAATCTCTCTCTTTCTCCCTCTCTCCAACATCATGACTGTGAGGCTTTTGTTTCACAACAAACTTATCCAACAATATATTCTAACATCTCTTGTTTGGTAGGTAACTAACTATTTAACTTTTTAATTAATTATCTTAAAGGGTAAAAAGTATTTTGCATGTACCTCTAATGTATACACCAATTTAGATTTTACACTCAAATGTTTCAATTTTCTTAAATTGGTCCTTGATATACATAGCAAGTTATAATGTAGCTCTTCCGTCAGAACTTCTGTCAAAAAAACTAACGGAAACTCATCTATGTGCGAGTCATGTGAGATATTTAACGGTATTTTAGTCATTCACCATAAATTAAAAGCATATTACATCCTTAATATTTGGTTCGTTTGGCGATTTACACCCTTAATATTTGGGTCATTTGGATATGTCTTATTTTATTTCTCCAAAAAAAAGTGTTCCAACATAATTTTTGGGTGCCTCTACTGCTACCCATTAATAAAATTGAGAGGACATAAAATAAATCGAAACAGATCTAAAGTTATCCAACATATTTTAATTGGAATATTAAATAAACTCTAATTCTTAAAGGGTGGGTCTAAATCCACCACTTTTTTAGAGTACATTATTTTCTCTGAGTGCAGTTCTGCTCACCCTAAAATTGCTCACCCATCTCTCTCCCATGGGCTAATGCAGTGGGGCCCAGTGTCACACCCCAATTTTTGAAAAACCAAATAATCTGCTTAGAACTAAATCTACACTACTCTTCTACTGCCCAACTATCGGAGTGAACAACATGAAGCCCATCCTATTAATACTTTTTAATGAAAATAGATTCGTTCTTAAAAACCTAATTAAAGCATTTGTAATAAAATCTCCATTTCTTTTTAAAATAAAACTACCACATTTCCATTTAAAAAAAATAACTCACACGGTTCCGAAATTTCTCAAATCCATTTGGTTAAAGATAAATCAACTAAATCACTTAAATTGAAAAGCGGAAGCTGAGTAAACATTACTAAATTCTCATTAATAATAAAAACCTTTTCATTTACAATTAAAATTTTGAAAGAATAACCTCCATTACAACCTCTGGTAAGAGCTACTAAACATCCCAATACCAACTACAATAATGGCTCGTAATGCCAAATAAATGAAATAGCAAATGAACAATAAAGATCTTTAAGCCTTCAAGCAAATCCATGCAATCCAACAGTCATACCGGTCTATTCCTAAATCTACAAAAATGGCTACGTTTCTTGAGAAATGCCCCCGCATGATAAACATCACACGGGTCAGTATTGTATAACACTGGTATGAGTCAACACGCCCCAGTCTCAGGGATCCCTCGTGGTCCCCTCGACTCCAACCCAACAATAGTCAATTAACATAAAAATACCTAATAAATTTCCCTGAGGTTGGGAATCCGCAGGGCTCCCTCCCTTTCTTGACCACATACACATACAGAGTTATAAGCAGAACTGTAGTTTCACACGTGAGTGAGGACAATCGGTAGTTTCCTCGAGTCACGGCAGTAGTTTGCTCCACCCACAAAGTAAAAAATAAACACTTACTCTTAAATAACATGGTGAGCCAAAGCCTGCATACAGTGGTTAGTCGGCCCACCATCCTAGACCGGTATTTAGCGCCCAACGGGAGACCAGGTAAGGAGGATGGGAGGCAGCCCACCTTGCACCCCAAATCTGCCGCGAGTTCCTTTATCAAATTAAGCAATTCTCCATTTCCAAATGATTTTATCAATTTCCTTCGCATTATACCACGGCAACCATTTCGAGTTTCAATTTTATGTTTCGCAACAGTTTATCCACTTGCATTTAACGATGTACAATCACTGTCATTTTTTTCTTGCCCTAGGTTCACCACTATGGTCACCCTACTCATGGTAGACTTACTTTTTATGAACGATTCATTATTCAATTTCCTAGCTTCACCACTTGGCCACTCTCCTTGGTACAGCCCACACATATATCCCATGTGTGCCCAGACATACTACCAATATCCACTCTGGTGCCAGTTTGGTTGGGGTATCAACCAAACCAGGTATACACAACGGAAGGTCGGTTAATATGCCTAGACGTCTATAAATTAAGCCGAGCATAAGGCTTCGGTCAGCTTGATCATAAAGCCACTGGCAAATGGGTACACTCAGTAAGTCGTGCTACCAAAAAAATTAACACAACAGGGAGCGGTAAACACTAAGGAATTAACTTGAAACCATTTTTTTTCCAGGTTCTTACGATCTACGTTAATTCACTCAAGTACCATTCATGAGAGTTTAATCACGTCATAAACCACTTCGAAAATTTATCATTTATTCCATGGATTATCATATCCGATTATTCACGATAAGGCCCTTGTGCCAAAATTCTATTCACGTCTCTAACATAGTATTTCCATAATCATCATTTAATACCACACACAACAACAAGTTATAGCATTTAATATCGGCACTCAACAGTACTATTTAAAACTGTCGCAAACAAACCTTATATTAAACAACCCCAAAACCAAACTGGTTTGAAATTGTTCCTCATAATAATTTCGCACAAAGAAACATCTCTAACAATTTTCATAAACATAATTCAAAATTCGGAGTTGACATTTACTGCTACTGTAATATGAATTTTCTGCCCAAACAATGCAGAATTGGGAAAAACACCATTAGACAAAACATGTGCAGAATCGTGTTTTATATTTACTCATGCGGACGGTTTTACCAAAAACCAAATGTATGAATTAACATGAATTATTTTCTAAAACAGATCTGAGAGTTTTCTTCAATTCTACCCAAATCCGAATTTGTGTTAGTCATTTTTTTTCTTCAATTTTCCAAATAACTCATATCCAACCTTTGATATATATATATATTATGTAGATATCACTATAGCTTCGTATCTATATAAACACCCATTCATATGATTTATTCAGACTAGAATGAACTCAAATCGAAAAATCAATCAAAACTATGAATCAACCCTACAAATCTAAAAGTTTACTCACCAACTTAGGAAAAGAACACTACAACAGATTTGACTTTTTGTGGCGCGCAAAGTGCGTCACAAATAATCAAAACGCGTCACAAATAATAGAATACGGCATCACAAATAAACTATCATGAATACCAAATACGCGCGCCACAAATAAGAGTATAATTTGTCACAAATAGTGATTATTTGTGACGTTTATATGTCCCACAAATACTCAATAACTTTAATTATTTATTATTATTTGTGACGCATAGTATGCGTAACAAATAATAATTTCCATTTTTAGAATATTATTTCTGACGCATGTATATGCGTCACAAATAATAATTTCAATTTTAAAAATATTATTTGTGACACCTATATATGCATCACAAATACTCTGTTAGAATTATGTAAAGTATTTGTGACGCATTAAATTGCGTCGCAAATACTCTAGGTAAATTATATATATATTTTTTTATTTTTTCCTAATTAGGTAATTTTTACGTGCAATATACATTCACTATATACCTGCCATAATGTCAATACTTCAAAAACACAACTACGAAACGTATGCACAAGAAATAAACATCGACTTATAATTTAAAGATCAAGTCCAACATCCAAAATACTAATTCATACAAATAAAAATTTATGTGTTTTCCAATATAACACTAAAATTCAACGCATCCAACATTTGGGATCACAAAACACATCCAACATCTTCCACCATCAAATGTAACTCCAAACCTGAAATATGAAAAAAAAAATTACATTTTAGCCAATCTAATAAAAATTATAAAATAAAAAACTCAAAACGTATATTCATTTTGAAGTATAACTTGGCAAATGAAAAAATATAACTTGTGACGCGTAATTTGATTACCGGAAGTCCGTTTTGCATTCCGTTTGTTCCCACAACTTTTATTGTTGTGTTTTAGATGCAAGTTAAGTTTCACGTCCTTCGGATCGACGGTTAAAAACATAGCTTTTTCAAGCCTTAGTATGTCAAAGCTTATTTTTTACGCGTTATTTGATAACCAGAAGTCTGTTTTGCATTCCGTTTGTTCCCACAACTTTCTTTTGTCCTGTTTGAGGTGCGAGTTAAGTTTCACGTCCATCGAATTGACAGTTTACCATTTCACCCTCCAACCCCCCCCCCCCCCCCCCCCCCCCAAACCCAAAAAATACAGCATTTTCAAGCCTAAGTATGTCAAAGCTTGTTTTTTACGCGTTATTTGATAACCGAAAGTCCGTTTTGCATTTCGTTTGTTCCCACTACTTTCTTTTGTCATGTTTAAGGTGCAAGTTAAGTTTCACGTCCATCAGATCGACGGTTTACCGTTTCAACCCCCCCCCCCCTCCCCCCTTCCCTCTCCAAACCCCAAAAACATAGCTTTTTCAAGCCGAAGTATGTCAAAGCTTGTTTTTTACGCGTTATTTGATAACCGGAAGTCTGTTTTGCATTACGTTTGTTCCCACAACTTTCTATTGTCGTGTTTGAGGTACGAGTTAAGTTTCACGTCTATCGGATCGATGGTTTACCGCTTCATACCCCTAACCCAAAAAACATAGCTTTTTCAAGCCTAAGTATGTCAAAGCTTGTTTTTTACGCGTTATTTAATAATCGAAAGTCTGTTTTGCATTCCGTTTGTTCCCACAACTTTCTTTAGGCGTGTTTGTGGTGCTAGTTAAGTTTCACGTCTATCGAATTGGCGGTTTACGGTTTCACCACCCTAAACCCCAAAAACTAAGCTCTTTCAAGCCTAACCATGTCAAAACTAATTTTTTTCGCGTAATTTGATAACCGAAAGTCCGCTTTGCATTACGTTTGTTCCTACAACTTTCTTTTGTCGTGTTTGAGGTGCGAGTTAAGTTTCAAGTCCATCGGATTGACGATTTACCGTTTCAACCACCCCCCCCCCCCCTCCCCCCCCCCCCCAAACCCCAAAAACATAGCTTTTTCAAGCCTAAGTATGTCAAAACTTGTTTTTTACTCGTTATTTGATAACCGGAAGTCTGTTTTGCATTCTGTTTGATCCCATAACTTTCATTTGTTGTGTTTGAGGTACGAGTTATGTTTCACGTCTATCGAATCGATGGTTTACCATTTCATCCCCCCCTAACCCCAAAAATATAGCTTTTTCAAGCCTAAGTATGTCAAAGCTTGTTTTTTACGCGTTATTTAATAATCGAAAGTCCGTTTTGCATTTCGTTTGTTCCTACAACTTTATTTAGGCGTGTTTGTGGTACTAGTTAAGTTTCACGTCTATCGGATTGGCGGTTTACAGTTTCACCCTCCTAAACCCGAAAAACTAAGCTCTTTTAAGCCTAACCATGTCAAAACTAATTTTTTTCGCGTAATTTGATAACCGGAAGTCCATTTTGCATTACGTTTGTTCCTACAACTTTCTTTTGTCGTGTTTGAGGTGCAAGTTAAGTTTCAAGTCCATCGGATCGACGATTTACTGTTTCAACCCCCCCCCCCCCCCCCTCAAACCCCAAAAACATAGCTTTTTCAAGCCTAAGTATGTCAAAACTTGTTTTTTACTCGTTATTTGATAACCGGAAGTCTGTTTTGCATTCCGTTTGATCCCATAACTTTCATTTGTCGTGTTTGAGGTACGAGTTATGTTTCACGTCTATCGGATAGATGGTTTACCGTTTCATCCCCCCCTAACCCCAAAAACACATCTTTTTCAAGCCTAAGTATGTCAAAGCTTGTTTTTTACACATCATTTGATAACCGGAAGTCCGTTCTGCATTCCGATTGTTTGCACAACTTTCTTTAGGCGTGTTTGTGGTGCTAGTTAAGTTTCACGTCCATCAGATTGGCGGTTTACGGTTTCACCCCCCCAAACCCCAAAAACTAAGTTATTTCAAGCCTAAGTATGTCAAAACTTGTTTTTTTTCGAGTAACAAGTTGGGTATTTGAAGAAAAGCTGGAATAAGAGTACTATTAATAATGGTGTTTGCACATCCACTATCAATGAGGGCTCGACAATCTATAGTCTGGTTACGAATAACAAATTGTACTTTAACTCGTAAACTTTTTAAATCTGGGCCAGAACCATAGATTTGTATCTTTTTTGCAAAATTTGCCATCTCAGGGAGAGGCATTTCTAGAAAAAGCTGGGCTTTTCCTTTTGGAGAAGCAAATTGTTCTTTTAATAATACAAGATCTGTTTTAATTATAGCAATCTCATCTTCTAAATTTTTATATTTTCTTTGTAAAATGCGTAAAAATAAAGTTTCTGTTGAAATATTATCTGATGAAGAAGTATTTAAAGAAATCTGAATGTACATTTCTGGTTAATACAAGAAATACAACCTTCTGAAAAGCAGAATTTGCATTTCAACCTGGTACTTGTTCCTGGATACCAAAAACAAATAAAACAAGGAATATCCATGGCACCACCTGAGGTCCATGTATGTTTACATTCTATTGTCGATGGAGGTACTAGCTTCCATGAAATTCTATGTTTCTATGTTAAGATTTAACATCTGATTAATGAACTCATCATCCATTAAATTTACTGAATGCTGGGATACAACTTCTGGATCAAATTCTTCTATTGAAACTAAGCTATAAATAGTTTCTTCGCTCATTATATCAGAATCTATATCTAAAAAAATTGGGAAAACAAATTTGGCACAGTATTATTCATTTTAGGAGGGATTTTGAACCAAATTTAATTAAATTTTATATGGATTTTGTTTCCTAGTGTGTTTTTAGTGCCAAATAAAGAGTGCAGTTTTGCTCACCTCAAAATGAACATTACTACACCCACACACTTTTCTACATACTTTTTGATACACAGATTTAAATGCATATACCCTGTATTGTGCAAGTGATACACAGAAAAGTGTGAAAAATTCAAACAGCACAAAGTACACATATTTTAAGCATAGTGTGTCAAAAAGTGTGTGTACCTAGCATTATTGCCCCCAAAATTGCTCATCTTTTAATTACCCTTTTTTTCATTGGCTAATACAGTGAGGCCCAATACTTTTTACCATTAATTAATTCTGATTTAATCTTAGGTAATGGGAGAAGATGGTGATTGGTGAGTAAAGGTGAGCAATTTTGGGGTAAGCAGACACTTATTCCCAAATAAAAGGTGGAATTATTTTTTTTTCCTTAAGTCACTTTAGGCGAGGAAAAAGAGTTCCGTCGCCAAACAAATGGGAAATCGTAATTGTTAGAACTCTGTTTAGGCGACAAAATTTTGTTTTTTCGCCAACTGCAATACTAAAGGCGAGGAAAACAATATTTTGTCACCAGTTGTTTCACTTTTGGTGAGAAAACTTATTTTGTCGCCAAACAAAAACTTATTCCACTGTATATTATATACATGTGATTTAATTTATACGTTTTTGACTCTCTCTCTCTATATATGTATAATGCTTAAAACCTGCTTTTGGGTGCTTTTCTCTGCAAACATACTCATCTATGACTTCATATACATATATGTATATACATATCATACCGTGCATATCCATGTATGCATATATAAATATACATCATATACAACATATATATATTTATATGTTACATCAAAATATTGTTGAAATTGAACCTACCCACATCAAAATTTGTTTCAGTTTTGAGCAATTATGCAATCATTAAAATGAACCAAGGCTTTGATTCCTTATTTCAAACATTAATTGTAAACAGTTCTTGAGTAGCGTCTATATGAACTGTAATTATAAACAGTTCTTGGCGTCATCAGAATCGTGAAAGTCAGAGAAGAGTTCTCCTTTTGAGATGAGAATCAATGGGACGTCCCAAGCTGATAGGATTTCGTAAGAGATGTCAATAGGGTTTCATCCACAAACAGAGACGATGAGATAAATTGAAACCCGCAAAGACAATGCTTCATTTCTCTCTATTTTTAGAGATCGACCCACATGGCTATCCCTATCGATCCATGTCGACCCACAATTCAAATTAAGTGAACCCAAAATTGCTTACTGCAGGTGGTTATGAGCAGGTTCACAAGTATGAGTTTCAATTGCTAGATCTAATTTAGATTTAGAGATCTCTATCTATACTATCAGCAAAGTAATAGTCGGTATTTTATTTGTGGCACACCAAATGCGCCAGAAAACATAAACTTCCAATGTATCGACAGTTTTACAAACTCCTGGTTGAACCGTTCCGGTTTGGATGGTTTTGCAAAATCAGCATGGTTTTGGAACTGTGAACGGTTTTCGGCTCATCCCGACCCACTTTATAGTCCGGTTCCCGATTTCGACGGTTCAACCGTCGTGTCCGGTCCGGTCTGATTTTTAAAACCATTGTATATACATATGTATATATACTTTATAAATTCATATACAACAAATATATATACATGTCTGTATAATCAAAATATAGTTAGAATAAATTAAACTTACCCACATCAAAATTTGTTTCTGTTGTGAGCAATTTTGCAATCATAAAAATGATCCAAGGCTTTGATTCCTTCCTTCAAACATTAATTGTAAATAGTTCTTGAGCAGCTTATACATAAACTATAATTATAAACAGTTCTTGGCATCGTCGAAACTGTGAATGTCGGAGAAGAGTTCTCATTTTGATCTAACCTTTAGAGATGAGAATCAATGGGACCCAAAGATAGACGATAAGAGAAATAGAAATCACAAAGATATCACTTCATTTCTCTCTATTTTCAAAGATCGGTCCGTAACGAACCGCCAATATGATCGAGTTTTGTCACACCCATTCCAGAATTTGCATGGTATTAATTATGACATTGTGGTAACACGTGGAACTATTAATGTTTATTAATGTCTGAGATTGAGGTTGACTGTGAGTTAATAGTAAGGTGTCAGTGAGGACACGGGATATGGCATTTCATGTTGCATTGGCACGATTAAATGACATTTATATGATTAAATGTTATTTGATATATCTGGTATTCTTGTGAATAGTATATTTACCTGTGTAGGGTAAATTCTGGTAATTCCGATATGGTTATATATCATTTAGAGAACTGTGGTGAGAACGTGAGTGACACGTTAAATAAAAAGGTAGGTTGTGTAGAGATTCCACAGAATTTAGTTTTCGGACATTATTTTTGGACCCAAACGAGACTTAGTCGAAAACTTTTGTAATTTATAATTTTCACTCGTAAAGGCATAAAATGAACGTACGCGACGTTTCATGGATTAATTAGAAGTTTAGGAAACTCGCGGGGAAGTAAACACAATTTCTGAAAAGTTTGCCTATAAATAGTGTGGATGATATTTTCATTTCATCCAAATCTTTAAAAATATCTTGAGAGAGCAGAGAGAAAGGGGATTGTTGCCACGGGCTTTACGACGACGATCGGCGACCGTTAGTCCGTCAAATTTTCACCAAATTCAAGATTTGAAATCGTGGAGGTAAGGCCTACATTTTGATACTACTTAGGCCATGTTTGGCAAATTTTTATAAAAATCTAATTTCTAGACTTTTGGGGAAAACAGGTATATACTTGTAGGAATCATCTCAAATTCGAAATCCGATGATTAATTGGCCCCCTAATCGATCCTTCAAAGTTTGAAGAGAATCGCACGAGGTATGAAGTTCTAACTTGTGAAGTATAGAGAAATACATATTTTATATTTCGAGGATGAAATTGAGATCCAGGCAAAATTCATGTGTTAATCTTAGGCCCGTTAATTATGCACGCGATTAATTGTGAAAAGCATGTCTACTTTTACGCGAGCACGTTGAGTTGTCTATGTCGGTCAAAGGGGGGTCTTATACAAATTTATGCCGGAGTAAGCTTCTCGATGTTTGAGAATTTTAGTAGCGATGACTACTATGCATGGTTTAAGGCTTGGACTTGCCAGGGCACTTGGGGATGTAATGGTTGTAGGCTTGGACTAGCCATTGACATCGCGGTTTAAGGCTTGGACTTGCCGCTACCGGATGAAGGCGCATTTTTCTCCTTAGCGACTATTTATGTGATTTATGAGATTAAAGCATGTTCATCATATATTGCATATGTTAAAACTTGTGCACTCAGTATATAGCTGAGTAGTGGAGATTTACTCCATTGCAGGTAAGAAGAAAGACAAGAAGAAGCGAGAAGAGTAAGGGCGAAGAATGCTGGGGGAATTACACTTGTTCATACTTTTGTTCCTTACCTAACTTGTATAAGGTTTTGGAAATTGTAAAATGTTTGTAAGCGAACCTTAGGGTTAGATTTGTTGTATTGTATTACATATTTAAACACCTGTAGTTAAGTTTTAAAATGTTGTGATTCAGTGGTGGTTGTGGTTGTTGTTGATGTAGAGAAGCATGAGTAGTAATTTGTACTACAGGGCTGCCCAGCAGGGGACCAGTCGACTGGACCCCAGATCAGTCGACTAGATTCTGGGTTATTTAAACACTGAAAGTGAATAGTGTTGGAAGCAGTCGACTGGATCTTGGATCAGTCGACTAGATTCCGTATGGTTTAGACACTGAAAGTGAATAATGACCAATTCAGTCGACTGGATTCCCCGATCAGTCGACTGGACATCTGTTGAGCGTTGTGGATCTTTATTCGGCTAGAGGCACGGTCGACTGGGAAGATCCAGTCGACTGAAAATTGAAGGCTCCAGTCGACTGGACCCAGTTACAGTCGACTGGACGGCTGGTGAACTTTTCAAAAATCAAATTGCTTAGGCCTTCAGTAGACTGGACTCCCAATACAGTCGACTGGAAGTCTATTTTCAAAACTGAATTCTTTTGTAACTGTTTCCAATTGGGCAAAACTTTTTATAACTCTGATTTTAATGGATTTTAATAATGTTTTCCGCTGCTGTTGTACTTTAATGGAACTAGATAAGCCTTGGTGGCGTGCCACGTGTCTTATTTCCACACGTAGTGGGATGGATCATGACATTTAGTGGTATAAGAGCTAGAGGTAACAACACTTTGGGAACGTTCGATGATGAGTGGAGTGTTGAATGATTTAACACATGTTCTAGATTGCATCCATACATAGTAGAGATGTTTGATGCATATGTATGTTGTTTTACATACATGATATTGTTATTGTTATACATGCATAGTATTTATGCATTGAGAACTACAGGATTGTAATCATGAGTGACGAAGAGCGAGATCTATCGCCACACACTCGACGTATGAATGAAATGGCAAAAATGATGGAGAATATGGGGGAAATGATACGGAATATAGCAGAACGATTACCTCCGATGCCTTAAATCGAAGTGGAACCAATAACTGTAGTGCATGCACCCAAAACTAGAGGCATAAGATCAGTATCCGAACAGTTCGCTTGGAAGAAACCAATGGAATTCCATGGGATACCCGACCCAATACTTGCAGAACATTGGATAATGGACATGGAACGAATCTTCCGATCTATCCCGATGACCGATAGGGAGAAAATGGAAAGTGCGAGTGATGTGCTGAAGGGTGAAGCCCAGAACTGGTGGGTAAATGTTCTAGATCAAGGGGCACCGATCACTTGGGAGGGGTTCAAGGTGGAATTCAATCGCCAGTTCTTTCCGTGAGCCACCTACAATGCGAAAAAGCGAGAGTTTGATAACCTCAAGCAAGGAGACATGACTGTAACTGAGTATACTTCCAAGTACAATGCTTTATTGAGATTTGGAAAAGGTTCAGTGCCAGAGGAAGAAGATAGGGCAAGGAAATTCGAAGAGTTTTTAAGGAAAAATATCCGTTTGAGGGTAAAAACCTATGAACATTTGACTGTGGCAGCAATGCAACAAACATCACTTGTGGCCGAGAGTGGAATAGAAAGGTCGAGGCAAAATTAGCACGGTAAACGGGGAAATGAGGGTGGTGATAGGAACCAGGGCGGATCTTTCAAGAGACCGTTTTAAAGAGGCTCTGGTTCTAGTTTCAATGATTTCAGGTGAATGCCAAGTAACATACCTTTGTGTTCACTTTGCAACCGACCACACTCAGGCCGATGTTTCATGACCAAACCCCAGAACAGGAACCAAGGCGGGGGTAGTGCAACTTTGACTCCTGACATAAGAGGCAAGTGTTATGACTGTGGAGTATTTGGGCACCAAGCCAAGGATTGCCCGAGGAAGCATTCTCAGCAAGGGGCTAGTTCTATGGCTTCCAGTGGGTCGAAGCCTAGACAATCTAATGACGGAGGATAAAGGACAGAACAACGTTAAGGAATAGCATATCAGATGAACCCAGGGGATGTGACTGATTCAGAGATAGTGGTCTCAGGTATGGTGCTTGTATGTTCGCACTTAGCATGCATGCTTGTCGACTCGGGGTCTACGCATTCATTTGTATCGCATGCCTTTGTTGAACATTTGAATGTTAAATCGACACCGTTAGGATATGAATTGTCTATTGCTGTACCAATTAGTAAATCAATAATGACGTCTACTATATATAAGAACTGTGAGATCAAACTAGGCGAGAAGTTGATGACCGTAGACCTTATACCGATTGTGGTGAACCATTTCGATGTAATACTGGGAATGGATTGGTTAGCTCTTAACCAAGGCACGATAGACTGTGAACGGAAAGAGGTTAATTTTTGATCACCGGTACATGGGAACTTTTGTTTCCAAGGGAGTGGGGTTATACCGCCGACGTACTTGATTTCGGCTATCCGAGCGGGGAGGCTATTGAAAAAGGGATGTCAAGGATTCCTATGTTTAGTGACTGATGTCTCAGCAACCGAATCAAGAGTAGAAGACATTCCAATAGTGCGAGAATACCCAGATGTGTTTCCCGATGACCTACTAGATGTTCTTATTGAGAGAGAGGTTGAGTTCACCATTGAGGTTATGCCAGACTCAAGACCTGTATCCAAGGCACCGTATAGAATGGCACCCGTAGAATTGAAAGAGCTGAAAATCTAACTACAAGGACTACTTGACAAGGGTTTCATTCGACCAAGTATTTCACCATGGGGAGCTCCAGTGTTGTTTGTAAAGAAGAAAGATGGTTCGATGCGTATGTGCGTTGACTACCGAGAGTTGAACAAGTTGACAATTAAGAACAAGTATCCACTGCCGAGAATTGATGACTTGTTTGATCAACTTCGTGGATCCCAAGTATTTTCTAAGATAGATCTTCGATCGGGCTATCATCAGTTGAAAGTAAAGGCCGAAGACGTTGAGAAAACTGCTTTCAGAACGCACTACAGATACTACGAGTTCCTAGTTATGCCATTTAGGGTGACGAATGCACCGGCTGCGTTCATGGACCTTATGAATCGAGTGTTCAAAGATTATTTGGATGACTTTGTGATTGTATTCATTGACGACATCCTTATCTATTCACCGAGTGAGATAGAACACGAGAACCACTTGAAGTTAATACTTTAGAGATTGCGAGAGAAGCAATTATTTGGAAAATTCAAGAAATGTGAATTTTGGTTGTCTAGTATTACTTTTCTTGGTCACATGATTGACAAGAATGGAGTTTCAGTTGATCCTCACAAAGTAGAAGTTGTATCTAATTGGCAGAGGCCGACATCCGTATCTAAAATTCGAAGTTTCTTGGGATTAGTAGGATATTATCGCCGTTTTATTGGGCACTTCTCAAAGATTTCTTTACCTATGACCAAGTTGATGAGGAAAGGAGTTACCTTTGAATGGAGTCAGGAATGTGAAGACAGTTTTCAAGAGTTGAAGTCGCGGTTGACGAGAGCACCTATATTGACGATACCCTCCAGAACCGAAGAATTTGTAATCTATAGTGACACTTCACATCGAGGTTTAGGATGTGTACTTATGCAAGGTGGCAAGGTGATTGCTTATGCATCTAGACAGTTGAAGACACATGAGGTTAACTATCCGACTCACGATCTCGAATTGGCCGCGGTAATTCATGCTTTGAAGATATGGAGACATTACTTGTACGGAGAGAAATGTGAGATCTTCACAGACCATAAGAGTTTGAAGTACATTTTTACACAAAGAGACTTGAATATGAGATAAAGAAGGTGGTTAGAGTTGATGAAGGATTACGATCTTTCGATAGAATATCATCCGGGAAGGACTAACATAGTAGCCGATGCGTTGAGCCGGAAGACGACAAGAAACTTAGCCGACGAGCTAACTAGTCAAAAGGAGTTGATTAAGGAAATGGAACATTTGGAATTAGATGTAATTCCAGAGACTAGTGGTGGTTTAATGATGGCGATCATAGCACACCCAGATATTATTAATGAGATCAAGAAAGAACAGTTTAACGATGTCTACTTATGCAAAATGAGAGACGAGATACCTTTGGGAGAGCGTCCTGGTTTTGTATTAGAACAAGGAACCTTGAAACTTGGAAATCGATTGTGTGTATCGAATGTGAAAGGCTTGAAAGAAAGAATTCTGGAAAAAGCACATAGCACTAGATATTCAGTGCATCCAGGAAGTAATAAAATGTACAGAAACTTAAGAGAAAACTTTTGGTGGAAAGGTATGAAGCGTGAAGTCGCTAAGTTTGTATCTGAATGTTCGGCATGTCAACAGGTCAAAGCAGAGAGACAAGTACCTACGGGATTATTACAACCATTACCTGTGTCAGAATGGAAATGGGATGAGATTACGATGGACTTTGTTTCAGGTTTTCCACGATCGTTCAATAAGAATGATAAGATTTGGGATAGAGTCGACAGATTAACCAAGTCAGCTCATTTTCTACCGATCAGAACGACTAAACCGTCTAAGTTAGCAGAATTGTATATGAGAGAAATTTTAAGACTACATGGGGTTCCATAAACCGTCTAAGTTAGCAGAATTGTATGTGAGAGAAATTGTAAGACTACATGCGGTTCCAACAGTGATTGTATCAGACCGAGATAGTAGTTTTACATCAAGGTTTTGGGGAATTTTGTAAAAAGCTATGGGTACGAAGTTGAGTTTCAGTATTGCATTTCATGCTCAGACCGATGGACAGTCAGAGCGTATGATTCAGACATTGGAGGATATGTTGCGATTGTGTGTATTGGACTTTGGGAGTGATTAGGAGAAACACTTACCATTGATTGAATTTGCGTATAATAATGGATTTCAGTCAAGTATCGGAATGGCACCGTATGAATATCGGAATTGGCGTAAATGTCGATCACCGGTTTGTTGGACTGAGGTTGGAGAAAGGAAGTTACTAGGACCTGAGTTAATACAGATGACTACTAAGAAGGTGAAATTGATTCAAGAGCGACTTAATGTAGCTCAGAGCTGTTATAAGAGCTATGCGGACTCTAAATGATGTCAGATAAATTTCAAAGTTGGAGATTTCATATACTTACGAGTATCGCCTTCAAAAGGTATTGTACGATTCAGAAAGAGGGGAAAGCTCAATCCGAGATTCATAGCACCTTTTGAGATCCTAGAAAGAGTAGGACCAGTGGCTTATCGACTAGCTCTTTCGTCAGAATTAGAACATGTACACAATGTTTTTCATGTATCGAAGTTGAGAAGATGTATGACAGATAAGAATAAGATCATCGTGCCAGAACCATTGCAGATTCAAGAAGACTTGACTTATATGGAACAACCGATAGAGATTCTAGATCGGAGAGAACAAGTCTTGAGAACAAAGACAATTGCAATGGTAAAAGTGCTATGGCATAGTCACACGGTCGAAGAAGCGACGTGGGATAATGAGGAAGAGATGAGAAATGAGTATCCGCACCTTTTCGACCGATGAGGAAAAGTTTAGGGACAAACTTCCTCTTTGGAGGGGAGAGTTGTCACACCCGTTCCAGAATTTGCATGGTTTTAATTATGACATTGTGGTGTCACGTGGAACTATTAATGTTTATTAATATCTGAGATTGAGGTTGACTGTGAGTCAACAGTAAGGTGTCAGTGAGGAAACGGTAATATGGCATTTCATGTTGCATTGGCACGATTAAATGACATTTATATGATTAAATGTTATTTGATATATCTGGTATTCTTGTGAATAGTATATTTGCCTGTGTAGGGTAAATTCTGGTAATTCCGATATGGTTATATATCATTTAGAGAACTGTGGTGAGAACGTGAGTGACACGTTAAACAAAAAGGTAGGTTGTGTAGAGATTCCACAGAATTTAGTTTTCGGACATTATTTTTGGACCCAAATGAGACTTAGTCGAAAACTTTTGTAATTTATAATTTTCACTCGTAATGGCATAAAATGAACGTACGCGACGTTTCATGGATTAATTAGAAGTTTAAGAAACTCGCGGGGAAGTAAACACAATTTTCAAAAAGTTTGCCTATAAATAGTGTGGATGAGATTTTCATTTCATCCAAATCTTTAAAAATATCTTGAGCGAGGAGAGAGAAAGGGGATTGTTGCCACGGGCTTTGCGACGACGATCGGCGACCGTTCGTCCGTCAGATTTTCACCAAATTCAAGATTTGAACTCGTGGAGGTAAGGCCTACGTTTTGATACTACTTAGGCCACGTTTGGCAAATTTTTATAAAAATCTAATTTCTAGACTTTTGGGGAAAACAGGTATATTCTTGTAGGAATCATCTCAAATTCGAAATCCGATGATTAATTGGCCCCCTAATCGATCCTTCAAAGTTTGAAAAGAATCGCACGAGGTATGAAGTTCTAACTTGTGAAGTATAGAGAAATACATATTTTATATTTCGAGGACGAAATTGAGATCCAGGCAAAATTCATGTGTTAATCTTAGGCCCGTTAATTATGCACACGATTAATTGTGAAAAGCATGTCTACTTTTACGCGAGCACATTGAGTTGTCTATGTGGGTCAAAGGGGGGTCTTATACAAATTCATGCCGGAGTAAGCTTCTCGATGTTTGAGAATTTTAGTAGCGACGGCTACTGTGCATGGTTTAAGGCTTGGACTTTCCAGGGCACTTGGGGATGTAATGGTTGTAGGCTTGGACTAGCCATTGACATCGCGGTTTAAGGCTTGGACTTGCCACTACCGGATGAAGGTGTATTTTTCTCCCTAGCGACTATTTATGTGATTTTTGAGATTAAAGCATGTTCATCATTTATTGCATATGTTAAAACTTGTGCACTCAGTATATAGCTGAGCAGTGGAGATTTACTCCATTGCAGGTAAGAAGAAAGACAAGAAGAAGCGAGAAGAGTGAGGGCGCAGAATGCCGGGGGAATTACAATTGTTCATACTTTTGTTCCTTACCTAACTTGTATAAGGTTTTGGAAATTGTAAAATGTTTGCAATAGAACCTTGGGGTTAGATTCGTAGTACTGTATTACATATTTGAACGCTTGTAGTTAAGTTTTAAAATGTTGTGATTCAGTGGTGGTTGTGGTTGTTGTTGATGTAGAGAAGCATGAGTTGTAATTTGTATTACAAGGCTGCCCAGCAGGGGACCAGTCGACTGGACCCCACATCAGTCGACTGGATTCTGGGTTTCTTAAACACTGAAAGTGACTAGTGTTGGAAGCAGTCGACTGGATTCCGTGTTGTTTAGACACTGAAAGTGAATTGTGACCAATTCAGTCGACTGGATTCCCCGATCAGTCGACTGGACATCTGTTGAGCGTTGTGGATCTTCATTCGGCTAGAGGCATGGTCGACTAGGAAGATCCAATCGACTGAAAATTGAAGGCTCCAGTCGACTGGACCCAGTTACAGTCGACTGGACGGCTGGTGAACTTTTCAAAAATCAAATTGCTTAGGCCTTCAGTAGACTGGACTCCCGATACAGTCGACTGGAAGTCTATTTTCAAAACTGAATTCTTTTGTAACTGTTTCCAATTGGGCAAAACTGTTTATAACTCTGATTTTAATGGATTTTAATAATGTTTTCCGCTGCTGTTGTACTTTAATGGAACTAGATAAGCCTTGGTGGCGTGCCACGTGTCCTATTTCCACGCGTAGTGGGATGGGTCGTGACAAGTTTCAATTACCAGGTCTAATTTAGATTTAGAGATCTCTATCTCTACTATCAACAAAGTAGAGATAGAGTTTTATTTGTGGCACACCATATGCGTCAGACTTAGCAAGTATTTTATTTGTGGCGCACAATATGCGTTACAAATAGTAGGGATTTTTATTTGTGACGCACTAGATGCATCACAAACAGTAGGGATTTTATTTGTTTATGCGTCACAAATAGTAGGGATTTAATTGTGGAGTTTATTTGTGGCGCACAATCTGCGTCACAAATAGTGGGGATTTTATTTGTGATGCACTAGATACGTCACAAATAGTAGGGACTATATTTGTGGCGCACCAGATGCGTCACAAATAGCAGAGATTTTATTTCTGCCACACCAGATGCGTGTCAAAAAAAGTCCAATAATTGGTCAACCTATTTTTTTTTGTGACTTCTATAAGTGCGTCACAAATACTAAATACGCGTCACAAATAATGATCTTTTGTGACACGTTTGCGCGTCACAAAAAGTCCGCGTCACAAAAAACCATAGTTGCTGTAGTGGAATGATGATGATAATGATGGTGAATTCCATGAAATAAAGCTAATGAATCCTCCTCTCTTCTAACCCTTCTCTTCTCCTTCTAGGTGGCTAGAGTTGCCTCTTCTCTATTTCTCTCTTGTTCTCTCTCTCTCTCTCTCTCTCTCTCTCTCTCTCTCTCTCTTGTGGCTGCTCTCTTATTTTCTTCTTATGTTTTAACTAACCCTATAATATTTTATCTATGTATATACATATAATACACACACAATACATATATTATAACACTCACACAAATATTAATAATCCCATTTTTCTTTTTATGGGCTCACAAAATAGACTCATATGAGCCCAGAATATAACCCAAACCGCTAAAATGGCTAACCCAAAGGGTACTCATGACCTGGGTGCTTAATTTTAATATCAGATGCACTATTTGACACATTCGCGGGCCTATAAACACTATATAAAAAAAATTGCATATCAACCCTTCACTTTTTTTTTAAACAAATATAAATTAATAAAATGTAACGCTCAAACTAAACGGGCTCACTAATGATTTAATTTATATGTCCTCCAAACACTTAAAATTTTCAAATACGTGTCTTGCATAGGCACACTCATATAATATTGCTAACTGAAAATAATTATTTACACACTCAGAAATTTTAGGGTTGTTACACCCAGTACTTTATACTATTAATTAATTCTCATTTAATATTGCCCCCTGCATTAGTCAATGGGAGAGGAGGGTGAGCAATTTTGGGATGAGCAAAAATGTTTTCATTTACTTTTAACTTATATGTTGTAGGTTATATGTATTTGAGTCCCCTCAACTTTTGATTTTTTTTCTTTAGCCCTATGTATATCTGTATACATATGTATATATATATGTATCTTATTTTTTTAATCGCAATGGGAATTAGTGTTGATTCAAAGAATTATGTCATAACCAGTGGCGGGGCCACGATTTGAGCCTGGGGCTTGGGGGCAGTGCCCTTAACCTATTGTTACTATTATCATTTTTGGAATATTGTACCTTTGAACTTTAAAAATTGCATGATTATTCTGTGGGTTTTAGAATTACCAAAGACAAACAATTAAATCTCTTCATGACTCATTTATTTATTTATTTATTATAAAAAAAATCATGTGTTATTTCTTCTTTTATTTTTAACACTAGTTTCACCTACAAACAAAGAATCCTTAGAATTTTAGGATCATAGTGAGATTTATGAATCAAAGTCATTCATTTAGTTAAAATTAAAAAAATATAGATATATATATGTTGTTGATCAAAGTGCGATTTTTGAGTTTAAAGTGATGAATTCTAGCAAAAAAAATTAAAGGGATGAACTACAAAAATCAGGGGGATGAATACATGTAATATGTGTACATATAGGGCAAACAAAATTCAAAAATATATTGAGGGAGACAAATGCATATAGCCTAAAATATATAGTGATACAACCTAGAATGTTCAGAGTATCCATTGCTCCCGACCGACCATCTGCCTGACCTAGAGGGCGGGATAAAGCGCTCGGGTCAACTCCAAAGCACATGCAAATCCTGTCTCTTTTCCTTATGAATTTATTTCATCCTAAACAATGTATCTAACCCGCTCGGAAATCTTTTATTGTATTTTCTTTGTATTTTGTTTTCTTGAATTTTAGAATTAGAGTTTATTTAAAATTTCAATTAGGATAGGTTGAATAACTTTAGAATTGTTTCATTTCATCTGGATTAAGCCTCTTACTATTATTAATGGGTAACGGTAGAGGCACCCAAAAATTGTGCCGGGACACTTTTTCTCAAAATAAAAATACAAATAAAATACATCCAAATGACTCAAACATTAAGGGTGCATATCACCAAATGAACCAAACATTAAGGGTGCAAAATGCTTTTAATTTATGATGATTGACTAAAATTCCTTTACATAAGTCACATGAGTGCACATGGGCGAGTTTCTGTAAGTTTTTGACAGAAATTCTGACGGAAGGGTCACATTGCAACTCGCTATATACATTAAGGACGAATTTGAGAAAATTGAAACATTAGGGTGCAAAGTTAAAAATGGTGTATACATTAGAGGTGCAAAATATTTTTTACCCTATTTTAAATTATGTATCATTAATAAAATTAATCTTATATTTTGTAATTATCAATTTATTCCTAATTTAATTATAATCTTAGAAGTATTAAGTGTTAAAAATATAATAATGCTATGCTTTCTAAATTTTGAATCTCAGATGTTTCCCACATACATGTGATAGTGGGCCCCCTGATTTTGATTGGAGAATGTTAGAGTGGTTCCACCATTAATGTAGGTGGTCCCACTATCACATGTATTTGGCAAGCATTTGGGATGTAAAATTTGGGAAGCATAGCATTACTCTATAAATAAAAAGTGTGACAATAATTTTAAAAAAATAAAAGAATGTTATGCTTTCTAAATTTGGAATCCCAAGTATTTTCCAAATACATGTGGTAGTCCGTCTCCTGATTTGATTGGAGAATGTTAGACTAGTCTCACCATTATTGAAGGTGGTCCCACTACCGCATACATTTGGTAGCATTCGGGATACCAAATTTAGAAAGTATAGCATTACTCTATAAATGAAAAGTATGACAATAATTTTGAAACAAACGGATTAATATTTCACATTTATAAAATATGTAAATTATTAGAGACAACGAAAGGGGGCTAAAAGTATTAAGAATATTGAGTTTGTTAGACAATGTGTAAAAACCTCGTGCCTTATCTTATCATTGTTTAATTGTATTTTATTTTCTCCCATAAAAATAATATATTTTAAATAATCACTTTAAAAATAAAGTGCTAACTTATTAAAGGTTTTTTTTTCTTTTTTGGACAAACAAAATCTCTTTTACCTTGTTAAAATTAGGACAATAAAACTATGGATTAATTGCACTTTCACTCCTGTACTATGACCCCTTTTTAACTCACCCTCCTCAATTATTAAACCTGACGAATTACCCTTTCACCCCTGTACTATAACCCCTTTTTAACTCACCATCCTCAATTATTAAACCTGACGAATTACCCTTTCACCCCTGTACTATAACCCTTTTTTAACTCACCCTTCTCAATTATTAAACCTGACAAATTACCCCCAGCGAGTTGACTCGCCGTTAAATTTGTAATCGAGGCTGTCAGTTTAAGAGTCAATATTGCTTTATACCATAAATGCCCTTCTTGTAGGGTTTCATGAGATCCCCTCTCTCTCTATATATGATATACATACATATATTACATAATACTCTATCAGTCTATCTTACCGTATTTTCCTCAATTTTTTTTCTTCTCTTCTTTTCAAATTCCCGCCTAATTCTTCTCTATTTCCCTCCTTTTTGTCTCACATTTTTGCTCGCTTTGCCTTTGGATTGTGCTGGGTACCAAAACATCAGAGATCGAAAATTCTTCAGGGCTTGAGGCGTGAATGCAGTTATAACACAATTCAACAAATGAGTTCCCTGTTTAATAATACTTGTTTCAATCATGGATTTGACCAAATATTTTAATTTTGGGGAAGAAAAAAAAAATCAACTTTTGGGATTTCAGGAGATGAAAAGATCAAATTAGTTCCCTGTATTGGCTTTCTAGGCTTGTACACGCAGCACTTAGTATTTTCTTCTCTGTTTGATTGTTTGCTTTTCCAACATTGCATTCATGTGGTTAGTGGTAGTGGTCCCTTCCATTGTGTTGGGATAAGATGTTTGGTGAAAATGAAATGGAGCAGACCCACTTACGAGAGACAGAGAGAGAGAGAGAGCAGGTTTCTTATATACACACAAATGACATTTTGATCCTTTAAAGTTGTGAACAGTTATATAGAAGGGCAATTTTGGAATATTAAGTGGTCTTTAATGGATGTGGAACATCACGTGACACGTCCACCATTTCCGTTTATCTGATGGAGGTAGGAGTGTGATGTGCCATGCGACAATAGCATAGAGGGTGTATTTGTCGGGTTTGATAGTTAAAGGGGGTGAGTTAAAAAAGAGTCATAGTTTAGTGGTGAAATTGCAATTAACCCTAAAATTATTTTATAAAAGAGGTGAAATAAATTAATTTAGTGAACTCATTGCAAAATTGCTTGAGAGTCAACATTTTAAATAAGGTGGCAAAGATTTTTCTTGTTCATTTAAAATTGACCACAATTTTGTAATAAGTTAGGAAGTCCCATTAAATTATGATATCTATAAATTACCCCTTTCTTTGATTGTTAAATTACCAGTTTATCCTATTGTGATTGCTAATAATTTTCGGTTACTAGTTTGTCCTATTTTTTTTTTCTTAAATGGGGATGTTGCACAAATTCACACATTCACACATGTAGAGGGTTCTCAAATTTGAATTACAAATTTGGTATCCAAATACTTTGACTCTAGTAGCACAATGTTGTGATAGTGATCCTAGTACCATAGATCACTACACGTGATGTCACTGCCATAACATTTGGAATATCACAAATTTAAGAAACTTAGCATTCTCCAATCAAAACCAGGACGGTCCATTGCCACATATATGTGGGAAAATACCTGGGATTCAAAATTTAGAAAGCATAGCATTGTTCTATTTTCTAACACTTAATACTTTTAAGATTCTAATTAAATTATAAGTAAATTGAAGATTACAAAATATAAATAATCTAAGATTAATTTTATTAATGATACATAATTTTAAATAATTAGTTAAAATGTTGAATAGTTAGTTATCTACCATACAAGAGATATTGATTAGTTGGAAGTTTGTTGCAAACCAATATGGTAAAGTGGTAACCAGATTCATAAATATGCCCATATGAAACAAAAGCCACATAATCACATGCATGTTGGGATATTGAGTGAGTTAGTTAGTTACCTACCAAACAAGAGATTCATATTGTTGAGTGAGTTAGTTAGTTACCTACAAGTTATGTCTATTTTCTATGATTCATATTGTTTTTTTTTTTTTTCTAAGAGTCAATGGATTGATTTTAGAATTCCAACTTGGTTAGTTGTCTCATAACTATAGTTTGATTCTGGTAACTTGTTCTTTTGTTGTGGGAAGTGTCTAGCATTATGAGGTCTCTTAGAATTCTCAAGCTGTAATTCCTATAAGTATTTTAGCAGCTTCTCTTTTGGTTTAGAACATACTCCCTCTGTCTCATATTAAGGGACAACATTGATTTTGGTGAGATTTTCCACTTTCCAATATTGTCCTTTTTGAAATTCAAAATTATAGTGTCACATGAAAAAAAAAGAGGGAAGAGTTGGATATAATGAAGGGCAAATTTGGAAAGTGTGTATTAAAGTACTTTGACTTTTCAAAAAGGACTCTTAAAATAGGACATCAAAAAATGGCATCAAGGACTCTTAATATGTGACAAAGGGAGGGAGTATTATTTATGCAAGATTATCTCTCTTGCTTGGAGTTTGTAATATCTCCTACAATGAAGTGTGTGACTTGGTCGCGTTGAGAGGCATCCGCGATTAGCAGCGTTGAGTGACATCCGTTGACCCCGGTGAGTGGCATCCCGGGACTATTTGTTTCTCTCCGTCAAAACCTTTACGTTCCGGCCTGCACCATTTCCTGCTTGACATTAGGGACTAGTCCTGTTTAACGGTGATTTTTCTGTTTACTTGTTTAGTTCCATTTGATTGAACATTATGAGATTTTATGGATGATATTTGACTTCTATACCCAAGTCATTTATAGGACATGCCTAATGTTTTATACATCTCATATGATTCAATTTCAATTTTGATCTCACGGTTATGTAAATGTGGATGCGTACATGTTAGTTAATAAACAAGCACTTCTAGCCCAAATAGCACTGATACGGGGATAGACACACTATGGCATGATAAATTTCGAAAAAAAAAAAAAAAACTAGGAGACGGACACTGCGAGGACATAACAAAATGATGCTTTAAATAAATGTTTAAATATTTATGATCACATGTACACCATCTGGGCAATTTTGTAACAGACGGGTTTTATGATTTGTAACGGGTATATCCGTTACCAATATGTAACGGATATATACGTTACAAATGTCGGAAAACCGTTACTATTTACCTTTATTTTGGTTACTTAATTTATGTAACGGCTGTATTAATATTCGTAACGTATATATCCGTTACAAATTGATCCCAAAAAAAATTTAAAAAATGAAATTATTTTGCCGCTCAAAATCATCGGGCTCTACCTCACTCGTTTCACAAAAAGATAGAAAGGAGAGAGAAAGGAAAAGGGGGAAAGGAGAGAGGGAAAACCATCGGGCTCTACCCCACGCCACTGCCGACCACCAGACGCCGACCCCTCGCCGCCGACCACTGGTCGCCGCCGCTGCCGACTTCCTGCAGGTACACCCTCCTTCTTCTTTTTCTTCTTATTCCTTCTTTGTCTTCTACCTTCTACCTTCTTCCTTCTTCTTCTTCTACTACGGCCTTCTTCTTCTTATTCTTCTTCTTCTTCCTTCTTCTTATTCTACATTCTTCCTTGTTGTGGGTTTTTCAAGTCAGATTGTAGGGTCTCTAGTAGGATTTCTGAGTTTAGGTTTTCTAATGAACACTAATTTTAGATTCATTGATTTTAGGGTCATTTAGTAACCATTGGGCTCTACCCCACGCCATCGCCGACCCCACACGGCCGATAACTCAACGCTGCCATCGACTTCCTGCAGGTACACCTTCTTCTTCTTCTTCTTCTTCTTCTTCTTCTTCTACCTTCTTCCTTATTGTGGGTTTTTTATCTCAATATATGTCTCTAGATAAGGGTTCCTAGTTTATGTTTCAAGTCTAATTTTAAGGTCTTTTTCAAGTCTGATTGTAGGGTCTCTAGTAGGATTTATGAGTTTTGGTTTTCTAATGAACACTAATTTTAGATTCATTGATTTTAAGGTCTTTTTCATGTCTGATTGTAGGGTATCTAGTTAGGATTTCTAATTTTGGGTTTTCTGATGAAAAGTAATTTTAGTTCGTTGATTTTGGGGTTAAACGTCTAACATCACCTTTGTGATTTAAGAACCTTACTGGCTGTTCTCCAAAACTCCTCATCCATAATAATTTGGTGGACAATGTTGTGTTGCTCCACATTCGGACTTTTCTGCAAGCTTTGTAAGGCTTAAGAATGCAGCTCTAGGGACTCACTGAGTTCATAATTTAGAAGAAATAAATACCCAAATTAGGGGAGAAAATGCCCCAAGAAACTACACTCTCAGCCTAGCAACATGGTAACTCGGTGTCAATTTGAAATAGCTAGTCTTTTGACACGAGTGGCCCAAGTTAGATTGATTTTGAGCTCCATCATCAGATAAAACCACTATGATAATGCTATATGGTTTCAGCAAACAAGGAATCTTCTTAATTTGTGGAATTTGTCTCTGTTAAATGTAAAGTGACAAGCACTTCTTTTGGTTTGCTTTTGGGATGGCTCTACCTCTTCTTGTCATGTAGTAGTATGCAATTTTTTTTTTATCATTCTTTTGGCCATTCTTTCTATAAAGCTGAGCTTTGTGTCATTTCCTATTTTTGCATCCAATAGTGGCCGTTTGTTTTGGCTTCTAGCTCCGAGGATTAGTTTGCGAACCTCTGCACACTACAACAAAAATGGCCTACAGAGACATTTATTTTGAGACAAAAAATAAAAGTGTCCTTAAAAGTTACTTGTAACGACACATAATTTTCCGTCTCTACAAATGAAAATAATTGTCTTTAAAAGTTACTTATAAGGACACATAATTTTTTGTCTCTACAAAAGAAAATAATTGTCATTAAAAGTTACTTGTAAGGACATATGATTTTTTGTCTTTAAAAAAGAAATAAGTGTCTTTAGAAGTTATTTGTAAGGACACATAATTGTCCATCTCTAAAAAAAAAAAAAAAAAACATGGCTTTAGAAGTTACTTGAAAAACACATAATTTTCTGCCTCTACAAAAGAAAATAAGTGTATTCAAAAGTACAAAATAATGACACTTATTAATTTTTTTCTTTATAAAGAGAGAATTGCCTCAATTAATAAATAAATAAATAAATAATTTAACATAAAAAGAAAAATGGCATGTCCCAGCGTTTAAAAATATACCTTTAATTACCACCATTTTTTAAAAATTAAGTGTTGTTAATTACTAAGATTTTAAAGAGCGATTGCAAATACCAGCGCTTGGTAGTTAAATGCCAATACTTAACATCATTTTCATACAAAATGCCAATAATTAACGGCATTTGTAAAACCAATGTTGTTAATTAACGGCGTTTGAAATTTTAACGTTTGCCCTCAGTCCTACTTTAATAAAACGACGTCGGTAATTCTGTCTAATTTTTTTTTTAATCTTCAATGTTATTTAAGCATGAAGGAAGCACAAGGGAAAATATACAGCCCAATTTAGGGTGGCTTCCGCTTTGCGATTGCGATAGCGATAGCTTTGAAATTACTTTTTTCAGAATAGATTATAATGGACGTGATGTTTGGGTAATGTATTGTAAAAGTGGTTACGGTGGAAGAAAATATTATGTAGGTGTTTGGTGATATAAATATAAGGTCATTTTAAATGTTCAAGAAACAATTATGTCCCTGGACTGTATTGATATTCTATTTGTATTGAACACATAATTATTTTGTTAGTGCTCCATATTATTAAATTTAATATAAATTAATTACTTAAATAATAAATTAAATAAATGGATTAAAAAATAATAACTATAGTAATATGTAATATAAAAATAAGTAAATGTATTAGTAATATAAAATATATTATTAATGGTGTTTAATACTTTAAACATATGTTAATAGTACATGATTTTATTATATACAAATAAATACTTTCCGTACTTGTAGTTAAAAGTTTGTTATTTGGCCAAGCGGAATAAAGACTGCTACACATTCAATGAGGTCTTAAGTTCAAAACTTGGTAGACTGGTAGGAAAAAAAATAGTGCATTTTCTAGTGACACTCATAGCGACAGAAAAAATATATGTGTTAGTAAAAGTAACTTCTAGTGACAATTCTAATGACACTTTTGTTTTGTCATTACTCACAAATATATGTCACTTCAAAAGTAACATTTAGTGACACTTTTAATGACACTTTTTCTTTGTCGTTATAAAGTAACATTTACTGACAGCTTTACCAACACTTGGGTAAGTGTCTCAACAAGGCTTAGCGACAACACTTATTATAACACTTAAGTAAGTGTTGGTATAACAACTAGTGACACATTTTGTGACCTATTGTAACACTTTTTTTTGTCTTTAAAGGCGTATTTTGTTGTAGTGGCACCAGGTGGTATAAATACAATTCCATAGGTTGGTTTTCATTTTTGTGTAGCTGTGGAAAACCCAAAAATAATAATAGTAATAAATAAATAAATAACTACAATATATCGAGTGTTAGTTTCTCAATTGATTCCTGAATAAGAATGCAATTTTATATGTTGCTATCACATTATTTACTTTAAAGCATTGAGTTGATGAATTGGACTAGTACAACATTGAAAACAAATCGAAAGAAAGACTTTATCACTGGGGCATGAAAACTGTATAGTTTAGCATCACATGTAACGTTTTTTCCCACTTTTTTGCCCAAATTCTCTCAACTTTTCTTGGGCTATACTCGTCCGAATACGATGCCCTTTTTTCCCCCTATATACTCCTTATCTAATAGAAATATTCTAGAACATTAAAATTGCCCAAAATGTCTGTAAACCATAGCGTGTAAATTGGTAACTCGGTGTCAATATTTTTTTGGGTGGTTTTGTCAAATAATATTTTGTAGATGGGTTTCAATGTTAGTAGGAAATCCAAGCTTTTCTTGTTATATATTCTCCTATTTTGGACAAAGTATTACTTTTTTTGAGGTGGGTCTTTGTTCAATAGGTCATTGACCCTTGTGAGCCTTTAATTATAGCTCTTCTCCACTTCTCTGTTATTGTTCAGGGTCTAGAGTTTCAATTAGATGCATCGACCTAATTTCATTTCCTTGTTTCAGAGCTTGGGGTTAAATTGCTTACAAATCTTCATATTTTTTTTTTCCTGAATTTGTTGAATGGTAATAGTAATTGGTGAGACTCTTTTCTAAAATTGTTCTAACCATAGAAGACTTCTTTCAGTCTTTGATTGGGTTTTACTGAATTATCGATGAAATTATTTTACTATTTAACTTTTGCTTAAAAAAGTGAAACAAATTTGCACAATGTTGAATCAAATGTTTAGTCTTAGTTTGTAGTGATCCGGAAAATTTTAAAGCGAATATTAAAATTTATTAATTATTTTTTTTTCGTCAGAGAAAATACCAGTTTTGGAAATTGGTGCAGTATAATTTTTACCTGTGTGTGTGACAGGAGGCGTGAGCTCAACACACACAAGGTTTTCCCTTGCTAAACTTGGAGCCCAATTAAATTTTTGTGCACAGTGTGTGCAGTGTGTGTAGGAGTGTGTAAGTGTGTGTTTTGTGTGCATGTGTGGGGAGCTTATTCTTGAAGCCTCTTGGAGGCCAAGTTATAGTAAGCTTATATATACACACCCTCCCAACAAATCTCTCCACAACTCTCAGCAACTCACTGCCTCGCTATTCCCTCTCTCTCACGAAATATATATAGGCATACATTTATATATGCATAAGTTAATACACAAGAAGAAATTTGGAAATCAAAGCTTGGATTCATTTTCTCTGCACTTCAATGTTTTGTAATACTAGGTAAGATTTTAACATCAATTTAAGTTGAATTTAGTTTAATTGTAGAGCTGCTGCTATACATATATATGAATTATATATAGATTATATATATATATATATATATCGTTAAAGGTCCGAAATTAGCGGGCAGAAAAATAGTCACAGAAATTTGATTTCTATATATCAAATGTAAGGTCTCGATCCCACGAGGCTCCCTTTCGAATTTCAAAAACTAATTCGCAACGGTTGCGACGAACGAGCAAATTAAAGTTTTGTCACCATTCGGTTTTTCAATAAAATCAGGAGCTGTGTTTTGATTCTTGAAAAACTGATTTCATAATTGAAATCTACGCGGAAAAAGGGAGAGATTCTTATAATGGAAGTCCTGTTTTGATTAAGTTTTCAAACTGGGTAAAATTTAGCCTTTAATTTCAAAACAGGGGAAGAAAAGAGGAAGAAGACGACTCTGTGACATCTCTCGCGCGCGACCAGGCATTTTTCAAAAACTGTTTTAAATAAGCATGTGACCCTTCTGAACACATTCCGCGCGAGCGACCCGCGCGAACGAGGGTTATCGTGAACGGCCCGCGCGCGCGACCTCGGGCAGTTTAGTAAAATCTCATGTTTTGTTGTACTTGAGTCTGTTATGAGCTAAGGGGCCTTGTACCCTATGCTTTAAGAGTTGCACTTTACTGTAACAATAGTTGTACTTTTGCTTAGAGGTGTTGTACCTCACTGATATATGTGCATTATTGCATATCGAGATTTGTAACAGATTGAGCAGTTCCGGTTTCTATTCTGATTAATTATTCAGGCTATTCTCGGTGAACGGTAGTTCCATATAACCCTCAATAAAGTTGTATAACATGTTTAATAGTGTACTTACATGTTTACTTGATCTGTGATGCTTTAAGTGTTTACTTGAGCTGCTATGCCTTAAGTGGTTACTTGAGTTGCTATGTGTTTACCTGAATGATTTCAGCATGTCTATTATGTTGCTTCAAATTAAAAGCATGGATTGATAATCTGCCTTATGAAATATTGAATATGTCTGGACGCTTAGAACTCGCATATGTTATAGCATTTCATAAGCATGAGCATGATCACGAAAATCACGAAAATGATTTTGGGATGAAAGACCTTAAAGGCTTTCGATTTTGAAAAAGGAAGATCTTAGAGACTTCCAGGTTTTGAAAAAAAGGAAGACCTTAGAGGCTTCCATGGATAAAACCCTCTAGGAGGGATTTTGTTTTGAAAGATAGAAATCCCGGATTTGTGGGTAGGCGTGTGAGATGGGTACCACTAGGAACTCGAATTGCAGGATGTGCTGCAAGAAACCCCCGTAACGGTAAAGGCTAGGCCTCCGTGTAATTTGTAAGGCCCAAAGTCCCGCAGGTTTGAGGCTAGGCCTACGTGGACGGGAAGCCCATGGTTCGGGTAATGATATTGACGATTGAGGGTGAGTGTTTGAAAATGCACGAAAAGTGATTTTCCTACATGACATTGGCATTCATTGCACTCACGCATGTTATATAACAGATGTTATTGTGCGGTTATATAACTATACGAGCCTTTTTGGCTTATGGACTATCAAACCTTTCCTTTTCAGGTGATATAGATAAGGGTAAGGCTCTCGAGATTTGATGAACTTCTGCTTTGTTTGGAGGTCAGGTTTATGGGATTTTAATTTAAATGTTGGTTCAAAGAGCATGTTATGATTTAATTGGACAAGTGTTAGTCCACCCGCTATTAAATAGCATGATAGCTTAACTCTGATTTTTTTTCCGTTGCTTATCTTAAAAACGATTTGTTTCAAGAAAGGACAGTTTTCAAATGAAAACCCGATTTCTGTGTTATTAATGTTTCCCAAATGATGAATATAATTTTCAAGCCCGGAGTAGAGTTTACTCGTGAAGATCCCATTTAGGGAAGAAATTGTGAGATCGTGATACTTTGTATTCTTAAAAACCTTGGGTTTTTATTATAAGAGTTTCTAACATTTGAGAAAAAGACAGTAAGTCATTGTATTACTTTTCGATATGTGAAACCAAGTTTGAGTTTCTATTTAAAATTTGTATTCTAAAGTTTGAGAATGAGATTGATAAATGTTTATCCAATCTATATATTTTTCCGCTGCACTGTTGTTCATTTGATGAACCGATAAAGATTTTCTGTTAATGTCTTTTAAATTAACAAGTAAAGCTTTTCAAAAGACTAGTTTAATGCTTCCGCGATTGTTTTAATCATATCTGTGAGTCTTTAAAGATTTTGATTTCCTATCAAGGATTTGCAAAAAGGCTATTCTATGCTTCCGCAGTAACTCTCGGAGTCTAGGACTCGAGGCGTTGTAAAATGGTATCAAAGTTTAAATGTTTCAGAACTTTGGACTTTAAATGATTTTAAAGTTTAAACGTTTGTTTTTCTAAAGAGAAAGTTTTTCAGATAAGCTTCGGGTCTAGGACTCGAAGCATTACAAGTATGTTCAGTCCTTCCGCTCTTGGTCATTATTTTATTTTATTCTTATTAGCACCCCCTCGCCTGCGGGACTCGTGTCGGGGCGGGGCGGGGCGCTACATAGTTTTTTTTTTTACAATATTTTTGCCATTGGGGAAGTCAACACTTTTTTGAGGTGGGTCTTTGTTGTTTGTTTGTCATTAGATGTAAATTTACTTTTCCATTTAATCTATAGTTGTGTACTTCCCTTATGAAAACTTTTTTTTTAATGACACTTTCCATTTAATCTGATTTGGTACTTTGAAGCAAACATGAGGATTTACTCCTCTCTCCACTTTTCATTTTGAGTCCACTTGAACTCTTTTGCAGCAAGTCATATTTATTTGGTGTAGTTCCATTTCATTCAGGTGACAACTAGCCCCTCTTGCTGCACCTAACCTCTCTCTGCCTCTCGTTATTCTCATTTCTCAGCAAAGAAGCAAAGGATCAAACCATGATGCTGCAATTTTGTATCAGGTAAGTTAATTGATAAAAAAGTTGTGCAATTTTGATTAGTTACAAAACAAAATGACCCACAGCCACACTAATGGATGGTTAGGACTAGAATTCACATGAAAAGGGAAGTGGTGATATGGTTAATAATTGGCACATCAGTGAGAGGATTTCAAAAGCATTTAATAAATGTTATTCTGGGTGTCAAGAAACTACCTCAGAAAGCATACTATGCAATTCATGGACTTAGTTTTCTGTTGTTTTAAGGTCTTGGATGGGTTTTCTTTTTCCTTTTTTTCCCCCATATACGTGGATAGAATAGTTGAGAAAACACACCCCTTTTTTTCCCGATACTCTTGTTTTGTAAGTCAAGATGGGAAGGAAGAGAAGGTTAATGGAGAGAATTAGAGAGCAAGCAAGGGGAAGAATTTTGTATTGTTGATCTGCAGAACAGAAATTTGTCTACATGGTGCAGTGTTTGTTGATCTGTAGAACACTAATATTGCTTTGTTTGTTTTGCTATTGCAGTGGATGAGCCATTGAAAGAACTCCTTTGAGCTTGCTCCCTCCCTCTCTCTCTCTCTCTCTCTCTCTCTCTCTCTCTCTCTCTCTCTCTCTTAGGCTATCTGTTTTCTGGCTATGATTTTTTATATGAGCCAACTTGGACTAGAATTGCACTTTATAAGTTCTTTTTCACAAGACTTGAAAGCTGTCCAGATTTCCAGAACAGTTGAGTTCACTTTGAGCCTCTATCTCATGCCCCTAAGCCCACTGCATTGATTCTTTCTTATTTTTCCTTGAAGCTTCAATGTTTTAGCTTTCCGGATATGTATGGCTTGACCCTAGGGGAACTTTATTTATTTCTTTATGATTTTTACAAAAATAGTTGACGGGATCTATCCAGATTCTGAGTAGTGCTTACTCTTTCATCTATAACTTAGAGTCTAGGATAGTGGTTGACTTGATTCTTTTTATTATGAAAAAATAGACTTATGTGTGAATGTCCTTGTCAATGGTGAGCCACGTTAATGGAGTTTTGGACCACTTGTCCAAGTTTTGAAGTTTATGAGGCTTATAACTCTTTTTATTGTTACAACCTTCATGTAGAGAAGTTTACAACTACTTGTCCCTTTTCCATCGTTGAAGTTCTAAATGACATTATCGATTTATTTTGGGGGCTTGATTTTGAATAATGTTATGCTTCCCAAATGCAAATCCCAAAATTGGTTTCCCAAATGCAAACACTATGGTGTTTGCTTATTTTTGTTTTATTTTATTTTATTTTATTTTATGTTTTTATGTTTCTCTTTCTACGGCAATGGAAAATCAAGTATTTGCTACTTCTTTAATCTATCTTGAGACTAAAAAAGAATACAAGTGTTGGCTCTCGATCTGTTTGGTTTACGTAGGTAGAAAAGGAAAAGAAAAGGAAGGAAAACGATACATAGCTTTGGGTTGGCTCTCTCCTCTCCCTCATCTCTCTCTCTACTCTCTCCCTCTCCTCTCCTCTTCCTCATCTCTCTCAATGTCTCTCCCTCCCCTCTCCTCAAATTTAGAAATCCCCAAATATGCAACGAGGTGCACAGCAGCGTGCACAGGGCCGTGCACAAACAGCAGCACATGGCTGCACAGCCGTGTGCACAGCAGCACAGCATAGCTCCATGCACAGGGTTGTGCACAATAGCACATGGCCGCATAGTCGTGTGCACAGCAGCACAACAGCGTGCACTGGGCCGTACACAGCAGCACATGGCCGCACATCCGGCTGCACAGGGTCATGAACAAAAATTATATTGCTTGCAAGTGTGACTATTTTACATATTTTACCTTTGCTAGTCTTATCTGATGAGATTATCTCTTCCTAGAGTCGTGCGTAGTGTCATATGCTAAAATATGCCCTTAGTGTTTTAGTTTTGGTGGTTTTGCCTGTATTTTTGATGCAGCCAGTCTAGCCCTTTCTACATCCGCATCCCTATACAATTCCCTTTTGTTTAGCTTTGTAAGTGAAATTAGGGAGTTTTTCATTTATCTAACACATGTGCATTGCAACCACTATTGACGCTTCTATTACCTAATATGATAGTCTTGCCCTTACCATCGCCAACCCACACTAGATTGGTCCTCTCCTGTCCATTATTGATATTCTCGTAATAGATTCCTCCTTGGATCTTAATGTAGAATCTTTTTGAGGAGTGGCTTGGGGCAGCAAATATGGCATCCGTAATTTTTGTGAAGTTTCCCGAGCCATCTTGACATGGATTGGCCTCGTACACTCAAGTAAAGTGTCAATAATACAGTAAGGACCAACATTTTCTTCTCCAACCTGTGCCTGCAGAGGTGAGAAAAATAGCAGAATGGAAATGATGAAGTAGACTAAAGTATGTGCTCTTATGAAGTGTTAAGACACTTAAATCTAGTTTAACACTTTATTATTTGAGTCATAGCCTTTTTTTGCCAGTCCCCAATCAGCCCCTAACAGCCCTCTGACCAGCCCCCAAACAACCCTTAAATCAGCCCCAATCAGCCCCTAACAGCCCCCAAACAGCCCTTAAATCAGCCCCTATAATCACACCTTAAACAACACCCAAACAGCCCTTAAATTAGCCCCTAGTTACTTTTATGACGTGTACGACTTAAGCATGTTAGCTGCAACTTTTAGCTTGACTTCATGTTTGTGTTTGTTACATTTCTGAGCCCAAGGCTGTGCATTGCAGCCATGTCGAATGAACAATTGATGGAAAATGGAAATCGAATGATGGATGAGATTGATCAAGCAATATATTGAGAGGTCAAAAAAGGTTAGTAAGATTCTATGAAAGAAGAAAAATCAATTACTGCTCCGTACACAAATTGCTAATAAAAAAAGGTTAGTAAGACTCTCTCTCTCTCTCTCTCTCTCTCTCTCTCTCTCTCTCTCTCTCTCTCTCTCTCTGCTATTAAATTCATTTCCTAGGTGCAGTTATCTTGCTACAAATCGGGCCATCCTTTTCTTGCTGGCTTCTTAGTAATCTAAAGTTCACTTTATTTTTCATCGGTTTTCGTTCTCATCATTAGGTTATGCATCCTTTCTGGTATGTGTTTTTCACTAAAATCATAGTCCACGATGCTGAAATGTTTCACAAATCCATTTAAGTACCCGTGTTGATAAGACGGAGATAATTCGAGCCCTACCCCCAAAAATTTAACAGAAATTAAATCAAGAAAAGGCAAAGAAATGCGAAATATTGTAGTGTGTTAATCTTCTTGAACTAACTTTAGGTGAACTTGGGCTATGTTAGGAAAGCATACGACATCTATGATTTTGGAATTGAAGCTTCATTGTAGAATTTTCAATTGTATTTGTGGTTCCGTTCGAAGAAGAGGACAAGGATCCAAGTAATAGGCATCATTCTTCCAATATAGAAGGTACTCCAAGATAACTTTTTTTCCCCTTGTTTGCAGCTCGTAATGAATTTGGATATTTCATGAAGTAAGAACCCCAAACAAAACAAAAAAAAAATAAAGAATAAAGAAAACTTGATTGTTTAATCAATGACTTAGGTAAGATAATTCATTATAGTTCTTTAGCTAAGTTAAATTGTAAAGCTTTGTTATGCTAGGAACTTGGAAATTCAATCTCGTTGTATCAAAATTAGTCAAATGTGGTTTTTCTTGGTTTTGGTTACAATACGATTTGACTTGTGAGAGTTTTGTAATTTTCTTAAGTTTCCATCACAGCTACTCATTAAATAAAGCAAATTTTGAGACTCTGGTACCATAGTCGACTCTCTGCTGCTATGTTTAGGGACTGAATTTTTTTTTATTAACATTAGGATTAGGGACTAAATTTGTAAAAACTCTTATGCTAATTAGGTATAATCTGAGAATATGTAGCATGGTTTTCACTCACCAAATATCCACTCTTAATCTTAGCAAGCCCATGGAGCAACCAATTTAGGATAAATAAAGACTTGGTTGTCATTTATCAACTATTCTTTTGTGATTTCTTTTTTTAACACCATCGTCGATTATGGTGAAAACAGGGATGGTGATGATTCAAGGGCAGTGAAGAAGGAAGAGATTGAAGCAATTGTAAGGAGTCAAGTTGATGAACTTGGTTATGGACATAAAGAGATTTGTGTATTTTATCTTTTGGAGTTAATTTCACATGTAAGATGTAATGTAGTTAAACTAAGAATTTGGGTATGGACAAAGATTTGTAAGATGAAACATTTTGTATTTGAACTTGTGTTTGGTACAGATTGAGTTTGTTAACTACAACAAAAAACCCTTATTATGACTTTAAAAAAGAGTCATAAATATATATTTATGACTTTTTTTTTAAGCTTTTTAAAATAAGTCATAACATTACAGTCATAAATAAGTTCGAGTTTGTTAAAAAAGTCATAAATAATTATTACTTTTACAACAGTTCTAAAAAAAAGTCATAAAAAATGAATGCTTTCAAATTATTTATGACTATTTTTTAATTGATACAGTCATAAATAGCCTTTTAAAATAGTCATAAATAATCTTCAAAAAAGTCATAAATAACCTTTTAAAAAGTCATATATAATCTTCAAATTAGTCATAAATAACCTTTTAAAAAGTCATAAATAATCTTCAAAAAAGTCATAAATAACCTTTAAATAGTCATAAATAATCTTTAAAATAGTCATAAATAACCTTCAAAAAGTCATAAATAATCTTTAAATAGTCATAAATATCTTCAAAACAGTCATAAATAACCTTATAAAAAGTCATAAATAATGACACTATTTATGACTTTAGTATAACTATTGCTAATTTATGATTGTTTTTTTTTTTATGAAACAATCATATATAATATAAAACACATTTTAAAAATATTTTTTGTTGATAATCCAATAATCAAGAATTACACAATTAAGATACATCAAAACATGTTACACAATTCAGAGTATGTATACATATACAAATCAACTCAAGAACCATATTCAATTATTATCTTCCTTCCAACCAAAATTTTTCATTCATCAATCTAATAATTAGCTATGTACAAGAAAAATGTAACAGTAACCACTAAGTTTGTATTAAACCAACAAACCAATAATGTATATGTAACATTGTTTAAAAAAAAAACAAGATTAGTGTCTATTTAAACTCTTCAATCACCGCTAGTACATCGACTTATTTCCAATATTTGTTCTATGTAGTCTAACTGTATAACACTGAAACAAAAATGAAAATCAATGTATTAGATTCTATAGAACAAGTATATAATTTTCTAAAATTGTAAAAATATGGATTACCTGGAAAAAGAAAAAAATGTTGAAATTTTCAATACTTAAATGTATTCTTGAATGAACTCAATGAACTCAAGTTGAAGTGCATTTAGCTCGTGGCTTTCATATTTCACTTTTTGAGACAACTCTTTCATCTGAAAAAGTTCAGGAAAGAATGAGATGTTAAGAATGTATTCCCTCCCCCCATAAAAAAAAAAAAGAAAAAAAAACAACAACAACAACAATAAACACCTCCAACACATGAAAAAAAAATTCCTCAATTGATGAATCAAAGTAAAACAAGAAGAAGAGAAAATTTTCCGACACTCTTACAAAGAATACTATGATAATACCTTTATCTTGATAGATTTGGATGGATTCTCCATTACCACTCTCATGAAAAGTAACATATAGAATCCACATTCGTAATTTCCTGGTTGCTTTGGTCCCTATGAATAAATGTATAACAAATATTAGACAAACAATAAATTACTGCAATCACAAGTCGTGGTAAAACTAACTTATCTTGGAATGAATGTTGACCTAGAATTTCTAAAAATTTTGACAGAGTCTCCTCTATAAATAGAATTTCCCAAAAATTTCAAGCAATGAAAACATACCCAGCAACAATTGAATAACCGCAACATACACTAACTATATCACTACATTAACCATAACATACTAAGTATAATTTAAACAGCTACCATTATATCAACCATGTTTTTATTCAGGTTTAATTACCTTTACGAATTGCCAAATTGGTTGTGGTCTTCTTTTCCCTTTGAAATTTAAAGCCTTGAGTCCACTTCAAGACAATGTTGAAAGTTAAAATTAGATAATAAAATGTCACTTATAACATGCAATAATACTTTACTCACATGTTTATTGAAAATTTCGCATCCCGATTAGGTTCTCCATGTAACGAATCCATCCAATATACTGTAGTTGAAGAAAAATCAATTGCGACCAAAACCCAATGGTGCCTACAAGTTGACAATATCAGTATATTAGTAACCTAAGAAACTTAAACTTACACATATTTAACATGAATATACGTACCCTGTGTTGAGTGGAATGACAAATATTTGATTCTCTTAAGCCTCTTCAAATTCAGCAATAATAAATTTATCCAAGTTGAATTCATTATATGCATCCCTAGCTGAGATTGCGTTGACGAATTTGGAAAATTCTCGACTGTTTTCAAATTAATCGTACAGGAATCTGAAAAAATGTAATATAAATTAGAGACAATAACTTTAAGATATTAAGCAAATATAACTTCTCTCACCTCATGTATGCAATAACTGCAGTGACATCTAACTCCTCCATCTTGCAAAATCTCACTAACTCTTCTTTTGGAACATATGCTGTATCATCACTCTCTCTAAATATTCCCAATGGTATCGCTACATATTTTCTGACATGATCTTGTCTAGACTATCCGCAAAGGTCATAACTGCACCTTTTTTCCTGCCATGATCTTGGTTTTTTTCGTTCTGAAATGATTTTAATGAATATACAATCAAACTTTATAGTACACATTTCGTTGTGCAAACTTTGTAGGCAACATATTCATAGTTATCTCTAAGATGGAATTATTTTATTCAACATTTAAACTAAGTGAGAATTACCTCGATGTCCAATCGTACATACTTCTTCGGCCAAGCAACATGTGAATTAAGTGCATGTCTAAGAGTTATCATATCAGCATTAACATTTGGTATCGGGAGTTTTTCATCAGGTTGGTAAACAACAATGACAGATACACGTACATTGTCTTCTCCTAACCTCACATGGTGTACCGTATCATTTGGTCCAGCTTTCTCAAAAACCAACCCCGCAGCAACAATTGTATTTGAATGCACAACCAATCTACATGGTTGTCCCTGTAACGAGTACAATAATGAATGCATCCTTGCAAATTGAAAGGTGAGATACAATAAAGATTTGTAGAATAAAATATCACGTACCTTCCCAATATTAGGTTTAGGATTTGGGAATGAAAGGTGATTTTGTTGCTTCCCTTTTCTTTTGAACTATTCATACGTCAAGAGAGTTAAAATAAGTGATCGGGAGAGAACAGATCCTATTTATACGCCTTAATTCACGTTTGTTAGTACCTTTTTATCCTATTTTTGTATATTTTTACTTCGTTTTCTATTTTCTGACAGGTTTTGGGAGAAATCAAGTATACCAGGCTAAATGGGGTGAAAAAGCAGAGCAAAAGAAGCAAGAAAATCCACATTGCCCGCGCGACCCGCTCGCGTGAAAATCAAGAAATCGCTCGTGCGACCCACTCGTGCGAAAACCCAGAATATCGCTCGCGCGATCCGTTCGCGCGACTTCCCAATATCGCGCTCGCGCGGCCCGCTCGCGCGACCTGTGTAAAAATGGAACTTGCGTATTTCACTCTACTGATGATTCCTACGTGAATGAAACTGCCTAATTACGTCTGGAAAGCTAAATACAGCAGTTTTAGTGCGTTTCGGGTTAGGAAAGCTTCCAAAAACTTGTTATAAATCTATATATACCCTATTTTTACTTCAATTTAGGGGTTGCCAATTGTTATACACACAATATACAACTATACTTTTAGCCATTGAAGGGAGGGAAGCAAGGAGAAGAAGAAGAAGACCAAGGATTTCTATGGCCTCCTTCGTCAACTACTTGCCATCTACCGCTTCTATGGACAACTAAACCTAGATCTAGGGTTTCAGTGAAACCCTAGCCAAGTAATAGGGAGTATTTTATGTTTTTTTTTTAGTTTTATTATGTATGGATGACAGTTACATATTCCGAGGATTTTTATAAATAAATCGTGCTTCTATTGATTAAAATCATTACTTTCAAAATTTATTCTTGTCTTAGATCTATTTTGACTGTGATGTGCTCAATGATCTATGCTTGCTGTGCTTGTTTAGATTATTTACATGTAATGGTGCTTAAATTGAATTGTGCTATCAAGTATCCGAATAGTCCATGCCTAGATTAGACGGATTATATCACAACCCTAGTTTAGTGTGGGATAATTCGGGCTAACCGAAGATGGATTATGTTGGTGCTTGAACCATAGTTATTTTCTTGACGGAGGAATTGGGCTTATAGCTACAATTCCCCATTATCATCCAACTTAATAGGCTAAAGTAATTCATAAATATTCCTATTATGAAGCTAGTGGTGGATTTGCAATCCTAGGTTCCTTAAACTTATTATAAAAACAACTATTTAATTGCTTTCATAATTTAGATTTACTTCTATTGTTATTAGTTTAATTAAAATCAAATCAAAATTCATTTTTCTTAAATTAATTAGATTTAGATTTTAAAATTAAAACGCGGTAGTTAATCAATCTCTGTGGGTTCGACCTTTAATTTCACTACTACAAAGCTTTAGAAAAGTAAAGTATACTTTTTATATCTTGATTCTGACAACATCAATTTTTGGCGCCGTCGCCGGGGATTGCATTACTACCTTTAGTTTTAGAATCTTAGTTTAGTTAATTTGTAAATATTAGATTAGGCTTTCCTTTTCTTATTTTTCGTTTTATTTTGAGTTACTAACTTTTCTTTTTATTTTGTAGTTTCTCGAGTCATCAAATTCTAACGTTTTCGGGAGAAATAGCTTAGCGCATCAAAGGAGCTTACGTGAAAAAACAAAAATAAAAATAAAAAACTAAATAAATTGCTTCTTGTGAAACTCACTTTAAACCACTGTAAGTCAGGGCGCTGTGACGCACTATTTGCATTAGTTTAGGGTTAATTGCACTGCATTAGCTAGGAAACCCGGGGCGCTGGGCTTGACACGGTCATTGCATTACAGGATAATATTCATGCATCATAGTAGTACTGTGTGCTTGCTTGTTGACTGATTTGCGTGATTATTTTTTAATTTGTTGAGTCAGTCTTTATTTTAATTTCTCTTCTTTTTAAGTTTATGTTTGGTACGCGTTCAAATAAACCTGAATTGCATTATATCGATCTTGAACTTGAATGCACTTTAAGAGTTAGTAAGTCAGCAACCCAAGCTTCTAGAGCTAGGTTGCAAGACGACGAATCAACACTGATTCCGTCGTCTTTGTTTGAGGCCGAAATTCAAAATACCCTTAAACAGTTAAGGAGAACTCGGACTTTTAAAATCGAACCGATTAAAATGGCCGACGGCAAAAACAACTGAAATAACAATAATAACCCTAATATACCGCCACCTCCTCCGCTTAAAGATTATTTTATTCCTACGACTTACACGCCTCAAGCAGGTATTGAATTATCGGAGGTGACGGCATCTCACTTTGAGATAAAGTCGTATACCATCTCGCTACTTCCATCTTTCCATGGCCGTATAAATGAAGACCCTTATCAACACTTAGGAGATTTCCAAGATATATGCTCTACGTTAAAAATAAAAAATTTCACTGATGATGAATTAAAACTGCGTCTCTTTCCATTCTCTTTAAAAGATAAAGCGAAGTATTGGCTTCAGTCACTTGAGCCAAACACAATCAAATCGTGGGAAGCCTCACACAACGCATTTTTACAAAAGTTTTTCCCAATCACAAGAACTAATCAAATAAGAAAATTGATAACAAATTTTGTGATGCAAGATGGGGAAACCCTTTATGACACATGGGAAAAATTTAAAGAATTATTACGCTCGTGTCCACATCATCAGGTTCCTAAGTGGCAGTTGGTACAGGATTTTTACGAGGGACTTATTCCCTCCATCCGTAATACCGTCGATGCCGTTTGTGCGGGTACCTTCCTACACAAAAGCGCCAACGAGGCCTGGAAAATATTTGAAACGTTGAGTGAGAATTCGATGCATCAGGCTGTGTCGGTACGTTCTGAGGGGTACCTTCGACCTAAGCGAGAGGTAAAGTTTGAGTCAAGTCAATCAATTGAAATACAAGAATTAAATAGAAAACTTGACCAACTTATGAGGATGGGAATTAGATCCAATCCACCTTCTTCAGAAGTATGTGCATTATGTTCTGAACCGTCTCATAATATCTTTGCATGTCCTTCTGCATCTCAATATCCAGAATTTGTTGAGCAACACGTTAATTCTATGCAACAATTTCCATGAAATAACTATAATCCTATGTCGAACAATTTTCCTAATACTTATCGACCCCAATATCAACAAAGTCAATACCAACACCCACCTCCTAATCCTAACCCTCCATGGGATAATGCTTTTGAGGCTACGGTGTTGGCATCCCTTAAAAACATAGAAACTCAAGTCCAAGCACAAGCACAAATAGTGCACTCTCATACACAATCCATTGCGAAGCTTGAGTCCCAAATGGGACAAATAGCTACTGCGGTGAGTCGTAGAAACGAGGGGAAGTTGCCTGCGCAAACTATTCAAAATCCTAAGGGACAATATGAGAATGGGGGGTCGAGTGAGCAAGTGAATGCTGTTTCGACTAGGACGACTATTCGAGATGAGGAAGTTGTAATTCCGGATGAGGTTGAGAAAAATAAAAATATAAATTTGAAAAAGGAAAAAGGTGAGGACGTAAAAAGGAATAAGAAAGATAAAGAATCGGTCCCAACGAATTATATTCCGAGAATGCCATTTCCACCTAACGTTGATGAACTGTCACATTTGTCTAAGAAAGGGTCAAAAATGAAAGATGTACTCGAGGTATTCAAACAAGTAAAAATTAATATTCCATTCCTCGATGCTATTAAACAAATTCCCGCTTACGCTAAATGTCTTAAAGACCTATGCACTCAAAAACGTAAAATATGTAGTCATACTCCTAAAAGGGTCTTCCTCACGGAAAAAGTAAGTTCTATTTTACAACACTCACCTCCAAAGTATAAGGATCCTGGTATGCCAACTATTTCATGTGTCATAGGTGACACTATTATCCATAGGGCTCTCCTTGACTTAGGAGCTAGTGTTAACCTTTTACCTTATCACGTCTATAAACAACTAGGTTTAGGTGAACTTAAACCTACGGCCGCTACTATTCAATTAGCAGATCGTTCTATTAAAATGCCTAGAGGAATCGTCGAGGACGTCTTAGTTAAAGTTGACAAATGCTATTATCTTGTTGATTTCATGGTCCTTGATACTGAACCTGTACTAGATGCTAGGAAGCACACTCCTGTCATTCTAGGTCGTCCATTCTTAGCAACCGCTAACGCTCATGTTAATTGTCGGACGGGGGTAATGAAGGTGTCATTTGGGAACATGAACTTAAAATTAAACGTTTTTAACGATATTGATCAACCACCTAAAGACGACGATTACCTATGTGAGGCGGAGAGTGAGGTACAACGGAATATTGAACCTAATATAGGAATAAATACATGTGAGGAAAATATTATGGTTAGTGATAAGCGGATGGATTTGAATAACCTGGACCCTAATTCCGAATTTACTCAAAAGGTGAAGAATCGATTTGAAACCGAAAAGGATGAACCGTTGAATGGATTGCTACATAACAATATGGTTTCTGCTTACCACCGGGCTCTTCCTGATATCCTAAGGGGTAAAAAATCTGATTTACGACCTCCATAAATCTTGAGCTAGAACGGTCTAGCTGAAGACGTAAAAATTAGCACTTCTTGGGAGGCAACCCAAGCTTGATTTCATCCGTTTCTTTGATTTTTGCATGTTTTTGGGTCGTTTTGGTCAGTTATTTTCATTTCTGTTTGTTCTTTTCAGTTCTTTTCCTTTAAGTTTGTCTTTGTTTAGATAGTTTTGTTTCTATTTGTTTTCTTTTCATTACGTTCTTTTACTAATAGTTAGTTTTTGTCTAAAAAAATAAAAGAAAAATAAAACTTATATGTTAGCTTTTATTATTTATTTGTTTGTTTAATTTTCTTTTGGTAAGAAGTAACAAGTAACATTGAACTTTATTGCCATATTCCTTTGTGTTCACCTGTTCTATGCTTGTCAAGATCGAGGTATTATCGTTCCTTCTTTACGTCCTTTCCTTTATTTCTTTTTATTGTTTTATTGGGGACAATGAAAGGTTTAGGTTTGGGGGTATGCATTCACATATTCACATGCACATTAGTATGCACTAATTTTTAAAATTTTTCGATACTTGTGCTTAAATAAACGATGATTACCGACGTTTTTGCAATCTTGATTCGATACTTCTTGTTTTGTAACTATGATTGTTATAGAATGGTAAACAAGGAAAGATGTGATTAAATATGTACTGAAGTTATGATGCAACGTTTTAGGTCATGTATCGTTCGAATCGTAGTTTTATATCATAGTTTTGCACACAAAGCTATGCACTGCACGTAGTCACTTGAATACATGTTTGATGTGAACTATAATATGATTCAGATTTCTAGATAACACATGGTGGAGACTAAACCCGGTGAGCTTTTGAGCCTATCATTTCTATTTTGAGGGTTATAAATACATTGTGTTTGTCGAATTTCATTGAAATAGCGCATTAACTTGTTGTTTAGTCTCATTATTCTTGTTTTGGTTGATATTCAAGTTAAAATATTTGTTACCATGCTAAATAATCTTCCGTCGTAAACACTGAAGAACCATATAACCATAGGACATGATTTTAGGCCCTCTTTGTTTACTGCCGACCGATAAATGATAAATTTCCTTAGTTCGCCCTTTGAGCCATTAAAATGCCATTTTTCTTTAATTACCATTATCCTGTTTTTGCTCTAACTTGACCAAATTGGAGTTCACCACTGAAAGATTCGTCACCTTTTAGTGGTGTTAAGGCGAGGTGTGATTGAGAAGAAGAAGACAAGATGCTATTGGGGTGGTTGCTTAGAAATCAATGAATAATCCTCCGACAAGCAAGAAAAAAAGAAAAAAAGAAAAAGATTGAACATATTGACAAAAAAAAAACAAAAGAAAGAGAAGAAAAAAAATTTTAAGGTTGATAAAAAAAAGAAAGAAAATATATGAAAAGAAGAGAATGAAAAGATGAAGTTGGTAGAAGAGAGAATGAAAGAAATCGTACATGCCTTACAACGCCATTCTGAAAACTACCTAATGAATCCTTTCTATCCTTTCTCATTGCCTGAGCCACATTACAGTCTTTGAAAAGTCCTATGTGATCCTAGGAAACATGGTTTGAATATGAAAACGATGGAAGGGGGATTAAAACATGGTAATTATTATTTTTTCTTGATTATTGGCATCCTATCCATGAGACTACTATTCTTTCGTGTCATGCGTTTTTTGCGAGTCATATGTGAGCATTTCTCGTTTTGAAAACAAATTTCCTTTACTCACATATTTTAGAAAAATTACATCTATTTTTGAGTGTTTTCATTTGAGAGTGTAATTAACATTGTGAGATTCGTAGTCGAAGCATAGTTAGATGGTCATCCGAGTTATATTCCAAGTTCATGACATGCGCGTGTTTATTTGACTACCATATCACACACGTTCAATTGTATGAGGAACTCTATGGATTTATATGATGCATGTGCTTATGATTGTTTTTCATGACGTAGGGAGACGTTTGATTCCGTTTCTTCTTGTTCGTTATTCAATTTCAAATCTTTGTTATATGATGAAGAAATATTGATTGCTTTGTTTCTCATTTTTAATAAAATTTGTTTTAAAATTTACAAGTTAATAAATATGGTTGTGGGTGACTTGTTGATGAGAACCCTCACGAGACTTCACTCGTCCGACTAGGGACACCTAGGGGTTTAAAAGGCTTGTTGCATATGCTAAATGCAATCGTGATCCATGCGAAAATGGAATAGATTGTTATTAGTAGTTTAATTTTTATTTTTAGTTTTGCTCGAGGACTAGCAAAATGTAGGTTTGGGGGTGTGATCGGGAGAGAACAGATCCTATTTATACGCCTTAATTCACGTTCGTTAGTACCTTTTTATCCTGTTTTTGTATATTTTTACTTCGTTTTCTATTTTCTGACAGGTTTTGGGAGAAATCAAGTATACCAGGCTAAATGGGGTGAAAAAACAGAGCAAAAGAAGCAAGAAAATCTACATCGTACGCGCGACCCGCTGGGGCGAAAATCAAGAAATCGCTCGCGCGACCCGCTCGCGCGAAAACCCAGAATATCGCTCGAGCGACTTCCCAATATCGCGCTCGCGCGACCTGTGTAAATATGGAACTTGCGTATTTCACTCTACTGATGATTCCTACGTGAACAAAACTGCCTAATTACGTCTGGAAAGCTAAATACAGCAGTTTTAGTGCGTTTCGGGTTAGGAAAGCTTCCAAAAACTTGTTATAAATCTATATATACCCTATTTTTACTTCAATTTAGGGGTTGCCAATTGTTATACACACAATATACAACCATACTTTCAGCCATTGAAGGGAGGGAAGCAAGGAGAAGAAGAAGAACACCAAAGATTTCCATGGCCTCCTCCGTCAACTACTTGCCATCTACCGCTTCTATGGACAACTAAACCTAGATCTAGGGTTTCAGTGAAACCCTAGCCAAGTAATAGGGAGTATTTTATGTTTTTATTTTAGTTTTATTATGTATGGATGACAGTTACATGTTCCGAGGATTTTTATAAATAAATCGTGCTTCTATTGATTAAAATCATTACTTTCAAAATTTATTCTTGTCTTAGATCTATTTTGACTATGATGTGCTCAATGATCTATGCTTGCTGTGCTTGTTTAGATTATTTACATGTAATGGTGCTTAAATTGAATTGTGCTATCAAGTATCCGAATAGTCCATGCCTAGATTAGACGGATTATATCACAACCCTAGTTTAGTGTGGGATAATTCGGGCTAACCGAAGATGGATTATGTTGGTGCTTGAACCATAGTTATTTTCTTGATGGAGGAATTGGGCTTGTAGCTACAATTTCCCATTATCATCCAACTTAATAGGCTAAAGTAATTCATAAATATTCATATTATGAAGCTAGTGGTGGATTTGCAATCCTAGGTTCCTTAAACTTATTATAAAAACAACTATTTATTTGCATTCATAATTTAGATTTACTTCTATTGTTATTAGTTTAATTAAAATCAAATCAAAATCCGTTTTTCTTAAATTAATTAGATTTAGGTTTTAAAATTAAAACGCGGTAGTTAATCAATCTCTGTGGGTTCGACCTTTACTTTCACTACTACAAAGCTTTAGAAAAGTAAAGTATACTTTTCATATCTTGATTCTGACAACATCAATAAGTAACAATGTGCACAAACGTAATTCAATGATAAAAATTTAAAAAAGAAAGAATTAAAACCTTCTCATTCTTCTTCTTGACCGGTGAATCACATGAATCATTTATATTAGAAGAAACCTTGATATATTTACTATTATCACTTTTCTGAGTGTTTGATCCAACCTTCTCAATTGGAGGTGATGTTAATCCACTTTGTAACTTGATCAATTGTTCCTTCAACTTTTGCAACTCATTATCTTTTTCTTTGCATTTTTTCTCTTCTTCATGTAACCTAGACTCTAACTCACTAATATGTTTCTTAGAGCCACGCCTTGAAATACGAAAATAAGCTGTGGGGGTGACTCCTTTTCCTATACCTCTAACCCGTCCACCGAGCTCGGCAGTACCCAAGGCCATAGTCAGGACGTCTGAGGTTCCTTCAGTGACCAAACTCCCATCTTCAACCTGGCTTTTCAATGTATCCTTGCAAATTGGCGAACGAGAAAAAAATAACATATTAAATATAACAGTAGTAGATGTATTGTATGCTAATATTTTCACAATAAAATAACATGGATAGAAACTCACTATTTTTTCACCAATTTGTTTTGCAACATTATCCCGATATTCCCCCTTTTTATTTTGACGAGCTGCTTTCCACAAAAATGACCTATCAGCTTCATCAAATGAAGCACCCTTATCCTTTTTCTATTATCAAGTTTCAAGTGAATTAAATTGCATGTCAGTGCATAATGAAATGAGTTAGCATATTCCAACTTGGCAACAAAAAAAATACAAATATATACCATTTTTTCGGCGAGTCCGGCATAGCCCAACTTACTTATATAATGTGTATACTTATTCTTTGCACGCTTTTTTATTTGCACATCACTTAACCTCTGATAAATGAATTGAATAAGCATACATTATTGATATAAATAATCATATCATGAACAAAAATAAAACTTTGAATATACCTGAAAATTGTCAGAGAGTCTTGACCGTACGAATTCATCCCAATCCTTCTGATCAATGAACTTTTTATATATATCAGGACGCTTCTTAAGTTGATCCGGATCATCTCTGAATGACTTGATGTATTGCTTATTTAACTGTCCTTTGAAGTTCTTCCACAAGTAACCGATATCAGATATCACTGTCTTCTTTATGTTTGGATCTACATCAAATTTGGCCTACAAGTGAAAAATAAGGTTTATTAGTTTTAAAGCCAACAATGTTTTATTAAAAACAATAACAAAAGAATAAAAATACATGTTTTTAATACCTGGATAGCAGTCCATAAATTCCCTTTCAAAGACTTTGGCACTTGATGCCATGTTTTATAACTTATTGCAACCATTGTCCTTGCCATAAGTCCTTTGTAACTAGAAAAATCTGGTCTTGATTTACCAATCGGCTGCCCGTACGAGTTGTAAACGAGTTGTGTCTTTTCACTATCATTTTTTTTAGTCAAACGTTCTAAAACTGCTACTCCTCTTCCTTTTCTTATTTTACTAGGAGAATTTTGTTGTGATGGCCCTAAGCTTTCCGTGTTATGAGAATCAAATTCCTTTTCTTGATCCATATCTACAACACAGTTTCAACACACAGCATAACTTCGACACATAACTAAGATTCATGCTATTAAAAGAATGAAATTATGAATAACAAAATAACTCTAAAAAAACCATTGTAATTAAGTAGAAAAGAAAAAATTTACAAAATGTAGGAAAACATAATGAGTCCTTTATAACTAGTATTACAACCTTAGAAGAACTATATTGATCAATTTTTGTCAATCCAGGTCCCTTCACAATCTGCACGGGCATAAGTCAAAGGAGATTCATCACTCTCATCTTCGACCTCATGAAATGCTCTGGTACAAATACGATTTTCAATTCCTCTAAATGCATCATCATCAGCAGCATATTCGTCATAACTATACACTCGTTGGGGAGTTACAAGAACAATTGACCGTTTAGGATTGAGTTGGTCAGGTACATAAAAAACTTGTTTTGCTTGAGAGGCTAAAATAAAAGAGTCATTTTTATGACCAACTCTATCAAGCTCAACTAATGTGAAGCCAAGTTCATCTACCTTTATCCCATTCCCTATGTCAACCCAATCGCACGTGAAAACTGGAATCTTGAATGTTATATAATCAAGCATCCATATTTCAGTAATGACACCATAGAAACACACATTTGAAACCACAGGGTTTTTATCCTTTGCACTAGCAACCTGCATTGTTGTAGCCACTATGCTTACTCCACTATTTTGGTTGACTAGTTCACTGTCACGGTCCTTTGTATGAAAACGATAACCATTAGTATAATAACCAGAATATTTTATTACGTCTCGACGAGGACCTCGAGATACCCATTTCAAAATGTCAGAAACCTCATTGTTGGCGATTTGTTGCTCTTGTTCAACCTGATTTTTTATTATCAAAAGTTAGTGATATTTATCAAATACATTTACAGTTTAATGTTTAATATGTTAATCATACCCTTTCATGAAGCCAACCAATTATTATTTTATTGTGCTCATCCTCTAACCACTTTTCGTTTCTGGACTTTCGGGGATGACTTTGTCTTAAACTTGCCTTATGCATCCTATCAAGTTAATAATAGGAGATACATAATTATTCATACGAGGAAGAAATATGATTTCTTATTGAAAATGAAGTCAAAATGACGTCTTACTCGATATAAGGTTGGACATCGTCTGTATTTTGCAAGACATAACGGTGTGCTTGTGTCACGCCCCGGAAACCGAAGCGCGAGGAATTAAAGAGAAAAGATAGAGAGAAAATAATTAAAATCCAATCACAATGCGGAAGCGACTTTGGAAACCCACGGGGTTTCCTACAAGGATGACTTACTAATACATAAACCCAAAATGGACTTACATGTTAACGAGTCCATCAAAGATGAAAGCATTTGAAAATCACATTAAAAGACTTTCCGGGTAAGCACTATATCAAGGAGAAAAAGAAAAATTACAATGAATTTGATAAAAGGTAATTTTTGACAGTTGCTGAATTTTAAAACACCCGTAAGTAACCAAATCTTTGAAATTTTCACATTCTATCCGCAATAGTTTAAGTAAAATTCGATTCTGCACAACTTTTGTCTAATGACATTTTTTCCAATTCTGCACCATTTGGGCAGAAAATAAAAAAAACAGTAGCAGTTTTTTTTTTTTTGACAACAATTTGACAGCACTTTGACAGCATTATGAAGTGTCTCCAATTATGCTAAATCTTCAAGTTCAAACCTCAATACATGAGTAAACAAGTCCTAAATGACATATAACACATGCCTAGACCAAACGAAACTTCATATACTCGAAATTTATTAAAAACGAGAAGTGAAAGAGATAAAGAGAGGAAAAAGGGGAGAGGAAGAGATTGGGAGAGAGATATAAGGAGAGATAGGGAGAGAGATATAGGGAATGTATTCTAAACACACACACATGTGTATTTTCACATTCGGAAACCTTTTAAAAACATATATATATAATCCCAACATAAATAAAAGGGAAGAATATTTGAGAAAGGGAAAGAGATCAAAGAGGGGAGAAGAGAGAAGGAGAATGGGAGAGATTTAGAACGTTTAAATGTTTGAAACCTTGTTGGAATTAAAAGAGGGGTTTGATCTGGCAAGGACCCAACTATAAAACGAACTAAACTACAGCAAATGAACTCTCATAAAAGCAACCACCCAAACCAATCCGACAAGGATTCAAACAAAAGAGGAAAACAAATAATTGACATGTAAATCAAAAAGACAAGAACTTAAAGAGGTTCAACGACCTCGGAAAGTAAATACATCATCATAAAGTGAGTTTAACTATTGAAAGAAATAACCATTAAAGCAAGGGCTAACACTTGTCCCATTAAAATCAAAGAAGCTTCTCAAATACAAGAGATAAGAGCCTAAGCTCACAAAGTTTTTGTAAAGCCTTAATACTCTAAGTTTCAAAGCATTAAACATTTACAATCTTCCAAAGTGACTGAATCAACAAGAGAGCTATTCATATACATAACTAAGCATAAGTCTTCAAAATAGAACGAAATGCCTTATAGTTCACGCGTCGGGTCACATATGCCCTTATCAAGCTTACTTGAAAATGTTTTGTCATTTTTATGAGAACGACGGCTCGTAGAAAACATTGTAACAAGTCTATATGCTATCCATGACTAAAATGAAATGAGGTGCAATGAATCACCACCATGGCTACAATGAAATGTTTAAAGCCGCAAGGCTATGCGTGACAAATGCACATCTCTCTCGTTACCGGACCATGAGCCACCCACGCATGGAGTGTAGCATACCAACTTCCGGGAGCTACCCGAATATAGTTTGGAGTTTGAATGTTTCTAAGGGTCATTCTCCCTGTCTCACATCACAACCCATGTCCGGATTTCTTAAATCAAATTCCCACACATGTGGTTTTTCTCTCTTTTTTAAATAAAACCTTATTGTCGTGATACGTGAATGCTTGCCGATATGGCCTCAATGCATGAAATGTTTAAAATCACATTATAGATGCTCCAACAAAATAGTGAACACAATAATTCTTGCATGTTGAACATGTATCAAAGACATCAAGAGTTGAATTAAAATTTATAATATAGCCTTCCTAACAAGGATTCCTAAACTAACGTCCTAACATGCATTTACACATAAAGGGAGCATCCTAAGCACCACTAGTATCACATAATCAAATATAGTACAACTAAAGCATGTAAATTCACAATTTGTCATACAACTCTAAATTTACTACTTTGGGGAAAACTTAATGCATGTGTCAAAATTATTCTTATAACATCATTTTAATTACATTTAACACCCCAAAATCACAACTAGCACAACCAAGGCATATAATCACATTTAGGCATACTAACTTTAACATTATATCTTTGGGGAAATACCCATTGCATGTGTCTAAATTATATTTTTAGCATCATTTTGATCACATATAACACAACAATGTCACAACTTACACAACCAAGGCATATAATTCCACAATTAGGCTGTAATGTTTCAAAATTTATAATAAAGGGTAATGGGGTAATTTTGCCTTTCCTGTTGTGGACCCTTATTTTATTTGACTGTATTCTTAATTCCAAAGCATGACTAAATTATTTTATTTTACCTTTCATGTGCTTTAAAATTTATTTTCTGTGCCTGTGGATGTGTTTATTTAATTTTGGGGTTACACTGTTGGGTCAGACTGTCCATTGGAACACCAAACATTTCATTTTGGAGCATACAAGAGAGTGGGTCCCACCCCACTCCCCTATATGGCCGGCCAAACCCCCCCCCCCCCCCTTCTCCTCATTCACGTTCTTTTTTTTCTCCTCCTTCTCTTCTTCTTCTTCTTCTTCTTTTCCTTTCAAGAGACAAAATCTTCCATAGAACTTCTTCTACTTTGGGTTTCTTTCTTCAAGATTGCTAAGGAAGGTCATGTTCTTCATCCTCAAGCTCTCCTAACAATCCTAGGGCTTGACATCCTTCCATTGGTAAGTTTTCTACAAACCCCCAAATTCTAGGGTTTCATTAGTTTTCCAAATTTTGAGTTATTCATGGACTTCTCTTACTTTGTATAGCTTCCTTGGAGTATGTAGAGTTTCTCTTTCATATCCTAACCATTTCTATGGGGGATTTCTAATATGGGTAAGTTTTCCCCAATCTCTAACAACCTAGGGTTTGTTAGTTTCATGATTTCTATCCTAACCTTGAATTGTTCTTGATTAGTGGTGTATACTTGAAGCATCCTTCATGATCCTAGCACAAGCATTGAAGTTATTTTGGATGTGCTTAGCTCTCTTAAGTTACCATTGATTTTTGGAAGCTAAGCTTTGAGGTAGATTTACATTGTTGCTTTTCCATATGTTATGCTTGTCTAAGGTGATTTGTGTTCATTAACATGCTAAGAGAATGACTTAGACACATGCATTAGATTTTCCCCAAAGTTGTAATGTTAGGGTTATTAGCCTAAATGTGAATCATAGGCCTTGGTTGTATAAGTTGAAAATTTGGGGTGTTAAATGTAATTAGAATAATGTAGGAGAATAATATGAACGCATGCATTACTTTCCCCCAAAGTTGTAAATTTAGAGTTGTATGCTAAATTGTGACTTACATGCTTTGGTTGTACTATAGTTGATTATGTGATGCTAGACGTGCTTAGGATGCTCCCTTTATGTGTAAAAGCATGCTAGGACGTTAGTATAGAAATCCTTTCTAGGAATGTTTAATTATGAAATTTAACTACATCCTTTGAGACTCTTGATATCATGTCTAATGGACTGAAATTATTGCTTAATTTATTGTACTGGATCATCCATAATGACATTTTAAACATTACATGCATTGAGGCCTAATCGGCAAGCATTCATATATCACGACATAAATGTTTTATTTGAAAAAGAGAGAAAAACCCCATGTGTGGGAATTTGATTTAAGAAATCCGGACATGGGTTGTGATGTGAGACAGGGAGAATGACCCTTAGAAACATTCAAACTCCAAACTATATTCGGGTAGCTCCCGGAAGTTGGTATGCTACACTCCATGCGTGGGTGGCTCATGGTCCGGTAATGAGAGAGATGTGCATTTATCACGCATAGCCTTATGGCTCTAAACATTTCATTGTAGCCATGGTGGCAATTCATTGCACCTCTTTTCATTTTAGTCATGGATAGCATATAGACTTGTTACAATGTTGTCTACGAGCCGTCGTTCTCATAAAAATGACAAAACATTTTTTAGGTGGACTTGACAAGGGCAAAGAGCACTTATGGCTCGACGCATAGAAGTTGATGCATATTGTTTCTCTTTGAAGATTCATGCTTAGATATGTACATGGATAGTTCCCATGTGAACTTTGGATTTTTGAGAAGTTTGTAATAGTTTCATGCTCTAAAAATAGAATTATTTTATTAGTTTTACTACAAAACTTCTTGAGTTTAGACTTCCATATTTTGTTATTGGGAAGCCTTGTTGCAATTATGATGGAACAAGTGTTAGCCCTTGCTTTCATGGTTATTTCTTCCAATTGTTAAACTCACTTTATGATGATGTGTTTACTTTCCGAGGTCGTTGAACCTCCTTAAGTTCTTGTCTTTTTGAGTTACATGTCCATTGGTTATTTTTCCCTTGTGTTTGAATCCTTGCCGGATTGGTTTGTGTGGTTGCTTTTATGAGAGTTCATTTGTTGTAGTTTCGTTCGTTTCATAGTTGGGTCCTTGTCGGATCAAACCCCTCTTTTAATTCCAACAAGGTTTCAACAATTTAAACGTTCCAAATCTCTCCCATTCTCTTTCTCTCCTCTCCCCTCTTTGATCTCTTTCCATTTCTCAAATATTCATTCCTTTTACTTATGTTCGAATTATGTATATATGCATTTTTAAAATGTTTCCGAATGTGAAAATACGCATGTGTGTGTGTTTAGAATGCCTTCCCTCTGTCTCTCTCTCTATCTCTCTATCTCTCCTCTCCCCTTATTCCTCTCTTTATCTCTTGCACTTCTCGTTTTTAATAAATTTCGAGTACATGAAGTTATGTTTGGTCTAGGCACGTGTTATATGTAATTTAAGACTTGTTTAGTCATATATTGACGTTTAAATTTGAGGATTTAACATCGTTGGGAACATTTCAACAAGCTGTCAAAATGCTGTCAAAAGTTGCTGTCAAATAAAAACTGCTACTGTTATTTCAATTTTCTGCCCAAACGGTGATGATTTGGAAAAAATGCTATTTGACGAAAGTTGTGCAGAATTGAATTTTACATGGACTAGCATGTACAGAATGTGAAAATTTCAAAGATATAGTTACTTACGGGTGTTTTAAAATTCAGCAACTGTCAAAAATGACCTTCTATTAAGTTCATTGTAATTTTCCTTCTCTCCTTGATCTAGTGCTTCCCCGGAAAGTCTTTTAATGTGATTTTCAAATGCTTTCATCTTTGATGGACTCGTTAACATGTAAGTCCATTTTGGATTTACGTATTAGTAAGTCATCCTTGTAGGAACCCCCTCGCTTCCGCATTGTGATTGAATTTTAATTCTTTTCTCTCTATCTTTTTCTCTTTCCTCGCGTTTCAATTTTTAGGGCGTGACAGATTGGTATCAGAGCTAACCGGGTTCAAATACCTAGGTGCTATGGGTGTTATCTTTTGGGTTTATCGCATTTTCGTTTGTGTTTACTCCGTGCCTACCCCTTATTGCATTCTTCCTTTAAGTTGCACATGTTGAGGCGTTGCGATGCTGTGTGGGTATGCGTATGTGTTGAGTGCCTTCGGGACTTACGTGCTTACATGTTAAAAGAGCTTACTTGTTTGATATGCTATTTATGCTAAGTGCTCACATGATAAATGTTTACATGTTCAAGTGCTATGTGTTTCCATCTATGAATCTTTTGCATTGTCTTGGTGTGGATGTCTGATGGTATTTAACTATTGACCGTGAAAGGTTTAAAAGTATATATATGAGGATTTCCTTGTTTGGATTATTCGCTCGACGTACTATGCCTGGTAAGGTTGGTGGTTAGGTGTCAATCTGTGCTTCACACCGAGCTATATGCTTAAGGACCTCTGTTGTGTTTATAAAATTTACGTTACTTGCTATTTCCATTTACGTTGTTGAGATAACATGTTTAGATGTTGCACGCCTACATGATTATAGGTTCACCTGCTTGCATGTTCATGTGGTTTACATACTTACAGTAGAATGTATTGAGATAATCTATTGTATTATAGATGGAGAAATTTTTATTTTATTTTTTGAAAAAAAAAAAAAACTCAGAGATATAAAGTTTTAAACTTTTTGGAAAACCAACATGTGTATATGTTGCGAGTATACGAAGAGATGCTTTACATGCTTTTATAGTATATCTTGATAGATCGGTTATGTTGTTAATCACAAGTTGGTGTGAGTAGCTTGTTGGGCTACGTTTCGTTAAGTTGTATCTTCGGATCCTTGTGGCTGTGTCTTAGCACATATTGTTTCTTTCTTTTGAGATGCATACCTTCAGGTAGTAGCAGAGTTGTTTAGCACTCAGTGCTATTTTTCTTTTGTACCTTGGGTACGTTTTCCTCATTTGTGAGTTCTACATCGTGTTGGAATAGTCCTCTCTTTTGTCAGACTATTGTATTCCCTTTCCGTGAGAGACTCTTTGATAGGTTGTTTGTTGTATCTTGAAATTATCCTTTCAAGCAAATTGCACTCCTCTCTATGGCATGAACTGTTTTGTAGGGTTGTAAGTACCTACCTTTTTCAACATTTGGTTACGTAATTGGTTGATCGATGTTGGAGTGGTTTTTCCCCATTCTTCGGGATGAACTGCGGTTCCTCTCTCTTCATGGGGACTTTTACGTTTAAATGTCTGTTAGACATTGCTTTTACTACCTCAAGTAGATTTATTCTTTGAGATGGGTTGTTGCTTGTTGGGTCCCAATCCATTGTATTCATGTTAGACTTTGCAGTGAACTATCAGTTACCCTCCTATATGATTTATTGCATATAAGGAAATTCTGTTGTGTGAGTTATTATTGGATCTTGACTCAAGCTTCTTGTTCTAAGCTTAAACTTGTATCGGTTCATTTTTATCACTCCTATGCTTGGTGGGTGTCGTTTGTGAGTATTCTCCGCGACTCTGATATTTGTCTATTATGAGACCATGTTATTGTTAATTGCAGAAGTTTTCCTTGTTTCATTGTGAAACTGTACATCTTGCGAGTTAGTGAAAATTTTCTTCACTAAGCTCTTTATCATATTTATTTACATAATCTTGCTAAGTACGTTTCTCCTCAAGGTGGTCGAAATTCTTTTCTGTGGTTATAGTTATCGATATTTTACCGAGTCCTATTTGAACTTCGTTAACATTGGATGGTTAACACTTTGATGATTGCTTAGAAACACAAGTTATTTTAGTGTTTCCTCCTTGTGAGCAAGTTTGGCTCTTCATTTAGTAATACTTGTTCGAAGCAAATCTATTTCTTGTTTGGTCCTAGTGATCTTTGGCCCTTTTTAGAGTACTGTTTTATGCTCGTTCCTAGCTTGTTTGGGATAGCAGTTTTTCATGTGCTTTTGATTTCAAAACCTTTCGTTGAACGAGCGCTCATACCTTGTCGGCTTGATATTTTCTTTTTCTTTTTTTGGGTGAGGCATGATGATTTTCAGTTTCGCCACCCATGGACTTCGAACTTGGGTGTTTCATGGTGTTGTATTAAGATGTCCTTTCCCTTGGGCGTCTTGACTTTGGATTGATATTCTTCAGTGGTCTTGCCTTTTGAGATCATCAATTTTGATTGTATTGGACTCGAGTAAAAAAAAATTTAATAACTTCCAATCTTTCCTTATTTATTGAGGGATAGATTGATTTGGACGATTTAGTTACCAAGTTCTTCGAGTTGACGGTTTTGTGAACTCGTCATCATTAGACTCCTTGGGAGTATGACCTTGTATCATGATTTGATGTGTTGTTATTAGTAGCCTTGGCTGTTGTTTACTAAGGCTAGATCCCAATGTCGTTGTTCAAGAAATAAAAGTTCTTATTTCATTCTTGGAGACCTTCCATTGTCCCTTACAGACAAAATTACTTATACCTTAACTTACTATGATAGTGTCCATAGTAACTTTTGTTGGATTGGTGTAGTTGTTAGCAAGGTGGAATAATCTATTTCTATTTCACGACTTCGAAGTTTTATGAATCCTTCGAACCTGTGGGCAATGCCTATTGTCTCAAATGTTATTGTTCCGTAAATCCTATGACTGGTCCATAGGAATTCTTTTGCTAATTATCGAGTGGTGTATATTCGACCATTGTGAGTTTCATCATTTGATCCCGTCGTTTTAACTCTTTCTCCATTATTGTGACAAAGTGTGCTTCGTTGGACTCATTTTCTCTTGATTCTGTGTTAGTGCAAGAAGAGCACATGATTGTATATCATTTCATACTGGTGTTCTTTTACTAGTATGTCGATCATTCTATGTTGGAGAGTTAGACCATTTTGGTTCTACATTTATTGTTGATGATCTTAACGGATCGAGTGTATCATGGTTATGAGCTTTTGAGAGCTGATCAAACCCCTTTCTCTTTGAATTCCTACCTTTCAATGGTTTGAATTTTGATGTCATTCAAGACAAATTTGCTTTGAGCACTTGGTGCGATCTTGCTAATTTTATCGGTGAGACTTGTTTTAATTCCCCATCGTGGGATTACCGTGGCTTGTGTTTGTGTTAGATCGTTTTGATCTTTCGACTTTGTCCTTGCCTTATACGAAGGAAAAGTCTTGGTGTTCGATTGTTGTGCGATTGGTTGTGGTGGTTGAGGCAACTTTTGTATATGTTCCCTCCTCCTTATCGTAAGTTTTCGGGTGTATTTTTCGAAGAACTTACTTTGGTTATTGCTTACTGGTGACGTGGTTTCACAATAGTTTCTGGCTTGAGGAATGATGTCGGATATTGTTCCCTCTCTTCGAGTGATGTCTCGGTATCACGAAATTTAGAGTTTCAGTTTTGGGATTTGATTCTTGTATATCTCCATCCTTGAAGTAAATTGTTTAATCATTTCTACTTTTGCGTCGATTTCCTTGAGTTGTAACGAGTCGCGTAGGCCACAATTTTATTCATGATTCGGTCAAGGCGCATATCTTTTGATATCTTTTGATTTGTTGCGAGTAGCAATGGTTGTTATGAACTTGTCTGGTTATATCCGTGTGTTTACTTATTCGGTTTATCATCGCTTTGTTGATGATACCCTTGTCCTTGTTCGAAACATATGTATGTGCTGATGTTTCTTGATAGTTATGGCTTTGGGCATTGCTGTCCTTTACCTTGATGTTTCGAAAGCGAGATTTGGGTTTGTTGATAGAGAGACCGTTTTTGGTTTATTGCCAGGAGCTTGTTCTTTGGAATTTAGTATTCCTCAGTTTTATTGGCTTACCACCAATATTTGTTTCGATAGACGCTTTTCAGGTCCATCTTTTTTGTTCCTTTTGAGGATTGGAGTTTTCCGTTTATTCTTGTGGACGAGATGTAATGTCGATTCATTACAATCTTTTGTATTAGCATTCGTTTGTTACTTTGTGAGATCTTTTCATTGGCATTATTTAATATAAGCTTGGACCACTCCTTGGGAGTTGATCACATAGTTTAGTTCAGTTTTGAACTCTTGTGAAGGAATCAGGTTACCTAACTTTTGTGACAATTCGTTTAACTTTTATTAGTCGATTCATTTCTTTGAGATCCTTGGATCTAGTTGATTGAAATTCAATCTCTTTGTAGTACTTACTTTGAGGCGAATTTGTTAGTTTTCTCGAGTCTTCAAAGTTTTGTTGAGACCCTTGCATTTGGTTATTCAAATGTTTTTCCCCGTGATGTTACTGCACAACAATGAGAATACTTTTCTTGATCCTCACTAGTATTGCTTGAAGCTTAGTAAGGGTTCTTAGAATCAGATTCGATGTTCTTTGGAAATTGTCTCGTTCAGTTTTTAGACTTATTGACCTTGGGTTCTGTCCATTTTGGATAACAACTTTTGGTGAGTTGATGCCTTGTACCCTAATGGCGCTTGGCAATTTTGTGCATTTGGTACATTCAATTTGATTCCTAACATTTTGTGATTTATTCCTTACTCTCGTTAGTTAGTATTGGAAGGACATAGGAACGCCTTGTGAAAACAACACACTCGATGCTATAACGTTGATTCTTCGGATCTTGAAATTGTTTCTTGCAGTGATGAAATTTTATTCCATGTCATTGGTTACCTTTCTTCTCGGGCTGGATTTTCAGTTGAGTTTTGGATTCTATCCATTCATTGTCGCTTGTGTTGTGTGTTACATATTGGTCAGTTGTTTGACACCTTGGGGTGAGTTACAACTGCATGTTGTATTCTTTTGATTATGTGGTCCTTTTGTGAGGATCATTTCGGTATTTGACAAATAGTGGTATGAAATTCATTTGTATTCTTCACTTAGTTCATTCGACGACTAAGAAGATCAAGTTGTCATTGATGCTTAATATTTGGTCATGTCAGTTGATGTTGGAACCGTGTATGTTCCTTGAGATTGTTCCTTGTGAGCCTTGGTGACTCTTGGTGTCTATGTATTAGTATGGATTGTTACCTCTCTAGTTGTTTCCCTTTGAGGTACATTCAAATTCCGGGACGGAATTCTTCTAAGGGGGGTAGATTGTAATGTTTCAAAATTTATAATAAAGGGTAATGGGGTAATTTTTCCTTTCCTGTTGTGGACCCTTATTTTATTTGACTGCATTCTTAATTCCAAAGCATGACTAAATTATTTTATTTTACCTTTCATGTGCTTTAAAATTTATTTTCTGTGCCTGTGGATGTGTTTATTTAATTTTGGGGTTACACTGTTGGGTCAGACTGTCCATTGGAACACCAAACATTTCATTTTGGAGCATACAAGAGAGTGGATCCCACCCTACTCCCCTATATGGCCGGCCAAACCCCCCCTCCCCTCATTCACGTTATTTTTTTTCTCCTCCTTCTTTTCTTCTTCTTCTTCTCCTTTCAAGAGACAAAAACTTCCATAGAACTTCTTCTACTTTGGGTTTCTTTCTTCAAGATTGCTAAGGAAGGTCATGTTCTTCATCCTCAAGCTCTCCTAACAATCCTAGGGCTTGACATCCTTCCATTGGTAAGTTTTCTACAAACCCCCAAATTCTAGGGTTTCATTAGTTTTCCAAATTTTGAGTTATTCATGGACTTGTCTTACTTTGTATAGCTTCCTTGGAGTATATAGAGTTTCTCTTTCATATCCTAACCATTTCTATGGGGGATTTCTAATATGGGTAAGTTTTCCCCAATCTCTAACAACCTAGGGTTTGTTAGTTTCATGATTTCTATCCTAACCTTGAGTTGTTCTTGATTAGTGGTGCATACTTGAAGCATCCTTCAAGATCCTAGCACAAACATTGAAGTTATTTTGGATGTGCTTAGCTCTCTTGAGTTACCATTGATTTTTGGAAGCTAAGCTTTGAGTTAGATTTACATTGTTGCTTTTCCATATGTTATGCTTGTCTAAGGTGATTTGTGTTCATTAACATGCTAAGAGAATGACTTAGATGCATTAGATTTTCCCCAAAGTTGTAATGTTAGGGTTATTAGCCTAAATGTGAATCATAGGCCTTGGTTGTATAAGTTGAAAATTTGGGGTGTTAAATGTAATTAGAATAATGTAGGAGAATAATATGGACGCATGCATTACATTCCCCCAAAGTTGTAAATTTAGAGTTGTATGCTAAATTGTGACTTACATGCTTTGGTTGTACTATAGTTGATTATGTGATGCTTGACGTGCTTAGGATGCTCCCTTTATGTGTAAAAGCATGCTAGGACGTTAGTATAGAAATCCTTGCTAGGAATGTTTAATTATGAAATTTAACTACATCCTTTGAGACTCTTGATATCATGTCTAATGGACTGAAATTATTGCTTAATTTATTGTACTGGATCATCCATAATGTCATTTTAAACATTACATGCATTGAGGTCTAATCGGCAAGCATTCATGTATCACGACATAAATGTTTTATTTGAAAAAGAGAGAAAAACCCCATGTGTGGGAATTTGATTTAAGAAATCCGGACTTGGGTTTTGATGTGAGACAGGGAGAATGACCCTTAGAAACATTCAAACTCCAAACTATATTCGGGTAGCTCCCGGAAGTTGGTATGCTACACTCCATGCGTGGGTGGCTCATGGTCCGGTAACGAGAGATATGCATTTATCACGCATAGCCTTACGGCTCTAAACATTTCATTGTAGCCATAGTGGCAATTCATTGCACCTCATTTCATTTTAGTCATGGATAGCATATAGACTTGTTACAATGTTGTCTACGAGCCGTCGTTCTCATAAAAACGACAAAACATTTTTTAGGTGGACTTGACAAGGGCAAAGAGCACTTATGGCTCGACGCATAGAAGTTGATGCATTTTGTTTCTCTTTGAAGATTCATGTTAGATATGTACATGGATAGTTCCCATGTGAACTTTGGACTTTTGAGAAGTTTGTAATAGTTTTATGCTCTAAAAATAGAATTATTGTATTAGTTTTACTACAAAACTTCTTGAGTTTAGACTTCTATATTTTGTTATTGGGAATCCTTGTTGGAATTATGATGGAACAAGTGTTAGCCCTTACTTTCATGGTTATTTCTTCCAATTGTTAAACTCACTTTATGATGATGTGTTTACTTTCCGAGGTCGTTGAACCTCCTTAAGTTCTTGTCTTTTTGAGTTACATGTCCATTGGTTATTTTTCCCTTGTGTTTGAATCCTTGCCGGATTGGTTTGGGTGGTTGTTTTTATGAGAGTTCATTTGTTGTAGTTTAGCTCGTTTCATAGTTGGGTCCTTGTCGGATCAAACCCCTCTTTTAATTCCAACAAGGTTTCAACAATTTAAACGTTCCAAATCTCTCCCATTCTCTTTCTCTTCTCTCCCCTATTTGATCTCTTTCCATTTCTCAAATATTCCTTCCTTTTACTTATGTTCGAATTATGTATATATGTATTTTTAAAATGTTTCCGAATGTGAAAATACGCGTGTGTGTGTGTGTTTAGAATGCCTTCCCTCTGTCTCTCTCTCTATCTCTCCCTAAATCTCTCTCTCAATCTCTCCCTCTCCCCTTATTCCTCTCTTTGTCTCTTGCACTTCTCGTTTTTAATAAATTTCGAGTACATGAAGTTCCGTTTGGTCTAGGCACGTGTTATATGTCATTTAAGACTTGTTTAGTCATATATTGACGTTTAAATTTGAGGATTTGACATCGTTGGGAACATTTCAACAAGCTGTCAAAATGCTGTCAAAAGTTGCTGTCAAATAAAAACTGCTACTGTTATTTCAATTTTCTGCCCAAACGGTGATGATTTGGAAAAAATGCTATTTGACGAAAGTTGTGCAGAATCGAATTTTACATGAATTTTACGCGAACAGAATGTGAAAATTTCAAAGATATAGTTACTTACGGGTGTTTTAAAATTCAGCAACTGTCAAAAATGACCTTTTATTAAGTTCATTGTAATTTTTCCTTCTCTCCTTGATCTAGTGCTTCCCCGGAAAGTCTTTTAATGTGATTCTCAAATGTTTTCATCTTTGATGGACTTGTTAACATGTAAGTCCATTTTGGATTTACGTATTAGTAAGTCATCCTTGTAGGAACCCCCGTGGGTTTCCAAAGTCGCTTCCGCATTGTGATTGGATTTTAATTCTTTTCTCTCTATCTTTTTCTCTTTCCTCGCGCTTCGATTTTTAGGGTGTGACATAGGCATATAATCCTAACATTACAACTTTGGAGGAATACCCATTGCATGTGTCTAAATTCTCTCCTAGCACATATATATGAACTCAAAACACCTTAGGCAAGTGTAACATGTATAATTGCACAATGTAAATCTACCTCAATGCTTAGCTTCCAAAAGATCAATGGCAAATCAAGAGAGTTAAGAACAACCAAAATAACTTCAAGGCTTGTGCTAGGATCTTGAAGAATGCTTCAAGAATGCACCTCTAATCAAGAACTACCCAAGGTTAGGATAGAAGTCATGAAACTAGTAAACCCTAGGTTGTTAGAGATTGGGAAAACTTACCCATACTAGAAATCCTCCATAGAAATGGTTAGGATGTGAAAGAGATATTCTATATACTCCAAGGAAGCTATAAAAGAGAAGAGAAGTTCAATAAAAACCCAAATTTTCGAAATCAAGTGAAACCCTAGAATTTGGGGGTTTTCTAGAATGCTTACCAAATGATGCTTCCAAGCTCTAGGATGGTTAGAGATGCTAGATAATGATCATCTTGAGCTTCTCTTGCAATCTTGTAGAAGGAAACCTAAGGAAGAAGAAGAACTTTGGATTTTCTTTGCTCTTGAAGTGTATAGAGAAGAAGAGATGAAGAGAAATGCTTCCAACCCAAAAACTAACGTGAAAATGAAATGGGGAGGAGGGGGTGGCCGGCTATAGTGGTGTGGGGTGGGACCCACATCACTTATTTGGTCAATACTGAATGTTTTGATACCCAAACGGACAGTCTGACTCAACGTGTAACCCCAAAATTAAATGAACACATCCACGGGTACAGAAATTAATTTCTAAAGCATATGAAAGACAAAATAAAATAATTTAATCATGCTCTGAAAAATTTAAATACAGTAAATTAAAATATCAGTCCACACAGAACATGCGAAATTACCAAATTACCCTTATTAAAATTCTGAAACATTACAGCTTGCTCCCAGCGAAATCATCTACTTCAAAGACAGTACCGCCTCCTATTGTTTTGCCATTATCAATTTCATTGTCGCCAACATTTGTTGTCGTGTTTCTACTAGAAGGAACTCCAACGCTCTCAAGATCAACTAAGAACTCTGAACAAAATTCTACTGCTTCTTCAGTAATATAACATTGGGCAATACAACCTTCTGGACGATTTGGATTCCGTACGTAACCTTTTAACACCTTCAAGTTTCTGAAATAATTAAAAAGAAAGCATAAAGTCATAAGACTTTACTATTATTGATCAATGACTTAAGATTTTGCGTATGTTTACCTTTCAAATCCCCACATCGATCAATGACTTAAGATTCCGTACGTAACCTTTTAACACCTTCATGTATAACATGCTGGTGGTAAGTAAGTCCGTTTTCCCTTAATCTGTGGTCTCAAATCTTCCCTTAAGCCCATGTCAACAAGGTCGAGACGACACTTAACCTCATCTTTGGTTTTCCCCGGAATGTTGAGTAAAGTGCCAATGATGTTATCACAAACATTTTTCACAATGTGCATGATATCCAAGTTGTGTTGATTAAGCAAATGTTTCCAGTACTCCAGATAAAAAAAAATAGACTTTTTCTTCCAATATTTGGAGACCTCATTGCCCACATCATTATTGACATCATCATCATTATCAACATAATCATCATCTCTCTTCCTCTTCGAGCTTGTATTCTTTTTTGAACGTATCTTCTTTCCCCACGATACTCTAACACCTTCGACCTCACGTAATATTTGTTCACCACTCATTGGCTCTGGATTTTTTTCAAGCTCTTGATGTCCATTAAATGCCTTCTTTTGATATCGAAAAGAATGATCATGTGGAAGAAATGTTCTATGCGATGTGTATACATTCTTTTTAGAATGTGGCAATCTACACGATTTTGTTTGTTCACCACAAATTGGATAAGCATAATACCCTTTCACAATACAACCGCTCAAATTACCATAGGCTGGAAAATCGTTAATAGTCCACAACAGTACATCCCTTAATGTAAAATATTATTGGCGGTAGGCATCATAAGCTCAAACTCCGTCGTCCCACAAGGTTTGCAAATCTTCAATCAAGGGTGCCAAGTAAACGTCAATATCGTTTCCTGGCTGTTGTGGATCGGATATTAACATTGTTAACATAAAAAAATTTCTCTTCATGCTCAAAGAAGGCGGAAGGTTGTAGGTTGCTAACATAATTGGCCAACAACTGTACCTACTACTATGGGTACTATGCGGGTTGATTCCATCAGCCGAAAGTGCCAGCCTAAGATTTCTCACTTCCTTTCCAAACTCTGGCCACTTAGTATCAACCAACTTCCATGCTGGGGAATCTGCGGGGTGACGAGATTTATCATCAACTTCTCTTCCATTTGCGTGCCACGTCAAATCTTTTGCAGACTGTACAGATTGATACCACCTTTTAAATCTTGGAATAGGCGGAAAGTACCACAAAACTTTTGCAGGCACACCTACTTTTTCCTCAGTCGAATTCTTCTTCAATTTATATCTTGAAGTTCTACAAGAAGGACATATAGTTGCATCTTTATACTCCTTTCTATAACGTATGCATTCGTTAGGGCATGCATGAATTTTCTCATACCCCATCCCAAACACGGACAATGTTTTCATAGCCTTTTGCATAGATATGGGCAATTCATTGTCTTCTGGAAGCATTTCTGCAAACAACGCCAACAACTTTGAAAAGCTTGTATCTGTCCAACCACTCGTTGCTTTCAAATTGTAAAGTTTCACCAATGCTGATAGTTTGGTAAACTTCTTACAACCTTTGTACAAAGGTTTATGGGCATCTTCAATCAACTTTTTAAATGATCCAGGATTACCGGTAAAGTCCTCACGTGCAGTTTGAACCATGTCTACTGTGGCCCTAATGTCTTCTGGATTTTCCATCACATCACCGTGATAGTCAAAGTTTTGTGTGTTACCATTTGGCGAAGCTGCACTACGAGCATCTTCCCCATGCCATATCCATGAACAGTAACTCTGGTCAATTCCGTTTATGTACAGATGGCTTTTAATATCTTGTAAACTCGACTTAAAAAAATTCCCATAATGAGAACACGGACATGGTATGAAATCCAGATTTTTAGCATTTCGTTCAGCAAATTTGAGAAAATCCTTTACCCCTTCTTCATATTCTGCAGATAATCTATCCATGGACATCCAAGATCTATCCATTCCTAAAGATATAATTCCAACTATGAAGTGCTTGATAGAATTTTCTGCTAGTCGTGAAAAAGCCAAATTACCTAGACACCATAAAGAATATGCATCCAGCATTCAATCGCATGTTAGGGTAGTCAACTAAATTTTGGTTAACAAACAAAAGAGGTCAAAGTTGTGGCAACGTTTACATTTTACATCATCCTTGCTAAAAAAACAGAAATATAATAGAGAAGTATTGTTCAGATGAATTTTAGGCCAACCAAATATAGTAGCAGTTGATATGATATAGTTTGTTATACACAAATTTTTAATTTTTTTTAACAGCAAGGCCAATATTGTTTCATAAATCAGACACATTGCCAAAAGGCATTACAGAAAGCTTACTAAACACCATTGCATACCCCCCAAAAAAGTACCATGTCAGGCTCTGAATAATTTCAAGCAATAGAACATACCGAGTATAATTTAAAATTTTTTAAAAATTTCAAGCAATGAATGTTGACATAGAATTTCTAAAAAGTTCGACAAAGTCTCCTCTATAAATAGAACCTCCCAAAAATTTCAAGTAATGAAAACAGACCCATCAACAATTGAATAACCATTTATAGAATGAAATTCATAAATACCATTTTTAAACTGAAATGGAAAGCATACATGTGTAACTTACATAATTACATGTATGCATTCATTTTCATGTATATTTACATGTATTAGATCTTAGTTTGCTTTAGGATATGATACTATTTCTTGAAATTTGACAAGATCACCATGAATGACTATGTTTACTTAAATGTATACAAAAATTCTTCATATTTCTTCTTAATATACTAACTATTTCTATGTAGACTTAGAATATTAAAAAATTATGACCTGACGCAACATTTTTTAATTGAGCAAAATAATCAGTCAAGGTCATCATTTTTTGGGGGATGAAAAAGAAGAAAAAGAGAAGAACAAATTCTAAACTAGACTTTATTCCATCACCCATTTATGATGGGAATCCATATTCATTCCATTGGATATCCGCGGCTGCAGCGTGGAGTATGAAGGTTCATTAAATGTGTTAGCACACTGCCTAGTGTAGCACACCAGCAGCGCTCAGGTTGCACATAGCTGTAGATTGCAACACATAATAGTCCATAGCCGTAGCACACTGCCCAGCTGAATACGCAGCACAGGAAAGGCAGCACACTGCCCAGCTGCACACGTAGCACACCGGCTGCACGCGCACTACTGTAGCAGTAGCCCACACAATTGTGCGTGCACTGTGCACACAGTTTTGTCGGTTCAAGCGTAACAACCAGTATTTTCATAAATTACAAAATTGTATTTTTATTTTCAAAATAAATTATATGCATGTTAGTAGTTCAAAACTATATTTTTGAAATTGCCCATTTTATTTCGAATAACTAAAAATAACTTATTTTTGGTGCAAAATGTATTTTTGGGGGATAGAAATATTTGCTTGGGGTCAAATCGTAATTTTTATAAATAAAGGAATGCATGTCATAAATTTCAAACTGTATAGACTTTTCAGATACATGGCCGGCCTAAAGGGAGGGCCAAAGGGGCAAGAGCCCCGGGCCACCAAAGTTCACAAAATTTTGAGGGCCTCCATGAAATTTTCATAATTACATTTTTTTCTTGAGAGTTTTAGTATTTACATTTAGGTCTCCCCCAAGGCCCAATTTAGTGTCATCAACTACATATATATATTGATATACATGTATATAAAACTCAAAATCAAAGGCCCTAGAATTTTAAAAATTACACTTTTAGTGTAAGAATTTTTAGTTTTAGAAATAGGCCTGTCTAGAATTTTGAAAGATACCATGCAATGTTTAAGTTTCACAAATAGACTCGTATTATAAGTAGACTCCAAAAAAATCGCCAATTATGTATAAGTAAATCCTAAAAAAAAATCGCCAATTATGTATAAGTAGACCCCAAAAAAATTGCCCCGGGGGCACTGCCCTCATAACCCCTTATAAGGGCCTCCCTTGAAGTAGTTCGTCACGGGCCTCCAAATACTCAGGACCAGCCCTGTTCACATAGATCAATCAACTGCTTCTCTTTCGTGAATTTTATTTCTTTTATTTTTCTTTTCTTTTTTTTATATTTATTTTGGGGTTGTCAATAGAAGACCACAAAAATTTGGGCACATATGCATTAGTATATAGGCAAATTCTAGGATACATCTTCGTGGATTTGGAAGTATCATACATACTTCCTAATAATTTTGGTGTCAAAATGTTGTAACTTTGTGTCGAATGTAGTAAGTTTAGAAACCATTTTGTTAAAATGTTTATTACATTTTGGCCACAAAGAATAGTAATTTGGTTGTATAATACAACCAACACCACTAGGACACATCATAGAAGGTCCCTAATGTACATATATGAAGGCTATTACAAAGAATGAGGGTGCCCTGGCACATCCCATGGTTGCTTTAGTTCCGCCACTGATTGTAGTGTGAAAAGAGATGTTTCCAGACCAAGCCAAGTCTCACTTTTTTCCAGCAAGTAAAATGGAAGCCAAATTACAGCTTTCAAAGTATAAATCAAGGTTAGTCAACCTAATTTTATGCTTTGGCCAAATCAATTGTTGATTGAGCGGTTAACCAAGCAAAAGTTGACACTTGAAAACTACAAAGATATTGGAAGTCAAGTTTAATTCCAAAAAAAAATTCCAAAACCACATTTCAATCCAAGCTGAAAACTAGTGGGCATGGAGGAGTATCAATTTTCATATAAACTGAAATTAAATGCTGATAAACCAACAATATCATAGTTAAGGTCAAACGCTAAAACTAAACAAATTTCAACATATTTAAATTTGAACTAAATTTAAGAACACAACATCGCAGAATTCTGTTGCCATGTTCAACGAATAAACGACATCAAGTTCAGCTAAACTCAGTAAATTCAGACCTCTCACATCATAACAACAAAATAAAAAAAATAAAAAAAAAAACACTGATGACCCACCAAATAAAAATGGAAATTGCAAAACGGAAAAAAATAAAATAAATAAAATAAAATTATGTACCAAATGAGGAGCCATGACACAAATTAGGAGCCATGTTCAAGTGCAAGATGTTTTTTCTTTAAGTTAAATACAATAGACCATCTGGATTAAAAAAAAAATTTACAATACACCCACATGTGGTTAGCTAGGCTTATTTTCGCTATTCTCTCACATGGTTCAAACGCTAACTTATAAACCCCTTATTAAGTTATCAATCTTAACGATTGAACAATGGTTATATAAAACCAATTCTACCTATAAATATGTAAATAGACCAAAAATAAAATACCACCCTCGTATAGCTTCATTACTCTATGCATGCCCCTCCAATCTTAGTACCCCTAATATAAAATCCTGGTTCCGCCCTCGACAGTTATTTATCAATAGTTGATTATTGACATCTATTTATCAATAGTTAATATTGACCAAAGTAATGCATTGACAATTGTAAAATACTGTTACCAAAGCTTATGAATTTGTGCAAACAAATTGAAAAATAAGATTTAGTTGCTTTAACTATTGTAGTAAAATGCACCAACTCTTAGTATTGAAAAATATGCATGTATATGAATCTTAATGGTGTATACATATACAAATACCCTGATACGTGGGTAATTTTGTAAACAACTAAGTTGGGTGCAATAACCCCAGAATTGGGTATACATATTTGCCTTCCTCTTCCTCACGATAGATACACTAGAATTTAAAACATTATTGAATGCCATAACCCCATAAATTAAATAGAGTAGTTGGGGCGGTTTGCTGGGAGGTGGGTATGAGGCATGAGTTGAGAAGCTTCTCCTTATTTGAAAGGAAGATATACAATACAAAGATATATATATATATATATATAGAGAGAGAGAGAGAGAGAGAGAGAGAGAGATGAGATAAACTGAGAGGAGAGGATAGAGAAAGAGAGAGACATACCTTGATGCAGTGAACTGATTAAGTAGCCGAACTGGCTGTGATAAAGCGGCGGCGAGGGGGGGTGGCTTGGTAGAATGGCAGGTGGCGACGAGGGGCAGGTAGGGATTTGATTAAAGAAGGAGTTATCTCTGTAAGGGTTTGATAAAAGAAGATGCCGAACTGAAGGAGTTAGGTTGAAGAAGGGATTTGGTTCAATAGGGTAGGGATTCGATTGAATTGAAGTTGGAGTCTGTGTAATTTATCTCTGTGATAGTTTAACGCGGCCAATATTAAAATAGTTTTTTTCTTAAATAATATATATATATGACACGTTTTTGATAACCAACATAAAGAGTTTTATGATTTATTACTCTTTTGATGGCACTTTTTCAAAACACTGACATAAATATTACTCTCTCCGTCCCTTTTTTTGAGTCCACCTTTGAGAATTCAACTTATTAAGGGGACGAAAATAATCTACACCTACTTTCCACAATTACCCTAATCATTACAATAACTTTTTTTTGTTTTGTCTTAGTATAGATTTCAAGGAAGGGTAATTTTGGAAAATAAGTAAAAATTGTATACTATATATGTAATTTAAGAAAGTGGACACTAATTTTAGGACATCCCAAAATAGAATATAGGACTCAAAAAAAGGGATGGAGGGAGTATCATTTTCTATATACACACAAGAAATTAGGCGAATTAAAGTCCGTAAAAGTAACTATCATGTGTTTGAAGTTTAATTTGATTCTTAATTTCTTAAAAAGCCTATCAAAGGCCGATTTAAGTCGTTAAATTTTATTTCATATTCATGTACAGTTTCAGTAAACTTTCACTTACTATTTGTGTACGTACGCCAAATGAAATTTCACTTAATATTTGTGTACTAAGGACTTTTGTCTAATCAGGAATCTTAAATTGCCCTTAGCTTTAAAAAAGTCATAAAAAAGGTTTTTTACATTCGATTCTAGAAATCTACGAAATAGAGTCATAAAAATTAACCATATTTATGACTACCCAAAAATGTAGTCATAATAGTCTTGTTATTTATGACAATTTTCCAAATACTTATTATATATAACACTTTTCAAAAATCCATCATAAAAAATATTATCATTTATGACAATTTTCAAGAAACTGTCATAAAAAATCTAATATCATTCTTAGTAAAATCTAAATTTATCTTGACACTAAAAGTAATTATATTTAAAACAAAAATCTTAAAAACTAGTCCCTCAAAGGTCAATTTAAGTGAAATTTTACTTAATATTCATGTACAGATTCAGTGTTTTCACATAACATTCGTGTATGCCAAGTGAAATTAATTTCATTGTGCAGAGGACCCTTTCCCTAATCAAGAATCTTAATTAACTTTTCAAAAATCATAGCATACTATCGTTTTCACTATTATTCCCAAATATGGTACCGATTCTATAACTCCAAGAAAAAGAGTCATAAAAATAAAGAATATTTATGACTACCCAAATATGTAGTCATAAAAGTCTTGTTATTTAAGACATTATTCTAAATACTTATTATATATGACACTTTATAAAAACCTGTCATAAAATATCTTTTTATTTATGACCATTTAAAAAAAACTGTCCTAACAAATCTTATTATTTATGACCATCTTATTATTTATGACCATTTTCAAAAAACTGTCATAAAAACTCTTATTATTTATGACCATCTTATTATTTATGACCATTTTCAAAAAACTGTCATAAAAACTCTTATTATTTATGACCATCTTATTATTTATGACTATTTTAAAAAAAACTGTCATAACAAACTTTATTATTTATGACCATTTTCAAAAACCTGTCATAAAAAATCTTATTATTTATGACTAATAAAAAAAATGGTCGTAAATAAAACACCACTTATCAATCTTATGACTATATTTGCAAAAAGAGTCATATATGTTAGAAAAAAGTATTTGTTATGACTCTTTTTTTTAAATAGTCATTAGCCCAAAATAAAATCAAGTCATAAAAAGGGTTTTTTCTTGTAGTGTTATTTTTGTGTTTGTATGGATTATTATGCTTGTTAATTAGGTGTAAAAAAAACATATAAAAAAAAATTGGGAGCATATAAAATAATTATTTATTTTTTCATTTTTTAATTAAAATTTGTAACGGATATATCCGTTACAAAATCCGTTACTAATTTTATGCATTTTGGAAATTAGTAACGGATATAACCGTTACTAATTCGTCACTAACCGTTAATAATATTTTCAAAAATTAAAAAAAAGTAGGATATGTAACCGTTACAAAAATTATATTTGTAACGGGTATAGCCGTTACAAAATCCGTTACAAATTAGTAACGGATATATCCGTTACAAAAATCCGTTACAAATTTACAACGCCATATTTGTAACGGGTATATATATCCGTTACAAATTGGGCCATATGATGTAGTGTGTGATAATAAAATTATACGATTCCAAGTAAGGTTAAGATGCGTAGTTATCTTTAATTTCAAAACCTCCAAATTATTTATAATTTAGGAAGCCTTTTTTTGATTTCAGAACGTAAGTACTATAAAATTTTGAAAGTGCTATTATGAATTCATAGACAGTTTAATCCTATTTCCAAATATCCATATGATGAGTTCAAAGAATCCTAACTATTCCCATTGTTTAATCCTATTTCCAAATATCCATATGATGAGTTCAAAGAATCCTAACTATCCCCTTGTTAATTGGCCCTAACAATTTTCAACTTAACCAAGTCCCTTGTGGCAGAGTGGTAAGCTTCTTGGGTGTACTACCCAAGAGGTTTAGTGTTCGAGTCATGGGGAGCGTGGCCACTGGAGTATTCACCCGGCGCCTCCAGGCCTCGGGGGATTAGTTGATGTGTGCAAGCTGGCCCGGACACCCCTGATTACCAAAAAATAAAAAATAAAAAATAAAAAAAAACAATTTTCAACTTCTATCAGTTTTAAATTTTAATCAACAATATTACACTTGGTGTCTAAGTATCAAGATATGTATATCCTGTGTCTTATGTGTACACATACAAAAAAAAAATCAATAAAAAAAAAAGGAAACATGGTTTGGTGGGTAAAAAATGTGCCAATGAATATCTCTGGCGTGTTTGTCCGATAAGACACACGTGACCCTTCTAGAATTGTCGGTGCTTCCTTGTTCTAGCTTTAAACGTCCGTTTTATTGGAGTGACAGGAAGCAAAACACCAAAAAAAAAAAAAAAAAAAACCCAATCTGCCACGCTAGTAAAATCAGTTTGATTCGACCTGGTTGTAGCTTTAAACGTCCATTACTTTATTCTATTTTATTTTGTGGTGGATTGTATTGAACCCAGAAAAACCTGACACGCTAGTAAAATCAGTTTGATTCGACCTGGTTCAGTGACCACGTCGAAATTGACCTAGTTCCGTTATGGGTTCAGAGTATATATGGGGCTATGTTGCCCTAAGGCTCTATTTGGTTCATGGATTTCACGAGGGAAAAAAAAAAGGGAAAGAAAAACAAGAAAGATTACTAATACCTTGTGTTTTCCCCTTTTGTTTTCCGTTATATTTAAATAACATAATAGACTAAAATTCTTTGAAATATTACAGTACTATATGAACAAAGGAAGGGAAATGACTCACAACATCCAAAATATTCAATTTATTTATCAAGTTAGCCTACTTTCTTCCCTATTTTCTTCATTGTTTTCCTTATTAACCAAACGAAGGATTTGTTTTCATCTATATTTTCCTATCTTTTCTCACACTAAATCAAAGATCCAAACAAAGCCTAAGACTCTTCAAAATCGTGAGAGAGAGTTGTGCACAGTGCACTCATAACCATTTTTCTCCTGATTCATGTTGTAGAGACAGGATTTGTACTGTACGCAAATCATTGTGTTCTTGTGTACTTTTTTGTTTTTGTTTGTTTGTTTGTTTGTTTGTTTTTTTTTTTTTCATTTTCGATTTCTTTTTAGTGATTTCTGTTGGAGACAAGAGAACTTTGCTCTGATTTATTTGAAAATTTTATTTATCACACCTTTTAAGTTATTTCTTTTCTTAACTCTCTCTCTCTCATTTTTCTGATTACTAATACTGGCAATTTATAGCCATTACACAAGACCTATATTTAGACAAACTTAAATAGAAAAGACTTTTCAACTTCCTCCACACCTAATACCAACTTATTTAAGTGACAACTACTTATTCTAGGAAAATAACAATGCTGACTTCCACACAATAATAAATAACACTGCTGACTTCCACACTCATTATTACAAATTACATTTCAACACCCCCTCTTAATTTGTAATCTGTAATGCACTCCTGAGATAATTAAACTTCTCCACAATTACCGCCTTTGTAAAAATGTCTGACCTTTGCTCCTCAGTCTTGCAAAACTCCAATTTGATCTCCTTAGCTTCGAACAGATTTCTGATGTAGTGATGTCGAAGCTCAATGTGCTTCGATCTTCCATGAAATACTGGATTCTTTGTCATTGCTATTGTAGACATGTTATCACAATAGATAACAGTTGGCTTCACTTGTTCTTGCTGTAAATTTCCCAAAATCCTTCTCAACCACACTGCTTCACAAGCTGCCTTTGAAGCTGCAATATATTCTGCTTCAGCTGTTGAAAGAGCAACTGTGCTTTGCTTCTTCGAGCTCCATGAAATGACTTTTGAGCCTAAACTGAAAACATATCCAGAAGTACTTTTTCTATCATCAACTGATCCAGCCCAATCACTGTCTGTATATCCAATCAGACTATTATCATCTTCTTTCTCATATCTTATTCCAAAACTCTTTGTTCCTTTTACATATCGAAGAATTCTCTTCGCTGCTGTGAAATGAGCCTTGCTAGGATCACTCATGAACCTAGATACAACTCCAACTGCGTGTACTATATCTGGTCTCATATTTGTGAGATAAATTAATGAACCAACAAGGCTTCGAAAGATTTGACCATCAGCTTTTTGAGATCCATCTTCTTTGAACAATTTCTCATTCAATGCCATTGGAGTTCCCATTGGCTTGCAATCAATCATATTGAATTTCTTCAACAAATCCTCTGCATATTTTTCCTGTGAAATGAATATTCCTTCTTTTGATTGCTTTACTTGAATTCCCAGAAAATATCTCATTAATCCCAAATCTGACATTTCGAATTCTGCCATCATCCTTTTCTTAAAATCCTCCACCATTTCCTGTTTTGAACTGGCATAAATAAGATCATCAACATATAAACAAACTATAAGTAAATCACGACCTTCCTTTTTAACATACAATGAAGGTTCACTTGGACTTCGAAGCAATCCAATTTGCTGAAAGTATTTATCAATTTTGCTGTTCCAAGCCCTTGGTGCTTGCTTCAGTCCATACAAAGCCTTTCGAAGTCGATACACTTTTCCTTCTTTTCCTTTACTTACATACCCTTGAGGCTGTTCAACATAAACTTCTTCTTCTAGATTCCCATTTAAAAATGCAGCCTTCACATCTAATTGAAAAACCTTCATTTGTAATTGAGCCGCAATAGCCAATACAGTTCGAATGGTTTCCATTCGAGCTACCGGTGCAAATGTCTCATTAAAATCAATTCCAGGTTGCTGTGAGTAACCTTTTGCAACCAATCTAGCCTTGTGCTTTTGAATTGTACCATCTTCATGAAATTTGGTCTTGAAAATCCATTTGAGACCAATGACATCTTTTCCTTTTGGCTTATCCACAAGCTCCCAAGTTTTGTTTTTCCTAATAACATCAATTTCTTCATCCATTGCTTTCCTCCACTTTTCTTCTTTTACTGCCTCTTCGAAGCCATTTGGTTCGAAGACAGCAAATGCAACATTTGAAGCTTCAAAATCCTCATTCGAGACTTCATAGATGTCTCGAAGAGACTTCATCTTCCTTGGACTTGATGAATCTGATGAACTTCCATAATTTAATGGGCTTCGAAGTAACTGATCAGGGCTTCGAAGTAACTGATCAGCATCAGAGTTTAAAAGTTCTTCTTCAATAATCATTGGATGCTCCTCTTCACTACTGTCCCAATTCCATGTTTTAAACTCATCGAAGATCACGTCTCTTGAGATAACCAACTCCTCAGTCTCTGGCTTAAGGAGACGATAAGCCTTCGACTCATCACTATAACCAATAAATATGAATTTTCCTCCTTTCTCATCAAATTTTTCCCTATGTTGTGATGGAATATGAGCATACGCTATACATCCAAAAACTCTTAATGATTTTACCTCTGGCTTCCTTTCATGCCACGCTTCGAAGGGAGTTTTATTCAAAACTGCTTTTGTTGGAGATCTATTGAGAATATACACTGCTGTATTTACTGCTTCTGCCCAGAGTCTGTTTGGTAACTTCTTTGCTTTAAGCATGCTTCGAGCCATCTCCACAATTGTTCTGTTCTTTCTCTCTGCCACACCATTTTGTTGTGGTGTATACCTTACAGTCAACTCGCGTTTTATTCCTTTTTCTTTGCAATAATTCATAAACTCCTTCGAAGTGAACTCTCCACCTCGATCTGTCCTTAAAATCTTCAATTGATGTCCACTTTGCTTTTCTACAAGAGCCTTGAACTTTTGAAAAATTGAGAATGCCTCTGATTTATGCTCCAAAATATAAATCCACATATACCTGCTAAAATCATCAACAAATAAAAGAAAAAATCTTTTCTTCTTCAAGGATGGAGTTCGAGTTGGTCCACATATGTCTGCATGAACCAATTCGAGAGGGGCTTTAGCTCTCCAAGATGTTTTGGTAAAGGGAAGTCTATGAAATTTCCCATAGACACAGCCTTCACACACATTACTTTTACTTCGAAGGTCTGGCAGTCCAATAACCATGTTTTTCTTCTTCAACACTTCAAGAGATCTATTGTTCAAATGGCCATATCTCATATGCCATAACTGTGTATCATCCACTTCTTCTGCTTTCAATGAAATATCTGAGTTTGAAGATAAATGCAGTGGAAAAACTTTATTTCGAACCATTTTTACCTTCGAAACAATCTCCTTCCTTTTCTTATCAACTATTTGACACTCACCTTCATCAAACACCAACTTATACCCTTTCTGCATCATCTGTCCCACACTTAACAGATTTTGAGTCAGTCCAGGAACATATAATACATCCTCCATCAGCTTCGAACCAGACTTAGTTCGAACTGAAATTACTCCTTTGCCTTTAACTTCCTGCAACTTTCCATCTCCAAGCTTGACTTGAGATATTATATTTTCATCCAGACTTACAAAACTGCTTCGATTCCTAGTCATATGATTGCTACACCCACTATCCACATGCCAAATGTCTTTCGAATCATGAGAAAAACTCTGGCTGGTAAAAAATAATTGCTTCGAAGTACTCTGACTAAAAAACAACTGCATCGAATCATCTTGCTTCGAAGCATCTTTTTCACAGAAATTTGCTTCATTCTTCTTCTTGAACCAACAATCTTTGTCCATATGATTTGGATTTTTGCATCTAGTACATCGATACCTACACTCCTCTGCATGATGACCATAAATTTTGTAAACAAAGCACTGTGAAGTTGATCTTTCTCTGGAATTGGAAAAACTTCTGCCTCTTCCTCTTCCATAACCACGGCCTCGACCATAGTTTTTGCCTCGAAATGAACTTGAACCTCGTTCGAAGTGAGATTTTTGTTGAAAATTTCCCTTTGAACCTTCTCTGCTACTTTCTTTTCCTTTTCCTTCTCTTATATTCACCTTGGCTTGAAATGCCTGTTCAAAGGAACCTTCAAAAGACCTTAAAATCCTCTTCTCATGAGCTTCGAGGGAACCTGCTAACTCATGTAAAGTCAAGTTAGCCAAGTCCTTGGATTCCTCTATGGCTGCAACAACATCGAACTTTTGAGGCAAGGTCCTTAGTATCTTTTCAACAATTCTTTTATTTTCAATTGTATCTCCATAACTTCGAATCTGATTTACAATTGCAGATACTCTAGAAAAGAACCCTTGAACTGATTCACTCTCTTTCATTAATAAAGTATCAAAATCTCTCCATAAAGACTGTAGTTTTATAGAAATAACTTTCTCTGATCCTTGAAATTCAATTTTCAAAATGTCCCATGCTTCTTTGGCATTTTTGGCACCCATAATCCTTGGAAAAATTGACTTGCTTATTCCTTGTTGTATATTGAGTAGGGCTTTAGCATCCTTCTTTTTATTCTCTTTAAATTCTTTCTGCTTGGCTTGACTCCATGTTGACAGTGCTGTAGAAGACTCGGGTTGTTCAAAACCATCTTCGACCAATTCCCATAATTCTTGAGAAACAAATAATGTCTTCATTTGAAGACTCCAGATATCATAGCTCTCACCATCAAAGAATGGAATTAAGCTAGGACCATAAGTTAGTCCTTGTGAGTTCGAAGAAGATGCCATCGAACAATCTTTTAAATAACCTTGCTCTGATACCAAAATTTGTTGGAGACAAGAGAACTTTGCTCTGATTTATTTGAAAATTTTATTTATCACACCTTTTAAGTTATTTCTTTTCTTAACTCTCTCTCTCTCATTTTTCTGATTACAAATACTGGCAATTTATAGCCATTACACAAGACCTATATTTAGACAAACTTAAATAGAAAAGACTTTTCAACTTCCTCCACACCTAATACCAACTTATTTAAGTGACAACTACTTATTCTAGGAAAATAACAATGCTGACTTCCACACAATAATAAATAACACTGCTGACTTCCACACTCATTATTACAAATTACATTTCAACAATTTCCTGCCATTTAAGGACCATTTTAAACTCTGTCAGAACTTATATTTCCAGATTTCATCTAGGCCAACATTTGGTATTTTAATTTTTCTCATATTTCTTCAATCACTAATTGTTTCACACTAAATGTACTTGTAGGATCAGTTTTGTAGCACTGAGAATGGACGGACATCTTTCGTTTGGCAACTAGAGCCAGATTGGCATATTGATTCAAATCATGAAACGTAACATGGTTGTGAATTGTGTCTTATCCTCACCTAGGGGTGGCAATTGTGTCACAGTGGTGCATGTACTGTTGTTTTTCAATCGCGTAAAAAACCTAACCCAAACTCGAACCTGTGTGATCATACACGGGTTACCCGTTTAATAAACATAATAGATCGAGCCCATCTAAGAAAAACTCAAAATGTGAGAGAATACAAACGTACACCATTCCAATACCACCAATCCTCCCATCAGACATAACAAATGCTAAACTGGTTAAATAAGTACCGTGACAAATGCAAAACTAGTTGTTTCAGGTTAAATGGGTTGACACGAATAAAACCCAAACCCAACCAATTTATTATATTAAGGTGTCACAAATTGCTTACCCAACCTTTCACCTAGTGTTCTCTTCGTTTAAGTCCACCACGGAGGTAACATCGGATTCAAATCCCCTGCCTTGTTAATAGTGTGAGTGTGTGTAAGTTTATTATATTTAAGTATTCAAAGCTAAACCAGTGACATAACATCAAAAGAAAATGAAAGTTCATAAGTATTAACTATTTAACAATGAATTACATGACTACTACTAATTATATCAAAATGCAAACTGTTGCATATAATTTACAAGTCACTTGCTAGTTTCATAATATTGTGTCTGAAAAGAACTATTTTACAAAAAATGGCATATAGTACCTTTTGTAAGTTGTACAGTGCACTCCATAATTTCATAAACTTATGGCCTTTCTGAATGCACCTTACAAAGTACCTATAAAAGAAAACATGGAGCTCGTATACTGCACAATGCGTACTTGTTTTAGATATGCTCAATGACATGTTAATGATATTGTGATACAGATTCATAACTCTTTTGTAATTCTAGTTGTCTGAGTTTTTTAGTTTACTATATTTTTTGGTTGGGCACAGAGAGATTCATCAAATATCAGTTTTACATTTCACCAATCAGACCTGACCGAACCACTCCTAATGTTATCAGCAGTTAACCGATTTTCGGATTATAGACCATGTATTACTAATCCGTTGTTACATTAGATTGGCTCAAATTAGTTAGCAACTATTTATAAAGTTCATTAAATGGTTGGGTTGGTACCTGTAATCTTTGTTAGTCAAAAAGGAAATGCCATTAGAGACTCATAGCTCACAGTTCTGATATTATGTGCTGCTATTATTAGAAACTTATGGTGTTAGTGAGAGAGCTCGTGGCTTTGTTTACAAAACCAACTGTATTTTTTCTTCTAACTCAGAATGCTGAATGTGTATGATCAATCATCTCCTTTAGGGCTTGTTTGAGTTGCCTGGGGTCTTCGTTGCCTTCGCTTTTTTTTTTTTTTTTTGCTCAGCAATAATTTTTTTTTCCATCACGGAATACCATGGAACAAAAGCAAACACCTTACAAGACATGACCAGAGAACCTTAACAACGCCAAACAAACGAAAAAAGAGCCCATAAATACAAGCTGAAAACAAACAAACAATAAGCAGAAAACCCATGAGCCCATTTCAAAACTAAAATGCTACCAACCAATTGGAAAGATCCACATTGCATCAACATTTGAGAACAACTCAGAATTTCACTGCATATGGGCTAAAAAAGAGCCACACAAACCGCAAAGAAGTCCTCTAATTAAGCAAACCAAAGCTAGCAAGACTTAAGAATCAAACCTTCTGCAAACCAAATTCTGCAGATTCTGGTAATGAAGAATCCAATTCTACATAAAATCCTTAGAAGCCTCCAATTCGTCGACAAGCATAGTAGCAACACCAATTTTGAGCTCTCAGTTAGTCGTAAAAACCACTTCTGCAGCAACCAAGAACATTTTGCAGCCACTAAGTATTTCTGGTGGCCTTACTTTCTGCCACAATAACACCTAGTAAAACAACCCACGCAACGACAACAACTCTGAAACGGCTACTCTGAAATGATAACATCCAGCGCAATCACCACATAAACGTAGATTCTGATGTAAAAGAACTTCATCTCCCAAATATTCACCTTTTCTACCATGAAAAGATTTACATGTCTGCAGGAACATAAGCATTCCAGGAGCTATCTCTCAACATGATTCCTTCATTTAAGCAGTAGTAAAAGCAGAAGCACTTACCTCTTAGCTGTGAATCTATACCCGAGGACTATTCAAGGCTTTGAGACTGGTTTGGAATTTGAGATTTCTTTTGTAATAAATAACAAGGACACGGTGGGAATTAAGAAAGCTTCATTAAAGCTCTTGAATCTACTTCTCCCATGACATTTGGACTGAAGCAGCTTTGGAATTACTTCAGTTAAAATAAGCTTTTGGGACTAAGAGTGCTTTCTAAAATTAATCCAAACAGATTACTATATGCATTTTGGGTCCTAGAAGAGCATTTGGGCCCAAACATGCGTTTTGGGAGGTGATTCCTAACAGGCCCTTAATATTGTTCAAGGAGGGCTCGTATGGTAACATTTTATTTCTTCTGTTTTTTTAAAATGGCAACTTGCATGCCAGGAGGGCAGAGCAAGAAATTCACATACTCTCTTCATGAGATTTCCTCAAAGGTCTTAATGGCTTTGGTAAGGAAAGTCTTCCATTTGGTCTTGTTCTTCCTCTATGCCAAGAGAAATCGAAAGGAGGAATCTTGAGATCCCTGGTAGTGGGAGGCTTTAAACCCATTTGCGCTGCAAGATGGAGCAGTGTTGGTGGGCTCATGTTTTAAAAAACAAAAACAAAAACAAAAACAAAAACATGAAACACGTTTGGTAACATTGCTAACGTCAAATTTAGTTTTCAAATTATGCAATTTGAACATCAAACGTCTTCTAAAAATATACCCTTTTATTTAACACAAATATTGTTTTAAGACTGGTGGATAGGCCCACTAAGTAGAAATAGATCTAGTTTTTGTGTTTTTTTTTTTTTTTGGTTCGGAAGACAGAGAAAATATTGAATATAACGGTGACACCACGTCATCAAGCCTACGTGGTGTCACCAACCAATTATCTTCTCTTAATTGAACAACTAAGCATCAAGAGAAATTATTCAGTGTAACTGTTGTACCACGTCATTATACTAATGTAGCATGATATTTTAATCTAGACCATACACGTGTCCCTACTTCCAGTAGGGTCATGGCAACCAGTCATGATAAGCAAAATGGTTGTCATGACCCCACTGGAAATAAGGGCAGGTGTATGGTCTAGATTAAAATATCATGCCACATCAGAGACGTAGTAAGTCTGTTGCATTGAATAACTTCTCCCAAACACATGGCAGCTTCTCATTTAATGGTGATACTACGCCAGTCATTGTAGAAACCCAAAACTTTTCAAAGGGTATTTTGGTAATTTTGGACTAATTTGAGTCTTGATTTGGAACAGTAAATTTAATTTTTGTCCAAGTGTAATCACATTTGCATTTTTATTGGCACATGTGGGTGTACATATATGTATATTCTTGCTTATGTGTGTGTATTTGGCTAGTGAGACCCACACCCATCACACCCGTCATTTTGGACAACTTTTTCAAAAGAGTTGTCAACTCTTTCTCTCTCCTCCCTCTCCCTTTTGGCCAGATACCCCCTCTCTCTCTATATATATATATTATTCATTTTTTTTTCTTTCTCTCTCTCTATATCTCTCATCTATCTCTCTCTAGTTTTTGGGAGATAAAACTCCATGGAAACTTAGAGCTTCAAGCTCACTTTTGAAGCCTTTCTAGTAAGAGTTGGAGCAAAACTATTAGAGAACAATGTGTTCCCCTTGCAAAGAGCTTCCTTTGGGTACTCTCCTTTTCCATTATGGCTTCCTATTTATTGAGTTTCTTGCTCTAGAACTCAAGAGGTAGTTTGTATTATTTTGTTTCATCGTAGTTATAATTCCTAGATGTGTTTTATTTAACTAGGTGTTGATGGCTTGGGGGATATGCCAATGTACATAATTTCTTTTTTAGATCTCTTTGGTGTGGGTATTTGCTCAAATACTCAAGAGGTAGATTTCATTGACTAAGTGCACTCCTAGATCTAATTTCATGGTTTGCTATGTGTAGGATTAGACCTAAAACTTGTTAACCTTGCTTAGGATTTCCTGCATTTTAATCTATGTGCTTATATGCTCTTATGTGCCTAATTGAAATTATGCTAAACCTAAATGTTATTTAATTGCTATGTTTTAATTAAATTGAAGTTACTACAAATGTCTTATGTGCTTAAGTTGTTGATTATGCTTTACATGATCTCTTCCTAATTATTTAGCATTGGTTTCATAGACGACTATGTATAATTTCTTGACATTGAAAATCTTAGAAATGACATTGTACTTGCATAATCATTGTAGTCACATTTCATAATCGCCAAGTCGGCAAAGCATTTATGGCATTGGCTTGGGACTTGTGATCATTGTTCGAATTCCCACGATTGGAGAATGCCTCTTGAAATCCCCGTTGGGGGTAGTTATTGTTGAAATTTCAGAAGCGGGTGTGAGGTGAGAAAAGTTGTTTGTGATCCTTAAAACATTCAAAAATGCAAGGTCATATTCGGTTAGCTATCGGAGATCTTGTATGCTACACTCACGTTGGAGTAGCTCGCATCCGGTGTTGAGAGTGAGTGGTTATGGACATTGGTATTGGGAAGTTGCACATTTTGGCCTTATGGCTAACTGCATTGCAACGGCTGCAAGTCATTGCACTGCATGTCTTAGCATGATTTTAGAAGTAGTAGTACATTTCTTCAATGTTTTCTACTGAGCCGTCATGCATAATGAATCTATAAAACCCCATTTTTCATGAAATGTTGATTAGGACACGGCCCAAGAGTTATCCGACACGTGGCGTCTCATTTTGGAAGATTCCGTACGAGGAAGTCTTGTAATTTTGCTAACGTTCCAATGACATAGTTCATGGTAGGAACACCGTACTTGTTGTTATTAGTTATCTCATTCGTAGATTTCAATCACAAGAAACTATTTATAAATTCCCTCTTGCTCTTGAACTTGTTAGTTGAATCCTCACAGATTCTTGTTAAACTATGTTCTTAATATTCATTAGCAATTCCATGCCTTTAAACACTGCTCGAATGCCTTTCCAGCAGAGGGGCATTCGACCGGTCGAATCACCCCTGAAAGTGAATATTAACTTTTTGAAAAACTTCAAAAATTTCTGAAAACTAATTTGATTTATACTTAGCCCATGGTAACTCTATTATGGGAAAAATACTACTTTCAATTTTCTAAGGGCCGTTTGGCCTTTAATTGTTCCAAAACTTATATTGATAAAGACATTCAAAACAAACTACAGTACTTTGTTCACTTAATCTTTGGGGCTTCTTTACATCCTTGTATAAGCTTGTTTTAAACCAAAACTTTGTTGGTTGACCCTATTTGACCCGTTTGGTCCTCAAGGGTCAACTCTCACCTTTTGACTTTTCTTTGGGATCCACGTTGGACTCTTCTTTGCTTCCGCATAGTTGGATTGGTCCACGTAGGACCATTCATTGTTTTCCTTTGTATGGATTGACTCATTGACCTCGCCCACGTGGCTTGGTTTTTGGTGTGTTATAGAATGGTATCAAAGCTAACTGGGTTCGAATACCTTGGTACTCTAGGAGTTAATTGGGTTCATGTGTGGCCGTTGCACCTCTTTTGATTTCAACCATTCATAGTTAAATGATTTGTTCCATTTCATTTAAATGATTAGTTGATTATGATAGCATGTTTACTTGCCTACGGGATTACGTGTTAACATGCTTAAGTGCTTTTATGTGCTTATGTGATCACATGGTTATATATCATGACTATGTGATTTGTGAACATGAGGTAGTTTTTACTTTTCGATTCACCTTAACGTTATACTCATTAGAACTGACTTTTGTATTACATCTTGGTGTAACCATCTGCTAATGTTTAACCATTGATCATGCAAGGTTAAAACGTATGTACATGTGGGTTTCCTTGTTTGGATTATTCGCTCGACATACTACACCTTGTAAGATTGGTGGTTAGGTATTGATCAGTGCTTTGCATCTAGTTGTATGCTTAAAGATCTCTTTTAAACTTATTAGATTTACATTACTAATTGTTTTACATTTTAGTTGTTGAGGAAACATGCTTTATTATTGATCTTGTCAGAATCAAGATATAAAAGTATGCTTATTTATGCTTTACTTTCAAAAGATTTGTAGTGTGGAGAGTAAAGGTCGAACCCACAGAGATTGTTAACTTTTAATCCTATAATTATTAGAATCTAATCAATCTAGTTATAAGAAGATCGGGAGTTGAATTGATTTAGGTTTTGATTATCACTACTAATTTTAACTATGCATTAAACTATGAAATTTTAGAAATAAGATCTAGAATTAAATCTAAGTAAACTTATATGCGAAATTGGAAATTGGTTTAAATATATGGAGATGGGATCTAGGATTACAAATCCACCACTAACTATGCATTGAGGGTCTATACTTCTTATTCTAAGTTCTATGTTTGGATAGTTATGATCTATTGTAGCTACAAGCCCAATAGTATCGTCAAGAAGATATCGTTAGTTTAATCTAAACATAATCCATCTACGGTTCACATGAATTATCTACCTATGACTAGGGTGTAGCATAACTCATCTTTCCTAAGCATGGATTATAAAAGATGTAAACATCACAATCAAATAAGCACCATTGTATGTAAATACTCCTATCAATCACAGAAATCAAGGACTATTGAGTTCAATAAGCATAAGGAAAAATCTAAGACAAGAATAGATCCAAAATACTCTTGATTATTAACATTAAAAACTGATAATATAAAATCCACCAACATACAATCCCTATCCCAAAACATAAGATCTTAAAATAGAAAAGCATAGAATCCCCCTTTACATAACTAGGGTTTCATTGAAACCCTAGATTAGGAGTTTAGTGGCTCATGATGGGTGAAAGCATGAAGATGGAGTTGATGTAAGCCATTAGAAACCTTCAAGCTTGCTCTTCCCTTTCCTCTTGCCTTCAATGAATGTATGTGAATGGATCTCTAGGTGTGTAACCCCTAAAAATCATAAAAACTAGATATATATAAGGTTTACAAGAGATTAACCAAGCTTTTCTCTCCCGAAACGGATTAAAACAGGTGTTATTTTCAATCTGGACGTCTTCAAGCAGTTTCATTTTCACAGGGCTCTTCAGAATAGTGAAATACGTAAGTTTGCTTTTTGTACGGATCGCGCGAGCGGGCCGCGCGAGCGCGTAAATGGGAGGGTCGCGCGCGCGGATCGCTCGCGCGATTTCTGGGTTTTCGCGCCCGCGGACCGCGCGCGCGATGTGTCTTTTTCTGCTTCTTTCTTCCTGTTTTTTCACCTATATTAACCTGATCTCCTTGTTTTCTTCTAAAACCTGAAAAAAAAAATTAGAAAATAAAGTAAAACTACACAAAAACAAGATAAAAATGACTAACAAATGTGAGTTAAGGCGTATAATTAGGATTTGTTCTCTCCCGATCAATTATTGTATGTCAATATGATGAAATTGTCATCGATTTTCTTTAAGATTGAAAAGTGTTAAGCGAGCATGCTTAGGTGCTACATGTGTCACGCCCCGACGTAGCATAAATATGGAAAGCGTTTAATTTCCTTTATGGACCCGTAGGTCGCGACAGTTTGAAGGATCGATTCCGTCCCAAAACGTCGAACAACATAAAACTATTAATCAGAGTAGGGCAATCAGGGCTTATAAAAAATTTTCTAACTTATTACATCCTATGGTACGGGGTTAACTAAGGCACAGACCGCCTTGAAATAAAACAATAACTTAAAGTCTATTACAGTCATCCTTATTACAAAACCAAATCATATCTTAAAGCACATAAACATAAAGCATATAAAAGTAAATTCTCTTCTCAGCAACTGATCTCAATTAGCATAATCATACGGTTCATCCTGATTATTACCTGCAAAGCCTGGACACGAATGTCCAGGACGCATCAACGCCGTCAGCTTCAAGAAGCTGGTGAGTATTAAAAACATAACTCTGAATGTAAAACATACTCATTTACCTTTTTCTCATTTCCTTTTAAAAACTACCAGTTTATATCTATCATAAAGAGCTTGTTAGAGAAACAACCACAACAATAATTAAAAGATAAATTCACAAATATGCGACCATGTATGAGAACAATGCACCCTCTCATCTAACCGACTCTTTTCTCTTGACAAAACCCAACAACCCTCTATCCTACTCCTGGTATCTTTGAAATACTAAGATAGCCACACTTTAGCAACGGGGCGCCAGGGAGTGTCCAGTTTGCCTCACACTTTGGTCCGGGGTACCAGGGAGTGTCCAATGCCTCACACTTTGAATACCCTAACCGCCATGCAAATACCGGGGCAACCCCCACACAGGTATCCAGACTCGAGTCATTCAGGGAGTGTCCATAGGCCACACTTTAGCACTTCTATGGGTGCCAGTGAGTGTCCAAGTTCGGCTTCACACACTTTAACGCTTCCATGGGCGTCAGGGAGTGTCCATTTTTGCCACCTTCGCATTTCAAAGACACCCTCATCCTCTTTTTCAACTACAACCACATTCACATCCACAACCACAACCATAACCACAACCACAACCACAAACACAACTCACAACCACAATCACAACTCAGAACTCATACACTTTCCACACTCTCAGTACTCTTTTCCACACATACCGACACCCACATGTATGTACCAATGACTCCACATGAATGATATGCACTTGAACTTAAGCAATATACTGAATTGAAAGAACAACATGTGTACGGGGATTAATAAGTCATACTACAATGTTTTAATCGATCAAAGGTAACCAAAAAGAGCTCTGATTAACAAAATTTCCCAAACAGAACCTTAACAGTGTGTAAAAATTAAGGCAAACAGTCCTTAAACACAAAAACAGACAAGAACACATACTGTCAGACTTCGCGCGCGCGGGCCGCTCGCGCGAAAGGTCGCTCGCGCGGTCCGCTCGCGCGAGATGCCCTTTTTCCTTTATATTTTAAAACTTTTCTTTCTGCCTGGTGAAAACAGGGTCGCGCGCGCGGATCGCTCGCGCGATGTTGTTTTCGCGCGACCCTCGCTCGCGCGATTTAGCCAATTTTCATTTTGTTTATATAAACTCTTCTGTCTGCCTGTGGAAAGCCAGATCGCGCGCGCGGTCCGCTCGCGTGAAGGCTCGCTCGCGCGGGCCGCTCGCGCGAATCTCGCGCGCGCGATTGTGGCGCGTGATGAAGCTGAGACTTCATCTTCTTCGTTGGGATTGTCCTGTTTCAGCAAAACAGGGGTATTTTTGACCCATTTTGATTCTGTAACCAAACATGACTTATAATATATGAATCTCTTCGTTTTTCCGCAAGGATTATGAATACGTGATCGGTTTTAACCAATTTCAATCGTAGCTCTCGGATTTCACGTAAAACCGAGAGATGACAAAACTTTAATTCAATGATACGTCGCGATACGAATGAATTAAGCTGTAATATTTGAACCACAGCTTATTGGGACAAAGATCTTTCAATTTCAATTTACAAAAACGATTTTGGTTATGTTTGAAAAATCACCATTTTTGAACTTCAAGCTTTCATACGTAAATTGAAAATGGTATTCTGCAAATTAGACTAAACCTTCAGCAAATAAATATGAAATTACATTCCAAATGAGTTTAGAATACTCACTGTGATATAGATTGAAGAAATTGTTGAGAAAGAAATATAATTACGAAATTCCCAAAATCCAAGCTTTGGCTATGGAGGATTGAACTCTTCTCTCTCTCTCTACCAAACTGAAGAATTCTCTGCACTCTCTAAACTCTCTGTGTATACTGAATTATGCTGTGATGAATGTGCAGAATGTGTAGTGTGATTGGGTGTATATATAATCAAATACCCACTAAGAAAACATTGGCCTAACTCCCCACTCATGAACCACTATCCTCCATTAAATACAATGAATGTGCAGATATGATGTGTATACACTGCCCTTTATTCTCCACTGAAGATGGTAGGTGGTAGGTGGAGATGATGGGGTGTTAAAGTGTGTTTGGGTAAACAAGCTTATGGCATAAGGACAACACACATACTACAACATTAGCCAAACAAGACCTAAGGGAAAAGCATCAGCTTTCATAATTGGGTATAAATAAATTTGTTCAATCATTTACTTCCAAAATTTTGTGGAAGTTTAACACTGCGCGGACAGTTTTAAACCTACACTGGTATTTTCGTGACACGGTGTTTATCACAAAAATACAGAGAATTCATTTTAACGTTAGAAATAGTTTTCTGATTTTATAAAAATACAGTTTGAGTTTAAAAGAAATAATTCCACCGTTTTGAAATACAGTTTTGAAATTTAACACAGGTATTGCAAGTTTTTACGAAAATTGCATTTTGACCCCAAAAGTTATTTCAATTATGAAATTAATCAAGAATTAAACTTTTTCACATAAGAATCGAAATTAACATATAAACAGACAATATATATATTACATTTTGAATATAATAATGTAAATATGATAATGTAAATTTTAAATATGATAATGCAGGAAAATGCAGGTTATTACACCCTTCCCCCCTTAAACAGGATTTCGTCCCCGAAATCAAGACTAACTAGTCATGAAACAACTCCGGGTACTTCTTCCTCATATCAGCTTCAACTTCCCACGAGGCTTCATTCTCGTCACGGTGATTCCACTGAACCTTCACCAATGGGATATCCTTATTCCTCAGCTTCTTGATACTCTGATCCAGAATCTTCACAGGTCTCTCCTTGTAAGAAACGTTATGACTCGTCTCAATGTCGTCATAACTAACCACATGCGAGGGATCTCGTATGTATTTCCTCAACATACTCACGTGAAACACGTTGTGAACCCCAGACATCTTCGGTGGTAGTGCTAGTTTATAAGCCACTTTCCCGACACGTTCCAAAATCTCGAATGGTCCAATAAAACGTGGAGCTAACTTCCCTCTCTTGAGACCAAAGCGTACTACTCCTCGTGTTGGTGAAACCTTAAGAAGTACGTGATCTCCCACACTAAACTCCAGATCTTTTCGGCGTCGATCAGCATAACTCTTATACCGGCTCTGAGCGGTTCTCATCCTTTCCTTGACCAAGGAAATCTTCTCGTTGGTTTCTCTAACCAAATCTGGTCCCAACAATTCTGTGTCCCCAACCTCTGCCCAACACAATGGAGAACGACATGGTCGTCCGTACAGTGCTTCGAACGGAGCCATACCGATACTCGTATGATAACTATTGTTATAGGCAAATTCAACCAACGGCAAGTGTGTCTCCCAAGATTCTTCAAAATCGATCACACAAGCCCTAAGCATATCCTCCATGATCTGATTAACACGCTCAGTTTGCCCATCTGTCTGAGGGTGAAAAGCAGTACTCATCTTGAGTGAAGTTCCCATAGCTTCTTGCAGACTTTCCCAAAATCCAGAAGTAAAACGTGCGTCACGGTCTGACACAATCGTCACAGGTGCACCGTGAAGTCGCACAACTTGTTGTATGTACATCCGGCTCATCTTTTCCACCGGGTATGTCATACTGTAAGCAATAAAATGAGCTGACTTCGTCAATCGATCCACAATTACCCAAATAGCGTCATGATTCTGCTGCGATCGAGGCAATCCTACTACAAAATCCATCGTTATATGCTCCCACTTCCAACCAGGAATAGGTAGCGGTTGCAATAATCCCGACGGTCTCTGATGTTCGGCCTTGACCTGCTGACACGTCAAACACTTGGATACAAACTCCGCCACATCCTTCTTCATGCCTTCCCACCAGAAATTTCTCTTCAAATCTTTATACATCTTAGTTCCTCCCGGGTGAACTGTATATCTTGACTTATGTGCTTCTTCCAGGATATCCTTCCTAAGCTCTCCAACATCCGGCACACATAATCTATTCCTGCACCGATACCCTCCATCGACTCCCACTTTCCATTCTGTCGAGTCCTTCTCTGACATCTTCTTGAACCATGATTGAAACTTCTCATCTTCTTTCTGAGCTCCAATAATGCGATCAATGAGAACAGGCTGTAGGATAAGACATCCAAAAAGTTGTCCTTCTCCTCTTTCAGCACCCTGTACATCGAACTCCGCCAACGTCTCCAATGCTCGCCATTCTCTAACCATTAAGGAGGCGATCGTCTCACGAGTCTGCCGACTCAAAGCATCAGCGACCACATTAGCTTTACCAGGGTGGTATTCCAATGTGAAGTCATAATCTTTGATCAACTCCATCCATCTGCGCTGCCTCATGTTCAACTCTTTCTGTGTGAACAAATACTTCAGACTCTTGTGATCGGAGAACAAATCAAACTTCTCACCGTAGAGATAATGTCTCCAAATCTTGAGTGCAAATACCACTGCTGCCAACTCCAAATCATGAATAGGATAGTTCAACTCATTCGGCTTCAGCTGTCTAGATCCATAGGCTATAACTTTACCATCTTGCATAAGTACACACCCTAGTCCTTGATATGATGCGTCACTAAAGATAGTGAACTTCTCACCAGGCTTGGGTATTGCTAGTACTGGTGCGGTAGTGAGTCTCTCTTTCAACTCTAGAAAGGCTCGCTCATGCTTCTCTGTCCATTCGAATTTCAAATTCTTCTTCGTCAATCCAGTCAATGGTGCGGCTATTTTAGAGAATCCCTCAACAAATCTCCTGTAATAGCCTGCGAGTCCAAGAAAACTCCGAACTTCTGTAGGGTTGCTTGGCCTAACCCAGTTGGATACAGCATCGGTCTTGGACGAATCCACAGAAATTCCTTGAGATGACACCTTGTGTCCCAAAAATTTCACTTCTTGCAACCAAAACTCACACTTACTGAACTTGGCATACAAGTGGTGGTCCTTAAGCGTCTGCATCGTAATCCGAAGATGTTGCTCGTGTTCTTCTCTTGACTTAGAATAGATCAAAATATCATCAATAAAGACGATGACAAACTGATCTAAATAAGGCTTGAACACTCTGTTCATCAGATCCATAAACACTGCCGGGGCGTTCGTCAATCCAAACGGCATCACCAGAAATTCATAATGACCATATCGGGTTCTGAAAGCAGTCTTAGGTATGTCTTCCTTCCGTACCCTCAACTGATGATATCCCGACCTAAGGTCTATCTTGGAAAATATCGTAGCTCCTTGTAGTTGATCAAATAAATCGTCGATCCGAGGCAAAGGATACTTGTTCTTGATTGTCACTCGATTCAATTCTCTGTAGTCGATACACAGCCTGAGTGTCCCGTCCTTCTTCTTCACAAATAACACCGGTGCTCCCCAAGGCGATGTACTTGGACGTACAAAACCTAGGCTCTCGAGCTCTTGAACTTGTCCCTTCAATTCTAGTAGTTCTGTGGGGGCCATTCGGTAGGGAACCTTGGTAATTGGTACGGTACCCGGTATAAGCTCAATACAGAACTCTATACTTCTCTCGGGCGGTAATCCAGAAATGTCTTGAAATACTTCTTCAAAGTCCTTGACTACAGGTATAGATGACGCTGTCACCTCTGTACTGACGACTTCGATGTTGGCTACACATCTTGTGAGGAACATATCTCCCGAAGGGTTACATTGAAAATCAAAGGGTTGATTCTCATTGTTGGAGAATGTAATTCTCTTCCTCGCACAATCCAACTTCACTTGATTCTGAGACAGCCAATCCATTCCTAGGATTATGTCGAACTCCTTCATCGATAGGACAATCAACCTTGCAGGGATTTCTCGGTCTTCTAATTTTAAGGGACAATCCTTGCACACATGTCCTAAACTGACCGCAGCTCCTATTGGTGATGTAGCCTTCAAAGCTTTCTCTAAGCGATGAGGTATGATACCCAATCTCCGAATTGTATTAACAGATATGAATGATAGAGCAGCACCCGTATCAAATAATACTCTAACATAGGAGTTAAATAGAGTCAATGTACCTTCCACTGCTTGCTGATCAGGTTGAGCTTCTCCATGATCTCCTTCTTCATATTCAGCTCCATCATATCCCGCGGCATCAGGAATAACAGCATTCAAGCGGGTCTGACTCTGTTGTCCATAAGTTGCTTGCTTAGGAGCAGTGCAGAACCTGCTGATGTGACCTGGTTCACCACAGTTGAAACAGACTATTCCTGGCTGAGCAGCACGCCTTGGTGCCCTGCAGTCCCGAGCCACATGTCCAGAGTTGCCACAGTTGAAACACTTTACACCACTACTTCCTTCTCCTACTCGGGGTTGAGTCGGATAGGTAATAGCTTGTGCCTTCTTGCTTCCGTCAAAATTCCTCTTCTGCCCTTGGGCACGATTCATTGGTGGTCTATTCCCAAAATTACCCCTCTGAGGCGGTCGGAATTCAAATTGTTTACGGTATACTCGAGCATCTTCTTCCAGATCGGTAGCCAGACCGACTAGTCCTTCAAACGATTTGTCTAGGTGGCCGAGGGTCAGGCGACGAATCTGCGGTGCCAACCCTTGATTATACTTCCGGATCTTCTTATCCTCAGTATCAACCATGTGCGGGGCAAACCGTGACAGCCTCTCAAACTGTGTGGTATACTCTTGCACCGACTTGGTTCCTTGCGTCAGATCCATGAATTCCTTCTCTCTTCTGTGCCTCTCCGTAGCCGGGAAGTACTTCTCCAGGAATCTCCCTTTGAACGCCGTCCACGTCATTCCCATCGCAGCTGTGTTCCCGATAGTGGCTATGACCGAGTCCCACCAATCTGCAGCGGCGTCGGTCAATTGGAATGTAGCCAGCCTCCTCTTATCCATCTCGTTGCATTGGACAGCTTCGAACATGCGGTCCATCTGTCTTAACCATTGTTCCGCCTTCCAGGGATCCGTGGTACCCGCAAATTGCTCGGGTCTGAGCGCACGGAATCTCTCCAGCAGCTTATCTCCCGTCTGGCGGTCTCGTTGGTTTTCATTCGCATTACTAACCCTTTCGAGACGTCTGATGAAAGCTTCAAATATTCCCGTGGGATCGGCAGCCTCAGGTGCTCCCTCAATCAAATTTCTGTTCCTCCTTGGTCTTCCAGCCATTCTATGCATGATAGTGGTAGTAGAATGAGAAACATGCATGCAACAGTACTATGACGAAAATTTTCAAAGGAGTATTTATCACTATATCACATACTCGTATTATCACATAAGCATACAATAAAATATATATTAAGTACATATAATACTCGTATTTGAACTAAGGCTGTCTAATAGCAAAGAGGTCGTATTCTTATCCTCTAGACTCTGGGTTGTGGGCCATACTGACTGTTCCGAGATTTGACTCAGGAAGTTGGTCAGTGCCTAAGCTATTAATGAGGGCTATGGTATGCTTTAACTCCTTAGAAACTCGGCTACTATATGTCTGTAGGGGCATCATAAGTTATGGTTATCTCGGCTAATCCTAAATGGATATGTCTGAAGGTATATGGAAATTGCTATCATTCTTGTCGATGTGACAAGACAAACGGGTAATCATTTCTATGATAAAACCAACTTAGAATTTTAGTTTCTGAACTAAGGGTAATCCGTACTAAACTAACACTAGAACTTGGTTGTATAGCTTAGTAAAACTTAAGGGTAACCTATGTCACTAATCTATGGCGTGAATAACTGAGCCTGGTCAATCTAGGAAACCTATGGCTCTGATACCACCAAATCCTGTCACGCCCCGACGTAGCATAAATATGGAAAGCGTTTAATTTCCTTTATGGACCCGTAGGTCGCGACAGTTTGAAGGATCGATTCCGTCCCAAAACGTCGAACAACATAAAACTATTAATCAGAGTAGGGCAATCAGGGCTTATAAAAAATTTTCTAACTTATTACATCCTATGGTACGGGGTTAACTAAGGCACAGACCGCCTTGAAATAAAACAATAACTTAAAGTCTATTACAGTCATTCTTATTACAAAACCAAATCATATCTTAAAGCACATAAACATAAAGCATATAAAAGTAAATTCTCTTCTCAGCAACTGATCTCAATTAGCATAATCATACGGTTCATCCTGATTATTACCTGCAAAGCCTGGACACGAATGTCCAGGACGCATCAACGCCGTCAGCTTCAAGAAGCTGGTGAGTATTAAAAACATAACTCTGAATGTAAAACATACTCATTTACCTTTTTCTCATTTCCTTTTAAAAACTACCAGTTTATATCTATCATAAAGAGCTTGTTAGAGAAACAACCACAACAATAATTAAAAGATAAATTCACAAATATGCGACCATGTATGAGAACAATGCACCCTCTCATCTAACCGACTCTTTTCTCTTGACAAAACCCAACAACCCTCTATCCTACTCCTGGTATCTTTGAAATACTAAGATAGCCACACTTTAGCAACGGGGCGCCAGGGAGTGTCCAGTTTGCCTCACACTTTGGTCCGGGGTACCAGGGAGTGTCCAATGCCTCACACTTTGAATACCCTAACCGCCATGCAAATACCGGGGCAACCCCCACACAGGTATCCAGACTCGAGTCATTCAGGGAGTGTCCATAGGCCACACTTTAGCACTTCCATGGGTGCCAGTGAGTGTCCAAGTTCGGCTTCACACACTTTAACGCTTCCATGGGCGTCAGGGAGTGTCCATTTTTGCCACCTTCGCATTTCAAAGACACCCTCATCCTCTTTTTCAACTACAACCACATTCACATCCACAACCACAACCACAACCACAAACACAACTCACAACCACAATCACAACTCAGAACTCATACACTTTCCACACTCTCAGTACTCTTTTCCACACATACCGACACCCACATGTATGTACCAATGACTCCACATGAATGATATGCACTTGAACTTAAGCAATATACTGAATTGAAAGAACAACATGTGTACGGGGATTAATAAGTCATACTACAATGTTTTAATCGATCAAAGGTAACCAAAAAGAGCTCTGATTAACAAAATTTCCCAAACAGAACCTTAACAGTGTGTAAAAATTAAGGCAAACAGTCCTTAAACACAAAAACAGACAAGAACACATACTGTCAGACTTCGCGCGCGCGGGCCGCTCGCGCGAAAGGTCGCTCGCGCGGTCCGCTCGCGCGAGATGCCCTTTTTCCTTTATATTTTAAAACTTTTCTTTCTGCCTGGTGAAAACAGGGTCGCGCGCGCGGATCGCTCGCGCGATGTTGTTTTCGCGCGACCCTCGCTCGCGCGATTTAGCCAATTTTCATTTTGTTTATATAAACTCTTCTGTCTGCCTGTGGAAAGCCAGATCGCGCGCGCGGTCCGCTCGCGCGAATCTCGCGCGTGCGATTGTGGCGCGAGATGAAGCTGAGACTTCATCTTCTTCGTTGGGATTGTCCTGTTTCAGCAAAACAGGGGTATTTTTGACCCATTTTGATTCTGTAACCAAACATGACTTATAATATATGAATCTCTTCGTTTTTCCGCAAGGATTATGAATACGTGATCGGTTTTAACCAATTTCAATCGTAGCTCTCGGATTTCACGTAAAACCGAGAGATGACAAAACTTTAATTCAATGATACGTCGCGATACGAATGAATTAAGCTGTAATATATGAACCACAGCTTATTGGGACAAAGATCTTTCAATTTCAATTTACAAAAACGATTTTGGTTATGTTTGAAAAATCACCATTTTTGAACTTCAAGCTTTCATACGTAAATTGAAAATGGTATTCTGCAAATTAGACTAAACCTTCAGCAAATAAATATGAAATTACATTCCAAATGAGTTTAGAATACTCACTGTGATATAGATTGAAGAAATTGTTGAGAAAGAAATATAATTACGAAATTCCCAAAATCCAAGCTTTGGCTATGGAGGATTGAACTCTTCTCTCTCTCTACCAAACTGAAGAATTCTCTGCACTCTCTAAACTCTCTGTGTATACTGAATTATGCTGTGATGAATGTGCAGAATGTGTAGTGTGATTGGGTGTATATATAATCAAATACCCACTAAGAAAACATTGGCCTAACTCCCCACTCATGAACCACTATCCTCCATTAAATACAATGAATGTGCAGATATGATGTGTATACACTGCCCTTTATTCTCCACTGAAGATGGTAGGTGGTAGGTGGAGATGATGGGGTGTTAAAGTGTGTTTGGGTAAACAAGCTTATGGCATAAGGACAACACACATACTACAACATTAGCCAAACAAGACCTAAGGGAAAAGCATCAGCTTTCATAATTGGGTATAAATAAATTTGTTCAATCATTTACTTCCAAAATTTTGTGGAAGTTTAACACTGCGCGGACAGTTTTAAACCTACACTGGTATTTTCGTGACACGGTGTTTATCACAAAAATACAGAGAATTCATTTTAACGTTAGAAATAGTTTTCTGATTTTATAAAAATACAGTTTGAGTTTAAAAGAAATAATTCCACCGTTTTGAAATACAGTTTTGAAATTTAACACAGGTATTGCAAGTTTTTACGAAAATTGCATTTTGACCCCAAAAGTTATTTCAATTATGAAATTAATCAAGAATTAAACTTTTTCACATAAGAATCGAAATTAACATATAAACAGACAATATATATATTACATTTTGAATATAATAATGTAAATATGATAATGTAAATTTTAAATATGATAATGCAGGAAAATGCAGGTTATTACACCCTTCCCCCCTTAAACAGGATTTCGTCCCCGAAATCAAGACTAACTAGTCATGAAACAACTCCGGGTACTTCTTCCTCATATCAGCTTCAACTTCCCACGAGGCTTCATTCTCGTCACGGTGATTCCACTGAACCTTCACCAATGGGATATCCTTATTCCTCAGCTTCTTGATACTCTGATCCAGAATCTTCACAGGTCTCTCCTTGTAAGAAACGTTATGACTCGTCTCAATGTCGTCATAACTAACCACATGCGAGGGATCTCGTATGTATTTCCTCAACATACTCACGTGAAACACGTTGTGAACCCCAGACATCTTCGGTGGTAGTGCTAGTTTATAAGCCACTTTCCCGACACGTTCCAAAATCTCGAATGGTCCAATAAAACGTGGAGCTAACTTCCCTCTCTTGAGACCAAAGCGTACTACTCCTCGTGTTGGTGAAACCTTAAGAAGTACGTGATCTCCCACACTAAACTCCAGATCTTTTCGGCGTCGATCAGCATAACTCTTATACCGGCTCTGAGCGGTTCTCATCCTTTCCTTGACCAAGGAAATCTTCTCGTTGGTTTCTCTAACCAAATCTGGTCCCAACAATTCTGTGTCCCCAACCTCTGCCCAACACAATGGAGAACGACATGGTCGTCCGTACAGTGCTTCGAACGGAGCCATACCGATACTCGTATGATAACTATTGTTATAGGCAAATTCAACCAACGGCAAGTGTGTCTCCCAAGATTCTTCAAAATCGATCACACAAGCCCTAAGCATATCCTCCATGATCTGATTAACACGCTCAGTTTGCCCATCTGTCTGAGGGTGAAAAGCAGTACTCATCTTGAGTGAAGTTCCCATAGCTTCTTGCAGACTTTCCCAAAATCCAGAAGTAAAACGTGCGTCACGGTCTGACACAATCGTCACAGGTGCACCGTGAAGTCGCACAACTTGTTGTATGTACATCCGGCTCATCTTTTCCACCGGGTATGTCATACTGTAAGCAATAAAATGAGCTGACTTCGTCAATCGATCCACAATTACCCAAATAGCGTCATGATTCTGCTACGATCGAGGCAATCCTACTACAAAATCCATCGTTATATGCTCCCACTTCCAACCAGGAATAGGTAGCGGTTGCAATAATCCCGACGGTCTCTGATGTTCGGCCTTGACCTGCTGACACGTCAAACACTTGGATACAAACTCCGCCACATCCTTCTTCATGCCTTCCCACCAGAAATTTCTCTTCAAATCTTTATACATCTTAGTTCCTCCCGGGTGAACTGTATATCTTGACTTATGTGCTTCTTCCAGGATATCCTTCCTAAGCTCTCCAACATCCGGCACACATAATCTATTCCTGCACCGATACCCTCCATCGACTCCCACTTTCCATTCTGTCGAGTCCTTCTCTGACATCTTCTTGAACCATGATTGAAACTTCTCATCTTCTTTCTGAGCTCCAATAATGCGATCAATGAGAACAGGCTGTAGGATAAGACATCCAAAAAGTTGTCCTTCTCCTCTTTCAGCACCCTGTACATCGAACTCCGCCAACGTCTCCAATGCTCGCCATTCTCTAACCATTAAGGAGGCGATCGTCTCACGAGTCTGCCGACTCAAAGCATCAGCGACCACATTAGCTTTACCAGGGTGGTATTCCAATGTGAAGTCATAATCTTTGATCAACTCCATCCATCTGCGCTGCCTCATGTTCAACTCTTTCTGTGTGAACAAATACTTCAGACTCTTGTGATCGGAGAACAAATCAAACTTCTCACCGTAGAGATAATGTCTCCAAATCTTGAGTGCAAATACCACTGCTGCCAACTCCAAATCATGAATAGGATAGTTCAACTCATTCGGCTTCAGCTGTCTAGATCCATAGGCTATAACTTTACCATCTTGCATAAGTACACACCCTAGTCCTTGATATGATGCGTCACTAAAGATAGTGAACTTCTCACCAGGCTTGGGTATTGCTAGTACTGGTGCGGTAGTGAGTCTCTCTTTCAACTCTAGAAAGGCTCGCTCATGCTTCTCTGTCCATTCGAATTTCAAATTCTTCTTCGTCAATCCAGTCAATGGTGCGGCTATTTTAGAGAATCCCTCAACAAATCTCCTGTAATAGCCTGCGAGTCCAAGAAAACTCCGAACTTCTGTAGGGTTGCTTGGCCTAACCCAGTTGGATACAGCATCGGTCTTGGACGAATCCACAGAAATTCCTTGAGATGACACCTTGTGTCCCAAAAATTTCACTTCTTGCAACCAAAACTCACACTTACTGAACTTGGCATACAAGTGGTGGTCCTTAAGCGTCTGCATCGTAATCCGAAGATGTTGCTCGTGTTCTTCTCTTGACTTAGAATAGATCAAAATATCATCAATAAAGACGATGACAAACTGATCTAAATAAGGCTTGAACACTCTGTTCATCAGATCCATAAACACTGCCGGGGCGTTCGTCAATCCAAACGGCATCACCAGAAATTCATAATGACCATATCGGGTTCTGAAAGCAGTCTTAGGTATGTCTTCCTTCCGTACCCTCAACTGATGATATCCCGACCTAAGGTCTATCTTGGAAAATATCGTAGCTCCTTGTAGTTGATCAAATAAATCGTCGATCCGAGGCAAAGGATACTTGTTCTTGATTGTCACTCGATTCAATTCTCTGTAGTCGATACACAGCCTGAGTGTCCCGTCCTTCTTCTTCACAAATAACACCGGTGCTCCCCAAGGCGATGTACTTGGACGTACAAAACCTAGGCTCTCGAGCTCTTGAACTTGTCCCTTCAATTCTAGTAGTTCTGTGGGGGCCATTCGGTAGGGAACCTTGGTAATTGGTACGGTACCCGGTATAAGCTCAATACAGAACTCTATACTTCTCTCGGGCGGTAATCCAGAAATGTCTTGAAATACTTCTTCAAAGTCCTTGACTACAGGTATAGATGACGCTGTCACCTCTGTACTGACGACTTCGATGTTGGCTACACATCTTGTGAGGAACATATCTCCCGAAGGGTTACATTGAAAATCAAAGGGTTGATTCTCATTGTTGGAGAATGTAATTCTCTTCCTCGCACAATCCAACTTCACTTGATTCTGAGACAGCCAATCCATTCCTAGGATTATGTCGAACTCCTTCATCGATAGGACAATCAACCTTGCAGGGATTTCTCGGTCTTCTAATTTTAAGGGACAATCCTTGCACACATGTCCTAAACTGACCGCAGCTCCTATTGGTGATGTAGCCTTCAAAGCTTTCTCTAAGCGATGAGGTATGATACCCAATCTCCGAATTATATTAACAGATATGAATGATAGAGCAGCACCCGTATCAAATAATACTCTAACATAGGAGTTAAATAGAGTCAATGTACCTTCCACTGCTTGCTGATCAGGTTGAGCTTCTCCATGATCTCCTTCTTCATATTCAGCTCCATCATATCCCGCGGCATCAGGAATAACAGCATTCAAGCGGGTCTGACTCTGTTGTCCATAAGTTGCTTGCTTAGGAGCAGTGCAGAACCTGCTGATGTGACCTGGTTCACCACAGTTGAAACAGACTATTCCTGGCTGAGCAGCACGCCTTGGTGCCCTGCAGTCCCGAGCCACATGTCCAGAGTTGCCACAGTTGAAACACTTTACACCACTACTTCCTTCTCCTACTCGGGGTTGAGTCGGATAGGTAATAGCTTGTGCCTTCTTGCTTCCGTCAAAATTCCTCTTCTGCCCTTGGGCACGATTCATTGGTGGTCTATTCCCAAAATTACCCCTCTGAGGCGGTCGGAATTCAAATTGTTTACGGTATACTCGAGCATCTTCTTCCAGATCGGTAGCCAGACCGACTAGTCCTTCAAACGATTTGTCTAGGTGGCCGAGGGTCAGGCGACGAATCTGCGGTGCCAACCCTTGATTATACTTCCGGATCTTCTTCTCCTCAGTATCAACCATGTGCGGGGCAAACCGTGACAGCCTCTCAAACTGTGTGGTATACTCTTGCACCGACTTGGTTCCTTGCGTCAGATCCATGAATTCCTTCTCTCTTCTGTGCCTCTCCGTAGCCGGGAAGTACTTCTCCAGGAATCTCCCTTTGAACGCCGTCCACGTCATTCCCATCGCAGCTGTGTTCCCGATAGTGGCTATGACCGAGTCCCACCAATCTGCAGCGGCGTCGGTCAATTGGAATGTAGCCAGCCTCCTCTTATCCATCTCGTTGCATTGGACAGCTTCGAACATGCGGTCCATCTGTCTTAACCATTGTTCCGCCTTCCAGGGATCCGTGGTACCCGCAAATTGCTCGGGTCTGAGCGCACGGAATCTCTCCAGCAGCTTATCTCCCGTCTGGCGGTCTCGTTGGTTTTCATTCGCATTACTAACCCTTTCGAGACGTCTGATGAAAGCTTCAAATATTCCCGTGGGATCGGCAGCCTCAGGTGCTCCCTCAATCAAATTTCTGTTCCTCCTTGGTCTTCCAGCCATTCTATGCATGATAGTGGTAGTAGAATGAGAAACATGCATGCAACAGTACTATGACGAAAATTTTCAAAGGAGTATTTATCACTATATCACATACTCGTATTATCACATAAGCATACAATAAAATATATATTAAGTACATATAATACTCGTATTTGAACTAAGGCTGTCTAATAGCAAAGAGGTCGTATTCTTATCCTCTAGACTCTGGGTTGTGGGCCATACTGACTGTTCCGAGATTTGACTCAGGAAGTTGGTCAGTGCCTAAGCTATTAATGAGGGCTATGGTATGCTTTAACTCCTTAGAAACTCGGCTACTATATGTCTGTAGGGGCATCATAAGTTATGGTTATCTCGGCTAATCCTAAATGGATATGTCTGAAGGTATATGGAAATTGCTATCATTCTTGTCGATGTGACAAGACAAACGGGTAATCATTTCTATGATAAAACCAACTTAGAATTTTAGTTTCTGAACTAAGGGTAATCCGTACTAAACTAACACTAGAACTTGGTTGTATAGCTTAGTAAAACTTAAGGGTAACCTATGTCACTAATCTATGGCGTGAATAACTGAGCCTGGTCAATCTAGGAAACCTATGGCTCTGATACCACCAAATCCTGTCACGCCCCGACGTAGCATAAATATGGAAAGCGTTTAATTTCCTTTATGGACCCGTAGGTCGCGACAGTTTGAAGGATCGATTCCGTCCCAAAACGTCGAACAACATAAAACTATTAATCAGAGTAGGGCAATCAGGGCTTATAAAAAATTTTCTAACTTATTACATCCTATGGTACGGGGTTAACTAAGGCACAGACCGCCTTGAAATAAAACAATAACTTAAAGTCTATTACAGTCATCCTTATTACAAAACCAAATCATATCTTAAAGCACATAAACATAAAGCATATAAAAGTAAATCCTCTTCTCAGCAACTGATCTCAATTAGCATAATCATACGGTTCATCCTGATTATTACCTGCAAAGCCTGGACACGAATGTCCAGGACGCATCAACGCCGTCAGCTTCAAGAAGCTGGTGAGTATTAAAAACATAACTCTGAATGTAAAACATACTCATTTACCTTTTTCTCATTTCCTTTTAAAAACTACCAGTTTATATCTATCATAAAGAGCTTGTTAGAGAAACAACCACAACAATAATTAAAAGATAAATTCACAAATATGCGACCATGTATGAGAACAATGCACCCTCTCATCTAACCGACTCTTTTCTCTTGACAAAACCCAACAACCCTCTATCCTACTCCTGGTATCTTTGAAATACTAAGATAGCCACACTTTAGCAACGGGGCGCCAGGGAGTGTCCAGTTTGCCTCACACTTTGGTCCGGGGTACCAGGGAGTGTCCAATGCCTCACACTTTGAATACCCTAACCGCCATGCAAATACCGGGGCAACCCCCACACAGGTATCCAGACTCGAGTCATTCAGGGAGTGTCCATAGGCCACACTTTAGCACTTCCATGGGTGCCAGTGAGTGTCCAAGTTCGGCTTCACACACTTTAACGCTTCCATGGGCGTCAGGGAGTGTCCATTTTTGCCACCTTCGCATTTCAAAGACACCCTCATCCTCTTTTTCAACTACAACCACATTCACATCCACAACCACAACCATAACCACAACCACAACCACAAACACAACTCACAACCACAATCACAACTCAGAACTCATACACTTTCCACACTCTCAGTACTCTTTTCCACACATACCGACACCCACATGTATGTACCAATGACTCCACATGAATGATATGCACTTGAACTTAAGCAATATACTGAATTGAAAGAACAACATGTGTACGGGGATTAATAAGTCATACTACAATGTTTTAATCGATCAAAGGTAACCAAAAAGAGCTCTGATTAACAAAATTTCCCAAACAGAACCTTAACAGTGTGTAAAAATTAAGGCAAACAGTCCTTAAACACAAAAACAGACAAGAACACATACTGTCAGACTTCGCGCGCGCGGGCCGCTCGCGCGAAAGGTCGCTCGCGCGGTCCGCTCGCGCGAGATGCCCTTTTTCCTTTATATTTTAAAACTTTTCTTTCTGCCTGGTGAAAACAGGGTCGCGCGCGCGGATCGCTCGCGCGATGTTGTTTTCGCGCGACCCTCGCTCGCGCGATTTAGCCAATTTTCATTTTGTTTATATAAACTCTTCTGTCTGCCTGTGGAAAGCCAGATCGCGCGCGCGGTCCGCTCGCGCGAATCTCGCGCGTGCGATTGTGGCGCGAGATGAAGCTGAGACTTCATCTTCTTCGTTGGGATTGTCCTGTTTCAGCAAAACAGGGGTATTTTTGACCCATTTTGATTCTGTAACCAAACATGACTTATAATATATGAATCTCTTCGTTTTTCCGCAAGGATTATGAATACGTGATCGGTTTTAACCAATTTCAATCGTAGCTCTCGGATTTCACGTAAAACCGAGAGATGACAAAACTTTAATTCAATGATACGTCGCGATACGAATGAATTAAGCTGTAATATTTGAACCACAGCTTATTGGGACAAAGATCTTTCAATTTCAATTTACAAAAACGATTTTGGTTATGTTTGAAAAATCACCATTTTTGAACTTCAAGCTTTCATACGTAAATTGAAAATGGTATTCTGCAAATTAGACTAAACCTTCAGCAAATAAATATGAAATTACATTCCAAATGAGTTTAGAATACTCACTGTGATATAGATTGAAGAAATTGTTGAGAAAGAAATATAATTACGAAATTCCCAAAATCCAAGCTTTGGCTATGGAGGATTGAACTCTTCTCTCTCTCTCTACCAAACTGAAGAATTCTCTGCACTCTCTAAACTCTCTGTGTATACTGAATTATGCTGTGATGAATGTGCAGAATGTGTAGTGTGATTGGGTGTATATATAATCAAATACCCACTAAGAAAACATTGGCCTAACTCCCCACTCATGAACCACTATCCTCCATTAAATACAATGAATGTGCAGATATGATGTGTATACACTGCCCTTTATTCTCCACTGAAGATGGTAGGTGGTAGGTGGAGATGATGGGGTGTTAAAGTGTGTTTGGGTAAACAAGCTTATGGCATAAGGACAACACACATACTACAACATTAGCCAAACAAGACCTAAGGGAAAAGCATCAGCTTTCATAATTGGGTATAAATAAATTTGTTCAATCATTTACTTCCAAAATTTTGTGGAAGTTTAACACTGCGCGGACAGTTTTAAACCTACACTGGTATTTTCGTGACACGGTGTTTATCACAAAAATACAGAGAATTCATTTTAACGTTAGAAATAGTTTTCTGATTTTATAAAAATACAGTTTGAGTTTAAAAGAAATAATTCCACCGTTTTGAAATACAGTTTTGAAATTTAACACAGGTATTGCAAGTTTTTACGAAAATTGCATTTTGACCCCAAAAGTTATTTCAATTATGAAATTAATCAAGAATTAAACTTTTTCACATAAGAATCGAAATTAACATATAAACAGACAATATATATATTACATTTTGAATATAATAATGTAAATATGATAATGTAAATTTTAAATATGATAATGCAGGAAAATGCAGGTTATTACAACATGCCTTTGAGATTATGTGCCTATATGCTTTCGTGCATATATTTTATATGTTTACACTATTGTAACATAATGTACGTATTGGTTAGCACATTATGCGATAGATTTTTATGTTATAAATGAAAAGGACGAAAAGTATGTTTACTTGCCTTTAGGATTATGTGATAACATGCTAATGTGCTTACTTGCTTCTGTGTCACTGAATTGCTAAGCATGATAACGATAGCATGTGGAGATAATATTTTCATGTTTTACGTGTTTAGAGTAGCTCATACGCGTACTCATAGATACTTTGATTGGCGTTTCATAATAAGGTTTCTTGGGTAGAAAATTTAGAAGACAAGTTTTGAACTTATGAAAACCAACATGTTAATATGTTGTGCATATTTGAAAACCTATATGTATATGTACTTTTGAAGTACTTAAAAGATGTTTTCTAACCTGACGAATAACTTATTGGTTCTAATTACATGGCGTTACATATTGTTAGACGACTTATATAGGTTGTGTCTTCGGACTCGGGTATTCCTACGTTTTCGCGTTCATTCTTGAGATGCTTACCTTCGGATGGCATGGGTTTTATTTTGCCTGTGATACAAAGTCTCTCCAAAGGCTATGTTGATCTTTGTGAGAGCATTCTATCTTGTTAGCCCTCAATTGTGGCTGGTAGTCGATGTATATTTCCTGTGGCTACAAATGTTTGTTGTTTATCGTTAAAATAATTCTTCCTTCTTATAGGATTGTCATACTATTTGTCTTGTGAGAATTTTATTGTTCGGATGTCAGTTTGACATTGTAATTGTGGTTGGTCAATTGACCCAAATTTCTAGTGATTGCTTAGATTTTCACAATCAAATCGTTATTTCATTATGTGATCATTGCATATGATCAAATCCTATCATATGAATCGTTGTGAGGATTCTAGCTTTTGTGGGGAATAGATTTATGTTGTTCCAAGTTTATTAGTTCCTTTATTCCCTAATTTTCATGTTTGAGTGAATTTCGCGACTCTGAGGATCGTCTCTTCTTTCAAGACTGCACATCCTGTTGATCGGTACTAAAATCTTTCCTATGAGTTGTTTATCAATCGTTATCAATCTTCGTTATGATTTTCATTAAGGATTCGCTATTAGCATTGTATGGTTAATGCTTTGACGTTGATCTTAGAAACACGTAGTTTCTGGTGTTTCTTCCATTGTGAGTAAGTGTGGATCCTCGTTTCTGTTGTACTACTTGGAAGTAGGTTTATTATTCATCCTTATAATCTTTGAGCTTTTGATAGAGCATTGTCGTTCTATTGTTCCAAGTCTTTTCTTGAAAGCACGTTTGTGCCTTGTTGATTCGATTCTCATGATTGAGGGTTGTTGATTTCAAACTAGTTCACCCTTAAGTTTTGAACTTGGGTATGTCGCACTGTAGTGCTATGATGACCTTTTTCTTTGGACTCGTTGATACTTGAATCGATCTTCCTCCGACGGTTTTGTCTTACTAACTTCTTAGAATTTATGTTGTTGAATTCAAACTTGAGTTGTTGAATACTCGGATCTTTCCCTACTTCTTGAGGGATAGATGTTGTTAGATGATTTATTGTTGAGATCCTCTATTTTGTTATCTCTGTGAATTCAAGATCGTATCGATTTTTGGGATTCTGATCTCTTACGTGTTGTGGATCTATGTGGTTGGCAGCCTTAATGTATTGTTTGCTAAGGCTTAAATTCAATTACATCTTATTATATGCCTTGAGGGTTTGTTGTTTCGCAATCGTGTGTGATCTTTTATACCTTGAATACTATGGTCGTTCGCATAGTACCTTATTGTTGTATTGTGCAAGATTTTCGTAAAAATCTGCATTAGATGTATCTTTTGCTGTGACTGTAAAGATTGTTTCCTTATAGTTGATTGAGTTCTCCAATTCTGTTTCATGTTGAACTCGAGCTTGCATTGCCCATGTTAATGGACATTGTTGAAATTTTCATGATATTTGGACTTTCTGGCAATTTCCTATTGGTGTTGCCTAATTTTGTGGCCTATCGATGTGAACCGTTTTATTTTTTTGACCTTACGATTGATCCATAGGGGGGATTTTTAGTTGATTCTATGACTTATCCATTAGATTGTATTTTGTTTCATTGTTTGATTCCGTTGGTTTATCCCTCACTCTGTTATTTGAATGAGAGTATTTGTTTGACTCTATCCACCTTATGTCTATATTGGTGTTAGGAGTATGCCTAGGGCATGTTCTCTTGGTAGTATTTTCGATTACTTCGTGTTTAGAGGTGCATTGTGTGAGATTCTATGCTTGTTGTGGTTGGACCTTCTAGGTCGATATATTTAGGTTATGGGACTTCGATGGCTGGTCGGACCCCTAGATTTTGCTTTCATGTCTTCTTGAGGGATTGCTATTGATGTCATTGTTGACGAGTTTGATTCGTGCACTTGGTGCATTACCTGTTTATTATGATTGGTGAGTCCTTTTTTTTCCTCACCCTGTCGTAAGATTATTGTGATTTAGTGATTTGTTCAAGATCATTGCGATCTTTCGATTTCATCCTTGCTTCTAGCAGAGGAGGATTCTTGGTGATCGTTTGTTTTGAGATCACTTTCGGTTAGTGTGGCGACTTCTGTTAAGTTGCCTTCATTTTGTTGAGGACCTTCGACTGTGTTTCTTTGAACACTTTCAATGTTTGTTGACCACTTGGGATGTGAGTTTGTGATAACTCTTGTTTTGGGCTTGCTTTTTAGTATACTTCTATCTTTTCGTATGACACTTCAGAGTCACCCGGTTCGGGAACTTTCAATTCATTTTGATGTGTATTAGAATTTCAATAGTTGAGAGTTCGAGAATTTGATGTCGTTATGACCATGTCATTCAAGGCATGTACTCTATGATATACTTTTGGTAGTCGCGTGCGACAACGAATGTTGGTGAGCTTGTTGGTTTATATATGTTCGTTCACCTGTTTAATTTACTGTTGTCTTGTTGATGGCATCATTGTTTTGAGATGGGATCTCTCATTAGATCCATCTATTAGTGAAATCGTTATAATTGACTATAACGATGTTTATGTTTTGGGATGTGATAATCATGTATTCTATCGACTTCACGTTGCCCTCGTTATAGACTTTTGTGTCTATATTAATCATTGTCTTCTTGTGAGGAGTGATATATTACGAGTAAGTCTTTGTGACTCGTACCTCATATGTGGTTAAGATATAGCTTTGAGTCGTTATGGTCTTTAGTACCGAGTATATCATTTGGTTTGTGAAGTTTTCTTTGGTTTCATTCTTGAGTGTTTGGATCATTTCTTGGGAGATGACCCAATCATTTGGTTCATTTTGGAACTCGTGTCTTGAGAGATCATACTTTTACTTCGTATGACAATTCTTTGATAGTATATCATCGACCTGCTTTGAGAATCTTGTGTTTAATTGTAATTCGATCTTTGTGTGATATTCACGTTTGTATAATATCTTCCTTTGATTCTTTTATATATCGATTGGAGCTTATCCCATTTATTCCTTGGGTCTTGCAAATGTTTTCACCATGAGTGATGGTTATAGAATGTTATTTCCATTCTACAGATTACCCTCTATTATTTGGATTGGGTTTTTCGGTTGCCGATTAGATTAGATCTTTTGTTGGTATGCATGTCCTTTGTATACTTGTTGCTTATGAGTTTTTAAGACAAATTTTGGGTGTACAACAACATGATGTGTTCTTGTGATCACGTATTCCTTTTGAAGGGATCACTTTGTTTTGATTCGATGAATTTGAGACATCCGATTGTACTTTGTTTTCACTCAAGTACATTTTCTTTTGGTTGATCCAATGGTTTGGAGGTTCATGTCCGTTATTATTGTCGATCTTTGGAGTTGACTCTGTCTTTTAATGTTGAACCTCGTATGTCCCTTGCGTTTGTTCCCCAGTACCCTTGGCATGCTTACTGACTGTTTTATTGCACTTTCCTATCCTTTTTGGAATCGATGTGTGTTTTGTTTTCTCACGTGGAGCTAGTGTTCACGTTGTTTTGTGACACTAGTGGTCGTGGACCGTTCTTTGATTGGGTTCCTTTCATTCTTATTCTGAATTTCGGGACGAAATTAATCTTTTAAGGAGGGTAGATTGTAAAAACCCAAAATTTTTCAAAGGGTATTTTAGTAATTTTGGACCAATGTGGGTCTTGATTTGGGACAGTAAATTTAGTTCTTGTCCAAGTGGTATCACATTTGCATTTTTATTGGCACATGTGGGTGTACATATATATATATTCTTGCTTTTGTGTGTATGTTTGGCTAGTGGGACCCACACCTATCATTTTGGACAACTTTTTCAAAAGAGCTGTCAACTCTTTCTCTCTCCTCCCTTTTGGCCGGATACCTCTCTCTCCCATTCATATTCTTTTTCTTTCTCTCTCTCTCTCTATATATATATATATCTCATCTATCTCTCTCTAGTTTTTGGGAGATAGAACTCCATGGAAACTTAGAGCTTCAAGCTCACTTTTGAAGCCTTTCTAGTAAGAGTTGGAGCAAAACTATTAGAGAACAATTTCTTCTCCTTGCAAAGAGCTTCCTTTGGGTACTCTCCTTTTCCATTTTGGCTTCCTATTTATTGAGTTTCTTGCTCTAGAACTCAAGAGGTAGTTTGTATTATTTTGTTTCACCATAGTTATAATTCCTAGATGTGTTTTATTTAACTAGGTGTTGATGGCTTGGGGGACATGCCAATGTACATAATTTCTTTTTGGATCTCTTTGGTGTGGGCATTTGCTCAAATCCTCAAGAGGTAGATTTCATTGACTAAGTGCACTCCTAGATCTAATTTCATGGTTTGCTATGTGTAGGATTAGACCTAAAACTTGTTAATCTTGCTTAGGATTTCCTACATTTTAATCTATGTGCTTATATGCTCTTATGTGCCTAATTGAAATTATGCTAAACCTAAATGTTATTTAATTGTTGTGTTTCAATTAAATTGAAGTTACTACAAATGTCTTATGTGCTTAAGTTGTTGATTATGCTTTACATGACCTCTTCCTAATTATTTAGCCTTGGTTTCTTGGACGACTATGTATAATTTCTTGACATTGAAAATCTTAGAAATGAGATTGTAGTTGCATAATCATTGTAGTCACATTTCATAATTGCCAAGTTGGCAAAGTATTCATGGCATTGGCTTGGGACTTGTGATCATTAATGGAATTCCCACGATTGTGGAATGTCTCTTGAAATCCCTATTTGGGGGTAGTTATTGTTGAAATTCTGGAAGCGGGTATGAGGTGAGAAAGTTGTTTGTGATCCTTAAAACATTCGAAAATGCAAGGTCCTATTCGATTAGCTACCGAAGATATTGTATGCTACACTCACGTTGGTGTTGAGAGTGAGTGGTTATGGACATTGGTATTGGTAAGTTGCACGGTTTGGCCTTATGGCTAATTGCATTGTCACGGCGGCAAGTCATTGCACCGCATGTCTTGGCATGATTTTAGAAGTAGTAGTACATTTCTTCAATGTTTTCTACTGAACCGTCATGCTTAATGAATCTATAAAACCCCCTTTTTCAGGAAATGTTGATTAGGGCACGGCCCAAGAGTTATCCAATGCGTGGCGTCTCATTTTAGAAGATTCCTTACAAGGAAGTCTTGTAATTTCGCTAACGTTTCAATGATATAGTTCATGGTAGGAACACTGTACTTGTTGTTATTAGTTATCTCATTCGTAGATTTAAATCACAAAAAACTATTTGTAAATTCCCTCTTGATCTTGAACTTGTTAGTTGAATTCTCACAGATTCTTGTTAAGCTATGTTCTTAATATTCATTAGCAATTCCATGCCTTTAAACACAGCTCGAATGCCTTTCCAGCAGAGGGGCATTCGACAGGTCGAATTGCCCCTGAAAGTGAATATTAACTTTTTCAAAAACTTCAAAAATTTTCGAAAACTAATTTGATTTATACTTAGCCCATGGTTACTCTATTATGGGAAAAATACTACTTTCAATTTCCTAAGGGCCTTTTGCCCCTAAATTGTTCCAAAACCTCTATTGATAAAGACATTCAAAACAAACTACATTACTTTGTTCACTTAATCTTTGGGGCTTCTTTACATCCTTGTATCAGCTCGTTTTAAACCAAAACTTTGTTGTTGGTTGACCATATTTGACCCGTTTGGTCCTCGAGGGTCAACTCTCGCCTTTTGACTTTTCTTTGGGATCCACGTTGGACTCCTCTTTGCTTCTGCATAGTTGGATTGGTCCACGTAGGACCATTCATTGTCTTTTTTTATGGTTTGAGTCGTTGACCTCGCCCACTTGGCTTGGTTTTTGGGGCGTTACAGTCATATAACATGATATACTCAATGATAAGTTAATATATGATATTGTGATACAGATCCATAACTCTTTTGTAATTCTAGCTGTCTGAGGTTTTAGTCTACTATGTTTTTTGGTTGGGTACAGAGGTCCATCAAATATCAGCTTTAGATTTCACCAATCAGACCTGACCGAACCACTCCTAATGTTATCAGTTTTATTTCTTTTGGGTTCAATGTGCATCACACAGTATCTCCCTACTCATTATTGCTTGGTGTGTTCTGGTGCTCATCCATAGTTACCAATTTTTGGATTACAGACCATGTATTACTAATATATTGTTACATTAGATTGGCTCAAATTAGTTAGCAACTATTTATAAAGTTCATTAAATGGTTGGGTTGGTACCTATAATCATTGTTAGTCAAAAGAAATGCCATTAGAGGTTGATAGTTCATAGTTCTGATCTATTTTTATAAACTTAAGGTATTAGTGAGAGAGCCAGCTCATGGCTTTGTCTAGAAAACCAACTGTATTTTTTCTTGTGAGCATTTTTGCTCACCCAAAAAATGGTTTATCAATGCTCACCCAAGCATTCCATTGCCAATGCAGTGGGACCCAGGATTAAACATCATTTGTTTAAACCTGGGTCCCACTGCATTGGCCAATGGGATGCTTGGGTGAGCAAAAGCATTTTCGTTTTTCTTCTAACTCAGAATGCTCAGTATGTGTGATCAATCATCTCCTTTAGGGCCTGTTTGGGTTGGTTGTGGTCTTTGTTGTCTTTGCATTAAGAAAACTTCATTAAAGCTCTTGAATATGCATGCTTCTCGCATGACATTTGGGCTGAAGAAGCTTTGGAATTACTTCAGTCAAAATAAGCTTTTGGGACTAAGAGTGCTTTCTAATATTAATCCAAACAGATTAATGTATGCACTTTGGGTCTCAAAGAGCATTTGGGCCCAAACATGCTTTTGGGAGGTGATTCCTAACAGGCCCTTAATATTGTTCAAGGAGGGCTCGTGCAGTGCGGTAAAGTTTTATTTCTTCAGTTTTTTTTTAAAATGGCAACTTGCTTGCCAAGAGGACAGAGCAAGAAATTCACATGCTCTCTCTTCATGAGATTTCCTCGGAGGTCTTAATGGCTTTGGTAAGAAAAGTCTTCCATTTGGTTTTGCTCTTACTCTATATGCCAAGAGAAATCGAAAGGAAGAATCTTGAGATCCCTGGTAGCGGGACACTTTAAACCCATTTGAGCTGCAAGATGGAGCAGTGTTGGTGGGCTCGTGTTTTAAAAAACAAAAACATGAAAACACGTCTGGTAACAGTGTTAATGTCAAATTTACTTTTCAAAATATATCTTATGCAATTTTAACATCAAATGTCTTTTAAGAATATACCCTTTTTTTTAAACACAAATATTGTGTTAAGACTGGTTTTATTCAGAGGTTTCAATCAGTTTTTGGGCTACTAGAAGCAATTCCCAAACGGGACCCTATCAAGTGTCAACTATGCATATGGCTACTAAGTGGAGATAGATCTAGTCTTTTTGTTTTTGTTTTTTTTTTGTTCAGAAGATAGAGAAAATATTGAATATAGCAAGGGACACCACGTCATCAAGCCAACGCGGTGTCACCAACCAAGTATCTTCTCTTTATTGAACAACTAAGCATCAAGAGAATTATTTAGTGTAACTGTCACACCATGTCAGCATACTGATGTAGCATGATATTTTAATCTAGACCATACACATGTTCCCTATTTCCAGTGGGGTCATGACAACCACTCATGACCCCACTAGAAATAGGGGGCAGGTGTATGGTCAAGATTAAAATATCATGCCACATCAGTATGTGGACATTGTATGACGGTTGCATTGAATAACTTCTCTCAAACAAATGGCAACTTCTCATTTAATGGTGATACTACATCAGTCATATGAAATGGTACATCCGTGATATTGAATATTTTCTTAGATAGCAGAGAATCTGACTGTTCCTACACGCTTGAAGTAGAGGCATTTACATGTTGAATCCATATGCGTGTTCATCGCTCATACATCTGAATGCCAACTTTGTTTTGCTTTTATAAATTTTGGAACAGTTTTTGGATTTCAATTGTCACAATTTTTGTAAACGTTTTTTTTTTTTTTTTTTTTTTTTTTTTGGTAAAAAATAAGGGAAAAAATGTAACCAAGTTTTGGTTTTCTAAAAAAAGGAAACAAAGACAGAAAACAGAACACCATAACTTTGCCAAACGAGCTCTTAATTATTATTTACAAAGCGTCCCCATTTAGTCTCATTTGATTTCATTTATAATATGTGCATTTCTTATTTATCTTCTCCCTGAGATCTTGACTTGTTCTCCTTGTGTCTGTTGGTAATCCAACCTGCTTTTCCAGAAGTTAGAAATCGACTTATTTTTTTATAAATAATGCAAAGCTTGACACAACTTTTGCTTTTGCGATTCTATGGGAGAAAATAAATACTGCTTTTGAGCAAAAGATACTCAAGCCAATCTCAAATTTCTGCGATTGGCTTACATTTTTTTTTTTTTTTTTTTGCAATTGGATTGTAGAATCAAATTTGGCTTGCCAATCGATTTTTTTTTTATCCTTTTACAGTACCATAATTACTTGTGAACTCTAAAAATGGTTTCCATACACCCTCAATATAGGTCGATCGAATTATGGTTGGAAGTCAATGTACAACCATAATTCGATCGACCTATATTGAGGGTGTATGGAAACCATTTTTAGAGTTCAATCGAATTATGGTTGGAAGTGATATTTAACAATGGTACTATTATGATTTACTTAATGGGGCAATTAGTGAAAAGGACATTATGATCAAATATTTTTTAGAGTTAAGGACATTTAAGATTCTTAATTTGGAAAAGGTCCTTCATACAAAATTATTAAGTATAATTTTACTTGCTACACATGAATATTAAGTCAAATTTCATTGAACCCGTACATACATAGTAGGTGAAGTTTCACTAACTCGACCTATGAGGGACATTTTAACAAACTAATAATGTGTTTTTGGTTGTATGATGTATCCCAATCAAATCGATCTCTTTAATTGAGAAATATCTTATCTTTCATTATTTTTGTTAACTGGTTTTTTAACCCGATTTGCTGTAGATTCTTGTCATACCCGCTCCCGCGGTATTTAATTATATTATTTTAGCATGCATGGTATGCTTACTATTGTGTTAATTAACACATGTGAAGTGAGTGATGACTCACTAGTTGGAGGGTGTCTTTTGAGAACCTAGTATTTGGCCTTGAAGGCAGTCCAGAAGGTGGGCATGTGAAAATTTTCTATGATTGGGAAAATGAGTAATAACTCATAATTATGTGCTTAAATATTTATTTAGGCATATGTGAATATAATTGATTATTATATTATTGATAGCGACTCATCCGAGTCATTAGATACCCAGTGAGGACGAAATTGAACACGTTACATAATTTGTTAAGCTAATTAGCAATTTCATAAAATTATGTAGAAACTTGAGTTTTAGCAACCAAACGGGACTTAGTCGGAAACCTTTATAATTTTGAGGTTTTACACGTAAAGCTATGCATTAGCTATGTGGAGAGTTTCAGAGACTGATTAGGAGTTTTGAAAACTCGTGGGGAGGTAAACGCAATTTCTGGAAGTGTTGCCTATATATGGATAGTGATGACTTTCATCATTTTTTTATAAAATTTAGCATAAGTTCAAGAAAGAGGCCAAAAGGGGGATTTGGTTGCTTCAAGCTTCTCGACGCCAAACGACGACCCTTCGTCCACTGGTTTTTCACCAAATTTCGTATTTGAACTCCTCAATGTAAGGCTGTCATTTTGATACCTATTAGGCCTTGCTTGGTTAAGTTTTTTTGAAAACTCATTTTTCTAGAATTTTCATAAAAAGTTGATAATCGGATTTTGATCGATAGGAATTGTATTAGAAGAATTACTGCACGTTCTTTGTGCTTGGGTTTTTCTTGGATCGGCGTTCAAGAGTGTAAATCGGAGGTGAGTAATATTAATCTTGCTTTTTGGGTTGGTTCTATGGTTTAATACATTTGATATGCTAAGGACTTTATATAGATATCATTTGTAGTTCATATTGGGCAAAACTTATGTGTAAAGTAGGCCCAAGGCATGTTAAAATTAAAAGCATGATGATTTGCTAGTTGAGCAAGTTTATGTACCTATGTGGGTTAAATGGGGATTTGTGCTAATTCACCGTGAGACGTCCTCTCGAAGTCCTCTCGAAGGGGGAGGATTAGTAATGGCGACGATCACTTGCCAAGAAAGGCATTAACGCGATATGTCGAAGGGGCATGGGTCGTGGTTGAGTCTTAAGACTTTGGATCGGTGAATGTGCACTTATTCCCTAGAGACCAATAGTTATGTGTTATGATGGATTGGAACATAATTGTCATCTGTATGCCTGATTCATATTATTCACTAAGCGTTAGCTTAAACAAATCCATATATCTGTGGTTATATAAATAACCATTCAGAGGCAAGGACCGAAGGAGAGAATCGCGGGTAATGAGGCGAGGAATGGCCAGAAGCTCCTTATGTTTATAGAACTTGAATCATGTTTGTAATATATGTTTAACTCATTCCGGTTGTTTAATCGTGCAACTTGTAATAAAACTTGTTATATATGTGTGTACGGCACTTGGTTCACCTTAGGACCTAGCTTGCCGAGGTGCGTGAAGCTTGTACTTGGGTACTTGTAATTCGAGGACTTATGGTTTATTGTATAACTGGTTTGTATGTTTGTACAAGTCCTTAGAATGTTTAACAAAGCTTTAAAATGGTTTTGGTTTGAAATGCATTGGTTGAAATGGTTTTGGTTTGAAAGGCGTTGATTTAAGATGGTTTTGTACGTTGGTTCGGTTCTTGTGGTAATATGAGTATTATTTTATTAGCGGCGTTTGTCGCGGAAGCACCGGGAATTAACGGCGTTTGTGAAAAAATGCCGGCAATTGTGAAAACGGTCTTTTGGAGGTTGGGATTCTGCCCAGACCCCATTCGACCGGTCGAACAGGGCAATTCGACTGGTCGAAATACCCTTTGTAAGAAACTTTGAACTCATACTTCCAATGTTCGGAACAACTTCTAATTAGGCATGGAGTTACCTTTAGGAACCCTTTGACCTACGAAACTGTTACTTTTGAAAACAAAACTCGTTGAGGCGTGTTTGGGCACGTGTTTAATATAAGCTTTGAAAAACTATTTGGAACTTGGTTGTTTTGGAGCAAAACTTTTATTAAGGTCATTTTTGGGAACTTTAATCATTTTTGTAAGCCTTGATGGCGTGCCACGTGACATGGGACCACCTTGTTGGTTCTGGGGCGTGACATGTAGTGGTATGAGAGCAAAAAGGTTATAGACCTTGAGCTATGGGTTTAGGTTTAGGGACATGGGGACGGGAGACGACGTCATGAGTTTGTGCGGAATTTGGATTAGTACATTACATATGCATATGAAAAATGGTTGTGTGCATCGTATCCTACATGCATACTATGAGATATATGTCATGACATGCATGATATCATTATGTAATGGTTATCAGGAATAAAAAGTGGAAAGTATGGATAGAAATAATGATAATGCAACGAATCCGCAAATGGATCGGATAGAGGCCGCTATTGAAGGGTTTATTAGAGTAGTGGATGACAGAGTGCCACTGAAGGAAATGGAGTCGGAAAATCCAAATTTGGTACCAAGGGCTGGGCAATCAATTACCGAAAAGTTTGCAAAGAAGAATCCGATAATATTCACTGGGGGATCAAATCTGGATGTAGCAGATTTTTGGAAAATGGATCTGGAACGCATATTTCGAAACCTGACATGCACTGATAGAGAGAAGATAGACAATGTCACTGATACATTGAAAGAGGGAGCTTAGAATTGATGGGTTGGTATCCTCGCAAGTAGAGCACCGACTACTTGGGCAGGTTTCATAGAAGAATTTGATAAGCGATACTTTCCAGATTCAGTGAAGACCTAAAATAAGCAAGAGTTCATGAACTTGAAACAAGGGGATATGACGGTGAATGAGTACGCGACTGCATTTAATGGGTTGGCTCGATTTGCACCTAGTATAGTTTTGGAAGAGATGGATAGAGCCAGGCAGTTCGAAGAAGGGCTGAGGGAAAATATCCATAGTCGCGTGGATACATTTCGTCTTCCAACATTTGCTAAAGTTCTCGATGTAGCCCTAATCGCAGAAAGAGATATTCGGAACTACAAGCTTAGCCAACAAGGGAAGAGGAAAAATGATAATCAAGGGAGGAACCAGGGTAACTTTAAGAAATCCTATTCAAGGGCACCTGGGGCTGGTTCAGGAAATCAAGGGGAAAGTTCATTCTCCGGAGGAGATAAACTGGTTTGTGTTATTTGCTGTCGTAGACATTGGGCTGTTTGTTATATGAAAAATACAATTTGTCATATTTGTAATCAACCGGGACATGTTGCCAAGAATTGTACGCAAAAAAAAAAACCTAAAGTGTGAATGTGGATATGAGGGGTAAATGTTATGAATGTGGTATGCCATGTCATCAGGAGAAGGATTGCCCGAACAAGCGACAACGTGGGACAGGTTCTGTGGCTTCTAGTAGAGCGAGATTAGTGCAACAACCCGACAAAGGAAAGAAGGAACAAAGGGAGGCGCGGGCATTTAACCTTTTGCCAGGAGAGACGGCCAACGCAGACTCTGTGGTGTCAGGAAGAGTTTTATTTCCATGGGATAGGGATCACGTCACCCCTGTATATTGTGTCAGCTGCACGAGCTTGTTGACTAGTGAGGAAAGGTTGTCAAGGATTCTTATGTAGTATTCTTGATACAAGAGCCATTGGATCGGGGATTGAAAACATTTCAATAGTGAGGGAATTTCTTGATGTGTTTCCTGAGGAGTTACATGATACTCTAATTGAAAGGGAGATTGAATTTACCATCGATACGATACCTGGAGCACAACCGATATCGAAGGCACCATACTGAATGGCACCAGTAGAATCTCACCATGGGGAGCACCGGTATTGTTTGTTAAGAAGAAAGACGGGACAATACGAATGTGCATAGATTATAGAGAGTTGAATAAGTTGACGATCAAGAACAAATGTCCACTACCGCGTATTGATGACTTGTTTGATCAACTACAAGGGGCCCAGATATTTTCAAAGATTGACTTGAGATCGGGTTATCACCAATTGAAAGTCAAGGTGGAGGATGTTGAGAAGACAGCGTTTCGGACTCGATATGGCCATTACAAGTTTTTGGTCATGCCTTTTGGAGTAACAAATGCACCAGTAGCTCTTATGGATTTGATGAACAAGGTATTCAAGGAATATCTTGTTCATTGGTTGAAATGGTTTTGGTTTGAAATGCATTGGTTGAAATGGTTTTGGTTTGAAAGGCGTGGATTTGAGTTGGTTTTGTTGGTTCGGTTCTTGTGGTAATATGAGTATTATTTTATTAGCGGCGTTTGTCGCGGAAGCGCCGGGAATTAACAGCGTTTATTAGGAAGCACCGGTAATTAACGGCGTTTGCGGAAAAACACTGGCAATTGTGAAAACGGTCTTTCGGAGGTTGGGATTCTGTCCAGACCCTGCAAGAAACTTTGAACTCATACTTCCAATGTTCGGAACAACTTCTAATTAGGCATGAAGGTACCTTTGGGAACCCTTTGACCCACGAAACTGTTACTTTTGAAAACAAAATCGCTGAGGCATGTTTGGGCACGTGTTTAATATAACCTTTGAAAAACTATTTGGAAGTTGATTGTTTTGGAGCAAAACTTTTATTAAGTTCATTTTTGGGAACTTTAATCATTTTGATAAGCCTTGATGGCGTGCCACGTGACCTGGGACCACCTTGTTGGTTCTGGGGCGTGACAATTCTAAACAGAACCCATGTCCCAAATCATGGTTCATCACTTTTTACAAAACCAAACAAACTTGAATACAACATGCATGAGTTGCAAACAATAGGAAAATAAAAAATAACAAATAAAAAAAAATTCAAAACCGTGGCCCAAATTATTGTTCCACACTTTATAAACAAACCTCAACATTAGTGGCCAACATATGTACTTGTGTGAATATATACATATATACCTATTTAAGCTCCAGTAATACTTCACTCACAATTTTCACCCAATTTTTTATTCACAATTCACAAAAGTGTGCCTATCTCTCTCCTGTGTCATCATGTGATGTCAGTGGACCCCACAGTGATACAGGAGAGAGATAGACACACTTTTGTGGGTTGTGAATAAAAAGTTATATAAAAATTGTGGGTGAAGTATATATTACCCAACTCTAGTTCTCACCTTATTGAAACTGATAAAAATATAAAAAGGAGAGCCTTTCATTTGTACATTTTGTTTACACTTTCTCAGTGTGTTATTTTCTCTTTTTTCTAGGGTTTCATTTGAACACACCTTTTCAAGTACTTGTATACAATAGATGTTTCTTAAATTTTAATGTGAGTTTTCTCTTTTTATTTTGAGAGATTCAGAGAATCCATGTTGTTGTTTTTGTTTTGTGTTTTTTGATTTTTTTTTTTTGGTAACAGCAACATTGTATTATTGTCAAATAACAAAGTTGGCTTCCTAAAAGAAGAAAAATTAACAAAGTTGGCCCAAAAAAAAGAAAAACAGAGCACGTGCCCAAATTTTCATCCCTTACTTGACTCAAATATCTCTACGAACACCATTAAAAATAGAGTAATGCTATGTTTCTCCAAAAAAAATTTTCCAAAAAGTATGTTCAAATACATGTGGCAATGAGACCCTCTTCATTAAAGGTAGGTCCATTTCAACATCAACCAATCAAAATTAACTGGGTCCACTACCACATGTGTTGAAAAACACTTTTGGGAAGCATAGCATTACTCTTAAAAATATAACCCTAAAACTGCCAACTAACAGAATTAGAAAGCCCTAATATGGTCATAAAGAAACAATCACACAAATCCAGAAATTACAATCAAAATATAACCCTTTTTACAAATTGTTGAAGGAAGCATAAGTACTTACGCAATTACTTGATTAAAATCTGGAGGATGAGCTTGCAGATGTTTATGGATGAACCATAAAAATATGGATTTGAAAAGAGTGGTGTATATTGAGGATGATTGAGTGGCCCTTTATTAAGAATAATTTGAATCATTATTACTCAGATACAAACTTAATTTTTGTAATTAAGATAAATAAACTTGATCTTCAATGCTTGGGTAAGATAGAGATTTGAATGCTGTAATGGACGGCTTTTTTTTTAGATGTAAACGTAAAAGAGCGAGCGAGCGAGAGAGAGAGAGAGAGAGAGAGAGAGAGAGAGAGAAGAACATATTTCAATGTTCTGCAATTGGGGCTGGTTTTTAGGGAGGGAGGAAACATTAGAGAGAAATAGAGAGAGACTTTGCTTGGGACAGAGAAAGACTTTGATCTTGAATGCGAGAGAGAGATTTGACTGTTGCAATTGAGGCCAGGCTTAAGAGAGAGAAGAAGAGATGTAAATGTTCTCAAATTGAGGGCTATATTTTAGGGAAGAAACATAATGCAGAAAAGATCCAAAGGGTGGGACTTTGTTTGGGTAGGTTGTAGGAACGTTAAGTGTTTTTATAAGAGTCATTAATCCTTCGACATGTGGCATGGAGTTAGGAGATTTATAGGTTAATGAGAATTGATAGCCATGATCAAAATGTATATTGTATGTCATATCTTTAGATTGTATTGTAGAATTATTGGGATGCTAGAGATCAGCCTTACAAATTGGGATGGGAGGCTCTGATTCTAATTGGGGTTTTTTGTTTGGGTAGGTTGTAGGAGCATTAAGTGTTTTTTTTTCATACGGGGGAGGGGGATGAGATTCGAACCCCGAACCTATGCATTGGAGGAGACTTATATATGCCAAGCTCTTCACCACTTGAGCTACGCCAATCTATGCAGCATTGAGTGTTTTTTAAAAGTCATTAATCCTTGGACATGTGGCATAGATTTATCAGTTGATGAGAATTGATGGTCATGATCTAATTGTTCATTGTATATCATGTTTTACGTTGTATTGTAGAATTATTGGGATTGTTTGAGATCAACCTTACAAATTGCATGAGGCACTACTTCTAATTGGGATTTTTCTCTACTTATGACACGTGTTACTGAGGCTTCCGTATTATTATAATAGAATATAAATTAGGTGATAAATTCCATGATTTATTGTTAAGGTCTCTACTGCTTCAGTAAGTCCGAGAGCTTCCACAGATGATCAAACTAATAGACATCTTCTAGAAGATTCGAGAAGCTGATCCCACTTGGTTGTAATTAGTTTTAACCAACTGAAGAGAGTTAGATTCTGTTATAGAGAGAGAAAGTAAGAGAGAGAGAGAGAGAGAGAGAGAGAGTGTGTGTGTGTGTATAAAAGGACTGATTGTTCGTCTTCAATGTATGGTGAATAATTCAATGAATAATATCTGAGAATTCTCTTTGTTCATTGTATCTTCTTCAACATTGTATCAGAGCCTGAGCAAAGAGATTAACATCTCAAGCTTTCATGGCGGTCGAGAATTCAGCTTCATCTTCATCAACTCCATTTTCCCCAATTTATCTGTATTAAACATTTGCAATCTTGTCACAGTAAGATTAGACTCATCAAACTATGTTTTATGGAGTTTTCAGATTACATCTATTCTCAAAGCACACTCTCTGTTTGGTTTCGTTGATGGATCAAACACATGTCCTTCACAATTCATTGAAGGGTCAACACAAGAAAGCATTGATTATCTGAATTGGTGTTCCTTAGATCAAGCTCTCATGACATTAATCAATGCAACTTTGTCAACAACTGCTCTCTCTTATGTTGTTGGCTACAAGAACTCAAAGGAAATCTGGAAAGCCCTCGAAAGAAGGTATTCGTCGAATTCACGCTCAAATATTCTGCAATTGAAGATGAATCTTCAATCAATTCTCAAAGGATCTGATTCAATCGATACTTATGTTCAGAAAATCAAAGAAGCTCGTGATAGTCTAGCTGCAGTTTCAATCATTGTGGAAGATGAAGATATGTTGATCTATACTCTGAATGGTCTTCCAGCAACTTTCAATGCCTTCAAGACATCAATTCGCACCAGATCTGATCCGATCTCTCTTGAAGAACTTCATTCACTTCTCAAAGCTGAAGAAACAGCTATATCACAAACAAATGATTCTAATCAACACGTCTCTATAGCTATGATGGCCTCTCAGTCTAGTAATCAATTTCACTCTACCAATCAATTTTTGCAAAATAGATACAATTCTTTTCGAGGTCATGGTCGAGGGCTGTTCTTTGGTAGGGGAGGCCGATCATATAACAATGGGAGAAATAATTTTCAGAACAATTTCAATGTCTCTCCCAACAATAATAATCCTCCCCATACATCTCAGTTCAATAAGAATTCTAATTCCCAGTCCTTCAGACCTCCATTTTCTTCTTAACAGTGTCAAATTTGTGGCAGAACCAATCAAACAGCAATAGATTGTTTCCATCGGATGAACTTCAGCTATCAGGGTAAAAATCCTCCTTCACAATTAGCAGCTATGGCTAATTCGTTCAATCCTCATCAGGCAGCACCCAATGTTTGGTATACAGACTCAGGAGCCACCTCTCACATGGCTAATGACTTCACCAATCTCTCTATTTCCAATGAGTACCAAGGATCCGAAGAAGTTGCCATTGCTAATGGACAGAATCTGAACATTTCTCATTCTGGTAACGGTTTCTTTGATGCTCAATCTCACTCTTTTAACCTAAAAAAATATTCTGTGTGTTCCTTCACTTTCTTCCAATTTACTATCTGTGCACAAGTTGTGCAAAGATAATGATTGTAGATGTATATTTGATGTTGATATGCTGCAAATTCAGGATTTACATTCGGGGAAGATTCTCTTCCAAGGCCATAGCAGCAATGGTCTATATCCCATCAGCATGAATCCTACTCTCAAGGCTTCATCTTCCATTTCTCAATCCCAGTTCACCAATACCAGCTCTTCAGCTCATATAAGCAAACAAATTTCCAATTCCTTGTGGCATAACAGGCTTGGCCATCCTTCAAATCCTGTTCTGCAGCAAATCCTTTCCCAGATTGCTGAACCTTTTCATGTAAATATCTCTAATAATGAACTGTGTGAACATTGCTTGTTTGGAAAAATGACCAAACTTCCATTTTTCCATTCCATTACTTCTTCTAGTAGTCCTTTACACATTGTTCATAGTGATCTATGGGGAAATGCACCTTTTCAATCTATTAATGGCTTTAATTACTATGTGTCATTTGTTGATGATTTTAGTAGATTTACTTGGATCTATCCTCTTACTCATAAATCCCAGACCTATGATGCATTTTCTCAATTTAAAGCTTTTGCTGAAAATCAATTCAATTGCAAAATTAAGATCCTTAGAACAGATGGTGGAGGTGAATATCAAAAGAGGGAGTTTCAGGCTCTTCTTACCTCTAATGGGATTCTTCACCAGAAGTCAAGCCCAAAGTCTATAGTACATCCTTAATTCCCACAGAAGCTACCTCCTATACAGAAGCATCTAAGTCTCCAGTCTGGATAGCTGCTATGGATGATGAATTTACTTCTCTCCATAAACAAAGAACATAGACCCTTGTCCCTCTTCTACCTGGCAAGAATGTCATAGGTTGCAAATGGGTGTAAAAATTAAAATACAATACTGATGGTACAGTGTCTCGACACAAGGCTCGCTTGGTCGCAAAAGGTTTTCACCAAGAAGAGGGCTTGGATTACACTGAGACATTTAGTCCAGTGGTCAAATATACCACTGTGAGGTTAATCCTCAAATTGGCAGCTCAATTTGGTTGGTCTTTGAAGCAATTAGATGTCAAAAATGGATTTCTTCACGGGACTCTTGACGAAGAAGTTTATATGGTTCAACCCCAGGGGTTTGTTGATCCCTCTTGATCTTCCTGTGTATGCAAGCTCCACAAAGCACTTTATGGTCTAAAGCAGGCCCCTCAAGCTTGGTTTCAAACTTTTACTTCCCATCTTCTTCAGTACCAGTTCACCCAGTCCTCCGCAGATACATCTCTGTTCATCAGACATATTGGTCAATCTTATACTGTACTTTTTCTCTATGTTGATGACATAATCATTACTGGGAATGATTCGCAATTCACTAGCTCACTCATTTCTAATCTCAGCTTGGTGTTTGACATGAAAGATATGGGATTACTTCATTACTTCTTGGGTCTGGAAATCAACCATACATCCAGTGGTATTGACATTTCATAAACAAAATATCTCAGAGATTTACTTACTTAAACCAACATGTTCGAATGCAAACCTTGCAAAACTCCTTGTGTTGCAGCCACTCGCCTCAGTAAATTGGATGGTACCCCTCTCACTGATCCCATAGTTTATCGCAGCACAGTGGGTGCCCTACAATATCTGACTTTCACACGTCCAGATATTACATTTTCTGTCAATTATGTGTGCCAATTCATGCATTGTCCTTCGAATTCTCATTGGGCTGCTGTTAAACGAATTCTTATATATCTAAAAGGCTCTCCCACATGTGGGCTGAGATATTCCCAGACCAATCTGCAACTTTCAGCCTATTCTGACGCTGATTGGGCCGGTGATCCTACAGACCGATGATCCACTACTGGCTTAGTTGTTTTTCTGGGGGATCAACCTGTTCAGTGGGCTTCTAAGAAATAGCACACTATGGCTCATTCGTCTACAGAAGCAGAGTATAGAGCACTTGCTGTTACTACGGCTGAACTTGCTTGGATTCGTATGTTATTTTATGATCTACACATCCCACTTTTACAGGTCCCTACTTTGTATTGTGACAATGTTTCAGCCTTGGCCTTAGCTTCTAATCCGGTGTTTCATGCATTTACGAAACACATTGAGATCGATTATCACTTTATTCGTGAAAAAGTTCTCAAGAAAGACATTGTCATCCACTTTGTGTCCTCTAAAGCTCAATTAGCTGACATTTTTACCAAAGGACTTCCTTCAGCTTCTTTTCTTAACTTTCGTGACAAACTGATGTTCGTCCCTCCCATCCGTTTGAGGGAGGGTGTTAAGGTCTCTACTGCTTCAGTAAGTCCGAGAGCTTCCACAGATGATCAAACTAATAGACATCTTCTAGAAGATTCGAGAAGTTGGTCCCACTTGGTTGTAATTAGTGTTAACCAACTGAAGAGAGTTAGATTCTGTTATAGAGAGAGAAAGTAAGAGAGAGAGAGAGGTCGTGTATAAAAGGACTGATTGTTCGTCTTCAATGTATATATGGTGAATAATTCAATGAATAATATCTGAGAATTCTCTTTGTTCATTGTATCTTCTTCAACATTTATTAGATAGAGTTTTGATATGGTTAGGATTAGTTTAGGAAGCTTAATCTTCGCCCTCCACCCTATATATAGTGGTGCGAGTCTTATATTTTTTGTGGTCAATCAATATCAATATAGTATTTTTCTTATTTCTTGTGTTTTAAGTGGTAAATTTTAGTATGAGTGAACTGATCAATTGACTATGTTGTGGTCTACAATTGGAGTAATTGTTTTACAATCATTTAAGTTTCAAAGAGCACCTATTAGACATCGTTGCCAAAGTTTACTAAGTTACATTGGACGATCCTATGGTCCTATAGCGCTTTTCAATGCCTAATGCATCAAATGACATTCAAAATCTGACAGAGGATAAAATTTTAGGATTAATATAGTACTGCAAAGAGTACCCTTCCGACTAACATCAGCATCATCATGTCTCTCTGTCTCTGTCTCTCAAAAGGAAAGCAAGAGGATGAATACTTTTTTTTTAGTGAGAAGTGATTTTTCCAATTACAGCATGCTCTCACTAAGCAGAGAGAGAGAGAGAGAGAGAGAGAGAGAGAGAGAGAGAGAGAGATAATTTAGCTAAGAAATATCTCTTCCCTAAAGCTTCACATTATAGAAAACACTCAGCAATAAGTCCCAAAGCAAAGGGAAACACAATTTTATTATCATAGATAAACTTACTATAGGCTTCAACAATATTATTGCACTCGAAAAGGAAAAAGTAGAACTATAAAAATAAAAATAAAACATGCTTATCTCGCTGAGAACGCGATTGCATTTATTAGCACAAACATTAAGTATTTTAAAGCCTTAGGTTTCTCCTCGTGGTCGGGTGAAGTCTTGTGAAGATTTCCAGAGATGTTATCGACAAACATCAGTTATTTTCGTCAAGATTTCCTTGTATTGGAAGTCGTAGTAGTTGACACCAGTGTAAACGCCATCATCCTTGTTGTAGGTGCGATGCTTCCCATTAGTAAGAACGTCGCGATGAGTGTATGAGAAAGGAATCGCACATAAACCTTTTGTCGCCACTAGTATCACCTTCGTACGACTCATTGGCTGTATAGAAACTGTGTATGTGGACTCTACTACATTTGTTGATGTATTGGTTTCTCCCCACTGGTATGTTTCAGTTAACTGATCAGTTGAAATGTAGATCTTTCCTTCTTTAATGAACGGAATACCGGATTCCAAGCTGCATTTGGTACCTAAGATCAATGAACTACTAGAATTCCAAGCACTGCTCTTTGTCTCTGTATAAGATGACTTGATGGTCTTAATGTTTGCAACTGTGGAATTGTTAGTGACATCTTCAGTCACCATTGTGATGTCGTCATGCTGGTAGATCTTGGCTTCTGCGAGGTGGAAATTGACATTATAGATGGCTCTTGATATAACAGCCTCTTCCACCTCCAATAGCGCTTCTTTGGAGATGGTGGAGACATTGGCACAAAGTATGTCAGCATATTTACGGCAGAACATTTTGCTACTCAAGTTGCGGAGAGCGATGACGTTGTTGTCAACTTTGATCGGCCAAAACAACGTGAGAGGGTAGTCATTGGTGGAATCAGGGAAGAGATTAATATGATAATCACCGCCTCGCTCGGCAGTCCAGAATTTTCCATTATAATCTGCCTTTATGCGAACACTTCCATCTCCTATAGGGAAGATCTCGTATGCCACCGCTGGATCGCCACTGTCACTCGAATTGAACCGTTGAACAAGATTGTCTACGGCACTGAGATACATACCTTTATCGCCCTTAAAGCTGATGTGTTTGGGCAATATCAACAGCGATTCCCAATCGATAATTTCGAAGGCCTGCCTGGACAAGTCGTCGTAGTCAGGTGATGTTGATCCTAAGTACAAGGAATCAACACTTGGTGAATTAGGCCCCGCTGGGCTTACATTACGTCCGGCTGAGATGTGGTGAAAACGGACTATATTATTATAATCAGTATTAGCACCATCTTGTGTGTAGGTGGGCTCAAACAACGTACATGACCATTTAGATTGGTCTTCGTCTGGTTTGTCAGCCCCTGCAACAATCTGAAGGGATTCCTCAGACAGCTTTTGCCAGTATTTGTTGTTGTAACAGCATCTTATGTTCATCAGTCCCTGCGCCGTAGCACTCGTTGCCATCTCCACTTGGAACTTTGCGTACGGGCTCACAGCCTCGTCTCCAGAGATTCTTAGAGACCCCTTCACGCACTCTGCATCTTCATGTACATAACGCAAGTATTTGAGGTTTGATATTGATTTGATCACCACAAACCTTGGCAAAGTCATTTTTTTGGAAAAGATATTCTCTCTCTCTCTCTCTCTATGATGTCTTCTTAGCTAGAGGCATAGCTCTTTATGCTATTTATAAGGAAAAATTAAATGGTGAGAGGACTGTTATTTCATTTTCTCTACCTTCCCACACCCACCTTCATTGATATCAAGTACTACACCAAGAGGAACGCGTGTGCGTTTTGTTTTTTTGTTTTTTTTGTTTTCGCTTTTTATTTTTCTTTCACATTATTTCACGTGTATCCTGTTAGTTACTTCAACATTTTTAAGGAACTTTATTGATTTTGCGAAATTTTATAACTTTCAATTATTACTCTTTTTAAATTTCAAATGTCTGTGTCACATCAAAAAAATAAAAATAAAAAAATGGGAGAGTTTTATATAATAGGGGAATTATTGGAAAATCTTAAAAGTAACTCTCATAAGTTTAAAATTTCAATTCGTTTGACCATTTTTTAAAAAGGATAAAAAAAAATCTAAATCAGTGCTCACACGGTATAAATACAAGCACCATAGAAAATCCCATGTGACTCCTAGCCCTCACGCGCGGCTCCTTCCTTCAGCCACTCACACCGTGTGAGTGACTGTACCATATGAGATCCATTTCGAAAGTATTTTTTAAAACTTTAAACCTCGATTACTTTTGACCTACAACTCTATTTTTTACAAATTTTATACCGTTGGAATCGTGTCGACGAGAGCTACAAAACTAGTACCATTGTTGATATGTTTTGAGAAAAAAAATTCATGTTTTTACATACATGAATAATAAGTGAAATTTCACTTGATATACATAAAAAATTAAGTGAAATTTCACTCAATTCTAGAGCTTTCAAAAGCTCTCCCAAAAAAGCCCTAGGTTCAAGTTTTACAAAGCTCATAAACTAGTTACCAAATGAATTAACATGAAATTGTGCTTTAAAATAGGAGAAGCACTAAAATGGGGGTCAAACTAAGCCTTAATGTTCATGTACGAGTTAAGTGAAATTTCACTAAATATTCATGTAGACATGGTGATTTGTTTTTTTTTTTTAAACAATGCATATTTTGTTAAAAATAAGCAAATTTCATAATCAATTATAAAACACAACTTTTCAACCAAAACAAATGCAGGAATTCTTGTTAAAATTCGTCTTTTTTAAATCTTTTCTCTCAAAACATATAAATTTGGCATACATAAATATTAAGTAAAAATTCACTGAAACAGTACATGCCTTCTTCATGAAAAACTTGAAGTTAAACTTAACATTCGTGTACTCGTTCAGTGAGATTTCAATTAACATGTCAAGTGAAATTTCACTAACTATCCCAAAAGTCGCTAGAAGTAACTCTCTAGAGTTTAAGGTTGACTTTGATACTTACTTTGTTAAAAAGTCCCTCGAATGTCAATTTAAGTGAAATTTCACTTAATAATCATGTACAAGTTCAGTGAAATTTCACTTAATATTCATATATGCCAAGTAAAATTTCACTATATTTTTTTTTCTCTTTCATATTATACAATGCATATTTCGTTTAAATAAAAAATAAAAAGTAAAATCAAATTTCACAAATCAATTATAAAACATAGTTTTTCAATCCCAACAAATACAAAATTCTTGTGAAATTTCACTAAAACTCTCATTAAGAACAAAGTGAACATTCGTTTTTTTTTTTCTCACAACATATCAACTTGGCATACGTGATATTCACGTGAAAATTCAATAACTCATACACGAATATTATGTGAAAATTCTACTAGGTTCGTTTGGAACATGATAAGTAAAAAATAAGATTTTTTTTCTTTTGCTCAAAAGGTATCAACAATGGTACTAGTTTTGAAGCTTTTGTCGACATGGTTCCAACGGTATAAAATTTGTATGAAACAGAATTGTAGATCAAAAGTTATGGAGGTTTAAAGGTTAAAAAAATATTTTCGAAATGGATAACATATGGTACAGCTACTCACACGGTGTGAGAGGCTGAAAGAATGCGTGAGGGCTGGGAACGTGTTGGATTTTCTATAGTGCATGCACTTGTACCGTGTGAGCACTGGATTAGATTCCTTTTGTCCTTTTTAGAAAATGGTCAAGACAATTGGAATTTTAAACTTTTGAGAGTTAGTTGAGGGATTTTTCAACAATTATCTATATGTAATATATTGTAAATTTGGAAAGTGTGTAATTAAAGAACATTGACAATTTTTAAATAGACTCTTAAAATGGGATATTAAAAATGGTGGGGCTAAATGCACCAACTGTTTTTTATAAATATGTCACATTCACACACAAAATTTTCATTTTTAACACTATAGGATAATGTGTTTAGCAGAAAAACGTTGTGTATTTAGCCCTACCCTTAAAAAATAGAATAAATTAATATTAATTGAGTAATGCTATGCTTCCCAAATCCTAATTCCGAATTCTTATCCCAAATAATGTTGTAGTAGACCCACTAAATTTTGATTGAATAATATTGAAGTGACCCCATCATTATTACCAATGGGCCCATCACTACATTATTTGAGATGAGATTTAAAATTAAGATTTGAGAAGCATAATATTAATTGTATTAATTGGTACTGGAGAGTTGGTGTTTAATTTATTCCTTCCAAGTTCACGGACTAGTGCATCGCGTGAATCATGACTTTATTTAGATTAAAGCTTTGGGCACAAAAAGTTATAAGCAAATTCGACCAACAATAAGATAAAATGTGTAGTTGAGAGGTAGGACTCAACTGCTTTTAACCCACAAACTTGCACTTCTAGCAGAAAGTGATGTCCAAAAGATATTGGAAAAGTTGGTTTTAACTTTTTTTTTTTTTTGATGTACCTATCTGGATGACTCATGCCACACACACGCATGCACACACACTATTCAAGTAGTAGAACCCAAGAGGTAGACCCGACACAAGCACACGGAGCATTCTACAAAGAAAGGAGGAATAAATTCCTCCCACTCTCTATGGGGAGATTTGAACCCCTCCCCTCCCACTTGGGAGAGAGGAGGTGATACCACTTTTAACCTCGTATATATGTGACGAAGGTCCCTTCGGCAAAATCCGAAAAAACGTATTTGTGTGACGAAGTGTATTCACGTGTCAAAAGTGTCCAACTTGAACACAGTAAATCTATAAAAATAGACTTAAAATGTATATTCTTCAAAGATTCTAAATTAAATTGGTTTTATTGGGCATTTTGAATTTTGAATTTTGAATTTTGCTATTTAATAATTTCACATCAAATCTATCTATACACAAGTTACTATTGAATAGTAACTTGAGACTTGTTTGGCAAGGTTTGTTTGAGACTTAAGGCATCTTTCAAAAAACCTTTAAATTAGCAAACAAGCCTTCAGTCATTATTCAATATTTCACATTATATCTATCTGCATCAAATTACTAATCCAATAGCTTAAGGCTTGTTTGAACCTAAAGGCATCTCTCAAGGAATCTTTGAATTATCAAATAAGCCTTAAATTATTTTTATAAATTAAAGGTTGTTTGGCAAGGCTTGATTGAGCCTTAATGCATCTTTCAATGCATCTTTAAATTACCAAACAAGCCTTAAGTAGATTTTGTAAATTATCCTTTTCTATATATGTATATATATATATATATACATGTTATAATTTAGTATTATTATTTATGTATTTAAAGTGTACAATTATACATTGAATTAACAAACTACCTTTTTGTTAAATTGAATTACTAAAACACCCATTTTTCTTTTGTAATTACCCTTGTGTGTGTATATATACATTCACATATGTTGTTTTATTATATAAAATTATCATTTTGTCTTTTGCATCCTTTTTGTTAAAGTTTAAAACGTGTACAATTATAAATTGAATTACTAAATTACCCTTTTGCCTTTTGTAAATTACCCTTTTGTACATATGTGTATGTATATATACATGTTTTTTTATACTATATATATACATGTTATAATAATTTATTATTATTGTTTATGTATTTCGAGTGTACTAAATTATTTTCTAAATTACCCCTGTATATATATGTACATATATTATTTCGATTAGATATACATATATATATATTGAATATATTATTAAAGAAAAGAGCGTTAAAGTTTAAAGTGTGCATAATTATAAATTCTCTTTCATTAAATTGAATTACCAATTAAAAACTCTTTTGCCTTATGTAAATTACCCTTGTGTGTATGTGTGTGTGTGTGTGTGTGTGTGTGTGTGTGTGTATTATTTTACTGTATTATGATATATATATATATATATCTATATATGAAATAATCAAATTACCCTCATGCCTTTTGCAAATAACTCTTTTGTTAAATCGAATTACCAAATTACCCTTTTACCTTTCGTAAGTTGCACTTTTGTGTATATGTGTATATAAATATATATATATATATATATATATTATCTATACGTTAAAGAAAATAGCTTAAAAGTTGAATTGTTGGAAGTTCATTTGCCAGTTAGTAGTTTCTCTATCAATACTTCGGGCTTGTTTGGAAAAGTTTAAAATAGGACTTGATTCAATCCAACTCCATTTCCTTATCTGGTTCTTGTGAGAACCAAGTGCAGGTTGGTTTGACTGAGAACATGTTTTAAGAAATTTATTAAACTGGGCACGGACTCCCATGTATTGAAAGTTTAAACGATTTTATCTTAAATGTGTATCATGTTTTTTTTTGTTTTTTTTAGGAAATGCATGTGATACACATTATTATAGAGACCTATTTTTGAAATTTAATTTTGTCCTGATCCAAGGTGCATTAATTGTTGAAAGTTCATTTGCCAGTTGGTAATATCTCTATGTGTCTCTCTCAATACTTTGGGCTTGTTTGGCAAGGTCTATAATAGGACTTGATTCAATCTAACTCCACTTCTTTACCTGGTTTTTGTGAGAACCAAGTGTAGGTTGATTTGCCTGAGAACCTGTTTTAAGAAATTTATTAGATTGGACATTGACTCTTATGTATTGAAAGTTTAAACGATTTTATCTTAAATGTATAAGTTGTGTCGAGTATGCAAGTGACTTTTTTTTTTCCAATGTACATGTACGAATATTCATATATTTTATGTCTAAAGAGAGAAAAAACCGAAAGAGGGATATACTTGAAAATAAAACGTTATAAAGTGGGTATAAAAAAGGGTAAATACTATTAGCCTCCCCTGAGATTTGGCCTAATATCAGAGACCTCCCCTTGGTTTTGAATAATATCATGAACCTTCCTTATTTTTCAAACTTTGTATCACTGACCTCCCTTCTTTTAACGGGTGTGAATGAAATCTTGTGATATCAGCAATTTTAAAGGTGAGATGGCATTAGTTCCCTTGTTATTGACTAATTGACCAAAATAAGTTCACAAGGTTGTGTGAAAATGATATAAATGCCCTCACATTAGGTATTTCAAGGTTTGGGCACATTAGCCGGTGAAATATCGAATTTGAGGGCATTTATGTCATTTGACACAACTTGTGAGCTTATTTTGGTCAATTAGTCAAAAGTACGGGCAACAATGTTAGTTCACCTTTAAAATTTTGCTAATATCACAAGGTTTCATCCACTTCCGTTAACGGAAAGGAGGTTAGTGATACAAAGTTTTAAAAATAGGGGAGTTCAATGATATTATTCAAAACTCAGGCGAGGTCTTTAACATTAGGTCAAACATTAGGGGAGGTCAACGATATTTACCCAAAAAAACGTTATAGAGTTACATTAATAAGCTATAGAAGTTGAGGAACATGCATGGGTGTTCCATCAACTCCCATTTCATGTCGTCATGTGCAAAATATCATCTCGAAGTTAAAAGCAGAAGCAAGAATGCACTTAAATTTAGTGATGTGCAAGTTATTAGAACATTTTGCAATTGGAACATAAAATGAATTCTAAACATAATTTATGTACAAATAGATAAAATGATTTTTTTTATTCCATAACTAAATGCTTACCTAAACAAGCAATAATTTAAAACCAACGAGGGGATATATATATATATATATAAACATGGTAGAGAGAGAAGAAAGCTTTATTGCTTCAACAAAAATAAAAAAATAAAAAAGAAAGAGAGAAGAAAGGGTTTAGCAAAAAGAAATAGAGAGAAAGAGAATTTGTCTTGTTCGTGAGTAGAGAAAAGAGAGACACACAAGAGAGAGAGAGAGAGAGAGAGAGAGAGAGAGAGTGTGTGTGTGTGTGTTTAGGAAAAGTTAAAAGAAGAAAGAGACCGAGGAGAGAGAGTGGTGTTTTTCTAAGGTAAAAAATTAAAGTAGTGGAGAGAGGATGTGTAGAGAATTATTTTTTACAATCCTATCCAGGGGCCAAAAGATATATAAGTTAGGGGGGTACAATGAAAAATTTAGGGGGGGGGGGGGGGGAATTTAGGGGGAAATTAAAGGTAGAATTTTAATTATGAATAATCAATGGGTGGGGGGTGCGTTTTCTTCTGAGAGTTAAGAGATTTCGAGCTAATAGTACAAATGGTTTTGATCTTCCTGTCTCCTTACTCTTTTTATAATTACGCCACAGTTTGCATATTCATTATCACTTTTTTTATGCAATAATAAGTAATGATCATTGATTTTAATTTGTAAAGGTTGTGTTGATGTTAAAACAATTTGGGTTGGGCTAAACTTAGAATTGAAAAGGAAAGGTGTTAGCTAAATATTTAAGGCGTGATTGATTACATGTGACAAATTTCTTTTAACTTCTCTTTCTTTAGATATCATGACTTAACTGATAGTTTGGGGTGTGTTTGATTACAGCATATATATAAGAAAAAAAATTAAATTTAGAGGAGCTAATATGTAATTAACTTCTCTTTTGTTTTTTTTAGGAAACAAGCTATGAGCCCCGTGCAATGCACGGGTTAGTCGAAAACCAAAAAATATTAATAGTATTCACAATGAAATTAGTAGAATTAAATAACTTTTATTTCAATAAAAAAAATTCACTCTTGACAGAAGTCTGTAGTTTATAGTGTCCAATGAGTCTCACAACAACTAACATGCATTTCATTTTTTTTTCACTTAATATAAATAATAAGACTTTAACCATACTATTTCATTAAATTATATATAGGATAAACTTGAAAAAAATAGAAGAAGATTAGATACGTTCCAGAAGTGTTGTAATTTCTTTTCTTTTTCTTTTTTTTTTTTGTGGTAAAAAATAGTTGTGGATCAAATTATTAGTTTATCCATCTTTTAGTTAAAATTTTCATGACTCTCCCTAGATAAAACGAAAATATTAGCACGATACTTTCTTTTTTATTGCGACATTATATAGAACAAATAAGTAAAGAAAAAAAAAACTTGAATATATATATATACACACATTTATACAATAGCCAAAAAATATACTGTTATATTAGTGTTTCGTTTTTTTAAGATTTTGTAAACATTATGATATATATCTATCAAACAAAAATAGATGATTTTTAGGAAATGTGATACACGTTATAGAGGAGTCTATGAAATTTGTCAGGTGGTCCAGATGAATTAATTGTTGAAACCGGTCCAGGTGCATTAATTGTTGAAAGTTCATTTTCCGGTTGGTAATATCTCTCTCTTACTCAATACTTCAGGCTTGCTTGACAAAGTCTAAAACATGACTTGATTCAATCCATGTGACACCCGCTCCCGCGGTTTATATGTAATATTGCTTTAGCATGCATAATCATGAGTTAATATTAATTATGGTATTATGTGACACTTATTGGAGGTGGGATTAACCCACTAAGTTGATTATGGGTGTCCAGTTGGGAACACAATTTTGGCCAGTATGGCAATCCCAAGTTGGGATGTGTGTTGATGGGTCCCAGTTGAGATGGGATAACAATATGTGGAATACCCTATGTGCCTAAATGTTTATTAAGGCTTAAATGGTTTATTATTTTATTGTTAATAATATCGTGTTATTAGGTAATGACCACTTTTGGGGTCAATTTGGGGTACCTTTGTGAGCACGAATTGAACATATTATATAATTAGTAGGCTAATTAGCAACTTCATATAATTATATGGGACCACTTATAGGACCCATGCGAGACCTAGATAAATACTCATTTAGGTTTGGGATAGTTTTAATAAGTTTTATAATTAGTAGGGGCGTAATCGCAAAATTAGCAAACTAGTGGGGGTTTCATAATAAAAATGAGAAACTTATGTAATAAGGCCACATAAGAGGATGACTCCTCATTTTCATTTTCTTTAATTTAGGTTAGTATAGGCATATACAGAGAGGAAGACGAGAGTTGTGACAGTTGACAGTGATGTTCTCGACGACGGTTGACGAGCCGAACGACGTTGGTTTTTAAAACAGGCTACATATTCAGACTCCTAAGGGTGAGTCTAATCTATTGGTACTAATTTTATTGAGTTCTGTGACAGTTTTTCCGCGACCCTTTTTAGGGTTTAAGCTCATAACTTGTAATTTATGTATAGGATTTGTACCTGGTTCTTAGTAGGGCTTTAGTCTCACAATTAGGAGCGAAACCCAAGAGGTGAGTGATGTTAATTTTGATATTTGGATGATTTTCATGTTGGGTTCAATTGTAATGCCAAAGCATGCCTAATTAGAGTAACCTATTTTACTTAGTTTATTATTGGGCAATATTCATGTGGTTAAATTAGGCCCAATTTAATTGTAATTGCACGGTGTAATGATTAAATGAGCATGTTGAGTTGCTTATTTGGGTCAATGGACATTGCTAGTTCTATACCACCATGAGGTAATCTTTGTGGTGATGACCACGGCCGCCAGAGGCCTATGGGACCGCACGTGTGAAGGCGTGGGTCATGACTAGTCACGTGGGCTTGGGGAGTGGAGCCGCGGGCTAGCCGGTAGTCGTGGGAGTGAACTAATAATTGCCATAGACTATAGTTCTTTGTAATATGTTGAATTGAGCATGTCAATTATCCATAATCATGATTAGCATTACTCACTAAGCATATAGCTTATATATTGTAATGGTTATTGAATAACCATCGTAGGTGATCGTGGCGATGAATCGGGGAGGTGAGCTGGGAAGTGGATTGGCTGGCTTATGGGTTTTGGGAGTTGTTGTAACATTGTTAATAGTTGTTTGCCTTTTTAGTTTAAAGCTTGCAATATAGTTGTAATTAATCGGTTTTAATCTGGATTGAAGTACAAGTCATACTTTGGTTGGTTTAAGACTTATGTAATATTCCTAGTTAAACTTTACATTTTAGTTGGATTGTAACTTAACTCCTGTAATATATGGTTGGACTGTGTTAGTTGGGATTGTTTGTTCGTAGTGTTACTATCACTGTTGTTATTAGATTGGGACGTTTGAACTTGGAGATTTATTTACTGGGTTGGTTGTTAATGGTTATATTTAGTACTTTTCCTAAAGTATTTAAAAACTCTTGCTTGTACTTGGAAGCTCATGTTTGTGACTTTGGTTTGACTTTAAATGATTTAAATCATTAGTGTTGATTTCAACTTGTGATTTGGTAATATTATTTGGGAATTTATTACTTGTTAAAAATAGGGTTTTTGGCTAATTGCAAAGACATGATTTTGTATTTTTTTTTTATTATTATTGTTGAGCTTTTTTGGTTTAAGCTATTTTTAACTTATTTTGGAACTTCAATGACTGGAGTTAAGCCTTGGTGGCGTGCCACGTGTCCTAAGATCATCTGAGTGGTTCTGGGGCGTGACATTTAGTGGTATCAGAGCGAGGTTTAGGCTTAGAACCTTAGGTATGAGAGACGGCGATTGAGAGTACGTGTAGATAATGAGCATGTAGATGCATTTCATGAATGCATATGAGCAATTACTGCTATGTTATTATATAACATGTTGGCATGGCATGCAAGATATTTATGTAAAATGACTGACAGGTAAAGAATGGATCATAATCGAGAATGCTCACCTCATTCAAGGATGGACCACCTAGAAGATGTGGTAAGCAATTTCGTAATAGCAGTAAGTGATCAGATGGGACGTGATAGACCTGCAAACCCACAACCACGGGCCGAACGGGGAGTCATTGAACAATTTTATAAAAGAAAACCGAGTCAATTTGATGGAGGTCCAGATCCATCACAAGCTGAACATTGGGTAATGGATATGGAACGTATCTTTCGGGTGATGGAGTGTACGGATGGGGAGAAGATAATGTGTGCTACTAATACTTTGAAAGGTGAAGCCCAGAATTGGTGGGTAAATGTGATTGAGCAAGGGGCACCAGAGACGTGGGACAGATTTGTAAAGGCCTTCTACAAGTGGTACTTTCCAGCATCCGTTAAGACACAGCTAGGCCGTGAGTTTGCAAATTTGCAATAGGATAATATGACAGTAAATGAGTATGCAGCGAAATATAATAGCCTACTTCGGTTTGCACATCGAACAGTACCAAGGGAAGTGGATAGGGCACGAAAATTTGAAGAAGGCCTACGGGATAATATTAGAAGCTGAGTGGATACACATCAACTTCGAAAAGTTGCAGATGTACAAGATGTTGCCTTGATAGCAGAAAGAGATATTGATAAGTACAAACAGAGCCAACAGAATAAGTGGCTAGCTGAGGGAAAAGGTAAAGGACAAGGTTTCTTTAAGAAGTCGTTCTCGCGAGGTTCTGGTTCTAGCTCAGGAGTTCAAAGGGGAAGTTCTTTTTCTGGGGAAAGTCGTCCACTATGTTCAATTTGTAATCGTCAACATGGGGGTGTATGCCATTTGACACTTGTGTGTAATATCTGTAGGCAGAAGGGACATATAGCAAGATATTGCCCACAAGCTCAAACCCAGAGTACAGGGAGCATAAATCCAGACATGATGGGAAAATGCTTTGAATGTGGGCAGCTAGGACATCAAGCTAAAGATTGCCCAACAAAATGACAGCGAGGGACGGGTTCTGTGGCTTCAACTGGAGCAAAACCAGGAACAAGTGTGGACAAAGGAAAAGGGCCTGACCAAAGACAAGGAAGGTATTTTCGACTAACGACGGGGGATGCTGTAGCTACCGATTCCGTGGTATCAGGTACATTACTCATTTGCTCACACCCGGCGTATGTTTTAATAGATTCAGGTTCAACACATTCTTTTGTTGCAAATGAATTTGTTAAACACTTAAACAGCATGTCAGAACATTTAAGGTTTAATTTGTCGATATCGTTACCCTTAAGTAAACCCATGGTGACCTCATCAATATTTAAAGCATGTGATATCAGGGTAAATGATAGGGTGTTGATAGTGAATTTAATTCCGTTGGCCATTAATTACTTTGATGTGATTTTGGGTATGGATTGGTTATCCGATTGTGAACAGAAAATAGTTACCTTTCGATCAATGGGACAATGGGAGTTTAGTTTTCAGGGAACTGGTGTTGTAGCACCACCATATTTGGTTTCAACGATTCGGGCAGGCAAGTTGTTGAAACAAGGTTGTCGGGGGTTCTTATGTTCAATAATTGACACACGGGTCACAGGGACTAGAGTAGAAGATATTTCAGTTGTACAGGAGTTTCCATATGTCTTTCCTGAAGATCTACCTAATGTATTAGTTGAGCGGGAAATTGAATTTACTATTGAAGTAGCCTCGGGGTCTCAACCAGTATCGAAAACACCGTACAGAATGGCACCGGTGGAGTTGAAAGAACTGAAGATTCAGTTGCAAGATCTTCTAGATAAGGGATTCATTCGACCTAGTGTATCGCCATGGGGTGCACCAGTTTTGTTTGTTAAAAAGAAAGACAGGACTATGAGGATGTGTATTGATTATCGAGAACTCAACAAGTTAAGTATCAAGAACAAATATCCGTTGCCTAGAATTGATGACTTGTTTGATCAACTACAAGGAGCCCAAGTCTTTTCCAAGATTGATTTGCGATCGGGTTACCATCAATTAAAGGTCAAATAGGAAGACGTGGAGAAAACAACATTTAGGACCCGATATGGTCATTATGAATTTCTTGTTATGCCTTTTGGAGTTACAAACACACCGGCAGCATTTATAGATTTGATGAATCGAGTGTTCAAAGACTATCTGGACGAGTTTGTAATTGTCTTCATAGATGATATCTTAATATATTCCAAGAGTGTAGAGGATCACGAGAGACATCTACAGTTGGTTCTACAGCGACTCCGTGAAAAGAAGTTGTTCGGAAAGTTGAAGAAATACGAATTTTGGTTAACTGAGTTAGCATTTTTGGGGCACGTGATTTCAAAGAAGGGTGTATCAGTAGATCCGCAGAAAATCGAAGCTGTAGCTAATTGGAAGTCGCCAACAAGTGTGCCAGAGGTACGAAGCTTCTTGGGATTAGCTAGGTATTACCAAGGTTTGTGGAAAATTTTTCAAGAATTGCGATGCCAATGACACAACTCATGCGAAAAGATGTTCCTTTTGTTTGGAGTCCGGAATGTGAAGAAAGTTTTATTGAATTAAAGACTCGTTTGATGACGGCACCTATATTGACCATTCCTTCAGGTACTACAGGGTTTGTGATATACAGCGATGCTTTCTATCGAGGTTTAGGCTGTGTTTTAATGCAAAATAATAAGGTGGTTGCCTATGCCTCACGACAGCTAAGGTCACACGAAGTGAACTATCTGACTTATGATCTTGAGTTAGCGGCGGTTATCTTTGCTTTAAAGATTTGGAGGCATTATCTCTACGGGGAAAAGTGTGAAATTTACACTGATCATAAAAGTCTAAAGTATTTGTTTACTCAGCGAGATTTGAATGTGAGACAGAGGAGGTGGTTAGAGCTAATGAAGGATTATGACTTAACAATCCAATATTATCCAGGGAAAGCTAATGTGGTGGCCGATGCACTGAGTCGAAAATCTACAACTAATTTTGGCCTATGCTTTGACTTCACAAGAAAAGTTAATTCAAGAAATGGAGCAGCTAAATTTGGAGGTAATTCCAGAAACCAAAGATGCTTTAATGTCAGCTATTATTGCACAGTCGTCCCTTATTGATAAAATTCGAGCCAAACAGCTACAAGATCCAATATTGAAGAAGATTCATGATGAAATTCCTGAGAGTAAGCCACCTGAATTTACTTTTGAGAATGGTACATTGAAATTCTAGAATCGGGTTTGTATACCCAATATAGATGGTATCAAGGAAGTAATTTTGGAAGAGGCGCACAATACGAGGTACTCAATCCATCTGGGTAGTACTAAGATGTACCGTGATTTGCGAGAAATTTATTGGTGGTCAGGGATGAAACGCGAAGTAGCAGAACATGTGGTAAAGTGTGTAGCTTGTCAAAGGGTAAAAGTGGAACATTAGAAACCAGCGGGAAAATTAGAGCCACTACCTATACCATAGTGGAAATGGGAAAATGTCACAATGGACTTCGTGGGAGGTTTACCGAGGTCTAGAAAGTCAAACGACAATGTATGGGTAATTGTTGATCGATTGACCAAGTCGGCACACTTTCTACCAATCAAGACTAATGATCCAAAGAAATTAGTTGAATTGTATGTTCAAGAAATTGTGAGACTTCATAGAGTTCCAGTATCTATAGTTTCAGATCGAGATAGTGCATTTACATCAAGATTTTGGCAAGGAATGCAGAGAGCGATGGGTACAAGATTGAGTTTCAGTACATCTTTTCATCCTCAAACCGATGGGCAATCAGAACGTGTAATTCAGATACTTGAAGATATGCTTCTTTGTGTTTTGGATTTTAAAGGTGATTGGGAAGAGCACTTACCATTGGCTGAATTTGCTTATAATAACAGTTATCAATCCAGTATTGGGATGGCGCCTTTTGAGGCTTTATATGGGCGTAAGTGTCGTTCTCCACTTTGTTGGACTGAGGTTGGTGAGAGAAGATTAATAGGGCCTAAAATTGTTCAGCAGACCACAGAAAAGATAAAGACAATACAGCAACGGCTTCAAACAGCTCAAAGTAGATATAAAAGCTATGCAAACTTAAAAAGAAGACCGATAAAGTTTGAAGTTGGGGATTTTGTATTCTTAAAAGTATTACCTTCAAAGTGTATTACGAGGTTTGGGAAACGTGGGAAGTTGAATCCAAGGTATGTTCGGCCATTTGAGATCATTGGTAGAGTTGGACCAGTAGCCTATCGATTAGAGTTACCACTAGAGTTGGCTAATGTACACGATGTGTTTCATATATCAATGTTGAGAAGATGTGTGTCAAATCCATAGAAAGTGATTATTCCAGAGCCGTCGTAGTCGGGGAAGACTTGACGTATATCGAGCATCCAATCAAGATTCTTGACAGGAAAGAACAGGTTCTGAGGACAAAGACTATTCCTTTGGTTATGGTGCTATGGCGGAATCACTCCGTTGAGGAAGCCACGTGGGAAAGAGAAGATGAAATGAAAGAGAAGTGTCCGTTCTTGTTCGAAACTTGAGGTACTACGAGTTTGGGGACAAACTCCTCTTTAAGGAGGGGAGAGATGTGACACCCACTCCCGCGGATTATATTTAATATTGCTTTAGCATGCATAATCATGAGTTAATATTAATTATGGTGTTATGTGACACTTATTGGAGGTGGGATTAACCCACTAAGTTGATTATGGATGTCCAGTTGGGAACCCAGTTTTGGCCAGTATGGCAATCCCAAGTTGGGATGTGTGTTGATGGGTCCCAGTTGAGATGGGACAACAATATGTGGAATACCCTATGTGCCTAATTGTTTATTAAGGCTTAAATGATTTATTGTTTTATTGTTAGTAATATCGTGTTATTAGGTAATGACCACTTTTGGGGTCAATTAGGGGTACCTTTGTGAGCATGAATTGAACATATTATATAATTAGTAGGCTAATTAGCAACTTCATATAATTATATGGGACCACTTATGGGACCCATGCGAGACCTAGATAAATACTCATTTAGGTTTGGGATAGTTTTAATAAGTTTTATAATTAGTAGGGGCGTAATCACAAAATTAGCAAACTAGTGGGGTTTCATAATAAAAATGAGAAACTTATGTAATTAGGCCACATAAGAGGATGACTCCTCATTTTCATTTTCTTTAATTTAGGTTAGTATAGGCATATACAGAGAGGAAGACGAGAGTTGTGACAATTGACGGTGACGTTCTCGAAGACGGTTGACGAGCCGAACGACGTTAGTTTTTAAAACTGGCTACATATTCGGACTCCTAGGGGTGAGTCTAATCTATTGGTACTAATTTTATTGAGTTCTGTGACAATTTTTCCGCGACCTTTTTTAGGGTTTAAGCTCGTAACTTGTAATTTATGTATAGGATTTGTACCTGGTTCTTAGTAGGGCTTTAATCTCACAATTAGGAGCGAAACCTAAGAGGTGAGTGATGTTAATTTTGATATTTGGATGATTTTCGTGTTGGGTTCAATTGTAATACCAAAGCATGTCTAATTAGCTTAACCTAGTTTACTTAGTTTATTATTGGGCAAAATTCATGTGGTTAAATTATGCCCAATTTGATTGTAATTGCACGGTGTAATGATTAAATGAGCATGTTGAGTTGCCTATTTGGGTCAATGGACATTGCTAGTTCTATACCACCATGAGGTAATCTTTATGGTGACGACCACGGCCGCCAGAGGCCTATGGGACCGCACGTGTGAGGGCATGGGTCATGACTAGTCACGTGGGCTTGGGGAGTGGAGCCGCGGGCTAGCCGGTAGTGGTGGGAGTGAACTAGTAATTGCCAGAGACTATAGTTCTTTGCAATATGTTGAATTGAGCATGTTAATTATCCATAATCATGATTAGCATTACTCATTAAGCATATAGCTTATATATTGTAATGGTTATTGAATAGCCATCGTAGGTGATTGTGGCGAGGAATCGGGGAGGTGAGCTGGGAAGCGGATTGGCTGGCTTATGGGTTTTGGGAGTTGTTGTAACATTGTTAATAGTTGTTTGCCTTTTTAGTTTAAAGCTTGCAATATAGTTGTAAGTAATCGGTTTTAATCTGGATTAAAGTACAAGTCATACTTTGGTTGGTTTAAGACTTATGTAATATTCCTAGTTAAACTTTACACTTTAGTAGGATTGTAACTTAACTCCTGTAATATAAGGTTGGACTGTGTTAGATGGGATTGTTTGTTCGTAGTGTTACTATCACTAATGTTATTAGATTGGGACGTTTGAACTTGGAGATTTATTTATTGGGTTGGTTGTAAATGGTTATATTTAGTACTTTTCCTAAAGTATTTAAAAACTCTTGCTTGTACTTGAAAGCTCATGTTTGTGACTTTGGTTTAACTTTAAATGGTTTAAATCATTAGTGTTGATTTCAACTTGTGATTTGGTAATATTATTTGAGAATTTATTACTTGTTAAAAACAGGATTTTTGGCTAATTGCAAATACATGATTTTGTTTTTTGTTTTTTCTTTATTATTATTGTTAAGCTTCTTTGGTTTAAGCTATTTCAAACTTATTTTGGAACTTTAATGACTGAGGTTAAGCCTTGGTGGCGTGCCACGTATCCTAGGATCATCTGAGTGGTTCCGGGGTGTGACAATCCAACTCTACTTCTTTATCTGGTTCGTGCGAGAACAAAGTGTAGATAGGTTTGACTGAGAACCTGTTTTAAGAAATTTATTAGACTGGACACAGATTCTGATGTATTGAAAGTTAAATGATTTTATCTTAAATGCATATGTTGTGTTTGGTACGATGTACGAATATTCATACATTTTATGTCTAGAGAGAGAAAAAACCGAAGAGGGATATAGATGAAGATAAAAACATTATAAAGTAGGTATAAAATATTAATATTATAGAGTGACAAATAAGCTATAGAAGTTGAGGAACATGCATGGGGGTTCCATCAACTCCCATCTCGTGTCGTCATGTGCAATATATCATCTCCAAGTTAAAAGCAGAAGCAAGGGTGCAATCAATTAAACTAAAATTATATCATCCTCCTTCTTTGAAATAAGTCGATAAGAAAAAGGATGACACATTGATAATTAGTGAGGATACATCCCGCAAATGTCATTCGAACCAACTTGATGAGATTAAATAGTTTGTGGTGTTCTCATTGGGATCCCGTCACTCATTGTTTATTTGGATTTGGCTTGTGTGTGTATTTTGTGCGCGTGCGTGTATCCGGGTAAGTCAATATATATATACATATATTGCATTTAGTCTTTTTTTTTTGGAGAAGAAATGCAACCGAATTATTTCATTATGAAGTGGGAATTGAAATTATTTCTTCATGAAATGGGAATTGGAGGCTAAAGAGATTGGAACTCTGGTGGGGAGAATCTACGCTTTGCGTGATTCAATAAATAGTTTCAATCAAAAAGTGGTGTGGAACTCGAAAATCCTCTCTAGTTAATCGCCTAGTATCTTTTGGCTAGTGCTAATGCCAAAACAGAAAGTGCTAATGCCAAAGTAGAAAGTGTCGCTAAAAGTTTTAGCGACAGTTACCTAAGTGTCGCTAAAACTTTTAGCGACACTTTCTGCTTTGACATTAGCACTTTCTGCTTTGGCATTAGTATCACCCCTACCTTTTTCAGCGAGCATTTTATATACCCACTCACTTGAATGATGTCATTAAAACAAATTTGCTCACCGTAGATGGGAAAGTGGGATCCATCACTATTTATTATTAATTAATGATGTATTTATATTTTTTAAATAGTTATTTTGTGTTTTAGTCTACTTTATGTTTTGGGTAAATATCACCTACCTCCCTTGAGGTTTGACCTAATAACACTTACCTCCCTCCACGTTTCAAAACTAACACCGACCTCCCTTATTTTTGAATTTCAGTAACACTTACCTCCCCTCCGTTAATAAACCGTTAGAAAACCAAACAGAATGACGATGACATTACTTAATAACGATCTAAAATACCAAAATTACCCTTCCTACTGACTCACTTCTTACTTGATCAGATTCCTGAAAATGGAAAGCTGAATTTTGATAAAATATTTAAGTGGGTAAGACCCCTAAAAATAAAAAGCTGGTTTTCAATCACGTATTTTAAGTGGGTAAGTTAGATTGATGAAAGAAGTTAGTCAAGACGAAGGGTAATTTTGGTATTTTAGATCGTTATTAAGTGATGTCATCGTCATTCAGTTAGTTTTTCTAACGGCTTGTTAACGGATGGGAGATAAGTGTTACTGAAATTCAAAAATAAGGGAGGTAACTATTAGTTCTGAAACGTGGAGGGAGGTAAGTGTTATTAGGCCAAAACTCAAGGGAGGTAGGTGATATTTACCCTTATGATTTTAATATTGTGAACTTGCACTAAAATATTTTGATGATTAATCCAAGCATTGTGAAAACTTGCTCCCAATATTATGAAGTGTTGCAGCCGATTTTATAACTAGTTTCTATATGCATTCTGATGAGTTGCTCCCAACGTTTCCAAGAGACAAACATTTGTTCCAAAAAATGTAAAATTTGATGAATTTTTAATTATATATAAAAAGTTGATATTTTTTATTTTTGAAAAAACAATAAACTGGCTTTAAATTACATACAAAATGTACACTGAAAACTTAATCATCCCTTAATTAATTTCCATTTTATCCTTAGAAAGTGGTGGAATCCACTTACAAATGAGTAAGCAGAATTTGGGTAAACAAATTTGTTGTGGATGAGTTTATTCACATTACTTAATCCAAGTATTCACTTAAGGCGGTTATCATAAAAATCAATTTGTTGCTTTTTATTTGATTCCTTCAACGGTTTTCATTTATAGACTTGGAGACGAAATTTACTTAATTAGTGTTTTTAAAATCATTGCATAATGGATTTATGCAAATATTTATTGGCTGATTAGTCTTAGGCTTTATGTTGTTCAATAGTTTTAGGTTTCTTTCTATATTTCAATTTTTATAGTTATGCCATGACCAAAAAGTGCTTGGTAGCAGTGGAGGACCAGGAATGTATATTTGGGGGGCCAAGTTTATTGGCTTGGATTCATCAGGAACTAGGCTTACTCTGGAATTTAGGACGTTCCCGAGGAAAAAAAATTGGGTTTGTTTATTCATTTTTTTTATGTTAAATTTTTTATATAAAAATAATAATTTAATTTGCTCTGTGAGATCTTTTGCCGTTTTGAGAGTTAGGAGATTTTGTGTTAATAATTCCAATATTATATAATTGGTTTTAATCTTCCTGTCTCCTTACACTTTTTATAACTATGCCACAACTTGCATATTATTACCTTTTTTATTCAATAATAAGTAATGATAATTGATTTTAATTTGTAAAAGTTGTGTTGATGTTAAAACAATTTGGGTTAGGCTAAACTTAGAAATGAAAAGGAGTGTGATTGATTGCTTGTGGCAAATTTATTTTAACTTCTCTTTCTTTAGATATCAGGACTAAACTGTTAGTATAGGGTGTGTTTGATTACAATTAGTGTTACATATTTATATGTATAAGAAAAATTAATAAATTTAGAGTAAATATGTAAATTAATTTTAAATTTGTACAATTATATATATATAACTAATATTTTCAAAATTTTGCAGGCCTCAATGATCATAATATTTAAAAAATTTAAAAGTTTTGTAGGATAAATCCATAACTTTTTATAAGTTTGCGTCGCCATCCCATCTTACAGTCCGCCCCTGATTTGCTGCTATTTATCATGAATTGGATTGGCTAAAGGACAATTTTGTTTTGTTTTGTTTTTTTTTTTTTATTCTTACTTGGATCCAAGCTGGATACCTGATTCGAGGTGAAAAGTGCATATTTATAGCGTATTACACGGTCTTTTATGCATAATTTTATCCCCAAGTCCTTAGATTTAGATGCACATCAATGATTAAGTGTTTTCTATGATGTTGAGACTCAAACATGTGTTTTTACACTATTTTACAGGTCATGGAAAGCAAACATTGCATAGAAAGTGATTCTGGTGAAGAGAACAACAGAAGCAGCTGGGAAAATGCCCATTTTGACAATGATGACTTCAGATTTGGAAGATTTTCCCATAGACATGAAATGTAGATCTTTGAGTTACGGTCGCGTGGCCGCAAACGGGAGGTCAATCCGAGGTCCGAGTCAAAAGTTATGGCCATTCTCCCATCGGTGTGCAGTGCTGTCAAAATCAGAGAAGTTCAAGCGATTGAAGAAGAGTTCAATCGATCGAACCTTCGATCGATCGAACTGAGCTCGATCGATCGAACCTTTTATTCACCCAAAAGTTGCGTAAACTCTGTGGGAACCCTATATATACGTCGTTTTGACGCCAGACGAAGGGAGGACGCTCCAGAACGCAGAAAACAGCAGTTTAGGGTAGTTTTAGGGTTAGATTAGGAGTAGTTTAGGTTAGATTCATGTTCTTTCTCCTTGTTTTCATTGAATTACTGAAGATTATTGAAGATTAAAGTTGCTTTCATGTTTATTACAAGTTATTTTCAGATTATTTACAGGTTTTTCTTCTCCTTTCCCTCTATTTGATTGTTTATTAGTTTAGATGTTGATGATTGTCTTGTTTTACTACTTCTGTAATAGTTTTATTATGTTTCCGTAGTTTAGACGTTGGGAATATGTGATGAAACATTGATTCCCAACCTCTGCCATGCAACCTTTAGAAACCTTGGGCTCGATCGATCGAAGGTATTTCGATCGATCGAACCAGGGCCATAGTCAAGCGATCGAAGGCACTTCGATCGATTGAAGGATGACTGTTCGATCGATCGAGAGCGCTTCGATCGATCGAACATGTTAAATCTTGAGATGATTCTTTTAAGTATTCCATGACTTTCTGTTTTAGAAATCTGTCATCAAATTGTCCCAATAAGCTCAGTTTGTCACAACAGTTTTTAGAACTTAAAGCCTTAAGGCCTTTTCTTCAATGACTTTTGAAAACCACTTTGAATGCTAACACCATTTAGAGTGCAAGTAATAACCATTGTTTTAAACCGTCTTCTATGTATTTTAAATCACTTGTGATGATATGGTCCCGGTCATGAAAGGACTATTGATTCTTTATCTTTAGAAAAATACGGAATACTGAAAAGGGATGTACTCCATAGAGCGTTAATGAATATGCATGGTAGATGGTTAGGATCAATGTGGATTCACGTGTTTCCAACACCTTTAGTTTATATGTTTAATTAGTTATGTTTCTATATGCTTAGTTTATTATTTAGTTTAATTAATTAGGATTCGTTATAACCTCCAATCCTTCATTTTTATTTTTTTTTCTTTAGGTTGTAACTTAGTATATTTTCTTCCTATTCCTTCCCTGTGGGATCGACCTGGACTTCCAGTACTATATTACTTGCACGATCACCTACACTTGGGTGTTGCACAAGAGCGCACAAGAGCGCACAACTCGGGGTATAGTTTTTGGCGCCGTTGCCGGGGAAGGCAACTAGGTTAGGATTTTACTAAGTTTTTCCTTTTTTCTTCTTTTACTTAAAAAAAAAAAAATCATTGGACTTTTTCTCTCACAAGAAAAAAAAAAATTTCTTTTGTTTAAATATTTTGGGTAAACATGTCTTATCCATATTACCCTCCATACAACACAAATACCACGAATGGGTACACATTAGGTAATGAGAACTATACCCCGAGTTGGCAAGCACCCACATATGATGCACATTATCAACCTGAGTGCTACCAATCACCACAATGGGAAAACCATCGTGTTAGTCCCCCATGTTATCAAACGTACCAAGAATCTCCACCTGGAGAGTTCTATCAATCGCAATGGGGATATAACCAAAATGATAGTGTAGGATATAGTAGTAGTTCCCACGATTACCAAATGCACCAAGACTTTCCTTCTGGGGAGTCTTGCACACAAACACAATGGGAAGGGGACTATTACCAACAACAATGGGGTGAAACTTCATATAGTTATAATGAGGAGAATAACCAAGTTGAGGATACTGGTATGTTAGAATTACTGCTTAGTGAAATGAAAAGGCTAGAGAGTGCAATTGATAAATTAGGAGCTAGATATCAACAAGCATTTGATAGCCAACCTTTAGAAGACTATACCAGTCCTTCAACGCTACAACCTGAATTTCAAGACACTAACAATGGAATGGAATTAGAGGACAATGATGGGTTCTTACCGAGTGAGGTTAACAACTCATTTGAGAAAGTGATAACCCAACAAGAACTCCAAAACCAAACCATAGAGCATGAAGTTGTAGAACCATCTTCTCCTCAACATACAACCCCAGACATCAACTCCTTCACTGCCTTGATAAAGTTGCACAATCTCTTTGTCCAGAGTACTTCAATAGATGACACATATAGTGAGGAGAGTTGCGAGGATGAGAATGAGGTCTTAAAAGATGATGAGAGTTTAGGTGATTGCACGCAATTAGGAAAGGAAGAGTCCCATGTTGACTCTACCCCTACCTTTGATAGTGACCCTAGGGTGGACGTTATTGAAATTTCTAAATTCGATTTAGATTCATCTGGTATTCATGAACCCTCACCTCTTTCGGCCGAAGAGGTGGTGTCACCAAGTTGCCCATCATCTATCCTTTCTATTAATCAAAACTCTCATCCTGAGCTTGAATGTTATGTGTACCCCATTCGTGAACAAACAGAATGTGTTGTGGAAGAGGATGGTAAGGATATTAGCACATGTTCTTCACAAAATTTTAACTTTCAAAATTCTTTGAGAGAAGACTTGGAAAATATTGGGCCCACTTTAGATGATCTTAAAATTCAACAAGAAGCTAGCAATCTTCTAGACTGCTTGACCTTCTTGAGTGATTATGACATTGAGGCCCAAATAGATAGCTTTATCCAAGTCCAGTCCAAAACCATGTGCATAGAACAGAAATTCAATTCCTATGATTATATCTCCATGGATTCTGTTCTAGAGCAAGAGGAGGGTAGTAAAGTTTCATTAGAACATCACTTAGACCCTGCCCCTTTTATTGAACCATGGCCTCCCCCTGTTTTTAGTATTAAAATAGAGGCTGTTATAGGAAATACCAACACCAAAGATCGTTTCTTGCATATAATTCCTAAAAAGTGTGGTATTCCTTTTATAATTGTCCCAAAAAAATTTGGAAGCCATTGGTTTTGCATCATCTCCTCTGACCTTGAGCCTGACATTAGTTGGGGGGAGTTGCATTTTTATGAGGATCTCAAAAGTCTTGTCATTGTTAAATTATTTCACTGGGAAGATCCTCAAAAATTTCGGTTGTTACTTTATGATAAGTATCTTGATTAACCGAATTTATTAACTGAGTTGTTATATTATGTTCTCTATTTTTCCTTGTTGCTACTAATGATTTTGCAGGTAACTTGAAAAAAAATTGGATATTAATGCCTCGAGGTAACATCCTTCCTTTCCTCGCTTTACTTTACATGTCCATGTGCTTAGTTTAGAACATTGGGGACAATGTTTAGTTTTAGTTGGGGGGGAGTGAGTCATTGCATGCCTCGTTTCTTTCTTTTTATGTTTTAATGTCAATACACCTGCTTAGCAACATGTAACTCAGTAAATGTAAAAATTGCAAAATTTTAAAATTTTTAAATATATCTATTTTTAAATATAATAAAATGGTTCTTGTATTTCTCTCATAGTTAATGTAGTTAGTTATGATGCATTATTGCTAATTTCTGTATGTTATTAGTATGTGATATACTATGGTAGTTTCTTTACTATCTTAGTTATAGTATGTTCTATGCTTTTTAATCTTCAAATACTTTGAGCACGTTGTGACAACCTTGTACTTAGCTAAAATGGATTAGTAAGCATAGTTTAAGTGTCTTGAAAGACTGTAGTGGAGACTAATAACCCAAGTGAGCTTTTGTGCCATTCTTTGTTTTTGAGGGTTTTATAAAATTACTCTTACTTTTTTAAAAAAAAGCGTATTAATTCGTTGAAAGTCTCATTTTTCTTCTTCATTTTGACTGATCACTAGAAGAGAACGTTCAGGATTTACCAACTTTAGAGCTCTTGAATTTACTGAAATGAATAATTCTATTAACTTAGAAGATGATTTAGGCCATCTTTTGACCATATATGGATAATATTGCCTTGGCCTACCTCCATGATATTCCTTTACTTCACCTTTTGAGCTTATCATATTTACCTTGTCTACATAATCCTAAAGTCTATACCTAACTCCAAATTAGGAGTTCAAGCTTCAATTCTTCATTTAGGAGTGATTGGAATGTGTTATCTTGACAAGAAGTTGGTTGTGTGAATAAGGGAAAGTTGGCAAAAAGAAAAGGAAAAAAAAAAGAAAAAGAAAGCATGAAAAGAAAAAAAAAGTGCCAATGGTTGTTACAAAAGAAAAAAAAAATAATAATAAAAAGAAGAGTGTGAAAAATAAAAGAAAAAAAGAAGAGAAGAAGAAAAGAGAGAGATTGGAGATGTGGGGGAAGTTTCAAAAAAAAAAAATATATATAGTAGACATTCCAATCACATCCTTTGACCCAATTGAATATCACGAATCTCTTTCTTCTAAATCGAATACCTCTTTTTCAAAGCCCTAATGATGCTAGGTAAATTGGATTTGAAGTTAAGGTAATGAGAGAGTTCTCCACGGTATCTCGCTCTTCTAGTGAAAGGTATCATTTCATGAGACTTTATGCACTATAAAATTTCCGTTTTTCTATTTAGATATGAGAAGCATTAGATTCCATTTACATTTACTCTTTATAGCTTCCATATCATGAGTGATTATTATTACACCTAATTCGGAGCGATTTCATCTTGAGAGTGTAATCCTGGTAAGAGTTGAGTCAAAATGAACGTCTTGATAGCATCTTAGGTTATGCGAGCTTTGAAATTAAAGTTTTGTATTTGGGTTGTCCATTCACACACACACTTGAAGATTAATAGGTATGGAACATCTTAATGACTTTGATAGTAGATTAACTGTAATGTGTGTGTTGCATTGCTATGGCATACTAGAGAGTTTCATGAGATTGTTGAGCTTAACTATATTGCTAAATGAGAGAAAAATATTTCTTGAAAACATTTAAACTAGAACCATTACCATAAATATGAATTTTGTGGGTAGATTCACTGCAAACCCTCACGAGACAACACTCGTCCACTAGGGGTAACCTGGAGGTTTAAAGGCTTGTTGCATATGCTAAATGCAATCGCGATTCCTGCGAAAGTGATTTAGGATTTTACATTCTTTTGTTTTCAATTCTTAGAGTTTAAATAAACACTGATGTAGTTCGCTTCATTGCTAGGGACTAGCAACGAGCTAGTTGGGGGGTGTGATTCGAGGTGAAAAGTGCATATTTATAGCGTATTACACGGTCTTTTATGCATAATTTTATCCCCAAGTCCTTAGATTTAGATGCACATCAATGATTAAGTGTTTTCTATGATGTTGAGACTCAAACATGTGTTTTTACACTATTTTACAGGTCATGGAAAGCAAACATTGCATAGAAAGTGATTCTGGTGAAGAGAACAACAGAAGCAGCTGGGAAAATGCCCATTTTGACAATGATGACTTCAGATTTGGAAGATTTTCCCAGAGACATGAAATGTAGATCTTTGAGTTACGGTCGCGTGGCCGCAAACGGGAGGTCAATCCGAGGTCCGAGTCAAAAGTTATGGCCATTCTCCCATCGGTGTGCAGTGCTGTCAAAATCAGAGAAGTTCAAGCGATTGAAGAAGAGTTCAATCGATCGAACCTTCGATCGATCGAACTGAGCTCGATCGATCGAACCTTTTATTCACCCAAAAGTTGCGTAAACTCTGTGGGAACCCTATATATACGTCGTTTTGACGCCAGACGAAGGGAGGACGCTCCAGAACGCAGAAAACAGCAGTTTAGGGTAGTTTTAGGGTTAGATTAGGAGTAGTTTAGGTTAGATTCATGTTCTTTCTCCTTGTTTTCATTGAATTACTGAAGATTATTGAAGATTAAAGTTGCTTTCATGTTTATTACAAGTTATTTTCAGATTATTTACAGGTTTTTCTTCTCCTTTCCCTCTATTTGATTGTTTATTAGTTTAGATGTTGATGATTGTCTTGTTTTACTACTTCTGTAATAGTTTTATTATGTTTCCGTAGTTTAGACGTTGGGAATATGTGATGAAACATTGATTCCCAACCTCTGCCATGCAACCTTTAGAAACCTTGGGCTCGATCGATCGAAGGTATTTCGATCGATCGAACCAGGGCCATAGTCAAGCGATCGAAGGCACTTCGATCGATTGAAGGATGACTGTTCGATCGATCGAGAGCGCTTCGATCGATCGAACATGTTAAATCTTGAGATGATTCTTTTAAGTATTCCATGACTTTCTGTTTTAGAAATCTGTCATCAAATTGTCCCAATAAGCTCAGTTTGTCACAACAGTTTTTAGAACTTAAAGCCTTAAGGCCTTTTCTTCAATGACTTTTGAAAACCACTTTGAATGCTAACACCATTTAGAGTGCAAGTAATAACCATTGTTTTAAACCGTCTTCTATGTATTTTAAATCACTTGTGATGATATGGTCCCGGTCATGAAAGGACTATTGATTCTTTATCTTTAGAAAAATACGGAATACTGAAAAGGGATGTACTCCATAGAGCGTTAATGAATATGCATGGTAGATGGTTAGGATCAATGTGGATTCACGTGTTTCCAACACCTTTAGTTTATATGTTTAATTAGTTATGTTTCTATATGCTTAGTTTATTATTTAGTTTAATTAATTAGGATTCGTTATAACCTCCAATCCTTTATTTTTATTTTTTTTTCTTTAGGTTGTAACTTAGTATATTTTCTTCCTATTCCTTCCCTGTGGGATCGACCTGGACTTCCAGTACTATATTACTTGCACGATCACCTACACTTGGGTGTTGCACAAGAGCGCACAACTTTTTAGTCGTGTCAATACCCACACACCCCACACGCACACACACCCCAGCCCAACCCAACCCCAAGCCCCTCAATGGCCCATAGCAAAGCCCAGCAAGGGCCACTTATTCAGATTGAAGTACACACAAGGGGGCAAGAACAAAGAATCCCCATAAGGGGATTCGAACACACCACCTCCCACTTAGAGGAAGTGATGCAATGCCACTTGACCGGGGTCTTGGCAGGACAATTTTGTTTTTATTTTTGTTCTTTTGTCTTTGCATTTTTTAGGAAACGTGATACACATTATAGAGTCGTGTCTATGAATTTGTCAGGTGGGCCAAGTGCATTAATTGTTGAAAGTTAAATTTTTTTTTTATTGAAAAATTGTTGAAAGTTCATTGCCGGTTGGTAATCACTCTCTCACTCAATACTTCGGGCTTGTTTGACAAATGTAAAACATGACTTGATTCAATCTAGCTTTATTTTTTTATTTGGTTCTTGCGATAATCAGGTATAGGTTTGTTTGACTGAGAATCTGTTTTAAGAAATTTATTAGATTGAGCATAACTCTGATGTATTGAAAGTTAAATGATTTTCTCTTAAATGCATATGTTGTATTTGGTACGACGTATGAAAATTCATATATTTTATTTTTATGTCTAGAGAGAAAAAAAAACTGAAAGAGGGATATAAAAAGGTTATAAAGCGGGTATAAAAATTTAATTTTATAAAGTGACAAATAAGAGCATCTCCAATGCAAAAAGCTATTTTTTCCATCTCAAAGTTATAATTTGACACTGCTACAGTACCAAAAAGTTATATTTTGACAATACTGCTCCAATGGTAGATTTCATCCATACTACCAAATTTTGGATCAACAACCATTCTCCTAGTCAACTTTCACCTACAATACTGCTAAATGCTAGTATGCATATTTGTAATAAAATGTTAATCTATGAATCTCTACGGATTAATGAATTCAACAAGAACTTAACATTTGCATTAATCATAAAAAAATAATAATAATAAAAAAACATAATCATGGAGATGGAGACACTAAATTATTTTGTGACTGCAAGTTACCAACAATTGGATCTTGGGTGACACTCAACCAACCATTGTAAGGAAAAAAATATTAATAATAAAATTGGACAAGAGACCACAATATAAAAATTGGGTTCAAGTTTTTTATTTATAGACATTTGAAAGGGTATAAAAGTAAAAACACAAAATATATCCGTTGGTATTGCAAATATTTGTGGGGCCCATTCATTTGACAAAAGTCATTTGATCTCTCAAATTTGACAATGTAAATGACTTTGTCATTTTTTGGTAGAGCATTTGCCCTTGCATTGGAGTGGGTTAAATTTGATGAGCTATCATTTTATGACTTTAGTAGTGGATTTGGTAGCCCCATTAGAGATGCTCTAAGCTATAGGAGTTGAGGAACATGCATGGGAATTCTATCAACTCCCAGCTCGTGTGGTCATGTATAAAATTTCTATCTTCAAGATAAAAGCAGAAGCCGACAGAAAATTTATTTATTTCATGTTACAGTTTCCTTTCTTTTACATAAAGAAGCCGACCATGAACTGACCACACGACCTGTCTAATTTGTTTTTTTTTAATATGAAGGTGGGTGCCATGTTCCAATAGACCAACGGCAAGTCGGCAACTGGTTATTTTTATTATAATTAAACGAAAAAGTGGTTAAATCTGTATTTTAGAACTCTAATGCATGCATCTTCCTTCTTCTTTTTTAGCTGTTTATTTTTATTTTGGGATGGTTGTGTGAATAAGGAAAAAAAAAACTCTTTACCGTTTGATATTGCCTTATGAATTAGGATTTTTTTTAAAAAAAGTTTTGTTAAAAGTGCAATTCAATATTTTTATTTTTGAAAAAGCTGAAAAAAGTTAATTAATTACCTGACAACTCAATTTTTTTTTCAAAATCTAATTTTATACTATCAAACAATTGCATACCAAACAGCACTAACGCCAAGACAGAAAAGCTCTAGTACCACTGTTCTATGCATATTACTAATTATTGAAATCTCCCCATAATCACGGGATATCCATGTGAGTCTCTCGTAAACGACAAGAGGACTCATGTGAGGACCTCACAAACGAGGATCGCTAGTAACAATAATAATATGCTGTAATTAAATTAAAATTATATCATCCTCCTTCTTTAAAATAAGTCGATAAGAAATAGGATGATATAATTGGTGAGGATACATCCCGTAAATGTCATTCAGCCCAACTTGATGAGATTAAATAGTTTGTGGTGTTCTCATTGGGATTCCGTTGGACATTGTTTATTTGGATTTGGCTTTTGTGTATTGTGTGCGCGTGCGTGTATCTAGATAAGTCAATATATATATATATATATATATTGCGTTTATTCTCTTTTTTTTTTCTTTTTTTTAGAGAAGAAATGCGACCTAATTATTTCCTTATGACGTGGGAATTGGAATTATTTCTTCATGAAATGGGAATTGGAGGCTGAAGATACACGCACGCGCACACAAATAGTGGTGTGGTGTGGAATTTGAAAATCCTCTCTAGTTAATCACCTAGTATCTTTTGGCTAGTGTTAATGTCAAAATAAAAAGTGCTAATGCCAAAGTAGAAAGTGTCGCTAAAACTTTTAGCGACAGTTACCTAAGTGTCACTAAAACTTTTAGCGACACTTTCTGCTTTGACATTAACACTTTCTGCTTTGGCATTAGCATCACCCCTATCTTTTTGAGCGAACATTTTATATACCCACTCACTTGAATGATGTCATAAAAACAAATTTGCTCACTGTAGATGGGAAAGTGGGATCCATCACTATTTATTATTAATTAATGATATTTTTATTTTTTTAAATAGTTATTTTGTGTTTTAGTCTACTTTATGTTTTGGGTAAATATCACCTACCTCCCTTGAGGTTTGACCTAATAACACTTACCTCCCTCCACATTTCAAAACTAACACCTACCTCCCTTATTTTTGAATTTCAGTAACACTTACCTCCCCTCCGTTAATAAACCGTTAGAAATACTAACAGAATGACGATGACATCACTTAATAACGATCTAAAATATCAAAATTACCGTTCCTACTGACTCACTTCTTAATTGAGCAGATTCTAAAAATGTGTGCTACTATTTGTCAATGGCTATATTTAACTAAGTGTTGTATACCAGAAACAAAGCTCGAGGCCAAAATGGTCGAAACTATGCAGCGGAGAGAATCTGAAGGAAGTTCAGTAATCTTGAAATTCCCCAAAATTGACGAGAGTTTAAGAAAATGCAAATCTCTCTTCGAGCAATTTGGTAGGTAGTCGGACTCAATTCACACCCTCGATTAGTAGACATTTTTGGTTGTCAGCATATCATTATAGCCCTTCAAAATAGTCTTCGGAGAATTTGTTATTTCAAAGACAGATTCATATATTCATATTATCAAGAGCACCGTACCCTTGGAAATCTTGACCAATAACTGATCTAGGATTTCAAGAATATTCTATCTGGGCATGAACTTCCTTTTTCATTCCATATACCAATCTTGAATCACAAACTATTTTGGTGAATTTAAGGATCCGAGAGCATGCTTTTCACCTGTTTTACTCAAATTTGATTTGATGTGGTTTGAGTAGAGGTTTGCATATGCCTTAACTCAAATCTTATCCTCAAATGAGTTCAAGTAGTAATAGTATTATTATAAAGAAATTTGGGTATGCCCGTTGGAGAGCTCCACACCAAATCAATCTATTACTCATAATTGAGTACAACTTTGGGTAAGGACCGGAGATGACAGAGTAATTCGTTATTCTGCATCTTTTCACTAATTTCGTGGTATCCTTACATTAGCACATTGAAATTTCAGTGACTCGGCCAGCTTTTGAATAGCACGGATGAATTTCACCTGATTTTCTTTCTCCCAATCATGGTATGTTAATTCTTTTTTTTGTCTTCTTTGCTTGATGCTTGATTTCCATTCAAATGTACTTCAAGGTGATAAAGTTGGTTAGAGTATGTTTTAAATTTAGATAACTCTAATAATTAAGGATGACAAAACATTGACAGAGAATGGCATCAACTGATCCCACTTTGGACAGTCTCATAACTCAGTTTTTGGCTCAACCTGAACAAACTCTATGTAAACTATGCCTTACTTGGCTCTTCATTTAACATTTGTTCTGGTGATTTGATGGTACTGCATGCTAGATATGAATAGAAATTAATTTGAAAATGAACTATAGAGAAAGCAATTTGATTCGTTATTTTTTATTTTTATTTCTCCCTGTTTAGTGCCTGTATTAAACTGATATGTGTGCAAAATTCTTAAAGTATTTTTATGGAATTAATTGATTGTCAATACAGAGATACACCTATATATACACAATTAGCCTTCCTTCCCCATAACCCATAAGAAAGAGATGGGTCATGACTCATGAGTGGAATGGGACAAATATTTTAGGAGCTTCCCCAATATTTGACCTAAAAACATTCAATTTTGGTTCCCACAACAAATTATCGTATACTCACTGGCTAGACTACAACTTCCCCAGTGTAGGAATGAATTTGCTATGGTTCAAACTTTGTATCCCACATTTAGTTAGCAATAGTAGGACCACATCTAATTACACTGGTACTTCGAGAATTTTCACAAAAAAGTTGTTGAAGCATATGTTAGTTCCGAGAAATTATCTCGTGTGATTGTCACATTTGTGTGACATTTACTAATGTGTCACATCCACTATTATTTTAGTATTCTGTAGGTCCCGCATATATTCCAGAGTAATGAAAAAAATCACAATAATGTATGGTCACCTGGGATGGAATAATTTCTCATTAGTTATATAACTCATAATTCACATTTTCTTCAGAGAAAGAAATATTAAAATACACATTGGGCAATGTATTAAGCCCTACATGTCATAGATTGGTCCTTGATCTAGATTTTAAAGATCAATGGGAGAGTCTAAGAGAGATGGTCCATGGTTTGAAGTTGTAGATGAAGCCTATCTTGTCCTCTTCTAACACAAAGAAGCTTTTTGGACCCAAATCCCAACATGATTGATGAAGAAAGATATTTGAAATATCATTGTAAGGCTTAGAATGCTAGTTGTTAGGGGAGCGCGTGATTTTGACTGTAAGTCGCCTAATACGTTCAACGGTTCAATTTTCAAATAAAAGAGTTGTCTTAACATCTCATTCTTTCCCAAACTTTTTCAGATGAAAGAGTTCTCAAAAAGTGAAATATGAAAGTCACGAGCCAAATGCACTTCAACTTGAGTTCATTCAAGAATACATGTAAGTATTGAAAATTTCAACAATTTTTTTTTTCCTTTTTCCAGGTAATCCATATTTTTACAATTTAAGACAATTACATACTTGTTATATAGAATCTAATACATTGATTTTCATTTTTGTTTCAATGTTACACAGTTAGACTACATGGAACAAATGTTGGAAATAAGTTGATGTACTAGCAATTATTGAAGAGTTTAAATAGACATTAATCTGGTTTTTTTTTAAACAATGTTACATATACATTATTGGTTTGTTGGTTTAGTATATACTTAGTGGTTACTGTTACATTTTTTTTTTGTAAATAACTAATTATTAGATTGATGAATGAAAATTTTGGTTGGAAGGAAGATGATATTTGAATATGGTTCTTGAGTTGATTTGTATATGTTTATATATTCTGAATTGTGTAACATGTTTTGAAGGTTTTTTATGACTTTTTTGAAGATTATTTATGACTGCTTTAAAGGTTATTTATGACTTTTTTGAAAATTATTTATGACTTTTTTAAACGTTATTTATGACTTTTTTTGAAGATTTTTTTTATGACTTTTTAAAAGGTTATTTATGACTTTTTTTTTACAGATTATTTATGACCATTTTAAAGGTTATTTATGACTTTTTCAAAGATTATTTATGACTGTATTCAATTAAAAAATAGTCATAAATAATTTGAAAGCATTAATTTTTTATGACTTTTTTTTAGAACTGTTGTAAAAGTAATAATTATTTATGACTTTTTTAACAAGCTCGAACTTAATTATGACTGCAATCTTATGACTTATTTTAAAAGCTTAAAAAAAGTCATAAATATACATTTATGACTCTTTTTTAAAGTCATAATAAGGATTTTTTGTTGTAGTGCCACTTACAAATGAGTGCGCAAAATTTGGATGAACAAATTTGCTATGGATGTATTATCAACATTTCATAATCCAAGTATTCACTTAAGCCGGTTATCATAAAAATCAATTTGTTGTTTCTTATTTGATTCTTTCAACGGTTTTCATTCATTGACTTGGAGACAAAGTTGACTTAATTAGTGTTTTTAAAATCATTGCGTATTGGATTTATGCAAATATTTATGAGAGCATTTTTGTTCATAAAAAATGGTACATCATTGCTCACCCAAGCATTTCATTCGTCAATGTAGTGTGACCTAGGATTAAACAAATGTTGTTTAATCCTGGATCCCACTGTAATGGCCAATGGGATGCTTGGGTGAGCATGTTGTTTAATCATGGGTCCCACTGCATTGGCCAATGGGATGCTTGGGTGAGCATTGGTGTACCATTTTTTAGATGAGCAAAAATATTTTCAATATTTATAGGTTGATTAGTCGTAGGCTTTATGTTGTTCGATAGTTCTAGGTTTCTTCTATATTTCAATTTTCATAGTTATGCATGACCAAAAAGTGATTGGTCGCAGCGGCAGACCCAGGAATGTATATTGGGGAGGCCAAGTTTATTGGCTTGGATCTATTAGAAAATAGGCTCACTCTAGGCTTCGGGGACAGCGCTCCTGAGGAAAAAAAATTTGGATTTATTTATACATATTTTTATGTAAAAATTTTTATATAAAAAAATTACTCTTTGCTTTGTGAGATTTTTTTTTGCCATTTTGAGAGTTTAAGAGATTTTGTGCTAGTAATTCTTATATTTTATAAGTAGTTTTGATCTTCCTGTCTCCTGATTCTTTTTATAATTACGCCATAGCTTGCATATTATCACTTTTTTTTATTCAATATTAAGTAATGATCATTGATTTTAATTTGTAAAGGTTGTGATGATGTTAAAACAAATTTTTTTTTTATTTTTTTATTTTGATGGGGATGTTAAAACTGGGTTGGGTTAAACTTAGAGTTGAAAAGGAAAGGTGATTTGCCAAATATTTAAGGTGTTATTGATTACATGCGGTAAATTTATTTTAACTTCTCTTTCTTTAGATATTATGACTCAATTGACAATTTAGGGTGTGTTTGATTATAGTTAGTGTTGCATATGTATAAGAAAAAGATAAATTTAGCGGAGCTAATATGTCAATTAATTTTAAATTTATACAATTACATATACATGACAAATATTTTCAAAATTTTACAAGGGCCAATTGTAACACCCGCTCCCGCGGGCAGAAATTTAATTGCATTTAGCATGCATCATTAGCATTTAATTAATAATGTGATTATATGTGGTAAGTGAGTGTTAACTCACTAAGGTGATTAGGGGTGTCCAGTTTGGAACCCATAGATAGGCCAATGTAGTAGTCCCAGTTTGGGACAGTGATAATGAGTCCCCGTGTGATGGGACAGAGATGGAAAATAATCCCTATGTGCTTAACTGTTTATTAAGGCATATGTGAATATTTCATTATGTTGTTTAATAGTACAATAATTGTTAGAGACCATTTTTATGGTCCGTTAGGATACCTTTGTGAGGACGAATTGGACACGTTGCATAATTAGTAGGTTAAGTAGCAACTTCATAAATTATGTGGGACCACTTATGGGACCCATGCGTGACATAGACAAACACTAATTTAAGTTTGGGATAGTTTTAATAAGTTTCATAACTAACATGGGTAAAAATGTAAAACTGAAGTAATCTGGGGAGGCAAGCATAAAATCAACAACACGTGGCTTGCTTGCCACGCAACACGTGGCATGGTGATTCATCACCATCAACCTCTTCATTGTTAACAAAACAAATGAGAAACAGAGATCTCGTACGGAATCTCGACGGTCTCGACGACGACGCTTTCAACGTCAATTGGCGCGCGATTTGACGATCAATTTCAAAACGGACTACATATTTGGACTCCTGGAGGTGAGTCTAACGTGTGGGTACTAATCTTATTGTATTTTGAGACAGTTTTTCTGCGCCCCAATTTGGGAGTTTAGCTTATAATTTGTAATTTGTATATAGGAATTGCACCTGGTAATTATTAAGCTCTCAATTCAGCAAATAGGAGCGAAACCCTTGAGGTGAGTGACAATAATTGTAATATATGGATGATTAGATGTTTGAAATTATCTCTATAATGATATACATGTCTATTCGTCGAATTTAGCATGTTTAGTTATTTACGGGCAAACCCATGTGGTTAATAAGACCCATAATATTTGTGAAATACCACGGTGTAATGACTATGTGAGTATGTTGAGTTGTATATTTGGGTCAAAGGGAAACTTGTGCTTGCCATCGAAGTGATGAGACCAGGTGCCAAATTTGGCCATGGGATTGCATGCCTGAAAGGAAGAGGTGTGGATTTCGGTTAGTCGCGCGGACTAATGGGGTAGTCGCGGGCTAACGTGAAAGGGTGGCCAGTACTCGCGTTCCCGGAGACCATAGTGATGTGTAGAAAAGATGAGTTTGGGCATGTTTATTGTTCATATTTATAATTATTGGCATTCACCAACATATAGCTGATATATTGTAGTGGTTATTAAATAACCATTGTAGGTGATAAAGGCAAGACGGTCAAAGAATGAAGAAATGGATTTGGGCGAGGAACGTGGAGATTTTGGGTTGGGTGTTTAGATTGTATCGTTCTTCTTATGGTTTAATCTTAGCTTGTAATATATTAACTTGAATCCGTATTTTGGCAAGACAAGTTATAGCTTGGTTTTAGACTTGCTAATCTTTTGGTATGCATATGAACTTGTTTAACGTTAAACTATTTTCCGTTTCGAGCGTAATCTTTGTAATATTTTGGGTTCGATAACTCGCGGGCGTTGTAATTTGGCTGGTTTAAGCTATCGTGAGTTGATGACGTTGAGTTTGATTTGTTTTATCAGATGGTGAACATGTTTTGATTTGAACTTGGTTTTAAATAGGGGATCTGCTGAAGTATAGGTTCTGCTGCTGCGAATTAGTCAACCGGGCGCCCGACCCAGTCGACTGGGTCACGAGGCAGAATGTTAAGTTTTTGGAGTTGGGGTATTCAGTCGACTGGACCCAATGTTCAGTTGACTGGGCCACAAATTTTTCAGTCGACTGGGTTCATCCAGTTGACCGAACCAGTAGTTTTTAGAAAACAGGCCTCGGCAAGTTGCTGGTCCAGTCGACCGGGTCCTCGATCAGTTGACTGGGTGCTCTGCTTTAAAAACTGTTTTGTTTTAAAAGTGCTTTAGATGAGAATGGCGCTCTATAACTCTGATTTATCATTAATGTTGGTGACCTAAGAGTATAATAGGAGCCTTGGTGGCGTGCCACGTGTCCTAGAATCGTATGTGCAATTCCGGGGCGTGACATTCAGTGGTATCAGAGCAATAGGCTTAGAACTTTGGGTACGAGAGACGACGACTCGAGTGAACTTGATTATGACGAGTAATTAGATGCATATCATGAATGCATATGAATATGAGACATGACTGTGTATGTTGCATTGGCATAGCATGCATGGTATTTATGTGAATTGATTGGCAGGTAAGAAATGGCAGACCCAAACCGAGAACATTCACCACATTCAAGGTTGGACCACTTGGAGGATATTGTGAGTAATTTTGTTAGAGCTGCCAGTGATAGAATACCAATGGATGAGAACAGACTTGCAAATCCACGACATGAACGGGGAATTATCGAACAGTTTTACAAACGCAAGCCACTTCAGTTTGAGGGAGGTCCCGACACATCACTAGCAGATCGTTGGTTAATGGATATGGAACGTCTTTTCCGAGCTGTGGAGTATACAGACGCTGAAAAGATCATGTGTGCTACCAATACCTTAAAAGGGGGAGCTCAGAGATGGTGGACTAACCAACTTACTCAAGGACCGCCAGAGACATGGAGAAGGTTTGAGAAGGAGTTTAATAAACGGTATTTTCTGGCATCAGAAAAGACACAATTGAGTCGGGAATTTGCAAATTTGCAACAAGGGGATATGATCGTTAATGAATATGCTACGAAATACAATGATTTGCTCCGCTTTGGATATCGATCTGTTCCGAGGGAAGTTGATAAAGCTCGAAAGTTTGAGGAAGGGTTGAGGGATAATATTCCCAGCCGTGTTGATACTCTTCAACATCAAAGAGTGGCTGATGTTCAGGATGTGGCCTTGATTGTGGAGAGAGATATTGAGAAATTTAAGCAAGGGCAACAAGGCAATCGGGCGTACGAAGACAAAGGGAAGGGACAAGGGTTTTCTAAGAGGGCATTTTCACAAGGTTCGGGCTCGGGTACAAAAAATCAAGGGAGAAATACATACTCCGGGGAGACTATTCCATTGTGCCCAACATGCAATCGACGACACGTGGGAGTTTGCCACAAACCTTGGTGTGCAACATTTGTAGGAAATTGGGTCATGTTGCAAGATTCTGTCCACAAGCAAGAGCTCAGAGTACTGGAGGTTCTAACTCAGATATGAGAGGGCGATGTTACACTTGTGGGGTACCGGGACATCAAGCCAAAGACTGCCCAACAAAGAAGCAACAAAGCACGAGCTCAATGGCTACCACCCGGGCAAAGTCCGGAACCAATGTGGATAAGGGAAAAGGCATTGAACCAAGGCAAGGAAGGTTTTACCAGTTGGCCCCGGGAGATACATCAGCTACCGACTCTGTCGTGTCAGGTATATTATCAATTTTCTCACATCCAGCTCATGTTTTGATAGACTCGGGGTCCACACACTCTTTTGTTACATATGAGTTTGTTAAACATTTACATAGCATGTCCGAACCCTTAGGATATGAATTGTCGGTATCTTTACCACTTAGCCAACCCATGATGACATCTACATTTTTCAAGGCATGTGACATTCGAGTGGGCGATAGAGAATTGACCATAGACCTAATACCGTTGACTGTTAATTATTTTGATGTGATTTTAGGTATGGATTGGTTATCCGTAAACCAAGCCTTTGTTGATTGTGAACGCAAAAGAGTTATTTTTCGATCACCGGGACAAGGGAGTTTATTTTTCAAGGAATTGGTGTTGTAGCACCACCATTCTTAGTGTCAGCAATTCGGGCAGGTAAATTGTTGAAACAAGGTTGTCAGGGATTCTTATGTCCTATAATTGATACACGAGTTACGGGTACCAAGGTAGAAGATATATCAGTGGTACAAGAGTTTCCGGATGTATTTCCCGAAGACTTGCCAGATGAGCTGATTGACCGAGAAATTGAATTTACCATTGAAGTAGTCTCGGGATCTCAACCGATATCAAAGACACCGTATAGAATGGCACCAGTAGAACTCAAAGAACTAAAGATTCAATTGCAGGAATTATTGGACAAGGGGTTTATTCGGCCCAGTGTATCGCCGTGGGGTGCACCGATTTTATTTGTTAAAAAGAATGATGGAACTATGAGAATGTGCATTGATTATCGTGAATTGAACAAGCTAACTATCAAGAATAAGTACCCGTTACCCAGAATCGACGATTTATTCGACCAACTACAAGGAGCTCAAGTGTTCTCTAAAATCGACTTGCGATCGGGCTACCATCAATTAAAGGTGAAGGAAGAAGATGTAGAGAAGACTGCATTTAGGACCCGTTATGGCCACTATGAGTTTCTTGTTATGCCATTTGGGGTTACTAATGCACCGGCAGCGTTTATGGGTTTGATGAACCGGGTATTCAAAGATTACTTGGACGAGTTTGTAATTGTCTTCATCGATGACATTTTGATATATTCCAGAAGTGTAGAAGATCATGAAAGGCATCTTCGATTAATTTTGCAACGACTCCGAGAGAAGAAGTTGTTTGGGAAGCTGAAGAAATGTGAGTTCTGGCTAACTGAGATTGCATTTCTGGGCCATGTAATATCAAAGAAAGGTGTATCAGTGGATCCGCAGAAAATAGAAGCTATCTAATTGGAATCCGCCAACAAATGTGACAGAGGTAAGAAGTTTCTTGGGATTAGCTAGTTATTACCGAAGGTTTGTGGAAAATTTCTCGAGAATTGCAACGCCTATGACCCGCTTAATGAGAAAAGACGTACCATTTGTGTGGAGTCCCGAGTGTGAAGAAATCTTTATGGAGTTGAAGACTCGACTTATGTCAGCACCGATCTTAACCATTCCTTCAGGACTGAGGGGTTTAGTATTTATAGTGATGCCTCACATCGGGGATTAGGATGTGTCTTGATGCAAAATGACAAAGTAATTGCCTATGCTTCACGACAACTGAGACCGCATGAGATTAACTACCTGACACATGACTTGGAGTTAGCAGCTGTGATTTTTGCCTTGAAGATTTGGCGACATTATCTATACGGGGAAAAGTGTGAAATTTACACTGATCACAAGAGTTTGAAGTATCTCTTCACCCAGAGAGATTTGAACATGCGACAAAGACGTTGGCTAGAATTAATGAAAGACTACGACGTAACTATTCACTATCATCCGGGAAAGGCCAATGTAGTGGCCGATGCACTGAGTCGGAAGTCGACAAGTAATTTAATTTATGCTTTGACTACTTAGGAGAAACTGATACGGGAAATGGAGAAGCTGAAATTGGAAGCAATTCCAGAAACTAGAGATGCTTTAATGTTGGCCATCATTGCACAGCCATCCTTGGTGGATGAGATACGAAGCAAACAACTTCAGGATCCAGAATTGAAAAGGATTTGTGATGATATATCGGAGGGTAAACAACCAGAGTTCACTTTTGAGAACGGTATATTGAGGTTCAGGAATCGGGTTTGTGTACCCAATATAGATCGAATCAAGGAAACAGTTCTAGAAGAGGCACATAATACTAAATATTCAATACACCCTGGAAGTACAAAGATGTATCGCGATTTACGGGAAGTTTATTGGTGGTCGAGAATGAAATGAGAGGTGGCAGAATATGTAGCTAAGTGCGTAGTTTGTCAGCAGGTAAAGATAGAACATCAAAAACCAGCAGGACAATTGATACCATTACCTGTACCGGAATGGAAATGGGAGAATATCACAATAGACTTTGTATCAGGCTTGCCAAGATCAAGAAAATCAAATGACACTATTTGGGTAATTGTTGACTGATTGACCAAGTCAGCACACTTCTTGCCGATCAAGACCAATGACCCGATGAAATTAGCGGAGTTATATGTTCAAGAGATAGTGCGGTTACATGGAGCTCCAGTATCAATTGTTTCTGATAGAGATAGCAGGTTCACATCGCGATTTTGGCAAGGGTTACAACGGGCTATGGGTACTAAATTGAATTTTAGTACAGCATTCCATCCTCAGACCGATGGCCAGTCAGAACGGGTAATTCAAATATTGGAGGATATGCTACGGCTATGTATATTAGACTTCAAAGGTGATTGGGAGGAACACTTGCCTCTAGCAGAGTTTGCTTATAATAACAGTTTCCAAACTAGTATTGGAATGGCGCCTTTTGAGGCTTTGTACGGGCAGAAATGTCGTTCGCCAGTTTGCTGGACTGAAGTGGGAGAAAGGAAGTTGATAGGGCCAGAAATTGTTCAACAAACTACAGAAAAGATCAAAGTGATACAACAATGGTTGCAAACGGCCCAAAGCCGTTACAAGAGTTACGTGGATTTAAAGAGAAGATTGATAGAGTTTGAAGTGGGCGACTATATATTTTTGAAAGTATCACCTACAAAGGGAATTGTACGATTTGGTAAGCGAGGAAAGTTGAATTCGAGATATGTCGAACCATTTGAGGTTATTGGGAAAGTTGGACAGGTGGCATACCGATTAGATTTGCCACAAGAGTTAGCTAATGTACATAACGTGTTTCATGTATCAATGTTGCGGAAATATGTATCGAATTTGAGTCAAGTAATTGAACCAGAGCCGTTGGAAATCCGAGAAGACTTGACATACATTGAATATCCAGTCAGAATTCTTGATCGAAAAGAGCAAGTGTTAAGGACAAAGACCATTCCATTGGTCATGGTATTGTGGCGAAACCATACAGTTGAGGAAGCTACGTGGGAAACAGAGAAGGAGATACAGGAGCAATACCCATACTTGTTCGAGACTTGAGGTACAGCGAGTTTGAGGACAAACTCCTCATTAAGGAGGGGAGAGATGTAACACCCACTCCCGCAGGCAGAAATTTAATTGCATTTAGCATGCATCATTAGCATTTAATTAATAATGTGATTATATGTGGTAAGTGAGTTTTAACTCACTAAGGTGATTAGGGGTGTCCAGTTTGGAACCCAGAGATAGGCCAATGTGGCAGTCCCAGTTTGGGACAGTGATAATGAGTCCCCGTGTGATGGGACAGAGATGGAAAATAATCCCTATGTGCTTAACTGTTTATTAAGGCATATGTGAATATTTCATTATGTTGTTTAATAGTACAATAATTGTTAGAGACCATTTTTATGGTCCGTTAGGGATACCTTTGTGAGGACGAATTGGGCACGTTGCATAATTAGTAGGTTAATTAGCAACTTCATAAATTATGTGGGACCACTTATGGGACCCATGCGTGACATAGACAAACACTAATTTAAGTTTGGGATAGTTTTAATAAGTTTCATAACTAATAGGGGTAAAAATGTATAATTGAAGTAATCTGGGGAGGCAAGCATAAAATCAACAACACGTGGCTTGCTTGCCACGCAACACGTGGCATGGTGATTCATCACCATCAACCTCTTCATTGTTAACAAAACAAATGAGAAACAGAGATCTCGTATGGAATCTCGACGGTCTCGACGACGACGCTTTCAACGTCAATTGGTGCGCGATTTGATGATCAATTTCAAAACGGACTACATATTTGAACTCCTGGAGGTGAGTCTAACGCGTGGTTACTAATCTTATCGTATTTTGAGACAGTTTTTCTGCGCCCCAATTTGGGAGTTTAGCTTATAATTTGTAATTTGTGTATAGGAATTGCACCTGGTAATTATTAGGCTCTTAATTCAGCAAATAGGAGTGAAACCCTTGAGGTGAGTGACAATAATTGTAATATATGGATGATTAGATGTTTGAAATTATCTCTGTAATGATATACATGTCTATTCGTCGAAATTAGCATGTTTATTTATTTACGGGCAAACCCATGTGGTTAATAAGACCCATATAATTTGTGAAATAGCATGGTGTAATGACTATATGAGCATGTTGAGTTATATATTTGGGTCAAAGGGAAACTTGTGCTTGCCATCGAAGTGATGAGACCAGGTGCCAAATTTGGCCATGGGATTGCATGCCTGAAAGGAAGAGGTGTGGATTTCAGTTAGTCGCGCGGACTAATGGGGTAGTCGCGGGCTAACGTGAAAGGGTGGCCAGTACTCGCATTCCCGGAGACCATAGTGATGGGTAGAAAAGATGAGTTTGGGCATGTTTATTGTTCATATTTATAATTGTTGGCATTTACCAGCATATAGTTGATATATTGTAGTGGTTATTAAATAACCATTGTAGGTGATAAAGGCAAGACGGTCAAAGAATGAAGAAATGGATTTGGGCGAGGAACGTGGGGATTTTGGGTTGGGTGTTTAGATTTTATAGTTCTTCTTATGGTTTAATCTTAGCTTGTAATATATTAACTTGAATCCGTATTTTGGCAAGATAAGTTATAGCTTGGTTTTAGACTTGGTAATCTTTTGGTATGTATATGAACTTGTTTAACGTTAAACTAGTTTCCGTTTCGAGCGTAATCTTTGTAATATTTTGGGATCGATAACTCGCGGGCGTTGTAATTTGACTGGTTTAAGCTATCGTGAGTTGATGACGTTGAGTTTGATTTGTTTTATCAGATGGTGAACATGTTTTGATTTGAACTTGGTTTTAAACAGGGGATCTGCTGAAGGATAGGTTCTGCTGCTGCGAATCAGTCGACCGGGCGCATCGACTGGGTCGCGAGGCAGAATGTTAAGTTTTTGGAGTTGGGGTATTCAGTCGACTGGACCCAATGTTCAGTCGACTGGGCCACAAATTTTTCAGTCGACCGGGTTCATCCAGTCGACCGAACCAGTAGTTTTTAGAAAACAGGCCTCGGCAAGTTGCAGGTCTAGTCGACCGTGTCCTCGATCAGTCGACTGGGTGCTCTGCTTTAAAAACTGTTTTGTTTTAAAAGTGCTTTAGATGAGAATGGCACTCTATAACTCTGATTTATCATTAATGTTGGTGACCTAAGAGTATAATAGGAGCCTTGGTGGCGTGCCACGTGTCCTAGAATCGTATGTTCGGTTCCGGGGCGTGACACCAATATTTGTAATATTTAAAATTTTTAAAATTTTAAATGAGGACTATATCTCTCCAAATCCAAGTAGGGTCTTTGGTGTGCACTGAGCTCTTCCAAGTCATGGACATACCCGCCTCATTCAATTTGTGGATTGGGAGGTTCTGGCTACATATCAACAAAGCTGTGTCATCTACTGTGCACCAAATGATCAAGTACGTTCATGAGAAAAAGGTGAAAATCATCTTCGGCAATAGTTAGGGGAATGAAGCCTTCCCAAGCTACGCTCCCGTCTTTGAAATCCAAATAGCCGAATTATAAGAGAGGGAAATCGGAGGATTCTTCATGGAAAAGGACGCAATTAGTAATGAAGACAGGTTCTCTGAGATCCACTCCATGGTTGTCAATATCGTCCGTAAAATGAGCGATTTCCCTAGAATGGGATTGGGCCGACGTCAACAAGAGATCTGCGAGTTCCCTCAGATTAAAGGGCAACAAGGCACCTTCAGATTGGGGTACAGGCCCACTGGAGAAGACATCGAGCTACGAAAGTCATGGAAGAAAGGGATGAGGAGTCTCCCGCCGTATCGCAAGACCCTGAACGGATAATTCATAAAAGAAGGGGATGACTTCCCCTATTTTGCGTTTCCCTAGCCTTGGATCCATCAGACAACTGGAAAGCGGTATCCTGGGCTTGAAATCTTCACTGATTATGAAAAACCCCCTTATCAAGATACATTCTATCCGGAAGAAGTCAAGACCCCAGAGGAAGACTGGATGAAGTACCTAGACACCGAAGCTGTCAAGAAAATGTGGGAGGAACTTGCTGAAGAAAAAGTAAGGAAAGAGGACCAAGGGCCAAGATGACCAGATCGTGCCAACTGAGGAGGGTCTGAGCAACCAGGCTGTAGAATCATTTTTCTGTGTCTCCCTGTCCCCTATCCCCTCAGAGTCTGTACTTCCAATTATCGAGTTTGTACCAGAGTCGGCCGTTGTAGGCCCACCATTGTCTGAGGTAATCACCCCACCTGTTATGAATGAAATGAAAGACGATTCTGCTTACTCCTCTAAGTCTAGTACTTGTGAATGCACAGATCCCTCCAAGGATCTCCCAATCGAACTTAAACAACTAATTGAAAAACCACCTGCTTGTGAAATAATTGAAGATGCTTTATCCATTAATCTAGGTGAAAAAGATAATCCACAAATTGTGCAAATTGGCTCAACGCTTAATAAATAAGAAAAAGAAAAATTGACTCTTTTGTTAAAAGAATTCAAAGATGTTTTTACATATTCTTACGAGGACATGCCTGGGGTTGATCCTGACATTGTCCAACACCGTATTCCCCTTCTCCCCAATTCTAAACCTGTCAAGCAGAAACTAAGGCGCATGAGACTTGAATGGGCCCTCAAGGTCAAAGAAGAAGTAGAAAAGCAGTTTAAGGCAGGATTCATCATTGTCACAGAATATCTAGAATGGGCTGCCAACATCGTACCAGTCCCCAAGAAGGATGGAAAAGTGTGTGTGTGTGTGTGTCGATTTCTGCGATCTAAACAAAGCCAGTCAAAAGGATGACTTCTCACTTCCCCACAACGACGTTCTGGTAGATAACACCGCAGGTCATGAGCTATTATCATTTATGGATGGTTTCTCAGGGTACAACCAGATTTTAATGGCACTGGAAGACCAGGAAAAGATGACATTTTCCATGCCATGGGGGACTTACTGTTACAGGGTAATGCCTTTTAAGCTCAAGAATGCCGGGGCAACCTACCAAAGAGCTGCCACCACCCTGCTGCATTACATGATTCACAAAGAAGTAGAAATGTATGTAGATGACATGATCGTAAAATCCAAGGATAGGGAAGGACACCTGGTAGCACTAAGGAAGTTCTTTGATAGGTTACGTAAATACAAGATGAGACTGAATCCAAAAAAATGCAGTTTCGGTGTGACCTCTGGGAAGCTCATGGGTTTTCTCAGCACACAAAGGGGGATAGAGGTCGATCCCTCCAAAATCAAGGCAATTTTAGAAATGGCACCACCGCAGAATGGGAAAGAAGAAAGAGGGTTCCTCAGGGGGATCCTATTCATCAGCTGCTTCATCTCCATGCTCACAACTACATGTGATCCCTTGTTCCGATTACTAAAGAAATGAGAGAAGTTCCAATGGGATGACCAATACTAAGCCACCTTCGATAAAATAAAAGCCTACCTCCAAAATCCCCCTGTCCTTTTGCCACCTACCACCCATAAGCCTTTACTTCTTTACCTGTCTGTCTCTGAAAATGCCATGGGTTGCATGCTAGCCCAGGAAGGAAAAAAAAGCCACTCCGGAAAAGCCATATATTACCTTAGCAAGAGAATGACTGGGTATGAGCTCAACTACTTTACCCTTGAAAAACCATGTTAGGCTTTAGTTTGGTACACTCGCCGACTAAGGCACTACATGCTAGCCTCTCCAGTTGTGCTCATATCCCGCATAGATCCTCTAAAATACCTCCTCGAAAAACCCGCCCTAACTGGTCGCATATCCCATTGGATACTTCTACTCTCTGAATTCGATATCAGGAATGTAACAAGCAAGTCAGTAAAAGGGAGAACTATAGCTAAGGATCTTGCTGAACACGTTATTGGTTCTGAAGAAAGTGGAGACTTCCCGTTCCCGGACGAGAGTATCACAGAAGTCAAAGAAGAGCAGTGGAAGTTATACTTCGATGGGGCAATTAACATGAAAGGCTATGGAGTAGGAATGATTCTAGTGTCGCCGAATGGGGACCACACCCCACTGGCAATCAAACTCAATTTTAACTCCACCAATAATACCGCTGAATATGAGGCGTGCATTTTGGTGATGGAAGCAGCCATAGAATTGAAGGTTCAAAAATTAGATGTCTTTAGAGATTCAAACCTCATTGTGTCACAAGCTAGAAGGGAATGGAAGGTGAAGGAAAAAAGGTTGAAGCCCTATCATGATCATCTCGATGGACTCAAGAAACAGTTCAAGAGCGTAGCATTCTTCTACCTACCCAGGGAGGAGAACCAATTAGCAGACTCATTGGCTACCTTGGCCTCCATGATCAAAATCCCTATAGGAGTCAAGATGATGCCCATGGTAATTAAGCAAAGATATGAGCCCTCATTCAGCATGGTCGTCGTGATCGAAGAAGAAGAAAAGGAAACACCGTGGTACCAAGACATATGGGACTCTATAGAAAAGGGAATGTATCCCCAAGAGACTACTAAGAAAGACAAAAGAGCAATTCGAAGGTTCGCTACGCTGTTCATCATCTGCGGAGGAAATTGCTGAAGAAAGGGTATAACGGTCATAACCTGACTTGCTTGCTCGGAAAGAGCGCTAGAAGGATGATGGAAGAGATACACGAAGGGGTGTGCAGACCGCACATGAATGGTCACATTCTGGCTAAAAAGATTGTAAGGCAAGGATACTGCTGGACAACATTGGAAAAAGATTGTTGTGAATATGTGAGAAGGTGCCACAAGTGCCAGATCCATGCAAACATGATGCATGTACCGCCATCTCTACTCTACAGTATGACCTCTCCATGGCCATTCTCAACTTGGGGAATTAATATCATCGGTGAAATTGTTCCAAAAGCTTTGAATGGGAATCGATACATCCTGGTACCCATTGACTACTTCACCAAATGGGTAGAAGGTGCCTCCTACACCAAGTTAGGGGCTAAGGAAGTGGCCAAATTCATCAAGAGAAACCTTATATGTCGCTATGGAGTCCCCCCCTGAGATTATTTCAGATAACGAAAGTCATTTCAAAGTAGAAGTCAGAGTTCTGTTTGAGGAATACAAAATCACTTATCATAAGCCATCACCATACAGGACGCAAACCAATGAGGCAGTCGAAGCTGCAAACAAGAATGTCTAGACCATACTACAGAAAGCAGCTGACACGACTAAATAGTTGTGCGCTCTTGTGCAACACCCAAGTGTAGGTGATCGTGCAAGTAATACTGGATAAGTCCAGGTCGATCCCACAGAGAAGGAATAGGAAGAATATCTACTAAGTTAAACCTAAAGAAAAAGAAAATAAGAATATAGAAGTGGAGGTTCTACGAATCCTAATTAATTAAAGTAAACTAAATGATAAACTAAAGTATAAAGAAACATAATAATTAAACAACTAAATTAAAGGTGTTGGAAACACGTGAATCCACATTAATCCTAACCATCTACCATGCACATTCATTAACGTTCTATGGAGTACATCCCTCTTCAGTATTCCGTATTTTTCTAAAGATAAAGAATCAATAGCCCTTTCATGTCCGGGACTACATCATCACAAGTGATTTAAAATACTTGAAAGACGGTTTAAAACAATGGTTATTACTTGCACTCTAAATGGTGTTAGCATTCAAAGTGGTTTTCAAAAGTCATTGAAGAAAAGGCCTTAAGGCTTTAAGTTCTAAAAACTGTTGTGACAAACTGAGCTTATAGGGACAATTTGATGACAGATTTCTAAAACAAAAAGTCATGGAATACTTAAAAGAATCATCTCAAGAATTAACATGTTCGATCGATCGAAGCGCTCTCGATCGATCGGACAGTCATCCTTCAATCGATCGAAGTGACTTCGATCGCTTGACTATGGCTCGGGTTCGATCGATCGAACTGTCTTCGATCGATCGAGCCCAAGGTTTCTATATCATACATGGCAGAGGCTAAGAATCAATATTTCATCACATATCTCCAACGTCTAAACTACAGAAACATGATTAAACTAGTGCAGGAATAGAAAAACATAACAATCATTAACATCTAAACTAATAAACAATCAAATAGAGATAAAAGAACATAAAAACCTGGAATAAACCTGAATAGAACTCGTAATCAACATCAATCTTGAGTAATCTTCAATATATTAATGAAAAAGATGAAGAAGAATATGAATCTAACCTAATCTACTCCTAAACTAACCCTAAAACTACCCTAAACTGCTGTTTTTCGCATTCTGGAGCGTCCTCCCTTCGTCTGGCGTCAAAACGACGTATATATAGGGTTCCCACAGAGTTTACGCAACTTTTGGGTGAAAATAGAGTTCGATCGATCGAGCTCAGTTCGATCGATCGAAGGTTCGATCGATTGAACTCTCTTCAATCGCTTGAACTCCTCTGATTTTGACAGCTCTGCACCCCGATGGTAGAATGGCCATAACTTTTTACTCGGACCTCGGATTGACCTCCCGTTTGCGGCCACGCGACCGTAACTCAAAGATCTACATTTTATATCTCTGGGAAAATCTTCCAAATCTGAAGTCATCATTGTCAAAATTGGCATTTTCTCAGCTGCTTCTGCTGTTCTATCCACCAGAATCACTTTCTATGCAATGTTTGCTTTCCATGACCTGTAAAATAGTGTAAAAACACATGTTTGAGTCTCAACATCATAGAAAACACTTAATCATTGATATGCATCTAAATATAGGGACTTGGGGATAAAAGTATGCATAAAAGACCGTGTAATACACTATAAACATGCACTTTTCACCTCGAATCACACCCCCCAACTAGCTCGTTGCTAGTCCCTAGCAATGAAGCGAACTACAGCAATGTTTATTTAAACTCTAAAAATTGAAAACAAAAGAAATTAAAATCCTAACTCACTTTCGCAGGAATCGCGATTGCATTTAGCGTATGCAACAAGCCTTTAAACCCCTAGGTTCCCCCTAGTGGACGAGTGTTGTCTCGTGAGGGTTTGCAGTGAATCTACCCACAAAATTCATGTTTAAGGTAATGGTTCTCATTTAAATGTTTTCAAGAAATTTTTCCTCTCATTTAGCAATGTAGTTAAGCTCAACAATCTCATGAAACTCTCTAATAAGCCATAGCAATGCAACACACATATTACAGTTAATCTACTATCAAAGTCATTAGAATGTTGCATACCTATTAATCTTCAAGTGTGTGTCTGTGAATGGACAACCAAAATACAAAACTTTAATTTCAAAGCTCGCATAACCTAAGATATTATCAAGACGTTCATTTTGACTCAACTCTTACCGGGATTACACTCTTAAGATGAAATCACTCTGAATTAGGTGTAATAATTATCACTCATGATATGGAAGCTATAAAGAGTAATTGTAGATGGAATCTAATGCTTCTCATATCTAAATAGAAAAACGAAAATTTTATAGTGCATAAAGTCTCATGAAATGATACTTTTCACTAGAAGAGCGAGATACCGTGGAGAACTCTCTCAATACCTTAACTTCAAATCCAATTTACCTAGCATCATTAGGACTTTGAAAAAGAGGTATTCGATTAAGAAGAAAGAGATTTGTGATATTCAATTGGGTCAAAGGATGTGATTGGAATGTCTATTATAACTTTTCAAACTTCCCACATCTCCAATCTCTCTCTTCTTCTTTTCTTTTATTCTTTTTTTTCACACTCTTCTTTTCATTCCTTTTTTTTCCTTTTGTAACAACCATTGGCATTTTTTTTTTCTTTTTCTTCTCATGCTTTTTCTTTTTTTTTTTCTTTCATTTTTTCTTTGCCAACTTTCCCTTATTCACACTAACATACTTCTTGTTAACGCAACACATCCCAATCACACCTAAATAAAGAACTGATGCTTGAACTCCTAATTTGGAGTTAGGTTTAGATTTAAGGAATTATGAAGACAAGGCGATTATGATAAGCTCAAGAGGTGAAGTAAAGGAATAGCATAGAGGTAGGCCAAGGCTGTATTATCCATGTATGGTCAAAAGATGGCCTAAATCATCTTCTAAGTTAATAAGATAATACATTTCAGTAAATTCAAGAGCTCTAAAGTTTGGTAAATCCTGAACGTTCTCTTCTAGTGATCAGTCAAAATGAAGAAGAAAAATGAGACTTTCAACGAATGAATACGCTTTTCAAAAAGTAAGAGTAATTTTATAAAACCCTCAAAAACAAAGAATGGCACAAAAGCTCACTTGGGTTATTAGTCTCCACTACAGTCTTTCAAGACACTTAAACTATGCTTACTAATCCATTTTAGCTAAGTACAAGGTTGTCACAACGTGCTCAAAGTTGTTTGAAGATCAAAAGGCATAAAACATACTATAACTAAGATAGTAAAGAAACTACCATAGTATATCACATACTAATAACATACAGAAAATAACACTGATGCATCATAACTAACTACATTAACTATGAGAGAAATACAAGAACCATTAAAAATTTCAAAATTTTTGCAATTTTGATTTATTGAGTCATGTTGCTAAGCAGGTATATTGACACGAAACCATAAAAAGAAATAAACGAGGCATGCAATGACTCACTCCCCCCAACTAAAACTAAACATTGTCCCCAATGTTCTAAACTATGCACATGGACATGTAAAGTAAAGCGAGAGAAGGAAGGATGTTACCTCGAGGCATTAATATCCAATTTTTTTTCAAGTTACCTGCAAAATCATTAGTAGCAACAAGGAAAAATAGAGAACATAATATAACAACTCAGTTAATAAATTCGGTTAATCAAGATACTTATCATAAAGTAACAACCGAAATTTTTGAGGATCTTCCCAGTGAAATAATTTAACAATGACAAGACTTTTGAGATCCTCATAAAAATGCAACTCCCCCCAACTAATGTCAGACTCAAGGTCAGAGGAGATGATGCAAAACCAATGGCTTCCAAATTTGTTGGGCATAGTTATAAGAGGAATACCACACTTTTTAGGAATTATATGCAAGAAACGATCTTTGGTGTTGGTATTTCCTATAACAGCCTCTATTTTAATACTTAAAACAGGGGGAGGCCATGGTTCAATAAAAGGGGCAGGGTCGAAGTGATGTTCTAATGAAGCTTCACCACCCTCCGCTTGTCCTAGAACAGAATCTATGGAGATATAATCATAGGAATTGAATTTCTGTTCTATGCACATGGTTTTGGACTGGACTTGGATAAAGCTATCTATTTGGGCCTCAATGTCATAATCACTCAAGAAGGTCAAGCAGTCTAGAAGATTGCTAGCTTCTTGTTGAATTTTAAGATCATCTAAAGTGGGCCCAATATTTTCCAAGTCTTCTCTCAAAGAATTTTGAAAGTTAAAATTTTGTGAAGAACATGTGCTAATATCCTTACCATCCTCTTCCACAACACATTCTGTTTATTCACGAATGGGGTACACATAACATTCAAGCTCAGGACGAGAGCTTTGATTGATAGAGAGGATAGGTGATGGGCAACTTGGTGACACCACCTCTTCGGTCGACAGAGGTGAGGGTTCATGAATATCACAAGAATCTAAATCAGATTTAGATTTTTCAATTATGTCCTCTCTAGGGTCACTTTCAAAGGTAGGGGTAGAGTCAACAGGGGACTCCTCCCTTCCTGGTTGTGTGTAATCACCTAAACTCACATTATGTTTTAAATCCTCATTCTCATCCTTGCAACTCTCCTCACTATATGTGTCATCTATTGAAGTACTCTGGACAAAGAGATTGTGCAACTTTATCAAGGCAGTGAAGGAGTTGATGTCTGGGGTTGTATGTTGAGGAGAAGATGGTTCTACAACTTCATGCTCAATGGTTTGGTTTTGGAGTTCTTGTTGGGTTATCACTTTCTCAAATGAGTTGTTAACCTCACTCGGTATGAACCCATCATTGTCCTCTAATTCCATTCCATTGTTAGTGTCTTGAAATTCAGGTTGTAGCGTTGAAAGACTGGTATAGTCTTTTAAAGGTTGGCTATCAAAGGCTTGTTGATATCTAGCTCCTAATTTATCAATTGCACTCTCTAGCCTTTTCATTTCACTAAGCAGCAATTCTAACATACCATTATCCTCAACTTGGTTATTCTCCTCATTATAACTATATGAAGTTTCACCCCATTGTTGTTGGTAATAGTCCCCTTCCCATTGTGTTTGTGTGCAAGACTCCCCAGGAGGAAAGTCTTGGTGCATTTGGTAATCGTGGGAACTACTACTATATCCTACACTATCATTTTGGTTATATCCCCATTGCGATTGATAGAACTCTCCAGGTGGAGGTTCTTGATACGTTTGATAACATGGGGGACTAACACGATGGTTTTCCCATTGTGGTGATTGGTAGCACTCAGGTTGATAATGTGCATCATATGTGGGTGCTTGCCAACTCGGGGTATAGTTCTCATTACCTAATGTGTACCCATTCGTGGTATTTGTGTTGTATTGAGGGTAATATGGATAAGACATGTTTACCCAAAATATTTAAACAAAAGATTTTTTTTTTTTTTTCTTGTGAGAGAAAAAGTCCAATGAATTTTTTTTTTTTTTTTTTTTTTAAAGAAAAAGAAAAAAAAATGGAAATAACTTAGTAAAATCCTAACCTAGTTGCCTTCCCCGGCAACGGCGCCAAAAACTTGACACGACTAAATAGTTGTGCGCTCTTGTGCAACACCCAAGTGTAGGTGATCGTGCAAGTAATACTGGATAAGTCCAGGTCGATCCCACAGAGAAGGAATAGGAAGAATATCTACTAAGTTAAACCTAAAGAAAAAGAAAATAAGAATATAGAAGTGGAGGTTCTACGAATCCTAATTAATTAAAGTAAACTAAATGATAAACTAAAGTATAAAGAAACATAATAATTAAACAACTAAATTAAAGGTGTTGGAAACACGTGAATCCACATTAATCCTAACCATCTACCATGCACATTCATTAACGTTCTATGGAGTACATCCCTCTTCAGTATTCCGTATTTTTTTAAAGATAAAGAATCAATAGCCCTTTCATGTCCGGGACTACATCATCACAAGTGATTTAAAATACTTGAAAGACGGTTTAAAACAATGGTTATTACTTGCACTCTAAATGGTGTTAGCATTCAAAGTGGTTTTCAAAAGTCATTGAAGAAAAGGCCTTAAGGCTTTAAGTTCTAAAAACTGTTGTGACAAACTGAGCTTATAGGGACAATTTGATGACAGATTTCTAAAACAAAAAGTCATGGAATACTTAAAAGAATCATCTCAAGAATTAACATGTTCGATCGATCGAAGCGCTCTCGATCGATCGGACAGTCATCCTTCAATCGATCGAAGTGACTTCGATCGCTTGACTATGGCTCGGGTTCGATCGATCGAACTGTCTTCGATCGATCGAGCCCAAGGTTTCTATATCATACATGGCAGAGGCTAAGAATCAATATTTCATCACATATCTCCAACGTCTAAACTACAGAAACATGATTAAACTAGTGCAGGAATAGAAAAACATAACAATCATTAACATCTAAACTAATAAACAATCAAATAGAGATAAAAGAACATAAAAACCTGGAATAAACCTGAATAGAACTCGTAATCAACATCAATCTTGAGTAATCTTCAATATATTAATGAAAAAGATGAAGAAGAATATGAATCTAACCTAATCTACTCCTAAACTAACCCTAAAACTACCCTAAACTGCTGTTTTTCGCATTCTGGAGCGTCCTCCCTTCGTCTGGCGTCAAAACGACGTATATATAGGGTTCCCACAGAGTTTACGCAACTTTTGGGTGAAAATAGAGTTCGATCGATCGAGCTCAGTTCGATCGATCGAAGGTTCGATCGATTGAACTCTCTTCAATCGCTTGAACTCCTCTGATTTTGACAGCTCTGCACCCCGATGGTAGAATGGACATAGCTTTTTACTCGGACCTCGGATTGACCTCCCGTTTGCGGCCACGCGACCGTAACTCAAAGATCTACATTTTATATCTCTGGGAAAATCTTCCAAATCTGAAGTCATCATTGTCAAAATTGGCATTTTCTCAGCTGCTTCTGCTGTTCTATCCACTAGAATCACTTTCTATGCAATGTTTGCTTTCCATGACCTGTAAAATAGTGTAAAAACACATGTTTGAGTCTCAACATCATAGAAAACACTTAATCATTGATATGCATCTAAATATAGGGACTTGGGGATAAAAGTATGCATAAAAGACCGTGTAATACACTATAAACATGCACTTTTCACCTCGAATCAGCAGCCGATGCTTATAAAGATTAGCACGAAAAGCTACCATTTGCACTTTGGGGATACAGAACATTGATAAGGACGTCTATAAGAGCGGCTCCTTACTCACTGCTATATGGGATGGAAGCAGTACTCCCAGTCGAGATAGAATTATCATCCTTACGAGTAATGGTTGAATGTGAAATCTCGAAATCAGATTGGTTAAGAGAAAGATACGACGAATTGACACTCATAGATGAAAAGCGCCTTGCGGTAGTTGATCATGTTCGAATTTATCAAAAGAGGATAGCCCACACCTTTAACATGAATGTTCGTCTGAGGAAAATCGTCAAAGGGGATCTTGTCCTTAAAGAGCTGCGAGCCCCAATCTTCGATCCACACGGAAAGTTCAAACCCAAATGGGTTGGCCCTTATATCGTCAAAACTATCCTTTCCGGAGGAGCGACCTATCTCATGGACCTTGACGGTGTCGAATTCAAAGAAGCAATCAACATGGATCGCCTCAAAAAGTAATATGCATGACTCTAAAGGCCCCTTTTCTTTCAAGACCTTGGCTTGAACTACGCTCAACCTGATTCCCATTCAGGGATACATAGTCAACCTCCTTTGTTCGGTCGCCCCACCTAATCACCCCCCTTTCTTTCAAAAGCCTTGTCCTGAGCTACGTTAGACTTGATCCCCGCTCAGTGGTACGTAGACAGACTTTCTAAAAGAAAAGAAGGACGGCTCACTGGGCAAAAAATCCGAAAGGACAACTAGGCAAAAATTAGAGCTAAATCCAAAGTGAGCAATAACAAAAGAAAGAAAAAAGCTCGCTAGGTCACCTCACTGGTGCCTAGAAAAAAGTTATGAGCATCTGAGAGAATTAAGTCGCGGTCCTTACCATAACCCAGAAACCACCCTTCACACTGAGGGAAAAATTCGGCAACTCACCTCGTTTGCCTAAATCCCTCCTAAATTAGGGGCAAACTTCTACTACCAACCTCGTTTGCCTCTAATCCCCCCAGCATGCCCAAGCAAGCACCAAAAGCAACATCTAATCAAAATCTTGTTACAAAATGTTTTTAAGCCAAAATGCATAAAACAAGATTCTCAAAGTAATAGAGGTTCACCGATAAACAAACTTCGAATATTACATAAGCAGGAATAAAAATAAAAGTCTTTCAAAAGCAATCACAAATATCAAAGATACTTGGAGGAAGAAGCAGAATCAGTCGAGTCCAGGTTTATTTTGTGTCTTTTATTTCTTCAATTACCCTCAGAAATAGGATTTTAGCTGGTAGGTCCAGCCATTGATGAAAGCAGCAATAATGACAGCTCTGACCCTGGAAGCAAAGACCCTCTCAGTAAATCCCCGGGGGACCTCTTGAATTTTCCCATACTACTTGGCCAATCAGCGACGATGAAAGAAAGAAGTCTCTTTCAGACCCACACTCTCTGGTGATCCCCAAGGCTTTTAGTCATAGCATGAAGGACCCAATGCTCCACAATCCAACAAATGTCTGCCTCAGATAGAGTACCCATCATGCTAACCTAGTCGGCAAAAGTATAGTGAGAATGAATCACTGTCGTAAAAAAGTAAACTGGCGGCACACGGCCCGTCCACAACTGAAAACGCTCATACAGCCAAGCCTGTAACACAAAAGGTGCCCCAGAAAGAAGAAGAGTTCCTTGGTTGAAGGCATTATCCAAACCATTTAGAGTTTCAGCTAGAACCATGGCCATGGGGTTCCTACCCAATTTCAGTCCAAGACATACATGCAGCAAAGCATTGGAAGTACTCGAGAACAAAAAATGTGAAGTCATACACGGGATCAGAGCGATCCCATGGGTAGTGTCATATATGCTGGCATTTCCAAGATCAGCATGACGGGCAATGATAGAGGCAATATAGAGAACTTCACTTTGAATCAGTCGGCGAGAGACAACAGTTGAACAGTTAAGATATTCAACCAAGCCGCGAGTAGGACTGGGGCTTTCAGAGTCTGGGTCAAAGCCGAGGATAGCACAGAATTCCTCAAACATGGGACACATCTCTAGGCCATTAAAATTGAATACATAATTTATCGGATCCAAATGAGCGATAGCATCACGCAAGAACTCAGTATTCAAGGCCATTAGGAGAAGAGTGAACAGCTCAGTCAAGCCATAACTGAAGAGGTTGATCCGTTCCACCATCCGTAATGTTCAGCCAAGCCACGAGTTGAGCGGGATCATACAATGCCATATTTTCTGTCGCGACTCTAGCAAAATTCAAAATTTTGATAGCACCTCCCCATTTCATGGACTATCCGACCTACAAGGAAAACACACTCACTATCACAAGGCTGTTCATCGCAGCAGCATCAAACAGTCACAGAATCACAGTGCACATGTATATCGTCACACGATCACCAACTAAAACAAGCACACGACTGCGCCTCCAAATCGGAAGCTATCCGGCCCTAAAGGCAAAACATCATAATATCTTGTCAAAGGTGACAAACCATCCTACAAATCATCCACCATTCACCAAATACACTGATACAATCCAATCAAAAGCATAAAATAGAGACAAAACAAAAGTCCCCGCTCATGAGGCTTCAATCCTCCTCTTCTTCATCCTCCACCGAGCTGCCCAAAGTATACATCGACGACGGCCTCCTACTGCCCCTGCACCATGACCTGGACCTCGACGAGCCAACACCACCCCCACGACACTGCATACAAATAAAATGAAAATAGTGAGCGATGAGCCAGCGAAAGTACAAAAAAGGAGTCGAGTCAGAAACTCACCAAGGACGCCATCTGATTGGTGGCGAACTACCGCATATCATCCATCTATCAAGGGTAAAATCTAGGGTTAGAACCTCATAACCGTAAGCACAAAATTAGAGGTATACCCTGTGGTCTCGCATAAGGACCAAAGACCGTAGGCTAGCTGCCTAGGCGTGACCCTCCTCAGTATAACTCCAATGGACATTAAATACGCCTGCTGGCTGGGTGGGATACCCGCATGTGATGAGGGGAACCATCGTCACCCAAGACGTTGACGGTCTAGTCCCAAGGAGGGATGGGATCGGAAGTTGGAGGAGCCTATCTCCTATAATCCCACGAAACTTTAGGCACCAAACAATTTAGTAAAAGATGAGTCAAAAACATTAGTGACGAATAGACACAAAAAATGTATAAAAAAAAAGAAAAAGAAAAAGAAAAACCTCACATCCAGGAGTGGGAAGTTGGGCATCAGGAAGCTGCCACGATAAGTCTCAAAGCAAGCCTTGGAACGGAAATGATCCCAAGCATCGGTATCAGCCAAAGCCGACTACAGAGCAGCACCAAAAAGGTCATCGGCATCCATCATAGGAGGATTATGAGAAACATAGTACCTCGGGCAACGAATCACCTGCCGAGACACCCGCTCACCAAGATACCATTGCTTCCCATCAGTACTCCCCATCAGAAATCGGCGAGAAGCAAGAGGCCTAACCGCTTGAATCTCCTCAAAAATCGGTGTAGGAAACATTCTCCTAAGGCATCCAATCAACAGTGGCAACAGTCAGCTCAGATAAGAAGTTCCTCAGAAGGATAATCCACTGGGCCTCACTCTTAACCCCAACAACATCCCTCCGCCATCTCAACACCGAGGGAACAAATACACAGGAGCCATACCATCCTCATCCTCGCCTGACTCATCGGCAGGAGTAGGAGTCAACATCTTCAGATACTCGAAGCTCCACAGCTGCACATAGAAAGTAAAAATCATAACAGAAGCAGGGAAAAGCCAAAAAAAAAGGGAAAAGTCGCAGAACATACCTCCCAAGCTCGCCAGAATCCTTGGGTCGATTTAATGTCGCCTCGAGAAATCTCACCCATGTGCTTATAAAGATGAGCCAGAGCAGCACTGCCCCAGTCGTAAGAAGGAATCTCATCAATAGTTGCCAAGAAAGAGAGAAGCCTCAGACTCATCTGGTCATTTCGTGTCGCAAAGATCGAACAACTGAACATATAGAAGAAAGACCTGTAATAGTTGATGGTCATTAAGATTGTGCCTCCCTCTTCCATAAGCCCAATAAAACCAACCGCAGGTGAACCGATGTCCCTCTATATTTTGAGGAACGGCCCCAATCAGTGTCTCAACAGCCTCAGGATCGGTCTAATAAAGGTAATCCAAGATTAGGCGCTTTCTGCCGATCCTCAAGCTTGTAATCATCGAAATATCAAAAGGCGTCATTGTCATTTCAGCAAACGAAAGATGGAAAGTATTGGTGGTATCCTACCATCTCTCAGCTAGAGCATAAAAGTGCACCAGGTCATTCGTACTCATCGAAACCAGGCGGACAAAGCCACTGAGCCCTGGCTCGTCAACTATTTATCGAATAGCGGGCGAAATCTAGGTATACGACAAGAAAGCATGAGTAAGACTACTGTGGCTCTTCAAAAACAAGCACAAAATTACTATTCATAACCCAACAACTTCACAAAATCAACAAACCAGCACAAAATGAACTTTCGACGACCTCTAGGTGCACACTGCAGTTCACAAAACTGGCTCAATGCACTAAAATAGTCCTGAACAACTGAGAGTTTTGCATACCTGACTTGCTAGAGCCGCGACCGAAAGGTGACATTGAGGGTCACGCAAAATCAACTCCAGGGGTTGACTCTCGACCCTTACTCGTTCTTTGGCCTTCTTAGAGAGACTCCTCGAGCTTGAAGCCATAGATCTGCAAAGAAAAAGAAAATTGGAACCAAACTTTCTTCTTAAAATTTGGAGGAAATTAAAACACCAATCGAAATTCCAATCGTAGTAAAAGAATACTCACCCAAGCGTGCATAAACTAATTTTTAGCGGGTTTTGGCTCCAAAAACAACTCAAAATGGCAAAAAATGAGCATTTAGAGCTCAAAAACTCAACAATGGTGTCCGGCCACCCAGTGTCATTGTAGCACTACTCTTTATGGGTCCTGTTTCGCTCCGCTTCAGCCCGTTTTGGCCTGTTACAGCCCGTTTCAAGCCTCGATTAGCCCCAATGGCTCATGTCAGTCAAAATTTACAAGGTTTTACCCCCAGCAGATCCCCAGCGGATGGTTATAGAAAGAAAATGGCTCCCTAAGACCCTAACTGGCTCTTTTCGATTGAGCATTACGAGATTTGATCAACCGTGAGAGATTCTAAGATGGGTCCTGGTTCTCAGTCAGAAGTTAAGAGAGATTCCCAGAGAACCCCCCCCATTATCCCTAGCAGACAGAACTAGCTCCCTGAGACCCTACCTGGCTCTTTTGGATAGAGCATTACGAGATTTGATCAACCGTAAGAGATTCAGAGATGGGTCCTGGTTCTGGGTCAGTAGAATTTTATCAACCGTGAGAGATTCAGAGATGGATCCTGGTTCTCGGTCAGAAGTTAAGAGAGATTCCTGAAGGGTCCCCCACTATCCCTAGCAAAAGATAACAAAAATCAGAACAAACTTTTCAGAATGGTCATCACAGTAATCGGCCAAAATACTGCCTGCAGTCAAAAGACCCCGACTCCCGGGAAAGCACTATCTATTCACAATTTACGACTCCGTGTCCATTGATTATTTTAAGTTTCCTCAATTGTCGGTTATCGTGATCCTCCTCAGTCTGGTTATCTCACTTGTCGGTTATCGTGAGCCTTCTCACTCTGGTTATCTCACCTATCAGTTATCGTGAGCTATCTCACTTATCATGAGCTTTCTCACCTATCGGTCATCGTGCGCATCCTCACTTATCCTGAGCTTCCTCACTCAGGTTATCATGAGCTTTTTTACTTGACAATCATATTCAATTGTCATCCTCAAGAACCCCATGTATGATCCCATTAGCTTGCAAAGCACACTTCCCAAAATTCAAGAAGTTTTTCCCGAGGCTCAGAGTCTTCCAAACCTTGATGTCTTTACCCAAGTCAATCACTGCATCACAGTCAGAAACACTATCACAACACAAGTCCACTTGGAGTGGCACATCCCACAGCACTAGCTCATACTAGGATCAGAACACTAGACCCAGTGGAACTCAGGACACAATTTATATCACACCCATGCATTGCATATCATCCTCATAACATAGCATCCACCTGTTCTGTTGTGCATTGGCATACATGTTTTTGTCCCTTATTCGCCCGAACTACATCTAGGTCTGATTCCCCCAGGATACTTAGGCAGCTCACGAAGAGAGCGACCAGCACTGATCTCAGCATCATGTTTTTCATCTTTCCATCTTTGCAACGGTTTTTGTCCTAAATCTATTGCTCCAAAAAGACCTGTCTCTTCAAAGCTATGGCACTCACTTGCGACGTACGTTGCCTCGCAAGTTCATGCTAAAGAGGGGCAAATTGTAGACACCCCATTTTGTCGGCTATCAGATTTAGGAGACCCATAGCTTGATGGTTTACGATGATAAAAAAAAGACTCGAAAAGGACTCCTGGATGTTAGTTCTATCTCTCAAAATACTCAAAAAGTGGTACAAATGACAAAAATGCCCTTGAAAGCCCAAACACTCCCAAATTTGGACCAAAAGTTTTGGAAACATGCTACATCATAAGAAAAGTAATAAAATGAGTTTTAAAGCGAAATCAAATAAAATCGTCAGCTGCCAGAAGTCCCGGAAGTTCCCAGAAAGTCCCCGTTGACCGGTTTGACCCAGGTTTGACCAAGTTTAACCAGGGTTTGACCGAAATCATCCAAATTCGCTAAAAAGTTTCGAGATCATCCTAGATCATGTGAAAAGTACTAAAATGAGTTTTAAAATAATATCAAACGAAAACGTTAGCTCTTGGGAGCTCCTGGAGGTCTCGAGTTTGACCAGCTTGATCTTAAAGTTGACTTTGAAATTGGAGAATCGTATCATTTTTCAAACATTTTTCGTGGATACTAGAGATTAATTGCTTTCCAACAGTATGTCACGCATAATTTTTTGATTTAAAACCAATTTATTATGAATTTTCAAGGGTGAAAAGATGATCAAATAAACTTTTATCACGAATACCACAAAACTTTTCTAAGTGGCCTATCTTTGAACTATTTTTTGTAGAAAGTAGACTCTATTACCTTTCCAACGGTATATCACAACCTCGGTTTGGAGTTCGTATGCATTTTCTGTGAATTTCGGACGAAATAGGGCCTTTTCTTGAATACCGGAACCTCTGGGGGCCTAAATAGAATAATCAGGGTGTTTGAGGAGCAGTGCCACCACGGCACTAACCCACTGCCGCCGCGACATAGGTCTAGTGCTACTGCGGCACTCTCTCCCAGAAGTCCATTTTTTGTAATTTTGTTTGTGGCCCCAAATTGAATAATTGAAAACCAAAACGACATAGTTTTATGTTCACAGATTTTTGGAACCAATGGGAGCACTATTAAAATCCCCAAATCCCCCCAAATTGGCCTATATAATCCCCCCTTGACTCCTCATTTTGGGTGTACAGATACAAGTTTATAGAAGTTGTAGAGAGAAAGTTGTAGAGATAAGGTTAGAATAGAGAGAAAGAGAGCTTCTCCCTTTGATTTTTAACAAGAAAATGAGTTACCAACCTTGTTTTTACTTCATTACTCTTCTTTACTTCACATTCAATACACCCAACCACCATTTTTGTGAGCATTTATGAGATAGGAAGCTGCTTCCATGTCCAAAGTCACTATATATGAGTGAAACATCAAGCTACAAGTCCAATATCTCAAATGATTATCAACTATTGATTGCTATTTGCTTGCTTGTTTACATATGTTCATCTCTTCTTATCTCAATTCTTTTTTACTTTTCTTTGCTTACTTACTAGTTCATCACCATCTAGATGATGACATAGAGTTTGAGGTGAGTGAATCCTTATGGATAGTAGCTCTTGACCTCAAAAACATATTTGATAGGTGATGATTTTAACTTCAATACATTCCTATGTATTCTTGAAGTTATGCCCAAAATAAACAATACTCGCCAACATTCTTGGAGGTTCTTGATATGAGCTTGATGTTGATATTCTAAGTGGTTATAATCTTCATTGGATGCTGATAATATACTCCTAAAATCTCCTTCTCAAAACCCTTGTTAAACCCCTCATTTTGATTTCAAGAAATAAAACTCTAGTTTTCTCAAAATATTTAAAAAAACAAATGCTCATTTTTCCCTTGAACTTCTATGTCATAGGGAACGTTTTGTGTAATATGGACTTCCAAATGTTTTGTTTTCATTTTCTAAGATTTTTCTACATTTCAGTCGAATGTACGGATTCTATTTTTGAGCAACCTCTCTTGTTCACATGATTTCTCTCGATCTGTAACTTCAATAGTAATTTGGCTTTTTGATATGTGTTCTAGACACAATAAGGATGATCTCTATAGAAAATCATGAATTAAGAACATTTCTAACCCCATTTTTCCATTTTTACAAAATCAGTTCACTGTTCTGTCCACTATTCACAGCAAGCATATTTTAACTTTAATTCTTTGATTAGATGTTTACATGCATTCCAAATTAGTTCATCTCTTAGGAAGTAGTTCATACTACATTTATACATATCCTATAATGACATTTTTCATTCATTCATGCATATTTTTAGACTCCTAAATCACTTTAGCAAATTCATGAACACTAAGCACACTACAACCTTTGCACATTCTAGGATCATGCATTGCATCCATGCAAGATTTGGGGTTTTTGTGACTCCTAATCTATGGAGATTATAAGGAATGTACTTGATCACACGTTCATGCTTCCCCCAATCTAAGCTTCCTTTCTTATCCGTCCCGGGGATTGAGAGATCTTCTTTTCCTCAAGAATCAACATGCATACATTCTAACTTGCTAAGCATGTTTTTGATCTCTTTGATTATTTGTTTCGAGACCAATTCATGTCCCCTTTAGATTAGGAAAACTTGATTACTTGATATGTGATTAGATTATTTTTCCTAGATTTACTTGTGTGATCTTTCACATTTGCATTGTGTTATATTTGGCTTAGATCTTATGAATGATATCTTATCTTTTGATCTTCCATTTTAAGATTCTTATGAGATGTAATATACTATTGTAGTATAAATTGTCAAACCAATATAGGATAAGATGATTATTTGGATGCTAATTGAGGCCCGTCAAAAGACGGGGCAAGTTAAGGGTGTTTTAGTCGTGACAAAGGCTCCTTCCTCTCTTCGACCAAAACCCCGAGCCAAGTTCTTTGGTTATGAAGGGCCGTTGCCCTTTATCCATTTGGGTGAGTCAAATTGGATATCTTGGTTCCCTAAAGACCAAGTGACGACTTTCTATCTATTTTCATAGACTTTCTTCCTTTCTTCAAATCAATTTCAAAACAAGGAAAATCAATTCTGAAACCCAGGAGAAAGAACATGGGGGTGGGCTCCCGGAGGTCGCGTATCCACACTTTGTCATGGGAAAGGGCCCGGCTATGTCAATGCCCCACTGAGCAAACGGCCAGGGGCTAAGGATTGGGGTTTGAACCTTTATTTGGTGGTTGATCATGCTTACATGCTTTTGACACTCATCACACTGCTTGACATAATCCTAGGAGTCTCGAACCATTGTGGGACAGTAGTAACCTTGTAACAGAACCCTTCAGGAATGTGCCCGGCCTCCAATGTGGCTTCCACACACTCCTTCGTGGATCTCGTACAAGATCACTTAGACCTGGGTAGGGTGGATGCATCGGAGGTAGGTAATGGTAAATCCCCTTTTGTACAGCATTCCATCAATGATGTGATATCTGGCCGCTCGGTATTTGATGCATTGGAGTTCATCCTTACCGGCCGGTAGACTCCTGGTGTTGAGAAAGGTTACAATGGGATCCATCCAGCTGGGTCCTGAATCAACCGGGTCGACGTCCATGCCTTTCGGGTTGGGCACACTAGGTTCGGATAGGTATTCTACCCTTATCCCTGGGAGATCCGACTCTGAAGATAATGTTAGCCGTGCCAACCGATCGGCCCATGTATTCTCTTCTCTCGAGATTCTTGTGATTGAAAACCCTTTGAGCTTCTTTGCAATTATCTGGACAAGGGCCAAGTAGGCCACCAGATTGTCTTCTCGGGCTTCATATTCCTAGCAGACTTGGTTGACAATGAGCTGGGAGTCGCTATACCTTGAATCTGTTGCGCGCCCATTGAGGTAGCCAACTGCAACCCAACCAACAAAGCCGCATACTCGACTTCGTTGTTGGAGGGAGGCTTGAAATCCAAACCTTAGGGCGTATTCTAGTTGGATCCCGTCAGGCGTGGTAAGGATGATCCTTGCCCCACTGCTCTGTTTGTTTGAGGATCTGTCCACATAGAGGACCCAGGTTGGTGTGTTAGATTATAGGTCAGGCGGGAACCTGGGCGGGGCGAACTCCTCGACTGGGTCTTCTGGATATTTGAATTTTACGAGAAAGTCTTCCACGGCCTGCCCCTTGTTTGTTGTATCGATAGAGAATCTTGCATAATAGCTGATCAGTGAGGACCACTATGACATGGGACTGGAAGTACAGGTGGAGCCGCCAAGCTGAGGTGATTAGTATAAAGGCGAGCTTTTCAATGTGAAAGTGTCGATTTTCTGCCCCATATAGTGCCCGGCTTGTGTAATAGACCGGGAACTGTATCTCGCTCTCCTCACGGATGAGTGCCGAGCTTACCGCTGAGGGTGACACAGCTAGATAAACGAACAATTCCTCTGCTCATTCGAGCGTTGAGAGTAGGGGAGGCAATGCCAGGTACTTATTCAGTTCCTAGAATGCCTCTTCACACTTTTCTGACTACTGAAAAGCCTTGCGGAGGATCTTGAAGAATGATAGGCACCGGTGGGTTGCCCGGCTAACAAATCTGTTCAATGCTGCTACCCAACTGGCTAAGCTTTGAACTTCCTTCGTTGACCTGGGCGACCGCATGTTGATGATGGCTTGAATTTTTTCGGGGTTGGCTTCAATTCCTCGCTGGCTCACCATGTATCCCAAGAATTTCCCGAACTAGACCCCAAATGTGCACTTAGCCGGGTTTAACCTCATCTAAATTTTTTTTACGATGCTGCAGGCCCCGGCCAAGTGCTCAAGATGGCTGGACTCGTCTCGACTTTTGACCAGGAGGTCGTCAACATACACCTCAATTGACTTCCCGAATAAGTCTCTGAACATGTAGTTGACCAGACGTTGATAAGTTGCTCTAGCGTTTTTGAGGTCGAAGGGCATCACTTGGTAACAGTATGTCCCTTGATCGGTGGTAAAAGAAGTTTTTTCTTCGTCACCCGGGTACATTCGGATCTGATTGTACCCGGAATATGTATCCATGAATGAGAGCAGTGAGTGGCCTGCTACGTCTATTAAGAGATCTATTTGCGATAGTGGGTAGCAATCCTTGGGACAGGCTTTGCTTGGATCAATGACATCTACACACATCCTCCACTTTCCATTGCTCCACTTCACCAAGACCACGTTGGCCAACCACTCGGGATAGTGGACTTCATAGACTGATTATGGCTTTAGAAGTTTTTTAACCTCCTCGCGTGCTGCTTCTAGCCTTTTGGGAGCCATGCGCCTCCTCTTTTCCTTGACCGGGCGGGAGTTAGGGTCAACGTTCAGTCGATGGGACATGACCCGGGAATCAATTCCATGCATGTCCTCATGGCTCTAAGCGAAGACATCTCGATTTTCTCTTAAGAACTATATTAGCTTTTTTCTAAGATCCGATTCCAGGAGAGCACTGATGTTGAAAGACCGGTCGGGGAATTATGGATCCAGGGTTACTTGGCTGAGTTCTTTGAATGGAGTAATACCATTCCTAGCGTCCCTTGGGTTCATCTCCTCAACATTCAGTGTTTCTGAGATTGCCTCTTTACGCAGGGAGCTGACATAACAACTCTGTGCGATTGCCTAATCTCCTCTTAGGCTTCTCGGTCCCTGCAGAGTCGGGAACTTGACCACCAGACTGTAAGTTCAAACAACCACCTTGGCTTTGTTGAGCGTGGGCCTTCCAAGGATGAGATTATAAGCGAAGGGGGATTCCACTACAACAAAGTTTGTGAGTACAAAGACCTGCTGCAGATAGGTCCCCATAAGAACTTGCAACTCTATCATCCCGAGCGATTGTGTGCTTGATTCGTTGAACCCTACCAAGATAGTGGCCACCGTTCAGAGCCGGTCCCTAGATATCCCGATCTGATCAAATGCCGAGGCAAACAGAATGTCTGAGGAACTGTCCGTGTCCACTAACACCCTCTTAACCATGTGATTGGCTATGAAGAGGGGTTGCTGTTGCTCAGGAGCCAGGGTATCCTACCGCAGTTGTCTTTCTGTGGTGACAAACTCGACAAGGTGCCCTTGCTCGATCAACTTCTCAATGTCCATCTTAAGCTTGAAGCAGTCCTCCGCATCGTGGCCGTGATCTTTATGATACCGGTAGTATTTATCCCGATTTCTCTTATCGGGCGAGCTCTTCAGCTTTGACGATTTTTTGAGTAGCCTCTGGGCTTCTGTAGCCACCATAACCTCTTAGATAGGTCATGATAGTGGTGCGAAAGTAATCGGGGCCTGATCCTGACCGCTTCGTTGCTGATCTTGCTTCGGCTTCTTTCTCGAGCCTTTCTTAGAGACCTTGCGCTTTCATTTTGATTTCGAGACTCATCTTCCACAAAGTTGGCACACTTAGACTTCAGGAATTCTTCTATGTCAATGTATTTTCCAACCCACTTTGAGAGTTCAACCAGGGTGGCCGGTCAGTCACAGTGGAACGACGTTACAACCTTGGTGTACTGAACTCCTGAGCAGAAGGCTATGACCGCGACCATTTCATTCAGGTTGTAGATCTGGAGTTTTTGCTAATTAAAACGGTCGAGGTAATCCTTCAAGGATTCTCCCTTGCGCTGCTTAACAGCCAGCAATTGAGTGTCTGGCTACGATCGGTCAAGCATCCCAACAAATTGGCTGATGAAGAGTTTGTTGAGTGCCTTGAAATCGTCGACTGTTCAGGGTTTGAACGAGTGGAACCACTGCGCGGCTTGCCCTTTGAGGGTGCTGGGAAAGGCCAGGCACAGCAGTTCATTGACGTTGGTAGCTAACGCCATTTGAGCCTTATAAGTTCGGATATGATCAACCGGGCTCCCCGAATCGTCGTAAGAATCAAGGTTTGGTTGCTTGAACTTGCGAGGAATGGGAAATCCTATGACCCGGTCCATGAAGGGTGACTTAGTTTCGGCATTGGTATAGTCGCGACCTGGGCTACGGTTCAACTTTTCAATTTGTCTTTGCAGGTCGTTGATTTGGGCCCTGACGTCCTCCTTTCTGGTCTCCCGCTCTATACTTGTGCGGTAGCTCGGGTCGTATGATGAGGCCTCTTTTCATCCTCAAGGATGGGGCACAGCCTCGACTCCGAGTGATCGTGTGCCTAAGGTCTCCACGGCTCCTGGTCGAGCATTCTCGTGTCGACTCCTGGGCCTTTGGCTCTTGCTGCTCCCTTCTGGCAGCGCGCCTATTGTTGATAACTTCTCTGGCGTCCCCTGTCCAGCATGGGTTGGCCCAGGCACATTGCCGGGTCCACTCGGGGCCACGGCTACGCTCATCGTTCTCGAACCGCCCCAGAGCCGGATGGGATATTAGTGCAGTACGGGCACGCCGTTGAGTTCGCACAGGCATGCGATCATGTACGTCGTTCCCAAACTAATCCTTGACTTGAGGGGGCTTATCCTGCCGGACCAACAGTGCTTCAATTTGCTATCGAGCCTGACGCTGGCCCCCCAAGAGTTGTGTTAGAGCCGCGGTAATCTGTTCTGAGGTCGTGGAGGCCGCCGGTTGCTCGACCTGCAAATCTGCTTGACTTGATGGGGCGGTAGTCTTTTTACCCTTCTTCGGCGGGATGGTGACCAGTCAAAAGATTTGTTATCCATAGAAATTTTTCGGATTCTCACAGACGGCGCCAAAATGATGATGCCAAAATTTGGGTAAGAGAGAGTGTAAGAAGAATAAGACGAGAATTTGTACGAGGTCCGGTCCTGCTAACGAAGGAACCTACGTCCACGTGGTGTGTCGGAGCACTTACACTAAGTTATGAGAATCGCCAGGGGCCTCTGGTGAACCAACAATGGCTTGGAGCTACTAGAGACCAACAGGGCAGTATATATGATTTCGAGAGTTAAACGTCCCCCCTCCTAGAGGGGATGAGTGGTCCTTTTTATAGATGTAAGAGACCTACTCATACAAGTAAGATAAACTAATTAAGGAATACAACATGATTTAGGATTGATTGGCATCAATCATGGGGGTTTTCTAAATGGATTAGGAAACTGCTTACTCCTTCTATAAGACTTCTAGCTGAGATAGAAAACTGTCTGGGGCCCTCTAGAGCTCATCGCCAGGGGGGTCAAGACCGCACCCACGATGGGGTAAACTTGTGCGGAGTTCCCAACCCCTTGGTTGGGAAGGGGTAGAACCGATCAGTTCTGGGTACACAGCTCGGGCTAGCCGTGCATGGGGCGTAATCAACGGGTGACCTAACACTCCCTGCTAAGGTGGCGAAGATTAACCCTTGATGAATATTTTTGCACGTATCAGAAAACATGGTCAAACTTTATATCAAAATATAGCCCAGGTGTCTCGGTTCCAACGTAAAAAAACGGCGCGCGAATTCGAATTTTCTAGAAAGTGTTATGTCTATTTCCATAAAAGTAGACAGGCTAAAAACTGACCTGCGAAAAACCCTGTTTCAATGTTACCAATTCCCAATCTCGAGCCAAACTACACATTCCAAACTCATTCTAAATTAATCTAACTGAAATATGAACATGCCCATAGCATCTCATAGGTTTAGAAAAGATCGGGAACTAGTTTATTATAGGATTCCAGTTCTATAAGCCTCAACTCCAAAACATAATTACACGAGTTCTAAATACAAGGATTATACAAACTTCCCACCCAACTGAATATGCCCATTAATCAACATTCTAAACAAGTGAAACATAAATTGTGCTATCCAGAATCCCCGTAGCTTAATGCTTCTCACTGTGATGCTCATTTGAACCTGCGTGGTCATTAGCCACAGAATCGACTAAGCTTTCGCTCAATGAGAGTAACTAATCATGCAAGTGGAGTATTTAATGAATCAAATATACCAATTATGCATTCACAATAATAAATGGTCACACGGTGTGTCAAGTAATCAATTACAATCGTTCTGGATTCACGATTCTAGGCCTTTTTCTCACTTTTTTTTTTGTCAAAGATCACTGCTCACAATCTGATGCGCCTTTGTTAACCACAGAGGACCTGTCTATTCAAGTGTTGGGTGCAAGATATAGCCACTTGAAGGGACTCAACAAGAGGCGTTCCTCTTCATTTAGGAGCAATATCGCATATCAGGATAATGACTATTCCAGGCATCTTGAGGAAAGGGTTCAATAGCTTGAAGCTCAGAACCAGAGCCAATCTGAGGAGATGGCGGAGCAGGCTCGGTAAATGGCAGAGCAGAATCAGCAGATGGCTGGGTAGAATCGGCAAATGGCTGAATAGTTGGTGGAGAACAAAAGACAGATAGAGAGCATGTTCGGAGTCTTGTGTATGATGGGTCATGACATGGGGGGAGGCTCATTTGGTGCTGGTGGGACTGCTTGGTTAGTAATTTTACATATTTATTAAGAATAACTAGAGTTCTAAGTTATTTCGAATTACACGAGACTGGAACTCAAAACTCGCATAAAATGAAATAAACCTGTAAGATCAAGGAAAATAGGAGATTGGATATTGATTTGCAAGTTAGGCTAGTTCATAGGTAAATTACTGTCAAAAATAACTCAAAAATGGGATTTTAAAGGGCAAATCGGTCAACCCAAGCTCCGAAGGCCACATAATCAACCCTCTTACCTCACATACGACTAAGTAGACTTATAGAAACAAACATAATGAAAAATTGACTCTATAGTTTGCAAGTTATGCTAGTTTATAGGTTAAGTTTGAAAACCCCCCCTCAAATTTGGGGTATTGAAGGGCAAAACTATAAAATAAAAGTCCGAATATCACGAGACCACAATTAGTCAATCCTCACTACGAATAAAGAAACTTGTAAGAACAAGTAGATTGGAAAATGGGATATTGATTTGCAATCTAAGCTAGTTTATAGGTGACTTAGGGTCGAAAATAACTTGAAATAGACTCTCGCCTCACGCAATGAAAATAGACTTGTAGGAATAAATAGAATGAAAATTGGACTCCCGGTTTGCAAGTTACGCGAATTTATAGGTTATGTTCGAAAAAACACGAATTTGGGGTTTTGAGTGGCAAAATGGTAAACAAAAGGTTTGACTTTCACGAGACCAAAACTAACTTCGTATTATTTTTTGATTGAATAAAAATTTACTGTGAGACATGATTGTTTGTTGTGGTCATATGTATGGGATGTGAAATGAGGTCTCATTGTTATTGTATTGTAATTTCAATTTTTTGGGATGCACGATTTAAAAATGGCACGCTGTCGGAATTTTGGTAAAAGGTATGTCGCTAATCTATATTTTATGTCTTCATTATTTTCTTAAGACCGCATTTTTTATGATGGTATAGCTAATATGTTCCATTTATTTGTGTCGCAGATTCGGTGTGAACGTGGTTGATTTCAAGAGGCTCAGCTATATGCTTTTTTTGTGTGTAATGAACAACTTTTAGTGGTTGTTATTACACTATGTAATAGTTTTTATTAGTTTTGAACATCAACCTGGTGCAAGGCATTTTGTGGTTTGTATTAGGTTTTAATAGAGACACGATATTATGGTGTCTTGTAGTTTTGATTAGTGTTGAACATGACTATATAATGTTATTTTGTGATTTAGTATTGTTTTGTTGGATATTTAAACAGGACTATATAATACTATGTTGTGGTTTAGCATTGTGTTGTTGGATATATAAACAGGAGCAGAATTATTAAATTAGGGACCATTTTTAATTTTGAAAAGAAAATAGTTTTGACGACAAAATATTTCCTCACCAAATGATCATTCTATAATAATTAAAAACAATTTTGGCAAGGAAATATTTTCTCGCTAATAGTAATTACCAAGCTTTTCTTTAGTGACGAAATATTTCCTCTCCAAATGATAAAATACATTAAAATTTATAAGAATTTTAGCGAGGAAACACTTGATTTTGGCGGCGAAATCTAAAGCTAATAGCGAGGAAATATTTTGTTGCTAAAGCTTTTCTATGGTGAGGAAACATTACTTCCTCACAAAATGATACAATATTATGAAAACTTAGTAGACTTTTAGCGAGGTAATACTTGGTTACCGTGACGAAATTTGAAGACAATAGCGAGGAACAATTTCGTCGCTAAAAACTTCCAATGGCGAGGAAAGGATGTTTCGGACTCGCACCCCTTTAACGACAACCCTACTACGAGGAATGTTAGCGAGAAAATTATTCCTCGCTAAAACTTTTAGCGACGAAATTTGGGCTTGTGGTGAGGAAATCGATTCCTCACGAAAATCAATTTTTGTTGTAGTGAGTGGCAAAGGCTAGGCACTTATATTTCTTCCCAAATAAATGGATACAATTTCAAGGGGAAAAAACCCAATATTGTTCAACTACATGTCAATAATGATGGTGTAAAACTAGTTAACTTTCATCTAGTTTGGGATTTTCAATATAACCTCAAAGAACTAAATTTCAAGATGGTGCATATTTATACATGCTTGTATATAAATATATATATATAAAATGGTTAAATTGCAAATTACACCCTTGTAATTTAAGGGTTGTGAAATTTGGTCCCTATAGTTTCAATTTTGGCAATTTATACACTATAGTTTGAAAATTATGGTTTGTTGTCCTATCTTAGGTAATAAGTTCACAAAGTTTAATATCATTGATGGAGTTTTGGTGTAGTAATTTTTGGCTTGGTCTGGAAGATGTAGAGGCTTTGATCAATATTCGGAATTTTTAATGTTTTGATTGTGTCAAAACTACATACCGGGGATAATCGCAGAGAAGACGGGAGCCTCGAAGCTGTGCTTGGGCTTATATGAGACCTTCGGGCTTCCCGACCAGGTCAAGATGTCGTTAATGTCGGTAGGGTCCTCAATAAGCGAAAGGATCCTCGCCTGCCACTTGTCGGGAATACTGGGCGCGTCCACAGATCCCTCTGCGAAACAAAAGGCGTCAAAAATTTGTGTGATACGTGCAAGATTTCTATCCTGCCATGCATACATTTAGGGATTAGTCAATTTCCATTTACTATGTAATAAACATAATTTCAGGTCAATAGGCATGATTGCATGTTTCCATATTTTCCCTTTTAATGCATCAGTTCCCTTAAGGCTATATATACAGCCATAATAGGTTGAGCTAGGATATGAAAAGAATAATACAAGCCTTCCTTCTCTTATCATTCTTTCTCTCCCTCCCTCTACACGGTTTTGGTCATATCAGTGGTATCAGAGCCATAAGCTATCATGGACACCGTACCCGTGGGAAATCCGACATTGAGTTCCGCAATAAAGTTATCGAAATTTTGGCTCGTCACGAGTCGAGTTTTGACCAAATTAACAACACCCTTCAATTGGTCCTTACCAAATTGAAGGCTATACACGTCACTCGCACCCAAAACCATATCCTCGATATGGTCGATGTTAACCCATTTTCCCCCAGCAAAACTTTCTGCCACGATCACCACAACTGTTCGACCACTTGTGCAATCAATTCAATACCGCCCTTCAATCGGTCCTTACCGAATTGCAAGCCCTACGAATCACTCGCACCCAACACCCTGCCCTCGATATGGCCGATATTAACCCATTCGCCACCGGCGAGTCTTCCCACAACACTCGCCCCAAAGAAGGACGCCGCCCACTCACCAACCGCCGCCCATTATCTTTTCCCAAATTCACTGGTGACGAACCCACCGATTGGATACATCGGGCTGAACAACACTTTGAGTTCCAAAATGTTGCTCTCAATCAGAGCGCCCACACCCAGCAAGCCATGCGAGCAAAATGCATGGTAGGTAAATACAGTGTCTTGGTTTTGCTGGACTCAAGCAGTACACACTTCTTTGAACAAGTTTTCAAAATGGAAGTTTGTGATCCTGTAGTTGTGAAGGTTGCCAGAGGAGAGTTAGCTAGTCAAGACAATCGTAAAGGGGTTAATATTGTGGTCAAGAATTGGGATCCTGGTGGACTTAAAAATTTTCATTTTGATTGGACTTCAACCTTGTGGACAAGGTTAATTTTATGGGGGAAGGATTGATACGTGCAAGATTTCTATCCTGCCATGCATACATTTAGGGATTAGTCAATTTCCATTTACTATGTAATAAACATAATTTCAGGTCAATAGGCATGATTGCATGTTTCCATATTTTCCCTTTTAATGCATCAGCTTCCATAAGGCTATATACACAGCTACAATAGGTTGAGCTAGGATATAAAAAGAATAATACAAGCCTTCCTTCTCTTATCATTCTTTCTCTCCCTCTACACGGTTTTGGTGACATATCAAGGTGTTGTAACTAATGTATTGGGTTGCTTGATTCGTGGCAGTGTTTTTTAGTTTGTGTTTTCTTGGGTGTTCCTGTACTAAGGGATTGGTTGTGGGGGGCTTATTTAAGGTCTTGTTTGGGTATCTTAGCTGTTGTACCCCTTTGGCCTATTTGGCTTTTTTGATAAAAAAAATGCTGCTGTTCTAAAAAAAAAGTTTGAAAATTATGCAAAATCCACCCAATTAAGTACAAAATAAGCAAGGGCACAATGAGAATATCACATTATTTCCAGCCCAAAATGACCCCATGTGCAGGGACTGACCCAGAAGTGTAGTTCAGTGGGAGCAGAAGCTTATATGGGAGATCGAGGGTAACGCCCCGACCCAATATATTTTTATTTTTTGGGGTAGAAATAGTAATTTTGCGTGATTTTTTTTGTACAAACTAATTTATCCTTAATTTTTTCACGGAATTTTGCATTATAAGCTTAATTTTTTATTTATTTTTATCAATTTTCACTTTGATATTTGCGTGGCAGTGCGTGTCAAGCTTTAAGTGTATCATATTGTTTAATACATTGTAAGATATTAGCATGTGGTTTAAAAGATTATAAGATATTATCAGATTATTATAAGCTTTAAGTGTATCGGATTGTTTAAAAGATTATAAGTTATTTATGGGATATATTAGTTTGTACAAAAAATCACATAAAATTATTCTATTTTTACCCAAAAAAATTCTGTGGGCGCACAGTCCCAAAACCCCCGTATAGGCTTCTGGTCCTATTGAACTACACTCTTGGGTCTATGGACACATAGGCTCATTTTGGGCTGGAAATACTGTGATGTTCCCATTGTGCCCTTGCTTATTTTGTAATTGGGTAGATTTTGCATAATTTTCAAACTATAGGGTGTAAATTGCCAAAATTAAAACTATAGAGACCAAATTATCACAACCCTTAAATTACAAGGATGTAATTTACAATTTACCCATATAAAATTGAAATTGCGGAATGTAGTATTTAAGAGTTTGGTACTTGAAAAAGCATTCAAAGCCTTAAAAGTTCAAGACGCTGGAGTTGAATCTAAACCATTTATTGTCGTGCCTAAGAGAAAACAAGCAAGTGAACAGGAAAATTATTGACTAATTATTAGGGTGGAGTTAAAGACACCACTTTTTTTTTGTTAAATACACCACATTTATTCACAATTTTTTTTTTATCTTTTAACACTCCAGAGTGGTGTATTTAGTAAAAAAAGTGGTGTATTTAGTCTCGCCCAATTATTATTGAGTTTAAACAAATATAATCCCTAATCAATTCAAAACTGGCCTTGTGGAGCCCCATGGAACAAATTTTTACGAGCCCTAAGGCGGCGAACAAGTTGGTCATCCTCGTCACTATACCCGCTGGGACAGGGAGGCCTACAGGGTTTTGTAACAACAGTTGCCCTGTCTGTCACTGAAAACAACTCGCGGAAGCAACGACTGTCTTTTCACAACAAGATTGCCTCTGACAAATTCAACATGAAAAACTTAACTCAGTTCATGTCAAAGTGTCTAATCTTTTTTTTTTTTTTTTGATGTACAAAGTGTCTAATCTCATTCATCTTTATATGCACCAGACAGAAACCCATGCCTATACAAAGACTTATCTTTCATTTACACAATTCTAATTGAAAACTTGAAACCACATGTAGATGTTGTGATGTTAACTATTTCAAAGTTATACTGTAACCCCTAAAAAAAAGTTCTTCGAAAGTATGAGACTATTGAGTTGAAAATAGGGGAACAAAGTCATTATTTTGATGATAAAGAGACCTCAAGTAATAGATATAGGTTTCTATGAATTAGACAGTAGCCACTGAAATTGAATGACCGGACAAACAAACAAGGGGCAGATGCAGCATAGGGCGAGTGAGACCTGAACAGTTTTATACTTCCCAATTAGGGGTGGTAATTTTTGACCCGACACGAAAATAAACGAGTTTGGGTGACCTGTATAAGGGCACGGGTCATAAACGAGTTAACTCGTTTGACACGATTAATAAATGGATTGAAGCGGGTCAACCCGTCAAACCCATTTGACCCGATTAACTGATTAAGTATTTAATTGCAGTTGGGGTATTTTTTTTTTGTTCTAAGAATAAATTTTAATAATATGAAAGTATAAAATACAAATAATATAAATAAGAGTTAAAAAAAAAATTATTTAAAAAAAAAATCTAAAATTGGTCTTTTTTTTTGGCTCCAAAAAAAAAAAAAGAGAGTAGGTACTAACTTACCAAACAAGTAAATCTATACATAATAATTAAACACTAATGTAATAAAAAAATAATAATTAAAAATGTATTTCTTTATACAACTAGTAAAAATAGTGAAGAAATTTCTTTATACAGCTAGTAAAAATAGTATTTCTTCTCATTCATTTTGTTTAGATCTGCTTTGATATTAAATTTATAATAGTTGGATATTGTTATATTTATAGTATTTTGATATTTAAGGTGATACGTAATACATATTAATAATTGATGCATTTGATGTGAAGATTTGTTTGTGTTCTTAGTAGGGCTGTAAGCTTTTTTCGAATAACCAAACCGAGCTAATCGGTCGATTTTCTTCAAATTAATTACCTACAATTAAAAAGCTGATCCAACCGCCCAAATTGACAAAATCGATCAAAAGGCAAAAAAATCGACCGAACCGAACACTTCGGTTGGTTTTCAAAACATGAAAAAAAAAAATTAAGCAAAAATTTAAAAAATGAAAATTCGATATGAACTGAACTGGACCGAACCGAACCGAACCGAACCGATGACATAGACACCCCTACATGGGTTAGACGGGTTAAACGGGTGACCCGTGTATGACCCTGCACGATTTATAACCCGACACGATTGTGACACGTTAAGAATAACACGATTATAACCCGATACAATAATAACCCGACACGACCCGATTGCCACTCCTATTCCCAATCCCCTTGCTGTGAGACTTTTTCTTAATGTAGCGGACAAGACAATTTATATTAGAATGTCGCTATTGGTCCCCACCACAAAATCGTGTCAATTCCTTCTAAGAAACTAATTATCAAATATTTAAACTAACATACTTATCAACCACACATCACACCCAAATTGATATTATCATCTTAATTCATGCAATAAAACGCTGTGTAATATGGTCTTATTTTTTTATTTTGTGTGGTCCGTCGGCCTACCCCTCTCCATCAATAAAAAATTGGATAGGTAGAGATATATCCCTTGTCAACTAAAAGTTTAATAAAAAGTACCTTCAATATGTATTTAATCAAAAGTCCCTTAGCTTTGACAAAAGGACAAAACTGACATGCACACAAACATTTTACACATTTTCCCCACTCCTGCCCAACTTTTCACGTGCCCATGTTTGTGTGGCCGCTCATACGGTATGAGAATTGTACCGTATGATATTTTAAATTCAAAAAATATTTTGAAACTTTAAACCTGCATAACATTCGACATACAACTCCATTTTTCTCAAATTTTATACCGTTGGAATCGTGTCAACGAGAGCTACAAAACTAGTACCATTGTTGAAATGTTTTGAGCAAAAAAAAAAAAAAAACCAAATTTTTACATGCCTTGTGTGAAAATTTCACAAAATTAATTTGGACAATTTTGACAAAGTTATTTTGTGAAATCGTCAAATTTCATAAACTTTGCTTTTTTTCAAAATTTCTTCAAATTTCACAAAACTTTTTTTGTGAAATTTCACAAAAGTAGAAATTTCACAAAACTACCTTTGTGAAATTTCACAAAACTCTGCTTTTTACAAAATTTCTTCAAATTAAAAAAAATGCTCAAAACATATCAACAATGGTACTAGTTTTGTAGCTCTCATCGACACGATTCCAGCGGTATAAAATTTGTAAAAAATGAAATTATAGATCAAAAGTTATGGAGGGTTAAAGATTTGAAATATTTTTTGTATTGAGGAATGCTATTGTACAGCCACTCACACGGTGTGAGTGGTTAGAATGTTTGGAGCTATATTTGGCCATGCGTGTGGCCTTAATCAACCAAAATTGTGAGAGAGACTTTTGACTAATTCTAAAAAAAAATGGCTTCTTTGAACTTTTATGGGAAAATTATGACCAAATCCTTAATTAAAGGGTCAAAAAGTATTAAGTGGCCGTTTTTTTTTTTGTCTTTATTGAAAAGTCCTTGTAAGACAAATGGTAGGAATTTTGTTTAGAAGCCCACGCGCCCCCCCCCCCCCCCCCCCCCTCCCCCATTTTTTACAAATTTTATACCGTTGGAATCGTGTCGACGAGAGCTACAAAACTAGTATCATTGTTGATATGTTTTGAGCAATTTTTTTTTTCAATTTGAAGAAATTTTGAAAAAAAAATAGAGTTTTGTGAAATTTCACAAAAGTAGTTTTGTGAAATTTCACAAAATGTGAAATTTCACAAATGTAGTTTTGTGAAAATTTTGTGAAATTTTCAGTTACACATGGCATGTAAGATTTTGATTTTTTTTTTTTTGCTCAAAACATATCAACAATGGTACTAGTTTTGTAGCTCTCGTTGACACGATTCCAACGGTATAAAATTTGAGAAAAATGGAGTTGTATGTCAAAAGTTATGGAGATTTAAAGTTGCAAAATATTTTTTGAATTTAGAATATCATACGGTACAATGCTCATACCGTATGAGCGGCTACAAAAGAATGGCGCGTGAAAATTGGGCGGGAGTGGGGAAAATGTGGGAAATGTTTGGGCGCATGTCATTTTTGTCCTTTTGTCAAAGATCAGAGACTTTTGATTAAATGTAGATATTGGAGGTACTTTTTGTTAAATTTTGAGTTGACAAGGGATATATCTCTAACTGTCCCAACTTTTATTTACTTTATTTAAGAATTTGATCATAATTTACACTAAAAATATGCACATATATATTATATATGTACATCTCTCTCTCCCTCTCTCTCTGTCTCTCTAAGGAGTAATATTTGGAACACAACTTTCATACAACTTTCATACAACCTCCCCAAAAAATGTGTCTATCTCTCTCATGTTATGACACTGAACCCCACAGTGATACAAAAAAGAGATAGAAACAAAATGGTCACAACTGACAAGCAGCAAGGCAGCTACTATTCCTTCAAAACCTGGCCTAGATCTAGGCAGCTACTCTAGAGTGCTGCCATGTGTGGAGACCATGGCATCTCTTATAAGCTTTTCAAGTGCAATATTTTTTTATTCAGATCTCAACACAAGGGTTTGAATAACCTTACATATACATATACATATATATATATATATGTTATATCTATGAACTCTCTCTTTCTCTCAACGACTACGTCATCTTAAAAAGATGAGTAAGAGAATTTGAGTTGATCTAAATTAGTAAATTTGTTGTATTTCACCAATCACGTTCTAAATAAATTCTAATTTATTTCAATCACAATATTTCAAAAACAAAGAATCGATATGCTTAATTTTATTTATTTATAAGAACATCTCCAATGCTTAAAGTGCTAGGGTAAGTTAAGTTAGCTTTTGGGGAAAAACAGCCCCAATAGTGTAGCTGTAGTGTAATGCTCAACCGGCTTTTCCTTTGCAGGCTACCCCTCCAGCCGACTGAACCTTTGCCTAGCCGACTCATAGTACTGGCTGGGAATTTTTTTCTTCTTCTTTTTTTTTTTTTTCTTCAGGTTTAGGCAAAGAATTATTAAAAAATATATAAGAAACTTGTGTAAGTGATGCATAGAAAAGTGTGAAAACAATGATACACTCACATCTCACATTAGAACTCACTTTTGGCGACGAAATAATATTTCGTCGCTATAGGCATCACTTTAGAACTCACTTTAGGCGACAAATTAATATTTTGTCGCCATACGCTCAACTTTAGGGGACGAAGTGTTATTTTGTCGCCATAGACATCGAACTCACTTTAGGCGACGAATTAATATTTCGTCGCCATAGGCATCACTTTAGGCGACGAAATGTTATTTCATCACCATGGACATCAGATTAGAACTCACTTTTGTCGCCATACACGTCACTTTAGATGATAAATTAATATTTCGTCGCCGTAGGCATCACTTTAAGCGATAAAATGTTATTTCGTCTCTATAGACATCACATTAGAACTCACTTTAAGCGACAAATTAAGGGCTCGTTTGGTAACGTTGTCGTTTTCTGTTTTCTGTTTTTGTTTTCGTTTTTAAAAAAACGAAAATTGAAAACACGTTTGGTAACGTTTTTATTTTTTGTTTTTAAAAAACGTTTTCAAAATTTGGGTAAAAAATGAAAACAGCAAAAAGTCGTTTTGAGTTTCCTGTTTTTGTTTTTAAAAAAAAAAAAAAAAAATCAACAATGTTACCAAACAAGTTTTTGTGTTTTTTTTCAAAAAAAAAAACCAAAACTGGTTTTCGTTTTTAAAAAACTGAAAACTCAAAACAGGAAACGTTACCATGCGAGCCCTAATATTTTCTCACCATAGGCATCACTTTAGGCGACGAATCTACATTTCGTCGCAATAGACATCACTTTAGGCGACGAAATATAATTTCGCCGCCAAAATTGACACTATAGGCGACAAAACAGATTTTCATCGCTAAATTTATCTTTTTCACAGCCTCTTAGGCGACGAAATTAATTTTGTCGCTACAACTATACATTTGGTGACAAAATTAAATTTCATCGCCATGTTTCGTCACTAAAGCCCATTTTTGTTGTAGTGAACCCCTAAAAAAAGGTTCTTCAAAACTATGAGACTATTGAGTTGAAAATAGAGGAACAAAGTCACTGTTTTGATGGTAAAGAGACCTCAAGTAATAGATATAGGTTTCTATGAATTAGACAGTAGCCACTGAAATTGAATGACCGGACAAACAAGGAGTAGATGCAGCATAGTGCCAGTGAGACCTGAATAGTTTTATACTGCCAGATTCCCTTACTATGAGACTTTTTCCTAATAATATAGTGGACAAGACAATTTGTATTAGAATGTCGCTATTAGTCCCCACCACAAAATTGTATCAATTCCTTCTAAGAAACTAATTATCAAATTTTTAAACTAACGTACTTATCAACCACACATCACACCCAACTTGATATTATCATCTTAATTCATTCAATAAAACGCTGTGTAATATGGTCTGATAATTTTTTTTTATTTTGTGTGGTCAGTCGGCCTACCTGCTCCCCCTCAACAAAAATATACATATTTATATATATATATATATATATACATATATATATATATTATATATGTACATCTCTCACAGAACTGACAAGTAGCAAGGCAGCATAGGGTATATTATAGTTTTCTGTGAGACTTTTTCTTAATGTAGTGGACAAGACAATTTATATTAGAATGTTGCTATTAGTCCCCACCACAAAATTGTGCCAATTATTTCTAAGAAACTTATTATGAAATATTTAAACTAACGTACTTATCAACCACACATCACACCCAAATTGATATTATCATCTTAATTCATTCAATAAAACGCTGTGTAATATGGTATGATTTTTTTTTTTTTTTTTTGTGTGGTCAGTTGGTCTACCCCCTCCATCAATAAAAATATACACATATACATATTATATGAATTGCTATGTATACCGCTCAACTTTATAAAATGAGAATTTTTAGAAGAAAATTAATTAAGATAATAAAAATATACACATATACATATTATATGAATTGCTATGTACACCGCTCAACTTTATAAAATGAGAATTTTTAGAAGAAAATTAATTAAGATAAAAGAATTTGAATATATATAACAAATGCACGAATGTATATAGCAATTCTCTATATTACATATGTACATCTCTCTCCCTCTCTCTCTCTAATATAACAAGATGAGAACTGACAAGTAGCAAGGCAGCTACTATTCCTTCAAAACCTGGCCTAAGTGCTGCATATATGGAGACCATGGCCTCTCTTATAAGCTTTTCAAGCACAATGTTTTTTAATTCAGATCTCAACACATGTAACCCACAAAATAATGAATTATATATCTCTAATTTTTTGAACATTTTTGTATGTGAGTTTTTGAAGAATTCACCCAAAACAACAATTTTCTCATTTGGGTATCATCTGTACACCCGTGTATTTGCTATGTACACCCAAATTCCTTTGTTCTAATCATTTTTCTTCTAAAAATTCTCACTTCTGTAAAGATGAGCGGTGTACATAGCAAAATTAACAGTGTACATAGCAATTCCCTAATCTATATACATTAACTTGTACCAATTCAATTTTCACAAATATTGTAGCAATATGTACCCAAAATATGAGTCATACAGAGTCTGCAATTGTATAAGTACTAGGTATAACCTGTGCCTAAAGGCACTACAAACAATTCTAACCATGTGTGTCGTTGGCCAAAAATTAATTCCACGTGCCTTCGGCACTTAAAAACTTGCAATAAGCAAGTTCACCCACGGACAATGAACACAGATGAAGTCAATTTCAAAATCAAGCTGGAAGATCACTCATTTTCCTATCCTATGCCACAATGATACCTTGCTTCATGCCTACAATAGGTTTACTCCAATTTGCTTCCATATGGTGGCCCCCAAGTGTATTACCAGAAAGAGTGAAGAAAAAAAAATTTATTCAAATTAAGCAAACAAAAAAAGTAGTTCATAAACTTCAGATTTTGTTTTTGAAAAAGAAAATAAAATGTAATATATGTTTCTAAATATGCGTTAATGTATCAAAAAATCAGGGATTTAACAAATCCAATAAGAGGTAATTAGTGTATTAAAAAATCAGGGATTTTACCACTTTGAAGCAAAAGCATTAAATTATTGGCCGTTGGAGGTTTCTCCTCCTTAGGTTTGGTTGCAAATCACAACAAACACTGAAGTTTTGACAATGATCTCTCACTAACTTCACGTTCCTTTGGCTAACTTTGCACTCATTCGGCATTTCCTCAGTTCCTTATTTTTTTACGACAAATGCCAAACAATGAAACAACAATTAAGTCAAAAGCCCTAAAGCCAAAAGCAAAACAATGTTTAATCCCAAAGGCATCAAGGCAAACACCATTCTAAGTCATAAGCCAAATAACTCAGCCAAAAGCCAAACAGTTTTAAAGTCGAAAGCCCTTAAGCCAGAAGGGAAAAAAAAAGAAGAAGAAGAAGAAGCCTAAAGCATTTTAATATAAAAGCCTAGTTTGTGCAAGGAATATAAAAGTTTAGTTTGTGCAGGTATGAAGAGGCAATTTAGAGCAATCCAAATAGCTTAAACGTGATAATCGCATATATATCAAACCGGTACTATTTTGCTATTTCCACTCACAGTCATGGAAGTTAAAAACCTAAATTTCGTGTTCAATCTGCCACATTTGAGACTCCAATGCTCCAATTTTAAAACCTTCATTTAATGTAAGAAATAATCCAGAGCTTGAAGTGAAAAATACCAATTTAGGACATTACAAATGTGAAAATAGCACTACCTTCTTCTATAGAGGTAACCAAGTTGGGACTGCCTCTATTTTGAAGGCAAGAGCTGAGCAATGAAAAGAGGCCTTGAAACAGTGTTCTTGGAGATTCATAACTAAATGCATAAAGCAGTACCAGAGATTCTTTGCATAGTTGGAATCACTCAACCAAAACAAAGGAGGCCTTCAAACAGTGTTCTTGTTAATAAAAAGTTCAACTTTCAGTACACTTAAAACTAAAAATATACTTTAATTTCTGCAAAAGAAAATAAGCTATAATGTATTGGAAGCACTTTTCCAAACATGGTGGATGCATACATATATACACATATAAACATGTGTTTTCTTTTCCTTTTCCTCGAACCAAATAGGGACAATATAAGAGTGGTAGTGGATTTGTTGAATGTGGAAACTGGAAACAGCTAAAATATGAATCGTTGAATCATAAGTTTTGGCAACACTCAACTTGATTACAATAGGTTCATGTATAGTAATTTGCAGAGTAAAGACACAAAGTCAGATTGTAAAGGCACAGTCTAGACAAACAAACAAAAAAAAAAAAATTACCTACAAACACGCTGATTTGAACTAAAATGAAATAAAATCAAACACATTGGGAGACCTAATATGAAACCAAAACAATCCTTAATTTTAAAAGTTGAATCAAATTATAAATATTTATAATTATTGGTTAAAAAGCTGATTGAATTATCATTTCTAGAATAATTTAATTTAAAAAATTGACCTAATAATAACAAGGGTTGTTTTGTGGGTGAAATTACCAACATATCCTCACAAAAGGACAAAAACTCAAAGTAATCATTAAAAAAAAATAGAACAAAAGATAAAAGAAAGGGTAAAACCGTCATTTCAAACAAATCAAGAAATACCAAAATTGGACAAATTAAAATTGAAACCACACTAATCCCCTTTTATAGTATAGTGTAGAAATCTCAAACGGGCTCATACTAGCATGCTGCAGATGCACGAGAGGTAAATAGTGAAATTACCCAAAACATTTGGTGTAAAAAAACTATCAAGCATGCATAGAGTTTATAGTAATACTACAAATTTTCTGTACCCATATTTAAACCTAAATTCAGAAACATTTAATTTAGATTGAGAGAGTGCTGAGAGACAAAAGGTTTGAGTTGCCGCCGTGTGACCAAAAGGTCACGGGTTCGAGTCGTGAAAACAGCCTCTTGCAAATAAGCAAGGTAAGACTGCGTACATTTGGCCCAATGTGGTCTGACCCTTCCCCGGACCCCGCACTGCGGGAGCTTCGTGCACTGGACTGCCCTTTTTAGAGTGCTGAGAGAGAATGATTTATAGAGAACGAAAGGGGAGAGAGAAATGCAAAAGGTATAAAAATGGGAGTAGTATCAAATGTTTAGAAATTTGAATTTAATAGTGGGAACAATTTTGAACCTTCAGCTGATAACACATATTAAGAGTCCAAATTATCCTACTCATCAAAGTCCTTCCTCCTATGGTAGGTAGATATATATATATATAGACGTACAAGTCCAAAATAAATTAACAATAGACTGCACATTTCTTGAATACTATTTGAGAACTCAACCACCACTTCATTAACAAGCTTTTGGGAGACCTGTGACAGGAACAAAATTAAGAAATAAGCACGTGTGCGCCTTGGCTGATGTAGCACCATCAGGGCCTTCAAAAGGCATATTTTTAGGCTCATTGCCTCGTCCACACGCCCTTTCAAAATTGAGGGAAAAAAACTCTTAATGTCAGGGTCAAACTAGTCATTGTACATCTCATGATTATTGTTACTCTTCTAAGCATTTGTTGCACCTGCATCTAAAGCCATAATCTGCAAGCAATGCTTGTCTCTCCTCAAAAGGAAGGTCCTCATCTATATATGATATAGTTACCTGTATATGATTACAAATGAGGGGGAAAAAAATCATCTATATATGATATAGTTACCTGTATATGATTACAAATGAGGGGGGAAAAAAAAAAGAGAAAAAGAAAAAGAAAAAAGAAAAAAGAAAAAAGAAAAAGAGACTCAGCATTGATGTACGAGTGAGTTCCATAACAGCCTTTGAAGTTCTCAAGGCCTGTTTGTGCGTCCATGAATTTGAATGAGATCGTTCCAACTTTTTGTAAAGCATTTTATTATTGAAACTAATCATCCTGAATTTGTTCATTCTGAAAAATGGAAAAATTAATCATGTTTCTACAGATGCGGCAATTCCTAGGTTCTTTTAAAATGATATAATTGATGAGTTTAAGCAATACTTTTATCATCACTACCATTTTTACAAATGACCTAATCTAAGAATATGGATTTATGCATTGAAATGTGATTTGAATTGAGAATGATCTCATTCAATTTCATGGATGCCCAAACTAGCCCCAAGTCATTATGAAAATCCAAAAGCTAAATTGAAACTGTTTGGCAAAGTAGAATTTGCGATTCAATTCCAGAAAACTGTATGTCAATTGCAAAATATTGTGATTGGCCAAAAGCAGTTTTTTGCGCTTGAATGGCAGAACTAGAATTTTTGGCCAAACAGGTCCTAAGATTCTTTAGAGAAGAGCGCGTAATTTATAACCAATAGAGGGAATCACCTCTTCTCCTTTGCAAATGGGCCGGAGAGCAATTATTGTTGCCTGGCCATCCCTGTCCTGTGAACAAAGAACGGATAATGAATCAAGATGAGGAATTAATAAAACGAGAAGGAAAACAATTTTCGTAGTGTTTTTCTCCATATTTATTTAACATTTAAACTTAAAGTTTTAAGAATACATTATGAACTCAAGAAAAGAGGAATAGAAGTTACACACAGAACTCAAAATTTTTAATTTAATTGTATCGCTATTTTCTTCATTCCTATTCCTTTCTCACTGTTTTCTTTACTAACCAACAATCCCTCACTAAATTCATGAACCAAACAAAGCCTAGCTAACAGCAATGATGACGGATTTACATGAAGCAGCGGAACTATCTATGTTTCAAAATGAGAAGCGAGTATCTATATATGCAGAGTAACCTGGTTTTCCACTTAGAATTTCAACAGACAATTTGGATTGCTGTTTTCATCCAAGCACTCTATGCTGTCTTGCTTCTGTATGCTCTAGGGGATTAGTGGGACTGGGTACAACCATTTTGGATAACACATTACAAGGTTGTTCAACCTGAACCTCCCCCACGATAAGTAATTTGACATGACCATTATACCCATACGACTTCAACTATGATTTGAGCATTTTTGTGGGTTCCACAAAACAATAGAGAAATCAGTGGCAGTCACACAATGTGAGTCACATGGGAAAATATTTCCTTGCCCACTGCCCGACAGGTATGAAAAAACAAAATATAACCTTTGTAAAAACTTTCTTCTGCAATGATTCAATTCCGGGATTCCGCGCTTTGAGAAGAGTTCAATGAATAGTAGTGTTCTAAAAATCGGTCTAGGCGGCAGCCTAAGCGGTGCCCGTTCGCCGAGATTTTCCCTAGGCGTTTGCGAAAATCGGCCAGTAGATTAGTCGGCCTCTAGGCGGGGCCTAGGCGGGCTAGGGTGAGAATGCTAGAGAGTCTTATTTGGGTCTGACTCTTTGGGAAAAAAAAAAACCCTAAAATTAGTATATATATACACTTATGGTTTAAGTTAATTATGGAGAGATCCCTAATAATTTTTTAAATATTAAAACCTTCTAATAATCTTTACTTATTTCCAAAAAACACCACATAACCTTTATATATATATATCTATTATTTGAACCACAAATCTATAATTATTTTTAATTAACACCACATAACTCGTATTTGTATATCTATTATATAATTAATTTTATTTATAAAAAAAATCCGTCTAGGCCCCGCCTAGGCCCCTAGGCGCTAGGCCCCCCTTAGCCGCCTGACTAGCGCCTAGCGATTTTTAGAACATTGATGAATAGTCTAGAATAGCTTTTATATCACGAAATATGCTGAAGGCCTGAGGTTCTGAACTAAATTTGTCACTGTAATGCACTTGATTCAAACTCTAGTAAGAGAGTAATCGTTGACTTTGAAAAAGTAATGGGTGTCCTATATGTTTAGCTTCTTGGGTTGATCATCAAAACAAAAGCAAGATTTTTGCATTCAAATCTTCATCTCTGATGTGCAAAGTGCACAAGTGACCCTTATATTTTAACCTATCGTATCAAATACAAGCTACAGAGATGCGACTTTCGATTCAGACATACCACTTCTCGTTTGAATGCTTTTGCATTTGGGTGGCAGGAATGGTTCATACAACTCTGCAAAGGGAAAAATGCAGTGCCTAGGAAAAAGAGAAATAGTTTTAGCAACCGATATTTAGGATAATACTTTCATTGTTCTCAAATCATTATAGTAAGAAATGAGAGAGAGAGAGAGAGAGAGAGAGAGAGAGAGAGAGAGAGAGAGATCCACACAAATGTGGAATCCAGGCAATTAAAAATTTAAAAAATAAAAGTAAAAGAAAAAAAAGAAGAAAGCGAAAAAGAAAATAGAAGCTGCATAGAAGACAGAAGTCAAATTTTATGACTTGTTAATGCGAAGTATCACGAAGTAAATGCTAACAGTCTGCGTAAGGATTAATCTTGAGACATCTTTCAACTAAAATTGTATCCCTGATTGATGTTGGTTTTCATTTCACATTATCAAGTCATCAAAAATAATTCTTCATGATATCCAACAGTGGTGCCACTTCTAGCTTCTCTGTTCTTTGTTTGTACATCATTTGTCTCAGCATCTTAATTTTGCCTACATTAGTCGCTCATATATTACTCTTTACACTACGAGCTTTTCAATGGCAAGATACCCTAAATTTAGACCCCACTAGAATGATTTTCCACACAAGTTGCTTTAATATTAATCATTGCACTTCCTTGTTAAGAATCTGCTACACCATAAAATTTACATCTTTATCAATCTCCTCTTCAGACACTTGGGTGCATCCGTGCCATCAATTCCTTGTTCCTACTACAAATACTAATATTGAGCCCTAACTTTGTCTTCATAAACCTTTACATTATGCTTGGTATGAGGGCAGGGAGGAGGGAGAGAAGAAAAAGGGGGAAGGGAAAAGAGAATTCCTTGTTAGGTAAAGTGGAAGAGAGGAGGTAAGGGGAGAGAGGAAGACAGAGGCTTCCCTCCAACTCCCTCTTTTATTGACTTCCTTTGTCCTCAAAAAATAAAAAATCATCCTTTTGTTATGAAAGGGTGCAGTAAACTACACCATGTTCCATACTTCCCTTCATTCTTTCCTTTTCCTTTAACCAAACAAAAGAAGGGAAGACCCCCTTCCTTCCACTAGGGATACCTCTTCCCTCCCTCACCCTTGCCTCCTTCTAGTTTTCCATCCCTCCAACCAAACATAGCATTAGGTTCTGAGGTACCCTCCATAGTTCTGATTTCATCACTTAAGACTTATATGCAGAGCATGTGATGTCTACTTAATTATGTGTGGCAAAGTTCATTGGTAGGATGTATTCTAGAATCAGCCTACTTGCAAAGAAATTCCTTATCACACCTCCAATTACGCTTTAAAAAGTTAGCACTCATTCAAACAAAAGCAAACATAGCTCAAGCTTTAAAAGGAAAGAGTGGCTAAAAAGGAAATGTTTCATAAGTCCAAATAATCTTAACGAGAACTGAATTTGTTAAAATACTTTACAGATTTCCATGTGGACTAGAAATATACCTTCGCAACAAACTGAATAGTCATCACCAAGAGCATCCAAAAAGGGTTGAGTAATTTCTTCAACTTCTTTCTATCATTAAATACAAAAGCAATGTCATTAAAGCTTTCCTAGCAGTAAGAGCAGGTTTGGATTATCTTATTTGGGATTATCAAGAGATTTCAACCCGCTCAGCAAAACTTTTTTCACAGCCTTCTCAAAAATCTGTTCCACTTTTAAGCTAAAAACAGCTTGAATAAGAAGTAGCAATTTGCTACTTTGTCAAATATCTCTTATTCCCATAGCAATATCAAATGTCTTGAAGAAGTGTGAAAACATCCAGGGGTATGCAACTCTAACCTTTTCAGACTCGGGAAGATCATCAATGTACAAAAAGTAATCTTCAACCGGAGATGCTACAACCAAATCACTGTCACATTCAAAAGTTTACAGACAAAGTAATCTTCAACATACTTTACAATTTGAACCAGCGAAAAGAGAGGCAGAAGGCTTCTCGAGTGGCAACACTTACAGATTATTTAGCTCAAACATGCCGATGATGTGCCCATATATTTCAAGGGAGAATACTAATAAGAGTTCAGGACTTCAATCGTAGGACTTGTAGAGATATTTAAAATTATGTAGAGGAAGAGGATTGTCAAAAGATTTAGCAGTAGTAAGGATACATGGTTCACATTCCTTGTCAAAGATGGCTGCCTTTAAGAGTTGCAGTGACTGAAAAAGTCAAATTGAATCCTTAGGTCCAAGAATCTAGTAGAGAGAAATAGAGTATGAAGAAGCGCTAATATTGCAAATCAACATAAAGTAATTCATGGAAGAATAACAGCAATTGTATGATAGAGGTGGAATTCCATGTCTTAGACAGGGAGCTAGTGACAGTTAGATGTACCTAATTAATTCTAATGCACTATTAGGTTCTTGAATAAAAGTAACAGAATTTAATAGGGCTCCATTGTGAGTACAACTAGGTTATAGTAAAAAAAAAAAACCATTACAATGGGCCAAATTGTAATGGTACAAGGTCTCACTCGCCACGTGGTATAGGCACAGGCCAGTACACAATGACACGTGGCACCGCCCCTCCTACGTAGCACCACCTCTACATGCCACTATGTTACTTCCACATGACACCAGTTGCCGTTGGCCCTGTCGAGTTGCCAGTTGCAACAAAAGCTTAAGTAGTTCGAGAATGGGCCAACAATGTAAATAGCTTCAACACTCTCCCTCACGTGTGACCCCATCTCATACATGGAGAGGCAACAAATAGAACAACGTGCAATATGCAAACGAAGACGAAGACTTGAACCCAATACCTCCCAGTGCCAAGGCTACGATACCATGTCAAGTTACCAGTTGTTCCAAAATCTTAACCTATTAGAGAATGGGTCCAACAATGTACATCAAGCTTCCAAGCCCCTCCCGATGGGTGGCAAATATCTCTAAGCGTAGAACCAAGCTTTTGCACTCATGGAGGTTCTAAGCGTTGAAACAAGCTTTGCACTCATGTAGCCCCTCCCAAGCGTTGAACCTAGTTGGCAAATTATCCAAGTAGTAAGCTTGAGCATCATGCATGTAGCCAGGTACTAGGCATTGCCTCCCCACCTACTTGGTAAATTGTCAATTAGTATGCTTGGGAATCGCATTCACATCCTAAGAGGTCGCTACACTACCTACTTCGCAAACTATCCATGTAAGATTGAGCATCGTGCTCACCTCTAAGAGAAGCCAACTTCACCTCAGAATTCAATATTGGGAAATTCAACTCGCTAATGGTACCTCGGGAATAGGGTTTTACGCGAGTCGAGCCGCTCAACAAGCCATCGCGAACCTGTTCGATAAAGACACGGCTTGTTTGATAAACAAGTCAAGCTCAAGTCTAGATTTCATTCTTTTATAAATGAGCCGGGCTCAAACGCACATGAGCTTGGCTCAATAAATCTCGTGAACACAGTACGAATAAGGCTCGTTACTAGGCTCGAGAAACAGATCATGAATAGGCTTGATAAAAGGCTTGTATACTGACTTGCATATATACATCTTTTATAGTAACTATGTAGTTTTAGAGGATGCATGAGCTCAACTCGTCGTTTATACGAGTCAAGGTGAAGTCTGGATAAAAGGTTATTGGACCGACTACAGTTTCTGCACTACAAGATCAAGCTTAAATTTCATGCTTGGTTAATAAACAAGTCAAGCTCAAGCATACATGAGCTCTCTCAACTCGGCTCGTTTAATAAACAAGCCAAGCTTAAGCCTAAATTTTAGTCTCATTTAATAAACAAGCCAAGCTTAAGCCTAAATTTTAGTCTCATTTAATAAACAAGCCAAGGTCAAATATACATAAGCTCAACTCGGCTCATATACAACCCTACTTGGGAGTCCACCTCAGTAAACTTTGCGATGGTAGTGTCGTTTGCACAAACTCCACTGCAGTATCAGAGGTCTATGTCTCTCACCGTGCAAGACATGGATCCTTACCTGGTAAGTACACCTCGAGGCATCCATTGCCTTGCGTAGGTCGGCAGCATGGCCCATGGAGTTCCTTGAGCTTTGTAATACCCGTAAAATTCCGTTATTAATAAAATTGGGCCCCGTATTTTTTTAAAATTAATTATTTCTGATACCTACGTGAATAATACGTATTAGCTTATTATTAATTTAGACTGTAAATTTTGACTCGGACTGACGTATCACGCGGACCCGTAAAATCTGTAACTATCTGGACTGGCTTGCACATTAGTGTTCTTACCCAACCCATGTAAACCCATTACCCAAACACCTCCCACCATCCAAACCACGTAGCCCACAGAATTTACAAGCTGTATTGACACCTCGTGGAGATTTCGTGCATGGGTGAGTTTGTGTACGTTTCGGACCATTGAGAGAAAAGAAAGAAACAGACGGACTGAGCTAAGCCTCCCACTCCGGCTCCCTTCTCCAAGCACAGTCATTTCAATCTTGGAAAGAGGAGGTATGTGTGTGCATGTATAGGTTTATAAGTAGATGGGTTGGTGTATATCTATGGATCACTGAGAGATTGAGAGCAAACCCACACACCCTCTGCCTCTACCACTCAGAACTCACACACTTACTGTCTCACTCACACCCATCGGAGAAGCAAGAAGAAGGAAATAGGAGAGAGAGAGCTCGCCGGAGACGAGAAATAGAGAGAGAAAGAACCCGAGACCCCCACAGGTGAATCCCATACCCCCTGTTTGTTCCTGCACACTCACACCCCCTCACACTCACACACAGACCCCACATGCACGTCCAAACAGAGCTTTAAGCTCTGGTTTACACAGAAACCTCCATTAAAGCACCTCACCGGAGCTTTATTTCGCAATGCGACCAATGCCCATTTTTATTACACCAAACGGATCCCCATGGTCCCCACATACCCCCCTTAGAGCAGCTTTTGATTTGGGTGAGGTTTAGAGGACCATGCATTCGATTATTCTATGGAAACCCGAAAAGAATAATCCATTAGTAGGTCATCGAAACGATTAAACCGGGTCATGGCCTCCTAGTATGTGATAGAGGAGCCCAAACCGGTTCTAATGGCGTTGGTCTCATCGATTTTCGTGTAGTAGAGAGAGAGATATGAGCGTTTGAAGTTTCCCGGCAAATCGGGCTCGCCGGAGAAGAAAAGACCCGCGGGTCTTCGGGTTATATCGTTTACCCGATTGGGTCGGGTCTTGGGTCGTGGGTATGGGTTAGTTTGTTAGGTTAAATGGTTATAGGTTCGGGTCATAACAATTGAATGGGTAGCGGGTTGGATCTTTTAAGTTGGATCAACCAAAGAGTGTTAATGGGTGATCCATGGGTTCGAATTGGATCGGGTCTAACCCGCGGATCTTGGTTAGTTGTCAATTAGTTTTATTATATTATTAATTAATATGTTAATCCTGATTAGGATTATATTAACCTATTTTAATAACTAAGTATTCTATTAATCAAGATTTGTGTATTAAAAAACTGTTTTATACGACTAATTATTCTGTTTAACCTAATTAGTGTTATAATAATATGTTTTAGTAATAATTAGTATATATTAATTTAGATTAGTGTATAACTATATTATTTATAATATAGTTTGTATTAATTAGTGAATATAAATGATTATAAATGATTTTTAAATTGTTTAAAAATCTAATGATGGTTTTAATAATACTATAAATTACTTTTTAGTAAATTATTATATTCTTTAAGATAATATTCTTATATAATGAATTATTATAATTACTTATACTTATTATTTATTAGTTTAAATAATAAGTAAACTTTTTTTTTTTAACTTAAAATAATTAGGTAATAAATACCTAATGACCCCTTTTCAAGTATAGGAAAATTATATTAAATTTTCCTAAGGTCTAGTACCTCTATGTTATAAATTATTATTTACAAAACCCTAGCTTTAATATTTTAAATAATTATTAATTACTTATAAAATATCCGTTTGGTTGTATTTTAATTATTTAAAATACCAAACGAACCCCGAAAATTACGAGAAAAATGCTACTAGCCTAATTTAAGGCCTAGTATTTAATAAAAATATTTATGAGGGCCAAATATCTCCCTAAATCATATTTTATAATTATGGGACCCCGCAGTCTATTATTAGACGATTTAAACTTCGGAAATTCATAATAAATAAACCGTAGCTCAGAAAAATACGCGGTTAGTTCCTAGAATCTTAGAATAATGTCTAGAACATCCCCTTAAAGTTTGGTGACCTTTCGACACGGTCAAAAATACAGCTTATCTTTAGGGCCCAAACTGGTATAGAAAACCCAGCCTTTTATGCGACGGACTCCGATTTGAGTCTAGTCAATGGCGTTGGACTCAGAATGATGTCTAGATCATCATGTTGAGATTTAGGAACCCACCCGGCACAATTACCATTTTGCCCCTGATTTTAGTAAGCTTATTAATCAACGTTCTATGTAATTGTATACTTTGTAGGAACCGCTACGCTTGTTTTTACGCAACCGCTTCGAGGTGAGTCGTCCTAACTCACTTGGTATATTATAGAATTATTCTTTGATCGTATGTGCATGTCCAGTATGTCCTGTGTGGACGATACTGCTAAATATTAGTATTGTAAATGTTGAGATTATTTCTTATATAATGAACGCATGTTAGTTGACTATACTTCATGCTTAGTTAATATTCGTTGATATTCTTGCTTATCATGATTTCACGTTTAGATAATCATACGGACATTCATATGAACATAGTCGAGTCTTGATGTCAATATTGACGTCAGCATGGTTAGTCACGGGGACTAACCCAGTCGTATCATTACACACATTGAGTGGACCGCAGTGGTCCGAATGGTACAGTCAAGTAAATGGGAACAACGATGAAACTGCAATAGGGCCCTACTAGGCGATGATAGCCAGAGTTTCCATTTAAATCATTGAAGTTATGCATGAATTGATGATTGATACGCTATAGGGCCCTGCTAGGCGACGATAGCAATGTATCCACCAGAATACAATAGTTACCTTTCAAATGTTATAGGGCCCTGCTAGGCGACGATAGCGCTGTAACTATTCTATTCTCCCGCAAGGTCACAAGGACCTAAGAGTCCAATGATTACACTCTTTTTAAAACCAAAACTGCTATAGGGCCCTGCTAGGCGACGATAGCAACGTAATCATTCCACTCGGAGCCAACGGCATTACACTGGTAATGTAACAAGTCACATGAGTCGGTTATGGTGCCCATGGTCGAGTTAAAGTCGAATATATCGATAATGCATTGTGTCATCATTCTACTTTGTCATATGCTTATTTAATGTTGGTTCAAGATATTGTTATACTTGTATATCCTTACATGTATTAGGAGTGATCGGTTAAGACGATTTCACTTGGCTTCAAAAGCTAACGGCTCCTTCCCTGCCCTGGACTTTTTACGTCTAGGTTATAATGAGGAGAACTATCAAAGTAACAATGAAGATGCATATAACTATGCTCAGGCTGGGGACTATCAGGAAGGTGATCCTGAGACAGACTATCAAGAAGAGCTCGATAACGAGGGTTACGGGTTTGCCAGTTAGAAAGAGGACCCTGGCCTACTTCCGCATTAAGACTACTCTTATGTTTTAACTATCTTTTGGTTGATGTAATATTTAAGTGGCGTATATCGCCCAAACCTATCTTTTGTGGTTTTCATTTGGAACTGTTGTAATAGCTTAAGTAGCAAAACACTTTAAGTTCCCCCATGAATACCATTAGACGCTTTTGTAAATTTCTTACTCTGATCTATATATATCTATGTTAGAATATTTGCACGGACAGGTCAGTTTTATGTAACTCGTCATTCCCTATGGGTCCAGAAAGGAAATTTTAAATTTTCCCTATTTTTGGCTACTCCGGGGCGTGACAAGCTTGGTGATAACTTTTCATGATTCCAAAGACTTGTGGCTTGAACAAAGAGTTTCATATTATCATGATTCTCATTTCCCACTATGGATCTCGTATGTTCCATTCCTACGAGAGAGAGAACCAAGCGCACGTTCTCTGCATAACATCCTTCTCCAAAGTCAACTCATTTAATTCCACTAAGGATGCCACCATCTAACTCGCTGATAACGTCCCCCACTTTTTTTTTTTTCCGGATGGGGGAGAAATGAAAAGAATTTAAAACTGTCAATGAAATAACATGTTCTTTTCGTTGCAATGAAATTATGGTTGTCGTACGACAAATATATAAACAATTGAAGTTTACTATAACATTAATCTCAACTGTCCTTTAGAAATTACTGTGACCTTGCTGTTAGCCAAATGGAAAAAGCCTGAAAGCGGAAGTTAAAAGAAAATTACTTTAAGTAAAGCATGAAATTTAATAGACATTCACAAAAATCATTTTGACTTTGAAAAGCTAATGACGACACATCTTGTAAGACTGAAGTGGTAATAAAATTTACAATTCTCCAAGATAAAAGAATGTGGCTCTCGACAGACAAATGAGTAAATAGTTATTGCCAATGGTTGAGATTGAACTTGGAGACAAATGGATTGAAATGAACAGTTAAACAAGACGTCACATTTTCCTTCTCATATCGTTCACCATCTATATGAGTAAGATTACCGTGAATGCCAGCTCCTTTATTTGCTTTCTAAAATCAGCTTCATTGCAACAATCAACATCATCTGGTAAAGCAATGCAGTCCCACCACCTATGGACAAATGTCCGTGAGTATTGTAATGTACTCAAACATTAGTAGAAGAAGAGCTCAGTCCAAGAAAGCATGCATTATACATATGTGCATATACACAAAATTATTACTCTATGGACCTTCTGCCAAGGAAAGAAAAAAGAACATGGATTTAAAAATCTTCTTTTCCAAGATTAAATTAATGAATTCTGTCCATAGATTCCCTTCAGTTTAAAATTTGTAAGCAAGCCAAAAAATTTCAAGCAGTTATACTACCTCAAGTTATTTTGTAGGGGACTAGGGTGAACAAAAAAAACCGGTGGACTGAACGATGTACACCCCTATTATTATGTGACAAAACAAATGCTCTCAAATTGAGAGATTTGACATATCATTTCAGATCATGTTTGTTTGAACCACAGACCAACGACAATGTGACAAGGTCATCCCATCACAAAGAACAAAGGGGAGAAGCCACATGGTAGTAGCAAAAGGACAAAGCGAGTAACAAAAAGCAACAGATGAAGAACGAAAAAGAGTGAAAAAGCAATGAGTTAGAAGAATCATATTTGGATGGGCCACTACTCCATGATTCAGTTAGGGCAAGACTAATCGAAGTGGCATTGCACGAAGAGGGAAGACAAGCAAAGATCCAATTTCTACCATTAACACATAATACTTTCTCTCTTGCCTTTCGTATTCCATTGTTTATCTGTTCTTGATTCAATGTTCTATTAGGTTGTAGTTGAATCAGCTTTTTACTTGTTACTGTAGTGGACCATAAATTGGTTCAATTGTTACCTAAAGCCCTAGATTACTTCTTATTCTTGATATTGACTTTTATTCTTCTATGATACCAGACTTCAAAGTCCTGTTACTTCGCTATTTTGACTTAAATTAGGTCATGGCTATCAACTTCTTATTCTTGATATCGACTTTTATTCTTCTATGATACCAGACTTCAAAGTCCTGTTACTTTGCTATTTTGACTTAAATTAGGTCATGGATTGTGCAATTGAGAATAAGATACTGGTTCTTGCATAATATGTGCTTGATGAAAACAGATTGCTTTTTCGACATGCCCATCAGTTGAAAAGTAGCCAACAATGTCTGCCTCTTAGGTTTAAACATAAAACATGGAATATTTCACTTTAGAAAATTGGAATGATACTATACAGTATACACACTCACACAGAGACATGAAAAAAACTTCCAAAAATATATGAATACAAACTCAGAAACAGTTACTTTGCCATTAGCACCATCAAGATTGCCCATGTCGACATGGAAGGTTTGAAAGTTAATACTGCAGCACATACAAGCCCAAAATTGTATTGAATTTTCATTTTTAATCGAGAGAGAGAGAGAGAGAGAGAGAGAGCGCAATATGTAAACATATATACCAACGGGTGCTTATTCATAAATATGTAGAATAAATATGATTATAACAGCGCTAAGAAGTATACATCTACTTTTAGACAAGTGCCAGTGCTTTATCTTCGAAGCATTGAGAAAAACGTTAAATTTTGTCTTGAATAGCAGGGAAAAAAAATTAAAACTAAAAATTTCTTCAACTTTTATCATTGAGACCAATTTCACATTTTCTCAAACATTTTCAGAAGTAAAATGCAAGAGATCATCATAATACTATTTTGAGAGTTTGAGACATCGTATTCCTGCATCCAACAATTATAATTTGCTTCAAACACAAAAAAGAATGTGGCAAAGTACCTAAAAGTCAAAGGAAAAAAATAAAGAGAGAAAGTAGTGTGGAGTACAGCTAGCTATGGATTCCTATATTACAAGAGTAAAACCAACCGAAATCTCAATGTTGTTAATCTTAAAGTCATAAAAGATTGATGCTTTCTGAAATATAGAACCTTACTAATATAGGATTATATGCAAAGTACTATGGAAGGAATAGTTTTTGCACCAAAAGCCAGTCAGAATTTGTTTGCTGAGGCAACAAGGTCACAAAGCACTACTTCATATAGTTTATGGTTGTACCTTCTTTTGTATCCCATTGATATAGGCTTCCATGCTTCAGAAAGCAGAGAATGATTCCCAAGATGAGCTGCTTTCAACTTCCTATACCTTTGAATGGTGAAAGAAATTGCCTGAAAGAGACCCATAAAAGTTATAGCTTTAAACCAATTTCATCTCTGCTCATAAAATAGACTAGTTTGATCCAACTGTACCGTAAGGCTCAATTGGGTTAACGGATTTAGGGAGGGAAAGGAAAGAAAACACTAAGGAACTTTCCTTTGTTTGGCTAATAAGGAGAATAGGAAGGGAAAGAAAATACAATGAGAAATAAATAAACAATTTTGAACTTTACAAGTCACTTCCCTCCCTTTTTTCTAAAACCTAATATATTCCCGAAAATTTTTAACATTAAGTTTTGTTTAAGCATGGAGGCACAAGGGAACTAGTTTTCCTTCTTGTTTTCTTTTCCTTTATGTTTCCATTCTCTAAATCCACAAACCATACTGAGCCTATGAATCAGAATCAAGCATAGAAGAGTAGTTCATGTCATTCAAAATTAAGTCAGAGACTTGGCCTCCAACCTACCATAACAACTAATGCTGGTCTATGTTGTGTCAAATATGGTAAATCAACTGGTCGGAATCTTAAAAGCAGGAATCTTCTAAAGTGGTCACGCTCCCTCCTCGGACTCTCGATTTCGTGCTTCTTATCAAGAAGCTTGTCGGAACCTCGCTCCCCTCATGCCCATCACAATCAAGTGTTAAAATTGCTTATAAATTGATTCAAGTTCTTATTTTGCTCAAACATTTGACCAAGAAATATTTTTATGTCGGAACATATGGCTTAAGACTTTAACAAAAACAAATTTACAATCAAAATGTCTCATGTCAATCTAAATTCCTCTTCAATAATTAGATATAGAATATATCTATATAAAATATTTGGACGCTTTTTAGACGCTCCCAACCTTTGAATCTCTTAAAGTTTAACGCTTCCTCGCACCCGCCCGCCCCCGCCCCCACTTCGTGCTTCTAAGGTCGGAATGAATCTGGTGAGTTTGAAACCTTATTGAAAAGAAGGGGAAAAATGACTTTTGGTGTAGTCTTTACATGTGTTTTTTATCTTCAGTGATAACGTAGCCTACAAGAGAGAGAGAGAGAGAGAGAGAGAGAGAGGGAGAGAGAGAGAGAGAGAGAGAGAGAGAGAATTAGTTGCCAAGTGAATTTGTAACTCTCTTTAACAGCATGTCTGGTATGAGGGAAGAGTGGAAGGAAGGAGGGGAGAGAGAAGTGGATAGACTCACTTTTTTTGTAGAATGGAAGCGAGGAGGGAAAGGAAGAGTGGGAGGATGCCTCTTCCCTCCAAGCCCACAATTCCAATCCGTCCAACAGTAGACAGACCGGGAAAGAGAAAGGCTTCCTTCCTCTTTTAACTTTTTCTCCCTTCAAAAGCAGTCATAATTTTGCTACGCCTGCACATGGAGTAGAACATTCAATAGTCCACTGACTCTTCCCTTCCTAACTTCCTTCTTAACCAAACAGAAGGAGGGAAGACTCGCTTCCTTTCCTTAGTGGTACTCTTCCATCCTCCTCCCTTCCCCCTTCAATTTCTCCACCCCTCCTACTAAATATGGCATTCATGAAAAAGATGATTCCAGAAACATACCAGTTCGACAAAAATAATCACTGTGATCCTTACAATACAAGTGATGAAAGGTGATCTTTTGCTATGGATGTCGTTTAAAAATATCATATTCCATAGTCAAAGTTATGTGAATTGTGAAATAGCATCATCTATTAGATACTAGTGTTAGTACATCCATATCCATATCCATATCATCTAATATGTCCACGAGAATGACCCTCACTTTACCAACACCACCCGTCCTTGGACTACATTATGCAAAATTGCTATTATCACAATTTGGCCGGGTTATTTTGGCCGGGTTATTTGTGGTATATATTATTAACGATGAGAACTATTTTCTCCTAAAAGTATTTTTCAAGAAGAAGCTAAAGATTGTCAAGTGCTAAATTTTCTATGTGATAGGACCAGTTATTATATAAATGTGTGTATTTATAGTGGTATAGGATATGAAAACCTACTAGATGAAATGGGGGGGGGGGGGGGGGGGGGGGATAAGAAGGTCGCATTTTACACTATAACATACCTTGGCAGCTACGAGGAAAATATCATTTGTCTCTGGAAAGGGAAAAAAAAAAAAGAAAAGAAGAAAAGAAAAAGAAGAGTAAAATAATAAAAGCAAGATAGAGAACTAACGAAGAAACCGCCACCTAAGAAAAAAATAATATGGCATCAGAGACTTACCATTTGCGTGTTGTATGAATTCTGAAAGTGCCTCCTTACATAAAGATTTTGACCCCTCACCAGTACAAAGTAAAGAATGAAATAAATCCCAATCAGCCTCGGCGCATAATTTGCTACAAAAGTTGGGAAAAATTGTAACAAGTGGATTACTGCTCAGGGAAAGTAAAAAATAATCACAATTTTTTTGGGATACAAAAGAGAAGACACAACTCTCTGGAGTCTGAACACGTTCATATGGTACAAACCATATTTACTTGTTTCAAAAGGATACTATCTTAGGTGATTGCAGGTGCAAAACCTTGACCAGCAAGAAAGTTAGACAAGTAATTACATGGCTGTGTTACTCTTCTGAATTTTAGTTTGCTTTAAGACATTGAGCATGTCTAGTCAAACACCTTGTATTTCTGTTGATATCGCCGTCTCGCTATGGCCAGTTCGTTTCACATTAAAATAAAAAGTATTTGACCATAAGCAATCTAAGTAATTAACAAAAAACGATTATACCAAACAACTTTTATATAATTACAGCCAATTCAATAACTTAGCAAAAGAAGGAAAGATTTCATATCAAATAGATAGAGGGCGACCCCCGGTTGCAAAGGTAAGGTTGCATCGATATGACATGGAGGTCAGGTTCATAACACGGAAATAGTCTCTCTGCATTGCGGGCAAGGCTACGTCATCTAACCCTCCCTAGACCCCCGTCATTGGGGGCCTCATGCGATGGGTTTGCCCTTTTTTATTTCGTAAAAATAGATATTAGTAAAGAGCACCCTATAATAATCATTCCTTGAGTTGAACACACGCGCACTCTCTCTCTCTCTCTCTCTCTCTCTCTCTCTCTCTCTCTCTCTCTCTCTCTCTCTCTCTCTCTCTCTCTTCTCTCTCTCTCTCTCTCTCTCTCTCTCTCGGTTAGGTAGGTTGAACTTGATTATAGCCAACCAAAAAAACAGGACATGGCAGAAAGGAATTGTATATTCAAATTCTTTAAAGCACTCAAGGTTATAGTTCATTCGCCTTCTTGGTGGTTAAAGTTGTAAGCAACATGTAGCCGTGCAAAACAATATCTAAACTCAAACATAGCCTGATAAGACATCTTGCTCCCTCTTTGTTTGGTTTCATGGATTTAGTGGTGGTGGTGGGGGGGGGGGGGGGGGGGGGGGGGGGGAAGAAAAGAAAACACTTTTCTTTGTTTGCTTAATAAGGAAAACAATGACGAAAATAGGAAGGAAAATAAAATAGAGTGAAAAAAAAAAAAAAAAACATTTGAATTTCCAGAGTCACTTCCTCTTTTGTCGAGTTCCAAATTTCAATTATATCTTGAATTTTGTTAATATCCAATGTTATTTAAACATGGAAAAACACTAGGGAAATAGTTTACCTTCTCATTTTCCTTTACTTTTTCTTTTCCTTACAGAAAACACCTACCAAATAGAGCCCGAGTAATAAAAAATTTCAGAATCCTTACCTGCAGTAATAAGATTCTCTACATCCACCTGGACAAGAAATAACTGAAGGCAATGGGAACTCTTTAGAGAGAGGCAATATCAGGTCACCATTCATTAATGAAACTACAACCTCTTTAGGGAGAGAAATTTTATCTTTGGAACTGCTCGAAGAACATCCTTCCATGCTCCCCTGATCATCATGAGAATTGTCTACACCATCAGATTGATCAGTTGTACGACAATCTCTTGGGATGCGTGGATGTATCTGCCAATCACACCCATTGTTTGCAGAACCACCCAAAGCTTGCAAATAGAGTTTCCTTCCGATTTGAAGTTCTATAGACCCAATAAAACGGAAACAGTAACTACACACTAAACAGTCAACCTGCAACATTACACGAGTAAGAAAAAAAAACACACACACACACACATTATTCATGGATTTTAGTGGGGGGGGGGGGGGGGGGGGGGGGAGAAGCTTTTTCCAGAACCTGGCAGCAACACAACTCTATTCTCTGCCTGGTAAATAAGGAAAACATTGAGGAAGATAGGAAGGAAAAGAAAATAGGGAATAATAAAGTTGAAATTTTTGTATGATGTAAGCCATTTCCCCTCCTCTTTTCTTGAGTTTCAACTATAAAACTTTTTAGTTTCTGATGTTATTTAAGCATGCCATGGAGGAACACTTAGGAAACCCATATGGAACCTTGCTTTCCTTTCCCTTTTCTTTTCCCTGTCTAAATCGTTTGACCAAACAGAACCTAAGCGAAGCAGAGGAAAAGGAAAAAGGAATAATCTAACAAAAACAACAATGATTCTAGTTAAAAGAAGAAAGGTGCAAAACCTTATTCAAAGAATGTTGAGCACCAACAAGCATTGGGTCCTTCAAAACAAGATCGCCTTCTCTGTAGTCCAAGTCTGCATAGACACCTGTAGCTCACCAATCTCAATTTAATGCATGCAGTAGTACAAAGGCTAATATGTTTCCACAATCAAATATAAACAAAAGTCACACCCAAAAAAACAAAAAGTATTAGGGTGTGTTTGATAATCCAATTAAGTGGTGAAAAATGAAAATTTTTAGCACTTATTAATTTTCAGTGCACTTGATAACATACAACTTAATTAAAAAAACTAACCAAAAACTTGCTGAAAACTTTAATTGAAAATTTTCTACTGAAAATATTCATTGAATGCATTCTATTTCAGTACTTGAAACACTGTTTTAAGTATTGCAAATTCAATCGCTTAAAATTTTCAGTACTTAAAATTCAGCACTTAATTTTTAGTACTTAATTTTCAGTTTTATCAAACGGCCCCTTAATCAATAAAATTAGGGCAAATTATATAGACACCCCCTAATATATTGACCTTTTTCACTAATACCCCCTGAACTAAAAAAAAACTCAACAAACTGACCCCCTCAATTATGTGAGAGGGGGGTATTTGAGGGGGGTCAATTTGAGAAGAAAAATGATAGTTGAGGGGGTCAGTTTGTTAAATTTTTAGTGTAGTGGGTGTTAGTGCAAACGGTAACACATGAGGGGCTGTCTATATAATTTATCCATAAAATTATACCACAGAAAAACAGCAACAGGGTTCCTGAGCATGCAGCAGGGAAAGGGATGGGGGAGGAAGGGTAGGCTTGGACATAAGGGATCCTTAGCATAGTTGGCATTTTCATTGTTTATTCACTGCATTGTTTTTTAATTAACTGGCAGTAAAACACATTGTTTCCACCAGAACTCTAGCATAAATTAAGCATATCTATAGACTATACACCTTGTAGCATATAGCTTGTATACTGAAATGAAAATGAGCAAGCCTCGTTCAGGAAACAAATCAAACAGTTGGAAAGCAACAAAAAACCAGCTTTACATTTACTTCGATGCACAATGTACATTTAAGCTGATTGGGACGCGGTCTTGACAAACAATCTTGCATATACATACGTACAAACATATATATATATATACAGTCCGGATAGTAAGCGGGTGTCAAAAGACGGACTTTGGGACGGACCACTTTTAGTGACGAAAATGCTGCTTTTAGCGACGAAATTTTTCGTTGCTAAAAATCATTGTTTTTGCGACGAAAAATTTCGTCGCTAAAAGTGGTCCGTCCCGAAGTCCGCTCCTTCCCACCCCTTAAGATTCTCGCTATATATATCAGAATTCAGAGCAGTAAAACACATTGTTTCCGTAAGAACTCTGGCACAAATTAAGCATATACATCCACTTTGTAACAGAGATTTTTCCTATGCATTCAATATTAGATATCAACAAAATCACAAAATAGCCAAATACCACAGATAGTGGAATAAATTCACAGAAAAATGGAAACTTTAACCCTTTAATAAAGTGAAATGAAAATGGCAGCCTCGTTCAGAAAACAAATCAAACAGTTGGTACGCAACAAAAATCCAACTTCACATACACTTCAACGCACAATGCAAATTTAAGCTGATTGGGACTTGCTCTTCATTGTATATATATATATATGAATTCAGAACCAATTGGAGTAGGACGATAAAAAAACGTACCCTTCCCGTGTTGGCCGTCTGGTTTCACTTTGAGTCCTCGGCATTGCCTGCTTGTTATGAGCTGATCGAAATACTCCTGATTTCAGGGATTTGAAAGAAGTTAACTTTCTGTGTGTCTTTGGATGTGATGAGTGTGTAGATATATATATATAGATATACATATATATATATAGATATATATATCTAGATATACATATATATATATAGAGAGAGAGAGAGAGCACAAAAGTTTGCCTGGATTTCCTGAGGAGAAGGAGGTGCGAGAAGAGCAGAGATTGTGTCTGCGAACTGCGCATCGATAGGGCAAACGGTCTCCATTCCAACAATTTTGTCTCTCTCTCTCCCCTTTTTTTTGTTACAAAATATGAAAATGCAGCTAAGCTAGGTTAGCCACACACGCTAGGCAGCATTCCGCATTTCCGCCACAACAACTAGGACTGATTCGTAGACGTCTCATCGCACTTATGTCGGGGGGGTCGAAGTATGAGACCCATTTGGTGTAATACTTAGGTTTGGCTCTAATAAGGGTTAATTCTATTGACACCTACCTAGTTTGCTCTACAGCCACCACTCAACGATACTTTCTTATTACAATTTCATCCCTCTATAAAATGACATTGAAGGACATATCATTTCTCTCCTTTCTTGTCTCTATATTCCTCTACGTTCAGCACCTGTTAACTAGGTTTAGTTTTTAAAATTAAAGTGTTTTAGTATTCTAATCTCTGTGGGTGCGAACTCTACTTCCACACTATAAATCTTTAAAGTAGAGTATACTTTGATATCTTGATTTTGACGAGATCAATAAGTTTATCCCTAAAGTCCCTAGATTTAAGTGCATTCTAATAAAAGTGTTCTTTTTATTGTGTTAATGCTATAATTTATATTTATGCATTGTATGCCAGGTATTAGAATGTATTTCAATGAAGTGGAGTTAAAAGAAAGTGATTCTGGTGGAGAGAACAACAGAAGTAACTGAGAAAATACAATTTTTGACATTGAATAATTTAGATTTGGAAGATTTCCCAAGAAATATAAAATATAGATCTACGAGTTCCAATCGCGTGGCCGCAAATCAGAGGTAAATCCGAGGTCCGAATGAAGAGATATGGCCATTCTTCCATCGGTGTGCAGAGCTATCAAAAGCAGATTAGTTCAAGCCTTTGAAGACACTTTGATCGATCGAAAGTTCGAGCCCTTGAAGAAAGTTCGATCGATCGAGCTTTATTTTTTCAAGAAAGTTGCGTACAGCCTGCAAGAACCCTATAAATAAGCTGCTTCGATAGCAGACGAGAGGAGGACGCTCCAGAACACGAAAAACAGCAGTTTTAGGGTAAAATAGGAATAGATTAGGTCAGTTAATGTAATTATTCTCCTTCATTTCAATTTTTGTAATCAAGACTCAAGATTTCAAGTTTATTACAAGTTATTTTCAGATTTATTCCAGTATTTTCTTTTCCTTTATCTTTATTTAATTGTTTATTAGTTTATAAGTGATGATTGTTCTAGTTTATTATATATGTATTTGTTTGTTTATGTTTCCGTAGTTTAGAAGTTGGGAATATGTGATGAAACATTGATTCCCAGCCTCTGTCATGTATTATATAAAAAACATGTGCTCGATTGATCGAAGTTATTTCGATCGATCGAACCAGAGCTATAGTCAAGCGATTGAAGGAATTTCGATTGATTGTAGGATAATGTAGTTCGATCGATCGAGAGCGCTTCGATCGATTGAACCTGTAAATTCCTGAGATGATTCCTTTAAGTATTCCAAGGCTTTTTGTTTTAGAAATCTGTCATCAAATTGTTCCAATAAGTACAGTTTGTCACAACAGTTTTCGTGTCCCGAGCAACCGATCGGTGCTTGCCATTTTTCAAGATCCTCCGCAAGGCCTTTCAGTGGTCAGAAGAGTGTAAGGAGGCGTTCCAAGAACTCAAGAACTATCTGGCGTCACCCCATTTACTCTCAACGCCCATACCGGCTGAGGAATTGCTCTTGTACTTGGCAGTATCACCTTCAGCGGTCAGCTCGGCACTCGTTAGAGAAGAGCACGGGATACAATTCACGGTCTACTATACAAGTCGAGCACTTCAAGGTGCAGAAAGTAGATACTCCCGCATTGAAAAGCTCGCCTTTGCCCTCATCACTTCAGCTCGGAGGCATCGCCCGTATTTCCAGGCCCATGTCATCGTGGTCCTCACCGACCAACCTCTCCGAAGGATCTTAAGTAGGCCCGAGAGGCTCGTTAAATGGGCTTTGAAGTTAGAACAATTTGAAGTGGTCTACTGATCCCAGATGGCGATCAAAGGACAAGCTGTAGCCGACTTCCTCGTTGAGCTCACATACCCGGAGGATACGGTAGAAGAGCTCGACCCGCCACCCGCACCGCCCAGGATACAATCAGACATCCCATCCTGGACACTGTACGTGGATGGGTCTTCCAACAAACAGGGTAGCGGGGCAGGGATCATCCTGACAACACCGGACGGGATCCAGCTCGAGTACGCGCTTAGGTTCGGATTCAAAGCCTCCAATAACGAGGTCGAGTATGAAGCCTTGTTGGTCGAATTACAAATGGCAACCTCAATGGGTGCACTGCAGATTCAAGGGTACATCGATTCTCAGCTCGTGGTAAACCAAGTCAATCAAGAGTACGAAGTCCGGGAAGATAACATGATAGCCTATTTGGCCCTTGTCCGATCAGTTTCCAAGAAACTTCATAGGTTCTCCGTCACGCAGATACCAAGGGAGGAGAACACCAGGGCCGACCGATTTGCCCGTCTGGCTTCATCTTCTGAGTCAGACTTGCCCGGGATAAGGATAGAATACCTACCTGAGCCAAGTATGATCAACTCAGAATGCATGGAGATAGAACCGGCCACCCCAGAACCTAGCTGGATGGACCCAATCATGGCGTTTCTAAAGACAGACACACTACCAGATAGTAAGGAGGAAGCCCGCCAGGTTAAATACCGAGCAGCAAGATACCACATTATTGATGGCATCCTCTATAAAAGAGGATTCTCTATACCGTATCTCCGATGTGTCCATCCTACACAGGTCCAAGGGGTGTTGCGAGAGATCCACGAAGGAGTGTTCGGGAATCACGTTGGAGGTCGTGCACTCTCGCGCAAAGCCCTACTGCAAGGATACTACTGGCCGACCATGGCCAGAGACTCTCAAGAATATGTCAAGAGGTGTAATACGTGCCAAAGGTTTTCTCCCATGATCAACCGTCCGGGAGAGGTTCAGATACCAATACTTAGCCCCTGGCCGTTTGCTCAATGGGGCATTGACATAGTTGGCCCTCTCCCGATGGGAAAAGGGTAGGACAAGTTCGCTGTCATAGCAGTTGACTACTTCACCAAGTGGGCAGAGGCCGAGCCCTTGGCGACGATCACCGAGAAGAAAATGGAAAGCTTCGTAGAAAGGAACATCCTTAGCAGGTTCGGTGTCCTCCGGGTACTGGTCAGTGATAACGGAAGACAATTTGATACCCAATATTCAGGCAGTTCTGCTCGGGATATAGGATATCCAAGCTGAGGTAACAAACCGGACTATACTCCAGTCGATAAAGACGAGGCTCGAAGACACCAAAAGACTGTGGGCCGAAGAGTTACCGACCCTCCTGTGGGCCTACCGCACTACCCCCTGAGCGGCGACAAGCGAGACATATTTCTCTCTAACTTACGAATTCGAGACGGTGGTCCCCACGGAGCTCAAGTTACCTACCTACCGGGTGGCAAATTATAGCGAGCTAGACAATGAAAATGCCCTCAGGACGGAGCTCGACCTGGTAGAGGAGAAAAGAGACCGTGCGTATCTAAAAGTGGCAGCTTACAAGCAGAGAGTATCCCGATACTATAACAACAGGGTGAAGCATCGCAGTTTCCTGGTGGGGATCTAGTCCTTAAGGTCGTCAATCAGTCCACAAAAGTCCCGAGCCACAGGAAGTTGGGGCCAAACTGGGAAGGACCGTATGTGGTTACCCGGGTAAACCGCCCGGGTACCTATTGGTTACAAACCCTGGATGGGCGTGATCTATCTCACCCCTGGAACGTGCAACACCTCCGCAAGTACCATCAGCAATAGTTGGTCATGGGTGAATTGGCACTAGTTAGGATACTTGTAGCTCGAATCCGAGCGGTTATTATGGTTTTGGTTATCAAAAAGCAATAAAACGATTTCTATCTTATATCAAGAAACAATCCTTGTCATTATTGTGTGCACAAAGACCTCGGGCCAACACCCGAGGCAAAAGACCTTAGCTCAAAACCAAGGCACAAAGACCTCGGGTCAACACACGAAGGCACAAAGACCTCGGGCCAATACCTGAGGCAAAAGACCTTCGCTCAAAACCAAGGCACAAAAACCTCGGGCCTAACCCCGAGGCACTGGCTTTGCCTAGACCCAACCAGCGACGAGGGCAAACCCCCTAGGTGGCTGATGCTGATGATGGAAAGCTTCAAAGGACCCTGCAACCACCCACGTTCCAGGTTGGTTTCCTACGGTCTCTCCATCCTAGACACCCGCCTTAGCAAAATGCTTGGGGGGCAGGGGATACTAGTCTAAAACAGGAAATCACATCGGTCGCTAACAGGACTTGGAATCCTAACATTCCCAGGTACCTACTGAGGCCAAAGAAAAACCGTCTGGTCAGTGAAACAGGACACGTTCCTATAATACACTAGACAGGACCTTCAAGCAGGTCAAGAAGACCAGTTGTTCTACCGGTTATGATCCAAAACCATTTGCTAAGGCAATGAGTTAGGTTGGTCAACAAAAAAAAAAACCGGTCGAGAATTGGCAAGCAAGCACAGTACAGAAATAATAAACAGTTGATAGAACAGTTGATGAAAAAAGCGGCCTCCAAGGGCCTTTTCATTAATAAAAAAAATGTGTACAGTGCTGGAGGGCAATTGTAGTAGCCTCCTCCTCCCCCCTCCCCCAAAAAAAAAAAAAAAAAAAGAAGAAAAGTATGTCTATACAAGGCTCATGGGTCGTCTACCACGACCAACACTTCGTCCTCACCTGCCTGTTCTCCCGCACCTGGGCCCCCGGACGGTGTAGCTTCAGCAGCGACCTCGGCGTCAGCTTGGCCTTCCTTCCAGTAACTGGATACTACTGCCCATAAGTAACTGGACATGTCCCAATCAGGGTGGTCGGCGGCAGCCCGCTTGGCCAGAACCGCATAGCGTGTGAGGAACCCTGCTTTAAATTCCTCCTCGGCGTCCTTGGCTTCAGTCTCCCGAGCGGCAGAGAGCTCAGTAAGCGACTCCGTCATGGCAGCCAGGTCTTTCTCGGCAGTGATCCTCCCATCTTTCGTGGCTGCAACCTTCAGCTCCGCAACCTTCCGGGCGGCACGCTCGGTGGAAAGAGTATTGCGAGTTTTCCCCAGCTCCGGGGCCGCTGCCCGGGACTTCTCCTCCTCCATAGAGAGAGCAAACTCCGCGTATTCCCAGGCAGCCTTCTCCGCCGACAGAGCGGCCTCAGTAGCAGCCAGCCTCTCGGCAACGCCGGGTAAGGTGGCCTCAGCCCCCGCCGCCAAGCAGCCGATCTGCAAAAAACAGAAAAGTCGTTAGCAATCTACCGGAATAACGAAACAGCAAAGGATAGTCAAAGTTAAAACAAGTGATAAAACTCTTACCCGAAATGATGGTGGTGAAGATTGGCACTTCGGCAGGATGGTCGGGTCGGCGATCACCACTTTGGTCTCCCGACCGGGTCAGCACATCCCAGATGTTGACGGGTCGTTCAACCAAGCCCCTGATCCTCTCCTCGCACTCCTCCGGAATACTCGGGAGATTGATAGACCCCACTATAAAACAAATCAAAATGATCAGTTCGAGACCATAGCACAAAGCCTGGAAAGAGGCTAGAGAAGACACAGAACGGGCTTACCCCTTAACTCTCCTGCCCAGGAGGTCCTTAGTTGACTCCCAGGGCCTTGCTCACAAAGCCCGGGGGTGGACACTTGGAAGAACTTGTTCTTCCACCCCTTGTTGTTGCTCGGGTAGTTGATAATAATCTTTTTCCCCTGCCGAGCCCCTAGAGAAAAGAACCCGGCCTCCCCGTGTACTGGGAACGGCTGGTGGATCCAAAAGAACTCTTGGAGGGTGAGTTCATACCCAATGGCTTGGGGCCACAGGGAGATGGACCGTTCGGGGCTAACTGCCCGGGAGCTATCCTCAAGTAGATCAGAACATCTCGGGCTGCCAGATGGAGGGGGACACGAAGGCCAGCCATGAAGGTGTCCTCATATAAAGTAACAAAACCCTGACGGTAAATGTGAGCCCCGTCGGGGTGAATGAATAAGGAATTGTTCTCAGGGATAGCGTACCTATCCCTGATCCGACCAAGGTCCCCAGCGTGCAAGGCTGAGGGAATGAATTCGCAGGCGAATGCTACCTCGGGATCAGACTCCCTAGGTGCCTCGTCGCCCGAACCCCGTGAAACGGAGGCAACAGGGGCCTCCTGGTTGGACTCACCGCTCGACACTCAGGCAGGGATCCTGTCTTCGCTATGGTAGTCTGAGGGGGAAGCTAAAGGTGGGTCTAGGCTGGTGTCGGTGGTCCCCGACCGGGACATCTCGCTTTCTGATCAATAAGCTGAATTGAAATCGGAATGCTCCATCTCTGCTACCCCCGAGATAGGACAAGGAAGTAAGTTACGGCCTAAGTATGGGTCGGAAACACCAAACCTGATATACAAAGGGGGCAGGGTAACTAGCCTAAAAGGCAAGGAATAAATGGTCCTCAACACCATGTGACACTCTCTCAAGACTACCCCGGGGACACTCGCTCTGTTCAACTGCCCCAAAGTGCCTCCTGATTGGAAGAAAGAACAAAACATGAGAAAGAAAAAATCCCACTCCCGCTCTAACTTAAGTGGGTTCGCCCCCTCCAGTCTAGCTCAGGGAAGAAGAGAAAAAGGAAAAAAGAGTGATGGACTGAAGCTGAATAGGAGACACTTACAAAGTTTAGCGCAGAAAAGGGCTCGGAAATCTTGCTCAGGATTGTTCTTGCTCTCAAGCTGCTCGGTAATCTATATCTCTGCAGTAAAGAGTTGAAGAAATGGACAAGTATCCTTTATATAGGAACCACGGACGGCCCAGATCAAAATAGATCCAACGACTTACATGTTTTCCCACGCCGAAGTGGCTGATAGTTGTCGCCTCGGGCCCGTGAAGCGTCTCCTTAAAAGTCGCGTGCATTAAATGTATGACAAGACGGTTCGGTTACTCCCACGCTAGCATTGTTGGATCCTAACCAGGCCGGTGACCAGCTAACACGTGGCGGAGGTAGGACTCAGGCCCACAGGCCACCGCTCGATCCGTACCCCTACTAATCAGTCCGCTTGGTTCCGCCCCAAGTAGAGTCCCAGCCTCTTACTGGACGGTTCCTTGGAAGCAGTCTTAATTTTCAAACCTCATCTGATGGGACATCACATCAACTTCGAAAATGGGGGGCAGCTGATATGTCTAGAAATATTCTACTAAAGCCAACTTGCCAACTCAGCATGGAAGAAACGAATCATCATAAGCCCGGGGTAATTACTCAAGCGTCCCGGGTGCTTGCTCAGAATCGCCCGGCCTGGCCTCGCCCCGAGCGTTCGTTCAAGAATGGTCCCACATGGACGCGCGTCTAGGCGACTCGGTTGCTTGTCCTGCAAGCCTCCAAGCAATTTCCTATCCCAGTTAGGTGACTATATGGAAGGAGGTTCGGTTTCTTAAACCGCTTAGGAAACATCCCTAAATTCATGTAAATCAATTATAATTGGATCACCATTCCATATCTAGACACTTACCATGTAAGGGCGGACTCTTGCACCTATAAAAGGGACCGTCTACCCTCTTTATGGGGGATCCCCATTCTTAACCCAAAGAATAGCCGCTTTACTGATCATCACGCATACACCCGGCCAGTTTTACTGGTAGTGCCGCCCAAACTGTTAGCTCACCAGGCCCGCCAGTGATCTACTAGTAAACCGCTCTGACGCACCACGTGGACATAGGTCACCTCATTAACGGGGCCGAACCACATACAATTTGTTTCTCCATATCTCTCTCTCTGAATCTCTCTGATACCAATTTTAGGCATCATCACTTGTCAAGATAAACCTCATCATTTTTTCCATATCACATCCTATCATGATCATAATCAAACAATTAACACATATTGTATATAAGGAACATTGAAAATATTGCATACCAAAATTAAGCTTTTGAATATGTAACATTGTTCACTAATACTCGCTTCATCTTCCTCACGAGCTCTGCTTGCTTGGTCCAATATTAGAAGACCGTAATACGCCTCCATTACCTACGGTATGGATCAAAGGTCATTTAAGAAAAAGAGACACATAACAAATACTGAGTGCAGTAATATCCTTATTAATACCACATTACATTCGCAACAATCAATCTCAATTAAATACTCAATGAAGAAACACATAAAAATATTAAGTCACTTGATATGTCTAACGAACATTTCAACCAAAGGATCAAAAAAAAAAAAAAAAACAATCCACTTAAAACCATATATCCTTACTTATATACACTTCTACACAATTTCTAATTCTAATCATTCAACTGAATCAAACAATCAAAATATTACGTAAAATTTCACTTAATATGTCTAAAGGACATCAACATAAGAAACAACCCAAAAAACAAAGTCCACTTAAAACCATAGATCTTTACTTACTTATAACTACTTTCCTTCTTCAAAAGTTCTAATTCAAATCAATTCACTAAAGTACAAAAGATAAAAATATTAAGTGAAATTTCACTTAATATAACTGAGGGACATTTCACCAAAAGGAACAAACAAAAAACAAAGCGCACTTAAAAACTTAGATAGTTACTTAACATATAATATGAATCTTACATTGTTTGGTATTTCCCTTTCAAGGATTATGTCAACAACATCCTTCAGTGACATAGTCCACACCACCATCATCAGGGCGGTAAACTTCTCCACTGCATTTAAAACATTATGAATCGGATTTCATTAACTGAAAATTATCAAGCTAAAACATAAAATAAATAAATAAAATGAATAACAGGAAGAAAAAATAAAGAACAAGCACTTCGAATTATACTAGTCTTACTTTCTATCAAGCATAAAAATCGTATGCAGCTTCTCTTGGTCAACCTTTCCAAGAAGACGAAAGACTTCAACAGAGGTGGGGATAAGAAACCTATCTCTTCGATGTGTCTGAGTGGTTTCCATTGTTTCTAAATCCACAAATATAGGCTTAACTGTAGGCTCAACTATAGGATCATCTATAGGCTCATCAACCAGAGGGATAAAATTTTCCTCCACTTTCTTACATTCTCCATCAGGATCTACAGTTCCCTTCTTGTCTGAAGGATAAACAAAACCCTCAAGTCTTTTCTTCTTTCGTAGCCGTTTAATCAACCTTCTCCTTTTATAAAATGAGTAAGACTCCCTAATATATGCTGCTTTCTTCCGTTTCAAAACCCTGATCTCTGAAGTGGACTCACTCATTGATTGTTCCTTCGCCTGTAATGCTTTTCCAAATTTAATACACCAACAAATGATAAGAAAAATATCCAATGAATGATTTTAATTCAATAATATACCTACTGTGGCATCTTTTCAGCACTGAGATCATTAATCTGTTTCTCAACTTTTGTCCCAATACTATCCATCTCTTTCTTGTTAATAACAGCCTACAACTAGAAAGCAAACTATAATAAGTAAAATTCAGCACATCATATAATAATAAAAGTAAAACTACTACTTCTTTTTTATATACCTGAAGTGCTTTCATCTGTACACAAACACCGACCAACTTCCTCTCAATTTCACCATTTCTCATTTGAACATTATTATACTTATTTTCCAAAACCACGCATTCTTCCGATTTCGACCTCTCTAACTACTCAACCATATCAAGTGCACTTCTTTCATTCTTCTTCGCTCTTTCAAGGCTGACAGTGAGGTTCACAACACTCTGCATTTTTGGATCTGTATCAGACTTTACAACTTCTGGTCCATCAGAAAATGTCACACGGTCCGCTTGTACTAGTAGGTCTGCAACTTGGCATTCACTCTCAGAAATTAGGCCATTTAGGTACTTCAACCTTGCGGCCAAGACACTTTCCTTTCTACTAATCCGCAGTTCTTCCCTCATCGACTGCAACTCAGATAAATTCTGCCTAAGAAGATACCCCATCTGTAAGTTTGCCCGCACTACTTCTTCAGCTTTTTCAATGAGTTGAATGTCCTTACCTCTCAAATTTGCCACTACAACTTCCATCTCTTCTCTTAGACACTTGTTCATTTTCTTCAATTTCTTAATAGCAGACCTTGATTGCTGAACATCCCATTTCATATTACTCCGTTTCGATGAAGAATCCATTTTTCCACTATCATATACATCAGCTCTCAAGTCGGCTGTTCTTTGTGGAGTCTCTGTCCCTTTCCCATCTACATTATCATATGCAGTATCAAACACTTCATTACCACTACTATACAATTGTTTCTGATCAGCTGCCTTTTGTGTAACATGGATCTCATTTACTTTGCAAGCTCCATCCAATAAATAAACACGGTCCCTAATAGCCTATTTTTCCTCTGATTTTCTTTCTCCTCCAGCACTAACATTATTGCATCGTCTCTTCTTCAGAACAAACTGACTGATCCAGACTCCCCAACTTTCCTCGGACACAATGTCATCTTCACGTTCACTCTCACAGTCTTCTTCTCCGACCTTATCTGAACCCACATATTCGGCCTTATCATCAGCTGACACACCTGAAGAAACTCCTAATTTTATCTCACCTTCACTCTCATCCCCATCAGTATCATACTACTACTACTTTCATTCGTCTCACCCAATACTTGTAAACCATACTTTCCATACATCTTTTTCTCATTTGCTGTCATTTGCAGGGATTCATGTAAGATTTTTTCAGCATATAATTTCAGCATATAAGATTTTCATATCATATGAGACTTACAAAATTTTATCATAAGTCAAATTTCACTTATGTTCTACTTATAATAAAACATAAGTCAAATACCCATTAACAATCTACATAAAAATGTGATGTTTCATTGATTTACATGTGTGACGCCCCGCAAAAATAAGCGTATTTTCATTGAAAATTAAATAAATCACACTTGATTCTTTAAAATAAAAATACAAAATTTCTTTAAAACTCCCAGCAGGTCCATATTCTCCACGGATCTCCTATATCATCCTTAACCTTATCTCCCTTCTAGGCTTCGGTTACCGGCACTGCCTGCATCTAAAAAACCATACCGGGAAGTATACAATATGACATGAATAATAAAGGCTCAAAAGGATAATGACAATCAAATACATAGAATGACATCAAATCAATTGACCAGTCTCACAACCCAACTGCTCACACTACTCAAACGCTCATACCAATAGCATCATACCAGGTTCCTCTTGATCACATAGCAAGAGACACCTCACCTCACCTCACCCGTCTCCAGTACGTCGGTCCCTGAGGCCTGTTGGACTGTTGGTAGGTGCTCCTTGCTCATGACCCTTTAGTCCCATAGCACTTAGCAATAAACACATACTCATTGATTCCAAATGAAAACACAACATAACTGCAAAAAGAGTACAAGTAGAGATAACAAAGAAATACTCCGGAGAATTTAGAAAGCATATTGTACACAACCCGGTACCTATAAATGATGTTGAGCAACTCCCAAACACTTTTCTTCTTCTTCTTCTTCTTCTAACTCGAGGTGTATGTATATCTATAATTGTGTATATATATATATATAAATCTCTCTCTGTGTGACTCTTTCAAGCTCTCTATGCTAGAAGTGTAGAATGTGTGTGTTTGAGAGAGTATGTGAGTGTATAAATAGCCAAGCTTCCACTTGGAGACAATGGCCTAACAATCCACTTATTAACCACTAACTTATAATTAATGGGTAGTTTATAAGGAATATGCAAGATGATGTAAACATACACTAATGCACATATAACTCCACTTAGAGACATTGGCCTAACAATCCACTAACTTCTAATTAATGGGTAGTTCATAAGGAATATGCAAGATGATGTAAACATACACTAATGCACCTATAACTCCACTTAGAGACATTGGCCTAACAATCCACTAACTTCTAATTAATGGGTAGTTCATAAGGAATATGCAAGATGATGTAAACATACACTAATGCACCTATAACTCCACTTAGAGACATTGGCCTAACAATCCACTAACTTCTAATTAATGGGTAGTTCATAAGGAATATGCAAGATGATGTAAACATACACTAATGCACCTATAACTCCACTAATATTAGTGTATAAATAACCAAACATAATGGCCTAACAATCTAATTATTAAAAGAGAAAATATTAGATTTAATTTCTGATACACTAAAACTGCTACTGTAATCCTCGTTTTCTGCCCAAACGGTGCAGAATCTGAGAAAATTGCATTAGACGAAAAGTGTGCAGAATCGAGTTTTGCTTGGGACAGCGCGGGCAGAACCTTAAATTTCATCCGTTTTCCTAACAAAAATCTGAAAACAAAATTTTGCTACTGTTAAAATTAAAAGAGAAAATATTAGATTTAATTTTAAATATGACTCGAAAAATCTTAACTTCCAACACGAATACCAAATCATTTAATCTAACGTAACTTTTCCCAAAAAAAATATATTTTTAGTTCATGACTTATAAAATTGAAAAAATGACCAAAATACCCCTGTGACCAATTTTCGCTAAAATCGCACACGAAGTCTAAATCGTCAATTTAAACATGAAAACACGGGTTACTACAATCTACCCTCCTTAATAGAGATTTCGTCCCGAAATCTAGAGATAAAAGCATTTGGTAAATAACTTCATAAATTTCTTAAAATAATGTTTAAAAACAAATATAGCATATTTTGTTTTATAAAATAACAAAATTTTTTTTTTTTTTTTTTTTCAACATTCTCTGACTCCTCCCAGGCGATGTAGACTATCTAACCTTGACTTAGTCCTACATTTCCGGCTGGGGACAGGCTCTGATACCATTTGTGACGCCCCGCAAAAATAAGCGTATTTTCATTGAAAATTAAATAAATCACACTTGATTCTTTAAAATAAAAATACAAAATTTCTTTAAAACTCCCAGCAGGTCCATATTCTCCACGGATCTCCTATATCATCCTTAACCTTATCTCCCTTCTAGGCTTCGGTTACCGGCACTGCCTGCATCTAAAAAACCATACCGGGAAGTATACAATATGACATGAATAATAAAGGCTCAAAAGGATAATGACAATCAAATACATAGAATGACATCAAATCAATTGACCAGTCTCACAACCCAACTGCTCACACTACTCAAACGCTCATACCAATAGCATCATACCAGGTTCTTCTTGATCACATAGCAAGAGACACCTCACCTCACCTCACCCGTCTCCAGTACGTCGGTCCCTGAGGCCTGTTGGACTGTTGGTAGGTGCTCCTTGCTCATGACCCTTTAGTCCCATAGCACTTAGCAATAAACACATACTCATTGATTCCAAATGAAAACACAACATAACTGCAAAAAGAGTACAAGTAGAGATAACAAAGAAATACTCCGGAGAATTTAGAAAGCATATTGTACACAACCCGGTACCTATAAATGATGTTGAGCAACTCCCAAACACTTTTCTTCTTCTTCTTCTTCTTCTAACTCGAGGTGTATGTATATCTATAATTGTGTATATATATATATATAAATCTCTCTCTGTGTGACTCTTTCAAGCTCTCTATGCTAGAAGTGTAGAATGTGTGTGTTTGAGAGAGTATGTGAGTGTATAAATAGCCAAGCTTCCACTTGGAGACAATGGCCTAACAATCCACTTATTAACCACTAACTTATAATTAATGGGTAGTTTATAAGGAATATGCAAGATGATGTAAACATACACTAATGCACATATAACTCCACTTAGAGACATTGGCCTAACAATCCACTAACTTCTAATTAATGGGTAGTTCATAAGGAATATGCAAGATGATGTAAACATACACTAATGCACCTATAACTCCACTTAGAGACATTGGCCTAACAATCCACTAACTTCTAATTAATGGGTAGTTCATAAGGAATATGCAAGATGATGTAAACATACACTAATGCACCTATAACTCCACTTAGAGACATTGGCCTAACAATCCACTAACTTCTAATTAATGGGTAGTTCATAAGGAATATGCAAGATGATGTAAACATACACTAATGCACCTATAACTCCACTAATATTAGTGTATAAATAACCAAACATAATGGCCTAACAATCTAATTATTAAAAGAGAAAATATTAGATTTAATTTCTGATACACTAAAACTGCTACTGTAATCCTCGTTTTCTGCCCAAACGGTGCAGAATCTGAGAAAATTGCATTAGACGAAAAGTGTGCAGAATCGAGTTTTGCTTGGGACAGCGCGGGCAGAACCTTAAATTTCATCCGTTTTCCTAACAAAAATCTGAAAACAAAATTTTGCTACTGTTAAAATTAAAAGAGAAAATATTAGATTTAATTTTAAATATGACTCGAAAAATCTTAACTTCCAACACGAATACCAAATCATTTAATCTAACGTAACTTTTCCCAAAAAAAATATATTTTTAGTTCATGACTTATAAAATTGAAAAAATGACCAAAATACCCCTGTGACCAATTTTCGCTAAAATCGCACACGAAGTCTAAATCGTCAATTTAAACATGAAAACACGGGTTACTACAACATGCAACATTTCACATTTACAATCCTAACTCATAATTCACTTATGATAATTTATAATAACTGAAATTTGACTTAGGATAACCATACCATATCTCTCTTCAACCTGGAAAACCTATTATGTTTCAGGCACTTTAGAAGCCTTAGAAGATCCCACTTCACAAAACGTGGTGCAGCATCATCGACTGATGGTTCCATCAACATGGTGTGTTCCAAAAGCCAATACTACAAATTCAAATATTCACAATTAATCACTAAATTGTTAAACAATAATAAAACTAACAAAAAATGCAACAAATGAAACATACAAACACAATACCTGCAATACAAGAACACATCCGCTGATCTTCATGAGATTCTGTGATCCTCTTTCAATTGCAGAGATTAAGTCATCCCTAACAGCAGAAGCCCATGAATGCATCTTCATTCTATCAATATCTTCAACATATTGAATGAACACCCACTTATTGAAGAACACCCACTTAAGAGTGTTACCGGAAGTCGAAAAGAGAAGAGACAGAATCAAATGAAGGCAAAGCAATTGCACAACATCTTCCACATCATCAGTCTTTCCCTCTCGATGTAGCTATACAAGCATCTCTAATATCGCCTAATATAGGCCTTTTATCTCCCGAAAACCTCCTGGCAACAAATCATGTGTCTGGTTTCTTGCTATAACTGACATTCAAATAGGCCCCGATTGAATTTCAAAAATAAGTCCAATATCCGTGTCAGTTATCTTCGTCAATTTTGGACCTGTTAGAAACTTCCCATCCTCCCTACTGTATGATCTTAAAATCATTAAAGAAGCTTCATCATGGCTCTTATCATAGACAACTTTCCCATCAATAAACTGTTTGTACAAGATCCAGAATAGAGTTCGCTTCAAAACCATTATATGTTTGTCCCTAAGCTTCAAATCTCTGAAAAGCTTCGTCGTGCTAACCAATGTAGACTTATATTGATAATAAAAAGAACTACTCTTAAGATCATTACATTTCTTCGGTTTTGTAGCCTTTAGTGAACTCAAACACCGATTTGCCCGTCCTAAAACATAAATGTTTATTAATATCACTTTCTAAAATCAACTTAAAGATCAACAATAGCAAGGTGAATAGAAAAAAAGCATACAACAGAAATATCAAGTTAAATTTCTCTTACGATAAGCAGACCATCAAATGACTAAAAAATTCTCTAAAATCATTCAAAATTATTCTACATTGTTTAGGCTGAAAAATGACAAATATCAAAGCTCAATACTAGCAATACGTATAACACAAGGCATACACTGAAAACACAAAGTTAATTTTCTCTTACGAAAAGCAGACAACAATTTCCATCCACATAGCAAATCATAAAAATTCTAAAAAATTAACAACATCAACCTAAACTAACAAACATCAACCTAAATTTCTCTTACTATAAGCAGACCATCATGTTTCTTCTACATATAAAACAAAATTGAAAATCTAGTGTTCTTCTTAATAATTCATACCTATCCTATAATATTTAGACTGAAAAATGACAAATATCAAAACTCAACAGTTGCAGAGCATACTTATGAGCTCAAAACTCAAAACTCGAAAACATCAGAAAAATTTATCAAAATCGTGGAAAATTAGGATACGACAGTTCATACTTGTGACCTCAACACTAAAACCAAAAACTTACTTTTGCGATTCACCATTTTTGAGCAAACAAAAATGCTGGAAAATCCTTCTAGCTTCTAGCTTCAGTGAACGATCAGTAGTTGATTTAGGGCTTCGATTTATGGATTTGTTTAGGGTTTTGAAGCATTGGAGTCACAGATTTTCCAATGCTTCTAGCTTCTAGCTTCAGTAAATGCCATTTTTTAAAATGCTTCAAGCTTCTAGTTTCAGTAAACGATCAGTAGTTATTTTAGGGCTTCATTAGGGTTTCGAAGGATTGAGGTCACACATTTTCCAAATGCTTTGAGCTCATAAATTGCGCGTGTTTCCAAATGCAAGGATTCTCCAATTCTCCAAAACTGTATAACAAAAGAAGTTTCAGTTCACAGATGTCATACTTATAAATAAACCAACGCGCGAAGGGTATTCAAGACTTTTGGACACACAAAACAAGCGCATAACCTTAATGCCACTTTCTTTTGTTATTTGGACTAAGCTCCAATTTTCGATTACTTGATGACCCTTTCCCCAATTTTCCCTTGATTAATCTATCAGATGTTCTGCGCAGCAAAACAAAACAGAGAGAGGGTTTTTGTCTTAGACAGTGTGTGGCGGCGATAGCTTGGTGAAGGAGATTGAGTGAACAAGTTTTCAAGACTTGTTTGGTACCAAAAATCATTGTGTATTTTTGAAGGAGTTGTATTTTGCTTGTATTCCTTTGGGTTTGTGAACCATAAGTGGTAACATTGTCCTCAATCTCTAGTTGATTGGATACCTTAAGTTTTGGAGAAAAAACTTTAGAGAACATTGTATTCCTTATTTTACCTAGTAGAATCTTTCGGAGTTGCCCTGTGGTTCACATAAATTTTGGTGTTATTTAATTTTTACTTGGGTGCTTTATTATTATATTATTTGTGCTTGATTGTGGTGAAAGAAAATTATTTATTATAATTTTGGTGGCTTGGATATTTGTGCCTATTTATTTTACACTTGACAAGGTTAGGAAGTATTGCTCCTAATAATGGGGATTCCGATTTTTCCCCAACAAACGGACCTTGTTTTCCCTCTTGTTTCCTTTAACTTTTCTTTTTCCTCATCAAATCCGCAAATCAAACAAAGCCTTAGGTTAAAGCATCAATGGACATGTTTCAGTCAAAACTGTTTTTAAAACTTTAAAATGCTTCTAAAAATTTAGGATCAATTATAGATACACCCCATGTACTTAGCCCGTTTTTCACTTTGCCCACTGAACTTTAAATCATGTCACTAATACATTCTGTACTTTGGGCTAAATTGAAACAGTTAACAATTCTGTTAAAGTTAACTGAACAGAAGCTAGTTTAGTGGGTTTGTGTAATGTTTCAGAATTTATAATAAAGGGTAATGGGTAATTTTGCCTTTCCTGTTGTGGACCCTTATTTTATTTGACTGTATTTCTAATTCCAGATCATAACTAAATTATTTTATTTTACCTTTCATGTGCTTTAAAATTTATTTTCTATTCATGTGGGTATGTTTATTTAATTTTGGGGTTACACCGTTGGGTCAGACTGTCCGTGGGAACACCAAACATTTCATTTTTTTGAGCATACAAGAGAGTGGGTCCCAACCTACTCCCCTATATGGCCGGCCAAACCCCTCGCCCCCCTCATTCACGTTAGTTTTTCTCCTCCTTCTTTTCTTTTCTTCTTCTCTTTCCAAGAGACAAAAACTTCCATAGAACTTCTTCTACTTTGGGTTTCTTTCTTCAAGATTACTAAGGAAGGTCAAGTTCTTCATCTTCAAGCTCTCCTAACAATTCTAGAGCTTGACATCCTTCCATTGGTGAGTTTTCTAGAAACTCCCAAATTCTAGGGTTTCATTAGTTTTCCAAATTTTGAGTTATTCATGGACTTCTCTTACTTTGTATAGCTTCCTTGGAGTATATAGAGTTTCTCTTTCATATCCTAACCATTTCTATGGAGGATTTCTAATGGGGGTAAGTTTTCCCAATCTCTAACAACCTAGAGTTTGCTAGTTTCATGATTTCTATCCTAACCTTGGGTTGTTCTTGATTAGTGGTGCATACTTGAAGCATTCTTCAAGATCCTAGCACAAACATTGAAATTATTTTGGATTTAATTTGCTCTCTTGAGTTGCCATTGATTATGTGATGCTAGACGTGGTTAGGATGCTCCCTTTATGTGTAAAGGCATGCTAGGACGTTAGTATAGAAATCTTTGTTAGGATTGTCAAGTTATGCAAGTTAACTACATTCTTTGAGACCATTGATATCATGTCTAATAAACTAGAATTATTGCTTAAATTGTTGTAGTGGATTATCCATAATATCATTTTAAACATTACATGCATTTAGGCCTAATCGGCAAGCATTCATGTATCACGACATAAATGTTTTTTTTAAAAAGAGAGAAAAACCCCATGTGAAGGAATTTGATTTAAGAAAATCCGAACTTGGGTTGTCATGTGAGACAGGAAGAATGACCCTAAGAAGCATTCAAACTCCAACTATATTCGGGTAGCTCCCGGAAGTTGGTATCCTACACTCCATGCGTGGGTGGCTCATAGTCCGGTAACGAGAGAGATGTCCATATATCACGCATAGCCGTGAGGCTCTAATCATTTCATTGTAGTCGTGGTGGCGATTCATAGCACCTCATTTCATTTTAGCCATGGATAGCATATAGACTTGTTACAATGTTTTCTACGAGCTGTCGTTCTCGTAAAAATGACAAAACATTTTTCAGGTGAGCTTGATAAAGGTAAAGGGCATATGTGACCCGACGCATGGACTTTGAGGCATTTTGTTCTATTTTGAAGACTCGTGCTTAGTTATGTACATGAATAGCTCTCTTGTTGATTCGGTCATTTTGGAAGATTGTAAATGTTTAATGCTTTGAAACTTAGAGTATTAAGGTTTTACAAAAATTTCATGAGCTTAGGCTCTCATCTCTTGTATTTGAGAAGCTTCTTTGATTTTAATGGGACAAGTGTTAGCCCTTACTTTCATGGTTATTTCTTTCAATTGTTAAACTCACTTTATGATGACGTATATACTTTCCGAGGTCGTTGAACCTCTTTAAGTTCTTGTCTTTTTGATTTACATGTCCATTGTTTGTTTACCCCTTGTGTTTGGATCCTTGTCGGATTGGTTTGGGTGGTTGCTTTTATGAGAGTTCATTTGTAGTAGTTTAGTTCGTTTTGTACTTGGGCCCTTGCCGGATCAAACCCCTCTTTTAATTTCAACAAGGTTTCAAACATTTAAACATTCCAAATCTCTCACAGTCTCTTTCTTTTTCGCCTTCTCTTTGATCTCGTTCCATTTCCCAAATATTATTTTCTTTTACTTATGTTAGAATTATATATATATATATTTTCTTAAAATGTTTTCGAATGTGAAAATACATGTGTGTGTGTGTGTGTGTTTAGAATACCTTCCCTCTGTCTCTCTCCCTATCTCTCACTCTCCCTTTCTTCCTCTTTTTATCTCTTTCACTTCTCGTTTTTAATAAATTTCGAGTACATGAAGCTCCGTTTGGTTTAGACTCGTGTTGTATGTTGTTTAGGACTTGTTTAGTCAAGTATTGATGTTTAAACTTGAGAATTTAGCATAGTTGGGAACATTTCAAAATGCTGTCAAACTTCTTGTAAAAAAAAAAAATGCTACTGTTATTTCAGTTTTCTGCCCAAACGATGAGGAACTGGAAAAAATGCTATTTGACGAAAGTTGTGTAGAATTGCATTTTACATGGGTCTTGAAGGGCCAAATGTGAAAATTTTAAAGATATAGTTACTTACGGATGTTTTAAAATTCAGCAATCATCCAAAAATGGTCCTTAATTTATCATTTTTTTTTGTGTTTCTTAAACCAGTGCTTGTTCGGATAGTCTTTTAATCAAATATTCAAATGCTTTTACCTTCGTTTGACTCATTGACTTATAAGTCCATTTTGAATTTACGTATTAGTAAGCCATCCTTGTAGGAATCCCCGTGGGTTTCTAAAGCCGCTTTCGCATTTGTGATTGAGTTTTACTTCTTTTCTCTCTATCTTTCCTCTTTCCTCGCACTTTGATTTTCGGGGCGTGACAATTTGCTCCCTTGTAGTTCCAAACGAGTCAGTAATACCCCTTATGAACTGTTGTTTAGTTTTTGAAGTTCATGATTACTGATAAATTCCAAAAATTGTTGCCAAACGTGGCTTACGCCCGTTAATTTTAACGGAATTGCTTGCAAGTACAGTTTCACTTTAGTCCGAAGTATAAAGGTATAAGTGACACGATTCAAAATACATCGGACAACGTAAAGTACAAAAAGTGAATCTATAATTAACCTTGAAATTTATCCAAACAAACTAATATAAATATTTTGCATCCAAGAAGCACGTGTTGAACATCGATTCCAAAAAAACAGGACCATATAACCAAAGCGGCCGCAACCAATTATATGAAGAAACAAACTGTCCTGGTTCTTTCAATTAAAGACAGCCTATTGATCAGGCCACCATGTTAAAACAATTATTTAATCCAAATAATCTCTAGGTTTCTAAAACCCTAACAAAAATGATATTTTCCAAAGTTTGAATCTAAGTATATTTGATGTAGTTATGTAAAAAAAAAACTATGAAAATTGTTGGATTCATTTAGTGGTGCTCTCTGATACCAATTGTACAAAACACCAAATAGAGCATTAAGTTACGCCGATTTAATTTGACTTATAACATCCATTAGTATTAATTTACAAAATTAGGAGGATTGACTCAGCACCATTGTGACCTCGAGATCACATAGTGATAGGAATCTCGTGCACCGAGTCTATCTTATACAATAAATTCAAAGTGCGATATGCATGAAACTTCCAAAAAATAATAAATGCATGTGCTTATTTACACATATATACAAGGTAGACAAAGGGGATGAACTGTGGGAGAAAAATGAAACAAGAATTTCCGTAGTTTAGAGATGGTGACCTTCTAACAATCCACAAGATGTGCTGGTTCACGAGAATCTTTGCAATATAAGTGTGTATATGTGTATATATATTTGACTAATTTGATTCGAGTGTACAAATTGAGTCAGACACTCTTATTAACATGCATACTCTACTCTAAATACGCACACGAACTACGACAAATTTTTCGACCCGAAAATATCAAGTACACATGTTTAGCTGTGTCAATGACAATTTTTGAATAAAAAAGGTTGAATAGGGGTAACCGTAGGTGACCTACCTCTCTGGGCATGATCATGGGAGCCTTCTATCCACGGAACAGGGACGTTCCTTGGCGGAATAGCCCCCGTGAAAGACGCACTAACCAAGGAGCCTAATTGGCCAAAGTTGTCCCCTGCCCCACGGGGCCACCACAATGGTGGTCCTTAATGCGTAGAACCAATCATGGTCAAACTAGGGGCGAATCTAGAAAATGGGGGCTTGCGTGCGGAGGTGGTGCCCCTAGAAAATTTTTTTTTTTTGACTTATTTATAGATATTTTGGACTTATTTATGCATATTTTGTGTATTTTTTGGACCTATTTATAAATATTTTCTATACATATTTTATAATTAACACAAAAACATAAGATAGGTGGCTTAGTATGATAATTTTATAATTTTAGGAGGGTGGGGTGTTTGCTTTTGTAATTTTTAAAGAGGGCTTAGCTATAAAAACTTTTTTTTAGTACAAATCTGTAATCTTTTAAAAATCTAGGAGGGAGGCTTGAGCCCCCTTTTTACCCTTCTTGGGTCCGCCCCTAGGTGCAAGCACAATTCCATGACAACAAAGCCCCTTGCGCCCCCCCACCCCTCTTCGAACTCATGACCTATCTGGCTACAAGAAAGGCCCTAACCACTGATACAGTTTTTTAACACTCGAAACTGTTCATACTGTGAACAAATTAAAGAGTACTCCCTCCGTCCCTTTTTTAGAGTCCTATATTCCATTTTGGGATGTCCCAAAATTAGTGTCCACTTTCCTAAATTGGTACACAATTTTTACTTACTTTCCAATACTACCCTTCCTTGAAATCTACACCAAGACAAAATTAAAAAAGTTATTGTAATGATTAGGGGCAATTGTGGAAAGTAGGTGTAGATTCTTTTTGTCCCCTTAATAAGTTGAGTTCCCAAAGATGGACTCAAAAAAAGGGACGGAGGGAGTACTACATATATACTGGTTAGTTTTGGACGCTAGAAATGAATTTATAAAAATTTGGCACAAGTTCCCTCATTATAGTTATTTGAGATTAAAGAATAAATCGTTTTTAATTGGGTTACTTACATTTTATCCCCCTGTGGTTAGGCTCATTTTAATTTTACTCTCCTGTACTTCAAAATTAGGTGGATAGTTATCCCATGTGATTTTGGACTAAAGTAAAACTACTAAGATTTTTCTCAAAATAGCCTCACACGAGAATTAAGTGTTAAAATTAGCCCCCACAGAGGAGAGTTTAAGTGTCAAAATCAACCCCACATAGGCGGTTTATTCCAAAATTAGCCCCATAAAGCGGTTGGGTGTTAAAAATTAGCCCCAGGTAGCTGGGTTAAAAGGCAGCATTATAGGGGTTTAATTCCAAAATTAACCTCCCAAAGATGTTTAAGTGTTAATATTTTTGGCCAATTTTAGAATTTTTATCAGTATTGAGAGAAATCATTACAGTTTCGCATTAGTTCAAAACCACAGGGGGGTAAGTGTCCATTTTTTAAGTACAGGGGGTAAAGTGAACATGAGCATAACCACAGGGGGTAAAATATAATTAATTATTTTTAATTTTGGTCAAAAGTTCCTGATAAGTAAAACTTAATTATATCAAATCCTTTTATTACAAAACTTCACATGACTATTTATGTGAAATTTTTTTCAGTGAAATCTATTACTAAGATAAAAGAATGCGTTGGATCTAAGACTGAAAAAAAAATCTATTTCATAAAACTTTTGACTAAAATTCTCGTGATTTTATTGCTTGCTAAATGAAATTGACACTCTTTCTATTAAAAATGAAAAAAGGGAAGTTACACTTAGAGCATCTGTTATGGAAATGTTAAGTGGGTGAGTTAGTGTCAGAAGCTAGTAAGAGGTCCAAATATGTTGTGTAATCGAGATGTTAACCCACACATTAAGTCTGGGCCATAAATGTCAGCTGCTTGTGAGATTGTAAATTTGGCGAGGCACTTAACACGGCGGATTGGGCAAAAAAATCAATAAATAATGAACCATAACGGCTATAATTCAAATGTGAAATGCACATTACACAAACAGTTATATTTCTAACCGTTTTTTTCTTTGTATCATCAGGTGATATTTTCTTATAAATTCATATTCTCATTATTTTTACTCTCAAGTTAATGTTTAGTAGTTTCTCACATTAGTCAGTTCAACTTGCACCATGGATCATCGTCCTCCATTTTTTTAACACTCAATTCAACCCACATTTTAACTACCAACAATCACCTCAATTTGACTCTCAATCACTATCCCAACCATTACAATATGATTCGCAGACAAATTCACAACAATACCAGTTCAATCCACAATATCCACCTAGTGTGTTCAATCCTCAATTTTGTTTTGGGCAATCTCAATTCCCATCCAATTAGGCTTGCCAAAGTAATGATCCACAACCTCCCACAACACAGAACAAGAAGAATAATCAAACACAACAAAAGAAATGAAATCCCAACTGGACTAAAGAAGAATATGAAGCATTGTGTAAAGCATGGATACGTGTCTCAGAAGATGCAGTCACGGGTGCAGATCAGCAAAGAGCAAGGATATGGGATCGAATCAGTGATGAGTTTAACATCATATTGGGGTGCGAAAATAATAGAGTTAGCACTGTGTTAATAAACCGTTGGTCACTTATTCAGTCTCACTTGAACAAATATTCTGGATACGTGCGCATGATAGAGAGTTCTCCTGGGCCAGTGGAGCTAATGGTGAAGATGTAGTAAGTTATTTAATTGACATTGTTTTTTCTTTTGATAAATTGTGGCTAAATTTAGTTTTTTTCTTTCTTTTTCTTTTCATCTTCTTTTAATATTTTATTTTATTATTATTAATTTTTTTTTCTTCAGATTGGTGCAACAAAACAACTATATTACAAGAAAGAAAAGCATCACTTTAAGTAGGACGGTTGATGTCTACTTTTGAAAAACAATACAAAATGGTATAGCTACACCAAAGTTCAAGAACATAAAAGGCAAAAAATTGCACAAAGGAAGAGGACTGAGATAAATTTGGAAGATGATGAAATTGAACATTCTTCCAATCTGTCTACTCTGGCCACTAATCCATCTACTTCGGGAATGACACTTGGTTCGAGTAGCCATAACGATGATGATTCACCATTCAACCAAGGGGCACATGATCTACTACAACCCCCGGGAAGAAAAACAATGAAAAATGCTCGTCGAAAAAAGAATAATGATGCTATGAATTTAATAGTTGCAAAACTTGGCAATTTGAGACAGGAACAAAAAGAAATTGCTGAAAAAGACTTCATCATGACACGTGAAAAGAGAACAACTAAAGGTTGCAGCAAACCAAGAGCAAGAACGATTGAGGATTGCAGCTAAACTTGAGACCGAGAAAATGAAGATTGCAGTAAAGCAAGAGCAAGAACGAATGAGGTGGGAGAAGGAGATTATGATGACTGATCCAAATTTGGTTCCTATAGAAGGAAAGGAATGGATCATACAACAACAAAGGTCAATTTGGCCAGTGGAAGGCAAGGGTGCTTCAAAGATGGTTCAAGTGATAGTGGAGTTTAGTTTATTTATTTACTAGGCATAACCCATGGCTAAAGCCACTATCGAGCTATTTTAACCATACATGCATTCGGCCAGTAATGGCCCATACACGTAGACATGGCGCAAACAAAAAAAGGGTTAATTAAGCTACGCCCAATTCAGAATTTATTTTCAATGCTAGAAAGTAGAAGCAACCTGGAGGATAATAACAATTCAAAGTGTTCTCTTCATCTTAAACCTAAAAAAATAAAGTAGCAACATAGTTTCCAGTAGATGATGAACTCAACAATGAACATGAAACAAACGATTTAAAAACCACTCATACACAGAGTTCTTGACCAAAAAAACCCTAAAGAAAAAGAAATTATGATTATCTTCCACAAAGGACAATTAATGTCATAAAACAATCTTCAAAGTTCCTTGACAACCCTCTCTACAGGCTCAATTGTTGTCACGCCCCGAAAACCGAAGCACGAGGAAAGAGAAAAGATAGAGAGAAAAGAATTAAAATCCAATCACAATGCGGGAGCGACTTTGGAAACCCACGGGGTTTCCTACAAGGATGACTTACTAATACATAAACCCAAAATGGACTTACATGTTAATGAGTCCATCAAAGATGAAAAAAAATTGAAAATCACATTAAAAGACTTTCCGGGCAAGCACTATATCAAGGAGAAAAGGAAAAATTACAATGAATTTGATAAAAGGTCATTTTTGACAGTTGCTGAATTTTAAAACACCCGTAAGTAATTATATCTTTGAAATTTTCACATTCTGTTTGCGTAGGTCCATATAAAATTCGATTCTGCACAACTTGGTCTAATGACATTTTTTCCAATTCTGCACCATTTGGGCAGAAAATTGAAATAACAGTAGCAGTTTTTATTTGACAGCAACTTTGACAGCTTTTTGACAGCATTTTGAAATGTCCCCAACGATGCTAAATCCTCGAGTTTAAACATTAATACATGACTAGACAAGTCCTAAACAACATACAACACGTGTCTAGAGCAAGCGGAACTTCATGTACTCGAAATTTATTAAAGACGAGAAGTGAAAGAGATAAAAAGAGGAAAAAGGGGAGAGGGAGAGATTGGGAGAGAGAGATATAGGGAGAGATAGGGAGAGAGATAGAGGGAATGTATTCTAAACACACACACATGTGTATTTTCACATTAGGAACATTTTAAAAACATATATATATATATATACATAATTCCAACATAAGAAAAAGGAAAGAATATTTGAGAAAGGGAAAGAGATCAAAGAGGGGAGAGGGGAGAAAGAGAATGGGAGAGATTTAGAACGTTTAAATGTTTGAAACCTTGTTGGAATTAAAAGAGGGGTTTGATCCGGTAAGGACCAAACTATAAAACGAACTAAACTACAACAAATAAACTCTCATAAAAGCAACTACCCAAACCAATCCGGCAAGGATTCAAACAAAAGAGAAAAATAAATAATTGACATGTAAATCAAAAAGACAAGAACTTAAAGAGGTTCAACGACCTCGGAAAGTAAATACATAATCATAAAGTGAGTTTAACAATTGAAAGAAATAACCATGAAAGCAAGGGTTAACCCTTGTCCCATTAAAATCAAAGAAGCTTCTCAAATACAAGAGATAAGAGCCTAAGCTCACGAAGTTTTTGTAAAACCTTAATACTCTAAGTTTCAAAGCATTAAACATTTACAATCTCCCGAAATGACTGAATCAACAAGAGAGCTATTCATATACATAACTAAGAATGAGTCTTCAAAATAGAACAAAATGCCTCATAGTTCACGTGTCGGGTCACATATGCCCTTTGTCCTTATCAAGCTTACCTGAAAAATGTTTTGTCGTTTTTATGAGAACGACGGCTCGTAGAAAACATCGTAACAAGTCTGTATGCTATCCATGACTAAAATGAAATGAGGTGCAATGAATCGCCACCATGGCTACAATGAAATGTTTAAAGCCGCAAGGCTATGCGTGACAAATGCACATCTCTCTCGTTACCGGACCATGAGCCACCCACGCATGGAGTGTAGCATACCAACTTCCGGGAGCTACCCGAATATAGTTTGGAGTTTGAATGTTTCTAAGGGTCATTCTCCCTGTCTCACATCACAACCCATGTCCGGATTTCTTAAATCAAATTCCCACACATGGGGTTTTTCTCTCTTTTCCAAATAAAACATTTATGTCGTGATACATGAATGCTTGCCGATTAGGCCTCAATGAATATGATGTTAACAATGGCATTAAAGATGATCCACTACAATAGACTAAGCAATAATTTAGTCCATTAGACATGATATCAAGAACTTCAAAGAAAGTAATTAAATTTCATAATTTAACGTTCCTAACAAGGATTTCTATACTAACGTCCTAGCATGCTTTTACACATAAAGGGAGCTTCCTAGGCACATCTAGCATCACATAATCAACTATAGAACAACCAAAACATGTAAATTCACAATTAGGCATATAACCCTAAATTTATAACTTTGGGGAAAACCTAATGCATGTGTCTAAATTATTCTCATAACATCATTTTAATTACATTTAACACCCCAAATTTTCAACTAGTACAACCAAAGCATATAATTCACATTTAGGCAAAAATCTCTAACATTATAACTTTGTGGGAATGTCCTAATACATATGTCTAAGTTCTTTCCTAGCATAAAAGTGAACTCAAGGCATCTTAGACAAGTATAACATATATAATTGCACAATGTAAATCTACCTCACAGCTTAGCTTCCAAAAATCAATGGCAACTCAAGAGAGCCAAGTAAATCCAAAATAGCTTCAATGCTTGTGCTAGAATCTTGAAGGATGCTTCAAGTATGCACCACTAATCAAGAACAACCCAAGTTTAGGATAGAAATCATGAAACTAGCAAACCCTAGGTTGTTAGAGATTGGGAAAGCTTACCCACATAAGGAATTCTCCATAGAAATGGTTAGGATATGAAAGAGATACTCTATATACTCCAAGGAAGCTAAACAAAGTACAAGAAATCCATGAATAACTCAAAATTTGGAAAACTAATGAAACCCTAGAATTTGGGGGTTTGTAGAAAACTTACCAATGGAAGGATGTCAAGCCCTAGGATTGTTAGGAGAGCTTGAGGATGAAGAACTTGACCTTCCTTAGCAATCTTGAAGAAAGAAACCCAAAGTAGAAGAAGTTCTATGGAAGTTTTTGTCTCTTGAAAGGAGAAAAAGAAGAAGAAGAGAAGGAGGAGAAAAAAAAAATAACGTGAATGAGGGGGGGGGGGAGGAGGGGTTTGGCCAGCCATATAGGGGAGTGGGGTGGGACCCACTTTCTTGTATGCTCCAAAAATGAAATGTTTGGTGTTCCAATGGACAGTCTGACCCAACGGTTTGAACCCAAAATTAAATAAACACACCCACACGAACAAAAATAAATTTTAATGCACCTGAAAAGAAAAATAAATAATACAGTCATGCTCTATAAATTTAAATACAGTCGAATAAATTTAGAGCCCCCAACAAAAAAGGTAAAATTACCCAATTGCCCTTTAATAAAATTCTGAAATTTGACAATCTACCCTCCTTAAAAGAATTCCGTCCCGGAATTCGAATGTACCTCAAAGGGAAACAACTGGAGAGGTAACAATCTATACTAATACATAGACACCAAGAGTCACCAAGGCTCACAAGGAACAATGTCAAGTAACATACACGTTTCCAACATCAACTGACATGACCAATTATTAAGCATCAATGACAACTTGATCTTCTTAGTCGTCGAACAAACTAAGTCAAGAATACAAATGAATTTCATACCACTATTTGTCAAATACCAAAATGATCCTCACAAAAGGACCACATAATCAAAAGAATACAACATGCATTTGTAACTCACCCCAAGGTGTCAAACAACTGACCAATATGTAACACACAACACAAGCGACAATGAATGGATAGAATCCAAAACTCAACTGAAAATCCAACCCGAGAAGAAGGGTAACCAATGACATGGAATAAAATTTCATCACTGCAAGAAACAATTTCAAGATTCGAAGAATCAACGCTATAGCACCGAGTGTGCTGTTTTCACAAGGCGTTCCTATGTCCTTCCAATACTAACTAACGAGAGTAAGGAATAAATCACAAAATGTTAGGAACCAAATTGAATGTACCAAATGCACAAAATTGCCAAGCACCATTAGGGTACAAGGCATCAAATCACCAAAAGTTGTTATCCAAAATGGACGGAACCCAAGGCCAATAAGTCCAAAGACTGAACAAGACAATTTCCAATAGAACATCGAATCTGGTTCTAAGAACCCTTACTAAGCTTCAAGCAATACTAGTGAGGATCAAGAAAAGTATTCTCATTGTTGTGCAGTAACATTACGGGGAAAAATATTTGAATAGCCAAATGCAAAGGTCTCAACAAAACTTTGAAGACTCGAGAAAACCAACGAATTCGCCTCAAAGTAAATTCTACAAAGAGATTGAATTTCAATCAACTAAATCCAAGGATATCAAAGAAATGAATCGACTGATAAAAGTTAAACGAATTGTCACAAAAGTTAGGTAACCTGATTCCTTTACAAGAGTTCGAAACTGAACTAAACTATGTGATCAACTCCTAAGGAGTGGTCCAAGTTTGAATTAAATAATGCCAAAGAAAAGATCTCACAAAGTAACAAATGAATGATAATACAAAAGATTGTAATGAATCGACATTACATCTCGTCCACAAGAATAAACAAAAAACTTCAATCCTTAAAAGGAACAATAAAGATGGACCTGAAAAGCGTCTATCGAAACAAATATTGGTGGTAAACCAATAAAACCGAGGAATACTAAATTCCAAAGAACAAGCTCCTGGCGATAAACCAAAAACAGTCTCTCTATCAACAAACCCAAATCTCGCCCTCGAAACATCAAGGCAAAGGAGCGCAATGCCCAAAGCCATAACTACCAAGAAACTTCAACACATACATATGTTTCGAACAAGAACAAGGGTATCATCAACAAAGCAATGATAAACCGAATAAGTGAACGCACGGATATAACCAGACAAGTTCACAACAACCATTACTACTCGTAACAAATCAAAAGATATCAAAGGATATGCGCCTTGATCGAATCATGAATAAAATTGTGGCCTACGCGACTCGTTACAACCCACAGAAATCGATGCAAAAGTCGAAACATTTAAACAATTTACTTCAAGGATGGAGCCATACAAGAATCAAATCCCAAAACTGAAACTCCAAATTTTGTGATACCGAGACATCACTCGAATAGAGGGAACAATATCCGACATCCTTCCTCAAGCCAGAAACTATTGTGAAACCACATCACCAGTAAGAAATAACCAAAGTAAGTTCTAAAAAAAAATACGCCTGAAAACTCACGACAAGGAGGAGGGAACCTATACAGAAGTTGCTTCAACCACCACAACCAATTGCACAACAAGCGAACACCAAGACTTTTCCTTCGCATAAGGCAAGGACAAAGTCGAAAGATCAAAATGATCTAACACAAACACAAGCCACGATAATCCCACGATGGGGAAGTAAAAAAAGTCTGACTGATAAAATTAGCAGGATCGCACCAATTGCTCAACGCAAGTTTGTCTTGAATGACATCAAAATTCAAACCATTGAAAGGTAGGAATTCAAAGAGAAAAGGGTTTGATCAGCTCTCAAAAGCTCATAACCATGATACACTCGATCCGTTAAGATCATCAACAATAAATGTAGAACCAAAATGGTCTATCTCTCCAACATAGAATGATCGATATACTGGTAAAAGAACACCAGTATGAAACGATATACAATCATGTGCTCTTCTTGCACTAACACGGAATCAAGAAAAAAATGAGTCCAACGAAGCACTCTTTGTCACAACAATGGAGAAAGAGTTAAAACGATGGGATCAAATAATGAATCTTACTATGGTCGAATATACACCACTCGATAATTAGCAAAAGAATCCCTATAGACCAGTTATAGGATTTACGGAACAATAACGTTTGAGACAATAGGCATTGCCCACAGGTTCAAAGGATTCATAAAACTTCAAAGTCGTGAAATAAAAATAAATTATTCCACCTTGCTAACAACTACACCAATCCAACAAAAGTTACTATGGACACTATCATAGTCAGTCAAGGTATAAGTAATTTTTCCTGTAAGGGACAATGGAAGGTCTCCAAGAATGAAATAAGAACTTTTATTTCATGAACAACGATATTGGGATCTAGCCTTAGTAAACAACAGCCAAGGCAACCAATAACAAGAAATCAAATCATGATACAAGGTCATACTCCCAAGGAGTCTAATAATGACGAGTTCACAAAACTGTCAACTCAAAGAACTTGGTAACTAAATCGTCCAAATCAATCTATCTCTCAATAAGTAGGGAAATATTTGAAGTTATTAAAATTTTCATACTCGAGTCCAATACAATCAAAATCGATGAATTCAAAAAGGCAAGACCGCTGAAGAATATTAATCCAATAGTCAAGAAGTCCAAGGGAAAGGACATCTTAATACAACACCATGAAACACCCAAGTTCGAAGTCCATGGGTGGCTAAACTGAAAATCATCATGCCTCACCCCAAAAGAAAATATCAAGCTGACAAGGTACGAGTTCTCGTTCAACGAAAGGTTTTGAAATCAAAAGCACATGTAAAACAGCTTTTCCAAACAAGCTAGGAACGAACATAAAACAATACTCTTAAAAGGGCCAAAGGTCACTAGGACCAAACAAGAAAATAGATTTACTTCGAACAAGTATTACTAAATGAAGAGCCAAACTTATTCACAAGGAGGAAACACTAAAATAACTTGTGTTTCTAAACAATCATCAAAGTGTTAACCATCCAATGTTAACGAAGTTCAAATAGGACTCGGTAAATATCGATAACTATAACCACATAAAAGAATTTTGACCACCTTGAGGAGAAACTTTCTTAGCAAGATTATGTAAATATGATAAAGAGCTTAGTGAAGAAAACTTTCATTAACTCGCAAGATGTATAGTTTCACTATGAAATAAGGAAAACTTCTGCAATTAACAATAACATGGTCTCATAATAGACAAATATCAGAGTCGCGGAGAATACTCACAAACGACACCCACCATGCAAAGGAGCGATAAAAATGAACCGATACAAGTCTAAGCTTAGAACAAGAAGCTTGAGTCAAGATCCAACAATAACTCACACAACAGAATTTCCTTATATGCAATAAATCATATAAGAGGGTAACTGATAGTTCACTGCCATGTCTAACATGAATGCAATGGATTGGGACCCAACAAGCAACAACCCATCTCAAAGAATAAATATAATTGAGGTAGTAAAAGCAATATCTAACAGACATTTAAACGTAAAAGTCCCCATGAAGAAAGAGGAACCACAGTTCATCCCGAAGAATGGAAAAAAAAAAAAACCACTGCAACATCAATCAACCAATTACGTAACCAAACGTTGAAAAAGGTAGGTACTTACAACCCTACAAAATAGTTCATGCGATAGAGAGGAGTGCAATTTTCTTGAAAAGATAATTTCAAGATACAACAAACAACTTATCAAAGAGTCTCTCACGGAAAGGGAAAACAATAGCCTGACAAAAGAGAGGACTATTCCAACGCGATGCGGAACTCACAAATGAGGAAAACGCACCCAAGATACAAAAGAAAAATAGCACCGATTGCTAAACAACTCTGCTGCTATCCGAAGGTATGCATCTCAAAAGAAAGAAACAATATGTGCTAAGGCACAACCACAACGATCCGAAGATACAACTTAACGAAACATAGCCCAACAAGCTACTCACACCAACTTGTGATTAACAACATAACCGGTCAATCAATATATACTATAAAAGCATATAAAGCATCTCATCATATACTCACAACATATACACATGTTGGCTTTCCAAAAAGTTTAAAACTTTATATCTCTGAGGATTTTTTTTTATCAAAAAAATAAAATTTCTCCATCTATAATACAATAGATGATCTCAATATATTCTACTATAAGCATGTAAACCACATGAGCATGCAAGCAGGCGAACATATAATCATGTAGGCGTGCAACACCTAAATATGCTATCTCAACAACGTAAATGGAAATAGCAAGTAACGTAAATTTTATAAACACAACAGAGGTCCTTAAGCATACAGCTTGGTGTGAAGCACTGATCGACACCTAACCACCAACCTTATCAGGCATAGTACGTCGAGCGAATAATCCAAACAAGGAAACCCTCATATATATACTTTTAAACCTTTCACGGTCAATAGTTAAATACCATCAGACATCCACACCAAGACATAATGCAAAAGATTCATAGATGAAAACACATAGCACTTGAACATGTAAACATTTATCATGTGAGCACTTAGTATAAATAGCATATCAAACAAGTAAGCTCTTTTAACATATAAGCACGTAAGTCCCGAAGGTACTCAACACATGCGTATACCCACACAGCATCGCAATGCCTCAACATGTGCAACTTAAACGAAGAATGCAATAAGGAGTAGGCACAGAGTAAACAGAAATGGAAATGCGATAAACCCAAAAGAAAACACCCATAGCCCCTAGGTATTTGAACCCGGTTAGCTCTGATACCAATATGTCATGCCCCGGAAACCAAAGCACGAGGAAAGAGAAAAGATAGAGAGAAGAATTAAAATCCAATCACAATGCGGAAGCAACTTTGGAAACCCACGGGGTTTCCTACAAAGATGACTTACTAATACATAAACCCAAAATGGACTTACATGTTAATGAGTCCATCAAAGATGAAAACATTTGAAAATCACATTAAAAGACTTTCCGGGCAAGCACTATATCAAGGAGAAAAGGAAAAATTACAATGAATTTGATAAAAGGTCATTTTTGACAGTTGCTAAATTTTAAAACACCCGTAAGTAACCATAGCTTTGAAATTTTCACATTCTGTCTGCGTAAGTCCATGTAAAATTCGATTCTGCACAACTTTGGTCTAATGACACGTTTTCCAATTCTGCACCATTTGGGCAGAAAATTGAAATAACAGTAGCAGTTTTTATTTGACAGCAACTTTAACAGCTTTTTGACAGCATTTTGAAATGTCCCCAACGGTGCTAAATCCTCGAGTTTAAACATTAATACATGACTAGACAAGTCATAAACAACATACAACATGTGTCTAGAGCAAGCGGAACTTCATGTACTCGAAATTTATTAAAGACGAGAAGTGAAAGAGATAAAGAGAGGAAAAAGGGGAGAGGGAGAGATTGGGAGAGAGATATAGGGAGAGATAGGGAAAGAGATAGAGGGAATGTATTCTAAACACACACACATGTGTATTTTCACATTAGGAACATTTTAAAAACATATATATATATATAATTCCAACATAAGAAAAAGGAAAGAATATTTGAGAAATGGAAAGAGATCAAAGAAGGGAGAGGGGAGAAAGAGAATGGGAGAGATTTAGAACGTTTAAATGTTTGAAACCTTGTTGGAATTAAAAGAGGGGTTTGATCCGGCAAGGACCAAACTATAAAACGAACTAAACTACAACAAATGAACTCTCATAAAAGCAACTACCCAAACCAATCCGGCAAGGATTCAAGCAAAAGAGAAAAACAAACAATTGGCATGTAAATCAAAAAGACAAGAACTTAAAGAGGTTCAACGACCTCGGAAAGTAAATACATCATCATAAAGTGAGTTTAACAATTGAAAGAAATAACCATGAAAGCAAGGGCTAACCCTTGTCCCATTAAAATCAAAGAAGCTTCTCAAATACAAGAGATAAGAGCCTAAGCTCACGAAGTTTTTGTAAAACCTTAATACTCTAAGTTTCAAAGCATTAAACATTTACAATCTCCCGAAATGACTGAATCAACAAGAGAGCTATTCATATACATAACTAAGCATGAGTCTTCAAAATAGAACAAAATGCCTCATAGTTCACGTGTCGGGTCACATATGCCCTTTGTCCTTATCAAGCTTACCTGAAAAATGTTTTGTCGTTTTTATGAGAACGATGGCTCGTAGAAAACATTGTAACAAGTCTATATGCTATCCATGACTAAAATGAAATGAGGTGCAATGAATCGCCACCATGGCTACAATGAAATGTTTAAAGCCGCAAGGCTATGCGTGACAAATGCACATCTCTCTCGTTACCGGACCATGAGCCACCCACGCATGGAGTGTAGCATACCAACTTCCGGGAGCTACCCGAATATAGTTTGGAGTTTGAATGTTTCTAAGGGTCATTCTCCCTGTCTCACATCACAACCCATGTCCGGATTTCTTAAATCAAATTCCCACACATGGGGTTTTTCTCTCTTTTCCAAATAAAACATTTATGTCGTGATACATGAATGCTTGCCGATTAGGCCTCAATGCATATGATGTTAACAATGGCATTAAAGATGATCCACTACAATAGACTAAGCAATAATTTAGTCCATTAGACATGATATCAAGAACTTCAAAGAAAGTAATTAAATTTCATAATTTAACGTTCCTAACAAGGATTTCTATACTAACGTCCTAGCATGCTTTTACACATAAAGGGAGCATCCTAGGCACATCTAGCATCACATAATCAACTATAGAACAACCAAAATATGTAAATTCACAATTAGGCATATAACCCTAAATTTATAACTTTGGGGAAAACCTAATGCATGTGTTTAAATTATTCTTATAACATCATTTTAATTACATTTAACACCCCAAATTTTCAACTAGTACAACCAAAGCATATAATTCACATTTAGGCAAAAATCTCTAACATTATAACTTTGTGGGAATGTCCTAATACATATGTCTAAGTTCTTTCCTAGCATAAAAGTGAACTCAAGGCATCTTAGACAAGTATAACATATATAATTGCACAATGTAAATCTAACTCAAAGCTTAGCTTCCAAAAATCAATGGCAACTCAAGAGAGCCAAGTAAATCCAAAATAGCTTCAATGCTTGTGCTAGAATCTTGAAGGATGCTTCAAGTATGCACCACTAATCAAGAACAACCCAAGTTTAGGATAGAAATCATGAAACTAGCAAACCCTAGGTTGTTAGAGATTGGGAAAACTTACCCACATAAGGAATTCTCCATAGAAATGGTTAGGATATGAAATAGATACTCTATATACTCCAAGGAAGCTATACAAAGTACGAGAAGTCCATGAATAACTCAAAATTTGGAAAACTAATGAAACCCTAGAATTTGGGGGTTTGTAGAAAACTTACCAATGGAAGGATGTCAAGCCCTAGGATTGTTAGGAGAGCTTGAGGATGAAGAACTTGACCTTCCTTAGCAATCTTGAAGAAAGAAACCCAAAGTAGAAGAAGTTCTATGGAAGTTTTTGTCTCTTGAAAGGAGAAAAAGAAGAAGAAGAGAAGGAGGAGAAAAAAAAAATAACGTGAATGAGGGGGGGGGGGGAGGAGGGGTTTGGCCAGCCATATAGGGGAGTGGGGTGGGACCCACTTTCTTGTATGCTCCAAAAATGAAATGTTTGGTGTTCCAATGGACAGTCTGACCCAACGGTTTGAACCCAAAATTAAATAAACACACCCACACGAACAAAAATAAATTTTAATGCACCTGAAAAGAAAAATAAATAATACAGTCATGCTCTATAAATTTAAATACAGTCGAATAAATTTAGAGCCCCCAACAAAAAAGGTAAAATTACCCAATTGCCCTTTAATAAAATTCTGAAATATGACAATTGTCCTTTGAATAACTCTTCTTCACAACTACAACATAATCACCAACATACAAATCAACTCTTGCAACAATGTACCTGGAACTCAGACAATTCAATTCTATGCAATTACATATAGAATCCCCCAAAAAAGCTAAATATATACGTGCGTACATTATTCAATTACTGATATGTCAAATCAATTAAACAACGATAAACTAAATTCAATGAAATTATAAAATCCAAAATCGTAGCAAACCCAAAAAAGAGAATTTGGAAATAAAAAGTTATTAACATTGTATTACTCATGAGTTTTTTCCAACCTTCTTGAGACACAATCCTTAGCATCATTCTGTGCTAGAAAAACCTTAGCACATGCTTTAGCATTGGACTCCCAACACATAAGCGCAACTTAAAAGATTGCCACGTGTTTTTGAACAAATTTGGATAAAAAAAATTGGAACCACAAAATTAATCATGAACAAATCATAAAAATACAATGAAGTTATAGGGACGATACGAAGATTGTAACAATTTTATCTGCAAAGAAAAATTAACCTAGATTTAATGAAAAACATGAAATCGATTTCAATATGTCAAAAAAAAATAATAATTGGAACTTGGGAATGTTAAAAGGAACTTACTCACCCGTTGATTAATATTTCTGCCTGTTCCTTTTAGGGAATTTCTTCTTATTCTTTGGACAAAATTTTTCATAACACCTGGAGAGAAAAAAAAAGTATATAAAGTAACCAAGAGGCAAGGAAAAAGTATCCATAAAAAATAAATAAACTGAGTCCAAAAACCACTATTTTTAATCAACTTATCCATGCCTGAAGTCACTATAGAATTCAATCAAAAAGATAACAAAAAAAAAAGAAAAGAAAAGAAAAAAGAAAGTGACATGAACAAATCTGACCATGTGTGCGCTTGGGCACGTGTATACAACAACAAAGAAATGCATTTACATGAAGATTAGAGTCTTGTTTGGTTAGAAATATGGCAAGAAGTTGTACCTCTAGCTCTGGAGGTGGGAAGAAGTCCAAACACTCTTGTATCATTTTATATTTTGAGAATCGAATTTGAAGTCCTATTCTTGAATTATGATGAGACAGCATCCAATAGGTGACTCAATCACTAATAGACCTTCATAGTTATGCAGATCTGAAAATCATGAAGCCAAATTGAGCAGACTAAGCTTTAAATTAAAAACAAAAAACAAAAAACAAAAAAAAAAGGGAACAATGTGCTGTTGTGCACATTCAAGTAGTACTTACAGTTTAAAGATGAAATCATACATCCATGTTAGTGAAAAGACGGAAACTATGTCATTTCTAAAATTAAAAGAAATTCTATTACCAAATTGGTTTCTTACTGCAGAAAGACATGGCTACCATTTAGTGCTTTCCCATCTTAGCTTTCTATATGTTTTGTACATAGCGCTGAATAATGAATTCAAACTGAATACTCCACTAATCTAAGTTCAAAATGTGACACCAAGCTTTTTTTTTATAAAATTAGTACAAAACATACCATTCCCCCCGAATTAGTTGAAGTGAGATGATATAATTTTGTATCAGTAATATTCTTGTCCTCCTAAATCATTCTCAGGATTTGATTTTAAAGTCAAATAGCCCCAAGAACACCAAGGCATCTTAACCAAGTGGATATTCATTCCAACGGCAAGCCCCTAATTTGAACCCATTCATTTTCATAATTATAGCAACACACAACATTTACCAAAGGAAAAATGATAGCACTCTTTAATTGCACCTCTTCCAAAAATCCAGAAATGACATCTCTAGTTTCAGGGCATCGCTAATCCTCAGAATATAATAGCAAAAAAAGATAGAACAATGTAACATTCAATAGTATCAGGACACTGAGTTGTTTCTCCCACATTTTCTTCCCGCTTCACATTCTTCACGAAACTCACCCGAAGGTGAAACGCGTACACAAAATACAGCAATCCCCCCAACAACAAAATAAAACTTCAAACTTTGCTAGGAAAATGAAGATGCTCACAAATTTATGCTCATAGATAAAAACAACTCAGTATTCATGAACCCATAAAAGCACGGCTGCCAGATTCTTGTGAAATGGCAGTGAGTTCTAGTCGATGCTCAAGAGGTTTTGAATTGACAAAATTCTTTGCTTTCCATCAAGCTAGAGGTTTTGAATGCTAGATGCCTACATTTTATAAATTCAAAGGGGATTAACATAGAACTCAGTAGAAAAAAATAGTAATCACGAAGACATCCCTTAAAATTCAAAGGGGATTAACATAGTACTCAGTGGACAAAAAGAAGCATAATATTGGGTATCAATTCAGTTTCAAACAAAGCTTTAACAAAGAGAGAAGGGTAACTCATAACTCAAAACAAAATGGGTATCAAAACAAAATGACTTTGCTTCACTTCTACACAAAAATACAAATCCAGGAAATGACACAAAATGAAACATAGATTTAAACCTCATAAAATTTTTTATAGTGAACCAAAAATTCTGTGGAAACAATTCTATAGTGAACCAAATAGGGAACCTTGAATCTGTCAAAGTTTCTCTTAAAATCATCTCCGAGCCTTGCATGATTTCATCCAAATTAGAAAGTCACTGTGAAGGAAAAAAAAAGAAGTAGAATAGAGACGATATGGACCTGATCAAGAAGAATAGAATAAAGAGGATATGATGTTTCATTGGTCAGAGCCTGGGGAGGCGGTGGCGTATTCATAAATACATCAGCAAGCCACATAAACCTGCAACAAATAAAATAAATATCAAATCGAAATCTCTAGGGCTTCTAATTTGGGGTCAAAAAATACAATCCCTAATGTACGTACACAAACACACAGATTTGGGGGTTGGAGCTCAATAAGGCTCTAGGGCTTTGGTAGCTCTGATGGAGTTCACTGGCGGTGAGATGCTGGTGGCTGTGAGAGAAGAAGATGGAACACGGTGTTTCGATGGTGATTCAGTGGTGAATGGTGTTTCAATAGCTATGGTGGTGGTGGTGGTTGTGGTGGTGGTATGGTGAGAGAGAGAGAGAGAGAGAGGGAGTGAGGTGGAAGGAGAAGAAATGGCTGGAGAGAGGGGGAGAGAAATTGAGAGTAGAAAGAGAGAGATGAAAGTAACAATGAGTTAAGGAATGTTTTTCTTATCTTTGAGGTTTGTTGGTAGACGTGTCACGTGAGATGAGGGAGAGCACTGGGGCCTTTTGGGTGCATTTGAATTTTGAAATCCAAACTCAATCATGACCGTTCTTTATCTTTAAATCTGGTAAGGTTAAATCTCAACCCTTCTTTGTCTTTGTCTTAGGGGAGACAAAGACCTTCCTCCCTTATTATATAGATTTATTTCTCATGATTTTATTGATTGATAAATGAAATTTACACTCTTTCTATTATAAATGCAAAAAGGGAAGTTACGCATACACTAGCTACCTACACGTACTTAAAGGTGGTTTTCACTTGAGCCCCTGTCTTCTCATTTGTGACACTAATGAAAAGTCAAGGGGGCATAGTAACAAATGCTTAAATACAGAGCATGTAATGGGAAAAATTGTAAAATGGCATTTAGTTCTAAACTCAATTCATGATTGAGAAAATGGTGTAATTGATCTGTTTCCCATTAAAATTATCCTAGTTTTCTGGTATAAACACATCATTATATATAGTGTGTTGTAATCTACCATCGGAGCTGCAATAGGATAAAATGATTAATTTTTAGGGGAAATTATGCTTGCACCTCCGGTACTAAAGTCATTAATTTGAACCATGATCCCTTGTGGTTTTATTTGTGACACTAATTCCCTCTATAGTATTTAAACAAGTCTCACCGTTCGTAAATTTGTTAAATTTAACAAAACAGAAGTTTTCATAGTTACTTTAACTTTGAGTTAATTACAGCAACACCTCTTATAATTAGTACTTTTTTTTATACAAGCTTTGTTTCATTAAATTTAACAGATCTATTGATGATATTACTTTAGTTGAAAGTACGTGAAATATGAGTGACACGTTTGAAATTGCATAGGGTTACAATGAAAATGACCTGAAGTACAAGGGATATAAATGTTTTTTTCCCCCTATTTTTTATCTCTGCGTTAAATGTAAAATAAAGATATTTGAAATTTATTGAAAGAAAAACAAATACACTTTAACATCTTCACTCAAACTTAGTGGGAAAATTAAAATGATAACCAATGGTAACAAAATTTGAATTTTGAACCGGCCGCAACCAATATATTGTAACCCCATGAGTTCGAATGCTAGTTAGTAAAATTAAGTTAGGAAAATTTTATTTACACACACCTCATTTGCTCTCTGCACCCACTATTTAATGAAATCTTTCATTCCAATTACACCCATATACAAAATGACATGTTAGCACAAATGAACAAAAGGAATTCCAAAATACTCTATACACCAACCTACAGACCCAACTCACAACCCTCATGTTATTTTTCTTCTTCTTTCTTTCTCTAACTAACTTTTGGACCCATGCAATGCACCGGAGATTTAGAACTTTTAAATTGTACATGAATTTTTTGAGATTGTGATACATTACTTAGTTGAGAATTCTTGATTCTAATTTATGTGCATTTGATATGTAATATCACTGCAGAATCAAAATTGTGGTAGTTTCACACACAAAGGTGCTAGTGTCACACACAAATGCAATGAAGAAGTTAGGAATGAAGACCAATATGGTCTAGAAACAAAAACTGAGAAACAAAAATGTACAACTTTACGCATTTGGTGATGGTTGTGTATGCCTATTGATAATGGTGATAAAAAGAGAGGGTTTTCCAAAGGGAGGTTTAGGGGAAGTTGGGTTGGGGGTTAATTTTGTATTGGTCATGGATGGGATGGTGGAGGGTTTGCATGGTGGTAACAACCAATTGATTTTGTATATAAGCTTTGGTATGTAGGATAACTAGCAATTGGAAATTACTAAAATATTTGATTTTGTGATGAAGCTGATTGGTGGTCCTTGGTAGGTGGAGTATGAAGCTTTGGTTTTCGGCATCAAGAATATCGGTATGATAGTTGCTCTGTTGGTTGTGGCGTAAGTGAAGAGGGTAACGGTTGGGTATGGTGGTGGGGCTTTGTTTCATAAAGAGACGAGCTATGTATTTTAATTTTTTGTTATTTCATCTACTTTGGGTATTTTTTGGTATTAACCATTTATTAATGAGCACTACTATATACATCCACACATTTTTCCACACCCAGCTTTAAATGTATGTACCCGCACAGAAAAATGTGAAAAATCCAAACAGCACTAGGTACATGCATTTAAAGCATAGGATGTGAAAAAGTGTGTGGAAAAGTGTGCTGGACTAGCATTTTCCTTTATTAATTGGTTGCTTTAGCATTTTGTCGTAAGGGAGATTAGACAATTCACTAACGGAGGGGAGTGAGTGTAACTTAACATCAATCTGTGAGCTTGGGCATTCTTTAGTTTTCCCATAAAACTAAATAATAACTAGGCCTAAAACTTAATGACACTATAGAAAAGTTGTCTTGTTAATGACTTTGTCTGGAAATTTCCAATTTGATTTCCATTTGTCTCCAAATTAGCATGGTATCATCTAGTTTTCCAATTAACTCACATCATATCACTATATATTATTTTTTTTTGCATGTGAGTAGAACTAGGCATAGGACATTATATTTTATTTTTGGACAACAAAAGTAGGTTTTTGTTGATATTACGATGGAAAACAGGAGAGGAGACCAGGTCCCATTACATGTTTGAGAACATATAGAAAGTACCCAAAATTCTTAAGTTGGTTATGAATCCTAGCAAACTCTAACAAGTCGATTAATAATATTATACTTCTCATCATGAGAATTGTGTTACTTTTTTTTGTGGTGGATCCCAACATTCATAATATCTTTCACTCGTTGCAGAAAAGGGAAAAAAATGATCTTATTGATTTGAGGGGAAAAAAGAAAGAATGATTACACCAAGATAGAGTCTCAATAATGCGGCAGCAAAATTTGCAAGACCAACAAATGAGAGTTACACACATAAGAAAATTACAATTCTTATGCAAATATGATAAACAATTTATTCAAACCATAGAGTATAATGAAATAATAAAGAATGAAAAGAAGTAGCAACTAGTTGACAAAGGCACACTATTTTCTGATTTCACTTAAGTTCCCAGTAAGCATTCCAATCTGGCCCAATTTTACCATCGATTCAAACAAATCTTTTAAAAATTTGCCATCATTGAGAAGAGCTGCATCATATTGAAACAAACCTATTCTCTTACTCTCAAGGGTATAATAGTCAACGTCAAAGACTCCTTGAGGCTTCCAAGGTCCATTTCAACTAGTGTAGTCGAATCTCCTGGCTTGCATTTGCTCTTCAACTCGGTTATGTAGTTGGGGTCCATGGTTGGGTCAGTGTCATTCTTGCCTGTGAAAGTGTACAACTGGTTTGTGAAGATGGGACAGTGAGCAATCCCTATGGTGTGCCCTACTATAATTATAAAAAAAGAAAAAAAGAAAAAAAAAAAAGGAAAATGTTTAACTACATATATACACACATTTGTGTAGCAGAATAACATTGTGCTAAATTTTAGATAAACAGTAAAGGGACCCGTTCACCTTATTAAAATAAGGCACTAAAGTAGTTTACTTCAAGTCCTTTAAAAAGTTATTCAGTGTCAACATTAATGAGGTGCAATGACATCGATATATATACCGTAGGTTAGAATTTTAATGTGCATGCCTATTTTCATGGTAAGATATGGATCGTAGCTTGAAAGAATTTTCACTAGGAAAAGGCACTTAAATTACGTGATAGGACAACAAGGTCTGTAACACTCAAACCCTTTACGCCAAACGATGCTTTAAGTTGATCTATTTTGGCAAAAGAGGATGGTAGATTGTTCAAGGCCTCTGAGGCACTGGACACTCTTCCATCTCTTTGTCCCGTTGTGACTTGCCAATATGTTCCTTTGATCTGTGAGGTTTTAATTTGTATACTCGGTGCAATGGTAACAGAAATGTTGTCAGATTAATTATATATAATATATCCATACATGTCTAGAAGTGTATGCATATACACATATAGAAATGGAAACTTATAAATGCACCCACCAATATTCTCTCTACACCAAAATGCACTCTTCATTAAGAAGTTATGCATGCACTATCTCAGGTTATACATGTGAGTGTAGGGTATAAAATAGTGGTTTCTTTTAAAGTTTTCTTATAGACTTTCCAAGTTTATCGTCTCTTATTTAAAACTCTCTTACATTCCACTTTGATGTGATACTGAAGTATGGAACTGAAAAGAATGGAATTAATGGAAAATTTGAAAAAAATTTAGAACAATAAATTATGCATTCTTAGTTACTCGAAATTCCAAAAGGATTCCTTAATTTACTACGTTTTATAAGTACACACTTTCAAATGGATAAAAAAGTCTATGACCCTTGATTAAAGACATGACATTAAAGTAGGCCTTAAGATCCTTGGTTTCATGGCCTGTGGGCAGCACCAACGTGGTGCTTCCAAGATCACAAATAAATTTTTTTTTTTTTGAAAAACAAGGATTTGTGGTGTTGCTAAGCACATAGAGGGGTTGTTGTGTGCAGCTCACGGTCGACAATCGTAACCCTTAAAGTAGGGGTAAAGTAAAGTACTTTGGGTGCTCAGTATAAGTTACTTTTGTACACCAGTTTTGATGTGGTGGCAAGAACATTTCTTATCAATCTTAAATTTGAACAATGCATCTACTTTCATGTACATAGTATGATAGCAGCCCATATATGTATATCTATAAAATAAGGGAGGAAGGTCTTTGTCTCCCCCTAAGACAAAGACAAAGAAGAATTGAGATTTAATCTTACCAGATTTAAAGATGCAGAATGGTCAGGATTGAGTTTGGATTTCAAAATTCAAATGCACCAAAAGGCCTAAAGGCCCCCAGTGCTCTTCCTTATCTCACGTGACACGTCTACCAACAAACCTCAAAGATAAGAAAAACATTCCTTAACTCACTTTTACTTTCATCTCTCTCTTTCTACTCTCAGTTTCACTCCCCCTCTCTCCAGTCATTTATTCTCCTTCTCTCTCTCTCTCTCTCTCTCTCTCTCTCTCTCACCGTACCACCACCACCACCACCACCACCACCACCACTATAGCTATTGAAACACCACTCACCACTGAATCACCATCGAAACACCGTGTTCCTTCTTCTTCTCTCACGGCCACCAGCATCTCACCGCCAGTGAGTTCCATCAGAGCTACCAAAGCCCTAGAACCTTATTGAACTCCAACCCCCAAATCTGTGTGTTTATGTACGTACATTAGGGATTGTATTTTCTGACCCCAAATTAGAAGGCCTAGAGATTTCGATTTCATATTTATTTGATTTGGCTTCCATCAGGTCGATATCCTATCTGTTCTACTTTTTTTTCCTTCATGGTGACTTTCAAATTTGGATGAAATCATGCAAGGCTCAAAGATGATTTTGAGAGAAACTTTGACAGATTTGGTTCACTATATATAGAATTGTTTCCACAGAATTTTTGGTTCACTATTAATTTTTTTTATGAGGTTTAAATCTATGTTTCATTTTGTGTCATTTCCTGGATTTGTATTTTTGTGTAGACGTGAACCAAAGTCATTTTGTTTTGATATTCATTTTGTCTTGAGTTATGAGTTACCCTTCTCTCTTTGTTAAAGCTTTGTTCAAAACTGGATTGATACCCAATATTATGCTTCTTTTTGTCCACTGAGTACTATGCTAATCCCCTTTGAATTTTAAGGGATATCTTCATGATTACTATTTTTTTCTACTGAGTTCTATGTCAATCCCCTTTGAATTTGTAAAATGTAGGCATCTAGCATTTAAAACCTCTAGCTTGATGGAAAGCAAAGAATTTGTAAAATGTAGTAGTTGAGGGCATGCTTAGATTAATAAATTTGATTAAAAGGATGTTGAGTAGAGGCCTATCGCAAGATAGGATGAGAGAGGGTGCTTTAGTCCGACGAGATCCTTCCTCTCTCATTCCATAATCCCCGGACCTAGTTAATCTCTGGTTTCTGAAAGATCAGTCTGCTTTAAAAATGGTTTCTTAATTTCCCTTTTTAAAAATTAAGTGGCGACTCTTTTGTTTTCGAAATTGATTTTGAAATGCTGTGGGTAAGTCAACCTGCGATATCCACAGTGGGTCCAATGGAGGAACTGGAACAAGTAATGTTGGACCCTCACTTTCCTGACCGGTCTGTCAACATTGGCGTCCTCTTAGACCCAGGCCTCAAGGAGAAGTTAGTCGAATTCCTGTGGCAAAGCCAGGGCGTCTTTGCCTGGAGCCATGAAGACATGCCAGGGATAGATCCTCGGGTTATGTCTCACTGTCTCAACATCAACCCCGACTATCGACCGGTTAAGCAAAAAAGGCACGGTATGGCACCCGAAAAGCAGATGACGGTATGAGAAGAAGTCGAGAAGCTCCTGAAAGCAAATTCCATCCGAGAGGTCCACTATCTTGACTGGTTAGCAAATGTGGTACTGGTCAAGAAAAGCAACAGAAAGTGGAAAATGTGCGTGGATTTCACCGACCTGAACAAGGCCTACCCTAAGGACTGCTACCTACTGCCCAGGATAGACCTCCTTGTGGACTCCATAGTCGATCATGTGCTCCTCTCGTTCATGGATGCCTACTCTGGGTACAATCAGATTAGAATGTACCCCGGGGATGAAGAGAAGACTTCTTTCACCACAGATCAAGGAATATACTGCTACAAGGTGATACCCTTTGGCCTCAAAAACGCTGGGGCAACCTATCAACGCCTGGTTAATCACATGTTCAAGGATCTGATCGGTAAGTCCATGGAGGTCTACATTGACGATCTTTTGGTTAAAAGCCGAGACGAGTCCAAACATCTCGAGCATCTGGCTGGGGCCTTCTGCATTTTGAAAAAGTTCAGGATGAGGTTGAACCCGGCCAAGTGAACATTTGGTGTCTCGTTTGGGAAGTTTTTGGGACACCTAGTCAGCAGACGGGGTATTGAAGCAAACCCCAACAAAATCCAGGCCATCATAAATATACGGTCACCCAGGTCAACCAAAGAAGTCCAGAGCTTGGTCGGGCGAGTCATCGCATTGAACAGATTTGTCTCCCGAGCTACAGACCGGTGTCTCCCATTTTTTAAAATCCTCCATAAGGCCTTTCAGTGGTCAAAAGAGTTTGAGGAGACGTTTCAGGAACTCAAGAAGTACTTGGCATCGCCCCTTTACTCTCAACACCCGCGCTAAATGAGGAGTTATTTTTTTTATTTTGGGCAGAAGTGATGAGGGCAAAGGTGAGCTTTTCTATGTGGGAATATCTGCTTTCTGTGCCTTGTAGTGCCTGGCTGGTGTAGTAGACCGAGAATTGTATCCCGTGTTCTTCTCTGATAAGAGCCGAGCAAGGCCGACATCCATATCCAAGATCTGAAGTTTCTTAAGATTAGCTGGATACTATCGCCGATTCATTGAGAATTTCTCCAAGATATCATTGCCTATGATAAAGTTGATGAGGAAGGGTATTACTTTTGAATGGAATCAAGAGTGTGAAGATAGTTTTCAAGAGTTGAAGTCGCGATTGACAACAGCAACTATCTTGATAATACCATCTGGAACCGAGGGATTTGTGATCTATAGCGATGCATCACATCAGGGTTTGGGATGTGTACTTATGCAAGGGGGTAAATTAATTGCCTATGCTTCTAGAAAGTTAAAGACACACGAGGTTAATTATCCGACTCACGTTCTTGAATTGGCCGAAGTAATATATGCTTTGAAGATTTGGAGACACTACTTGTACGGAGAGAAGTGCGAGATTTTCACATATCACAAGAGTTTGAAGTACATTTTCATGCAAAGAGACTTTGATATGAGACAGAGAAGATGGTTAGAGTTGATGAAGGATTATGACCTTTCTATTGAGTATCATCCAGGAAAGGCTAATGTAGTAGCCGATGCTTTAAGGCAGAAGACGACGAGGAACTTAGCCAACAAGCTAACTCAACAAAAGGAACTGCTAAAGAAGATGGACGCTTAGAATTAGATGTGATTCTAGAGACCAATGGTGGCTTAATGATGGTGATCATAGTTCACCCAGACATTATTGGTGAAATCAAGGCAGAGCAATTTCACAATCTCTATTTATGCAAGATGAAAGACGAGATACCTTTGGGGAAACGACCAGGGTTTATGATAAAATAAGGAGTATTAATGCATGGAAATCGATTATGTGTACCAAACGTAAAGGACTTGAAGGAGCAACTTTTAGAGAAGGCTCATAGTACTAAGTATTCAGTTCATCCGGGAAGTAACAAGATGTACCGGAACTTGCGAGAGAACTTTTGGTGGAAAGGTATGAAGCAAGAAGTGGCTAAGTTTGTTTCAGAGTGTTTAGCATGTCAGGAAGTTAAGGTAGAAAGACAAGTACTTGTGGGGTTACTACAGCCATTACCTGTGTTAGAGTGGAAATGGGATAAGATCACGATGGATTTGTTTCGGGATTTCCACGTTCGACTACCAAGAACGATAAGATTTGGGTTATAGTGGACCGATTGACAAAATCAGCTCATTTTCTATCGATCAAGACGACTAAGCCGTCTAGACTAGCAGAGTTGTATGTAGAAAATATTGTAAGACTACACAGAATTCTAGCTGTGATCATTTCGGATCGTGATAGTAGTTTTACGTTAAGATTTTGGGGAAGTTTGCAAAAGGCTATGGATACAAAGCTGAGTTTCAGTACTACATTTCATCCTCAGACCTATAAACAGTCAGAGTGTATGATTCAGATATTAGAGGATATGCTTCGATTGTGTGTTCTGGATTTTGGAAGTGATTGGGAGAAACATCTACCGTTGATTGAATTTGCCTACAATAACGGGTTTCAGTCAAGTATTGGAATGGCACCTTATGAAGCGTTGTATGGGCGTAAGTGTCGATCGCCGGTTTATTGGACCAAGGTTGGGGAAAGAAAGTTGTTAGGACCTAAGATCATATAGTTGACTACGGAAAAGGTGTAGATGATCTAGGAAAGACTTAAGGTAGCTCAGAGTCGGTATAAGATCTATGCGGACTCTACATGACGACCTATGGTATTCGAAGTGTGAGATTTTGTATACTTGAGAGTATCGCCTTCGAAAGGCATTGTAAGATTTAGGAAGAGGGAAAAGCTCAATTAGAGATTTGTAGGACCGTTTGAGATCCTAGAAGAGTAGGACCAGTGGCTTATCGATTGGCCCTTTCGTCAGAGTTGGAGCATGTACACAATGTTTTCCACGTATCGATATTGAGACGGTGTATGACGGATACAAATAAGATCATAGTGCCAAAACCGTTGCAAATTCAGGGAGACTCAACTTATATGGAACAACCGTTAGAGATTCTAGATCGAAAGGAGTAAGTATTGCGAACGACAATGATTCCAATGGTGAAAGTCCTATGGCGTAGTCATACGGTTGAAGAAGCTACGTAGAAGAATGAAGAGGAAATGAGGAACGAATATCCTTATCTTTTCGACCGATGAGGTATAAGTTTGGGAACAAACTTCCTTTTTGGAGGGGAGAGTCATCACACCCGTTCCAGAAATTTCATAGTTTTAAAATGCATAATTTGAGATTTTGTAAAATTATTAATGTTGTTAATAATTTGAGCTCGAGTTGACTGTGAGTCAACTGTAAGGTGTCAGTAAGGACAGGGGAACTTGAAATTCCACTTTGCATTGGCATGATTAAATGATATTTATGTGAGTTAAATGTTATTTGAGATATCTGGTATTTTGTGAATAGTAAATTTACCTATGTAGAGTAAATTTCTGGTAGTTTGGATATCATTTTAGATTATTTTGAAGACTATGGTGAGAACGTGAGTGTTGCATTAAAAAAGGTAGGTGGTATAGGGATTCCACGGAATTTAGTTTTGGATCCTTATTTTGGACCCAAACGAGACTTTGTTGAAAACTTTTATAAATTTTAGTTTTCACTCGTGAAATAATAAAGTAGACGTATAAGATGTTTCGGGAGATAATTAGGAGTTTTGAAAACTCATGGGGAGGTAAGCGTAATTTCCAAGTTTCGTGCCTATATATAGATGAGCTTGAAAATTTTGTAGTTAAAACTTTATAAATATCTAAGGAGGAGAGAGAAAAAGGGTGATTTGGTGGCTATGACTTTACGACGCCGGTTGACGACCGTTCGTCCATCAGTTTCTCTCCAAATTTTAGATTTGAACTCCTCGAGGTAAGAGCTTCGATTTGATATCTCTTAGGCCGCATTTGGCTAACTTTTCTGAAAATCTAATTTTTAGGAATTTAGGGAAACCCCTGTAAACTTGTAGGAATCACCTGAAATCTGAGATCCGACGTTTATTCGGGCCTCTAGTTGATCCTTCTAAGTTTTGGAGCGATCGCACGAGGTATAAATTCTAGATCTATGAAATATATGAAAATTTCATGTTTTAAATATCGTCTTTGATATTTTTGATCCGGGCAAAATTCATGTGTTAATTGGGCCCGTTAATTATGCAGTGAAACTACGATAAAAGCATGTATAACTGTTTATGTGAGCATGTTACATGTCTATTTGGGTCAAAGGGGAGTTTGGTGCAAATTCATTCGGGGGTAAGCTCCTCGAACCTTGAGGATTTAACTATTGTGATTGTGGTTGTGTCTGGTATAGAGGAAGGCCCAACCAGGTCTCGGTACCTGGTATGGAGGAAGGCCCAACCAGTGTACGGGATGCGTGGGAGAGGTATGCCTTCCACGGCATCGGTTTCATTTACCGGATAAATGCATACCACTCACCCTAGAGACTATCTCTATGTGGTTTAGATGTTTTAAACCATGAATTGTCATATAAGCATACATGTAGAATTGTACACTCAGCATATAGCTGAGTAGTGGAGATTTACTCCATTGCAGGTGATAAGAAGCGAGGAACGAAGAAGCATGAGGAGTGAGGCCAAGGAATACCGGGAGAACACTCTTGTTCATACTTTTTTTTTTCTTTCCAGCTTGTAATAAAAATTGGAATTTGTAGTATGTTGTAATCGAATCTTTTTACGGGTTGGATTAGTACTTGTAATCCTTAGTAAATGCTTTTGTATATATGTATTAAATCGTAGATTATAATCGTGTTGATGTTGGGAATTGGTTTGGAGATCCTTAGTTTAGAAAGTTGTAGGATTGGGCTTTTCTAATAGGAATCGGTCGACTGGTCCGCATTTCAGTCGATTGAACCTCTGTGTTCTTGAGTTATTTATTTCAGTTTTTGGGGGCTTCAGTCAACTGGATGGGTTATCAGTCGACTGATTTCTGCACGAAAACACCACATTCTGCATGCATAGTGTCCAGTCGACTGGACAAGGCACCAGTCGACTAAGAAATTGGTGTCCCAGTTGACTGAGTCCCCAACACAGTCAACTGGACAGGGCTGTTGAACTTTTTAAACTCACTGCTTTGATCTTCAGTCGAGCGGAGCCCCGACCCAGTCGACTGAACCTCTATTTTCAAAACTGAATTCTTTTGGAACTTTTCCAATTGGGCAAAACTTTTTATAACTCTGATTTTAAAGGATTTTACTTATGTTTTTCCGTTGCTGTTTTACTTTAATGGAATTAGATGAGCCTTGGTGGCGTGCCACATGTCCTATTGCCGCGCATAGTGGGATGGGTCGTGACAGAACCACTTCGAAGTACCCTTTGAGGTTAGGAATCTGTTCTTTACTTTGTTCTTAATAAAGTCATTACTATTCATTGTTAAATTTCCTTTCCTCACTTTAGGTAAGTTTAACTTAGTCGAATTTAGTATTTAGTACAGCTAGTTACTTCTAAATATCATACCATTTCTTTTTTTTTTTTTTTGCTAAGCAAAAATTATATTGAAGCATTGGCGTAAGGCCAAATAAAATGTAGTACACCAGAAAACCAAATACCAATTATGTCAACACCCACCTTGGAAAAAGCAAAAAAGCCCACTCCAAACCAAGCCAACTACAAAGAACACAAAAACAAAAGTCCTTATCGCTTTCATTATAGTTTCTGCATCATACTATTTTACATCTCATACCATAAAAGTCCTTGTTCTCAAGGCAATCGAACGATCACAGTTGGCCTAATTTTGGTGCATTTGACTTTAATAATCACATTGTCAAATCTATACATCTTGTCTGGCATGCTCACAACAAAATGACAAGAATGTCCTTCCAAGGATTAATAACCAAACAGAGAATATAAAAAGTACGTTTATCAGTATGCTTTTACTCTTGACTGTTGCTTTTGATAGGTTTTGTCTACCTAACTAAATAGAATATGCTCGTTTGGTGGTTCAAAGTAAAAAAAGGCCGAAGACTAGAAACTGACCACAAAACATACAAACCCAAAGTGTGCGAGAGTAAAACTTGTAGTAAGAGAATGATTTTGGGTTCATTGGCTATTGTATCCTCTTTGGCCTTTTTGGCTTTCTAATATAATTTGCTGTTGTTCAAAAAAAAAAAATAGAATGATTGATCAATAATACTTAAGTCAATCTCTTATATTTCTCTCAGTCAGAATTTTGTTCCTTATTTCTGGTGGATCCCAATGTTCATAATTATCACTCCATCAACGAAAAAGATCTTTATTGATTTGAGGCAGGAAAAAAAAAGAAGAACAATTACATAACACGATAGAGTCTCCAAAATGCGGTAGCAAAAATATGCAAGACCAGCATCTGAGATGAACACACACATACACACACACACACAAATCTTATGCAAAGATTATCAACAATTTGTCCAAACCATAAAACATAATGCACGAAAAGAAACAAAAGGAGTCGCAACTAGTTAACCAAGCCACATTGCTTCCTGATTTCACCCAACTTTCCAGTAAGCACTCCTATCTCACCCAATTTCTCCATAGACTCCGAGAAATCTCTGAAGAAAGTTGACCCACCAGATATTGCTTGAAGGACATAGGCTCTTGTTTGGCCGTCATTGAGAAGAGCTGCATCAGATTGAAACAAGCCTCTTCTCTTCCTAACAAGCGTATAATAGTCAGTATCAAAGTCCTTGAGACTTCCAGGGTCCATTGCAACTTCTGTGTTCAAATCTCCTGGCTTGCATTTTCTCTTCAACTCGGTTACATAGTTAGGGTCCATGGTTGGGTCGGTGTCACCCCTGCCTGTGAAATTGTATAACCGGTTTGTGAAGGTGGAGCAGTGAGCAATCCCTATAGTGTGCCCTCCTACGAAAAAAAAGGAAACACAATTAACATAATACATACTAGGGTTACAACTTGGTAGGAAAATTCCGATTCCGACCAATTTTGATCCGAAAAATTCAGATTTTGGCACTTAAAAATGAATTCCGAATTATGAAATTTTGATAACCGAAAAGTCCAATTTTTTTTGGATTGGAGTTAGAATTGTTATGGAATTTCTGAAAATTCTGAAAATATTCCAATTAATTATTTCAAAAAAATTCTAAAATTTTTCGAAAATTCCCAAAAATTTTCAAACTTTCCTTACAATATTAGTCCCACATTGGTTGGCAAAGAAGAAGAATGAGGAAGATGAGCCTATAAATGAGCCCCAAGCTAGTAGCTTGCATAGGAAATTTTAAAAAATTTCAAAATTTTTTGAATTCCGAAATTTCAAAATCAGAAGGGCATTTTAATTTTTGAAAATTTCAGAAATTTTTTCCCAAAGTGCTATTTCTAATCCATTCCAAGTGAAACACACCCTAGTACAGACCAATATATACACACACATTTGGGATAACATGATGGAATTCTCAATAGAAGGTTCATGGCAGATTGGAAAGTCTTGGAAATATTCATACATGTTTTACGGATTGTCAGACATGCCCTTAAATTACCTGATAAGACGGCAAGGTCTTTAATGCTCAAACCCTTTGCACCAAATGATGCTTTAAGTTGATCTATGTTGGCAAAAGGGGATGGTAGAATATCTAAGGCCTCTGAGGCAGTTGACACTCTTCCATCTCTTCGCCCCGTCGTGACTTGCCAATATGGTCCTTTGATCTGTGAGGTATTATATACTTAGTGAGATGCTAACACACACGTTGATCAGGCTGATTCCATTTTATATACATATGTGTAGAATTATATGTATATACACATATATAGAAAAAAGAAAATACATGTATAATGTAGACATGTTCATTAAGTAGTTGTGCATGTAGTATCTTTTATTGTACATGTGGGTGTAGGAGAAAAAAAAAATGGTTTTAAAGATTTTCATGAACACTTTTCAATTTTACCCATTATCATATAAGATTCTCTCACATTTCTTTGTGATGTGACGCTCAAATTTGAGCTCAAAAGAATTAACAGCATTAACAAAAATGAAAAAAAGTTATCACAAGTAAGCTTTCCTAGATCCTCAAAAGGATCCCTTAATTTAGTACGTATAAAAAGTATGTGCTTTTAACTTGACAAAAAAATCCATTCCACTTTATTAAAGTGATGTTATTAAGGTAGATCGATCTTAAAGAATTAAATCTCTCAATGTAAATGGCTATTTTACCCCAATTGTAATGAGGTCTCAAGATCTTTATTGTCAATCTCAAAGATATGAATACAATGGATACTACTTTCATGTAGTAGGATAGTAGCCCATATACGCAAATATATATATATATATATACAAGGATTCTCTAAAGAGGGCGTCCTCTCTTTAAGAGGGCCTATGTTTTGACCGTTGGATCGTGTTTAAAAACTGTGAAATGACAAAACTGCCATTAATTTAAACACGATCTGACGGCCAACACAGAGGCCCTCTCTTTAAAAAAAAAAAAGGGCGCCCTCTTTAGAGCCTGGTTGTATATATAGATATGTTGTAAGAAAATTTTTTACCATTGAAACTGCATCCCGGGCTACTAAGGCAAGGATATCTGCACAAGAAACAACACCAGGGCACTTTTTCTCTAATTCGGTTTTTGCAGCATCAATAACTTGGAACCCTCTTAGGCTTTGGTTGGGTATGGCATCTTTTTCAGCTTGGTTGTTCCTGTTAGAGTTCAGTAGTACCGAACCATCGCATCCCTGCATACAAATCTAATTAGATTAGAAGCTTTTACATGTATATACACTCACTTTGTCTCAATTTAAGACTCCTTATTCTATTTTCAAATGGAAAAATATAAACATCATGTTTAATTTGTTAGAGTACTACATGTAAGGATATTCCAAATGATACCCTCAAAGCTTTGTCAATTTTTAAGCTTCAGGTTTTCATTATTACTCTTTTCCATGAGAGCAGTGTCAATCCATATATAATTACAACACCATGGATTTTCAAGCAAATATTTTAGTCGCCAGAAAGAAGCGACGAGGAAGCGAAGCTGTCTATGAAGCTTTGCTTCCCCCCCCCCCCCCCCCTCTTGTAGTTGTAGTACTCGGCTCGTCGCTACTTTGATTAAAAATGTAACCGATGGTTGCTGACTTTCTCTGGTTTCCGCAACCGTAACCATTTGTCATTCTGATTACTTATCCAGAAACCTTTTTTTTCTTATTTCAAAATAATGGGACGCTCTAAAAAAAAGGTTTTCGCTCCGCTCATGCGTGGCACTCCTTGCTCGCGGAGCGGCATAGCGGGAAAAAAAAAGAGAAAAAAGCGGATTGGAATCAATGACTTAACTAACGACCCTTTCCTTTATGTGTGTGTGTATATGTGTGTGAATACATGTGTGTAGTTATTTGACACATGTATATTGTGGATTGAACTATGTAATTTAACGAAAGAATAATGTACATGTATTTATATATGTAAATATCTAGATCCAAATTGTTACTTAATGCTTAAGTGACAGTTTGATTTGGTTTGGTTTGGTTTGGTTTAAGTATCTATTATTTTGTCTAATGTTTTAAGCGATGATCAATGCTAAAACATTTATAGAAGCAATAGGAACGAAAGAAAAGATGAAGGAGATGGAGAGAACATTAATGTCAATAATAATAATAATAATAATAATAATAGTAAATTATTTTCACACTATGTTTTTTTTTTCTTTTCTACTTTTCTTGTTGTATATCTTATTTAACCATACAAATAAAAGTTTTTCTTCAGTGTTTTCTTTTTCCTTTATTGCATGAAACTGGCAAACCAAACAGAGCCTACATTTTGGAAAAGACTTGAGTTCTTTTTCTAGTTTTTGAAGTGTGATCGATTAACGTGTACACGTGTATGTAGGACATGTATGACGCACAAGTGGACCAGATGAATATTAGAACCGGACTAAAAGTGCCTAAAAAATTATTGAGACACATGAGAGAGAGAGAGAGAGAGAGAGAGAGAGAGAGAGAGAGAGAGTTACCCTGACAAAACAATCATGGAAATACATTCTTAGTAGTGCAGCAGCAAGGGTTGGCGCTCGAGAAATGTAATTATATGTTGTCTCTTTGACAATTTTCTCAGCAGAAGGACATGTCTTTTGGTAGTATCCAACTTTCAAGCCTTGTGCATTAGCAATGTCTAAGGCTAAAATAACAAGTACCATGTGAAGAATCAAAACTGAGATAAGCTTTTTTTGAATAGCCATTGTCTTCAAACTAAACAAATTAATGTACTTTTTGTTCTATGATGTGATGAATGCAAATGAAGAGCAACCGACCATGCTTTTTATAGTTAAGCTGATGGCTTTTAATACTTCTTTAAAAGATGGCATTTCATATATTAGGATTATTAATGATGGCATAGCCTAACATTAAACATAAGTCAAGAAAAAAATAAATTGTTTATTTACTGTAAAGATGTCTCAAGCAAAAGTGTTGACTTGGGTTTGTCTATAGAGAACTAGCTTAGAACGTGCATGAAGCTGCTGCTCCACCAACCGTGGCGGTTACTAGTATGAAAAAGCCATTTTTGACTGTTGGGATGCAGTATGTTCATATTTTTGCCAACGAATGTTGCTGGAATAAAACCCAAATGGAAGTGATTTGGGGCAATTAGTGAAAATGATATTATGGTAAGATTTTTTTAGAGTTAATAATGACAATTTAAATATTTGATTAGTGAAATGTCGTCCATTACTAAAATATTAAGTGAAATTTCACCTTGTTTACATGAACACTATGTGAAATTTCACAGAACGCGTACATGAATATTAAGTGTAATTTCACTTAACTCGACTTTAAGAGAATTTTTAACAAATTACAATCAAATTGGACTTTAAACTCTTAACACTACGTGTCGGGGCTTTTGCCTAAATTTCTATTTTTTTTTATAAATAAATAAATAAAATTTGGTGGTAACACTACATAATTTCCTGATGAATTAATTTATTATATAATTGGAATTGCTTTTTAATTTAGTAAAATGGAAAACTCGTGTATCTACTATTGAGCTTCTACACTTGGATATCAAGGGCTTTGAGTTGTAATATTGTCGTCAATCAAACCAATATGGCAATATCTATTACTTGTAGATCCTAATACACTAATAATTATTGCTTATAATAGGTCATCCTTCAATGTATAATTCATAAAATGACCAAAAAAAAATAGAAAAAAGAAAAAAGGTCAGGTCTAAATTCAAATAATTCATCCATTGAATTAGCCCAAAGGTGAATTTAAAAGACATCAATATTACGCACCAGTAAGCTCAATTGTTTTCAGCATTAACAATTTGAGTCCACTGCATAGATTGGTATAGCTCAAGTGGCAAAGAGTTTGGTATAAATAAATCCCCTCCAATGCATAGGTCCGAACACTTCATCCCCCTCCCCCACAATAAAAAAAAAAACAACAAAAACAAAAACAATTTGAGTCCACTAATATCTCAAGAGTCAAGATTAAGAGCTTACTGCAATTATGATTAATCATCATGGATCGATGACAATATCATTTGTATGATCACCTAGCCGGACATCTCACATCAAATAAAAACACACTTCCAATAGTTTGGAGAAGAAAAAAAGACAAACTTTTTTTTTTACACTTTTCATCTAGTGTGTATGTATCATAATGTCAAATAAAATGAGGAGATCACCTCTATTTTGTATCTTTCTATCCATAGAGGTACATACATACTTTTAACATATATACGTATTTTCTGCTGAGAGCCAAAGTTATTTTATGTGATTGTCACATCGTGTGATGTCCACTGTGAGCCTTCAGTATTATTGTAGGTCTCACGTAAAATTCATAAAATACTCAAATCATAATGGAAGCAGTCACATGGTTATAACGATCACATGAGATCTCGTGGAGAAGCTACTCAGAGCTGGCTTGAGGTGTCTATTTACGACTAATTAGTCTGTGTAGATGATGAATGACTGTGTGGCTTTTCTCCAAAGAATACCCCTTACTTGAATTTATGGATTGAGGAACTTACTTTAACGAGGCATGATAAATCAACACATGGCTTGGACCTATTCATGGATTGATATTTACCAAAAAAAGTAATCATATAGTATCATGCAAACATAAAATTAAAGAACTAAACCATAAATCCCACATGGCCAAATCTACAAGGGGACTAAATAATTATGGTACAATTTTAGCTTCTTTGTTGCTCCATAGGATTTCTCAACTAAACCATAGTCATCTTCTGCAAATATATGAAAAATTTATGCCAACTTATGTCGATAATTAACGAACAACACAAAATTAAATAGAAGGTCAGGAAAACCAATAGAGTGGGTCCATTTACGAAAAACAAATTAAAATAAAATATTTTCATTTCCAATTTGCTTAATACAGATTAATTAAGTTGCCAACTGTGGGAAATAAGAGAACCTTTTAAAGAGGAGCAATAAAACTATGGCAAATAAGGCATGCAGTGAACAGATAGGCATCAACACATTATACATGTATATATTTAGATGCATAAAAGACTTAAATCTATTTTCCAAAAACCAAAATAGACCAAGTCATACTCTATGCTATCATACACAAGTAACGCAACGTATTACTTAAACTACCCCTTGGGCTGCAGTTCACATTTTCCAAATGTAAACAAAAAAAAAAAAAAAAAAAAAAAGGAATTCAATTAAAAGTACTGTAAAATAGACTTTATTGATCTGAGGTCGAACCTATTTTTTATTTTAGTAAAAGGTCTCCTAATAGAAAATTTCACATAACTAATAATTATTTAAATTTTTGTAACATAAAGATTTGAGTTAATTATAAGTTTTACTAATCAAAGACTTTTAACCAAAATTAAAAGTAGATTGTCCCTCAAATTCAAATAATCCAGTATAAGGGACTTTTTACCATAGATTTTTAAAAAGTAAAATCAATCTGCAATTTGGATAACATGGCTGCAGGCTGCAGCCAATGTGAAGATCATGGCAAATAGTGCTATTAAAAAAATGAAAAATTGATCCGCCAAAAGTATATGTATGTATTTCTTGCGGCAGCCGGCTCATGATTAAAACTAAAAAAATAATCTACTTAATTACCTTGGTGTAGTGTAACAAAAAGGCTCAAATATTTTTCAGTATCCTCTCATTGTTTCAAATTTCATTTTAGGTACTTCATTAAAATTTGTGCAACACTTATGGCTTTTTATTTAACCAGTTTTACTGGAGGCAATGGCGTGACATTCACTAGTCCCAAAAGCCAGGTCACCCATTATATTAGCCCTAAGACCATGCAGTATACTAACACAACCGATATGAGATGAGCACATTGCACTAGTCTCCCCTTGTTGATCCTCACATCCACGTTAGACGAGCTAGCCCGACACACGCTAGACCCTAGTATTGTCCCGCCCGCTATGTCAGACTCTTACACTGATCTTGATGTCCATACCAAGCGGGTCCCACCCACACTAACCCATAGTGGCCCCCACATCATTAGTCGGCTCTGATACCAAATAATGGTACTGTGACATCCACTCCCAAAAGTCTAAACTGATGGGAGGAAGGAATCATCCACTATATTATATCAAGGACCATGTGCGACAAGCACACTGCACCATGAGGACAATTGGGCCCAATCATTTTCACCGCAATAGAAAGGAATGCTGCATGTAACCGGGGTGGGTGATGAAGCCTCATATATAGAGTCAAAAGAGATATGGAGTCTGAAGGGAAGGGGGTTTTCTTCCGGGGGAAGGGGGTTTTCTTCCGGGTTCGAGATCGATGGAATAGATCAAGCCGCACAGTTTTGAATTTGCCACTTGGGAAGATTGAGGGTACTTATTTTTTATCTTCAACAGTCACATCTGTCAAAAATTAATCTTCAATAAAAATTAATTCGAACGGTATGGAGTTAAGTGATGTAATTAATAATTAATGATTTATTTTCGAGAAATAGAGGATACTAAAATGTATTTCACCAAATAAAAAAAATTGCTCCGCAAAGAAAACAATGCTCATTTTACCAACTTTTTTTCAAATTAAATACACTATGAAAGGACAACTCGACTACACACCACAAAAAAACTTTGCCTTTTGTAACAATCTATTTGTGACGGTAAAAAATTCATCATAGTACATTTTTTTATGACGGATTTGTGTCACGTGCAAATCCGACACAAAAACAGACAAAAATACTATTTATGACGGCGTTTTGCCCAACATGAAGTTGTTGTGACGCCTGAGCTTGTGTCAGACACAAAACCGTCACCACAAGGTGCAATTCCGTCACAATAACACATTGTGGCGGAATTGCACCTTTTGGTGACGGTTTTGATTCTTTACAAAAGGTGTGTTTTCTTGTAGTGACTAGAAATAAATGAACTTAATTTACATAAACATTAGCAAAAAATATAAAGTGGAATTTTGAGTAATTATTGAAAGATAAATTGGTCACTAGAAAATTGGTACTCAATTACAAAAATTCCAAGGAAATATGTGTAGTTTTTCATACCACAAGAGGGAGAGATCCTTATTTCAATTGTTTGTTACATGTTATATAACTTCAGCATATTTTTTTTGATAGCAAATAATTAGCTTCCGCATATATTTTCATTCTTGTATAATTTGTTCGTGTGCGGCTGGACATGGATACATGAACATGAACTATCTTACATGATTAATCGGTTAATTGGTTTTTCTTCTTCACCAAATAATTACTGATTAATTGGTTTTTCTTCTTCAACCATGATCTACCCTGTGGCTGCAGCCATCTAACTGAAATAAAAATTACAAATTAAAATTTCTTTTTAATTTGTTTAGACTGGTCGATCAGCAGCCCTAGGGGAGTTAAAAATATTGGTTTTTAATATTGTTAGTTTTAATACCCTTCTTAATTAATTCTTCAAGTATTTTATTTTTGTATTGCTAGCATAGCATTACTCATTTTATTTAATTTTGTAATATGAAAAACAAACAAAAGATGGAGGTCATTGATTTGAGATCAATGGAGCAACAACTTGGATTTCAAGAAACTAAAGCCTCTTTTGTCATTCTACCAATATTATTTAATTGTAAGATTTAGCTAGCCATGGGATATATATATATATAGTTAATTTGTTCTTTAATTTTATTAATTCGATACATTGGTAAACATCAATCAACGAAAGTGGGACACTTAAATATTTTAAAAATTATTTATCAGTTAGCAAACAAAGTTCGAATTAATTTCAAAACTGCTACGATATTTCAGCAAGTGGATAGTTTAGGTGCACAAAACTGGTGTACTTAACATTTTTCAATAATATATTATGCATATGATGTATGTATTTTCAATAATCATATAAATAATCTATTTATATGATGAAAATAGATACATTCAGCCATCTTCTAGAAATGAAAACCTTCTTTGTCGGTATTACCGATATGATCGATTAGATACCTTGAAGATTTGGCCACGAGGGATATATGCTTAATAGTTTCACTCGCAGACATCAACCAAGGAATGTGTTGTTTTCATGTATTAATCTATTATGCATATAATGTATACTAACATCCACATTAGAATAACACAAGCTAGTTCTCCATATATAGAATAACCAAGTCAACTATTTATTTTGCTTGGGACATCTTTATACGTAAATTAAATAAATAATTTATAGTTTCTCTTTCTTTATATTTAATTTTAGGTTAGGCCATCATTAACAATCATAATATATGCAATGCCAGATTCTTCGTTTTCTTTCTTTCTTTTTATTTATTTATTTATTATTATTTTATTATTTATTTTATTTTATTTTTATGAAAATTTCAAAGCCCACTGCTTAACTTTAAAAAGCATTGTTGGTTGCTCTCATTCTTCACAATTAGAACAAGAAGTTCATTAATTTGTTTAGTTTGTGGACAATGGCTATTAAAAAAAAATCTTATCTCAATTTTATTTCTTCAAATGATACTTGTTTTTTTTGCCTAAGACGTTGCTAATGCACAAGGCTTGAAAGTTGGGTACTACCAGAAGACATGTCCCACTGCTGAGACCATTGTCAAAGAGAACATATAATTACATTTCTGGAGCACCAACTCTTGCCCTTGCATTACTAAGGCTTAGTTTGGCCCCACGTGGTGCTTTTTCTTTTTTAAAGTCCAATTTTATGTTAATTCATTTGGTAACTAGTTTATGAGTTTTGCAAAAATTGAACTTAAGGCATTTTTGGAGGGAGCTTTTAAAAGCTCTAGAATGGAGCTTTTAAAAACTCAAGGTTGCTTTTTGGTTTCATGATGTCTTTTTGAAGAGTAGTGTGTCACTTGTATAAAATTATCAAAGAGCTTAGTTATAAATTTCATAAGCTCCTTTTAAAAAGCCATATGGGGGCCAGACTAAGCCTAAGAATGTATTTCCTTGCTTGTTTTGTTAGGGTAACACACACACACACATGCGTGTGGGCACCCACGCGCATTAAGAGTTAGTGTGCTAAAATTAGGGGTGTAACTCGGGCAGGACCAAAGAGTTTTGGCTCTGTCCAGACCCGAGTCCGAATTTAAGCAGTCTGCCCAAGCCCGAGCCCGACATAAACCCGAACTTGTCAACCCGAACCCGGTTTGTGAATTAGTTCTCCAACCCGAGTCTGAGCCTGAGCCCGAATTGAGCCCGAATTACAATATTTTTTGGTGCAAATTGAATTTTAGTATGTAAACAATAATATGTAGAGTATCAAATCTATTATTTTTGTTTAGATTTGAGAAAAAAAAAAACATTCATATATTAATTTAGTGCTAGAATAATATCTAATAGTGTATTATTATCACAAAAATACACTAGAATATAATGTCAAAAATAATACATAAATAGAATTGGGGCTCAGGTTCCACGGGTTAGCAAAATTCTGCCCAAGCCCGGCCCGAATTGAAATCGGGCATGCATTTTTCAGCCCAAGCCCGTCCATGGTGAAAGTATCACGGGCCCAAGCCCGGTAATTTTCGGGCCAGGCTCGGGTTGACCACGGGTTGGCCCGTCCGAGTTGCACCCCTAGCTAAAATTACACTTTTGATACAATTGGACTTTCTCAAAGATAATACTTCAATACTTTTTGTCCAATTCTTAGATACTGTTGGTCTACTTATACGATACATATTTGCCACATAGACAAATCACAGTTCAAAATAGTAGAAAAATACCTAATTTCTTTTCGTCGGTCAGTGATTGATTGTGGATGTTTTATGCAGCATAGGCTTGTTTGGTTTGTCAATCAGTTTTGTGGGGCAAAGAAAAAGAGAACACTAGACTTATATTTTGTACGGTTAATAAGGAAAATAAGTATGAAAATAAAGCAGTGTGAATTAGATTTTTATTTTGAATTTAACTTTCACGCCGGGAATCGTTAGAAAAAATAAGAGAAAATCATTTTCATTTCTTTTTCCTTTTCCTTCTCTAATCTCTAACACAATCAAACCAATCTGACACCAACTATTACACGACAATTTGGATCTACGTATTTATATTTATACATAATACACTACAGGAAAATAGGCTTTTTTGGGTGGTTATTTTCCGACATTAGAAAAATTGCCGGGAAAGATAGTTTTTCTCGACCGTTCACTATGGTGGTAAAAAGAGTGTCCGAAAAGAGTGGCTTTCTCGACATCAAATACGGCGATGTCAATCACTAGAAAAATTGATTTTTCCCTACAGTTGTTGCGACTGTAATCCAACTGTCGTAAAAAATAATTTTTTTTCGACAGTTAGTGTGAAGAGCCATAAAAGAGTCCATTTTTACGACAGTAGTAGAAAAGCCGGAAAAGAGCCTTTTTCTACTTTTTTTTTTTAATTATTTACGACAGCGGTACTACTAGAACAAATTTACCTCAGAGCTTAATTATTGTCAAATATAATTTTTTGATATTAGGGTTGTTATTGGGAACACATAATCATATGTACAATTTTTTTCACCTGTTTTTGTGGAGAAGTACAAAAATATGGATGTATATATTTTACGGTTAAATGCATTTTAACCCCAGTGGTTAAGGCCCATTTTCACTTCACCCCCTGTGGTTTAAAAGTGGACATTTACCCACGTCCCCCCTCTGTGGTTTTGGAGTAAAGTGACACTATTCAAATTTCTCTCAAAATAGCCCAACGTGGAGTTTAATCATTAAAATTAATCCATATATGAGAGTTTCAATGTCAAAATTAACCCAACATAGGTAGTTAATATCAGAATTAGCACACAAAAGGGGCTAAGTGTTAAAAGTTAGCCCTAAATAGGCAGGTAAAATTATAGCATTATCCCCAAATATGGGGTTAACACTAAAATTAATCTTACAAAGTGGGTTAATTGCTAATATTTTTGGCCAAATTTAGAGTTTTTCATTAGTTTTGAGCCAGTTTCACTTTAGTCCAAAAAACACAAGGGGAAAATTGTCTACGTTTAAACCAAAGGGGAAGTGCAAATGTGCCTAACCACGGGGGTAAAATGTATTTAACCCTATATTTTATAGTTTTTGAAAACCGACAATAAGAGTATTACATAAAATTCACTCTACAAATATATGCGCATATATATATATATGTATATTTCTTGAAATCCATGTTGTGATTATGTATTGAGACTGTAGAAGAGTAATAATGAAAGTTTGAGATTTAAAAATGGGTTAGTTACAAAAACATCCCTTGTACTTTAAATTTTATCATTAATACCCTCTGTGGTCTGGATTAAAGTGAAATAGTTACTTTTTCCGTTAAAGTTAATGGAAAATGGGTAAAAGTACGAAATTACCCCTATTACATGCTAATGAGAACACCCTTAGGGATGTCAAAATGGCCCGACGTTGATCGGACTTGGGCGTGCTTGGCCCATGGGCTCCTTCTCTCTTTCGAGCTAGGTCGGGCTAGGGATGGGCTTGGCGCCTCGGGCCGTGCAAGGCCGGGCCTAAGGTGTCTTTTTTTTTAATTTATTATAAGATATACAAAGACATTATAAATATGTAAATAGGTGAAAAAGTAACAGAAGATATAAAAGGTTAAAGTCTAAATAAATTTAAAAAAAAAAAATTTAAAAATTACTATTTATTACTCCCTCCGTCCCTTTTTTTGAGTCCATCTTTGGGAACTCAACTTATTAAGGGGACAAAAAGAATCTACACCTACTTTCCACATTTGCCCCTAATCATTACAATAACTTTTTTAGTTTTGTCTTGGTGTAGATTTCAACGAAGGATAGTTTTGGAAAGTAAGTAAAAATTGTATACTAATTTAGGAAAGTGGACATTAATTTAGGACATCCTAAAATGGAATATAGGACTCAAAAAAAGGAACGGAGGGAGTAAAAGAAATTAGAAATAAAAATGACTATGCCTAGCTCAAATTTTGCATTACTCCTATGTATAATTGTATTATATCCTTAAATTATTCAAGTAATACTATACTTCTTTTCTTAAATGGTTCCCAAACACGTGGTAGTGGACCCACCTTCTATAATGGTAGGACCACTTCAACATCATCCAATCAAAGTAGACTAATTATCACATGTTTGTGAGAATCGTTTGAGATATAAAATTTGAAAGCGTAGCATTACTCAATTTACTCGCAAGATGGCAATACTATAAATATTGTCACTTGTAATTTTGATTATTATAAACTATAGGAAATGGCAAAAAAAACAATTGTTGGAAAGCTTTTAGGCTTTGATCGGGCCGGGATTCAAGTCGGGCTTGATCGGGTTGGGCCTCGGACTGGGCTTGCGTTCAAGAGATAGGCCCAGACCCTACCCGAGGATGTAGGGGCCTAGGGCCGGGCTGGCCCGAAAGAGTGAAGGAGCCCGTCGGCCAAAGCCCCTAGCCCGATCAATGTCGGGCCGGGCCCTGACGGGCCATTTTGACATCCCTACTGATATAAGGGTGTTCTCATTAGCAAGTAATACGGGTAATTTGTACTTTTGTCTATTTTCGGTTAACTTTAACGGAAAAAGTGACTGTTTCACTTTAGTCCTGACCACATGGGGTATTAGTGATAACATTTAAAGTAGAGGGGGTAACTCATAAAATGCCTAACCATAGGGGTTGTTTCTGTAATTAACTCTTTAAAAATTGAGAGATCCTCAAGAGTAGATTCGTAAAGTCCCTGTAAGAAGACATACATGTTTATACCTGACATCTAAAAATGGAATAAAGGACTCTTGGATTGATATATTCTTGACAAAGGGAGTAGGTATATAAAGTTTCTAACAAAATGAGATTCTACAGGGATGCGATGGTTCAGTATTACTGAACTCTAACAGGAACAACCAAACTGAGAAAGATGCTGCACCTAACCTTAGCTTAAGAGGGTTCCAAGTTATTGACGCTGCAAACACCAAACTAGAGAATAAGTGTCCTAGTGTAGTTTCTTGCGCAGATATCCTTGCCATAGTAGCTCGAGATGCAGTTTCAATGGTAGCTATTTTTCATTAAATATATATGTATATATACATGTACATTTCTTAGATATATGTATACTAGGCATAACCCGTGGCTAAAGCCACTATCGAGCTATTTTAACCATACGTGCGTTCGGCCAGTAATGGCCTATACACGTAGACACAGCGTAAACGAAAAAAAGGGTTAATTAAGCTACGACCAATTCAGAATTTATTTTCAATGCTAGAAAGTAGAAGCAACCTGGAGGATAATAACTTAAAATTCAAAGGGGATTAACATAGTACTCAGTGGACAAAAAGAAGCATAATATTGGGTATCAATCCAGTTTCGAACAAAGCTTTAACAAAGAGAGAAGGGTAACTCATAACTCAAGACAAAATGGATATCAAAACAAAATGACTTTGCTTCACTTCTACACAAAAATACAAATCCAGGAAATGACACAAAATGAAACATAGATTTAAACCTCATAAAAAAATTTATAGTGAACCATAAATTCTGTGGAAACTGTTAGAATTAGTTTTATTAGCTTTAGGGTAGTTTAGTCTTTTCTTTGTATTAGGGTAATACTGTATACCTAGATATTTTATTATTATTGCCTCTTCTTTTTCATTGTATTCATTCATTCAGTTTTAGTGTTATGAAAAACTCTAGCTCTCTTTTCTCTTTCCCTTTGTTGTTTTCTTGATTATTTAATATATTCACATGGTATCAGAGCAGGTTCGAATCTCATCCACGATTTTTGCAGATTCAACTTTTTTGGATTTCTCGCTGATTCGAATTCGGATGATTTTGGTTCGTTGTTGGATTTCTCGCTGATTCGGATTCGGATTTGTATTTAGATCTCGCACTGCTTTGCGCTCGTTTTTGGATCTGTCTGATTCTGGTTCGTTTGTTTTGTGTTTTTGGATCTGTTTTTGATTTTGGGTTTGATTGTTTTGTGTTATTTAATTGCTTCGTTTTCGTAATGGCTACTGAATGTGATGATTCGCTTCAAGCGATTAGTGTTAAACTCGATGGCAAGAATTTTGCATATTGGAATTATGTGATGAAAAATTTTCTGAAGGGGAAGAAGATGTGGGGTTATATCAATGGGGATTTTAGTAAACCTACGAATGAAAATGCTGATAAATTTGCAGAGTTGCTAGATGTTTGGGACACAAATAATTCAAAAATCATTACTTGGATCAACAACTCCGTTGCTCCCTCAATCGGTATGCAGTTGGCAAAGTTTGAATATGCAAAGGAGGTGTGGGATCATTTGGCTAAATTATTTACACAGTCCAATTTTGTGAAAAGGTACCAATTAGAGTGTGATATTCGTGCCCTTGAACAAAAAAATTTGAGTATTCAGGAGTTCTATTCTACAATGACAGATCTTTGGGATCAGTTAGCTCTCATGGAGTCGCCCGAATTGCGGGCCTTTGCCCCATATATCGCTAGTAGGGAGGAACAACGTCTGGTTCAGTTTTTGATGGCTCTACGTGAAGATTTTGAGGGCCTTCGTGGGTCCATTCTCCATCGTAGCCCACTTCCGTCCGTTGATTCTGTTGTTCATGAGTTAGTAGCCGAGGAAATACGTCTTAAGACACAGTCTGGAAAGGGAATTCTCCCTGACTCTACTCTGTCTGTTTTAGCAGCCCCTTTTCGACCATAGTCCAACAATCAGAATAAGCCTTACTCGTGAGTTGGTAGTGATGTATGCAGCTACTGTAAGGAGAAGGGTCATTAGAAGGCTCAGTGTCCTAGGTTGGGTCGTGCAAACCAGCCCAATAGCAGCAACCAGCCCTCACATGGTAGATCACCACAACACCAGCAACCTCAATCTTCTCTTTGGAAATCTGACAACCAATCTCAGCAGCGTTCATATAGGTCTCCACAGCCTAATACTGCAGCAGTTGTACCACCATCAGACTCATTTGGACCCGGTTCCCCTTCCCCATCCACTCCGTCCATGACCTCCCTTGCTGAGCAATTTCAGAAGTTCCTTACCACACAGCCACATGCTATGGCCACCTCTTCACTAGGTATGTCTTCAGGTATGTCCTCAGGTATTTGGGTGTTAGACTCTGGAGCTTCTAATCATATGTCGCCTGACTTGTCGTCTTTTGCTTCCTTATGTCCTGCTTCCTCTTTGCCTGTTATGACTGCTGATGGTACTCCCATGCCATTAGCAGGTGTTGGGTCTGTTGTCACACCTCATGTATCTCTCCCTAGTGTTTACCACATTCCTAAACTTACTATGAATCTTGTTTCTATTGGTCAGCTTTGTGATGCAGGTTATTTAGTCTCTTTTTCTTCTACTTTTTGTCATGTGCAGGATCCGCAGTCTCAGACGCTGATTGGGACAGGCCGTAGGCAAGGGAGATTATACATCTTGGACAAGCTCAATGTACCAGTGGTTGCAGCTTCTAGTGTTGACTTGTCATCCTTTCGTTTGAGTTCATCTTCGTCTAGTTTTTATTTATGGCATTCTAGCCTTGGTCATGTTTCAGCCTCTCGTTTAAAATATTTAGCTTCTACAGGAAAATTAGGAGATTTACAAACTCATGACATTTCTGATTGTAGTGGTTGTAAACTGGCAAAATTTTCCGCTTTACCATTTAATAGAAGTATTTCTTATTCTCTTGCACCATTTGATTTAATTCATTCTGATGTGTGGGGACCCTCTCCTGTTACTACAAAAGGGGGGTCTCGATGTTATGTATCATTTATTGATGATTACACTCATTACTGTTGGGTTTATCTTATGAAACGCCGTTCAGACTTCTTTGATATTTACAATACCTTTCGTGCTTTTGTTAAAACTCAACATTCTGCTGTCATCAAATGTTTTAGATGTGATTTAGGTGGAGAGTATACCTATCATAAATTTTGCGAGTTGCTTGCTTTAGATGGAACTATTCACCAGACCTCTTGTACAGACACTCCTGAGCAAAATGGTGTTGCTGAAAGGAAACATCGGCATATTGTTGAAACTGCTCGCTCTCTTTTATTATCTGCATATGTCCCTAGTGATTTTTGGGGAGAGGCTGTCCTTACTGCTGTCAATCTAATTAATAAAATTCCGTCCTCTCACTGCTCAGGTCTGTCACCTTTTGAAAAATTGTATGGGCATGCTCCTGATTATTCTTCCTTAAAGGTGTTTGGTTGTACTTGTTTTGTCCTTCGACCTCATGTAGAGCGTACCAAATTGTCACCTAAGTCTGCTATTTGTGTTTTTCTAGGTTATGGTGAGGGTCAGAAGGGATATCGTTGCTTTGACCCACTTACTAAAAAACTATATGTCTCTCGTCATGTTGTGTTTCTCGAGCACATACCCTTCTTTTCTATTCCTGATAATCATCATGAGTTGACTAAATCTGATCTCATCCATCTTGACCCATTCTCTGATGATACCGATAGTGTGCCCTCTCAAGCCCCATGCACCACTGATATTGTCTCACCTCATGGTTCTACTTCTGCTGATACTGGTACCTTGCCGCTTGATGCTACCTCCCTTCCAGAGGCCACCCAAGCACCTACTGAGACTGTGGAACCTCCTCGCTATCCTGATCGCACTCATAAGTCTACTCAATCACCTGATTTTGTTTATTCTTGTTATTCGGATTCTTTTGCTTCATTTTTAGCTTCAGTTCATGATCTCTCTGAGCCTCTGTCCTATAAAGAGGCAGCTCTTGATCCTCTTTGGCAACAGGCTATGGCAGAGGAACTCTCAGCATTGTATAAGACAGACACTTGGAGTTTAGTTCCCTTACCTTCTGGTAAGAGCGCCATTGGTTCTCGTTGGGTTTATAAAATCAAAACCAAGTCAGATGGGTCTGTTGAGCGGTACAAAGCAAGATTGGTTGCCAAGGGTTTTTTCCAGCAGTATGGTATGGATTACGAGAAGACTTTTTCTCCTGTTGCTAAAATGACTACTGTTCGTACTCTTATTGCAGTTGCTTCTATTCGTCAGTGGCATATAACTCAGATGGATGTTAAAAATGCTTTCTTGAATGGAGACCACCAAGAGGAGGTTTATATGGTTCCTCTTCCGGGTGTTCCTCATGGTCCTGGTGAAGTTTGCAGGCTTAAAAAAGCCTTATATGGTCTTAAACAAGCTCCTCGAGCTTGGTTTGAGAAGTTTTCCACAGTGATTACCTCATTTGGGTTTTCCTCTAGTGAGTATGATTCAGCTCTCTTTATTAGGTGTACCACTGCTGGTCGTATTATGCTTTCTTTGTATGTTGATGATATGATTATTACTGGTGATGATGTTGATGGGATTGCAGTGTTGAAGTCTGAATTAGCTCGTTGTTTTGAAATGAAGGACTTAGGTCCACTACGTTATTTTTTGGGAATTGAAATAGCCTATTCTCCAAAAGGTTATCTTCTTTCTCAGTCTAAGTATACAGGTGACATTCTTGAGCGTGCTCGCCTCACTGATAATAAGATTGTTGATACCCCTTTGGAGCTTAATGTTCGTCTTTCCCCTTCTGATGGCGTTCCTTTGCCTGATCCTACCTTATATCGCACTATTGTTGGTAGCTTGGTTTATCTTACTATTACTCGTCCGGATATTGCTCATGATGTTCATGTTGTTAGTCAGTTTGTTACTTCCCCTACTACAGTTCATTGGGCTGCTGTTCATCGTATTTTGAGGTACTTGAGGGGCACTAGGTTTCAAAGTCTTTTACTTTCTTCATCATCTTCCTTGGAGCTGCGTGCGTACTCTGATGCTGATTGGGCCGATGATCCTACAGATCGCAAGTTTGTTATTGGGTTTTGTATATTTTTGGGTGATTCTCTCATTTCTTGGAAGAGCAAGAAGCAAGATGTTGTTGCTGTGTCTTCCACAAAAGCTGAGTATCGTGCTATGGCTTCGACTACCCGTGAGCTTATTTGGTTACGCCGACTACTTACAGATATGGGTGTCTCCCTTCCTCCCCCTTCACCTATGTATTGTGATAATAAGAGTGCTATTCAGATTGCTCACAATTCAGTTTTCCATGAGAGGACCAAGCATATAGAGATTGATTGTCACATTACTCGTCATCACCTTAAGCATGGAGCTATCACTTTGCCTTTTGTTTCTTCTTCCGCACAGATTGCTGATTTGTTTACAAAGTCACATCCGATTCAGCGTTTTCGTTTTTTAGTTGGCAAACTCTCTATGCTTTTAGCTGCAGCATCGTGAGTTTGAGGAGGGGTGTTAGAATTAGTTTTATTAGCTTTAGGGTAGTTTAGTCTTTTCTTTGTATTAGGGTAATACTGTATACCTAGATATTCTATTATTATTGCCTCTTCTTTTTCATTATATTCATTCATTCAGTTTTAGTGTTATGAAAAACTCTAGCTCTCTTTTCTCTTTCCCTTTGTTGTTTTCTTGATTATTTAATATATTCACAGAAACAATTCTATAGTGAACTAAATAGGGAACCTTGAATCTGTCAAAGTTTCACTTGAAATCATCTCCGAGCCTTGCATGATTTCATCCAAATTAGAAAGACACTGTGAAGGAAAAAAAAAAGAAGTAGTAGAACAGTGAAGATATGGACCTGATCAAGAAAACAGAATAAAGAGGATATGATGTTTCATCGGTCAGAGCCTGGGGAGGCGGTGACGTGTTCGTAAATACATCAGCAAGCCAACATAAACCTGCAACAAATCAAATAAATATCAAATAGAAATCTCTAGGGCTTCTAATTTGGGGGTCAGAAAACACAATCCCTAATGTATGCACACAAACACACAGATTTGGGGGTTGGAGCTCAATAAGGTTCTAGGGCTTTGGTAGCTCTAATGGAGTTCACTGGCGGCAAGATGCTGGTAGCCGTGAGAGAAGAAGATAGAACACGATGTTTAGATGGTGATTCAGTGGTGAGTGGTGTTTCGATAGCTATGGTGGTGGTGGTGGTGGTACGATTGGAGAGAGAGAGAGAGAGAGAGAGAGAGAGAGAGAGAGAGAGAGAGAGGTGGAAGGAGAAGAAATGGATGGAGAGAAGGGGAGTGAAACTGAGAGTAGAAAGAGAGAGATGAAAGTAAAAGTGAGTTAAGGGATGTTTTTCTTATCTTTGAGGTTTGTTGTTAGACGTGTCACGTGAGATGGGGGAGAGCACTGGGTGCCTTTTGGCCTTTTGGGTGCATTTGAATTTTGAAATCCAAACTCAATCCTGATCGTTCTTTATCTTTAAATCTGGTAAGATTAAATCTCAACCCTTCTTTGTCTTTGTCTTAGAGGGAGTCAAACACCTTCCTCCCTTATTATATAGACTAGGCATAACCCATGGTTGAACCCACTATCGAGCTATTTTAACCATACTTGCATTCGGCCAGTAATGGCCCATACACGTAGACACGGCGCAAACGGAAAAAAGGGTTAATTAAGATACGACCAATTCAGAATTTATTTTCAATGCTAGAAAGTAGAAGCAACCTGGAGGATAATAACAATTCAAAGTGTTCTCTTCTACTTCAAACCTAAAAAAAAAAAGTAACAATATAGTTTCCAATAGATGATTAACTCAACAATGAACATGAAACAAAAGATTTAAAAACCACTCACACACAGAGTTCTTGACCAAGAAAACCCTCAAGAAAAAGAAATTATGATAATCTCCCACAAAAGGACAATTAATGTCATAAAAAAATCTTCAAAGTGCCTTAACAACCCTCTCTACAGCCTCAATTGTCCTTTGAATAACTCTTCTTCACAACTGCAACATAATCACCAACATACAAATCAACTCTTGCAACAATATACCTGGAACTCAGACAATTCAATTCTATGCAATTACAGACAGAATCCCAAAAAAAAGTTAAATATATACATGCATACATTATTCAATTACTGATATGTCAAATCAATTAAAACGGCGATAAACTAAATTCAATGACATTATAAAATCCAAAATCATAGCGAACCCAAAAAAGAGAATTTGGAAATAAAAAAGTATTAACATTGTATTACTCATGAGTTTTTTCCAACCTTCTTAAGACACAATCTTTAGCATCATTCTGTGCTAGAAAAACCTTAGCACACGCTTTAGAAAAACCATAAAGAATAAATAAACTGAGTCCAAAAACCACTATTTTAATCAACTTATCCATGCCTAAAGTCACTACAGAATTCAATCAAAAAAGAAAAGAAAAAAGAAAGTGACACGAACAAATCTGACCATGTGTGCTTTTGGGCACGTGTATACAACAACAAAGAAATGTATTTACATGAAGATTAGAGTCTTGTTTGGTGGGACATATGGCAAGAAGTTGTACCTCTAGCTATGGATGTGGGAAGAAGTCCAAACACTCTTGTATCATTTTATTTTTTAAGAATAGAATTTGAAGTCCTATGCTTGAATTATGATGAGTCAGCATCCAATAAGTGACTCAATCACTAATAGACCTTCATAGTTATGCAGATCTGAAAATCATGAAGCCAAATTGAGCAGACTAAGCTTTAAATTTAAAAACAAACAAACAAACAAACAAACAAAACAAAAAAAAATACAAAAAAAAGAGAACAATGTGCTGTTGTGCACATCCAAGTAGTACTTACAGTTTAAAGGTGAAAGCATACATCCATGTTAGTGAAAAGATGGAAACTATGTCATTTCTAAAATTAAAAGAAATTCTATTACCAAATTGGTTTCTTATTGCACAAAGACATGGCTACCATTCAGTGCTTTCCCATCTTACCTTCCTACATGTTTTGTACATAGCGCTAAATAATGAATTCAAACTGAATACTCCACTCATCTAAACATAGCGCTGAATAATGAATTCAAACTGAATACTCCACTCATCTAAGTGCAAAATGTGACACCAAGCTTTTTTATAAAATTAGTACGAAACCTATCATTCCCCCCAAATTAGTTGAAGCAAGATGATATAATTTTGCATCAGAAATATTCTTGTCCTCCTAAACCATTTTCAGGATTTGATCTTAAAGTCAAATAGCCCCAAGAACACCAAGGCATCTAAACCAAGTGGATATTCATTCCAACGGCAACCCCTAATTTGAAACCATTCATTTTCATAATTATAGCAACACATAGCATTTACCAAAGTAGAAATGATAGCACTCTTTACTTGCATCTCTTCCAAAACTCTAGAAATGACATCTCCAGTTTCAGGGCGTCGCTAATCCTCAGAGTATAATAGCAAAAAAAGATAGAACAATATAACATTCAATAGTATCAGGACATTGAGTTGTTTCTCCCTCATTTTCTTCCCGCTTCACATTCTTCACGAAACTCACCCGAAGTTGAAACGAGCACACAAAATACAGCAATCCCCCCAACAACAAAATAAAACCTCAAACTTTGCTAGGAAAATGAAGATGCTCACAAATTTACGCTCATAGATAAAAACAACTCAGTATTCATGAACCCATAAAAGCACGGCTGCCAAATTATTGTGAAATGGCAGTGAGGTCTAGTCGATGCTCAAGAGGTTTTGAATTGACAAAAATCTTTGCTTTCCATCAAGCTAGAGGTTATGAATGCTAGATGCCTACATTTTATAAATTCAAAGGGGATTAACATAGAACTTAGTAGAAAAAAATAGTAATCATGAAGACATCCCTTAAAAGTCAAAGGGGATTAACATAGTACTCTGTTGACAAAAAGAAGCATAATATTGGGTATCAATCCAGTATCGAACAAAGCTTTAACAAAGAGAGAAGGGTAACTCAAAACTCAAGACAAAATGGATATCAAAACAAAATGACTTTGCTTCACTTCTACACAAAAATACAAATCTAGGAAATGACACAAAATGAAACATATATTTAAACCTCATAAAAAAATTTAGAGCGAACCAAAAATTCTGAGGAACAATTCTATAGTGAACCAAATAGGGAACCTTGAATCTGTCAAAGTTTCTCTCAAACTCATCTCTGAGCCTTGCATGATTTCATCCAAATTAGAAAGTCACCATGAAGGGAAAAAAAAGAAGTAGAAGAGAGAGGATATGGACCTGATGGAAGCCAAATCAAATAAACATGAAATAGAAATCTCTAGGGCTTCTAATTTGGGGTCAGAAAATACAATCCCTAATGTACATACACAAACACACAGATTTGGGGGTTGGAGCTCAATAAGGTTCTGGGCTTTGGTAGCTCTAATGGAGTTCACTGGTGGCGAGATACTGGTGGCCATAAGAGAAGAAGATGGAACACGGTTTTTCGATGGTGATTCAGTGGTGAGTGGTGTTTCAATAGCTATGGTGGTGGTGGTATGGTGGAAGAGAGAGAGAGAGAGAGAGAGAGAGAGAGAGAGAGAGAGAGAGAAGGAGAATAAATGGATGGAGATAGGGGGAGTGAAACTGAGTAAAAAGAGAGAGACGAAAGTAAAAGTGAGTTAAGGAATGTTTTTCTTATCTTTGAGGTTTGCTGGTAGATGTGTCACGTGACATGAGGGAGAGCACTGGGGGCCTTTAGGCCTTTAGGGTGCATTTGAATTTCGAAATCCAAACTCAATCCTGACCGTTCTTTATCTTTAAATCTGGTAAGATTAAATCTCAATTCTTCTTTGTCTTTGTCTTAGGGGGAGACAAAGACCTTCCTCCCTTATTATATAGATATACATATATGGGCTGCTATTATACTACGTACATGAAAGTTGATGCATTGTTCAAATTTAAGATTGATCAGAAAAGTTCTTGCCACCACATCAAAATTGGTGTACAAAAGCAACTTATCTTGAGCACACAAAAGTACTTTACTTTAAGCCTACTTTAAGGGTTGGGATTGTCGGCCGCGAGCTGCACCCAACAACCCCTCTATGTGCTTAGCAACACGACAAATCCTTCTTTTTAAAAAAAAAATAAAAAAAATTATGATCTTAGAAGCACCACATAGGTGCTGCCCACAGGCCATGCGACCAAGGATCTTAAGGCCTACTTTAATGTCGTGTCTTTAATCAAGGGTCATAGACTTTTTTATCCATTTAAAAGTGTGTACTTATATAACGTACGTAGTAAATTAAGGAATCCTTTTAGAATTTTGAGTAACTAAGAATGCATACTTTATTGTTGTAATTTTTTTTCAAATTTTCCATTGTTTCCATCCTTTTCAGTTCCATACTTCAGTATCACATCAAAGTGGAATGTAAGAGAGTTTTAAATAATAGACGATAAACTTGGAAAGTCTATAAGAAAACTATAAAAGAAACCACTATTTTACACCCTACACTCACATGTATAACCTGAGATAGTGCATGCATAACTTCTTAATGAAGAGCGCATGTTGGTATAGAGAGAATATTGGTGGGTGCATTTAGAATTTTCCATTTCTATACGTGTATATACATACAATTCTAGACGTGTATGGATATATTATATAGAATTAATCTGACCAACATTTCTGTTAGCATCGCACTGAGTATACAAATACCTCATAGATCAAAGGACCATATTGGCAACTCACAACGGGACGAAGAGATGGAAGAGTGTCCAGTGCCTCAGATGTCTTCAACAATCTACCATCTCCTTTTGCCAACATAGATCAACTAAAAGCATCATTTGGCGTAAAGGGTTTGAGTGTTACAGACCCTGTTGTCCTATCACGTAATTTAAGGGCCTTTCCTCGTGAGAGTCTTTCAAGCTACGATCCATATCTTACCATGAAAATATACATGCACATTAAAATTCTAACCTACAGTATATATATATCGACGTCATTACACCTCATTAGTGTTGACACTAAATAACTTTTTAAAGGACTTGAAGTAAACTACTTTAGTGCCTTATTTTAATAAGGTGAACGGGTCCCTTTATTGTTTATCTAAAATTTAGCACAATGTTATCCTGCTACACAAATGTGTGTATATATGTAGTTAATCATATTTCCTTTTTTTTCCTTTTTTTTATTTGTAGGAGGGCACACCATAGGGATTGCTCACTGTCCCATCTTTACAAACCAGTTGTACACTTTCACAGGCAAGAATGACACTAACCCAACCATGGACCCTAACTATATAACCGAGTTGAAGAGCAAATGCAAGCCGGGGGATTCGACTACACTAGTTGAAATGGACCTTGGAAGCCTAAAGGAATCTTTGACACTGACTATTATACCCTTGTAAGTAAGAAAAGAGATTTGTTTCAATCTGATGGAGCTCTTCTCAATGATGGCCAAACAAGAGCCTATGTCCTTCAGGCAATTTCTGGTGGATCAACTTTTTTTAAAGATTTCTCTGAATCAATGGTTAAATTGGGCCAGATTGGAATGCTTACTGGGAACTTAAGTGAAATCAGAAAATAGTTTGCCTTTGTCAACTAGTTGCTACTTCTTTTCTTTCTTTCTTATTTCATTATACTCTATGGTTTAAATAAATTGTTTATCATATTTGCATAAGAATTGTAATTTTCTTATGTGTGTAACTCTCATTTGTTGTTCTTGCAAATTTTGCTGCCGCATTATTGCGACTCTATCTTCGTGTAATTATTCTTTCTTTTTTCCCCTCAAATAAATCAGATCATTTTTTTCCTTTTCTGCAACGAGTGAAAGATATTATGAATGTTGGGATCCACCACAAAAAAAAAGTAACACAACTCTCATGATGAGAAGTATAATATTATTAATCGACTTGTTAGAGTTTGCTAGGATTCATAACCAACTTAAGAATTTTGGGTACTTTCTGTATGTTCTCAATGTGATGGGACATGGTCTTCTCTCCTGTTTCCATCGTAATATCAACGAAAACCTACTTTTGTTGTCCAAAAATAAAATATAATGTCCTATGCCAAGTTCTACTCAAATGCAAAATATATATATATAGTGATATGATGTGAGTTAATTGGAAAACTAGATGCTATCATACTAATTTGGAGACAAATGAAAATCAAATTGGAAATTTCCAGACAAATTCATTAACAAGACAACTTTTCTATAGTGTCATTAAGTTTTAGGCCTAGTTATTATTTAGTTTTATGGGAAAACTAAACAATGCCCAAGCTCACAGATTGATGTTAAGTTACACTCACTCCCCTCCATTAGTGAATTGTCTCACCCCCCTTACAGAAAATGCGAAAGCAACCAATTAATAAAGGAAAATGCTAGACCCGCACCATTTTCCACACTTTTTCACATCCTATGCTTTAAATGCATGTACCTTGTGCTATTTAGATTTTTCACACTTTTTTGTGCACCACTTACACAGCACAGGCTACATACATTTAAAGCTGGGTGTGGAAAAGTGTGTGAATATATATAGTAGTGCTCATTAATAAATGGTTAATACCAAAAAATACCCACAATAGATGAAATAACAAAAAATTAAAATATACATCTCGTCTCTTTATGAAACAAAGCCCACCACCATACCCAACCGTTACCCTCTTCACTTACGCCACAACCAACAGAGCAACTACCATACCGATATTCTTGATGCTGAAAACCAAAGCTTCATACTCCACCTACCAAGGACCACCAATCAGCTTCATCACAAAATTAATTATTTTAGTAATTTCCAATTGCTAGTTAACCTACATACCAAAGCTTATATACAAAATCAATTGGTTGTTACCACCATGCAAACCCTCCACCATCCCCTCCATGACCAATACAAAATTGACCCCCAACCCAACTTCCCCTAAACCTCCCTTTGCAAAACCCTCTCTTTTTACCACCATTATCAATAGGCATACACGACCATCACCAAATGCGTAACCTTCTACATTGATGCTTGTGGGAACTACTTGACCACTTTTGTTTGATTGAATTGAGTTTTGATTTGTTTCTAAGATGTCATATTTTTTCAGCTCTTTTACGTTTATTATTATTATATATATATCAATCATATATCACCACCATCCATTGCGTTGTTTCAAGTTTCTGTCTCTATATTGTTTTTTTTTTCCTCCTTAGAAGCCTAGGATTTGTCATGCTAATAATCATGATAAATAACATATCCATTTAATGTTTGCTATGCATGTATTATATCATCAGATTGCTTAGTTGGGTTTAGCATTAATATGTGACACATCGGTGGTGTTGGAAGTGATAGCAATTTCTTCACGTAGAAGCCAACATTGTCACCGAATAAGTCGTCATGAGTTTATATTGATTTGTATGTACGATGTGTACTAATCTATGGCACTTGAGAGCCGAAAAATATTTGACAAAGTAATAGCTAACTTGGTGGGTTCATAGTCAATCCATTTGTTGTGTAAAGTTGTACATTTTTGTTTCTAGAGCATATTGGTCTTCATTCCTAACTTCTTCATTGCATTTGTGTGTGACACTAGCACCTATGTGTGTGACACTACCACATACATTAAAATTTATTTTAAAATTTTGATTCTGCAGTGATATTACTTATCAAATACACATAAATTATAATCAAGAAATCTCAACTAAGTAATGTATCACAATCTCAAAAAAATTATGTACAATTTAAAAGTTCCAAATCTCCCGTGCATTGCATGGGTTCAAAAGTTAGTTAGAGAAAGAAAGAGGAAGAAAAATAACATGTGGGTTGTGAGTTGGGTCTGTAGGATGGTGAATAGAGTATTTTGGAATTCTTTTTGTTCATTTGTGCTAACATGTCATTTTGTATAGGGTGATGCTAATGCCAAATCACAATGTGCTAATGCCAAAGCACAATGTGTCACTCGCTTTAGTGACACATTGTGCTTTGGTATTAGCACATTGTGCTTTGGCATTAGCACTAGCCTTTTGTATATGGGCATAATTGGAATGAAAGATTTCATTAAATAATGGGTGTAGAGAGCAAATGAGGTGTGTGTAAATAAAATTTTCCTAACTTAATTTTACTAACTAGCATTTGAACTCATGGGGTTACAGTACATTGGTTGCGGCCGGTTCAAAATTCAAATTTCATAAGATTGGTTATCTTAATTCAAATTTCTTGGTTATCATTTTCATTATCCCACTAAGTTTGAGTGAAGATGTTAAAGTGTATTTGGGTTTTTCTTTCAATAAATTTCAAATATCTTTATTTTACATTTAACATAGAGATAAAAATACGAAAAAAAAATACTTATATCCCTTGTACTTCAGGTCATTTTCATTGTAACACTATGCAATTTCGAACGTGTCACTACTAATATTTCACGTACTTTCTGACACGAAAATTTTTGTGTGCGCTTGTGTGCTATACCCAAGTGTAGGTAATCGTGCAAGTAGTAATCTGGTTAAGTCCAGGTCGATCCCACAGGGAAGGTGTTAAACTAATTACCTAGATTAATCTCAAACAAGAAAATAAAAATCAATATTTTAAAGGAGTGTAGAACACAAAGTTCCACAGTTTATCAACTACTAAAGATAAAGCAATAAAACTAGATTAAACTAATTACTAACTAATTAATTACCGTGATGATTTAAAACGTATTTTTCTTAATAAAAGGGAATGTTGGGATTACATGAATCCACCGCGACCTAACCATCTACCATGCACGTTGAAGCTCAATGGAGTACATTTTCTACAGTATTCCGTATTTCTCTTAGGATAAAGAATCCATAGTCCTTTCATGACCGGGACTATATCATCACAATTAAGTTTGAAATACATAGAAGCGGTTTAAAACAATAGTTAAGACTCGCACCTACAATGGTGTTAGCATTGAGGGTGGTTTGCAAAGTATATTGAAGAAAAATGCCTCAAGGCTTCAAGTTCACAGACTGTTTTGACAAACTGAGTATTTGGGGACAGTTTGATAACAAATCAGTAAAGCAGAAAGTCTAGGAATACTGCATAAAATGTCCTCAAGAATCAGAAGGTTCGATCGATCGACGCGCTTTCGATCGATCGAACATCTTCATCTCTCGATCGACCGAACTGGCTTCAATCGCTCGACACTGTCTCTTGTCTGATCGATCGAACAAACTTCGATTGATCGAACACAGGAATTATTCTGCTGCATGGCAGAGGCTTGAGATCACGGTTTCATCATGATCTCCCAACCTGGGAACTACTTAGACATGGTCTAGAGTGTCACAGTGTCATTTTTAATATAAATATCCATTAAAGTCTTGTTTGTTTGTGTTTTAATCATGAACACTATGAAAACTAATAGTGTGAACTTATCTAGCATGCAAAACTATGAATCTAACAGATTGTACTACTATAAACTACGTGCAAAATGTAAATAAACAATGAAGAAGTAACCTGGAATGAAAAACTTTGATTAAACTAGGAGTAATCTAGCTACAAAACACGAATCAATGGAAAACCTACAAAAACATCAAAAAACTCTCTTCTCTCTCTAAAAATTGCTGAAAACTAATGTGGGTGTCCTTAAGGATGTATACAATACGAATATTTATACTAAAAACCTAAGGCTTAGGGCTCAAAGTCCATTCTGCTGCGTGCGTGTATAATCTGATAAAAGCCATGTTCGATCGATTGAACTTCTGGGATCTTCGAGCGCTTGAGCTTTTCTCGATCGATCGAACCTTCGATCGATCGAATGTTCTTCAATCGATCGAGGTCCATTTTTCATCTTTTAGTTGTCTTCATTACAATTCAGCACTTCCTTTTATCTTTCGCATCCAATTCTTCACACAGCAACAATAACCTGCACGAATAACCACTAAAACAACACCACTTATTATAGTTTAATCAAATTGTGCACAAACTGGCGTTGTAATTCAAATTGCAGATAAATAAAGGAATTGTGAAATAATTTAGTACATTTTCTTCTTTTACCGCGGTTGTATTTTACAAATACCCCCGCTTGTCACAACCCCCAACTAGCGATTTTCTAGTCCCTAGCAATAGAGCGAAAATAAAAACAAGCTAAACTAATACTACAATGACTAAAATAGACTAGACGCAGATTAACTAAACTAAAATAACAAGAAAGAAACTACCTAACTCACTTTCGTAGAAATCGCGGTTGCATTTAGCAAATGCAACAAGCCGTTAAACCCCTAGGTTCCCCGTAGTGAACGAGTTTTGTCTCGTGAGGGTTTGTAGTGAATGTACCCACAAAGTTCTTCCAATTTTAAGCTAAAAAAAGATATAGAAAAATTTTTAAGCACTCCCTTCTATTCAACTATTTATTTAGCTCTACAAAACATATCATCCTAATTCAAACCATGAAAGAAATACACATGCTCCTCATGTCACCAAGATAAAAATAACAAATGCATCACATTCATGTATTCGTATGTGTGTGAAATTAACAGCTATACATCGAACTTTATTTAGAGTTGTTTAGACTATCATACTCTCAGAACTTGTAGTTTCAACTCAAGTCTCACATAGTTATTATACTAAAAAATGAACATCTCACAGAAACTTGGTTAATAATGATCGCACATGATATGGAAGCTTTGATAGGAGTGATTTTTTGGATACTAATGCTTCCATACTCGACTCTATAAAAGACGAACATTTTAGAGTGTATAGTCTCACGAAAGGAATACTACTTACCAGAGGAGCGAAATACCGTGGATAACTCAAATTATACGTTTGTGTTTCAACTAAGTTGCTAAAAATCATTAAGACTTTGACTTGACAATTTTTATTTAGTAGGGTACAAATGAAAGGGATAAGAAATTACACATCTTCATGTGATTTAGTTTAGTAATTTCTTCTTCACTTCATTCCAACCATCCTCTCCATACATATATATATATATACATCATTTTTTTTTAACCTGGACTTTCTCCTTCCTTTTTTTTCTTTTATGCAGCCCTTCCCACTACTACTCCCTCCTCATACTTCAACAATTTAATCACTTCGGGTGTGCAATGGGGTATATTGAGGTCAAAGTATAAAATTAGGGATTTAGAATTTCATAATAGATTTGGAAGTATTTACTAGGTGTGGGGTTAAGAACAACACATATTCTTAGAGTGTTGATACAGGTAAATGGAAAGGTAATGAGCAAATAACGATGGCTTATGATTGAAGATTGATGCTTGAAGATTGGATTCAAAAGCTCACTAAGGGTACTAGTTTCCACTACTTTATTCCTTAAAGTACGAACGTCGTATTAACTCTTATTTTAAGTTTTCTGCATAGCTGTTAACACGTGCAAATGATTTGGATACAAGAATGGTCAACATATGCATTCATCCTAGAGAAACTAGAAAAACGCGTGAACTTAATTCATAAAAGGATGAGAATAAAATGGTTGTGTCATCGCTCGACAACAGGTAAATACAAGTGAATATTCAAAATTATTCTACCAATTTAATTCAAACCTTACTTAATCATTTGAAATTTTTGAAATTTTGTTGAATTTGAAATTTTTGTAATTTAATTTAATTTACATACTTCTAATGGAGATTGTATGACATATGCAATAGATAGAATGGTCCAGATTGCTAAGTAAAAATATGCACAGGTGATTATCTATCTACATCCCACCCCAACTGAAAATTGCAATCTCCTCAGTAGGTGATTTTCAAAAATAGATAGATAGATATCACATGATATATCATCATAAGAATCGCATGTGTAACAACCTGTACAGAAAGCATACAAACTCCAAGCAGTAAAGATCAAAAAGATATGAAATATAGAGCATGGGATCTATACTTAAATAGAACTAATCACTGGAAATATAATAAAGTGAAAGAACATAACAGTGATAATATACGCCATACAAACTAAAATGCAAAATATCCAAACCAACCAACAATAAACAAAATAACCCAACAGTATCCAAAAACAACCAACAAACCAACCAACAACATCCAAATCCAACCACAATGTCCAAAATATCCAAACAACCAAATAACCAAAAACAACCAACAACATCGATCCAGCAGAAACTAGACATCATCGGCGACGTCTGATAATACCTCAATAAACACATCGGGAGCATCCCCACCGCCACCCTCAGCAATAGTCGTAGCCGTCGCTGGGTCGCTCGCGATCGTGGCAGCTGTAGCAGATAATGATGTATCGGCCACGACAGAAGGAGGTGGAAGTGGTATCTCTGTAGCAGGCGGCGTCGCCAATGTGGATGGATCAGTAGGTGGTACAGAAGGAGGAGGATCAGTAATCGATGGTGCTGCCGATGTAGATGGCGCAAAAAGATTAACCGGAGGAGCTGAGGATGAAGGACCAGTAGGGGGTTGTGCAGTGGCTGCGTGAACTGACTGATCAACGCCAATCTGGATCAAGATTGCCTCCAGCAGAGTCGTCATCTAGTCAACCTTGCCCTCGAGTCTAATCCTGGACTCTCTCTCCTCTAATAGTAACTCGTGAATAGTCAGGAGAGGCGCAGAAGAAGACTCTCCCTGGGCGGGAGCCTGACACCTCTGTCTCAACTCAAAACGGGCAACCTCCTCCACAGGATCACCCTCCTCCTCAGAATCATGCTCCTCGGCCTCAGTGGGCATCCCAGAAGCTATGTCCTCGGTATCTGTCCCTCCCCGCCTCCTCTTCGCTCCGACTTTAGCTTTTCCTTTACCTCGGCTCTTTTTCTTTTGTGCGTCAGACCAGCAGGAAGCAGTCTCGCCAAAATGACTGTGAGATTGGGCAGTCGCATCACCCGCCAACGGAAGTAGACCTGCATGCTCAATAACCCGATGAATGGCCCAAGCACCCTTCAAGTGCTTCTTGGCCTGAATGTATCGTGTGGGGTGCCTCATAAAATCAATGTAAAGGCGAGGCAAACAGACTGGCTGCCGTGTCCCGATCGCATATAACACACGTGCGTACCATGCTGCAATCTTCTCCCGATAAGATGTCACTAAGAGGCAATTGCTGAGGGCGAGGTGCAGTATATGATAATTATCTGTGAGGTAGAAGTCAGGAATAAGGGCCTCGCCATCCCAACCCAGAAGAGCACCCCCAGTGATCTCTCTTATAATAATAGTCGGGGAGAGCAGCGGTGTGTCAGCACGGTGTAGACAAACACAGTCAGGTACCTCGGGTACCCCTAAAGCAGCAAAGACAATAGCCGGACTAAAGATGATCTCCCGACCACGGAAAAATGATCGGCGTGTGAACGGAGCAGCCGGGTCCCTGACCATCGTCGCACATGCCTCCCTAATCCAAGAGAAATTAACGTGCTTTGGCTGGGAGAAGAGTGCGTACCACTACGGCATAGCGCGTATCCGTGCAAGGTACCAAGGAATGGAAAGCCATGATGTCTCGAGTGGTCGCTCGAGCATAACCTTCCGAGACTGGAAGTATCTAGTGAACCACACCCGGTCTTCCTCATTTCTGAACCCGTGATCGGGTATAGGATCGAGTATGGTTAGGTCAAATGGCTTGGACTTGTGATACCCGGTGATAGGGTTCATTGTAAATCCCTGAAATGGAAGAAACAAATGGAAAAATCATTAAAACAAGTAAAACAGAAAAGAAAAAGAAACTGCCGCACTTCGATCGATCGAAGGATATTCGATCGATCGAGAAAATCGCAGGTTTGATCGCTTGAAGCCAGTTCGATCGATCGAGAAGAAGCTGGGTTCGATCGCTTGAACCATGTTCGATCGATCGAATACAGCGAACATGCAGCTACAGCAAAACGGCAATGGGAAGGGCCCGTATACGCAAACTAACAAGAAAAAGAACAAGAAATGGTTGAAAAAACCAATGAGGGCACCCCCACAACGATATAAACGAAAGGAATGAGAGGGGGAATCCGTGGATTCTTACCTCAGTGAAAACGCAGCAGAGGATGATGAGTAGATGAGGATGGAGATGCTGAGGCGTCCAAATGATGTGTCTAAATGGTGGGAGGAACGAAATCGCCCCGAGTTCCTCTGTCTCCAATCGCTCGAGAGTGGTTGAGGGAGAGAGAAAACTGATGAAGTGTATAGACGGCGCTTCGTTTAAATACAGGTCTCGATCGATCGAGAACTTTCGATCGATCGAACGTTCGATCGATTGAGGCCTACTGAAGCGCTCGAGGTTCTGGTATGTTCGATCGATCGAGATTTGTTCGATCGATCGAACTTGAAAATTCTACAACATGAATGCATTGAGAAATTATACACCCCCAACTAACCAACATTGTTCTGGACATACAAAATAGTGATAAAATAGTTCATTGACAGGACATGTAAGCCAAAACATCATCCTCGTAGTAGAAAATTGCAAATTTATATAAATAAGTCTTTATAATAGCATCCACTTGCAACATTACTGCCCCCAACATGGTATTTAATGTCACGCCCCGACGTAGCATAAATATGGAAAGCGTTTAATTTCCTTTATGGACCCGTAGGTCGCGACAGTTTGAAGGATCGATTCCGTCCCAAAACGTCGAACAACATAAAACTATTAATCAGAGTAGGGCAATCAGGGCTTATTAAAATTTTTCTAACTTATTACATACTATGGTACGGGGTCAACTAAGGCACAAACCGCCTTGAAATAAAACAATAACTTAAAGTCTATTACAGTCATCCTTATTACAAACCAAATCATATCTTAAAGCACATAAACTTAAAGCATATAAAAGTAAATTCTCTTCTCAGCAGTTGATCTCAATTAGCATAGTCATAAGGTTCTTCCTGATTATAACCTGCAAAGCCTGAGCACGAATGTCCAGGACGCATCAACGCCGTCAGCTTCAAGAAGCTGGTGAGTATTAAAAACATAGCTTTGAATGTAAAACATACTCATTTACCTTTTTCCCATTTCCATTTAAAAACACAAGTTTATATTTAAGATAAAGAGCTTGTTAGAAAACAACCACAACATCATTATCTAAAAGATAAATTCACAAATATGTGACCGTGTATGGGAACGATGCACCATCTCATCTAACCGACTCTTTTCTCTCAACAAAACCCAACAACCCTCTATCCTACTCCTGGTATCTTTGAAATACTAAGATAGCCACACTTTAGCAACGGGGCGCCAGGGAGTGTCCAAGTTCGGCTTCACACACTTTAACGCTTCCATGGGCGTCAGGGAGTGTCCATATTTGCCACCTTCGCATTTCAAAGACACCCTCTTCCGCATTTTCAACTATAACCACAACCACAACCACAACCACGACCACAACCACAACCACAACTCAAACTCATACTCTTTCCACACTATCATTACTCTTTTCCACACTACCATTACTCTTTTCCACACATACTGACATCCACATGCATGTACCACTGACCCCATATGAATGATATGCACTTGAACTTAAGCAAGATACTGAATTAAAAGAACAACACGCGTACGGGGATTAATAAGTCATACTGAAATGTTTTAATCATTCAAATGTAACCAAAAAGAGTTCTGATTAACTAAATTTCCCAAACAGAACCTTAACAGTATATAAAAGTTGAACCAAACAGTCCTTAAACATAAAACAGACAAAAACACAAACTGTCAGAACTCGCGCGCGCGGGCTGCTCGCGTGAAAGGTCGCTCGCGCGGGCCGCTCGCGCGATATGCCCTTTTCCTTTATTATTTTAAACTTTTCTTTCTGCCTGAGAAAAACAAGGTCGCGCGCGCGGATCGCTCGCGCGAAGGGATTATCGCGCGACCCTCGCTCGCGCGACCAGCCAAATTTTCATTTATATAAATAAACTCTTCTGTCTGCCTGTGGAAACCAAGATCGCGCGCGCGGTCCGCTCGCGCGAAAGATCGCTCGCGCGGGCCGCTCGCGCGATTATCGCGCGCGCGATTGTGGTGCGAGATGAAGCAGAGACTTCATCTTCTCCGCTGGAACTGCCCTGTTTCAGCAAAACAGGGGTCTTTTTGACCCATTTTGATTCTGCGACTAAACATGCCTTACAATATATGAATCTCTTCCTTTTCTCACAAGGATTACGAATATGAAATCGGTTTTAACTAATTTTCATCGTAGCTCTCGGATTTCACGTAAAACCGAGAGGTGACAAAACTTTAAATCAATGATACGTCGCAATACGGATGAATTAAGCAGTAGTATTCGAACCACAGCTTATTGGGACTAAGATCTTTCATTTCCAATTCACAAAATCGATTTTGGTTAAGTTTGAAAAATTACCATTTTTGAGCTTCAAGCTTTCATACGAAAATTAAAAATGGTGTTCCGCAAATTAGACTAAACTAACAGCAAATAAATATGAAATTACATTCCAAGTGAGTTTAGAATACTCACTGTGATATAGATTGAAGAAATTGTTGAGAAAGAAATATAATTACGAAATTCCCAAATTCCAAGCTTTGGCTATGGAGGATTGAGCTCTTCTCTCTCTCTACCAAATTGAAGAACTCTCTGCACTCTCTAAACTCTCTGTGAATTCTGAATTGTGCTGTGATGGAAGTGCAGAATGTGTAGTGTGGTTGGGTGTATAAATAATCAAACTCCCACTTAGAAAAACATTGGCCTAACCTCCCACTCATTACCCACTATCCTCCATTAATTAGAAGGAAAGTGCAGCAATGAGGTGTATCCACTGCACATAATTCTCCACTGATAAAAGCAAGGGTAGGTGGAGATGGTGTGGGTCAAAGTGTGTTTGGGAATTCTAGCTTATGGCATAAGGACAACACACATACTACAAACATTTGCAAAACAAGGCCTTAAATAAAAGCATCAGCAATAATAATTTGGTATAAAGAATTTGTCCAATCAATCACTTCCAAAATTCTGTGGAAGTTTAGCACTGCGCGGACAGTTTTAAACCTAAACTGGTATTTTTGTGATACGGTGTTCATCACAAAAATACAGAAAATTTATTTTAACGTTAGAAATAGTTTTCTGATTTTATAAAAATACAGTTTGAGTTTAAAAGAATTAACTCCACCGTTTTGAAATACAGATTTGAAATTTAACACAGGTATTGCCAGTTTTTATGAAAATTGCGTTTTGACCCCAAAAGTAATTTCAATTATGAAATTAGTCAAGAAATAGATTTTTCACATAAGAATTGAAATTAACATATAAACAGACAATATATATTAAATTTTAAATATGAAAATGCAAATATGATAATGTAAATTTTAAATATGATAATGCAGGAAAATGCAGGTTATTACATTTAAAACCTTATTGAAATAGAAAAATTAAAAGAAACTGAAACTACTAAAAACATTGTCTAGGAATACAATTCAATTGATGAAAGAAAGATGAAATGACAGAATATAATTGAAGTGAAGCACTATTCTTCAAGCATGAAGATTTCTTCTTCCACAACTTCTTTCTCCGCCAGAACTTCAAATGTGGAGTCTAAACTTGGTGATTCCGTTTCCCAGAATAGTCGGAAAGCAGCTAGGACATCATCGAGCAAGTCGAAACTCCCTAAAGAATTGATTTCACAGGCAATAGGTGATCCGGATGGAGACAAGGATAATGGAGTGTAATTTTGCATCGGACTTTCCTCTTGCGGCGGAGTACCCGGGGACCGTATGTATGGTCCAATCCCGTGGAACAACTGATGTGGAAGGAACAGTGGTGGTAACATATGATTCATAGTGACACCCCTGACAAAGAAAAACAAAAGAGAACAAAAAGAAAAGAAAAAAATTAAATAAACAAACAAAAGAACTAAAGAAATGAATAAAACGGGAAATGTGACCAAGAAATAACCTCACTATTGGCTTGATATCCCCAGGTGCACTAGCAGGTAGAGGGCATTGAAGCCGGAATAACAAATAACTCAAGTGCACATAAATGTAGGGAATCACTTGGATGACAAGGAAATCGTCAACATATGTGAATACGACATTATGGCGTTCTAGCACCACATCCTGTAAGTCCTCTTCTTCCCATGGTTCCTACATTAAGTCATTCTTCCACTGTTCCAACAGAGCGTCATCGACTTCCCAAACAATATATCCCTCTGGTTCTCCCTCCTCTTCAGGGAGTTCTATGTGCTCAAAAGGATTAATTTGGAGGAGAGCAGGATCGTAAGGGATGTACCCATAGGTCAGGTCCACTACATCATCCGCCCCTGGTCCTTGATAGGGAGAAAAGCATAATGCTATCTCGTCGGCAGTCCAAGGGGGGTTAGGATATTCCGAATCAACCCATGACCCTATGGAATGAACGTCATCGTCCCTCATTTTTAATATCCTGCAAGGGAGAGAAAGTAAGGAATAGCAGATTAAGAATCAAAGTCACATTCAAAAAGATTGAAAAAAACAAAACAAAAACAAAATGCAGTAAAAGAAAGAGTACAACAACAAAGTGAAAACGCACTCGAGCGTTTTGGGTTGAGGCATAGTCGGGCTCATCCATTTGGATGTGCTCGACCTCGGGTTAAAAATCCTCCCTGAACGGTTTTAACCTTTGGCCATTGACCTTGAAACTTCCGTCGTTCTTAGGATTAAATAACTCAACGGCCCCATGTAGAAAGACAGATTTGACTGTGAAGGGTCCTGTCCACCGAGATCGGAGTTTTCCTGGGAAGAGATGAAGGCGTGAATCGTATAACAAAACTTTCTGCCCCGGCTCGAAAGATCTTCGAAAAATCGTTCTATCATGGCGAGCCTTCAACATTTCCTTATGAAGTTTAGCATTGTCATATGCATCTCGACAGATTTCTTCCAGTTCCGCCAACTGGAGTTTTCGGAGATGACCTCCTTCTTTAATGTCGAAGTTTAATGAGCGTGTCGCCCAATATGCTTTGTGCTCAATTTCAACGGGGAGGTGACATGCCTTACCAAACACTAGCCTATATGGGGACATTCCCAGATTTGTCTTGTAGGCAGTACGGTACACCCAAAGAGCATCAGTCAGTTTATAAGCCCAGTCTTTTCTGTTGAAACTAACCGTCTTTTCTAAAATATGCTTGATTTCACGGTTAGTCAACTCTGCCTGCCCGTTCGTTTGTGGGTGGTAGGCTAGAGCGATCTTGTGAGTCACCCCGTATTTCTTGAGTAGTGATTCCAAAGGCCTATTGCAAAAGTGTTTGCCTTGGTCACTTATTAGTGCTTTTGGGGTCCCAAAATGCGATAAGATGTTTTCCTTAAGAAAGGACATTACTGTTTTGTGGTCATTGCGTCTCGTAGGTATCGCTTCTACCCATTTTGATATATATTCCACAGCCAGGAATATATATTCACAGTTATCAGATTTAGGAAACGGGCCCATAAAGTCTATGCCCAACAATCGAATATTTCAATTATAATGATGGGAGTTAAGGGCATCGAATTCCTTTTCGAAATTGTACCAAGCTTTTGACATCATTGGCACGATTTACAAAAAGCATAGGCATCTACGAACACGGTGGGCCAATAGAAGCTGCTGTGCAATACTTTATGTGCGGTCTTTTGGGAGGAAAAAATGGCCACCGCAGGCTTCAGAATGACAGGAGGCCAAAATTACAGTTATGTCCTCATTCGGGACGCAACGCCTGATGACCTGATCAGCACAATACTTAAATAAGTAAGGGTCATCGAAAAAGAAATGACGTGCGAACGAAAGGAACCTTTTCTTGTCCTGATTTGACCAATGACTTGGGGTCTCTCCTGTAACCACGTAATTTATTATATCTGCGTACCAAGGTAAACTGGAGACAGCCATCAGTTGCTCATCTGGGAATTCATCTTTTATTGGTACAGGCTCAGTGTTGTCAGTAAATGTCAACCGAGATAAATGGTTGGCGACCACATTCTCTACTCCTTTTTTATCCTTTATAGTGATATCAAATTCCTGGAGTAGGAGTATCCAGCGGATAAGCCTTTGTTTTGCATCTTTCTTAGATAATAGGTACTTGAGGGCTGAGTGGTCTGTAAAACAGACGATTGGGGACCCTATCAGATAAGACCTGAATTTGTCCAGAGCGAAGACTATTGCCAGTAGCTCTTTCTCAGTAGTTGTATAATTCATTTGAGCTTCGTTAAGTGTTCGACTAGCATAGTATATTACATAAGGCTTGTTATCCTTCCTCTGTCCTAGGACTGTACCAATGGCATAATCGCTAGCATCGCACATTAACTCAAACGGCAAACTCCAGTCGGGTGCCTATATTATTGGTGCAAAGGTAAGGTGTTCTTTTAGTGCGTCAAAAGATGTTTGATAGTTTTTCGACCATTCAAATGGCATGTCTTTAACCAACAGTTGACACAGTGGTCGGGAGATTGTGCTAAAATTTTTGATAAAGCGACAATAGAATCCCGCATGTCCCAGAAAAGATCGGATGTCTCAGACTGTACGAGGGACAGGTAGATTTGAAATTATATCGATTTTTGCTTTATCAACTTGGATACCCTTATCAGAAATAATGTGGCCGAGGATAATTCCCTTGGTCACCATGAAGTGACACTTTTCCCAGTTTAGTACTAAGTGTTTGTCCTCGCATCTCGCTAACACATTTTTCAAGGTTTTCTAGGCAGTTATCAAAACTGTGGCCAAACACTAAGAAATCGTCCATAAAGACCTCGAGTGTCTGTTCGACCATATCACTGAATATGCTTAACATGAATCGCTGAAAGGTGGCAGGTGCATTGCATAAACCGAAGGGCATACGACGGTAGGCGAATGTACCAAACGGACAAGTGAAAGTCGTCTTCTCCTGATCTTCAGGAGCAATTTCGATTTGATTATACCCACTATATTCGTCCAAGAAGCAATAAAATTTATGACCCGCCACTCTTTCTAGCATTTGGTCCATGAATGGCAATGGAAAGTGGTCTTTTCGGGTCACAGTATTTAACTTTCGATAATCAATACACATCCGCCATCCAGTGGGGACACATGTTGGTACTAACTCGCCGTCTTTGTTTGGAATAACTGTTATACCAGCTTTTTTGGGCACCACCTGGGTTGGACTAACCCAAGAGCTGTCAGAGATAGGATATATAATCCCAATGTCAAGAAGTTTTAAGACTTCCTTTTTCACGACTTCTTGCATATATCGCGAAGTTTTAGCGTCTTCCTCCAGATATATCTTATGGGTGCAAATAGATGGGCTTATGCGTTTTAGGTCGGCAATAGTCCATCCCAATGCTCCCTTATGTAGTTTGAGTATTTGAATTAACTTATCCTCTTGTTCAGAATTCAACGTGGCTGAGATTATAACAGGATAAGTCTTTTCAGTTCCTAGAAAAGCGTATTTGAGCTCTTTTGGAAGCTCCTTTAATTCTAATTCAGGAAATTGAAAGTTTGAAGGCATGGCTAACTTTGTTTTTGGAGGTAAGGGTTCATATGGTGTGACCCACATGCATTCAGCTCTGTCCTCCTCTTTAGTTTCCATCATGAGGCAGTCATGATTTAGAGCAGCGTCCAATAGGGTAGAATCGTTAGGTTGATAAGTAGCGTCGAATTGTGACACTACCACCTCCAAAGGATCTTTATAGTCAACAAGATCAGCCTCGACTTCGATGATCGTTTCGATGAAGTTAACTTCTTCTTCGTCCTCGTATTTTTCAGGTCGGGGATTTGAAAAAATCTTGACATTTAAAGTCATGTTCCCAAATACGATGGTCATGATACCACTCCTTATTTTGATTGTGGCATCAATGGTGTTGAGGAATGGACGTCCAAAAATCATTGGGATTTATGGACATGGATTAGGCACAGGTTCAGTGTCCAAAATCACAAAATCGACCGGGAAGACAAATGTGTCTATCTGCACCAGAACGTCCTCCAATATTCCTCTAGTGTATTTGACTGACCTGTCTGCCAGTTGTAACGTAACTCGGGTAGGTTTGAGTTCACCCAACCCTAGTTGTTTATAGACTGAGTATGGCAACAGGTTTATGCTTGCTCCTAGGTCAAGGAGCGCATTGTCTATCCTTTGATTCCCAATCCGACACGAGACAGTTGGGGTACCAGGGTCTTTGAGCTTCGGAGGCAATTCATTTTAGATGATTGCACATGCTTGGCAAGCAACATAGGCATGTTTCTTTACACTTTGCCTCCTTTTGACCGTGCATAAGTCTTTTAGATACTTAGCGTAGGTTGGCACTTGTTTGATTGCATCAATGAGTGGGAGATTGATTTTGACTTGTTTGAACAACTCCAAGAACTCCTGATTCTTTGCCTCGTTTTGGGGTTTCTTAAGCCTTTGAGGGTAAGATGCAGGGAAAGGGCACTTAGGTAATTCGTCAATGACAGGCTCCTTTCCAGGCCTTCTCTCAACTTCTTCTACTTCTTTAGGAGTGTCCTCATTTGATTCTAATGCTTTGTTATTAGTAGACAGCTCCTCTTTTTGAGTAGATGGTTTACTTTTATCCACCACTTCATCCTCTTCATACTCTTTGGGGATAGAGAGAGGCATGTTTTTCCCTATGACCTTGCCGCTTCTCAAAGTTGTCACGACTTTGGCATGTTCATGGTTATTGGGTCCATTATTGAGTCCCTTAGGGTTTGGAAGTGGTTGAGCAGGAAACGTACCACTCGAACCCTCTTGTCGTGCATCCATTCTCTCTAATGTCGCGGACATTTTACTCATCATTTGAATTAACTGTTGTGTTAATTTCGCGTTAGAGAGTGGATCTTCCTCTTTCACCTTTTTGTGAGGTGGCACGTAGACATTTGCTTGTTGATTGTTAGAGGGTTGAGCTTGGTTGTAGTTATTTGCTCTATTTTGATGGAATGGCTGGGACTGCCTATTGTATTGCCCTTGATATTGATTATTGTTATTAAAGGGCTGTTGTTGTTAATATTGGTTTTGGGTCCCAGAATTGTTTTTCCAATCAAACCCGGGGTGATTCCATCGATTGTTATTATTTTGTGAATTATAATTGTTGTAGGAATTCCCCGGCCCCCTATACCCTTGCATGGCATTCATTTCCATGGGGGGTTGTTCTTGAAAATACGGCACATTAGGACAGTATTGATTAGTATGTCCCAGCATGTTGCATGTACCGCATGGTTCTTCAGGCAAAAACTGCCTAGAACTCTCTCCTTTCATTCCCAACTCTTCCACTTTCTTCACTAGTTCTTCATACTTGTTCATCAGATGATCCTCACTTTTTAGTTGGTATAAACTTTTCTCTTCCACACAGGATATCTGTGAGTGTGGGACATCTGTGAGTGTGGGACATCATCTGAATTTGACCACTCATGGGCGTGTTCAGCTAACCACTCGAAATGAGCTTCAGCCTCTTCCGTGTTTTTGCGAAGAAATGGCCCTGAACTCATGGTCTCGACCAATTTTTTTGTTTCACCATTTAACCCTTCATAAAATTAGCTGATGGTTTTCCATTTCTCATACCCATGATGTGGGCATGATAGAAGCAAATCCTTGAAACGCTCCCAAGTTTGGGTGAAAGTTTCATTGCTCTTTTGTCTGTAAGAGTTTATTTGTCGTTTAAGCTCAGTGGTCATGCGGGGTGGAAAGAATTTCTTTGGAAAAGCTGTGTTCATCGCATGCCAGGTGTAGATTGAATTTGGCTTTAAGCTGAGTAACCACACTTTTGCTTTATCCTTCAGGGTGAAAGGAAATAGCATTAGACGTGTCACGTCTACAGGATAATTCTGTGAGAAAGTTTTACAAACATCCTCAAAGTCCTTGACATGTAGATACGCCTTCTCGCTCTCCATTCCATGAAAGGTAGGAAGGAGTTGAATCATTCCATTGCGAAATTGAAATTCGCCTGCATGGGGTGGAATGAGAATACAAGAAGGTGTAGGCGCGTGTTCAGGTGTCATGAGATCGCACAAAGGATGAATTGAATCGTCGATTGGTACAACCACATTATCACCATTTTCACTTTGATTATCATCCATTGAATCAATAGGTGTAACTATGGGGTTAATAGAACTAGATGAATTGGATGAATAGAATGGGTTTCCATAAATTCCTTCGATGGAATTATCGGACATAAAGGGAAAGACCCTAGGTAGTTTTTAATCTAAAGGATAAAAGAAAAAGAAAAATAAAAAGAGATAAGGATAGATCGAGGTAAACTAGGCGTTAGCTTGTCGCCTTCCCTGGCAACGGCGCCAAAAACTTGACACGAAAATTTTTGTGTACGCTTGTGTGCTATACCCAAGTGTAGGTAATCGTGCAAGTAGTAATCTGGTTAAGTCCAGGTCGATCCCACAGGGAAGGTGTTAAACTAATTACCTAGATTAATCTCAAACAAGAAAATAAAAATCAATATTTTAAAGGAGTGTAGAACACAAAGTTCCACAGTTTATCAACTACTAAAGATAAAGCAATAAAACTAGATTAAACTAATTACTAACTAATTAATTACCGCGATGATTTAAAACGTGTTTTTCTTAATAAAAGGGAATGTAGGGATTACATGAATCCACCGCGACCTAGCCATCTACCATGCAGTTACGTTGAAGCTCAATGGAGTACATTTTCTACAGTATTCCGTATTTCTCTTAGGATAAAGAATCCATAGTCCTTTCATGACCGGGACTATATCATCACAATTAAGTTTGAAATACATAGAAACGGTTTAAAACAATAGTTAAGACTCGCACCTACAATGGTGTTAGATTTGAGGGTGGTTTGCAAAGTATATTGAAGAAAAATGCCTCAAGGCTTCAAGTTCACAGACTGTTTTGACAAACTGAGCATTTGGGGACAGTTTGATAACAAATCAGTAAAGTAGAAAGTCTAGGAATACTGCATAGAATGTCCCCAAGAATCAGAAGGTTTGATCGATCGACGCGCTTTCGATCGATCAAACATCTTCATCTCTCGATCGATCGAACTGGCTTCAATCGCTCGAACTTGTCTCTTGTCCGATCGATCGAACAAACTTCGATCGATCGAACACAGGAATTATTCTGCTGCATGGCAGAGGCTTGAGATCACAGTTTCATCGTGATCTCCTAACCTGGGAACTACTCAGACATGGTCTGGAGTGTCACAGTGTCATTTTTAATATAAATATCCATTAAAGTCTTGTTTGTTTATGTTTTAATCATGAACACTATGAAAACTAATAGTATGAACTTATCTAGCATGCAAAACTATGAATCTAATAGATTGTACTACTATAAACTACGTGCAGAATGTAAATAAACAATAAAGAAGTAACCTGGAATGAAAAACTTTGATTAAACTAGGAGTAATCAAGCTACAAAACCACGAATCAATGGAAAACCTACAAAAACATCAAAAAACTCTCTTCTCTCTTTAAAAACTGATGAAAACTAATGTGGGCGTCCTTATGGACGTATACAATACGAATATTTATACTATAAACCTAAGGCTTAGGGTTTAAAGTCCATTCTGCTGCGTGCGCGTATAATCTGATAAAAGCCATGTTCGATCGATCGAACATCTTTCGATCGATTGAACTTCTGGGATCTTCGAGCGCTTGAGCTTCTCTCAATCGATCGAACCTTCGATCGATCGAATGTTCTTCAATCGATCGAGATCCATCTTTCTTCTTTTAGTTGTCTTCATTATAATTCAGCACTTCCTTTTATCTTTCGCATCCAATTCTTCACACAGCAACAATAACCTGCACGAATAACCACTAAAACAACACCACTTATCATAGTTTAATCAAATTGTGCACAAACTGGCGTTGTAATTCAAACTGCAGATAAATAAAGGAATTGTGAAATAATTTAGTACATTTTCTTCTTTTAGCGCGGTTGTATTTTACAAATACCCCCGCTTGTCACTTTCAACTAAAGTAATATCATCAGTAGATCTGTTAAAGTTAATGAAACAAAGCTTGTATAAACAAAAAAGGACTAATTATAAGAGGTGTTACTGTAATTAACTCAAAGTTAAAGTAACTATGAAAACTTCTGTTCTGTTAAATTTAACAAATTTACGGACGGTGAGACTTGTTTAAATACTATAGAGGGAATTAGTGTCACAAATAAAACTACAAGGGTTCATGGTTCAAATTAATGACTTTAGTACCGGAGGTGCAAGCATAATTTCCCCTGAAAATTAATCATTTTATCCTACTGCAGCTCCGATAGTAGATTACAACACACTATATATAATGATGTGTTTATACCAGAAAACTAGGATAATTTTAATGGGAAACAGATCAATTACACCATTTTCTCAATCATTAATTGAGTTTAGAACTAAACGCCATTTTACAATTTTCCCATTACATCCTCTGTATTTAAGCATTTGTTATTGTGCCCCCTTGACTTTTCATTAGTGTCACAAATGAAAAGACAGGGGCTCTAGTGAAAACTACCTCTAAGTAAGTGCATGGAGATAGTGCAAGTGCAACTTCCTTTTTTGCATTTTTAATAGAAAGAGTGTAAATTTCATTTATCAATTAATAAAATCATGATAAATAAATCTATATAATAAGGGAGGAAGGTCTTTGTCTCCCCCTAAGACAAAGACAAAGAAGGGTTGAGATTTAATCTTACCAGATTTAAAAATAAAGAACGGTCAGGATTGAGTTTGGATTTCAAAATTCAAATGCACCCAAAAGGCCAAAAGGCACCAGTGCTCTCCCTCATCTCACGTGACACGTCTACCAACAAACCTCAAGGATAAGAAAAACATTCCTTAACTCAGTGTTACTTTCATCTCTCTCTTTCTACTCTCAATTTCACTCCCCCTCTCTCCAGCCATTTCTTCTCCTTCCACATCTCTCTCTCTCTCTCTCTCTCTCTCTCTCTCTCTCTCTCTCTCTCTCTCTCTCTCTCTCTCTCTCTCCCACCGTACCACCACCACAATCATCACCGCCACCATAGCTATTGAAACACCACTCACCACTGAATCACCATCGAAACACTGTGTTCCACCTTCTTCTCTCACAGCCACCAGCATCTCGCCTCTAGTGAACTCCATCAGAGCTACCAAAGCCCTAGAACCTTATTGAGCTCCAACCCCCAAATCTGTGTGTTTGTGTACGTACATTAGGGATTGTATTTTCTGACCCCAAATTAGAAGCCCTAGAGATTTTGATTTGATATTTATTTATTTGTTGCAGGTTTATGTTGCTTGCTGATGTATTTACGAACACGCCACCGCCTCCCCAGGCTCTGACCGATGAAACATCAGATCCTCTTTATTCTGTTCTTCTTGATCAAGTCCATATCCTCTCTGTTCTACTTCTTTTTTTTCCTTCACGGTGACTTTCTAATTTGAATGAAATCATGCAAGGCTTGGAGATGATTTTGAGAGAAACTTGGACAGATTCAAGGTTCCCTATTTGGTTCACTATAGAATTGTTTCCACAGAATTTTTGGTTCACTATAAATTTTTTTATGAGGTTTAAATCTATGTTTCATTTTGTGTCATTTCCTGGATTTGTATTTTTGTGTAGAAGTGAAGCAAAGTCATTTTGTTTTGATATCCAGTTTGTCTTGAGTTATGAGTTGCCCTTCTCTCTTTGTTAAAGCTTTGTTCGAAACTAGACTGATACCCAATATTATGCTTCTTTTTGTCCACTGAGTACTATGTTAATCCCCTTTGAATTTATAAAATGTAGGCATCTAGCATTCAAAACTTCTAGCTTGATGGAAAGCAAACAATTTTGTCAATTCAAAACCTCTTGAACATCGACTAGAACTCACTGCCATTTAACAAGAATCTGGCAGCCGTGCTTTTATGGGTTCATGAATACTGAGTTGTTTTTATCTATGAGCGTATATTTGTGAGCATCTTCATTTTCCTAGCAAAGTTTGAGGTTTTATTTTGTTGTTGGGGGGATTGCTGTATTTTGTGTACGTGTTTCAACTTCGGGTAAGTTTCGTGAAGAATGTGAAGCGGGAAGAAAATGTAGGAGAAACAACTCAGTGTCCTAATACTATTGAATGTTATATTGTTCTATCTTTTTTTGCTATTATATTCTAAGGATTAGCGATGCCCTGAAACTAGAGATGTCATTTCTGGATTTTTGGAAGAGCTGCAATTAAAGAGTGTTATCATTACTCCTTTGGTAAATGCTGTTTGTTGCTATAATTATGAAAATGAATGGGTTCAAATTAGGGGCTTGCTGTTGGAATGAATATCCACTTGGTTTAGATGCCTTGGTGTTCTTGGGGCTATTTGACTTTAAGATCAAATCCTGAAAATGATTTAGGAGGACAAGAATATTACTGATGCAAAATTATATCATCTTGCTTCAACTAATTTGGGGGGAATGGTATGTTTCCTACTAATTTTATAAAAAAAGCTTGCTGTCACATTTTGAATTTAGATGAGTGGAGTATTCAGTTTGAATTCATTATTCAGCGCTATGTACAAAACATATAGGAAGCTAAGATGAGAAAGCACTGAATGGTAGCCATGTCTTTCTGCAATAAGAAACCAATTTAGTAATAGAATTTCTTTTAATTTTAGAAATGACATAGTTTCCGTCTTTTCACTAACATGGATGTATGCTTTCACCTTTAAACTATAAGTACTACTTGTATGTGCAAAACAACACATTGTTCCCTTTTTTTTGTTTTTTTTTTTTTTGGTTTTTTTTTTTTTTTTTAATTTAAAGCTAAGTCTGCTCAATTTGGCTTCATGATGTCAGATCTGCATAACTATGAAAGTCTATTAGTGATTGAGTCACCTATTGGATGCTGACTCATCATAATTCAAGCATAGGACTTCAAATTCTATTCTCAAAAAATAAAATGACACAAGAGTGTTTGGACATCTTCCCACACCTCCAGAGCTAGAGGTAGAACTTCTTGTCATATTTCCCACCAAACAAGACTCTAATCTTCATGTAAATGCATTTCTTTGTTGTTCTATACTCGTGCCCAAACGCACACATAGTAAGATTTGTTCGTGTCACTTTATTTTTTCTTTTATTTTTTCTTTTTCTTTTATCTTTTTGATTGAATTATGTAGTAACTTTAGGCATGGATAAGTTGATTAAAAATAGTGATTTTTGGACTCAGTTTATTTATTTTTTATGGATATTTTTTTCTTGCCTCTTGGTTACTTTACATACATTTTTTTCTTTCTCTTCAGATGTTATGAAAAATTTTGTCCAAAGAATAAGAAGAAAATTCCTTACAAAGGAACAAGCAGAAATATTAATCAACGAGTGAGTAAGTTCCTTTTAACATCACCAAGTTCCAATATATATACATAAATATATTTTTACATATTGAAATCGATTTCATGCTTTTCATTAAATCTAGGTCGATTTATATTTGCAGATAAAATTGTTACAATCTTCGTATTGTCCCTATTACTTCATTGTATTTTTATGATTTGTTTATGATTAATTTTGTGGTTCCAAATTTTTTTTATCCAAATTTGTTTGAAAACACATGTGGCAATCTTTTAAGTTGCGCTTATGTGTTGGGAGTCCAATGCTAAAGCATGTGCTAAGGTTTTTCTAGCACAGAATGATGCTAAAGATTGAGTCTTAAGAAGGTTGGAAAAAACTCATGAGTAATAGGAGCATCATATAGATTAGGGCTTACATCCGCATGCTTGTCTCATTTACATACACCATTCCTATCGGTCTGCACGTACTATTTCAGTTAGGCTGTACGCGAGTCAGTCCACGTCTGTTAACATCACCATAGTTGTCATCTCAATCATCACTGTTAAAAGTCTGACACAGTCTTTTCACACCTATATGTCAGTACAAGTTTTGAGCACCCAGGATCTGCATTTGTGAGTCAGAGGATTAGGGAGTCACCTTGTCAGAATCACTCAGCCGAAAGTCAGCTTTATGGATCCAGAAGGTTTGGAAGCTAGAGTGACAGAAATGATCAACCAACAGTCTGACCGGTTAGCCCAAGTTTTAGCCTTTATGGAAGAACTGAAACAGCAACAACCTCAATACCCACCTGGGTTCCTACCGCCACCGGGATTTATACCATCACCATTGGCTGGGTTTGCACCACTTCTCGAGAATAATGTAGATGATGATTGGTTCAATGGGGCCCCACCACCTGCACTTGATAAGAAAATTCAAGAAAAACTGGATAAGGTCGACAAGCTTGAGAACATACTGAGAAAGAGTAAGGGGGTCGACGATTACATGTTAGATCTAGAAGGATTGTTTGAGCCCAACAAATTAAAGGTACCTGAGAACTTCAAGATGCCTGAAATTGATCGTTTTGATGGAATTGGAAATCCGAAGAGCCACGTAAAGTTCTGCATGAGTGTTTTCCAATCAATGGGCTGCACCCATGAGCACATTGCAATGTTGTTCCCTCAAACCCTCGCCAAGGCTGCTCTATCCTGGTTTCTGACCTTGGAGGTTTCTAAGATGCAGACTTGGGAATATATAGTCCAGGTCTTCATTGATCATTACTCCTATAACCAAGAGCTCGATGTCACCATCCGGGATCTGGAGACTACCCGGCAGAACTTCAATGAGTCCTTCATTGCGTTCTTGAGCAGATGAAGGAACAAAGTGGCCCAAATGACCCACCGACCAATCAAAAAGGAACAAGTTCGGATGTTGATCAAGAATCTATTGTCGCTGTACCATGAAAAACTCTTCTACCAGTCCATCTCAACATTTGAAGAACTGTTTGAGATTGGGACTAGAATTAAGGATGCAATTAGGGAAGGGAAAATCAAGAATGAAGGATCACAAAGCCAGTATAAGAGGCCCGACTACTCCCGAAACCCTTCGGATGTCAACGCCCTTAGTAACCAACCCATGGCCTATTCTCCCCAATCATACTAGCTCGTCTAGCCGCCCTTACCAAAATAGGGTACCCCGTGAATTTTCCAAGTTAGATATCTCCCCCTCTGTAGCCTTAGGTCGCCTGCTAAAAAAGGGACACCTCCAACTCCTTCAGCCTCGTGCCGATCCCCCACCACCTAACTGTGACCTGTCTAAACGATGTGCCTACCACCAAGGCCCATGCCATGACACCGACCGGTGCATACATCTCTGCCATGATATCCAAGACCTCATTGATCGAGGAATCATCGAGCCCCCACCCATTCAACCTCATGTCACCTAAGCCCATGGCCTATCCTTTCAAATGATCCCTTTCATTGACACCCATGAATGTTGAATCCATGTAGTGGAGCAATAGTATTTAGGATTTCTGCTAAAAAAATATAATAATAATAATAAATGGATCACAAAGACACTCCATTTGAGACCAAGTCGAGTCTGTTCTATATTTTGAGTCTATTTCAAGTTTGATCTTGTTGTCGAGTCTGTCTGTCATCGAGTTGTTGTGAGTCTGTATCGAGTAATGTAATCATTCTCTTGTGATGGAATGAAGTCTCATTTTGCCTAATCTGATGTGTATAGTCATAAGTGCATGAATCGCTGAACTGAAAATGTCACTTTTCAAATTACCATGGAAATTACTCTGCTAATAAATTTTTGCATCAAACAAAAAAAAAACAAAAAAAAAAAGGAATCCCAAAAAGGCCAAAGTCAATTTTGCGCTGACCCCAAAAGAAGAGCTGAGAATTGAATAGTCTTACTTTAAAAATTTAAAGATGCTTTTGCTCAATCTCGAAAAGACATACTTGAGACTGATTTGGGGCTTTCCCAACACCCTTTCCACCATTATTTCAAAGTCTTTGGCCCAACCCAATTGATAGCCATGTGAACCTGTGCGGACTTGGTCCTTGATGGTAGCCAAACATTTCAGTGAGTTTCATCTCCACTTTCAAAAAAATAAAAAACATAAGAAAAAAAAAAGAAAAGAAAAGCTCGCTAGGTTGAAAACCCGAAAGGGCACTTAGGCAAAAGTTAGAGCTGAAAAGGTATTGATTTCCAAGATCTGACCCTAGCCAGCCAAAATGATTTTACAAATGAGAGAATTGAACGATTCAAGGTACATCATAAAAACGTGCCTAGATCACATTTCAAAGGCTCGGAACAACCACACATAAATCCCGAGAGCTGACATGCACATTCTGGAATTTTGAGATTATGATCGGAAAATCTCACATAAATCAACTATGTGAAAAGGAAAATTGACTGGCTAGGCGAAAGTGAAAAGGATCAATCGTTAAAACAAAAGAAAAAGAAAAAGAAAAAGAAAAGAAAAGAAAAGAAAGGGAGATGGAAACTGAATCCTCCTCTTCAAGGCTACCATAAGTAACCCAAGTTTGAACTTCTTTGACGATTGGTTTGAAAAACCCTCATACCTCAAACCCCTTATTTCAAGCCTTGCCTTGAACTACGCTCGACCTGATTCCCACTTGGGGATACGTAGGCAACCGCATTGGTCCGGTCGACACCATCATAATCAAACCAATTTCCTTCAAGCCTTGCCTTGAACTACACTCGACCTGATTCCCACTCGGGGATACGTAGGCAACCGCATCGGTTCGGTCGACACCATCAATATTAACCCCTCTTCTTTAAAGGTCCTGGCCCGAACTACGTTGGACCTGATCCCCACTCGGGCGTACGTAGGCAGACTTTCAAAAAGAAAAGAAGGATGGCTCACTAGGTCACAAATTCGAAAGGACGCCTAGGCAAAAATTATAGCTAAATCCAAGGTGAGCAATAACAAAATAGATAAAAGAGCTCGCTAGGTCACCTCACTAGTGCCTAGGCAAAAGTTATGAGCATTTGAGAGATTAAAGTCACGGTCCTTGCCTCAAGCCAGAAAACCACCTTCCACACTAGGGGCAAACTTCGGCTACTCGCATCGTTTGCCTGAATTCTACTATCTACCCTTCATACAAGGGGCAAACTTCGGTCACCTACCTCGTTTGTCTAAAACCTCCAATAAACCATCATTCCAAACTAGGGGCAAACTTCGATCACCCACCTTGTTTGCCTATGAATTCCACTTCGTACACCTCAAACTAGGGGCAAACTCCGTTTGCCTAACACGATCCTTTCACACCAAGGGCAAGTTTTCAAGTCACCAAGTCGTTTTGATTTTTTTTTGAAATGGAGCATCTTTTATTCTAAAAGCTAAGGCACTAATTCAAAGCACTTCCTGGGAGAAGTAGAGAATTGATTAGATCAATAGGGAGGAATTTTCAAAAACCAGATTTATCAGCAAAGTGCTGTCATATTAAGATGAGGAGTGAACATAAAAGATGAGCGGTACATCATTCATGACGAAGGCACATTGGATCGTGGCAATGTGAGAATTTCATGTCCAAGTCAATCCTTCTTTATTTGAGTCAGTAGTAATCTGATCACAAGTGTGTCAGAGATCGAGGTTTCATACAAACTAACCCAACTTTCCTTGTCGTTCCTATTAAGTTCGTTTGTCCTGATGGTCTCAAAAGTGTGGGTTAAAGGTGATTCCCAATTAAAAAAAAAACTTTGGATATAAGCAGAAGTACCAAACATTATTACTACACCAGTCAAGGTCGCAACATGAGAAGTGTTGTCGCGCCCCAAAAAAAATGAATGGCTCGGGCGGTACGGATATGCGGGATGTGTGGGTTTTTGAAAGTGATGTTTTTCTTTAAAAAAGGGAGGGGCCTTTATTCAATTTTAAGTCGCCACCTAACTGGTTTAAAGACATGTAGGCCGTCTAAAAGATTTTAAAGTAAAGTAAAAGTCCCATTTTAAAACGTGTGACTCTGTAAAAATGATCTGCTTTACCAAAGAAAGGGTTCGAAGGCTCGATTATGTTAGGGAAAGGTGTTAGGCACCCCTAAACATCCCTCAAAAGGGGTACCATGCTACTTTGGTGTCATATCGACTTTTAAGTTTAAGTGAAAGTAAAATTGTATCAGAAAAGTGGGAGGTGGGTTTTTGTTTGGTGCGACCGAACCCCTCGTGGGTTGCCACGTATCTCGAGTTTAATCGAGAATCAGGTCGTGCCTAGTTCTCCCTATTAAGGGAGGAGTTTAAAAAAGTGAAGTGGGTTTGGTTTTCCTATTTTCCTCGACGTGAGGTAACAAAACCAGAAGTAAGGTGTGGTTTTCCTGTCTAGATTGACAAAACCGGATGTGAAGTGTGGTTCTCCTGTCTATGTTGACAAAACCAGAAGTGAAGTATGGTGTAGCCGGGAACTTTAGCCAAGGGCGGCGTAGTCCCGAACTTTAACCAAAGTACTTGTTTTGAAAGTGCAAGACTTAGTCCAAGTGTTTTTAAAATTGTGAAAAATAATCCCAAGTATTTTGAAAGTGTGAAAAGTATTTTAAAAGTGTGGGAAATGATCCCAAGTGATTTAAAAGTGATGGAAATTTAAAAGTGTTGGATTGATTTTGAAAAGTGACTTGAAAGTGTGGGATTTGATCCCAGGATTAGTTTTGAAAAGTATTTAAAATGGGGGACTTACTCCCAATATTTTGAAAAGTGGTTTAAAAGTATGAAATTTAATTCCAAGATTGCTTTTAAAAAGTGTAAGATTTAATCTCAGAAAATATCTTGAAAAGTGATTTGAAAGTGTGGTGTTTTAAAACTATATGAGATTTAATCTCGTGAGTGATTTTTGTGATTTTAAAATTTCAGCATTACGACGGCTTAAAATGGGGCAATGGGAAGTGCGAGATTTGATCCCGATTGATTTTAGAATTTTTAGAAGTAGTGTTGGTTTGAAAAAAAGATTTTTAAAGTAATTTTGAATTTCTTAAATTTTGACATTATAAAAGCGTGATATAAGAAAGTTGGAAGTGCGGGATTTGATCCTGATTCATTTTAGAATTAAGTAGCACAAATTTGAAAATTAGATTTAAAGTTATTTTAAATTTTGTTGAAATTTTGTCATTACGACAACGTAAAAATAGGAAGTGGGAAGTGCGGGATTTGATCCCGATTCATTTTATTAGAAGTACTGATTTAGAAAAATAGATTTAAAGTTATTTTAAATTTGTTTAAATTTCTACATTACGACAATGTAAAGTGAGGAAATAGGAAGTGCGGGATTTGATCCCGATTGATTTTAGAAGTAGTATTGATTTGAAAAATAGATTTAAAATTATTTTAATTTTCACGAAAATTCGGCATTACGACGGCATAAAATGAGGTGAATTGAATTTAGTTTGTCCTTTTCTCCCTTCCTAATCCCAACGCAGGATGACCCGTTGTTGAGAAGAGGTTAGGATACTGGGGAAGAATTTTAATTAACCTTTCTCCTTTCCAAAAGGTTAGGATACCGAGGGATGCATTTAATTTGTCCTTTTCTCCCTATACCCAATCTCAACGCTGGGTGACCCATTGTTGAGAGAAAGTAAGGGTACCGGGGAATGCAATAGTGATGCAACAGTTGTATAAGAGCAGAAAATAGTATAATACATAGATATAGTGTCAACCCATTAAGCGAGGAATACAGTCCTATAAGAGCAGAAAATATGTATAATACATAGATATAGTGTCAACCCATTAGTTGGGGAATACAGTTCTATAATTGCAGAAAATAGTATAATACATATATATAGTGTCAACCCATTAGTTGGGGAATACAGTTCTATAACAGCAGAAAATATCATAATACATAGATATAGTGTCAACCCACTAACTGGGGAATACAGTTCTATAAGAGCGGAAAATATGTATAATACATAAATATAGTGTCAACCCATTAGTTGGGGAATACAGTTCTATAACAGCAGAAAATATTATAATACATAGATATAGTGTCAACCCACTAACTGGGGAATACAGTTCTATAAGAGCGGAAAATATGTATAATACATCAATATAGTGAATGTCGCCGCTTTCCAACCTGAATTTGAACGGTCTTTGCCTTTGTATCCCAAGGGACACTGGCGGAGCCGTGGTCTAAGCTAGGCGTGACACTCGAAGTCGATATGTGGGTGTGTGAGATGTGTAAAAAAAATTTTATTTATTCATGTTTTTGAAATGAAGTAAAAGAATGAGAGGAAAAAAAAATCATTTGATTATTTTTTAAAGAAGTAAATAAGAAGGTAAAAAAAAAATTAATAATAAATAAAGCTCTTGTATTGTTTTGAATCAAAAGAAGTAAAAGAAATAATAACAATAAATTTCATTGTATTTCTTTTTTTTTTTTAAGGAAAAATAACAAAGTAGTCAAAATAAAAATCTTTTATTGTTTTCAATTTTTTGAAGGAAGAAAAATAAAATAAAACTCTCTTTGTTGTTGTTTTTTTTTTAAGAAAGAAGAAATTAAATAAACTCTTGCTTTTATTTTGAAAGAGAAAGAAGAAATGAGAAAAAAAATTCTTTGGTTTTATGTGAAGAAAGAAGGAAAGAAAGAAAAAAAAAAAACAAAAGACGCTATTTATTTTTTTTTGGAAAGAACACTTTGATAAAATAAAAGAAAACTAAAAGAAATTTTCCCTTTTCTTTTTTTTATTTTTACAAGTAATAAAAGCTTTTTTTGTATATCTTGAAATCAAATAAGAAGTATAAAAATCTCTTCCCTTTTTTAGAAGTTTTTACCCCCATTTTTGTAGAGAAAAGAAAAGAAAAAGAAAATGACGAAAAAGAAAAGAAAAAAACAAAAATGTGTACATATATATATGTATCACAGTGTGTGTGTGACAGTGTGTAGCAGTGGGGGCCGGAGGTGGGAAGTGGTGGTCATGGTTGATTTGTGTAAGGGATTTGGGTCAAGGTTGTGGTGGTTTGGGTGTGAGATTGGGGGTTTGGGAGGTTGATGGATTTGGAATGAGGGAGGTGGAAGAGGGAGGAGGGGAAGTGGTGGCCGGAGGTGGGGGCCGCCGACGGTGAGAGATGGCCGGAGGTGGGCTGTGAGAGAGGGGATGGACTGCCCCCCTTTTTTGCTCTCCCTCTCTTCTTCTTCTTTTTTTTTTCTTAAGCTCTTTCTCTCTCCTCTCACCCTCCTTTTATATAGTATGTAATATGTATCTAAATATATGTGTGTACAGATATATGTATATATATAAATATAATAAAATAAAAACAATGACACCCCCCCCCCCCCCATTTTTTTTAAGTAGGAGGGATAGTATTAAAGAATTAAAAAAAATCCTAGATATTTGTGCATGCGCCTGCACTGTTTGAACTTTCGGAACGCAGCACAACTGAGATTTGGACCGTCGGGTCCTCCCGACAAACGCAAAATTTTGATGTAAAAAAAAGATTTTTTAAATGCTGTTTGTCGGGCGTTTGACATCAGTCTGTTCTGAAACTACCCGATAAAGTGCTCTTTTCAGAATCCGGAGTCAGAATGAGATGAGATTTCAGGGATCCCTCTGTTTCGATGCAAAAAGTATTTTGGTCAAGTCCGAAAATAGCACAGGCGCTCCAAACTCAAAGAATAGAGCTTTTGGACGAATTAACAGTATAAATTGACGCAATTGCGATTGTCCTTACTGCGGTTTTTAGACTTTTGGCATCAGATGGCAATAAAATTTCTGACAGTCCTTCACCTTAACAAATGTGAATTTTTGACACCAGTTCTGAACTCTTGGGAGCTATCTAGTGACGAAACGGAATTTTTTCGTTTGAAATCAACGCCTGATAAAGTGACTTTTCCGGATCCGGAGCCGGATTGCGATGAAATTTTAGGGACATGTCGGTTTTAGCATGTACTTCAATTCTGGCATGAAAAATGTCTTCTCTGACTTCTGGAATGCCGAAACAGTAAATCTGCCCCTCTTTTGAACATCGCAGATTATTGAAACTTCACAATGCGATCGTTTCTTCATCCACGGTCCGATTTTTCCAATTCGAAGCCCAGAGACCTTATAGTGACATGATCTTCACATCTGTCAGACTCGATGCAAGTTTTCTATTTTTTTTTGGGATGAGCAAAAATCAGGTGTCTACAAGTGTCCCAGGTACGAGTGGCATAAACTCATAAGTGATTGCAAACTACAAACTGATAGTTGTTTCTCAAGGTGGCTGATCGGAGGAAATATCGCCAACACCAAGAAACTATTGCTGATGTGTTGAAGAGGTGTGTCGATGAGACGTGTTGTTGAGGTGTTTTAGGGCTCAGAGTCCAGATGTGTTGATGAGGAGTGTTGATAAGATGTGTTTTAGGGCTCAGAGTCCAGATGTTTTGATAAGATGTGTTGTTGAGGTGTTTAGGGTTCAAAGTCCAAGTGTGTTGTTGAGGAGCATCAGATGTATCAAGGGGTATCAGATATGTTGAGGAACATAGTTGAAGAGTTGAGGAGCATTAGATTTATTCAGGAGCATCTTTGAAGAGTGAAGGAGCTTCAGATGTGTTGAGGATCATTATTGAGGAGGAGCATCAGATGTATCGAGGAACATCAGGAGAGTTGAGAAGCATTGTTGGAGCATCGAGGAACATCAGGAGAGTTGAGAAGCATTGTTGAAGAATTGAGGAGCATCAGATGTATTGAGGAGCATCGTTGAAAGAGCATCAGATGTGTTGAGGAGCATCAGAAGAATTGAAAAGCATCATTAAAGATTTGAGGAGCATCGTTAAGATTTGAAGAACACTGTTGGCAATCAAGAAGCATTGAGAAACAACATCAAAGAATTGAGGAACAACATAAGCACCGTTGAGAATTGAGGATCATCATTGAAATTTGAGAAGCACTGTTGAGAATCTGAGAGTCACCGAGTCCACAGCATCATGATTAAGGGGAGCACGAGTCAAGTCTAGAGGGTCACTTCACCCAACACAACAAATTGGGCATGACATGACATGACACATAGCCCATCGGTCGCGGCACACACAAATCACAAAGCCCACTAGGAGTGGCAAATACACCATAAGCATTCTTTTGAGCACCACAGTATCACTTTGAGCACCACGCTCTTACTTGGGTAAGACCTCTAGGTCGAGACCCCTCACAAGTCTATTAGTCATAGCGAAGTGTAGATCACCAAGCCCACTGAGAGTGGCGAATACACAGAAGACATGTACTAGGACCACAAGCACTTTAGAACACAATACAGGCACGACACAAGTCCACTCAGAGTGATACACCCCACAGCACTAGTTCATACTAGGATTAGAACACTAGACATGATAGGACACAATTTATATCACATCCATGCATTGCATAGCATCATCCCCGCATAGCATCCGCCTGATTGTTGTGTATTTGAATGTTTTGTTTCTTTGTGCCCCGAACTAAGTCTTGGTCTAATTCCCCTTTGGATACGTAGACAGCTCACGTAGAGCGCGACCAACACTAGCCTCAACATTGGTTTCTTTTTCCTACTTTTTTTGCAACGCACTTGTTTTTATCCTAAATCTTTAGCCTCCAAAAGTCCTATCTCTTCAAAGCTTTGACACTCGCTTGTGACATGCGTTGCTTCGCAAGTTCATGCCAAAGAGGGGCAAACTGTAGACACCCCATTTTGTCGGCTAATAGATTTAGGAGGCCACAAGCATGTCAAACCTCGATGATTAGAAAGATCGGATTTTCATAGATTGCCTCTAACTCTCAAGAAGTCAAAGAATTTGCATAAATGACCAAAATGCCCTTAAAAGCCCAAAACTCTCCAGATTGGTCCAGAATCTCAAAAATCATTCGATGTTGTTCAAAACAAAAAAAAAGGTATTTTAAAATATGAATATTTGAAATCGTAAGCTCCCAGAGACCCCCGGAAGTTCCCAAAAAGTCTCCGTTGACCGGTTTGACCAAAGTTTTACCAAGTTTGACCAAAATCATCCGAATTCGCCCAAAAGTTCCGAGATCATCCTAGATCATGTGAAAAGTCTTAAAATATGTTTTAAAAGAAAATCGGACGGAAACGTCAGTCTTTAGAGGCTCCCAGAATTTCCCGGAATTTCCTAGAAGTGCATTGTTTGACTGATTTGACTGCAAGTTTGACCAAAAATCAAAGTCTCCTTTTTGATGTTGAAATATTTTTATCAAATACTAGAGGTCAATAGCTTTCCCACAGAATATCGCACATAATTTCTGGATCTAAAACGAATTTGTTATGAATTTCTGAAGGTGAAAACAACGATCAATTCGGCTTTTATCGCGAATACCGCAAAACTCTCCAAGGTGATGCAACTCCAAACTATTTTTTATGGAAAGTAGACCTCAATTCCTTTCCAACGGTATATCACAATCTCAATTTGGATTTCGTATGAATTTTCTGTGAATTTCGGACGAAATAGGGCCATTTCTTGAATTCCGGGAGTTCTGGGGGCCAAAATGCAATTTCTGGTCAATGGGGGAGTTGACTGCTGCGGCACTTGTCCCACTACTGCGGCGGCAGTGGCCAAGTGTCGCGGTGGCACTCTAAGTGATTTTTCATTTATTTTTTTGTAATTTTTGGTTAATTTTTGGGTTTTAATTCAAATTTTCAATAAATAAAACGACATAGTTTTGATTATTCTGGGATTTTGGATCAATTAGAGACTTTTTAAAACCCAAAATACCTCCCCAAGTAGGCCTATAAAGGAGACCCATTTACTTCCATTTAGAGGAGAGCTTGGAAGCCATTAGAGAGAGATATAGAGAGTTAGGGAGAAAGAGAGAGAGAAGCATAGATTTTCTTCTTCCAAATCCAATCCAAAATGTGAGTTTCAATTAGTTTTCTAAAATCTAAACTTTTATTTTCAAGCTTTCAATCCATCATCTTCATCTTCTTTGAGTTTCCTATGAGTTAGAGAGTGATGTACTCACCCATATACACGCATATGAGAGGTTGAATGCTTGTGGTTCCACCATTGAGTATCATCTATTGATTTGTTCATTTGCTTGCTTATATACAATGTTCATCTCTTCTTACCTCGTTTCTTTTTTATTTTCTTTATTTACTTACTAGTTCATCATCATCTAGATGATGACATGAAGTTTGAGGTGAGTGAATCCTTATGGATAGTAGCTCTTGACCTCAAAAACATGTTTGATAGATGATGATTATAACTTCAATACCTCCAAGGTTTCCTTGAAGTTATGTTCAAATAAAAATGAATCTTTCCAACAATCTTGGTGGTTCTTGATGATGAGTTTGATATTGACATTTTAAGTGGTTATAATCTCTATTTGATGTTGAAAATATACTTTCAAAACCACTATTTCAAAACCCCTCTCAAAACTCAAGAAAGAAAACTCTAGTTTTTCCCAAAATCTTCAAAACAGTGAGTCAAAACAGTGAATGATCTGAGTTCAAAGATTTCTCTAGAACTCAATACTCAATGTATGGATGCAAGACCACTTGGAAACTCTTCCCAACTCATTAGAGAACACCCATGATTTTTGGTTTGACTTGAAAATACTTGAAAATGGTCCATTTGGACCCAAACATTCTCTCCAGATATTCTGCTTTTGCTGTCACAGCAGCTTGGTCTACTTTCAACTTGTTTTACAGAAAACTTTTCCAAAACGTGTGGTCCCAACTTATTTTTCCCTTGAACTTCAATGTCTTATGGAACTTTCTTTATGATATGGGCTTCTATATCATTTGTTTTCATTTTCTAAGATTTTCTAACATTTCAGTCGACAGTACGGACTCTGTTTTTGAGTGACCTCTATTGTTTATATGATTTCTCTCAATCTGTGATAGTTATTAAAGATTGGATTTTTGGGTTGTATTCTAGACATAATAAGGAAGATCTCCATAAAACATCATGCATTGAAAACATTCCTAACCCCTCTTTTCCATTTTCACAAGATCATGTTACTGTTCTGTCCACTATTCACAGCAAGCACACTTTTACTTTCCCCCTTTGATTTGATGCTTACATGCAGTCCAAATTAGCTCATGTCTTAAGAAGTAGTTCATACTACATTTGTACATATCCCATGATGATTTCCTTCCTTCATTCAAACACATTCTAGACTTCTAAGTCATTCTAGGAATCCATGAACACAAAGCACACTACAACCTTGGCACATTCTAGATACATACATTGCATCCATGCAAAGATTTGGGGCTTTTGTGACTCCTAATCTAAGAAGATTATAAGGAATGAACTTGATCATACATTCATGCTTCCCCTCGATCTAATCCTCCTTTCTCATCCGTCCCGAAGATTGAAAGATCTTCTTTTCTCAAAGATTAACATGCATCATACTAGCTTGCTAAGCATATTTTGATTTCTTTGATTATTTGTTTCAAGAACAATTCATGTCCCCTTTAGATTAGGGAAACTAAATTACTTGATATGTGATTAGACGATTTTTCCTAGGTTTGTGTGTGTGATCTTTCACTTTGCATTGTGTGATACTTGGCTTAGATCTTATGAATGATATTTTATCTTTAGATCTTCCATTTCAAGTTTCTTATGGGATGTAATATACCTATCATAAGTATTAATTGTCGAACCATGCATATTATAAGATGATTATTTGGATGCTAATTGAGGCCCGTTGAAAGACGGGGCGAGTTGAGGGTGTTTTAGTCGCGACAAAGCCTCCTTCCTCTCTCGTACCAAAACCCCGAACCAAGTTCTTTGGTTATGAAGGGCCGGTGCCCTTTATCCATTTGGGTGAGTCAAAATTAGGTTTCTTGGTCCCTTAAAGACCAAGTGGCGACTCTGTATCTGTTTTCAACAGACTTTCTGTCACGACCCATCCCGCTAACATGCGGAAACAGGACACGTGGCACGCCACCAAGGCTCATCCAATTAATTAAACGATTATACGCAGCGGAAAAGAACTTAACACAACCTTTCGTATATAAAACTTTAGGAAACATTACCCTCCGAGTTGTAAAATCCGTATAAAATTTAAAACGAAATCATATTTCAAAACGGATGAATTTATGTTGAAAGGGGTCTCAAAGGTACCCTAAGAACCAATCAAAACCTTTTGAAAATTTTCGGAAGGTGTATAAAAAGATTTCTGGCAGGGGGCATTTCGACCGGTCGAACGACCCCATTCGACCGGTCGAATGACCCTCTGGCAGAATCCTGCAGAATGCTGCAGAATTTTGCCAAAGCATCACTCAACCTCTTCACTTCCATGCTTCCTAACATGTTGAAAACTTTTTAAACTTCACCATCTATACTAGATTTTCAAGATCGTCATAACGACATAATAATCCACAGAAAGAGATAATTAACGGAACAAGCTAAGGCTTGTTTGGCTCAAAATATAAAAGAACAAGTACAATCCTTCAAACCGTTAAATTTACAAGTAGAACCTTCCAAAACACGAATCCACGAGTCCGGATTCATTACCACGAATTCAAAAGGAGTTAAGTACATAACATGACCTTACAATTCCATTCCAAAACTTAGAAGTGACGTTTCTAATCCTAACTTCCAAAATTTTCATTATCAACCAAGGAATGGAAGACAAAAACATATACAAAGTGGTTCAACCCCGTCGTTCCCGCGGTCTCACTCTTCGCGCTTCTTTTTCCCTTTCTTCCTGTCACCTGCAATGGAGGAAATCTCCACTGCTCAGCTATATGCTGAGTGTACAATTCTAAACAAATGCATATGAGGCAATTCATGTTTTAAACATCTAAATCACATAATTTAGTCTCCGGGGAGAGAGATACGCATTCACCCAGTATATCGGCAAGTCTTAAATCTTAAACCGCGATGTCAATGGTTAGCCAAGGATCACTCAACCATTACACCCATCTGCTCTGGTTGGCCACTTCCCACACCAAGTAAGTAGTCGTCACTACTAAAAACTCTCAAACATCGAGAGGCGTGCACCGGCGTAAAATTATATCAAACTCCCCTTTGACCCACATAGACATTTAACATACTCACATAATCATGTCACCGTGCTTTTCTATACATACTCGCTAACTTTAACGGGCCTAATTTAACACATAAGTTTGCCCGGATCACAAGTCATACAAAATATCTAAAACATCCAAAATTGTCTATATTACATAGGTTCGGAATTCATACCTCGTGCGATTTTCCTATAACTTCGAAGGATGAACTAGGAGGTCGATTAAACGTCGGATTTCGAATATCAAGCGATTCCTACAAGTTTACATGCGTTTACCCCAAAATTCTAACATTAGGATTTTTATAAAACTTAACCAAACTAGTCCTAACTAGTATCAAAACGAAGCCCTTACCTCAAGGAGTTCGAATCTCAAATTTGGTTGAAAACTGACGGACGAACGGTCGCCGTTTGTCGTCGCAAAGCCCGTAGCAATCAATCTCCCTTTCTCTCTCCTCTCCCAAGATATTATATAAGTTTTGTAACTAATGCAAATACATCCACTCCTATTTATAGACAAACTCTTCGGGAATCTCGTTTACTCCCCCGTGAGTTTCTTAAACTTCTAGTTAACTCCCGAAACTTCGCACACGTCCATTTTACAACTTTACGAGTGAAAATTATCAATTTCAAAAGTTTTCGACTAAGACTCGTTTGGGTCCAAAAATACGTCCGAAAACTGAATTCTGTGGAATCTCTACACAACCTACCTTTTTATGACGTGTCACTCACGTTCTCACCACAGTTCTCAAAATGATATAAAACAGTACCAAAATTACCAGAATTTACTCTTCGCAAATAAATTCACTATTCATGAAATATCAAATAGTTCAAATAACATATAAAGCATATAGATGTCATTTAGTCATACGGATGCCTCATGGTCCTCCGATTACCGTGTCCTCAATCGACACTCCACCGTTGACTACAGTCAACTACTTATCACAAATTATTAATTAACATCGATAATTTGTGAAATTCAAATATGCATGTTAAAATCTTGAATCTTTGGAACGGTTGTGACAACTCTCCCCTCCAAAAAGGAAGTTTGTCCCCAAACTTATACCTCAGGAGTCGAAAAGGTGCGGATACTCGTTCCTCATTTCTTCCTCGTTCTCCCACGTAGCTTCCTCGACTGTATGACTATGCCATAATACTTTCACCATTGGAATTGTCTTTGTTCTCAACACTCGCTCTTTTCTGTCCAAGATCCTTACCGGATGCTCCACATAAGTCAAGTCTTCTTGGATTTGCAATGGTTCCGGTACGATGATCTTACTCGTATCCGTCATACACCGTCTCAACATCGACACATGAAACACGTTGTGCACAAACGTTAACTCAGATGATAAGGCTAGTCGGTAAGCCACTGGTCCTACTTTCTCTAGGATCTCAAATGGTCCTACGAATCTTGGGTTAAGTTTTCCCCGCTTCCCAAATCGGACAATGCCTTTCGAAGGCGATACTCGTAAGTACACAAAGTCTCCTACTTCAAATGTCATCGGTCGTCGCTTAGAGTCCGCATAACTCTTATAACGACTCTGAGCTACCTTGAGTCGCTCTTGAATTAACTTCACTTTCTCAGTAGTCAACTGTATTATCTCAGGTCCTATCAATCTTCTTTCCCCGACCTCGGTCCAACAAACCGGTGAACGACACTTACGTCCATACAAAGCTTCATACGGTGCCATCCCGATACTTGATTGAAAACCGTTGTTGTAAGCAAATTCGATTAATGGTAAGTGTTTCTCCCAATCACTCCCAAAATCTAGGACACACAATCTCAACATATCCTCTAAGGTCTGAATCGTCCGCTCTGACTGTCCGTCGGTCTGAGGATGAAATGCGGTACTGAAACTCAACTTCGTACCCATAGCTTCTTGCAAACTTCCCCAAAACCTTGATGTAAAACTACTATCACGATCCGATATAATCACTGCTGGAACCCCGTGTAGTCTTACAATCTCTTTCACATACAACTCTGCTAACTTGGACGGCTTAGTCGTCTTAATTGGAAGAAAATGAGCTGATTTCGTCAATCTGTCAACTATAACCCAAATTTTGTCGTTCTTGTTATGCGATCGCGGAAATCCGGATACAAAATCCATCGTAATCTCATCCCATTTCCACTCTGACACTGGTAATGGTTGTAGTAGTCCTGCAGGTACTTGTCTTTCTGCCTTCACCTGTTGACATGCTGAACATTCGGACACAAACTTAGCAATCTCCCGCTTCATACCTCTCCACCAGAAGTTTTCTCGCAAGTTTCGGTACATCTTGTTACTTCCCGGATGAACTGAATATTTAGTACTGTGAGCCTCCTCTAAAAGTCGCTCTTTCAAGTCTTTTACGTTCGGTACACACAAACGATCCCCAAGTACTAATACTCCTTGTTTCATAATAAACCCCGGTCGTTTTCCCAAAGGTATCTCGTCTCTCATTCTACACAGGTAAACATCATTGAACTGTTCTGTTTTAATCTCATCTAGAATGTTTGGGTGTGCTATGATCGCCATCATTAAGCCACCGTTGGTCTCTGAAATTACATCCAGTTCCAAACGCTCCATCTCCTTGACCAATTCTTTTTGTTGTGTTAGATCGTCGGCTAAGTTCCTTGTCGTCTTCCGGCTTAACGCATCGGCTACTACATTTGCCTTTCCCGGATGGTACTCAATCGATAGATCGTAATCCTTCATCAATTCCAACCATCTTCGCTGTCTCATATTCAAGTCCCGTTGGGTGAAAATGTATTTCAAACTTTTATGATCGGTGAAAATCTCACACTTTTCCCCGTACAAATAGTGTCGCCATATCTTCAAGGCATGAATTACCGCGGCCAATTCAAGATCGTGAGTCGGATAGTTTACTTCATGTGTCTTCAACTGTCTAGAAGCATAGGCAATTACTTTACCACTTTGCATAAGCACACATCCCAATCCTTGGTGTGAAGCATCACTATAGATTACAAATCCTTCAGTTCCAGACGGTATTGTCAAGATAGGCGCCCTTGTCAACCTTGACTTCAACTCTTGAAAACTGTCTTCACATTCTTGACTCCATTCGAAGGTAATCCCTTTCCTCATCAACTTGGTCATAGGTAAAGAAATCTTCGAGAAATGTTCAATAAAACGGCGATAGTACCCTGCTAATCCCAAGAAACTTCGGATTTCAGATACAGATGTCGGTCTTTGCCAATTTGATACTGCTTCCACTTTGTGAGGATCAACTGAAACTCCATTCTTGTCAATCACGTGACCAAGAAAAGTAATGCTAGGTAACCAAAATTCACATTTCTTGAATTTTCCAAACAGTTGCTTCTCCCGCAATCTCTGAAGTATAAGTCTCAAATGCTTCTCGTGCTCTACTTCACTCGATGAATAGATAAGAATGTCATCAATGAACACTATCACAAAATCGTCCAAGTAGTCCTTGAAGACCCGGTTCATAAGATCCATGAACGCAGCTGGTGCATTTGTAACTCCAAATGGCATGACTAGAAATTCATAATGTCCGTAGCGCGTTCTGAAAGCAGTTTTCTCAACATCTTCGGCCTTCACTTTCAACTGATGGTAACCCGACCTCAGGTCTATCTTGGAGAATACTTGTGCCCCACGAAGTTGATCAAATAAGTCATCAATTCTCGGCAGTGGATACTTGTTCTTAATGGTCAACTTGTTCAGTTCCCGATAATCCACACACATTCTCATTGAACCATCTTTCTTCTTTACAAACAATACTGGAGCTCCCCACGGCGAAATACTTGGTCGGATGAAACCTTTGTCAAGTAACTCTTGCAATTGAACTTTCAGTTCCTTCAATTCTACTGGTGCCATTCTATACGGTGCTTTGGATACTGGCCTTGAGTCTGGTATAACCTCAATAGTGAACTCGACCTCTCTCTCAATAAGAACATCTGGTAACTCATCAGGAAATACATCTGGATATTCTCGTACTATCGGAATGTCTTCTACTTTTAATTCGGTCGCTGAGACATCAGTCACTGAGCATAGGAATCCTTGACATCCCTTTTTCAATAACCTTCCCGCTCGGATAGCTGAAACTAAGTACGGCGGCGGTATAACCCCACTCCCTTGAAAGCAAAAGTTCCCATGTACCGGTGATCAAAAGTTAACCTCCTTCCGTTTACAGTCTATGGTGGCTCGGTTAAGGGCTAACCAATCCATCCCCAATATCACATCGAAATGATTCACCACAATCGGTATAAGGTCTACAGTCATCAACTTCTCGCCCAATTTGATTTCACAGTTCTTATATATTGTAGACGTCACTATCGATTTACTAAGTAGCACAGAAACAGACAATTCATATCCTAACGGTGCCGATTTGACATTCAAATTTTCAACAAAGGCATGCGATACAAATGAATGCGTAGATCCTGAGTCAACAAGTATGTGTGCTAAGTGTGAACATACAAGCACCATACCTGAGACCACTGTCTCTGAAGCAGTCATATCTCCTGGGGTCATCTGATAGGCTCTTCCTTGACGTTGTTCAGTCCTTTGTCCCCCATCGTTAGTCTGTCGAGGCTTCGACCCACTAGAAGCCATAGAACTAGCTCCTTGCTGAGGACGCTTCCTCGGGCATTCCTTGGATTGATGTCCAAACATCCCACAATCGTAGCACTTGCCCCTCATATCAGGTGTAGCACTTGCACTGTTCATCCCTTGGGTTTTGTTCTGGAAATTTGTCATAAAACATCGACCGGTGTGTGGCCGATTACACAATGGACACAACGGTATGTTACTTGCCGGCTTCATGAACCCACTGAAACTAGAGTTAGAGCCTCTTGCAAACGGCCTCTTGAAAGGTCCACCATAGTTCCGGTCATTACCCTCGTGGTTTCTCTTTCCTTGTTGGCTTTGCTGATTTTGCCTCGATCTCTCCATTCCGCTTTCGGCTACAAGTGCCGTTTGTTGTACTGCTGCTACAGTTGAATGTTCATAGGTTTCAACCCTCAAGCGGATATTATCCCTCAACCCATCTTCATATTTCCTTGCTCTATCTTCTTCTGTCAACACAGACCCTTTTCCAAACCTCAACAAAGCGTTATACCTTGAAGTGTATTCCGTCACAGTCATATCTCCTTGTCGGAGATTATCAAACTCTCTCTTCTTCGCATTAAGAGCAGCCCTTGGAAAGAATTGGCGATTAAACTCTGCTTTGAATCCCTCCCAAGTTATTGGTGCTCTTTGGTCTAGGACGTTCACCCACCAGTTCTGGGCTTCACCCTTAAGTACATCACTGGCATTCTCAATTTTCTCCTTATCGGTCATCGGAATCGATCGGAAAATTCTCTCCATATCCATGATCCAATGTTCTGCGTGCGTTGGGTCGGGTGTCCCATGAAATTCCATCGGTTTCTTCCGGGCAAACTGTTCTGATATTGACCTCATACCCCTATTTTCTGGCGCATGTACTACAACTATCGGTTCTGGCTCCAATGGAGGTGTTGGAGGTAATCTGTCCGCTATATTTCGTATCATCTCTCCCATGTTCCCCATCATTTCAGCCATTTCATTCATCCGTCGGGTATGGGGTGATAACTCTCGGTCATCCATGATTACAATCCTGTAGTTCTCAATGCATAAACACTATGCATGTATGACAAATAACATAATCATGTATGTATAACAACATACCATATGCATCAACCATCTCTAATATGTATGGATGCAATATAAAACATGTGGCAATTCCCTCAACACTCCACTCGTCGTCGAACGTTCCCAAAGTTTTGTTACCTATAGCTCTGATACCACTAAATGTCACGACCCATCCCGCTAACATGCGGAAACAGGACACGTGGCACGCCACCAAGGCTCATCCAATTAATTAAACGATTATACGCAGCGGAAAAGAACTTAACACAACCTTTCGTATATAAAACTTTAGGAAACATTACCCTCCGAGTTGTAAAATCCGTATAAAATTTAAAACGAAATCATATTTCAAAACGGATGAATTTATGTTGAAAGGGGTCTCAAAGGTACCCTAAGAACCAATCAAAACCTTTTGAAAATTTTCGGAAGGTGTATAAAAAGATTTCTGGCAGGGGGCATTTCGACCGGTCGAACGACCCCATTCGACCGGTCGAATGACCCTCTGGCAGAATCCTGCAGAATGCTGCAGAATTTTGCCAAAGCATCACTCAACCTCTTCACTTCCATGCTTCCTAACATGTTGAAAACTTTTTAAACTTCACCATCTATACTAGATTTTCAAGATCGTCATAACGACATAATAATCCACAGAAAGAGATAATTAACGGAACAAGCTAAGGCTTGTTTGGCTCAAAATATAAAAGAACAAGTACAATCCTTCAAACCGTTAAATTTACAAGTAGAACCTTCCAAAACACGAATCCACGAGTCCGGATTCATTACCACGAATTCAAAAGGAGTTAAGTACATAACATGACCTTACAATTCCATTCCAAAACTTAGAAGTGACGTTTCTAATCCTAACTTCCAAAATTTTCATTATCAACCAAGGAATGGAAGACAAAAACATATACAAAGTGGTTCAACCCCGTCGTTCCCGCGGTCTCACTCTTCGCGCTTCTTTTTCCCTTTCTTCCTGTCACCTGCAATGGAGGAAATCTCCACTGCTCAGCTATATGCTGAGTGTACAATTCTAAACAAATGCATATGAGGCAATTCATGTTTTAAACATCTAAATCACATAATTTAGTCTCCGGGGAGAGAGATACGCATTCACCCAGTATATCGGCAAGTCTTAAATCTTAAACCGCGATGTCAATGGTTAGCCAAGGATCACTCAACCATTACACCCATCTGCTCTGGTTGGCCACTTCCCACACCAAGCAAGTAGTCGTCACTACTAAAAACTCTCAAACATCGAGAGGCGTGCACCGGCGTAAAATTATATCAAACTCCCCTTTGACCCACATAGACATTTAACATACTCACATAATCATGTCACCGTGCTTTTCTATACATACTCGCTAACTTTAACGGGCCTAATTTAACACATAAGTTTGCCCGGATCACAAGTCATACAAAATATCTAAAACATCCAAAATTGTCTATATTACATAGGTTCGGAATTCATACCTCGTGCGATTTTCCTATAACTTCGAAGGATGAACTAGGAGGTCGATTAAACGTCGGATTTCGAATATCAAGCGATTCCTACAAGTTTACATGCGTTTACCCCAAAATTCTAACATTAGGATTTTTATAAAACTTAACCAAACTAGTCCTAACTAGTATCAAAACGAAGCCCTTACCTCAAGGAGTTCGAATCTCAAATTTGGTTGAAAACTGACGGACGAACGGTCGCCGTTTGTCGTCGCAAAGCCCGTAGCAATCAATCTCCCTTTCTCTCTCCTCTCCCAAGATATTATATAAGTTTTGTAACTAATGCAAATACATCCACTCCTATTTATAGACAAACTCTTCGGGAATCTCGTTTACTCCCCCGTGAGTTTCTTAAACTTCTAGTTAACTCCCGAAACTTCGCACACGTCCATTTTACAACTTTACGAGTGAAAATTATCAATTTCAAAAGTTTTCGACTAAGACTCGTTTGGGTCCAAAAATACGTCCGAAAACTGAATTCTGTGGAATCTCTACACAACCTACCTTTTTATGACATGTCACTCACGTTCTCACCACAGTTCTCAAAATGATATAAAACAGTACCAAAATTACCAGAATTTACTCTTCGCAAATAAATTCACTATTCATGAAATATCAAATAGTTCAAATAACATATAAAGCATATAGATGTCATTTAGTCATACGGATGCCTCATGGTCCTCCGATTACCGTGTCCTCAATCGACACTCCACCGTTGACTACAGTCAACTACTTATCACAAATTATTAATTAACATCGATAATTTGTGAAATTCAAATATGCATGTTAAAATCATGAATCTTTGGAACGGTTGTGACACTTTCCTTTTCTTTGATCCAAATCAATTTTAAATAAAGCAACAAAAGTGGTGGAACGCCGCATGTCCACACTTGGATAGTTCGTCTTTCACAGGGGCTGTCCCGCCAAGGAACGTCACTGTTCTGTGGATAGAAGGCTCCCATGATCATGCCCAGAGAGGTAGGTCACCTAGGGTTACCCCTATTTAACCTTTTTTTTGTTTCAGCACAAAAAAACTAAAGCTCTTCTTTAATTACTAAATAAAAGAACTTGAAATAAAAAAAAATTTCAAAAATTGTCATTGCCATAGGTAAACATGTGTACTTGATATTTTCGGGTCGAAATATTTGTCGTAGTTCTTGTGCGTATTTAGAGTAGAGTATGCATGTCAATAAGAGTGTCTGACTCAATTTGTACACTCGAATCAAATTAGTCAAATATATATACATATACACACTTATATTGCAAAGATTCTTGTGAACTAGCACATCTTGTGGATTGTTAGAAGGTCACCATCTCTAAACTACAGAAATTCTTGTTTCATTTTTCTCCCACAGTTCATTCCCTTTGTCTACCTTGCATATATGTGTAAATAAGCACGTACATTTATTATTTTTTGGAAGTTTCATGCATATCACACTTTGAATTTATTGTATAAGATAGAATCAGTGCACGAGATTCCTATCACTATGTGACCTCGAGGTCACAATGGTGCTGAGTCAATCCTCCTAATTTTGTAAATTAATACTAATGGCTGTTATTAGTCAAATTAAATCGGCAGGTGAATTGATACCATTCATTTCGCCTCAAATTATAACTTAATGCTCTATTTGGTGTTCTGTACAATTGGTATCAGAGAGCACCACTAAATGAATCCAACAATTTTCATAGTTTTTTTACATAACTACATCAAATATACTTAGATTCAAACATTGGAAAATATCATTTTTGTTAGGGTTTTAGAAACCTAGAGATTATTTGGATTAAATAATTGTTTTAACATGGTGCCCTGATCAATAGGTTGTCTTTAATTGAAAGAACTAGGACAGTTTGTTTCTTCATATAATTGGTTGCGGCCGCTTTTGTTATATGGTCCTATTTTTTTGGAATCGATTTTCAACACGTGCTTCTTGGATGCAAAATATTTATATTAGTTTGTTTGGATAAATTTCAAGGTTAATTACAGATACACTTTTTGTACTTCACGTTGTCCGATGTATTTTGAATCGTGTTACTAATACCCCTATACTTCGGACTAAAGTGAAACTGTACTTGCAAGCAATTCCGTTAAAATTAATGGGCATAAGCCACGTTTGGAAATAATTTTTGGAATTTATCAGTAATCATGAACTTCAAAAACTAAACAACAATCCATAAGGGGTATTACTGACTCGTTTGGAACTATAAGGGAGCAACCTGAAAAATGAGCTCCCCATAGGGGGTCAAACCCACTAGCTTATGTTCAGTTAACTTTAATGGAATTGCTAACTGTTTCAATTTAGTCCAAAGTATAGAATGTATTAGTGATATGATTTAAAGTTCAGTGGGCAAAGTGAAAAACGGGCTAAGTACATGGGGTGTATCTATAATTAATCCTAAATTTTTAGAAGCATTTTAAAGTTTTAAAAATAGTTTTGACTGAAACATGTCCATAGATGCTTTAACCTAAGGCTTTGTTTGATTTGAGGATTTGATGAGTAAAAGAAAAGTTAAAGGAAACAAGAGGGAAAACAAGTTCCGTTTGTTGGGGGAAAAATCGAAATCCCCACTATTAGGAGCAATACTTTCTAACATTGTCAAGTGTAAAATAAATAGGCACAAATATCCAAGCCACCAAAATTATAATAAATAATTTCCTTTCACCACAATCAAGCACAAGTAATATAATAATAAAGCACCCAAGTAAAAATTAAATGTCACCAAAATTTATGTGAAAAAACCCTCCAATGAAGAGGGAAAAAACCACAAGGCAACTCCGAAAGATTCTACTAGGTAAAATAAGGAATACAATGTTCTCTCAAGTTTTTTCTCCAAAACTTGAGGTATCCAATCAACTAGAGAGTGAGTACAATGTTACCTCTTATGGTTCACAAACCCAAAGGAATACAAGCAAACTACAACTCCTTCAAAAATACACAATGATTTTTGGTACCAAATAAGTCTTGAAAACTTGCTCACTCAATCTCCTTCACCAAGCTGTCACCGCCGCACACTGTCCAAGACAAAACCTCTCTATTCTATTTTGCTGTGTAGAACATCTGATAGATTAATCAAGGGAAAATTGGGGAAAGGGTCATCAAGTAATAAAAAATTGGAGCTTAGTCCAAATAACAAAAGAAGTGGCATTAAGGATATGCGCTTGTTTTGTGTTTCCAAAAGTCTTGAATACCCTTCACGCGTTGGTTAATTTCCAAGTATGACATCTGTGAAATGAAACTTCTTTTGTGATACGATTTTGGAGAATTGGAGAATCCTTGCATTTGGAAACACGCGCAATTTGTGAGCTCAAAGCATTTGGAAAATGTATGACCTCAATCCTTCGAAACCCTAATCGAAGCCCTAAAACAACTACAGATCGTTTACTAAAACTAAAATCTTGAAGCATTTTCAAAAATGGCATTTACTGAAGCTAGATGCTAGAAGCATTGGAAAATCTGTGACTCCAATGCTTCGAAACCCTAAACGAATCCATAAATCGAAGCCCTAAAACAACTACTAATCGTTCACTGAAGCTAGAAGGGTTTTCTAGTATTTTTGTCTGCTCAAAAATGGCGAATTGCAAAAGTAATTTTTTGGTTTTAGTGTTGAGGTCACTGATCGACGACGAATAGTTGCCGTTTATAGTCTTACAAATACCCTTTGTTAGCCCATTTCATGTAGTTATTAGTTATTTTTTAATAAGTATTCTAAATTTTGTAGGATTTGGAGCTTTAACTTGAAAATGCACAAAAATCCAATGATTAGTGGCTTTGGAAGTCATTCTGGGCTCAAACGGTGATTCCGGTGAAAGCTGTATGCAGTAGCAGCCTTGGTAAATCACATTTTTGGTAAGGAATAATTTGGATTTGAGAAATTTCTCCACAGATATAAAATGTAGATCTTCGAGTTATGGACGCGTGGCTGTAAACAGTGAGTCAATCCGAGTTTCGACCAAAAAGTTATCGCAATTCTACAAAGCCGCGCAGTGCAGCGAAAAGTACCTCCCGCGAGCGGGCCGCGCGAACGACCTGTGAAAAAACCAAAAATGCGTATTTTGTTAAATTAAAGTGCCCAGCGAAGGTGGTTTGTGCATATGACGTCCAGAAACGTAAATATAGAAGTTTTATTACGATTTGGCTTAGAAAAGCTTCCTAAATCCTTCCAACTCTATATAAATCCTATTCTAAATCAATTTTGGGATTACACATCATTACATAACATTAGATACATCCATAAACTAAAAAACTTCAGCTATTGAAGAGAGGAAAGCAAGGAGAAGAAGAAGAAGACCAATGATTCCCATGGCCTCCTCCATCGACCTCTTGCCATTCATCAATTCTATGGCTAACTAAACTTAAGATCTAGGGTTTCAATGAAATCCTAGCCAAGTAATAGGGTGTATTTTATGTTTTTATGTTAGTTTTATTATGTATGGATGACAGTTACATGTTCCGAGGATTTTTATAAATAAATCGTGCTTTTATTGATTAAATCGTTACTTTCAAAGTTTACTCTTGTCTTAGATCTATTTTGATGGTAGTGTGCTCAATGATCTATGCTTGCTGTGCTTGTTTAGATTATTTACATGTAATGGTGCTTAAATTGAATTGTGCTATCAAGTATCTGAATAGTCCATGCCTAGATTAGACGAATTATACCACAACCCTAGTTTAGTGTGGGATAATTCGTGCTAACCGAAGATGGATTATGTTGGTGCTTGAACCATAGTTATTTTATTGACGGAGGAATTGGGCTTGTAGCTAAAATTCCCCATTACCATCCAACTTAATAAGCTAAAGTAATTCGTAAATACCCTTATTATGAAGCTAGTGGTGGATATGCAATCCTAGGTTCCTTAAACTTATTATTAAAACAAATATTTAATTGCTTTCATACTTTATATTTACTTTTATTGTTATTAGTTTAATTCAAATTAAATCCAAAATCCGTTTTTCTTAATTAACTAAATTTAGGTTTTAAAAATTAAAGTGCGTAGTATTCAATCTCTGTGGGTTCGACATTTACTTCCACACTGCAAATCTTTTGAAAGTAAAGCATAAGTAAGCATACTTTTATATCTTGATTTTGACGAGATCAGTCACAAGTATGAACTATTGTATCCTAATTTTCCACGATTTCGACAAATTTTTCGTGTCAGTTATCTTCATCAATTTTGTACCTATTAGAAACTTCCCATCCTCCATACTGTATGATCTTAAAATCATTAAAGAAACTTCATCATGGCTCGTCATAGACAACTTTCCCATCAATAAACTGTTTGTAGAAGTTCCAGAATGGAGTTCGCTTCAAAACTCAGAACTCAGAATGGATTTGGGACCACTCTTTTTGGAAAAGTTTTATGTAAAACAAGTTTAAAGTCAACCTAGCTGCTGTGACAGCAGAGGCAGAATGTTTGGAAGGAATGTTTGGACAAAAATGGACCCCTTTCAAGTGCTTTCAAGTCAAGCCAAAAATCATGGGTGTTCTATAATGAGTTAGGAAGACTTTTCAAGTGGCCGTGCATCCTTACCTTGAGTTTTGAACTCAGAATAATTCTTTGAAACTAAACAACTCACTGTTTTGAAGATTTTTTTGAAAGAAATAAGGTTTATTTCTCGGAATCCCAATATTGGGGGTTTTGAGAGGTTTCGAAATAGGGGTTTTGAAAGTATATTTTCAACACTTAAATGGAGATTATGACCACTTGAAATATCAACATTTGAACTCATATTAATAGCCTCCAAGATTGTTGGAGACATTATTTTATTTTGGAAATAACCTCAAGAATACATGGGGATGTATTGAGGTTTTAACCATCATCTATCAAACATGTTTTTGAGGTCAAGAGCCACTATCCATAAGGATTCACTCACCTCAAACTTCATGCCTTCATCTAGATGATGATGAACTAGTAAGTAAACAATAAAAAGAAAAAGAAATGAGATAAGAGGAGATGAACATCAAAGTAAGCAAACAAGTATATAAACAATCAATAGATGATATTCAATGATGTATTGGACTTGTAGCTTGGTGTTTCACTCATATGTCACATTGGACATGGAAGTAGCTTCCTCTCTCTAAAATGCTCACTAAAATGGTGGTTGGGTGTATTGAATATGAAGTAAATGGAAGTAATGAAGTAAAAACAAAGTCTAGAACTCACTCTCTTGTTTGGAAATCAAAGAAGGAAGCTTCTTTTCTCTCTAGTCTAACCTTATCTCTACAACTTTCTCTCTAAAACTTTTCAAAGCTTGCATTTGACACCCACAAAATGATAAGTCAAGGGGGTTTATATAGGGCAATTTGGGGTGGTTTTGGGGTTTTAGAAGTACTCCCATTGGTCCCAAACATCTGTGAACATAGAACTACATCGTTTTGGTTTCTAATTAATCCATTTGAACCCCCAAAAGAAATTACAAAAATAGACCATTCTGGGGGAGAGTGCCGCGGCAGCAATGGGCCAGTGGCGCGGCGGCACTGCTCCTCATTTGTCCAGATAATTCTTTTTAGACCCCCACAGGTTCCGATATTAGAGAAAAGGCCCTATTTCGTTCGAAATTCACAGAAAATGCATATAAACTCCAAACTGAGCTTGTGATATACCGTTAGAAAGGTAATTGAGTCCATTTTCCATAAAAAAAATATTTCAGAGATAGGTCACTTTCAAAAGTTTTGTGGTATTCGCGATAACAACTGATTTGATCGTCTTTTTCACCTTCGAAAATTCATAATAAATTCGTTTTAAATCCAAAAATTATATGCGATATACCGTTGGAAAGCTATTGACCTCTAGTATCTATGAAAAATATTTGAAAAATGATATGGTGCTCCGATTTCAAAGTTAACTTTTGGTCAAACAGGTCAAACTTGGGATTCCCGGGAAGTTCTGGAAACCTCTGGGAGCTCCCAGGAGCTGACGTTTTTGTTCGATTTTCTTTTAATACTCATTTTAGTATTTTCCACACGATCTAGAATGATTCTAGAAATTTTCGGTGAATTTGGACAATTTTGGTCAAACCTTGGTCAAATTGGACAAATCTTGTTCAAACCGGTCAACGGGAACTTTCTGGGAACTTCCGGGACTTCCGGGGGTCTCTAGGAGTCGACGATTTCATCTGGTCTTGCTTTAGAACTCATTTTATTGCTTTTCTTACAACGTAACGCGTTTCCAGAATATTTGGTCCGAATCCGGGAGCGTTCGGATTTTCAGGGGTATTTTGGTCATTCTGAGCATTTTGAGAGATATAACTAACTTCTAGGAGTCCTATTTGAGTGTTTTTTGATCATTGTGAACCACCAAGCTATGGGTCTCCTAAATCTGATAGCCAACAAAATGGGGTGTCTACAGGTATACTTACAGTGGCTAGTCCCGCCCGGGACCAATGCAAATAAAGGAAACATGCTATGATATGCAAAAGGAAACGAGAAAACTTACATTGGTTGACTCTAGCGGAGTCGCAAAAGGCAAAAAGGAAGGAAACGTGTAATGCAATCATACAACAATCCTAGATAAGATGTCTCTAACAAATAATCATATAAATGGAGACTATCCTAAAGGAATTTGTGTCGTTGAAATAAAGTTGTAAACCTAGAAAAATTCTAAGAGAAGGGATAGAGATAGTACACGATACATGGGCACTAAGCCACATGTAGACGAGGCAAACTCACGAATCGAAGTCCGGATCCACCACATTCAATTCTCTGCATTAAGACACCAAAGAATACCAAGGCATTGCAAAAACACAAGCAAAAATTGATATGCATAAAAAATAAAGAAGACATGTCATCAATCAAATTTCCAGATTCAGTAACCTCTAATGAATCCTATCAAAAGTGGTCTTAAACATGAGCTGGGTTAAAACCCTTCTACGGAAAGTTAGATACATGTCTTAGGGAATTTTTTCAAAAAGTCTAACCTCTTTATCATTTTTGAAGTTTGAGAAATAAGAGGTTTGGGAACAGTTGATCAGGACTGTCCACTGTTCTTGTAAAAATCATAATTAGTTCTACGAAAATCATGTGAAGCTCTATTTGGTGTCAAAATAAAGCTATTTCATTGAAGTTTATGGAAAAAATAATCCCATAGTCATGTCATGATCTTAAGGTTTCTTAAAAGTTGTTTTAAATAGACTCTGTTATTCTGGAAGTTTGGTATCATTTGACAAATGAATGTAAAACACAATAGAAGTATAATAGAAGTTCATGAATCACGTTAATAAATTTATTCTGAGCTTTTGATCTCTCATCCATTTATCCTAAATGATTTCTAAACCAAGTTGTATTCATCAATTATTGTTGAGTGATCAAGGTATGACCATTTGGTGTACATAATCATAATTGTATTTAAACTTAGAAAATTCCAGAATAGTTGTATCAACTTCAAATGCTTAGAAAATGATCTTAACTCGATCGTATGCTCACGATTTTACATCGGCATATAGATACATGAGTTAGGAATCTTTCCAAAAAGCGAAACATCGATAACTATTATAGATTTTCTAAAATTCAAGTACAAAGAGACTATGTTCAAATCTGTCAACTGATTTCTCAACAATTTCTAAAAATAGTATATGGATCCTAGAAGTTATCAAAATGGACCGGATGAAAGCTAATTCTTCAAAGTTTACCCAAAAAATTTGAAATCCATCAAACTATGGGTTTTGATGGACCAAATCTTATGGACAAAACCAATCTGTTTTGCTGAATTTATCTAGTTCATTTTAAAGTGTGAGAAAAACATCTTAGGTGATGATTGAAGTTTATTAGAGAGATCAAATGCAAAGATCAACTTAATTATCATGATTCCCAATCAATTTAGCCCTCAAGTTCTATGAAGAACTTTAGATCATGGATCAAAAGGACTTACAAATATCCTATTGGAGATGAAATTCAAAATGAATTTTAGGTAATAGGAATAATCAAGAGATAAGTATGAACATAGGAATCGTCCTTCTCATAGATCATAAATCCAAACCATCATAGAATTCAAAAAAGATACATATGTACAATCATGTATGCATGGATCTAAACTAACATAGAAGAAATGAAATCAAAGTTGAAAATAAAAGTGAAAATCAATATCTAATTTGAGAATTATCTATAAAATCAAAAAGACTTGGATCTTAGTCATGTGAGTGTGTAAAGAACAAGAGAGGAAGAGGATGAGTGTTCTAACAAATAAAATAAGACTAAACTAGATCCAAGTCTTATAGATCTATATGTAAAAAGTAGGAATTAGAGATGAATTAGATGTTTACCTCTTGGAGGATTCTCAATTATATGATCAAAATTGATTTGAAGATTCTTCTTCTTCAAGTATGCTTCAAACTCTTCAAGCACTCATCCATGGGAGTTAATGGAGGCAATTGATGTCCAATTCATCTAATCTAGTTATCTTGAGATTAGTTTTAGAAAGTTATAATTCACTCCATCTCTCTAGAAATCTCTCTTAATTTGAAAGTATCTTTTTATATCTTGCAAGTATATGAACTAGTACTCTAGTATATTCCAAGATCACTCAAGATGATCTCATACGAGATGTATGAGATCTATATATAGAGTTTTGAAGACTTAGCTCTTAAGTTACAAGGTTAAAATAGGATTTTTAGAGAGCAACAAAGGGTTAAAATGGCCATTTTGGTGCCTAAACGCAATTTTTAGGCAATTTCCTCGCAATGGGAGTCTTCTAGAAGGGTTTGGAACCAAACAAATGCGATGGAGGACACACTTCATAGGTGGCGGTTGTGGTGGGACCTGCCACCCCACTTTCCCAAACCGCCATTTGCTTTTTAGGTTCCCCTGGTTACCCAAAAGCACTGTTTCAAGTTTTATGTGCACTGTTTTTCCATATTTTTGTAAAAATGCTTTTTGGTGTCCAAAATCGTCCGTTTACGTACCGTTTGAAAGCTATCGAGTTGAATTTTAGTATAAAAATATTCCAGGAGGTTTTGAAATGAGAATTGAAATCCAATTGAAGCCCAAAAGTCCTCCGGAACTTTCGTCGTCTTTTTGAAATCAAACGACGTCTTTTTCAAAATTGCTTTCCAATGCGCATTGATTTCAATCTTTTCTTTAAAATTGAATCTCTGGATATCTAGAATACTGTGTTTAGAACACTTAATGTTCATATAACCCTGAGTGAATATGAATTCTGAGAGACGTTTGACAAAATCGGGATTTATCCATGGAAATAGGGCTTTTCTAAGCTTGAAGTCATTTTTTGAAGTCATTTTCCGAAGTTTGATCTTTCGATTGTATGGAATACAGTACCTTCCACGGGGTAATTTTCATCATCGAATCTTCTAAGACGTTATCCACCCTAAATCCTATTAGTGTGGTCAAAATTGGGTGTTTACAGTTTGCCCCTCTTTAGCAGAGCTTGTTGTGAACAACGTGAACTGCATGTGAGTGCCAAAGCTTAAAGGCACCCAATAACCATACTGAGAGGTTTTAGCAAAAACAAAAATCCATAGAAATTAAGAAATTTAAAATCAGAGAAAATCAAGAAATTACGAATGCAAGAATGCAATGCTGGATAGAGGCTACTAAATCTAAGCCGCTGCTGGTCGTGCTCCGCTGGAGCTCTCTACGTATTCTTTCCAAGAATCAGACCAGGGTGTAGTTCAAGCACACGAGGAGACAAAACACACACAACAACAACAATATAGATGAAATGCGCCTATCCTAGGATATTGATGCAGTATGAAAACGTGAATGTGTACGTGCTGGAGGAATTGTCCTCAAGTGGTTCTAGATGCAAAATCTAATGCAAGGGATGCGACGGCTCTCTCTCACATATGGAAACTTTTGACACAATCTCTCCTATTTGATTTAGGTTTCTTATTGAAGAGGGTTCTAGACAGGTCTTAACTTAATCCTAGACATGATATGATCTTAAACCCGACCTATTCTTATATTTGGGCGTGGTCATAAACTCGACCTATGATCTTAAACTCGGCATAATCTTAATCAATCTAAAATATGATCTTAAACTCGATCTAAAACTTGACATGATCTTGATCTAAAACTCGACATGATCTTAAACTTGATCTAAAACTCGACATGATCTTAAACTCGATCTAAAATATGACATTATCTAAAACACGATCTAAAACTCGACATGATCTTAAACTCGATCTAAAACTCTACATGATCTTAAACTCAATCTAAAACTTGACATGATCTTAAACTCGACCAAAAACATGACATGATCTTAAACTCGATCTAATCTTAAACTCGATTCTGTCTTAAACTTGACCTAATCTTAAACTCGATCCAAAACTTAACATGATCTTAAACTCGATCCAAAACTCGACATGATCTTAAACTCGATCTAAAACTTATCTTGATCTAAATATGACATGATCTTAAACTCGATCTAAAACATGATCTTAAACTCAATCTAATCTTAAACTCGATTCTGTATTAAACTTGACCTGATCTTAAACTCGATCAAAAACATGATCTTAAACTCAATCTAATCTTAAACTTAATTCTAAGAGTCCTAACCACTAAGACGATTGATGAAAGTCCTCTGCTGAGGAGATTGCTGATGTAGATTCCTTCTGCTAGGGCCGATTGCTGATGTAGAGTCCTTCTGCTGGGGATAAATCTTCTGAAACAGGTCACTCTGTCGGAGACAAATCTTCTATTGTTCTGAAATAGGTCCTTCTTCAAGGGACAAATCTACTGAAAACAGGTCTGGAGGCAAATCCTCTGAAACAGGTCTCTCTATTGGAGACAAATCTTTTGTTCTTATAAAACATATCCTTCTTCTAGATAAATCTTCTATTTTTCTAAAATAGGTCCTTATGCTAGGGATAAATCTTTTGTTCTGACGCATGAATTCTGAGAGATACACGGATTCTGAGAGATACCCTTCATCTGGAGGCAACCTTGATACACAATTCTGATATGCACACGATTCTGGCAAATTTGGTATACAAATTTCTGAGAGATACCCTATATCTGAAGGCAACCCTGATATATGATTCCCAATTCTGATAGATACCCTATACCTGGAAGCATTTTTGATACATGATGCTGAAACTGAGGGATATTCTTTGATGATTTCTGGTACGATTCTCAAATGCAGAGGTCACCTCCTTTTAATGACTTTGTAGAGGGCGTCTCCAAACGACGACATTCAAAAGTAGAGGGCATCTCCTTACGATGACTTTATGAGGTTGAGGGCATCTCTATACGATGGCTTTCTGAAGTAGAGGATATCTCCATATGATGGCTTTCTGATGTAAAGGGCGTCTCCTTACGACGACATTTTAGTAGATGCTTTTGCTAGCTCAATCGATCCAAAATTCCTTCTGAATAAAGGTACAACATATACTAATTCAGTGTTCACAAATTATGATTCATCTTTGAAGGATGACAAGTGCCAATTTCTGGCGAAATAATTGATTAGCGGATATCCATTTTGATTCATGGATTCTTGAGATATACCCTTCCTTTGAAGGTAATTCTGATGACATCTGAAAGTTCTCTGCTTGGGGAGGTATCTGAGATTTCTGAGAGGTGAGCACATATTCTGGAGGCCCTACTAATTCAATCTGAGACTCATATCGGTGCTTCGATCAGCTCATGTATGTTGGGTTCATTCTGACCTTTTCTGAATATCTTGACCCTGGATTGAAAATCATGCCTTCTGATTCATCTCCTGGAAATCATTTCTGGATGAAATTCTCAAGCAACTGTAGACCCAAATGTCCATTTTCCAAGACAATGCATAATCAACCCAAAACAACGGGAGTTCGCTACAAATCATCATTTCTCGGCTATTTCAAGTTGTGGCGCCCTCGATTCTTAGTGTCTGGGGACTTTTCTTCAACTCTGAACGACTTCTACCAAAATTCAAATTCCCAAGGGTCCTTTAGACCAATTCCAACAAGTTTCGAGCACTCTTAAGGCTTATACCTCAAGTTTGGACCAATCCAAGGTCAAAATAAAGTTCATGATATCATAATTCTGATCCACGATTGATAGGTACTCAAAAGACCTAATGACTTTGACATGCTTCATAAATCTTCAATCAATTTTAACAGATATTCATGCAATGCACACTGATCTATTTCAACAATGGCTCAACTCAACATCCAAGGCCGGTCTTCTGATTAACATTTTCCCATCAACCATTCGACACTTTATGATGCAATAACAGCGTTCGGAACTTCTGCTTGTATCAGCCTTTAGATGCTTTCAAAATTTTACAATCATAGATCACTTTGGACCCACACACTCGAGATCACAATAAGCTAGACATTGACAGACTTAACTATGACAGAAGTTGACAGACATTGACATAGGAGGACAACACTCTTGACATTAAAATAGAAGTTTTGGAGGAAAAATTCAATTTGCCATGACATAATGTGCATTTGTCATGTTTGATGTATCTCTTTGATTTTCAAGCACACTTCTCAACTTAGTGTGATAATACCCAGTTGATAAAGTAGTGCCTTGAAAATACTCCATATGGATCTCAATCAATCCTTTGCTTTCTCTGAAATGTGCTTTAAATTAGTGCCTTAGCTTATAGAATAAGAGACAATTCATTTCAAATGTTTTCAAAGATATACTTGACGGCTCAGGATTCGTTTATAATATGGAAGGGGGTACAAGCGAACGATGTTTGCCCTTAGTTGACGGGGATAAATGAAAGCTTGGGCAAATGCAGTTTGCCCCTAGTGTGGTAGTGATATCTTGAGACTCTGGGCAAACTTAAGAGTTTGCCCCTAGTTTGCAGGGTTCAGGGACCGAGAGTCAAGGAAGCTCGCCTACTTATTCCCAAGTGGGAATCAGGTCTAAAGTAGTTCGGCCAAGGTTTGAAGGAAGGTATTTGAAATAAGGCTGAGATTTCAAGGGCAGTGACCGAATTGAGTAGGTTGCCTACGTATTCCCAAGTGGGAATCAGGTCAAGCGTAGTTCCTTAAAGGCTGGAGGTTTTGAAAGAGCAAGGATTCAAGAATTGGGGGGCTTTTCAAGCCATGTCATCAGACAGATTTTCTAGAGCAGATCACTTGTGGTAGCGTTGAAAGAAAAACTACCTCTCCTTTTTCTTTTCTTTCCTTTTCTTTTCTCTTTGTGTTTTTGACGGTTGATTCTTTCACCTTTTCACTAGCCAGCCAGTTTTTCATTTGTCATTATACATCATACATGTTTTCAGAACAAGATTAGTCCTTCAAATCTTTTGGGCTTTTTCAAAGAGATTCTAATTCAAAGCTATGGGACAATTCATGTTCCCGATTTCTCGATCTTCTTCATTCTTCTTCCTCTTCATTCTTTTATTTTCTTTCTCTCTAAAGTTTTGACTGGCTAGGATCAAGTTCTTGAAAACAACACGCAAAATTTTCTTTTTCTTTTCATGCTCTAACTTTTGCCTAGGCGCCCTTTCGGGTTTTCATCCTAGCGAGCTTCTTCTTTTTCTTTTTTTCTTCTTTTTCTTTTGTGCCCTAACTTTTGCCTTGGCGCCCTTTCGGGTTTTCATCCTAGCGAGCTTCTTCTTCTTTTTTTTTTCTTTTTGAGAGAAATAGTTTATTTAAAACATTTGGCTACCATCAAGGACAAATTGTATATGGCTTGCAGGTTAGATAGGTTTGAATGACTCATTTTTCTGGGCTCAAGATTTTGAAATGGGAAGATCAGGGATTTAAACTAGTCCCGAGTCAATATCAAGTATATCTTTTCAAGATTTAAGCAAAAGCATCTCAAGATTCTTAAAGTAAGACTAATCAATTCTTAGGTTTCTTCAGCGTCAGCGCAAAATTAACTTTTGATCCTTTCAGGATTCTTTTCAATGCACAAAATTATCAACAGTGTATTTTTCATAATAATCAGAGAAATGACATTTTTAACTTAGAGATTCATTCATTCATGATAAGGCGCATTTAATCAAGCAAATCAAGATTTTATTTCATTACGTCAAAAGAGAAGGATTACAGTACTCGATGTAGACTCAAAACAACTCGACGATAGACAGACTCGACAACAAGACTTAGAACTGACTCGATTGGACTCAACTAGACTCGATTTGATCTCAACTGGAGTATCACTATGACTTTCTTATTCCTCTTAGGCATCCATTTGGCTTTAACAAGCAGTTGTTTACAAACATCATCATTCAATCATTTACTTCAAATTCTCTATAATGCCCTTTCTAATGTCCCTGCTGAATCTAGCTCTGCCTTTCGATTATCCTCTGGATCTCCATAAAATACTCAACTGACAACTGGATGGAGGCGAGAATCCGTGGAAAAGGTACCGTAATCCGTTCATGCCATGCAGTGGCAAAAGCAGTAATTGATGAAGTTCGCAGAATTGAATCTTTCATAATTCCAATGACTTCCTCAGAAGTATCATGTCTACAGCCATATTGCCTGGCTACTCTGTATGGGATGGAAAAAGTAGTAGCATGTAAACCAAGAAGCCATATCCCGATTCGCCCTAGAAATCTAACAGTAACTGAACAGTAATCCCAACGGGCACAGATCCATCGAATGTCCTCAGTGGTGAGACCGCTTAGCCAAACGAACCAAACCTCAGAATTGCTGAAAAATCTTTGTACCTGCCTCTGATCCAAGGAAGGGATTCTGCAAAGACCGCGAGGATAAACCAATAAACTGAGTCCCTAAAGAAACCAAGTTTACAGCACTAATGGGGCACCAGAAAGGACTACTGTCCCATCAATATGTGCCTGATCTAAACCCATTAGAGTTTCTTCTAGGACCAACATCATAGGGTTTCGTTGAGAACGAAGTCCACAGCAACTAGTACGAAGGCATGAGATGAAAAAGAAAACAGGAAGTGCAAAATCATAGTCAATGTCAAGGCACCCCATCAGATATGGAATGATCGAAAGGTCTTCCCATGGTAGTACAATAGCAAACAAATAAGCGTGGAAAATCATTCTCCTGAACAGTAATCATGGACCGGGCAGCAGTAGGAGAACAACTGAGGAGTGATGATAAGCTCTTTACATATCCAGCCTGAATGGTGGGAAAGATTAGATAGGAGTAGGGGCTGAAATCGAGAATGGCACTGGATTCTTCAAATAGTGGTGAGATCTCTTGATGTCCAAACCAAAATACAATGAATTCTGGATCCCAACATCGAATGGCAACACGCATAATATCTTCTTCAAATTTCACATTTCTCAGTTGAAAGAGTGTACGAAGGCCAAAATATCTGAAATGTAGATGATCAATACCTGTGACTTCATCCATCCATGAGAAAAGAGCCTGAGGATCAAGAGGAGCCATCTATCTGCAATGTTGCTTCTTTCTACTGAAATTCAGGGAGTTCAATCCTTAGGCTTCCATCTTTTATTCTGATTTAGGTATCTTTATTGCAAAAGAATTAAAGAACGAGATTTTAACAAAAAGTAGTTTGAAAATCATTTCTTTTTTCAACATTTTCTAAAATCAAAGAAATCAGGTTCCAAAATTATGAAGAAAATGATCTTTTCTTTTCGAAAGTATATTAGAGGTATCGCACTCGTGAGTTGTTTATGCAATGCTCGTGTAGTGTATGCAATGCAGATGAAATGCAATTTAATCTAAATGCAATGCACCCTAATTTAGCTTAGACCTAGCATATCAGCACATAAACACATAAGATTCCTTAAGTATGCTAATCACCCTACTAATCCAAACATTATCCAAGGATTTTGAGCTATGAAATTCTTGATGGGTCAGTTTTACAAAATCGAATTTTTCATAAAAATCTTGAAAGAGAGGGGGATTTGTAATTTTCAAAAATATTTTTGAACCATCAATGCTTGTGGTGTGAAATCATGATTCTTTAAAATCGAGGTAGGAAATTCTGAAATTGAATCATCAAAGTGTGGAACCATGATTTCTTTTTAAAAACCAAAGTAGAAATTCGAGATCTTTTTAAAATTGAATCATCAAAGTAGGAATTTTTGAAATTCTCTAAATCTAGGGAGAACTTTGGAAGGATTTTGCGAAATTGAATTTCAAAGCAAATTTTCAAAAGGGATATTCTCAGAATTTTCAAAAAACTTGGGGTTTTTCAAAGAAGTGCTTGTATTTTCAAAATTTTCAAAATTGTCCTTGAATAATGATTTGGATGTTCGGCTAAAGACCATACTACTCTAGAGGAATCTATCATACAAGGTTTGATGATGTCTTCGCATACACATCCTCATCATCCACATAATCCCTTATGGGCAAACACAAGTAATTCATGACATTGTCCTAATCAGAGATGAAAATCAAAATCCTAATTGAAGGATTCTATAGAAACAATATGCAAAGGCCAGGTTTTAGTCTCATAAAGGTTCATTAGTAAGCCAAGGACTTTATATACTGCACGCTATACAAGGCTAACGGTGACCACATGCTACCAAAACTCTTGACAAATGGAGAAAAAAGGGCCCTCCACCCGCAAGGCAATGGTCTCAAGCAGTCGCGGTAAGAGAACAATGCAAGTGCAAATGCAGGCAGAAACAAAATGATTATTGAATTAATAACAAGGATATTCTTTGGCTCAAGTCAAACCCTCGAAGAACAAGAAACTGTCAATTTCATGCTCAACTCCCTAGCAGAGTCGCCAGATTGTGGACCAATGCGCTCGGGGGTCCTGGCGTTCTCCCTCGATAGTGTCCCGGGACGGACCCCAAGGAGCACACTTCAGGGAAAACTAGAACTTCCTCACACGATCCTAGAAACAAAAAGTCGCCACCTAATTTTTATCGGGAATTAGGAAACCCAAGTTTGACTCGCCCAAAATTGAATAAGGTTACTCGCCCTTCATTACTAGAAACTAGGTTCGTGGGTCTTGGTACGAGAGGGGAAGGAGCCCAAGTAGGACTAAAGCACCCCCTCCTCGCCCTACTGAATGGTAGGCCTTGATTCAAATATCCTTGTTTTTAATTCATAATTGGTGTTGCTTCCTCATACTAGATAATATATACATGTCAAAAGGAAACATCTAATGAAAATCATTTCAAGAGATTAAATCAAGTAGAAGTCAGATGCACATGCAATACAAGAGAGAGGTATACTTACAGTGGCTAGTCCCGCCCGGGATCAATGCAAATAAAGGAAACATGCTATGATATGCAAAAAGGAACGAGAAAACTTACATTGGTTGACTCTAGCGAAGTCGCAAAAGGCAAAAAGGAAGGAAACGTGTAATGCAATCATACAACAATCCTAGATAAGATGTCTCTAACAAATAATCATATAAACGGAGACTATCCTAAAGGAATTTGTGTCGTTGAAATAAAGTTGTAAACCTAGAAAAATTCTAAGAGATAGTACACGATACATGGGCACTAAGCCACATATAGACGAGGCAAACTCACAAATCAAAGTCTGGATCCACCGCATTCAATTCTCTGTACTAAGACACCAAAGAATACTCAAGCATTGCAAAAACACAAGCAAACAAATGATATGCATGAAAAACAAAGAAGACATGTCATTAATCAACTTTCCAGATTTAGCAACCTCTAATGAATCCTATCAAAAGTGGTCTTAAACATGAGCTGGGTTAAAACCCTTTTATAGAAAGTTAGATACATATCTTAAGGAACTTTTCCAAAAAGTATAACCTCTTTATCATTTTTGAAGTTTGAGAAATAAGAGTTTTGAGAACAGTGGATCAGGATTGTCCACTGTTCTTGTAAAAATCATAATTAATTCAACAAAAATCATGTGAAGCTCTATTTGGTGTTAAAAGAAAGATATTTCATTGTAGTTTATGCCACAAATAATCCCATAGACATGTCATGAACTTAAGATTTCTGAAAAGTTGTTTTAAACAGACTCTGTTATTCTGGAAGTCTGGTATTATTTGACAAATGAATGCAAAACAAAATAGAAGTTCATGAATCACGTTAATCAAGTTATTCTAAGGTTTTGATCTCTCATCCATTTATCCTAGATGATTTCTAAACCAAGTTTTATTCTTCAATTATTGTTGAGTGAACAAGGTTTGACCATTTGGTGTACATAATCATAATTGTATTAAAACTTAGAAAATTCTAGAATAGTTGTATCAACTTCAAATGCTTAGAAATCGATCTTAACTCGATCATATGCTCACAATTTTACATCGGCATATAGATACATGAGTTAGGAATCATTCCCAAAAAGCGAAACATCGATAACTATTATAGATTTTCTAAAATTCAATTACAAAGAGACCATGTTCAAATCTGTCAACCGATTTCTCAATAATTTCTAAAAATAGTATATGGATCCTAGAAGTTCTCAAAACTGACCGGATGAAAGCTAATTCATCAAAGTTTGCCTAAAAAATTTTAAATCGATCAAACTATGGATTTTGATTGACTAAATCTTATGGACAATACCAATCTGTTTTGCTGAATTTTATCTAGTTCATTTTAAAGTGTGAGAAAAACATCTTAGGCAATGATTGAAGTTTATTAGAGAGATAAAATGCATAGATCAACTTAATTATCATGATTCCCAATCAATTTATCCCTCAAGTTCTATGAAGAGCTTTAGATCATGGATCAAAGAAACTTACAAATATCCTATTGGAGATAAAATTCAATAAGAATTCTAGGTAATAGGAATAATCAAGAGATAGGTATGAACATAGGAATCATCCTTCTCATAGATCATACATCCAAACCATCATAGAATTCAAAAAAGATACATATGTATAATCATGTATGCATGGATCTAAACTAACATAGAAGAAATGAAATCAAAATTGAGAAATAAAAGTGAAAATCAATCTCTAATTTGAGAATTATTAATAAAATCAAAGAGACTTGGATCTTAGTCATGTAAGTGTGTGAAGAACAAGAGAGGAAGAGGATGAGTGTTCTGACAAATAAAATAAGACTAAACTAGATCCAAGTTGTTGGATATAGTTATTTTTATCCCGGATAATTAGCTTCCATAGAATGTGGATCACATTGATTTTTCATTATTGTTTAGAATATTTTTATTTCCTTCTTTCTTTATCTTTTCTAGAATCCTCCTTGTAATGTATATATAAATTGTTCTATAGTGAAGAAATAATGTGACAATTCATTTTTTCTATATTCTATTTGGTATCAAAGCCAAAACCTAAACCCTAACCCTAACCCTTGCATCAGCTGCAGCCTCCACCACCAAGGCGCAGCGTCTCACAGCCTCCACCACCAAGTCGCAGCCTCCCACAGCCACCCACCACCAGGCCGCAGCCTCCCCACAGCCCACACCACCAGGCCATAGCCCTCCTCTCTCCTGCGCAGGTCACTGCGCTATTTTTTGCGCAGTTTTTTAGGTTGTGCCTTGCCCTTGCGGGTCTTCTGATGATTTAGGGTTGTTCTGTGCCGTATTTTTTGCTTCTCTTGGGCTCTTTTTCTGCTGCTTATTTTTCAGCAGCCTTTGATCGGTATACTTCTTTGCTACGGGTGAAAAATTCTGCTCTTATCTCTTCATTTTGATGGCCAATTCCGGGAAAGATGTTGTTCAACCTACCTCTTCCGAAACTCGACCGGATGTCTCTCTCTCACAGCACACTCCCGCTCATCGGGTTACTAGTGTGCTTCTGAATGGGCAGAATTTCGCAGCGTGAACTTGTTCTCTTCGCCTCTACCTAGGAGGAAAAGGAAAAATTGGTTGGATTCAAGGTGAAGAAAAGAAACCAGCCCTCACCGATTCTAAGTTAGCCCAATGGAACATTGACAGTTGCACCATTCTGGGATGGTTTTTTAATTCGATGGAAGAATGTATCTATCACATGTTTATGTACCATGATACGGTTCATGATCTATGGCTTGCTTTAACCCAGATGTATGCGCATGCGCGCAACGATTCTCGGATTTTTGAGTTGTATCGGGATATTTCCCAGGCTTCCCAAGAATCTTTGGGACTTAGTGTGGCTGACTATTTTGGTTACTTACAGTCTTGCTGGGAAGAGTTGGCTCAATATGAGCCTCTTAGTGACTATCTGGCTGAAGCTGCTTCTATTTCTCTCCAGCGTCTTAACCGGCTGCACACCTATCAGTTCCTCATGGGACTTAAGCCTGAGTTCGAAACACTTCGGGCTCAGATTGTTAACACCTCACCTATGCCTTCTCTGTATCAGGCCTTTGCTACTATAGATGGAGACGAACGATGGCGTCGCTTGATTCACCCTGTTGTTCCTGTCCCTGTTTCTGCTACTGAGTCACATCCTACTGCTACTGATCAGATGGCCTTTGCAGCTGCTTCTGGTGCTCATTCAGGTACCAAGCGTCCTATTTGCCATTATTGTGGGGTTCTAGGCCATACTAAAGATCGTTGCTTTAAGCTCCATCCTGAGCTCAAGCAACAGTATGCTCGTAATAATCATAATACTGGTCCTCCTCGTACTGCTGCTATTGCTGATACTATGTCTAGCCCAGCCATTCTTGATCTTGGATAGTTGCAGACTTAGATTAGTTTGATTCAGTCTCAGCTTGGCTCTATTCTGCAGTAGCCTTCTCACTAAGGCATGCCCTCCTCTGCTCCCACTGCTACTCTTGCTTCAGGCACTTCTTCTGCCTTTCATGTTCGGTCGGATTCTCTGACTTGGGTTCTGGATTCTGGAGCCACTGATCATATGACTGGTGAGTTATCATTTTTCTCTTCTCCTATTACACCAATTAATCAAAATGTTTGTATTGCTGACAGATCCACCACTCACGTATCTAGTAAAGATGATGTGTCCTTATCATCTTCCATTACCCTTAACTTTGTTCTCCATGTTCCTAAATTTGCTTTTAATCTTGTGTCTGTCAGTTGTCTTGCCAAACAATATAAGTGTGCTGTCATTTTCTTACCTGATCGGTGTGTCTTGCAGGACCTGACTACGAAGAGGATTTTTGGCACGAGTTATGAGCACGGGGGACTGTATTTCTTTGGGGAAGCTCCACCACTTGTCGTAGAGTCATTGAGTCTTCAGGCGTCTGTTTTACCGAATGCTGGATCTTATATTTTTTCTTTACAAACTCTAGAATTGTGGCATGCGCGTTTAGGGCATGTTAATTTTCAATAACTATGTTTGCTATTTCCTTCTTTAATAAAAGCCTGTAAGACAAATAAATTTCATTGTGTGGTTTGTGAACTCTCTAAACATACTCGTTCTAGTTACGTTCCTCGTATGCATCGTGCTCCTTGTGCCTTTGATGTTATTCATTCTGATATATGGGGTCCTTTCCCGATTACTACTTTATCTGGTCACCCGTACTATGTAACTTTTATTCATGATTATACATGGTGCACGTGGGTTTATATTCTTAAGAAAAAATCAGAGGTATTTACTTTGTTTGTTCAATTCCTACAAATGATTAAAACTCAATTTTACACTGTGGTACGCATTCTTAGATCTGATAACGGTCATGAGTATATCTCTAATGATTTTCGGTCAGAACTTAATAAACAGGGTATCCTCCAGCAACTCACTTGTACTTATACACCGGAATAGAATGGTGTTGCGGAATGAAAGAACCGCCACATTATGTATGTTGTTCGGTGTCTTTTACGTGGTATGGAGGTCCCTAAATATTTTTGGCATTTAGCAGTACTTACAGCCGTTTATCTTATTAATCGCACACCCAGTCGTGTCTTGGAAGGGAAGGCTCCTCTTCAAGTCTTACAACCCAATTGTACACTTTTTCCTGTTATTCCTAGAGTTTTTGGTTGCACTTGCTTTGTGCAATACAGGAGTCCTTTACAAACCAAACTTGATGATAAAGTTATCCGGTGTGTATTTCTTGGTTATTCCCCCATGTCCAAAGGGTATAGGTGTTACGATCCAACCACCCGACGGTTTTATCATTCTATGGATGTTACTTTCTTGGAGGATACTTCTTTATTTGCATGGCCACCTCAGTCTTTGGAAACACCCACTCCAATCACCACCGTTGAAGCTCTCCCACGTCCTGTTCCTATTTTTGAGAGCTCTCCTCCTTCTGATGACTTACTTCCTCCGGTTGTCACGTCATCTCCTGCTCATCACTATTCTCATCATCCCCGTGCTCCACCTCAGCTACCCGAATCTTCTCCAGTGTCAGGTAATGCATCTCAATTTCTTCCTCTTCGACGTTGCATTCTTGTTTCTCCCCCTGTGAATCGATATGGTTTTTCAAGTTCCACTAACCATCCTATTTCCCAGTATCTCTCTTATTCTAATCTTTCAGGTTCCTACCAGGCTTTCCTTAGTCATATTGAATCTGTCACTATTCCTCGGTCAGTGTCAGAAGCTCTCCAGAACCCAAATTGGACCCAGGCCATGAAAGTAGAAATGGATGCCCTTCAGCAGAATAAGACATGGGAACTTGTTTCTCTTCCACCCGGTGAGAAGACGGTTGGCTGCAAGTGGGTTTTTACGGTTAAATATCACGCGGATTGTTCTATTGATAGATATAAGGCCCGCCTTGTTGCAAAAAGCTTTACTCAGATTCCAGGGAAAGATTTCAGCGCTAGGTTTGCTCCGGTGACTAAGCTTACTATGGTCCGCTTGCTTATTTCCCTCGCTGCTTCTCATTCTTGGCCTCTTCATCAATTGGATGTCAAGAATGGTTTTCTTCATGGTGATCTTGAGGAAACTATTTACATGGATCCTCCACCTGGTTTTGGCGCTGAGGGGGGGTATTCTGGTAAAGTATGTCGACTTCGTAAATCGCTTTATGGGCTGAAAAAGTCACCTCGAGCCTGGTTTAGCCACTTCAGTGATGTGGTAATATCGCTTGGTTTTACTAGATGTCATTCAGATCATACATGCTTTATTCTTCGTTCTATGGATGGTCATTGTATTGTTATTTCTGTTTACGTGGATGACATAATTATTACTGGGGATGATTCTATGGGAATTACTCAAGTTAAGAAGGATCTCAGTCGTGCATTTGAAGTGAAGGATTTAGGGCCTCTCAAATATTTTCTCGGTATTAAAATTGTCCGGTCTCGTAGTGGAATATTAATGACTCAGAAGAAGTATGTCCTAGACCTTTTAGAAGATACTAGTATGATAGGGTGCCGTCCTGCGTCCACACCTATGGATCCTAATCTGCAGTTAACTGTTGAGTCTGGAGATTTGTTACCTGATCCCTCAGTTTATCAACGTCTAGTTGGAAGATTAATCTATCTAACCAACACCAGACCAGATATCACTTTTGCAGTGAGTGTCGTGAGCCAATTTATGCACTCTCCTCGTACCACACACTTGGATGATGTCCACCATATCCTGCGATATCTCAAAACTTGCCCTGGTATTGGTCTCTTTTATACAACAGGAAAATAGACTGGGGTCTCTTATTTTACTGATGCAGATTATGTAGGGTCTAAAAATGATAGGTGCTCTACTTCCAGTTTCTGTACATTCTATGGCAGTCACCTTTTATCATGGAAAAGTAAGAAGCAGGCAGTGGTCTCTAGGTCCTCTGTTGAAGCCGAATACTGTGCTATGGCTCAGGGCACTTGTGAATTACTTTGGCTTCGTTCTCTTTTAGCCGAATTGGGTTTTCCCATGAGTGAGCCTTCTACACTCTTCTGTGATAATAAGTCTGCAATTATGCTTGCTTCTGACTCAGTTCTTCATGAACGAACCAAGCATATTGAGGTGGATATTCACTTCATTCGGAAAAAAGTTTGTTCTGGTACTATTGTTCCAAACTTTGTTCCCTCAACTAATCAAGCTGTTGATATGCATACTAAATCTGTTGGACCGTCCTTATTGAAGTCTTCGTTGAGCAAGCTAGGTCTTGTGGATATATTCGCACCAGCTTGAGGGGGAGTGTTGGATATAGTTATTTTTATCCCGAATAATTAGCTTCCGTAGAATGTGGATCACATTGATTTTTCATTATTGTTTAGAATATTTTTATTTCCTTCTTTCTTTATCTTTTCTAGAATCCTCCTTGTAATGTATATATAAACTGTTCTATAGTGAAGAAATAATGTGACAATTCATTTCTTCTATATTCTATTCAAGTCTTATAGATCTATATGTAAAAAGTAGGAATTAGAGATGAATTAGATGTTTACCTCTTGGAGGATTCTCAATTATATGATCAAAATTGATTTGAAGATTCTTCTTCTTCAAGTATGCTTCAAGCTCTTCAAGCACTCATCCATGGGAGTTAATGGAGGCAATTGATGTCCAATTCATCTAATCTAGTTATCTTGAGATTAGTTTTAGAAAGTTATAATTCACTCCATCTCTCTAGAAATCTCTCTTAAGTTGAAAGTATCTTTTTATATCTTGCAAGTATATGAACTAGTACTCTAGTATATTCCAAGATCACTCAAGATGATCTCATATGAGATGTATGAGATCTATATATAGAGTTTTGAAGACTTAGCTCATAAGTTACAGGGTTAAAATAGGATTTTTAGAGAGCAGAAAAGGGTTAAAATGGCAATTTCGGTGCCTAAATGCAATTTCTAAGCAATTTCCTCGCAGTGGGAGCCTTCTAGAAGGGTCTGGAACCAAAAAAACATGATGGTTCATAGGTGGTGGTTATGGTGGGACCCGTCACCCCACTTTCCCAAACCGCCATTTGCTTTTAGGTTCCCCTGGTTACCCACCAGCCCTATTTTAAGTTTTATGTGCACTGTTTTTCCAGATTTTTGTAAAAATACTTTTTGGTATCTAAAATTGTCTATTTATGTACCGTTTGAAAGCTGTCGGGTTGAATTTTAGTATAAATATATTTCAAGAGGTTTTGAAATGAGAATTGAAGTCCAATTGAAGCTCGGAAGTCCTCTGAAACTTTCGTCCTCTTTTTGAAATCAAACGACGTCTTTTTCAAAATTGCTTTCCAATGCAAGCCGATTTCGATCTTTTCTTTAAAATTGAATCTCTAGATATCTAGAATGTGTTTAGAACACTTAATGTTCATATAACCCTGAGTGAATATGAATTCTGAGAGATGATTTTGACAAAACTGGGATTTATGCATGGAAACAGGGCTTTTCTGAGCTTGAAGTCACTTTCTGAAGTTTGATCTTTCAATTGTGTGGAATCCAGTACCTTCCATGGGGTACTTTTCATCATCGAATTCTCCAAGATGTGATCCACCCTAAATCCTATCAGTGTGGTCGAAATTGGGTGTCTACAGGTGTTCATTCAATATGTTGAAGATATTGATAGAATGAAGATGTATTCATGGGCTTCTATTGTTAGGGATGACTTAATCTCTGCAATTGAACGAGGATCACGGAATCTCATGAAGATCAGCGGATGTGTTCTTGTATTGCATGTATTGTATTTGTATGTTTCATTTGTTGCATTTTTTGTTAGTTTTATTATTGTTTAACAATTTAGTGATTAATTGTGAATATTTAAATTTGTATTATTGGCTTTTGGAACACACCATGTTGATGGAACCATCAATCGGTGATGCTGCACCACATTTTGTAAAGTGGGATCTTCTGAGGCTTCTAAAGTGCCTGGAACATAATAGGTTGTCCAGGTTAAAGAGAGATATGGTATGGTTATCCTAAGTCAAATTTTAGTTATTATAAATTATCATAAGTGAATTAATTATGAGTTAGGATTGTAAATGTGAAATGTTGAATGTAAATCAATGAAACATCATAGTTTTATGTAGATTGTTAATGGGTATTTGACTTATGTTTTATTACAAGTAGAACATAAGTGAAATTTGACTTAGGATAAACTTTTGTAAGTCTCGTATGATATGAAAATCTTATATGCTGAAATAAAAAAAAAATGTAGGTGTTACATGAATCCCTGCAAATGAGAGCAAATGAGAAAAAGATGTATGGAAAGTATGGTTTACAAGTATTGGGTGAGACGAATGAAAGTAGTAGTAGGTCTGATGCTGATGGGGATGAGAGTGAAGGTGAGATAAAATTAGGATTTTCTTCAGGTTTGTCAGCTGATGATGAGGCTGAATATGTGGGTTCAGATGAGGTCGGAGAAGAAGACTGTGAGAGTGAACATGAAGATGACATTGTGTTCGAGGAAAGTTGGGGAGTCCGGATCAGTCAGTTTGTTCTGAAGAAGAGACAACGCAATAATGTTGGTGTTGGAAGAGAAAGAAATTCAGAGGAAGAACAAGCTATTAGGGACCGTGTCTATTTATCGGATGGAGCTTGCAAAGAAAATGAGATCCATGTTACACAAAAGGTAGCTGATCAGAAACAATTGTATAGTAGTGGTAATGAAGTGCTTGATACTGCAGATGATAATGTAGATGGGAAAGGAACAGAGACTCCCGAAAGAATAGCTGACTTGAGAGCTGATGTATATGATAGAGGAAAAACGGATTCTTCTTCGAAATGGAGTGATATGAAATGGGATGTTCAACAATCAGGGTCTGCTATTAAGAAATTAAAGAAAATGAACAAGTGTCTAAGAGAAGAGATGGAAGTTATAGTGGCAGATTTGAGAGGTAAGAACATTCAACTCATTAAAAAAGTTGAAGAAGTAGTGTGGGCAAACTTACAGATGGGTTTTCTTCTTGGGCAGAATTTATCTGAGTTGTAGCCGATGAGGAAAGAACTGCGGATTAGTAGAAAGGAAAATAGTGTCTTGACCACAAGGTTGAAGTACCTAAATGGTCTAATTGCTGAGAGTGAATGCCAAGTTGCAGACCTACTAGTACAAGTGGACCATGTGACGTTTTCTGATGGACTGGAAGTTGAAAAGTCTGATACAGATCCAAAAATGCAGAGTGTTGTGAACCTCACGGTCAGCCTTAAAAGAGCGAAGAAGAATAAAAGAAGTGTACTTGATATGGTTGAGCAGTTAGAGAGGTCAAAATCAGAAGAATGCGTGGTTTTAGAAAATAAGTATAATAATGTTCGAATGAGAAATGGTAAACTTGAGAGGAAGTTGGTCGGTGTTTGTGTACAGATGAAAGCACTTCAGGTATATAAAAAAGTAGTAATAGTTTTACTTTTATTATTATATGATGTGCTGAATTTTACTTATTATAGTTTGCTTTCTGGTTGTAGGCTGTTATTGACAAGAAAGATATGGATAGTATTGGGACAAAAGTTGAGAAACGGATTAATGATCTTAGTGTTGAAAAGATGCCACAGCAGGTATATTATTGAATTAAAATCATTCATTGGATGTTTTTCTTTATCATTTGTTGGTGTATTAAATTTGGAAAAGCATTGCAGGCAAAGGAACGATCAATGATTGAGTCCACTCCAGAGATCAGGGTTTTGAAGCGGAAGAAAGCAGCATATATTAGGGAGTCTCACTCATTTTATAGAAGGATAAGGTTGATTAAACGGGTACAAAAGAAGAAAAGACTTAAGGGTTTTGTTTATCCTTCAGACAAGAAGGGGATTGTAGATGCTGATGGAGAATGTAAGAAAGTGGAGGAAAATTTTATCCCTCTGGTTGATGAGCCTATAGATGATCCTATAGTTGAGCCTACAGTTAATCCAATATTTGTGGATTTATAAACAATGGAAACCCCTCAGACACATCGAAGAGATAGGTTTCTTATCCCCACCTCTGCTGAAGTCTTTCGTCTTCTTGGAAAGGTTGACCAATCGAAGCTGCATATGATTTTTATGCTTGATAGAAAGTAAGACTAGTATAATTTGAAGTACTTGTTCTTCATTTTTTCTTCCTATTATTCATTTTATTTATTTATTTAATGTTTTAGCTTGATAATTTTTAGTCAATGAAATCCGATTCATAATGTTTTAAATGTAGTGGAGAAGTTTACCGCCCTGATGATGGTGGTGTGGACTATGTCATGCTGAAGGATGTTGTTAACATAATCCTTGAAAGGGAAATACCAAATAACGTAAGATTCATATTATATGTTAAGTAACTATCTAAGTTTTTAAGTGCGCTTTGTTTTTTGTTTGTTTCTTTTGGTGAAATATCCCTCGGTTATATTAAGTGAAATTTCACTTAATATTTTTATCTTTTGTACTTCAATGAACGGATTTGAATTAGAACTTTTGTAGAAGGAAAGTTGCTATAAGTAAGTAAAGATCTATGGTTTTAAGTGGACTTTGCTTTTTTGGTTGTTTCTTATGTTGATGTCCTTTAGACATATTAAGTGAAATTTTACGTAATATTTTGATCTGTTTGATTCAGTTGTCTGATTAGAATTAGAAATTGTGTAGAAGGGTATATAAGTAAGGATATATGGTTTTAAGTGGATTTTTTTTCATCCTTTGGTTAAAATGTTCATTAGACATATCAAGTGACTTAATATTTTTTTTCTGTGTTTCTTCATTGAGTATTTAATTGAGATTGATTGGTGCGAATGTAGTGTGGTATTAATAAGGATATTACTGCACTCAGTATTTGTTATTTGACTTTTTTCCTTAAATGTCCTTTGATCCATACCGTATGTAATGGAGGCGTATTCCGATCTTCTAATGTTGGACCAACCAAGCAGAGCTCGTGAGGAAAATGAAGCGAGTATTAGTGGACAATGTTACATATTCAAAAGCTTGACTTTGGTAAGAATGCAATATTTTCAATGATCCTTATATACAATATGTGTTAATTCTTTGATTATGATCATGATAGGATGAGATATGGAAAAAGGATGAGGTTTATCTTGACAAGTATTTTTACCGGTTACTTTCGGAAGCATCATCTAGAGCACAAATTTGGAGTGTTCCCTTTACTTTGTAAGGGTAATGGGTTGATTGCTAATCACTAGATCTTGGTAGTGATAGAGTGGGAAGAAAAGAAGTGGAGATACTACAATTCCTTGTCGCCGAGAAGAATCGGATTGCCAGACTAATATTGTAAGATGCTCAAACTTTGGTGATGGTCAAACTTGTTATTTAGTAACATTATTAAATATTTTTCTTAACATTCGTGGAATTGTAAACTTGTTTTAATGTTCTTCATCTGTTTTTAGATTGAATATGAAAAACAGTACTTTAAGGGCAAATTAGGTGATAAAGAAGAGTTTGAAAGTCCAGATTTTGAAATGATGTTGGATATTGTTCATGATAGACCACAACAAGGGGTCGGGACGTGAGTAAACCAGGACTCTATTTCAACAATTTTTTGTAGACATACTTACATATTAGCGTTTGTTTTAAACTGCAGGGTCGATTGTGGTGTGATCGTTATGGTAGTGATGGAGAAGATCATCCATGGAGAAGTAATCACGAGGAAGTGTGTAGGAAAGAGGTTGAGAACACATATAATCCACCGCTTGCTTAATACCGTGGGCTGATCTTGGAGCATGGATGGATTTGTTAAAAATCAGAACCGTTTATTGTCACAGCCATCTTTTACATTGATGACACCTTAGGTAGAATCTGTTTGGTTTTTGGGTTCTCATATGATTAGAATTGTTGTGGTAACCGTCATTTTTAAGGAAGTGTAATTCGTATGGTACAATGTGATAGTTTTTGGTAGAATGTGCATAGTTATTGTGATCAAACTTGTGGTTGATTTTGTTGAATTAGTATTGTGATGTAAAGATTTGGATGTTTGTTATATGAAATGTTTATAGAACTTTAAATATACCTTAATACTGTGACAGGTCTGTTGTTATGAGAAATTGTTCTTAAGATATAGCTTCACTTTTTGCCTGAGAATGATGATTGCAAAAGATTTTCTATCTGATCTGATTTCTATCTGATCTGATTTTTAGAACATCCCATCTATGTTGACTGATGTGCAGTAGTGTTCAGTATTGAGAAAAATGAGAAGATAACTAAATTATGTGGAAGTTATGTCAAATTTCTCTTAGGATGTATGCTGCATAATAGCCAAACTAAGTACTTCACATACAAACACTGATGTGTTTGTTCAGTGAGTTGCACATAAGGATGAGGCTTAAGCATCAGTAATTGCTCTACATCTCATTATGTGTCCAATATCATAAGCGAAATTTAACTTAGGATAGTGAATGTGAAGAATTATATTACTGAATTGTGTGGAAGTTGTGTCAAATTTCTCTTAGGATGTATGCTACATAATAGCCAAACCAATTACTGATATCATAAGAGAAATTATGTGAAAAATTAGCTTAGGATACTGAATGTGAAAAATTATGTGTCCAATATCATAAGAGAAATTTAACTTAGGATACTGAATGTGAAAAATTATTGTTTCATTTTTATTTCAAACCAATCTCACTAATCATATGATATGGGTAAGAGTGTTAAGTGATAAATCATACATATTGAATGAAAATTCAGTAAATGCACAATCATTTGAACAGTAAAAGTAAGAGAAATGAACACACTTTATTTCATTGAAGTCTAAACAGTGAATGACAATTGCATGATCAACCAAGGTTTAATTTGTTTGATTATTTCAAACTTTTATTTATAGAATTGAAACTTTATAGTGTCTCTTTGCAAGTTTTCTTGTTATGATATCCAACAACACCACAACTAGCTACCACACTTTCTCTTTCTCGCAACACCTCCTTCAAATCTCGATGGGATCCTACTTTTCTTTGGTCTTCCGGGTTGTCTTTTGGTTTGTGGTGGTAGGATAAGTGCATCATCAGTACTTGGAGGTGGTGGTGGTTTTGCAGCTGTCACTCCGGGGTAGATAGCATGTTCATAACTCTTTCGGTAACTCCACACGTGAAAGTAACTCTCCACGTGTAGTTGATTTAGGGTTAAAGTGAGATTTATGAGTTGATTAAGTGTTAAAGTGAGATTTTTGAGTTTAAAATGGATAAATTTAGACAAATTTTAAGATTAGATTTAAAGATTAATTTGAGATTTTTTGATTATATAAGGGGTAAATTTAAGTAAACATTCAAAAGGATCACAAACACATATAATCTCAAATATATAGGGTAAAAAATTAAATTTTAAAACTTTAGTAGGGGCACCTGCCTCTGTTGACCCCATTACCCTCTGCCCATGGGAACATTGGTTTAATAGTCCTTATTGGAACATTTAGGCTTAGCGTGGCACCCACGTGGCTTTTTTAAAGGAGCTTATGAAATTTATTACTAAGTTGTTTGATAATTTATACAAGTGACACACTACACTTCAAATAGACATCATGAAACCAAAATGCAACTTTGAGCTTTTAAAAGCTCCATTCTATAGTTTTTAAAAGCTCCCCCAAAAGAGCCCTAAGTTCAATTTTTTCAAAGCTCATAAACTAGTTACCAAATGAATTGACATGAAATTGTGCTTCAAAAAAGGAGAAGCACCAAAATGGGGGCCAAACTAAGCCTTAACGCAGTTAAGGAATAAGGGTCATTAAACAAAACAAAAGGAAATGGGATGCAAGAGCAATTACTAAAAGAAGGTGGTATAAAGGATACAAACATTTTGTGCATGCCCAAAAGACGGAAATGGCATTGGCGCCATATTAATTTACTAAGCAGACATTGTAAGCCGAAAACTTCATTAGCGACTATTGTGTTAGAAGGATTTGCAACTACTGATCGTTTACTAAAACTAGAAGCTCGAAGGATTGGCAAAATATTGCATTTACTGAAGCTAGAAGCATTTGGAAAATTTGTGACGTCAATGCTTTGAAACCCTAAACGAAGCCATAAATTTAAGCCCTAAAACAACTACTGATCATTTACTGTAGCTAGAATCTAGAAGGATTTTCCATGATTTTTGTCTGCTCAAAAATGGCGAATCGCAAAAGTAAGTTTTAGTTTTTAGCGTTGAGGTCACAAGTATGATTGTATCCTAATTTTCCACGATTTCGACAAATTGTTCTGATGTTTTCGACGTTTTCGACAAATCGTATCCTAAATATTGTAGAATAAGTATGAATTATTAAGAAGAACCCTATATTTTCGATTTCATTTTATATTTAGAAGAAACATGATGGTTTGCTTATAGTAAGAGAAATTAGGTTGATGTTTGTTAGTTTAGGTTGATGTTGTTAATTTTAGAGAATTTTTATGTCATTTGTTATGTTGATGAAAATGGTTTATATGAAGAGAAATTGTTTAGTTTCAGTATTCATAATCAAATTTGAATTCTCATATGATTTGTTATGGAGATGAATACTACTATTTTGCTTAGTGTAAGAGAAATAAACTTGATATTGTTAGTGTAGGCTTTCTGATATAAATATTGTAACGGTTGAGCTTTGACAGTTTTTATTTTCATCCCAAATAATGTAGAATAACTATGAATGACTTTGAATAACTATGAACTTAGTGTTGTACATTGTAGATTCTATTTTAGAAATTACATATTAGACAAATTTCACTTATTACTTACATGATACAATATATGTTGTTGCAGGAAAAGAAAACAGACAGTTAACTCCCAGCAATCTAAAAAAAAGTCAAAAGTAAATAGACAATTAACTCCTATCAAACGCAAACAGACATGTATTAGTCACAGAAAACTAGGAAGGCGAAAGAGTCAATCAACTTCCAAAAAACCTATCAAACAAGAAAGGAAGCGCAATGGGCTATATACGAGAAATTATTATTTGCGATATAGGTCAACGCTGTATAGTACCTCGGGTCTTATAGCAGCTTTGAATCTGAAGGAAAAGCATATAAAGTTGTTGAGAACTCCTTTTTGGGATTTTTTTTAATTAGTTTATTGATAAGAAAGTTGAGTATGACAAGAGTCATGATGAGGTATCGTTGCTTATATTACAAGCATATAGGAGAGATCGTAGAAAGTTTGAGATAGGTGGAAAGCTAATGATGATTGATGAATCAGACATTGCACTAATTTTTGGGATTCAGTCGGGGCCGATAACGATGTCTTATACTTAAAGCCGAAAACTGACAACTCTTTTTGTTGAGAGAAGGTTTCCTGATGATAGACGGTTAACATTAAATTACATACAAGATGTTTGTATAGTTGCATTGGCTGGCAAGACGAAAGAGGATGTTGAAGTTGTTGTGAGGTTACTATGCCTTCACTTAGTACAGTCCCTTTTGTTTGCAACCTCTGGCAACACTATGAAATAGGGATTCATTCCATACATTGAGGACATTAAGGGAATGAATATGTATTCATGGGCGTCAGCAATTAAGGATGAGCTGATAATGGGAATAGAACTGTCAAGGGATCGCACGAAAGTCAGCGGATGTGTACTTGCATTACAGGTATTAGCTGTTTACAATGCAATTTATTTGCTTTTTGGTTTTATTATTGTTTAATATTAGACTAAAACGTTTTAAAATTTCAATCATAGTACTGGCTTTTGGAACACACCAATTTAATGGATCCATCAGTCGACAATTTAGCTCTGAGATTTTTTAAGTGGGACCTGCTGAGACTGTTGAAATTTGCTAAGGACAAAAATTATCAAGTTTAAGAGGAGTTAAGGTATATTTTTCACTTAGTATGAAGCATTATAATTGAATATTCATTTGTTATTTGTATATCTAATATGCTGTCTAAAAAAACTAATTGCAGATTTTATCTGAACCGTTAAAGATGACTGAGAAGGAAAGAAAATTATATGGAAAGCATGGGATTCAGTGTTTGGCTGGGAAGAAGGAAAATAAGTGTGAAGATTCACAAGGTGAGTCAGCCGATGATGAGTTAGAGTATGCAGATGAAGGCTTGAAAGAGAACTTGAAAGAAGGAAGCACGAGTGAAAGCCGTGATGATTCGGATGGAAGTTGGGGAGCACATATCAGTGAATATTTGTTGAAAAAGAGACAAGGCAGTGATGATGGAGTGAAATATGAAAAGAGTTCTGAGGAGGAAAGAGTGAGGGAGCATGATTGCTACTTAGATGGTACTTGCAAAAAAATTGAGACTAATTTTGTACAAGAGACGTGTGCTCAGAGAAAAATGGACAGTGGTACCAATGAGGTTTTTGGTACTACAGAAGACAACATAGAGGTAAAAGGGAGTGGGAGTTCACAAAAGCCTTGTGATCTTGGAGTTGATATTGATGACAGCGAAAGAACGGACTCCGATGAGAAAAGCAAGTATATGAAACGAAAACTCGAAGATGCAAAGTATGAGATTATGATGTTGAAGAAAAAGAACAAAAGATTGCAAGAATCTATGGAATGTAAAGTAGGAGATTTGAGGGCTAGAAACATTGAGTGCATCCAGAAAGTTGAAGATACAATGCGATCAAATGTAAAGATGGGATATCTGCTTCGGCAGGATCTTAGAGAAATGCAAGAGTTGAAGGATGAGTTAGTGACAAAGGATGAACAAATTAGACTGTTGAATGAGAGAGTGAAACACCTCAATGGTGTGATTGCTGCCAATGAAACTCAAGTTGATGATTTGTTGGTGCAAACTAATGGAGACTTGTTTTGTGGTAGATCTGAATCACCAAAGACTCTTGAAGACCCAAAATTTAGGCTGTTATGAACCTTACGGTGAGTCTTGACAGAGAAAAGAAGAATGAAAGGAGTGCACTAGATATGTGTGATAGTTTATAAAAGTCAAAATCAGAAAAATATCAGAGTTTGGAAGCTAAGTATAAAGATGTTGTAAGAAGAAATGATGAACTTGAGATGAGGTTACTTGATGTTGAGGTGGAGATGATATCACTTCAGGTATACATAAAAGGAAAATAATTTCACTTTGTGAATATGTTGTGTATAATTTCACTTACAATATATCATTTGTGGGTTCTGGGTGTTATTACGAAGAAAGACATGGAGAAATCTGGAACAGATATTGACAAAGACATGAAAGATGTGAACAATGAAAAGACACCACATCAAGTATATCAACTAAGAAATTCACTATATGTATATATCAGTTATAGTTTCATTACATTAAAATTGTAAAAGCACTGCAGGAAAGTTCTATGGAGAAGAAAGGAAATGAAAACCAATAATCGATGAGTTAGTCAACCCCAGATATCAGAATTTTGAAACGGAAAGGAGCAGCACGTATCAGAAGATCATACTCGTTGTATAGAAGGGTAAAGGTTCACTCTCTAAAGAAAAATAGACTTAGGAGTTTTGTCTGCCCTTTACATAAGAATGAGAAAAATCTGATCCACAATAAGGAGAAGAAGGATGATGAAGAAGATGGGAAGATGCTGAAGCACAATAAGGAGGATACGGATGATAATGAAGATAAGGAAGTGATGGGGAATGTTAAGAATACAATGCAGCCTATATTTGTGGATCTAGACACGATGTTAACTTCAGGGACACATCAGAGAGACATGTTCATCATACCGACTGCGAAACGTTTTAAAGTCTTTCATTATCTAGATAAGGTTGGTCAAGAAATGCTTCATTCGATATACATGCTTGATAGAAGGTACTTGCATTATTTGAGGTTATTTTTATTGTGTTTCAAATTGATTTTTAGTTAATCATTGTGATTTCCACTATTGTTCATGCAGTGCACCAGTTTACAAGCCTGAGGATGGTGTTGACTATGTGACACTGAAAGATGGCGTCGACATAATCCATGAAAAATCACTTCCAAACAATGTAAGAATCAAAACTAAAATTAGTTTCAATTATATTTTAAAGTCCTTACTAGCAACTTTTTACATTTTTAAAGTTTAATCTGTTTTTTTGTTTTCTTAAAAAAGTGCCTTAGAGTTGCCCTTAAGTTAAATTTCACTTACCATTCTTGTATGATAAATGAAATTTGACTTAATATTTTTGTATGAAGGAAATTTGGCCAATCAACAATCTTACCTATTTTATTTATTTTTTTTTGTTTAATGTATCAAAATCATATCATAATGGGATCTCTATACCTCAAGAATGGATGTCTATGCCGAACTTCTAATGCTAGGACAGGAGGTCATAATTGTTGAAGATGGCATATCGACTAGTAGTGGGAAATCATACATATTCAAAGGCTTAACTCTGGTAAGCATTAGTTGTATAGACAACTATACTCTTTAAAAAATATAGTGTATGCTAATAGTTCATATATCATTTGTGATAGGACGCAATAAGGAAAGAGGATTCTGTTTTCCTTGATAAGTTTGTTGATCAGTCACTTTCGAAAAGTACAGTGCAATATGGAGTGTTTCCTCTGCTGTGTAAAGGGAATTGTGACATTGCAAATCACTGGGCTTTGGGAGTATTACATCGCTATGAGAAGAAATGGGAATTCTAAAATTCATTTATGCCAAGAAGTAGGAGAACAAAGGATCCATATCTCAAAGACCTTCAACTCATGGTCATCTCATTGTCTATATAGAAATATTATGTAATCATTATATCAATCTTTTTTAATTGTAAAGTGGTTTTAACCTACATTATTCATGTGCAGATTGATTATGAAAAGGACTACTCCAAGAGGAAATGAGCTGGAAGAGAAGAGTTTGAAGGTTTAGATTTTGAAAGAACAGTGGAGGTTGTTGATGATTGCCCACAGTAGCAATACGGAACATGGGTAACGTTGGACTTTGTTACAAATTATTGTTGACATTTCCTCAATGAATTCTAACAAGTTAACATGCTTTGAAATGCAGGGTAGACTGTGGAGTGATTGTAATTGCATTGATGGAAGATATATTGGAATAAGTAGAAGTCAAAAAAGAATGTGATGCGAGGAGGTTTAGAGTACATATAATCCACAGGCTACTGAACACTCCAGGCAGATCTTGGAGCATGAATCAATTCATAGAAAGCAGAGACAATTGGAGGAATGTCCGTCATTTAGTTTAATCTGATCGTAGAAATAGGCTGATTTTCTTTTGGGAGAAGTGTCATTGATTAGATGTTTTTTGGGCAATCTGTGATTTGATTTTGTTCTGGTAATATGAAAGTGCAAACTTGGGTACTGAATATTTTTGGTAATTATTCTTTTGGTAATGTGTAAAGTGAATGTGAATAGTTACTGTTGGTGGTGATTAGTGAATGTGAATAGTTACTGTTAGTAGAATTCTTTTGTATGAGTTTCTATGTGGAATTTGAATTATGTTCAATGATGATTGTGATATAAAATAGAGTTCAGTTTCTCCCAGTTAATTTAAGATATGAAATGTTGAAGGTATTTTCACATAAGTTAGGTGAAATTTACCTTAAGATATAATTTTCAATTTTTTTTTAGATTAATGCTGAATGACCACTTGTTGCTATGTGATAGTTTGAATTATATGGAATGTCGATTGTATCATTCAGGCATCATAATTAATACTCGCTTCACCTTTCTCACGAGCTATGTATCATTATAGGTTCATTTTCAATTCAAAAGAATCTCACTAATCGTATTACTGAATTGTGTGGAAGTTATGTCAAATTACTCTTAGAATGTATGCTACATAATAGCCAAACCAAGTATTTCACATACAAATACTAATGTGTTTGTTTGGTGAGTTGCACATAAGGATGAGGCTTAAGAATCAGTCACTGCTCTACATCTCATTCTGTATCCATTATCATAAGAGAAATTTAACTTAGGATACTGAATGTGAAAAATTATAGTTTCATTTTTATTTCAAAGCAATCTCACTAATCATATGATATGGGCAAGAGTGTTAAGTGATCAATCATACATATTGAATGAAAATTCAGTAAAGCACGATCAATTCAACAGTAAAAGTAAGAGAAATGAACACATTTTATTTCATTGAAGTCTAAACAGTGAATGACAATTGCATGATCAGCCAAGGTTTAATTTGTTTGATTATTTCAAACTTTTATTTATAGAATTGAAACTTTATAGTGGCTCTTTGCAAGTTTTCTTGTTATGATATTCCACAACACCACACCTACCACACTTTCTCTTTCTTACAACACCTCCTTCAAATCTTGATGGGAACCTACTTTTCTTTGGTCTTCTGGGTTGTCTTTTGGTTTGTGGTGGTAGGGCAAGTGCATCATCAGTGCTCGGTGGTGGTGGTCGTTTTGCAGCTGTCACTACGGGGTAGATAGGATGTTCATACCTCTTTCAGTAACTCCACACATGAAAGTAACTCTCCACGTGGTCTCTTACATCCTTGCCACTGTTAATTAGGATGGCAGCAACGCATGAACACGGGAAACATTTCAACTGCCATTGGTAACATGATCACGTGCATAATTCGAGGTTAACAAGAACCGATGGATGGGAGTGAACTTCATAAATTGTTTTAGAGGATTGGTTGACTAGCCATGCTCTGCAATCTTTTACAGCTTTTTGCCATAAGTCTTGAAACTCAGGGCAGAAAGTGTCAGTCCATTTTGCGCTTCTATTTCTTTTTTGTATCATTTGCTGCATTAGTTGTAATCTGATCTTGTCTACCATATCTGTGACTGGAAGGTGTCGAGCCTCCATAATTTGAGCATTGAATGACTCAGCTGCATTGGAGTACATTTTCCCATATCGCTGCCCCTTGAAGTGAGCATTGGTCCACTTTTTAATTGGCAAATCAGAGAGAAACCTTTGTACTTTTTCGCCACCCTCAGCTCTTACTTTCGATATGTGATGCAGAAATGTAGTCTCCGTTGGTGTGTAAGCAACCTTTGAGAGCTGTTATACCATCTTATCTCAGAATTCCTTCTTTACTCCTCCGAGCTTCTCTTTCAAGTTTATTGTCAAATGTCGTAAACAAAAAGCATATTTACATTCCGAAAAAATGCTGCCAATATTATGTACCAAACCAGGGTGGCGATCTGATATAAATGTGAATATATGATCGAAGACGAGAATTTTTAGTAATTGGTTGGAAAACCACATCCAATTGTCCTCGTTTTCGGAAGTAACAACTGCATATGCAAAGGGGAATAACTCTGCAACAAAAAGACATACAATATGTCTTTAAAGATTTGTAAATTTAATAATGTATGTCAAAACGAATGAATTTGGTATAGGAATTAGGCTGCAAATTAGAAAACTGTCTGTTTTGATAACTTAACTTATTTATTTTCGATAGAGTAACATTTGAAATAGAAAACCTGACAAACATAACATAAGCAATCTGTGGTTATTTAAAGAGGATCACTTACATTGATTGGCATCTTTTCCGGTTACACATAGCAAGTTCCCCTTGTACTTTGCTTTCAAGAATGTGCCGTCAAGAAATAACATTGGACGACAAAATTTAAAACCTTCTATACATCCGTGAAATGCAACAAACATCGTTTTGAAGTGCTTACTGTCTGATCATAATCAAGCTGCAGATGACTCCCAGGATTTATCTTGTTCGCTTCATCGACATACCAACGCAATTGATCGAATGATAATGTTTCATCGCCATAGATCTCTTACTTTGCTTTTTCAACACAATACCATGCGGCGTTATACAAAATTTCTAACCCATACTTTTTTTTTCTTCATATGCTTCTTCACATTAATTGGTCGTGTCAGAGGATCATCACGTACATCATCGAGAATAAGACTCCCAACCAAGTTGGAAGTCACTCTTGGATTCTTGTCTGTACGAAGTACAGCACCACAAGTATGATTGTTTTCCAATGTTTTAATGTAGAAGCATCCATTGGCACTCTGTAACGTAGCATGAACTCTCCACAAGCACCCCTTTGATTCCCTCAAAGAACAAACTATTGTCACTCTTTGTTTGTCATTCTTTACGTAGTTGAATGTGAACCCAACTTCAATAGAATACTTTGTAAGCACATTCCAAAATTCCGTAACACCTCCTTCAAATACATCACCAATGTTACATATCTCTTTAGACCAACTATTACCCAACAACACGGTCTCACTATGATGACAATACTTTGCTAGTAGATCAGTCTCAGTCCTTTGATCATTACGACTCTCCACTTCGTCAATATGGTATGGATCAACTACTATACTATTTAAAGAGACTGCACTATCTTCAAAGACGCATACTTCTATGTAATCAATTTTTGAACAATATGCTAGGGAAAGCAAGTTTAGAAAGTTATCATTACTGTCAAGCAAGCATTTAGAGTTTCCGGGAATAGAGTAAGAAATTGAATACGAGTATCTTACAAATTTCTCCACATCGAATAGATAAAGTCAAGTACATCCATATAGTTAGATTCATCTGAAACTTTCAACACTGCTGTAAACTCTCCATACTTAAAGAGAAGCAAGACAGTAATATTCATTGCAGGCTAAAAAAAATTAAAAATAAAAATAAAATAAACAACAACATTAGCAGACAGATGGTATGTTAAGTAATATTTCTCTTATTATCCCATATATCCTAAGTTAAATTTCTCTGAACATGTATGACATCCAATATATAAAACACCAAACACTGTGAATGATATTTTCAGTCAACATACGAGCAATATAAGTTGTGTTTGGATTGCGATACATTTTCTCTGAACATATAACCAATGTAAGTAGAAGCTAAGTGTAATTTTAGTTCAAGTATAAGCAATTGATGAAAAAATTAACAGAATTTTCACCGAAAAGGCACAGGCAAATGCAGATATAATTTTAGTTTAATCAGTGAAGCTGGAAATATTAGGTTGAAAACACAAAGAACTGGATAATATTCAATCAGTTTGATACCTGTTGAACGATAATGAATTAATGATCAGATTTTGTGATTGAATCTGTAACAGTCAACGAGTTGGTGATTGAACCTCTATGCAATCGCGATCTATGATTTAAAATGATGAACTCGCGATCTATGATTGATCTGTGATGAACTCGGTTTTTATGATTGAGAATGATCAAATCGATTTTTATAATTGATCTTCATTTTTCTGTTATGAACTCGCTTTGTATGATTCATGAGAATGATCAATCGAAGAGAGATGTAGAATATTGAGATTGTTAATCAGACTGGAGATGTTGAAGATTCATATCAACGTTGAAGATTGAGAGACATGAGTGTTCGTAAGGTCTGTTTGTTTGGTATTGATGAAACAAGGCATTTTGGTCAAATGAAAAAACTAAAATGGACTTGAAAAGTGAAAGTTGAATGTTGTGGACTGTAGGTAAATGTGGACTTGGGCTTTTGTCCTAATAGAGTTTATTGTTAATGGGCCGTCTTTTAATTCAAGTAAGCTTAAGGACCTTAGGCCAAACCTCCCATTAATCAAAGGCTTAGACCTTTGACATGAATCATGTGATGTGCTTTTGCAAATTAGTCTCCACAAGCCCAATTAAGGCTAAGACAAATTAGCCCAGTAACCAATAAGTCAAAGCCCATTATTCATGTATGGAATCCAATACACATGGTATACCAATACCGTTATGCGGTTGTGTTTTCTCTTGTGTTTTCTTTTATGCTTAAATAATACATTTAAAAATTAAAAAGTATAATGTTATTGTGAAGGGAAAAAAAAAAAGAACAAAAAAAGAAGAAGAAGGGAAGTGACTCAAAATGTGTAATTTATTTTCTCAACTCCATATCATTTCTTTTTTATTTTTCTCATTGGTTTTCCTATTAACCATACCAAGGAAAATGTATTCCTCTATATTTTCTTTTCGTTGCACTTACTAAATTAAAGAATGTAACAAAGTCCAAAGCGTTATGCATTATTGGGTTTTCATAAAGGATGAGGTTAAATATACTATATTTTCAGTTAAATACTCTTATGGGAAGCTGGGGAGCTCAACATCCCACAATTTGAGGTGTTCTTTCAGTCTTTGGATTGCAATGGTGCAATGCAAGTGGGATTTTTTGGTCTCCTGTGGACTGTGTTCAATGGGTGATACAAAGGATGTTGTAGTCTAAGGAGTGATGTTCTGGGAGGATAGGCACTTTTTCTTCTCGTGGGGTTGTCTGCTTTGCTAGGATAAATTCTATGCGTATGGATATGTACTCTATTCTTCCAGGAGAATTGTTTTTTGGGCTGCTGTTTTGGGTAATGCTGCATTTTGGGCTGCTGGTTCGTTTATAGAAAATTTTTGCAACATTTTGAGTCTCTTCAATGGCCGCTGAGATTTTTTTTTTTTTTCAAGAGTGGATGAATCTCTCTTTATTTTGGAGTTCCATTCTGGAGTTGAGAGCACAGAGTAATGTTGATGTTGTATAAATTGCATTGGGTAGTTAGCTTTCTGGTGGAGTTTCCAGTGGGTGTCTTATGGGGTTGTTTTGTTCCAAGGTTTGGTTTTGGGGGGCTTCTTTAAGGACCTGTTTGGTGCCTTGGTGGTTGTACTTTGGCCTATTTGGACACTTTATAATAAAAATTTGCTGCTTTTCAAAAAAAAAAATATATACACTTCAAAAGATGAAGAATTTGTAAGTGAAAGTGGTGATATACACCACATTTTAGTTTGTTCTTTCTATACACAAAAGTCACGAAAATCCAAACAAATTGTTTGTATTCGGCTGAAGAGTTTCATGTGTATGGACTATTTTAGCACGTGACCACATTAACATTATTTATTGAATCTAATATTTTTTTATCCTATTTTAGGAATATATTTGTACTTTTGTAGGCACGACAACATTCTTAGGATTCTATCTCTGACAGTGATTGGTGGGGGTGATTATCTCTTAAAAACACAAATTAATTGATTCAACCTTGGTATATAGTGTGTACCTAAGCCGCCGCAGTCAAGTGAAACAACAAAGTGTTTTGGTTATTTTAATCAGCGATAGCCGCAGCTATTGATCAGCCTCCATGTTGAACAATTATATAATCCAAGCAGTTTCAGTGGTTTCTAAAATCCTTATTTTTTTTAATTATGTATTTAACTAATTTGATTATAGTATCCAACTTGAGTTAAAAACATTATATATATCCGTGTAGCTGGTATGTGTGTGTGCTACGACATTTTAATTAACTTGGCTAAAATACATTTTAATACCCTGTAATTTGCCCTCAAATTTCAATTGATATTAATTAATGTAGTCATTATATAAAAATAGTAGCAAGTTGATTATCCCAATAACACTAGCTAGGTCAAAAATCATTAAGCCAAATAGTCTTTGAGCCAAATTAGTTATTAAGCCAAATATCCCTTATGCCAAACTCATGGTATTATCTATTGAAATCTTAGATGGTAAGGGTCCGTTTGATAAAATTAAAAATTCAGTATTATTATTGAATTTTAAATAATGAGAATTTTAAGCAAGCGAATTTGCAGTAAAAACTTTTATTGAGAATATTTTACTGCAAATAATCACGAAATGTAGTCTACTTAATTCAATCCTTGAAACATTACTTTCAGTTTTGCAAATTCAATAACTTAAAATTTTCAATACATAAAATTCAGCACTTAATTTTCAGTAAATATTTTTTATTTCAGTAGTTAGTTGGGCTATGAAACACACCTTAAGTCTTTATTTTGTTTCAATTTTTGTTTAGAAATTTTGTATCCAATTTTAGTGTGTCTAATTCAAGGCACCAAATTTTCCCCCAATTTTGTACTTTTCCCCTATAAAATATTTTGCATACCTTTTTCCATTTTGGTTTAACTTTTTTTTCGAATCTTTTTCTTGTCTTTTTTTTTTTTTTTTTGAAGTGCTTATTTTGTGTTACTACAAACAGCCTCTAACCCCTAAAGCCAAATAGTCCTTAAGGCCCAACCCTGAACAAGCCAACCCCTAATTCCTAACCCCTCAGCCAAACATACCCTAACTAAATTTTTTTAAAATTTTATTTGAGGAAACTTATTTTTTGCTTAAGGATCATTTGGCTTAATGACTTTTGGCATAAAGGCTGTTTGGCTTTTGGTTTAAGAGTTTATCTCTCTTAACCAAGAAATACACCAAAAAAATAGAATACTGGTCTAAAGGAGACGCAACAGCAAAATAAAAAGATGAAGGAGAAGGTAGATGTGATGGATGAAGTTAGCTAGGTTAGGGACTTCTTACAAGCCATCATCAAATTTATCCTCAAAGACAATGGAGGGAAAGGGGAACAACTTTTGGGATCGTTATTGCGTGAGATTTTGATTTGTGAGAGTAATAGGTAGAGAAATGTACAGTTCTTCTACTGTAGAGAGACGAAGGGGAGGGTTTGGCTCGTTATAATAAAATAGGAAGGTAAAAAAAATCAAATTTGATATGGCCTGTTGATCAGTTTGGTCGAATTAGAGGATAAAGTGGAATTAACATGATTCTTTAATGGGGATCATCGTAAATGAATGTTTCCAACCGCTGATAGTTAAATTTCAATGCGGCGGGGTATGTTTGTGCTAAAAATATTCAACAAATAGTACACGAACACGTGGAAGAGATGGAAGTTTGCTTGTATGGCATCCAACCAATAAGGAACAAGCACATAGCGGCCAGTTCGGCACCGAACAGAGGCACGAAGAATTGTAACAAGCTTGGGACATTTAAATTTGAAGAATAACTGCTAAGACGCGTGGAGGACCGAGAATGCATGCAGTGGTTGAAGAAGGCAGTTGATAGACATTAATTTGAATTCAAATGAAGCAATTAATTTGAAGACCTATAAATAGAAAATGAAGTGATGAAGAGAAAGAGACAACAAACTATACAACTACATACTACTTTACTTTGCACTTCTGTAATTTAATTGCTTTCTTTTCATTAGGAGTAGGGACCACTTCAAAGTACCCTTCAAGGTTAGTAATATGTTCTTTACTTTGTTCTTAATAAAGTCTTTACTTTTCATTGTTAAATTTCCTTTCCTTGCTTTAGGTAAGTTTAGCTTAGTCTAATTTAGTATTTAGTACAGCTAGATACTTCTAAATATCATACTGCTTTTTTTTTTTTTTTGCTAAGCAAGAAATTTTATTGAAGCATTGGCACAAGGCCAAAGGAAAAGCAGTACACCAGAAAACCAAATACCCCAATTATGTCAACACCCACCCTGGCAAAAGCTAAAAAAAACCCACTTCAAACCAAGCCAAATACAAAGAACACAAAAACAAAAGTCCTTACCGCTTTCGTTACAGTTTCTACATCACACTATTTTACATCTCATACCATAAAAGTCCTTGTTCTCAAGGAAATTGAACGATCACAGTTGGCCTGATTTGGCGCATTTGGCTTTTTTTTTTTTTTTTTGAACAGCAAGAATTATATTAAAGGGCCACAAAGGCCAAGGAAGAACAACACTCAAAAAAGGACTTCAAAAGATCCAATCAAAGTCCTTAAAACAAAGAACAAAACAGCCCCAAAAAATGAAGAAAACAGCCCAAAAACAACACCACAGAACAAAAAGACACAGCAAAGAACCAAGATCAAAACAGAATTCTAGCTGAAGCAATCAGAACAGGCTCAGCCGAGAATATGAGATCAACCTGAGAACACTCCGGAAGCAAAACTTCTGACAACCACTTACCTGATTTGGCTTTAATAATCACATTATCAAATCTGTATATCTTGCTTGGCATGCTCGCAACAAAATTACAAGAATGTCCTTCTAAGGATAAGTAATCAAACAGAGAATATAAAAAGTATGTTTTTATTCGTGACAGTTGCTTTTGATAGGTTTTGTCTACCTAACTGAATAGAATATGCTCGTGTGGTGGTTAAAAACAAAAAAATGCCAAAGACAAGAAATTGACCACAAAACAAACAAACCCAAAGTGTACAAGAGTAAAATTTATAGTAAGAGAATGATTGATCAATAATTCTTAAGTCGATCTCTTAGATTTCTCTCAGTCAGAATTTTGTTCCTTATTTCTGGTGGATCCCAATGTTCATAATTATCGCTCCATCAACGAGAAAGGAAAAAGATCTTTATTGATATGAGGGAGGAAAAAAAAAAAGAACAATTACATTACACGATAGAGTCTTCAAAATGTGGTAGCAAAACTATGCAAGACCAACATCTGAGACGCACACGCACACACACACACACACACACACACACACACACACACACACACAAAATCTTATGCAAAGATTATCAACAATTTATCCAAACCATAAAATATAATGTAAAAAGAAAGAAAAGGAGTAGCAACTAGTTAACCAATCCACATTGTTTCCTGATTTCACCCAACTTTCCAGTAAGCACTCCTATCTCACCCAATTTCTTCATAGACTCTGAGAAATCTCTGAAGAAAGTTGACCCACCAGATATTGCTTGAAGGACATAGGCTCTTGTTTGGCCATCATTGAGAAGAGCTGCATCAGATTGAAACAAGCCTCTTCTCTTCCTAACAAGTGTATAATAGTCAGTATCAAAGTCCTTGAGACTTCCAGGGTCCATTGCAACTTCTGTGGTCAAATCTCCTGGTTTGCATTTTTTCTTCAACTCGGTAACATAGTTAGGGTCCATGGTTGGGTCGGTGTCACCCCTGCCTGTGAAATTGTATAACCGATTTGTGAAGGTGGGGCAATGAGCAATCCCTATAGTGTGCCCTCCTAGGAAAAGAAAAAAAAAAAAAAAAAAAAAAGAAAGAAAAGGAAACACAATTAACATAATACAGACCAGGGTTGCAACTTGCATGGCACGAAGATTCCGATTCCGACAGATTCTGATCCGAAAAATTCTGATTTTGGCACTTAATTAAAAATGAATTCCGAATTTTTGAAATCCGAAAAGTCCAAAAATTTTTGGATCGGAATCGGAATTGTTTTAGAATTTTTGAAAATTCCAAAAATATTTCGATTAATTATTTCATAAAAATTTTAAAATTTTCCAAAAATTTTGGAAAATTCCCGAAAATTTCCAAACTTGTCTTACAATATTAGTTCCACATCTGTTAGCAAGGAAGAAGGATGAGAAAGGTGAGTCTATAAATGAGTCCCAAGCTAGTAGCTTGCATAGAAAAATTTCAAAAATCCCAAAATTTTTTGAATTTCGAATTTCAGAATCGGAAGGTCATTTTAGTTTCCGAAAATTTCGGAAATTTTCGGCAAAAGTGCTATTTCTGATCCGTTCTGACAGAAACACACCTCTAATATAGACCAATATATACACACATTTGTGTAGAAGGATAACAATATTTTTAATTTTAAATAATGATAAAGTTCATTGTCACCTTGTTAAATTAGGGCACAAAAATTGTTTGCTTCAGGAGTTTTGTAAAGGTGATTTGGTTCCAGCACTAAATGAGATGCAATGGGGCCTTTGGTTCATTAAAAAGTGCATGATTTTGGATGTACAGTACGTTAGCATTTTACTGTATATATATATATATATGAGTAATGCTATGTATACGTAAACGGCAAACCTAAACTATCCATCAGCACGTGGATAATTTAGGTATCCCGTTTAGGTGTACCTAGCATTACTCTCTATATATATATATTCATGGTAAGATATATGGGGTAACTTGAAGAATTCTCAATAGAAGGTTCATGGAAGATTGGAAAGTCTAGGAAATATTCATGCATGTTTTATGGATTTTCAGACATGCCCTTAAATTACCTGATAAGACAGCAAGGTCTTTAACGCTCAAACCCTTTGCACCAAATGATGCTTTAAGTTGATCTATGTCGGCAAAAGGGGATGGTAGAATATCTAAGGCCTCTGAGGCAATTGACACTCTTCCATCTCTTCGTCCCGTCGTGACTTGCCAATGTGGTCCTTTGATCTGTGAGGTATTATAGACTTAGTCAGATGCTAACACAAATGTTGATTACGTTGATTCCATTTTATAGACATATATGTGTAGAATTATGTATATGTATATACACATATATAGAAAAAAGAAAATGCATGTATAATGAATGTAGACATGTTTCATTAAGTAGTTGTGCATGTAGTACCTTTTATTGTATATGGTGGTGTAGGAGAAAAAAAGTGGTTGTTTTCAAGATGTTAATGGAGACTTTTCAAGTTTACTCTTATCATATAAGACTCTCTCACATTTCTTTGTGATGTAACACTCAAAAGAATTAATGGCGCCATTAACAAAAATGAAAAAAAGTTATGACAATAAAGTAAGCTTCCCTAGATTCTCAAAAGGATACCTTAATTTAGTACGTATTAAAAGTGCGTGCTTTTAGCTGGACAAAAAAATCCATTCCACTTTATTAAAGTGATGTCATTAAGGTAGATCGATCTTAAAGAATTAAGTTTTCTCACAGTAAATGGCTATTGCACTCTCATTACATGGACTTTTATTGTCAATCTCAAAAAATACGAACACAATGGCTACTACTTTCATGTAGTAAGATAGTAGTCTCCCATATATATATATATATATGTGTGTGTGTGTGTGTGTGTGTGTTGTATGAAAAATTGTTACCATTGAAACTGCATCCCGAGCTACCAAGGCAAGGATATCTGCACAAGAAACAACACCAGGGCACTTTTTCTCTAATTCGGTTTTTACAGCATCAATAACTTGGAACCCTCTTAGGCTTTGGTTGGGTATGGCGTCTTTCTCAGCTTGGTTGTTCCGGTTAGAGTTCAGTAGTACCGAACCATCACATCCCTGCATATAAATCTAATTAAATTAGACACTTTTACATGTATATACACTCACTTCGTCTCAATTTAAGACTCATTTATTCTATTTTTAAATGGAAAAATATAAACATCGTATTTAATTTGAATACCACATGTAAGGACTTTCCAAATTATACCCTCAAAACTTTGTCAATTTTTAAATTTTTCGTTTTCATTATTACTATTTTCCTTGCGCGCAGTGTCAATCCATCATCACAACACCATGGATTTTCAAGCAAATATGCAGACACTTGTACACACGTGAGAGAGAGAGAGAGAGAGAGAGAGAGAGAGAGAGAGAGAGAGAGAGTTACCCTAACAAAACAATCATGGAAATGCATTCTTAGTAGTGCAGCAGCAAGGGTTGGTGCTCGAGAAATGTAATTATATGTTGTTTCTTTGACAATTTTCTCAGCAGAAGGACATGACTTTTGGTAGTACCCAACTTTCAAGCCTTGTGCATTAGCAATGTCTAAGGCTAAAAGAACAAGTACCATTTGAAGAAACAAAACTGAGATAAGCTTTTTTTGAATAGCCATTGCCTTCAAACTAAACAAATTAATGTAGTTTTTGTTCTATGCTGTGATGATTGCAAATGATTTGAGTAACCAACAATGCTTTTTATAGTTAAGCTGAGGGCTTTAATTAATACTTCATTAAAAGATGGCATTTCATATTTTATGATTAATAATGATGGCATGCAAGCCTAACATTAAACATAAGTGAAGAAAAAAATAAATTGTTGATTTACTGTAAAGATGTCAAGTAAAAGAGTTGACTTGGGTTAGTCTATACAGAACTAGCTTGGAACGTGCATGAAAAAGTTGTTTTTGACCATTCGGTTGCAATATATTTGTATATCTTTTTGCCAACGAATGTTGCTGGAATAAAATTCAAATGTAAATGATTTGGGACATCTCACATCAAATAAAAACACACTTCCAATAGTTTTAAGAAGGAAAAAAAGAACCCTTTTTTTTTGTAACTTTTGATCAAGGATGTATTATATCATAATGTCAAATAAAATGAGGGAGATCACCTCTATTTTGCATCTTTCTATCCAAAGAGGTACATACATACTTTTAACACATATACGCTCTTCGTTGAGAGGCAATTGTCACATCGTGTGATATCCAATGTGAACTCTTCATTATTATTGTACGCTTCACGTGGAACTCATAGAATACTCAAATCACAATTGAAGCAGTCATATGGTTCTGGCGGTCACATGAGATAATTTCTCGGGGAGAAGCTACTCAAAGATGGCTTGAGGTGTCTATTTAGGACTAAATGATGAAAAAGCCGTGTGACTTTTCTCCAAAGGATACCTCTTACTTGAATTTATGGATTGAGGAACTTACTTTAATGAGACATGATAAATCAACACGTGGCTTGGACCTATTCATGGATTGATATTTACCAATAAAATTAATCATAAAGTACCCTGCAAACATAAAATTAAAGAATTGCTAAACCATAAATATTCCCATATGGCCAAATCTACAAGGGAACTAAATAATAATGGTACAATTTTAGCTTCTTTGTTGCTCCATAATAGAGTGGGTCCATTTACAAAAAATAAATTAAAAAAAATATTTTCATTTTCAATTTGTTTAATACAGATTAATTAAGTTGGTAGCTCAAACTTGGGATCTGGTTTTGTTTGCCTTGGTTGCTGAGTCTGTCTAAGGGTGAAGTCTAATGGTTGCTGCTGTTTTTTTTTTTTTGGCCAAGTTTTTTTAGATCTGCTTTCCATTCCAAGGATAGCTTGAGGATAAAATTGCTATAAATTAATGGAGCTCTTGGATTCATTCCATTTATGTCTAATCCTTCATAATCGGCTGTTATGGGTGCTTGGGGATTATTTGGGTGAGATGATATGTATTACATTTGTGTGGGGGTGGTGTATCTTTCATATATAGCTTTTTTGGCATTCTAATAAAATTCATGATTTGCTGTTCAAAAAAAAAATTTAATAAATTTAAGTTGCCAACTATGGGAAATAAGAGTACCTTTTAAAGAGGAGCAATAAGACTGTGACAAATAAGGCATGTAATGAACATATAGGCATCAAAACAATATACATGTATATATTTAGATGCATAAAGACTTCAATCTATTTTCCAAAAACCAAAATAGACCAAGTCATACTTTATGGCTTTATGCTATCATACGCAAAGTAGTTACTTAAACTACCCCTTGGGTTGCCGTACACATTTTCCAAATGTATATAAAAACAAACAAAAACAAAAAAACAAAAAAATAAATAAAAATAGGGGAGGGAGGGAGTGTTCAATTAAAAGTACAGTAAAATAGACTGTTGAAGATCTAAAATAAGTCTGCTCAATCTTCTTTTTACCTCCTTTTTACCTCAATCTTGCTTTTACCTCCTTTTTTTTCAAATTTAATGTTCATGTGGCCACTTGCGCAAAATAGTCCATACACATGTAACATGTTAATGTGGTCACTTACGCAAAATAGTCCATATACATGTAACTACTTTTCAGCCGAATACAAACAAATATACTATATAATATATATGCTCTGTTAAAACAAATAGAATATAAACTGATTCAGTCTTTGGTATATACAATTCGAAAATTCTCAGAAAATGGCGTCCTCTCTTCATTAAAGGTAATTTTGTCTTTATTAAAATAGTCCATACACATGTAAATGACCATTAAGGACAATTTTATCATTTCACAGTTTTTAAACACGATCCGATGGCCAAAACAGAAACCCTCTCTTTAATAAAAATCCTAATCGGGATAAGAATTAAAATATTTTTGTGAGGGCGGGGCTAAATATATACCACCTTCACTTACAAATTCTTCATTTTTTTTTAAGGCGTATTTAATAGAATAGGTGATGTATTTGGCCCCACCCTTTTTGAAAACCCAAATATGCATAACGCTTTGGGTCTTGTTTGGTTCTTTAATTTAGTAAATGAAAGGAAAAGAAAATGTAGAGTAATACACTTTCCTTCGTTTGGTTAATAAGGAAACCGATGAGGAAAATAAAAAAGAAATGAGATCAAGTTGAGAAAATAAATTACACATTTAGAGTCACTTCACTTCTTCTTCTTCTTCTTTTTTCCTCAAAATAACATTATACTTTTTAATTTTTAAATGTGCTAATATTTAAGCATAAAAGGAAACACAAGAGAAAGCACAACTGTACAAGGGAACTTGTTTTCCCTCTTGTTTCCTGTAACTTTTCTTTTTCCTCATCAAATCCGCAAATCAAACAAAGCCTTAGGCTAAAGCATCTATGGGCATGTTTCAGTCACAACTGTTTTTAAAACTTTAAAATGCTTCTAAAAATTTAGGGTTAATTACAGATGCACCCCCTGTACTTAGCCCGCTTTTCACTTTGCCCACTAAACTTCAAATCGTGTCACTAATACCATGTGTACTTTGGACTAAAGTGAAGCAATTAGCAATTCTGTTAAAGTTAACTGAACAGAAGCCAATTTAGTGGGTATTTGCCACTTTGACCCCCCTATGGGGAGCAAATTTTTTAGTTTGCCCCTTTGTAGTTCCTAAACGGGTCACTAATACCCCTTGTGGACCGTTGTTTAGTGTTTGGAGTTCATAACTGATAAATTCCCAAAATTATTGCCAAACGTGGCTTACGCCCATTAATTTTAACGGAATTGCTTACAGTTTCACTTTAGTCCGAAGTACAGGGGTATTAGTGACACAATTTAAAATACATGGAACAAAGTGAAGTACAAAGAGTGTATCTATAATTAACCCTAAAATTTATCCAAACAAACTAATATAAATATTTTGCATCCAAGAAGCACGTGTTGAAAATGGATTCCAAAAAAACAGGACCATATAACCAAAAGCCGCCGCAACCAATTAAATGAAGAAACAAACTGTCCTGGTTCTTTCAATTAAAGACAGCCTAATGATCAGGCCACCATGTTAAAACAATTATTTAATCCAAATAATCTCTAGGTTTCTAAAACCCTAACAAAAATGACATTTTCCAAAGTTTGAATCTAAGTATATTTGATGTAGTTATGTAAATAAAAACTATGAAAATTGTTGGATTCATTTAGTAAATAAGAACTATGAAAATTGTTGGATTCATTATGTTATAATTTGAGGCGAAATGAATGGTATGAATTCACTCCGATTTAATTTGACTAATAACATCCATCAGTAATAATTTACAAAAACTAGGAGGATTGGCTCAGCACCATTGTAATTTTAAGGTCAAATCTGCAGTGATAGGAACCTCGTGCACTAAATCTACCTTATATAACAAATTCAAACTGCGATATGCATATAATGCATGAAACTTCCAAGAAATAAAAAAAATGCACGTGTTTGTTTACACATATATGCAAGATAGACAAGGGGATTAAATGTTGGAGAAAAATGAAATAAGAATTGCCATAGTTTGTCTTTTAGAGATGGTGACCTTCTAACAATATATCCACGTGTTTATTTCCATAGTTCACAAGAATCTTTGTCAATATATTTGACTAATTTGCAACAAGTGTACAACTAGAGTCAGACACTCTTATTGACATGCATGCACTAAATACGCACACCATGCAACTACGACAAACATTTCGACCCAAAAAATATCAAGTACACATGTTTGGCACATTTGAATTGTTTACCAGTGTGAATGGCAATTTTTGAAAAAAAAACATTTAAATTTTAGATTCTTTTATTTTGTAATTAAAGAAGAGTTTTAGTTTTTTTTTTTTTTTTTTTGCTGAACCAAAAATAGGTTGAAGGCTAGGAGCAACCGTAGGTGACCTACCTCCCTAGGGCGTGACCACGCAAGCCTCCTACCCGCGACGCCAGGGTTTCTTGGCAAGATGACCCCTGTGAGAGGTGCACTAACCAAGGAGTCTGATTGGCCAAAATTGTCCCCCGGCGCCCCAATGGAGCACAACTGTAGGGTTCTTTGTAAGTCTTTAATTGATAAAATAATCATACTTTCATGCGGAAAACTTAAGGATCTTGAATCTAATACATCTTAAAATCTTTCAAATACTGAAATTAAATACTTACCGTTGTTTGCCATTGCATTGAGATTGACAAGAATAGAAAAATCCCTTGATTCAACACTTGATGTAAGGCTTCTCCTTCTTCTCTCTGTCTCTCAATATCCACAAACCTTTTCTGTAGCTGATGGATGTATTTTAAGGGGAAGTTTGTATCTCTTATAGAGAAGAGAAGAGGGCCCTAAAAACAGCTGCTTTAAAAACTGTTCCATCGTTAGTTTTGTATATAACCTCCAAAGTAGTTATATCTTTTATATTATATATTTATTAATTAGGCATATATTCTATTGGCTAATATAAGGGTAGTGGAGTCCAACCAAATTAGGAGACTAGTGGACCACTTTTATGTGACTTAAAGTCACGTGAATAACATTCTCCCACTTGGTCCACTTAGTCAATTATGATGTAAACTATGATTTTAATAAAATATGCAAGTTTGTTTAAAACTTTTGACTCTGTTGGACTCTATACTAAAAGACTTTAACACGTGATCACATATTCCTGAAAACTAGCCAATAAGCCCAATTAATAAGAAACTGTAATACTATGATTAACTTAGACTATTAATGTGAGTCATAGCGGTTGTACAACATCTATGTCATACTTCCTTCTATGTACCACGCCATTAATAACCTTTACTAACCTGGTCTATTATGCCAAAATGCCCCTGTAATTTGTCTTGCTAAGACATTTCCTGTTTATCAAATAACCAAACATAATATGTGCACGCATAATTGAAAACAGAAAACAGACAGAAACAAACTATCATTGCGCAAAAGTGTCAAGTACATAACAACTGAAATATCCATCATTATACATATCAAGGATTACTCAAAAGACCCATCCTAATAACATGTTCCTTATATGCCTTTGGAGGTAATCCTTTAGTCAATGGATCAGCAACCATAAGAGTGGTACTTAAATTCTCTTGTTGTTTCTGGACTCTTTCTCTAACAACCAAGTACTTAAGTTCCATGTGCTTGGAACCACTAGAGTACTTTCCATTCTTGGAGAAGAAAACAGATGCGGTATTGTCACAATAAAGTTTCAGCGGCCTGGCAATGGAGTCAACAACACCAAGTCCTGAAATAAAATTCCACAACCATAGAGCATGACTCGTGGCCTCAAAACATGCTACAAACTCGGCCTCCATCGTGGATGAAGCAATAATGGACTGCTTTACACTCTTCCACAAGATTGCTCTACCAGCTAGCAGAAACACAAAGCCTGATGTGGACTTTCTGCTATCTAAGCAACCAGCAAAATCTGAGTCTGAAAACCCGATCACTTCTAACTTATCTGATCTCCTATATGTGAGCATATAATCCTTTGTCCCTTGAAGATATCGCATAACCTTCTTCTCTGCTTTCCAGTGTTCCATTCCTTGGTTACTTTGATATCTATCTAGCATTCCAACTACAAAACTAATATCTGGTCTGGTACAAGTCTGAGCATACATTAAGCTCCCCACAGCTGATGCATATGGAACTTTCTTCATTTGATCCTTTTCTAAGTCATTCCTAGGGCACTGACTTTCATTTAACTTATCACCTTTCATGATTGGTGCATCACTGACTGAACATGACTGCATATTAAATCTTTCCAAGACTCGATTGATATAACCTTTCTGAGACAGTCCTACCAATCCTCGAGATCGATCCCTAAAGATCTGTATGCCAATGACATACGATGCCTCACCCATATAAACCATTTTAAAGCTCTTGGCGAGATACTCCTTGGTTTGGTGCAACAAACCAAGATCACTACTGGCTAGTAAAATGTCATCCACGTACAAAACTAAAAAGATAAACTTGCTCCCATTGACCTTTAGATATATATACTGATCAACAGTGTTTTCCTTAAATCCAAAAGCAGTAATGGTATCATTAAACCTTATATACCATTGTCTGGAAGCTTGTTTAAGACCATAAATGGATTTCTTTAATTTACAAGCCAAATGTTCTTTCCCTTCCTTTGTGAACCCTTCAGACTGCTCCATGTAGATGTCCTCATCCAAATTTCCATTCAAAAAACGATTTTCACATCCATTTGATGTAACTCTAAGTCATAATGAGCTACAAGTGCCATGATAATTCTTAGTGAGTCCTTCTTAGATACGGGAGAGAAGGTCTCTCTATAATCAATGCCTTCTTTCTGAGTGAAACCTTTAGCCACAAGTCTGGCCTTATATTGTTCGATATTGCCTTTAGCATCACGCTTGGTCTTGAAGACCCATTTACAACCGACTTTCTTACAATTATTAGGCAATTCGACGAGATCCCAGACACCATTCTGGTCCATCGATTTCAACTCTTCATTCATAGCATCGATCCATTTACTAGAATTATCACTTTCTATGGCTTGTGAAAATGAAACCGGATCATTATTAATCCCAATATCAAAATCAGATTCTTGTAGATACACCACATAATCATCTGAAATGGCAGGTCTCCTTTCCCTCTGAGATCTTCTCAAAATTGCCGGTTGTGGTGGTTCTACATTATTTTCAATGGAAATGTCCTCATGAAGTGGCGAATCATTTCCAATATGTTGTTCATTTGCCTCAACTGGTTGAATAGGCTGAGGAACAACAATTTCTTGAGGAGGAAAGGGTGGTGGAATATCCACTCTTATTTCCCCGAGATTTACTTTTCTTGATTCATCACTCCCACTAATTTTGCCAGTCTCTAAGAATCTGGCATTACCGGTATCCACTATCCTCGTACTATGGTTAGGACAATAAAATTTGTGCCCTTTGGACTTATCTGGATAGCCAATGAAATATCCAGATATTGTCCTTGAATCTAACTTTTTCTCATGTGGATTGAAGATCCTTGCTTCTGCTGGACAACTCCAAACATGTAAATGTCTCAAACTAGGCTTCTTACCAGTCCACAACTCGAAAGGAGTTGTTGGGACCGCCTTACTAGGAACCCTGTTTAAGATATACATTGCAGTCTTTAATGCTTCACCACACAATGAATCAGGTACAGTTGAAAAATCATCATACTCCTAACCATATCCAAAAGAGTACGATTATGCCTTTCAGCAACTCCATTCTGTTGTGGCGTACCTAGCATTGTGTATTGAGCACAAATGCCACGCTTTTCAAGAAATTTGGAAAATGGGCCAGGATTTTGGCCCGTCTCATCATATCTACCATAGAACTCACCACCTCTATCAGACCTCACTATTTTAACCTTTCTATCTAACTGTCTCTCGACCTCAGTAATGAACACCTCAAGGATGTCAACGGCCTGAGACTTTTCATGAATTAGATATACATAACCATAGTGAGAAAGATCATCTATAAAGGTGATAAAGTATCGCTCTCCAGCAAAACATGGAATGGAGAGTGGTCCACAAATATCTGTATGAATTATCTCAAGAAGCTCAGTACTTCTTGTGGCACCTTTCTTAGTGTGTTTGGTTTGCTTTCCCGTAATGTAATCCACACACACTTCAAAATCAGTGAAGTCTAGGTTGTCTAAAATTCCAGTCTTCACCAATCTCTCAAATCTATCCTTGGAAATATGCCCCAGTCGCCTATGCCACAAGATTGAAGACTTTTCATTAATTAAGCCACGTTTTGAACCAACATTCGAATGCAGGGCTAATAAAAATTGCGCAAACTCATGATTCAAGGAAATTTTATACAAACCATCACATAAAATACCAGAACCAACTACAATTGAATTAAACAACAAACTGAGTTTTGCACAACCAAACAAAGCTGAATATCCAGTAACATCCAACTTAGACAAAGAAACTAAATTCCTAGAAATTGAAGGTACATATAAAGTGTCCATAAGATCCATCTGATGACCTGTCTCTAAGAGTAGGCGGTAGGTTCCAACAGCTACCACTTCCGCTTTGAGACGGTTCCCCATATAGACGAATCTTTCACTGTCCTTCGGCTTTCGGGTGGTAAGGAATCCCTGCATCAAATTTGTTATGTTAGTCGTGACCCCAGAGTCAATCCACCAAGTATTAGAAGGAACTTCAGCAAGATTTGATTCATAACATACAAAAGAAAGATTTATACCTCTCCTTTCGAACCAAGCTCTACGCTTGCTGCAATCTTTCTTCACATGTCCTTTCTTGCCACAGAAGTAACATTTGATAGTGAACTTTCCACGGCCCTGGATACTTTCCCCAGGTCCATCTCCTTTCTTTGGTGGAAATCTCTTTCCTTTCACAAACTTTCCTTCTTTTTAGCTCCTTGAGTAACAACCATCACAGAGTGGGATCCTTCTTGTCTCAGTCTCACTTCCTCTTGAATGCACATACCAGTTAGCTCATTCAAATTCCACTTGTCTTTGTGAGTGTTATAGTGAATTTTGAATTGGCCGAACTGAGGAGAGAGTGAGTTGAGAATAAACTGCACCAAGAAGGATTCATCCACTTGCATTCCTAGTGCTCGAAGTTTTGCAGCTTTGTCAGTCATATAGAGGATATGTTCCTGAACTCCTCTATTACCATCATATTTGACAGTAGTTAACTCTGCCATAAGTGTGCCTGCAAGTGACTTATCTGCTGATTTAAAACGTTCTTTGACAGCAGTCAACAGTTCAATGAGCTATTAGTTTGAGGGAGGGAGGTCTTGATGTTATTAGCCATGGTCGTCCACATAAACATAAGACTAAGTCTGTTTGATCTCTCCCAGGCTTTCAAAGTATCAACCTGTTCTGCAGTACTATCAGCAGTAACTTCCTCAGGTTTTTCAGTCAAAAGTGCCATGTCGAGATCTAACACACCTAGTGTGAATTGGAATTGTTCATACCATTCTGAGAAGTTAGACCCATTGAGAGTTGGAATGCTAGATGCGTGAGAGTGCAACAAAGTGGGAATAGTCACTGAAATAAAATAGGACAATGCTCACGGTAAGGCCTTGAGTCTATCCATAATATAGAATTATAAATTCTAAACAGATGAACTATTGATATCACATCGGTTCCACCTTTGGGTGAAAACCTTAGCATATCTAGTGTCCACTCTTAAGGTGCAAAATATTATCACCTATATAGGTCTAATGTAATTTATGCCACTTACTAGTTAGTTATGTTACCTTTGGGTATCCAATTCTACACTGCTAAATGACACAAATTACATTACCCTATCCAATTCATAGTTAGTTGAAAGTGACTCTCCTTTGGGCTAGTCCCAATCCCCTAACTATGACTGCCATTGAGAGTATTGTTGTCTTTTATGTCACCCTTAATGACTAGTCTTTAATGTAGTTTAATATTCATAAGGCTCACTAACCTAGGTCACTTTGGTGACTACCAAATTAATAAACCCTATAAATATAAAACTAGCCAACGAATATTCTCTAACCCTTTTATTAGAGCTATTATTTAATTACTAAAATTATCATTTATTAACTCAATCACTTATAATGTGAAAAAGCAAAAAAATAAATAAATAAACTTTCCTTTATGTCATTGAAATATATTCAATGATAAATAATTAGTAATAACTCTTAATTATTGATACAAGACAACTTAAATAATAAACTTTAATTTTTCTCGTTAGCATATAAGCAAACATTTATACACAATAGCCAACGTAGATATAATGTAAAAGAAGATTTAATTTCATTAGATGCTTAAGAACCCACAAAGTAGTTACTGGATTCAAAGTTCATTCCAAAATATATCACCATGATGTATCCTGATTTAATAAATCTTCATATATGTACTCGGATAAATGAAATTACATACTATAACATTATTCATCTTTTGTTTTATGTTAGCCAAACATATAGATCTGGAGAAAACTTTAAAATAAAAGCAAAATTTCACATGTGATAAAGTCAGTCTCCAAATCAAAAGACGAAAAAGGTGCACTAAGTACTTCTGTACTTGTAGTTACAGTTTCTTCCTTCCAAAAGTTGGACTTTAAAATAACATACACAATAGTGGGTGTATATACATACACCATAACCTATATTAAACAATGGGACCCAATTGATGAACATGATGTATTCTAATTATTAATCCACAAGATACACAGAGAAATACATATACACGCACATACATATTCACAAATAGTAATGATTTCACAACCACCATGTGACAGTGTATATACATACACGATCACGATCAGATCCGAGGGGTTTGTAAACGGCGGCACACAGGGTTGCAATTAACAACACAAATTAACACTATAATATCTTTTATTCCAAGATGTATTGATTCTAAACATGTGCTCTGATACCAAATGTAAGTCTTTAATTGATAAAATAATCATACTTTCATGCGAAAAACTTAAGGATCTTGAATCTAATACATCTCAAGATCTTTCAAATACTGAAATCAAATACTTACCGTTGTTTGCCATGGCATTGAGATTGACAAGAATAGAAAAACCCCTTGATTCAACACTTGATGTAAGGTTTCTCCTTCTTCTCTCTGTCTCTCAATATCCACAAACCTTTTCTGTAACTGATGGATGTATTTTAAGGGGAAGTTTGTATCTCTTATAGAGGAGAGAAGAGGGCCCTAAAAACAACTGCTTTAAAAACTATTCCATCGTTAGTTTTGTATATAACCTCCAAAGCAGTTACATCTTTTATATTATATATTTATTAATTAGGATTCTATTGGCTAATATAAGGGTAGTGGAGTCCAACCAAATTAGGAGACTAGGGGACCACTTTCATGTGACTTAAAGTCACGTGAATAACATTCTTAATATGTAGAATCAATCATGGTCAAACTAGAGTTTAGTCATGCAAGCACAGTTCGGTGACAACAGAGCCTCTGTCGTGCGTCCCTCTCAATTCGAACTCATGACCTATCTGGCCACAAGAAGGCCCTAACCACTGGGCCATCCACCTCGGTGGTAAGAAGAGCTTTAATTATCCACATCCGCATGTGTTGTTTAGGTGTCATTTTTAGTGTACCTAGAATTACTCAAAAAAACAACAAACAAACAAACTGTTAAGATTTCTCTCAAAACTGATAAAAATTCTAAAATTAGCCAAATATAATAACACTTAACCCCCTTTACATTTTTCATTCATGAGGGGGATTGTTGGAAAATTGATTGATAAATTGGTTTTTTTGTGTCTTAGATTATGGATTTGTTTGATCATGCCAAACAGAATCTTATTCGAATAGTTGTGACTGTTGTCGAGTAGTCTCCTTTCGAAAGGTTGTGACTGTTGACAAATAGTTTCCTACAATTAATCTATATATATATGGGTCTTGTTCATTGATTTAGAATAAAGAAATTAATATTAGTTCATATATATATAGAGTGTGTCAAGTGTCTGAAAGAGTACAAAAACATGTATCGTTCGCTGGAACCTTATTATTTGAAGTGCTTCTATAGTAAGGGGGAGATTGTTGTATCCTGTGAGACAAATGCTGCAAATCCATAAGCATCAGTGCGGGAAAGGACATAATTGTCTTAAAGATAACGAACACAGTTCGTGACTCAGTCTATTGTTTCAATATTGCATATATTCAAGTCCTGTTTATTTTCAACCATTTGTTGTGTTTTTGAATTTTAGATGTATACATCCTTCAATATAATTTTGGATAATATTTACAGGTTAATTTGGGGGTTAACCCCTATGTGGGGATAATGCTGCCATTTAACCCCCCTATGTGGGGGATATTTTTTAACAGTTAACCCCTTGTGGGCTAATTTTTTGGTTAACTGCCTATGTGGGTTAATTTTGACACTTAAACTCTACTGTGTGAGGCTAATTTTAACACTTAACCACCATCTATGTGGGGCTATTTTTAGAAAAATCTTAACAATCTTACTTTAGTCTGAAACCACAGGGGGGGTTAAGTCTCCACCTTTAAAGTACAGGGAGTACAGTCTAAATATATAATCCTAACCACAGGGGGTAAAATGCAATTAACCCTTAAATTACTTATCCCAATTTAAAAGAGATTCAAATGCACAAAGTGAGTATGGCTCGTTTTGCGTCGAACTCGGTCTTAGATCCCTCTATTACATAAGTCGAGTGTTCGAACCCAACCCCTTTCCTTTCTAGTCCAAACCCCCCCCAAAAAAAAAAGAAAAAAAAAAAGATTCAGATGCCAGTTAATTCATTTGTAGGATTCCTTGCACATTTTCAAGGCAAAAAAAAAGGAATTTGGGGAAGGCTAGCCATAGGTAGTAGGGTAACTTTGGTTCTTTAAGTTTGAAATTTTGCAATTCACTATGTTGTGATAGTCATGATTAACTTTTCTTTTTCGGTTAGATGTAAAAGGATAAAGAGTTATTGCCCTCTATTGAAGGGTACCCCTAGGGGTGTAACAAAATCGATCGGACCGATCGTACCGACCGGTTTGGTTTTGTCGATTTTCAAAAACTTTGTGCAGTATAAAAAATTGAACCGAATCAAAAATTTACACTAAATCGAATCGAATCGAATCGAATCGAACCGAACTGAATCGTACTGAAACCGATCGATTTGACTAAAAATTGTACCGAACCAAACCGTTTTCACCCCTAGTTATACCCCTAAAATCTGCTAGCAAAGACCTAGTAACCTTAAGAGGTGGTTCATCTAAATATACAAAATGAACCAATTGGCCTAAACCTATATTTGCTAGGATGTCCGTGTTGAGATCAGCCACTTGGTGTGACCAATGGGCCACGTTGGCCATGTTGTCATTCTGGAGGTCTAGCACAAGATAGAAGTAAAGTTTATTTTGATAAGCTTCAAGGACTGGATTTTATCTAATTCAATTGGATAGGCAAACAATCCATTTATCTCCATGCAATGGTGGTGGTGGCGTAATGGTGTGTAGCTCTTCACCAAGATGGCAACTTGTTAGCCGTGTATATATATATATGTGTGCGTGATATATATATATAAGGAGTAGTACCCTTATAGGCATAAGAGTGGTGAGAGATAGATAGGGTGTCCCCTTTAGGGCATGGTGATATCAATTACTGGAGATTTTCTGTGAGGGTCTTTCACAGTGTTATAGGGATGTGAGGTAGAGAGGGGTATTTCTTTATCTCTATGATTTCTCTATGTAAACAGTAATTATGTCAGGTTCTTCTTATATTATGAGTGAGGGTGTACAAGGGTCTTTGGGTCTGGATTATGTGATTTAACCCCAGTTGTATCTTGTAACAGTGGTTCTCTCATAATGAAAGAACGGATCTCTCAGGTGTGAACGTAGGCAGTGTTTGGTCGAACCACATACAAATCTATGTGTATTTTTCATTTCTGTGTCTATTAAATACTGTGCGTGTGTGTCTTTTGCTTGTGTGTTTGGAGTGTATTTCCAAACGGTGATTTAAGATGTTCCCGTTGTTTTTTAAGCTTCAGTTGCGTGGGAATTGGTGCTTTTTCCCAACAAGTGGTATCAGAGCTATGGTGACAGAGCCATGGTGAGCAGTGATTTGTGAAAGCATGTTCATGGTACTATGGAGGCAGAGGCAGAGGCATAGTGGTCTGATCAATGGTGGGCAGAAGACAAGGTTACAGTGGAGATAGCAGCACTGGGATGAAAAGAAAAAGAAAAAATAGATTTATGATGAAAATTCTTTTTGGTGAAGTTCTGTGCTACTGGAGATAGACCGTAGAGATGAAGCATGTCATGGTCTGTAGCAGAAGACGGTTCTGATGCTACTTTGGTGGTAGCAAATTTTGTACGGTGGAGGCGTCCTCACACTCCACTTGAACAAACACTTCTCTGGATTGATATATTTCGGGTACTATAAGTTGTGGTCCATGGAAAAATATTTTCGTGAGTTCCAAAGGGTTGGCGATTGTCCTTGGGTAAATGTTAAAGTCACGGGAGATGGAACTATGTGTTTCAAAATATTTATTTGGATTAGGCTCGCTATTTGGGTGGTGTGACGTGTGTCCTAAATATGCGGAGGAATCTATAATTTGTATTGACGGATGATCTCTACGGGTGCAAGCTTGGAGTTGGAGCTGTAGGTGGAGTAATGGAAAATCACATATGGCAGGTGTTCTCGAACAAGAGGGAAGTGTGTATCGTATGTATCATCTGGTTGGTTGAGTGGAGACTCCCAAGTCCTCGATGAAAAATTCTTATATAAGTGAGTACGTGGATGGCTTGTTCACGGTTCAGACGATGGTGAGGGAAAATCATGTTTGGGGAGAAGGAGGTATAGAGGCTCTTCTCTGATAGCTAGAGTTAATGTATATAATTAACTCGGGGCAGTTGCACATGTATGAGCCGTGTTGTTCGAACTGGGGGTTTTGAAACCGTGTGGATTCAAGGTATGTGCAAGCTAGTTTTGGTGATGGCCAATGGTGATGTGTTTGCAGTTTGTCAAACGGTTGCAAAGCAGTGAGCTTTGTGGGCACCCAGTTGAGGGGGTGCGAGCATTCTGTTTGAGGGCTACTGGTAATGTGTGGGAAACTAATGAGTTAACTCACATATGGTTGAGGGGGTGATTGTTAAGATCAGCCACATGGTGTGACCAATGGGCCACGTTAGCCATGTTGTCATTCTGGAGGTCTAGCACAAGATAGAAGTAAAGTTCATTTTGATAAGCTTAAAGGATTGGATTTTATCCAATTCAATTAGATAGACAAACAATCCATTTATCTCCATGCAGTGGTGGTAGTGGTGTAATGGTGTATAACTCTTCACCAAGATGGCAAGTTGTTAGCCATGTATATATATATATATATATGGGTGATATATCAGAGGGGCTCTTAAACGGACACTGCCTAAGAGAAAAGAACGGATGCATCAATATGGTGGGCCACATAATGTGACTTAACTACTTAACTTAAAATCAGAGCATTAAATGATGGGCCATAGCATGTGACTTAAAGTAAAAAAAAAAAAAAGAGTGTTTCTTTCTCTTAAACGGTGGGCCCGTCTAAGAGAAATACGAATCAATATCTCTCTCTCTCTTCAATACTTTCATATTTTTTACTCTTTTATCAGGTAGGATTGTGAACTCTTTTTTTTTCTCTCTCTCTCTCTCATTAATACCAACAAACCCTCTTCCTCTTCTTTGTTCCACAGTTTTTAGTTCTGAAAATTTTAAACCAATGAATTGAGATTGCTGACAATTTTAAGCCATTGAACCCATTGGTAGCAACTACTTCAAATGAGGTCAATACATTTGCTAAAAAAAGAACAAAAAAAAGAACCCCCAAAAAAAAAACCATTTGCCACTCCTAGAATCATATATGTAATATGAAAAAAAGAAGTGTTTCTAACATTCATAAGCAATGCCTTGCAACCATAACATTAATTACAGAAAACCAAACATCGATACTCCCAAAGTACCTATATAAAGGGTTCCAATCCCAATTACAGATTGAAAGAGTTCCAAAACCAAATATCAAAAATCATTTAACTCATTATCAGTTAAACTATCCAAATCTTGAGTCGCATCATCTAGTGTTAAATCTTCATCTGCCTCAATAGGTCTACATGAAAAAAAGAATAGTCATTGATAAATTTATTGGAACAAAAATCATTTATAAGTATGTACGAAAGATTCTTACCGATTTGCAAGCATTGGACAATTTCTTTTATCATGGGACTGTCCAACTTTGCCACATCTATTACAACGCCTGCCTTTATATTTTTTTGCCCTCCCTGGTGCCTTCTCTTTTCCTCCCTTGAGTCTTTTTCCACACCCTTTTGCCCTTGCTTGACTAGGTTCATGGTAACTTTGTTCATAACTTTGGGAGACCTGTATACTTGTATCACAACCAACCATTTGATTACTTTGCACGCTAAAAACTCGTACGCTTGTACCACTCCCAACCATTTCATCAATTTGTTTGAGTACTCGACCCATACCATCGATGTAAACCTTGGTTGTTTCTTCACTTTCAAGAGCCTTATCAATTACACCTAAAGAAAATTGAATTAATTAACTACGCTTCATGAAAAATGATTTGTCATTAGTAATTTTCATACCAACATCATCCACCACTGGCCCAGATTTTGCATATTTAGTCCACCTTTTTAGAATGTATTGATCAGGCAATTTATCCAAATCATGCATCTTGTTCAAATATGATAAAATGTGTCTGCATGGGATACCCGAGCTCTTAAATTTTTGACAACTACATGAAGCTAAACCCAAGTCCTTGTCATAAATGATTTCTTGCACTTGATATTTCTCAACATTCTTTCTTGAAATCTTGTACACTCAGTGATCTTCAACATCTTTGATAAGCTAAAATCTATAATTCAAGCTCTCCCACAACTCATCTTGAAACTTATAAAACTTTTCATGTGTATATATCTCAACCATTTGCACGAAGAAGTCATGAAGCATTTTCAATTCAGGCTTCTCAATCATATCCTTGTTATCGATAATCAACTCTTCATGACGTTAGCCTTCATGACGTTAGCATTTAAGTCCCCGTCCAAACTGAATCATAAATTCCACCAAAGAATTGCTTTTTGAAACATATTTCATGAAAGACAATGAGAACTTTCTGCTCGTTGGCTACCTGGCATATCAGTCGAGAAAAATATGAATTACATATGCAGGGCACCCATGTTGAACGAATCTCATACAAATTATGTAGCCAGCGATTATCCTTTAACCCACTTTTCTCAACAAGCCCCATCCACTTCGAGTCAAACTCTTCCTTATTTTCTGAATTCCATATGCAATCTGAAAACTCCTTATAGTGTGCACTAGATTTAATTGAATCTAACGTTTCAGAAAATTTCATCAATATGTGCCAACTATAGTATCTATGAAAAGTACTTGGAAGATTTGAGAAATAGATTTTGTCATCGCGGGATCTTGATCAATTGTAATCATTTTAGGTGCATCACCTGACGTAGCTTCTAAAAATTGGTTGAATAGCCAAACAAAAGAATCTATGTACTCATCACTCAAGAATGCACACGCAAAAATAATTGTTTGACCATGGTTATTAACTCCCATCAATGGTGCAAAAATCATGGTATACCGATTGGAATTGTATGTAGTATCGAAATTTACCACATCGCCATAAAAATTGTATCCTCGTCTAGATGTTGCATCAGACCAAAAACAACGAGTTATTCTCTTTTGATCATCTGCCCAATTTTGAATGTGAATGAGGAACTCCTTCCTTGTTCTAATTTAAAAAACTCAAGCACCTGTGGACACGCGGCCTCTGGGGTCCACCCCCCATCCAGGGTTTTAGAATTGATTTTCCTTTGAAATATTTGAAAAAAAAGAAAAAGAAAGGTCTGTGAATACAGATACAAAGTCGCCACTTGGTCTTTAGGGAACCAAGAAACCCAATTTGATTCACCTAAACGGAGAAAGGGCACTGGCCCTTCATAACCAAAGAACTTAACTCGGGGTTTTAGTACGAGAGAGGAAGGGGCCTTTGTCATGACTAAAACACCCTCAACTCACCCCGTCTCTCGACGGGCCTCAATTAACATCCAAATAATCATCTTATACTATGTTTGGTTCGACAGTTTATATTTATGATAGGTATATTACATTGAACGAGAATCTTGAAATGGAAGATCAAAAGATAAGATATCATTCATAAGATCTAAGCCAAATATCACACGATGCAAAAGTGAAAGATTACACAAACAAACCTAGGAAAAATCATCTAATCATATATCAAGTAATCAAGTTTTCCTAATATGAAGGGGACATGGATTGTTCTTAAAAACTAAAAATCAAAGAAAATGGGATATGCTTAGCAAACTAGTATGATGCATGTTATTTCTTTGAAAAGAAGACTTCTCAATCCCCAGGACGGATGAGAAAGGAATATTTGATCAAGGGGGAGCATGAACGTGTGATCGATTTCATTCCTTATAATCTTCTTAGATTAAGAATCACAAAAACTCCAAATCTTGCATGGATACAATGTATGATCCTAGAATGTGCAAAGCTTGTAGTATGTTTTGTGTTCATAGATTTTCTAAAGTGATTTAGAAATCTAAAGTATGCATAAATGAATGAAGAATGTCAATATAGGATATGTACAAATGTAGTACAAACTAATTCCTAAGATATAGGCTAATTTGGAATGCATGTGAACATCCAATCAAAGAATTAAAGTTAAAACATGCTTACTGTAAATAGTGGACAGAACAGTGAACGGATTTTGTAAAAATGGAAAAGTGAGGTTAGGAGTGTGCACAATTCATGATTGTTTATGGAGATCATCTCTACCATGTCTAGAGCACATAGCAAAAAGCCAAATCAAGATAGAAGTTACAGATTGAGAGAAACCAAATAAACAAAAAAGGTTACTCAGAAATAGAGTCCGTATTATCGACTGAAATGTAGAAAACTCTTTGAAAATGAAAACAAAATATTTGGAGGTCCATATTATACAGAACGTTCCCTAAGACACTGCAGTTCAAGGGAAAAATGAATTGGGACCACTCTTTTTGTAAAGGTTTTCTAGAAAACAAGTTGCAAGTCAACTAAGCTGTTGTGACAGAGAAAACAGAATGTTTGGATCAAAATGGAACCCTTCCAAGTATTTTTAAATCAAACCAAAAATCATGGTCATTCTTTAATGAGTTAGGAAGACTTTTCAAGTGGCCTTGCAATCATCCATTGATTGTTGAATTCAGAATGACATTTTAAAGTTGAATAACTCACTGTTTTGAAGATTTGGGGAAAACAAGTGTTTTATCTCTTGAAATCAAAATGAGGGGTTTAAGAGGGGTTTTGAAAAGGGGGTTTTGAGAGTGTATTTCCAGAATTTAAATGGAGATTGCAACCACTTGGAATATCTATTCCAAACTTATTTCAAGAACTTCCCAAGTATTTGCAAAACATTGTTTTATTTGGAAACCAAACTCAAGAATCTATGGGGGGGTATGATACATGAGAGGATAGATGATGCAATATATGATATAATATGCCAAGAGGGGTAAAGAATATGTTCATGGGATGTGGGTTCATCTAGATACAAGAGAGTATTGCATCAAAGTGTGAAAGTCAAAAAGTGTCATGCTGTGAATAGTGTCCAGACTGTGTGCATCACTTTTCAAAATCATAAAAGGAGGCCAAACATGCTTAGGAAAACGTGAAAAAAATTAGAGAGCCTCCCTAGTGTATCTAGAATACACCAAAAAGACCAAAAACATCAATAGCTATTACTGATTAAAAGGAACAAATCAGAATGTACACATGACTCAGAAACAGAAGCTGCACTATTGACTGATTTTGTATGATTTTTTGAAAATAGTAAAATGACTCTTATAATACTCAAAAGATACCAAACGCTTCATAACACATTGAAGTTCAAATAAAAAAAATAGAAAAGACCATGTTATGTGATGAAAAACATCTTAAATAAATGTAAGAAGTCAGACTATAATCTGTGAGAGAAAAGATAGATTGCTAACATGAACTTCTAAAATCCAGAAAACATGTTTCTACATTTCTAAAATTGATGAAACAAAATGAGGGTGAGATATGATATATTTATAAGGTTTTCCAAGTGGTTTTATCATTATACCTCAAGTATTTAATTCAAGATAAATGTTTGAACTCAGATTGTTCACTGTTTTGAGAAAAACTGCAGAAAGTGGACTTTTCCTTTTAGAAAACTACTTGGTTTTGATTGGGCTTTGAAATAGGAGTTCAAATCTTGAATCTAAACACTTGAGAAGATGAAGTAACAATATAGAACATCCTCTTAACACTTGAAACCTCAAAAACTTGGAAGAAGAAGAAATCAAAATAGAAATGAGGTTGAGGGAGAGATGATGCAAGTGTGATAAAAAAAATCAAAATGGAAATGGGATTGAGAAGGGAAATTCAAGTATGATAAAGGAAAAATGAAAATAGAAATGGGATTAAGAGAGAAGAACAAGTATTCAACCTCTCATATATATGTGTATGTGGGTGAGTACATCACTCTCTAACTCATTGGAAACTCAAAGGATGTAAAGAAAATGGATTGAAAGCTTGAAAGCACAAGTTTAGTTTTAAGAAAACTAGTTGAAACTCACATTTTGATTGGATTTTGAAGAAGAAAACTACTATTCCTCTCCCTATTTCTCCCTAGCTCTCTATCTCTCTCTTTGCAACTTCCCTTGTTCTCCTAAGTTGTGAAGATGAAGGGGGTATTTATAGAGGTGTTGGGGAGGTAATTGGGATTAGAAAAAGTCTCTCATTGGTCCATAATCCCGGAATAATCAAAACTACGTCGTTTTAAGAATTGAAATTAACATTGAGCACCCAAAATATTTTACAAAAAATTGGGTTTAGGAGGGGAGTGCCGTGATAGTAGTGGTGGTGTGCCGCGGCGGCAATGGTGGTGTGTCGCGGCGGCAGTCAACCCCTGTTGACCCAAATTTTTCATTTAAGCCCCCAGAACTTCCAGAATTCGCGAAAAGGCCCTATTTCGTCCGAAATTCACAGAAAGTGCGTATGAACTCCAAACTGGGCTTGTGATATACTGTTGGAAAGGTAATGGAGTCTTCTTTTTAAAAAAAAAACGTTTTGAGATTGGTTACTTTGAAAGATTTTGCGGTATTCGCGATAAAAGCCGATTTGATCGCATTTTTCACCTTCGAAATTTCATAATAAATCCCTTTTAAATCCCAAAATTATGTGCAATATATCATTAGCAAGCTATTGACCTCTACTATCCATGAAAAATATTTAAAAAATGATACGGTGCTCTGGTTTCAAAGTCACCTTTTAGGTCAAATCGGTCAAACCGAGGACCTCTAGGAAGTTCTGGGAACCTCTGGAAGCTCCCAGGAGTTGACATTCGATTTTCTTTTAAAACTTGTTATAAGACTTTTCACATGACTTAGAATGATTTTGGAGCTTTCGGGCAATTTTGGAAAATTTTGGTCAAACCGAGGTTAAATCTTGGTCAAACCGATCAAATGGGAACTTTCGGGGCTTTCAGGAGGCTCTGGGAGCTGATGTTTTCTCTTTAAAATACCTTTTTGTTTATTTTTAATGACATTGAATGATTTTTGAGCTTCTCTGCCAATTCGCAGAGTTCTGGGCTTTCAAGGGCATTTTGGTCATTTCTGCTAATTCTTTGTCTTCTTGAGAGTTAGAGGCAATCTCTGATAATCCGATCTATCTAATCATCGAGGTTTCACATGCTTGTGGCCTCCTAAATCTGTTAGCCTACAAAGTGGGGTGTCTACTGTTAGCCCCTCTTTGGCATGAACGTGCGAGGCAACGCATGTCTCAAGCGAGTGCCAAAGCCTTGAAGAGACAGGCCTTTTGGAGGCTAAAAGATTTAGGAAAAAAACAAGTGCATTGCGAAAAATGCAAGAAAAATCGATGTTAAGGCTAGTGCTAGTCGCGCTCTTCGTGAGCTGCCTACGTTACCCCAAGGTAAATCAGACCGGGACGTAGTTCAGGCACAAAGAAAAAAAAACACATGCAAATGCACTTCAATCAGGCGGATGCTATATGCGGGGAATGATATGCAATGCATGGATGTGATGTGTTCTGAGTCCTATCGTGCCTAGTGTTCTGATCCTAGCATGAGTTGGTGTTGTGGGGTGTGCCACGCCAAGCGAGCTTGTATTGTGCTAGTGCTTATTTGACTCTAATGCAGTGGTTGATTCTGATAAGGATACCAAGGTGTTGAAAACTTTGGGTCTCGGGGCAAACATTTTAAATTCTGGAAAGTGTGCTTCGCAAGCGAATGGGATCGGATGTGGGGTCCTTGAGGATGACAACTAAAGATAACTGATGGACGCGGAGCCCTGGATACAAAACGACAAGTGAGGAAGCTCACGATAACTGTTTGGTGAGAAGCATACGATTTTGGGCAAAGGAGTGAGGAAGCTCACGATAACTGTTTGGTGAGGAAGCTCGTGATTTTTGAGGAAGCTCGCAATAACCGACAGGTGAGGAAGCTCATGATAACCAACAGGTAAGGAAGCTCACGATTTTGGACAAAGGAGCGAGGAAGCTTATGATAGCTGATAGGTAAGGAAGCTCACGATAGCTGATAAGTGAGGAAGCTCACAATAACTGATAAGTGAGAAAGCTCACGATATCTGATAAGTGAGGAAGCTCACACGATAACTGATAAGTGAGAAAGCTCACGATAACTGACAGGTGAGGAAGCTCACAATGATTGACAAGTGAGGAAGCTCACAATGAGTGAGGAAGCTCAGGATAATTGACAGGTGAGGAAGCTCACAACATAAGGAAGCTCACAATAAGTGAGGAAGCTCACAATAATCGACAAGTGAGGAAGCTCATGATAACTGACAGGTGAGGACGCTCACGTGATAACTAACGAATACGGAGCCTTAACGATGGGCATGGAAGCCCAAGATGTCAAATGACGGTCATGGAAGCCGGGATATCATAGAGTGGTTTGGTTGTGAGTAGACGATGCTTGCCCTGGGAGCTAGGATCTCTAGACTGTTGACGATGATTCTTATGGTGGCTGCTCCGGAAAGCTGGTTCAAGCTTCTAGGAACTGATTTTCTCTACTCTTTTGTTGAGAATGGTAGGGGACTCTTCGAGAATCTCTCTTAACTCTTGACCGAGAACCAAGATCCATCTCTGAATCTCTCACAGTTTATCAAATTCTTCTGACCGAGCACCAGGATCCATCTCTGAATCTCTCACGGTTGATCAAATTCTTTTGACCGAGAACCAAGATCCATCTCTGAATCTTTCACGGTTGATCAAATTCTTCTGACCAAGAACCAAGATCCATCTCTAAATCTCTCACGGTTGATCAAATTATTCTGGCCGAGAACTAGGATCCATCTCTGAATCTCTCACGGTTGATCAATTCTTCTGATTGAGAACCAGGATCCATCTCTAAATCCCTCACAGTTGATCAAATTCTTATGATTGAGAACCAGAATCCATCTCTGAATCTCTCACGGTTGATCAATTCTTCTGACTGAGAACCAGGACCCATCTCTGAATCTCTCACTGTTGATCAAATTCTTCTGACCGAGAACCAAGATCCATCTCTGAATCTCTCACGTTTTATCAAATTCTTCTGATCGAGAACCAAGATCCATCTCTGAATCTCTTCACGGTTGATTAAATCTAGCAATGCCCAATCCAAAAGAGCCGGTTAGGGCCTTCAGGATCTGATTTTTTTTCTGTATTTGTCCGCTGGGGATGGTTCTGGATTCTCTGAGAATCTCTCTTTAATTCTTGACATAGAACCAGGATCCATCTCTTCAAATCTTGTATAATCGGTCCAGAAAGCCTATTCGGGCATCCGGGAGACGATCTCTTTCTGTGTCTATCCGCTGGGGATGACCTGGACTCTCTGAGAATATCTCTTCAATTCTTGACCTACAACCAGGATCCATCTCTGAATCTCTCACGGTTGATCAAATCTTGTAATGGTCGGTCCACAAAGTCTATTCGGGCCTCCGGGAGCCGATCTCTTTCTGTGTCTATCCGTTGGGGATGACCTGGACTCTCTGAGAATCTTTCTTAATTGTTTCTCTTAACCGGAACCAGGATTCATATCTGAATCTCTGATGGTTGATCAAGGTCATGCCCCGATGTAGCATAAATAGGGAAAGCATTTAATTTTCTTTATAGACCGGTAGGTCGCGACAGTTTGAAGGATCGATTCCGTCCCAAACGTCGAACAGTATAATGTGGATATCGCAGGTTTTCAAATTTTACCCACTTTTTAAAACAAATATTTTTCAAATTCAAAGAGTCGCCACTTAATTTTTAAAAGGAAAAAATTAAGAAACCATTTTAAAAGCAAACTGATCTTTTGCGAAACCAAAGATAAACTGGGTCCGGGGATTATGGAATGAAAGGGGAAGGAGCCCGGCGGACTAAAACACCCCCTTTCATCCTATCTCACGATAGGCCTCTACTCAACATCCTTTTTAATCAAATTAATAATCTAAGCATGCCCTCAATTAATACATATATGTAGGTATACATAACACAAGCATGTTGAAAGGGTGCAAAATTGCTAACGGTAAAATATCATTCATAAGTCACATAATTCAACTAGCAAACATCATGATATGCAATAGAGAACTAGAAAACATACCCGGGATCCGGCCGCGAATATCAAACGTGCAATGCATGCAAAAATAAACCTAAGAAAGGTCTCTAATACATATATACACATGAGGCAAAACCTAAGCTAAGGTGTCGCACATGGGGTCGAAAAATCAATTAAAATCAATAAAATAGATTAAACTAGAGAAGGGTTGAGAAATTGTACCTCAAAGCGCTACAAAACAAAGGTTAGAACATATGCCTTAGACAAGATATAATATCAAAAGGGAATTAATCATAGGTCATGTTCAATTAAATTCAACTAAGTCCAACTTCATCCAAGAACTAGTTCTAACTACAAGCATCAATGTACATGAATGAATGAATGATTATGAACAAGGATGAGACATGAGTTTATTCACTAATTTGGATCACTAAGCCTCTGGATTTAATCTAAATTATCATTATTCAAAACATGGTTTGGGTCTCAAGGCATTAGGAGACCATTTGAGTTAAAATAAATAAGATTAGATGAAAACAGTAGCAGTTTTTTGTGATTTACAGAGAGCAGACCAGACGTTCAAAAATAGAAATAAAATACTTTTGATGGTTGGATCTTACTGATTTTTGGATATGTTATGCCTCTGTGAGTCTAGTTTCTAACCCAAAAAGAAAATCGAGGTTTCAACGGTTAGATCTTCGGGAATACTGAAAATACTAGACCTCACTCAGGATTCTGCAACTCTCTGTCCAGAGATCTTGTATGATTTTCTAAAAATAGTAAACAAATGAGAAACACTTAGATCTTTTTAGGGTACCTTCCTAACACATTAAGGTACTTATAAAAAATTATTTGAGACCCCGAAAACTTTATTAGGGTTCTGATTTATTAATTTCAAAACGGACTTATTATTCTGAAAGTATTCTAGAACTCTGGACAGATTAAGATTAGCTCACAAAAACCATGATCGAACCCTTCTAATAACAAGATCTTGCTAAAACAAAAATCACAGTGGTAAAACAATGTGTTATGAACATTTTCCCGTTGGTTTCATTCGATTCCAACGGTCGGATTTCAAACTAAAAATCCTTGATCAAAAACAGTTTATGAACCCACTGTTTCATTTTGCTAGCTCAAATTTGTTGATTGGCCTCAACTATTAAAACATGAAGTTGGGGCTCAAACTAAACTACTTCTTCTACCATTTGATGGTCATTGAAGACTATGAGGCACACCACACTTATGGATCTTGATGAAGTATTGAAATGAACTTCACAAAATCCTCAAATAAAGAACTCAAACCTATGGACCAAAACTTGAGTTCAAAATATTACTCCTACCATTTGATGGTCATTGGAGTCTAAATATAGTTACATCTACTTAAAACCTCATTGGAATATAGTAAGGATTCCATAAGATTCCTTAATGAAGAGGTTCAAGTTATGGATTGAAATTTGAATCTCTCTAACTATATATAGATTAAAATTATGATTCATTCTAACCTCCATGTAGATCATGAGATCTTAGAAGTTGAAGAATCAAACTCAAAGAGGTTCAATGAGATATGGAAGATCTCATGAGCCTTTTTAGTGAAATAGAAGTAAGGAAAATCAAAGATTACTTAGAGAAACTAAGATTACTCCTACCATTTGATGGTCATTGGAGTCTTAAATGAAGTTAAAATCTAATGAAACCTTATTGGAATATGGTAAGGATTCCATAAGATTTCTCCATGAAGAGGTTCAAGTCATGGATTAAGACTTGAATCTCACTAATTATATATAGATTAAAATTATGATTCATTCTAACCTCCATGTAGATCATGAGATCTTAGAAGTTGAATAATCAAACTCAAAGAGGTTCAATGAGATATGGAAGATCTCATGAACCTTACAAGAAATGGTAGAAATAAGAAATCAAAATTTGCTTTGAGAAACCAAGAACACAAATTCTTCAAAATTGAATTTATTTTAAACCCAAGGCATCAATTAGACCCAAATCAATGAAGTAATATGAGATTCAATCACAAGTTCTAAGTGGTGTGTGATGAAATGAGGTAAGAAGAGAGGTTTTGAAAATGTGTAAAGTTCCTAGAACTATGAACTTGTGATTGAATGGCCTAATTCTATCAAATGATTGAGAGGTTACCTCTAAAACCTCAAGGGATTCTTCAACTTCTTGTGAAGATCTTCCAAGACTTTAAGATTTTCTTCAAAATTCTTCAAATTCTTCAAGCTTCTTCAAGAAATTCTTCTTTTCTCTATATGATTTTGTATCTCTCTCTCTCTCTAAATTCAAATATATGTGTTGATTCAAGTATATTCCAAGTATATCAAAAATGGAAGAGATGGTTTGTTTATATAGACCATCAATCCAGTGATAAATGGGTAAATTCGGGGTGGAAACCCATGTGCAAAGATTTCTTCTAGAACATGTGAGAAAAGCAGTCTGCTACAGCCGGCGGCACTCGACGGGTGCCGGCGGCACTCACTGAATGCCGGGCGGCACTCCCTGAATGCCGGGCGGCAAACACTAAGTGCCGGCGCGGCACTCAGTGAGTGCCGCCGCGTTTTCCGCGTGCCGGGGCTAACTGAATTTTGTCCCTCTTTTTGATTTTTCAAAAATATGTTGGTGTAAACACAATTTTTCTATTCTATATATATATATATATATATATTTGTATTAATATCCCCCATGTGCACGGTATCAACCATGTGCATGGTATATTTTGAATATACTACTCTCTTTTTTTGTATTTTCTCTTTTTCCAAGATTTTTATTTATTTTGTCCTCCTATTTCTCTCAAAAGAACTCTTTATTATTTTTATTTTTCTTAAAATCCGGTTCCCAGACTGGGTTTCTCACGCGTTCTTTATTATTCGGGTTTCTCCCGAATACCCAAACTCTCTCTCTCTTCCTTCTCCTTTTTATATTTTTTAATTTAATTTTGAAATTTGCCTTGAAGAATCATTTTGAATTTTCTGGAAGATCTTCGAATGTCACCGATCATTGTCATCATCGGTCTTTGAGAGGTAACCAATCCCTGGATTTGACGTTTGGTCAAAATTGGGGTGTCTACATATAATAATTTAAATTGGAGTAAGAGAAATCAAGACTTATAAAAATTTTCAGGCATAATAATTATTATAGCACATAGGAATCTTAAGGCATAGCCCGCCTTGCAACAACATAAGTATCTATTACATCAATCCTTATTACAAGTTCAGTTTATAATTAAAAGAAAAATTAAATCCTTTATCTCCTCAAGAAGTTGTTCTCAATTGGCATAGTCATATTGTCTAGCCTGATCATAACTTGAAAATCCTAAACACGAATGTCCAGGGCGCAACAATGTCGTCAGCTTCAAGAAGCTGGTGAGTATTTAAAACATATACTTGTAATGTAAAACATGCTTGCTTACTATTTTCGATTCACGTGTTTATTATACAACATGTTAGGATTATATGAGTGAATACGCATTCAAACAGAAACAGAAGATCAACATAACGATATCCAATAATATGACATGTGACTGTGCATGAAACAATGCATCCCACTCATCTCACTGACTCTTTTACCTCGACTATAAAATCCAACACAAACGGTTCCCCTGAACCACCGACCCACGGCCATTAAGTTTAGAATGTCTATCGATATGCCTACCATATCCGAATCGGCCTGGGTGTACCTAGACATTCGAGGTTACAATAACCTGATTGGTCTACCGTATCTGAATCGTCCTGGACACGATCGGACTGACCTGTCATATCCGAGTCGACTTAGGCCCAATCCCTCTTAATTAACCTGCCGTATCCGAATCGACCGGGGATAATTAAGGCTATAACACATCGCTGATTGGCATGCCGTATCCGAGTTGACCTAAGCTCAATCCTTCCTAATTAACCTGCCGTATCTGAATTGACCTGGGATAATTGAGGTAGCAACTCACACAACACATTCTCGACTCTTCTCAACTCACCATCACATACCATACATGTCAACTCGACTCAAACATGTATGTCACATGACTTTATGCGGCAATACATAACAACTAAAAAGGGCACATGATAAATCAAGTCTTTAATCACTCTTTTTAACTTAATCTTTTAAAAACAGCATTCTAAAATAACATATTTCCCAAACAGTGTTTTAAGAACCCTTACAACTTTATCCAAATAGTTCCTCATGCAAAAACAGGTAGAAAACACAAAAAAGGCTCATTGCGCGGGCGGGTCACTCCCGCGGACCGCATGTGATACACCTATTCTCTTATTTTCTTTAAAAATTTCCAGAACTGTCAGAAACACAAAGGTCGCTCGCACGGGTCGCTTGAAAAACATTTCGCTGGCACGGGTCGCTCATGTGATCGCGCGCACGATTTATTGCAGAGACTTCATCTTCTTCGTTTTTCTCCCCTATTTCAGTTTTCAGGGCTATTTTTGACCCATTTAGCAATCCGATTGCAAACATGTATTATAATATATGGTTCTCTTCATTTTTCTGCAAGGATTACGAATCTACGATCGGATTAACATGAATTCTGTAGCTCTCAGATTTTACAAAAAACCGAGAGGTGACGAAATTTCATTCTAATATACTTCCTAATATGGATGAATTAAGCTCTAATACTTTAAACATGGCATCTATGGACTGAAATCTTTCCTAATTATCTATCAAAACGAATTTTGATTGAGTTTGAAAAATCATGATTTTGAAGTTTTGAACTCCATGAATGAAATCAACGATGACAATTCCAAAATAAGTTATACCAACAGTAAACAAGCATAATCTGTATTCTAAGTGAGTTTAAAATACTCACTGTGGTAGATGATGGTGTGTGTGTTGAGAAAGAAATCAAGAAATAAGAAACCCAATGAAGCTTTGGCTATGGTGATCAAGTTCTCTCTCTCTAGAAATTATTTATGTAAATTCTCTCTAAACTCTCTCTTTTCTCTTAAATTTTAGTTTGTAGTGGCAGAAAGTGAGTTGTGTGAGAGGAGGTGTGAGCTATATAATCAAAATCAAAAACTTGGAGCCCAAGTTCATTCTTGCTCACTCAATAATTGAAATTATACATATATATGTATAATACATAACTAATATATCTCGAGCTCCCTCACCCATCGATTATCGTGACCCTTACTTGTTGGTTATCGTGAGCTCCCTCACCTGTCGGTTATCCTTAATTGGTGTCCTCAGGGATTCTACATCCGAATGATCCAGTTATAAAGAGCACACTTCTCAAAAGTTAAGAAGTTTGCCCCGAGACTCAGAGTCTTCAACACCTTGGTATCCTTACCAACCACTGCATTAGAGTCAAAAAAATACTAGCACAACACAAGCCCACTCAGAGTGGCACACCCCACAGCACCAGATTATGCTAGGATCAGAACACCAGGCACGATAGGACTCATGACACAATTCATATCACATCCATGCATTGCATATCATTCTTATAGCATAGTATCCGCATGTTCCATTGTGCATTTGCTTGTGTGGTTTTGTCCCTTGTTGGCCCGAACTACGTCCTGTTCTGATTCCCAGGATATATACATACGTATGTGTATATAATCAGATTATAGGGGTCAATTAGGTTCATAGGGGTCAAGTCTAGGTGTTTGGCAATTTAGCTTATGGCATAACATTAATACACATACTAATTGCATTGCCAAACAAGGCACAAGAAAGTTGTCTAGGAATCTCTTAGGGTGTTTGGGAAAATAACTTATGGCACTACAATATACACATACACAAATAGCATTCCCAAACAAGCCTAATCCAATGATTGCTTGAATTAAATGTGCATAAAACATTTGTCAAATTGATTTGGCGAAGAATCCCAATCTATGGGAGTCCATCGTGGCGCGGACAGTTTTCGTTCATAAAATGGTATTTTCGCGGCGCGGTGATCACCACAAAAAATATAGAAAACTTATATTAACATAGGAAATAATTTTCCGGTTGTTTAAAAATATAGTTTGAGTCAAAAGCAAATACTTTCACCGTTTTGAAAACACAGTTTTGAAATTCATCACAGGTTTTCCTGAATTTATAAGATATTACAGTTTGACCCCAAATAAAGAATTTCTATTAAATAAAGCAAGTAATAGGAATAAAATTTGGAAATTACATTAGCAATTAAATGAAAATATTGGTTGTTACAATCAAATCTAGCAATGGTCGGTCCGAGGAGCCGGTTCGGGCCTTTGGGAGCCGATCTCTTTTCATGTCTATCCGATGGGGATAGTCTGAGGGACTTTTGGACTGCTAGGGATAAATCGAATCTGTAGGGGATGAGGAGACTCTACTAGGTAAAAAGGAAATTTGTAACATGATTTTGGTTTGGTTGCCAAGGAACGGGAGGATGATAGCCAATGGATCTTGCGGACTAACTTATGAAGATAAATGACTGTGATTGGAGGGTGTCACTGATAGTCAGGATCATATTGCAGCCTTGACAATGCAGTAACGGTGTTTGGAACTTCTGCTTGCATCCACAAGTTTTATAATTGGGAGTCACCTTAAACCCACACATTTGAGACCATTGGGACGAATGGACTTGACAGGAGTAGAGATGACAGGCAAGATGGGTAAGTTTATATGAAGCTTTGAGCTCTGACACACTTTTGATCAAAATAAAGAAGGATTGACTCGGACATGAAATTCTCAAATTGCCATGATCTAATATGCCTTCGTCATAATTGATGTACCGCTTTACTTATATGCAATTCTCATCTGTTCGTGGTATCACACTAGTGATAAATCTAAGCTTTGAAAGCTTCTCCCTAAAGTCTAGCCAATTATTTGCTTATCCAAAGTGTGCTTCGAATTAGTTCCCTAGCTTTGATAATAAAAGATACTCTATTTCAAAATTTTCAAAACAACTTGCTGACTTGAAAACTTACCCTTGGTGTGAAGGGGTTGTTAGGCAAACAAAGTTTGCCCCTAGTTTGGATTCATAGGCAAACGAGGTAGGTGACCAAAGTTTGCCCCTAGTTTGGACGACGGTTCATTGGAGGTTTTGGGCAAACGAGGTAGATGACCAAAGTTTGTCCCTTGTATGAAGGGTAGATAGTAAAATTCAGGCAAACAAGATGAGTAGCCAAAGCTTGCCCCTAGTGTGGAAGGTGATTTCTGGGTCATGGTAAGGACCACGACTTTATTCTCTTAAATGCTCATAACTTCTGCTTAGGCACCAGTGAGGTGACCTAGAGAGCTCTTTTATCTCTTTTGTTATTGCTCACTCTAGATTTAGCTCTAATTTTTGCCTAGGCATCCTTTCAAATTTTTAACCTAGCGAGCCATCCTTTTTTCTTTTGAAAGTCTGCCTACGTACCCCTGAGTGGGGATCAGGTCCAACGTAGTTCGGGCCAAGGCCTTGAAAGAGGGAGGGTTAATTTTGATGGTGTCAACCGAACCAATGTGGTTGCTTACATATCCCCTAGTAGGAATCATATCGGGCATAGTTCAAGGCTAGGGTATCGAAAGAAAAGAGGGTATATTATGATGGTGTCGACCGAACCGATGCAGTTGCCTACGTATCCTTGAGTAGGAATTAGGTCGAGCGTATTTCAAGCTAAGGCTTTGAAAGAATGGGGGATTGATTATGATGGTGTCGACCGAACCGATGGGGTTGCCTACGTATCCCCGAGTAGGAATCATCTTTGAAAAGGTCGAGGCATGAGAGTTTTTTAAACCAATCGTCAAAGAAGTTCAAACTTGGGTCACTTGTGGTAGCCTTGAATAAGATAATTCAGTTTCAATCTCCTTTTTTTTCTTCCTTTTTTTTTTAGGATTGATCCTTTTCTCTCTCGCCTTAGCCAGTCAATTTTGTATTTTATGTAGTTGATTCATGTGAGATCTTTCGATCGCAATCTTAAAATTTCACAATGTGTGTGTCAACTCTCAAAATTTGTTTGTGGCTTTTCTGAGCCTTTCAAAACAAGATCTAGACACGTTCTCATGACGTACCTTGAAGTATACGATCCTCTCATTTGTTTCATCAAAATCATTTTGATTGGCTAGGGTTAAGTTTTGGAAATCAATACCTTTTCAGCTCTAACTTTTGCCTAGGTGCCCTTTCGGGTTTTCAACCTAGCGAGCTTTTCTTCTTCTTCTTCTTCTTCTTCTTCTCTTTTTCTTCTTCTTCTTCTTCTTCTTCTTCTTTTTGAAGTGGAGATGAAACTCACTGAATTGTTCGACTACCATCAAGGACCAAGTCAACACAGATTTGCATGGCTCTCAATTGGGTTGGGCCTAAGGCTTGAAAATGGTGGAAAAAGGTGTTAGGCAAGCCCCAAATCAGTCCCAAGTATGTCTTTCCGAGATTTGAGCAAAAGCATCTTTAAATTCTTAAAGTAAGACTAATCAGTTCTCGGCTCTTCTTCGGTGTCAGCGTGAAATTGACTTTGACTTTTTAGGATTTCTTTCTCTTTTTTTGTGTTTGCAAAAAATTATTAGCGGAGTAATATCCACGGCAATTTGAAAAGCGACATTTCAGTTCAGTGATTTATGCATTTATGACCAGACACATCAGGTTAAAGCAAAATGGGATTTCATCCCATCAAAAGAGAAGGATTATATACTCAACACAGACTCACAACAACTCGATGACAGACAGACTCGACCACAAGACTAGACTCAAAACATAGAACAGACTCGACTTGACTCGACCTGGTCTCAAATGGAGTGTCACGGTGACTCACTTATTCTCCATTTTTTTTAAAGAGCATCCTCAAAAGCTCCAAACACCATCACTTTACGTGTATAAGTTCAACATTCATGGGCCTCAGTGAAGGGGATCATTTGAACAGATAAGCCAGGGGCTTTAGGTTTGATGAAGCTGACATTTTGGTTGACATAGGACTGGATGGGTGACGACTCGATGATTTTTCGACCGACAAGGTCTTGGATATCATGGAAAAGGCACATATCGCTGTCAGTGTCATGGCCTGGGCCTTGGTGGCTTTATGACGGTCTGGGCTAGCCCACGAACAAGACAATGAATCTGGGGAGGTACAAAAGTGTCCTTACCCAGGGCTATGGTTTTCTGCCAATTGAAGTAAAAACCCAAATTAGCAGAGGCACAAAATACTTCTTATGGACTCCTAGTGGGGAGAGATGATCAAAAATTTGAAAGATTTATCGATGTGAACCGATGACGCTTGCAGTAAGTATACTTCTATACAACGATTGAGATGGGTGAGGATGATGACACGTATGCATTTGATGTGTAGAGTCTGACATATGTGAGACTAATGAGATGTATGTGTATGCGAATTGTCATGAATTGTGTACGCATACGAGACAAGTATGCAGATGCAGCCCTAATCTATATGATGCCCCTACTTCTAACATATAGCAGTTAAGCAAGTAAGGTCCTAGTCATATAGAGTGTGATAACCTTTCTTTCTAGTATGATCACCAGTAGGAGAGAATTGGAATTTTTTGAAAGAAATATGGAATTTTTGGGATATTCGAGATATTCAGAAGGAGTTTATGGGAGAAACAATGATTTCTAGGAAATCAGAGTTTTTAGAAGAAATAGGTATTTTCGGGTGAGTTAGACAAAGTTTTTGGGAGAAACTGGGTAATCAGAGTTTCTAGGATAAACATGTTTCTAGGAAAAGCAGAGATTTCAAGGTTTCTGGGAGAAACATAGATTTCTGGGAAATCTAGACGGATTGGACAGAGTTTCTGGGAGAAACTGGCGTATATGAGAGTTTCTGGGAGAAACGGGAATTTTAGAGTTTCTGGGTGAAACAGGGGTTTCTAGGTGACTTGGACAGAGTTGCTAAGAGAGGCAGGGATGGATAGAGTTTCTGGGAAAAACAGGTAGAGTTGGACAGAGTTACTAGGAAAAATTAGGAAATCTGAGTTTTTTGGGAGAAATTGGTACATCTGGGCATTTTTGGACAGAATTTCTAGGAGAAACTGGTATATTTGGGAATTTCTGAGTGACTTGGATAGAGTTTCTGGTAGGGGTGATCAAAAAAACCGAAAAATTAAAAACTGACCAAAACTGACTGGCCAAAAAACCGATTGGTCGGTTTATAAAATGTATGTAAAAGCTAAAACCGACCAAAAAACCGACCAAAACCAAAAAACCAACCAAAATCGAACCTATTGGTCGATTTTGAAAAACACAAAAAACCGACCGAAACTGACTGCGTACACCCCTAGTTTTTGGGAGGAACTGGTGCGTGTGTGTCTTTTGCTTGTATGCTTGGAGTGTATTTCTAAATGGTGATTTCAGATGTTCCCGCTATTTTACAACCTTCTATTGCATGGGAATTGGTGCTTTTTCCCAACAAGTGGTATCAGAGCTATGGTGACAGAGCCATGGTGAGCAATGATTTTTGAAAGCATGTTCATGGTACTATGGAGGCAGAGGCAGAGGCATAGTGGTCAGATCCATAGTGGGCAGAAGACAAGGAAGCAGTGGAGATAGTAGCACTAGGATGAAAAGAAAAAGAAAAAAACAAATTTATGAAGAAAATTTTTTTTGGTCAAGTTCCGTGCTACTGGAGATAAACTGTGGAGATGAAGCAGGTCATGGTCTATGGTAGAAGACGGTTCTGATGCTACTTTGGTGGTAGCAGATTTTGTACGGTGGAGGCGTCCTGACACTCTACTTGTACAAATACTTCTCTGGATTGATAGATTCTGGGTACTATAAGTTGTGGTCCATGGAAAAATATTTTGGTGAGTTCCTAAAGGGTTGGCGATTGTCCTTGGGTGAATGTTACTATCACGGGAGATGGAACTGTGTGTTTTAAAATATTTATTTGGATTGGGCTCGCTATTTGGGTGGTGTGACGTGTGTCCTAAATATGCGGAGGAATCTATAATCTGTATTGCCGGATGATCTCTACAGGTGCAAGCTTGGAGTTGGAGCTACAGGTGGAGTAATGGAAAATCACACATGGCAGGTGTTTCTCGAATGAGAAGGAAATATGTATGGTGTGTATCGTCTGGTTGGTTGAGTGCAGACTCCCAAGTCCTCGATGAAAAATTCTTATTAAGTGAGTGGGTGGATGGCTTGTTCACGGTTCAGATGATGGTGAGGGGAAATCATATTTAGGGAGAAGGAGGTATCAAGGCTCTTCTCTGATAGCTAGAGATAATGTGTATAATTAACTCGGGGCAGTTGCACATGTATGAGCCATGTTGTTCAATTCGGGGGTTTTGAGACTATGTGGATTCAAGGTATGTTTGAGCTAGTTTTGGTGACGGCCAATGGTGATGTGTTTGCGGTTTGTCAAACGGTTGCAAAGCGGTGAGCTTTATGGGCACCCAGTTAAGGGGGTGCGAGCATTCTATTTGAGGGATGCTGGTAATGTGTGGGAGATTGATGAGTTACCTCATATGTGGTCGAGGGGGTGATTGTTGAGATCAGCCACATGGCGTAACCAATGGGCCACGTTGGCCATGTTGTCATTCTGGAAGTCTAGCACAAGATAGAAGTAACGTTTATTTTGATAAGCTTGTGTTGGAACAGAAATTGATACAATGAAGAACTCGAAGAAGAATAGGCAAGGTGAGGCACGAACCAATGGGCCTGTAGACACCCCGATTTTGACCAAACGCCGGATTAAGAGGAGTGCTACCTCCATATCCGATGATGACAATGTCTGAACTTATCTAGGACTTCCAAGGATGATTCAAGCTCTTCGAAATGGCCCTCCAACTTAAACAAAAAGAATAAAAGAGAAAAAGATGCAGGGCGGCACTTGAAATAACTTGCGGCAGTCACGGGCTGCCGTTGCGGCAGTCTGTGGACTGCCGTACGGCATTAGGTGATTGCCGCGAATTTCATCAAGTGCCGCCAAAATTATGAATTTTACTAAAAAACGGCAGTCCCTGGAGTTATCCGCGGCATTCAGTGAATGCCGTGTCGGCATTCACTGAATGCCGCAATGGCAGTTACTGAGTACCGCTTCCATCTCCGGCGAGTGCCGCGTTTTTGTAACATACAGCTGGTAGACAGCACATGTTGTACTATCAAAAGGACAGCTGATTTAGGGTTTTTGCCCCTGAAATGACTGAAATACCCCTCTATAATTGTCTATAAATAGAGGATGAATATCCTCTTGCAATGGGGTCTTAAGGTTGGATTTTTGGAATCCATAGGAGATTTTAGTGATTCTCTTTGTTTTAAGTTTTCAAAACTTCTTTTTTAAACACAATTAGGAGTGAGTTTAGAGGAATTTAAAGAAGGAAGTTGTGAGAATAGGGGTTGACGAGCTTGATTAGTCTTGGAAGTTCTCCAAAATCACCAAGTTGAGGATACTTTGGAGGTGAAACTCTAAATCAATTAGTCTTGATTACATTCTAATCACTAAAATACTTAGAGAGTCTTTGAATTTTCTTCTTCCTTTCTTCCTAATCTTTGAGATTCATAAGACCCTCAATGTCTTACTTGAATCCTTAGACCTAAAAATCCTTTGATTCTCTTGTAAGTTCATGGTTTACAAGAGGATTGAGGTTGGTATTAGTACACTTGATTAATAAGGTTAAGCCTACTTCCATGGTTTAGGTTTACTATGTGTTAGTCTCATGGAGTCCATCCATACTCCTTTGAGACCTACAAGAATGAACATCTTCTAGTCTCCAATGACCATCAAATGGTAGGAGGATTAGCTTTAGACAAGCCCAACTCCATGGCTTATTTGTCTAAAGTTGACAAGAATAAGGTGAACTCACTAAATGTGTAGAGGGTTCATAATCTATTTTTGATCATAGATTTTTAGTTGAACATCGGACCGTTGGAATCGAATGAAACCAACGGGAAAGTGTCCGTAACTCAAAGTTTTACCGCTGCATTTTTTGTTTTGAAAAGATTTCATGTTTAAGATGGTTTGATCAAGGGTTTTATGAGACTACTACAATCTGTCCAAGAGTTTCAGAACAGTAACTCTCTTTAAAAACAAGCAAATCAGAGCCTTAATCAAGCTTTATTAACCCAAAATAATTTTTTCTAGTTAGTTTGATGTGCTAGGAAGCTACCCTAAAAAGAATGAAGCATTTCTAATTTTGTTACTATTTTTAGAAAATCGTGCAAGAACTCTGGACAGAGGGTTGTAAGTCTCTGAGTAGTGTCTGGTGTTTGTCTAATTCCCGAAGATCTAACCGTTAAACCTTTGATTCTCGTTTTGGGTTAAAAACTAGACACACAGAGGTACCTTGTGTCCAAAATGCATCAAGATCAAACCATGGGAACCATGCTTTTTATTTCTTTTGAGTTCTGATCTGCTCTCAGCAATTTTCAGAATTCTGTGACAACATTGGTCAATCTTTTTAAATAAGTGGTCTAGATGATATTTTCATGAACTAACTTTTGAACCATGCTCCAATAATGATTAGTTAAGCTTGAATTTAAGGTTTGGATGAGCTAAATCCATAAGTATTTCACAACTCGCCTTTGTTTATGTATACATACTTACCCATGTGATTTAATGTTTATAACTAGGATCCTTTTGCTTTAGTCCAAATCACACTAAGATAAATTTAAGCTAGAAGTTTAAGATTGTTATCTAATTTCACATATCATATATCATGTGAACTAACCCTTGTTTTGTAGCGCGGATGAGGTATGATTTCTCGACTCTCCTTTAGTTTAGCTATTCTTTGATTTTATTGATTTTTCAACCCCATGCGCGATACATTAGAATTAAAAATTTTCCTTATGTGTATATATGTGTATTAGAGACTCTCTTTTAGGATTTCAATTTTTGTATGCGTTGCACGTTTAAATATTCGTGGCTGGACCCCGGGTAAGTTCTCTAGTTCCCTATTGCATATCATGTTGCTTGCTAATTGAATTACTTGGTTTTGAATAATATTTTATTATTTGCAATCTTACCCCTTTTGGACATGCTTTTGTAATGTATACCTATATCTATGTAGTATTTGAGAGCATGCTTAGATTAGTAATTTAATTAAAAGGATGTTAAAGTAGAGGCCTATCACAAGATAGGATGAGAGAGGGTGCTTTAGCCCGACGAACTCCTTCCTCTCTCATTACATAATCCCCGGACCTAGTTAAATTTCGGTTTCACAAAAGATCAGTTTCCTTTGAAATGGTTTCTTAATTTTTCCTTTAAAAATTAAGTGGCGACTCGCTTGTTTTGAATTAGAAATTTTAAAAGAAAAGCTGTGGGTAGGAGAAAAATTGCGATATCCACAGGGCCACGTTGGCCATGTTGTCATTCTGGAAGTCTAGCACAAGATAGAAGTAATGTTTATTTTCATAAGCTTGTGTTGGAACAGAAATTGATACAATGAAGAACTCGAAGAAGAATAGGCAAGGTGAGGCACGAACGAGATCGCTCTCTTAAGACGATTCGCACCCCCTACTGATATTAACCAATGCAGTGGGTACAAGACGCGTCACCTCTAGGATACAATCATCCCAGCCAATGATTGTTGCTTTACTCTATCTGCACAATAGAGGAAGTCGAAGCTTCTCACAACACCTTACTATTGCCCAGAAAATTTAGAGAATCATAAGACAGAATATAAGAGAAAAATATGACTCAAAGTTGTTCTCTGAATTTTTTGTTACATATTAGAAATCCTGGAGGATGTAACTATTTATAAGAGAAAGATGAGACCTCAAAAAGTCAATACAAAATCATTTCAATACAGATATTTTATGGACCAAATTAATAATATAATGAATAGTCCGGAAAATTGAAAATTCATAAAAGCAATTAGGATGGTGAAAAACGTGATGTTAAACTCCAACAAACTGTTACAAATTTTTCAAAAATGAATCTGTAATGAAGTCCACTAAATCAAGCATGTATCACATGTTTTGAATTGAAAAGAAGTCCAACATATAAAATCCTGATACTTCAATGAGCACAATCAAATTCAAATGGTTGTTACAATAAAATGTGATTGAATATGTTCATACCTTAAAAGTTGCATTAAGTGTGTGGGTTACAAAATACAAGCACATGTATTTATTTTTTATTAAAATACTCCAATGATCCCCCACTTATTTTAATAAAAATTAATGTATATTTAGTTTGGGCAATAGTAAGAAAGTCATGCATTATGAAAGTGGCATTGCCTTTAAACCTTCACTTAGTGTTTCAGTATTCCCGTATCAGAGTCAACGTGGCGATGCATTTAAACAATGACTACTTGGGGATACGTTGAATACATCACACACACGACTTTCAAGGTGTCCTCTAAGCTTCAAAAGCCAGCACTTTACAACCTTGTGCTTTATCCCAGTGTTCATGAGTGCTCTAGAGAATTAGCCACAATTAATCTCATAGGAAGCGGCCCCACTTCCTCACTCATATAGGTGAGTCTATCAAGGATGCTCTCTTAACTATGACATCCCACCCGTAAGGACTGTAGAACTCATTGAGAGATTATAATCTCATCCTACCATGAACGTTAAGAGATAACATGCATTTATACCATAGGGATGGATAAGAAATTTTTTAAGATTTCAAATAGAGTATATTTATACAATTCACTCAATAGTTCGTTTGTTCCCTTAACCTGGTTCTTGGGATCTCCAGTCCCTAGGTAGGGTATCCCTATAGGTGAATTTTTTATTATTTTTTGGCTTGAGTCCAATCATGACCCTCGATGTATTCTAGATCTTTTCTCTAGCTAAAGCTTTTGTAAAAGGATCAGCGAGGTTGTCCCTCGAGCTTACATGCTCAACATTTATGGCACCATTACTCAAGTATTGCCTCACAATACAATGTTTACTTCTCATAGACCTGGATTTACCATTGTAGTACTTGTTATGCACTCTGCCTATTACGATAGTACTATCACAATGTATAAGAACAGGTGGTACTGGTTTGCCCCAAAATGGTATTTCAGATAAGAAGTGACGTAGCCAACCTGCTTCTTCACAAGTTGAGGCTAAAAGCTATGAGTTTAGCCTCCATGGTAGATTTAGCAATAACCTGTTGTTTTTTAGATCTCCAACATATGGCTCCACCACCCAAAATAAAAACATAGGCAGAGGTGGACATTGAATCACCAAACCATAAACCATAATTCACAGTTTGTTTAAACCTTAAACACAGGTGGTACTGGTTTGCCCCAAAATGGTATTTCAGACAAGAATGGTTTTGGACAATAAACCATAATTCACAGTTCGTTTATGATATCTCATTATTCTATTAATAGAATTCCAATGTTCAATATTTGGTTTACTTGTAAATCTACTACGTACACCAACTGCATATGATATGTTGGGTCTAGTACAATCAGTAGCAAATCTAAGGCTACCAATAATGCTTGCATACTCTTTTTGATTAACTACATCAATTTCCCTCTTTGTTGGAAATAAAGAAATACTATTATCAAAAGGTGAGCATGCAGGTTTACAATCATAGTATTTGTATTTTTTCAAAATTTTCTCAAAATAGTGTGATTGATCAAGAAAAATTCATTCAGCAGTTTTAGAAATTTTCATTCCAAGAATCACATTTGCTTCCCCCATGTTTTGCATGTCAAAATTATCACTAAGCAATTTTTTTGATTTTTCTATAATATCTAAGCTTGTACCAAAAATTAACAAATCATCAACATAAAGACATATAAGCACATGATCATCATTTTCACTTTTATAATAAACACATTTATCACTTTGGTTAGCTTTAAAACCATTATCTAGTACACATTTATCAAATTTCTCATGCCATTGCTTAGGTGCTTGTTTTAAACCATACAATGACTTTATTAACTTAGACACCTTATTCTCGTGTCCAGAAAGTACATAACCCTCAAGTTGATCCATGTATATCTCTTCCTCCAATTCATCATTAAGAAACGCCATTTTTACATCCATTTGGTGTATTTTTCAAATTATGTATAGCAACTATAGCTATTAACAACCTTATGGATGTGATCCTAGTGACAAGAGAGTATGTGTCAAAGAAATCTATATCTTCTCTTTGTTTAAAGCCTTTAGCTACTAATCTCGCCTTATATTTATCTATCGTACCGCCTGGTTTTAGTTTTTTCCCTTAACCCATTTACATCATATTATTTTACCACCAGGGGGTAGGTCTACAAGTTTCCACATTTTATTGGCCATTAGAGAATCAATATCATCGTTTATGACTTCTCTCCACCAATCAGAATCGGGTGAGGATAAGGCTTCACTTAGAGTTGTAGGATCACCTTCTACATTATACACTAGGTAGTCGGGACCAAAGGCTTTCTCGATTCTAGCTCGTTTACTCCTTCGAGTTTGTCTCTATATCTATAGTGTTAGAAATACTAGGTTCATTCTTGCTGGGCTCAAAACCTCTAGGATTCTCCTCTTATGTGCCCCCACTATCTTTAAGTTTAAAAGGAAATTTATCCTCATGAAATATTGCTTCTAAAGATTCTATCACCACACTGTTTTCAAGGTTAAGGAATCTATAGGCTTTACTACTAAGTGCATAACCTACAAATACACATCTGTAGGCTTTAACTCCTAGTTTTGGAATTTTAGGATCAACAATTCTGACATATGCTAGGCATCCCATAATTCTTAGATAGTCCAAGTTAGGCTTTCTATTTCTCCATGATTCATAGGGTGTAACAAAAGTCTGCTTGTTGGGTACCCTATTTAGGATATAAATTGCAGTTAGGATGGCTTCACCCCAAAGATTTTTGGGTGCACTAGAGCTTGCTAACATTGTATTTGTCAATTCTATAAGTGTTCTATTCTTGCGTTTGGCTACACCATTAGAGGCCGGAGAGTAAGGAGGAGTAGTTTCATATACTATTCCTAAGGATTGAATATAAGCAATTAACCCAAGGTAATCATATTCTCTACCTCTATCACTTCGAAAACTTTTGATTCTCTTATTAAAACGATTTTCAACTTCTTTAATATAAATAGTAAGTTTTTCAATAGCATCACTTTTATTTTTCATTAATTAAACATAAGCATATTTAGAAAAGTCGTCTATAAAAGTAATAAAATAATGTTTCCTCCACGAGTTAATATGCCCTTAAACTCACATATATATGTATGAATAAGTTCTAACAAACTAGTATCCCTTTGTACTTTGAAATGAGGTTTCTTGGTAATTTTTGTCATACTACAATATTCACATTTCTCAAAGTCATTATGCAGTCCTGGTAGTAGCCCTACATGACTCATATTTTTTAAGTATTTACTATTAATATGACAAAGATGTGTATGCCAAGTATTCACACAAGAAACAATATAAAGAGAAGTAGAAGCTCCATTTATTTCAGCATTTAACTTAAACATACCATCACACGCATAACCCTTACCCACAAATGAACCATTCTTGGTGAGTACATATTGATTCGATTCTATAGTTTGCTTGAACCCGACTTTGTTAAGAAGATAGCCCGAGACCAAGTTCTTTCTAATTTTAGGAGTGTGAAGCACATCCCTTAAGGTCACAATACGCCCAGAGGTGAATTTAATTCGAAGCTCTCCCATGCCCATGACATTAATAGTGTGAGAATCTCCAAGTAAAACTTTTTTATCCTTTTCAACATGTGAGTAAGTTTTGAAACAATTTTTGTTATGGCCAAAATGCCTAGAAGCCCCCGTGTCTAACCACCACCCTTCATGATTTTCAAGCATATTGATTTCAATTATCATAGCCACAAGAGGCTCTTCGATAACATTTGCTTGAGGTTGATTAAAACGTTTCTGGTAACGACAATCTTTAGCATGATGTCCAACTTTTCCACACACATAGCAAACACCATGAAAATTGTTCGTATTAAAATTTTGTGTTTGCCTTGAAGGGGGCGTTTGAATCCATGTCTTTTGACTATGAGAATTACCACTAGAATTTTCATGAAAATTATTTTGATTTTTGTTGGGCTTATATTTCATGGTTTACCTTTTGGTTTGAATTGGGCGCTATTCTTTTCCTGTGAACCTTTAGGGATGTTATCACTCAAAGTTGGAATTGTTGTTCCCATTAGAATCATCATTTTTTTTCTAGCCTCTTCTTCAATCCATATACGTAGCTTGAGATTTACGAGCCTTAATTCCTTTTGCTTGTGATGAAGGCCTTTTTGAAATTCATGCCACAAACTTGGAAGCTTGTCAATGATGGCTGCCACTTGCATTTGTTCATCCACTTTGAATCCTTCACTTTGAATATCATGAACAATTAGTTGTAACTCATGGGTCTGTGCAACCCTAGACTTGTTCTCCACCATTTGATACTTAAAGTATCGGCTACATGCATATTTCTTTGTACCCGCCTCCTCAGTATCATATTGTTGCTCCAAGGCTTTCCAAATCTTCTTTGCGGAAGAATAGGTATTGGCGTAAAAATCATACAATTCATCACTCATGCAGTTTCAAATGTAATTCCTACAATCCACTTCATCATTATTCCATTTTTCCAACTTTTTCTCGTGTTGAGCAAGTTCTTCTTCCGTTATATCTTTTTTATCAATATTGTTAGGATTCTCATAAGTAAGAATCCAAGCAACCTTCATAAGCTTGCGATAAAACAAAACTTTTGAAGCCATATTTTGAAATTCACACCGCTAAATCGAAAAGGTTTGTTTAAATCAATTGAACATGTTGAGGGAGTAGTGTACCTTCCATGGAGTAAGAATCGTCTTAAATTGTTGGAACAGAAATTGATACAATGAAGAATCCGAAGAAGTATAGGTAGGGTGAGGCGCGGACGAAGTCGCTCTCTTAGGACGATTCGCGCCCCCTACAGATATTGACCGGGGCAGCAGGTACAAGACGCGTCGCCTCTAGGATACAATCAGTCCAACCAATGACTGTAGCTTCACTCTATCTGCACAATAGAGGAAGGTGAAGCTTCTCACAACACCTTACTATGCCCAGAAAATTTAGAGAATCATAAAAGAGAATATAAGAGAGAAATAAGACTCAAAGTCGTTCTCTGAAATTTTTTTTTAACATGTTAGATATCCTGGAGGATGTCACTATTTATAAGAGAAAGATGAGACCTCAAAAAGTGAATACAAGATCATTTCAATACAGATATTATATGGACCAAATTAATAATATAATGAATAGTCCAAAAAATTGAAAATTCATAAAAGCAATTAGGATGGTGAAAAACGTGATGTTAAACTCCAATAAACTGTTACAAATTTTTCAAAACTAAATCTGTATTGAAGTCCACTAAATCAAGCATGTATCACATGTTTTGAATTGAAAAGAGGTCCAACCGATAAAAACCTGATACTTCAATGAGCACATTCAAATTCAAATGGCTATTATAATCAAATGTGATTGAATATGTTCATAACTAAAAAGTTGCAATAAGTGTGGGGGCTACAAAATACAAGCACATGTATTTTTTTATTAAGTACTACAACAGCTTGAAGGATTGGATTTTATCCAATTCAATAGGATAGGCAAACAATTCATTTTTCTCCATGCAATGGTGGTGGTGGCGTAATGGTGTGTAACTCTTCACCAAGATGGCAAGTTGTTAGTCGTGTATATATATATATATATATGTGTGTGTGTGTGTGTGTGTGTGTGTGTGTGTGATATATATGTAAGGAGTAGTTCCATTCTGGGCATACGAGTGGTGAGAGATCGAGAGGGTGTCCCTTTGGGGCATGGTGATATCAATTACTGGAGTTTTTCTATGAGGGTCTTTCATAGTGTTATAGAGATGTGAGGTAGAGAGGGGTATTTCTTTCTCTATGATTTCTCTATATAAACAGTTATTATATCAGGTTCTTCTTATATTATGAGTGAGGGTGTACAAGGGTCTTTGGGTCTGGGTTATGTGATTTAACTCAGTTGTATCTTGTAAAAGTAATTCTCTCATAATGAAAGAACGGATCTCTCGGGTGTGGACGTAGGCAGTGTTTGGCCGAACCACGTACAAATCGGTGTGTATTTTTCGTTGGTGTGTATGTTGTATTTTCAAACGGTGATTTCAGATGCTCCCGCTGTTTTACAAGCTTCCGTTGTGTGGGAATTGGTGTTTTTTCCCAACAGTCCGCCCACTTGTTAATTTCATTCTCACAAAGTGTGGGATAGAAAACCTCCACATCTATCAATTAAAAACTTGCAATCTTCTAAAAGGCCCTTCAAAGGATGCGTCTCTCCTAACTACCCTTGAGTAAGTTCACAACACAACAAATTCAGAGTCTGTCTCACATATGGGGGGCTCTTAATTCCTTTTTCAACAATGATTTTTAGGCCCCATCTCATGCTCTTTAATTGAGCCACGCGACTTGAACGAAAATCCAGCTTTCCACAATAGCCTCCCCACCCATTGTCCTCTATCATTGCAAAGAATCCACCAACGTCCGCCTTGACCTGGGTTTACTTTAGAGCAACCATCTGTTGTTGGGAATGGGCCCACAATCACAACAAGAAAACCACACCCACAATTATGGAGATAAACAGAACCAGAACGACACAACCACGAAAGAAAAATCAAGCAAACCAACACAACAAGATTTAAATGTGGTTCGGCCTAACAATGCCTACGTCCACGTGCAAAGGCGATCACTACGATTAATATGAATATTACAAGCACTCAAGACCTCACGTGTATAACTCTCCAACCAAGTTATATGACAAACACAATGGCTAGAAACTAATCTCTCCCTCACTAGTTTGCAGCCCTCTCTTGTGTATGTAGAAGATTTTCAACCAATCTTATCAATCCCTTGAGTAAACCCTATATTTATAGAGATTGTATAGTCCTAATCGTAGTTGTAGTAGGATTTACCCCTATGGTAAGTCTTATACAACAAGGAATACTCTTACACACATTCCTATATAAACTAGGAACTTCCACCATCAAAGGAATCCTTATTTGATAAGGAAACCACCAAATAAGGAATCCAATCATAATTAGGAAATCATTCCACTAATGAAATTTTAGGCACAATCCTAACATCTGTATTAAGCTTGATAAAACCCGCGGGAGGAAAGACCCAACTAATTATTCTATTGAAGCGAGAGTTAATGAGGATGCTTCTCACAGCAAAGCCACTTGGATATCACTAGCATAAGAAATAATGTTTTTTTTTTCTACTGATATGGTTATGAGTAATAATGTTATTGAAGATGGTGTTGTTCCTCTCCTTCCGAAGGTGCCAAATCCCTAAAACAAAAATCACATGCAGGCCAGAAAAAAATAGCAAAATGTGAATCATATTTCTCCTTAACATTGAACATAAACCAATTAGAGCTATCTGAAGTCATGTCTCCAGCTTGGAGACTTCTGTATTTGAAACTTCTCCAAATTTTTTTAGATTTATTACAACCTCTCTCAAAATATGAAGCGTGGTTTCGGACCAATGACCACATCAAGTGCATATATCCTGGATCATCTATAACAGATCTATCGGCTTTCGATTGATTAGATGGTAGTCTATCATGGAGTATAGTCCTAAGGAGGAAGAAGCAGATCTTTTGACGTGCTTTTAGTTTCAAAATAAAGCTCTGCTTACAAGGACTCTGCTCAAGGGACGATTTAGCAGTAAGATTATCTTGCTTGTAAGGTAAACTGCACAGGCAATAACACATCTAAGCGATGTAGGACGACAACACACCCCCGCACCTGTGGTAATGGCACACACGTAGATTACGGAGATATGGAACAAACAAGGCTCTAATACCACTTGTAAGGCCCAGCCCATTCAACTCCTTAAAACCCAAGTGTTAACGAGAAGGGAACTAAGGCCTTATAAACTTTATAGGCAACAACGCATCTAAGCGATTTGGAACGACAGTAGAGTATATGCTAAAACCGTACTAATTAAACTTGCCAGAGCTCGAAAAGCTCCAACAATGGCTATCCGGAAAGGTAGTGTGAATAGGAGTGAAAGTTTTGTGGATACAGTTTCTAGCCTCCGGTGTTTAGGACATGATCATCAATGGGATCCCATTCAGACTCGATGTCGCTCACTTTCAAAGGTGGGAGATTATGTGTTTGGAAGGATTTCCTCCCAGGCCCTATGACTAGAGAAAATATTCATTGCAACGGTTATTTTGCTGACGTAGTATCACAACTAAATCTGAATCCTTTATTTATTCATCTACACTCCTTATTTTTAGGGAAAATCTCATCCACGTCAGCACAAATCCCAACTTGTGAGTATGTTATTTTGCTAACGTGGTATCCCCGTTATATCGAATATTTACTCCTATGACTGCACCTTAGATATCCTCGAGAAGATTTTAAAATTTTACCAAAAACAATTTGTTGATCGAAAATATTTTTTTTTTATTTTTTAAAGTGTGAAAAACGTTTTGCAAAATTAGTTTAAGTTGAATACACATGGCACACCACTTGCCGTCTATATTATCACACTAATATTTCATCACTTAATATTTCTGCTAACATAAACGGACTCTTATCCAATTCCAAAAGGAGATCCAAGTCCGATCCCCCACAACCCATTTACTACCACTATCAAGGATAGGTTTGGTAAGTTTGGTACTTTTTTGAGATATGAGAAGATTTTTTCTTTTTTGAGCCCATTTGGGTTGGCTGGAAATTAAAAATTAAGCAATAAATTATGGATTGAGGAAGAAAAAGGTGATTGATTTGTAAGATGGAAGTGTTTGAGTTAGCTTAAAATTTCAGCACTTAAATAAATCAGCTAGAAAATTAAGCTGAAAAAAGTAGCTTTTTTTTTTCAAACAATCACTCAATTTCACTTTTAAGCTTTTAACAGACAAAAATGTCCATTTTGGCCATTTTATATAAACAATCACTTACATGTTGACCTTTTTGGTCATTTTATAAAAACAATCATTTTTTTCAGTTTGTTAGCGAAACATTCTTGTTTTTTAAGTTATGAAACATTTCAGCTAATCCAAACACCAAACAGCTTAAAATTTTATCACTTAAAAAATAATCACTTAATATTTCAACTAACCCAAACAGACTCTTTGCACCAGTAATTGGATTCATCACTTAAATACTCAGATTTCACTACCTCCGCCCAAGTAATTTTTTCATTGGTCTTAATCTTGCACCCTAGTTTGCAAAGCAAAGCCAAGTTTTTACCCCAACTCCTCCTATTCCTAAGCCCAAGTCCTCCATTTCTTTTGCTACTACACACTGTGTTCCAATTGATAAGATGCATTTTCTTGGTGTTTTTAACCAAAAGAAGTATCTTGAATTTTATCAATAGGGTTGCAGGTGGTCTAAGACTCTAAGGTAAAACTATGGGTCTCTGTATAAGGAGGAGAAATTTTTGTATACCTTCAGGGTATATACCACTTAGCAGGTCTATGTGGTAGGTACCCTGCAAGCCAACAGGATTGGCTCATTTGAGTGGGATTTACACTCTCTACAAGTGGGTCTCACCCAAATGAGTCAATCATATTGGATGCAGGATAGCACGTATGCATGCCACGTACATACGTGGTACTCTAAAGGTGTACAAAAACTTCTCATGAATAAGGGTCGCTCGACCTACAAGGGATAGCAATCGAGATTTCCAATGGGAGAGTTGTAAGATTTCCAATTCAAAAATAAAATGGAGCATCCTAATAAAACTGTGTTACTTTTCGTTTTCTTTTCCTTCTCTAAATTTGCAAACCAAAACAAAATCTTAGTATCTCAAGTTTTCTTCTCAGCTTAAGCTATTAATAAGATCTTTGACCAACTACATATATATACTAGGTTTTTTTTTTTACTATGCTCGTGGGATATTCACCTTGACAAATGTGACCAAATACCTATGTAACCTCATTTTGTGAAGTGAGGCTAAAATGCTACATGGTAGAGAATTGAGTTGAGCAGGTGAATTCATTTGTAATGAAGTAGTTTTTTAGTAAAGGATTTTTATCATGAGTGTTTAACTTCTCCTTCATAGGGGCAATGTTTGGGAATCTCATACGCCAAATTAAACTCATATCATTTTCACATTTAGGCTATTTAATCAGCTAGTTTTTCATGAAAACCACGTATAAGATGGTTTGCAAAAGAATCAATTTTTGAGATGGGTATTTTTAAGTTAGGCACGGACTCTTATCTAACCCAAAAATACCTATACAAACACCAAAATATATAAATTTGATTTTTTTATGAACCACATAACAGTTCTCGTGTGTCGTCTAAGTCTCTCTGAATGTGACAATATGGCCTAATAGTGATCTCTCCACAGAATCCATACTAAAAGTAAAAAAATCAAAAATCAAAAATCAAAAAACAAGTTCAAAATCAAGCAGTTACAATGTGTCCTTTCAAAGTGGAATATTGAGAGAGAAAAATCAAGCAGTTAGAATGTGTCCTTTCAAAGTGGAATATTGAGAGAGAGAGAGAGAGAGAGAGAGAGAGAGAGAGAGAGAGAGAGAGAGAGTGTGTGTGTGTGTGTGTGTATTCATGCTATCTTTTTAAAGTGAAATTTGCATGCAGTCATGCAAGCTTACAACCAAAAACAAAATGCATACAGAATGAGCAAAACACACAGTTAGTAACACTCATTCAATAAACATGACTTCTAGTTTTAAAGTCATGCCAAACTGATAGGAATCAAAACAAGTACATCTCAGAAATCACAATGCATGCCCTTATTGAGCTTTCTAAGTATCTAAAAGTTAATATCCTATAAGAAAATAAACCTAATCTAGATTCATTTCCAGTACAAATTTCTAATCAGATACAAATCTCACAAATTTTTCATGAAACAATGAGAGTCATTATTGTCACAAAGTCATGTGAATTTTCCATAGAAGTGGATCTCCAAGAACCAATTCTTGAAATCAAACAAAAAATCGAACACTTTTTAGCCGTTCCAACGCCTTCACAAACTCTCACAGTATCTGGATGGGAATTAATCGATGGCCTCGACTTGGAAGACTATCCCATTATCAACGAAGGTACGAAAATCGATCTATCAATCAAACAAACACAATCTTCATTTCTACATCGTAGCAAAATTCAAATCATCGTCAAATTTTCATCTAGGAAGATCAACATAGAAGTTGACAGAACGGATACTGTTCGAAGCTTGAAAGAAAAAATCCACATAATCGAAGGGACTCCGATAAAAAGAATGAATCTATTCCATTCGGGGATTGAATTGGAAGAAGAGTATAGGAATTTAAGCGAATATGGTATTTGTGAATTTTCTGAGATTGTCGTGTTTTTGAAGACAATGAGTCGCTCGGTGGCTGACCCTCCTTCGAGAAGGCTGAGTCTGGTCGTTCAGACCTCGTCTAGCTTGCTAAACGGGGCTAGCATTCCTTTGGAAGTGAAGGATACGAGTACGGTTTGTGAGATGAGGCAAATGTTGTTAAGTAGAAAAATTCTACCGATAGATGACTATATATTTATACACAAACAGAGGATTATGAGGGAAAATTGTAGCCTTCGTTGGCATGGTGTTGAAAATGGGGATTGTCTGTATGTGTTTAAAGGGACCGTTAGCCGTGGTGGACACTAAACCTGTCTTTGGTGTTCAAATTTAGTGAAGGAAAGAAAATAAGAACGAATAACAAATCTCTAGTGTTTTCTCACCAATAATATTAGCAATTAATTAAAATTTTTAGTTTTGGGGTGTATAGGAGGTGGTGTAATTTTATTTCATTTTTTTTTTTTTTTTTTTACAAAACTTAAACATATCCAAAACTAGATATTCATAATTAATTAGTTTAAAATCTAGAAAAAAAGGAAATGTAATAAAAACTTTCGTGATTTTAATATTATTCTATTTTTTTCCTACTTTTCACTCAGTAGTTTCTTTGTTCTCTTCCTCCCTAAATCCATGAACAAACATACGCACAACATGTTTGGATTTCATTAAGACCAGCAGGGACAAATTTTGTATAAGAAAATCAAAATAACAACTATTGCAAAGTATGAGTCATCAATCATAAAATAAATAAAAGTAACAACGGCTATCAACAAAAAATACCCTTAAACTACAAGAACCATAATGACAAAGATGTAATGAAAAGGGTTATAAAATTTCACTAATTTCCTTAAAGTACATGTAACTTTCTCTCCAAATATCCTAAAGAGTAATGCCATGATTCTCAAATTTCTACTCTAAATTTGAGTTCGAAACACATGTGTCAATAAAACCACAATTAACAACCTCCGACAACAATCTACTACAAATGAATGTGGTATCACTTGTCACTTGATTGGAACCAACTTTGGGATAAAACTTAGGAACCATAGAATTATTCTCTCTTTAAACCTAGGGAAAATGTTACGGATCTCGAATATGTATCAGAAATTAAATTCCTAACACATGTGAAAGTGAGACCACGGTGAGCGCACTTGAATTTTCACTGAAAGTTATTCGCACATGTTGAGAACTAAAGATCAGATAAACATGGGCATTGGTTATCCAAATTTAAGGCCTGTTTGGGAAAGGAAAAGAATTGGCTCTATGGCTCCAAAACGAACAGACCAAAATCTTTGCACATAGGTCCTTGTCCAAACTAATGTAACTATGGTTCTTTGTCAAACCAACACAACCTTACAAAAACCCAAAGCGAAATTTCGACCGAATATAATCCTATTTAAGCTGTTTACAAACAGGCACTTGTATAACCCAGTGAAGGAACATAAAAAGTTGTAAAACATCCCTACCAACTTTCTTTTCTATTCGTTGATCATCTTGGGAGGAAATCACCTGCTTCGCCTAACACAGAATAGTATCTGAGGAAGCCAAAACTATATGACAAAGAGACCCATCATCATCAGGTGGATTGAAGAAGACATACAAGTGGGACCCATCTTGGACCCCACAATCAACAAGAGATGATTCATTCTCATTCATCAGATGGCTGAGATTGCCGTTGAGAACAAGTATGATCCGATCATGCGGTAGCTTCTCCTGGGCCCCAATCTCTCTCTTCAGATCACCAACCGTTGCATCATCCCCCACTTGGATGTGGAAAAGTGTTCCTGTCAATATCTCCACTACCACCCTCATATTATATATATATATATATATTTTTTTTTTTTTTTTTTACAAAAAGCAAGTATTTGGTTTACTCAATTTCATGTTTATTTGGAGTTTTAGTGACAGAGAGAGTGGGGGAATTTAGAGAGGGAAAGTCATGCAAAACATGAAAGGTGTTCACATGAGCTGCATTGTAGGTAGTTAGAGACCCTATGAAATGGGATAGTTATGACTTGCAAAGCAACTGAAACAAGCACTTTTATTACACTGATTAAGAGTGTTGAATTGGTCTTTAATTCTGGCATAACTACTTCATTTTATATGATAATAATATTATCTTCTTAATTGTGCTAACCGATTGAGTAAAAAAATCCAATACAGCGGCGATATCACTTCATCGGTAGCACTAGCACCAACACTACTATTATATGATACAGTGCTTGTGTGGACAAATCTTTTCCTTAAAATTAGGACTCACAATAATAGTAATCTCTAATTGATTTGCAATACTATGTTAACAAAATAACCATTACAACGAATATTTTCTCCAATTATATGCGAGCCCAAGGAGTATTTTGCCATTGTTATTAAAGAATGGGATTTATATGTTGTGTGTACAAGGTAATTATTCCGTGTTATTGTCACATCTTATGATTTTCACCGTGATCGATCTCTGCATTATAAAGTCACATGAGATAATTTCTCCATTTGTTGGGGATTTTGGTATATCAAATGGAAAATTATAAAGTATCTTGCTTACCACAGGCTCCTTGTTATAGCTAAATGCACTTTTCATCCCCTGAACATTACAAATGCTTGAATTGTGGTCCCTAACTAAACGATCAATTGAAGAAATTTGATAATAGGAATCGGACTTTCAAACATGTTGCAATGTTGATCATCCATTAATTTCTACTCAAATTGACCCCCCCCAAAAAAATAATTGATCAGGTGAGCTATGCATTACCATTCTTCAAAGGAATTTGAGGTATTTTATAATGATACAATATTTTTCAGCCATAAACTTTTACTTGAATTGGACTTCTGCTCTCTAATATTTGAAATTTAATAAATAAATAAAAATGAAAATAAACAATAGCTTTGTGAGCAACTGTTTTACCACCTCGTTCAAGAATCAGTTATGGAACGAAGAATCTTTCTCCTTTAGTTATTGAGCTTGAGGAGAAAGAGAAAGAGGACCTCCTCTAGTCACTGCACATGATCACAGATGCCCCAAATGGTCGAAAACCTCCTTTAACTCGTGCACCAATTTCGCTACAACGCCACTTGCAAGTTAGTCTTAATTGAGTTCACAATCTTTTTTTATCCAACGACGAAATGAATAATTAAACTGCAAACAATCTAGCTTTGCAGATAATTCAAGATTTCTCACATTTCGTTATCAAACCAAGCATACGAACTCTCAACTCTTGTCAATCACGCGATCAAGTTCTAATCTCTACTCACAAATAATTACCAACCCAAAAAAAAAAAAAAAAAAAAATGACCTCAACTTATATTCAACAATTGTTATGTGCTATTCATGTGGCCACTTATTGTCAATTTTTTCAAGCTTTTCGGACCCGAGTGCAATCCAGGTAACACTTTCAAGTAGGGGCGTACATCGGTCGGTTTAGTCGGTTTTTTGTCGGTTTTAGTTCAGTTTTTAGCTATGAGTAATTTTTTATAGGATAGTATTTACAGCACTTGTAATAGATGCTTCTGAGAAAAGAAGGTTTCAAATTGAAGCTAATAAAGATCAACAACATTCACAAGAAAAGATTAAGTGAATTGGACATAATACCAATCGAAAAAGGAAACATTAGCAAAACTTGACAACAAATACTTAACTAAGAATTTTGCACATGAACAAAATAGATTTTAAATAAAAAGTTTACAATAATATTAAAAGAAAGGCCCCTTTTTGAATTGCTGAATGTAGGCCTCATCTTTTCTGGAGCAGCCTAGTTATTCATAGCATTCAGTTTTTATTTCTCTGTTGTCTATTGCAGAAATAATAGAAAACCTTCGAAAGTATCCCTAGGTAACAATAGGTCTCAACTCTCCAGCCACGTATAGTGAGAAGTAACCCCATTCAAATAAAACTAACATTTGGTGAGTGGGATTTTTGTGGGTGCACGCAAGCTCGCATGTGTGTGTGTGTGTGTGTGTGTGTGTGTGAGAGAGAGAGAGAGAGAGAGAGAGACTCCTACATAAGCTAAAAACAGGACAAGGGCAAGCAAGAACCAAACATTATGAAGTCAGATACACATATACAAACTATGATATAAGATTAAAGTTTAAGCTAAGAAATAGCAAAAGGATTTTGCAAACAGAATTACATACATGATTCAGGACTATATAAGTTTTTTTGTTTTTAAAGTGATGGGGGTCTTACAAGAAAATCCCTCTACATGCCCTTCTCTACACTCCATTCTATTTGTGTAGCACCATCTAGTTCAAAAAGGTTAAAACAAAAGACTTCTCTCTACTTGCTTATTTTTGGATTGTACCGGAAAATTAATAAAATGAATAAAAATGCATCAATTATCAAAGGCTTACCAGGAAACTTTCCATGAACCAGAGAGAGCATACTCCAGCTTGAAGAAGAACACTGCATTAGCTTTGCACACTGATAAATTCCAGAATGAGGCGCTAAAGGACCATTTAACGTCTGTTCTTAGGGCTCGTAAGGTGGTGATTCAAGATTCAAACAAAGACCTCGCACTCAAAGCAATCCACTGACAGTTTGGTTTGCTTGGTTTGGGGGTTTAAAGAAACAGAGGAAGAGGAAAACGAAAGGAAAGCCATATCTAGTGCTTTCTCTCGCGTTTTTCTCCACATAAATAACTTCAGAAATTATAAGTGTCCAAAAGAATTTTCAAAATATACGGGAACACAAGAAAGAGTATGGGAAGTGAATCACAAAACTCGAAAGTTTTAACTCCATTTTCACTCTTTTTATCTTTTCCTTTCCTTCCTGTTTTCCTTGTTAACCAAACAGAGAAAAGTCTTTTCCCAAGTGTCTTTTTTACCTTTACCAAGCTAAACTCATGAACCAAACAGGGCCTAAATGGGCAACTGAGAAAAACCCTCAAAGGTTTGATTCAAATTGGTCCCGATAAACCCTGCACTTTCATCATGCAAAAATACTTGGAAGGCACACTAGCATTAGCGTTTGAACACAGTTCCACCACCGCAGGGGCATGACCGTAAAAATCCCTCCCTTCATTCAGGAGCACTGGCGGATCCCGAGGCCGCCGGTGCCACACAACCTTCGGTGGCACCAAATCATCCACCTCGGCCTTCTTCCATATGTGGGGCCCATGCCAGCTCTCGTACTTGAACTCCCCACAGACCCGAGCCTTGTGCCCTGAGGGGCCAACATGAACTTCAGAACAGTGATTACACACCTTCGCCAGGTAAACAAGTAATAATTTTTGAACCCCCGATCTAACGGTCTCCCACGCCCTCATTGTTCCCCGTGCTATCAACCTTAGATCATCAGGTGACAAAGATTCAACTCCAATAACACTTTTGGATTTCCAACTACTAGAGCATTGACTTTCATCGGATGGTTCTGCCCCAGCCTGCAGGCAAAGCTCAACAACTGCGGGAACACGGTCAAACTCACACCTTTGGTTGTGTTTAATGACTCCTTGAAACATTTTATCGAGATGAAATGTTTCGACAGGGACAAGTACGTCATTTAAGCCACCCCTGCTCCACTCATGGTCATAGTTCTTGGCCCGACGCCTGAAACCGTGGCAGGTCTTAATTAGGTGGCCTTCCTCGCCAATATATACTTCTGGACAAAATCTGCAGAGAAACAAAGCCAGCGTATATAAACCCCCTTCCTGAAAGTTATGAATCCATTATTTTCTAGTCATATACATACTGCAAGAAAAGAAAGAAATTAATATAAGAAATCTTCAGAACCCAATTTAACAGCATCTTCTGAGATAGAATGTCACAGCTTTTCAAAGACACGGATCATCTTATATGTCGGGTCCATCCCATGAAACTCACAGATATGAATTTAATATTGCAATCCATTTGCTTCAGTTCGAAGTATGAAATGGTGATTGGTTGGAACTTGGATGACATAGGCATGGGAAGCTTCCTAGGAAGTTTCTTTCCCAAATCGGCAGCAGGAGTTGGCGGTGGTACTACGTGGTCATGTAGTGGCCATTTGATGGAATTCTCTTAGCCTATATATATATATATATATATGTGGGTTATTTGAGAACAAAGAGGGTTAGACAGTGTGTGTTCCGATCGCACTCGGGTCACTGAGAGTTCGTGAGAGAAAAAAATACCAGTGAGAGGGCATTGGTTCTTTGGGGTATTGAGATTTGAGAGTGGGTGTAGAAGGGAATTGGGGTTGGGTTATGTGATTTAAATTAATCCAAGTGTCTTGTACAATTTATATCTCAATAGTGAAGGAACTGGTATCCTGGTGGTTGTAGGTAAGTGTTTTGCCGAACAAAGTTTATTCTCTTGTGCGTTTCCTACCTTGTCCATTTATTTTCTTTCCATTACTCATTTAATTATCATTCCGCTGCGTGAATCCCAAACATAATATTTATGGGGTGATATAATACACACACACACACACACATATATATATTCTCCAACTAGGTTTTGCTGAAGGAACTGTATGTTGAACCGAGATGTTTACAAAATTAATTGTCTATGGAAGGCAAAGGGATGAGTAGAACGGAACTAAATTTTCTGGCTAGAGCATGTAAATAAGGATTTGAGGGTTCGAGCAAGTTGATGCCCACTGAAAATTAGGATTAAGCTAGAAGTTATGAGAGATTTGCAAATATAAGTTTACTTTTCTTCGGAAAATTTCACTTACGAAAGAGTTAAAGATCATTGGGTAAATTTCATGAAAACTTTTAGTTTAATAAATTACATCCCTAATTTGAAATCAAATTATCTATAGCATCCACCTCATTTTTCTGGCACATTATCAATTAAACACATAATGCTTAGTAGATTGTGTACCATTTTGCATGTGATGTATGCCCACCAAGCAACGATATTAAACAAACTGAAAATTAGATAGAATCCTAGTTCAATACCAATTACCACAAGTGATTCAATATATCTAAGATGAGGAGGTTATAGTTCCATTCTAACCTTTGGCACTATTGCAATATGAGTTCTCAACTGTATAGCAATTGATAAAACACGGAATTCATATTTTGTTAAACAATATCCTACTTAAAAAATATGTAACTGGATTCTACAAGCTAAGTCAAGAGAGAACTTGTATGGATAACTTCACCCAACGAGTGCCTTGATCGAGTTGACATTGCACGACACAACCTCGAAACAGGGACATTAGTTCTCCCTCTTTTATTTATTCCTTATTTCTGAGTAGACACCAATTATCGATTTGATACTAAGACAACTTATATTTTAAAGGGACCTAGATCATGTTTCATTTGGACAACGTCTCTAAGAACTTCACATAAGCCCATCATCTTTTTAAGATTCTCTGCTTGTACGTTAATCTTAAATTGGTGATGCATGTTGTGACCATAGACTATGGATGTATGCCAAGGAAGTATGGATTCTACTAAATGGATAAAGAATTCGTACCAAATGCGCACCCGCACTAGCACTAGTGTGAATTCTTTTGGCTTCTTGTTGTAGTTTGTTTTCTCAAAAACATGATTTTAAAAACAGGTCAATTTGAGAGTCCAAAGACTTACATTACATGTCAAAAGGCTAGAATTACTTATGCAACATGTGGGTAACAGTATCTGTCAACCTATCCATACCCGACACATGTCCACACACCCAGAAAAGGACACCTCAAGAGATCCTAAGAGATAAGGATGAAGTGATATTTGAACAAGTGGGGCGCCCCAAGTGTCTCGCGTCGAGGAGGGCCCCACCACTGTCATAGGACTTACAGAAAATACTCATAGTATTCCTCCACAGCTCAATAGACCTCGACTGGGGGCAAGTCTTGGCACTACACTACTTTACCGCGGCATGGTTACTCTAGGCCATGGCGTGGCGAAGTCTCTCTCTCTCTCTCTCTCTCTCTCTCTCTCTCTCTCTCTCTCTCTCTCTCTCTCTCTCTCTCTCTCTCTCTCTCTCTCTCTCTCTCGGGAACTCACAAGTTTATGTGGCTTGATTGGCTTAAGAGCAGAGCTCGCTAAAGGAAGGTCGCAACAGTCTTTTCCGCTACACATTTCCTTAGCCTCTCTAAAGGTCGGTGAGACCACACTTCCTTAGCCTCTCTCTCTCTCTCTCTCTCTCTCTCTCTCTCTCTCTCTCTCTCTCTCTCTCTCTCTCTCTCGGGAACTCTCAGGTTTATATGGCTTGATTGGCTTAAGAGCAGAGCTCGCTAAAGGAAGGTCGCAACAGTCTTTTCCGCTACACACTTCCATAGCCTCTCTACAGGTCGGTGAGACTATCTGAAATAATTCTCATGTCTACCACGAGGACATTCCTTGTGTTGTCTCCGGACGACGTGTGGCATCTGGGTGCATCTCAAAAGGAATGAGCCACGTCAACAGCGCTCATTCCTTGGCACGTGTCCCAACTGTTATAAATAGGAATTATGCCCTCTGGTAACATAACGGATTTCCAGAGAAAATTTCAGACATTCCCTTGGATCTGTGCATTTATGAGCTCATTGTGAATATTCCATCACATGTACGATCGATCATTAATTGCACGGGTTTCTATCATCAAAATCGTACGATTCGATACGATTCACCATGAAACGACACGAATCAATACACAAATTGAACATATGCAAGAATCGAAGACGAATCTTACGATTCGCAAGTGAATCGTACGATTCGATTCGCGATTCTTACGATTCACTTGATTGCCAGGCACAAAACTTATGTTTTTCCATTTTTTTTCTTTTTTGTTTTTTGATTTTTGTATTTTTTTTTAAATTGATTCCCAACCCTCTTTAAACCCACTTAGTATATGTTTCTACAAGCATAGAAAAAAAAAATGATATGTTTATACAAGCCTAGAAAAAAAAAATGATGTTTAGAGGTTTTTTTTTAATTTGTTACCGAATCTTATGATTCACGATACGCGAATCCCGATTCGATTTACATGTATCCAGTGTTCTAAAAAGCGGCCTAGGCGCTAGGCGGTGCCCGACCTTGGAGAGTTTTGCTTAGGCGTTTGAAAAATCGCACAAGGTACTAGGCGGGGGTCTAGGCGCTGCTAGGCGGCAACTTTAACAAACAACAAAAAAAAAAAAAACAAACAAAACAAAAAACAAAAGACACCTAATTTATGGTTTCGTTCGCTTCATTCCCACATCACACGACACACACACACAAAGAAACTGAGAGATCGTGAGACAGATCAACGCCCAGAACGACGCCGAGAAGACGAAGAAGACGAAGAAGAAGAAGAAGAGAAGAAGAAGGAGGAGGAGAAGAAGTAGAAGAAAGGAGGAGGAGAGGACCGAGAGTCGCGAGAGGTACGTACCTGAAATTAGGGTTTTTAAATTGGGGGTTTTCCTTTTTTTCTTACATCTTGCCATCTTCTGATCTTCTCTCTCTCCAGTCTACTCAAATGTGTGTGTGTGTGTGTGTGTGCGCGCGCGAGTGTGTGTCTACACAGAGTGTGCGATCAAGTGCCTATGTGTGTGGCTGTGTGCGTAAGTATGTATGTATATGTGCGTGAGTGTGTGAGTGTGGCCTGTGTCACTGACTCACTATGTGTCTCAAATCTCATGTCTCTTAAATTTTTAATGGTTGTTTGTCTCAGCCCCCAGGCAGTCAAGCTGTGTGTGTTCAAATTTTTTTTTTTTTTTCCAGAAGTCAGAACTTGTGTAGTGTTATTTCTGTTCTTGTTATTTATTTTTGTACCAATGATATTTTTATTTATTCAGAAGTTGTATGACTATTGTCTCTTAGTTATTTTTTTATTTATTGATTTATTCAGTGTGGCTGTGTTATTTTTGTTTATTCCAAGGTTTTTTTTTTAATTCAGAACCCTTTAGACAATGACGCGGATAAATAATGTAACTCATTTCTTCTACAGCATCTAATACCGCATCTCAATCGAGCGAAATTCTAAAGCGAATTCAGATGATGTTGAATGGGAATACGCAATAATTGTGGATCCTGGAAATTTGGATAAGGTAAAATGCAAGTTGTGTGGTAAAAGGTTTCGTGGAGGAGTGCACAGAGCTAAGTTACACATAGCCCATGTTAAAGGGTCGATAACCGCCTGTACAAAGTCTACCGATGAAAATAAAAAAATAAAAAAATAAAAAGTGCCAAGCGGCATTAGATGAAGCACCAAAAAATAAGAGAGATAAGAGAAAACAACAAGAGGAGATAAGGGAAGAGGTTCAAGTTGTTGGTGAAGAAGATGAAGAAGTTGAAGAGGTTGGGTCAATGAGAAAGAAGAACGTTCTTGGGCCTAAAAACATTATCGATCCTGATTCTTCAATGGATACTGCGAAGAAGATGAGGCAACAAAATATGCACGATGCGATTTGGAAGGAAAGAAGACAAACTGTGCATCAATATGTGGCTAGATGGGTGCATGAAGTAGGCATCCCTTTTCATGCTATTGATAATGATAGCTTCTAAAGATTTGTGGAAGCGGTTGGTCAATTTGATCCGGATTACCAACCTCCAAGTCAATATGAATTAAGGGAGCCATTGTTGAAGAAAGAGGTTGAAAGGATAAAAAATTCACTCAAGAAGCAAGAGGAAGAATGGGCTTTGAATGGTTGCTCTATCATGACCGATGCTTGGACCGACCGAAAGAGAAGAAGGATTATGAATTTATGCGTGAATTGCAAGGTGGGCACCACTTTTCTTTCTTCAAAAGAAGTTTCTAATGATGCGCACACCGGGGAATATTTTTGAATATGTTGACAAGTGCATTGAAGAAATCGGAGCGGAAAAAGTAGTTCAAGTGGTGACGGACAATGCTTCTAATAATATGGCCGCGACAAATTTGTTAAACGAGAAGAGGCCAAACACGTTTTGGACTTCATGTGCCACTCACTCATTAAACCTCATGCTTGAGGAAATTGGAAAGACTCCTAGATTCAAAGGAGTGATTGAGAAGGCAAAGGCATTCACCGTTTTCATTTATTCATATCATATGACATTGGGTTTGATGAGAAAGTTTACAAATAAAAGAGACATAGTGAGGCCGGGAGCCACTAGATTTGCAACTTCTTTTCTCACTTTGCAAAGTTTGATGAAGAAGAAAGAAAAGTTAAGGACTATGGTTACTAGTGATGCATGGGGAGAAAGCAAACATTCCAAGAGTGCAAAAGGGAAACGGCATATGCTACGGTGGTAAGCTTGTCTTTTTGGAATGGGGTAACATTATGCTTAAAGGTGTTTGCTCCTTTAGTGAAAGTACTTCGCCTTGTTGATGGGGATCGAAAGCCATCAATGCGCTTCTTGTATGGTGAGCTACAACAAACAAAGGAAGAAATCAAAGAGGCTTATAAAAATGTGGAGGTCAATTACCGTCCAATCTTGGAGATTATTGATAAAAAAAGCCGAAGGTCGACTTGATAGTCCACTACATTTGGCGGCTTACCTCTTGAATCCTTATTACTTGTTCAAAGATCCAAATTTACAAAGTGATCCTCTTGTCAAGGATGAGGTCAATACTTGTGTTGAGAAGTTTTCCCCGGATGACTTTACTAGTCAACATCAAGTTATAAATGTGGAATTATTGAAGTATAAGACAAAAAGAGGGTGGGTTTGGAAGACCCCTGGCCAAGGCGGGATGCGCCAAGAATGATGACAATTATGATTCGGGTAAATAAACTTATTTTCTATTCATTAGTTATTTTCTTATTTAAAATAACTTCTTAGTAATCACTAATTATGCTTTAATTTTCAATGTAGTTGGATGGTGGTCAAACTATGGTAATCTTACACCCAACTTGCAAAAGTTGGCTTCTTGAATCCTCTCATTAACTTCTAGTTCTTCTGGATGTGAGAGAAATTGGAGCAATTTTGAGGCGGTAAGTATGAATTATAAGGTGTATGATAGTTACTTTGTTAATTGAAATTTAGGACATACTAATAATTTTTAACTAATACTGTTTATGTAGTTGCATACAAAAAAAGGAATAGACTAGATACATCAAGGTTGAACAATCTAGTCTATGTCCAATTCAATTCCAAGATCATCAACAAGGAGCTAAAGTTGAATGAGAAAGATTTGGATGTACTACTTGCTACTGAAACTAGCAACGCACAAGGATGGATTGTTGACGGTGGTGATGATGACGAAGTCAAGCCTAGTTCGGGACTTACTTGGACAGGGGCGGACCCAGGAGTTTTGTCCGGGGGGCAGAAACTTTTACAAGGGTTCGAGGACAGCGCCCCCCAACCCGATTTTTTTTAGCTTAAAAGCAAATTTTTTTTTTTTTGAAAAGTTGAGGGACAATTTAGTAGCAAAAATTAATAAAGTATGAAATATGTAAGGTGAAAGAATTATTTTGAAAAGTTGAGGGGGCAATTAAGGGGGGGAAATGAAGAAAGCAAGAAATATTTAAGGTAAAAGAATTATTTTGAAAAGTTGGGGGATGGCAATTAAGGGGCAAAAATGACTAATGTATAAAATATAAGGTAAAAGAATGATTTTGCAAAGTTGAGGGGGAGGAAATTAAGGGCAAAAATGAATAATGTGTGAAATTTATAGGGTAAAGTAGTAATTTTGAAAAGTGCCCCCTCTGGTCCCTATGTGCATCCGCCCCTGTACTTGGGGAATGGTTGGAGAGGCATCGAGAGCGGAAAATGTCATGGAACCTCGGAGAAGTGGTAGAAATATTGAAGTAAGAGAACTTCATGAAGTCGATTTTGTATCGGATGAGGATACAGAAGAAGAGGGTGATGAGAAGTATGAGTTCGAGTCCGATGGAGACGGAGTATTGGAGCGACATGGGGAAGAAGAGTTGGAAGCTTAGTTTGTTGGTAAGCACCTATTTAAATTACATTGTTGATAATGTATCCTTTTTTAATATTAGAATTGTCTCTATATTATTAATTTTGCTTTAAAATAATTTTTCCGCCTGAGCCCCTAGGCGCTAGGCCCCCCTCCACCGCCCGACTAGCGCCTAGCGAGTTTTAGAACATTGCATGTATCATTTCGATTCACGATACGAATCTCGATTTGACAACCATAGCACGGGTTTCTCTCGGAATACTCCCCCAGTCTCTTACCTTTAGTCTGTCTCTCTTTACATTCTTACCACTTTTCCTCGAGACTTCTCTTCTACCATTGATTCTTAGATTAGTGCTATCTTACGAACTCTTGTATCTCATCCTACCCCACTCCAGAAATTACCACCTACACAACCTTTTGCTTATTATTCAAGTATTAGATACATATAAAAATCAAGAAATTACAAACTTGTTGAATAGTCTATACAAATATATAACAAAAAAAGTAAATTTATGTAACATTGTATACAACTACCACCAGCCTATCCTAGATTTTTAAAATATTGCGGAATCTCTGGCACCCACATCCTCGCATCAGTGCTTCCTAGATGTTAAACTTGTTACCCAATTTGGTGCCACCAAAAAAAAATTTCTAATTTAGTCCTGAAGCCGAGTCCCCAGTTGCACTCTACTTACATGGACTCCAATTAATATGGGTGTTTGTACATGTCTTAGCATAGGACTTCCCAAATTCATGAATCTAAAGACTCGGGGACTGGTAATAAAAACAATTTTCTAATTTTTGTAACAAAAAATAGTGTTTTTATGTAACCACAACACTTAACATGAACTTTGTAGCAAAAGAAACATATTAGAGACTTTCGTACACTATTATACAAGTAGATAACACACTTCTAGGTAAGTATCCAACCAGAAATGTCGGACACATATCACATAGCCTTGTTCGCCAGTGAATGACACGGATACTTCGACTATTCATGTAATTCAGATTGCGCTCACATTACTTGACTATTCTTGGCGGTTTCGAATTTGTTTTTGGTGGGGTGGAGGCAGAGGTCAAAATTTTATGTTTGCATTTTGACTCCTTCATTAAATGTTTCCATGGTTGCAAGAGTAATCCTCAAGATGAAGATTGGGGTTTGGGCTTGATGGGTTGTGTTTTGGCTACTGGGTTCTGATATTTGGTGTGCTTCTGCTGCGGTTTGCTTATTGGAAAATGTCCTAAAGCTGTGATGTGCTGTGCTGATCTGCAAGGGGCTGGTCCTTTGTTCATGGAGATAGCTGTACTTTCTTTTTATTTGTTTTCGAGTTGTGATATTGCTGCGATAATCCTGGGCTGTTTTGTGATGCTATCATGCTCTTAGGGGGTTGATTACCGGTTTCTAGGGAGCTTTTTGTTTTGTTTCAGTTTGTTGCTGTGTGTTGATTTTCTGTATTTCTCTTTGATGGGTTGGTTGTTTCTCTCTTGGCTTTCTTGGCTTTATTAATAAAACTTGATTTGCTGTTCAAAAAATAATAATGTCAAACTTATGACGGGGACCGAACTAGGGGATATTCCAGGATTTATTTCATAAGTGCCTAAAGCACATGGTACGGACGAACTACACGTGTTCTGAGATTGATGGCAGCATAAATGCCTCCTAGTGATTCAAAAAAAAAAAATCAATTAATTACCATAACCATAGAGGCTAGCTAACATTTGGATTATTGATTTGCAGTTAAAGCAGATTTTTCCATCATCCCAATTGACAGCATTAATACAAGAAATATATGCAATCATTGTAGCACTTCAACAAGCACCTAAAATGTGTTGAAGAATGAATCAAATCTCTACCCTATACACTTGTTCTCATTTACACATACACATACACATACCGATACATACATACATACATACACACACATACCTACATACCTAGATATACATATACATATATATATATGGTTGTTAGAATCCTACGATTCACGATTTAATTCTCATACCGAAAGATACAAATCATGCCTATGAATCGAAGATCGCATTGAATCCGTCTGAATTGCCCTATTCATGGACGATTCACTATTCGATTCATACGATTCATATAAATTTTTGCCTTCTGCTAATAAAAAAAAAAGATGTTGCCTTATTTTTTGCCCATGTTACATGTCCTTGTATTCTTCAATTGTATTTGTTTACAGGTTGTTAAGTTGTGAGACAATTTCAAGATGTAAAGGTTATGTTTGTGTGTAAATTAGTATGGGACTAGTCAGCCAAGCTTTTCAGTAGGAAAAGCAGCAGTACTGCCAGTACTGATATTTGTTCATTTTTCCTACTTGCATTCATGTTCGTGTGTAAAGTGTTGGGCTTCACATCCTAAAAAAACACACACACATTACCATATGCATATACATACAATCATGTAAGACATGTGTTTTACAAATACAAATGTATGAGTAGAGATTTGGGCACAAACACTCCACAAACAAATTGCACTAACACTAGTCGGAGACTGCCACGTGGCAGAGTTGTCTACCACACACACCCCCTAACAAATTACACAAACACCAGTGGTAGACTACCATGTGGCAGAGTTGATACATTTTTGTGTGTGGTAGACAACTCTGCCACGTGGCAGTCTCCGACTGGTGTTAGTGCAATTTGTTTGTGGAGTGTTTGTGCCCAAATCTTACTACAAAGTACAAATGTATTGTTATTCATTTTTGAAGTGAATCTTAGATTCACATTTCATAATTTTGGCAAACAGATTCACGATTGACAACACTGCATATATAAATGTGTGTGTGTGTATATATATACATAGATATATATATATATAGAGAGAGAGAGAGAGAGGGATTACCTGCAGGCCCAAATGGGAAATACTTGAAGAAGGGTAGAGACGCCCTGAATGAGAAGGGTTCTGGCCTTGAGTACATCTTGGGCAACAGGAACCATGTTTCTCACCGGGTAGTCCTTCGCCCTCCTATTCTCAATCCTCTTCAGAATCATCGGCCTTATTAGCTTGTCCACATCAACCTTTGAATCCCCACTGTAGAACCGGGAACACCGGATCATTCCCTTGAATAATTCGCCATTCCAATTCCTCAAACCCATTACTATTATTTAACATTCGATGACCTACCACGCCGGCGAAGATATGGTGGATTTTTCTGATGGAGAGGGAAGAAGATGCAAAGACATGGGCTTATCATAGTTGAGTCTAGGATGGTAATGGAATTGGGCTTTCAATCAGCATAGACACCCACTTAATATACTCTTTGCAACCACTTCAATATTAGGCAATGGGCAAATACCCAAACCCACACAAACTGAGACACCTACTTTAAGGTGGATCAATAGAAACAGAAAAAGAGACTGCGGAACCACCGTTAGTGTGGGAGCTACCAGAATGATGTGAATAAGGTGTGTGTTTGAGTGTGTTTTGAGTGTGTCCATAACATTGTTCTTAAGACAATTGAGTAGAGATTGGGACACATCTAAAAACACAATTTTTGGGACACAAACCAAAAGATGTGTATATATCTCTCATGTGATGTCAATGGACCCCACAGTGACACTAGAGAGAGAGACATATCTCTTAGGTTGTGTCCAAAAAGTTGTGTCTTTGGTTGTGTCCCAAGTATTATCCTAGACAATTACCCATAAATCCCCCATTCATGTACTTTCACGTATGGAGGACACTCAATATTTTTATTGGGTAAATTACACTGACACCCCATGAGGTTTTGGCGCTTTGTCACTCACACCCCCTGAGATTTTTTAGGTTACACTAACCACCCTTCAGGTTTGTGGTTGGTAACACTGACACCCTTTACCGTTAACTGACATTAAAAAATAGATGACATTAGCAAGTTAACTTTTCAAAATGTCCAAAATACCCTTATCCTTCTTCTTCTTCTTCATCTTCATCTTCTTCTTCTTTCACACACACATACATATACACACAAAAAAATTCCATGATGTATTTATGCATGTATAGGAGTTTCCATCAAGCTTTTGTCTCTACATCCAAATGCCAAGCCATGCCGTCTTATTTCTTGATTCCATCTAAACAATTCAACCAAATTAATTGATGATTGATAGCTTGATTCTACCACCACCAACCACCCCTCTGTCCAATTCTTCTTCTCTTTGTGTGATAGCATTCCATCACCAAAAGCATCCCCAATTTCAACCACCCACAAGTCCTAGCACCACCACTCCCGGCGTCTGTCATGTTTCAAAATTTAAAAAATAAAAAATAAAAGGGTAAAACTGTGTTTAAATGCTTATGTGCGAGCCTGTTAAATTTTTGGTGAAGCATTTAAATTTATATTAGCTTGTGTCATTATATTTTTTTTTTTTTTTCTTATATTATTTTATTATATTTTATTATTATTATTATTGTTATATTTTTTTTATTAACTTGGTGTTAAAGTGGGTACATGTTTTAAATTGGGTGTGTAGTAGTAGACCACACACACACACGCATTACACATCTACATCTTAAATGCAAAACAAAAGACCAAAAAAAATTAGTGCCCCACCCCCTACACCCCCCCCACCCCCCCCCCCCCCCCCCCCCCCTAAATGGCCGCCCATCTCTTTCTCTTCCCCCTCACTTTCATTTTTTTTTTCTTTCTTTCTCTCTCTCTCTCTCTCTTCTTCTTCCTTCTTCTATATCTATGTGGGTATATACAAACCCTCCATGGAACCTCTTCTTCAAGCTTCAAATACACCCCCAAACAGTTATTTTCGTGAGTTTTTTTATTTCACAAAACATTCTTAGATTTTCAAGAGCTTTCTAGTGATACCCACAAATTTCATTTTGGTGCCCATTAGCATGGTTTATATACAAACCCTCCATGGAACCTCTTCTTCAAGCTTCAAATACACCCCCAAACAGTTATTTTCGTGAGTTTTTTTATTTCACAAAACATTCTTAGATTTTCAAGAGCTTTCTAGTGATACCCACAAATTTCATTTTGGTGCCCATTAGCATGGTTTACCCAAATTACCTAGAGCTTTCAAACTTCTTATCTACAACTATGGAGGTCTTTTGATGGAGTAGTGCATGCAGTGGGTCATTGAGCTCCCTAGAACCTCCCTTTTCACATTCTTGAAGCCCTTTGGAGCTACTTGGATTTTCTTGGGAATTTTGGGCTCTTCCATTTATTTTAGAAGAAATCTTCATTAAGGTAGATATGCATTGTTTCAATTCCATATGTTATACGTGTCTAAATTGCTTTGAGTTTATTTATATGTGCTAGGAGAGGACTTAGACACATGTGCTAGGTTTTTTTCCCAAATTTGAGAAATTAGGGCTTTATGCTTCTTTATTAGTTATATGTTCAAATTAAATTACTTACATGTCATGTGGTGTTAAATGTAATTAGAGTGATGTTTGAAGAATAATTTAGACACATGCATTAGGTCTTCCCTAAAGTTGTAATGTTTGGGGTGTTTTGCTTAAATATGAATTATATGTCTTGATTGGGTAAGTTGTAAATTTAGAATCTCTTGACTAATTGTGATTTGCATGTTTAAATTGTGTAACTATAAAGCTAGGAGGATAACTTAGATACAAGCACTAAGATTTTTCCCCAAATTGAAAACTTTAGGGTAAATTGCCTAAATGAGATTCATAAACTTTGATGGTGTAGAAATATATTATGTGGTACTAGAGGTGTCTAGAATGCCCTTTATGTATGTAAGAACATACTAGAACATTGGTTTGGAAATCCTTGTTAGGAATGTTAAATTATGAAATTTAATTACATTATTTGAAGTTCTTGATATCATGTCTAATGGACTAAATTATTGCTTAGTCTATTGTAGTGGATTATCCTTAATGTCATTGTTAACATCGCATGCATTGAGGCCTAATCGGCAAGCATTCATGTATCACGACATAAATGTTTTATTTGAAAAGAGAGAAAAGCCCCATGCGTAGAAATTTGATTTAAGAAATCCGGACATGGGTTGTGATGTGAGACAGGGAGAATGACCCTTAGAAACATTCAAACTCCAAACTATATTCGGGTAGCTCCCGGAAGTTGGTATGCTACACTCCATGTGTGGGTGGCTCATGATCCGGTAACGAGAGAGATGTGCATTTATCACGCATAGCCTTGCGGCTTTAAACATTTCATTGTAGTCATGGTGGCAATTCATTGCACCTCATTTCATTTTAGTCATGGATAGTATATAGACTTGTTACAATGTTGTCTACCAGCCGTCGTTCTCATAAAAACGACAAAATGTTTTTCAGGTGAGCTTGATAATGTAAAAAAAAAAAAAAAAAAAGGGCACATGTGACCGACGCATAGACGTTGATGCATTTTGTTCTATTTTGAAGACTCGTGCTTAGATATGTACATGGATAGTTCCCATGTGAACTTTAGGCTTTTGAAAAGTTTGTAATAGTTTAATGTTCTAGAAAGAAAATTGTTGTATTAATTTTATTACAAAACTTCTTGAGCTTGAACTTCCATATCTTTCTTTTTGGGAAGCCTTGTGTAATTTTGATGGACAAATGTTAGTCCTTGCTTTTCAAACTCGCTAAACTTATTTATGTTATGTAATTATGTTTCCGAGATCATAGAATCTCTTTCAAAGCTTTATGTATGTGTGTTGATTTGAATCATTGCCGGATTCGGTTATGTTTAGTTTGTCCTTGCCGGACTCATTGTTTTTATATTAAATCCTTGCCGGATTCGTTTATGTTTAATTTTGTCCTTGCCGGACTTATTGTATTTCAATTAAATCCTTGTCGGATTTGTCCATTTTATTTTCAAAGAAATATTTTAAAATCTCTCTCCCACAAATCTCTCCATCTCTCATTCTTCCTCTCTTTATCTCTTTCGCTCCTCGTTTTTAATAAATTTCGAGTACACAAAGTTCCGTTTGGTCTAGGCAAGTGTTATATGTCATTTAGGACTTGTTTAGTCATATATTGATGTTCAAACTAGAGAATTTAGCACAGTTGGGAATGTTTCGAAAAGCTGTCAAAGTTGCTGTCAAATAAAAACTGCTACTGTTATTTCAATTTTTTGCCCAAATGGTGTAGAATTGGAAAAAATGTTATTAGACAAAAGTTGTGCAGAATCGAATTTTACATTTATTGACACGAACAGAATGTGAAAATTTCAAAGATATAGTTACTTACGGGTGTTTTAAAATTCAGCAACTGTCAAAAATGACATTTTATCAAATTCGTTGTAATTTTTCCTTCTCTCCTTGATCTAGTGCTTGTCCGAAAAGTCTTTTAATGTGATTTTCAAATGCTTTCATCTTTGATGGACTCGTTAACATGTAAGTCCATTTTGGGTTTATGTATTAGTAAGTCATCCTTGTAGGAATCCCCGTGGGTTTCTAAAGTCGCTTCCGTATCTGTGATTGAGATTTATTTCTTTCCTCTCTATCTTTCCTCTTTCCTCGCGCTTCAGTTTTTGGGGCGTAATAGCCCCTCTCTCTCTCTCTCTCACTCTCTCTCTCTCTCTCTCACTTTCCATTTCCTCTTCCCTCTTTCTTCTCTCTCTAAAAACTAGGCTTTCTTTCTCTAAAAACCAGGCCCAAAGAAGGCTGAAGAAAAATCACTCTGCCAAATTGCAATAAAATAGTGATCATCACATTCTCTGCCAATTTACTTCTCCAATTACTCTCTGGGTAGATCAAAAGACCAATAAAAAAATATCTTAACAAATGGGTGCTATTCAATGGGATTAATTTTGAAATGCAATTTAGGTATATGCAATACTCAGTAATTTGAGCTCTGAATTTGGTTAAGAAATGAAATGAAACCCGAGTATATATGTATATGTATATATATGTGTGTGTGTGTGTGTATAAATATACAGAGAGAGTGTGTGACTTACAAGTTCATAATTTCAAAGAAAAACCCCAATTAGAAAAACCTCATGACAATAGAAGATTAGGCTTTAAAAATCCCAAATTAGAATACAAATTGGTGGCCATGGTTACTGCCAACGCTAGTGATGATCATGGTGTGAAGCTAATGGCGACCCATGGTGGTGGTGGTGGCAACCCGTGGCGATGTTGGTGGAGCGTGACCTGTGGTGGTGGTGATGGTTTCCGTTTGGGAGGCAGAGAAAGAACTAGAGAGAAAGAAGAGTTTCCATTTGGGTTTGGGAGAGAGGGAGAGAGAGGAGGGGGGGGGGGGGGGGGGGGGGGGGGAAGAGAGAGAGAGAGAGCAGATATTGGTAAGGGTAAAATGGTATTTTTACAAGAGAAGTTAATGGTGTTAGGCGTATAACTCCGACAGGAGGTGTCAGTGTTATGTTCCAAACCTCAGGGGGTGCGAGTGACAAAACGCCAAACCTCAAGGGGTGTCAGTGTAAATCCCCACTTTGCTTCAATAACTTCCCATGAGCACATTTTGAATAAGTTCACATTTATTCTCATTTATCCACGTGTCATCTAATTACGTAGGATTCCCACCCATGTGCTAGTAGATGGACTCCTATTGAACTGTTTGTGACTTACATATACATATATATATATATATGTATATAGAGAGGCTCGTAGGTGCACTGGGTAAGTGTACTAACCCAGTGCATTGGGCTTTTAAGCCTAAAAAACCTGCCGATCAGCGAGGCGGCGGGATGAGGCGCAGTTCAGCGAGGCATTCTGCAGGTTTTTTAGGCTTAAAAGCCCAGTGCACTAGGTCAGTGCACTTAAGAGCCTTTCCCTATGTATATATAGCCAAATATGGTATAAACACCATCTTTAACTAGAGGTGTCAAACGGACCGAGTTGGCCTAGCCATGCCCAAGCTAGGGCCGATTTTTTCGAGCTAAAAGCCTGGCTCAACCCCATTTTTCCGGGCTAAAATCCCGGCTCGGTAAGCTCGAGCCACCATGTCCGGTCTGGGGCGGACACCCCCACTCCCGTCCGGTCTAGTGTTTTGGTTATTTTTTACATTAAAAATTACCATAAAGCTCAAGCCCCGTCCCTAACTCGAAGCCCGGTCCGACCCGGGCCACGGTCCAGGGCAGAAACCCCCCCTCCCCTCCCAAGCCTCCCCCCCGGGTGTTAGGGAAGCCCGGCTGGAATAAACATTTTAGGTGGATTGATTTACATTTGAGCCAATATACTATATATGTTTTTTTTTTTTAAATTTTGACAGGGGTTGAACTAAAAAAGGAAGCTGGGTTAAAATATACTAACATAATGTGTTTTGTTTGTATTGAACAAAATTGCGTTGGGTTAAAAAAAATAATAATAAAAAGAGAGAGAGAAGTAGGAAAGATAAGGCATTTTGTCAAATATTAGGGTGGGCTTAACACAATTAAGCTTTAATATTACATGTATGAAAAATAATTCTCAGAATTGGGGGAGCTACAGCATGGCTGAACCCACTAGTAGCTCCGCCCTTGCGTTATTGAACATCTCATGAGTGCTTGTTCAACGGCTCGACTTATAAACATCATACCACGAGAAATTATTCAGTGATCCCATCACACTATGTCATTATACTAACTTGGTGTGACGTATTAATTGTAGGTTAAATTACACTGACCTCCCTTGAGGTATATGACAATTACAGGGACCTCCCATATAGTTAGAAAAATAACACTCACCCCCCTCTACCTAATATTTGTGTGTAAAATTACCAACTTATCCCTTATCTCTTTATATGTGTATGTGTGTGCGCGCGCACGCGCATTAGATAAAATTATATACACATTACGAATTTTACAGATTTAGATTTATAGTATTTAGTCATTCTTTATAAAAATTTGCCATTTGAAAATAAATAAATATAAATTTAAAAATAAAAGAGTAATGCTATGCTTTCCAAATTTCTTTCCCAAAAGTGTTGTCAACACATGTGACAGTTGACATAGTTGATTTTGATTGGTTGATATTAAAGTGGTTCCACATTGGTCCCACTTCAATAGCATTTGGGATAAAAATTTAGAAAACATAGCATACTCTAAATAAATGTTGTAATGTTAAAAAAACTTACTACTTGGACAAAAAAACTAATTGCTTAATATTAAAAAAACTAAATCTGTAAAATATTGTATATTTGTAACTATCTAAATCTGTAAAATATTGTATATTTGTAAACTATTTAAATAATAGTTTTTTTAATATTAAGCAATTAGCTTTTTTGTCCAAGTAGTAGGTGAAAGACAATAGAACTTTATGTAGATTGTAAAGTAAGTTATGTTTTCCAAATTTTCATCCCAAATGAAAATTTACAATATTTTATAGATTTAGTTTTTTTTTTAATATTAAGTCATTAATTTTTTGTCCAAGTAGTAGGTGAAAGACATTAGAACATTTGCTTAGAGTAATGTTATGCTTTCCAAATTTTTATCCCAAATTTTATAAAGTTAGGGCTAAATACTGTAAATCTAAATCTGTAAATTTTACTAATGTATATATAATTTTATCTCGCGCTCGCACACACACACACACACATATATATATACAAACATATATATATATAAGGAGATAAGGGGTAAATTGGTAATCTTATACACAAAAAGTAGGTAGAGGGAAGGTGAGTGTTATTTTCCAAATCAGAGGGGATATCTCTGTAATTGTCATATATCTCAAGGGAGGTCAGTGTAATATGCCTTTAATTATATGACGACATGTGGTATTTTGAAGAATATGGATATGACATGTGTCTTTACTAAGAGTGTCATTTGGAACGGAAATTCTGATTCCAACTGATTCCATTCCGAAAATTTCCGATTTAGGAAACCCTGAATTCTGAAAATTCCGAAAAAGATTTGGATCGGAATCAAAATTGTTTTAAGAATTCCGAAAGTTCCGAAAGTTTTCTGAAAAAATTTCGAAACTATCTTTTTCGAAAATATTCCGAAAGTTTTCCGAAGAAAATTCGAAACTATATTTTCCGAAAGTTTTCCAAAATATTTTGAAACTTAACTTCGTACCACATCGATAAAGAATGAAGAGATGGAATGACAAGTGCTTTTATAAATTGAAAGACAAGTATGACAATCATCATAAATGGAAAATTCTGAAATAATTTCGAAAATTTTCGATTTTTTCCGAAAGATTCCGATTCCGAAAAAATCCAAAATTTTTGAAATTTCGGAATCGGAACAGAAAAACAAAATTTCAGAATTGGAATCAGAATTTTTTTTAGTGTTCAGAAAATTTCGGATTTTTTTTTTTTTTTTTTTTTCGAAAGGGTGGTTTCTGATCTGTTCCGGCCGAAACACACCCCTAATCCTTACAGATTTTTCAAATAATCATATCCCCTATTTCCAGAGGTACAACTTTCATACATGTCATCTTCACCTTTTTAAAAAAAGTAACATATCATTATAAAATTAAATCATCACACTACGTCAGCATAATGACGGGCACACTGAAGAACTTCTCACATACCACATGACACCTGTAACACCCGTACCCGGAAAAGAAGATTAATGTGATAATAATATGTGTTAATTAAAGATAATTAATGCATAAAATGGTTTTAGGTGGGGTTATGAACCCACATGTGAAAAGGTGCTCAAATACGGGCATAGATGAAAGTCCTGTGAAAGGACAGGACTGGTATAAATGTGGGGCCCAATGAGGGTCTAATTAAAACAATTTACATTTTGATGTCATTATGTGCTTATATGATTACTTGTTTAAATGTTTATTGATATTATAATGTCTTATGATAGGTAAGGGGACCAATTTGGGTACCCATGTGAGGGCGTATTTGAATAAAATTGATACCCGGTAGGTTTAATAGCAACCTCATGAATTATGTGGGACCACGTTTGGGACCCACGCGGGACTTAGATTAAAACCTTTTTGAAAAGATGGGTAGTTAACGTAATTAACTTGGGGGTTTCATAATAAAGCCTAAAGAAAGTTGGGGGAGGTAAGTAGGAATAAGGGAAAAAGGGGCCAACACATATGCATGTCTTGCATATGTGTCTCATAAGTGTTAATGAGCTGGAAATCTCCAGCAATTCAAGAGAACGAAGAGCTCGAGTCGGCGACGGAAATTTTCGACGACGTTTCTTGCCGTTTCTTTGCCGTCCGGCGTCAGATTTGCGAACCGAGACCGAATTGGGACTCGTGGAGGTAAGAGGATCACATGCACGTCTTTTATTTTCAGTTTCGGCAACGTTTTTACGGCAACCATTTTTGATAAACGATGTTCTTGGTACCAAATTTGTGTAGGATTATCACTAACTAGAAATTGAGCTAAACTTGGGAAGGAATTGGGGATTCTAAGCTTAGTTGAGTATAAATCAAAGAGGTGAGTGCGCTAATCCCAAAATTGGGTGTTTAGATATGTTGGTGTGATAATTGTTGGCTTAGAATACTTAATCCATGTTTATATTTATATGTGTTGTTGAAATTGAGTAAAAAACATGTCAAAGTTATGAAATTGATATGCTTATGTGCTTATATGCTAAGTTGCTTAAATGCTTATGTGGATCAAAGGAAAGTCAAGTAGTGAGCACCATTTATAGGTCCCGTATGTAAGGGATAGGAAGTCCTCAATGAGTAGGACGTGGTGACGACCACAATGAAATGCCGGTGACGCCTTCGGGGTCACAAGAGTGTGTGTGTTGTGCTATATGCGCCAAAAGAGTGAGAAATTCCGGGGTGAGAAGGACCCGGGGGTGGTGGCTTGAGTTACTTGACTTTCCGGAGATCAATTGGTTGATGTTTATATTTATTGTTGCATTTGCATATTAAACATTCCAATAGCATGATTAGTTCCCTCACTAAGCGAAAGCTTAAACGAAAATATATTTTCTGTTGTGGTTATTGAATAACCATCGCAGGTACGGCACGGGAAGATGAGAGAAAATGATCCGCACGACGGGTTGGGCGTGGGGTTGTGAGATGTGTTTCATGTTCATATATCTAGATGTTTTGGTTTGGTTGTAACCCTTACACTTCAAGTGTTGTAAACAACTTATGTTTTGAAAGTTCTTGTAATATGTTAATTCAAGTTGGGTAGTAAGGGTCTTTTGGTATAAATTGCACTTGCAAGTCACAAATTATGTATATGGAAAAGGCAACTTGGAGTAGCAAGTAACTTTGGTTGTAAATTGAGCTTAGTATTTCTTTGGTTGAGAAATTATGCAAGCATTGGGTTAAAATGTGGATTTTGATGTTGAGTTATCATTCATATGAAGAATTTGGGTGTTTTGATTGTCATTTCATATATGGAAATCTTATGTCAATGTTTAGAAACACTTAGAATTGAATTTGGAGGGTTCTTGGATGTTTACACAAAGTTTGATTATGTTAGGAAAGGTTTTGGACATGAAAAACTGATGTTTTTAGCAGCAGGGAGGTGTTCTGCCAAGGCCGGATCGATCCGGCCTTTCCGCGGATCGATCCGCCCATTTCCGGGGACGTTCTGCCTCAAAATCAGGAAAATGGATCGATCCGCCTTTTTCGCGGATCGATCCACCCCTATTTTTGGCAGCTGCTGACTTTTACGGAAACAAACATAACTCTCTCTACAAAACTCGGTTTCGCGCGCCATTTTTTGCGTTGGAACCGGGACTCAAAGACCTATCTTTTGGTGCAAAATTTTGATATACTTTATAAATGACAATTTTTCCCTTGGGGCTGTTTTGTGTCAGCGAAGTTGTTTTATGAGGTCTAAATCATGATTTTTTTAGTAAATTAAGGGTATTTTGGCAGTTGGGCTTTGTTACTCGTGTCCTAGCTCGCCGAGGCGGGTTGGGGTATGACAATTTTTGGTATCATAGCTATAGGTTAGAGCCTTTGGGGACGAGTGACGATTACGACGCGTAATAAGCATAATTGATTAATGAATATAGAAATCATGCATACACGTTTACTTAGCATGTTGAATGATGTTGAGCATGCTTTGAAAAGTACAAATATAACGTGTGTGTGAAAATGTATTGTGAATGCCAGAGAGAAAATGTCTGGTTCAACACCGCCTACGCAAATGGAGAGGATGGAAAGGGTTGTAGCTGGTTTGGTACAAGTAGTTGAAACTCATACAATAGAGGGAAGACGTGAACAACCGAATCCTAATCCGAGGGAGGAGGTGACTATTATTTTACAATTTTACAAGCAGAAACCGACACTATTCCGAGGAGAGACCGATCCAATGAGAGCTGATTTTTGGTTGTCCGATATGGAAAGGATATTCTGGGTTCTTCCGTGTTCCGAGGCTCAAAAGGTTCTATTTGCCACTGATACTTTAAAAGATGAAGCGCAGTACTGATGGCGTACAAAATTGGGACCCGAAAGACCGAACACTTGGGGGGAGTTCGTAATACTCTTCAAGAAGCAGTACTTTCCGAAATCATTTGAAGATTTGAAAGCTCAAGAGTTCATGGAATTGAAACAAGGGGGAATGACAGTTCGGGAGTACTCCGCCAAATTCACAAGTTTGGCACGATTTGCTGAAAATATAGTACCGAATGAAGGGGATCGAACTAGAAAGTTTGTGACGGGGCTTAGGGATGAGATTCGACGCCAAGTATCAGTGCAACGGTTAGATAAAGTTGCAGAGGCATTGGATGTGGCTTCAATCGCTGAAAGAGATATGGGGTATCAACAAAGTTCGCAAGCACCGATAACTCAACAACACAAGAGGCCAAGTTCAAGTCAGTATAGCGGTCAAGGGAGTTCAAAAAGGCAAAGTTTTGGGAGTTCTTCAGGTGGTGGAGGTAACAAGCCACGATGTAACACATGCGGGAAATTTCATTGGGGTGTATGCAATCTACCAACAACGGTGTGTAATAATTGCCGACAAATGGGTCATGTGGCGAAGAATTGTCCGGGGGTGAGGCCAAATACTTATGCCCCGATGAGACGTACCGACGATAGTGGAATGGTTTGTCATAATTGTGGGGAGCTTGGACACCGAATGCGCAATTGTCCTAAGCCGAGGCAAGGAGGTTTTAGTGCAACCGCAAGTAGTGCACCAACACCGCGACCACCTCAACAACAACCACAAGGAAGGGAACAACGTCAGGGCCGTTATTTCCAGCTTAATCCAGGGGAGACTACCGTTGCTAACACAGTCGTGTCAGGTAAAGTTCTTATTTGCTCAACACCTGCTAATGTGTTAATGGATTCTGGTTCTACACACTCGTTTGTATCACACCAATTTGCTAGGAACATGAATGTACCCTTAGAACTTCTCGAATATGATTTATCTGTTGATGTCCCATTGGGAAGATCTTTGGTGAGTGCTGGGGTTTATAGAAATTGTGAAGTTAAAATTAATGATGAAGTGTTAACAATGAATCTAGTACCGTTAGTAATCCAACATTTTGATGTTATATTGGGGATAGATTGGTTATCAGTAAATCATGCGGTCATCGATTGTGAAAATAAAAGGGTAGAATTTCAGGCACCAACTCGTAGAGTCTTTTCTTTTCAAGGGGTGGGTGTTGTGTCACCATCATATCTCGTATCCGCCATCAAGGCTTGTCGTTTATTGAAAAAGGGGTGTAAAGGCTTTCTTTGTAGTATATCGAATACTAGATGTACGGAACTAAAGTTAGAAGATATACCCGTAGTTAGGGAATTTCCTGATGTATTTCTAGAAGATTTGCCGAGTGTGTTAATTGAGAGGGAGGTTGAATTTGGTATAGATGTAATACCGGGAACACAACCCATTTCGCGGGCACCATATAGAATGACTCTAGTAGAGTTGAAAGAGTTGAAGACTCAGTTACAGGAGTTGTTGGATAAGGGGTTCATTCGGCCAAGTGTATCACCCTGGGGTGCACCGGTTCTTTTTGTGAAAAAGAAAGATGGAACGATGCAGATGTGTATAGATTATCGTGAGATCAACAAAGTAACTATCAAAAACAAGTACCCATTACCGCGGATCGACGATTTATTTGACCAGTTACAAGGAGCTCAAGTGTTTTCAAAGATCGATTTGAGGTCGGGGTATCATCAATTGAAGGTAAAAGCTGAGGATGTTGAGAAGACAACCTTTAGAACTCGGTACGGTCATTATGAATTTCTTGTAATGCCATTTGGAGTAACCAATGCACCGGCTGCGTTCATGGATTTAATGAATCGAGTCTTTAAAACGAATTTGGATGAATTTGTTATAGTTTTTATTGATAATATTCTTATTTACTCAAAGAGTCCAGAAGAACATGATAGGCATTTGAGATTGGTGTTACAACGACTTCGAGAAAAGTAGTTATTCGGAAAATTGAAGAAAAGTGAATTTTGGTTAACAAGTGTTACTTTCCTTGGCCATGTGATTTCCAAGGATGGCGTGTCAGTTGATCCGCAGAAAATAGAAGCTGTTATGAATTGGTCGAGACCAACCAATGTGTCAGAAATTCGTAGCTTTCTGGGTTTGGCCGGGTATTGTAGAAGGTTTGTTCGGGATTTCTCAAAGATCGCTACTCCGATGACAACATTAATGAGAAAGGATATTCCGTTTGAATGGGGAAAAGAATGTGAGGAATGTTTTCAAACATTGAAGAGTAAGTTAACTTCTGCTCCAATACTTTCGATTCCAACAAGTACCGAGGGATTTAGTATTTACAGTGACGCTTCCCATCAAGGCTTGGGATGTGTTCTTATGCAAGGGGACAAAGTGATAGCATATGCTTCAAGGCAATTGAGAACTCATGAGAAGAATTATCCAACCCAGGATTTGGAACTTGCTGCGGTAATCTTTGCCTGAAAGATCTGGCGACACTACTTGTACGGGGAGACTTGTGAAATTTTCACCGACCACAAAAGCTTAAAGTACTTGTTTACTCAGAGGGATCTGAATATGCGACAACGAAGATGGTTGGAGCTAATGAAGGACTACGACCTGCAAATTCAATATCACCCGGGTAAAGCAAATGTGGTGGCCGATGCTTTGAGTCAAAAATCATCAGAAAGTTTAGCATGTGTTTTGACGGCACAAGAAGGGTTAGTGAAAGAGTTTGAACGACTGGAATTGGAAGTTATTCCTAGAGTTGAAGGTGGATTGATGGCAGCGATTGTAGAACAACCTGACCTGATTGGAGAGATTAAAACAAATCAACTCTTGGATTCAAACTTGAAGAAAATTGTAGATGAACTACCTGAGGGTAAGCGGCCAGAGTTTAGTTTACATAATGGGGTGTTATGGTACATTAACCGGTTATGTGTGTCTAACGTTGGCAACCTTAAAGAAAGAATTTTGGAGGAAGCTCATGGTACTCGGTATTCCGTGCATCCGGGTAGCACAAAGATGTATAGTGATTTGAGGGAGGTCTATTGGTGGAGTGGAATGAACCGTGAAGTTGCTGAATATGTAGCTAAATGTATGACATAGTAAAACTTGAGCATCAACGACCTGCTGGGGAGATACAACCATTGGAAATACCGGAATGGAAATGGGAACATATTACAATGGATTTTGTGTCTGGATTGCCGAGGTCTCCTAGATCTAATGATAGTATTTGGGTGATCGTTGATAGGTTGACAAAGTCAGCCCACTTTTTGCCTATAAAGACTACAGAACTGACAAAGTTAGCAGAACTTTATGTTAAAGAGATTGTGAGATTGCATGGTGCACCGATATCGATTGTCTCGGATCATGATACACGTTTTGTGTCCAGATTTTGGGAAGGGCTACAAAGAGCAATGGGAACAGCTTTGCATTTTAGTACCGCTTTCCACCCGCAAACTGACGGGCAGTCAGAACGGGTTATTCAGATTCTAGAGGATATGCTTAGGGTCTGTGTTATGGATTTCAAAGCTGATTGGGAAACGCATTTGCTGCTAATTGAATTTTCTTACAATAATAGCTTCCAGACAAGCATTGGAATGGCACCTTTTGAGGCATTGTATGGTCGAAAGTGTAGATCGCCCGTGTGTTGGACAGAGGTTGGGGAGAAGCAACTTCTAGGGCCGGAAATTGTACAAATCACCACCGATAAAGTTAAGTTGATTAAGCAACGGTTGCAAGTGGCACAAAGTCGCTACAAAAGTTATGCTGATACGGGTAGAAGACCGTTAGAGTTCGAGGTTGGTGATTACGTGTTCTTGAAAGTTTCACCTTCGAAGGGCATTACACGATTTGGTAAAAAGGGTAAGTTAAGTCCAAGATATGTTGGACCTTTTCCAATTCTGAATAAGGTGGGACTGGTAGCCTACAGATTGGATTTGCCACAAGAGTTGTCACATGTTCATAACGTGTTCCACGTATCTATGCTCAGACGTTACGTGTCGGATTCGAGTCATATCCTCGAACCAGAACCGTTGGAAGTCCGAGAAGACATGACATATGTTGAGCATCCATTACGGATTCTGGATAGGAAAGATCAAGTGTTGAGAACAAAGACAATTCCGTTGGTCATGGTCCTCTGGCGTAATCATAGCGTTGAAGAGGCAACTTGGGAGCGAGAAGATGAGATCAGGGAAAAGTACCCACACTTGTTCGACTGATGAGGTAAGAATAAGTTTGGGGACAAACTTCTTAAAAGGGAGGGAGAAATGTAACACCCGTACCCGGAAAAGAAGATTAATGTGATAATAATACGTGTTAATTAAAGATAATTAATGCATAAAATGGTTTAAGGTGGGGTTATGAACCCACATGTGAAAAGGTGCTCAAATGCGGGCACAGATGAAAGTCCTGTGAAAGGACAGGACTGGTATAAATGTGGGGCCCAATGAGGGTCTAATTAAAATAATTTACATTTTGATGTCATTATGTGCTTATATGATTACTTGTTTAAATGTTTATTGATATTATAATGTCTTATGATAGATAAGGGGACCAATTTGGGTACCCATATATGTGAAGGCGTATTTGAATAAAATTGATACCCGGTAGGTTTAATAGCAACCTCATGAATTATGTGGGACCACGTTTGGGACCCACGCGGGACTTAGATTAAAACCTTTTTGAAAAGATGGGTAGTTAACGTAATTAACTTGGGGGTTTCATAATAAAGCCTAAAGAAAGTTGGGGGAGGTAAGTAGGAATAAGGGGAAAAGGGGACAACACATATGCATGTCTTGCATATGTGTCTCATAAGTGTTAATGAGCTGGAAATCTCCAGCAATTCAAGAGAACGAAGAGCTCGAGTCGGCGACGGAAATTTTCGACGACGTTTCTTGCCGTTTCTTTGCCGTCCGGCGTCGGATTTGCGAACCGAGACCGAATTGGGACTCGTGGAGGTAAGAGGATCACATGCACGTCTTTTATTTTCAGTTTCGGCAACGTTTTTACAGCAACCATTTTTGATAAACGATGTTCTTGGTACCAAATTTGTGTAGGATTATCACTAACTAGAAATTGAGCTAAACTTGGGAAGGAATTGGGGATTCTAAGCTTAGTTGCGTATAAATCAAAGAGGTGAGTGCTCTAATCCCAAAATTGGGTGTTTAGATATGTTGGTGTGATAATTGTTGGCTTAGAATACTTAATCCATGTTTATATTTATGTGTTGTTGAAATTGAGTAAAAAACATGTCAAAGTTATGAAATTGATATGCTTATGTGCTTATATGCTAAGTTGCTTAAATGCTTATGTGGATCAAAGGAAAGTCAAGTAGTGAGCACCATTTATAGGTCCCATATGTAAGGGATAGGAAGTCCTCAATGAGTAGGACGTGGTGACGACCACATTGAAATGCCGGTGACGCCTTCGGGGTCACAAGAGTGTGTGTGTTGTGCTATCTGCGCCAAAAGAGTGAGAAATTCCGGGGTGAGAAGGACCCGGGGGTGGTGGCTTGAGTTACTTGACTTTCCGGAGATCAATTGGTTGATGTTTATATTTATTGTTGCATTTGCATATTAAACATTCCAATAGCATGATTAGTTCCCTCACTAAGCGAAAGCTTAAACGAAAATATATTTTCTGTTGTGGTTATTGAATAACCATCGCAGGTACGGCACGGGAAGATGAGAGAAAATGATCCGCACGACGGGTTGGGCGTGGGGTTGTGAGATGTGTTTCATGTTCATATATCTAGATGTTTTGGTTTGGTTGTAACCCTTACACTTCAAGTGTTGTAAACAACTTATGTTTTGAAAGTTCTTGTAATATGTTAATTCAAGTTGGGTAGTAAGGGTCTTTTGGTATAAATTGCACTTGCAAGTCACAAATTATGTATATGGAAAAGGCAACTTGGAGTAGCAAGTAACTTTGGTTGTAAATTGAGCTTAGTATTTCTTTGGTTGAGAAATTATGCAAGCATTGGGTTAAAATGTGGATTTTGATGTTGATTTATCATTCATATGAAGAATTTGGGTGTTTTGATTGTCATTTCATATATGGAAATCTTATGTCAATGTTTAGAAACACTTAGAATTGAATTTGGAGGGTTCTTGGATGTTTACACAAAGTTTGATTATGTTAGGAAAGGTTTTGGACATGAAAAACTGATGTTTTTAGCAGCAGGGAGGTGTTCTGCCAAGGCCGGATCGATCCGGCCTTTTCGCGGATCGATCCGCCCATTTCCGGGGACGTTCTGCCTCAAAATCAGGAAAATGGATCGATCCGCCCTTTTCGCGGATCGATCCGCCCCTATTTTTGGCAGCTGCTGACTTTTACGGAAACAAACGTAACTCTCTCTACAAAACTCAGTTTCGCGCGCCGTTTTTTGCGTTGGAACCGGGACTCAAAGACCTATCTTTTGGTGTAAAATTTTGATATACTTTATAAATGACAATTTTTCCCTTGGGCCTGTTTTGTGTCAGCGAAGTTGTTTTATGAGGTCTAAATCATGATTTTCTTAGTAAATTAAGGGTGTTTTGGCAGTTCGGCTTTGTTACTCGTGTCCTAACTTGCAGAGGCGGGTTGGGGTGTGACAACACCCTAAACCCAACCGAGCACTACTAGACCCACACAGTGAACTACACATTTTTTCCACACATAGTTTTAAATACATGTACCCTGTGTTGTATAAGTGGGGCACAAAAAAATATAAAAAATTCAAACAACACAAAATACAAGCATTTAAAATTGTGTGCAAAAAAATGTGATTAACTGTGTAGATCTAGCATTTTCCAACCCAATATTCTCGTGAAAATGAATCAAAGTCTCGCGGTTGTTTGTCAACGTGGGACCCATGTCACCCGTTTAAGAAATTTATGATTTTGAAAATGCATCAATTGAAATTTTAAAATTATTAATGTTATTAATAATTTGAGTTGAGGTTGACTGTGAGTCAACGGTAAGGTATCAGTGAGGACACGGAAACATGGCAGTTCATATTGCATGGGCATGAGTAAATGTCATTTATATGATTTAAATGTTATCTGATTATCTGGTATTTGATGAATAGTAATTTTATCTGTGTTGTGGAAATTCTGGTAATCTTTGATATTGTTATATGAGTTTGAGCACTGTGGTGAGAACGTGAGTGACACGTTAAAAACAAAAAGGTAGGTTGTGTAGAGATTTCACATAATTTAGTTTTCGGATGTTATATTTGGACCCAAACGAAACTTAGTCGGAAACTTTTGAAATTTATAATTTTCACTCGTAAAGGCATAAAATGAACGCGTGCGAAGTTTCATGGGTTGATGAGCAGTTTTGAGAAACTTGCGGGGAGGTAAACGTAATTCCCAGAAAGTTTGTATATATATAGAAGTGGATGAGATTTCATTCTCATCCAAACTTCCAAAAATATCTAGAGAGAGGAGAGAGAAGGGAGATTGAGCCAACGGGCTTTACGACGCCGATCGATGACCTTCCGTCCGTCAGATTTTCTCCAGATTTCATATTTGAACTCGTGGAGGTAAGATCTACGTTTTGATAGTAATTAGGGCGCGTTTGGCAAACTTTTCCGAAATATCTAATTTCTAGCAATTGGGGAAAATCAGGTAAAACTCGTAGGAATCGGGTATAATTTGGAATCCGACGATCAATTAGGCCCCTAGACGATCCTTCAAAGTTTGAAGAGATTCGCACGAGGTATGAATTCTAGATCTATGAAATATATGGATTTTCATGTTTTGAACATCAACTTTGATATTCTTGGATCCGGGTGAAATTCATGTATTAATTAGGCCCGTTAATTATGCACGTGAAATTATATGAAAAGCACGTATAACTATTTATGTGAGCATGTTATGTGTCTACTTGGGTCAAAGGGGAGTTTGGTGCAAATTCATCCGGGGTAAGCTCCTCGAACCTTGAGGATTGTGATTTTGATTGTGATTGTGATGGAATTGGTATTGTGGGTGTGTCTGGATTGGAGGTGGGTCCAACCAGGACACGGTACCTGGTATGGAGGAAGGCCCAACCAGTATACGAGATGCGTGAGAGAGGTGGGCCTCCTACGGCATCGACCGAATGAATACGTACCACTCACCCTAAAGACTATTTCTATGTGTTTTAGATGCTTAAACCATGAACTGTCATATAAGCATACATTTAGAATTGTACGCTCAACATATAGCTGAGCAGTGGAGATGTACTCCATTGCAGGTAAGAAGAAAGACAAGAAGAATCGCGATGAGTGAGGCTGATGAACGCCGGGGAATCACCTTTGTATATGTTTTTGTTTTAATCCTGAAAACTTGTGTAAGGATTGGGAAATTGTAATAATATGTTGTAATAGAATCATGGATTAGTTTCGTAGTATTGTAATCTTGTAATTGAACGTCTGTAGTTATATTTAATCAGTTGTTATTGGTGTTGGTTGTGATTATTTATTGATATGAGAGAAGCCTGTGTTAGTATTTTCAACACAGGGCTGCCCAGCAGGGGAGCAGTCGACTGGACCCTGTATCAGTCGACTGGATCCCGTGTATTTGAGACACTGAAAGTGAATAGTAAGAGAGGCAGTCGACTGGACCCTTTATCAGTCGACTAAACACTGTTGGTTTTGGCTACTACTTCTATTAATGGCAAAACCAGTCGACTGTACCCCCTTTGTAAAATGTTGCATTTTAGTTCTGCATAACACAGTCGACTGGGTTCTCTGATCAGTCGACTGAACCTCTGTTGAGCATTTTAGGTTTTGGTTTCTGCTAGGTACAGTCGACTGGACCCGAGGCACAGTCGACTGAATCTAGCTCTGTTTTCAAAAACTGTTTCTTTTGAAAGGATTCAATTGGCCAAATCTTTTTATAACTCTGATTTCAATGGATTTTACAACTCAGAGGGAAATGTTTCCTAAAGTTTTAAAATACCCAGGGTTGTTTTAAAGTTCTTTTCGTTGCGTATCGTTAGATGATCTTTGGATGAGCCTTGGTGGCGTGCCACGTGTCCTATTTCCACGCGTAGTGGGATGGGTCGTAACCACCCAGGAGTCCTAGCGTGCGGCGTACGCATATGTGCTTTTCTTGTCTCATTCGCCACGTTCTCTTGCTCTCAGAACTTTACAACTTCAACCGATCAAGCATTGATATCACATCCGTTCATTGTTCATCCTATTCAACCACGATCATTGTGATACGAGATATTTTAACCATTGGATGAGAATTTAGTTATAAGATTTTTAAGAATTTGGAGATGTATTTATTATTAGATTCTCATCTAACGATTAAAATCCGTCTTCTCATATACGAAGCTACTCACTATAAACTTGTCCTATAAAAATTCTATGATACATCTCAGTGGTTTTTAGTTGTGTCATAAATTTTAATAATTTTAATTTTAAAATTTTATAACTTGATCCCAAGTCTCATGTAATAACTTAAAAAAAATACAAGTCTCATGTAATAACTTTAAAAAAATACTTTTTAAGTGTAAAATTAAAGTGTTCCGAAGTTCATGGGATCAAGTTTTAACTCTTGGGAATCAAAATTAACTCCCTCTGTTTCGATTTTATGTGATATCTTTCTTTATTTACCCGTCCCAAAACTAGTTACTCGTATTAGGTTGACTATTAAGGCTTAGTTTGGTCCCACATTGATTTTAAAAGTAATTTATGAAATTTATTATTAAGTTGTTTGATAATTTTGTATAAGTGATACATTACTTTCCAAAAAAATATCATGAAACCAAACAACAACCTTGAACTTTTAAAAATATCATGAAACCAAACAAAAAGGCCTAAGTTTAATTTTTACAAAGCTCATACACTAGTTACCAAATAAAAATAAATTAACATGAAACTGTGCTTTAAAAAAGGAGAAGCACCAAATGGGGGCGAAACTAAGCCTAAATGCATATACATTTTATTCACTTTCTAACTCAGTCATTCCTAAATGGGTTAAATACATTTTAGACCCCTATAGTTTGTCACACGTGTCAGTTTAGTCCCTATAATCAAGAAAGTATCACTTTAGTCCATGTAGTTAAGAGTCAAATAAGTCCAATAAGTCCTTTAGTGACGAATAAGCTTGTCACTGAAAGTAAAAAATTTGTCACAAAAAGTATTTGAGGGACTAAAATGACGCACTTATGAAATTATGTGGACTAAAATGATACTTTCTAAACTACATGGACCAAATTGACACAAAGGACAAATTAGAAGGGAGTAAAATATAATTAAGCATTCCTTTTAAAACCTGAAGTTATTAGAAAGAGTGATGCTAATGCCAAAGCAGAAAGTGCTAATGCCAAAGCAGAAAGTGTCGCTAAAAATTATAGCGACACTTAGGTATACGAAGATAAAATCACACGAACTTAGAGGTGTTCTAGAAAAGTCAAAAACCGACTACAATCAAATCCTATAAATATCGATAGGTCAATTTTTTAAAGCAATACACAAGTCTAAACCGACCAATTGAAACCGAAATTTTATTTTAAAACAACTAAAAAAATTAGGCAGAAATCGGCCACGAACATCCCTACACAAAATGGGATGAAGAAAGTACTTACTCATAAGGGTAATACTTAAGACACACCCAAATACATAATTTTTGGGGCACAACCCAAAAAATGTGTCTATATCTCTCCTGTGTGACTGTGAAATCCAGTAACATCATAAAAGAGATATAAACACACCTAAATTATGTCCCAAAATTTTTATCTTTCACTGTGTAATAATCTTTACTCTACTCATAATACAATCAAAACAACTAAAATAAAAACAACATCCCACGGAAGTACGAAAAAGTAACATGCATTTTTCACGAGGGCAAACTGTGTTGTTTATGACTTTTTTTTTAAAAAAACCATTTTATTTACCCCTTTTAGGTAAGAAATTTTATAGAAATTAGATAAAAGACCAATTTGTACGGTTAAGAAAAGTCGCCTACGTTATATATTCAACGAATTTCCTTCGACAACCTTTCATATCTCTCACTCTAGTTTCTCTCTCTCTCTCTCTCTCTCTCTCTCTACCTGCGTCTCGCGTGTTCTCATCATCGGAACAGGTATTACTGATAAATGATTTTTGTAGTTCTGTTGTTATTTTTCTTTAACCTTTCTTGTGATTATCTATTGATTGTTGGGTATGATACCTTTTCGATTAATATTTTAATTGAAAAAAATTGTTGGGTAATTGAGATGTTTCTTGATTAGGGTTTCTTTCTGGGTGTTGTAGCTTTTTATTGATTGGGTTGGGATTTGGGGGCATTTTGTTATTTTTGTTGTCAATTCGTTGGGTAATTGATCTTTCTTGATTAGGGTTTGTTTCTGGTGATTGAATATGCTTCGTATGTTTTCCTTGATTTTGCTGGGTTTTGTATTTATATATTTCAGAGTTCTATAGATCAATTAATGTTTGGTACGTGTTTGATGGGTTTTTTCTATTGATTTTGTTTTGAACATACAGTATCTTATTCTGTCATTTGTTTATGTGATGGAAAAAACAATTAATTATCAAAAAATTGTGTAAAATCTTGTGACTGGTTTTTTGATCAGTGAAATGAATGAAACTCTTGTAGCCTTTGATAATACATGAAACTGAGTAAGATTATAATTCAGGGTCTGGAGACTCTTGATTGAATTGGGTTATATGCTCTATTCATTCGGAAAATCTTTAATTATGATTTGAGCCAATCTGTTGCTATTGTGAAATTCCCCTAAATGTTGTTTGGACTCAATTTTGATATTAATGGGATAAAGGGGTTTAATTTTGTTGTTGCAACAGAGAATAGTGAACAGATACCGTATTGGAACAAGAGATTTGAGATGGGGTCGTTTGAGTTGTATTGTTTGCTTTTGAATTTCTATGCATAGTGTCTAAAGTTGAATATGGAGAAGCATAGAGGGAGTCGGAGAAGGAGGTCTACATGGGTATGATAGGCTAATTGATGATTGGGGAATCTTGGTTGTTTCAACTTATAAGTAGGTTTGTTTATATGCTTGTAAATACATGCATATACCGATATACAGAACCCTTCTTAGGATGGAGTCCTCATTTTAACAAAGTGAGGACTTCTGTTTATAGCCATTGGATCCACTTTTCAGTCTATGAAATTACTTCAATACCCTTAATGAAACTGGATCCAAAGGCTGTAAACAGAAGTCCCCACTTTAACAAAGTGAGGGAGTCCTCATGAGAAGGGTTGTGTACCGATATATATATATATATATATTAATTGTCAGTTTCACTTTGAGAGCCTAACTGCCTAAGCATGGGGAGGGCACTGCTGTTTCTATCTTGTAAATTATCTATATCTGATCCTATGTAGCGTATTTGTGGTTCCCAATTCAGTGGTAGATGATTAGTTTCTTTGTAAGATAATAATTTTATAGACATCATGAATGTATGATGGTTAAATATGTGTTAGTGACCATCTGGTGTGTGTTATTTAACTTATTTTGTATACCGTATTCATTTTAGTGGGGATTATTCCCCTATTTTTATTGCATATTGACATGTACATATTGTCTTATAGGTATAAAGAATAGCTTTTGATAATAACCTGTGTTTGGGTATCTCATTTCGAGATTCACGGCTCAACTTGGCAAATTCTTTTCCCAACTTTTGTATTGTCATCTTTACATGTTTTTGGTTTCTTTATTCTTGTGGCATTCATGATTAAAATATTAAGGTCAAGTTAGTTTGGCAATGTTTTTTGTTTGCACATCCTAATCCACACTGTTATCTTGATCGTATTTTATGATCCTTGGTTCCCTGTTCTGAACAAGAAACCTTTTCATACTCTAAATTCTTTTGCCTCTCATTATTGATTATTGCATACAATTTTCTTTTCTTGATAGATGTAATACACCTTCGTAATAAGTGTGGGGAATTTGTTGTTTCCGATTAATATCAAACAACAACAATAACAGTATTTAAGTCATTTTCTCTGTTTTCCCTTTTGAAGGTTGAAAGTATAGCGATCAGTTGTATTGTTTCCAATTTTCAAACTTCGGTGAATGAAATCTACCTTCTTCCCTTTGCTCATAGTACAGGTTACACGTTAATCAAAGAAGACGGTTAATATTATCCCATGAAATAGTGGGAAGATTTGAGCAAATTTATGATAAGCTAAGAGTTAACAGTGTAGTCTAACGTTTTTGAGGAAAAGTGACTGCCTATGATCTTAAATGGAGCTTATAGGCTTAACGTATATAACTTACGTACTGCCGGGCCCTTCTTAAACACTCAAGTGTTATAGTTGGATTTTTGAGTGATATGGGTTTCTAGTCACTTTGATCCAATAGCGTTCCGTTCGATAGGAACAGATTTGATAAATACTGACAACTCTCAGATGCAGTATTAGAACGGAAAGAATTGTATAATGAATGAAATGATTTCTACTTGATCTCTGAATATGACATATACTACGTTTTTGTGGTGGAGATACTTGATATACATGGCTGAACGTGATAAAGGTGTTTTCTTGAAGAGTCTATATGTATTTTCACTTATCCAGTTATATCTACCAACTTTGCAGCTTTGATCATACAGATTTAAGGTCAAAAGGAAACTTTCAGGTTTTTCTAATCGACAACCAAGTTTCATGTCTGAACTCGACAACCAGATTCCATCTGCTTTTGGTATGTAATTTTTCCTCTTCAGCATAATAATAGGGAGGCTGTGTTTGGTTTGTGGAATTCTAGAGGGAAAACTATTGCCCTAGTGTTTTCTTACTCAACTCTTAAATAACATTACAAATGTTTTTGTAAAATAAATAGTAGAAACACTACAAAAAGAGAGAGGGAAAAAACTTAGAAAACCCAATATTCTTCATTTATTTTTAACTCCATTCTCTTTTCTTTCACATTTTACCCACTGTTTTTATTATTACCCAATCCTCGCTGTTTTCTTTCTTTTCTTTTCCCTCACTAAATCCAAGAACCAAACAACGCCCAAGTGAGTTATTAAAATTAGAAGTCATAAATTTAGCATGCCAATTTGATTGGCATTTTTGTGGGTGGGTTTGTGAATGGTGGTGGTTATTGCAGATCCCTTTGCTGAGGCAAATGCTGAGGACTCGGGTGCTGGGACAAAAGACTACGTCCACGTGCGTATACAGCAGCGAAATGGCAGGAAAAGCTTGACAACAGTGCAAGGGTTGAAGAAGGAATTCAGCTATAACAAGATTCTCAAAGATCTCAAGAAAGAGTTTTGCTGTAATGGTACTGTTGTCCAGGACCCTGAGCTAGGCCAGGTGCTTTCATTCACCCCTTTCCGATATTCTTAGTATGACAACGACACCCACCCAATTTTTCTCTACAACCTACTATGCAGTGAGGGGGAGTACATACAGCATCTCCTGTTGGACATGTGGGTGTAGAGAGAAATTTGGTGGGTGTGTATTTAGTAACTCCATTGTAGTATAACCTATATGTTGCCTCTTTTTCTTTACCCTTTTTTTTGAGTGGCGTAGAGTTTCAATTCTCTGGCTGTGGCTCATTCATCTTTTCCTTTTGTTTACCAAAATATGTTTTAAAGAACTTGCTTGGTCAGGGATTATTTTCATTCAGCTATTACTAGTGTGTTGTACTAGAAAATTGTGGTTGCGGCAAGAGAGTGTTTGGGATGATATTTTTGAAATGCTTTCTTTTCCCATTGTACCTACGTTGTCTTCTCCATTTCAACTTATTTTAAAGATGCATTTTAACACATTTTTTTCACATTGTCAAAAAAGCAAGAATTATTTATTAATTGCTTCTGCATTTAAGTTGGAGATGGGGTTTTGTGTTTAAGAACACGAATTGGAGGTTGACGAAAATCCATATCGCCTCAACTTCTTCTATGACAAATAACTCTTATCTATCATGTCTTCTCTTCTTAATTTTTGTTTTGTTTCATCTCTATACATTTAAAGTATTTCCTTTGATCTCAATGTTATGTATGGGGGTTGTAGATTATACAGGCGGTAAATGCCTCGTTTAGTTGATGCTTTAATTTCTAATGGTTATAATCCTGAAGATTATATTCCTGCACAACTCACTTAAGACTCATGCATATCTTTATATGGTTTCACTTCCACCAAAGGAAACAAAGTCCTCAATGCCTTATTTTACATTATATGCAGGTCATTCAACTCCAAGGCGATCAAAGGAAGAATGTCTCGACTTTCCTTGTGCAGGTAAAGTCTGTGGCTGCACTTAGAGATAAAGTTAGGATTCGTTTGGACGCCCACAGAATTGCTAATTTGGCTATTTAGATTTTTTTTTTTTTTTTGAGGAGGCTGTTTATAGTTTTTGATTTGTATATTTATTTTGTTTTGTAGTTTATTTACATCCCCACGTGTTTTCTCAATGAACAGGCTGGCATTGTGAAGAAGGAACAGATCAAGATTCATGGTTTTTAAGCACAACACCACCAGACCAAATCTCTTATGTGGTTTTCTCATCTTCAAGTTCCTATTATCTGTCACAATAGTATATGAACTCTAGAATATAAATACTATTACCTAATCAGAAAACAGCTTTGGTACATTTGTGTGTCAGATTTGCTAGTTCTCCGCTGTTTGGCTTTGTAATGCAGAAGGATTATGGGCTACTACAAAACCTCCTCCTTTATCTGGAGTAATGTTTTCTTGTTTGAACTATATGCCATGTTTCCACCTTCTAAGCCTGTTTTTTTTTTTTTTTGGTTGTTCTGTAGTATATTTTGTGGTGATGTGCTTGATGGGATAATCTTGACTAGAATACTAGATTGAGCCTGGTTAAAAATCAGATTATGGACTTAAAAGAGCGTCTCCAACGGGTAATTCAAATTGGTAACCAAATGCAGTTACTAATTTGATTAACAGGCCTTCAAAATTGCACTCCCAAGGGTAATCAAATTGGTAACCAACTACAGGCTGAGAAAAAAAATAATAAGTAACAGAGAAATGGGAAGAGAGCAGATTATCAAATTTTGTTCGGTCAACAAAAATACTGTTCCAAGTAAATGATTAACTTTGTTGGAGTTGTGCTTAGTTAGCCTGACTGCATGAGGAATGTTGGATTACCTGTAGTTGCTAGTATAATTTGTGGAGCCTCTTAAATATGTTTATATATTTGAGTTCCTCTAGTTGGAAGTGAATTTTATCTATAGGGGGAGGGAGGAGGAGAGAGCACATTTATCCAGACCCGCATCTTGGATTTGGGAGCAGTACATGCTGCATATTCTGTTGTACACGTGGATGTTGAGATGGATGCAAATTAAAACCATTGGCAATATGGTGCCAAATGTCTGTAATTTTTGAAAAGGGCTTTCAAATGTTTGTGAATACTTGGCACTGCTTATATGTTTGTAACTTGGTATCATTTATTATTCGGTTAAGTACATTTTATCCTTGTGATTGGGCCCATTTTTACTTCACCTCTTGTACTTAGAAAGTGGATACTTAAATTCCTTGTGGTTTCGGATTAAAATGAAACTGTTAATATTTTCCTCAAAATCACAGGGGGTTAAGTGTCCACTTCCGAAATATAGAAGGTAAAGTGAAAATAAGCCTAACCACATGAGGTAAAATTTATTTAACCCTATATTTATTGACACCATGTTACAAATATTTGGGATGTAAGTGGTGGCCAAATGTTTGTGACATCTTAGAATTGTATACGAAGTATCATAGATTTTTTCCTTTGTCTTTATCTTATTGAATTCGAATCAACAACTTTTTACAATTCGTCGGTGACATGGTTGGTGTGGGTGGTGAAAATGGTTGTTAGCACTGCAAAATGTGGTGGAAGAAAGAAAAGAAAGAAAAAGGAGAAAAAAAAAAAAGAAGAAGTTCATAGGGATAAAGTTTATAATTAATTTGCCAAATCTTTACTGCCAAACTGAATATATTTGTTCAGGTAGTCATTATTAATAGAGCTTGTCAACAGATGGTAATTTATCCTAAATTACATTCGTAGGCTAAATAACAGTATGTGTCATTGTGTATATGTCGCACTGAATAATTTCTCCACATGAGATGAGAGAACATTTATTTATTTATAGCAAGAAAAGATTAGGTGCATATCCTCATATAGTTTGAAGTGTGATTGATTCATGAATTCAATAGTGTCTATATGACATCTATGTGGCATATACGAAATCGTATGTAAAAAAATGTATTAAAGTGTTGTCCTATTCTCCATGCACTATTGACCGTGAAGAGAAGTGTGATTAATGCACTTGTATTGTGTGGGCGCTGCTTTATATTCTATTAGTCCAAAACAAGTGTTGCCAATGTAAACATTATTTGGACCAATATGATGCTAAAACAACACTCACTATTAGAAGTATTGAGCTCTTGGGTGTTGTAGGTTGGTCCGGTCTATTGCTCTTTCCTTGTGCCTATTTTCGCGTTAGGGGTTGATTTACAAGTACTACTACTACCTTGTAACTTCATAGTATACCCATGGATTGGCAAGTTCCTATTTAGAAGCTTGCAATTTCTTAACTACTTCATTTTCTACTCATGTTGATAGTTTAGCACATTCTTTATTGTTACGATGGAGTTTTGAGGCATAAGGAGGTTTTCCTCATTGGTGTCAAGTAGGCGGTTTGTGAAAATAGTACTGGAGCACTTGAGTGCTGTTGCTAAAGGATGCTTTTGTAGTATCTTATTGGTCCAAATAAGCAAGTGTCGCCTATGTGTCATCTATGTAAATATTATTTGAAGTTGAACTAACAAGATGTTAAAACGGTATATACAAGACGTAAGGAAAGTACTGAAGTGTTGACCTAATTTTAATTGCTTTAACTATTACAAGTAGCATGTTCATTTCTTGTGTTTAGTTAATTACTGCCAAAAACTCACTATTGGCTAATCCATTCATCAAAATATCCTAGGGACCTTAGACATCAAAATTTAAAAATCACAAGACTTAGGCTTAGTTTGACCCCCATTTTGGTGCTTCTCCTTTTTTAAAGCACAATTTCATGTTAATTCATTTGGTAACTAGTTTATAAGCTCTGCAAAAATTAAACTTAGGGCTTTTTTAGGGAGAGCTTTTAAAATCTCTAGAATGGAGCTTTTAAAAGTTTAAGGTTGCTTTTTGGTTTCATGATATTTTTTTGAAGAGTAATGTGTCACTTGTACAAAATTATCAAACAACTTAATAATAAATTTCATAAGCTACTTTTAAAAAACCAGAGAGCCAAACTAAGCCTTAATACGTTAGTTATATAATGCAGGTACTCTTCCTTAGTTTCAGTGTCTAGAAGGGACTATAAATTAATTTCCTCTATTTTTATTTTAAAATTTAAATCTAACTCTGTATGATTGAACACGGTGTGACGACTATTGTGATTTATCCATTAGCTATAGCACCATATACGGCTATTGCAACCTTGCATAGTTCTCCTAACAGTTCTCAACTCTAATGACTGACTTGGATAAATCTACTGATGATGCCTCTGTGGACTCGAGAGCTACCCATTTTTCATTAACTGATAATTTTTCTCTTCGACTTGCTTGTTAGTACTCTCATTTTATTTATTTTGGTTGTTGCAAATTTTTTTTTTCCCCTTTTTGTTAGCTCTCTTTCTTACCTCGAATTTACATCAAAAATGTTTTGACTTCTGGGTTTTCCTCCTTTGTTATTGTGCTTATAAGTATAGTTAAGAGATGCTCAAATGAGATTAAATGTGTCACTTCATGCCCTCTATCCAACTAGTAATATGTATGCACACACTTTATATGTATCACTTATACCCATATAAATTAAATGTGCTATTTTATAAGTAGTGTTTCAGATTATGATTGATCCAATTGTGTTTCACATGGACAATATTTCACACGTAAACAAATAGAATGTGACAATATTTTTAAAGAACTTTAGTGAAGTAGTGTTTGTGACAAAATATACGAATGCTTGATTTAGTGGTACACTATAATTACCTCTCTCTCTCTCCTCTCTCTCTCTCTCCATCTATATACATATATATGGGGTATTTGTGTTGTTGCAGAAACTAAAAGGAACAATTTTACCAATATTAGTAGCCTTTGACGTTTTTCTTGGGATGAGTCGCGGACTTAGTCGCTCTCTTTAAGACGCTTCGCGGCTTGCCCAAGTTGTACAAGCAGTTCGGATGAAGGCCACGACGTCCCCAGGATAAAGCAGCTCAGAAATCGCTTCTGTCTCAAAAATCCTTGCACGGAGGAAGATCGGAAAACCCACACCCTTTCAGAAATTGTTGCTCAGAAACTGTATATAGAAACTGTGTAAAATAATTTCTGTAACTCTTTTTCTCTCTGTAAAACTGTCTGTATATTTTTATGAGAGCAGTTTGTGTATATATAAAGAATATATTCTGAACGTTGGGAAAGTTAACGTTGCAGAACGTGGAGAGAACTCTGGGAACGTTGGAGAAAAAAACTGGAGAAAAAAAACGTGGAGGAGTTGTTTTGGGAGACTTGGTCTCCAACTGAAAATAAACTCTTTATAATTAAAAAAAAAAATTTATTTTCCAAATAAATTTTGTATAAAAAGATATATAGGAGTAGGACCACAGCCACATCCAAACCCAAGCCCAAGCCCGGCCTGGAACGGAGTGGGGCGGCGGCGGCGGCGCGCGCGCGCGTGTGTGTGTTTTGTGGTTAACCTAATTGGGCCTAGGTCCTCCCCCTTCACAAAACTTGGTACCCCCAAGGGGCCCAACCCTTACTCCAACCTCCACTTATATATGTCCTTCCCACTTCCTCTAATTTTCCTATGTGGGATAAGCAAAATATCATTTGGGTTAGTTTGTGAATAAGACAAAACTCAAAACCAAATTTCAAAGTTTTTCCCTCAACCTTTCCCTCCAATTTTAAATATACACTTTTTCAACAATCCCCCACTTGTATTTTAAAAATTGATTTAAGATCATTGAGCAACGTATCATAAGACTGTGCATAAGTAAATGTGTTTTTCAACTTGAACCTTTACGTAGTGATAGTGCTTCCGATTATACTAGAGTAACCGTAGTTTTGAACTCTATCTCAGACAACACCACACACACAGTCCTACTAGGGTGAAGTTCAAAAACCAGCACTTTACGGCCGTGTGCTTATATCCCAGTATAGCGAATGATCTAGAGAATTTGCCCAAAATTTCATAGGAAGCGGCCTCACTTCCACATTCGCCTAGGTGAGTCCAACAAGGATACTCCTGTAGCTAGGTATCCCACTCCAAATGGAGTTTAAATCTCATTAAGAGTTATAAATAACTCAACCTTCTGTCCTTCAGGATGTCATGCTTCGTAGGGATGGACTTGGAGTATTACCCCCATATATAGATATTAGCATGATTCCACTCATATCACTTCATGACTTGTTATTACCCTTTGAACCTATTTTTTGGGATCTCCAGTCTACAGGTTGGGTTACTATCACAAGTGACTCAACTATCTAAGGGCTTTAGTCTCATCCCTTTCGAGGTTTTACAAACCTTCTCTCGTGCTAGTCCTTTCGTCAAAGGATCAGCCAAGTTCTCCTCAGACCGTACATAATCCACTCTTACAGCTCCAGAAGAGAGAAACTCTCTAATAGTGCTGTGCTTGCGACGTATTTTTCGCTTCTTGCCGTTATAGTAACGGTTCTCAAATTTTGCAATAGCCGCGGTACTATCACAGTGGATTAGGACAGCTGGTATCGGTCTCTCCCATAAAGGGGTATTTGATAGCAGATTTCTCAGCCAACCTGCCTCCTCACTAGCTGTAGCTAGTGCTATCATCTCTGACTCCATAGTGGACTGAGCCAATATAGTCTGTTTCTTAGACTTCCATGAAACTGCGCCTCCAGCAATACAAAAAATGTATCCACTAGTGGCCTTGGAGTCATCTGATAGGGTATTCCAATCAGCATCGCTATATCCTTCAAGGATAGCGGGAAACTTCTGATAGTGTAATTTTAGGTTCATCGTCCTTTTTAGGTAACGCATGACCTTTTCAATAGCATGCCAATGCTCCATACTAGGTCTACTAGTAAACCTACATAGTACTCCAACTGCATAAGCTATATCTGGCCTAGTGCAATCAGTAGCATAACGGAGGCTACCAATGATGCTCGCATACTCAGTTTGTTTAACACTGTCACCAGTGTTCTTGAACAATTTTACACTAGGGTCATATGGAGTACATGTTGGTTTACAGTTAAAGTAATTGTATTTCTTTAGAATTTTCTCAATATAATGAGATTCGATCTAAAGAAAGTCCCTTTTCGGACCTAGTAATATTAATTCCAAGAATTACACTAGCTTTCCCTAAATCTTTCATATTAAAGTTGGCACATAAGAAAGATTTAACTTCATTAATGACATGAATATTTGATCCAAAAATAAGTAAGTCATCCACATATAAGCAAATAATAGTGCAAGTGTTGTTTTCAAATTTGTAATAAATACATTTGTCACTTTCATTTATTTTAAAACCATTTGAGATGACTAAACTATCAAATTTATCATGCCATTGTTTAGGAGCTTGTTTCAAACCATAAAGAGATTTATCTAATTTGCAAACTTTATTTTCTTGACCAAAAATAATAAAACCTTCAGGTTGGTCCATATAAATCTCTTCTTCTAATTCACCATTTAAAAAAGCTGTTTTAACATCCATTTGGTGTACTACTAAGTCATAAATAGCAGCTAAAGGAAATAGTACACGAATAGAAGTAATTCTAGTGACAGGTGGATAAGTATAAAAAAAATCAATATTTTCTCTTTGTCTATAACCCTTAGCTACAAGACGTGCCTTATATTTATCTATCGTGCCATCGGGTTTCAATTTCTTTTTAAGAATCCATTTGCAACCTATTGTCTTACAACCAGATGGAAGATCTACTAAGTGCCAAGTTTTATTTGATTCCAATGATTCCATTTCATCATTTATAGCTTCTTGCAATAAATCAGCATCTATAGAAGTCAAAACTTCTTGGAGGGTGTTAGGATCCTCCTCTAAGTTGTAAGTATAAAATTCGGTTCCAAAATCTTTCGCGATTCAGGCTCTCTTACTTTTTCTAGGTTCTAGTTCATATTCATTTGGTTCTACTAATCTAGGCATATCATATGATGTTGAACCCCCATTATTTTTAAATTTAAAAGGAAATTTATTTTCAAAAAAATCAACATCACTTGATTCAATTATAACATGATTCTTTAAGTCATAAAATCTGTAAGCTTTACTATTGACAGCATAACCAATAAAAACACATTCATAAGCTCTACTAGCTAATTTGGACCTTTTAGGGTCTGGAATTCTAACATATGCCAAACAACCCCATGTTCTAAAATAATCCACATTTGGTTTTCTCCTTTTCCAAATTTCATAAGGGGAAATATTAGTTTTAGAGTTAGGAACTCTATTTAATACATGACAAACAGTTAATAATATTTCCCCCCACCAATGAGAAGCTGCCCCTGAATTTAATAAAATAGCAACTACTAATTCAGTAAAAGTTCTATTTTTTCTTTTAGCTTTTCCATTCATTTCAGGGGAGTAAGGGGCAGTTTTTTCATGAATGATTCCATTAATTTTATATAAAGCAATAAATTCATCAGAATCATATTCATGACCTCTGTCACTACGAAATCTTTTAATTTTCCTATTAAATTGATTTTCAATCTCATTTAGGAAAATTTTGAACATGCCAATGGCTTCACTTTTATTTTTCATAAGATAAACAAATGAATAATTTGAACTATCATCAATAAAAGTAATAAAATACCTTTTTCCATTTCTAGTTAAAATTCCTTCATATTCACAAATGTCTGAATGAATTAATTCAAGAGGTTCAGATTCCCTAGTGACAGATTTATGTGAAATTCACATTTTTTGAATTCATTTAAGGACAATTGTGGAATATATCCTAAACTACTCATATTTTTCACAAGCCTTTTATTTACATGACATAATCTAGCATGCCAAATATTAAAAGAACACAACATGTAAGCAGAAGAAGAAACTTTATTAAAATCAACATTTAATTTAAACATGCCCTCAGTTGCATAACCCTTTCCAACAAACACTCCACTCTTAGTCAAAGTAAAAAGATCAGCCCCAATAGTTTGAGTAAATCCAGCCTTGTTGAGAAGATAGCCTGAAACAAGATTTTTCCTCATTTCTGGAGTGTGGAAGACATCCTTCAAAATGACAGTCTTTCCAGAAGTAAACTTCAATTCAACCTCCCCAATACCAGCAACAGTAGTGGTGTGGGAATCACCCAACAACACTTTCTTGTCCTCAGCTTCAGAATAGGATTTGAACATGTCATGGTCATAGCAAACATGGCGAGAGGCGCCAGTGTCTACCCACCACCCCTCGGATCCACCAACAATATTGACCTCGGAAATCATAGCAACGAGCTACTCTTCAGCAAGATTTGCTTGGGGAGCAACTCGTCGTTGATTCCTACAGTTTCGAGCCATATGACCTGGTTTACCACAATTGTAGCAAACAAACAGTCCAGCTTCATTTATTCCTGAGGGGGGGTATGTTTCTATTCTGATTTGGCTTCGGATTCTGATTCTTGTTGTTGTTGCGGTTCTTGTTCTGATTTCGATTTTGAAACTTCATGGTTTTTGCAGGTGGTTTCAGAACAACTGAGGTTTTGTTTTTAGAAAAAAATTTGAGGTTTCTTGTTGTTGGAAACAACAAGAACCTGTTATTTTAAATCTTGTTTTCTTGCCTCCTCCTCAATACGAAGGCGAGTAATCAAACTTTCCAATGAAAATTCTTTGGTTTTGTGTCTCAAAATATTTTTGAAATCTTTCCAACTTGGGGGAAGCTTGTCAATAATGACAACAACTTGAAACTGATCATTTAAATCCATGCCCTCAAAAATTATCTCATGAGCAATTTGTTGCAGCTCATGGGATTGAGCTTCAACAGATTTGTCATCCGTCATTTGGTATTTCAAATAACGGCTGACTGCAAATTTCTTTGCTCCAGCTTCTTCAGTGTCATATTTTTTTTGAAGGGCATCCCAAACTTTTTTTGCAGAATCACAATTTGCATAATAGTCATAAAGACTGTCAGAGAGTCCATTTAAAATATAGTTTTTGCAAAGAAAATCATTTTCATTCCATATGTCAGACTCTCTGATTTGAGCAACAGTGGGATTTTCAGAAACAGTGAGTTTTTCAGAAAGACAAACAGATTGTAATTTTTTCGTAGTTAAGAAAAATATCATTTTCATCCTCCACCGTTTAAAGTGAAGGCCCTCAAATTTGAAGGGTTTGTTGAGGTCATGGGTAATAGAGAGCATTGAAGATTCCATGGCAAATGTAAAAGCGTCTTAAAATTGTTGCTGCAGAAACTAAAAGGAACAATTTTACTAATATTAGTAGCCTTTGACGTTTTTCTTGGGATGAGTCGCGGACTTAGTCGCTCTCTTTAAGACGCTTCGCGGCTCTGCCCAAGTTGTGCATGCAGTTCGGATGAAGGCCACGATGTCCCCAGGATAAAGCAGCCCAGAAATCGCCTCTGTCTCGAAAATCCTTGCACGGAGGAAGATCGGAAAACCCACACCCTTTCAGAAATTGTTGCTCAGAAACTGTACATAGAAACTATGTAAAATAATTTCTGTAACTCTTTTTCTCTTTGTAAAACTGTCTGTATATTTTTATGAGAGCAGTTTGTGTATATATAAAGAATATATTCTGAACGTTGGGAAAGTCAACGTTGCAGAACGTGGAGAGAACTCTGGGAACGTTGGAGAAAAAAAATGTGGAGGAGTTGTTTTGGGAGACTTGGTCTCACCACATCCACATCCACATCTACATCCAAACCCAAGCCCGGCCCGGAACGGAACGGAGCGGGGCGGCGGCGCGCGCACGTGTGTGTTTTGTGGTAAACCCAATTGGGCCTAGGTCCTCCCCCTTCACAAAACTTGGTACCCCCAAGGGGCCCAACCCTTACTCCAACCTCCACTTATATATGTCTGTAGCGCCCCGATTTTTCCAACAACACAAAATCGGAACACAACCCAAACTGAAACACTATAAAGCTAAAACAATAATAGTCCAATAAAAACTAAAATAACTATAACTCCAAATTCATGGTAAATTTAAACCAAATTTCAAACGCTGTCAACTCACAAATTTCAAATGCAAAAATAAACAATTGGCTCATATGCCAAAAATTATAAATGGACATAACCATTCTAAAATCCAAAGTCTCTAATCAAAATAAACTCCAAGCTTGCTAGCCAACTTGATCCACGCTGATATTTGAGTCAATGTTCATTTTCCTGTAAATATTCCCCGGCTACGTTCATAAATTGAACGCACCCGAGATGCATGGAGACATCCGGGTCAGTATAAACTGGTATGAGTAAAACTTGAAACCCGAACAATCCATGAACAACCACAAAAATATACAATATCGTAACAAGACAATAGTTCCATCACATCTTCTCAAAAGAGGCTCCGGCAGTTAGTTTCTTGTTCACGATAAACAACATATAAAGTAAATCACTATGTAGTAGGCCTGTCCTGCAAAAGTGTTAATGTGGCCTACCACCCTGTTCATAGATTTATAAAGAAACACATTATAACATTACACCATAAAAGCGCATACAATTTTTAGTTTGTACCAAATCCACACTTACTACCACAATTGCACTTCACATCGTGCCAAAACCTATATACCCATAGGTCCCCCCTCACACCCTAGCCACTTCTCCGAGTTTGACACTTACTCCAATCGGGCGTATCGAGTATCGAGGGTGCCCCATTCTCGGATAGCTATGACGTATGAGAAAACAAGGAGCCACTATTCGGCTAAATGCGCATAAGATCCTACGTCACATATTGAGACGGGATAACTAAAACACCACTATTCGGTGATAACAAAAGGGTATCAACCCAAACCCCATTCCTCAAGATATGCTCTAATTGGACATGGGTACCACTTGCCGCAAGACAGTCACGTTAGTTTCTCTGTAAGCAGTGGATTTAAATAACAAAGGGTTGTGGCGGTGACTTTGGATTTTTCCTTTAGATTCATTATGACATAATCGAAATACTGATAATATGAGTATATTCATATCACATATTCAATGCTGGGATAAGCCAAGTCATAGAAGTTCTATATATCATCTCAACAAATTCAAAATCCTCATCTATTTGGGATTAACACAACAATTATCATATAGTAAGACACAATTTTTCTCCAATATCCATATAATTACCAAGGAATTAATACTTCTCAACTAATGAGAACAATCACCACATTTAATAATGACAAAGGGTGAAGCCTTTACTCACGTTTCTATAAAAATTTCAAGGTATAAAAGTGACACCACTCTTTAACAATCATTAGGGAAATGTTTTACTCACCTCGGTATCTTAACAGAATAAGGATTCTTTTCAGAAAAGCAAATAGGTCTTGGTCCCTACAATTCATGATGATAGAATAACAATTAAATCTAAATTCTCCATATACGAGCAAAACAGTAATTTCAACGAAAACTGTGTCCTAACCTCAATACGATGATCCCTATATTATTCTAAGGCTAATGGTACTGACTAAACTCAATACGGAGTCTGCAGTAATTTCTAACCAATGCGAGTCTTACAATTAGGATGTAATTTTATTGGTGCTGAAACGTCTCCAAACTTAGGAAAAGTAGTCTCATCATTATTCTAATATTTTAGGCGCTGACGGCGTATTTTTCGGATTTACGAAGTATTTAATACGCATTTTTGAAGTTAAAATACTATTTTTAAAATAGTCACCAAAGAATAGAATTTCCAAAAATATACCAAAACATAAAAATTTCTACAAGAAACTATTTTTTAATAAGTTTAAGAGATCATAGGAATATTTCAGTATTTTTCCCAAATATTTAGAAATATTCTAGATATTTAAAGTGATGAAATCTCTATTTAACTCATTTACTAAGTAGTAACAAAATTCTAAACAATGGTTTTATAATTTAATAAATTGTCAAATAGTCCACCATTATCCATAAAATATTTTAGAAGTTATTCCGTATTTAATAAACATCCAAATGCATTTTTATACTATTTTTACATAACTAAAAACAAGCATTTAAAAGTAATGTTAATTAAATTAAATATTTATTCCATCATAATATTATGAAAATAATAATTGGAAAATATAAAATTTCATTTTTATGATTTCACAGAAATTAAAAAAAATCTAAAGTTATATTTTGAATTACTGCTAAGAATAAATTTTACAACAAGTAAAAGTGAAATAATGGTTAATAGGTGATTCATACCATACAAACCATTTAAACTGCTACACCGTAGAAAATCTCTAATGAAACACTTCTTCTTCCCTACGCAGACTTGAGTCTGCGACATATATACATATATATCGATACATATATATACATATACATAAATATATACATGGCTATAACTCTCTCGATTCTTGACGGAATTGGGCGAGTCCTATAAGAAAATTGATCCTCTCGACGAGCCCTATCCATATAAATTGGTTTGAAAACACAATTCTAAATAATATGCACAGATTTCGGATAAAATCAAAAGTAGGTCTAATAAAGAAAAATCTAAAATTCATGGCCATTGACTATGGCTTTTGAAAAACTGCTCTAAGGGAAATATTAGGGACCCATGAGGAACATATTGAGACTCATATGAGGTGATTTGGGGATGGTTGAAAAATGAAGTTTCAAATGAAGCTTTAATGGTGGTCATTCATGACATGCCTAAGGCTTTGATTTAAGCATATCTAGCATGTGTGTGATGTTGCATAACTCTAGAAAATAATTGACATGGGCAAGAACATACCTTGAATCCTCAGTCTTTTCTCTCTCTCTCTCTCTCTCTCTCTCTCTCTCTCTCTCTCTCTCTCTCTCTCTGCGTGAGGTGAGGTTTGGAATACCCATAAGGAGAATAGGGTTTCTTTAAAGAAAATAAATAAAAATAAATAAATAAAAAGCAAGTGTTTGTTGGAGACCACCTAATGGGGTGGTGGACAAAATTTGGTGTGTTACCACATTTTGTTGTTCTTTCCTTTTGTTCTCTTTTGACTTGCTTTTCCTTGATTTAGGGGGTTTGTCCCTAAATGTATTAAATGAATATATGTATGTGTATAGTATATATATGTTGCATGAGGGGAAAGAAAAACACACGGCCAAGAATGTGAGCCGTGGGTAAGGAAGAAAGAGGGAGAGGGGTGGCCAGCTAGGACTTATTTTTGTATCAAAATGGAATTAGATCTAGTTTGAATTGCTATTGGGCCAAAACATTGGGCTCCAAATATGGTCTTAATAAAAAGTAATAAGAAAAATTAAATTAATTAAAAAAAATAATACATATAATCTTAATCAAATAATAACAAGATACCAATTATTATTATTATTATTATTATTATTTTTTTTTCTTTTGAAATTCGCGGGTGTTACATTCTACCCTCCTTAAAAAGGATTTCGTCCCCGAAATTAACAAGAAATCACATATCTAAAAGAACTAATAACCAGGAACAAAAAATTAACTTCAAAGCTTACCCAAAAGATTCCATTTAGAGACTAGGCAAAAGACTGCTACACAAAGAGTTCAGGATGCATTCTCTGGACTTTCTCCTCTAATTCCCACGTAACATCATTCTCATCTTCACTCCATTGTACCTTCACAAGATTAATCCTCTTATTACGAAGTTGCTTCACATCTCGGTCCACAATCGTGATTGGTCTTATAACAAATGTCAGATCATCAGAAATTTCAATCTCTGTCGGTTGAACCACCACGGTTGGATCCTTCACACACTTTCTCAACATTGAAATGTGAAAAACATCATGAATTGTCGATAAACTCGAAGGTAAATCAAGACGATAAGCCACCTCTCCAACACGTTCGGTGATCTCGAACGGACCCACAAACCTAGGTGCCAATTTTCCCTTCTTGCCAAACCTCATCACACCTTTCATAGGAGAAACCTTTAAAAATACAAGATCTCCAACCTTAAACTCCACACTCTTTCTCTTTTGGTCAGCATAGCTTTTCTGTCTACTCTGAGCTGTTTTAATCCTTTCTCTAATGACACTTATCTTTTCCGTCGTTGCCCTAACAACCTCAGGTCCAAGTAAAATTGTATCACCAACCTCCGCCCAGCAAACAGGTGATCGGCACGGCTTTCCATAGAGGGCCTCAAATGGTGCCATGCCAATGCTAGAGTGATAGCTGTTGTTGTAAGAAAACTCTACTAATGGCAAATGTTCCTCCCAACTTCCTCCAAAATCCAATACACAAGCTCGAAGCATATCCTCAAGTACCTGATTCACCCTCTCTGTCTGTCCATCGGTCTGAGGATGATAGGCAGTGCTCAAGTCTAACCTTGTGCCCATAGAACGCTGGAAACTTTCCCAAAATTCTGACACAAATATCGAATCTCGATCTGAAACAATAGATATGGGTATACCATGTAGTCTCACCACCTCTCGAATATACAGTTGCGCCAAACTATCCGCATTTCGATGAATACCAATAGGAATAAAGTGAGCAGATTTGGTCAAACGATCCACAATTACCCAAATGGACTCATTTCCTCTCCGAGATCTAGGTAAACCATCAATGAAATCCATCGAGATAAGTTCCCACTTCCAAACAGGAATTTCAAGCGGCTGAAGCAAACCAGACGGCCTCTGATACTCTGCCTTTACCTGTTGACAAATCAAACACCGAGATACATATTCCCCAACATCTCTCTTCATACCTTCCCACCAAAAGGTTCTCTTCAGATCACGGTACATCTTGTTGCCACCAGGATGAATAGTATAACGTGATCGATGAGCTTCATCTAAGATTTTCCTTTTCAAACCAGAATCGTTAGGCACACACAGCCTGCCTCGAAACTTTAAACTTCCCAACGAATCTACTGACCAATCAGTGGGGCATTCATCTAAATAATCTAACACCAAGTCGTCCAATTTTTCCAACAGAAATGGATCAGACGCTTGACTAACACCAATTCGAGTCAGTAAAGAAGGTTGAATAGAGAGGCTCCCAACGAAAACCTTCTCAGCATTTTGCACAGGTCGCACATCATGGAGCATAATCACCTCCAAGTCTTTCCACTCGCGGACCATCAGTGCTGTCAAAACACTATGTTGCCGGCTCAAGGCATCGGCGACAACATTACCCTTTCCAGGCTGATACATGATCTCAAAGTCATAACTGCTAATGAACTCCATCCACCTCTGCTGCCTCATATTTAACTCCTTCTGAGAAAACAAGTACTTCAAGCTCTTATGATCCGTAAAGAGCTCAAACTTCTCCCCAAATAAATAATGTCTCCATATCTTTAAGGCAAACACCACTGCTGCTAACTCAAGATCGTGCGTCGGGTACCTTCTTTCATGAGGTTTCAACTGTCTTGAGGCATAAGCGACAACCTTTTGAAACTGCATCAAAACACAACCTAAACCTGTACCGCTGGCATCTGTAAATACTACCAGATTACCTCCACTCACAGGTATGGTGAGAATCGGAGCAGTGGTCAACCTTCGCTTAAGTTCCTGAAAAGCTTTTTCACATTCCTCACTCCACAAGAATTTTACATTTTTCCGTGTCAACTTAGTCATTGGTTCTGCAATTAGGGAAAACTTCTCTATAAACCGACGATAGTATCCAGCTAATCCCAAAAAGCTCCTGACTTCGGTGGCTGAAGTAGGCTGTTTCCAATCCTTCACTGCTGCCACTTTAGCTGGATCAACTGATATACCCTCACTAGAAACAACATGCCCCAAGAATCGAACTTCACTTTCCCAAAAGTGGCACTTACTGAACTTAGCATATAATTTCTGATCTCTAAGGACTTGCAACACAATCTTCAAATGTTCTCTATGCTCATGTTCATTCCGAGAGTAAACCAGTATGTCGTCTATGAAAATGATTACAAACTTGTCCAGATATGGTCGGAATACACGGTTCATAAGATCCATAAAGAACGCAGGTGCATTAGTCAAACCAAACGGCATCACGGGGAATTCATATAGACCATATCGGGTTCGAAAGGCTGTAATAGGGACACTTTTCTCCTCTACTCTCATCTGATGATAACCGGTTCTCAAATCAAACTGCGAAAACACGGTAGCTCCCTTCAACTGATCGAACAAATCATCGATCCGAGGCAACGGATACTTATTCTTGATGGTGATCTTGTTCAGTTCCCTGTAGTCAATGCACATCCTTAAAGTGCCATCTTTCTTTGACACAAAAATAGCTGGAGCTCCCCAAGGCGAATTACTAGGGCGAATGAACCTATACCATACACACCTCAAAAGGATTACAACTAAAGGAATATGAATACAATAAGGCAATAAAAGGAAGATGAATAAAGGTTACCAAACGTACCCCTTCTGTAACATCTCCTCAAGTTGAACTTTCATTTCATTCAACTCCTTTGGTGCCATTCTATACGCCGCTTTGGAAACAGGAGTTGTACCAGGAACTAAATCAATACGGAACTCAACCTCTCTCCTCGGCGGTAGACCGGGAATTTCCTGGAACACATCTTCAAACTCCTTCACCACTTCTACATCTTTAATGTCTTTCTTTGGGATTTCTACCGAATACAGGAAACTTGACATCACTGACTCTCCACTAACTCTACAGTCATGTGTTATACTAGGCATATCTGGTGCATTAATTGTAACTCTTCTTTTGGCACAATCCAAGGTGACCCCGTTCTTTTCCATCCAATCCATACCAAGAATAAGGCTAAAACCCTCAAAACCCAAAACTACAAGGTTTACGAGAAAAGTTCTCCCAAACATAAAAATTTCAAAATTCTCACATTGTTCATACAAAGTAACAGACCCACCTAAAGGAGTCTCCACACAAAGGGGTAAAATCAAATGAGTAGTTTTAATATTTTCTAGTGTTACAAACTGCCTAGCAATAAATGAATGAGAAGCACCGGTATCAAATAGCACCTTAACATTAGACTGAAAGGAATCCAATGTACCTTGCACATTATTGGGTCCTGGTAAGGCGGCAAAAGCACGAGCTGGAGCCATCTGACCTTGGCCTCCTTGTTGGTTCTTTCGCGGAGCTTGGCATTCATATGCTTTGTGACCAACAATTCCACAATTATGACATAGCCCTGTGAACGGCGCACGAACCATGGGTACAACAGGTGGTACTACCCCTGGAGGGACTGCGGGACGATTCTGCAGTGCTTGATACTGTTGACCCTGACGGCCCTGTTGCCCATGTTGCCCTTGTTTACCCTGCCAACCCTGTTGACCCGACTGACCAGGTCGCTCTTGCTGTCGAGGATTTCCTTGCCTGTTCTGGAATCCTCCCTGTCTCTGATAACCCTGTGGTCCCCTCTGCTGAAATGTCTGACCTTTCTGTTGAGGTTGCTGACCTCTCGGATCATAAGGCCTGAAACGGTTCTGCTCCTTGTTTTGGTCACGTTGCTGGTACTGAAACCCTGAACCTTTAGAGGTCTCACCAGCCTTTGCCTTTCCCTTATCTCGGTTTTCTCTGAACTTGATGCCCTGCTCCTCGAACTTGACAGCCAAGTCCAAGACTCGATCAAACTCCTCCGTGTCGAAAGGAATCAGAGAACGTTGCAATTGGGTCTGCAATCCATTGATGAACCGACGATTTTTCTTCACCCTTGTATCAACCATGTAGGGAGCATGTCGGGACAACTCATGAAATCTGGTGACATACTGTTCCACACTCATATTCCCCTCTTGCTTTAGATGGATGAATTCTTCTGCCAATTGGGATTTTACTGCTTCTGGTAGAAATCTCCCTTCAAATCTCCCTTTGAAATCTTCCCAGGTTAATGTGGTCAAATCTAAACCAGGACGGATCGAATTCCACCAGAATCTAGCTGCTCCGTCTAATTGATGGGCAGCCAATTCTTGTTTTTGTACCGCAGTAATGTTCATTCTCTCAAATACCATTTCACAATTGAGTATCCATGTCTCGGCTGCGATAGATCCGCTATCTCCTGCGAACCTTTTCCCTCCTAGTTCCCCAAAGGCCTTATTCCTTCGAGTGAAGGGATCACAGGAATTGTCCTGCCGTTCCGCATTGTTATTCTGCACTGCTTGCATAAGTTGGGTCATCATGGCAGCAACATCCACTTGAATCATATTCGGGTTTCCCGCTCCATTATTAGCATCATTGTTATTGCCATTTCCATTGCCAGCAGGTCCTTGACGGGTATCATATCCTCCAGCCATATCCTAAAAGAGAATAATCAACACCACTAAGACATAATATATAAACACAAAAAAAAAACTATAAGACCCTTAAACCACAATCCGAAGGCAACCTAGACTGTCTCCAATCTAAGGAAACCTAGGCTCTGATACCAAACTGTAGCGCCCCGATTTTTCCAACAACACAAAATCGGAACACAACCCAAACTGAAACACTATAAAGCTAAAACAATAATAGTCCAATAAAAACTAAAATAACTATAACTCCAAATTCATGGTAAATTTAAACCAAATTTCAAACGCTGTCAACTCACAAATTTCAAATGCAAAAATAAACAATTGGCTCATATGCCAAAAATTATAAATGGACATAACCATTCTAAAATCCAAAGTCTCTAATCAAAATAAACTCCAAGCTTGCTAGCCAACTTGATCCACGCTGATATTTGAGTCAATGTTCATTTTCCTGTAAATATTCCCCGGCTACGTTCATAAATTGAACGCACCCGAGATGCATGGAGACATCCGGGTCAGTATAAACTGGTATGAGTAAAACTTGAAACCCGAACAATCCATGAACAACCACAAAAATATACAATATCGTAACAAGACAATAGTTCCATCACATCTTCTCAAAAGAGGCTCCGGCAGTTAGTTTCTTGTTCACGATAAACAACATATAAAGTAAATCACTATGTAGTAGGCCTGTCCTGCAAAAGTGTTAATGTGGCCTACCACCCTGTTCATAGATTTATAAAGAAACACATTATAACATTACACCATAAAAGCGCATACAATTTTTAGTTTGTACCAAATCCACACTTACTACCACAATTGCACTTCACATCGTGCCAAAACCTATATACCCATAGGTCCCCCCTCACACCCTAGCCACTTCTCCGAGTTTGACACTTACTCCAATCGGGCGTATCGAGTATCGAGGGTGCCCCATTCTCGGATAGCTATGACGTATGAGAAAACAAGGAGCCACTATTCGGCTAAATGCGCATAAGATCCTACGTCACATATTGAGACGGGATAACTAAAACACCACTATTCGGTGATAACAAAAGGGTATCAACCCAAACCCCATTCCTCAAGATATGCTCTAATTGGACATGGGTACCACTTGCCGCAAGACAGTCACGTTAGTTTCTCTGTAAGCAGTGGATTTAAATAACAAAGGGTTGTGGCGGTGACTTTGGATTTTTCCTTTAGATTCATTATGACATAATCGAAATACTGATAATATGAGTATATTCATATCACATATTCAATGCTGGGATAAGCCAAGTCATAGAAGTTCTATATATCATCTCAACAAATTCAAAATCCTCATCTATTTGGGATTAACACAACAATTATCATATAGTAAGACACAATTTTTCTCCAATATCCATATAATTACCAAGGAATTAATACTTCTCAACTAATGAGAACAATCACCACATTTAATAATGACAAAGGGTGAAGCCTTTACTCACGTTTCTATAAAAATTTCAAGGTATAAAAGTGACACCACTCTTTAACAATCATTAGGGAAATGTTTTACTCACCTCGGTATCTTAACAGAATAAGGATTCTTTTCAGAAAAGCAAATAGGTCTTGGTCCCTACAATTCATGATGATAGAATAACAATTAAATCTAAATTCTCCATATACGAGCAAAACAGTAATTTCAACGAAAACTGTGTCCTAACCTCAATACGATGATCCCTATATTATTCTAAGGCTAATGGTACTGACTAAACTCAATACGGAGTCTGCAGTAATTTCTAACCAATGCGAGTCTTACAATTAGGATGTAATTTTATTGGTGCTGAAACGTCTCCAAACTTAGGAAAAGTAGTCTCATCATTATTCTAATATTTTAGGCGCTGACGGCGTATTTTTCGGATTTACGAAGTATTTAATACGCATTTTTGAAGTTAAAATACTATTTTTAAAATAGTCACCAAAGAATAGAATTTCCAAAAATATACCAAAACATAAAAATTTCTACAAGAAACTATTTTTTAATAAGTTTAAGAGATCATAGGAATATTTCAGTATTTTTCCCAAATATTTAGAAATATTCTAGATATTTAAAGTGATGAAATCTCTATTTAACTCATTTACTAAGTAGTAACAAAATTCTAAACAATGGTTTTATAATTTAATAAATTGTCAAATAGTCCACCATTATCCATAAAATATTTTAGAAGTTATTCCGTATTTAATAAACATCCAAATGCATTTTTATACTATTTTTACATAACTAAAAACAAGCATTTAAAAGTAATGTTAATTAAATTAAATATTTATTCCATCATAATATTATGAAAATAATAATTGGAAAATATAAAATTTCATTTTTATGATTTCACAGAAATTAAAAAAAATCTAAAGTTATATTTTGAATTACTGCTAAGAATAAATTTTACAACAAGTAAAGGTGAAATAATGGTTAATAGGTGATTCATACCATACAAACCATTTAAACTGCTACACCGTAGAAAATCTCTAATGAAACACTTCTTCTTCCCTACGCAGACTTGAGTCTGCGACATATATACATATATATCGATACATATATATACATATACATAAATATATACATGGCTATAACTCTCTCGATTCTTGACGGAATTGGGCGAGTCCTATAAGAAAATTGATCCTCTCGACGAGCCCTATCCATATAAATTGGTTTGAAAACACAATTCTAAATAATATGCACAGATTTCGGATAAAATCAAAAGTAGGTCTAATAAAGAAAAATCTAAAATTCATGGCCATTGACTATGGCTTTTGAAAAACTGCTCTAAGGGAAATATTAGGGACCCATGAGGAACATATTGAGACTCATATGAGGTGATTTGGGGATGGTTGAAAAATGAAGTTTCAAATGAAGCTTTAATGGTGGTCATTCATGACATGCCTAAGGCTTTGATTTAAGCATATCTAGCATGTGTGTGATGTTGCATAACTCTAGAAAATAATTGACATGGGCAAGAACATACCTTGAATCCTCAGTCTTTTCTCTCTCTCTCTCTCTCTCTCTCTCTCTCTCTCTCTCTCTCTCTCTCTGCGTGAGGTGAGGTTTGGAATACCCATAAGGAGAATAGGGTTTCTTTAAAGAAAATAAATAAAAATAAATAAATAAAAAGCAAGTGTTTGTTGGAGACCACCTAATGGGGTGGTGGACAAAATTTGGTGTGTTACCACATTTTGTTGTTCTTTCCTTTTGTTCTCTTTTGACTTGCTTTTCCTTGATTTAGGGGGTTTGTCCCTAAATGTATTAAATGAATATATGTATGTGTATAGTATATATATGTTGCATGAGGGGAAAGAAAAACACACGGCCAAGAATGTGAGCCGTGGGTAAGGAAGAAAGAGGGAGAGGGGTGGCCAGCTAGGACTTATTTTTGTATCAAAATGGAATTAGATCTAGTTTGAATTGCTATTGGGCCAAAACATTGGGCTCCAAATATGGTCTTAATAAAAAGTAATAAGAAAAATTAAATTAATTAAAAAAAATAATACATATAATCTTAATCAAATAATAACAAGATACCAATTATTATTATTATTATTATTATTTTTTTTTTTTCTTTTGAAATTCACGGGTGTTACAATGTCCTTCCCACTTCCTCTAATTTTCCTATGTGGGACAAGCAAAATATCATTTGGGTTAGTTTGTGAATAAGACAAAACTCAAAGCCAAATTTCAAAGTTTTTCCCTCAACCTTTCCCTCCAATTTTAAATATACACTTTTTCAACAATTTGTAGCAAAGGATACCAGTCAAAATTCAAAGCTTGCATTTTCAGATCGAAGATGAGTGTTTGTATCATTAGGGGGAGCTTTCACAAAATTCTGAGTGTTTGTATAGTTGTTGTATATATTGGCCAGATTTTGGTGTTTAGTTTTCAAATTTCCCTTTTTGTTGTGAAATTTAAAAACAATTTTTTCAATTCTAGGTACATTTTGTTAGGTTAATAATGTTATAGTTCTCAAATTTAGAATATTTCAAATATTGGTGATACCAATATTTGTGGGTATGGGGTGTGGGTTCTACCCAAAATACCCAATCCTACTGGCTGCGGCCTGCTAACCCATAAAGTATCCAAAAACAAATTCCATCAAAAGATATCAGTAATTTTAGAAAAAGAAACTGAAAAAACTTTTCCTTTAACCTTTTTTTTTTGGCAATAAACTGCTTGATGGCCTTTCATGTAGAACAAGTACTTTAATTCGTTTCTTTATGTGTATTTCGAAATATTTACATGTGAGATTAGTTCGTAAATGTGCTATAAATAATGCCATGTGCACATAAAATGTGCATATAAAGATCTGGATTATTCATTTTCGGTAGGGCCTATACCTGCCTATATGGGACCAAGGGGTGAAACCAGGAATAACGGCTTCGGGGGCAGTTTATAGAGGACTTAGAATAACATGGGGGGCTATCAATTTGTAATTCCGCCTTTGCATGTAGAAGATTATCATTATTTTCAATATTAAGTGCTGATTCGTAAAATTTGCAATGATGGTAAAATAATTTGAGTTGGGTTCAAATGTAAGTGAGAAGAATTAGAATGTGTAAGATTACAATTAGGCCAAATATAACATATCATATTTTTTTTTTCTCTGGTGATTCGATTACCGTTTGGCCAACGTATACAAAATACAAAATTTCTTTTTTTAAGCCTAGCCAATATTTTTTGGGCGTTGTATAACAATCATACTATTTTTTTTTTTGGGGGGGGGGGGGGGGGGGGGGTGTTAGGAAACTGCTTTCCCAGAATCCGTTGACAGTGCGTATAAGTTGGTACTGCAAAAAATTTCATGAAATCTATAATAACCCTACAAGGGCGGAACTAGGGTTACCTTGAACTGCAAAATTGGATTGCTGTAGTAGACGAATCGAGAACACGGGCTCGATAACAGCTCACGATCTTCTACCGTATTCCTTTGCTGCCAGAATATCGAACTGAGTGTGGGCTCTTTCGAAATCCTTTTAGTTTTCTGCTCTTCCCTCTTTACGTTCTATTTTCTATTCCCAGTTATAACACTCTCTTTGATTGCTATGACGATTCAATCCTGATCACATTGATCCGACAAAGATGTGTTCGTCAGGAGGATCAAACGATCTCCGATTTACTTGAATTTTTAACAGCAGCTCCGTCTCGACGTCAGGAACGTTGTGTAAAAAATTCAGCAACTTTCGATCAGTATCGAGCAGTCCGAAGCTCTTTTAGTGAGCGTTGTCCGACGCTAGCGATCTACACTCCTATGTCTCTTGAATGCTCACAGAGACTAGGGTTTGGTGGAAACCCTTCTAGAAGAAAGCTAGGAGGTCAAGGGAAGCTTAGAATATAAAATCATGCATCCTAAGGGAAGAGCCAAGGCAGCATATATATAGGCTACGATAGGGACCATAAGAAGTCAATAAGGAATAGGCTTCCTTATGGAATTAGGAAACCCTAATTCTAACTGAATCAGATTCCTATTTCCATAAATTATAATTCATACCACTAAAGAATTATAATTGCACTCCTACCCTTATCTCAAAAATATATTTCGAGCTCCATGTTATTAAATGCTTATTATCTCCCCATGTTAAGATTACAGATATCCATTAATTAAATATAATTACTGACAATCATATTTAATTAATTTCTTAAAATTCCTTGAGATCCTCTGCTTAACTTATCTGATATGTCGGATACAAAATCCACCTGCAGGGTTTGACATAATCAAAACTTATAAGCTTTCTCAAGGGGATATCATCAATCCCAAAATTGAGACATGGATTCCATCATTAATTAATATCCACCACACAATTAATATTGCCAGCCAATCCAATGAGATATTGACCCATTTAAGGATCTTTCCCTTTTAGGGATCAAAGTATAAATATCAAATGTACGTGTCTATAAATTAAATTAGGATTTAGAGCATAAGCACTCATAATAACCATGAGGTATTAATTATCTTATAAGTCAGTATAAAGATAATTACCCCAAGTCAGTCCCGTTTAATACACAAAGTGTACCAGCATAGTGAGTTGAAACTATACCGTTTTCCGTAGTCAAGACAAACCTACTACAACACCATGCTGCAGTCCTACCGATGGTGTGTCCAATCCCATCTAAGACTGTAAACCAAAATCTTACATTCTATAATATCTGGTGGTCTGATCTTCCGTGTGTAAGCCGAACTCTACACACCAAACCACCTACTATATAGAATGAGAGACACACATGCATAATATTAAATAAATAATATAATACAAACATTGCCCACACAGATTCTCATAAAAATGGATTAACTGATTTTATTAAATGAATAATAAATCAACTACATAAAGCATGGCTTTTAGTATATATCCCTAACAATCTCCCACTTAGACTCAAAGCCATGAAGTGACACTCCTCACTCCAACTAATGGCTCTACCTCCTAGGGTAAACACATATCCTGAGGTAGACTTTCTGGAATCCCTATCTGACATAAAATCAGAATCTGTGTACCCAATGGGTACAAGACTGTCTGCTTGGTAAACTAACATATAGTCTCGAGTCCTTTTCAAGTACTTGAGAATATTTTTCACCGCAGTCCAATGTTCTTGCCCTGGATTAGACTGATATCTACTAACCATGCCAACAGCAAAGCAGATGTTAGGTCTAGTACATAACATAGCATACATTAGGCTTCCTATTGCCGAGGCATAAGGAACTGCCTTCATCTTCTCTATCTCATCAGGTGTCTTAGGACACTGATCCTTAGATAGAGTAATTCCATGTCTGAAGGGAAGGAATCCCTTCTTGGAATCTTGCATGCTAAACCTTGCAAGAATATTGTCAATATAAGTACCTTGTGACAAGCCCAACATCCTATTCTTGCGATCTCGCATAAGCTTGATCCCTAGGATATGACCGGCTTCTCCCAAGTCCTTCATATCGAATTGACTGGATAACCATACCCTTACAGAAGATAATACCCCCACATCGTTTCTGATTAGCAAGATATCATCCACATATAGTACTAAGAACACCACCACTCTTCCATCATGTTTCTTGTACACACAAGATTCATCCGCACATTGATCAAAACCAAAAGACTTGATTGCTTGATCAAAGCAGATATTCCAAGACCTAGATGCCTGCTTAAGTCCATAAATGGACTTCTTAAGCTTGCACAACATGTGTTCTTGGCCCTTCGCAATGAACCCGTCTGGTTGCATCATATAGATGCACTCGTCAAGATTCCCATTTAGAAATGTTGTCTTGACATCCATTTGCCAAATTTCATAATCGAAATGTGCAGCAATGGATAAGAGAATCCGGATAGACTTCAGCATTGCCACCGGCGAAAAAGTTTCCTCATAATCGATTCCTTCTTTTTGAGTGAACCCTTTCGCAACAAGCCTTGCTTTAAAGGTTTCCACCTTACCGTCTGCTCCTCTCTTCTTCTTATAGATCCACTTACATCCAATGGGTTTTATTTCATTAGGTGGTTCTACAAGATCCCAGACTTGATTGGAGTACATGGACTCCATTTCAGACTTCATAGCCTTTTGCCAAAGATCTGCATCTTTATCTTGGAGTGCTTTATTGTAGTTACAGGGGTCAGTACCTTGTTCATCAGGGACCCGGTCATAAGACTCTCCCAAGAACATATACCGGTCAGGCTGAATAATAACCCTCCCACTACGACGAGGCACAACCCGTGTCTGTGTATCACTGATATTTCGTTGTGAAGATTCTGAACCTAATACACCATTATCTACACGTTGTACTGGTTCAGGAACCTGCGTGTTAATGGTTGGTTCGGGATCTACACGAGTTTCGATAATCCTCCCACTACGACGTGGTAATGGAATATCGATAACTCTTTCTTGTGGTGTTTCTTCTTGTACTGTTGGTATTGAAGAAGTATATGTCGGTGTCTTTCCTTTCATTTCTTCTAGAACAATATGGCTTTTGGGCTTGTGGTCCATAACATAGTCCTCTTCTAAGAATGTGGCATTGGTGCTAACAATAACCTTCTGATCCTTAGGACTATAAAACAGACCACCTTTAGCTCCTCTTGGATACCCAACAAAGAAACATACTTCTGTTCTTGATTCCAACTTTTCTGCGTTCCCTTTCAGCACATGTGCTGGACTACCCCAGATCCGAACATGCCGCAGACTAGGCTTTCGCCCAGTCCACAATTCCGTGGGAGTAGTAGGTACTGACTTAGATGGTACCAAGTTTAGAATGTATGCGGCTGTCTCTAACGCGTGTCCCCAAAAGGAAATTGGTAAATCCGAATAACTCATCATAGATCTTACCATGTCCATAAGAGTCCTATTCCTTCTTTCTGCCACACCGTTCTGCTGAGGCATACGGGGTGCAGACAATTGGGATGTAATCCCTTGCTCCAATAAGTATTCCCTAAACTTTCCCAAGAGGTACTCTCCACCACGATCAGATCGTAGTGTCTTGATACATTTACCTTGACGCTTCTCCGTTTCAGCCTTGAAGTCCTTGAATTTCTCAAAGCATTCAGACTTACGCCGCATCAAATAAATGTACCCATACCTTGAGTAATCATCAATGAAAGTGACAAAGTACTCAAATCCCCCTCTTGCTTGGATAGTCATAGGACCACACAAATCAGAGTGAACCAGTTCCAACGGCTCTTTTGCTCTATAGCCCTTGGCCGAGAATGGCCTCTTGGTCATTTTACCTTCCAAGCAGGATTCACAAACTGGAAGTGCCTCCACTTCCAATGAGCCTAATGGCCCATTTTGAACCAGTCTTTGAATCCTTTTCAAATTAATATGACCAAGGCGTAAGTGCCAAAGATGCGTTTGGTTCATCCTCGAAGGTTCTTTTCTCTTAAATGGCAAACTATTTGTGTTATTCAATTCATTAAGTTGCAGTATAGGAGAGATATGATTTATAATATAAAGATCATCCACCAATTGACCAGAACAAATAAAACGTTTATTTTCTTTAATAACTACTACTTTATTAAAATGTACTGAATATCCATTCTTTACTAAACTAGAAACTGAAACTAAATTCCTTCTAATAGAAGGTACATAAAAGCAATTTCTTAATATTAAAATTCTATCTCTACCAAAACTAAGATGTAGATCTCCTACTGCAACTGCTGCTACTCTCGTAGCATTTCCCATATATAGATAAATCTCTCCATCACTGAGCTGCCTGGTTCCCTGGAACCCCTGCAAAGAATTGCATACATGATCAGTGGCTCCCATATCTACACACCAGGTACCGGTAGATCAGACCGCTAAACACGATTCAACAACTAGTAAATGAGATTTACCTTGATTGTTCTGTTTGGCGAGATAAACTGGACATTGCTTCTTCCAGTGTCCTGGCTGCTTGCAAACAAAACATTTGCCTTTAGGCTTTCCCGGTTGTCCTCGTGGCCTTTGGATTGGCGGAGGACCCACGGCCTTCTTTTGAGCCTTTTTCATTTTCTTCTTGCCTTTCGGCTTTGAAGTAGAACCTTTCTCAAACACAAGAGCACTCCCTGACTTTCTGTTGAGACCCTCAGCTGCCTGAAGTTCTTTAAGCAGCTCCGCCAAGGTATATTTAAATTTATTCATGTTGTAATTGAGGCGGAATTGCTTAAAAGACTCTGGCAGTGACTGGAGTACGATATCAACCTGGGTTTCCCCGTCGATTTCAGCTCCAAGGATCTCTAGTTCATTAAGAAGAGATATCATCTTAAGAACATGATCCCTTACAGGCGTCCCCTCAGCCATGGTTGTGTTCATCAAGTCTTTCATAGCAACCTGCCTAGCAGCACGACTTTGATCCCCGAACATCTCTCGGAGGCTCTCCATCATGTCATAGGCACTGGTCATTGACTGATGCTGATGTTGCATAACATTTGACATGGATGCCAAAATGTAACACCGCGCCATCTCATCAGCCTTGACCCATTTCTTGTGAGCCTGGGTTTCCTCAGCGGTTGCCCCCTCACAAGGTTGCTCAGGACATACTTGAGTAAGCACAAACTTGTACTCTTCAGCAGTTAACACAATATCCGAATTCCTTTTCCAGTCTATATAGTTTGGTCCAGTAAGTTTGTTTTCTTTAAGTATAACAACAAGTGGATTGAAAGTACCCATTTAAAAGCCTGAGAATCACACAACATAAATAATTACGTTTGGGCAAAATTACTATGGATTCGATTTGAAAATATTGGTTCCCTCTACCATATTTGAAAGGAATCTGCCAGCAATCTGATACACCGCGAATAGTATGACTCGATGGGTAGCCATATACTATCTATCATTTGTTCAGATAGACAATTGCCTTTTAATTTTACTATCCAGGCAATATACATTGCCTAATAAAATTAAACTGCTGACTTGCTTTGGTCCTATAAATAATAACAGTGACTCAGATGGAGAGGATATTATTATTTATAGCTAAGTGTATACCATCACTTAATTCTAGGTCAAGAGTTCCATGAGGAACACCTCTGATGGAGAGGTGACCCACACCAACAATCACCCAAAACATTCTTTTAAAGAAGTTTGTACTGATGATTCCATGATCAACTTCATCCGATAGGGAGGATGACACTAGAGTCATCACACAAAATTAATCATATCATCTACAAACCAGTGATGGAGACCATGGGATTTATACTTGATAAATTCCCTCTCCCACTTAGAATTTTAAAAAAAAATTTGAGGGTTATAATTTTTTTAGAAAAACTTTTAATTTAATTAATAAAAAATAATGGAATACTTCATAAGGATTAATTCATCCTTACTTGTGAAACCCACATGTGTAGATAATAAAATTATTCTATTCTCATGATTTTAGAAAATAAATACTTATGTTTTCAAATTATGGAATTAGTTTTATTTCTAAATACACATGTAGTTGTCCATCATTTTAAATTAATATAAATTAAACATGCAGCTAGACATCTAAAATAGGTCTAGGAACAATTATCCATGTTGTCCTATTCATTAAACATGAAACAATAATAATTATTCAATCACACATAAATAAGGAAACCACAATAAAATAGGAATCCCACTATTATGGTCAAGCTGCAACTTTTGTGAAGAAATCTTCATGGAACCCGATTAGCTCTATATCGCCACTACGCAACTGCCTTCCAGAACTGTTTTCTGAAACAGCCTTCAGAAATTGCCTCCAAATTGCTTTCTGAAACTACTTGTAAACTGTCTTCACGAACTGTCTTCACGGATTTACTTGAGATATATTACACAAACCCTATGCCTCCATAAAGGAGTTCACATGCTATTTCTTTGCAGTAAATTAACCACACATCAATCAAGTGTGGGATCCAATACACACAAATCCTATGCCTCCATAAAGGAGTTCACATGCTATATTAAAACAGCAAAATTAACCACGGATAAAACCATCGTGGGATCCAATCACACAAAATCAGTGACCATAATAGTGGAATAAGAACGCTGCAAAACAAGGGTTAGCACAGTTCTACGTTCTATCCATCCATCAAAACACGCATAAGATCTATTTTATTGGACAACATGGTTGCGTCCAACCCATACGCAGAATCAACCTGGCTCTGATACCACTGTTAGGAAACTGCTTTCCCAGAATCCGTTGACAGTGCGTATAAGTTGGTACTGCAAAAAATTTCATGAAATCTATAATAACCCTACAAGGGCGGAACTAGGGTTACCTTGAACTGCAAAATTGGATTGCTGTAGTAGACGAATCGAGAACACGGGCTCGATAACAGCTCACGATCTTCTACCGTATTCCTTTGCTGCCAGAATATCGAACTGAGTGTGGGCTCTTTCGAAATCCTTTTAGTTTTCTGCTCTTCCCTCTTTACGTTCTATTTTCTATTCCCAGTTATAACACTCTCTTTGATTGCTATGACGATTCAATCCTGATCACATTGATCCGACAAAGACGTGTTCGTCAGGAGGATCAAACGATCTCCGATTTACTTGAATTTTTAACAGCAGCTCCGTCTCGACGTCAGGAACGTTGTGTAAAAAATTCAGCAACTTTCGATCAGTATCGAGCAGTCCGAAGCTCTTTTAGTGAGCGTTGTCCGACGCTAGCGATCTACACTCCTATGTCTCTTGAATGCTCACAGAGACTAGGGTTTGGTGGAAACCTTTCTAGAAGAAAGTTAGGAGGTCAAGGGAAGCTTAGAATATAAAATCATGCATCCTAAGGGAAGAGCCAAGGCATCATATATATAGGCTACGATAGGGACCATAAGAAGTCAATAAGGAATAGGCTTCCTTATGGAATTAGGAAACCCTAATTCTAACTGAATCAGATTCCTATTTCCATAAATTATAATTCATACCACTAAAGAATTATAATTGCACTCCTACCTTATCTCAAAAATATATTTCGAGCTCCATGTTATTAAATGCTTATTATCTCCCCATGTTAAGATTACAGATATCCATTAATTAAATATAATTACTGACAATTATATTTAATTAATTTCTTAAAATTCCTTGAGATCCTCTGCTTAACTTATCTGATATGTCGGATACAAAATCCACCTGCAGGATTTGACATAATCAAAACTTATAAGCTTTCTCAAGGGGATATCATCAATCCCAAAATTGAGACATGGATTCCATCATTAATTAATATCCACCACACAATTAATATTGCCAGCCAATCCAATGAGATATTGACCCATTTAAGGATCTCACCCTTTTAGGGATCAAAGTATAAATATCAAATGTACGTGTCTATAAATTAAATTAGGATTTAGAGCATAAGCACTCATAATAACCATGAGGTATTAATTATCTTATAAGTCAGTATAAAGATAATTACCCCAAGTCAGTCCCGTTTAATACACAAAGTGTACCAGCATAGTGAGTTGAAACTATACCGTTTTCCGTAGTCAAGACAAACCTACTACAACACCATGCTGCAGTCCTACCGATGGTGTGTCCAATCCCATCTAAGACTGTAAACCAAAATCTTACATTCTATAATATCTGGTGGTCTGATCTTCCGTGTGTAAGCCGAACTCTACACACCAAACCACCTACTATATAGAATGAGAGACACACATGCATAATATTAAATAAATAATATAATACAAACATTGCCCACACAGATTCTCATAAAAATGGATTAACCGATTTTATTAAATGAATAATAAATCAACTACATAAAGCATGCCTTTTAGTATATATCCCTAACAAGGGGGGGGGGGGGGGGGGGGGGGGGGGGGGGGAGGGGGTGGGCAATCTTAATAAAATTTGAAATTTTCAACAACTTTACATGCTAAAAGTGGAATTTTAAAAAACCTTGGGGGGGCCATGGCCACTGCCTGTCTCCACCTCCCTCTGCCCTTAATGGGACCTACCGAAATGAATGACCCAGATCTTTATTTGCACACTATATGTGCACACTTTATGTGCACCAATCATTACTCATGTGCTACATATGTCCATATATACAAACTAATTGCTAACTGTGTAACAATAATTTTAAAATCTTTTCACTTGTAAAATTTATGATTTTGGTTTCAAATGTGGAATATTTGCAAAATCTAAAATTAATATGATTTGTGCATGATTTTTATTTAGTCTACTATTCATGTCTCATTCATGTCCAAAAAGACACATGATTTAAATGAATGCCAGCTACAAATATGTAAAACTGATGAGCTACAAAAATCATTGAATAACAATGCTTCTGTAATATTAAAGAATGAAACATTATAATTATTTTATTGAAATATTGGAGGAAACTATCTCTCAAGTCATTATTGGCATGATTGGAGGCTAGCAATGAAATTAGTAAATTTTGCCACTTATTGGTGGTGGTTAGAGAAGATAAATTGGTATAAATGATTGATTGGTGTCAAAATAGTGTATATTTTGCCTCTTAATTTACGTTAATCAAATCGGAGTCGAAGTTAAAGTGAAAATGTTGAAACTAGGATTTTTAACTGGGTTGAAACCTGGTCGAAGTCTGTTTCGACCGGGTTTAAACCTAGTCGAGATTTTGGATGGGAACACAAGGCATATGTGCAAAAATTTACTCTTTTAAGGGTATTTTTATACCAAAAACACATATTGGGTTCCACCAAAAATTCCCTCTGCCCCTACCGTATTCTAGGCCTCAAGGTTAATAAAGAAAAATGAGAAGAATTCTCTAGGGTTAAAGAAAATTTGGAGAGGCAAGTGGCAAGAGGAAGAATGTAACACTCGTACCCGAAAAAAGAGATTAATAATCATGATAATATGCATTCATTTATATGATTAGTGTATATGATGGATTAAGGGGAGGCTTTGGACTCGCCCGTGGAAAAAGTGTTCAGTGAAGGACACAGTTGGAAAGTTCCCAGTGGGGTGGGACATGTATGGAAGTGGAATCTAATGAAGGGCCCAGATAAAATAAATTGCATTTAAAATATGATTAAATGGAGATATGTTTAATAGCTTTCATATTATGTTGATTAATGTGTTAGTTATTAAATACCAGTTTGGTTATCTATATAAGGACGTTTTTGTACCTTTTTGCATAATGAGTAGGTACGATAACAACTTCACATCATATTTGAGACCCCGCTGGGATCCATACAAGACTTAGACAAATACCCACATAAATAATTGGGTAGTTAATGGAATGTTAGGAGATTTCATAATAAGAACTTAAGAGTTTTGGGGATGTAAATGAAAAGAAATGGAAAATACTTGACAACTTAATGCGTGTAATGGCATAGGTGTTATGTGTGTGTTTTAGTTCTCAAACAAAGACGAAATTTATAGATAATTAGAGAAGAAAAAGAGAGCCGACAAGATTACGAGACTCCGACGTCCATTTCACGTCGTTCCGTCGCCGTTCGTCGTCCTATTCACGAACCAAAGCCGTATTTGGACTCGTGGAGGATTTACTCCGGAGTAGGAATTGAGCAAGAATTGTTAAGCACTTCAACGTTTCTAATCTCATTTGGGTAGAAATCATATAAGGTGAATTTTCTAACTAAAATTGATTGTGGTTTCACTTGTTAAATGCTTCAAATATGAATAGAATTGGTAAATTCATGTCTAGAAGTCATGTTTATACTAGATTTGAGAATAACATGTCAATATGTGAAATTGCCATACTTATGTGTTTATGTGATTATGTGGTGATTAATGAATACCTTGGGCAGGGCCGGCCCTGAGCATAGGCGACGTAGGCGGTCGCCTAGGGCCCCCAATTTTTGATGTTTAATTAGGGCCCCAATTTGATCAAGCAAAATTATAAGATTTCAATTTTGAAAAAAAAAATTATGTATAATATGTTGGTCCAAAAGACCAACCCCACAATTTAGAAAAAAATAGTTACATATAAAATATTGTCCCAACTGTAATCCAATACACCCTAAACATTTGTCCCAACTCATTTTCATCTCATCTCTTAGTTTAGTCCACCCAAATTGTTTTACCATCTGTAGATACCCCATTTTGTCGGCTATCAGATTTAGGAGACCCATAGCTTGGTGGTTCACAATGATCGTAAAAGACTCAAAGATGATTCCTGGAAGTTAGTTTTATCTCTCAAAATGCTCGGTATGACCAAGATACCCCTGAAAGGCCAAAACCTCCCAGATTTGGACCAAAAGCTCTGGAAACATACTACGATGTAAGAAAAATGGAAAAATGAGTTTTGAAGTAAAATCAAATGGAATTGTCAGCTCCCAGAGACCCCCGGAAGTCCCGGAAGGTCCCCGTTGATCGGTTTAACCTAGGTTTGACCAGGGTTTGACTACAATCATCCAAATTCATCGAAAAGCTTCGAGATCATTCTAGATCATGTGAAAAGTACTAAAATGAGTTTTAAAATAAAATCGGATGAAAACGTCAGCCCTTGGGGGCTTCTAGAGGTTCCTAGAACTTCTTGGAAATCCTATATTTGACCGATTTGACCTAAAAGTTGACTTTGAAACCGGAGCACCGTATCATTTTTCAAACATTTTTCATGGATACTAAAAGTCAATAGCTTTTCAATGGTATATTGCACATAATTTTTGGATTTAAAAGGAATTTATTATGAATTTCCGAAGGTGAAAAGACGATCAAATCGGCTTTTATCACAAAAACTGCAAAACTTTTCAAAGTGACCTATCTCCAAAATATTTTTTTTTATGTAAAATTGACTCCATTACCTTTCCAGCGGTATATCACAACTTCAGTTTGGAGTTCGTATGCATTTTCTATGAATTTCGGATAAAATATAGCCTTTTCATGAATACCGGAACCTCTGGGGGCCTAAACAGCATTATCTGGATGTTGGAGGAGCAGTGCCGCCACGGCACTGGCCCAGTGCCGCCGCGACACTCTCCCCCAGAACAGTCTATTTTTGTAATTTATTTTGGGGGTCCAATTTGATTAATTGAAAACCAAAACGACGTAATTCCTTGTTCACAGATGTTTGGGACCAATAGGAGCACTCTTTAAATCCCAAACTCCCCCCAAATTGGCCTATTTAAACCCCCCTTGACTTATCATTTTGGGGGGAGTCAAATGAAATCTTAGAAAAGTTTTAGAGAGAAAGTTGTAGAGATAAGGTTAGAATAGAGAGAAAGGAAGCTTCCTTCTTTGATTTTTAACTAGAAAGTGAGTTCTAAACTTTGTTTTTTTTTACTTCATTACTCCTATTTACTTCACTTTCAATACATCCAACCACCATTTTTGTGAGCATTTATGAGATAGGAACCTAATTCCATGTCCAAAGTCATTACATATGAGTAAAACACCAAGCTACAAGTCCAATATCTCAATGATTATCAACTATTGATTGCTACTTACTTGCTTTGTTTATATATATGTTCATCTCTTCTTCTCCCATTCGTCTTGATTTTTCTTTAATTACTTACTAGTTCATCATCATCTAAGTGATGACATGGAGTTTGAGGTGAGTGAATCCTTATGGATAGTAGCTCTTAACCTCAAAAACATGTTTATAGATGATGATTAAAACCTCAATACTTCTAAAGTATTCTTGAGGTTATGCTCAAATGAAAACAATGCTCTCCAACAATCTTGGAGGTTCTTGATATGGGTTCAATGTTGATATTTCAAGTAGTCATAACTTTCATTTAAATGCTGAAAATATGCTCTCAAAACCTCTATTTCAAAACCCCTCATAAACCCTTCTTTTTGATTTCAAGAAATAAAACCCTATTCTTCTAAAAATCTTCAAAACAGTGAGTGACCTGAGTTCTAAGACTTCTCTAGAGCTCAATACTCAAAGGATTAATATAAGACCACTTGGAAAGTCTACCTAACTCATTATAGAACACCCAAGATTTTTGGTTTGACTTGGAAACACTTGGAAGGATTCCATTTTGGCCCAAACATTCTTTCCAGACATTTTGTTTTTACTGTCACAGCAGCTTGGTTGACTTTCAACTTATTTTACAGAAAACTTTTCCAAAAGTAGTGGTCCCAACCCATTTTTCCCTTGAACTTCACTGTCTTAGGGAACTTTATGTACAATATGGGCCTCCAAATGTTTTGTTTTCATTTTCTAAGATTTTTCAACATTTCAGTCGACAGTATGGATTCTGTTTCTGAGTAATCTCTCTTGTTTATATGATTTATCTCAAACTGTAACTTGAAAAGTGATTTGGCTTTTTGACATGTGTTCTAGACACATAAGGATGATCTCCATAAAAAATCATGCATTGAAAACATTTCTAACCTCACTTTTCCATTTTTACAAAATCAACTCACTGTTCTGTCCACTATTCACAGCAAACATGTTTTTACTTTCATTCTTTGATTTGATGCTTACATACACTCCAAATTAGTTCATATCTTAGGAAGTAGTCCATACTACATTTTTACATATCCTACATTAACAATCTTCGTGCATTCATGCATATTTTAGACTTCTAAGTCACTTTAGAAACTTCATGAACACAAAGCACACTACAGCCTTTGCACATTTTAGGATCATACATTGCATCCATGCAAGATTTGGGGCTTTTGTGACTCCTAATGTAAGAAGATTATAAGGAATGAACTTGATCATACGTTCATGCTTCCCCTCGATCTAATCTTCCTTTCTCATCCGTCCCGGGGATTGAGAGATCTTCTTTTCTCAAAGATTAACATGCATCATACTAGCTTGCTAAGCATATATTTTTTTATTTCTTTGATTAATTTGTTTCAAGAACAATTCATGTCCCCTTTTTAGATTAGGAAAACTTGATTACTTGATATGTGATTAGATGATTTTTCCTAGGTTTGTTTGTGTGATCTTTCATTTTACATTGTGTGATACTTGGCTAGATCTTATGAATGGTATCTTATCTTTTAATCTTCCATTTCAATATTCTTATGAGATGTAATACACTATCATAGTATTATTTGTCGAACCAAACATAGTATAAGATGATTATTTGGATGCTAATTGAGGCCGTCGAAAGATGGGGCGAGTTGAGGGTGTTTTAGTTGTGACAAAGCCTCCTTCCTCTCTCGTACCAAAACCCCAAACCAAGTTCTTTGGTTATGAAGGGCCGGTGCCCTTTATCCGTTTGGGTGAGTCAAAATTAGGTTTCTTGGTTCCTTAAAGACCAAGTGGCGACTCTGTAATTGTTTTCAACAGACCTTTTCTTTCAAAATAATTTCAAAACAGAGGAAAATCAATTTCGAAACCCCGGGAAGAAATGAGGGTGGGCTCACGAAGGCCGCATGTCCACACCATCATACCAAACTTTACAAATTTCAATCAACAATCAACCCTTATTACTGTTAGGCTTTATTTGGTTCATGAATTTAGTGAAGGAGAGAAAAGGAGAAAGGAAATTGAAAAAGAAAATTAATTCTTTGGTATTTTCCCTTATGTTTCATCCATGATTAATAATATCCAAAACTAATAATATTTAAAATATGAGTAATGCTATGTTTATCAAATTTGGTATTCTAAGTGGTTCTTAACCACGTGGTAGTAGGCCACCTGATTTTGATTGGAGGATTTTGAAGTTCTCCCATCATTATTGAAGGTGGTCTTGCCACCACATGTATTTGGGAACCATTTGAGATACAAAATTTGAGAAGCATAGCATTAGTCTTTCCTTCCTATTTTTCGTAAGTTTCCTTGTTAAATAACAAAAAGTGTTTTTCTTACCAACACCAAATCTCACAACTTTTAAAATGATTGTAAAACATAACCAAAAAAAAAAACTGTATTATTTTTAATGCAGAAAATCTTACCTAAAAAAATAGGTAAATAATTAAAAAAAAATAAAAAAAATTCTCGGGGTCACTGCCGTGAACTCCTGTATTGGTCCGTTACAAAGGAGCCGCGCTTGAAGAGCTCGCCTAGGGCCCCCAAATGGTTAGGGCGACCTTGATCTTGGGAAATGATTCATTGTTGGGAGTAATAAAGGAGGAGAAGGAGAAGAAATCCATTTGAGAACGGATGTCTAAGGAATAGAAGTGACCACGGGGCCAAGAGAAGGTCTTCGGGTCTGAATGAATAATTGAACCGATAGTTCAGCGATCACGAATATGAGTTTGTGTTTATTTGTAGCATTGCACATGTTACGCATTCAATCATGTTTAGATTGCTCACTAAGCGTAATGCTTAAGAAAATTATTTTCCTTTTTTGTTGTGGCATATAACAACCACCGCAGGTTCAGAACAAGGCTCGGAGAGGAAGTGACATGTGCTTGGGAATGGGGAGATTTGGAACCTGTTTATATGTTTCTTAAACTTGCAATATGGTATAACTTATTATAATACCCGCTCCCGCGGATTATTTTAATTATATTTAGTATGCATTATTAATTATATAATTATGTTGAAAATGTATATGTGATGTGGGTTTTGACCCACTGAGTTGACTGTGGGTATCTGATCGGGAGAGTACAAATCCTATTAATACACCTTAATTCACTTTTGTTAGTCGTTTTTATCCTATTTTTGTATAATTTTACTTTGTTTTCCACTTTCTGTCAGGTTTTAGGAGAAAGCAATGATTTTCGGTTAAATGGGGTGAAAAGCAGGAAGAAAGAAGCAGAAAAAGCGAGTTCGCGCGAGCGGCCTGCTCGCGCGAGAATCTAGCACATCGCTCGAACGACCCGCTTGCGCGAAATTCTAGAAATTGCTCGCGCGACCTCCCAATTTACGCGCTCGCGTGGCCCGTTCGCGCGATCCGTACAGAAAATATAAAACGCGTATTTTGGAGTGCTGAAGACTTCTATGTGGACGAAATTGTCCAATTACGTCCAGAATGTAATTTTTAGCAGTTTTAGTGAGATTAGGTTTAGAAAAACCCTCCTAATCTCTCTATAACTATATGTATCTCATTCTAAATCAAAAGAAGGGGACACAATCATTCATTGAAGACTTTTGAAGGCAAGAGGAAGGAGAAGAGCAAGCTTGAAGGTCTCTAATAGCTATCATCAAATCAATCTTCATGCTTTCATCCATCATGTGCAACTAAACTCCTAATCTAGGGTTTCAAAAAAACCCTAGTTATGTAAAGGGGGAATTCTATGCTTTCTTATTTTAAGATTTTATGTATTGGATAGTGATTGTATGTTGGTGGATTATTTATTTATAATCAATTTTTAATGGTAATAATCAAGAGTATTTTGGATCTATTCTTATCTTAGATTTTTCCTTATGCTTATTGAACTCAATAGTCCTTGATTTCTGTGATTGATAGGAGTATTTACATACAATAGTGCTTATGTGATTATGATGTTTACATCTTTTATAATCTATTCTTAGGAAAGATGAGTTATGCTTCACCCTAGTCATAGGTAGATAATTCATGTGAACCATAGATGGATTATGCTTAGGTTAAACTAACAATATCTTCTTGCTGATTCTATTGGGCTTGTAGCTACAATAGATCGTGACTATTCAAACATAGAACTTAGAATAGAAAGTCTAGACCCCCGATGCATAGCTAGTGGTGGATTTGTAATCCTAGATCTCATCCACTCATATTCAAAACAATCTTAAATTTTACATTAGTTTATTTATATAGATTTAATTCTTGAAGTTATTTCCATAATTTCATAGTTTAATTCATAGTTTACTTAGTAGTAAGAATCAAATCATCAATTAATCGAACTTCCGATTTTCTTATAACTAAATAGAGTCGATTTTAGAAATTAAAGGATTAAAAATTAACAATCTCTGTTGGTTCGACCTTTACTTCCACACTGCAAATCTTTAGAAAAGTAAAGTATACTTTTATATCTTGATTTTGACGAGATCAAATTTTTGGCGCCATTGCCGGGGATTGAAATAATTTTTGCCGTTAATTTTTAGAACTGTAATTTACTTAGTTAGTAAATATTAGTTTCTATTTTATTTTCTTTGTTTCCATTTTTATTTTCGAGTCGCTAAAATTATCCTTGTCTTTGCAGATTTCAAATCATCAATTCTAGCAAGTTCGAGTGGAGTAGCTGTGCACGTCAACGGAGCTTACGCGGACCTGAAAAATAAATAAATTGCAATCCATTAAAAACTACCAAGTAACTCCGTTGTTTAAATTTTGCATCGAACCACTATAAGTAAGGGCGCTGAGACGCAATACTTGCATTACGGTAGGTGAGGAGTGAGCACTGCATTAGCTAGGAAACCCGGGGCGCTGGGCTTGACGCGGTCATTGCATTGCAGGATAATTTCATGCATCATATTAGTCTTGTGTGCTTACATGCTTGTTTATTAGCGTAGTTTATTTTGTTTTAATTGAGTCAGTCTTTAGTTTATGTTTGGTACTCGTTCAAGTAAACCTAAATTAAATCCGCTTAATCTCGAACTTGAACGCACCCTTAGAGTCCTTAGGTCGTCAACACAAGCTTCTAGAGCTCTGTTGATGCTAGACGACGATTCCACACCGGAACCGTCATCTCTATTCGAGTTGGAAATCCGAAGTACTCTTAACCGCTTAAGAAAAACTAAAACGATAAAAATCGAACCTATTCCAATGGCCGATTTTGGACATAATAGGAATAATCGAAATAATCAGAATGATGGGGATAATCTTTATATACCCCCACCACCACCTTTATAGGATTACTTTGCTCCTACCGCCTACACCACCATCATGTATTTCATTACCGGAAGTGACTGCAGCTCACTTTGAAATCAAATCATCGACTATTGCACTCCTTCCATCATTTCACGGTCGTGTGAAGGAAGACCCTTATAATCACCTAGACGAATTCCAGGGTATCTGTGCTACTTTAAAAATTCAGAACTTAACAGATGATGAGTTAAAAATGCCTCTTTTCCCGTTTTCACTTAAAGACAAAGCGAAGTATTGGCTCCAATCGTTGGAGCCAAACTCAATAAGAACATAGGATGAATTGCAGACTGCTTTGCTACAGAAATTTTTTCCCATCACTAGAACAAATCAGATTAGAAAATCTATAAATAATTTCACAATGCAAGATGGCGAAACCCTTTATGATACGTGGGAATAGTTTAAAGAACTCTTACGTTCTTGCCCTCATCATCAGATACCCAAATGGAAACTGGTGCAAGTCTTCTACGAGGGACTAATTCCCGCCGTTCTTAACACCGTCGATGCTATTTGTGCGGGGACGTTCCTCCACAAGAGTGCCGACGAAGCTTGGAAGATATTTGAAACGTTAAGTGAAAACTTTATGCACTAAGCTGTATCTGTACGACCCGAGGGACACCTCTCACCACACCCAAAGAGAGAGGCTAAAGTTGAGTCTAATCATTCATATGAAATCCAAGAACTAAATAGGAAAATGAACCAACTCATGATGATGGGCCACATGCAAGGCCCACCCTCTCCTGCTGAAGTATGCCAGCAGGAGGGGGTTCTAAAAAAGGGTTGTAGATGACCACTTGTCACGAATTCTTGTAGATTCTACCGATATTACACCTTTAAAGGATTCGTTTTCGGACGAGCAATTATTTGCATTATCTACCTTAAATCGTTTGTGGTTCAGTGACATCATCAACTTCTTAGCGACGGGATATATCCCGTATATGTGGTCTGGTTTAGATAAAGATCGGTTCTTTTCTCAAATTAAACACTATTACTGGGATGACCCGCTGTTATTTAAACATTGCTCTGATCAAATTATACGACATTGTGTTCCAGAGAGTGAGTTCAATTCTATTTTAAACTTCTGTCACTCTCTAGAATGCGGAGGTCACTTTGGAGGCCATCGTACGGCCGCTAAAGTCCTCTAAAGCGGATTATATTGGCCAACCCTGTTTAAAGCTGCGCACGAATTCTGTCAGAACTGCATACGATGTCAACAAACAGGTAACATGTCACATCGTGATGCGATGCTCCTTACCCTAATCAGTATTATAGAAATATTTGACGTGTGGGGCATCGACTTTATGGGTCCGTTTCCGTCATCTGTTGGGTTTGAATACATTTTAGTCGCGGTCGACTATGTCTCTAAGTGGGTGGAGGCAGTTGCGACCAAAATGAACGACCATAAAGTTGTGGTTCAATTTATAAAAGATAACATATTTTGTCATTTCGACACTCCACGAGCGATTATAAGTGACGGGGGAAAACATTTCTGTAATCGTCACTTTGAGACACTCATCCGAAAATATTCTGTCACCCATAAGGTTGGAACCGCGTACCATCCGCAAACCCAGGGCCAAGTTGAAGTTTTAAATAGGGAAGTAAAAAGTATACTGGAAAAAACGGTACGTCCAGATTGCAAAGATTGGTCGTTGCGACTCACCGATGCTCTCTGGGCATATCGAACGGCTTATAAAGCACCTATTGGAATGTCTCCATACCGACTAGTTTTTGGAAAACGTGCCACCTACTGGTAGAACTTGAACATAAATCTTACTAGGCTGTCAAAGCACTTAACCAAGATATAATAGCGGCAGGATGTCATCGTAAACTTTAATTACAAGAATTAGAGGAACTAAGACAAGAGGCTTATGAGAATTCAAAAATCTTTAAAGAACGTTCGAAAGCGTTTCACGATAAGATGATCGTAAGAAAAAATTTCAAGGTCAGACAACGCGTCTGGTTGTTTAATTCAAAATTAAGGTTGTTTCCAGGAAAGTTACATTCCCGTTGGGACGGTCCGTTTATAATAACGCAAGTGTTCCCGCATGGGGCGATCGAAATCCAAGATACAAACGGCAGAACACCTTTTAAAGTAAACGGTCAGCGTCTTAAGCCGTACCGAGCTGATGAAACAGATGAAAGAGAGATAGAATCAATAGATTTGGTAGATCCAATCTATTTCGATTGAGCACGAGCATCGGTCGAGCTAACGATGTAAAACTTAGCGCTTCTTGGGAGGCAACCCAAGCTTTTATTAGAATTTTCTTCAGTTTTGGTCATTTTTAAGAGTTTTGTCTACTAATGTCTGAGATTTAATTGCCCAAATCGAGAAAAATTGAACATGAAAACACTTATACAAGAAAACAGAAGAGAAAATTGAGAAAACAACCTTTCGCGCGCGCAGCCCGCTTGCGCGAATGGTCACTTGCGCAGCCCGCTCGCGCGAGAATTCCCCTTAGACAAAAATTTTTAGATAAAACTTTCACCAACCCTCTGCCCAAACTCGCGCCTAAGATCGCGGGCGCGAACAGGTCGCTAGCGCGGACCGCTCGCGCGATATTTAGCCTTAGAAATTTTTTTGAGATTTCTTTTATAGGAAGGTTCTGCTTCTTCTTGCAGGTTCGCTAGAGCGGTCCGCTCGCGCGAACTTGTGACTTGGTGAAAAATTCTTGAACCCAAAAACAAAGCCTTAACTTCTCTTCGCGGAGGGATCCGTGCACGCGAAGCTCGCTCGCGCAGTCCGCTCGCGCAAAGAGCCCTTCCTTATATAAGCAGGGCTGTGCCCTAAAATTTTTTCAGATTTTTTTTTTCTTTTCTCTTCGTCTTCTTCACCGGCGATTCTCTCTTCTCTCTCTCCTTCTCCCCCTCTTCTCCACAAATCACTACCACAACCACCATCACCGCTAACCACAACCGCCATAGCCGCCGCCGCCGCTAACCACACGGATCAAGGCCAAAAACACCCCCTCTTTCACTCGAGTATCCAATCTCAGGTATCCATATACCTTTATACATAGATATACATACATAGATCAATTTTTGGGTTCGTGATGTATATCTATACTAGATATACCTTTATACTAGATCAATACATACATATATCTATATATTATATACATGTATCCATATATACACAGATGTATTTATACACATACATTTTAGATTTAGGGTTTATGATTGGGGGGGGGGGTTTCTGAATCCACATCCGTACTATATATATGTATATAAATATACAGATATCGTTATATATTTACATTGACACACACCCTGGGTCCAAAAATTGGAAACCCTAACCCCTAATTTGAACAGTCCATATTAAATTTTCGTATATGAATGGATGTATATACATCTATGGCATATATATATACATAATCAGATGCATCCATATGTTTGTGCATAGTTACACTAATGAAGTTTTGGGTTTACAACTCAAGGGTTTCTTGATTTCCAGCTATATAGAATTATATGTATCTTGTTAGATTTGCAGCTCTATACATACACGAACACTTTAACCCAAGTATTACAGACCCTAACCCTAGGTAGGGATTCATCAATCCCCACTACGATTTTCTTTTACACAAGGCTCACTTTACAAATATAAACCTTGGGTTCTAAAGTTGGGATCCCTAACCCCCGCTTTGAATAAGTATTGTTTCACTCTATGATTATAATTTGGGGCTGTCTATCTCTATGCACGTCTATGTTAATATATTTACATACAATCCTTGTCTAATCTCGGGCTTGAACTCAAACGGAGCTACTCATGGAATTACCCTATACATAAATTGAGAAACTACTTTGATAGATAGTGCTGATTATACTCTGTTCATTATAATTTTACAATCAAATTGACATTCTAAGATAAAAGTTAGAAGTTGATTTACTATAGCACTAATTCATTGTTCATATACGAAATCGACGTAGTTGAGACCATGGTCTATCAACGTTTCAACTTACAAACAATACAGGTTTATTTTTGTTACATGTTTACTCAATCTTAAGTTTGGTTAATAAATGGCTATAATTGGTACTTTTCTTAAAATGCTTTTAATCTCTTTCTTGAACTAAGGAAGCTCTTGTTTGTATGCTTGGATTGGTTTTAAAATGGTTTGGAGATTGGTGTTTAATTCAATTTATAATTTTGGGCGATTTTCGTGTAAGAGTTTACAACTTGTAAAAACAGGGCATTTGGCTGAATTAGGCTCCCAGAGTGGCATTCGACTAGTTGGACTAGTCGAAGGTACCCGAGCTGGGAAGCCTTTGAGCAAAGGGTCAACTGGACAAAGGCTTGCTTTTGAACTTTAATGACTTGAGTTACACCTTGGTGGTGTGCCATGTGTCCTAGGATCATCTGGTTGGTTCAGGGGTGTGACACTTATGGCTTGGAATCATTGACTTGTGTTGTAATGAGAGAAGTTGGTGGTTTTGAAGTTTTACTTTGTGAATTCTATATATTTCCTTGAGTTACAACTATGGGTATGTGTAAGTTGGTTGAGGTTGGACCTTTTTAGCAAGTTCGGATTAGTGTCACAATCATTTTGGGTAAGGTTTGTTTGTAAACAGGTTGGTTGTAAGATTCTTGAATCTGTTTTCCGATAATTTTCGATACTTAAGTTAGTTTTATCAAGAGTGGGGCTCCTATGACTTAATTTGTTCCAAATGAGGTTGAATTTGTGTTTAATATTGTTATGATGTTTGGTTAAGGTTTAGAGACACTTGGGAGTGCTTTTGAAATGGTTTTGGAAGTGTTTATAAGATTTGGTTTGGTTTTGGTGAAGTTTTAAACTTGCAAAATAGAGGGAAACTGATGAAAATTGCGATATGCAAAATCCAGATCGATCCGAGTCTTATGCGAATCGATTCGGGGCATCTCGAGGAACAAAATTTTGATTCTATCAAAACCCGATCGATCCAGTTTGGGGCGGATCGATCAGCAGGTCTGTTTTCAGCCTGACCGCTTTTACTGAAACATACATAACTCTTTCTAAAACATTCGGATTCTCGCGCCATTTTTTGTGTTGGAACTAGGACTCAACGGGATATCTTTAGATATTAAATATAACCATATTTTTTATATGACCATTTTGCCCCTGGGCAGTTTTTTCCTAATAAACTTCTTTTATGATATCTAATACATGTTTTCCTTGCTAATTAGTGTACTTTGGGTGTTGTAGCATTGTTACACGTATCTTAATCTGCCCAAGGTGGGTTGGGGTTTGAAAATTTTTGGTATCAGAGCAATAGGCTAGACCCTTTGGGGACAAGTGACGTATACGACGCGTAGTGTGCACGTAACGATACGAATCTACATGATCATGCATACACGTTTACTTAGAATGCTTTTAATGATTATTAGCATGCTATGTGGTTCTTTCAGTAATGTGTGTGTGTATTATATTGTAGGTACCAGCAAAATGTATGGAGGTGAGACCTCAAATTGACTGGAAAGGGTGGAAATGGCAATTGAAGGCTTAGTCTGTGTGGCTGAGACACGCGCGACTGAGGAAAGACCAGTACAACCAAATCCAAATCCGAGGGAGGAAGTTGTCACTATCTCACAATTCTATAAACAAAAGTGATCTTGTCAAAATCAAGATATAAAAGTATGCTTAACTTATGTTTTACTTTCAAAAGATTTGCAGTGTGGAAGTAAAGGTTGAACCCACAGAGATTGAATACTATGCACTTTAATTTTTAAAACCTAAATTTAGTTAATTAAGAAAAACGGATTTTGGATTTAATTTGAATTAAACTAATAACAATAAAAGTAAATCTAAATTATGAAAGCAATTAAATATTATTTTTATAATAAGTTTAAGGAACCTAGGATTGCAAATCCACCACTAACTTCATAATAAGGGTATTTACGAATTACTTTAGCTTATTAAGTTGGATGATAATGGGGAATTGTAGCTACAAGCCCAATTCCTCCGTTAAGAAAATAACTATGGTTCAAGCACCAACATAATCCATCTTCGGTTAGTACGAATTATCCCACACTAAACTAGGATTGTGGTATAATCCATCTAATCTAGGCATGGACTATTCGGATACTTGATAGCACAATTCAATTTAAGCACCATTACTTGTAAACAATCTAAACAAGCACAGCAAGCATAGATCATTGAGCACACTACCATCAAAATAGATCTAAGACAAGAGTAAACTTTGAAAGTAACGATTTAATCAATAAAAGCACGATTTATTTATAAAAATCCTCAGAACATGTAACTGTCATCCATACACAATAAAACTAAAATAAAAACATAAAATACACCCTATTACTTGGTTAGGGTTTCATTGAAACTCTAGATCTTGAGTTTAGTTGGTCATAGAATTGATTAACGGCATGAGGTTGATGGAGGAGGCCATGGGAATCCTTGGTCTTCTTCTTATTCTCCTTGTTTTCCTCTCTTCAATGGCTGAAAGTTTTGTTGTATATGGATGTATCTAATGTTGTGTAATGATGTGTAACCACAAAATTGATTTAGAATAGGATTTATATAGAGTTTGGAAGGATTTAGGAAGCTTTCCTAAGCTAAATCGTACTAAAATTGCTATATTTATGTTTTTGGACGTCATATGCACAAACCACCTTCGCTGGGCACTTTAATTTAACAAAATACGCGTTTTTGGTTTTTTCACAGGTCGCTCGCGCGGCCCGCTCGCGCGAGGTACTTTTTGCTGAACTGTGCGACTTTCGTAGAATTACGATAACTTTTTGCTCAGAACTCGGATTAACTCGCTGTTTGTGGCCACGTGTCCATAACTCGAAGATCTACATTTTATATCTTTAGAGAAATTTGTCAAATCCAAAGTATTCCTTGCCAAAAAATGCGATTTTTAAAGGCTGCTACTGCATTCAACTTTCACCAGAATCACCGTTTGAGCCCAGAATGACTTCCAAAGCCACTAATCATTGGATTCTTGTTCATTTTCAAGTTAAAGCTCCAAAACCTACAAAATTTAGAATACTTATTAAAAAATAACTAATAACTACATGAAATGGGCTAACAAAGCGTATTTTTAGGACTATAAATGGCAACTATTCGTCGCCGATCAAAAAGCTAACGATATTCCGTGGGGAAGCCGATCCGATGAAGACTAACATCTGGATTTCCGATATGGAGAAGATTTTTAGAGTGCTACCTTGTCCGGAAGAATAGAAGGTGCTGTTTGCAGGTGATACGTTAAAGGATGATGTGCAGTATTGGTGGCGTACCAAGCAGGTGCCCGGACAACTGACTACTTAGGATCAATTCCTTAAGATATTTAACGAGCGATACTTTTCAGAATCATTCAAGGATCAAAAAGCTCAAGAGTTCATAGAGTTGACACAAGGCAGAATGTCAGTTCGAGAGTATTTAGCACAGTATACCAGTATGGCAAGGTTCACCGAGGACATTATATCTACCGAGAAAGTGAAACCGAGGAAGTTTGTGGCGGGACTCCGAAATGATATTCGAGGGCGGGTAACGGTGTTTCGACCTCAGACTTTCGTTGGGGCATTGGACATAGCTTTGATTGCCGAGAGGGATATCGGGTACACACCAAGCATGCAACCACCACCAAGCCAACAAAGCAAAAGAATGGGATCAAGTCAGTTCAACGGTCAAGGGAGTGCCAAGTGGCAGAGTCTGCGAGGTTCATCGGCCAGTAGTGGTAGTGGTTCAAGCGGGAATAAGCCAAGGTGTCAAACTTGCCAAAAGTTTCATTGGGGACGGTGCAATCAACTTCCGAATCCTAACACGTGCAACATTTGCTGACATCGGGACACATCATAAGAAATTGTCCGAACCAAACCATGGATATGAGGGGCTGATGTATTACTTGTAGGGAGTTGGAACATCAAGCTAAAGATTGTCCTACCAAGCATCAAGGAGCTTCAAGTTCTGGTTCTTTTGCGGCCAGTGCTATCTTAGTGAGGACTACTCTGTTAGGGATATATACTAAAAGCCATGCTTTATGTAGTTGATTTATTATTCGTTTAATAAAATCAGTTAATCCATTTTTTATGAGAATCTGTGTGGGCAATGTTTGTATTATATTATTTATTATTATGCATGTGTGTCTCTCATTCTATATAGTAGGTGGTTTGGTGTGTAGAGTTTGGCTTACACACGGAAGATCAAGCCATCAGATATTATAGAATGTAAGATTTTGGTTTACAGTCTTAGATGGGATTGGACACACCATCGGTGGGACTGCAGCATGGTGTTGTAGTAGGTTTGTCTTGACTATGGAAAATGGTATAGTTTCAACTCACTATGCTGGTACACTTTGTGTATTAAACGGGACTGACTTGGGGTAATTATCTTTATACTGACTTATAAGATAATTAATACCTCATGGCTATTATGAGTGCTTATGCTCTAAATCCTAAGTTAATTTGTAGACACGTACATTTGATATTTACACTTTGATCCATAAAAGGGTGAGATCCTTAAATGGGTCAATATCTCATTGGATTGGGTGGCAATATTAATTGTGTGGTGGTTATTAATTAATGATGGAATCCATGTCTCAATTTTGGGATTGATGATATCCCCCTGAGAAAGCTTATAAGTTTTGATTATGTCAAACCCTGCAGGTGGATTTTGTATCCGACATATCAGATAAGTTAAGCAGAGGATCTCAAGGAATTTTAAGAAATTAATTAAATATGATTGTCAGTAATTATATTTAATTAATGGATATCTGTAATCTTAACATGGGGAGATAATAAGCATTTAATAACATGGAGCTCGAAATATATTTTTGAGATAAGGGTAGGAGTGCAATTATAATTCTTTAGTGGTATGAATTATAATTTATGGAAATAGGAATCTGATTCAGTTCGAATTAGGGTTTCCTAATTCCATAAGGAAGCCTATTCCTTATTGACTTCTTATGGTCCCTATCGTAGCCTATATATATATGCTGCTTTGGTTCTCTTCTCAGCTAGCGTTTTTCTAAAAAGAGAATTATAACTCGGAATAGAAAAGAGAGCGTAAAAGAGGGAGAGCAGAAAACAGAAAGGATTTCGAAAGAGCCCACACTCAGTTCGATATTCTGGCAGCAAAGGAATACGGTAGAAGATTGTGAGCTGTTATCGAGCCCGTGTTCTCGATTCGTCTACTACAGCAGTCCGTTTTCGCAGATTAAGGTAACCCTAGTTCCGACCTTGTAGGGTTATTATAGTTTTCACGTAATTTTTTTTGCAGTACCAACTTATACGCACTGTCAACGAATCCTGGGAACGCAGTTTCCTAACATACTCAACAACCTCCGAGGAGGGAGCAACGAGCTTAGGCCAGGAGAGACCGCTTATGCCGATACTGTTGTTTCAGGTATGGTTCCCATTTGCTCACACCTAGCAATGTACTTATAGATTTGGGATCCACACACTCGTTTGTGTCACACCACTTTGCTAAACATTTAGATAAACCATTAGAGTTCCTAGATTATGATTTATCCGTTGCGACACCATTGGGAGCTCCGTTAATAAGTTCTGGTGTGTTTAGGAAATGAAAGATCAATGTAAATGGTAAGGGGTTAACCGTGGATTTGGTACCATTAGTCATTCAACATTTTGATGTTATATTGGGTATGGATTGGTTAGCGGCAAATCACACGATTATTAATTGTGATAGTAAAGAAGTGGTATTTTGTGTTCCGAATCAAGAGGCATTCTACTTCCAAGGTAAGGGTGTAGTTTCACCACCGTATATTGTATCAGCTATTGCAGCTTGTCATTTTTTAAAAAAGGGTTGTCGTGGATTCTTGTACAATATTCTTGATACTAGGGGCACCGATCTTAGACTTGAGGATATTCCGATAGTTAGAGAATTTTCAGATGTATTCCAGAGGAGCTGCCTGGTGTGTTAATTGATTGAGAAATTGAATTTGGTATTGATGTTTTGCCGGGGACTCAGCCTATTTCACGAGCATCGTATCGAATGACACCAGTCGAGTTGAAAGGGTTGAAAACTCAGTTGCAAGAGTTGTTGGATATGGGTTTTTATTCTGCTTAGTGTGTCGTCGTGGGGTGCACCGGTGTCAGTGGACCCTATAGTGCCACTAGGAGAGAGATAGGGTGTGGGTGTAAGTGTTAGTGAGATTTGTTTGTGCCCCTAGCATTGTTGTTTAGAAATATTGTTAACATTATTAACAAAAAAATGCAATAAACTATATTGAATATCTTATGTATAATTATATTAATCTATATACTACCAATACTCGGGTCGGGCAGGACCAAATCAGGCCTCCTTTGCTATGTTCAAGCCCGGTCCTAAAATTGAGTGGGCCTAAAAAATAAGAGTCAAGCCCAATATATCACCAATACTCGGGTCGGGCAGGACCAAATCGGGCCTCCTTTGCTATGTTCAAGCCCGGTCCTAAAATTGAGCGGGCCTAAAAAATAAGAGTCAAGCCCACTTGTGCAGGCCAACCTCTTTGCCCAAGCTCGAAAAAAAAGTAGACTCTACTCTATTGAAGGTGGTCCCATTGCCATATGTGTTAGAAATTACATTTGGGATACAAAATTTGTGAAGCATATTATTACTCAAATCAAATGGGTCTATTGTCACAATATTTTAAGTTTTTCCTTTTAATAATGGTGGGATTGATTTAAGAATTTTGTCAAACATATACACATATAAAGATTGATATATGATGATATATAGAGATTTGTGAAGAGGAATGAGTTATAGGGAGAAGCTCTAAATTGAACCTGGGGTTGAGTGAACCTATCCAGTGAACTGGATTTTAAGTCTAAAAGAACCCGCAGGCTGTCCCGCTGACCCGCGCACCCCAATGACCCACGGGTTCTTTTAGACTTAAAATTTAGTTCACTGGGTAAGTTCACTCAACACAGTTCACTTAAATCCTCTCCCATGAATTATATAGAAGAATTGGTACTGCTATGGATGACACAACTTCCAAGAAGATTTTTGAGTTGGGTGACTTTGGAGTTGTAATATTGGTGAGTGGATAAAGACTAAGTAGATTACAAAGCGCGATCCTATGATATACGAAACTTTTTTTTTTTTTTTTGGAATAACTTTTGTTACTTTTTTGAGTTTTACCTGAATCACGGCTGGATATAACGTACACATATCTCACACACGCACACAAATCCAACCCAACCCCACCTCATAGTTCCACAATGACCCATAGCAAAACCCAATAAGAACCACTAACTTTTGTTAGTTGAGGAACAACAATATTTTGTTTTCTTTTTTAGGTACAAAAATTTGACTTGTGGCTGAAGTGCAGAGGTTTGGAAAGGGTGGGTGTTCAAAATTTCCTAGTAGACCACTAATCAGCCCAATAACACACTAAGGCCCAATTAATCATATCAAATCCCAGCCCAATCACCAGAACCCTTTACCAAACAGACCCTTAGCCCAAATGTCCTGAGTCTCAAACTCTCCTCACGTTATTTTACACGAATTCAATTACCCCAATTCGACGACGACGACGACGACGACCACTTCAACGACGGCTAAGTGCTACGGCGACGGTAATCTCTCTCTCTCTTTAATAGATCTATCTATCTCTTTTGGTTTTGTTTGTGCTATTGATTGTCGAATTGCTCGAGTTGTGGTTGCTTTTTCTGATTTTCGAGCTGATTTTTGTTTGTTTGTTCTAAGCTCTAGCTTAATGTTGTTTTTTTTTTTTTGGGACTGTTCAATGTCTTAAGCTAATTGCATATGAAGCGGTGTTTTTTTTTTTTTTTTTTTGTTGTGTCGCATGTTAGTTAAGTGCTTAGCGGCTGCTGGATTGTGGTTATTTTTGTGGTTTATAATAGTTTGATTATGATAGTTGAGTCGTGCTGATATATAGAGGGTCCGATTTTAGAAGCTGGCCTAGACCACCAAAGGCTTTTTATTGTATTCTATAAGCCAACCATACTCTCATCTAGGAGTCACGTACACTTCGAAGAAGGTAACGAGTGTCGCATGTCGGGTTGTGTCCGACACACGGACACGACACTTTCAGACAATTTCCGTGTCAATGTGCAATTTGTTTACAATTTGTCCTGTCCCGAGTTGTGGCGTATCAATGTCGGTGTGCTTGTGTCTTTGGTTCATTGACTCTCATTTACTAACAAATCGGGGACATTGACATAAGACCTAAAATCCATTGAAATCCCAATATAGTTCAATAGTTCACGACCTTCCACCATATCAAGTACTTAACAAATACCAAGGCTCTGTTTGGTTCATGGATTTTGTGAGATAAATGAAAGGTAAGGAACTTTAAATGTGGTACTTAGATAAATTTCAGGTGAGCATACACTGATGTTTCAGGGATTCTGAACTTGTATCAAATCAGTTGCTCTCTTTTTGCTTCCTCTACAGAAAGTTGTGTTGAAGGATAAAATTTTACTTTTTCCTTCCAACTGATATGAATGGGGTGGACATAAGTAAACACATCTTGTCATTTGAGTGAATTACAGAAAGAATTAGTCGCGCTCATAGTTAAGTCTTTGTTTCAGCAGTTACCTAGCTTACGACATGGCATTTTACTTGTGAACATGTGCATATTGTACTACATGTAACAATTGCATATGCAAGTTACATAGTATGCATAGACATAGTCACATGCGCGCGCGCGTTCGCGTACACACACACACACACATATTGTGTCGGTAGTGCATATGCTCGTTTGCATTTGTGACTGAACTTGGATTTCAGTTGGTAGGTAACAGTATGCTATTGCTAAATTTCACTCTGTACCCGTGGATTATTGCTAGTCTTAATTATCAACGCATGATATATATTATGTAGGCCTGTGGGTTGTCTGAAAGACCTTCTTTTCTCGGTAATGCATTCACTTATATATGCATACATATTTATGGATGCAGAGATAAAATGAAGGTGTTTATTTGAGGTATAGCCCCTTTGACGTTAACCCAAATGTTTCTTAGTATTGGCATTAGAAGATTGTACTTGGTTTCAGGCTTAAGTTAGATCTTTATTGTCATGGATGCTCAAGCAAAAAAGAAGGCGCTGTATCGCGCAAGACTGAATGCACAGAAGGTGGAGAAGCGCATCGATTCTCCTCTTGTAAGGTAATATGTTGCTCTTGTTGCACATATTTCACACACCACTGATAATGGATTAAAATTATGTGAGACCTTAATTTTATGCCCAAATTGCAGTATACCAAACACATTACAAATTCTAGTGACTGAGCAGTAGATTGTGGAAGAAAAAGTGAGAACAAGAGCTGTCCTTGTCGATCTTCTTGACAATGTCATATGTCAAACATTGGATTATTATAGAATAAGGAGCGGTTCATGTCTTTATGGTTCATTATGATTATGTCAGAGGTTGCGTTATGACTCTGAAGAGTATTGGGCCTGTTGGGTAATTATTTATTTGAAGACTGTTTTTTGTTTTAAAAGGTTCTTATGCTAGAGCTGAACTGTTAACTATCAAGATTCTACCGGTCTAAAAAACCAATTTCTTTTTGTTTTTGTTTTTTTTCTTGCTTTTAATAGTGGAAGTTAGTTTTAGACTTTTATAACTCGAAATAGTTTGGTAGAGTAGATGCTTGGTAGATGTTTGGTGAGTATCCCAAAGCAGAACTATATTTTGTTGTAGAGGCACTCCTGATTCCACTGAACAGTGTTTGTGCTTCTGAGTTACCCCAACCCAGAAAAGAACCAATGTTATCTTCTTCTTCTTCTACTTCTTCTTTTTCTTTAACAAAAATTTTTTTTTCCTTCTTTTTAAAAAAAAAATTCCTCAATCCTCAACTGAACGAAGAACTGTAACTGAACAGTCTAAATGACAATAGTGGAGTTGGTTTAATTTTCTTGTTTGGTTTATGAATTTTTTTTTTTTGGGGGGGAGCATATTTTTTAACCCGAAACTGAGTGCTGAAAAGTTCCTTTTACTCCAGAGCCCTTTGGCCCAAATAATATAGGCCCGGTGGCATCGTGACCCTACCTTATAATGGATTATTGGGATAATAGACTAGTGCTTCTTCTTCTTCTTCTTCTTCTTCTTCTTCTTCTTTTTTTGGTACACAAGTTCATGCCTCCACTCAAAACATGTGTAGAAGTTGTTCAGGTCTCAGCCGGTTTGTTTTCTGAACTGGAGCTTATTTTGGGTAAAGACAAGAGACCCATCCAAATCAGCCAAATTGATTGGTTTCAGAATTCAGACTGAGTTTTGGTTGGTAGTTGAAAATTAGAAATGCCTACTGTGAAGGAAAAAAAATTAGGAAATCAGTGTAGGTGCCAGGTATTTCACTAGGAGAGGCACCTTGATAATTTATGTAAGAATTTTAAATTTTTTACGAGAATTATTGGGTGATAAGCGACATCGATGCATTGATATGGTATTTGCTTGCCCACCTTATTAGTTTGTTTCGAGAAGACTTGGTCTTTGATGGATTATTTCAGTAAGGTTGATTGCCAAAAAATATTCTTAGCTTACGAGTGGCTTCGGAAACCAAATGACATTGATATATGTATTATGTATTACATTTTATATGTATATATATTTTTATTTATTGAGTCCATTTTGTTTCCTAGTGTCAACAGTAGTCTATTTATTTAGGAGTATGCCTTTTCGCTCCTATTTAGATAATCCTTTCTGGTAAGTCAAAGTTGGCATTCTTATGCAGAGATTTCAATCCTGTCCATCTCCACACAATGAATTTAACTGCAATATGATGGAACAGTAAAAGTTCACATTTTTGTGGAATCATTTCATTAACTATGATGGATTTACGTGGTTGAAGAACAGTAAAAGTTTAACTGCAATATATATAAATAAGCCACTTATATATTTTTTTGGTCTCTTTCTTTTGTTCTCTTTCCTTTTTTGACTTAAACTTCTACCTTTGGTAATTTTTTTATTCATTGGTTCTTTAAATTTTGTTTTTCCTCTTTTAATACTCCCATGTCTGAAAATTAATGACGAAGTTCTGATTGCATCCCCTCCCCCTCTCTTTTTCTCTTTATGTATATAGGTACAACGAGAATGATCAACCAGTTTGTCGAGTTTGCGATGTTGTTTTGAAGTCTGAGTCTCTTTGGCCTGCACATCAAGCTTCTCGTAAGCATCATGAGGTAATATTTTATCATCCAGCTGTGTGGTGTATAAAAACCTTGTCACATGACATCGTGCCCTGACCATATTCTAGAAGATAGTCTATGTAAGATATGACAGTTAAAAGATTGTCTTCATTTTTGCTTTACGAAGAGTAGAATAATTCCATACAAATTATATGGTTTCGTACTACAAAGCACATATAATAAGATATGGGGCAAGGACGCGATGCGATATGAAGAGTGATTTGTAGGACATGGCATTGTGAAGAGACTTGAATACCAATTCACGCTATTTTTGATGATGCTGGAGCCAAAATATCACTCACGGGACAACCAAATAGGACTACTGATAATTCGTGACCATAGTAGTACACGTATTTTATATCTTGGTTGTTTTTTGGAGAATATAACTCTTTGGAAAATCTGGCTTTGGGTATTTAGGTGTTTTGCAGCTCTGGCATTTGGTTTTCACCTTTAATATGAAAACTTTTATCAAATCAATGATAGGTTTTTACATTGACTTCCCCACAATGATAGGGTCGAACTCCTAAGTTGAAACAACAAAAAACTATTTGTTGAATCCGTTGTAGCATTATTATTATAAGTTCTGGTATATGTAATACATGATATAAACTTGTAATTGGATTAATTTTCATACTAATTATTAGAGTTACATTACTTCAATCTTGCAGTTCATTTAGTATTAAACTTGACTCGGTAAGTTTAGGAGAACTAAGAGGAACGTACTGAGCCACTTTTTGTAAGTGTACGTGAACTCTCTATTCTGCCAAGTCAATCTCAGCTCCCTTCCCCATAGTAGCATGCTAGGAAGCATCGACAATCCTAGAAGGGTCACGTGTTTGTGTCCAATACCATGTTAGACACAAAACACATCTCTCTCTCTCTCTCTCTCTCTCTCTCTCTCTCTCTCTCTCTCTCTCTCTCTCCAACTTAAGCTCCGTTCTTGTGGGGAATCTCTTTCTTCTTGTTCTTAAAGTTTAATATTGGTATTGTTCTCTTAATGTCGATGCCGGATACGAGAAAGTGAACCCACCAAGGTGTTTCAGTTTTGCCCTCATTTTCTTTCTTGTATTCCTTCAATTGGGTTTCCTATTTATGCTTTGAATTTTTAATAAAATTTGTTGACTGTAAATGGGTTTCGTGTTCTTGCTCGAATTCTCTCCCTGTTGAGCTTAAATGGTCCAATTTTATGGTTTTGGCAAGTTGTCTGTTAGTGCTTTGCTTTGATATTGAATTGATGAGGTTGATAATGTCAAATACACAAAGGGTGTTTTGAATCAAGGTCTCTGTCATCGTATTTGATGAATGGAGGAGGAGGAGGAGGAGGAGATGTAAGAGGTTCTTGTAGGGTGGGGACAATTGATTGGGGGGGTGAGGGGGAGTGGTCGGAGCTAGAGAGGTGAGAAATGAGATTAACTAATTTAATTCTGGGTAAATTTGTCATTCGCCTCCCATAAGAGGGCATTATCATAATTTTATTTTCTCACTTAGGGGGCACATTTGTCTTTTTACATTTCAATCTAGGGCGGTCACTTTTTCTGACAGACCTTTAGTTGAAGGGGTAACTGTCACACAACTATAAACCTCAGCGACGGCAATGCAGCTCTCTTTTCTGTGTCATGTCTACATTTTCAGGATTCATTGTGTTAGCTTATTTGTATTGTACTTGTGCCCCAAGTTTCATGTCTGCATTATTTAGTCTCTTATTTAAGTCTATGTTACATGGAGTCTTCTTAATGGGTTGAAGTACCCACGCTATGTGCGGCACCTTCAGGTTGGACAGACACTAGGAAGCATGTTATTGTGTAATAGTAGATTAAAGCCTAATTGTATTCCTTTTGTTATGTTCTTTCAAAATGGATGAATGGCTCATATTAAAGTGTGATTATAACATAAAGCACGCGTATAAGCGAAGTATTTATATTTATGACGTGTCCTTTGAGTCCTGAAATTTGGAAGTCCGAAGCTTAGAAATGTACCTACACCCGACACACGCACCCGAGCACATGGAACATATATTTTTGTTGTGTTTTCTAGCTGTATATAATATTGACATGGGAGAAAGTTTGAGAGTTTTGGTTTCATAGCTGTTTTTGTCCTCCTTTTTCTACTTAAATCTAGTTCATGATTAGAATGCGTACGGAATATGAATTTCAACCATTGATCAACTATTTCACCTTTGTCATAGAATATTTGTCATTATCTATATGTGCAACCCAATGTTTTTTTCCTTCTTCAAATGACTGGTAAGCTTTTATTTGGACAGGCAATTAATAATGTCAAAGCTAATGCTGCTGTTCAAAATCGGGTTAGCAATGTGAAAGCACAGACCCCTGTTGAGTTGCCTAAACCTAAACCGGAACATTCTACTGAGTTGCGTAGTGCTAAACATGAGCCCTCCACAGGATCCTCTGAACCCAGGTCGTCTTCTATGCTTCCTCCAGGTTTTTTTGATAACCCGGAGACGAAGAGACATAAAATTGGTGAGTTTAATGTCATTTTCAACTCGCTGTAGTTTGATAACTTTGATTGGAGAAGGATGGTGTTGGTTTTGTCATCGAAGATATGGAACTTTGCAAACTAGGTCTGTACTTATTTCCATTGCATGTCAAAGATATCATTTAATTTTCTTTCTATGAAGAGGTGAGGTATGCAAGTATACTTGAGGACATAGTCTACAAACATGGTTTGAACTTTGAAGTCACCTTCTATGTTGTTTAAAGATGCTAGAGAGAACTTCTCTTTTTAGTCATCTTCATAGTGTTTATTGCTTGACACTGGAAAGTGGTAAATTCTTTTTACTTACATTGTAAATTCTTTTTGGCTTCAAAATGCATTTGGTTTTAAGTGGTAAATTCTTTTTACTTACATTGTAAATTCTTTTTGGCTTCAAAATGCATTTGGTTTTAAAGAAAGCTGAGAAAACTTTTTGCCAAATGAGTGATTGTTGGTCTCAAAGAAGCTGAACCAATGGTCTCTACTGACCTCCACTTGGTGCGGCCCTTTAAGTTGAACTACTGTGAAGTTATGAGTTCTAGTATTTTTCTATCATCCATCTGTTAATGGTGATTGATAGTTGTCTGACATAACATGTGCCAAAAAGGAAAAAGTGTTAATCCGACTTTGTTTATGTATCTAGGAACTGATGCTACTAAATCGGGAAATGCCAATTCATACAGAAAGGTGGGGGGTTCTGCTCAAACTCAAACGGTTGAGCCATTTGATTCGGAGAATGAAGTTGATGAATCGTCTAGTGCGAAGGTTGTAGAGACAGAGATTAATGATACTCAATCTGCCCGGGGGATTACACAAACATCAGAAATGACCGAGAGTTTAGAAACCAAGCAAGTAAAGGGTGCTCTCCCTGAAGGCTTCTTTGATGACAAAGATGCTGATCTACGTGCACGGGGAATTACTCCCGTTAAGTTAGATATCAAGTATTACCCTAATCCTCTTAAGGCTCTGTTTTGTTCATGGATTTTGTGAGGGCATGGAAAAGAAAACACAAAACAAAGCATTTTCTTTGTTTGGTCAATAAGGAAAATGGCGAGTAAAATAAGAAGGAAAACAACATAGTGTAAAAGTAAAATTGAAATTTAGAATTTTGTGCGTCATTTTTCTTCCCCTTTTCTTGCATACCCTTTATATTTTGAATTTTTTTTTGGTTCTAATGTTTTTAAGCATGGAGGAAAACACAAGGGAATTAGTTTCCTTTCCTTTTTCTTTGCATTCTCTGAATCCGCAAACCAAACAGAGCTTAAAATTCTCACCTTAAGAACTCTGTCTTTTTAAGTTACCGTTCACGTGACATTTTTCATTTTCAATAGTCCACCAGCTATATAGTTTGATCTGTGTGATTGTGACAATTACCTCTCTTTTATTCTTTTCTCGTACGTACTGGCTTCTTTTCTGGATAGCTATAATATCTCATCCTTCTAGGAAGTAGCAATTATACATTTTTCCCGTTTTTGTGTCTTCTGTTGTTTCCTATCAAAAACGTTGACATTGGATATTTTTCTTTGTATCTCTGTTTTAGTTTTTTGTTATCTCATATGGCAAAAAGAAGTTTCAAGGTCTAAAAGTGACTGAAAAAAGTGAGGGCTTGTTTTGAGTATACCTACTAAGTTGTTACTGAACAGAGAAATAATCTTTTTTTTCCTCAGTAACAGCTAACTATTGTTTGGTAGTTAAGTGTAATTAGCAGAAATCTCAGTGCAGGTTTGCGTAATTAGCCGAAAACTAAAACTTCAATAGTCTGGTAGTTTGTCAAGCTTCTATTGGCTATGACAATGAAGTTTAGTTTTGTTGGAAATCAATAAATTCTCTTTCTAATTTGACAAATAAAACATATGGCACAATTTAGGAGTTTGTCGTTTTCCGTGTAATAGAAAAAACTATGGCACAAAACGGTGGCCCATTTCAGTAATACACAATATTGTGTATGGCAAAAAAATCTTCCCCCATTGCTTTCTGTTCTTGTGTTATTATTACATGGAAATCAACATAACCTTGAATTTGTGGCAATTCATGGTCAGAGACGAGTACAAGGAATTCGAAAAGTTGATTCAAGTGGACTTACAGGAGGTGGACAACCGTTTGGAAGAAGAAGAGGTCAGATATATCTGCAATTTCCTCTTTTCCTTTTCCCTAGTGTGTGTGTGTGTGTGTGTGTGTGTGTGTGTTTTGTTTAGGGTCTGTTTGGTTTGTCAGTTTAGTGAAGAAAAATAAAATGGAAAGGAAAACTATTTTTCTAGTGTTTTTTCTACATTGCTTATATAAAATTAGCTTAATCAAATTGACCAAAATCTAATAGGAACTCAAGAAAAGAGGTAGGGAAGTGACTCTCACAATGTTGCACTGATAGTCTGATACAGTCTCGACGACACGACAAATTTTATAACTTTTTCAATGAGCCAGAGTACCGTGTCCATTCCCCATGTCCGGCCTTGTCGGCTGCATGTCCGATGAAAGAAAAATTAAGACACGTTCTGCGACAACCGACATGGACACGGCACCCAAATTGAAGTCTTCATGCTACATAGGGACTCACAACATTCAAAATTTAAAATTTTATTGTGACATTTTCTTTTCCCCCACTAAATCGATGAACCAAACAGAGCCTTGTGGGGTGGTGGGGAGGATATTCATAATTTATCCTACCATGACGTTGCCTACGTTAAGGACCCCTATCTTTAACCCTGTGCCCCAAACGTATCTTGCAGTACGATGCAGCTGAGACTATAGAAGAGGTTGAAACTTTGGAGCAAAAGTAAGTTTCTTTGTCGCAAAATAAATAGATCGTTGTTATTGATTTTCTAGTACTTTCTAGGGATAATCCTGAAATTCCCTTCTCATTTCTCAGGGCCCGTAGGGAAAGAGTTGAAATGTTAAAGAAGAAGAAAATAGAGCTAAAGGCTTCTAGGTCTGCAGTGCATGGTAGAGGTCCTGAAGTCACGGGCAAGGTGTCTAGCCATGAGAAATCGTCGAGTGATGATGACAGTGATGATGATGATTTTACAGTAGATTGGAGGGCTAAACGTCTATAAATATATTTCTTCCAAATGTGCTGGTAACTCTCTGTGTATGTGTGTGTGTGTGTGTGTGTGTGTGCGTGTGTGGCTGCATGCAAGTGTGGAACAAGTGGACACTAGCTTTAGGCTCTGTTTGGTATGCAGATTTAGATAAGTAAAAGGAGTGGAAAACAAGAAGGAAAACTATTTACGAGTGTTTACCAAACTATTTCCTTCATGCTCAAATAACATTGAAAGGTAAAATTCGTTTAAGCTATAATAGGAATTCAACAAAATATAAAATAAAATATGTGTATATATATATATATTTATTTTCACCATATTTGATTTTCTTTCCTATTCTTCTTACTATATTAACCAGATAAAGAAAAGTGTTTTCGTCAATGTTCTCTTTTCTTTCCCTTGCTAAATCCGTAAGCCAAACAAAGCCTAAATAGACGGCTTACTTTTGCGTTGCTTGTCTGACATTTAATTGTTCTTCATAAGATGCTGAGAGCCTTAGACTAGAATGTATATCCGTGCTGATTTACAAAATTGGTTGCAGATTAAAATGTTCTAAACCATTTCTTCCTACGCGAATACACTGACATCTTGTAGTATCCAAACTCAGTCGACGCTGAATGTGCTTTAAAGATAAGTTTCCTTATGAAGACCCTTGTACAAGGATTAGCTTCCTGTGTATGTGGCACGCAAGCTGAGTAGACAACCTTGTTTCGAACAAACCTTATGAACCAGTATTACTTTGAGGCTTGTTTGCACGCCTGGATGGTTAAACTCATGATTGTACTACAAAACTGGTCCATACACATGCCAAGCTCTTCAAATCTAATGTCTGTTACAAGTTTGGCAGCAACTGGAAACTGAAAACAAATCAGGGTGAGAAGCAATGTAATTTTTTTTCTTTTTTTCTTTTCTAGATCAATTGAGATGAATTATGTCCCGACAAAGGCGGTGGATGCATGTAATTGTCACCGTGTTTTGTTTAACTTCTGACCCATATTTAGTAAATCTGGTATGAACTTTTTTTTTTTTTTTTTTTGGGAACTGTAATCTCGGTGTAGTTTTTTTTTTTCTCAACTGAGATTTTTCCCTGTCCCGAGCTTTTATATATATATATATATATATATTTCCTTGTAAGATATTTTTCTCTTTCCTGCCATGTGGAAGTGGCGGTAAGACCATATCTAATGGTTTGTGCTTGGCATGCCAATGCTATATTGGATTTTATTATACCATTTTTCTTGTCAATTACTACTCAATTAGGGGCCGGGCCATTCAAACTATTATAACCTCTGTGTTGCTTAGATTTTGGCAATGCCAAGATTTGGCGCTGTTGGAGTATATAGCATGGAAATAGCAGATGATGAGGGTGGTTCATGCTAAATTATGTCAACAACACACTGTCTGTTTGGTAACCAATTGATTCAGACTACTGGAAATGTTGAGCCGGTTTAGAAGCATCAAATTGTTTTTTTTTTTTTTATCAAAAAATTTGAAAAATCCCTAATTCCAACAGTGATATCACACCCTAAACAGTCTTTTTAAGTCTACAAAAAATAGTCCTTATTAACAAAATATTGTTATGACAGTGGGTGAATGTCCACTTCAAACATGTGTTACAAATAGTAGATGGCATGTAAAATGTCAAAAAGGCTACAAAGCATATAGCATGCTTGGTCAGATTTTTCCATGAACACTTATTGGTCATGTCGGGTTAATCTGTATAAATTGTTGAGCTCGGCGATAGAACGAATACACTGATAAACACAGAAAAGAGCTAAAGAGCCAGAGAAGAGAGAGAAAGTGGGGAAAATATTAGTGTGTTGTAATACGCTGATTGTTCAAGTGCTTGAGTTATACCACTTCTTCAGGTTATAATACAACTCCCCTCCGTAGTGGACGTAGACAAATTGCCAAACCATCGGAAGTATCTTTGTCCCTTTGTGCGATTGCATATTTGTGTGCTTGTTTTTATTATTAGTTTTATTACTAGTATTATTACAACTATCAATATAAAATGTCTTACTTTGACACAGATTCCAAATGGGCTTTAAATAATGTACTGTTACAGATGGTCGAGTATCATGTGCTGGGTGTGTTTATTTGCCCAGAGACCATTGCAGCTTTTGCTTTGTAGGAGAAATGATTAGGCTTTGTTTAGTTCTTAGATTTAGTTTAGGAAAAGAAAGGAAAACCTTTTCCTTTCTTGGGTTAATAAGGAAAGCGCGAGGAAAATAGGAAAGAAAAAGTTGAAAAATAAATTAAACTGTTTTGGATGATGTGAGTGATTTGCCTTTCTTTATTAGTGTATTACAACTATATTTTAGAAATTATTAATTTTTAATGTTATTCAAGAATGAAGGAAAACACAACGGAGAGCATGAGAGAACTAGATTTTCTGCTTGGTTTCCTTTCCCTTTTCTTTTTCCTGACGCAATTCACGAACCAAACAGAGCCTTAATCTGTCAGCCCCTCTAGATCATGCTCGAGCAATGCTAGGGGCACAAACAAACCCACAACCTTTTGGACACAACCTAAATAATGTGTCTATCTCTTTCATGTGTCACTGTGGGGTCCAGTGACATCACAGGAGAGAGATAGACACATTATTTAGGTTGTGTACAAAAAGTTGTGGATTTGTTTGTGTCCCAATCTTTACTCATCATGCTCTCTCATATATAGTTCATTAATCACTTTTCGTGAAACCAGAACTTTTTCTCCTGCTCTGCTTTTAATATTTTTATTCTTGACTGGATATCCCCAAATTAATGAGTTCAGTTTTATATTTACTGGATATATTACAACTCATAACTGCAATTTCCTTCCCTGCTTACTCTGCTTTTCCTACATTTCAACAAAAAAAAAAAAAAAAACTTATTCAAACTCCAAAAGCCATCATTTTACGCGTGTTGGTTCATGGATTGAATTAGTGTGAGAAAGCAAACATAGGACTTGGAAAAGTAATTTTCGTTGTTTGATTAAAATCGAATACAATGAGAAATATTAAGAAAAAGAAAATGTAATGAAAATTAAATAAAGGGTTAATTACATTTTACCCTCTGTGGTTAAGCCCATTTTCACCTGTGGTTCAAAAGTGGACACTTAACCCCTATATGCTTTTGGACTGAAGTGAATCTGTTAAGATTTTTCTCAAAAGTGATGAAGATTTAAAATTGGCCATAAGGGGATTAAGTGTCCACTTTTGACTGTGGGGGGGGGGGGGGGGGGGGGGGGGGGGGGGTGGGGTGGTTAGAGGGGTGTGAAAATGAGACTAACCGTAAGGAGGTAAAATGTAATTAACCTTAAAACAAAATAATCTGAATTTTGCAAGTTCCTCTTTTCTTGACTTTGTGATTATATTCAAAAAGCTTTAGTTTCTAATATTATTTTAGAATGGAGGAATACGTAATGTTATTTGTGAAATGAGAGATTAAAATTCCAACTTGATTTCTGTTCACTTGTTTGTGAAAATAAAGTAGGTACCAGTGACAAACATCACAAAAGCACTACATCAAAATGTTTTGACACCAAAACTTCCAGAGTCAACTGCATATTTCTTTTTCAAATGTTCAATCCATCAAAAAGCACCACCACTAGAAAACCAAACTATACACCAAAACCTTAAGATAGAACCAAAAAAAAAAAAAAAAAGAAGAAGAAGAAGAAGAAGAATAAAAAGTCGCACCAGAAAGTAGGTGCGCTTGCTCACACGTGCAAAGGTAAAATTATAAAATAAATAAAAAAAAGGTTTCAAATTTGCTCAAACTGGTGTACAAGGGACAGGAAGATAAAACATTCAAGCTCCCTTGCTTTTCCAAGGTTGTATGACACCGACAACTATAATCGCTACTATTATTAACAGAATAATAATGGCAATGCACATCCATTTCCGGGAGTTCTTCTGAAGTTTCTTTGCGTTTTGAAGTGCAGTCGTCCCTGACTGGACATGATCGACTGCAGTTGAAACCTGAAAACAACTCCCTATATCAGTCAGAACAAAACACTATACTTCCTCTCAATATACACAAGTTAGACACGCCATCAAATGCAACAAGAGAGTGTCAGAGTAGAAATGAACCTGGCTTTCGATGTTATCTATAATGTCTCCTTGAGCCTCAACTAGAACTGCCATATCAAGATATATCTGAAATATATATAGCACAATTACATTAAACAAATTTTTTTTCCCGAGAGTTGAAGCTTAGAAGCATGGTTGTTAGAATCGTTTGATTCGAGTTTCATACAACCTAAAACGATCCATGATTCAATATGATTCACAATTCATAAATTTGAATTTTGAAGTTTTCAAGTGCACAACTTCCAACATTTTTAGCCTTCTTGCATGAAGCTTTTGTTAAATTGTTCGTTTGTTCATTTTAAGCACACGTGTTTTCATACGGATATAGCGTATACATGTTTATAATTAGTTATTTGCTTACATGTGTATATAGCGTATACATGTATATAATCATTAATTTATTTCAAAATACCATACAATTCAGATTTTTAAGAAACCGATTCATGACTTGATAACAATACTTGGAGAAGCTGGTGCGGATATTCATATACCTGATGTAAGTCGAGAAGCTTTTTCTCAATTTCCTTCACAGCATCATGTCTCTCCTGAATTTCTTCTAGGGTATTCACCACCTGCAACCGTGTTGCCCATTAGAAAACAGGTATGTCAGGAAAGAAAATTGAAGAAAAGAAAACCACAACCACGCGGTTCTGAATTTTTGGTGCAGAAGAGACTAGAGAGTATCTAGCTGTATATATCCAATGGGACAACACTTAAGCTCATTTCATTGGGTATTTTTCGTATTGGTCCAAGATGCTATTGGTTAACGTATGTGCCACATAGACACTTATACACGTGGACTGATTAGTAATCACACCTCACCCAAACATTAGAAATGTACATAGAGCTAGGGGAGTTAAAAAAAATGATTCACTGAACCGGCCAGCCGAAACCGACCGGTTTTGGTCGGAATTCTTGTCTGACAGTCGGTGCTCGGTTCTTGATTCATGGTAAACCGATTGCTCGGTTCAGTAGCTAACAGTTAATGTATGGCCGACTGAACTGACCGAATATACTAAGGCTTAGTTTGGCCCCCAATTTGGTGCTTCTCCTTTTTTAAACCACAATTTCATGTTAATTCATTTGGTTACTAGTTTATGAGCTTTGAAAAAATTGAACTTGGGGCTTTTTTGGGGGGAGCTTTTAAAAGCTCTAGAATGCTTTTTGGTTTCATGATGTCGTTTTGAAGAGTAGTGTGTCACTTGTATAAAATTATCAAACAACTTAGTAATAAATTTCATAAGCTCCTTTTAAAAAGCCACGTGGGGGCTAAACTAAGCTTAAATATCATAAGAGATCAAAAGCTGATATGGATACACACATAATGCAACCATTTTATCCCTTTTCTAGGTTACTTTTATTATCTGGAACCACTTTCCAATAAAAAGACTCCCTCTTATTAGCTCATGAATCTATAAAAAATAAAAAAACCATCAAACCCCAAGTCTAACTCTCTTTTCCAGGTCTGTATCTCTCCCTCTCTCTCACAATTCCCTAACCTTTGCCTCTCTCAGACACACTGATCTGTACTCTCCCTCTCTCTCTGCGAGTTCCAGTGAGCCGCGCACTTCGTCACCACTCTCAAGCCACTACCACTCCCACCCAAGGTACCCTCCATCGATCTCGGTCTTTATCTCTTCACTCGAACTCACTGTTTGGTTTGATTTTCGTTTCGATTATGGCTTCATACTTTCATCCCCCATTTTTTCAGACCTATTTTTCCCAACTTTCGTTTTGTTGATGAACACGACAGGCAACTGACACGGACCGACAACCGACTGCTCAATAGCAGTCAGTGTTAAATGACTCATTGATAGTTCGGTCGATTTCGGTTTCTCCTTTGCAACACCAAATTGATTCGGTTCGGTTAGCTTTTCTCGTCCAAAACCCCCATAACTGACCGATTACACCCCTACATAGAGCAATGCACCTAAGTCTTTTCATATTCAATACTTACGAGATACGGTGTACAGATCTTTGTGTTATCAATTTTCGCCCAACCGTTTCATTCCAAACTGCAAGATTATTCTTTGACATTCATTAAACTAGAACACAATTACCACAAATGGTTCATGTTGAGATTAAAATCCCACATTGGGAATTTAAAGCCTTGCTACTCAATATATAAAATCATGGGGCTACTCCACCCACTGCCAATTGGTTTTGGGTTGGAATTTCCAATTCAACATGGTATCAGAGCAGGTTATTGTCAGGCCCAGTTTGGCTACATGTGCTCCACGTTGCCCTATCACAGTAACCCATGTGTTTGGCTCTTAGTTATGCCACACGTGCGGGAGCGTGTTGAGATTATAAATCCCACATCGGGAATTTAAAGCCTTGCTACTCAATGTATAAGGATCATGGGGCTACTCCACCCATTGCTACTCAATATATAAGATCATGGAGCATCCAATTCAACAGTTCAAACTCAAGCGATCTCCGTTTTGTATCGATCGTTCCAGATCATGGTAAACGAAATCAAACACCACTAATGGTGTTCCGGCTTTAAATCACGTGAACCACCAAATCTCGTGATAATGTAAAGATACAAAATTCAAAATAAATTCTTTTTTTAATTTAGAATATAATTTTACAAAATATATCACATAAATATATGTGCAATTAACTGACACTACACAAAGTCTAAAGTTCCGTTAGGGGGTGACCAACCTGCCCATTTAGGCTTCGACTTTTTATAAGTGTATGTATGTTTATACATATGTATGAATATATATGAAAATGATATAAAAAAACGTTTCATGTTTTAATGTACTGTACTCTGTTCCGTCTTAGCGATCCGGAGAAGGACCGTACAACATTCCATATAGTGGCATAGTCGGTGGCAATCCACGTTCCCGTTCCTCGTACCGAAACGATCTGTGATCCGGGAAACCTTGAACTAGAATGACTTCCAAATACCATATAGCAATCTACCAAAGTTAGAATCAAGCGCAATTGCTCCCAAAATACCCAAAAATGATCTCTTCAACCAAAGTATTCTTACACTTTTCAGTAAAGATATTATTAAAAAACAAAAATTTTGATAACTTGGTTTTAACAAAATAAAAATTCTTGATATTGAATCGTTGTGATAGCCAAAAAGATTACAGGCAAAGAACAGTCTATTCCTATCATTTTGTCGCAAATGTACGTATTTTGTAGTATCATATTCGTATATTACTCCATAATTTACCAAGTCATGTATAACTATTGAATCCAAGGAGGAGTTTGTTATAAACCCGAATCTAAAGAAATAGAAGACCAAGTTCTGTTCAGCTTAATGCTGCCCAATATTAAAGTTTTTGGTTAACATAATTGATACAGTTCAACCCATTTCAAGACTCTGATTGAGACAATTTGAATTTCTCTCTAAAAAAAAGCAAGATGCAGCAGATTTATTTTTCACCGGTATTGTTTTACGAAAGAAACAGAGAAAAACTGGCAAGAAATTTAATACAACTGAAAAGGAAGTACCTGTCCTCGTCCCATTTCTTGAATAGCCTTCTGGAAGATTTGTTCACTATTTCCAGTTTCTATCAGGTGGTCAATCGTCTGATACAGTTACTAAATTAGTGCCAACTACGACAATGTCCATATTCCATTAAATTTTACTGCTCAATAATTAATTTAAAGATTCAGGTTTACCTCTTCATCTGGCCTGGTTCCTGTGACTGGTCAATCATACAAATTAACAACCAAAACACAGCATCAAGAAATTTATAATATGATCACACGTCGATATATTTAACTTACTTATTTTTATTCAGTGTATGGGCTGAAAGATTCGAACCTGTAATAACCCTTCTCTCCACAACCTCGCGGTATTCATCTTGGATCCTTTGTCTCAACGTCTGACACAAATACATGGTTGAGTAGATTTGAAACTATCTGAGGAAACAATTATGTACGGATATATACCTGAAATTCGGTCATTAAGTCCCTGAACCTCTTGGTCAAGGCACTGCAATTTGAAATAATAGAATTAACAATAATAATTAACGGTGTAAACGGTTCGGTTCGGTTCGGTGCATGTTTTGGTGAAACCAATCGGTTTCAGTTCGGTTCGGTTCGGTTCGGAGTGTGTGATTTTTCGGTTCGATTTCGGTTTTACACACATTCAAAGGAACCGACCGATCCGGTTCGGTTTAGTTCGGTTTTCTTTCACCCCTAATAATAATATGGGGAAAATGCAGTATTCACTCTCAAACTATGTACCATTTTGCTCTTTGATCCGTAAACTCAATTCTGTCAATACTATAGACAAATTATCGCTAGTTGTGTGAGTTGAAACAAGCCAAACAGTTTAAGGACCAAATTATCGCATACGGATTGTGATGCAAGGTACGACTCAAGGTATCAATTGCAACAAGTTTAACAGTTTGAGGACCAAATTGCTTAAAACTAATGTTTATGGACCAAAGTGAAAAAAGTTGTTAGTTTGAGGGTGCAGTGCAAAATGCATTTTACTGTAATTGTTATTCACATAAGTCTCAAGGGTGGGATGGGGATAAAGCGACCGACTGTGAAGCACCGACACGAATACGGCAACACAGACACGACACGACACAACCCAAAACGGCGACACGGCAAATCCTAGAAAAAACGCGACATGATACGGCGGCGACACGGAAAATGTTAATTTATATATATGTGAATATATACATATATATATATGTAACCATGTAACATAAAAATAACAATATTGTTTAAGTAATTAAGAACTACTATGTTAAGTAATTACCTCCAAACAACAATACAACATGAGAATATCATAACAATATTACCATGCCTTATTATAACTCTTCAACTTTCTAGTATTCCTTCTACTTATCACAAAAAGCTTTTAATTTTTCAAAATAAACCACTCCTTGTAACCTTATTTCACACATACTGGGCATTTCGCCCCAAAATTCAAGAGAATCAAGACTTCTCTTAAAATAAAAAATAAAAATAAAAACAAAAACAAACCGTGTCGGGAAGTGTCGGAGCCGTGTCGATGGTGTGTCAGATTTAAAAAATAAATTAAAAAAATCTAGACACATTTTTGGTGTGTCCAACACGTGTCGCCCGAGTGTCGGTGTCAGAGGTGTGTCGGACACAAATACAGCACTCCATTTGAAGTGTCGGTGCTTCCTTGGCGACCGATATACCATTAAAATGGGACTTGTGATGCAAATTCCATCAATACTGCGAACAAATTGGACGGAAGGTGTTAACTGCACCATGTTTACCAGTTTAAAGGACCAAACTGTCAAATTTTTGGTTCAGGGGCCAAAGTGCGAATGGTGTACAAGAATAACAATGACAAAATAATAACTATAGTATTTGATTCTTCATTTCTAACATAAGAACTATAGATATAATTTTGACATAGAGATTTAGATTTTGAATTGGAACGCACTTTGTCACATTAGTCCTTGATCGGTCAACACCAGTTCCCTTTCCACAACCTGGCTTCTGTCGATTGGTTAAGTTCTAGAGAGGAAGGAAAAAAAGAGAATAAGTTCATAGTAATTTAACAGGCTAATAATTCTCACAGGAAATGCAGGTACACCAAGAAACGGATGATCAGAGTAATACATCTTTGTTTATTGCTTCTAGTTTTGCTTTAACATTTAATGCAATCTTTCCCACTTCATCAACATCTTTCTCCATCCTCTTCTTGATTGCTGAAAATAAGTGAAAAACTTTCAGATCCACCCACGCGAGAAAAAAAAAGGCATATGCATAAAGACGAGCAATTGCTAGTGTAAACTTGGAATTCTCTTAACCAGTTGCTTTCATGGCTTTAAAAAGTGATTGTTACACAACACTTTAAGCTACTTTAAAGCATAATTTGGTGACAATCCTGCACCTTAAGGCTCTGTTTGGTTCCTGGATTTAGGGAGGAAAAAGAAGAAAAAAGCATTGAGGATAACATTTTTCTTTGTTTGGTTAATAAGGAAAGGTGTGAGGAAATAGGAGGAAAAGAGAATAGAGTGAAAAAAAAAACTGAAAATTTGTATTATGTCGAGCACTCCCAAGTCCCAATCCTCTTTTCTTGAGCATCTATTATATGCTTAACGAATTTAATTTCTAATGTCATTTAAGATGGAGTAAAATACTAGGGATGACACTTTTCCTTCTCGATTTCCTTTGCCTTTCTTTTTCATCTCTAAATCCGCATACCAAACAGAGCCTAAAGATTATCACCGTACAAGGAAAAAGATGGGGACAAAATTCACCTTTCATTGCAGCTGCTTTTGTAACAGATTTTGACTCTTCATTGGCATCCTATAAAAGAAGTGTACATTATGAGTCTATGGAACTATATAAAATCGTAAGCAAGAACATTCCAGTATGAGCTATGAGCAAACATTATGCTTGCATTTCTTTAAGGACTAGACTAGCTAGCCTTCAGCAGTAAATAGAGGTTGCAGGTGATAATATCCAGACTTCTATGCCAGATTATTTCGTAGAAAGTGAAAAGAAACCAGTACAATGCTCCGTTTGTTTCCATGTAAACATCTTAAATGTATAACAAGATTTCAAGATAATTTATTGAATCAACAATTCTTACAAAGAGTTGATTGTAGTGCTGCAAAGCAAGGTTAGAACAAAGACATTAAGAATTTAGCTTCTAAACAAATATTTGCTGGATGGCAATTTGACCTTTCAGTTTTTAATTTAACAATTGAATATATCAAGGGAGAAGCCAACCCCCTCCCTGATTTTTTAACCCGTGAATATTTGCAGGGTTCATCTCATGAATAGGCCTCCAGACAGGTCGAGGTTGAGAACGAGGTAATCTTACCTACGGCCGATGTCTGTGGCCGAGAATACAAAATACTGTAAGAAACTGAGTTCCTTACTGAAATTTATGGAGGATTTAGATCTAGTTTGGGCTATGGAAATAGAGGACAAACAGAGATTAAGGAAGAAGAGATGAAGAAGAAGAGAGTTACAGAGGAATACCAAGAATTAGAGAGAGAAAATAGAATTCAATCAATACATTTCCACTCCAAATTACAGAGCATTTCAGCTCATATATGCCTCAAAACAGACAACTCAACTGCCAATTATAGAAAGACACGTGTTCATTTAGTTATACCAAGTGTTGTCTAAACCGCACCCTCTAAACGACGTCGCAACGCTTGAACTCTAATCTTTGGGTCATGACAAATACCCCTCCGTTCAAAACATCCTTGCCCTCAAGGATGTAATGGGAAAGGATTGGAAGGGGACCCCATCTTGTGCCTCCTGGGTTTGGACCCCTAAAGCAAACAAGGGTAGCCATGATGGGATTGTATTTTGGAGGGGAATCTTCTTTCCAGTAAACAAATTTGAGGGGTCCTTGGGTGATGACCCTTAGTGCCTTAGAAAGGAACTGTTGTTGCCCCAACATAGCAAGTCCAGAGTGACTAAATTTCAGCTTTTGTGACAATGAGATTTCTAGCATATTTTCTGTCAATTGGGAGAGAGAAAATTTCTGAGATGCTTGTCCAGGCAACGTCACCAATTTCAGCAAATTTGATTCTTCTCCATGAATGATTTCTGGGGTTGATAGTTGACTACAAGGTAGACCATTCTTCACTTCAACTTCTTGGTGTGTTTGATCCCTTGCAACTTCTCCAAAGATCAAATTATGCTCATAATCAGCAACTCTCGGGTCTTCTCGAGTCTGGTTGGTATCAAACTCATCAGAAGAAGAATAAGTGACAGTAACCTCATTTGCATTTGTTAATTCCTCACTTAATTCCCGCCCCAAATGGTCATACATCTCCTCAATATCTGAAATACTATTCTTGACATTTTCAGGGGTTAACAACCCATTTTCTTGCTTCTTCCGAAGGGACCGCAGGTGCCCTTCTTGCAGATCGGCTATGGCTCTTGCTTGTGGCAGTGTTTGGGGTTGGAGTATTTGTACCAAATCCTTGAGTTCAGCCCTCAGTCCATTGATGAAGACTGAGACCAAATACTCTTCAGAAACATCAAAATCTCTTGCCCAAATGGCTGAATTCCAATCCTCAAATCGTACCACATAATCGTTTACAGAACTACTGCCTTGTGTCACAAATTTGGGAGTGTTAAACCCTTTTCTTTCAATTTCATAACCACATTTCTGAAAATACCAAATCAAATGATCATCTTGGCATCAAACTTGGCTTCAAGATTGGAGAATTTAGAATCAGACCGAGACTCCAATCCAGAGATTCTGCTAAAAACATCAACCATTTGTGTTTGAAGATTCTTCATGTCCATTTGATGTTGTTGTGTAAATTCTTTGTGAGCTTCGTTCCTGAATTCTGGAAAAGAACTATCCATGTCTACACGAACAATTTAATTTTGATAAATCGAACTGATCAAGATTCAGAAAAGAAGATTTGAGATAAGAAAAAGATTAAAGAAAATTTGCGGAAGGTTGCCCAGATTAGGCTTTGATACCAATTGTAAGAAACTGAGTTCCTTACTGAAATTTATGGAGGATTTAGATCTAGTTTGGGCTATGGAAATAGAGGACAAACAGAGATTAAGGAAGAAGAGATGAAGAAGAAGAGAGTTACAGAGGAATACCAAGAATTAGAGAGAGAAAATAGAATTCAATCAATACATTTCCACTCCAAATTACAGAGCATTTCAGCTCATATATGCCTCAAAACAGACAACTCAACTGCCAATTATAGAAAGACACGTGTTCATTTAGTTATACCAAGTGTTGTCTAAACCGCACCCTCTAAACGACGTCGCAACGCTTGAACTCTAATCTTTGGGTCATGACAAATGCATATACCTTCTATGGATGAATATCCATCCTTACAGAATCTGGCTGATCTAATATCTATCATCAAAAACAAGAAAGCGCTATTCTAACCCTTCTTTTTCACAGAAAACTGCGAAGGGTGCTCTTCAATCTGATGAACCACTGTTTATACAGAAACAGGTTATAGAACCAATTGTAGTTCTTGAACCTGAAGATAAGCGATGGCCGAACGATCCACGGTATCTGAAAATCGATACCTGGATAGGCAGGGATATGCTGCCCAAGACAGTAAATATTGATATACTATCCTCATGAGTCAGGATCTGTTGAAATTCAAAATTATCATACAGATAATAAGCAGAAAGAAAGTCTGATTGCTTATAACATGCTATATTCAAAAAGTAGTGAAACCTACAGAATGGGGCTTGGTTCCAATTAAGTCTCGGACAATTACACTGACAGGACAAAGTTATAATTTCTGGGATTGCACCACAGTACGGGTAAAACCCTTTACTATCAGATTCCCAAACAAAAGAACTCACCGTTTTCAACTAAACCCAGAGATTGCGACAGTAGGTATACCTAATAGGTTTTATCAATGGTGGGTCAATTTTGGTCCTAATCAGAATAAACATCAGAAGATTTGGGGCAATTATTTATCCACAGCAGAATTTTCATCCCAAATTAAGGGATAACTCAAGTAGAATTATTGGACCATCTACTTTCCTTTTCTTCACAGAATTCACAACCCCATGGACAGGGAGATGGGATATCAACTGTCAATATGATGCTCTAAACATACCAATATTCGTGAGAACATTTTGGTATAAACGGTGGGCAGCCCTATCAAGCACTTTGGATGAAAAGGCTAAATGGGATTAAGGAGGCAATCAATACCTATATGAGTGTGGTTCGGTAAAACTAGTACCACAATCCCTCACAAAATAATAGTAATAATTTAATTGAGAATCTGAAGGATACCTTACGGCAACAATTTCTGGAATAAATGTATGGAACAGGTGAAAGAACAATTTTTATAATCCTTTACAACGTTATCACAATCAGTGGTACACCCCAATTACAGGGTTGATGACAACATGATTTCAGTTAATAGCCAGTAAGGCAACAATTAATTTGCATGTCTAGCAGGAGAATCACAGAACCCTTTGGAAGACAGTGATGATGTCGGCTAATAGATGAAATTCTTACTATGAGAGATTTATGGGATGCAATTTAGGAAGCACCGACATCTAAGAAGGTAATGTGTCACGTGTCGTATCGTGCCCGATGCACGGACACGACACTTCACGGACACTTTTCCTGATTCCTGAAGTGTCGACGTGCAATCTTTTTAGGATTCTGTCGTGTTGATGTGCCCTTGTCGTGTGGTATTTGTGTCGGTGTGTCTATGTCCATGCGTCATTGGATGCAATTATTCCGGTGGCATCCACCTCTAAACAAGATCCGAAGAATCCAGAAAAAACAATGATAAAATGTCAGAATAAAGGATAGAGCATGACAGCAAATAAAGATGTCACACAAATCCAAAAAAAAAAAAAAAACAAACGAACGAACGAAGTGGCCCCATCGACTGCATAACTATCCAGCGTGTAGTCAAAGTTCGATTTCGGTGGACTTCAAAATTTTGTTCCGAGTCCTAATATTTGTAAGGTATTTGAGAACTCAAAATTTTTACTTGAGGTCCGCCCAGTAGGATATAGTATCCAATTTATGTCTCTATAAAAGGGATGGCTTTGCCTTCTTGAGCCATAGCTTGTTTTGAGTATTTTTTGTTTCTTCTTTGGAGTGTGTATGTAAAATTTGAGTGTGTTTGAATAAAAGTTTGAATCTTGCATCAGTTTACTTCTACTGTATTTGCAAGTATTCTTTCCCTTCCTCTCTAATTAACTTATATTGTTTTATGACATGTCTTCCTAACATGTTTACATGAGTATAGCCTCTATAGGGTGCGATTGAAGGCAAAGGAAGAGTCACACATCAAAAGGTAGGAGCTTAGAGCATAATGACCATCCTATCAAGCTTTAAGCAAATAACACTTTTTCTTTTGTACTAGAATTTAGTGAAGATGCAATAAGAATATAGATAGAGTTTGAGGAAGATGAAGAGAAAGGGAACGTTACAGAGAATAACCCTGTGTTGGTTTTTACCTTCACACTATAAGCCCTTTACGTAATATAACAAACCTTGGAGGATTACGATATTACTAACATATCCCAGACTCCCAGTCTAAACTAAGCAAGTAGTAAATAAACAGAACAAAAATAAAAACTCTAACAAACATAATGTAAAATCACTTGACAGTTGATTGCCAGGTCTTGAAGCACTTTGATATTAGCTAAATGAACTCAGAAAAAATTTAGAATTCAATCATGAGACTTAGAATGACTTGTCACACATTGATTGGGTCAAATAGAGAACTCTGCGCACATGATTCCTGTATTAATTAGGAAAGAACTGGATGATGTCTCATATATGGTTTTGAAGGTCTACAAATCTAGTTTTCAATGCAACAAACGGAGTGTGATTTCGAGTTTTTTAAAGGGACTTGTGGCTATTTAATAAGGGGTGTAAATTATAAAAGGCTAGGAGGTCAACTGGCAAGTAAGGATATCTACGCGCAGAATACTTGAATTTGACCGGTGGGACATAACAGTTAGTAGGAGGTCAACTGGGAGACCTAGACTTTGAAAAGCAACGACTAGAAACGCCTATTTTTGGTGTCAATCTATAAATAGACCATTTGTAGACCTCTTTAGTGTGGAACTAAGTTTATATTGAATACCATTAGCATACTTGAGCCCTCTCCCATTTAATCACTCATTGATTGTGCTTCAAAGTTGTACATCTCTTAAGAGTGATTCAAGTGAGCTTTGTGTTTGTTTATCCACCTTGTAGAGAAGGTTTTAACGTTATAATTCTCAAATCATTGTAAAAGTTTCTCTTCACATAAGGAAGGCAGATTTGATAGGTTTCTTTTCACCTAAGAAAATGAAGATTCAATATGTTACTCTTCAGTCTATCCTGAGGAAGGAAGATTTGTAAGGATTTCGCTTTAGCCAAGTAAGCAAAATTTGTAAGGCTTGATCTATGGCCGAAAATGGATCATTGACTAGTGGATTGAATGCTCAACCTTGGGTAGTGGCCATAGGCCCAGAGCGTCGAACCAGTCTAAACCTTGCGTTTGATTTCTCTCTTCCTTATTCTCTTTGCTTTACGCATTTTGTTATTGCTTGAATTTGTTACACACATTTCACATAGTTCTTAAATGGGAAACCAACCCCCCCCCCCCGGTAGGTTGCATTTTGGGCCAACACTAATGATAACGTCTCACATGTGATAAGAAAATCATCTACTTTATAATAAAAGAAAGAAGTATCCTCAAATTGTAAAAGCTTCATTATGCTTCCATAGATCCTACTTATTCTTGTCCCTAGATACCCATTATAACAAATTCAAGAACCATATTATGCATTTTTGTGCTGGTTCAACTACTTATAGACCACATACCAGAAAATTCTAAGCACTAAAATTTTGAATTGGTATAGATTTGTAGGACAAATTCTACAATTCGATTTCTTCTACAGCAGCGACCAAATAATTCTCAAAATATCGTTTCCCGGGTATTGTATTACTAAGACCAACTCTATTCTCCCCACAAACCCAAACAAAAAAAATTGTTGCCGTTTTGGCTAAGCAAGCATATCACTGGAAAATGCAAAAAAGGGTGAAATCCATGTAGACATACATGAAATACATTTAAGTTTTATGCAGTCTAACTAAATATTGGATTTCCATTGCTCTTAGAACAACAAAATCATAATAGGACTATGATTACAGATGTCAAAAGTATTCACATATTCCAATCTTTCTGGTTTCAAATTTTTCTAGCTTCTAACATTAGTGTCCTAGTAAATTGAACTGGACAGTTGAAGTCGCTGTCCAGTGAGACCTTGGTTCCAATTCTCAAAACAACTGATGCAACATATTAATTCCAATAGCATATGTGAAGAGGTCAAAGATATTAAGTAAGCCAAAGAATCATATTTAAATTATTTGCCGCCTCAATCAAGTGACAGCTATCACTTATAATCAAAAGTTACTGCCATACACAAAAATTACAGACTTGTAGAATCATCAGAAAATGATGGAAACTGGTGGCCCACAAACCATTGGTGGGCTGAATCATCATAAACGCAACATGTAAATAGACCATAATGAGCTTCTATTAAAGTTGGAATATCACACAAACCACATCCCATTTCTATATACTTGGTTTTTTAAATGTCTTAATACAATACTGAAACGAAAACAATCAAGCATGGATTCTATACATACCTGAAGTTTCTTAAGCAGCCCAGAAACCTTATCCACCTGTTTCTCAACTTCATGTATCTATACAACAAACATAAACCATCACAGTACCATTTAAGTCATGACAGAAGAAAACACTTAAAAAAAACATGCACTAGTGTTTACTTTTTTCTTTTTTCTTTTTTTTTTTTTTTTTTTTGCACTTCCTTTTTTTCACCGCGGGTGTGGATGCTGGGATTCACGGGGTTGGCTTCGAAGGAATCTGTTCTTAAAGATATTTGATAAGACCATGGTTTATCAATTACGAAACAATATGTCATGAAAGGATAGCTTATTACCAATTTAAATAAATGGATTTGGAAGCTTTAGGCTTTCTTTGGTTCATGGATTTAGGGAGGGAAAGAAAAGAGAACATAGAGTAAAATGCGTTTCTTTGTTTGGGTAATAACAAAAATAGGGGGGAAAATATGAAGGAAAAGATAATAGGGTGAAAAGTAAATTATGAATTTTGAAGTTTTTAAGTCACTTCCCTTCAAATTTTCACAAATTACTATTATACTCTAAAAATTTTGCATTTCCAATGTCATTTAAACATGGAAGAAAAACACTAGGAAAAGCACAAGGGAACTAATTTTCCTTCTCGTTTTCCTTCCCTTTTTCTTTTACTTGTCTTAATCTGCAAACCAAACAGAGCATTAGTATTTTTCTTGCGTATGTTATACCTGCTTACTGAAAGCTTCCATTCCCAAATCCGAGTTACTCCTTGGAACTCGGGTGCCCATCTCAATATCTGTCTCCCTAGAAGGATGACCTTTGGCATCGCTTACAAATGAATCCTGAAGCAATATGCAAGCACAAAACTTAAAATTTCCTCACCCAACCATCTAGATGAAAACAAAGCAAATTTTTTTTAAATATGTGCACTTAGATCTTTTGCCCTTTCTGCGGGGGGTTTTTTTTTTTTTTTTTGGTGTCATAGGAAAATACGAAAACACACGGACCTAAAGCCCAGATACATTCTTATTCACCAAAACGGTCCAACTTTTGGAGGAGTGATGGTGACTTATTATAAGACAGTTATGCAATCTATGTCCCATCAATATGTGATAATAATTTATTTTTGTCTAAATGGAGATACACCCTTGCATATGGCATATAAGTTCAAACACATTCTCCCAAAGAGCCTAATTTGAGGGAAGACTTTTAAAAATCATAAAATTTAATATCCATTGATGTAGAACAACAAATATATAAATATATATATTTTACCATATAGAAAATAGTGAAATACAAATACACATGGAAGTAAGCAACAAGGCTAGTACAAGTAAAGGTAGACATGATTCAATTTATAAACCCTCACCTTAAAAGGTTTTTGGAGAGTCTTTACAACAAAACATGATGTTCTTGCTGATGAAAAGCCTTCATCACAAGTTTACAACTAGGTCCTATTTGGTTGAATTGAAGGTGTAGTTGGGAGAAATTTTATTGTAATTGGAATGTATTGTTCTTCTAGATACTGTTTATTAGGAATTTAGGGTCAAAACAATGAAAAAGAATCCAAGTGTCTCTGTGTGTATACAAACGCGCGCGTGTATATATATATAAAAGTACTATATAACTAATTAGCTTATTAAAGGTCATTAAATGGAAACAAAACAACAGTAACATTGGAGCTAGGGTTCAAAAATATATTCACTCATTTATTTAAGCTTAAATCACTCAAGCTTTCTTAATAAAAATGTTCAATCAACACAAAGCTCATTCAAAAGACAAATCCAAAACTACCAATACAAACAAATCATCCCAAATTCATCTTCAAAACATCATTCAAACCCAAATTTCAGAGGACAATTCACTACAGAATTTTAATGAAAAGGGCTCACTTCAATTTTTTATACAATTATAATTAGCAAAATCGCAAAATACAGATAAAATTACAGTGGTTGAATCACATATATATATAGAAGAGAGAATTTGAATGAAATTACCGTGAGAAGGTCGTTCATCTTGATTGAATAGCTTTAGAGAGAGAAAAAGAGAGGGAGTTTAGACACAGAGAGAGAGAGAGAGAGAGAGAGAGAGAGAGGGAGTGAACGTAACGGTGTGGAAAAGGAAAGACAAATAATAAAGTTTGTCGGATGATATATATCTGCTAGTGTTATTTGTTTTTTTAAACTTTTTCAGTATTACCCCTAAACTAAAAAAACTTAACAAAATGGCCCTCTCAACTATTTGTGAGGGGTATTTAAAGGGGTCAATTTGAGAAATAGTTGGGCCATTTGAAAGGGCCTATTTGAGAAGAAAAATAAGGAGCATTTGAAGGGGTCAATTTGAGAAATAGTTGGGGTATTTGAAAAGATCTATTTGAGAAGAAAAATAATAGTTGAGGGGTAATTTGTTGAGTTTTTTAGTTAGGGGTATTAGTGAAGAAGTTCAATACATAAAGGGGTGTTTAATATTTACCGTATTTATATATACTAGGAAGACGGCCCATGCAAGGCATGGGCATTGGGTTTGATAGAAAAAATGTAATGTATTATTTTTTAATATGTACACAAAAGAGAAAAAAATTGTTAGAAAAAAATATGCTTGAATAACATCTATATTAAGTAGCATTAAACTTACAATTTCTTGCTAGATAAATAATACTAATAAAAATATTCAAAATTTTAAAGTGAAGAATTTTATAGACTGACATTCACTTGCTATTTCTTTGACCAGTTAAAAATTGTGTTTGAATTTCATAAGAAAAAAATCTTGAGTCGAAATAGAGAAAAAAAAATTTAGCTGCGTTTTTTGTGGATACATTTCTTAGATTAATGATTTAAAAAATAAGTGAAATCAAATATTAAATCCTAAATGTATTGAACATGCACCGCCGACAATGAAAATGAGTTATTTGAGTAATATTCATATTCAATAATTATATATACTTTAAACTTTTACAGAAAAGTACTACTGTACAGGAGGTAAAAAAGGTAATTAATTTATAAGTGTACACACTTTAAATTTTAAAGCTCTTTTCTTTAACACATAGACAATATATATATATATACACACAAATATCTATATCTATTATATATATCTAAAAAGCAAGGCCAAAAGCCTTCTCTAAGATATGACAACTGGCACCTACATGGCAGTCCCTGCATTCAAGAATTTATCTCTGTGGACAACTGAAGAAAACCCTTCTCTACCATATGCCCAGCGGCTACTCAGCTTCATCACCACCCACCGCCTCTTCGTCTCCCAGACCCATCATAGTTTTGGGTTCATCTTAACCGAACAAACAACTTCCTCTTCCCAAAACCGAAGTCCGTAATTGGGGACATAAAAGCTCATCGCCCCTTGCATTCCGTATGATATATATATATATATATATTGCGTGCTCTTTCTCTCTCTACACCTCCCTGTATCTCTTTTTTTTTTTTTTGTGTGTCTCCATCCATGATTTTAGTTTGGTTATTAAATTAAACTGAAATTAATGGTGTTTGGTTCTGAAACTTTGTGGGTTTGTTTTTGGATTTTGCAGATCTGAGAAGAGTGGGTCGAAAAGTTGCTTGGAACTGGTATTTATTTTTTGATGTTTCTTATGGAAAAAAAAAACCGCCGCACTCTCCTCTTCAATCTTTTACTTAATTTTTCTTATTATGTCTTTCTTTTTTTCCCCCTAGAAATCTCTTCATGGTAACATTTTGTTCCTTCTCTCTTTCAGCTTTTGCTCCCTATCTAATAGATGATATAAATCCAATAGTTTTTCCCAACTCATGTTCTTCTGGCTCGGTTTGATTTGCAATTTTGGAAGACAAGTGTGCTAATACTTTTTTAACATGTACCATATTCATGGTCTATTGTTTATATAATCCACCACATAGATGACAATGCTTATTTTGATGACACTTACTGGGTGAACTCTTTTATTTTTTTAGGAAGTTTTTTCATTCAAGCTGGATGTATTGATCTCTGAAATGCCATAATTAGTATGGGAAGCAAGTAATCCAACATTTCAAAGCAATTGTTTTCACATCCTTATGTTGTGTTTGGGGGTGGGGGGGGGGAAAGCAATGTAAACTTTTATTGATCCCCTTTTTGTTGCACATTTTATGGATTTGTTTTTTTGTTTCTGATTTGATAGACGCAGCTTCAACTTCCTCGGTTAGTCTCTCTCAATATGTGCTAAACTGCTTTTTTATTGTTTTAAATTCCATCAAATAGGGGTTCTTACTATGGATGACTCAATTTCAAGGCGTGGGTCAACATTCAGGGGGTTGTGCCTCCTGTTACTGCAAATATTTATCTCATCATTAGGCCTAATGCTTGTGTCATATGTGGATCTCATGTATGGATGTGTTTTTGGAAATTTATGATGTGCGTTTTTATGTGAGTGATGCTTTTGTTATATAGTTGTTGGGAGTTCAGGCTTACTTTGGTTTGTAGTGCTGCAATTTGGGATCTGCTTTGGATTGTCAAAGGGGTGTTTTGGGTGATATATATTGGTTGCACTCTATCTGTTTGGGTTTGGTCCTGTGTGAGTTTTTTAAAGGCTGGTGTTGAGGTGTCTTCTTTTTCTAAGGAGGGAACTTTATATTTTCTTTGAATCATGATCTTTAAAAATGAAAAATGCTTATTGCAGCTAAAAAAAAAAAATGATTTGTCAAGTCAATAGGGGTTATACTATTTGGCATTGAACTTATATAGCATAAGTCCGTGCATAGCACGGGTTATCGACTAGTCTATTATATATATATATAAAATTCAAAGCCAAAAACCTTCCCACATTCATCCACTTGGCGCCTACGTGGCCTTCTATCGTTAGAGAATTAATCTCACGTGGCCTCATCCTATCAGTGTCCTCTGGCCTCCCTCTCCCAGTCTGCGCCTCATATCATTCGTTCCACCCCCCCCCCCCCCCCCCCCCCCCCCCCCACACACACACACACACACACACTTCTAGAGACTTCCCCACCCACCTCTTCACCTTTCCCAACTCTCTCTCTCTCTCTAAAATTAAATACCCAGATTTAACTCTCATTAAGACCCTCTCACTGATTAACCACAACACCACCACCAAACCTGTCTCTCTCAAACTCTCATTTCCTCCATTTTCTTTCTTCCTTGGTACCACTAACAGTCGACTTCTCATCACCATGGCTGCAATCCGGCTCAGGTGTCCCTCTTTCTAACCATTTTCCATTTGTTTGTTTGTTAGTTAATATCTGATTAAATCTTATTTGAGATTAACCTAACTATTTGTGCTTTTCAATGGAAAAACCCATATTTTTATGTGTTTGTACCCAATCCTAATCCAATCTTTTTTATCAATGCTGTGTTTTTTTTTTAAATTACAGTTGGGGTCCTAAATAGTTTTATCTCACGGGTTGGTGATGAATTTGAAGAGGCATTCAATGCTTTTCACTCTCTGACCACTGAATTGTCCAAAGAACCTGATCTATAAAAGGGTATGTTTTGGTGGAAACTCTGATGTTCCTGTTTATCTTATCATATGCTTTGAAATTTGAAGGGTTGTTTCCTATATTTTGCTTTTTGATTTTTGACTTTTTTTTTGTTAGTCTCAAGTGCCCATGAAAACCCATTGCTGATAGGGTTTTTTATTAGCTGTCGTTGCTTGCTATGTGATATTGCAGTCCATTTGTTTGATTTTTATTCCAAGTGACTCACAAAGTGAAGGGGTGTGTAGAAGGCCAACTTTTTGAATCTTCTATTTCAGTTTTTGGGAATGAATATACAAATATTTGCATTCTAGATTTTCACTCCTTTTCGTCTAGATGTTGTGTTAAATTTGTTGGTTGGATAAAAACCACCCATGTCGACGAATTGTTTGTTTTTTTTATCAGAATTTACCCAAACACAACTTAAGAATATTTACTATTTATTTATATTTAACTGACAAATGGGTTTTTGCAGACAATTGAAATTTTCAGCTTCTGAGATTTTCGGCAACAACAATTCAATCACCCTTACAGATCAATTGTACAGGGTTGGTCAATTTAAGGGACTCGAGTATGATCACATACAATGAGCGGATATCACATAAAAATTTTGGAGGGAGAAACAGTGTTAATTCATGTATGACATTAACGATTTTTCCTCTTTTTTTTTTTTTTTTTCCAGTTTAGGTACCAAACATTTTAATTTTTCGTTGGCCCCTTCTCTTTTTGGGTTTGGTTGAATTTAAACACTCAGTTGGTACTTTATTTAATTTACTTGCCAATTGTTTTGTTTGCCATAAGTTGTCAATATAATTTGTAGTTACGGTTTCTTCAAAATTATATTTGGGTGCCATATTTACATTATTAATATAATCATCTTCAGTTTATGCGTGCATTTCAGCCCGTGCATTGCACGGGTGTTCGACTAGTTAATATAGAAAGGGAAGGAAGGGGTATCAAAAAAGTTTTTCTCACACCAATAATTACAATAAAATCTACACAAATTCCTAATGAAAATAATTTCGCAAAGTATTAAAATATCATTTCAAAAATTTTTTTAAAAAAATAACTTCTCTCAACTACCCACACTCACTTTTTTTCTCTCGCACTCACATAGTGAGTTGCACTCCTTTAGCATATACAAAAATGATAGTTTACAAAAGATAAAAGGGTAATTTGGTAATTCGATTTAACAAAAGAGAAATTTACAAAAGGCATGAGGGTAATTTGGTTATTCAATTTATAATTGTACACACTTTAAACTTTTAGGCTATTTTCTTTAACGTATAGATAGTATATACATATATATATACAAAAGTGTAATTAATTACGATAGGTAAAAGGATAATTTAGTAACAAAAGGGTAATTTGAAAAGGCATAAGCGTAATTTGTTTATTGAGTATATGTATAAATATATATATATATCATAATAGAATAAAATAATATACAATTATAAACACATGCACACACACACAATGGTAATTTACAAAAGGCAAAAGGATTTTTGGTAATTCCAATTAATGAAAAGAAATTTATAATTGTGCATACTTATTAATTTAATGCTCTTTTTTTAAAATAATATATTCAAAAGGGTAAGTTAGGAATTTAACTTATTATTGTACACACTCTAAATACATAAAAAATAATAATAAAAAATTATAACACACATATATACAAAAGGCAAAAAAGGTAATTTGGCAATTCAATTTATATTGTACACACTTTAAACTTTAACCAAAGGTTATAAAAGGCAAAATGGCAATTCTACATAATAAAATAATATATGCATTTATACACATACACACACACACACACACAAGGGCAATTACAGAATGCAAATGGGTAATTTGGTAATTTAATTTAACGAAAGGGTAGTTAGTTTATTCAACATATAATTGTACACACTTTAAATACATAAATAATAATAATAAATTATAATATGTATATATATGCATATATAGAAAGTGATAATTTACAAAATTAACTTAAGGCTTGGTGTTAGTGGTTTGTTTGGTAAAACCCCAAAATATAAAAACAAAATCAAACAAAACACCAAACAAAACAAAATAAAACCAAACAAGATAGTGACTTGTTTGGGAAGAACGAAAAAACTTACAAACCACAAAGCCGAAAAGAGGTTGTGCCAAACAAGGCATAACCTACAATTGTTGACTTTGGGGTTTTTTGAACCAAATTATAAATTGTAAATATTTGTAATTATTGCTTGCAAAGTTGATTGAAATCATCATTTATAGATTAATTTAATTTTAAAAGTTGAACCAATTTGTAAATATTTGTAATTATTATTTGAAAAATTGATTGAATAATCTTTTCTAGAATAATAAAATTTTAAAAGTTGACCTAATAGTAATAAAAGTTGTTTTGTGGGTAAAATAACCCATCTACCCTCACAAAATGACAAAAACTCAAAGTAATGATTAAAGAAAAAATGGAACAAAAAATAAAAGTAAGGGTAAAAGTGTCATTTCTAACAAATAAAAAAAATGACAAATTGACAATCCTATTAAGGGTTCTTTTATGTAGGTAGTAGATATATATGTGTGTGTGTGTGTGTGTGTGTGTGAGAGAGAGAGAGAGAGAGAGAGAGAGAGAGAGAGAGAGAGAGAGAGAGAAAGGGGTGAACAAATTAAACTGGCGGATTGAACTGATCGAACCGTACCGACCAATTTGGTCAATTTTTTAAATTACTCACATCTGAAATCGTACCAAAATCGATTGAAACCAACAAAAAACTAACAAAATTGACCGAATTGACCACTTTTGGTCGATTTTTAAAACATGAGAAAAAAAAATCGATCGATAAGATCGATGTACACCCCTAGCGGTTATAAATTGGGCAACGAAAGGGGCTGTTTAGCAATTCTGCTGTGATGATTGCGCTTGACAAACGGGGAAACACAATGAGCTGTTTCTTGCCAATCACAAATTTTTATAGTTCCAAACCCAACACAATTTTAATAAGGCTTCGTTTGGCTATAGTTTTTGGAGTTTATAGGTGATTAAGATATCTCAGAAGCTAAAATGAAGAAAGTGTTCGGTAACTAGATTCTGCGAGTCAATCTCAGATATTTGTGATTTGCCGAAACCTTCCTTGGGCAGCTTTTAGCCAAAACACTCTTTTTTTTCTTTTTAATTAAGTCATAGAAGTAAAAGTTGTGTCAAACGAGAATTGTGATTGATTCAAAATCACATTTGAGACTTCAATAAGTTGAGTCAAACCGAGATGCCAGAAAACTTAGTTTTAAATATGTACATAAAAAGGGTAACTTAGTATATAGTCCTAATATAGACATCTAACTAGAAATTGAACCTTTTTTAAAAATAAAACTAGAAATAGGTCCCTAATTTATTTTGAGGATCAAAAAACCCCTATATAATTGTATGTAAAAAATATATATATACACACATATATAGTAATACTTCCCACAATCAGGGTTTTGAAATTCACTAGATATATATATATATAGAGAGAGAGAGAGAGATAAAAAAGTTGATGGAGAGAAAAAAAGAAGATCGTCGGCACTACCTCCGCAACACCACATCCACCACCTTCCTTCATCGACGATTCATGAAGATCGTCGACACAGAAGCTCGATTCACTATCGACTACGTAATCTAAGAATTTTGGTACAAGTTTCTCACAATTTTGGAACAAATCTCACGTAGCTTCGATTCAAACATTGGAGTTTTCTGATAAAAAAGGTTATTGTTTTGATTAGGGCTTGGCTTCACACTAAACGTTTTTGATTCGACGACGACGACTAGAAGACTGCATGACAGCAATGGCTAGAACACTAACTCGAGTCTTTCGTTTAACCTCTATAATCTTTTTTATTTTTTCTACATATATTTGTTTTGTTTGTAGCTTTTTGGTGATGTGGAAATTTTCATGATCGCTAAGAGAATAATAGTGTGAATTTGTTTGTGTGTATATATATTTGAATAGAAGTTTCGCAAAGAATTCTTCTTATTAAAATTTTTGTTTTTGAACAGAAGTGAGAAATTTTTTCTCAAATTGTGGTTATTTGGTGAGAATTTCTCACTTTGTTAATGAGAAGTGATAAATTTCTGATAAATATTGTCTGCATGTGCGTATATATTTGAACAAAAGTGAGAAATTCTCACTAAATAACCCCAAATTTTTCACCTTAAATTAAAAACTCGAAAAAAGCCTTTGCTAATACCATTACGCATATTCATAACACAACTATAATTATTTTCAAAAGAAAGACATGCAAATATACTGAGAAGTTTTTCACTTAATAATGAGAAAATATACTTACACATTAAGTGAGAAATTCTCACTAAATAATAAGAAAATAATCCATTGATTTTAGGGATATTAATCTCATTATCCATGATCTCCTAAAAATACGCTTCCCATAATTGTATATAACACGAATTTGGAAGTATTTTGAATAAACACAGCTGTATATACACTAAAAAAAGGTGAGAAATTATCACATTATTCTATTAAATAGAAATCCCTTAATTGTAGGGATATTAATCCCCTTATCCATGATCTCCTAAAAATTCGTTTCCCATAACTGCATATACCACGATTTTGGAAGTGTTTTGAATATACACAGTTCTCTCTCTCTCTCTTTCTCTCTCTCTCTCTATATATATATATATATATTTATATATGAATTTCGCACTATATTAAGAGAATTTCTCACCATTTTGTCAGCAACCTCCAATCTTCCACACAAAATTATCTATTGTTTCTGTGATTCAAATAAATATAAAACATACAGATCATTTTCTACTATAAACGTATTACATACAGATCATTTTACCATAGTGAGGAAACTTCTTGATTTTTGCAAACAAATTTGAAATTTGAGTAAAATAAGGAAACTCCTTGATTTTAGCAATATTTATTCTCTTATCTATGATCTCCATGGATTACAATTGCCATACTCGTCATTCACACACCTTATTTGTGTTGATGGTACATATATACATATGTACATCTAATCATATGGCCAATTTCGAATGCTTTAATAACAAATTTCTCACTTAGTAATACAAATTTCTCACTTTTTGAATGGATATAATATGAAATTTCTCATAAGTAAGTCACTTCTTCCAACAAGCTTATTACCAAATTCTCAAATTATGAATTTTAGCATGATTTCGCACTATATTGTGAATTACAGTTATGAATTTCGCAGTATATTGTGAGAATTTCTTACCTTTTGATCAGCAACCTTCAATCTTCCACACAAAATTATCTATTATTTCTATGATCGAATCAATAAAACATACAAATCATTTTCTACTATAAACTTATTACATATAGATTTAAAAAAGGCATTGTTTTGAACCACAAATCAGCATGATTTTTGGAATAAAAATCATTATCAATGATCTCCTAACAATCCGCTCCATTTATTAACTACCTTATATAACTTTATTTGAATTTCACATGTGTCATATATATGTGTATACATATACAGTTATGTATATATGTATGACAAGGGTATAATGGTCCAAATTTATACTATCCATTTAGGAATAGGGACTAATTATTGATTTCTATTGCAAATTAACGATTAATTTCTATACACCAAGTCAAGTCAAGTCAGGATCAATTCCTATTAATGGCCATAATTAGGGACCAAATCGTATATTTCTATATAAAAAATTGCTAGTAAATCCCCATTGATGGACATTCATGGTTAAGGACACCCAATGTTCTATTTTGGAATTTGATCCCTAAAATCCTAATTAAGATACCTAATCATTGCCTAGGGATTTTTTTTGTCTCCTATATACCCTTACATATATTTTGTAAGATATATATACAAGTTGTATATATTCAGCAAATCATTCACACATGGCTGGTATTAATATCCTAATATTTCTATGTTAGGATATTCAATTGAATGAGAGATTAAGTATAGCCATATTCACCCCCTTAATCACTCCATCTCGATGTTGCACTATTTTTAGAAAATAAAACATTGCCAAAATAGATTTTGACTCATTTGTTGGGTTTCGTTTTTGCACTAAAGTATGCATTTTCTTTTGTTCAATCAATTATCCTCTATAATATGGCATTTTTCACCTACCTTTAAATTTTTTTTTTATTAAGAAAAAGCAATTCATTAAACATCCTACGTATCATGATTAACATTACAAGATACATCATATCATCTGGTACTGCCTCAAGCCAAACACAAAGTTCACTAAACTTTCTAGGTGGTGGGCCATCTTACTAGCATCTCTACGCACATGGCAACAAGAAATAACATTGCATCTTCTAGCAGTCTCTATGGCAGCAATACAATATAATATATATTGATAAATATATGAGTTCCACAAACCTGGTACAACAACATCAACATTAGCTTTGTCATTAGCTTAGTTATCAACAGTCATATTTACAAAATTTCTTATTCAAAATTTTTACAGGTATATATGCATTTTGTATGTCTTTGAATTACTGAGTAGTGTCTTCACCCTTTTGAGAAATTCTCAAAAAATTGATCTTGTAATACCCGTAAATTCTGTTGTACTTACGTATGTCTATTTAAATAGGATCCTATTATGTTTCTTGTCTTTGGTGGAAATGTGTGCTCAATCGATTGGACATTGACCCCAATCGATTGTCCCATTTGGTGACCCAATTGATTGGACCTTGCCTCAATCGATTGGTATAAATGTACCTAATCCCAATCAATTAGACTAGTTACCAATCGATTGGTACGATTGGACATGACCCCAATCGATTGGACTCAGTTGAACTTGGGCTCCAAGTTTTAGATTGTGTGGCCACGATTTAAGCCCCTCCCCTATATATGTATCATATTTATACATACATATGTTTTTTGTTTGTTGAGAAAGAGAGAGATATACAGATATGTATATATACACACACACTTGTATAAATATATACACACACATACCCTCATACTCTCAGGAAGAAGAAAGAAGGAAGAAGAGAAGGAAAAGAAGAAGCGTGAAAGAAGGAAGAGACAACGTGTGGATATCGCAGGTTGACTTACCCACAACTTTTCAAAATCAATTTCTAAAACAAATGAGTCGCCACTTAATTTTTAAAAGGAAAATTAAGAAACCATTTTAAAGGAAACTGATCATTTGCGAAACCAAAGATTAACTAGGTCCGGGGATTATGGAATGAGAGAGGAAGGAGCCCATCGGACTAAAACACCCTCTCTCATCCTATCTTGCGATAGGCCTCTACTCAATATCCTTTTAATCAAATTTATTAATCTAAGCATGCCCTCAACTAATACATATATACATATACATCACAAAAGCATGTCCAAAGGGTGTAAAATTGCAATTGACAAAATATCATTCAAAAGCCACATAATTCAGGTAACAAGCGATATGATATGCAATAGGGAACAAGTGAACTTACCCGGGGTCCAGCAGCGATAATAAACGTGCAATGCATGCGATTAAATAAAACCTAGGAAAAGAGTCTCTAATCCATATATACACATAAGGCAAATCTTAACTCTAAGGTGTCGCGCATAAGGTCGAAAATCAAATAAAAATTAAGGAATTTGATAAACTAGAGAGGGATTGAGAAATCGTACCTTAATAGCGCTACAAAACAAAGGGTTAGTTCACATGATATGTAAAACATGATGTTAGAAATGACAATCCTAAATTTCTAGCTTAAATCTATCTAATGTAATTAAATCCAAAGCAAATAAATCCTAATTACGAGTGCCAAACCATATGATTGAATATGTACATGGACAAGGATAAACTATGAGATACTTTTAAACCTTGAATTCAAGCTCTACTAATCATTATTAAAGCATGGTTTAAGCCTTAGATCATAAGAAAGTCATTTAGGCCCTTATTTACAAAGTAAGTTAAATATGTCATAAAAACTCTGAAAATTGCAGAGAGCAGACCAGAACTTGCAAGAAATAAAAAACAAGTCTCTTATGGTTTGATGTTGATGAATTTTGGACAAAGAATGCCTCTGTGAGTCTAGTTTCTAAATCAAAAAGAAAATCAAAGTTCCAACGGTCGGATCTCCGGGAATATGCAAAATACTAGACGTCACTCAGCACTTTGCAACCTTCTGTCCAGAATTCTTGCACGATTTATTAAAAATAGCAACAAAATCCGAATTGCTTTGTTCTTTTTAGGGTGACTTCCTAACACATTAATCTTCATAGAAACAATTATTTGGAGCCACAAACACTTTATTAGAATTCTGATTTAATTATTTTAAAAGAGTGTCACTATTCTGAAACTATTCTGAAATTCTGGACAGATTGTATTTGTGGCACAAAACTCATGATCAAACCATGCTAAAAGTGAAACCACCTTAAAACAAAAATTACAGCGGTAGAATATTGTGTTATTGACACTTTCCCGTTGATTTCACTTGATTTCAACGGTTAGATTTCGAACTAAAAATCTTTGATCAAAAACAGTTTGTGAGCTCACTGTTTTTATTTGTCAAGTTCAACTTTCATTTGGTGACCCCAACTATTAAACTATGAAGTTGAGTTGGACCAAACCACTTCTCCTACCATTTGATGGCCATTGGAGACTACAAACCTTTATTCTTTGTAGATTTCAAGTGAAGTATGGATAGACTTCATGAAATCTATAAGACAAGGAGTCTAGACCATGGAGATGGGTTTAGACTCAAAACTACATTCTCCTACCATTTGGAGGAGGGACATGACTATGACTCATGAGTCCTAAAGGAATATTGAAGGGATTCCTCAAGACATCAAGTTTAGAAGATCCAAATCATGGGTGTGGACTTGGAGCCCCTTATGAAGTGTTGATCAAACTTTGACTCCTATGTGAAGCACAAGCCTACATAGGGTTCAAAAGATCATGCTCTAGAGGTCAAAAGAGATATTAAAGATCTCCAAGACCTTCAAGAGAAGAAAATAAACAAGAGAATGGAAGAAAATAACATGGAAACAAAAGAAACTCCTAAGTTTACTTGATGAACAAAGAAAATAATGAAAGATTTTAAGACTAGAGATGAGAAGAAAGGATAAGCTAATAATCTATGATTAGAGGATCACCTCCAAATTATCCTCAAAGTTTTCTTTTCTTTGAAGATCTTCCAAGCTCTTCTCTAATTCTCTAAACACTCTCTTTTCTCTCTAAAAGAATGTTGGTGAAATGGAAGTATATGCTCTCTCTCCCAATATCTCTCTTGGTGTTCTTCTTTTTTTTTTTTTTTTTTTTTTTGGGTCCCTTCTCTTTTATAAGCAAAATTACCAGGTATTTTTGGTGAATTTCGGAGTAAAAAAACAGGTGTAATTCCCTCATTAGTTGGTACAATGTGTACTTTCTAAAATTATGCAGACTGCTGTCCAGCGCGGCAGTCCAGACACTGACGCGGCAGTCCGTGACTGCCGCTGCGGCATTCATCAAATGCCGTTGCGGCACTTAATGACTACCGCGCGGCATTCACCAAATGCCGCGCCAATTAATGGATTGCCGCAACTTTGTCAGTCTTACTTTATCAGTTTTTTGTTCTTATTTGCATGCGCATACGTATTGCTCTGCAAAATACAGATTTTAAAAGCGGACGGCAGTCAGAAACCTGCGGCGGCACTTGATGAGTGCCGTGCCGGCACTCTGTGACTGCCGTGCGGCAGTCACCGAGTGTCGCGGAAGCCCGCCGTGTGCCGTTTTTTGACTAAAATTCCCCTTTTAGATCTTTTCTCTTTTTGAAACAAATTATTTTTGAATATCTTTTCCAAAAGTTGTATTTTTATATCAGCATTTTCCTAAATACCTGGTATTTCCCTTTTTCTGTGAAATTTTATCGCGTTTTGGAGAATTTTCTGAAGAGCTTGGAATACTTCGAATTTTTCGGTCATTGTCATCATCGGACGTGGAGGTGACGCTCTCCTAAATTCGACGGTCGGTCAAAATTGGGGTGTCTACAGTTTGCCCCTCTTTGACTGTCACGCCCCGACGTAGCATAAATATGGAAAGCGTTTAATTTCCTTTATGGACCCGTAGGTCGCGACAGTTTGAAGGATCGATTCCGTCCCAAAAACTTCTAACAACATAAAACTATTAATCAGAGTAGGGCAAACAGGGCTCATAAAAATTTTTCTAACTTATTACAACTTATGGTACGGGGTTAACTAAGGCACAGACCGCCTTAAAATAAAACAATAACTTAAAGTCTATTACAGTCATCCTTATTACAAAACCAAATCATATCTTAAAGCACATAAACATAAAGCATATAAAAGTAAATTCTCTTCTCAGCAGTTGATCTCAATTAGCATAGTCATATGGTTCATCCTGATTATAACCTGCAAAGCCTGAACACGAATGTCCAGGACGCATCAACGCCGTCAGCTTCAAGAAGCTGGTGAGTATTAAAAACATAACTCTGAATGTAAAACATACTCATTTACCTTTTTCCCATTTCCATTTAAATACCACAAGTTTATATTTATGATAAAAAACTCGTTTTAGAAAACAACCACAACATTATTTAAAAGATAATTTCACACATATGTGACCGTGTATGAGAACAATGCACCATCTCATCTATCCGACTCTTTTCTCTCGACAACACCCAACAACCCTCTATCCTACTCCTGGTATCTTTGAAATACTAAGATAGCCACACTTTAGCAACGGGGCGCCAGGGAGTGTCCAGTTTGCCTCACACTTTGGTCCGGGGTACCAGGGAGTGTCCAATGCCTCACACTTTGAATACCCTAACCGCCATGCAAATACCGGGGCAACCCCCACACAGGTATCCAGACTCGAGTCATTCAGGGAGTGTCTATAGGCCACACTTTAGCACTTCCATGGGTGCCAGTGAGTGTCCAAGTTCGGCTTCACACACTTTAACGCTTCCATGGGCGTCAGGGAGTGTCCATTTTTGCCACCTTCGCATTTCAAAGACACCCTCATCCTCTTTTTCAACTACAACCACAATCACATCCACAACCACAACCACAACTATAATCACAACTCACAACCACAATCACAACTCAAACTCATACACTTTCCACACTATCAATACTCTTTTCCACCCTACCATTACTCTTTTACACACTACCAACACTCACCATGCATGTACAACTGACTCCACATGAATGTCATCAAACTTTAAACATAAAGGAATTCACAGAATTAAAGAAATAATACGCGTACGGGGATTGAAAATTCGTAATTCATTGCCTTAATCATTTTAAACATAACTAATAGCATTCTAAAAAACTGCTACTGTAATCCTCGTTTTCTGTCCAAACGGTGCAGAATCTGAGAAAATTGCATTAGACGAAAAGTGTGCAGAATCGAGTTTTACTTGGGACAACGCGGGCAGAACCTTAAATTTCATTCGTTTTCCTAACAAAAATCTAAAAACAAAATTCTGCTACTGTTAAAATTAACTACCTAAATCAGTAAATAAGGAATGAGTTACATTTGGAGTGAGTTAGTAATACTCACCGTGATGTAGATTGAAGAAGTTGTTGAGAAAGAAATACAAGAATTAAGAATCCCCAATTTCAAGCTTGGCTATGGAGGATTGAGCTCTTCAAATTCTGAAATTATTATCTCTCTATGTGACTCTCTCAAGCTCTCTATGTTAGGAGTGTAGAATGTGTAGTGTGGTTGGGTGTATAAATACTCAAACTCCCACTTAGAAAACATTTGCCTAACATCCCACTCATTCTCCATTAATCTCCACTAATTACAAAGAAAGTGCAGCAATGATGTGTAAATATACACTTGCAATTCATAATGCTCCATTGATAATTGAAAGGGTAGGTGGAGTTGGTGTGGGTCAAGGTGTGTTTGGGAATCAAGCTTATGGCATAAGGAAAACACACATACAACAACATTTGCCAAAACAAGTCCTAAGGGAAAAGCATCAGCATTCATAATTGAGTATAAATAAATTTGTTCAATCATTACTTCCAAAATTCTGTGAAAGTTTAACACTGCGCGGACAGTTTTAAACTTACACTGGTATTTTCGTGATACGGTGTTTATCACAAAAATACAGAGAATTCATTTTAACGTTAGAAATAGTTTTCTGATTTTATAAAAATACAGTTTGAGTTTAAAAGAAATAATTCCACCGTCTTGAAATACAGCTTTGAAATTTAACACAGGTATTGCAAGTTTTTATGAAAATTGCATTTTGACCCCAAAAGAAATTTCAATTATGAAATTAGTCAAGAATTAAACTTTTCACATAAGAATTAACATATAAACAGACAATATATATTAAATTTTAAATATGATAATGCAAATGATAATGAAAATTTTAAATATAATAATGCATGAAAATGCAGGTTATTACACCCTTCCCCCCTTAAACAGGATTTCGTCCCCGAAATCAAGACTAACTAGTCATGAAACAACTCCGGGTACTTCTTCCTCATATCAGCTTCAACTTCCCACGAGGCTTCATTCTCGTCATGGTGATTCCACTGAACCTTCACCAACGGGATATCCTTATTCCTCAGCTTCTTGATACTCTGATCCAAAATCTTCACAGGTCTCTCCTTGTAAGAAACGTTATGACTCGTCTCAATGTCGTCATAACTAACCACGTGCGAGGGATCTCGTATGTATTTCCTCAACATACTCACGTGAAACACGTTGTGAACCCCAGACATCTTCGGTGGTAGCGCCAGCTGATAGGCCACTTTCCCGATACGTTCCAAAATCTCAAACGGTCCAATAAAACGCGGAGCTAACTTCCCTCTCTTGAGACCAAAGCGTACTACTCCTCGTGTTGGTGAAACCTTAAGAAGTACGTGATCTCCAACACTAAACTCCAGATCTTTCCGGCGCCGATCAGCATAACTCTTATACCTGCTCTGAGCGGTTCTCATCCTTTCCTTGACCGAGGAAATCTTCTCGTTGGTTTCTCTAACCAAATCCGGTCCCAACAACTCTGTATCACCAACTTCTGCCCAACACAATGGAGAACGACACGGTCGTCCGTACAGTGCCTCGAACGGAGCCATACCGATACTCGCGTGATAACTATTGTTATAGGCAAATTCAACCAAAGGCAAGTGTGTCTCCCAAGATTCTTCAAAATCGATCACACAAGCCCTAAGCATATCCTCCATGATCTGATTAACACGCTCAGTTTGCCCATCTGTCTGAGGGTGAAAAGCAGTACTCATCTTGAGTGAAGTTCCCATAGCTTCTTGCAGACTTTCCCAAAATCCAGAAGTAAAACGTGCGTCACGGTCTGACACGATCGATACAGGTGCACCGTGAAGTCGCACAACTTGTTGTATGTACATCCGGCTCATCTTTTCCACCGGGTATGTCATACTGTAAGCAATAAAATGAGCTGACTTCGTCAATCGATCCACAATTACCCAAATAGCGTCATGATTCTGTTGCGACCGGGGCAATCCTACTACAAAATCCATCGTAATGTGCTCCCACTTCCAACCAGGAATAGGTAGCGGTTGCAACAATCCTGACGGTCTCTGATGTTCGGCCTTGACTTGCTGACACGTCAAACACTTGGATACAAACTCGGCCACATCCTTCTTCATGCCTTCCCACCAGAAATTTCTCTTCAAATCTTTATACATCTTAGTTCCTCCCGGGTGAACTGTATACCTTGATTTATGTGCTTCTTCCAGAATATCTTTTCTCAAATTCCCACAATCTGGTACACATAATCTGTCTCTGCATCGATACCCTCCGTCACTCCCCACCTTCCATTCGGTCGGGTCTTTTTCTGACATTTTTACAAACCATGTCTGAAACTTCTCATCTTCTTTCTGAGCTTCAATAACGCGGTCGATAAGAACAGGCTGTAGGATAAAACATCCAAAAAGTTGTCCTTCTCCTCTTTCAGCACTCTGTACATCGAACTCCACCAACGTCTCCAAAGCTCGCCACTCTCTAACCATTAAGGAGGCGATCGTCTCCCGAGTCTGCCTACTCAAAGCATCAGCGACCACATTAGCTTTACCAGGGTGGTATTCCAACGTGAAGTCGTAATCTTTGATCAACTCCATCCATCTGCGCTGCCTCATGTTCAACTCTTTCTGTGTGAACAAATACTTCAGACTCTTGTGATCGGAGAACAAATCAAACTTCTCACCGTAGAGATAATGTCTCCAAATCTTGAGTGCAAAAACCACTGCTGCCAACTCCAAATCATGAATAGGATAGTTCAACTCATTCGGCTTCAGCTGCCTGGATCCATAGGCTATAACTCTGTCATCTTGCATAAGTACACACCCTAGTCCTTGATATGATGCGTCACTAAAGATAGTGAACTTCTCACCAGGCTTGGGTATTGCTAGTACTGGTGCGGTAGTGAGTCTCTCTTTCAACTCTAGAAAGGCTTGCTCATGCTTCTCTGTCCATTCGAATTTCAAATTCTTCTTTGTCAACCCAGTCAATGGTGCAGCTATCTTGGAGAATCCCTCAACAAATCTCCTGTAATAGCCTGCGAGTCCAAGAAAACTCCGAACTTCTGTAGGGTTGCTTGGCCTAACCCAGTTGGATACAGCATCGGTCTTGGACGAATCCACAAAAATTCCTTGAGATGACACCTTGTGTCCCAAAAATTTCACTTCTTGCAACCAGAACTCACACTTACTGAACTTGGCATACAAGTGGTGGTCCTTAAGCGTCTGCATCGTAATCCGAAGATGTTGCTCGTGTTCTTCTCTTGACTTAGAATAGATCAAAATATCATCAATAAAGACGATGACAAACTGATCTAAATAAGGCTTGAATACTCTGTTCATCAGATCCATAAACACTGCCGGGGCGTTCGTTAATCCAAACGGCATCACCAGAAATTCATAATGACCATATCGGGTTCTGAAAGCAGTCTTAGGTATGTCTTCCTTCCGTACCCTCAACTGATGATACCCCGACCTTAGGTCTATCTTGGAAAATATCGTAGCTCCTTGTAGTTGATCAAATAAATCGTCGATCCGAGGCAAAGGATACTTGTTCTTGATTGTCACTCGATTCAATTCTCTGTAGTCGATACACAGCCTGAGCGTCCCGTCCTTCTTCTTCACAAATAACACCGGTGCTCCCCAAGGCGATGTACTTGGACGTACAAAACCTAGGTTCTCGAGCTCTTGTACTTGTCCCTTTAATTCTAGCAGTTCTGTGGGGGCCATTCTGTAGGGAACCTTGGTAATTGGTACGGTACCCGGTATAAGCTCAATACAGAACTCTATACTTCTCTCGGGCGGTAATCCAGAAATGTCTTGAAATACTTCTTCGAAGTCCTTGACTACAGGTATAGATGATGCTGTCACCTCTGTACTGACGACTTCGATGTTGGCTAAACATCTTGTGAGGAACATATCTCCCGAAGGGTTACATTGAAAATCAAAGGGTTGATTCTCATTGTCGGAGAATGTAATTCTCTTCCTCGCGCAATCCAACTTCACTTGATTCTGAGACAGCCAATCCATTCCTAGGATTATGTCGAACTCCTTCATCGATAGGACGATCAACCTTGCAGGGATTTCTCGGTCTCCAATCCGTAGAGGACAATCCTTGCATACATGTCCTAAACTGACTGCAGCTCCTATTGGTGATGTAGCCTTCAAAGCTTTCTCTAAGCGATGAGGTAAGATACCCAATCTCCGAATTGTATTAATGGATATGAATGAAAGAGCAGCACCCGTATCAAATAATACTCTAACATGGGAGTTAAATAGAGTCAATGTACCTTCCACTGTTTGCTGATCAGGTTGAACTTCTCCAAGATCTCCATCTTCATATGCAGCTCCATCATCACCCGCGGCATCAGGAATAACAGCATTCAAGCGGGTCTGACCCTGTTGTCCATAAGTCGCTTGCTTAGGAGCAGTGCAGAACCTGCTGATGTGACCTGGTTCACCACAGTTGAAGCAGACTATTCCTGGCTGAGCAGCACGCCTTGGTGCCCTGCAGTCCCGAGCCACATGTCCCGGATTGCCACAGTTGAAGCACTTTACTCCACTACTTCCTTCTCCTACTCGGGGTTGAGTCGGATGGGCAATAGCTTGTGCCTTCTTGCTCCCATCAAAGTTCCTCTTCTGCCCTTGGGTACGATTCATTGGTGGTCTATTCCCAAAATTACCCCTCTGAGGCGGTCGGAATTCGAATTATTTACGGTATACTCTTGCATCTTCTTCCAGGTCGGTAGCCAGGCCGACTAGTCCTTCAAACGATTTGTCTAGGTGGCCGAGAGTCAGGCGACGAATCTGCGGTGCCAACCCTTGGTTATACTTCCGGATCTTCTTCTCCTCAGTATCAACCATGTGCGGGGCAAACCGTGACAGCCTCTCGAACTGTGTGGTATACTCTTGCACCGTCTTGGTTCCTTGCGTCAGATCCATAAACTCCTTCTCTCTTCTGTGCCTCTCCGTAGCCGGAAAGTACTTCTCCAGGAATCTCCCTTTGAACGCCGTCCATGTCATCCCCATAGCAGCGGTGTTTCCGATAGTGGCTATGACCGAGTCCCACCAATCTGCAGCGGCGTCGGTTAGTTGAAAAGTAGCCAATCTCCTTTTGTCCATCTCGTTGCATTGGACAGCTTCAAACATGCGGTCCATCTGTCTTAACCATTGTTCTGCCTTCCAGGGATCCGTGGTACCCGCAAATTGCTCGGGTCTGAGCGCACGGAATCTCTCCAGCAGCTTATCTCCCGTCTGGCGGTCTCGTTGGTTTTCATTCGCATTACTAACCCTCTCGAGACGTCTGATAAAAGCTTCAAATATTCCCGTGGGGTCGGCAGCCTCGGGCGCTCCTTCAATCAGATTTCTGTTCCTCCTTGGTCTTCCAGCCATTCTATGCATGATAGGGGTAGTAGAATGAGAAACATGCATGCAACAGTACTATGACGAAAATTTTCAAAGGAGTATTTATCACTATATCACATACTCGTATTATCACATAAGCATACAATAAAATATATATTAAGTACATATAATACTCGTATTCGAACTAGGGCTGTCTAATAGCAAAGAGATCGTATTCTTATCCTCTAGACTCTGGGTTGTGGGCCATACTGACTGTTCCGAGATTTGACTCAGGAAGTTGGTCAGTGCCTAAGCTATTAATGAGGACTATGGTATGCTTTAACTCCTTAGAAACTCGGCTACTATATGTCTGTAGGGGCATCGTAAAATATGGCTATCTCGGCTAATCCTAAATGGATATGTCTGAAGGTATATGGAAATTGCTATCATTCTTGTCGATGTGACAAGACAAACGGGTAATCATTTCTATGATAAAACCAACTTAGAATTTTAGTTTCTGAACTAAGGGTAATCCGTACTAAACTAAAACTAGAACTTGGTTATATAGCTTAGTAAAACTTAAGGGTAACCTATGTCACTAATCTATGGCGTGAAAAACTGAGCCTGGTCAATCTAGAAAACCTATGGCTCTGATACCACCAAATCCTGTCACGCCCCGACGTAGCATAAATATGGAAAGCGTTTAATTTCCTTTATGGACCCGTAGGTCGCGACAGTTTGAAGGATCGATTCCGTCCCAAAAACTTCTAACAACATAAAACTATTAATCAGAGTAGGGCAAACAGGGCTCATAAAAATTTTTCTAACTTATTACAACTTATGGTACGGGGTTAACTAAGGCACAGACCGCCTTAAAATAAAACAATAACTTAAAGTCTATTACAGTCATCCTTATTACAAAACCAAATCATATCTTAAAGCACATAAACATAAAGCATATAAAAGTAAATTCTCTTCTCAGCAGTTGATCTCAATTAGCATAGTCATATGGTTCATCCTGATTATAACCTGCAAAGCCTGAACACGAATGTCCAGGACGCATCAACGCCGTCAGCTTCAAGAAGCTGGTGAGTATTAAAAACATAACTCTGAATGTAAAACATACTCATTTACCTTTTTCCCATTTCCATTTAAATACCACAAGTTTATATTTATGATAAAAAACTCGTTTTAGAAAACAACCACAACATTATTTAAAAGATAATTTCACACATATGTGACCGTGTATGAGAACAATGCACCATCTCATCTATCCGACTCTTTTCTCTCGACAACACCCAACAACCCTCTATCCTACTCCTGGTATCTTTGAAATACTAAGATAGCCACACTTTAGCAACGGGGCGCCAGGGAGTGTCCAGTTTGCCTCACACTTTGGTCCGGGGTACCAGGGAGTGTCCAATGCCTCACACTTTGAATACCCTAACCGCCATGCAAATACCGGGGCAACCCCCACACAGGTATCCAGACTCGAGTCATTCAGGGAGTGTCTATAGGCCACACTTTAGCACTTCCATGGGTGCCAGTGAGTGTCCAAGTTCGGCTTCACACACTTTAACGCTTCCATGGGCGTCAGGGAGTGTCCATTTTTGCCACCTTCGCATTTCAAAGACACCCTCATCCTCTTTTTCAACTACAACCACAATCACATCCACAACCACAACCACAACTATAATCACAACTCACAACCACAATCACAACTCAAACTCATACACTTTCCACACTATCAATACTCTTTTCCACCCTACCATTACTCTTTTACACACTACCAACACTCACCATGCATGTACAACTGACTCCACATGAATGTCATCAAACTTTAAACATAAAGGAATTCACAGAATTAAAGAAATAATACGCGTACGGGGATTGAAAATTCGTAATTCATTGCCTTAATCATTTTAAACATAACTAATAGCATTCTAAAAAACTGCTACTGTAATCCTCGTTTTCTGTCCAAACGGTGCAGAATCTGAGAAAATTGCATTAGACGAAAAGTGTGCAGAATCGAGTTTTACTTGGGACAACGCGGGCAGAACCTTAAATTTCATTCGTTTTCCTAACAAAAATCTAAAAACAAAATTCTGCTACTGTTAAAATTAACTACCTAAATCAGTAAATAAGGAATGAGTTACATTTGGAGTGAGTTAGTAATACTCACCGTGATGTAGATTGAAGAAGTTGTTGAGAAAGAAATACAAGAATTAAGAATCCCCAATTTCAAGCTTGGCTATGGAGGATTGAGCTCTTCAAATTCTGAAATTATTATCTCTCTATGTGACTCTCTCAAGCTCTCTATGTTAGGAGTGTAGAATGTGTAGTGTGGTTGGGTGTATAAATACTCAAACTCCCACTTAGAAAACATTTGCCTAACATCCCACTCATTCTCCATTAATCTCCACTAATTACAAAGAAAGTGCAGCAATGATGTGTAAATATACACTTGCAATTCATAATGCTCCATTGATAATTGAAAGGGTAGGTGGAGTTGGTGTGGGTCAAGGTGTGTTTGGGAATCAAGCTTATGGCATAAGGAAAACACACATACAACAACATTTGCCAAAACAAGTCCTAAGGGAAAAGCATCAGCATTCATAATTGAGTATAAATAAATTTGTTCAATCATTACTTCCAAAATTCTGTGGAAGTTTAACACTGCGCGGACAGTTTTAAACTTACACTGGTATTTTCGTGATACGGTGTTTATCACAAAAATACAGAGAATTCATTTTAACGTTAGAAATAGTTTTCTGATTTTATAAAAATACAGTTTGAGTTTAAAAGAAATAATTCCACCGTCTTGAAATACAGCTTTGAAATTTAACACAGGTATTGCAAGTTTTTATGAAAATTGCATTTTGACCCCAAAAGAAATTTCAATTATGAAATTAGTCAAGAATTAAACTTTTCACATAAGAATTAACATATAAACAGACAATATATATTAAATTTTAAATATGATAATGCAAATGATAATGAAAATTTTAAATATAATAATGCATGAAAATGCAGGTTATTACACCCTTCCCCCCTTAAACAGGATTTCGTCCCCGAAATCAAGACTAACTAGTCATGAAACAACTCCGGGTACTTCTTCCTCATATCAGCTTCAACTTCCCACGAGGCTTCATTCTCGTCATGGTGATTCCACTGAACCTTCACCAACGGGATATCCTTATTCCTCAGCTTCTTGATACTCTGATCCAAAATCTTCACAGGTCTCTCCTTGTAAGAAACGTTATGACTCGTCTCAATGTCGTCATAACTAACCACGTGCGAGGGATCTCGTATGTATTTCCTCAACATACTCACGTGAAACACGTTGTGAACCCCAGACATCTTCGGTGGTAGCGCCAGCTGATAGGCCACTTTCCCGATACGTTCCAAAATCTCAAACGGTCCAATAAAACGCACGACTCGCCAGACTCGTGGAGAGAGTGGAGGAGGCAGCGGGACTGAGTCAGAGGAGGAGCCTCTCAGACGCACGACTCGCCAGACTCGCGGCCGGGGTCGGGGTCGGAGTTGATCCTGCTTATATTTTTGCTTTCTTTTGAGAGGATTTTTTTATTGTACATATTTGGGTGGATGACTGTATAAATATACAAATATGCTTTATTTTGATGGCTGCTTCCTTTTATTATGCTTTCTGCTTTATTCACCGTATGTGTGACCATAGCTTGGTCCAAATTTTGCCGTATGTGGGACCATGGCTTGGTCCCGATTTTATTTCTATCTTTGAATGCTTCTGCTTCTTTTACTTATTTGATATATACAAATGAATGAAATGAATGAATGAATGTATGTATTTGCACGTGCTGCATGATGCGCACGTTTTATTGCTTCTCAATTAATTTTCTGTTTGCAGGTGGGCTGATCGTGTTACAAACAGACCCTGGCCGGTAAAAAGCTTGGAACGGCACTCAATTAGGCCTCCGCGGCACTCAGAGAATGCCGCAACGGCAGTCAGTAGATGCCGTGCGGCGCTCACGGACTGCCGCGCGGCACTTCGTGGAGTGCCGCAGCACTTTATCGGGTGCCGCGATCTAGTGGGCAGCTTTATTTCCTTACTTATACCCCTCTTCTTCTAACACTCCGCAAAACATCTCCTTTCTCTTTCCATCCTCCTTTCAAATGGCCCCCATTAGTTCTCAAATTCTCTTCCCATGGATGGATACTCTCTCAGGTATTGAAAAGCTCAACTTTGAATGCTTCAGATTGAACGATCTCTTCTCTTTCCGACGCATGAATTTGAACGAGGGCTTACTTCGAGCTGTTATTCAGTGTTGGGACCCTGCTCTCAACGTCTTTCGTTTCGGCTTTCAAGAGATTTGTCCTTTGTTCGAGGAATTTAGTGCTATTCTCCACACTGATCCTTTTGCTGAATTGACGGTTCCTTTGATTCAGGCCGGGTATGTCCGCGACTTGGCCACTCTTCTCCACATATCTCGAAATGCGGCGGGCTCCCTTATTTGTGACAGGCATATCGATTTTGAGCGCCTTGCCTCCGTTTATGCTCCCATAGGGGACCCCTATGATGGCGAGTACCAGATCATCCGTCGTAGTGCTTTGTCAATTGCCATGCTCTCTTACTTCCTATTCCAATCATCTTCTGACATTCTTATACCCATTGCCTGTGGTTTGAGGGAGATGAAAAGTGCTGTTATGCTGATTCTTGGTGAAACTCTGATTGGATTGAGCCATGCCCATGTTACCGGGGCCATGTTATCTGCCGGGGCACCTTTCGTCTTGCAAGTTTGGCTCATGGAACGCCTCGACCTCTTCATTCACCCCTCGCATCTTCGGGGGCCATTTTCTTACGACCGCATGGAGATCCATTGCTTATTCCATTCTGCCGATGCATGGCTCGGTTGGCTCCAAGGTCTCTCTTCTGGTGACATTTGCTGGATCTGCCCTCAGTGGACTCATCGTTCTGCTGCTGTGCGTCTTCCTGGGCGACCTGGCATTTGGTTACCAGGCTTGAGTGCCACTACTTTCTACATTCCTGATCGGGTGGTTCGTCAGTTCGGGCTTCTGCAGGATATTACTGATCCTGTGGCTGCTGATTTCACCAGAGGGTCCACTTTGCGTTCTCCTATTGTGAAGGCTTTCATAGAGGCTTGGTCGAGTAGGGTGGCTGCTCCGTGCCCGAGGGTCCCTGCTTCGATTGTGCCCACTGCCCAGTATCTTCTGGAGATCCAGGCCTTGGTTGTGAGACAGATTTGACGAGACACGTGCACAATAAAACAGACGAAAACAGAGAAAAGTTGACCTTTTCACAAAACTTTTCGACAGACCCTGCCTACTCTTTTACGCTTTTGAATGTGATTTTTCTTCAAGAAGTGTTGTCATTTTAGGAAGATTTCTAGTATGCTTAATCAAAGTGCTCAACCTTTCGATTAATCTTTTATGAAGAATTCTCCTTTTAATGTCTTTACTTGGCTCTTTACTCTGCTGTTTTGTTTCCTACTCATTCTTTTCCATGAATTCTTATCTGTTTCTTTATAGTACTTATTTTGACAGCCAGTGACCTGAAGGATGGTTTTATTTCTGGGTTCTTCGGCTAGCAAACGAAGTTTGCCCCTGGTTTTAGGGCTTAGAAGTGATTCCGGGCAAACGCCAGTTTGCCCCTAGTTTAGCACACACATTTCTTGCTTTTAGGTTTTCTTGGGCCGAAGGCTTTTTGAGAGCCCGCCTACTTATCCCCGAGTGGGCGTCAGGCCTGTAGTAGTTCAGCTCAAGGTTTGAAAGAAGACGCCGCCCGGGCGGTTTTATTTAAATAACCGAACCAAGTAGGTTGCCTACGTATCCCCTAGCAGGAATCAGGTCAAAGCGTAGTTCATCAATTCTGGAGGCTTTGAAAGAAATGGTTTCAAGCAAAGTATTTCTTGAGGCGATCGAGGTTAATTGGCTGTTTAAATTCAACCCCGTCCAGGTCCATGAGATAAGCCGCTCCTCCGGAGAGGAGGGTCTTAATGATGTACGGCCCGACCCAGTTGGGTTTGAATTTTCCTCTAGGGTCATAAACGGGCACTTTTAGTTCTTTGAGGACCAGGTCACCCTCAGCAAGCTTCCTTGGGCGAACCTTTTTGTTGAAAGCACGAGCTATCCTCTTCTGGTACCCCCGAGTATGGTTTATCGCGGTCAACCTCTTTTCATCAAGCAGCATCAATTCCTCATATCTTCCCTGTATCCATTCTGATTCTGTCACTTCACATTCCGTTAAGACTCTGAGAGAGGGTATTTCCACCTCGACTGGGAGGACTGCTTCCATCCCGTAGACCAACGAGTATGGCGTAGCACCCGTTGAAGTCCTTACTGACGTCCGATACCCCCATAAGGCAAATGGCAGCTTCTCATGCCAATCCTTATATGTATCTGTTGTCTTCCCCAAGATTGCTTTAACATTCTTATTCGCTGCCTCTACTGCTCCATTCGTTTGGGGCCTATACGGGGATGACTGATGGCGAGTGATCTTATACTTCTCTAAGAGCGGGATGACTTCCCCCTGGAAATGGCTGCCATGATCGGAGATAAACTCGTTCGGGACTCCATATCTGCAGATTATGTTCTTCTCAATGAAACTCACCACATCTTTGGCTTTCAAAGTCGCGTATGAGGCGGCCTCTACCCATTTTGTAAAATAATCGATCGCCACGATTATGTACCGGTGCCCATTGGAAGCCTTTGGAACTATCTCACCAATGATATCAATCCCCCATACAGAAAATGGCCAAGGGGTGGTCATGCTATAGAGCTGCGACGGTGGGGTGTGCATCAAATTTGCATGAATCTGACACTTGTGACACCTTCTGACATATTCACAACAGTCTTTGTCCAAGGTAGTCCAATAGTACCCTTGTCGAATGATCTTCTTTGCCAGCATGTGCCCGTTCATGTGGGGCCCGCATACTCCCTCATGTATTTCCTCCATCATTCTCTTAGCTTCCCTCCCATATAAACACTCCAAATTATACCCGGTGTAGGACTTCTTCCATAGTTTATCTGCGTAGATCACGAATTGAGCGGCAAATCATCGTATCGCCTTCTTGTCCTTTTCTGAGGCTCCTTCGGGGTATTCTCCTTCTTTAATGAATTTCCATACGTCCACATACCAAGGCATTTCATCTTCTCTCTCTATGGCTGCGATCATCTCAAATGACGGTTGATTCCTTACTTCTATGGACAGCGGAATCATGGCAATTTTGGAAGGGATTTGGATCATCGAGGCTAAGGTAGCCAAAGAATCGGCTAGTTGGTTTTCTTCACGAGGGAGGTAGTAAAAGGAAATCTTTTGGAATTGCGCTTTCAGACTTTCTAGATAGTCATGGTAAGGTCTCAATTTCTCATGTTTTACCCTCCAATCTCCTCGGACCTGGGATATGATCAAGTTGGAATCTCCGAAGACATCAATCCGTCCGACTTTCAAAGCCAAGGCCGCTTCCATTCCAATTATGCAGGCTTCGTACTCTGCGGTATTGTTGGTTGAGTCGTATTTGAGTTTGACAGCTAATGGGGTAGGGACCCCGTCTGGTGCCATGAGAACGATTCCGACCCCGTAACCTAACTGGTTGGCTGCTCCATCAAAGTACATTTTCCACAACTCTTCCTTCACTTCCATTATTCCTTCATCTGGGAACTTGAAGTCTCCCTTATCCTCAGATTCTATAGCGAGGTCGGCTAGAAATTCGGCGACGGCCCTTCCTTTTACAGACTTGGAGGTGACATATCTGATATCGAACTCAGCCAGCATCATGGTCCAACGGGAAATCCTACTGGTCAAGACGGGTTTTTCGAACAGGTATTTTAACGGGTCCATCCGGGAAATTAGGATCACGGGGAAGGCTAACATATAGTGGCGGAGGCGACGGGTACACCAAACCAAGGCCCAACAGGCCTTCTCCAAGGGCGAATACTTTAACTCATATCCTACCATTCTCTTGCTTAAGTAGTAAATGGCCTTCTCCACGTGCCCCTCTTCTCCTTCTTGGGCCAGCATACATCCCATCGAATCTTCGGATACAGAGAGATAAAGTAACAGAGGTCTCCCGGGTGAAGGTGGTGACAAGACAGGTGAATTCTGGAGATAGGTTTTGATTTTGTCGAAGGCTTGTTGACATGGGGTGTCCCAATTGAATCTCTCTCCCTTTCTGAGTAGCTTGAACAGCGGGTCGCAGGTCATGGTGAGCTTTGAAATGAAACGACTTATAAATTGTATTCTACCCAGAAACCCTCTCAGTTCTTTCTCATTTTTCGGTGGGTTCATCTCGGTTAGAGCCTTTATTTTGGTAGGGTCCACTTCTATTCCCCTTTGGGTAATGAGAAATCCTAGCAGCTTGCCAGTAGTGACTCCGAACGTGCACTTCTGTGGGTTCAGCCTCATCTTGAATTCCCTCAACCTCCCAAAGAACTTTCTCAAAGCCTCTAGGTGTCCTCCTCTCTCCTTGGATTTCACAATCATATCGTCCACATACACCTCTACCTCTTTGTGGATCATGTCGTGCAGTAAAGTGGTGGCAGCCCTTTGATAGGTTGCGCCCGCGTTCTTGAGTCCGAATGGCATGACCCTATAGCAATATGTTCCCCACGGAGTGATGAACGTGGTTTTCTCTCTATCCTCGGGAGCCATGAGGATTTGATTATACCCGGAGAACCCATCCATGAAAGATAGGAGCTCGTGTCCCGCAGTGTTATCAACCAACACGTCGATGTGGGGTAATGGGAAATCGTCTTTAGGGCTTGCTTTGTTCAAATCCCGAAAATCCACGCAAACCCTAACACGACCATCCTTCTTTGGGACAGGCACAATGTTGGCAATCCATTCGGGATACTCGGTGACTATCAAGAATCCAGCTCTTAATTGCTTTTCAACTTCCTCTTTTACTTTGAGTGCCCATTCTGGCCTCATTCGCCTCAATTTTTGTTTTACGGGCTTTGAATTGGGAAAGAGGGGGATGTGGTATTGGACTATTTTTGGATCGATACCTGGCATATCATTGTAAGACCATGCAAAAACATCTTTGAATTCATTTAATAGATTGATTAGTTCTTTACTTTCTTTATTGCTAAGTGTAGAGCCGATGAAGACATTTTGAGGATTATTCTCATTTCCAAGATTAATTGTTAGGGTGTCCTCAATGATTTTACATGCAGATTCTTTTTCTTTTTCAATTAGTTTTTGCAGTTCAATAGGTATTTCACGATCATCACATTCATCACATTCATTAAGCGCGTTCGAGTAGGCAGAATCAGTCATACTTTCATTGATTTTCTTTGGAGTGATTACAACAGACATAGAGATTGAAAGACGCCTCATTTGGGCCATTACAGACTCTGGGTGTGGGGGGAACCTATCACTAGACTCAAAGACCCACTCTTTCTTGTGCTCTCCTCCCAGGCCAGTGATGAAGTATTCTTCCGGGCCTCCTGTCTTGGTGATTTTCTCCATCTCTTCTTCCTCAGTTTTCTCTTTGCCAGCCTTTTCCTGATCTTCCCCATCTTCTTCGCTTTCAGCTGCTTCCTCCACTATGCCCTCGATGTATTTGCCCTTGGTTTTCTCAGGATCTTCTTTTATGACTTCCGTGTTCTCTTCACCCAATAAATTTTCCATGGCGGAACCGTCTAGCGCCCCGATCCAATCCTCAGCAGCAACAGGCTTTTCAGGCATTTGCAGGAATGGATCCTTGTACTCAGAAATTTCATGGGAGAAAAAGATCTCGAACCCTGGCTTCATGCATTTGTCTTTTCGGTCCATCCATGGTTCTGGGAAACCACAGAAGGGGAAATCTTCTCCTTCCTTTACAAAATACCCGTTGAGGGTCTTCAAGTAAGGGTCCAGCGGCGCGTTGACGTCCTTCTTCTTTGCTCTCAGCTCCTTCTTCGTTGGCTGATACCCAAGACCGTGAGTGTGAGTCTGAGTAGGGATTCTTGGGGCCTCTGGCAGGCCCTGGAGATTCTTCCCCAACCCCAATCTTGGAAAGAAACCCATTTTCTTCATGATTCCAGCGACGACTGGACTAGCATATTGATCAAAATGGGGTGGTAGGGACTCTCCCGACTTTCCTTCTTCTATCACACTGATGAACTCGAATCCTCCCATTTTTGCTTCTTCTTCTTGCAGCTGTAATTCTAGAACCGGTGCACTTGACGACGCTTCAGATGATCGAACCCAACTGTCCCCGAGGATGTCACAAACTTTGTTTTCCCAGACATACTTAACCTTTTGATGAATTGTTGATGGTATAGCGCCCAAACTGTCCAACCAAGGTCTTCCCAGCAGCAGATTGAAAGAAGCGGGGATATCGATGATTTGGAACTCAGCTTCTTTGTCCATTGGCCCGATAGCAAGGTTAAGAAAGATGATGCCCATGACTGCTCTTTGGGTGTTATCATATGCCCGGACCTTTTGCTGAGACGGCACAAAAGAAGATTCATCCAAGCCCATTCGTTTGGCTGTGCGGAAAGGACACACATTAAGAGCAGACCCGTTGTCAACGAGACAAGCGGGTACGGTGTTCCCCAAACATTCAACAGTGATGTACAAAGGCTTATTGAGCATGGGCCCTCCCGGTGGTAAGTCATTTGATGAGAAAGCAATAGCCAAAGTCGGAATTTTATTGATCAGCCCTACAAGGTCTTCCGGGGTGGTGTCGATAGACACGTCAGACTGATTAAGGGCGTCTAGGACCGCCTGCCTATGACGTTTGGAGGCAATCAGCAATCCCCAAATAGTGATGTTAGCCTGAGTCTTCTTCATCTGCTTGAGGACTCTATCCTCTTCTTCTTCTTCGTTCATTTTTCCTCTCCCTTTCTCCAGCTCCCTCCCCGGGTGATCTTCCTCTAATTCATGTGGCTTGAAGTGCCTACCAGACCGAGTCAAGTGGTCAATTTCTTCTTTTGCCCAAATATCGTCGGTTTCTGAAACGGTCTTTGGGCCCTCTTCTACCTCTTCGTCGCTTTGGTACCATAGATCATCTTCCCCTACCAGGCCTATGTTCTGATCATTGCTTTCTTGGGCCCACCAATCTGACTGCCTCGTCATTTCGTTTTCCCGTATCCCTGGCTGGCTTCCTATCATACAGATTCCCAGATTCTCCGGTGACTGATAAAACTTCCTTGGTTCCCCAACTTTGGTGATTAGCTTGGACGGATCGAATGTCACTTCTTCTACTCCCAAGAAGTAAAGACCCCGTGGCGGTGGTACGACACGATGGTTTGGCAGTGGATTCTTGGTGACATTGGGAGCCTTGACAGGCGGCTCGGATATCACTTTGTTGTCAATGAGGTCCTGTATGTCATGCCTTAACATCATGCACCGATCAGTCGAGTGGCCCTTTTGTTGGTGATATTTGCAGTAGAGATCTCCTTTGAAGTACGGCGGGAGTGGACTCGGCGGGGGTCGAGGTTCCAGCTGGCGGAGATGCCCTTTTGCTAACAGCCTGTCGAGGGCGGTTGATAATGATACTCCCAAATCTGAAAACTTCCTCATTGGCTTGTCTTCCCCTCCCCTTGGATGACTTCTGGTGATATCAAATTTCTTCTCCGGCTCGCTAAGCGCATTGACATCGGTGGGGCCAGAGTGACCCCCCGAATGCCCTCCATTCGACCCATAGCTAGGCCTTCGATATCGGTTCTGTGGTTCTTCCTTCTTGATTGTTCCTTCTTGGATTGCATCTTCGATTCTCGTCCCTACATCGAATACCTCAGCAAAGGTATTGATTGACTGGAACCTCATCTTTTCCTGATAAACTGGCTGTAGATTTTTCATCAACATTTGGATCTGGTCCTTCTCGGATGGCCTTTGCACCATTTTCGCAGCTTTCCCTCTCCATCGGCTTAAATACTCGGCAAATGATTCTTTGTTCCCCTGCCTGGTTGTTTCCAAATCTCGGATAGTAACATCCAAGTCCTGATTGTATTCGTACTGTGCCACAAATGCCTTAATCACTTCTTCCCATACTCTGGTTTTGCTTGGCTCAAGTGTAAGATACCACGATAAAGCGGCTCCTGTTAAGGTTTGTTGGAAAAGGACAGCCATCATGGTAGTGCTCAGCCCACTAGGCTGAAAAGCCCTTATGCACATTCGGACATGACTGCGGGGGTTGCCTGTGCCATCAAATTTATCAAAGACGGGCATTTTAAAACCGGCCGGCAGCGTCTCATGGACTCCGTCGTACAACCCTTCCAGTTCCATCAGATAAGTATCCACCCCTTGAGCTTTGCGCATTACCCTCTCCAACTTTTCTATCTTCTCGGTCAGCAGCTTCTCCTTCTCATCTTTTTCCCTGTCTCTGTTGGCTCTCAGTGCATCATTCCAATGCGCCTCTTGATCGTCGAACCAATCCCCGTCTCCTCCTCCCAAAGGCGGGTCCATGACAGGTGGAATTACATGCGGCGGTCGGCGATTCAGTTCCTCTATCATTCCCATCATGCGATTCATGTTCTCGGCCTGTCTTCTCATCTGTTCCGCTTGTTGCTCAACTAGTACCCTCAATCCGGTCATCTCTTCGTTTCTCTCTTCGGCCATGTCAATGTATCCTCTTCTCACTAACCTTGCCGTAGGATCTCTAAACCACCCTTGGTTTGCTATTTTTGCTCCTACAATAAATTTTGAAAATTTCTTTTTTTAGAAAAACCCTTTTACCTTTATTTTATTCAAGAAAGACTTTTATTTTATGCATCATGCGGATGTAATGCATGTGTGTGTGTGTGCCTACTCTATATGCCAAAGAAGAAAAAAGAAAATCCTAGTCCTAACACATAAGCACATAAGCACATAAATCCTCACCCATGTCAAGTGCGCTAATTTCACATATCATTGTGATCCTCACTACCCTTTCAAAGGTTGGGCAAAATATTTTCGAAATTCATTTGAAAAGCATTTAAATGATGAGATTTTTCAAAAACAATTCTCAAGGATTTTGAAAATATGAAAATGTTTCTCAATAACTATGATTGGATTGAAATTTTGCTTTGAAATTCATTTGAAGAGCATTTCTTCCAAAAACAATTCTCAAAGATTAGTTTGGGGCTTTAATCAAAAGTGAACTCCAAAGATTTTTTTTTTTTGAAAGAGCAACTGAAAACTTTGGAATAAAGATTACAAAAAATCCATTTGCTTTCAAAGATGGATTTAAAATTCTTTGGGTAGAAGGATCACATGATCGGATTATCACCGTACTTTTCATGAATTTGGATGCATACAAGGTCAATGATGCTCAGCTAACATGATGTAAGAAATATAACCTTATAACCAAGATTCGACATGTTCCCAAATGTCATGGGACATGAGAAGGAATTGCTAAAAGTGATTAAGGGGTTATACATTTTTCATCAAGCAAGTATCATCATCATCTCAAATAATCCCCTTTGGGCATACAAAACTCCCTAGCACATAACCCTAATCAAGAATTGATTTCCTAAATTTGATAGGTTCTATAGAAACTACTATGCAAAGGCTGGGTTTTGGTCAAATAAGGGACCCTCGACACACACCCGATAGGATGCTTCATATACCAAATCATGGTACGAGATCAAGGGTGATCACACAGTCCCATGATGACTTGACCGACCGGGTTGCCCCGAGCCTCCAAGGTCATAGTTCCGTGCAATCGACTGGCTGGACATGCAAGTGAAATGCAACAGGCACACAAAGATTAATTAATTTTATTAAAAGGATATTTTTCAAGTCTAATCCTCAAGTGAACCCGAAATCAGAATTCTGGTCTGCGAAACCAGAGATTCTGGGTTCGATCCCCAGCAGAGTCGCCAGATTGTGGATATCGCAGGTTGACTTACCCACAGCTTTTCAAAATCAATTTCTAAAACAAATGAGTCGCCACTTAATTTTTAAAAGGAAAATTAAGAAACCATTTTAAAGGAAACTGATCATTTGCGAAACCAAAGATTAACTAGGTCCGGGGATTATGGAATGAGAGAGGAAGGAGCCCATCGGACTAAAACACCCTCTCTCATCCTATCTTGCGATAGGCCTCTACTCAATATCCTTTTAATCAAATTTATTAATCTAAGCATGCCCTCAACTAATACATATATACATATACATCACAAAAGCATGTCCAAAGGGTGTAAAATTGCAATTGACAAAATATCATTCAAAAGCCACATAATTCAGGTAACAAGCGATATGATATGCAATAGGGAACAAGTGAACTTACCCGGGGTCCAGCAGCGATAATAAACGTGCAATGCATGCGATTAAATAAAACCTAGAAAAAGAGTCTCTAATCCATATATACACATAAGGCAAATCTTAACTCTAAGGTGTCGCGCATAAGGTCGAAAATCAAATAAAAATTAAGGAATTTGATAAACTAGAGAGGGATTGAGAAATCGTACCTTAATAGCGCTACAAAACAAAGGGTTAGTTCACATGATATGTAAAACATGATGTTAGAAATGACAATCCTAAATTTCTAGCTTAAATCTATCTAATGTAATTAAATCCAAAGCAAATAAATCCTAATTACGAGTGCCAAACCATATGATTGAATATGTACATGGACAAGGATAAACTATGAGATACTTTTAAACCTTGAATTCAAGCTCTACTAATCATTATTAAAGCATGGTTTAAGCCTTAGATCATAAGAAAGTCATTTAGGCCCTTATTTACAAAGTAAGTTAAATGTGTCATAAAAACTCGGAAAATTGCAGAGAGCAGACCAGAACTTACAAGAAATAAAAAACAAGTCTCTTATGGTTTGATGTTGATGAATTTTGGACACAGAATGCCTCTGTGAGTCTAGTTTCTAAATCAAAAAGAAAATCAAATTTCCAACGGTCGGATCTCCGGGAATATGCAAAATACTAGACGTCACTCAGCACTTTGCAACCTTCTGTCCAGAATTCTTGCACGATTTATTAAAAATAGCAACAAAATCCGAATTGCTTTGTTCTTTTTAGGGTGACTTCCTAACACATTAATCTTCATAGAAAAAATTATTTGGAGCCACAAACACTTTATTAGAATTCTGATTTAATTATTTCAAAAGAGTGTCACTATTCTGAAACTATTCTGAAATTCTGGACAGATTGTATTTGTGGCACAAAACTCATGATCAAACCATGCTAAAAGTGAAACCACCTTAAAACAAAAATTACAGCGGTAGAATATTGTGTTATTGACACTTCCCCGTTGATTTCACTTGATTTCAACGGTTAGATTTCGAACTAAAAATCTTTGATCAAAAACAGTTTGTGAGCTCACTGTTTTTATTTGTCAAGTTCAACTTTCATTTGGTGACCCCAACTATTAAACTATGAAGTTGAGTTGGACCAAACCACTTCTCCTACCATTTGATGGCCATTGAAGACTACAAACCTTTATTCTTTGTAGATTTCAAGTGAAGTATGGATAGACTTCATGAAATCTATAAGACAAGGAGTCTAGACCATGGAGATGGGTTTAGACTCAAAACTACATTCTCCTACCATTTGGAGGAGGGACATGACTATGACTCATGAGTCCTAAAGGAATATTGAAGGGATTCCTCAAGACATCAAGTTTAGAAGATCCAAATCATGGGTGTGGACTTGGAGCCCCTTATGAAGTGTTGATCAAACTTTGACTCCTATGTGAAGCACAAGCCTACATAGGGTTCAAAAGATCATGCTCTAGAGGTCAAAAGAGATATTAAAGATCTCCAAGACCTTCAAGAGAAGAAAATAAACAAGAGAATGGAAGAAAATAACATGGAAACAAAAGAAACTCCTAAGTTTACTTGATGAACAAAGAAAATAATGAAAGATTTTAAGACTAGAGATGAGAAGAAAGGATAAGCTAATAATCTATGGTTAGAGGATCACCTCCAAATTATCCTCAAAGTTTTCTTTTCTTTGAAGATCTTCCAAGCTCTTCTCTAATTCTCTAAACACTCTCTTTTCTCTCTAAAAGAATGTTGGTGAAATGGAAGTATATGCTCTCTCTCCCAATATCTCTCTTGGTGTTCTTCTTTTTTTTTTTTTTTTTTTTTTTTTTTTTTTGGGTCCCTTCTCTTTTATAAGCAAAATTACCAGGTATTTTTGGTGAATTTCGGAGTAAAAAAACAGGTGTAATTCCCTCATTAGTTGGTACAATGTGTACTTTCTGAAATTATGCAGACTGCTGTCCAGCGCGGTAGTCCAGACACTGACGCGGCAGTCCGTGACTGCCGCTGCGGCATTCATCAAATGCCGTTGCGGCACTTAATGACTGCCGCGCGGCATTCACCAAATGCCGCGCCAATTAATGGATTGCCGCAACTTTGTCAGTCTTACTTTATCAGTTTTTTGTTCTTATTTGCACGCGCATACGTATTGCTCTGCAAAATACAGATTTTAAAAGCGGACGGCAGTCAGAAACCTGCGGCGGCACTTGATGAGTGCCGTGCCGGCACTCTGTGACTGCCGTGCGGCAGTCACCGAGTGCCGCGGAAGCCCGCCGTGTGCCGTTTTTTGACTAAAATTCCCCTTTTAGATCTTTTCTCTTTTTGAAACAAATTATTTTTGAATATCTTTTCCAAAAGTTGTATTTTTATATCAGCATTTTCCTAAATACCTGGTATTTCCCTTTTTCTGTGAAATTTTATCGCGTTTTGGAGAATTTTCTGAAGAGCTTGGAATACTTCGAATTTTTCGGTCATTGTCATCATCGGACGTGGAGGTGACGCTCTCCTAAATTCGACGGTCGGTCAAAATTGGGGTGTCTACACAACGCATAAGAAGAGGGAAGATGATAGAGAAGAGAAAGAGAAGAGAGAGAAAGCTCATCGAACACCTAGAGCTACACCGAGGACCGCCACTGCAACTCGAACCTTCAGGTGAGTTCTATACTCACTTGGTAGCATTTTTAGGAGCTTTTACATGTGTTTAATTTGATAAGAAAGGGTGTATATAATACATCCCCGTAATAACCAATTCATCTCTACCAATCTTTGGGAAGAAGATGTAGACCCAATCGATTGGGACTTTTCCCAATCAATTGTTACTTTTTGTAGCCCAATTGATTAGCGATTGGCATGGTACCCAATCGATTGGCAGGTGTTATAACCCAATCGATTGCCATTTTGTATAATTGATTGGTATTGCTTGAGACCAATCGATTCGAAGTTTTCTCAATCGATTGTTACTGCTTTTTTTCATTCGATTGGTAGTTACAGAATATAGATATTTCCTATTGTTTATATTATGAACTACTTAGCTGTTTAAATGTTGTATTGTGATTCCTATATGTGATATTGTAGTAATGAAAGCGATAACGAGTTGCTGTAAGATAATAGTGTGTTATTATTTATAACGTTAGTTAACGTACCAATCATGAATCAAATTGGCCATCGTTCATTATCTAGTATAGTCAGGCCACATGGGAAATGTTATGCATCAGTGTTAGTGTGGAACTATGCAGGTGTAATACCTGTACTCGGGAAAAGATTAAACTATCAATTAATATGCATTAATTTCTATAATTAGTGTTTAAGAATGGATTAAGGTGAGGCTTGGACTCACCAGTGAAAAGTGTTCAGTAAGGAACACAGTTGGAGAAGTCTTTCGTTAGTTGGGATAGGCATTTAGGTAGGACCCAGTGAAGGACGTGGATAATATAATTTGCATTTAGATGCATTTATATGACTACATGGAGATATGTTTAATAGCTTTCATGTTATATTGATTAATGTGTTAGCTTTTAATACCCGTTTGGTTATTTACATAAGGGCTTTTATTGCGAATAGGTATATAATTAGTAGGTATGATAGCAACTTTATAAAATATTTGGGACCCTCTATGGGACCCATACGGGACTTAGAAAAACACCCACTTAAGTAATTGGGTAGCTAATGGAATGTTTGGGGGATTTCATAATAAGAACTTAAGAAATTCTGGGGGTGTAAATGAAAAGAAGGGAAAAATGAGATGTTGACAACACATTGCATGTTGCATGTGTGTCAAGAGGGAGAGTAATCTCCAACCAAATTACAAAAAATAGAGAAGGAGAAAGAGACACCAAGAGAGTAAGGAAGAACATGAGACTTCGACATCATAATTTCGTTGTTCTGTCATCGTTTGTCATCCAATTCGAGAATCGAAGCTGTATTTGGACTCGTGGAGGTGAGATAGTCATTTTTATACCTTTATTTTACATTTTATCGTCGTATTTGGTACCTCGTTCTAAGCGGTGGGACACACGGTTTACCAAAATCATGTAGGATTCACTCCAGAGTGAGATTCAAGCTGGGTTTTGGTGAAATTCGGCATTTATAACCTTAATTTGGGGTATAATCTGAAAGATGTGAGTTTTCTAACTAAAGTTTGGATGTAGTACATGTCTATCTATGCTTCAATTTCTAGCTAGAAATGATAAATTCTGGATTTAGTAGTTGAGTTAATGCTAAAGATAAGAATCTCATGTTAATTATGTGAAAACAATTATCATGTTTATGTGGCTATATGCTTATGTGTTAAGTGGTCAATGAATGACTGAGAGTAATGGTTCATTGTGGTGAAATAAGGGAGGAGAATAGGAAGAAATCCGCTTTAAGAACGGATGTCCAAGGAATAGAACTGACTGCGGGGCCAATGGAAAGGTCTTCGGGTCTGAGTAAACCATTAACCCATTAGTTCTGCGATTATGTATGTTTATGTGCGTAAATTGTTGCATTATACATGTGCACGACATTTAAGCATGTTAGTTTATTCACTAAGCGTAGTACTTCAGCAAACTATTTTCCTTTTCTATTGTGGTACATAACAACCACCGCAGGTTCGGAATTGTCACGCCCCGACGTAGCATAAATAAGGAAAGCGTTTAATTTCCTTTATGGACCCGTAGGTCGCGACAGTTTGAAGGATCGATTCCGTCCCAAACGTCGAACAACAAAACATATTAATCAGAGTAAAGCAATCAAGGCTTACAAAAATTTTCTAACTTATTACATCTTATGATACGGGGTCAACTAAGGCACAGACCGCCTTGAAATAAAACAATAACTTAGTGTCTGTTACAGTCATCCTTAAAACAAAACAGTTCAAAAATTAAAACATGTAAACTTAAAGCGTATAAATAAATAAACGGTTTCTCTTATTCCAAAAGCAGCCATTCTCAATTAGCGTAGTCGTACGACTCCTCCTGGTTATAACCTGAAAAGCCTGAACACGAATGTCCAGGACGCATCAACGTCGTCAGCTTCAAGAAGCTGGTGAGTATTAAAAACATGACTTTAAATGTAAAACATACTCATTTACCATTTTCCAATACTCATTTAAATTCACAAATTATATTTAAGACAAAGAGCTTGTTTAGAAAACAACCGCAACATTATTTAAAAGATGAATTCACACATATGTGACCGTGTATGGGAACGATGCACCATCTCCTCTGACCGACTCTTTTCTCTCGACAAAACCCAACAACCCGCTATCCTACTCCTGGTATCTTTGAAACACTAAGATAGCCACACTTTAGCAACGGGGCGCCAGGGAGTGTCCAGTTTGCCTCACACTTTGGTCCGGGGTACCAGGGAGTGTCCAATGCCTCACACTTTGAATACCCTAACCGCCATGCAAATACCGGGGCAACCCCTCACGCAGTATCCAGACTCGAGTATTAGGGAGTGTCCGTAGGCCACACTTTAGCACTACCATGGGTGCCAGGGAATGTCCAAGTTCGGCGTCATACACTTTAACGCTTCCATGGGCGTCAGGGAGTGTCCATATTTGCCACCGTCGCATTTCAAAGATACCCTCTCCACAAACTCAACCACAACCACAACCACAGCCACAACCACAACCACAACTACAACCACAACCACAAACTACAACAACAAACTCAAACTCATACTCTTTCCACACTACCATTACTCTTTTCCACACAGACTGACACCCACATGCATGTACCACTGACCCCACATGAATGATATGCACTTGAACCTAAGCAACAATACTGAATTAAAGAGACAACACGCGTACGGGGATTGATAAGTCATACTACAGTGTTTTAATCATTACAAACATAATTAATAGCATTCTGTATTAATAAAATTCCCAAACAGAACCTTATCAGTACTTAAAAGTTGAACCAAATAGTCCCTGACCAGAGAAAACAAACAAAACCTAAAACTGCCAGAAGTCGCGCGCGCGGGCCGCTCGCGCGAAAGGTCGCTCGCGCGGGCCGCTCGCGCGATATGCCCAAATTTTCATTTATATATATACTATTCTATCTGCCTGGATCAGCCAAGGTCGCGCGCGCGGATCGCTCGCGCGAAGGGATTCTCGCGCAACCCTCGCTCGCTCGACCAGCCTAATTTTCATTTATATATATAAACTTTTATGTCTGCCTGGGGAAGCATGCCTCGCGCGCGCGGGCCGCTCGCCCGAAAGATCGCTCACGCGGGCCGCTCGCGCGATCTTCGCGCGCGTGATCGTGGCCCGAGTTTTTACTGAGGCTTCTTCTTCCCTGCAGAAACTGCTCTGTTTCAGCTTAAGGGGTCCAAATTGACCCATTTCCCATTTTGTGAGCTACTAGGCCTTATAGTATATGCTTCTCTTCGGTTTTTCACAAGGATTAAGAATCCATTATCAATTTTACAAGATTTCAACTATAGCTTACGAATTTTACGAAATTCCAAACCATATCAAAACTAATTTCTTTATGTACTTTCTCATGGGGTTAAATTAAGCTCTAGAACTTTAGATATAGCATCTAGGGACATAAATCTCTTATAATCAACTTTGAAAACTCATTTTGTTTGAGGTTGGAAAATCAAGCCTTTTGGGCTATGGAGTTCATACGTAGGAGCTTCAAGGGTGATATATAATTATACATATTCAAGCAGCAAATGAACATGATATACATAAGGAGTGAGTTTAAATTACTCACTGAGATTAGGGATGGAAGTAATTGTTGAGAAAGAAACCCAATATAGAAATTCCAAATGCAAGCTTGGCTATGGTGGAGAGCTTTCTCTCACTATAAATTCTGAATAAGTCTCTGTGATTTCTCTAACTCTCTGAAACTCTCTATAAATTTGGTAATGTGCAGTGGGTGAGTGTGTGGTGTATAAATAAGCTCCACAAACTTGAACTTGGAGGCCAAGTCTATTCTCCAATACTCAACAAAATAGGTTTATAATTCCATTTTAATAAATCTTAAGGAGAAAACTCAGCTCATATACATACGTATATATATATACACCATCAGATTTTGAAGAGGCAAGTATAGATCAATAGGGGTCAATGAAATGTTGTTTGGCAAAATAAGCTTATGGCACTAGCAATGTACACTCTCATATGTAACAACCAAACAAGGCCTTAACCAATGATGAGTTGCCATAAATAGAAAGTAAAGTGTATGTCTAATCACACTTTACATCACTTCCAAAATCTGTGGAAGTTTAGCACAGCGCGGACAGTTTTGAACATAAACTGGTATTTTCGGGGTGCGGTGTCCACCACAAAAATACAGAAACTTCATTTTAACTTAAGAATTGATTTCCTGGTTTCATAAAAATACTGATTGAGTCAAAAGGAAATATTTCCACCGTTTTGAAATACAGTTTTGAAATCCACACAGGTATTGCTAACTTTATAAAAAAAATTGCAGTTTAACCCCAACATGAATTTTAATTATGAGATCAGTCAAGAAATAAATTTCACACATAAGAATTGAAATTAAAATAAAAGCAAACAATGTATATTTAATTTTAAATATGACAATGCAATGTATAGATTAATAAAATGAAAATGCAGGTTATTACAGGAATAAGGCGCGGAAAGGAGTGACTTGAACTTGGGAATGGGGTCGAAACCATCGGGCTTGTCTATAACTTTGTATTATATTGTGGATCCGTGATTTGGAATTCTAGGACTTGTGTTTGTCATATAAGTCGGAAGTGTGGTTCATGTTAGTTTTGATAGACTTCTTGTAATTTCATAAAGTAGCAATGGTATGTGTATGTTGAATGAGGATGGACCTTTTTGGCGAGTTCGGATTAGTGTCGCAATCATTTTGGGTAAGTTTTGGTTTGAAAACAAGTTGTTTGTAAGGCTTTTGAACTCATCTTGGCAAAGTTTCAATCTCTTTACTGCTTTGCTAAAATTAGAGTTTCTATGATTTGTTTTTATTTAAATGAGGTTTAGATCATGTTTTAAATGTGTGGGAATGCTTAAATATGTTTGTGGACATGTTTTGTGGAAGTTTTGAATGTGTTTTCAAGTGACTTGGGCATGCTTTGGTACTTAAACTTGTGCAAAACAGGTTGGAAGAGGCTGCTACAAAATAATTTTGCAGCAGGGCTGTCCGGTCAACTATATATTTTTAAAGTCGATCAAATATATTTTTAAGTATGCTGTCTCGTTGACCAGAGATTTTTAAGGGCTCTGTCTGGCTGACCAACCTGGTGTATTTTGCCATATGACTATGTTTTGTGGTTTCGGCTTAGAAAATGTATTTGGAAGGTTATTTTTGGAAATTAAATTACCATTATTATACGTCCTAATACTTGTGGGGCGGGTTGGGGTGTGATAGTAGGTTTGCTAGGATTTGGGAATCTTGCATGGGTGGGCGTTGGTCATAATATGTCCTTAAAAGCAATGGATTTTGCATATGTCCTTAAAAGCGGTGGACCGAACTAACTAGCCCTAAGATAGGCCGGTGATCCATAATATGTTCTTAAAAGCGGTGGACCAAGATCACTAGTATGTTACGAGAAGTCGTGGCAATGGAAAGATATGTCTTGTTCATTGATATGTCCTTAAAAGCGGTTGACTGTGCATATGTCTTTAAAAGTGGTGGACCGGAGCAATGGTGTATCCATAAAAGTGTTACTGTCAAGTTTGTTCATCAATCAAGATAGTGTTGTTAGTCTTTGCGTAATAAGAGGAGTAGGAGTTCTGATCATGGGATTAACAAGAGAAAGTTTAAGAGAGTATATTATTAGTAGAACTATAACTTATATCGTTTCAATGATCCTGTATTTACCTAGTAATTATGATACTCTGTTAGTATTTTACTTACTCAGCTTTCATTAGCTGACGGCATTTTATGTCGCTGGATATTCCCACTTCTTGTCTTTCCCGTTTATGGGTGAGGACTTCTACACTGGACATGGCATCGGGTTACCCTGATAGAAGATCGGCGGAAGAAGACTACTACACTGATGATTACATTTACGCCAACTGAAGACTAGGGCTAGATTGTGTCACGCCCCAGAGTAGCAAAAATAGAGAAAAATACATTTCCTTTTTGGGTCCATAGGGAATGACATGTGAATGTCACTAATTATCCACACCACACAGTACTAGTTCAGCAATATAATAAGAATAGTAAAACTAATCTGGAAATAAAATAATGATTTTATTCATTACAATATCAGAATTGATCAACTGGAACATAACAGGTCTGGAGACAACATATACCCAAGTACTCATTTAAATAAACATAATCAAGTTAAACGGAATTAAAAAAGGTAAGTATCCATCTTCATTCCCTAGCTAGCGTAGGGGTAGTTATCGGCGTAGAAATCCTCAGTAGGACCACCCTCAGCATAGCCCTCCTCTGGATAGTAGCCGTCGTTGTACTGATCGTTACCTGCAGTATCATAAATAGGATAGTTGGACGGAAATGTCCAGGCAATAAAGGCCATCAGCTTACTGAGAGCTGAGTGAATATAAACTAACAAGGTACCAGTTATAAGAAGTGACATAAATTACGAAGACACGAATTAAGTTCTACTATAGTAATATCTTTCCCCTTTACTCGACGTCGGTAATCAACCCTTGTCGTCTTGTTACTCGAAGATCTATGTTCCACATACTCTTGATTGGATGAACAGACACCATCATTTAACTCTAGGGATACACCCTTATTCCGTCCATCGCTTTTAAGAGCATATTCACAGCTCACCGCATGCCATAGACTCCACGTCGGTCCGTCCCCAGCTTTTAAGAGCGTATGCACAGCTCACCACATTACAGGGACAAAACGCTTCGAACAAGGTATATCGATGTATTGCCACGACTCAGTGTCATCTACCAGAAATCCCAACTCACCGCCTTTTAAGAACATATTAACAGCTCACCAGCTTTTAAGAGCGTAACATGAATCATCTAGTCTATCTTAGGGCTACTTGATCCAGCTTACCGCTTTTAAGAGTGTATGCACAACTCACTACTTTTAAGAGCATATCATGACCAAATGTCCATCCACGTACCATTCCCAAAACTTACCAAACCTACCTAAGTTCCATTCTAATATCGACAGATGACTATTCCCATTTGTGGCCTGACTACTCTACTTAAAATGTATGGACATTAAACTCATACATGAACCACCTAGTATCTAACGTCGTCACGTTAATCCATTGTTCTTAACCATTACTTATCTTTGTTGTCACATTATCCCTGTTCAACCCATAGTCGAACAATCAAATGTTGTATATAATAAACCAAAGAAACAATCTATGTTTGCAAAGTTTGATCGATTGAAACTATTTCAATCGATTGAGAAAAGAAATGCTCAAGCGATCGAAGTCTACACGATCGATTGAACCTTCGATCGATTGATCTTAGTTCAATCGCTCGAGAGTCGTCTTCTCCAGAGGTTCTGAACAGTGAACATTCAGAGTTTTTAGGGTGTGTTTGGCTTCATTAATTATGTCCAAAAACGTGTAAAATATCATATAAAGTGTACCAAATGAGTTTAGAACTCACCGAACTTGTTAAGGGCGCGCTTGGCAAGCTTGAGCTTCAATGGCCTCAAATGGTGGCCTCTCTCTTCTTTTCTGTCTCTGTCTCTCTCTCTCTGTATCCTTCTCTTCTTCTTCTTATTTGCTCATCTCTCTCTCTCTCTCTCTCTCTCTCTCTATGACTGAGTGTATATATATGATATATGTGTGTGGGTGTATATATAGATGTATATAATATACATATATATCTCACAAACACACACTCTCTTTCTAGCTCCCTCAGGTTCAGCAAACACACACAATACATGAGCACAAAGTATATATAGAGGGAAGGGGTGGGTAGGTGGCCACTTTTGCCTGAAACCTGGAATTTCTGATGATTACAGGTTCGATCGATTGAGACTCATTCGATCGATCGAAAGTAGATTGGTCAATTTGATCGATTGAAAAAGGGGTTTGATTGATTGAAGTGGGGACCACGTTATAAATTCAGGTCGGTAGGATTTGATCGATTGAAGAAGGTTCGATCGCTTGAACTTTGAAATGCTCGATCACTTGAACGGGCTTCAATCGATTGAAGATAGAATTTCAAATGGTCAAGAGAAGTATATAGAATCTCTTCATATTAATAATTACTGAAAATACAGGGTATTATAGATTGTACGTAGTTTAGTCCTTTTATGTTTTAAACTTATATATTTTGTAATTGGCATATGTCCCTAAGACTCTAGTTCTTTTGTATTACTGTAGACATTGATGTAATAGATTAGTAACCTTATGTTATATATAATGCTGAACTTAGGCTTCATCTTACTGTCATCTCTACTGTTAGAACTTTGTGTGTGGACAATCAAGTGACTTCACCAATTATGACCTACAGACCCAAAAAGGAATTTTTTTTTCTCTATTTTTGCTATTCCGAGGCGTGACAGATCTGGTCTCATTGGACTTTGATAATATAATGAATCACATCTTCTTGTGATTTTCACAAAATCTATTTTGTATACTGAATTACATCTTTTTGTGATTTCAAAAAATATTAGTTTTGTCATTAGCTTAATTACATCTTTTCGTGATTTTCACATAATCTATTTTTTATAGTTGTGTTCCACTTATCGGCTTCCTAAGATGGTTTTGTGAATTTCACAAGTAAAACTGATGGGTACGTACTGGTGTGTTGCCATGGTTTTTGTTATTTGTACAGTTTGAGTTGTGAAATTCTTAACTCAAGCTATGAATTTCACAATTTGAGTTACAAAAATTAAAAAACAAGGGTATCCAGGTACTTCTAATTTCTTAGAGACTTGTTACAACCCAAATATACACAAGCTTTTATACTATATGTATATTTTGAAAAGTTTTTCTGCTCAACATTTGGGGTTTAGTGAAATTCACAAGATAATCTATATTATTCACAAGTTCACTTGTAAATTTCACAAGCAAAGTTGCTGATTGATACCAGATTTTGGAATGGCGGAACGGCGGGCTCTATAGGGGTTAATGCTCAATTTTAAACTTATGAAATTTGAAATCTTGAATTTAGGAGAGGAATTTAGGATAAAACCTCCATGAAGGAGGTTGCCTTTTTTAGGAATGCTGAGTTGGAAGCCCACATTTATTTGAGCATGAATCTAGCAAGGGTATTCTGGTACATCTAATTTATCGGGATTTGTTACAAAACTTTTTTAACTCAAAGATCTATTGTCCTATAATTCTACTATACTATATATTTGGTACTTTCTTAAGTTGAGCCAAACGGGCTAAAAACTTAACTTAAAACAACACAACTTTACTATGCCAATTCTTTCGGGCATTACCAACACAATTGTTATTACAATTAAATACTGAGATGATTTCACTTGCAAGAAGAATTATTTTTTGTAAGAGCATCTGTAGTGGGCAGATTTGTACATCAAACTTAAGCAAACTTAGTGTTGTGCATCTGTACTAGTGTAGATGGTATTAGTTCACAACAGTTAAACTTAGGGGAACCTAAAATTATTGTTCGCTTAACTTTAGCTAATGTATGGGCCAAACGGAAAAGTGAGACCCGTGAGAGATCACACGGCAAAGGCAAAGCCATGTGGAAACCCAAGCGGCACATGCTTTGTCGTTTTGGCACCCCACAGTTTCTCTTTGCCGTGTGGTCTCTTGGCGCAAGTAAAGTTGTGTGGAACCACACAACATACACTAAGCCGCTTGGTACCTCACTGTTCAATATGTGCCGTGTGGTTCCCCCACGACTTTCTTTATGCCGTTTGGCCATCATGCGGCACTCACTACGCCGTGTGGTATCTACACCACTATAAATGCCCAGCCCTTGTACATTAAACTTAAGCCCTCTTTCCCCTTAAGTTTACTATACCCACTGTGGATGCTCTAAAGTGATACTTGTTATTTTACTGATGTGGCAAAATAAGTCAATTTGAATGAGAGGACTTATCTAAATAATGTAATTATTTCTTAAATTTTGGTTCTCTAATTTGCAATGAGGTTACAAAAAAAAAGTAATAATAAATTTTCAACAAAAATTCAAGTGATTCGCAATAATTGATGTCATCCAATTTGACAGAGCTAAATTTTCTAATCATAGTATTACTCAAACTTATTGCATGGGAAAATTTTAAATTTTTTGAAATGCTTTTGTAGACACTAGTGTTGGGAATATGCCCTCAAACCAGTTAGTTGGACAATGGAAAATCATAATGTATTTATGCATGTTAGTTCATGAGATGAATATTAGACTGGAATCCTTAAACAACATTGTATGTGGTTCATTTGTGTATGTGATTACACATGTGAGATATGAATCACAAATCCTTGTTATTTCAAATAAGTCACAGTGGATGATAAGTCTGGATAACTTATCAGGTATACACTGTAGCATGATTAACGTCTACGGGGTAGAATGATGAATCTCATTCATAAGAGTCTTTGACTCTTGGTTAATATGCTAGTGCACTCGGTGCATTGACGGACCTGAGTTAAACCTATTGACACCTAAACGCTGTCACCGTCAATAGGAACTCAAAACTTGTATAGGGATACATGTCCTTAATCCTGAGACAGTTATGGACGCAAGTTGTATGCTTGGTTGCTTTGACTTACCAATCAGTGAGGTCTTGCAAGATCAACACCTGGGTATCTTGGGTAAATCAAGTATGCAACGTTGGGAACATATATTGTCAAGATGGAATTCTACCCTCTTCAATAAAACGAAGAGTAAGTATTCCCTCGAGAATGTCACTAGGAGTGATTACTGAGAGCTGGCCAGCCTTGTCAACAAAGTGTTATTGTTGACATGTTTAGTAATCCAAGAGTAGTGAATGATACTTGAGGAATATAAGATGTACTATCTATTGGGTCGACAATATCTTAAGACATACATCCCAATGATAGATACGAATACTGCCTGGTAGAGGGACATGCGTATCATATTATACAAGTCTAGTAATCACTTATGTATGTGTGATTATGTTCTTATGCACTGGAGTGCAATTATCATTTTATAGTGGCATTAATGATAATTGATTAATTATTGATTCCTTAGTCAAGAGTACTGACTAGATGGAATAATAATTAATCGGAGCCAGTAATTAAGAACCTAGGAGGTCCCACTCTTAGCTCCGCCAGAATGCTTGGAAAGGCAAATGAGAATGCTGTCAAGACTGGTTCGATCGATCGAAGTTGTTTCGATCGATTGAAGTCTAGACAGGTTCGATCGATCGAACGAGGTTCGATCGATCGACAGTTCGATCGATCGAAGTCACTTCGATCGATTGAAAGTAAGGTCGGTTCTGGGAATCTATAAATAGGGCAGCTTCGTCCAGAAATAAAAGTTCATCGTTTTTAACGTACCAGTTGCTGCAGAACCTGTTTAGAGTTCCCAAACCTTCCCTATTCTCACTATTAGGGTTCCCACCAACCCTAGCCACTCTGGGAGCATTCGAGGAGACATAAGGGTGAAGATTTCCTAGAGGTTGCTGCTGCACACACAAGGAGAAGGACAAAAATCAGAATTGGGTTCAAGACCTAAGGTATAGAATCTTCTCCATCTTGTTATGCGCATCTATAGAGTTAATAAGTAGTAGATCCAAGGCTACCAATAAAAGTTTTGAACTTTGTTTTCCGCTGCGAGTTTAGATTTAATTTTAAACCTGTTTTTCCAACAATTGGTATCAGAGCCTCGCTTGTTTGGATCTATAGATGCGTTTTGGAACACTAGTTTTGATTTGCATGTTAAATTTAGGACTGTTTTCAAAACTGCATCGTCACAGATCCGTTTCTGCAGTGTTTATGCAGCAAAATACAAATCTGTGATTGCATTGGATGCAAGGTGGGTTCGATCGATCGAAGTAGTCTCGATCGATCGAACATCATCTGTTCTCAAGCGTTCGAACTAGTTTCGATCGATCGAACTTTGGTTCTGTTCGATCGATCGAATGTTGGTCGATCGATCGAGACTGCTCTTTTGTCCAGGTGTTCAGTTTACAGATTTAAAGGTTTTAAAACATTTACTTTAAATTTTTATTTATTCTATAAGTTTTTCAAAACATTCTGTGAAACTGAAAGTTCAATCGATTGAACTATGTTCAATCGATCGAAGGTTCAATCGATCGAACCTTTTCGATCGATCGAAGTGTGACAGAGCAGTGATGCTGTTTTAAGTTCTAATTCAGTATGTAAAGAGTTTATATACTGTGTGAATCAATTAGGGGTTCCAATGGTACATATATTTGTTATATATATGCGTGGTTGTGCGTGTGACTAACCCTTTTGCAGCAAGCTTAGTCCGCTATCTCCCATGGCACCAAGACTTTTAAATTTTGTATTTAATTGTTGGTTTGGATTTAAGGCTTATGTAAAGGGCGCTGCGACTTCAATCCTATGAAAAGGAAAGTCGCACCGGTTTCCCTAGCCTTTTATTTTATTGTTGTTATTTCTATTTCTAGATAAATTGTAAGCTTCCAGAGAAGTATAGGACCAATGTAATAGAATTAGAAAATCCATGAAGATGGAGGAGCAAGCCGTTGTCCATGAAGATGGAGTTGGAGGCAATCAAACCAAGAAGAAGGTTCTATGGAGATAGAGTCATGGGAGATAGAGGCATTGTTGAATGCTTTTATTTCATTTTAGTTTTTGTTTTATGTGCTTAGTTGTGATTGGAATTTTATATATTGTTACTACTTGCATGCACGTAAAACAGGTTTTCTAAAATGAAATTCAAAAACCTTTTTTCAACACATTAGCAAACACTTGATGTTTATGGGCAATGTGAAGAAATTTTTTTTCAAATTGAAAAATTCCTATTAGTTCATTGTAAGTATGAGAATTACTCTGTGTCACCCAGCCATGGGTGATCATTCCATACGGAGGGTATTTCTTATTGATTACTAGATATGAACTTCTTATAAAAATCTAGTGGGAGAGGGACTTATTTTATAACTCCCACGGTCTTCCATAAACGGTTCATTGTAAGGTGGGTAGTATATTCTGTGTCACCCAGCCATGGGTGATCATTCCATACGGAGGATAGACTATTCATTGGTTACTAGATATGAACTTCCTTTGGATAGAATCAATGAGACGCGTTAGAGGGTGACCACTACACTGAGGCACTACTTGAGGCGGTTGTCATTGGATTCTAGTTAATGGTAAACACTAGCTAAGCTATGGGTAAGGGATTCCACACGGAGCATTATCCAGAAACTTAGAGACCAAAAGTTCAGGAGTCATGAATTGTTTTGTAAGAGTTGCATGACATTCATGATGGGTTTCCCAATCAGGCTATGAGGTTATGATCACCACACGGAGACTTAATTTCATAGGCTTGACATCCTGAAGACAATTAATGAGTTGGTTAAGGGAATTCCAATGTATCATATAAATTGTCATATTCATGATTTCCATATTGTAATTCTGTTACATTATTTGTATTTCAGATTCATAATGTCTAGCCCACTTGCTATAACCATGATCCAGAATAAGCTAATTGGAAATAACTACGTTGAATGGAAACTGGAACTGGATGAATTGTTAACTGCTAATGGATGTAAATACGTTCTTACCATTCCCTGTCCACCTATTCCATACCATGACACCCCAACTGATCTTGCGGATCAATATTGGCAGTGGATAAGATTTGATGGTATAGCTCGCTCTAGCATCTTAGACTCTTTGTCTGATGTGTTGAAGCAGCAACATCAACCTTTGAACACTGCCCGTGCTATAATATTGAACCTCGAGGAGATGTTTGGGGAACTGAGACGTACTGCAAGGCTTAGAGCCTTGGAGTTAGTCATGGACACCAGAATGTTGGAAGGAACTTCAATAAGAGAGCATGTTTTTAAAATGATTACTTATTTCAAAGTAATGGAAGTTCTTGGTTCCGACATTGATGGTGAGACTCAAGTTGACATAATCTTGCATTCGTTGCCTTCATCATTCACTCAATTTAAAAGGTTTTTAAAATGAGTAAAACAGTTTTTTCAACAAGTGAGTTGATGAGCTCTCTTGAGGCAACGATGGATATAGTCAAAGAGGAGTCAAATGTTCAGAACATTGGAATGGCTTCATCTTCTGGAACTAAGCCTAAGAGCATAAGTTCAGAGAAGAAGAAGGCAAGACTTGGAAAGGGAAAGGCTGGTGCCGTGCCAAAAGGAAAGTGTTTCCATTGTGGCATGAGAGGGCATTGGAAAAGGAACTGTGTGGAATACTTGACTGCCAAAAGGCAAGGGAATTGGAAAATAAGAATGTGCAGTGATTAGAAGATCTTGATTGCCTTTTGGGATCTGATGCAAGAGTTGCTATTAGATTAATAGTTTTATATTGTAATAAAACTTTGGAGTTATTAGATGGATTTCAGTTTTGAATTAATGAATAATATTTATTCTTTTGATTTTGGTACTGAAATTCTTGATTAAAAGAAAGCGTTCTTTTATGTGATCTAAATAACTTGTCAAGCAAGTATCTCACCAATTTACTCTTGTTTCTCATATATTATCTAATGTAGTATTTAAATGACTCGTGGGTATTTTACCATCTAAAAGGATAGCACCCTCAACTAATTCTATGACTTTTGGTTTTGAGGTTAGATCATATTTAATCTAAATAGGATAAATGGGGAGTAAAGGATAGGATCCTAAACTCTTTCGGTTGCTAAGACCATTGCCTATTTGTCAATCCTATTTAGAGAGTAAATGTGATCAGATCATGTTAATCTAAATTAGGATAAATGGGGAGTAAAGGATTGGATCCTAAAACTTTTTTGGTTGTTGAAACCACTACCTGTTTGTCAATCCTATTTAGAGGCTAATATGATCAGGTGACTTTTCTTTTGAAAATCACACGACCAAGGACTTATTAGAATTAGGACATACTCATGTATGTAGGGCAATAAACATTAGAGTTGAAAAGTAGTTTCGACTACTTTGGATACTGATATACATTTACTTATTGCATCTTCATCCTCAATTTTGAAGAAATTCAAAAGTTTTGGAATGAAGAGTAATTGGTAAAAGAATATCATTGCCTTTTGATTTGATCAAAATGGTGAGTATCTATCTAATGTATTTATTGTCCAAAGGAGATAAGAATGAGATTCTTTCTCGACAGTCTACACCTAGTGCGCCTCCACGGGATGGTGTAGCAGGTAGAAGGAACTATCTTCTTTTAGATATGACTGGGTCATGGGATGAGTTATTTAGAGTTACTACTATTCCTTGTTTTTCTCGATGGAACTACAATGTATATACTGGATCTTATTCAAAAGCAAATCTTTTCGATAGACATCCCCAAAGTTGTGAAAAGAATGCGACTTCTTTCTCATGGTAACTTTGGATAAGGATGTCTAGCACTTTGGTGTAAAGAAATGATGAGCCTTTTGAATCTAGATTAGAAGTATAATACTTTTGTAGTGTTTCCAGAGAAAACAAAAGTTGGTTGGAGACCAAATTTTGCAAAGGAAAGATAATATAAAAGAGTAAAGTAATTTATATCTTAAAGCAATCTATAAATCATCTAGAACTAAAATCTACTACCTCTTCATCCATTCCTACATTGGTACTTCATTGCAGTGGGAGAATTCTCAACATTGTTGAAATTCCCTGGTGCATTGAAGTTTTGTGATAAGGAAGCTCTGGTATGTGATTTGCATAAGTCTATGGACTAAAGCAATCATCCAGAGATAAGGACATCTGTTTTGACATATTGGTCAAAATACTTTGGATTCATCTAAAGTGTGGATGTAGCTTAAGTGGATGAAAGGATCCTTGCGCAAAGGAAGTGTGGTGGTGATTATGGTTCCATATATTGATGACATCTTTATCATTGCGATATGTTAAAGTAGTATCATCAATGATTAAGGTTGAGTTTCTACAGTATACTTGATATTTATGATCTCGGTGAGGCGAGCTATAATCTTATGATTTTGCTCATTCAAGATCAGAAAGTTAAGATAATGAGATTGTCTCAAACTTCTATATCAGAAAGTTGCTGGCTAGATTCAACGTGGAACGTTTCGATAAAGGTTTTTCACCTTTGAACATAACCTATTGCTCTTTCAAGATTTGTATCTTGGGATACAAGATGAAAGAGATCACATGAAAGGTATATCATAAGCCTTCGCTATTGATAAACTTTGTATGTGATGTTAGGTATGGATATCAGTTATACCGTTGAGGTTGTTCACAGATATCAGTCCAAATGAATGTTCAGTTTTCTGAACTATCATAAAGTATATATTCTCTAGGGCTTGAGAAAGAACTAGCGGATATATGCAGGGTGATGGTGTTTTGGACAATGTTCAAATTAGCTTTACTGGATACATGTCATGTGACGTCTTTTGTCTAGGGATATAGTATAACATGAAGATGTTTTACTATGGATTGTTTCAGTCGATGATCATCAGTCCCTATGCAAAACCTTACGGGTTAAGGATTTTGACAAGTCACAGAGACTATGCTAGTGTTAGTACTAACGCTATATGGTTATGAGTGCAAGTGGGAGTTTGTTGGGAATATGCCCTCAAACCAGTTAGTTGGACAATGGAAAATCATAATGTATTTATGCATGTTAGTTCATGAGATGAATATTAGACTGGAATCCTTAAACAACATTGTATGTGGTTCATTTGTGTATGTGATTACACATGTGAGATATGAATCACAAATCCTTGTTATTTCAAATAAGTCACAGTGGATGATAAGTCTGGATAACTTATCAGGTATACACTGTAGCATGATTAACGTCTACGGGGTAGAATGATGAATCTCATTCATAAGAGTCTTTGACTCTTGGTTAATATGCTAGTGCACTCGGTGCATTGACGGACCTGAGTTAAACCTATTGACACCTAAACGCTGTCACCGTCAATAGGAACTCAAAACTTGTATAGGGATACATGTCCTTAATCCTGAGACAGTTATGGACGCAAGTTGTATGCTTGGTTGCTTTGACTTACCAATCAGTGAGGTCTTGCAAGATCAACACCTGGGTATCTTGGGTAAATCAAGTATGCAACGTTGGGAACATATATTGTCAAGATGGAATTCTACCCTCTTCAATAAAACGAAGAGTAAGTATTCCCTCGAGAATGTCACTAGGAGTGATTACTGAGAGCTGGCCAGCCTTGTCAACAAAGTGTTATTGTTGACATGTTTAGTAATCCAAGAGTAGTGAATGATACTTGAGGAATATAAGATGTACTATCTATTGGGTCGACAGTATCTTAAGACATACATCCCAATGATAGATACGAATACTGCCTGGTAGAGGGACATGCGTATCATATTATACAAGTCTAGTAATCACTTATGTATGTGTGATTATGTTCTTATGCACTGGAGTGCAATTATCATTTTATAGTGGCATTAATGATAATTGATTAATTATTGATTCCTTAGTCAAGAGTACTGACTAGATGGAATAATAATTAATCGGAGCCAGTAATTAAGAACCTAGGAGGTCCCACTCTTAGCTCCGCCAGAATGCTTGGAAAGGCAAATGAGAATGCTGTCAAGACTGGTTCGATCGATCGAAGTTGTTTCGATCGATTGAAGTCTAGACAGGTTCGATCGATCGAACGAGGTTCGATCGATCGACAGTTCGATCGATCGAAGTCACTTCGATCGATTGAAAGTAAGGTCGGTTCTGGGAATCTATAAATAGGGCAGCTTCGTCCAGAAATAAAAGTTCATCGTTTTTAACGTACCAGTTGCTGCAGAACCTGTTTAGAGTTCCCAAACCTTCCCTATTCTCACTATTAGGGTTCCCACCAACCCTAGCCACTCTGGGAGCATTCGAGGAGACATAAGGGTGAAGATTTCCTAGAGGTTGCTGCTGCACACACAAGGAGAAGGACAAAAATCAGAATTGGGTTCAAGACCTAAGGTATAGAATCTTCTCCATCTTGTTATGCGCATCTGTAGAGTTAATAAGTAGTAGATCCAAGGCTACCAATAAAAGTTTTGAACTTTGTTTTCCGCTGCGAGTTTAGATTTAATTTTAAACCTGTTTTTCCAACAACTAGGTGTCACACCCCGGAGTAGACCAAAAATAGAAAAAAAAATTAAAATTTCCTTTTTGGATCCGTAGATACATGACTGGTTGGAGATTCACCTGATTGTCCTCAACAGAAATAATAACAAGAAGCATAATAATAATGGGCTTATCTCTAATTCAGACACATCATAATAATACTGTACATTAATGAAGTCTTACATTAAACAATATATTACAGACACTGATAATCCAAAGAAAATAACGTTAAAAGAAAATGGTCTCGTGACAACTAGTGTCACTAAATCTAGTAACAACTAAATTATTACATCAAGAGAAAAGATAAGAGAAGACTAAAAAAGAGCAGTCTTCAGCTGGCAAAACCGTAGTTGTCTCCATTTCAGTCCTCCCCTGCGTACTCCTCATCATAGTAGCCTTCATCGATGAATCCATTGATGGTAAACTCGTCGTTACCATAGTTGCCCTCGAGTTGAGCCCCACCTGCTAAATCTGACATCGTTGGACGTGGTAGGTCAATCCCACAGGGAAGGAATAGGAAGAATACTAAGTTACAATCTAAAGAAAAAGAAAATATGAATTGTAGGAGAGAAAGTTCTAACAAATCCTAATTAATTAAATTAAATTAAATTAAATAGTAAACTAAAGCATAAAGAAACATAACTAAAGAAATAAATAAATTAAAGGTGTTGGAAATAGTGAATCCACATTGATCCTAACTATCTACCATGCATACTCATTAATGTTCTATGGAGTTCATTCCTTTTCAGCATTCTGTATTTTTCTAAAGATATAGAATCAATAGACCTTACATGACCAGGACTGTATCATCACAAGTGAATTAAAACACTTAGAAGACGGTTTAAAACAATGGTTAATACTTGCACTCCAAATGGTGTTAGCATTCCAAGTGGTTTTCAAAAGTCATTGAAGAAAGTAGCTTTAAGGCTTAAAATTCTAAAAACTGTTGTGACAAACTGAACTTATTGGAACAATTTGATGACAGATTCCTAAAACAGAAAGTCTTGGAATACTAAAAAGAATCATCTTAGGAATTAACAGGTTCGATCGATCGACGTGCTCTCGATCGATCGAACTGTATCTTCCTTCAATCGATCGAAATGTCTTCGATTGCTTGACTACGGCTCTGGTTCGATCGCTCGAATTAACTTCAATCGATCGAGCCCAGGGTTTCTAAAGATTGCATGGCAGAGGTTGGGAATCAATTTTTCATCACATATTCCCAACGTATAAACTACGAAAACATAATAAAAACAAATACAAGAATAGTAACCTAGAGCAATCATAACATATAAACTAATAAACAATGAAATAAAGAAGAGGAAAAGAAAAACCTGGAAACAATCTGAAATAAACTTGAATCTTCAATAATCTTTAGTATAACAATGGAAAATAGGAAGAAGAACATGAATCTATCCTAATCTACTCCTAATCGAATCCTAAAACTGCTGTTTTTCGCGTTCTGGAGCATCCTCTCTTCGTCTGGTATCAAAACGACTTATTTATAGGGTTCCTTTAGACTGTACGAAACTTTTGGGAGAAAATAAAGTTCAACCGATCGAACTTAGTTCGATCGATCGAAGTTTCAATCGATTGAACTCTCTTCAAGGGTTTGAACTTCTCTGATTTTGATAGCTCTGCGCACCGATGGAAGAATGGCCATATCTCTTTACTCGGACCTCGGATTGACCTTCGGTTTGCGGCCACGTGACCGTAACTCAAAGATTTACATTTATATTTCTAGGAAAATCTTCCAAATCTGAAGTCTTTAATGTCAAAAATGACATTTTCTCAGCTGCTTCTGTTATTCTCTTCACCATAATCACTTTTCTTAGCTTCACTTCATTGAATTACATCCTAATACCTATAAAATAATGCATAAACATATGTTTTAGCATTAACACAATAAAAGAACATTTTTATTAGCATGTACCTAAATCTAGGGACTTGGGGATAAAAATATGCATAAAAGACCATGTAATACGCTGTGAATGTGCATTTTTCACCTCTAATCACACCCCCCAACTAGCTCGTTGCTAGTCCCTAGCAATGAAGCGAACTACAACAACGTTTATTTGAACTCTAAAAATTGAAAGCAAAAGAAAGTAATAATCTGTCACGCCCCGGAGTAGCAGAAATTAGGAGGAAATCAAATTTTCCTTTTTGGATCCGTAAGCCATGACTAGTTATATTAACTGATTGTCCACAACACACTAGATAATAAAATGAATAACTTAAGCGGAAGCGCAAAGTGAATATATACATCAAAAGTTAACTAGCTTCAGAGTTTGTAGTTCTCAAAAGATTAAATAACAAAAGAGATTAAGTCGTTGGACGCCGTTTACATCTTTACATGTAAGAACAAATGAAAGTGTATGATCGTTGAAGTAAGGCGTGTGATGCATATTTACAACGTAGTATAAATGGACAAAAATCTATAAGGACAACTAAGTCTTCTTTCTTGAAGCTGTGCCTCTAACTGGCGTAGCCGTAGCCTTCATCGTTGTGGGCTTCCCCTTCGATGGTTTCTTCTTCATAAGCTTCTTCCGGGTAGTGCTCCTCCGAGTAGTCATATCTTGCGAAGTCTAGACGTGGGAATATCCAGGGCGTAGTATGTCATTAGCTTTAATAAAAGCTAAGTGAGCGTCCTAACCGAACACTCCTAATAAAATATATATTTGAAAGTAGATAGCGAATAGTTATAATTTTTGGAAGAATTATAATGAGACCGTGTGTGAACTATGCATTATCAATATATTCGACTTCACTCGACTTAACATCCGACTCACTTGACTGTGTTACATTACCAGTGTAACGCCATTGGCTTAGAGTGACTAGCCCAGTGGGTCGAGCTATGGTTACTTTACTATCGTTGTTTGCCTCTCCGTGGCCACAGTAGTAATCTCGCTTTACAAGCTAACCAAGTACTCTAGGTCCCCAGGATCTTGCCTTATGAATATCGTCACCGATTTGTGAAATGGTTACTTTACTATCGTTGGTCGTCGTGACCGCAGTAGTAATCTCGCCTTACAGGCTAACCGTGTTTATTCATTTCTCGATTTGTGTTTATCAACATGGTTACTTTGCTATCATGTTTGCCTCTCCGTGGCCATAGTAGCAATCATCGTCGACATGCGATCCTGTAATTCCATTTGACAGTACCGACTCACTACATATCAATTTTTGAACCTACGCGGTCGACTACACCTAACTCCAAATGCATAAGGACTTGGTCTCCGCGACCGTCCGACTCTATACCCGTACACGTCGACTTGATGTTACGACACTGACTTCTATGTGAGGTGTTTCATGTGACATGCACGAGGTACAAGTTAATTAAATAGGTGCTATTCTTGAAATATAGTATGGGCTCTAAGATCGTAGTACTACATGTTAAAGCATGGTGTTAACCGGACTAATAATAATAAACAGAAATAATAATAATAATAAAAATAACAGAATAATATGCCCGGGGGATAACATATTAATGTAAGGTTAAACCTTAAATAAATAATAAAATTAATAATATTAATATTAACGGAATAATAAAATGGATATTAATATGTTCGAGGAACAACATATTCAAGCATGAGTTGTAAATCGGAATAAATAATAATAATAACAATAATAATAGTAATAATAATAAGTCAGACATTAATATGTTCGGGGTACAATAGATTAACCTGAGGTCTAACCGGAATAAATAATAATAATAATATTAATAATAACAACATTATTAACGGAATAATAATACAGGTATTAATATGTTCGAGGTACAACATACTAAAGCATGGTTCATTTGATAATAATACTAATATTAATAATAATACTAAAGATAATAATAATAATATTATTATTCACGGAATGATATGGACATAAACCTTCGGGGTATATATGTTAAATATGAGATTTACTGGACTATAATAATAATAAGCAAAAATAACAATAATAATAATAATAATAAAGTTAATAATAATATAATTCACGGAATAATAACATGGATATTAATCTGTTCGGGGTACACATATTAACAAGAAGTTTAACTAGAATAATAATAATAATAATAATAATAATAATAATAATAATAATAATAATAATAATAATAACAACAGAATTCATAATATGGACCTTGGTTAGGGACACCACATGTTAAACATGATTTTCTCCAAGAATAATACTAAAAGGAAAATAATACGGACATAAATATAATATATCAAGTGAGTTAGGAACTCACCGTAGGTTCGTGGTCGCGGTGGGGCTTGGGGCGGGCTTTCTTTCCTTTCCTCCTCTCACTCCCGGCTAACTCTCCCTTCTATTTTCTTTCTTTATTTTTGGGTAACAACCAAATGAGGAAGAGGGGTAGTGTGTATTTATAGGGGGAGGTGTGGGCTTAATATAATATGCATATATTACACACACTCACATACAAACACATGATATACATATATACACTCAAACACTCAACCATCATCACATCACCACTCCACTGCCATGCCACACACACTCACAGTACACTCACACATATATGATATATTTATATTACACACTGCATGCACTACACACATACCCTATGCATACACCACACAAGCATGCATTACTCAACATCGCACACCTCTCTGCCACTCACACACACCACACACAAACACAACACACACTCACTCATTGTTGCACTCTCTCTTGGCACACTACACTCACACATATACCACATGTACATACTAGTGTTTAAGGGGTTGGTTGAGGAGATATGGTGGTGGTATGGTGATGTGAGGGGTGGAGTGTTGGAGGGTTTTAGTGATTAGGGAAGTGAGGTTATGTAAGGGAGTGGGTAGGGTACAAGCTTGGTAGTGAGGGGGGTGGTTGGGCAACTCCCTCAAGTCATGGAATGTGACCGATGTGATTGACACGATGCGTCTTGTTAAGCACGCGTGCACGGAATTATGTGAAATACTGGTATTATTACGGGGTTGCGTGCTAACCCAGTCCGGGTTCTAAATACTGTCCAAATATAATTAACGTGTGATAGAAATAAAACTTAATATAAATATAAATATTACTAACATTAATAAAATCAACGATATTTAAAAAATTATAAAAGGCGTGTAAATATCAGGTAGTGACTTAAAATGAAATTTATAGTATAGTTACAGTCCGGTAAATTAGAAGTTCATTAATAAAATAAAACGAAAAAATATAGGTATTACAATATCCACCTCCTATTAAAGATTTCGTCCCCGAAATATAAAGTAGGTAGTTCTTAAGCATAAAAGGTCCTAATCGCATATGACGGACTCTAAGATAATCTATCGGTCAAGTGTACTAGGCTTACCCTAATCGTGATGGGGTGTCATTGTTTACTCTTATCTTCAAAGATGTTTCATCCCAGTTGTGGTGTCTTCACTGGATCTTTATTAGAGTGATCTCTCTGTTTCTTGGCTCTTGGTGCGATGGTCGAGAATTCTCATTGGTCTCTCATTTAATGAGATGGTCTTGTTGACTCTTTTCCTTGTCATTTGTTGAGTTCATGTCGTTCTTGTTAACGAAGTTCTAGTTGACTCCTAGGTTGTCATCATCCATGACTCGTAGAGGTCGTGAACGTATCCCTCAGCATACTAGTATGAAGAATATCGTGGATTAGCATATCCACTCGAAAAGTGTCATGATCTCCTAGCATCGTTGGTGGTAACGCGAGCTGATGGGCGATTTGATTATAGGAAGTTTAAGGCGTTGTGGTGATAACTTCCTTCCTTTGGGTCCAACAGCACGTTACCTCTTGCAGTCGATACTTCCAATGGCACTTTATCTTCGTCTTTGAACTACAATTTCATCCCTTGATCAGCGTAGTTTTTGTGTCAACTCTGGGTTGCTTGCATCCTCACTTCGTTTCTCATCTGTCTGACGTGATGACGATTGACATAGCCTTCCGTATAGGGCCTCAAATGACATCATGACTATACTTGACTTTGTTGTAGTTAGCAAACATTGATCAGCGACAAGTGGATTTTCTCATGTTTCCGTTTCTGCTGCGCCACGAGTTTTCATAGTAGATGGTGGAAACTCTTCCACGTGCTTCCGTTGTTGATGATAAGTTGATGTCATAAGCTTGTAAGATGTCTTTCATCGTTAGGTTAACGCGCCTGGTTTGGCCGTCAGTCTAAAGGTGGAATGTGATGCTCGTTGTGTACTTATAGGTATTATCTATCTATCTATGGGTTGTACATCTACTATAATATATATTATATATCATGACATTAATCATGCAATAATACGTAAAAGTTGTTTCATTGATAAGTCAAAATATTACATAGTCACTTACATAAATTGCATCAACTTCTACATAAAACACATATATAAAACACAAAAGAAACTGGACTGCTAGTCAGGTAAAACATATAAGATAAACTAGATCCTGAGACATCTAGTCCAAAAAGTCTTCTAAGTCTGAGTCATAAAAGAAAGCCTCCTCCGAATCTGTGGTTCTTTATCTTGTCATATGTTAAATCTGTCATTTGACATAGTCTCGTCATCTAGGCATTTGTGACGGTTATCCTTCCCTTTCCCTTCCAAGTTCATTAGCGAAACTTCATTGATGTTCCTCAATGTTTCACAATCCTTGCGGATGTGGCCTGTTTGACCGCAATGGTAGCATTGTGCAGCTTGTCCTTCGATTCTTCTCGGTGTTGGGCATTCGTCGAAGTGATGTCCGTGCTTTCCGTAATTGAAACAACATTGCCATGTTTTGTGTTGGACCAATGCTGTTATTATGCTGGACTTCTTCTTGTTCTTCATGTGTTCTTCCAGTTTCCATTGCTCCTCTTGGCCGAATCCAGCTTTATTGGGAATGATGGTATTGAGTTGGGCTTGTCCGGGCTGTCCTTCAACATGTACTCCGTAGTATTCGTCTCGAGGTGCTTTGCAGTCCTTGTTAAAATGGCCTCTCTTGCGATAGTTGTAACTGATAACATTTGGTTGGTTAGGGTTCTTGAGGGCTTGACAATCCTTGGCCAAATGTCTAGGGTTTTCGTAGTTGAAACAGACACCGCGATCGTTGTTCGTTGTTCCAAGTTGTCCTTGCGGTAGGCTTGGCCTTCTTAGGTATAGTGTTGTTGAGTCTTCTTGATTGGCTCTCGGTTGCTTGAGACGATTGAGTCATTGTAGAGGAGGAGATACTTGCGTTCCTACATAAGGGTTTGTATCTATAAGGTTTCTATCGCATCTAATGTAGAGTAATCACAACCTACTACATCTCACATGATGGTTTACAACGTAATCATAGTAACTAGGATATGATGATTGAAATGGTTGAACGGATTTATCCAAAATGAAGTTGAATTCAAAAAGGCATATGAACTCTTACAAACAGGAGTACAATAGTATAAAGATGTGATCCAATCAAGAATAGAATGTAAATCTAAAAGATGATTGAATGACTGATTACTATGGTAGTAATCGTAGTATCACAAGATTCGTAGGTAATGAAGGTAACTGACGACGTAAGGCCTTCAACGTATGAAACAAGAACTAGGTATGTCATAAGTAAAATAATCCAAATGAAACCTTAATGATAAAGAATATGGTAGTAAATAAGAGAAACCAATAAGAGGTCAAGATGTACAGAGAGTACAACGTTTTTGAGTTCATAGTATGAACAAAGACAGAGAACTCATTTATAATTATTTCACAGATAAGAAACTTGGAATAATTAGTTCAAAGAATAATAAGTCAAAAAGAATGACTTTATAGTACTAGCAATCAAACTAATTCAGAATTATTTCAAAGATAATGAACTTGCAAGAATTAGTTCAAAGAATAAAAGAATCACTTTACACGTTTAGAATTATTTCAAGGATAATGAACTTGTAAGAATTAGTTCTAAGAATAATAAGTCAAAAGAATGACTTTACAGTATTAATAACAACTTATTCCCAAAGGGACTTATCAGTAATCGGATGGTCAAGGTATGTACTCAAGAATTGATGACCAAGGGAATTTCCTAAAATTCAAGGAAATTGAATTGCTCACAAGGGATGGTATCACAACAAATTATTGACGAAAAGCGGGGACATTTTACAAGATACAATCTTCATAAGAAATGGCCATTAGAAGAGAAGGCATAGATTTACTCACAAGGAGTTGAATGAGTAGAAGGGATATGATTACTTACTATGGTACTCGTCCTCAATTTCTACGGTAAACTTTGTCTCTAATCCTTAACTAGACCTTTCTTATCATCTATAGCGGGTCCTTGTGAACTCGTCACTACTCCTGCTGGATCTGTCTGAGGTGCTAGATAATCTTTATATGGCTTACCTATGTAATAGAATATTCGTACTAACTTGATTGAATTGGCTATCTTACCTTAGTACTAATTCATGAGTCCGTCGAGGGTTCCAAGTCTCGGTGTATCCTAACACGGCTACTGATTCTAGGGTGCTATGACTTCGACATATCTACCCATACAAATCAGGCTTTAGTGTATAGATCTAGGGATATTGCCAGGGTTACTACTTCTTCATTTATGATTGCTACGGAATCCACACTTCCAACTTCCTAAGTTTCCACAAAACTATTTTAATCGATCATCCTTATTGATTCTTTGTTATTTCTATTCTCGTAGGGTCAACTAGGATATGTAATACCTATAATACTTTTAGTCTACTTGACAAGACGTCCATATCAAATCTGTTCAACAGAAGCTATCTTATAAGTATTAGTACTAGTCAGAGATATCCTAACATTTGTAACTTAATGTATTGGACAATCAGCGAGCACATCTAAACCTAGTGCTCTGATACCAAAAATCCTGTCATGCCCCAGAGTAGAAGAAATTAGGAGGAATACAAATTTTCCTTTCTGGATCCGTAAGCCATGACTAGTTATATTAACTGATTGTCCACAACACACTTGATAATAAAATGAGTGACTTAAGCAGAAGCGCAAAGTGAATATATACATCAAAAGTTCACTAGCTATTACATCAGAGTTTGTAGTTCTCAAAAGATTAAATAACAAAAGAGATTAAGGCGTTGGACGCCGTTTACATTTTTACAAACGAAAGTGTAAGATCGTTGAAGTAAGGAGTGTGATGCCAATTTACAACTTAGTATAAATGGACGAAAATCTATAAGGACAACTGTCATACCCCAACCCACCTCGGGTGGATTAGGACACGTGTAACAAAGCCCACATGCCAAAACACCCTTAATCTACTATGAAAACACAAATTAGACTTCATTAAACATATTTAGTGACACAAAATAGCCCCAAGGGCAAAATTGTCATTAAATAAGTATATCCAAAATTTACACCAAAAGATGGGTCTTTGAGTCCTGGTTCCAACGCAAAAAACGGCACGCGAATCCGAGTTTTGTAGAAGGAGATATGCTATTTTCCGTAAAAGTGGACATCAGTCAAAAGCAGGAGCGGATCGATCCGCCCTTTAAGGCCGGATCGATCCGTAAGGCCATTTTTAGGAAGAAAGTTCCCCAGAAAGGGGCGGATCGATCCGCGGGAAGGCCGGATCGATCCGTGGGAAGGCCAGATCGATCCGCGGGAAGGCCGGATCGATCCAGCGTCTGCAGATCAGCTCCCTACTGCTAAAAAAACATGAATTTTCAAGTTCAAAACATTTCCAAACATCCCAAAACTTTGTAAAAGCATTAAAGATCATTCCAAAACCATTTCTAAGTGTTCTCAATCATCAACACAAGTTAAATCAAGTGTGATACAACAATTAAAACACATAACTTACTCCTATGGATCATAATTTGCATGAAAATCCCATTTCTTCCAACTTATACATGAGTATCCAATCCAAAGGGGGAATCAAGCTCAATTCACAATAAAACTACCCAATCCTTCCCCCAAGTCCACTTCCAACCATAAGTAGTTTAAAACTAGTAGAATCAACACTTACTACAAACACAAACTCCATAAAACCATACTTGCCATATTACAAGGACTCCAAAACACAAGGTATTATACATTGACAATAAGAGATACATTTTAAACATAGACTAGCTAAATCTATGAACATATTCACAAGGACACAACTCCCATGTCCAACCCATCGCGTGGATCACTTTTTCTCTTCTTCCCGTGCCGTACTTGCGATGGTTATTCAATAACCACAACAGAAAATATATTTTCGTTTAAGCTTTCGCTTAGTGAGGGGACTAATCATGCTATTGGAATGTTTAATATGCAAATGCAACAACCAATATAAACAACAACAAACTAATCTCCGGAAAGTCAAGTCATTCCAGCCACCATCCCCGGGTCCTTCTCACCCCGGATCTTTCTCACTTTTGGCGCATATAGCGCAACACACACTCTCTTGAGACCCCGAAGGCGTCACCGGCATTTCATTGTGGTTGTTACCACGCCCCTTCTCTTGAGGGCTTACTATCCCTTACATATGGGACCTGTAAATTGTGACCAGTACTATCTTCTCTTTGATCCACATAAGCATTTAAGTAACTTAGTATATAAGCATGTAAGTATAGCAATTTCATAATATTGGCATGCTTTTACCCAAATTCATCATATTCAAAGCTACATAGGCATAAATTAAGCTTGATAAACTAGCAATGATCACACTAACATAAGTAAACACCCAATTGTGGGATTAGAACACTCACCTCTTCAAATTATACGCAACTAAGCTTAGAATTCCCCAATTCTCTCCCAATCTTAGCTCAATTTCTAACCGGTGATAATCCTACATAAGTTTGGTACCAAAAACATCGTCTATCAAGAACGGCCGTCGAAAAAATATTGCCAAAAATGAAAACAAAGAACGTGCATGTGATCCTCTTACCTCCATGAGTCCAAATATGGTCTTGGATCGTAAATCCGACGTCGGACGGCGAAGGAACGACAAGAAACGTCGCGTGGATTTTTCATCGCCGACTTAGAGCTCCTCGTTCTCTTGAATTTCTGGAAAATTCCAGCTCATTGACATTTATGAGACACATATGCAAGACATGCATATGTGTTGTCTCATTTTTCCCTTATTTCTACTTACCTCCCCCAACTTTCCTTAAGCTTTATTATGAAACCCCCATGTTAATTACGTTAACCACCCATCTTTTCTAAAAGGATCTAATCTAAGTCCAGCGTGGGTCCCAAACGTGGTCCCACATAAATTATGAGGTTGCTATTAAGCCTACTAATTATCAATTATTTTCAAATATGCCCTCACATGGGTACCCAAATTGGTCCCCTTAACCTAACATAAGACATAATAATATTTTTAAACATTTAAACAGGTACTCATATGAACATATACTGACATTAAAAATGCAAATTATTTTAATTAGACCCTCATTGGGCCCCATATTTATACCAGTTCTGCCTTTTACAGAACTTTCATCTGTGTCCGCATTTGAACACCTTTTTACCTGTGGGTTCATAACCCCACCTTAAACCATTTTATGCATTAATTATCTTTAATTAACACATATTAATATCATGTTAATCTTCTTTTCGGGGTACGGGTGTTACAACAACTAAGTCTTCTTTCCTGAAGCTGGGCCTCTAACTGGCGTAGCCGTAGCCTTCATCGCTGTGGGCTTCCCCTTCGATGGCTTCTTCTTCATAAGCTTCTTCCGGGTGTGCTCCTCTGGGTAGTCATATCCTGTGAAGTCTAGACATGGGAATGTCTAGGGCGTAGAATGCCGTTAGCTTTAATAAAAGCTAAGTGAGCGTCCTAACCGAACACTCCTAATAAAATATGTATCTCAAAGTATATAGCGAATAGTTATGATTGTTGGAAGAATTATAATGAGACCATGTGTGAACTATGCATCATCGATATATTCGACTTCACTCGACTTAACATCCGACTCACTTGACTGTGTTACATTAACAGTGTAACGTCGTTGGCTTAGAGTGACTCGCCCAGTGGTTCGAGCTATGGCTACTTTACTATCGTTGTTTGCCTCTCCGTGGCCACAGTAGTAATCCCGCTTTACAAGCTAACCAAGTACTCTAGGTCCCCGGGGCCTTGCCTTATGAATATCGTCGCCGATTTGCGAAACAGTTACTTTACTATCGTTGGTCGTCACGACCGCAGTAGTAATCTCGCCTTACAGGCTAACTGTGTTTATTCATTTCTCGATTTGTGTTTATCAACATGGTTACTTTGCTATAGTGTTTGCCTCTCCGTGGCCATAGTAGCAATCATCGTCGACATGCGATCCTGTAATTCCATTTGACAGTACCGACTCACTACATATCAATTTTCGAACCTCCGCGGTCGACTACATGTAACTCCAAATGCATACGGCTTGGTCTCCGCGACCGTCCGACTCTATACCCGTACACGTCGACTTGACATTACGACACCGACTTCTATGTGAGGTGTTTCATGTGACATGCACGAGGTACAAGTTAATTAAATAGGTGCTATTCTTGAAATATAGTACGAGCTCTAAGATCGTAGTACTACACGTTAAAGCATGGTGTTAACCGAACTAATAATAATAAACAGAAATAATAATAATAATAATAAAAATAACAGAATAATATGCCCGGGGTATAACATATTAATGTAAGGTTAAACCTTGAATAAATAATAAAATTAATAATATTAATATTAACGGAATAATAAAATGGAAATTAATATGTTCGAGGTACAATATATTAAAGCATGAGTTGTAAATCAGAAATAAATAATAATAATAACAATAATAATAATAATAATAAGTCAGACATTAATATGTTCGGGGTACAACATATTAACCTGAGGTCTAACCGGAATAAATAATAATAATAATATTAATAATAACAACATTATTAACGGAATAATAATACGGGTATTAATATGTTCGAGGTACAACATACTAAAGCATGGTTCATTTGATAATAATACTAATATTAATAATAATACTAAAGATAATAATTATAATAATATTATTATTATTCATGGAATAATATGGACATAAACCTTCGGGGTATATATGTTAAATATGAGATTTACTGGACTATAATAATAATAAGCAAAAATAACAATAATAATAATAATAAAGTTAATAATAATATTATTCACGGAATAATAACATGGATATTAATCTGTTCGGGGTACACATATTAACATGAAGTTTAACTAGAATAATAATAATAATAATAATAATAATAATAATAATAATAATAATAATAATAATAATAACGGAATTCATAATACGGACCTTGATTAAGGACACCACATGTTAAACAGGATTTTCTCGAAGAATAATAATAAATGAAAAATAATACGGGCATAAATATAATATACCAAGTGAGTTAGGAACTCACCGTAGGTTCGTGGTCGCGGTGGGGCTTGGGGCGGGCTTTCTTTCCTTTCCTCCTCTCACTGCTAACTCTCCCTTCTATTTTCTTTCTTCTTTGTTTTTGGGTAACAACCAAATGAGGAGGAGGGGTAATGTGTATTTATAGGGGGAGGTGTGGGTTTAATATAATATGCATATATTACACACACTCACATACAAACACATGATATACATATATACACTCAAACACTCAACCATCATCACATCACCACTCCACTGCCACGCCACACACACTCACAGTACACTCACACATAAATGATATATTTATATTACACACTACATGCACTACACACATACCCTATGCATACATCTCACAAGCATGCATTACTCAACATCACACACTTCACTGCCACTCACACACGCCACACACAAACACAGCACACACTCACTCATTGTTGCACTCTCTCTTGGCACACTACACTCACACATATACCACATATACATACTTGTGTGTAAGGGGTTGGTTGAGGAGGTATGGTGGTGGTATGGTGATTTGAGGGGTGGAGTGTTGGAGGGTTTTAGTGGTTAGGGAAGTGGGGTTATGTAAGGGAGTGGGTAGGGTACAAGCATGGGAGTGAGGGGGGTGGTTGGGCAACTCCCTCAAGTTATGGGATGTGACCGATGTGATTGACACGATGCGTCTCGTTAAGCGCGCGTGCACAAAATTATGTGAAACACTAGTATTGTTACGGGTTTGCGTGCTAACCCAGTCCGGGTTCTAAATACTGTCCGAGTATAATTAACGTGTGATAGAAATAAAACTTAATATAAATATAAATATTACTAACATTAATAAAATCAACGATATTTAAAAATTATAAAAGGCATGTAAATATCAGGTAGCGACTTAAAGTAGAATTTATAGTACAATTGTAGTCTGGTAAATTAGAAGTTCATTAATAAAATAAAACGAAAAATATAGGTATTACATAATCCTAAATCACTTTTGCAGGAATTGCGATTGCATTTAGAGTATGCAACAAGCCTTTAAACCCCTAGGTTCCCCTAGTGAACGAGTGTTGTCACGTGAGGGTTTGCAGTGAATTTACCCACAAAATTGGTTCAAAGGATGTGATTGGAATGTCTACTACAACTTTTCAAACTTCCCCACATCTCCAATCTCTCTCTCTCTCTCTCTCTCTCTCTCTCTCTCTCTTTTTTTTCTTCTACTTAATTTTTTTTTTCACTCTTCTTTTTATTATTATTTTTCTTTTTCTTTTGTAACAACCATTGTCATATTTTTTTTTTCTTTTTTTTTCTTTGTCAACTTTTCCTTATTCACACTAATATTTTCTTATCAAGACAACACATCCCAATCACTCCTAGATAATGAACTGAGGCTTGAACTCTTAATTTTGAGTTGGGTATGAACTTTAGGATTAATTGTGAAGACAAGGTGATTGTGATAAGCTCAAGAGGTGAAATAAAGAATAGCATAGAGGTAGGCCAAGGTTGTATTATGCGTGTTTGGTCAAAAGATGGCCTAAATCATCTTCTAAGTTCATAGGATTATTCATTTCAGTAAATTCAAGAGCTCTATGTTGCTAAACAGGTATATTGATATTAAAGCACAACAAAAAAGATATGAGGCATGCAATGACTACTCCCCCCAACTAAAACTAAACATTGTCCTCAATATCCTAAATTAAGCACATGAACATGTAAAGTAAAGCGAGAGAATGAAGGATGTTACCTCGAGACGTTAATATCCAATTATTTTTTTCAAGTTACCTGCAAAATCATTAGTAGTAGTAAGGAAAAAATAGAGAATATAATACAACTACTCAGTAAATAAATTCGGTTAATAAATATTTTTATCATAAAGTAATAACCGAAATTTTTGAGGATCTTTCCAATGAAATAATTTAACAGTGAGCAGAATGTTAGGATCCTCATAAAAATACAACTCCCCCAAACTAATGTCAGGCTCAAGATCAGAGGAGATGATGCAAAACCTATGGCTTCCAAATTTGTTCGGGACAGTTATAAGAGGTATACCACACTTTTTAGGAATTATATGTAAGAAACGATCTTTGGTGTTGGTATTTCCTATAACGGCCTCTATTTTAATACAAGGAGGTGGCCACAGCTCGATAAAAGTGGCAGGGTCTAAGTGATGTTCTAATTTAGCTTCTTTACCCTCCTCTTGTCCTTGAACAGAATCTATGGAGATATGATAATAGGAATTGGGTTTCTGTTCTATGTAAATAGTTTGGACTGGATTTGGATAAAGCTATCTATTTGGGCCTCAATGTCATTATTACTTAAGAAGGTCAAGTAGTCTAGAAGATTACTAGCTTCTTGTTGAAGTTTAAGATCATCTAATGTGGGTCCAATATTTTTTAAGTCTTCTCTCAAAGAATTTTGAAATTTAAAAGTGCAGTGCATGAGCTAAAATCCTTCCCATCCTTTTCCAGAACACATTCTTTTTGTTCCAGAGTGCGGTACACATAACTTTCAACTCGGGATGAGAGCTTTGATTGACAATAGGGATAGGTGATGGGCAACTTGGTGACACCACCTCTTCGGCCGAAAGAGGTGAGGGTTCATAAATATCACATGAATCTAAGCCGAATTTAGATTTTTCAATTATGTCCTCCCTAGGGTCACTATTAAAGTTAGGGAGAGAGTCAACAGGGACTCCTCCTTTCCTAGTTGCGTGTAATCACCTAAACTCTCATCATCTTTAATACCATCATTCTCATCCTTGTAACTCTCCTCACTATATATGTCATCTATTGAGGAACTCTGGACAAAGAGACTGTGCAACTTTATCCAGGCAGTAAGTGAGTTGATATTTGGGGTTGCATATTGAGGAGAAGATGGTTCTATAACTTCATGCTCAATGATTTGGTTTTGGAGTTCTTGTTGGATTATCACTTTCTCGAGTGAGTTGTTAACCTCATTCGGTATAAACCCGTCATTGTACTCCAATTCCATTCCATTGTTAGTGTCTTGAAATTTGGATTGTATTGTTGAGGAACTGGTGTAATCTTCTATAGGTTGGCTATCATATGCTTGTTGATATCTAGTTTCTAATTTATCAAGTGCACTATCTAGCTTTTTCATTTCACTAAGCAGCAATTTTAACATACCATTATCCTCAACTTGGTTATTCTCCTTGACACGAGAATAATCTTGTGCGCTCTTGTGCAACACCCAAGTGTATGTGATCGTGCAAGTAGTAACTGATAAGACCAAGTCGATCCCACAGGGAAGGATGAGAATTAAATTACTTAGATTCAACCCTAAAAGAAAAGAAAATTCAATATTTTAGGAGAAGTGTAGAACACAAAGTCCTACAATTAACAACTACTAAACTTAAAAGCAACTAAATTAAATAAACTAATGATTAACTACTTGACTAGAGCAAGATTTGAAAATGGTTTTTCTTAATAAAAGAAAGTGTTGGGATCACGCGAATCCACTATGACTCAGCCATCTACCATGCAAATGCAATTAAGCTCAACGGAGGGCAACTTCTATAGTATCCCGTACTTCTCTAAGGATATAGAATCAATAGTCCTTTCATGACCGGGACTATATCATCACAACTAAGTGTGAAATACGCAAAGGTGGTTTAATTCAATAGTTAAGACTCTCACCTACAATGGTATTAGCATTGAGGGTGGTTTGCAAAATATATTGAAAGAAAATGCCTTAAGGCTTAACGTTTAAAGACTGTTTTGACAAACTGAGCATTTGGGGACAGTTTGATAACGAATCAGTAAAGCAGAAAGTCTTGGGATACTGTATTAGATGTCCTCAAGAATCAGAGGTCTCGATCGATCGACGCGCTTTCGATCGATCTAACTTCTTCATCTCTCGATCGATCGAAATATCTTCAATTGATCGACTATGTCTCTGGTCCGATCGATCGAACTACATTCGATCGATCGAACATAGGAATAAAAATACTGCATGGCAGAGGCCTGAAATCACGGTTTCATCGCGATTTCCCAACCCCGGACTACTCAGACATGGTCTGGGAAGTCTCAGATTTATGTTTAACGAAAAAGTTCATTAAAGACATGTTTGGTTGCAAGTTTTTCATAAAAACTATGAAAATCAATGATTTTAACTTAGCTAGCATGCAATACTACGAGATTGAAAGCTAAACTGTGATTAACTAGATGTAGAAAATGAACAAAACAATAATACGGAACCTGGAACGAAGAAACTTGTATTAACTATGAAAAAAATCCAAGCTCACAATGGTGAATCCTGATAAAACCTACAAAAACACAAAGAAAACTCTCTACTCTCTATGAAAACTGATGAAAAACAAAGTATCTCCCCTTTGGACGTAAACAAAACGATTATATATAGCCTAAACCTAATGCTAGGGTTAAAAAAACCCGTTTCTGCTGCGTGCGCGTATAATCTGATAAAAGGCATGTTCGATCGATCGAACAACTCTCGATCGATTGAACTTCCAGAAACTTCGATCGCTTGAACTACACTCGATCGATCGAAACGTCGATCGCTCGAAACCTTCTCGATCGCTCGAACTCTGTATTTCAGCTTTGAGTTGTCTTCACCAGGACCAAGCACTTCCTTTTATCAACATTCTTCAATCTTATATACAACAGCAATAATCTGCACAAATAATCACTAAAACAATACCACTTATCATAGTTTAATCAATTTGTGCAAAAACTGGTATTGTAATTCAAACTGCAGATAAACAGGGGAATTGTAGACTTTTCTAGTATATTTTCCTCTTTTAGCGCGGTTGTATTTTACAAATACCCCCGCTTGTCACAACCCACAACTAGCGATTTGCTAGTCCCTAGCAATAAAGCAAAAATAATACAAGCTTACTAATACTACAACGACTAAAATAACAAAAATAAGACTAAAGCAACTAATCTAATAAAATGAAGGAAACTTCCTAACTCACTGTCGCAAGAATCGCGGTTGCATTTAGCAAATACAACAAGCCGTTAAACCCCTAGGTTTCCCTAGTGGACGAGTGTTGTCTCGTGAGGGTTTGCAGAGAATCTACCCACAAAATTCTAAATTTTAAGCTTAAAAAATATATATATATATATAGAAAAACTTATAACCATTCTTTCCCATTTGACTATCAATTTAGCTCCACATAACTTATCAACCTCATACAAATCATGAAGGAATCCACATGTTCCTCATATCACCAAGATAAATATACATATGCTTTACATTCATGTATCCGTGTGTGTGTGAAATCAACAGTTATGCATCCAACTTTATTAAGAATTGTTTAGACTATCATACTCTTGGAACGCGTAGTTTCAACTTCGATTCTCACATGGGTTTACACTCAAAAATGAACATCTCACAGAAACTTGTTTAGAAATGATCGCTCATGGTGTGAAAACTTTAATAAGAGTGATGTTCTGGCTACTAGTATTTCACACCGAACTCGATAAAGGACGAACATTTAGAGTAATATAGTCTCATGAAAGGAATACCACTTACTAGAGGAGCGAAATACCGTGGATAACTCAACTTACACTTTCATATTCAAACTACGTCATCAAGAATCATTAAGGCTTAGACAATTCGGCTTTTATTTAGTGAGATAGAAAAATAAGAGGGGTAAGAAATTGCACATCCTTAGCATTTGATTGCGTTTATTTCTTCTTCATTCCAACCATCCTCTATTTTCATATATATATATATATATTTTTTTTTTTGAACCTGGAACGAAGATGTGCAATCGGGTTTATAACGGTTAAAGTATAGATGAGGGGTTTTAGGATTTCATATTGGCAATATTCAATTAGTGTGAGGTTAGAAGGTTCTTGGATGTTGATATCGGTATAAACAAAATGAATAACGATGGCTTAAATCATTTTCTTAACTTCTTAGTTTTAACACTTCAGTGTTCATTGAGTTTTAATTGGTAAATCCTGAACGTTCTCCTCTAATAAACAGCCTAAATGAAGAATTTTGAGACTATTCAACGAATTTACAGTATATTCAAGAAAAACAATTCGAATTAATGTGACAATTCCCCCAGAATTGAAGATCGGGTTCAAAAGCTAACTAAGGGTCATTAGTCTCCACTATTTATTCTTTGAAGCATAAAAGTCGTATCAACTCTATTTTCAGTTTTCTGCATAGCTATTAACACGTGCAAATGGATTTGGATACAAGAATAGTCAACACATGCATTCCTCTTAGTGAAACTAGAAAAATGCGTGAACTTAAGTCATAAAGGGATGAGATGAATATGAATATGTCATTGCTTGATAACAGCTAAATAGGAGAGACAATTCAAAATTTTTCTACCAATTTTAGTTCCAAAATTTGGTTAATTATTTGAAACTTTGCAATTTTTGAATTTGAATTATAATGGAGATTTGCAATAGATGGAGTGATACAGATTGCTAAGTATAGATATGCACAGGTGATGGTCTATCTACATCCTACCCCCAACTGAAAATTGTGATGACCTCAGAAGTTGATTTTCAAATAGATAGATAGATTGATATCACCTGATAAAGCAACGTAACAACTGCCCACATAACAATCTGTAAAGAAGCAAACAATCTCCAAGCAGACAGGATCAAAAGAAAAATAAACAGATATATGAAGCACAAGATCCATATATAATAACATAACTAATCACTGTGAAGATAAAACAAAGAAACTAAAAGAGCAGTGATTAGGGAAGTACAACCAAATCAAACTACAGTAATCTAGCAGTGTCCAAAAACCTCCAATAAAAACATAACAAACAACAATATCCCAAACTAACTCATAACATCCAAAAATCTAAAAAAAAAAATAAAAGAGAAAAACTAAAATGCAGGGAAAGATAAGGAATACAACAACAAAATGGAACTCCACTTTGGATTTTAAGTGGGAGAATAGTTGGGCTCATCCAGCTGGATGTGCTCAACTTCAGTTAGGAAGTTCTCCAAGAACGGTTTCAATCTTTGGCCGTTGACCTTGAAACAATCATCGTTCTTTGGATTGACGAGCTCAACCGCCCCATGTGGAAAGACAGTTTTTACAATGAACGGGCCTGTCCAACGGGAACGGAGCTTCCCTGGGAAAAGGTGGAGGTGAGAGTCATACAGCAAAACTTTCTGCCCCAGCTCAAATGATTTACGAAAGATCGTACGATCGTGGCGAGCCTTCAACCTTTCCTTATGCAACCTTGCAGAGTCATACGCATTTCGTCGTATCTCCTCTAGTTCTGCAAGTTGGAGCTTGCGTAACTGACCTCCCTCTTTGATATCAAAGTTTAATGAGCGTGTCGCCCAGTAAGCTTTACGTTCAATTTCAACAGGGAGGTGGCAAGCTTTCCCGTAAACCAATCTATACGGGGACATACCTAGATTCGTCTTGTAGGCAGTACGGTACGCCCATAAAGCGTCGGTCAGCTTGTATGCCCAGTCTTTTCGGTTGGAGCTAACCGTCTTTTCGAGAATATGCTTGATTTCTCGGTTAGCCAATTCTGCTTGCCCATTCGACTGTGGATGATAGGCAAGAGCGATTTTATGGTGGACTCCATATTTCTTGAGAAGTGACTCCAAAGGCCTATTGCAGAAATGCTTGCCTTGGTCACTTAGTAAAGCTTTTGGAGTTCCAAAACGAGACAAGATATGCTCTCATAGGAAGGACAAGACCGTTCTATGGTCATTGCATCTCGTTGGTATCGCTTTAACCCATTTTGATACATACTCTACAGCAAGGAGTATGTAATCACAGTTATTAGACTTGGGAAATGGGCCCATAAAATCTATTCCCCAATAATCAAATATCTCAATTGTGATGATAGGGGTTAAAGGCATAGAGTTCCTTTTAGAAATAGTTCCAAGCTTTTGACAGCGTTGGCATGTCTTGCAAAAGGAATATGCATCTTTGAAAACTGTGGGCCAGTAAAAACCGCTTTGTAGAACTTTTTGATGCGGTCTTTTGTGACGCGAAGTGGCCACCGCATGCCTCAGAATGGCATGATGCTAAAATTACGGTTATATCCTCATTGGGGACGCAGCGCCTGATAACCTGGTCAGCACAGTACTTGAAAAGATAGGGGTCATCAAAGAAGAAATGACGCGCGAACGAGAGGAACCGTTTTCTGTCTTGGTTTGACCAATGATTCGGTGTTTCTCCCGTGACAAGGTAGTTCACGATATCAACATACCATGGCAGACTACTTACTGCCAGTAGTTGTTCGTCCGGGAACTCATCCTTAATGGATTGGGATTCAGTATTGTCGACAAAAGTCAACCGTGACAAATGGTCCGTAACCACATTCTCTACTCCTTTCTTATCTTTGATTGTTAGATCAAACTCTTGGAATAAGAGTATCCAGCGAATGAGCCGTTGTTTAGCGTCTTTCTTAGACAACAGATACTTGAGGGCCGAATGATCTGTAAAACAGATTATTGGTGACCCTATCAGATAAGACCTAAACTTATCCAAGGCAAATACTACAGCCAACAGCTCCTTTTCAGTAGTTGTATAATTCATTTGAGCTTCATTCAAAGTTCGGCTGGCATAGTATATCACATATGGATTCTTGTCCTTTCTCTGGCCTAGGACCGCGCCAATGGCGTAATCACTAGCATCGCACATTAATTCGAAAGGCAAACTCCAGTCGGGTGCCTGTATTATAGGTGCGGAGGCGAGGAGCTCTTTTAGATCCTTGAAGGACTTTTGGCAACTTTCTGACCACTCGAATGGTGCATCTTTGACAAGAAGTTGACAAAGAGGTCGAGAGATTGCACTGAAATTCTGGATAAACCGACGATAAAATCCCGCATGCCCCAAGAATGAACGGATGTCTCTCACTGTACGGGGGACAGGTAAATTTGAGATTATGTCAATTTTGGCCTTATCCACTTGGATTCCTTCATCAGAGATTATATGGCCGAGGACTATTCCCTTAGTCACCATAAAGTGACACTTCTCCCAATTCAAAACTAGGTGTTTGTCCTCACATCGCATTAATACCTGCTCGAGATTGCTGAGGCAATCTTCAAAGCTATGGCCAAATACTGAGAAATCATCCATGAAGACTTTGAGGATGTTTTCGACCATGTCACTGAAAATGCTTAGCATGCACCGCTGAAAGGTAGCCGGTGCATTACATAAGCCAAAAGGCATTCGACGGTAGGCAAATGTACCAAATGGACAAGTGAATGTGGTTTTCTCCTGATCTTCAGGAGCAATTTCAATTTGATTATATCCACTATATCCATCCAAAAAGCAGTAATACTTGTGACCTGCCACCCGTTCTAGCATTTGGTCCATGAATGGCAAAGGAAAATGGTCTTTTCAGGTCACAATATTCAACTTTCTGTAGTCAATACACATCCTCCATCCAGTGGGGATACGTGTTGGTACCAATTCACCATCTTTATTTGGGATGACCGTTATGCCTGCTTTCTTTGGAACCACTTGGGTTGGACTGACCCAAGGACTATCAGATATCGGATAAATCATCCTAACATCAAGTAGTTTGAGCACTTCCTTTTTAACTACTTCTTGCATGTTGGGATTCAGACACCTTTGCATTTGCCTTGAAGGTCTAGCGTCTTCCTCCAGATATATCTTATGAGTGCATATGGATGGGCTTATGCCTTTGAGGTCCGCAATCGTCCATCCCATAGCATCCTTATGCTTGGTCAGCATTTGAACTAGCTTACCTTCCTGTTCATGAGTTAAAGCAGATGAGATGATCACATGATAAGTTTTTCCAGTCCCTAGGAATGCGTATTTTAGCTCTTTGGGTAGCTCCTTTAATTCTAACTCCGGAAACTGAAAACTAGAAGGCATTGCCAACTTAGTTTTAGGAGGCAATTGTTCATATGGCATTACGCACATGCATTCTGCTCTATCCTCCTCTATCGTATCCATCATAAGACACGTCTGGTTCAGGTCAACATCCAATGGAGTTGACTCTGCAGGCTGATAGATATCGCCAAATTGAGTCATCACAACTTCCAAAGGATCTTTGTAGTCGACCAAGTCAACTTCATCTTCAATGACCGTGTCAATGTAATGAATTTCTTCCTCATCATCGTATTCTTCAGGTCGGGGATTAGAAAAAATTTTGACATTCAATGTCATGTTCCCGAATACGATAGTCATGAAACCACTTCTAATCTTGATCGTGGCATCAATAGTGTTGAGGAATGGACGTCCAAAGATAACCGGTATGTGTGCACTAGGATTAGACACAGGTTCTGTGTCTAATATCACGAAATCTACCGGAAATACAAAAGAGTCTATCTGGACAAGGACGTCCTCTAACACCCCTCTAGGGTACTTCACAGATCTGTCTGCCAATTGCAAAGCGACTCGAGTGGGTTTGAGTTCACCCAACCCTAGCTGTTTATAGACTGAATATGGCAGTAGGTTCACGCTTGCTCCTAGATCGAGGAGTGCATTATCTATCCTTTGATTCCCAATTCTACACGAGACAGTAGGTGTACCGGGGTCTTTGAGTTTTGGAGGCAACTCATTTTGAATGATCGCACTTGCTTGGCACGCGACATAAGCATGTTTCTTCACGCTTTGCCTCCTCTTGACCGTGCATAGATCTTTGAGATACTTCGCATAGGCCGGCACTTGCTTGATAGCATCTAGGAGTGGAAGGTTAATTTTTACTTGTTTAAACAATTCCAGAAACTCCTGATTCTTTGTCTCATTCTTGGGTTTCTTCAACCGTTGAGGATAAGGTGCAGGAAAAGGGCATTTTGGTGGTTCGTCTTTCACAGACTCCTTTCCAGGCCTTCGCTCAACTTCTTCCTCTACTCTAGGAGCTTCAATGTTTGCCTTTATTGCCTCGTCGTTAGTAGACGGCTCCTCCTCTTGAGTAGATGGTTGCTCAAGCTCATTTTCCACCACTTCCTCCTCTTTGTATACTTCGGGTGTAGACAGAGGCATGCTTTTCTCTATGATTCTTCCACTTCTCAGTGTAGTCACGGCTTTAGCATGTTCTTGATTGTTAGGACCATTATTATGTCCCTTGGGGTTTGGAAGTGGTTGGGCAGGGAATGTTCCTCCTGGCCCCATTGTGATTGGCAGTAATTCCCATCCCATTGTGTTTGTGGACAAGACTCGCCAAAGGGAAAGTCTTGGTGGGTTTGGTAATCGTGGGAACTACTATTATATCCTATATTATTATTTTTGTTATATCCCCATTGCGATTGATAGAACTCTTCATGTCGAGGTTCTTGATACGTTTGATAACACGGGGGACTAATGCTATTGTTTCCCTGTTGTGGTGGTTGGTAGCACTCGAGTTGATAATTATGCGCGTCATAAGTGGGTGCTTGCCAACTTGGGGAATAACTATTTTGATTACTTAATGTGTCACTATTCATGGTGTTTGTGTTGTATGGAGGGTAATATGGATAAGACATGGTTACCCAAAATTTTTAAACAATAGAATTTTTGAATTTTTTTTTCTTGTGAGAGAAAAAAAAGTCCGAAGTTTTTTTGTTTCTCTCTCTCTCTCTCTCTCTCTCTAGCACCCAGAATTTCCCTAGAAATTTCCACGTAGGATTAGAAATAGTGACGTCACCTTGATGACGACTGCAAAAGATCCAGTAGGAGTCCTTACTAGGATCCTTGGTAATCGTCTTGACAACGACTATGTCAATTAAAATCTAGTGTTTATTAGAATAGACGTAAACTCAACGTGTGTAGTTTCATAGTTAGAAACATAGATGACTTAAATAGAAACCAGTACACAGCCCTACCTGCACAATTTACATTTGTGACTCATTTCACAAGTAATGCTTATCTATTGGAAGCACTGACACATGCCATAAGATACTTAACCTGAGAGTGGGACCCACACTGTTGCCACCTCATTAATTTCCTTGACCTATCCTTAGACAAGTTTAATCTTAGACTCGCACTGTGTTTGTCAACCTGGACTGACGTATAACTTAGAACCATACACAGCCCTGTATATGTGCACACTATTAGTCTCGCACCCACTTTGCAGTATTGCACGCAAATTGAGACGTGAGCTGACACGAGAATTTTCTTGTGCGCTCTGGTGCAATACCCAAGTGTAGGTAGACGTGCAAGTAATATCTGGTAAGACCAGGTCGATCCCACAGGGAAGGTGTTGACCTATTGAATTAGACTATCCTCTAAAAGAAAGCAAAATAAAATGAATAAGTTTGAACGGTGGTGCAGAACACAAAGTTCCACAAACTAGGATTACTAATGAAAATAATTGAAATTAACTAAACAATCTAACTAGCTAATTAAAACAGTACTTAGAATTAGGGTGTTTAACTTTAAAAAGAAAGTGTCGGGATTACACGAATCCGCAGTAACCTAGCCATCTACCATGCATTTACCTTGAAGCACAATGGAGCATATTACCTACAGTCTTCCGTATTCCTCTAAAAATAAAGAATCCATGGCCCTTTCATGACCGGGACCATATCATCACAGTTAAATTGAAATACACAAAAGCGGTTTAATTCAATAGTTAAGACTCGCATCCTCAATGGTGTTAGCATTGAAGATGGTTTGCAAAATGTATTGAAAGAAAATGCCTTAGGGCCTTAGTTTTAAAACTGTTTTGACAAACTGAGCATTTATTTGGGACAGAATGATAACACATCTTAAGACAAAAGGTCCTGGAATACTGCAGGGAACATCCTCAAGAATCAGGGAGTTAGATCGATCGACGCGCCTTCGATCGATCGAAGACCTTCATCCCTCAATCGATCGAACTGACTTCGATCGCTTGACTGTCTCTGGTTCGATCGATCGAACTAACTTCGATCGATCGAACACAGCGATTATTCTGCTGCATGGCAGAGGCTGGAGATCACTGTTTCATCGTGTTCTCCCAACCTGGGACTACTCAGACATCGTCTGGAGTGTCACAGAATTATTTCTAACGTAAGAAAACATTAATACCCTGTTTGGTTGCGAGTTTTTCATAAGAAATCTAAAAAACTATGGTGTTATCAATATTTAGCATGCAACACTATAAACTGAGCGATTAAACTATGCCTACGAAGAGCAGAATGTAAATGACAATATATAAATAACCTGAAGTGAATGATACTTGTATTAAACTCAAGAAATCCAGTCCACAATGTATAGATTCAAGGAAAACCTACAAAAACAAACACAACTCTCTATCTCTCTCTCTAAAACTGTTAAAACAAAAAGTGGGCGTCCTTATGGACGTGCATAATACTCCTATATATAAGAAAACCTAAGACACTAGGGTTAAAACCCGCATTCTGCTGCGCACGCAAATGTTACTGGAAATACCCCGTTCGATCGATCGAACTTCTTTCGATCGATCGAACCCTTGATCTTCAAGCGCTTCAACACTCTTCAAGCGATCGAACTCTCGATCGATCGAACCTTCTTAGAGCGATCGAACTTCACATTTTAGCTTTGACTTCTTTTGTTTGCATTCCAGCATTCCATTTATTCTGATGTTCAACTGTTTAGTCCACACTGCAGTAATCTGTACAAACAACAGCTAAAACAATACAACTTATCATAGATTAATCATATTGTATAAAAATTAGCCTTGTAATGCAAATTGCGGATAACACGGGAAATTGTGATAAAAACTAATACAATTCTTCCTTTTAGCGCGGTTGTATTTTACAAATACCCCCGCTTTGCACAACCCCCAACTAGCTTATTGCTTGTCCCTAGCGATAAAGCGAAAATAAAAATAAAATAAAAACTCCTAAACTAATACTACCACGACTAAGAAACAAAGAAAAACTAAAAACAACCTAAACTAAGATAGAGAGAAAAAAAAAATCCTAACTCACTTTCGCAGGAATCGCGGTTGCATTTAGCGAATGCAACAAGCCGTTAAACCCCTAGGTTCCCCCTAGTGGACGAGTGTTGTCTCGTGAGGGTTTGCAGTGAATATACCCACAAAATTCCAATTTTAAGCTCAAAAAGAATTAGAATAACTTGTAAAATTCACCTTTCCATTAAACTGTTAATTCAACTCTACAATAATACAATATCCTCTATCAACCCATGAAAGAGATCCACATGCTCCCCTATATTACCAAGTAAAATATACAAATGTATTACCATCATGCACCCGTGTGTGTGTGAAATTAACAACCATGCGTCCAACCCTTATTAAGAGTTATCCAGAATATTATACTTTGGAAACTTGCAGTTTTAGCTCAATTCTCACATTGGTCACACTAAAAAAGAACGTCTCTCAGAAACTTGCTTTATAATGATCGCACATCGTATGAAAGCTTTGATAAGAATGATATTCTAAGTGCGAATGCTTTCATACTTGACTCTATGAAAAACGGACATTTAAGAGTGTATAGTCTCAAGAATGGAATACTACTTACTAGAGGAGCGAAATACCGTGGATAACTCAACTCACACTTCCATGTTCAAACCAATTGTTGAGAATCTTCAAGACTTTGAATTATGACTTTTATTTAGTAGGTGGGGGTGTTGTAGAGAAGAGTATGCTTTCTAGTATGTGATGGAATTTCCACTTCTCTTTTTATTCTTTATTCTTTTCTCCACCCATTCTCCAATTCATTTCATATATATATATATATATATTTTTTACTCCTTCATTCATCATCATTTTTTTTTTTTTTTTTTTTAACCTGAAACATCCCCACAACAACTTCCTTCCATTTCACATACTTTGATGACTCATTCTCAATAAATTTATCAAACGGTTCAATGAGGTCAAGGTATAGATCAAAGATTTAGATTCTTGTGATTTCATTGGAAATATTTATTTGAGGTGGGATCAGAGGTGACACTATTCAATGAATGAGGGTGAGCTATATTAGGTAAAGGAATGGGTAAACGATGGCTTGAATCATTTTCTCAACTTTCAATTTTTAGCACTTAAGTGTTCATCAAGTTTAATTGGTAAATCCTGAACGTTCTCCTCTAACAAGTAGTCAAAACTTTAAAGAAAAAAAACTGAGACTTAACAACGAATTCACGAAATATATGCAAGAAAAGACCATTCGACAATGTATGAGAATTCCCTCAGAAATGACGATTGGCCCAATAGCTCACAAAGGGTTATTAGCCTCCACTACTTATTCTTTTTCGTACAATATTCATTTTAACTCAATTTTCAAGTTTTCTACATGGCTGCCAATTAGAGTGCAAAAGTATTGGGTACATACTAGCTTTACAGATGCAATTCATTTCAGTGATACAGAAAAAACGCGTGGATTTAATCCATAAAAAGATAAGAATACTACAAATGTATCATTGTCTAATTAACAAGCATGAAAGGTTATTCAGAGTTATTCTATCAATACTATTCAATAAAAATTTTTCAAATTTTAACAGACTGTGTTCTCATTAAATTTAAAGCATTACCAAGTGCAAAACCTAAAACCTGATCATTACAGGTGTATACCTATCTAGTATCCTACCCCCAACTGAAAACAACAAAGTCCCCAGAAGTTGATTTTCAATAAATTAATAGATGGGTATCACCTGTATGGAGCAAATTGATGATCTCAAGCAAGCAACCTAGCATAAAAAAAAATAGAACACAATCTCCAAAACAGACAGGATCAATAGATAAAAGTAATACGATAAAACCATGATCCAAACAAACTAAACCACTGGAATATGAACATAATAAAATACAAACAGAGATACATAATGGCCATACAAAACCCACCAACCAAATAATACACCCAAAAACCACCAACATATACAACCAACCAAAAATACAAAAATACCACCTCCCCGACTAAAACTAAACGACCCCAGATGGCGTATCATCGGCTATATCATAAGGGATGTCGATGGGAGCAGGCGGCAATACAGTAGTAGTAGGAGCAGTAGTAGATGGCTCGGAAGCAGTAGTGGAAACAGGATCAGTAGCCTCAGAAGCTGGGGCAGCATCAGATGGATCAGTAAGTGGGGGATCTGTAGGAGTAGCAACATGCGATGGATCAGCAGCAGGCGGGGCAGAAGGGGTGGCTGTGGGATGGTGAGCAGAGTGAACAGCCTGATCAACCCCTATCTGAATCAATATGGACTCCAGCAATGTCTGGATCTGATCCATCCGAATCAAGCTCCTCCACCTCGGTGGGTGTCCCTGAAGCTCCGGCCTCCGTGTCTGTACCACCACGCCTCTTCTTCCTCCCCCTCACCCTCGCTGTCCCTTTCCCCTTGCGCTTCCTCTTCTGGGCGTCGGAGCGGCGAGCAGCCGCCTCGCTAAATCGGCGGGGAGAAGGGCGGATATCATCTCCAGCGAGCTCAAGGAAACCGGCGTCAGCCATAACCCTCTGAATAGCCCAAGCACCCTTCAGGTGCTTCCTGGACGAGATATAACGGGTGGGGTGGACCATAAAATCAATATATAGGCGTGGTATACAAACACGCTGTCCCGTCCCCACAGCATATAAGACTCGCGCATACCAAGCCGCGATCTTCTCTCGATAGGACGTCACTAGGAGGCAATTGCTGAGGACCAAATGAAGCATGTGGTAGTCATCGGTGAGACAGTGGTCCTCGATCAAAGCATCACCATCCCAAGACGGAACGGCGCCTCCAGTGAGCTCTCTGATAATAGTGGATGGTGGGGTCACGGGTGCATCAGGCCGGTGGGGGCAAACATAATCAGGTACCTCTGGTACCCCCAACGCGGCGGAAACGGTCGCGGGACTGATGATGAATGAGCGACTCCGAAAGAAGGCATGGTAGGTGAATGGTGTAAACGGGTCGCTGATCATAGTCGCACACGCACCTCTAATCCAGGATAGGTTGACCCTCTTGGCCAACGACAGGAGATCGAACCAGTGAGGCATAGCGCGGATCCGTGTGAGGAACCATGGGCTCTCAGTCCATATGTGCTCAATAGGGCGCTCAATCATAACCATCCGTGTCTGAAAATACCGCTCGAACCAAACCCTATCCTCGTTATTCCGGAACCCGTGTGCGGGTACCGGATCTGGTATAGTACGGTCGAGGGGCTTGGACTTATGATAGCCCGTCACTGGATTCATCTGGCAGTCCTGAAAATAAGACCACACAAGATACAGATAAGAACAGGAAGAAAAAAAGAAACAAAACCAACACTGCTGGAGTTCGATCGATTGAACTGAGTTCGATCGATCGAACTGGAGTTGACTTCGATCGCTTAAACTTTGTTCGATCGATCGAACAACTTCCCTTCGATCGCTCGAAACCAGTTCGAGCGATCGAACACAGCGGTGTTCAGCAACCGCAGAAACGAAAAGAAAACCAAAGTTATACTAACAAAATACGATCCTAAGACCAAGGGGACACTCCCTTGGGATTTTCTATTACGAACATAGATGAAAAGAGAAACACAACCGAGTGGGGCCTACCTCGGTGAAGAACCCGCAGTGGGGACGGAAGGATGATGTGATGAAGATGAGGATGATCAGAGGGTTGATCAGGGCGTCTTTTTGGATGCCAGAAATCGAGAATTGCCCAGTCGCCTTCTCCTCTGTCTTCGAGCGATTGAGAGTGAGAGTGAGGGAAATGAAGAGATGTGCTGAAGACGCCTCGTTTAAATTCTTCGTTCGATCGATCGAAGTATGTTCGATCGATCGAACACAAATCCTTCAATCGATTGAACGTAAACTACAAGCGCTTGAACATTCAGGTTTCGATCGATCGAACTTGGTTCGATCGATCGAACACAAAAATTCCAGAATTCATTGGGATATGAACCACATCACTCCCAACTATCAAAAACAAATCTGAACATGCAGAGAGACTGAAAGAACAGTTGAAGAACAAGCATGTAGGACAGAAATTCATCCCCAGAATAGAAAATCGCAATTTATATAAAAATAAAACTTTATAATTGCATCCAAATTGCAACATTATCAACCCCAACTGTGGTTAAAACCATATTTAACTAAAGAAAACCAAAAATAAAACTAAAACTAAAACCAAAAACATTTTGTCAAGGATTACACTCCAGTGGCTAACAAGAATTGAAATTGAACAGAAACAACTGAAATGTAGCACTAGTCTTCGAATATAAAGATTTCCTCTTCCACGATCTCTTCATAATCCGCCGAATCTTCAGACGCGAAGTCCAAACTCGATGATTCCCTTTTCCAGAACAATCGAAAAGCAGCAAGGACATCATCAAACAAGTCTGGCGTCTCCACAGAATTGAAAGCCCATGCAAGAGGTGATCCGGACGGAGACAAGGATAAAAGAGTGTGATTTCGCAACTGACTGTCCTCTCGCGGCGGAGTGTGTGGGGGCCTTATGTAGGGCCCAAGACCATGAATCAGTTGATGTGGAAGGAATACCGGGATGCCATTTAGGAACATAGTGACAATCCTGGACAAAAGACAACAAACTGAAATTAAAACAACAGAACACAAGAAACACGAATTAATGCAAAAAGAAAAACAAAGAATAGAAACAATAATACAAAGAAATGTGACAAGTTCCAACCTCACTATTGGCATTGGTTCCCAAAATGCACTGGCTGGTAAGGGGCATTGGAGCCTGAATAGCAAGTAGCTCAGGTGCACGTAGCGGTATGGGACCAACTCAGACACAAGGAAATCGTCCACGAAAACAAAGACGGCATTGTGGCGTTCTGGGACGACATCCTGAAGGTCATGATCCTCCCATGGCTCCCACATATCATCATTCTCCCACTGGGCCATGAGTGCATCATCCACCATGCGTCCCATGTACAGGTCATCATCCTCCTCCACATCATCATCATCCTGAAATCCCATATTTTCGTATGGATTGATGTCCAGGAGGGCCGGTGGATATGGAATGTACCCTTGAGCAGCATCAATAAGAGAATGAACTTCAGGGTCCTGATGAAGCAAGGGGCAAGGTATGAGTTCACCCTCAATCCAGGTGCCACAGCGACATTCTGAATCAGCCCAAGAACCGACAGAGTGAACATCATCACCTCGCATCTACGCACCTGCAACAGAGTGGTTTAAGGAATAATGGATTAGAACTAAATCACAAACACGAAATAAAGAACGAAAACCAAAAAGAAACAAAAGAGAGAGAAACTAAAATGCAAGGAAAGAAAAGGAATACAACAACAATTTGGAATTCCACTTTGGATTTTTAAGTGGTGGAATAGCTGGGCTCATCCAGCTGGATGTGCTCAGCTTCAGTGTGGAAATTCTCCAAGAACGGCTTCAATCTTTGGCCATTGACCTTGAAACACTCATCGTTCTTTGGATTGACAATCTCAACCGCCCCATGTGGAAAAACAGTTTTGACGATGAACGGGCCTGTCCAACGGGAACGGAGCTTTCCTGGGAAAAGGTGGAGGCGAGAGTCATACAACAATACTTTCTGCCCCGGCTCAAATGCTTTACGAAAAATCGTACGATCGTGTCGAGCCTTCAACTTTTCCTTATGTAACTTTGCAGAGTCATACGCGTCTCGTTGTATTTCCTCTAGCTCTGCAAGTTGAAGCTTGCGTAGCTGACCTCCCTCTTGAATATCAAAGTTCAATGAGCGTGTCGCCCAATAAGCTTTATGTTCAATTTCAACAGGAAGGTGGCAAGCTTTCCCGTAAACTAGTCTATACGGGGACATACCAAGATTCGTCTTATAGGCAGTACGGTATGCCCATAACGCGTCCGTTAATTTGTATGCCCAGTCTTTTCTATTGGAACTAACCGTCTTCTCGAGAATATGCTTGATTTCTCGGTTAGCCAATTCTGCTTGCCCATTTGACTGTGGATGATAGGCAAGAGCGATTTTATGATGGACTCCATATTTCTTGAGAAGTGACTCCAAGGGCCTATTGCAGAAATGCTTGCCTTGGTCACTTAATAAAGCTTTCGGAGTACCAAAACGAGACAAAATATGCTCTCTTAGAAATGACATGACCGTTCTGTGGTCATTTCGTCTCGTTGGTATTGCTTCTACCCATTTGGATACATACTCCACAGCAAGGAGTATGTACTCACAGTTATTCGACTTGGGAAATGGGCCCATAAAATCTATGCCCCAACAATCGAATAACTCAATTGTGATGATAGGGGTTAAAGGCATAGAATTCCTTTTAGAAATGGTTCCAAGCTTTTGACAGCGTTGGCATGTCTTGCAAAAGGAATAAGCATCTTTGAAGACTGTGGGCCAGTAAAAACCGCTTTGCAACACTTTTTGTGCGGTCTTCTGTGACGCAAAATGGCCACCGCATGCCTCAGAATGGCATGACGCTAATATTACGGTTATATCCTCGTTGGGTACGCAACGCCTGATGACCTGATCAGAACAGTATTTGAAAAGGTATGGGTCATCAAAGAAAAAATGGCGTGCGAACGAGAGGAACCGTTTCCTATCTTGGTTCGACCAATGAATCGGTGTCTCACCTGTGACAAGATAGTTTACCACATCAGCATACCAAGGCAGACTACTTACTGCCAGTAGCTGTTCATCTGGGAACTCATCTTTAATGGATTGGGATTCAGTGTTGTCGATAAAAGTCAACCGGGATAAATGATCCGCAACCACATTCTCTATTCCTTTCTTGTCCTTGATTGTTAAATCAAACTCTTGGAGTAAGAGTATCCAGCGAATAAGCCGTTGTTTAGCGTCTTTCTTTGACAAAAGATACTTGAGGGCCGAATGATCTGTAAAACAGACGATTGGCGACCCTATCAGGTAAGACCTAAACTTGTCCAGAGCGAATACTACGGCCAGCAGCTCCTTTTCAGTAGTAGTGTAATTCATTTGAGCTTCATTTAAAGTTCGGCTGGCGTAGTATATTACATGTGGCTTATTGTCCTTCCTCTGGCCTAGGACTGCGCCAATGGCGTAATCACTAGCATCGCACATTAATTCAAAAGGCAAACTCCAGTCGGGTGCCTGTATTATAGGTGCGGAGGTGAGGAGATCTTTTAGATCCTCAAAGGACTTTTGGCAACTCTCTTACCACTCGAAAGGTGCATCTTTGACAAGAAGTTGACAAAGGGGTCGAGAGATTGCACTGAAATTCTGGATAAATCGACGATAAAAACCTGCGTGCCCCAAAAATGAACGAATGTCTCGCACTGTACGGGGGACAGGTAGATTTGAGATTATGTCGATCTTAGCCTTATCCACTTGGATTCCTTCATCGGATATTATGTGGCCTAGAACTATACCCTTGGTCACCATAAAGTGACACTTCTCCCAATTCAAGACTAGGTGTTTGTCCTCACACCTCATTAAAACCTGTTCGAGATTGCCGAGGCAATCCTCGAAGCTATGGCCGAATACTGAAAAGTCATCCATGAAAACTTCAAGGATGTTTTCGACCATGTCACTAAAGATGCTTATCATGCACCGCTGAGAGGTAGCCGGTGCATTGCAAAGGCCAAACGGCATTCGTTGGTAGGCAAAAGTACCGAATGGACACGTGAACGTGGTTTTCTCCTGATCTTCAGGAGCAATATCAATTTGATTATATCCACTGTATCCATCCAAGAAGCAGTAATATTTGTGACCCGCCACCCGTTCTAGCATTTGATCCATGAATGGCAAAGGAAAATGGTCCTTTCGGGTCACAGTATTTAACTTCCTGTAGTCAATGCACATCCTCCATCCAGTGGGGACACGTGTCGGTACTAATTCACCCTCTTTGTTTGGGATGACCGTTATGCCTGCTTTCTTTGGCACTACTTGGGTAGGACTAACCCAAGGACTATCAGATATTGGATATATCATCCCAACATCAAGTAGTTTAAGCACTTCCTTTTTAACTACTTCTTGCATGTTGGGATTCAGACGCCTTTGCATTTGCCTTGAGGGTTTGGCGTCTTCCTCCAGATATATCTTGTGGGTGCATATGGATGGGCTTATGCCTTTGAGGTCAGCAATTGTCCATCCCATAGCATCCTTATGCTTAGTCAGCATTTCCACTAGCTTACTTTCCTGTTCATGAGTTAAAGCAGATGAAATGATTACAGGATAAGTTTTTCCAGTCCCTAGGAATGCATATTTCAGCTCTTTTGGAAGCTCCTTCAATTCTAATTCCGGGAACTGGAAACTAGAGGGGCATTATCAACTTGGTTTTAGGAGGCAGTTGTTCATATGGTGTTACCCACATGCAATCGGCTCTATCCTCCTCTATCGTATCCATCATAAGACACGTCTGGTTCAGGTCAGCATCCAATGGAGTTGACTCTGCAGGCTGATAGATATCGCCAAATTGAGTCATTACAACTTCCAAAGGATCTTTGTAGTCAACCAAGTCAACTTCATCTTCAATGACCGTGTCTATATAATGGATTTCCTCCTCATCATCGTATTCTTCAGGTCGGGGATTAGAAAAGATCTTGACATTCAATGTCATGTTCCCGAATACGATTGTCATGATACCACTTCTAATCTTGATTGTGGCATCAATGGTGTTGAGGAACGGCCGTCCAAATATAACCGGGATATGTGCACCAGGATTAGACACAGGTTCTGTATCCAATATCACGAAATCAACCGGAAAGACAAAAGAGTCTATTTGGACCAGGACGTCCTCTAATACCCCTCTAGGGTACTTCACAGATCTGTCTGCCAATTGCAAAGCAACTCGAGTGGGTTTGAGTTCACCCAACCCTAGCTGTTTATAGACTGAATATGGCAGCAGGTTCACGCTTGCTCCTAAATCGAGGAGTGCGTTGTCTATCTTTTGATTCCCAATTCTGCATGAGACAGTAGGTGTACCGGGATCTTTGAGTTTTGGAGGCAACTCATTTTGAATGATCGCGCTTGCTTGGCACGCGACATACGCATGTTTCTTCACGCTTTGCCTCCTCTTGACCGTGCATAGATCTTTGAGATACTTAGCATAGGCCGGCACTTGCTTGATAGCATCTAGGAGTGGAAGGTTAATCTTAACTTGCTTAAACAATTCCAAAAACTCCTGATTCTTTGTCTCATTCTTGGGTTTCTTCAACCGTTGAGGATAAGGTGCAGGAAAGGGGCATTTTGGTGGTTCTTCCTTAACAGATTCCTTTCCAGGCCTTCGCCCAACTTCTTCTTCTACTCTAGGAGCTTCAAGGTTTGCCTTTATTGGTTCGTCATTAGTAGACGGCTCCTCCTCTCGAGTAGATGGTAGCTCAACTTCTTCATCCAACACTTCCCCCTCTTTGTACACTTCGGGAGTGGACAGAGGTATGCTTTTCTCTATGATTTTTCCACTTCTCAGTGTAGTCACAGCTTTAGCATGTTCTTGATTGCTAGGACCATTGTTATGTCCCTTGGGGTTCTGAAGTGGTTGGGCAGGGAATGTTCCTCCTGAGCTCTCTTGCCGTGCATCTATCCTCTCTAACGTGGCAGACATTTTACTCATCATTTGGATGAGTTGATGCGTTAGATTGGCATTAGCAAGTGGCTCCTCTTCTTGTACCTTTTTGTGCGGGGGCACATAGGCATTGGTTTGTGGTGCATTGGAGGGTTGAGCTTGATTGTAATTATTAGTTCTGTTTTGATTGTAATGCTGGGACGGCCTATTGTTTTGCCCTTGATATTGATTGTTGTTGTAGGGCTGCTGTTGATATTGATTTTGGGCCCCAGCATTATTTCTCCAATCAAAACCGGGGTGATTCCATCTATTGTTACTTTGAAAATTATTGTTGGAATTCCCCGCCCCTCGAAAACCTTGCATGGCATTCATCTCTACAGGGGCTTGCTCTTGAAAATATGGCACATTAGGACAATATTGAGTTGTATGTCCCAACATGTTGCATGTGCCACATGGTTCTTCAGGCATGACTTGCCTAGAACTCTCTCCTTTCATGCTTAACTCTTCTACCTTCTTTGCTAACTCTACATACTTAGTCATGAGGCGATCTTCATTGGTTAGCTGATATAGGCTTTTCTCCTCTACACAGGATATCTGTGATCGTGAGATATTGTCAGAATTTGACCATTCATGAGCGTATTCAGCTAACCACTCGAAGTGGGCTTCAGCCTCTTCGGTGTTTTTACGCAGAAATGGTCCAGAGCTCATTGTTTCCACCAACTTCTTTGTTTCACCATTCAATCCTTGATAAAAGAAGCTGATAGTTCGCCATTTCTCAAACCCATGGTGTGGGCATGAGAGAAGCAAATCTTTGAAACGCTCCCAAGCTTGTGTGAAGGTTTCATTGCTCTTTTGTTTGTAGGAATTGATTTGACGCTGAAGGTCTGTGGTCATGCGAGTAGGATAGAATTTCTTCAAAAATGCGGTGCTCATCGCATGCCAGGTGAAAATTGAATTAGGCTTTAGGGAGTGAAGCCACGCCTTCGCTTTATCTTTCAAAGTGAAGGGGAATAGCATTAAATGCGTCACCTCCCTAGGACAATTTTGCGAGAATGTTTTGCAAACATCCTCGAAATCGGTGACATGTAAATACGCCTTCTCACTTTCCATCCCATGAAAAGTGGGAAGCAATTGAATCATCCCATTGCGAAACTGAAATTCGCCATTATGCGGTGGGATTTGAATGCAAGAGGGCATAGGTGCATGTTCTGGTTGCATAAGATCGCAAAGAGGACGGAGTGCCTCATCAATTGGTACCACAACATTGTCACCATTCTCACTCTGACGATCATCCATTGATGCAGTTGGAGTGGCTATTGGGTTGACGGAGCTATCAGAGTCAGATAGGTAGAAAGGATTTCCAAAAATTCCTTCAATAGAATTATTGGACATGAACTAGGAAAGTTCCTAGGGTGAGAACTTACCTAAAAGAACTGAAAAGAAAAGAAAAGAAAAATAGAAAGAGATGAAGAGAGACTGAGGTAATCTAAAGAATTGATCGTCGCCTTCCCCGGCAACGGCGCCAAAAACTTGACACGAGAATTTTCTTGTGCGCTCTGGTGCAATACCCAAGTGTAGGTAGACGTGCAAGTAATATCTGGTAAGACCAGGTCGATCCCACAGGGAAGGTGTTGACCTATTGAATTAGACTATCCTCTAAAAGAAAGCAAAATAAAATGAATAAGTTTGAACGGTGGTGCAGAACACAAAGTTCCACAAACTAGGATTACTAATGAAAATAATTGAAATTAACTAAACAATCTAACTAGCTAATTAAAACAGTACTTAGAATTAGGGTGTTTAACTTTAAAAAGAAAGTGTCGGGATTACACGAATCCGCAGTAACCTAGCCATCTACCATGCATTTACCTTGAAGCACAATGGAGCATATTACCTACAGTCTTCCGTATTCCTCTAAAAATAAAGAATCCATGGCCCTTTCATGACCGGGACCATATCATCACAGTTAAATTGAAATACACAAAAGCGGTTTAATTCAATAGTTAAGACTCGCATCCTCAATGGTGTTAGCATTGAAGATGGTTTGCAAAATGTATTGAAAGAAAATGCCTTAGGGCCTTAGTTTTAAAACTGTTTTGACAAACTGAGCATTTATTTGGGACAGAATGATAACACATCTTAAGACAAAAGGTCCTGGAATACTGCAGGGAACATCCTCAAGAATCAGGGAGTTAGATCGATCGACGCGCCTTCGATCGATCGAAGACCTTCATCCCTCAATCGATCGAACTGACTTCGATCGCTTGACTGTCTCTGGTTCGATCGATCGAACTAACTTCGATCGATCGAACACAGCGATTATTCTGCTGCATGGCAGAGGCTGGAGATCACTGTTTCATCGTGTTCTCCCAACCTGGGACTACTCAGACATCGTCTGGAGTGTCACAGAATTATTTCTAACGTAAGAAAACATTAATACCCTGTTTGGTTGCGAGTTTTTCATAAGAAATCTAAAAAACTATGGTGTTATCAATATTTAGCATGCAACACTATAAACTGAGCGATTAAACTATGCCTACGAAGAGCAGAATGTAAATGACAATATATAAATAACCTGAAGTGAATGATACTTGTATTAAACTCAAGAAATCCAGTCCACAATGTATAGATTCAAGGAAAACCTACAAAAACAAACACAACTCTCTATCTCTCTCTCTAAAACTGTTAAAACAAAAAGTGGGCGTCCTTATGGACGTGCATAATACTCCTATATATAAGAAAACCTAAGACACTAGGGTTAAAACCCGCATTCTGCTGCGCACGCAAATGTTACTGGAAATACCCCGTTCGATCGATCGAACTTCTTTCGATCGATCGAACCCTTGATCTTCAAGCGCTTCAACACTCTTCAAGCGATCGAACTCTCGATCGATCGAACCTTCTTAGAGCGATCGAACTTCACATTTTAGCTTTGACTTCTTTTGTTTGCATTCCAGCATTCCATTTATTCTGATGTTCAACTGTTTAGTCCACACAACAGTAATCTGTACAAACAACAGCTAAAACAATACAACTTATCATAGATTAATCATATTGTATAAAAATTAGCCTTGTAATGCAAATTGCGGATAACACGGGAAATTGTGATAAAAACTAATACAATTCTTCCTTTTAGCGCGGTTGTATTTTACAAATACCCCCGCTTTGCATGAGCCCCATACATGGCCACGTGGTAGCCACATGGCCACCATTCCATCCACATGGCAGCCATGCTTAAACCCTTCACCATGTGTCACCATGCATGCCTTACATGCTCAACACATGTCAAGTCCCTTTCTCATATATAATGTATATTCTCTGCACACACACACTATACATTACACAGCACACACACAGTTTGGTATAGAGAGAGCCCGAGAGAGAGAGAGAGCTTGAGAGAACCTCCCTTTACCCCCGGTTTATACACACACACCCCCCCTCTACACCATCTCTGCCTCACCCACTCAATACACAGCACACCCATCCTCTCTTCACTCTCTACACCATCTCTGCACACACACACACACAGAGACACGCAGAGAAGAAAGAAGAAGAAGAGAGAGAGAGAGATCTGAGCTTCCCTAAGGTAACCACACCCCCATTTGCATTCCTAAGTATCTGCATGTCGCCTAGGAAGCCTCTAGACCCACATGCAAGACCCCCAGACCAGAGCCTTAAGCTCTCTGCTACACCGATCACCATTGAAGCTTCAAATGAAGCTTGAATTTCGAAAGTTCACCAAATCGCCTCTAATTAGTACCAAACTGATCCTTAGGAGTCCCACACAATCCCATAAGAACAGTTTTCAAACTGGGGTTTGTTTACTAGGCCATGCAGGCCATTATTCCCTTTTATGACCGAAAGAATAATCACATAGTAGGTGCTCCAAACGTATAAGCCATTTCCCCAGCTCCTACTATGTTATAGAGGGCCTCTAACCGGTCAGAATGTCGTTCGTCTCGAGCAATTTGTGTTAGAAATGAGAGAGTTAGGAGCCTTAGAAGTTCTCCGGCGAAATCGCTATCGCCGGCGACGTCGGGGCTCGCCGGAGAAGAAGAAGATCTGTTTGGATCTTCGAGTTATAACACCCGGGTATGGGTCGGGTTTGGGTAGGGTTAGGATGAGAGTGTAAATGGGTGAGGGTAGCGGTTCGGGTTGTTTTAATAAAACCCGTGGGTCAACTTAAGTGCCACGACGTCGTTTCGACGTCGGGCTGAGTTCGGGTCGGGTTTCGGGTTTTGAGTCGGTTTATGTTGAGTCTGTTAGTGGGTCTGGGTTAGGTTCGGGTTTGGTTAGGGTTTAGGTTAGTGGGCTGGGTTGGTTTGTGAGTGTTAGCGGGTTAGGCTTTGGGTCGGGCTCAGTCCGGGTTGGGTTAATGGGTAGGTTTAGTCTGTGTCTGTGGTTGGGTCAAGTTTAGGTCCGGGTTTGGGTTATCGGGTAGGTTTAGTTTGTGAGTGTATCTGGGTTTCGGGTTCGAGTTAGGGTCAACCCGAATGGGTTTTTGGTTTGGGTTTCTTTGTTTGTAGAAATGGGTAGCCCGTTTGGGTTTCGGTCGGGTCGGGTCTGACCCATCGGGTCGCGTCCTTGGGTTTTGTTGAGAGTATATTCGGGTAACCCATAGGGGTTCGGGTCAACCCGTCGGGTCTGAAGATTTTATTATTATTATTATTATTATTATTATTATGATTATTATTAATATTATTATTATTAGTAATAATTAGTTTAAGAAGGTTTTAAATGGTTTAATAATTATAAATAATTTATAATGTTGCTATTAAGGTTTTAATAATATAGAATATTACTTTATAATTCTATATATCATTATTATATTATATATATTTGGTATTTATTATTTATATGGTTAATATAAATAATAAATATTAGTTTTAAATGATTTTTAAATAGATAATAAATACCTACGTGTATTTATAAATTCTAGAAAATTAGGGTAATGACCCTGGGACTATTTTATTATATAGTGTAAGTTATAAAGCTATAATATTGTAGTCCAGTATTTTTAATAATTAATAAGGAGCTATTTTATGAGTATATTAATTATTAAAAAAATACCAAACGAGCTCCGAAAATTATGAAATAAATGCTGGTAGTGTATTTTAATATCTAGTATTTAATAAAAATGCTTCTAAGTACTGATTCCTCTGTATAATTATAATTACATATTTAAATCCCGTTTCGGGTATTTTCTGGTATATATTATCTTCAATAATTCATAATAAATAATCTAGGACTCCAAAAATTACGCGATTAGTTCCCAGAGTCTTAGAATAATGTCTAGAACATTTCCGTAAAGTTTGGTGACTTTTCGACTCGGTCGAAAATACAGCCTGTCTTTTAGGGCCTGCATTAGTATGTAAAGCCCCGCATATTACCTCGTAAAACGCGACGGACTCTGATTTGAGTCTAGTCAATGGCGTTGGACTTAGAATGACACGTAGATCACTACCTTGAGGTTTATGACCTCATTTGGTAAAATTACCATTTTGCCCCTATAGTTGTGCTCATACATTACTTCTGTTTATTCCGTCTATTGTTGTAGAACTTGACGTTTATCTGCGTTTCGAGGAACGGCGACTCGAGGTGAGTTTCCTAACCTCATTCTAATCCTATTAAGACTAATATAAGATGATTTAAAGTTACATGTATGATGTTTTGTATGAATAATATGCTGATTTATGATGTCACATGTATTTCCAATCATTATAAGATTATGAAAAGCATGTATTGGTAGTGCTATCGCATACGTGAGCATGTCAAGGGTTTTATCTATATGTTTATCGGTATCAATTCCATGTCATATGATCCATGCTCTATATGTTACGTTTCTGCTGCTAATTGTTAAAAGCACGTTTTACGATGTTGTTGACTGAATAAATACGCATGCTTTGTTAATAATAAAGAGAAAGGAAAGTGGTTTTGCATGTGCATATTGATACTGGATACACGTGCATTTCATGACATTTGTTAGCATGCGTTGTGTGAGGAAGAGGGGTGTTTGATGAGAATGTAAATGAGATGAGATGTGATTTCTGGATCCTATGGATCAACGGCTGACGAGCCGGGTGGACATGAACGGTTAGGGTTCCTAGCGCGCCTCTCGCCGTTGAAGACGTCCGGTGATGCGCATACGTGGTTGAAGACGTCCCATGTATCGTTGAATACATCCGGCTAGTGCTCTAATATACTTCTCAGCCGTGTAGACGACCGGTGAGAGTATACACATGGTTGAAGACGTCCCATGTGCCAGTTTCACTGTTTACAGATAGTGTGCGCCGTGAAGACGTCCGGTGGCCTATCAAGAGAATGAGTAAGAATTGGCTGTGATAGTATGTTGACATCCTTGATATACCGCGTGTTGTCAAGTGGATGAGAAAGAGAAAGCGGATGATGAGATTGAATTGATGAGAAAATGATTTGGTTCAAATGATTTGGTTTTGGAAAGTTTTGGTTTTAAAATAAAAATGGTTTTGAAAAGTATCTGTTTTAAAAGCAAGTGTCTTTGAAAAGGGTTGGGAGTGAGTCTTATTGGTCATGCATTTGCACGCACAAGTTACAATAAAAAGAATGTATTCTATGATGTTATGTTTATCTGATTACCTATCTTGTTGAGACCTCTGTTATGCCCGTGGTGAGAATGCGTCTTTTGATAAGAGATTAACCATATTTTTAAAGTATAAAACTATAACGTGAGTTGAGAGATGTGTTGTATTTATTGATTATGGTGCGGTTGAGACTCTCACTCAGCCTTGTTCCAAGGCTGACGGCATATTACGCCATGGGCATTCGTATGCCCAGAGTGTTGCAGGTTTGGAGATAGATAGAAGAGTTCAGGATGCAGTACCGTGGAGCCAAGGAGATTTAAGCCTTGTTCAAGACCTGATAGACAGTTCCTCAAGTTTTAAGATTGTTTAAATTGTTTAGTATGGCCTCCTGTATTAAGATTAAAGTGATTGTAACCCTTTTTTAATTTCCGCTGTTGTATTTATACTCTGATAAGTTTAGATCATGCTTATGCCCTAGCATTTCCCTTATGATTGCATGGTGCGGAGTTAGAAGGACAGAACGGTTATCAAACTAGTCACGTGTCTACGGACCCATAAAGGAAAATTTTTATTTTCCCTATTTTTGGCTTACTCCGGGGCGTGACAGGGTTTTAGTGGTATCAGAGCCTAGGTTAGGCATTTACCGTTTGTCCTATGCACTTTAAGTTATAAACCATTAGATCTTTTCCCCAATTATGAAGATACTAACCCTATGATAGTTTATATTGGACAGGTTAGCATGGAACCATTCTATGTCCACGACGGGTTTGGAGGACATTGGGTTTATCCAGATCGTATAGAGCCTGCATACCCAGTATTGTACCGACAAAGGATCCGACGGAGTGCTCAGCTACATTTGGAGGAAAATATGTGGCATGATGTACATGTGTTGGGGATTGAGGACCCAGAGATTCTGCAGAGAGAGGCATATTATCGAGAAAACACCCTTAGACTTGTTCATCAGGAAGCTGCTGAGATGACTCATGACAGCTATACCCTCCGAGTCATGACTTTTCGAGTTAAGCTGACACCCCCACCAGGACGCGTAGGACCATCTTCTGCTATACCACCCCCAGTACCAGAGGAGTCCATAGCTGATACACCCTTGACTGTTGAGTCAGTCATGGGGACTGATAGGGAGAAGGATGATGATGGAGAAGTTCCAGCAAAGGAGACCAATTCTGTGGAGGATGCTGATTCCTCAGTCAATGCTGACCCAACTAAGAATGCGAGCAAGAGGCCACCCAAGAAAGACATAGCTGGGAAGGGAAAGTCGAAGATCTAGGACCTGGATGATCGAAGGATTATGTAATAGGACTGTTAGTCCAATCTTTTGTGTATATAGCTGTACTTAGGCATGTAACACGTAATAGTAGTAACGTGTACGCCTTTCATGTATATGTTGTTGGCACTATTCCCTACTATGTACGTACTTAGCGTACGCACTCTCTGATGTAAATGTTTTTGTAACTATGTTGCACTATGTTTAAATCTATCTATGGATATTATCTCTAACTTGATATATATATTCTCACGTCGATGTATTGCTTGCTGTCATTAGTAATATATTTAAACTTGTATACTCTTAGCCTATAAGAATGACTAATAAATCCCCGCAATAAGTTGACCCATAGAAGTCACTAGTGTAATAAATGTAGAAGCAAGAACTATTATAGGATCAGAGAGTCAGATTTGGAACAATTAACAGTAACTCAAGGTTTCGAAAGAATTAAGAAAGATACCCCCTTGTCACTATGAAACTTTAAGATATTTCATTAATTAGCACCAGCACTAAGTTAGTTTTCTGTGTTGGGCAGGCTAGCATGGAGTACGAGATAGAGCACAATGCTGAGGATGGACAGTACAGAGTTACCTTAGAGAGACAATTTGCCCCTCGAGGATTTGGCTATGTTAGCAACACCATCAGGCATACAGTTCGCCAGAGCTTAAGGAGATGGACAGGCTGTTTCTTCCGTGAGAGACCTGTTCCAGAGATAGCATATCATAGAGTGATAGCACCGCGGTTACTGTCTGCTGAGATGGAGGAGATTCCTCATGCCCTTGGAAACCTTGCCATCCATGACCAGGACGAGCCACAAGAAGATGTAGTACACTTTGTTACCCCTGCAGGTTCTGATGAAGACCCAGATGATGATCCAGATGAAGACCCACTAGCGGAGCCTGAGATGATAGAGGACCCTGATTGACCCCTAGAGCCAGCCTGGGATGCATTTGTTGGTATCCCTCCGATTGACTTTCCACCATCCAGCGATTTAGGAGAGGTGACCTCAAACTCTGATGTGGAGAGAGATGGAGGATGGGTTCTTAATTAGATTCATCTTATGTTTTAATTGTTCCACTTCTTTTGATGTACTCCAGATTTGTAGAACTAGTATTTGTACCGTTATTGGACCTTCTTATTCTCAGATCAGTAGTAGTTTGCTTGTGTCTTAACTATATTGATTGATGAGACGAATTCTTATTAATTGCTAATCTTACTTTTATACATTTATTACTAATAAGATTATAGGCTTAACCATTAGTTGATAGATGTTTAGGCACTGACGAACTTCCTGAGATGGATCTCGGAACAGTCAGTTCAACCTAGAGTCTAGAAAGGCCAAGGATAAGGATGCCTTACCCTTAATCCTAGTAGCAGTTGTGATGATCATTATATGCTAGAAATCCCTATTAACTCAATGCTGTTACTTGTCATATGATCAGACGAGATAAGATAAGGTATTAACCAAATAGGTGTTAACTCGTAGGTATAACCCTTGCTAGCGTACACCATGGTTAAGAGAAAACGGAATACTCAGAATTCATCCCACGGAACAACAAATGTGATACCTCCAGCAGTGGATCCAACAGGATTGATAGGAGCTCTTGTCCGACGCGTGGAACAAGCAAGTGATCACTTGGACCGCATCATCAACGGCAAGGATACTTGTCAGACAGGAGATAAACTGCTTGAGAGATTTCGTGCACTTAAACCAGGAACGTTCACTGGAATGACGGAAGCATGGGAAGCTGAACAATGGCTTCGTGATATGGAACGAATGTTTCAAGCCCTCGAATGCAACGAGACGGAGAAAAGACGCTTGGCTATTTTCCAATTGTCATATTCGGCAGCTGATTGGTGGGAATCGGTCGAAGCTACAGTGGGCGAGGATATTGCAAGGAAGATGACGTGGGAAGCATTCAAGACGAAATTCCTGGCAAAATACTTCCCAAGAACGGAAAGAAACAAGAAGAAAAAGGAATTCATAGAGCTAGTTCAAGGCAACATGACGGTACAAGAATACACGGCGAAATTTGAAAGACTATCACGATTTGCTCCCTGCATGGTAGATACTCAGCGAAACAAGACACTGCAATATTACGAAGGACTTAATCCAGACATTCAAAAGACAGCAGCAGTATACCTTGACCAACCATTCGAAGAAATGGTCGAATTAGCCACACTACTGGAAAACATAGCTCTGAATAGCAAGAAACTAGAGAACCACCAACAAAGAGGAAAAGACAACTGGTTCCAGACAACCAACCCAGGAGGAAGTCGAAGAAACAATCAAGTGTCACAGACAACCGGCCGAATGCAGTCTGTAATCACCAGAGGAAACTTTGGGCACATCCAGAATCATCACAAGAGACAGAGAAGTAACGACAATAAAGTTAGTCAAACAGTCATTCAGACACACGCGAAGCAACGTGATATCTGTTACAACTGCGGAACACTTGGACACCACTCCAAAGAATGCACAGCACCGAGGCAACTCACCGGGAAACAAGTACGGTGTTTCAATTGTGGAAAGACTGGACATGTACGTAAAGAATGCCCCGAACAAGAAGTTCAGAACCATGCTCCACCACCACCACAGAAATCCAGAAAGAGAACTCGTAGATCAACAAATCAAAATCAGCACTAAATAAAATGGAAGATTGAAGGTACCATGCCCACTGCTAGAACTCTGAACTCTATATGGAAATGATATTACCAGATGATTGGGGACATTCAAGAGAAATTGTGAGAAGGAGCTGATGTATTTCCAAGAAATTCAGACCCCAGAACAGTGGACAACAACTTATGGTCAGGTAGACCATTTAGATTGATAAGAGCGCCTAAGTTGGTATAGAACGACTAACCATATGAGTAAGACTTGGTACATTTAAGATCTAGCAAGCTCTAGATTTCGAGGACGAAATCCTCAAATAAGGTGGGTAGAAATGTAGCACCCAGAATTTCCCTAGAAATTTCCACGTAGGATTAGAAATAGTGACGTCACCTTGATGACGACTGCAGAAGATCCATTAGGAGTCCTTACTAGGATCCTTGGTAATCGTCTTGACAACGACTATGTCAATTAAAATCTAGTGTTTATTAGAATAGACGTAAACTCAACATGTGTAGTTTCATAGTTAGAAACATAGATGACTTAAATAGAAACCAGTACACAGCCCTACCTGCACAATTTACATTTGTGACTCATTTCACAAGTAATGCTTATCTATTGGAAGCACTGACACATGCCATAAGATACTTAACCTGAGAGTGGGACCCACACTGTTGCCACCTCATTAATTTCCTTGACCTATCCTTAGACAAGTTTAATCTTAGACTCGCACTGTGTTTGTCAACCTGGACTGACGTATAACTTAGAACCATACACAGCCCTGTATATGTGCACACTATTAGTCTCGCACCCACTTTGCAGTATTGCACGCAAATCGAGACGTGAGCCCCATACATGGCCACGTGGCAGCCACATGGCCACCATTCCATCCACATGGCAGCCATGCTTAAACCCTTCACCATGTGTCACCATGCATGCCTTACATGCTCAACACATGTCAAGTCCCTTTCTCATATATAATGTATATTCTCTGCACACACACACTCTACATTACACAGCACACACACAGTTTGGTATAGAGAGAGCCCGAGAGAGAGAGAGAGCTTGAGAGAACCTCCCTTTACCCCCGGTTTATACACACACCCCCCCCCCTCTACACCATCTCTGCCTCACCCCCTCAATACACAGCACACCCATCCTCTTTTCACTCTCTACACCATCTCTCCACACACACACACACACACAGAGACACGCAGAGAAGAAAGAAGAAGAAGAGGAGAAATCGAAGAAGAGAGAGAGAGATCTGAGCTTCCCTAAGGTAACCACACCCCCATTTGCATTCCTAAGTATCTGCATGTCGCCTAGGAAGCCTCTAGACCCACATGCAAGACCCCCAGACCAGAGCCTTAAGCTCTCTGCTACACCGATCACCATTGAAGCTTCAAATGAAGCTTGAATTTTGAAAGTTCACCAAATCGCCTCTAATTAGTACCAAACTGATCCTTAGGAGTCCCACACAACCCCATAAGAACAGTTTTCAAACTGGGGTTTGTTTACTAGGCCATGCAGGCCATTATTCCCTTTTATGACCGAAAGAATAATCACATAGTAGGTGCTCCAAACGTATAAGCCATTTCCCCAGCTCCTACTATGTTATAGAGGGCCTCTAACCGGTCAGAATGCCGTTCGTCTCGAGCAATTTGAGTTAGAAATGAGAGAGTTAGGAGCCTTAGAAGTTCTCCGGTGAAATCGCTATCGCTGGCGACGTCGGGGCTCGCCGGAGAAGAAGAAGATCCGTTTGGATCTTCGGGTTATAACACCCGGGTATGGGTCGGGTTTGGGTAGGGTTAGGATGAGAGTGTAAATGGGTGAGGGTAGCAGTTCGGGTTGTTTTAATAAAACCCGTGGGTCAACTTAAGTGCCACGACGTCGTTTCGACGTCGGGCTGAGTTCGGGTCAGGTTTCGGGTTTTGAGTCGGTTTATGTTGAGTCTGTTAGTGGGTCTGGGTTAGGTTCGGGTTTGGTTAGGGTTTAGGTTAGTGGGCTGGGTTGGTTTGTGAGTGTTAGCGGGTTAGGCTTTGGGTCGGGCTCAGTCCGGGTTGGGTTAATGGGTAGGTTTAGTCTGTGTCTGTGGTTGGGTCAAGTTTAGGTCCGGGTTTGGGTTATCGGGTAGGTTTAGTTTGTGAGTGTATCTGGGTTTCGGATTCGGGTTAGGGTCAACCCGAATGGATTTTTGGTTTGGGTTTCTTTGTTTGTAGAAATGGGTAGCCCGTTTGGGTTTCGGTCGGGTCGGGTCTGACCCATCGGGTCGCGTCCTTGGGTTTTGTTGAGAGTATATTCGGGTAACCCATAGGGGTTCGGGTCGGTTCGGGTCGACCCGTCGGGTCTGAAGATTTTATTATTATTATTATTATTATTATTATTATTATTATGATTATTATTAATATTATTATTATTAGTAATAATTAGTTTAAGAAGGTTTTAAATGGTTTAATAATTATAAATAATTTATAATGTTGCTATTAAGGTTTTAATAATATAGAATATTACTTTATAATTCTATATATCATTATTACATTATATATACTAGGTATTTATTATTTATATGGTTAATATAAATAATAAATATTAGTTTTAAATGATTTTTAAATAGATAATAAATACCTACGTGTATTTATAAATTCTAGAAAATTAGGGTAATGACCCTGGGACTATTTTATTATATAGTGTAAGTTATAAAGCTATAATATTGTAGTCCAGTATTTTTAATAATTAATAAGGAGCTATTTTATGAGTATATTAATTATTAAAAAAATACCAAACGAGCTCCGAAAATTATGAAATAAATACTGGTAGTGTATTTTAATATCTAGTATTTAATAAAAATACTTCTAAGTACTGATTCCTCTGTATAATTATAATTACATATTTAAATCCCGTTTCGGGTATTTTCTGGTATATATTATCTTCAATAATTCATAATAAATAATCTAGGACTCCAAAAATTACGCGGTTAGTTCCCAGAGTCTTAGAATAATGTCTAGAACATTTCCGTAAAGTTTGGTGACTTTTCGACTCGGTCGAAAATACAGCCTGTCTTTTAGGGCCTGCATTAGTATGTAAAGCCCCGCATATTACCTCGTAAAACGCGACGGACTCTGATTTGAGTCTAGTCAATGGCGTTGGACTTAGAATGACACGTAGATCACTACCTTGAGGTTTATGACCTCATTTGGTAAAATTACCATTTTGCCCCTATAGTTGTGCTCATACATTACTTCTGTTTATTCCGTCTATTGTTGTAGAACTTGACGTTTATCTGCGTTTCGAGGAACGGCGACTCGAGGTGAGTTTCCTAACCTCATTCTAATCCTATTAAGACTAATATAAGATGATTTAAAGTTACATGTATGATGTTTTGTATGAATAATATGCTGATTTATGATGTCACATGTATTTCCAATCATTATAAGATTATGAAAAGCATGTATTGGTAGTGCTATCGCATACGTGAGCATGTCAAGGGTTTTATCTATATGTTTATCGGTATCAATTCCATGTCATATGATCTATGCTCTATATGTTACATTTCTGCTGCTAATTGTTAAAAGCACGTTTTACGATGTTGTTGACTGAATAAATACGCATGCTTTGTTAATAATAAAGAGAAAGGAAAGTGGTTTTGCATGTGCATATTGATACTGGATACACGTGCATTTCATGACATTTGTTAGCATGCGTTGTGTGAGGAAGAGGGGTGTTTGATGAGAATGTAAATGAGATGAGATGTGATTTCTGGATCCTATGGATCAACGGCTGACGAGTCAGGTGGACATGAACGGTTAGGGTTCCTAGCGCGCCTCTCGCCGTTGAAGACGTCCGGTGATGCGCATACGTGGTTGAAGACGTCCCATGTATCGTTGAATACATCCGGCTAGTGCTCTAATATACTTCTCAGCCGTGTAGACGACCGGTGAGAGTATACACATGGTTGAAGACGTCCCATGTGCCAGTTTCACTGTTTACATATAGTGTGCGCCGTGAAGACGTCCGGTGGCCTATCAAGAGAATGAGTAAGAATTGGCTGTGATAGTATGTTGACATCCTTGATATACCGCGTGTTGTCAAGTGGATGAGAAAGAGAAAGCGGATGATGAGATTGAATTGATGAGAAAATGATTTGGTTCAAATGATTTGGTTTTGGAAAGTTTTGGTTTTAAAATAAAAATGGTTTTGAAAAGTATCTGTTTTAAAAGCAAGTGTCTTTGAAAAGGGTTGGGAGTGAGTCTTATTGGTCATGCATTTGCACGCACAAGTTACAATAAAAAGAATGTATTCTATGATGTTATGTTTATCTGATTACCTATCTTGTTGAGACCTCTGTTATGCCCGTGGTGAGAATGCGTCTTTTGATAAGAGATTAACCATATTTTTAAAGTATAAAACTATAACGTGAGTTGAGAGACGTGTTGTATTTATTGATTATGGTGCGGTTGAGACTCTCACTCAGCCTTGTTCCAAGGCTGACGGCATGTTACGCCCTGGGCATTCGTATGCCCAGAGTGTTGCAGGTTTGGAGATAGATAGAAGAGTTCAGGATGCAGTACCGTGGAGCCAAGGAGATTTAAGCCTTGTTCAAGACCTGATAGACAGTTCCTCAAGTTTTAAGATTGTTTAAATTGTTTAGTATGGCCTCCTGTATTAAGATTAAAGTGATTGTAACCCTTGTTTAATTTCCGCTGTTGTATTTATACTCTGATAAGTTTAGATCATGCTTATGCCCTAGCATTTCCCTTATGATTGCATGGTGCGGAGTTAGAAGGACAGAACGATTATCAAACTAGTCACGTGTCTATGGACCCATAAAGGAAAATTTTTATTTTCCCTATTTTTGGCTTACTCCGGGGCGTGACACTCTCTCTCTCTCTCTCTCTCTCTCTCTCTCTCTCTCTCTCTCTCTCTATTTTTTTTTTTGAAAAAGAAGAAAAATGGAAATAACTTAGTAAAATCCTAACCTAGTTGCCTTCTCCGGCAACGGTGCCAAAAACTTGACACGACAAAAAAGTTATGCGCTCTTGTGCAACACCCAAGTGTAGGTGATCGTGCAAGTAATATTGGATAAGTCTAGGTCGATCCCACAGGGAAGGAATAGGAACAATATATACTAAGTTACAACCTAAAGAAAAAGAAAAGATAAATTGTAGGAGTGAAAGTTCTAATGAATACTAATTAATTAAATTAAACTAAATAATAAACTAAAACATAAAAAAAGATAACTAAAGAAATAAAAAATTAAAGGTGTTGGAAATAGTGAATCCACATTGATCCTAACTATCTACCATGCATACTCATTAATGTTCTATGGAGTTCATTCCTTTTCAGCATTCCGTATTTTTCTAAAGATATAGAATCAATAGCCTTTACATGACCATGACTATATCATCACAAGTGACTTAAAATACTTAGAAGACGGTTTAAAACAATGGTTAATACTTGCACTCCGAATGGTTTTAGCATTCAAAGTGGTTTTCAAAAGTCATTGAAGAAAATAGCCTTAAGGCTTAAAATTCTAAAAACTGTTGTGACAAACTGAACTTACTGGAACAATTTGATGACAGATTCCTAAATCAGAAAGTCTTGGAGTACTAAAAAGAATCATCTTAGGAATTAACAGGTTCGATCGATCGACGTGCTCTCGATCGATCAAACTGTATCTTCCTTCAATCGATCGAAATGTCTTCGATTGCTTGACTACGGCTCTGGTTCGATCGCTCGAATTAACTTCGATCGATCGAGCCCAGGGTTTCTAAAGATTGCATGGAAGAGGTTGGGAATCAATTTTTCATCACATATTCCTAACGTATAAACTACGGAAACATAATAAAACAAATATAGGAATAGTAACCTAGAGCAATCATAACATATAAACTAATAAACAATGAAATAAAGAAGAGGAAAAGAAAAACCTGGAAATAATCTGAAATAAACTTGAAATAAACTTGAATCTTCAAAAATCTTCAGTATAACAATGGAAAAGAGGAAGAAGAACATGAATCTAACCTAATCTACTCCTAATCTAACCCTAAAACTGCTGTTTTTCGCGTTCTGGAGCGTCCTTTCTTCGTCTGGTATCAAAACGACTGAAGTCTCAATCGATTGAACTCTCTTCAAGGGCTTGAACTTCTCTGATTTTGACAACTCTGCGCACCGATGGGAGAATGGCCATATCTCTTCATTCGAACCTCAGATTGACCTCTGGTTTGCTGCCACGCAGCCGTAACTCAAAGATCTACATTTTATATTTCTAGGGAAATCTTCCAAATTTGAAGTCTTCAATGTCAAAAAATTGTGTTTTTTCAGCTGCTTCTGTTATTCTCTTCACCAGAATACTTTTCTTAGCTTCACTTCATTGAATTACATCCTAATACCTATAAAATAATGCATAAACATATGTTTTAGCATTAACATAATAAAATGAACATTTTTATTAGAATGTACCTAAATCTAGGGACTTGGGGATAAAAATATGCATAAAAGACCATGTAATACGCTATGAATGTGCATTTTTCACCTCTAATCAGTCAGCTTACATACAAGCTGAGTGAGCATAAATTCTTACAAAGCACCATTAGAAACAATTAAGAAAACACTTAGGTTCATTATTCGTAGTTTGGCTTATAGATATCCTTATAAGTTACCAAAGCATAAGGCCATCACAAGATAGAAATCAACTCGAATTACTCCGAGATGAATAACTAAATAGACTGTACCGCAACTATTCAAACAAGGAAATCGTTGACGGAGACCAATCACACGGATACCATTCTTACCATCACTTGGATACCAATCACACGGATACCATCCTCTCCATCACTCGGATATCAATCACAGAAATACCATCCTCACTATCGCTCGGATACCAATCACACGGATACCATCCTCACCATCACTCAATACCAGTCTGTCACGCCCATTCCAAAATTTCATAAGTTTTTTATCATGCGTATTTGAATCTGTGAGTATATCAATGTTAATTGATAATTGGAGTTGGAGTTGACTGTGAGTCAACGGCAAAGTGTCAGTGAGGACACAGGAACCTGGTAGTTCATTTTACATTGGCACGATTAAATAACATTTATATGAATTAAATGTTATTTGACTTTCTGGTATTATGATGAATAGTGAATTTACCTGAGTAGTGTAAATTCTGGTAATTTTGGCATTGTTGTATATCTTTTTTAGAACTGTGGTGAGAACGTGAGTGCCACGTTATATAAAAGGTAGGTTGTGTAGAGATTTCACAAAATTTAGTTTTCGGACGTAATTTTGGAACCAAACGAGACTTAGTCGAAAACTGTTGAAATTGATAATTTTCACTCGTAAAGTTATAAAATGGACGTGTGCGACGTTTCAGGGAATAATTAGGAGTTTTGAGAACTCGTGGGGAGGTAAACGTAATTCCTGAGAATCGTGCCTATATATAAATACTCATGAATTCATTTCATTTGTTCAAACCTAATTTGGACATCAAGAGAGGGGAGATTTGGGGATTTGATTGCTACGAGCTTTCCGACACAAATCGACGACCTTACGACAGTCAGTTTTTCTCCAAATTCCATATTTGAGCTCCTTAAGGTAAGAGCTTCATTTTGATACCACTTAGGCTTTGTTTGGCATAGTTTTATAAAAGTCCTAACGTTAAAATTTTGGGGAAAACATGTCTAAACTTGTAGGAATCCCTTGTAATCGGAGATCCAACGTTTAAGTAGTCTCCTGATTCATCCTTCAAAGTTTGGGGGAAATCGCACGAGGTATGAATTTCTAGCCTATGTCATATAGGTGAAATACATGTTTTATATTTCGACGACGAAATTGTGATTCGGGCAAAATTCATGTGTTAATCTTAGGCCCGCTAATTATGCAAGCGCTAAATTGTGAAAAGCACGTCTATTTTTACGCGAGCACGTTGAGTTGTCTATGTGGGTCAAAGGGGAGTTTTATACAAATTCATGCCGGAGTAAGCTTCTCGATGTTTGAGAATTTGAGTAGCGACGGCTACTGTGCATGGTTTAAGGCGTGGACTTGCCATGGCACTTGTGGGGATGTAATGGTTGTAGGCTTGGACTTGCCATTGACATCGCAGTTTAAGGCTTGGACTTGCCGCTACCGGATAAATGCGTATCTTTCTCCCTAGAGACTATTTGTTATGAATTGTGAGATTAAGGCATGTTTTATCATATATGCATATGTTAGAAATTGTGCACTCAGCATATAGCTGAGCAGGGGAGATTTACTCCATTGCTGGTAAGAAAAAAGACAAGAAGAAGTGTGAAGAGTGAGACCGTGGGAACGACGGGGATGCATCTCTTGTTTATGTTTTTGTTTTCTATTCCTTGAATGAAAATGTAATTTTGAGGAGTTAGAACTTGAAACTTCACTCTTAAGCTTTGGAATGGATTATAAGGTTGTAGCATGTATTAAAACTCTTTTTGGCTTGGTTGTAATGAATCCGAACTCTCGGATTCGTGTTTTGAGGTTTAACTTGTAAACTTTAATGTTTCAAAGGTTTGTACTAGTTGAAATGACTATCATGTTGAAATGACGTCCTTTGTATGTCTAGCATAGACGGTTAAATGGATAATGTGGTGAGTATGTTTGGAAGGTTGGGAAGAAGTGGTTGTTTGGTGCTTTAGCAAAATTCTGCAGCAGTTGGTAAGGATTCTGCTAAAGGGTCATTCGACCGGTCGAATGGGGTCGTTCGACCGGTCAAAATGCCCCCTGCCAGAATGCTTTTTCTACCACTTTCGGAAATTTTCAAAAGGTTTTGGTTGGTTCTTAGGGTACCTTTGGGACCCCTTTCAACATAAATTCATCCGTTTTGAAACATGATTTCGTTTTAAATTTTATACGGATTTTAAAACTCGAAGGGTAATGTTTCCTAAAGTTTTATACACTAAAGGTTGTTTTAAGTTATTTTCCGCTACGTATAATTGTTTAATTAATTGGATGAGCCTTGGTGGCGTGCCACGTGTCCTGTTTCCGCACGTTAGCGGGATGGGTCGTGACATTTATTGGTATCAGAGCAATAGGTAACAAAACTTTGGGAACGTTCGACGACTAGTGGAGTGTTGAGTGAATTGTCACATGATCTAGATTGCATCTATACATTGTAGAGATGTTTGATGCATATGTATGTTGTTGTACATACATGGATAATTATTGTCATACATGCATAGTGTTTATGTATTGGAGTTAACAGGTTGGACAATCATGGATGACCGAGAATTATCGCCGCATACTCACCGTATGAATGAAATGGCCGAAATGATAGGGAATATGGGTGATATGATACGAAATATAGTGGAACGATTACCTCCAACACCTCCATTCGAACCACCACCATTAACTGTGGTACATCCACCTGAGAATAGGGGTTTGAGATCAATATCCGAACAATTCGCTCGAAAGAAACTGATGGAATTTCATGGGACACCCGATCCAACACTCGCAGAACATTTGGATTATGGACATGGAGAGGATTTTTTGATCTATTCCGATGACAGATAAGGAGAAGATTGAGAACGCTAGTGATATACTTAGAGGGGAAGCCCAGAATTGGTGGGTAAATGTGCTAGAGCAAGGGGCACCGATTACTTGGGAAGGGTTCAAGGCATAATTCAACCGTCGATTCTTTCCGTGAGCCGCTCACAATGCGAAGAAGAGAGAGTTTGATAATTTAAAGCAGGGAGATATGACTGTAACCGAATATACTTCCAAGTTTAATGCGTTACTAAGATTCGGCAAAGGTTCAGTGCCGGAGGAAGAAAATAGGGCGAGGAAATTCGAAGAAGGGTTAAGGGAAAATATTCGTCTAAGAGTAGAGCCGTATGAACACTCAACTGTTGGTGCAGTACAACAAACAACACTTGTTGTGGAAAGTGGATGGGAAAGATCGAGACAAAATCAACAACGTAAGCGGGGTAATGAAAGTAGTGATCGGAACCATGGTGGATCTTTCAAGAGACCATTTCAAAGAGGCTCTGGTTCTAGTTTCAGTGACTTCAGGAGAGCGCCGAGTAACATACCGTTGTGTTCACTTTGTAATTGACCACACTCAGGCCGATGTTTCATGACAAAACCCCAGAACAGGAACCAAGGCGGGGGTAGTACTAATTCAACACCCGACATGAGAGGCAAGTGTTATGATTGTGGAGTATTTGGACACCAAGCCAAGGATTGCCCGAGAGAGTATCCTCAGCAAGGAGTTAGTTCTATGGCTTTCAGTGGGTCGAAGCCTAGACAATCCAATGACGGGGGACAAAGGATGGAGCAACGTCAAGGAAGGGCATATCAGATGAATCCAGGAGATATGGCAGCTTCAGAGACAGTAGTTTCAGGTATGGTGCTTGTATGTTCGCACTTAGCATGCATACTTGTTGACTCGGGATCTACGCATTCATTTGTATCGCATGCTATTGTTGAACATTTGAATGTTGAATCAGCACCGTTAGGATATGAATTGTCTATTGCTGTACCACTTAGTAAATCAATAATGACGTCTACTATATATAAGAACTGTGAGATCAAACTAGGTGAGAAATTGATGACCGTAGACCTCATACCAATTGTGGTGAACCATTTCGATGTAATTTTGGGAATGGATTGGTTAGCTCTTAATCAAGCTACGATAGATTGTGAACGGAAAGAAGTTAATTTTCAGTCACCGATACATGGAAGGTTTTGTTTCCAAGAGAGTGGGGTTACGCCACCGCCGTACTTGATCTCGGCTATCCGAGCGAGTGGATTGTTGAGGAAGGGGTGTCAAGGATTCCTATGTTCAGTGACTGACGTCTTAGTAACCGAATCAAGAGTAGAAGACATCCCGATGGTGCGAGAATATCCAGATGTGTTCCCTGATGACTTGCCAGACATATTGATTGAGAGAGAGATTGAGTTCACTATTGAGATAATGCCAGACTCAAGACCGGTATTAAAGGCACCGTACCGAATGGCATCTGTAGAATTGAAGGAGCTGAAAATCCAACTACAAGAACTACTTGACAAGGGTTTTATTCGACCTAGTATTTCACCATGGGGAGCTCCAGTGTTGTTCGTAAAAAAGAAAGATGGTTTAATACGTATGTGCATCGACTACCGAGAGTTGAACAAGTTGACAATTAAGAACAAGTATCCACTACCGAGAATTGATGACCTATTTGATCAACTTCGTGGGGCACAAGTATTTTTGAAGATAGATTTGAGATCGGGTTACCATCAGTTGAAGGTGAAGGCCGAAGACGTTGAGAAAACTGCTTTCAGAACGCGCTACGGACATTATGAGTTCTTAGTCATGCCGTTTGGGGTTACGAATGCACCAGCCGCGTTCATGGATCTTATGAACCGAGTCTTTAAGGACTATTTGGATGACTTTGTGATAGTGTTCATCGATGATATCCTTATTTATTCGCCGAGTGAGATAGAACACGAGAACCACTTGAGGTTGATACTTTAGAGATTGCGAGAGAAACAACTATTTGGAAAACTTAAGAAATGTGAATTTTGGTTACCTAGTATTACTTTTCTTGGCCACGTGGTTGACAAGAATTGAGTTTCAGTTGATCCTCACAAAGTAGAAGCTGTATCAAATTGGCAAAGACCGACTTCAGTGTCAGAAATTCAAAGTTTCTTGGGATTGGCAGGATATTACCGCCGTTTTATTGAGCACTTCTCAAAGATTTCTTTACCTATGACAAAGTTGATGAGGAAAGGAATTACATTTGAATGGAGTCAGGAATGTGAAGACAGATTTCAAGAATTAAAAGCACGACTAACAAGAGCACCTATTCTGACAATACCATCCGGAACTGAGGGGTTTGTGATCTATAGTGATGCGTCGCAGCAAGGGTTGGGATGCGTGTTGATGCAAGGTGGTAAAGTGATTGCTTATGCTTTTAGACAGTTGAAGACACGTGAGATTAATTATCCGACCCATGATCTTGAATTAGCCGCAGTAATTCATGCTTTGAAAATTTAGAGACACTACCTGTACGGGGAAAAGTGTGAGATATTCACGGACCACAAGAGTTTGAAATACATTTTTACCCAACGGGACTTGAATATGAGACAGCGAAGATGGTTGGAGTTGATGAAGGATTACGATCTTTCGATTGAGTATCATCCGGGAAAGGCGCATGTAGTAGCCGATGCATTAAGCCGGAAGACACCGGGGAATTTAGCCGATGAGCTAACACAACAAAAAGAATTGATAAAAGAGATGGAACGCTTAGAATTGGATGTAATTCCAGAGACTAGAGGTGGCTTAATGATGGCGATTATAGCACACCCCGATATTATTGAAGAAATCAAGAGGGAACAGTTTCATGATGTCTACTTATGCAAAATGAGAGACGAGATATCTTTGGGAAAATGACCTGGTTTTGTATTAGAACAAGGAACGTTGAAACTGGGAAATCGATTATGTGTACCGAATGTGAAGGACTTGAAAGAGAGAATTCTAGAAGAGGCTCATAGTACGAAATATTCAGTGCACCCGGGAAGTAATAAGATGTACAGAAACTTGATAGAAAACTTCTAGTGGAAGGGTATGAAGCGTGAAATTGTTAAGTTTGTTTCTGAATGTTCGGCAAGTCAACGAGTGAAAGCAGAGAGACAAGTACCTGCAGGATTACTACAACCATTACCTATATCAGAATGGAAATGGGATGAGATTACAATGGATTTTGTTTCAGGATTTTCGCGATCATCTAATAAGAATGATAAGATTTGGGTGATAGTTGACCGATTAACAAAGTCAGCACATTTTCTACCAATCAAGACGACTAAGCCTGCGAAGTTAGCGGAATTATATGTGAGAGAGATTGTAAGACTACATGGGGTACCAGCCGTGATCATATCAGATTGCGATAGTAGCTTTACGTCAAGGTTTTGGGGAAGTTTACAAAAAGCTATGGGTACGAAATTGAGTTTCAGTACTGCATTTCATCCTCAGACCGATGGACAGTTAGAGCGCATGATTCAGACGCTAGAGGATATGTTGAGACTTTGTGTTTTAGATTTTGGGAGTGATTGGGAGAAACATCTACCTTTGATTGAATTTGCTTACAACAATGGGTTCCAGTCAAGTATCGGCATGGCACCTTATAAGGCATTGTATGGGCGCAAGTGTCGATCACCAATTTGTTGGACCAAGGTTGGGGAAAGGAAGTTGCTAGGGCCTGAGTTAATACAAGTGACTACTGAGAAAGTGAAGTTAATTCAGGAGCGACTTAAGGTAGCTCAGAGTCGTTATAAGAGCTATGTGGACTCTAAACGACGATCGATGGTTTTTGAAGTAGGTGACTTCGTATATTTGCGAGTATCGCCTTCGAAGGGCATTGTTCGATTTGTAAAGCGGGGGAAACTTAACCCGAGATTTATAGGACCTTTTGAGATCCTAGAGAGAGTAGGACCAGTGGCTTATCGATTAGCCTTATCATCGGAGTTAGCATTCGTGCACAACGTGTTTCACGTGTCGATGTTGAGACGTTGTATGGAAGATACGAGTAAGATCATTGTACTTGAGCCATTACAGATTCAAGAAGACTTAACTTATGTGGAACAACCGATAGAGATTCTAGATCGAAAAAGAGCAAGTCTTGAGAACTAAGACGATTCAGATGGTAAAGGTATTGTGGCGTAGTCACACGGTTGAAGATGCTACATGGGAAAGTGAGGAAGACATGAGGAATGAGTATCCGTACCTGTTCGACGTATGAGGTATACATTTGGGGACAAACTTCCTTTTTGGAGGGGAGAGTTGTCACGCCCGTTCCAAAATTTCATAAGTTTTTATCATGCGTATTTGAATCTGTGTGTTTATCAATGTTAATTGATAATTGGAGTTGGAGTTGACTGTGAGTCAATGGCAAGGTGTCAGTGAGGACACATGAACCTGGTAGTTCATTTTACATTGGCACAATTAAATGACATTTATATGAATTAAATGTTATTTGACTTTCTGGTATTATGATGAATAGTGAATTTACCTGAGTAGTGTAAATTCTGGTAATTTTGGCATTGTTGTATATCTTTTTGAGAACTGTGGTGAGAACGTGACTGTCACGTTATATAAAAGGTAGGTTGTGTAGAGATTTCACAAAATCTAGTTTTCGAACGTAATTTTGGAACCAAACGAGACTTAGTCGAAAACTGTTGAAATTGATAATTTTCACTCGTAAAGCTATAAAATGGACGTGTGCGACGTTTCAGGGAATAATTAGGAGTTTTGAGAACTCGTGGGGAGGTAAACGTAATTCCCGAGAATCGTGCCTATATATAGAAACTCATGAATTCATTTCATTTGTTCAAACCTAATTTGGAAATCAAGAGAGGGGAGATTTGGGGATTTGATTGCTACGAGCTTTCTGACACAAATCGACGACCTTACGACCGTCAGTTTTTCTCCAAATTCCATATTTGAGCTCCTTAAGGTAAGAGCTTCATTTTGATACCACTTAGGCTTTGTTTGGCATAGTTTTATAAAAGTCCTAAAGTTAAAATTTTGGGAAAAACATGTCTAAACTTGTAGGAATCCCTTGTAATCGGAGATCCAATGTTTAATTGAGAGAGGGATTGAGTTCACTATTGAGATAATGCCAGACTCAAGACCGGTATCAAAGGCACCGTACCGAATGACACCTGTAGAATTGAAGGAGCTGAAAATCCAACTACAAGAACTACTTGACAAGGGTTTCATTCGACCTAGTATTTCACCGTGGGGAGCTCCAGTGTTGTTTATAAAGAAGAAAGATGGTTCAATGCGTATGTGCATCGACTACCGAGAGTTGAACAAGTTGATAATTAAGAACAAGTATCCACTACTGAGAATTGATGACCTATTTGATCAACTTCGTGGGGCACAAGTATTTTCGAAGATAGATTTGAGATCGGGTTACCATTAGTTGAAGGTGAAGGCCGAAGACGTTGAGAAAACTGCTTTCAGAACGCGCTACGGACATTATGAGTTCTTAGTCATGCCGTTTGGGGTTACGAATGCACCAGCCGCGTTCATGGATCTTATGAACCGAGTCTTTAAGGACTATTTGGATGACTTTGTGATAGTGTTCATCGATGATATCCTTATTTATTCACCGAGTGAGATAGAACACGAGAACCACTTGAGGTTGATACTTTAGAGATTGCGAGAGAAACAACTATTTGGAAAACTTAAGAAATGTGAATTTTGGTTACATAGTATTACTTTTCTTGGCCACATGGTTGATAAGAATAGAGTTTCAGTTGATCCTCACAAAGTAGAAGCTGTATCAAATTGGCAAAGACCGACTTCAGTGTCAGAAATTTGAAGTTTCTTGGGATTGACAGGATATTACCGCCGTTTATTAAGCACTTCTCAAAGATTTCTTTACCTATGACAAAGTTGATGAGGAAAGGAATTACATTTGAATGGAGTCAGGAATGTGAAGACAGTTTTCAAGAATTGAAAGCACGACTAACAAGAGCACCTATTCTAACAATACCATCCGGAACCGAGGGGTTTGTGATCTATAATGATGCGTCGCAGCAAGGGTTGGGATGCGTGTTGATGCAAGGTGGTAAAGTGATTGCTTATGCTTCTAGACAGTTGAAGACACATGAGATTAATTATCCAACCCATGATCTTGAATTAGCCGTGCTTCTAGACAGTTGAAGACACATGAGATTAATTATACGACCCATGATCTTGAATTAGCCGCAGTAATTCATGCTTTGAAAATTTGGAGACACTACCTGTACGGGGAAAAGTGTGAGATATTCACGGACCACAAGAGTTTGAAATACATTTTTACCCAACGGGACTTGAATATGAGACAGCGAAGATGGTTGGAGTTGATGAAGGATTACGATCTTTCGATTGAGTATCATCCGGGAAAAGTGAATGTAGTAGCCGATGCATTAAGCCGGAAGACACCGGGGAATTTAGCCGATGAGCTAACACAACAAAAAGAATTGATAAAAGAGATGGAACGCTTAGAATTGGATGTAATTCTAGAGACTAGAGGTGGCTTAATGATGGCGATTATAGCACACTCCGATATTATTGATGAAATCAAGAGGGAACAGATTAATGATGTCTACTTATGCAAAATGAGAGACGAGATACCTTTGGGAAAATGACATGGTTTTGTATTAGAACAAGGAACGTTGAAACTGGGAAATCGATTATGTGTACCGAATGTGAAGGACTTGAAAGACAGAATTCTAGAAGAGGCTCATAGTACGAAATATTCAGTGCACCCGGGAAGTAATAAGATGTACAGAAACTTGAGAGAAAACTTCTGGTGGAAGGGTATGAAGCGTGAAATTGTTAAGTTTGTTTCTGAATGTTCGGCAAGTCAACGAGTGAAAGCAGAGAGACAAGTACCTGCAGGATTACTACAACCATTACCTATATCAGAATGGAAATGGGATGAGATTACAATGGATTTTGTTTCAGGATTTTCGCGATCATCTAATAAGAATGATAAGATTTGGGTGATAGTTGACCGATTAACAAAGTCAGCACATTTTTTACCAATCAAGACGACTAAGCCTGCGAATTTAGCGGAATTATATGTGAGAGAGATTGTAAGACTACATGGGGTACCAGCCATGATCATATCAGATCGCGATAGTAGCTTTACGTTAAGGTTTTGGGGAAGTTTACAAAAAGCTATGGGTACGAAATTGAGTTTCAGTACTGCATTTCATCCTCAGACTGATGGACAGTCAGAGCGCATGATTCAGACGCTAGAGGATATGTTGAGACTTTGTGTTTTAGATTTTGGGAGTGATTGGGAGAAACATCTACCTTTGATTGAATTTGCTTACAACAATGGGTTCCAGTCAAGTATCGGCATGGCACCTTATGAGGCATTGTATGGGCGCAAGTGTCGATCACCAATTTATTGGACCGAGATTGGGGAAAGGAAGTTGCTAGGGCCTGAGTTAATACAAGTGACTACTGAGAAAGTGAAGTTAATTCAGGAGCGACTTAAGGTAGCTCAGAGTCGTTATAAGAGCTATGTGGACTCTAAACGACGATCGATGGTTTTTGAAGTAGGTGACTTCGTATATTTGCGAGTATCGCCTTCGAAGGGCATTGTTCGATTTGTAAAGCGGGGGAAACTTAACCCGAGATTTATAGGACCTTTTGAGATCCTAGAGAGAGTAGGACCAGTGGCTTATCGATTAGCCTTATCATCGGAGTTAGCATTTGTGCACAACGTGTTTCACGTGTCGATGTTGAGACGTTGTATGGAAGATACGAGTAAGATCATTGTACTTGAGCCATTACAGATTCAAGAAGACTTAACTTATGTGGAACAACCGATAGAGATTCTAGATCAAAAAGGAGCAAGTCTTGAGAACTAAGACGATTCCGATGGTAAAGGTATTGTGGCGTAGTCACACAGTTGAAAATGCTACATGGGAAAGTGAGGAAGACATGAGGAATGAGTATCCGTACCTGTTCGACGTATGAGGTATAAATTTGGGGACAAACTTCCTTTTTGGAGGGGAGAGTTGTCACGCCCGTTCCAAAATTTCATAAGTTTTTGTCATGCGTATTTGAATCTGTGAGTTTATCAATGTTAATTGATAATTGGAGTTGGAGTTGACTGTGAGTCAACGGCAAGGTGTCAGTGAGGACACAGGAACCTGGTAGTTCATTTTACATTGGCACGATTAAATGACATTTATATGAATTAAATGTTATTTGACTTTCTGGTATTATGATGAATAGTGAATTTACCTGAGTAGTGTAAATTCTGATAATTTTGGCATTGCTGTATATCTTTTTGAGAACTGTGGTGAGAACGTGACTGTCACGTTTTATAAAAGGTAGGTTGTGTAGAGATTTCACAAAATTTAGTTTTCGAACGTAATTTTGGAACCAAACGAGACTTAGTCGAAAACTGTTGAAATTGATAATTTTCACTCGTAAAGTTATAAAATGGACGTGTGCGACGTTTCAGGGAATAATTAGGAGTTTTGAGAACTCGTGGGGAGGTAAACGTAATTCCCGAGAATCGTGCCTATATAGAAACTCATGAATTCATTTCATTTGTTCAAACCTAATTTGGAAATCAAGAGAGGGGAGATTTGGGGATTTGATTGCTACGAGCTTTCCGACACAAATCGACGACCTTACGACCGTCAGTTTTTCTCCAAATTCCATATTTGAGCTCCTTAAGGTAAGAGCTTCATTTTGATACCACTTAAGCTTTGTTTGGCATAGTTTTATAAAAGTCCTAAAGTTGAAATTTTGGGGAAAACATGTCTAAACTTGTAGGAATCCCTTGTAATCGGAGATCCAACGTTTAATTAGTCTCCTAATTCATCCTTCAAAGTTTGGGGGAAATCGCACGAGGTATGAATTTCTAGCCTATGTCATATAGGTGAAATACATGTTTTATATTTCGACGACGAAATTGTGATCCGGGCAAAATTCATGTGTTAATCTTAGGCCCGTTAATTATGCAAGCGCTAAATTGTGAAAAGCACGTCTATTTTTACGCGAGCACGTTGAGTTGTCTATGTGGGTCAAAGGGGAGTTTTATACAAATTCATGCCGGTGTAAGCTTCTCGATGTTTGAGAATTTGAGTAGCGACGGCTACTGTGTATGGTTTAAGGCGTGGACTTGCCATGGCACTTGTGGGGATGTAATGGTTGTAGGCTTGGACTTTCCATTGACATCGCGGTTTAAGGCTTGGACTTGCCGCTACCGGATGAATGGGTATCTTTCTCCCTAGAGACTATTTGTTATGAATTGTGAGATTAAGGCATGTTTTATCATATATGCATATGTTAGAAATTGTGCACTCAGCATATAGCTGAGCAGTGGAGATTTACTCCATTGCTGGTAAGAAAAAAGACAAGAAGAAGTGTGAAGAGTGAGACCGTGGGAACGACGGGGATGCATCTCTTGTTTATGTTTTTGTTTTCCATTCCTTGAATGAAAATGTAATTTTGAGGAGTTAGAACTTGAAACTTCACTCTTAAGCTTTGGAATGGATTATAAGGTTGTAGTATGTATTAAAACTCTTTTTGGCTTGGTTGTAATGAATCCTAACTCTCGGATTCGTGTTTTGAGGTTTAACTTGTAAACTTTAATGTTTCAAAGGTTTGTACTAGTTCTTTTATGTTCTGAGCCAAACAAGCCTTAGTTTGTTCCATTATTATTTCTTTTCATAGACTATCATGTTGAAATGACGTCCTTGTATGTCTAGCATAGACGGTTAAATGGATAATGTGGTGAGTATGTTTGGAAGGTTGGGAAGAAGTGGTTGTTTGATGCTTTAGCAAAATTCTGCAGCAGTTGGTAAGGATTCAACTAAAGGGTCATTCGACCGGTCGAATGGGGTCGTTCGACCGGTCGAAATGCCCCCTGCCAGAATGCTTTTTCTACCACTTTCGGAAATTTTCAAAAGGTTTTGGTTGGTTCTTAGGGTACCTTTGGGACCCCTTTCAACATAAATTCATCCGTTTTGAAACATGATTTCGTTTTCAATTTTATACGGATTTTACAACTCGAAGGGTAATGTTTCTTAAAGTTTTATACACTAAAGGTTGTTTTAAGTTATTTTCCGCTGCGTATAATTGTTTAATTAATTGGATGAGCCTTGGTGGTGTGCCACGTGTCCTGTTTCAGCACGTTAGCAGGATGGGTCGTGACACAGTCACACGGATACCATCCACCTCAACACCCACACTTGATACCGACATCAACAACCAAATGAATACCCATGACTTCACTAGGAGGCACAATCAATCACTTGGACTGACATAAAGAGAACTAACCTAAAGTATTAGAGTTTACTATGCGTAGCCCAACGAGCTCGTCATAGAGTTATTTATAAGTTTCGATCTTATTATATGTATATTCTTCCAATTATCAGAGTCAACGAATCGTGGAAAATGTCGTTGTTTCAAAGTTCAATGAAGGATTCTCGAGTACAAAGATAACACATATGAGGTGCAATCAAAACATAATCTTACAAGTAAACAACTAGACTAAGGTACATGTGTGCTGTTCTCAAATGGATATGTGAGTTTTAAACACCATACATCATATATGTATAACATCAATCTTTGGATCAAAGCATGTCAAAATAGGAATCATAGTAGAACTAGTTCACTCTAGCGCTCAAGTGGCTTGAGCGATCAGAGCTCGAGCGCTCCCACCAAGCGTGGGAGCTTAGATTTAGCAGAAAATATATTCTCAGCAAAACTTTCATGCATGCATGAAAATTGTATTGGATCTTCTTGCAGGTTAACAAAAACATTGTAAAAATTGATCCTAAAAGTGTCTAAGTGAGAATTTATACTCACAAAGTGTAAGGATGTGTTTGGATGATAAAATTATGAAAGAATAATTGAGAAAGCTTAAGTTAAGTGCTTAAGAACTTTATTCATCCTTCTCTAATGCTTGATCATGAAAGAAATCAAACTTTTGGACTTCATCACTTGGTATTCTTGAAATCCCAGCAATATTACATGTTGAAATGAAGGTGTGTGTGTTGAATCCAAGCATGCAATTGTGTTTAGATGTGTTTGTATGAGAGTTTCTCAAGAACTCTCTCACTAAGGCTCACTCTCTGTTCTGATATCCATAAAACGTAGAAAATGCTGAAGTTGGACGAGTATTTATAGATTTTAGAAGTCCCAGGGGTAAAATAGTCATTTTACCCATTTTTAATGGCTCAAGCGCTCGTGTTGCTCGAGCACTAGTGGCTCGAGCACTTCGGCTTCCTCGAGCGCCTGGGTTAGCTTCCTCAACAAGGCCTCCCTAAGGTAACACACATACAAGCATTCAATCGGAACATAATAAATCACAGAAATAATCAAAAATCGTAAAGAGAACTATAAGGAAAGTTCTTATTATTCATAATAGAGAGTTTTATAAGGACGAAATACAGAAATTTAGATTAATATCTAGGAGTACAGGTGCTATATCTCTCCACCAATTATCAAAAGATTTCGTCCTGAAATCTGAGTAAGCTAGTCCTGGAATAACTCTAGATACTTCTCTCGTATTTTTGATTCCATCTCCCAGGAAGATTCTCTCTCGTCATGATGACTCCACTGAACTTTCACCAAAAGAATCTCCTTGTTCCTAAACTTCTTGATCTTATTTCCTAAGATATGCACTGGTCTCTCATGATATGTCACATTGTCATTCACTTCGATATCCTTGAAGTCGATCACTGGTGATGATCCGTGAACGTACTTCCTTAACATGCTTATATGAAAGACATTGTGTACTCCAGACATTCTCGGAGGCAGTGCAAGTCAGTAAGCGACTTTGCCCACACGATCAAGAATTTCTAAAGGTCCAATATAATGAGGCAACAACTTTGCTTTCTTCCTTCCAAATCTGACCATACCTCGTACTGGAGATACTTTGAGAAACACATGATCTCCCACACTGACACATGAAATACTTGGATACATGTGCAGCAACCTCTCTCTTCATGCCCTCCTACCAAAAGTTCCTCTTCAGATCCTTGTACATCTTCGTTCCTCCTGGGTGGACTGTCAGTTTAGACTTTTGTGCCTCATCCAATACGTCAGTTCTAAGCTCTTCTGCATTGGGTACAACAAGTCGGTCTCTGCATCTGAATCCTCTATCCCATCCGACACTCCATCCTTCAGATTTTTTTGCCGAAACTTTGGCAAACCACTTTTTCAACTCTTCATCTTTCTACCGTGCTTCCAAAATACGACTAATGAGTGTCGGTTGAACCACAAGAAACCCAAAATGTCATCCTTCCTCTGACTGTGCGGATTGAAGATCGAATTCTGCTATGGTCTCCAATGCTTTCCATTCTCGAATCATAAGAGAAGCAACTATCTCGCGAGGTTTCTGGCTCAACGCATTCGCGACTATGTTTGCCTTACCAGGATGGTATTGTAAGGTAAAGTCATAATCCTTCAATAGCTCTATCCACCTCCTCTGTCTTATATTCAGCTCTTTCTATGAAAACAAATACCTTAAGCTCTTATGGTCCGAAAATAAATTGAACTGTTCTCTAAAGAGGTAGTGTCCCCAGGTCTTCAGGGCGAAAATATAATTGCAGCTAATTCAAGGTCATGTGTAGGGTAGTTCGTCTTGTGTGGCTTCAACTGTCTTGATCCATATACTACAACCCTCCTATCTTGTATAAGCATACACCCTAAACCTCTGTGCGAAGCATCACTATAGATGGTGTATCTTTTGCCGCTCTTTGGTATAGCAAGCACTGGTGCTGAAGTCAATCTCTCTTTTAACTCTTGGAATGTGCATTCGTGCTTATCCTTCTACTCGAACTTCAGATTCTTTTTTGTAAGACCATTCGATGGGGCTGCAATCTTGGAGAAACCTTCTACAAATCTTCAATAGTAACCAGCCAGAACAAGAAAACTTCTAACTTCAGAGGCGTTACTCAGCCTCTTCCATTCTAGTACTGCGTTGATCTTTGAAGTATCCACTAAAATGCCATCTTGAGAAATAACGTGACCCAAGAATTTGACTTCCTCGAGCCAAAACTCGCACTTGCTAAATTTTGCATACAAACAATTATCTCCGAGCGTCTGTAACACAATCCGCACATGCTTCTCATGTTTTTCTTTGGTCACGAAATAGGTCAAAATATTGTCGATGAAGACAATAATGAAATGATTTAAGTAGGGCCTGAATACCCTATTCATCAAATCCATGAACACTACTGGGGCATTGGTTAACCCGAATGGCATCACAAAGAACTCATAATGTCCATATTTGGTTCTGAATGCCGTCTTCGGCACATCTTCCGGACTGACCAACAGCTGATGGTAGCCTGATCTCAAATTAATCTTTGAAAACGTTATCACTCCTTGAAGTTGGTCGAACAAAAATCGCCAATCCTTGGCAATGGGTACTTGTTCTTGATGGTAACTTTGTTCAACTCTCTGTAGTCTATGCAGAGTCGAACCTTCCATCTTTCTTCTTCACGAACAACACCGGTGCTCCCCACGGTGATGTGTTTGGTCGAACAAAACCCAAATCTTCCAACTCTTGTACTTGCTTCTTCAGCTCTTGCATCTCTATCGGTGCCATTCGATATAGAGTCTTTGATATCAGGGCAGTTCTAGGTACCAATTCTATGCAGAAGTCTATCTCACGCTTGGGTGGTAACCCTGAGATATCCCTAATACATTCTCGAATTCTCACACCACTGGAATCTCGACGACCGTATTCTCTGAACTTGTGCCCTTGATGGAAGCTAAGCGGCTTGTGAGAAAAGAATCGCTCGATGGGTTGCACTGAAAACTGAAGGGTTGGTTTCCGGGCATCGAAAAGGTAATCGACTTACTAACACAGTCGAAGTTGGCATAGTACTTTGTCAATCAGTCGATCCCTAGGAGATGCAAGAGCCTGGGTAAGAGTGAGCAAAAAGGGGTGAACAAATTTGCTCTCGCGGGCAATCGATGTGAGATGGCATGTCAACCAAGCCTGAAAGATTCAGGGCGGGCACATGCCTCCCTCAACTTCTGAATTTTATTTTTGACCCTCTGTATTTTACGTAGTATGCATTTTATGTACTTTCAAAAAATTTTAATTTAACCATTCTAAACTCATAAATCTCATTTTGGTCTTTAAATTTTTGTAGTTTTCACTCAGATAAAATCTTATTTACTTTGTTAACCTCATGTGTTTATTGCCTATAGATATCCATTTAAACATATTAAGATTTTTTTTTATTAATGAAGTTAGAAGGAAAAAAAAAAGGAATTAGGCATACGAATACATTTTAAAAATAGTTGTGGAGATATAAATTTGTCTTTGAATAGTCATGCTTTAACCCTCGACCTACTATATGTCAAATCCACATAATAACCACACAAATTTTAAAATCCTAGGTATCTACCAAAAAAATAATTGCTCGAGATTGTGGCTCCGAATCCCCATGTAAGTATGCCCCCTGAGATCAAATTATTGGACCACCTCTGATGTCAACATAGTGTGGACATGTGCACACCACCCAGTGGCGTAGCCAGAAATCAGATTCAGTGGTGTCAGTCGATAACTTAATACAAAAACATTTTTCTCATAAATAAGTCTCAACAAAATCTACAAAAATTGCTCTAAAATCAGAAATGCCAAATGAAATTTTGTAGAGAATATTGGGGATTGTATCAACCAAGTCCAATTACAAAAGAGTAATGCTATTGTTCAAAATTTACTTCTCAAATGCGGTTTTCTACTTTCCTGTGATAGTATGCCCACTTCATTTCATTTGGAGAAAGTTGAAGTGGTCCTGTTATTATTAAAAGGCGGTCCTATTACCATATGTGTTGGGAACCACATTTGAGAAGCATATAGTATTATTCAAATGTGGTTCTCAACACATGTGACAGTTTTATGAATAATGCTATACTTTCCAAATAGGGGCAGATCCAGAACTTTAATCCAACAGGGCCAACTTTTACATAGAAAGTAAAACTTTTTTATAAATCACAATTTTTCTCCCCTACTAAACTAAGAGTAATGATATACTTCTTAAATATATATCCAAATATGACATTTTTTTTTTCGTGTGGTGGCTCTAAATAAAGTGTAATGCTACGCTTCCCAAACTAAGATTCCAAATTTGTTTACCAAATACTTTGTTAGTTGTTTTGTCACATCATTACAATTGACAAAGTACTAGAGAACCAAATTAGAATTCATATTTAGGAACCATTGCAGTGTTCTTAAAAGCATAGCGTTATTCCCAAAAAATATATGTAGCATTATCCTGTGGTGGCTATTATACACTGTGCTGAAATATAAATTGTTATTTGTCAGTTTTGAGTTTTTAAGGGAGTGATCGCATGTTTAAGTCCAATACTTTTACTATTCTAATTCTCTCTGCCTCCATTCAGTTTTATGCATTTATATAGGTGGAGAACTCTTCGGTGCAGTAAGAAATATACTGTGCAAACTGTGCCTCTTATAGTTTGCACAGTAATTGCACAGTTTTCAAAAAAAAAAAACAGTTTGGGGTGAAATACTGTGCAAACTGTGATAGACACAATTTGCACAGTATATTTCTTACTGCACCGAAGAGTTCTCTGTTTGGTTTGGGAATGAATTGATGGGAGACAGCAAGTTTGATGTGATTAAAGTTTTTAGAGGCATTATTAAAAAGAGTGATGTTATGTTTCTCAAATTTTTTCTCTAAAAAGTCCCGACTCTGATACCAAATGCCACAACTAGGTTCTCAAGTCAATATATGGTTTTCTGTGAGAGTAATACTATGCTTTTCAAATCCTAATACCGATTTCACATCTCAAATAATATGATAGTTGGTCCACTGAATTTTGATTGGATGATGTTAAAGTGGTTCCATCATTAGTGAAAATAATTCCACTACTATATCACTGCCACATTATTTAGAATGTAATTTAAAAAACATAGCATTATTGTTTGTGTGCTTAGGACCAGCATAAGGCAGGGTTCGCGACTTTCTCTCGTGGGTTTTGTACCCGAAAGGGCCGTGCACAATGTCAGCAAGTGTTACATACTTATTAGTGAGGTTTACCAGATGCTCAAAATGAGATACCAAGTGACCATATAGTAGCCAATTGCAAGCGATGAATGCTATGCTTTTTAAAATTTTTCATCCCAAATATTTTTCAAATACATTTGACATGAAATATATCATTACTCTTTGCAAGCACAAGACACACTTCTCACATAGTATTTTCCTCAATGTAAAATACGTTGTGTTTGATAACCTAATTAAGTGGTGAAAATGAAAATTTTCCGCTCTTAATTTTTTTTTCCAGTGCATTTGATAATATACCACTTAATTAAAAAAGTAGCAAAAAACCAATGAAAACGTTAACTGGAAATTTTCTACTGAAAATAATCACTAAATGTGGTCTATTTTAGTTCTTGAAACACCGTTTTCAGTGTTTCACATACAAATCACTTAAAATTTTCAGTACTTAAATTCAACACTTAATTTTCAGTACTTAATTTTCAGTTTTATGAAACGTACCCCAAGTGTTTCTCTCAATTTTTTTTCCTTTTCCTATCTTATTAACTTTAAAACAATTTATAAAAAACTAACGGTGAACTAGCAGTTGACTCACGGTCATTCTCCTGCGCATCACACGTGATAGATTTATGCTATTATATTTTAAATTATTTAATTTTTGTTATTATTTACACATGAAGAAAAATTTTAAAAATAATTTTCCTTTAATTTTCTTTCCTAAGAGATTGAGTGGTGGGCTTTCCCTATCTCCACCAAAACAGAAAAAGAACAAAATCCTTAGGAAAGCCCATTTTCCGATATATTTATATCAACCATTAATCTCCGTGCCGAAGTTGGAAACTTGGAAGTGACAAAGAATAAAATAGTTCTATTTGGTGTGCAAGTCCAAACAATGATCCAAAGCATAGCTTCCTAAACCTCAACTTACGCTAACTCAATCCAAACAAATACTAACTCCAAAACTTCATTCAAATCAAATTCCTTATCTTGTCAAATAGTAACATTTCAATTTTTCCTCCAACATTCCTTTTGAAAAAACAATATAAATAAAAATAACAATTACTAAATTTTATTTAAACCCGCAACAAATTTGTTAAAAACTCATTTCATCATCAAATTCCCACTATCACAACAATCAAAAAACCATGGAAGATGGTAAAAGATCTTATAAACCTCTGAAAATATGTTGTCTTGTAACAACAATTTTACTAACCATCTTCATAATTGTCTCTATCATATTGTTCTTTGTGGTCTTTAAACCCAAAGAGCCCCAAGTCACAGCCCACCCAGCAAGTCTTGAAAACATACAATTCCAACTCTTCCCTACACTTAGTCTAAACGCAACTTTGGGATTAGTCGTCACGATTGACAATCGCAATTATGGGAGCTTCAAATTCAAGAACACAACCGCGTTTGTCGATTACCACGGGACCACAGTGGCCGAAGTTGAAATCGAGCACCAAAAAGTTCCTTCGCGAGGCAAACTCAACATAACCACTTATGCGAATCTAAATGCAGATAAGCTGATTTCGAGTCCCTTTTTTTGGGGTGATGTGGGTGCTGGGAGGTTTAATTTCACTTCAAGGACAGCTTTGAAAGGAAAAGTGGGTGCTCTTAAGATTTTTCATTTAAGGGCCAAGGTTTTTAGTACTTGTGAAATATCTGTTTTGATTCTGTCTCAAGATATTGAGTCTCATTGCACTTCCAAAATCAAGTTGTGATTTTTGTTTTTGTTTATGTTTTTTTTGTTAAAATTTTGCTTTTGTGTGGCTGTGGGTTCGAAAAGTTGTACCTAATATGTGTATGTACAGGAAAAAAAAAATGTACAATATGCATACATATATGTGAACATATACATGTATATACTTGTGTAATTGTAGGTTTTTATGGGCCAAAGATGTTTTATGTGTTCCTCTGTTCAATTAAATCTATTTCAAAGTAAGGGTATTTGAAATCTAGTCAGCTCACAAACGATTGCTGAAAAAAGAGATAAGATTGGTTCAAACTTCTTAAGGGTTAATTTACATGGTAGAGGATACTCGGCAGGCCTTTCTCCAGCAGCTCCATTCATTTGACTTTGTATTGTCAAATAGATGGGACTGTTGTTGGAAAAATCCTCAACCAATTTATGTACCAAAGAGTTTTTAAAATTGATTCCCAATTAATGTGACTGTGGAGTTATCTAAAATAATTTCTAAAGAAAAATTAAGAGTAATGCTATGCTTCTCAAATCCAAATCTCAAATACTCATCCCAAATAATATGGCAGTGATGTGGCAGTAGGACCACTATGGGGTCACTTCAATATCCTCCAATCAAAATCCAGTGGGCCCACTACCACATCATTTGAGATGTGAATTTGAGATTTGAATTTTGAAAAATATAACATTACTCAAAAAATTAAATGGGCCCATTGGATTGAATTTACTGTGAGTGCCAGTTGGAGTACAAGTTTGAAACCAAAATCCCGAGTTGCAGGATAACAACCCTGTGTACATCAGCCGAAGTAATTTTACTTAAAGCTTTGTGACAATGGAAAAAAAAAATCACCTCATTCACATGAGGCATTAGAGTAATTTTTCAACGATGTGGTACAATGGTAATTAACTTTTTTTTTTCAAAAAAAGAAACTAATATGTACCAAATGAGTAATGTTATGCTTCATGAATCCAAGTCTTAAATTCTCATTCCAAATAATGGGGCAGTGGGTCCACTTGACTTTAATTGGATGATGTTGGAATTACAGTGGACTTACTGAATTTTGATTGATACCACATTATTTAAGATGAGTATCTAAAATTTGGATTTAGAAAGCATATCATTAATCATACCAAATTAACTTTAGGTCATTTGTAAGATCACTATGTATAACTCGTGTCTAAGGTACTATATATCAAACAATTCTAGGTTCTAACCATGTGTGCCTTCGATAAATATATAATTCTACATGTTCTCGGCGCTTGATTACATTATGTACCTTCGGCACTATTTGATATGACAAATTAAATATTTTAGTATACAGTTTTTAAGTAAAAAGCTCTTAAGTCAAATAGTTATTAAGTTAAAAGTCATACAGCCCTTAAGCCAAAAGCTATTAAGTCAAATGTCCTTTAAGCCAAAAAGCAAGGGTGTACTCGGGATTTGGGATTAGGGTGTCTGAAAATACAGATCTGGCGTGCCCACGTGGTATTTCAGGGGCAGTGCCCTTGATTTATTATTATTTTTTGTATTGATACATATTTTTTTTTTGGCTTTTTGTATCAATATATTACTATTTTGTTATGTGATAATGTCCTTAAGAACAACTCCGCCCCTCATAGTCAGTAACTAGATGCACAATGTCCCAAGTCGTGTGCGCATCATGTCCACACAAGTGTTGATTTTTACGCCAAATTAGTCGACCAAAATCTGAGATTTGCAACCCCTATGCTCGCAAGACAACCTTTCAAAACACTAGCTTACTAAACTTATCAAAATGAATCATATATAATAGGAGAAAATGTTTCTTTTTAACCAATGTGGGATACAAGTAATATCAAACTAAAATACTTTGTTTGATTTTTGAAATAAAAGGCCCAAGGCCCAAATTAGAGAAGTTCAAAATAATATAATCTAAAGTCCAAGATATATAAAATAAATCCAACAAGTTGTGCTTGTAACCCAATCTTCTGGCCCCTTTGAAGTTTTCGCTCCTATGTGCATATGAATTTTTTTTTTTCGTTAGCAAAGGTTAATCGTTGATTGTTAGTTGTAAAGTCTGGGTTAATGATAAAATAATTTTAGTTGAACTAAACTAAGTTAAAAGGTTAGAGAAAAATGTGTTGGATCAAATATTATAGAAGAAAAAGTGGTGGGCCAAAATATTTAAATTGGATTGGATTAACAATTGTACCAGTATGTTACACAATTTTTTTCCTTTCAAAAGTTAGGTTGGGCTATATTGAGAAATAAGAAAAACATGTGTCTGTTATAAAATTAATAATAAACATGCATGCAAATAAGCAATTAATGACACCAATATTTTCAGGTGGTTCGGCAATTTGCCTACGTCCACTGCGGAGGGGGATCACCTTTGATTATTGATTGAACCTTTACAACCCAAGCACTAACTTCTCAAAATATCAAAGACACTAATGATATTTGTCACTCTCTCCCCCTAATATTTCTCTTGCTTTTCTTCTCTCCTTTTCTTCTTCTTTTATGTCTTTTTCTTCCTCTATTTCTTCTTCCGGTGAGTTCAATTTATAGAGAAATAAATTGTCAAAGACATCATCTATGACATCAAATGGAATTGACATTCACTAATGCTTGTATAGACATCCACCATAATTAAACACTATGGACATCCACTATTAAAAGTGGCATTATTCATAACACTCCCCCTTGGATGTCCATTCACTGATAATATGAAGTAGTCGCTTTCTCCCCCTCATTGTCACATGAGTAATTGCTACATGAAACTTCTTTAAGTTTGCGCATTCCAATATTGTGTACTAGTTTCTTGAATGTTGCAGTTGGTAGTGCTTTTGTGAATAAATCTGCGAGATTATCAATAGAACGTATTTGTTGAACATTGATTTCACCTTTCTTTTGGAGCTCATGTGTATAGAAGAATTTTGGTGAGATGTGCTTGGTTCTGTCTCCTTTGATGAATCCCCCTCTGATTTGTGCAATGCATGCAGCATTATCTTCATATAACGTTGTCGGTTTATCTTTGATTGAAGATAAGGCACAAGATTCCTGAATATGCTGGATCATTGATCTCAACCAAATGCATTCACGACTGGTTTCATGTAGTGCAAGAATTTCAGAATGATTTGAAGAAGTGGCAGTCAATGTTTGCTTTACAGATCTCCATGAGATTGCAGTATCGCCACAAGTAAATACATAACCAGTTTGAGATCGACCTTTGTGCGGATCAGAAAGGTATCCAGCATCAGCATATCCAATTAATGGTGACTTGGATCCTTTAGGATAAAATAACCCAAGATCAATTGTACCAGAGAGATAGCGAAATATGTGCTTAATACCATTCCAATGCCTTCGAGTTGGTGCTGAGCTAAATCTTGCAAGCAGATTGACAGAAAAAGCGATATCTGGTCGTGTACAATTTGCCAAATACATAAGAGCACCAATAGCGCTCAGATATGGTACTTCAGGACCAAGTAGCTCTTCATTATCATCACGAGGACGATAGGGATCCTTCTTTACATCAAGTGACCGGACTACCATAGGAGTACTTAATAGATGAGCATTATCCATATAGAAACGTTTCAAAACTTTCTCTGTATATGAGGATTGATGTAAGAGAATTCCTTCAGGGAAATGCTCGAGTTGCAACCCAAGACAAAATTTTGTCTTTCCGAGATCTTTCATCTCAAATTCCCTTTTCAAATAATCAGCAGTTTTTGTGAGCTCTTTGGGAGTGCCAACAAGATTAAGATCATCAACATATACTGCAATGATTGCAAAATCGGAGTCTGATCTCTTAATGAAGACACATGGACATATAGCATTATTTATATATCCTTCTTTCAATAGATATTCGCTCAAGCGATTGTACCACATGCGTCCGGATTGCTTTAATCCATATAGAGATCTTTGCAATTTAATAGAGTACATATCTTGTGGTTTTGACTTACATGCTTCGGGCATGCTGAATCCTTTAGGGATCTTCATATGTATGTCACTATCTAGTGATCCATATAAATATGCTGTAACCACATCCATTAAGCGCATATCAAGTCCTTCAGACATTGATAGACTTATCAAAAATCGAAACGTAATTGCATCCATTACCGGGGAATATGTTTCATCGTAATCGATGCCAGGTCTCTGTGAGAAACCTTGTGCTACAAGTCGAGCCTTGTATCGTACAATCTCATTTTGCTCATTACGTTTCCGTACAAATACCCATTTGTACCCAACGGGACTTACATCTTCAGGTGTAGGGACTACAGGCCCAAACACTTCCCGTTTTTTTTTAATGAGTTTAACTCAGTTTGTATGGCCTCTTCCCACTTTGGCCAATCAATTCTATGTCGACATTCTTCCACATTTTGTGGTTCAGGATCCTCATCACTTTGGGTGATGTCTAGTGCTACCGTAAAGGCAAATATGTGATCAATGACCGTGCCATTACGATCCCACATATTTCCAGTGGACATATAGTTTATCGAGATCTCTTTATTCTCAAATACTTGTGCCTCTTCATGGGCTACTTGTTCCTCTCCAGGGGAACCTTGTTGACCAACGTTGGATTTATCAAGTATTTCTATAGCGCTCTTTGAGATCTCTGTATGAGTTTCCACTTTGTTAATATGTCCTTTTATTTTCCTCTTCCGAGGAACCTTATCCTTTGCACCACTAGGTCTACCACGTTTCAATCGTGCCGTAGACTCATCTACCGCTGCACTACCAGATTGTCCTCTTGGGACTTCAATTCTTGCTGGAGTGTTTACAGCCGGTATATGTGATTTTATCACTTTCTTTGCATCAGTGAATGCATCAGACAATTGATTTGCAACCTTTTGCAAATGAATGATCCTTTGAACTTCAAGTTCACATTGATTGGTGCGAGGATCAAGATGAGACATTGCCAATGTATTCCAAGAAATTTCATGCTGAGCTTCAGGTTTCAGCTTTTCTCCCCCTAATGGTGGGAATACGGTCTCATCAAAATGACAGTCTGCAAACCGTGCAGTAAAAAGATCACCAGTTAGGGGTTCAAGATATCTTATTATAGATGGTGAATCAAAACCAACGTAAACTCCAAGGCGTCTCTGAGGACCCATTTTTGTGCGTTGTGGGGGTGCAATAGGAACTTGCACAGCACAACCAAAAACTCGTAGATGGGAAACATTAGGTGGTTGTCCAAATACAAGTTGTAAAGGGGAGTATTCATGATAAGAAGTTGGTCTAATCCGAATTAATGATGCAGCATGTAATATGGCATGACCCAAGCAGATGCAGGCAGCTTTGTTCTCAAAAGTAAGGGTCTAGCAACCAACTTGAGACGTTTGATAAACGACTCAGCTAAACCATTCTGTGTATGCACGTGAGCAACGGGATGTTCAACATGAATTCCTATTGACATGCAATAGTCATCAAATGCCTTGGATGTGAATTCCCCAGCATTATCAAGACGTATAGTTTTGATAGGAAAATCAGAAAATTGTGCTCGTAATCGAATTATCTGAGCCAGAAGTCTCGCAAATGCAGTGTTGCGAGATGAGAGTAGACACACGTGTGACCATCTAGTAGATGCATCAATAAGAACCATGAAGTAATAAAATGGCCCAGATGGTGGGTGAATTGGTCCACATATATCTCCTTGAACACGTTCTAGAAATGTAGGGGATTTCACAGTGATCTTTGAAGGAGATGGTCTGATAATTAATTTACCTTGTGAACAAGCAGTACATGGATTGTCACTTGGCAGAAGAATCTTCTGATTTTTTAAAGGATGTCCATGTGAGCCTTCAATGATTCTTCGCATCATTATTGTTCCAGGGTGACCAAGTCGGTCATGCCAAAGTCCAAAAGTTTTTGGATCTGATTTTTTCTGGTCTACCACAGCATTTGATTCAATTGCTCTAATCGTCGTTTGATATAACCCAGAAGCTTGAGCAGGGTGTTTCTCCAAGACCTGTTTCTTATTTGAAACAAGAGAGGTAATACAAAGATATTCTACACTATTCTCATTAATGGTCTCAATGTGATATCCATTTAAACGGATATCTCTGACACTAAGCAAATTTCTTTTGGATTTGCTAGAGTACAAAGCATTATTGGAATGAATTATTGTTCCCTTTGACAAACCTATGCTAGCCCTTCCAGATCCTTCAATAAGATTTGTTGTGCCTGATATTGTGTTCACATTTGCTTCAGCTAGTTTTAAGTTCAAGAAATATTTCTTGTCACGAAGAATTGTATGTGTAGTTGCACTATCCACTAGGCATATATCTTCACTGTTCATCTTTGAAATCTTTCAAATAATAAGGTTCATAAGTATTAAGAGATTATTTTATTCATCACAAGAAGATCATATTCCACAATACAACATAATACTAGCATACAAAATACAACATAAAATTATAGTAGAAACACACAACATTATTCATTTTTGGACACTTCCATCACCAATCAAGTGATCAATTTTTCCATCAGAATCTGTGAAGAAATCTGCCATATCCAAATGGGTTATATCCACTGGACCATCATAGTCAGCAAAATGGGTCTCTACCTCTTTACCCTTTCCCTTTATGGTGGCTTGGTAGAGATCAACCAAATGTTTTGGCGTATCACAGCGACGAGCCCAGTGCCCTGTCTTGCCACACCGGTAACAGAGTTCATCATCTCTCTTGGGAGGTCTTTGAATACCTTTTCCCCTTTTATTCCTGTTCCACTTTTGGTGGTACGGTGTTGCATTTTTATGGTTATGACCACCACGGTTCCATTTGTAATTTCTTCCATGACCTCGTCCTTGGCTGTTTCTATATCTACCTCCACGTCCACCTCTCTGCCTATGAGGTACATTTACATTCACTTCAGGGAATGTAGTTCCATTGGCTTCAGGCAATGGATTGGAACCGATTGGACGTAACTGATGATTTTTCATCAGCAAATCATTGTTTTGTTCAGCCACAAGGAGACAAGATATCAGTTCTGAATACTTTTTAAATCTGCGCTCTCGATATTGCTGCTGCAGAAGCATATTCGAGGCGTGGAATGTAGAATAAGTTTTTTCTAATTTTTTTTTTCATTAACTCCTTTAGGAGTTGTCTCTAATTTATCTGTGATAAATTTTCTTACTTCTTCTTTAAGAAGTCATTTTATTGTCTCCCCAGGAGACTAACTTTTCAAGGAGTCCATTTATTATCTCCCCAGGAGACTGACTTTTCAAGGAGTCCATTTATTATCTCCCCAGGAGACTGACTTTTCAAGGAGTCCATTTATTATCTCCCCAGGAGACTGACTTTTCAAGGAGTCCATTTATTTATTTTTTTCTTATGACTTCTTTTAGAGGACTATCCATAATAACTTCTTCAGAAGTTTGCAATAAAATCCTCTTTGGTAGGACTATTATTTATCTTCTACAAGAGATAGTCCACCACTATTTTATCAAGTATTCTACCCTTTTCAAGAGATAAGTATAACTATATATTTTTTTTTTCTCTCTACAACTTCTTCAAGAGTTGTTTTTAATTTATTCACTACTTTCTTCAAGAAGCTGATTTATTGTCTTTTCAAGGACTATTCACTTTCATTACAAATTATAACCTCTTCAAGGGTGTATAATTATTGTAATAAATTCCTCTCATCAAGAGAAGTTTAAATTATAACCTCTTCAAGGGTGCACATATATATATATATAAAGAAAACTAAACAGATATATATTATCTATATTAATATCTATACCATTTGATATGAGGAGCCCAGTTGGTATAGGCTCGTGCTGATAACGTGTTATAAAATTAATAATAAACATGCATGCAAATAAGCAATTAATGACACCAATATTTTCAGGTGGTTCGGCAATTTGCCTACGTCCACTGCGGAGGGGGATCACCTTTGATTATTGATTGAACCTTTACAACCCAAGCACTAACTTCTCAAAATATCAAAGACACTAATGATATTTGTCACTCTCTCCCCCTAATATTTCTCTTGCTTTTCTTCTCTCCTTTTCTTCTTCTTTTATGTCTTTTTCTTCCTCTATTTCTTCTTCCGGTGAGTTCAATTTATAGAGAAATAAATTGTCAAAGACATCATCTATGACATCAAATGGAATTGACATTCACTAATGCTTGTATAGACATCCACCATAATTAAACACTATGGACATCCACTATTAAAAGTGGCATTATTCATAACAGTGTCGGCCTAATGTATAGAGTGGGTTGAATCATCATTAGTCCAAAATGTTACCTTAAAACAAACTTATTCAAAATTTGGAGTGGGTTACAGTTCGGCGCGAGGTTTGCCCTTGCCAACAAGTCTTTAAGCCAAAAAGACATTAAAATCAGTAGCCAAACGACCATCAAGTCAGACAACTCTTAAGCCAATAATAAAATTTCCCAAATAAGTTTTAAAAATTTTAGTCAGGGTATGATTGGCTTAGGGTTTGGAATTAGTGGATGGGTTAAGGTTAGGTGTAGGGGCTATTTGGTTATAGTTAAGAGTTAGAGGTTGTTTGAAGCAACACAAATTAAGTCCTTAAAAAAAAAAGGTTCAAAAAATAACTTGTCAAATAAAGTTTTCCAAAATAGAAGTTGTCTAAAAAAAGGTTTGAAAAATAGTAAGGGGAAAATTCCAAATTGGGGGAAAAACTAGGAATTTTTGGTTCATTAAGTAAACACACTAAAATTTGGAATAAAAAGGAGGGAATCAATTAAAAATCCTAGTCAGCAGCACACGTCAAAATACCACAAAATGTCCTAGTCAGCACACACTGAGCATATTTAAAATATGGATTCTAGTACCACCAATTTAATGAGATGTGGTTTTTGAGAGAAATTATTCCATGTGACCTACCATGTGATGGCCGCTGTGATCTTTCTATTCTGGAAGGGGCTCACATGAAATTTACATAATACTCAGATCACAGTAGAAGTCACACAAGTGGGACGGTCACACACATATATAATATATATATATATATGTATACATACACACAGACAAGCACACACATAGTAATATTTGAGATTAGATTTGGTTTCAAGATATTGTGCTCTTCGAAGTTTCTGTTGAGTTCTTAATGTGAGTTTGTTGGAGGCCAGTTCATCTACAAAAATTTAAGGCTTGATGAGATTCACGGAATATCTAAAGGCTGATAATTTTTTCCGGAAAAACTAAAGGCTGATAATTAATAACACTCTTGTTACTGTTAGACATTTTTTTCATCACCCAAATGAAAATCATGTCATACTTTTAAAGTGTACAAATGCTATATAGCTCCAACTAAAAATATGAGTTTTGTTACAAGTCAACACAAAAAAACAACTTATCACCCTCCAAAAAATGATTGATTCTAGACTTCTAGTAGTATATCTTATTCAACAACTTGCACATGCATGCCTATTAATCAAATGATCATTTAATTGATTACAGGATTTTAAACTCTGCAAGTCTGTGACTTTTAGCCGTTTAGGCATGATTTAGTTTGCGGGGGTTTATTGAAGGAAAGAAAAGACAAATGAAAACAAGAAGAAACTACTCTGCTCATGTTCTTGTGTGTGTGTTTTTTTTTTTTTTTTCTTTTTTTTTTTTTTTTTTTTTTATTTACGCTTAAATGTCATTGAAAGTAAAAAAAATTTGTGCATGTGGTCTTATTTTAAAAAGGGAGGAAAATGACTCACTAATTAAATTCAGAAATTTTAATTTATTTCTTACTAGGATTTATTTGTATTTTCCGTTTTCTTCACTAATTTTTTTGGTTACCAAACAAAGGAAAAAAAAAAAATTTGTATTTTCCTCAGCAAATCCATGAACCAAACATAGCCTTAGACTTTGACTGGCTATACATTTTGTGAGGTAAGAGAAAAGGAAACACACACACACACATATATATATAAAGAATGGAAAAGAAATTGATTGAATATTTTTTTATTTTTTTTATTTGATTTTTTTTTGTGTCACTTGTCCTTCCTTTTTCTTGATATTTTATACACCGTCCGTCCCCTGTTAAGAGTCATTGATTCCTTTTTTGATCCCATTTTAAGGAAAAAATATTCATTGCAACGGTTATTTTGCTGGTGTGGTATAATAATAAAATCCGAACCCTTTATTTATCCATTTACACCCCCTATTTTTTTTTATAGAGAAAATCTCGTCCACGTAAGCCCAAGTCCCAAATCGTGAGTATGTTATTTTGCTGACGTGGTATCCTCCTTGCATTGAATATTTACTCCATTTTAAGAGTCATTTTTGAAAAAGTAAATATATTTTAATGTAAATTTTCCAAGTTTGCCCTTTATTATATGCACTCTTCCCTCTCTTTCTTTAATGTGACCCAATAATTTTGAAATTCAAAAAGGGTAATATTGGAGAGTTGAAAATTTTACCACAATCAATACTGTCCCCTTAAATAGTTGAAATTCCCAGAAATGATTCATAATACAGGACAGAAGGAGTATACAACTCAATGTAATGTAGTACATAGCACGACAAGTTGTCAGAGTGGTACCATGAAATGTATTAGTAGATTTTTGGAGTGCAAATAGTAATTCCCTAAATTAAAGGAAGGGAAATGACTCGCAATATTGAGAGCTTTAATTTTTTTTTCTCAACTTGCTCTCTTTTCTTTCCTATTTTCTTGCGGTTTTCCTTGTTAGTTGTTGACCATACAAAGAAAAATATTTTCTTCATGTTTTTTTTTTATTTTCCTTTACTAAATTCAAGAAATTAACAAAACCTTATAGTAGAGGGGAATAATACCCTCCAGTTAATTGTGCTTTTTAAAAAATATAAAATAAAATAAAATAGATTCAGAATATAGAGGCAGCTACCCATGGGTGACAATGCTTTCTAAGTTTGTTGGAAGAAAATCCCCCCCAAAAAAAGAAGGGAAAATAATATTTCAATTTCTACAGCCAACCAATTCAATTTCTGTTTTATACTCTCCACACCAGACAAGGTCCAGAAAATTTAAGTTATACTATTCTCTGATTGCTTAGAAGACACCACAAAAGCAATTAAAAGACATATATATATATATATATATATGTATGTGGGGTTGCTAATCTAATATGAAGATTATAGGTTAACGACATACAACAATCTCTTTAGCGACGAAATTTTCGTCGCTAAAAGTCTATTTTTCGTCGCTAAAACCTCCTCTGTAGGTAGCAAATTTAAAGATATATATATATATATATATATAGAGGAAAGATGGGCGTGTAGTGTGTTGGAGGATGTCTAGTTCTACCCTCTGCTTCTCAGCTGTCACTGGAAAAACAACTCCATAATAATTGGTCAGTGGGCACACTTCTAGTATGAACTTCAGCTACTATACTCGGAATTTATATAGCATGATATTATTGCCAAACCAAATCAACCAACCACAATTTTTTTCTATAATATTACTAAGCTAAAGAAGATATCTAAAAAGAAAAAAGAAAAAATTGCCTTGATATTTTTGGACCAATTGGATAACCGGAAATGGCACGAGGATCAAAACTCACGGCTTGGACCCCGAATTTATATTTATATACATATATTTTGTCGTTTTAAGAAATAATTTGACGGCTAATAACTTTGTGCAAAAGTACTTTTTGGACGTCGTTCTTAAGAGTCATGCTAGATATGAGTAATGATAAAACTTGGTGCACAGTTTGTGCATAACTTAAAAAAATGTGTCTATTTTTCTTTTGTGATGTCAGTGGAGTCCACAGTGATACAAAAGAGAGATAAACACATTTCTTATAATTGTGCACAAAAGGTTGTGAACAAGTTGTGTGAATAGAATTGTCCTATGCGCAATTCTATGGACACAAAGAGATCCACAACGAGTCTATCTCTCTCCTAGTAGTACTGTGGGGTCTATCTCTCTCCTAGTGGTACTGTGGGGTCCAAAGAGATAGACTCTTTGTGAAATCTCTTTGTGTCCTAAGAGTTATTTACTAGATAATGTAGACTATTAAAACTCTTCCTTAATTACAAAATAAAAAGACATTTATATACAAATTTAAAATTGCCATTGACATCCCAATTGGTGAACAATTTAAGTGACTAATTTCGGTGTACTTAAAGCATTAATGTTTTTTTTGTTAAATCTAAAAAAATAAGGGGACAAGGCCAACAAGTATTATTAATGATCATGTACTATATTACAATAATCAAATCAAATAATTAAGGAGCCACTTTACATTGGACAGTGATGTGACCATATAATTAGTGGATGGTTTGTTGTGGGCATATTAATACTCTTTTTAGCAAAACAATGGTCCTTTTTCTTTTTCTTCTATTGGTCAACCATGGTCCCTCCTTTTTTTTTTTTTTTATATATGAGTGTCTCAGAAACAAACCAATTCTCTGTCATGAGTGAGGTTAGTATTAGTGTCAGTAATGAACAAGTATGAAGTAGAGACATTGAAGAAGAAGAGACTTTCTCTCTCTAACTCTCTCAGTTGTTTATTCAATCCAACCTAATTACAAATAAACAGAATACAAGAATATATACACCCAGTCACCGACTTAGAATTAGTTACAAAACCAAACTGCTAAACGAAATTAGTTATACTAATCCTAACAAACTAGAGATTCTGTTTGGCAGAGGTTCTGTTTGGCTGAGAAGTTTCATAACTTGTTTCTTCAATTGCAGCTCGGTTTACAGCCTCCCTCAAACTGATGTGGGGACGCAGCAGTTTGTTCCGAAAAGAAAGAAACTTCGCTGAAGGGAGACCTTTGGTAAGGAAATCAGCAAGTTGGTCAGAAGAGCTAACAAATTGAACATCCAGATCTTTGCGAACAACTCGTTCTCGGACAAAATGATAATCAATCTCGATGTGCTTTGTTCTCGCATGAAAGACCGGATTCGAAGCTAAGGCCAAAGCTGAAATATTATCACATTAGATGGTCGGAATCTGAAATAAAGGAACATGGAGATCACAGAGTAACATTCAAACCCATGCTAACTCTGCAGTGGTGAGAGCTAAAGCTCTATACTCAGCTTCGGTGGATGATCTAGCAACTGTGTGTTGCTTCTTGGAGCTCCAACTAATAGGATCCGAGCCAAGAAAAACAAGACACCCACTAGTAGACCTTCTATCATGTGGGTCTCCGGCCCAATCAGCATCAGTAAATGCTGTTAAATTTAGAGAGTTTCGAGAAAAATGAAGACCAAGAGATGAAGATCCATTTAGGTATCTTAAAATTCTTTTGACAGCTGCATAATGAATATCTGTGGGACAGTGCATGAATTGGCAAACATGATTTACAGTAAAGGTAATATCTGGCCTTGTAAAAGTTAAGTACTGTAGAGCTCCTACAATGCTTCTATATGGAGTGGGATCAGGAAGAGGTGACCCATAGAGTCGCATTGATGAGAGTCATCAATGCTTGATCTTGAGCGATCCAATTTCTGAAATCTGGATTTACTTCGTTCGTAACTGAACCAATTTCATCTTGCACAAATTCGTTAGGGCAAGTGATAGATCCATCAACAAAACCATACAGAGAATGAGCCTTCAAAATAGCTGTAAATTGGAACTTCCATGGAATGTAATTAGAAGAATCAAGCCTGATTGTGATCAGGTTGCAGATATTGGACAGTAGGTAGATCGGAGAGTGAATCATTGTAGAAGATGAAGATGAATTTGAAGGTTGTGTGGCCATTATCACAGACGGAGGTCTAACGGCTTTGATACCATGAACAAGTATGAAGTAGAGACATTGAAGAAGAAGAGACTTTCTCTCTCTAACTCTCTCAGTTGTTTATTCAATCCAACCTAATTACAAATGAACAGAATACAAGAATATATACACCCAGTCACCGACTTAGAATTAGTTACAAAACCAAACTGCTAAACGAAATTAGTTATACTAATCCTAACAAATTAGAGATTCTGTTTGGCAGAGGTTCTGTTTGGCTGAGAAGTTTCATAACTTGTTTCTTCAATTGCAGCTCGATTTACAAGTAACACACGCACACCCAAGGGGGGATCATACCTCACTTTAAAGCAATTGACTCCCTTGATTACCTTTTAGAAATATTCGAATCCACAACCTTCCCATTGGGAGAGTGGGCTCTGGCCAGCTCGGCTAGCGAGCTGGTTAACCATGGTCCCTTCCAAGTGTAGATATTTGTTCACCCAATGATTGGAATTCGAAGAGTGCTAGTGGTACCTTTAAGCTCCGTTTGGCTCATCAATTTAGTGAATCAAAAGAAAACAGAACGATTCATTTATTTGTTTTTGTAAGCCTCTTTTCGTTCGTAAATTTTGTGCGCATAGAAAACGAAAATACTGAGTTAAAATGTTTTTCTTTTCGATTAATAAGACAAGCAGTGAGTAAAATAGGCAAGAGCGGTATGACGAAGAATAAATAAAAAATTTAGATATTGTCTGTCACTTTACTTCTTTTTTTTCTTTAGTTTGTGTTTTATCTTGAAATATTTTCTAATCCTTTTTTAATTTATTAATTTTTATTTTTAACAATGAAGAAAAAACTGGTAGGAAAATAATGATCATGAAAATAAGAAGCAAAAGAAAATATGGCAAACTAGTTAAACACATGAGTTGTTTTCTTTCATCTTTTACTAATTTTCAATATAACTTATCTTAATGTATAGGGTCAATTGCGCGGATCTCCTTTGAGGTTTGACGAAATTACACGGATCTCTTCTCTATTTTACAAAATTACACAGACTTCCCTTGAGGTTTGGATTTGCATTACACACACCTCTCCTCTAGATTGGAAAATTTATAGAGACCTCCCTTCTTAATTTGCTAATACCGAAAATACCCACAGTTAAATTTTATGTTTAGATCTTAGATTTTTAGATCAAATTGATTTTGGGTTTAAATCTTATGAGCAAATTAATTTTTTGAACAAATTGATTTTGGATCAAATTATATATATGTACGGCCAGGCTCTTAAGTGAACAGGGTCGAGTGTCCATACATACGCAGTGAACATGGTTTTTAAGCCTAAAAGAAGCCGCGGGCGGCCCGCTGACCCTCGGGTTCTTTTAAGCTTAAAAATCACCCGCGGATCTTTTAGGCTTAAAAATCATGTTAACTGGGTATGTTCACTCGACCCTGTTCCTTTTAGAGCCTCTCCGAATATATGTATGTCCCTATATTATGTATGTACTTGTATATCTATATCTATATATTTATATACACACACACACACAGTAGAGAGAGAGAGAGAGAGAGAGAGAGAGAGAGAGAGAGAGAGAGAGAGAGAGAGAGGTGTGTAATTTAGTAAAATGGTAAACAAAGTAAGGGTAAAACAGTAAATTCATGCTAGATGAGACGTCTATATAATTTTGCAATATAGAGAGGAGATCCGTGTAATTTTACAAAACCTCAAGGGAAGTCCATATAATTAACCCTAATTTATAATATTATTTAAAGATGTAAACACTATCAGAGTATTACTGTTTTTTCCTTTCTGCTTATATGTTCCTTTCTTTCCATTTTCTAAATTCGTAAACCAAATATTAGAGTGAGAAAGCTTTGCTTTATGATACAATAATCATACAAGTGACATTTCAACACTTACGACATTACCAAATGAGTGTGGATTAGACCTTTGATCTGCCACTCTAAAACACAAACCATATCATTAGAGTTTGTTAACAATATATGATTGTTCACCTAATTGATTTGCTAGGCAACTTAAAGCCAATGGTTACTAAAACAATTTTTTTTTTGGATCAGATGCTTATTGTTAACCAACCAAAACCTTTTATAATGTTGAGCGTCTAATCCAACTATCTGAATAACAACTTGCCAGAAATTTGACATATGAAGCTTATAACTATGACACATAACCCTATTTTTGGTTGAATCACAAAAAATTGCATTCTTATGTGTGCATGTTAATATCTATTTTTTCTCTAGTACTAGTAAATAAACCTATAAAGACACCCACCGTCAGACCAATTAGTCTCCTGAAAGATTTTTAGGATAAAAAGTTTATGTGTAAACGATCAATTCAATGAATGAGTTTCTTCTTAGAATAAATAATAATAAGAAACAGTTTAAGATCGAAACACATTGGAGCTTTTTATTTCCTTTTCTTTTTCTTTTTTCTGCAATATTCAAATATTCAGATTTTTGATAATGGGAGGAAAAGAAAAGAAAACATAAAAAAGAGCTCCAATATATATATTATATATATAAAGAGAAAAACATGAAAGAAGTTTCTACAATTTGACCATATATACCTTAGGTAGGTTAGCGTAATTTACCCCTCTAAATAAATATGGGGGAGATAATAATAATAATATATAAGAATTTAACACATAGTCAACCGGAAGAATATAATGTGGTTTTTTTTTTTTTGTTGATTGTACCAAACAACTCTTGGTTCCCTCTGTGCTAGCTTTCACCTGCCTTAGTGTCTACTGCACATGGAGGGGTCTTCTTTGGCCCTTTTTGAATATTTTAAGGGAAATGGTCTGCAAGAGGATCTATTAATAAATATTTTTTTTAGTTATTGCTATTTTTATGTTTATTCTGTGAGTACATGGACCTTATATATTGTCATCTATGTTGTGGAAAGCAATATTCAATATCCACTTGAATAACATGTCAAGGATCTGATTGTACGCAATGGCAATTTTTAAGAGTCATTAATTTTATTTGGGTTAAATACATTTTATTCATGTGGTTAGGTCCATTTTCACTTCACTCTCTATGCTTCAAATGTAGACACTTAACCCCATGTGATTTTGGACTAAAGTGAACTGTTAAGATTTCCCTCAACACTGATGAAAATTCTAAAATTGGCCAAAAATATTACTCCACTTAACCCCATTCGTGAGATTAATTTTGAGGTTAATCCCCTATGTGAGATAATGCTGCCATTTAACCCACCAATGTAGATCTAATTGTTAACACTTAACCCTTTGGGAGGCTAATTTTGAGATTAACTGCCAATGTGAGGTTAATTATGTATAACTAATTTAATTTAACAATTAATCCCCATGTTGGGCTATTTTGAGAGAAATCTTAGTAGCTTCACTTTAATCCAAAACCACAAAGTATTCACTTTTGAAGTACAGGGAAAATGAGCCTTACCAAGGGGAGTAAAATATAATTAACCCATTTTATTTTAGTTTGTTTTGGTGGCATGGTTTGCTTAAGTGTTAGATAAAACTGAAGAAAAATCTGTAAGTTGTGAATTAATGTTTGGATATTATATTCGAAAGTGTTTTGGGGACTACATTCGTGAAGTTTGGGATTAGCTTGGAATTTGTTTGTTGTGAAACTCAAGTGCGGGTGAGAATTAAAACTTTAAGGCTTTGTTTACTTCATGAATTTCATGAGGGAAACAAGAGAGGAAAGGAAAACAAACATGGAATAAGTGCTGGGTGGGAATTAAAAATTTTTTAGACTTTGTTTGGCTTATGGATTTGGTGAGGGAGAAGCGCGGGATAAGAAAAATCGGATAGAAACTAGTTCATTTAATCTTACAGATGAGAGTAGTTTTCCATCTTATTTCCTTTTCCCTCACGAAATTCATAAACCACTTTGTTGTTTGGGAAGGTCTCTCCGGCCCTTGGGTCGGATAGCCTTCCTTCCCTTACTAGATGTTTTCTCTGTGTATTTGTGCTGATTGTCTATCCAGAGGTATGCCTCTCTGATTCTTTTATAGAAGTCGCTTGACTTTTATTTTATTGATTAACCTTTTTTCCCGAAAAAAAAAAAAAAAAAAACAAAATTCATAAGCCAAACAAAGCTTAAGACTTTTGTTTACTGCATGAATTTCATGAGGGAATTAAAGAGAGAAGAAAGGCCTTTCTTTCCCCCTCTCTTTTCACTCATAAAATCCATGTAATAAAACCCCTAATTTGGCCTCTCTGCATCGTTGGGTTGAAACACTTTTGAATATGATGCAGTCAAAACGCACATTTGGAATTGTAATGATTCCTACAATCAATTCGAACAAACGAATAAAAGGGATTTTGGTGTCAGAAGAACGTTTGGGGAGTTGTACTAAAATGACCCTAAAAGTACATTTCTAAAAACAGGTATAATATAAAACTAAGTGCATGTTTCGAAACACACAAAATAGAATCAAACTAGTCTCCTACTCTTTTCGGATGTTAATGTTGCGAAGACCAACATTATGTTGGTTTAAAAGATATTGTAACTAAGGTCCTATTTTATAAGACTGAATGTTAAGTACTGAAATCTTAAATTACTAAATTTGCAATATTAAGAATAATTTTTCAAGTCTTGAAATAGACAACATTTAATGACTTTGTTTCGGTAGAATTTTTTAACCTGCAGAAAAAAATTTAAGTGTCGAAAACTTTTAGTTTTAGCAACTAATCGGCTTGCCAAATAAACCTTAAGAGGATGGAACCCTACTCTTTGAGGCAGGGGAATACCCAATCCAAAGAGGAAAGAGGAAAAACAAATATTGGTTATTCAAGTCAGGCTCAAACACGAATTTCTAATAAAATTATCAACAATGTTAGGGCCACAAACACTTTACATAAACACTTACTAACACACTATCTCTCTCCTAGGTGGCACTGTAGGGTCCGGATAATTTCAGTGGACCCCACAGTGCCACCCAAGAGAGAGATAGAGTATGTTTATAAGTGTTTATATAAAGTGTTTGTGCCTCAAATATTAGCCTAAAGCTATCTACCAATATTTCAATCATTAGAAGCAGCTTCGAGACTTCCCAAACAGTCCCTTGAGATATGGTGGAGGGAAAATGCTTCACCATATTCCCATGTCCCATTGACTCTTTGTTTAAGATTTTCCTCCATTAATTCCCTTACCTAATGTATTATTTGCTATAGGGAATATATCTCATAGCTGTTCCTAGATATGCTGTTGAGAACCAATAAATTACAGACTTTTTCATGCTTTTGATTTTATCACAGATATTTTTGTCAACTTAGAAAATTAAACTTACATTGTGTGTAAAATAGCAAAAATTATGAACAATAACTGGATATAGTGACAACTGACAAATGGGTAGTATGGTCTTCACTATATTCATCATCAACACTACTACACAGATTAATCACATCGAAAATTTATAAACTAGGTTAAATATGAGAAATTATGTCGTGTGACCAACTGACCATCACAGCTGTGTGATTTTCATTACGATTTGAATATTTTATGGATCTGCACATGGGTTCTACAATAATGAAGAGATTACGCTGTTACACGATATAAATTAACCAAAATAATTGACTACCACGGACAAAGGAACCAAGCAAAGCCCCATCTTCTTCAAGTCTGTAAATTCATTATTCTTTCCCTCAAAATCTATATCATTTGTTAATTTTCTTTTCTTCATCCATGATTCCAAATAATGATCAGAGCCACCTCCTTTCGCCTACAATATCATCGAAACACCAAATAATAATTAGAAAAAAAAAAAACACAAAATCAATATGATAGTTTTTCAAACCATTTACTACCTGTTTGATAACTAATTATTTGGAATTATTTGAGAATATTGAAAATTTGATCAATCCTTCTTGTAACAAACATTTACAATTTTTTCAGATATCACATTTTTTTAAAAAAAACTGAAGAGATTAATATGAAAGCAATAAATTGAAACTTCTTCAAAAAAAAAAAGCTTGAAGCAAAGCTTTAGATACAAAATATTTATTTTACAAAAATCTCAAAGTCCTATAGCAAAACCAGAGTACATACAACTAAAAAAAAAACATACTACGGAGCAAATCTCTTTTAAATAAACTGTTTAATAAAAAATCTTTTAATCTCACAGAGATCCCAAACGGGGTCTTAATACTAAACTTTAGATGACAAATGCATAGAAACTAATGAGCATTCACAATAGTAGCAAGAACTTACCAGAGAACTCTGAAAATTATCATCTCTCTTTCCAGGATTAATTCCCATCTCTTTCAAACTACCAACCTATCAACATAAATTAAACACAAAAAAAAAAAAAAAAAAAAAAGACACAGAATGATCAATACACACACAAACATATATGTATAATGACAAGAAACGGATAGAGTAGGGCTTATCTGACCTTAGTGCTAATGAGAGGAGAACAAGCAGTGTCTTCCAAAGAATCATCAAAAGTAATTTTCTTATTCCTCATTTTCTTGGAAGAACTTAGTTTCCTTGGGAATTTTGAAGAGCATTCAATAACATGATTGCTATTATTTGAGGATTTCCATGCAGTACTAGAAGCAGCATCAGAGATCATAGAAGGGCCACAAAAAGTACTATGATTAGAACAAGAACTATGATCTTGGTCTACTTGGTTTGATAAGAAATCTTCCAAGTAAGAAGTCCAACCGCTCTCTTCTTCGCGAGTCTGATCATCGATTGTTGTTTTTGAAGCAACAGACTTGATAACGTGTGGGTTGAATGAATCCTCCATATCAATCTATGAACAAGAGAGATATGAGAGAGAAAGAGAGAGATGGTTTGTTTTGCAAGGCTTTGTTTTGTGGAGAGAGAGATGTATATATACAAGAGAAAGAAGGTGGCTAGGGAATGGAGAAAAATGACACCCAATTGCCCATGATTTAGAATCTTGGAGGTGGGCCAGAGTGAGTATTGGATGTTAAATAAGTAGTTGTAACTTGATACTATATATAAGTATATAGACACATGCATATGTATGGAGGGAGACAAATTGATAAAGTGGGTATTGGGTTGACCTTTGTGTTTCAATTGGGATTTTCTTAACCACATAAATACATAAGTAGTCATTTTCTCTTGTTAGCACTAACCTTTCAAAATTAAATTATTTATTTATTTATTTATTTTTACTTTTGGTTTTGTTAGCACTAACCTTTCAAAGTTCAATTATTTTTAATAAAATTGTATATTTTTGATTAGATGGTACATTCATTTGCTCATTCTGATGGATAGTAATAAGGTTTTTATGGGTTCATACAAGTGGTTTAATCTTTATAAAGTCGGTCCAATGGAATATTATATGAGACTTGGGGACGAAGATTACAGCTCAAATTAGGTTGTCCTAATCCTAGAGGCGTAGAACGATCTGGGCTGGTTCGCTTTGGTGACGAGTCTCGTGAGTTGGGGGTAGGGCCTGTGAGCCTAGCTAATGGGGCGTGCGGGGGTAGTTGGCCGGCCGGACCGAGAGTAGGAGGACCAGACTGGACCCCTACCTGCAGGTGGGTTTTCTTAGCAAGTTGGGCTTGTGTGCAAGTCGGGCCGGTGGGTGGGTTGTACAGTGGCGAGCTCAACCCGGTCAATTCGACCCGTTTTACACCTCTATCTAATCCTATGATCCCCATATGTAAACTTTACCCTTAAAGGAAAACACTTTTATTTTGTTTGATTAGTAGGAAAAATAAAAAAGAGAAAGAGGAAAAGGAAAAAGTACTAGTGAAAAATGAACCAAAAACTTGGAATCTTGTGAGTTGCTTTCCTCCGTTTTTTTATTTCTATTTTTTTTTTGTGAAACTAACAAATCCCAACAATTTTTAATTTTTATTGTTATTTAAACGTAGAGGAAAAGCAAAAAGAAATTAGCTTCTTTTTTTTTTTCCCCTTTTTTCTCTCTAAATCCACAAACCAAGTAGTTTCGGAGTGAGACTAGTGATTTGTCACTATTGCCTATTATATTAGCATGGACCAGAATCATAGATATGTGACCATACATCTATGTTTTCAAGTTTTTCTGAAAAGAATTACAAGTTTTTTTTTTCCTTCTCTTTTTTTGTTTAATTAACATCTTTTTGGTACCTCAATAAACTTATGGTATGTTTGGAAATACATTAGATAAGATTAATTAGGTCCAATCCTACTCTCTCTCTCTCTCTCTCTCTCTCTCTCTCTCTCTCTCTTCTTGTTTTATGAAACTCATACACGGTTGGTTTGTCAAATAACCTATTTTTACAACTGATTATGAGACACTAAGTCACGTGCAAGAAAAATGCATAAAGCACCACTTAAATAGATAGAACAATTTCACTTATGAACTATCTTCTCTCTTAAAAATAAACCAGTGGGAGTGAATTGAGTCTTGAATTTCAAAGAATAAAAACTATGATGTGCGAAAGAAAACGTGCATAGTACATGCATCCGCCTATATGTATAGTGTGTGTCCTATATACAAGTATGTGTGTGTGGTGCTGGCAGAGTTGTGGAGGGGAGGAGCTAGGGGAATTTGCCTTCCACGCACTTCAGTTGCACCAGATGTGAGCTCCACTTGGTGCATAGGGCTTGTTTGGCACAGCTTTTGTTTATGTAATTCAGGCCCGAAAAAAGTGCTTTTACCCAAAAGCTACCATGGCTTTTGACTAGCTGCAACATTTTGAAGTTGACGAATTTTTTTTTTGCAATTGAATTCCGAAGGGTCTGGTTTGCCAAACTGTTTCATCTTAGTTTTTCAAGTTTCTATAATCATTTAAAGACTCCATAATCTACTCCCTAACAAGACCATAGTCGATAGTATTTCAACTTCAAGACATTAAGAGTGCGTTTGGACGACCATAGAATTTTGAATTAGGATATATAGAATAAACTCTCCTTATGCATTAGCATATTTATTGATGTTTAATTATCAAAATGAACAACTGTCAAAAAAAAAAAAAAATCATAATGAACAAATAAAAATTAAAAAAATTCCACGTTATAGTAGAAAACTCCAACAAATAATTTCGCCGAAAACTTGAATTGTTCTGGTACAAATTAGTAGAGAAATTCAGTTTGAACTCCTCCGGTTGCAAGCGTCAAAGAGATTCATTTTCTTTGGAAAGCACTTTTGTGCAGTTAGCACAGTACTGTGCAAAACTATGCCTCTCACAGTTTGCACAGTGTTTTTCTCAAAATTGAAAAACAAAAACTGTTTTAAAAAAACACTGTGCAAACTGTGAGAGGCACACTGTGCAAACTGTTTAAAACATTGTGCAAACTGTGAGAACTGTTTTTCCAATCCCTGTCACGCCCCGAAGTACCAAAAATAGGGAAAAATAAATTTCCTTTATGGGTTCGTAGACACGTGACTGGTTGTGAGTGTCACCTGATTGTCCAACATGCTTATAACAATAATGTGATATGGGAAAGTGACTAAGTTCACCGGAAGCAGAAATTTAAAACATCCAAGTCTTACATCAGTAGTATATTACAGGCCAAAAAGATATCCAAAAGATACATATTACAAGACCAGCTAAACTATTACATCACTAACATAATAATAACAGAACTACAACAAAATAAAAGCTCCAAAGTTTTCAACTGGCGAAACCGTAGCCTTCCTCGTAGTAATCTTCACTAGCATAGTCTTCAGTAGTAAAGTCAGCATCTTGATAGCAGTCGGCTCCGTCTGGACCTGCAAAGGCTGGACGTGGAAGGTCCAGCGGCATGAAAAGCCGTTAGCGGTTAAGCTAAGTGGTGTAAGTGAGGGTCCCCTTAAGGTTACCACCACTTAAGGTAAGTTATTCTTCATCTCATCTTATTTCTCAAAACCATATCTCGTTCATCATTTCTTATTCTCGATACTATGTCTTGTTCGTCTTTTCTTATTCTCAAAACCATGCATATTTAAACCCAATCATTCCCTTTGAAGCTTAACCCAGAACTGAACTGACCAATGACATTGATTGAAAGAAAACTTAACTCCAAACGCATTTACTGGTCAAGAAAGAACAACACTCAACAATGAATAATTAACTGTCGCCCAACTGGCACTCAAACTGTCGCCCAAATGGCATTCAAACTATCGCCCAACTGGCATTCAAACTGTCGCCCAAATGGCATGAAGTGTTCGGTTATGTACGGGTGACCTGAGGATCGACATGACGTGTTCGTCCAAGTGATTATTAATTTCCCGTACCCTTGGTCTGAGGATCGGCATGACGTGTTCGGTAACGTGCGGGCGACCTAAGGATCGGCATGACGTGTTCGACCAAGAGATTATGAATACAATGGAAAAGAAGAGGCAATAATAATAGAATATCTAGGTATACAGTATTACCCTAATATAAAAGAAAAGACTAAACTACCCTAAAGCTAATAAAACTAAGTCTAACACTCCTCCTCAAACTCACAATGCTGCAGCTAAAAGCATAGACCAACTAAAAAATGAAAACGCTGAATCGGATGTGACTTTGTAAACAAATCAGCAATCTGTGCGGAAGAAGAAACAAAAGGCAAAGTGATAGCTCCATGCTTAAGGTGATGACGAGTAATATGACAATCAATCTCTATATGCTTGGTCCTCTCATGGAAAACGGAATTGTGAGCAATCTGAATAGCACTCTTATTATCACAATACATAGGTGAAGGGCGAGGAAGGGAGACACCCATATCTGTAAGTAGTCGGCATAACCAAATAAGCTCACGGGTAGTCGAAGCCATAGCACGATACTCAGCTTCTGTGGAAGACACAGCAACAACATCTTGCTTCTTGCTCTTCCAAGAAATGAGAGAATCACCCAAAAATATACAAAACCCAGTAATAGACTTGCGATCTGTAGGATCACCGGCCCAATCAGCATCAGAGTACGCACGCAGCTCCAAGGAAGATGATGAAGAAAGTAAAAGACTTTGAAACCTAGTGCCCCTCAAGTACCTCAAAATACGATGAACAGCAGCCCAATGAACTGTAGTAGGGGAAATAACAAACTGACTAACAATATGAACAACATGAGCAATATCCGGACGAGTAATAGTAAGATAAACCAAGCTACCAACAATAGTGCGATATAAGGTAGGATTAGGCAAAGGAACGCCATCAGAAGGGGAAAGACGAACATTAAGCTCCAAAGGGGTATCAACAATCTTATTATCAGTGAGGCGAGCACGCTCAAGAATGTCACCTATATACTAAGACTGAGAAAGAAGATAACCTTTTGGAGAATAGGCTACTTCAATCCCCAAAAAATAACGTAGTAGACCTAAGTCCTTTATTTCAAAACAACGAGCTAATTCAGACTTCAACACTGCAATCCCATCAACATCATCACCAGTAATAATCATATCATCAACATACAAAGAAAGCATAATACGACTAGTAGTGGTACACCTAATAAAGAGAGCTAAATCATACTCACTCGGGGAAAACCCAAATGAGGTAATCACTATGGAAAACTTCTCAAACCAAGCTCAAGGGGCTTGTTTAAGACCATATAAGGCTTTTTTAAGCCTGCAAACTTTACCAAGACCATGAGGAACACCCGGAGGAGGAACCATATAAACCTCCTCTTGGAGGTCTCCATTCAAGAAAGCATTTTTAACATCCATCTGAGTTATATGCCACTGACGAATAGAAGTAACTGCAATAAGAGTACGAACAGTAGTCATTTTAGCAATAGGAGCAAAAGTCTCCTCGTAATCCATACCATACTGCTAGGAAAAACTCTTGACAACCAATCTTGCTTTGTACCGCTCAACAGACCCATATGACTTGGTTTTGATTTTATAAACCCAACGAGAACCAATAGCGCTCTTACCAGAAGGTAAGGGAACCAAACTCCAAGTGTCTGTCTTATACAATGCTGAGAGTTTCTCTGCCATAGCCTATTGCCAAAGAGGATCAAGAGCTGCCTCTTTACAGGACAAAGGCTCAGAGAGATCATGAACTGAAGCTAAAAATGAAGCAAAAGAATTCGAATAACAAGAATAAACAAAATCAGGTGATTGAGTAGACTTACGAGTGCGAGCAGGATAGCGAGGAGGTTCCACAGTCTCAGTAGGTGCTTGGGTGGCCTCTGGAAGGGAGGTAGCATCAAGCGGCAAGGTACCAGTATCAGCAGAAGTAGAACCATGAGGTGAGACAATATCAGTGGTGCATGGGGCTTGAGAGGGCACACTATCGGTATCATCAGAGAATGGGTCAAGATGGATGAGATCAGATTTAGTCAACTCATGATGATTATCAGGAATAGAAAAGAAGGGTATGTGCTCGAGAAACACAACATGACGAGAGACATATAGTTTCTTAGTAAGTGGGTCAAAGCAACGATATCCCTTCTGACCCTCACCATAACCTAGAAAAACACAAATAGTAAACTTAGGTGACAAGTTGGTACGCTCTACATGAGGTCGAAGGACAAAACAAGTACAACCAAACACCTTTAAGGAAGAATAATCAGGAGCATGCCCATACAATTTTTCAAAAGGTGATAGACCTGAGCAGTGAGAGGACGAAATTTTATTAATTAGATTGACAGCAGTAAGGACAGCCTCTCCCCAAAAATCACTAGGGACATATACAGATAATAAAAGAGAGCGAGCAGTTTCAACAATATGCCAATGTTTCCTTTTAGCAACACAATTTTGCTCAGGAGTGTCTGTACAAGAGGACTGATGAATAGTTCCATCTAAAGCAAGCAACTCACGAAATTTATGATAGGTATACTCTCCACCTAAATCACATCTAAAACATTTGATGACAGCAGAATGTTGAGTTTTAACAAAAGCACGAAAGGTATTGTAAATATCAAAGAAGTCTGAACGGCGTTTCATAAGATAAACCCAACAGTAACGAGTGCAATCATCAATAAATGATACATAATAACGAGACCCCCCTCTTGTAGTAACAGAAGAGGGTCCCCACACATCAGAATGAACTAAATCAAATGGTGCAAGAGAATAAGAAATACTTCTATTAAATGGTAAAGCGGGAAATTTTGCCAGTTTACAACCACTACAATTAGAAATGTCATGAGTTTGTAAATCTCCTAATTTTCCTGTAGAAGCTAAATATTTTAAACGAGAGGCTGAAACATGACCAAGGCGAGAATGCCATAAATAAAAACTAGACGAAGATGAACTCAAACGAAAGGATAACAAGTCAACACTAGAAGCTGCAACCACTAGTACATTGAGCTTGTCCAAGATGTATAATCTCCCTTGCCTATGGCCTGTCCCAATCAGCGTCTGAGACTGCGGATCCTGCACATGACAAAAAGTAGAAGAAAAATAGACTAAATAACCTGCATCACAAAGCTGACCAACAGAAACAAGATTCATAGTAAGTTTAGGAATGTGGTAAACACTAGGGAGAGATACATGAGGTGTGACAACAGACCCAACACCTGCTAATGGCATGGGAGTACTATCAGCAGTCATAACAGACAAAGAGGAAGCAGGACATAAGGAAGCAAAAGACGACAAGTCAGGCGACATATGATTAGAAGCTCCAGAGTCTAAAACCCAAATACCTGAGGACATACCTGAAGACATACCTGAAGACATACCTAGTGAAGAGGTGGCCATAGCATGTGGCTGTGTGCAAGGAACTTCTGAAATTGCTCAGCAAGGGAGGTCATGGATGGAGTGGATGGGGAAGGGGAACCGGGTCCAAATGAGTCTGATGGTGGTACAACTGCTGCAGTGTTAGGCTGTGGAGGCCTATATGAACGCTGCTGAGATTGGTTGTCAGATTTCCAATGAGAAGATTGAGGTTGTTGTTGTTGTGGTGGTCGACCATGTGAGGGCTGGTTGCTGCTATTGGGCTGGTTTGCACGACCCAACCTAGGACACTGAGCCTTCCAATGACCCTTCTCCTTACAGTAGCTGCATACATCACTACCAACTCTTGAGTAAGGCTTATTCTGATTGTTGGACTGTGGTCGAAAAGGGGCTGCTAAAACAGACGGAGTAGAGTCGGGGAGAATTCCCTTTCCAGACTGTGTCTTGAGACGTATTTCCTCGGCTACTAACTCATGGACAACAGAATCAACGGACGAAAGTGGGCTACGATGGAGAATGGACCCACGAAGGCCCTCAAAATCTTCACGTAGAGCCATCAAAAACTGAACCAGACGTTGTTCCTCCCTACTAGCGATATATGGTGCAAAGGCCCGCAATTCGGGTGACTCCATGAGAGCTAACTGATCCCAAAGATCTGTAATTGTAGAATAAAACTCCTGAATACTCAAATTTTTTTGTTCAAGGGCACAAATATCACACTCTAATTGATACCTTTTCGCAAAATTGGATTGTGTAAATAATTTAGCCAAATGATCCCACACCTCCTTTGCATATTCAAACTTTGCCAACTGCATACCTATTGAGGGAGCAACAGAGTTGTTGATCCAAGTAATGATTTTCGAATTATTTATGTCCCAAACATCTAGCAATTCTGCAAATTTATCAGCATTTTCATTCGTAGGTTTACTAAAATCCCCATTGATAAAACCCCACATCTTCTTCCCCTCCAAAAAAATTTTCATCACATAATTCCAATATTCAAAATTCTTGCCATCGAGTTTAACACTAATCGCTTGAAGCGAATCATCACGTTCAGTAGCCATTACGAAAACGAAGCAATTAAATAACACAAAACAAGCGAACCCAAAATCAAAGACAGATCCAAAAACACAAAACAAACGAACCAGAATCAGTGACAGATCCAAAAACGAGCGTAAAGCAGTGCGAGATCTAAATACGAATCCGAATCAACGAGAAATCCAACAACGAACCAGAATCATTCAAAAAAAAGGGAAAGAGATTCGAACAAAAAAGGGAAAGAGATTCGACAATCGTGGATGAGATTCGAACCTGCTCTGATACCATGTGAATATATTAAACAATCAAGAAAACAACAACGGGAAAGAGAAAAGAGAGCTAGAGTTTTTCATAACACAAAAACTGAATGAATGAATACAATGGAAAAGAAGAGGCAATAATAATAGAATATCTAGGTATACAGTATTACCCTAATATAAAAGAAAAGACTAAACTACCCTAAAGCTAATAAAACTAATTCTAATAGTATGTATATATGCACGTGTTGCGAATATGACCTGTAACATACACAATGCAAATGCACACATAAATAATAAACAGACAAACCACGACATAAGATATACCCTGTGGCTCGACCAGATTGCCTACGTCCACAGCCTCTCACACCAGTTCACTATATTCAGAGAATAGAAAGGATTACAAGTTTTCTGTCGAAAAACAGCACTCAACACTCTGCGGCTGCACATAGAAGGGATAATATATCCCACTAGGGTTACATTGAAAATTACTAATATATCCCACTGCTCGTCCAACTCAGGCCCCCCCCCCCGAACCCCCGGTATCAGAGTGGATCAGACTTCACAAACCCAATAGCACCCACCTATCTGTAAGATTGTTAACCAACAAAAAATTACACAAATTCAAATTAAGTCATTAACAAATTTACAAAACCAGAATCTATATATTGAAGATAAAATAATTCACAAAATTATAAAATTTGCGTGACCAGACGCACCTTAAAATTATTGTCGATCTATAGGAGGTACTCAACTCAAGACTAGCCAAGCACGAACAAAACTAACTTGCGAACTCTTTCTAATCAAGAATACTCATTGTCTATCAATTTGCATTATTAAAAAAAAAGTTCACCCCTCCAAGGCATTCACTGAGATGGGGCTTTCTTCATATTTTTTCTTGAGTAAAGATTGGGACACACCCAAATACATAATTTTTGGGACACAACCCAAAAGATGTGCCTATATCTCTCATGTGATTCACTGGATCCCACAATGACACAGGAGAGAGATAGACACATCTCTTGGGTTGTGTCCCAAAAATTGTATCTTTGGGTGTGTCCCAAGTATTTTTCTTTCATATTCTTTCTTATACAATGTTCTTAGCTGCTCTAAAATGTTTTCTTTTTATTTATATTTTTAGTACATTGGTGGTTGTATATGAAAGCTAACCGTACAAAAATAAAATAAAGTTATGGTTCTCAAATACGAATCCCAAATACTTTGTCAGTTGTACTACATGTAGTTGTACAATTTATAACATACCGAATATTGTCATAGCAGGTTACAGTACTTGAGAACCAAATTGTCATTTCAAATTTGTTTCACAACACACCTGAAAGTAGGGAGTTGGATTCAATTATGGCGGTCCATTTCAAGGTTAGAGTTTCTTTTAGTGATCCCACTACACATGCGTTGAAAACTATATTTGAAGTCACAATTTGTGAACCGCAGCTTAATTTACTCGGTATTTTTATCAAGTAGAAATACAATGCTTGCCAAAAATTTGAATCCCAAAACTGGTTCTCAAATGGCTTAACAGTCGCATCATATGATTAGTGTACATTAGTGATCGGTGCCTCAATGGTACATGTCACATGCCACTGTATATGGTACAACTAAAAAATTATTTGAGTACCAATTTTGTAAAGCATAGCATTACTCCATCCAATGCTTTAGCTTTGTTTTAAAAATTCCGATCCCTCTCATTTAGGGGTGTAAGCGGACTGTTTCGGCACCATTTTTTTTTAATCGAACCAACCAATAACCTTCATTTGTCATGCCAATATAATATAAAATGCTCAACAATTAAATTAGACTTTCTAATAACGAAACACTACTTACAAATCGAATATACATTCAACAAACAATTTTGTTTCTCTAAAATACTCTTATTTAAACTCACATGTATATTTTATCCAACAAATTCTGATATATACTTCTTCACCAAGAGAGACTTTTATCGTATCCTATTAAAATTTTACTCAACAAATACATATCATTACATAGAACTTCTATAAACTATGTCATTCAAGCAATATAGTTTTTGAAGAAAGCATCAGATTCAGTTTCCGGTGGCAAAACAAAAGGCTTATGTTTTCAAGTACCTATACGAGATAACCGTGCCACAAAGTCGACTGTTTCAAAGGTAATCATACACTTACTAATTTTTATTCCCTTGCTCCTATAATCCCAGAAAATGCAATGAGATTTACAAGCATGAGGTTTTATTGTTGAAAATTCATGGAAAAAAAAAACCCCAACTTAATTCTAATGTCTCAATTCATTAAATCTTGAGGACTATTATTCCCCATTATTTTCCAAACAGAGTCTTAAACAGATGGTAAGAAAATTACTGTTACTTCTGAAGATGCCTTCCTGAATGTAAGGTAATTCCTTGTGAAGAATTGAAGAGGATTGAGGTAATGGGTATTATATTCAACACACATCATCATTGGTTACACATGTGAATATATATATACAAAAACAGTGGTCAACGAGATTGATAGCAAGGAATCTATACAATTTGGAAAGTCTATAATGTGGCCTAAAGTGGTGCTCCAATCTTGACCACATTAATTTGCCTTGACTACATTTATATGGCTTGAGCACATTTATCCTTTGATTTCTTTAGATGTTTCAACATCCCCCGCAAACACAGCGGTCCTGGACAGATGAGTTTGGACCGAAGAAAAAGAAAGCGCTGTTTGGGAAGACCCTTGGTAAACAAATCTGCAGTCTGATCCACCGAAGGAACAAATTGAACACGACACAACCCAGACGCCACATGTTCATGCACAAACTCAAGTTCATTAATCCTCCTATTGATTCCCCACTACAAACTCAATCCGATTCCTCTTCTACTCAGTCTAATCCCATTGTTGCGTCTTCCTCTGGCCCGCTATCGTCCACCCTCTTACCCAGCTGTCATCAGTCCCCGTTGTTATCCTCACCCACTCCTATTAATCCTAATCCTCACCATATGGTCACCCGTCAGTGCAATGGTATTCAAAAGCCCAAAACTTACACAGATGGTACCATTCGGTATCCACTTCCCAAGGCTTTCTACACCCAACTTACGGCCTCTCCTGAACCCACTTGCTACTCTCAGGCGGTGAAACTTCTTGAATGGCATCATGCCATGTCTGAAGAGTTCAATGCTTTGCTTAAAAATCACACTTGGACCTTGGAGCCACCTATACCAGGACATAATATTGTTGGCTACAAATGGGTTTTTCGGGTCAAACAAAAATCAGATGGGATTGTTGAGCGCTACAAAGCGCGGTTTGTTGCTAAAGGCTTTCATCAACAACCGGGGCTTGATTATGATGAGACTTTCAGTCCTGTTGTCAAACCCACTACCATTCGTGTAGTTCTTAGCATAGCTTTCTCTTCTGGTTGGTCTCTACGCCAATTTGATGTCAAAAATGCATTTCTTTAGGGGCATTTAACTGAAACGGTCTTCATGACTCAACCACCAGGGTTCATTGATCCTCAACACCCTCACCATGTTTGTCGTCTCCAAAAAGCTATTTATGGTTTGAAACAGGCCCCTCGTGCCTGGTTTCAACGTTTTAGCACTTTTCTTCTCAAGTTTGGTTTTTTACCAAGCAAAGCCGATAGCACTCTTTTCATTTATCATAGGAAAGGTGTGACTCTGGTCCTTCTCTTAGATGTTGATGACATTATTCTCACCGAGAGTGATTCTTCAGTTATTAAATCCTTTACTGTCACTATGGCAAATGAATTTGACATTAAGGATTTGGGTTCTCTTCATTATTTTCTTGGTATTGAAGTCTCATCCGTTACTACTGGACTCTATTTCTCTCAAACTAAGTACACTTTGGATCTTCTTCGTCAGAGTTCTATGCTTCACTGCAAGCCTTGTTCTACACCTGTTTCAACCAAGTCTCAACTTTCTACAAGTGATGGTGATCCTCTTATTGATGCTACTGAATATCGACATTTGGTTGGTACTCTTCAGTACCTTACTTTAACTCGCCCCGACATTGCCTATGCGGTCCACCACGTCTCTCAATTCATGAGTGCACCTCGTGCTCCTCATTTGGTTGCTGTAAAGCGAATCCTTCGCTACTTGAAAGGATCTGTTGGCCTTGGTCTAGTTTTTCGTGCTTCACCTGGAACTTGCACTCTGTATGCATATTCTGATGCGGACTAGGCGGGTTGTCCCGATACTCGGCGTTCCACTTCTGGTTTCTGTGTTTATTTGGGGCCTAATCTGGTTTCGTGGAGTGCCAAGAAACAACCCACAATATCTCGTTCTAGTGCTGAATCTGAATACCGTTCTCTTGCTCAATGTTGTGCTAAGATTGTTTGGCTTCGTCACTTACTTCAGGAATTACGATGCCCTATTACTCGGCCTAAGTTGCTCTATTGTGATAATCTCAGTGCTACTTATATGGCTGCTAATCTTGTGGCATTTGTTTGCACCAGAGCAAATAGTTTGTGTCATTGAGTCGAACTGAGACCAAGGTAGTGATGTGGGGAACAGACAAGGTGATCATAATAGACGAAGAAGAAGAGCTGCTGGTGGTAAAAGATGAGGACGAAGAATTGCTGGACGTGGACATGGTGTAGTATAGAAAATGGTGAGCTGTACGTAGGGAAAGAAATTGGTAGGAAGAAGTCTAAATGGAGGTCGTGAGACCCTCTGATACCATGAAGAATGAAGAGGATTGAGGTAATGGGTATTATATTCAACACACATCATCATTGGTTACACATGTGAATATATATATACAAAAACAGTGATCAACGAGATTGATAACAAGGAATCTATACAATTTGGAAAGTCTATAATATGGCCTAAAGTGGTGCTCCAATCTTGACCACATTAATTTGCCTTGACTACATTTATATGGCTTGAGCACATTTATCCTTTGATTGCTGTAGATGTTTCAACACCTTGGAAATCTGTGGTAGTCTGGGACTGGGAGTATCAAGCAATGAGTAAGAAATGACCATCTTCTTGAGATGTTTTGCATGCTTTAGCAAATACTTTACTACTTGTAATTCATAATCTCCTCCTGTAAGCTCTATGTCCACCACTTCAAGATTATATATGCATCTCTCAGCTTCCCATCCATTACTTTGATGACTTGAGGTCTCCAAACCCATTGACTTGGCCAACTGAATATGAAAATTGCTTTCGTTCAAAGAAACTAGAAAGAATAGTCATGCTCCTTTGGTCAAAGGAAAATAAAAGACAACACTAAGGCATTGTTTGGTTTATGATTTAGCGGTGGAAATTTTTTTTTTCCTTTGTTTGGTTACTATGGAAAATAAGAAAGAAATGAGAATAAGTTTATTACACTAGTTTTCCTTCATGCTTAAAATAAAAAATTTGTAATCCCTTCGTCTTTTCTTAAATTTCTGTTATAGTTTAAAAAAAATTCAATTTGTAATGTTATTTAACCATGAAGAAAAAAAATTAGTTTTTTTTTCTAAATTTGCAAACCAAACGGAGTCTAAGAGACACAACAAGAAAATTAAGAAGAAAAAGAAAATAGGATAAGAAATAAGCTAATTCTTTTAAGTGTTTCCTTCGTCTTTTCTTTATTTTTGGCTGTACATTAAAAAATTTCAAGTACGAGTATAAGCGTGAAGGAAAATATGGAGAAATTGTTTTCACTTCTCGATTTTCCTTCCCTATTCCTTTTGCTGCTTCTCTAAATCCATGAACCAAACATAGCATTAATGGAAATTGAAATAAGAGCCTAAGATACTCACATTAGTTCCCCATGGTTGTGGATAACTTTTGATCTGTAGAGTAAATCAAGAAATAGCCTAAAATGGAAAATCGTAGCTGCAACTTGATTGTCCTTTAAATTGCTAGCATTCAAAACTAGGTTCTGTAAACCATTTAACATTTTTGGCTGATGATCCTGTGTAATTAAGAACTTGCAAATTTGTGAAAGAAATAATTAATTGGAAGCTTAGGGTTGACAATTGTCACACCCATCTTATATATTAATCAAAGTAAGAGAATGTAATATTACACATTGATCCACTCATTAACTACTAATTAAAAATAATAAAACTATACTCTCAACACTCCCCCTCAAGCTGGTACAAATATATCTCTCATGCTCAGCTTGCCTAGAGCAGTATGGTAAGGTTGGCTTCCTATTCCTTTGGTGAGAACATCCACAACTTGATCACTACTTTCTATAAAAGGAATGCAGATAACCCCACTACTCAGCTTTTCTTTGATAAAATTTCGATCAATCTCTACATGCTTGGTTCTATTGTGCTGAACCGGATTATGAGCTATAGTACTGATTGCTGCTTTATTATCATAGTATAGTCTCATAGAATCTACCTATTCAACTCTCAAATCCTTCAACAATGACTTGACCAAAAGAAGCTCACAAATACCTTGGGTCATTGCCCTGAACTCATCCTCAGCACTAGATCTTGCTACAACATTTTGTTTCTTACTTCTCCAAGTAACCAAGTTACCTCCTATAAATGTGCAGTACCTGGAGGTGGACCTTTTATCCTTGACAGAACCAGCCCAATCAGCATCTGTGTAAGCCTCTACCCTCAGGTGATCATGCTTAGCAAAAAATAAGCCCTTTCCGGGAGCATACTTCAAATAATGAAGAATCCTATAGACAGCATCTTGGTGTGACACCCGAGGAGAATGCATAAATTGACTAACAACACCAACTGCAAAAGTGATATCAGGACGAGTATATGACAAGTAAATGAGCTTACCGACGAGTCTCTGATAGCTCCCCCTGTCGACCAATTCTCCGTTCCTATCTTCACTATGCTTTTTATTCTGCTCCATAGGCGTATCACAAGCCTTACTACGAAGCATCCCTGTTTCCTTCAACAGATCCAAAACGTACTTCCTTTAGGAAATGAAAATCCCCTGTTTGGACCTTATAATTTCAATCCCCAGAAAGAACTTCAAGGCTCCCAAGTCTTTTATCTCAAACTCTGTGGCAAGCTATTTTTTTAAAATTTTTCCATCCTCTAAGTCGTCCCCTGTGAGAACAATATCATCAACATAAACGATAAGTGCAGTGGTCTTACCCTGTGCAGAATGTTTGATGAATAGCGTATGGTCTGCATGACTCTATCTAAAACCAAACCGAAGTATAGCCTATGTGAATCTCTCAAACCAAGCTCTCGGAGATTGTTTAAGACCATATAAAGATTTTTTCAATCTACACACCTTACCCTCTGTCTTGGAATCTTCAAAACTAGGTGGAACATCCATGTAAACCTTCTCTTCCAAATCACCATGTAAGAAGGCATTCTTCACATCAAACTGGTGAAAAGGCCAATCTAGATTCGCTGCAAGGGAAGGAAGAATCCTTACTGAGTTCATTTTTGTACTTGGAGCAAAGGTTTCTTCGTAATCCACACCATAAGTCTGAGTGTACCCCTTTGCTACCAACCGAGTTTTATACCTCTCAATGGAACCGTCAGCCTGGTGCTTTATAGTAAATACCCACTTGCACCCCACAGTCCTCTTGCCTTTAGGCAATGTTGTTAATTCCCAAGTGCTAGTCTTGTGAAGAGCCCTCATCTCTTCACTCACAGCTTGTTTCCACTTGGGATCAGTAAGAGCAGATAAATGTGAATAAGACACAAAATTAGAGATAGGGTGTTGGTACAAGATCTAACACCCTTACGGACAGCAATGGGGACATCTAAATCATTTAGCTCTGGAGAGGGTGTATCAGAAGAATTACTTGAATCATCATCACTCAAAGAGAATGGTAGTGGAGGAGGAGGAGCAACGGTGTATGAAGCCTCTCTAGTCTTCCTTTTACTCCATGTCCCCATCGAATAGACTCTTAACTCCCTTTCTCTCTCAACTCCCTCTCCTTCAGGCTCTCCAGATTCCCCCTCATTCCCCTCTATTCCAACTTCCTCATTCTCTCTTTCAACCCTTTCCTTCTCCACCTTAATCATCATAGGTAACACAGAAGTAACATGCATCATCTCTTCACACCGCGTCTCCCCCTGAAGAGATGTCTGAGGGTCAACAAAGTATGATTGAGACTCATGAAAAGCGACATCCATTGACACAAACCATTTCTGAGAAGGAGGATGGTAGCATTTATAACCCTTCTGTGTAGGAGAATATTCGACAAACACACACTTAATAGACCGAGGATCTAACTTCCCATGGGTAGGTGAATGGTTATGAATAAAACAAACACAACCAAAGACACGAGGTGTAATGGATGCAAAGAGGGAAGGATGGGATAAAACCTGAAGAGGTGTTTGTTTATTTAGAACACGAGTGGGGATCCTATTAATGAGATAAGCAACTGTAAGGACTTCTTTGCCCCAGTAAGTACGAGGAGCATTAACCTAGAAGAGTAAGGAGCGAGCAACATCAAGAAGGTGACGGTTCTTGCGTTCTGCCACACCGTTTTGTTGTGGAGTGGCAGTGCAAGAAGTTTGGTGAACAATACCATGAGAAGAAAAAGTGCACCCAAACCAGAATCAATATACTCACCACCTTGATCAGAACGCAAGATTTTTACTACCGCCCCAAATTGAGTATGCACTATGTGGTGAAAATTTTGGAAAATATCAAATACTTCTCATTTTTCTTTCATCATATATATCCAAGTAGTACGAGAAAAATCATCAATAAAAGAAACAAACTAACGATGACCCTTTAATGACATTATATGAGAAGGACCCCACACATCAGTATGAATTAAAGAAAATGGAGCCGAACTTTTATTATCACTCGGAGCATAAGAAGCTCAAAAATGTTTTCCAAACTCACAAGCATCACAAGAAAAATTTGAAATACCAGTATTGGCTACAAGAGTAGGAAACATATGCCTAAGTAATGAAAAAGAGGGATGTCCTAATCGCCTATGCCAAAGGTGTAGATCTTCAGCTTTATTCTTTAGAACTATGGTATGATGAGCTAACTTATCTCCTTCATCAAGAATGTAACGACCATGCTCCTCTATTCCACTGCCAATCATCCTCCTCGTGATGAGATCCTGAAACACACAATGAGAAGGATAGAAGGTTTCACTACAGTTTAGATCTCGAGTAATACGACTCAAAGATAAAAGGTTGTGAGTAAAAGTAGGAACATGTAACACATAAGTCAAGGGTAGAGAAGGAGTAGCATGAATTAGAACTTCCCCGGTATAGAGGAGAAGGTACCATCAGCTATTCTAACTTTATCTTGGCCTAAAGATGACTCATAATCAAAGAAAATGTTAGATGAAGAGGACATGTGATCTGAGGCACCGGAATCAATTATCTAAGGAGTTGAGACATGAGAAAGGAGTGCTCTTGGTGACTTAACAACATTACCTGTCTGGGCAAAAGAGGATGAGGAGCTTGTAGATGTCGGAGCAACACACCGGGCCATCAGATGCCTGAGAGTCTCAAGTTCGGTGGCAGACAAGGAGCTGGGGCTGGCATCAGAAGATGGAGCAGTACCACAAGAACCCAGAGCAGTAGGCTCAGCAATGGCAAAATGATTTGCACGGGCAGCCTCTCTGCTGCCACCGAAACGACCTCCACGACCTCCCCGACTACCAGGTGGTTTGCCATGGAGGCTCTAATAGTTAGCCCGAGTATGATGGAGTTTAAAACAGTAGTCACAAATCACTACAGGTTGGTCGGAAGACGCAGACTGCTGAGTCCCATCTCTAAGTAGAACAGATACTAAAGCAGACCTCTTGGTAGATGTAGGTAGAAGCATGATAGAACGACGACTCTCCTCATTCTGTACATGAGCAAAGGCTTCCTGAAGGGTGGGGAGAGTGTCCATCCCAAGTACCCGACTACGAACTACGTCATAATCTGGGTGAAGGCCCTGAAGGAATTTAAAGAACCTCGGCTTCTCTAGTAGCTTCCGGTATCCCTCAGCATCTATAACACAGACAGGCTGATAGGCCTGAAGATGGTCAACATGATCCTAACTAGTGGTAAAAAACTGGAAATATTTGGTGGCAGTCATGTCACCTTGTTCTGAACGGTCAATGGAGCGAAGTAACTCAAACTCCTGTGCGTAATTACCCCGTCGAGAGAAAGTAGATGTAACAGTGTCCCAAATCGCCCTAGCAGTCTTCATGCAATAGAAATTCTCACCAATTTCAGGGACCATCGAATTAATAAGTCATGCCATGATAACGGAGTTCTCAATCTCCCACTTATCATAGCTAGGATCCGTAGGAACAAGGGCGGTCACACGCCCATCAAGGTGGCCCATCTTCCCACGTGCCTTCAGATACAGTTTCACTGCCTGCGACCACTTCAGATAATTTTTGCCATCGAAGGGCGTGGGAGTAATCTTAAGGTTGGGATCCAAAGGAGCAACCATTATATGAATTGTGGTTGGTGTAGAGGCTTTCGATTTGCTAGGTTTGCCATTGTGATGGATATGAATAGAGAACCCAACAAGATAAAAGAAGACGGAGAAGATGGGAAGTCACCAAGACTTTAAAAGTATGAGATCAAGGGTCCATAGAAGGACCTAAGAACAGGTGAACAAAAACAAGATCAAAACAGCAATTCGGATTTAGTCCAGGGTTATGATGAGGATGGCGCAGGTCAGGGAGGGGCCCAGGTGTTGCGGCGAGGGCTATGGGGGTGGGGTTGGTTGTGGCGAGTGCTGGGGTGGTGGTGTTGGCTGTGGTGAGGGAAGGGTTGGTGGTGTGGGCTGCGGCGAGGCTAGGTTTGGGGGTGGGAGATGCGGCGAGGTAGTGGTGGTGGGTTGGTTGTGGCGCAAGGCTCAGGTGGTGGTGGGAAGGCTGCCGAAGGTGGTTAGGGTTTGTGGAGAAACCATGGCTCTGATACCATGAAGAAATAATTAATTGGAAGCTTAGGATTGACAATTGTCACACCCATCTTATATATTAATCAAAGTAAAGAGAATAAAATATTACACATTGACCCACTCATTAACTACTAATTAAAAATAATAAAACTATATTCTCAACAATTTGAGTATGTTTAGACCTCTCAAAACAAAAATTACAGCAATACGTGGATTGCTAATCTTCAAGATATATATATATATATATGGATATATACGATAAATTGCCCGTGCCCATGGGCAATACCAAAAAGAAAGTTGTTAAACATAAATTAATGGCCAAATTACACTTTAACCCCTTATACTATACCTGTGTTTTCAAACAATATGTGTCTTTCTTCTTCTTCTTTTTTGGTTCAATCGGACCATTGAACTTCAAAACTTTATTCAACCAGACCCAAAGCCTAACCCCATTCGGTTGTAACTAACAAAAACTGTCACGTGGGTTGCACGCGATGCTTACTTGTCACAAATTAGGTTAAGACAAACGAATGAGATTGTGAATGGTGCGAAAATTGCATTCAATCATATCCAAAATTGCATTCAATTCGCATTCATTCAAACCCAAAATCACATTATTTTCGTGCCATTCTTTTTTCTTTTCTTTTTTTGCTAAGAGATTTTAGTGCCATTCACAATATTTTGTTTGTCTTAACCTAATCTGAGACAGATAAGCATCACGCACAACTCACGTGACAAAATCCATTAGTTAAAGCAAAAGAAGTTTGGATTTTGGTCTGATTGAATAAATTTTTGAAGTTCAAGGGTGCGATTGGACAAAAAACCGACATGTATCCAATTGAAAAAACAGGTATAGTATAACGGAGTAAAGTGTAATCAGGCCTAAATTAATCATATTCTTATAGAATTAATAGTCAAATTAGATAATTGTTTAGTTTAGCGAGAAAGAGAGTGTTGAGGGGAGGAATGGTTTACAGAGAGAGGGGAGGGAAATGCAAAAGGTGTAAAAAGTGGGGGGTGTTTCAAACTTTTCCTAATATATATAAATTTAAGAAAGTGGTGAAAAGTGGGAACAATTTAGTACCTTTAGATGATGACACATCAAGAGTCCAAAGTGTCCTAGTGTGAGCACCTTAGCATGCTAAGAATGCTATGGTATGGAGTTGCTGCCAATGCCATGGTCAAGCACAGCCTAGGCAATTTAGCTAGGATCCTTGCAGCAAATCGGGGGGGCATTTGGCCAAGGCGGTCCATGCGTGGTGCATGGCTATTAGGGTATGACAGTGCACTACATACCTAGGTTCAACCAAGGTATGGCTGGGCATGACTTGGTGGAAGGTGGTGTGCACAAGGATAGCACGAAGTGAGCACCTTGAAGGTTCAGTAAGCATTTCGTAGACAATGAGTGCACAGATGCACAAGTGCTAAATCGGATGGCTGGACATAGCAATTTAGTGACAGTTATGAGTGGCCTTAGCAGATCCATAGCAATCGGCAGTAGTTACAAGGCTGGAAGACTTGGTCAAGCATGTGACAGAATGCTGGATAGTAATTGCTGTGTTCTAGGAAGCACCAACACTCCTAAGAAGGTAACGTGTCGCATGTCATATCGTGTCCGACACATGGACATGAGACTTCAAGGACACTTTTCATGCAGTGTCAGCGTGTAATTTTTTAGGATTTTTCCGTGTCGACGTGCCGGTGTCGTATCGTACCCGTGTCAGAGTATCCATGTCCGTGCTTTATAGGCTGTGTTGTGCTGTATCTATTTTATTGGTGCTATCCTAGCAGTTGGGGATGTCAACTGCAAATAGCAGTTATGCTCTACTGTGATTGGTCCTTGGGCAGTTGGGGATATCAACTTCATGTATGTGTGCATAGAATTTCGTGGGCATGTACTCTGCCTATAAATAGGCACGTTGGGATATTATAGAAGGCAACAAACCAGTGTGTGGTTGTGTCCTACAGACCTCTAGCCAGATTTCTTGTATTGTTTGAGCAATAGAAAAGGTTAGGACTTCGGTCCTGTAAAATATGTGTGGATCTGTTTGGTTTTACATATACTTTATGTGTGTGTGTATGTGTGTTCTTGGCTGACTAAGTGTGAGACTTAGGCCATCACAGAGGCAAAAATTTGTGGTGAAAAATCGTCCCAGTGACACCTAGTAAAGTATAGGTCTAAAAGTACTCATTCATGAAAATGCCTAGCATAAGTGTCACACCCGCGTTTTCGACACAGCTAGGCTATCGTTGTGGGCCCGGCTTCTTGAGATGTGGGTGAATTGTGACTGGATTTTTGTTGGGAATGGTGAAAAGAGTATGGTAGGGCCTATTTGAAATGTTCAGAGTCGCCACCTAACATTTAGGGTGTTAGGACCCCTGCAAAGTCAATTAAAGTAATTTATCTTTGATTTTTGAGAAACAGTTTTGAGAAAAGTGGGCCCTTTAGAAGTGTGACTCTGAATAGCCATGCGAAAACCAGAGATTTTGAGATGGGTTCGGAGACTCGATTATGTCAAGGGAAGGTATTAGGCACCCTCGAACATCTGTGCGAACATGGTTGCCAATTTTAGTGATTTTTATTAAAATGGGGCATTTTGATTGAAAAGGGAAAAAATCTTTTTTCTTTTTTTTTTTTAGAAAGTGAATAGGACGGAAAATGGTGATAGGTATGACCGCACTCTTTGAGAGTTGCTTACGTATCCCAAGACGGGAATCAGGCCAAACGTAGTTCTAACTTGTGTGTGCGAGTGTATGCATGATTTTTTTTAGAGAAAGAAAAGTGGTCCCGTTTGACGGTACACGTGTGATATAGTGATTTGAGAAAAAGTCGGTGTAACTAGGAACTTTAACCCACGTGGTATAGTCCTAGAATTTAACCTTTAGAAAATGATTGAGATTGAAATGAAACTATGCAAGTGATTGGAGAATGATGCATTTTTTTTTTTTTGCACTTTTCTATTTTTTTTTTATTTTTTTCCTGTGCTTTTATTCCTATGCTGGAAATAAGAATCTGTGCCCAAATGATTGAAAAATGTACCGGAAGTAAGGGTCGGTGCCCAAATGACTGAAAAGTGTACCGGAAGTAAGGGTCGGTGCCCAAAAGAAAGAAAAGAAAAAAGAATTTTTTTGTATTTTTTTTATTTTATGCCGGAAGTAAGGGTCGGTGCCCAAATGACTGAAAAGTAGATTTTTTAATATGTTTTGTGCCGGAAGTAAGGGTCGGTGCCAGTTAAGAGTGAGAAGACTTACCTGTCTTACCTGTATTATTTGCAGATTCCAATCAAAGATGGCATTGGAGTTTTATTTTGAGAAAGTCCATTTTTTTTGTATTTTCTTTTTTGTCTTTCTTTTTAGTTCTTTTTTTATTTTATACCGGAAGAAAGGGACGGTGCCCAAGTTTAAAGAAAAGTGTGATGTTCGAATTTCGTTTTTATCAAAGTTATTGAGAAACTTGATAAGTTAGGAGTATTCGGTAAAAGAAAAAAAATAATTTTTTTTTTGTTTTCTTTTAGTTTTTAGGCAGATTTGAGTTGAGCATTCCAAAAATGAAACGGAGGGGTCTCGGTGCTTTATAATTTTATGAAATTTTGAGAAAAGGCTCCCAAATGAGTCTACTTTCCATGGGAGAAATCGTTTTGTAATATCTTTTGTGAATTTGGAGAAATTGAATTTAGAAACACCCTTACTCAGAATCAGGGACTGCACTGTCGACTGAAATTGGACAATTTTTTACAAAAATTAAACTAATCCGAAAAAAATCAAAAAATTCACAGGGGTAGGTAAGAGGCTATAGTTATTGGACAAAAGAGATGGAGTGAAGAAAACATATTGAAGTAGTCCAAACAGTGAATGTGTTCTGGTATCACTACTGTGATATTTCTGGCAGATTGTATGCCTTGTGTGTTTATGCTTTGAAAATGGGCCATACGATTTTTGTAAATTCTGAGAAAAATCATAGGAAACTATCATTGAGTTAGGAACACTCTCCAATTAGTTTCATTTGATTTGAATCAAAAATGAATTCATGGTGAATTTTTAATCATTATCACAGCAGTGGACTTTGGCAAGCAGGGGCTGTTTTGTGCTTCAATGGTGTAGTGAGGAGGATGAAGATGGAGAAAGGAGATTGGAGGGAGGGCCAAACAAGGCCTTAGAGGGGAGAGAGGCTGCTGCTCTCCCCCCTTTCCCAAATGAATGAACGTATTGCCATTTTATAGGCAAAAGTTCATTTTTTTTTTGTTTTTTCTCTTTTTTATTTATGGTTAGTGCTTGCTTTTGGTTTTTTAATTTTTTTCCTTTTTCTTTAGTGCTCCATTTTGTGTGTTTTTTTTTTAGTGCTTCCCTTTTTTTTTTCTTTTGCTTTTGCTCCACCGAGTATTATTGTCAGAATGAGTTTTGTGGAGGAGGAAAATTATTGGGTGTGGTAGGGTGCATGCGGAATTGTTGACCATTTGACCCCATATCTATGACTTGCAATATCTTTCCCATTCGAGATCAGATTCGGATGATTTAAAAAGCGAAAGACTCGTGTCAACGAACACTTTATATTGAAATGATTGGGTTGGACAAAAATGGAGTGTCTACAGTTGCCCCTCTTTGACATGTTTTGCGAAGCAAATCATGACAAAGAAACTAGATGACCCATTTTGTCCCTTTTTCTTTTTAAGTGATGAGAATAAGTAAAAGACGTGCCATCGTAGGCAAGTGAGTATGAGGTGTCAACATAGGCGAGTGAATGTGAAATACCGTTGTAGGCAAGTGAGTATGAGGTGCCAACATAGGCGAGTGAATGTGAAATGCCATCGTACGCAAGTGAGTATGAGGTGCCAACGTAGGCAAATGAATGTGAAATGGCATCGTAGGCAAGTGGGTATGAGGTGCCAATGTAGGCAAGTGAATGTGAAATGCCATTGTAGGCAAGTGAGTATGAGGTGCCAACGTAGGCAAATGAATGTGAAATGCCATCGTAGGCAAGTGGGTATGAGGTGCCAATGTAGGCAAGTGAATGTGAAAAGCCATTGTAGGCAAGTGAGTATGAGGTGCCAACATAGGCAAATGAATGTGAAATGCCATCGTAGGCAAGTGAGTATGAGGTGCCAATGTAGGCAAGTGAATGTGAAATGCCATCGTAGGCAAGTGAGTATGAGGTGCCAATGTAGGCAAGTGAATGTGAAATGCCATCGTAGGCAAGTGAGTATGAGGTGCCAATGTAGGCAAGTGATTGTGAAATGCCATCGTAGGCAAGTGAGTATGAGGTGCCGATGTAGGCAAGTGGGGATTGTGGGTACCACCAGAGTAGGCAAATAGCTCCGCTGGGGATTGTGAGCATTACCAGAATGGGTGAACGACTCTGTTGAGGATTCATGTGAGAATCGAGTAGAAGAGAGATGGTGTAGTCAAGAAGTGCATAACTGCGTAATCTCGATCTTTAACCAAGAATGTAGTAAAGTAAGGGTATGGTCGAGCTCTTAGAGCTGCCTACGTATCTCTTGTTGGAGAATCAGACCGTGCGTAGTTCATGTATGCTGGGGAAAGAGGGATTTAGCCAGGAAGTGCGAAGCTGCGTAATCCTAAACTAAGGTTGATGTTGATGATAACGAGATGCCACTTGACGGATTTACTCCCGACGATGATATTGTGAACAGGATGCCTCTTGACGGACTCACTCTTGAGCTTAAAGATGTGAACGGGGTGCCACTCGACGGATTCATTCTTGATAGTGATAATGTGAACAGGATGTCTCTTAACAAACTCACTCCTGTGCTGAAGATGTAAACGGGACGCCACTTGACGGACTCATTCCCGATAGTGAGATTGTGAACAGGATGCCCCTTGACGGACTCACTTCTATGATGAAGATGTAAACGGGACGCCACTTGACGGACTCATTCCCAATAGTGAGATTGTGAATAGGATACCCCTTGACGGACTCAGTCCTGTGACTGGATGAGATGAACAGGATGCCATTTGACGAACTCACACTTGAAGCTGGATGATATGAACAGGATGTCCTTTGACGGAGACTGGATGAGATGAACTTAGTGATCCAGAGTACGGGACATACTTCTTGATGATCCGTGGAGGAGAGGTTGATTTGACATGTGGATCTAAGCAGAGGGGTTGTTGTAGAGTTGGTGAGCCTGACTAAAGGCTGTATGAAGTGGGTTTAGAAGTAGGTTAGGCCAGTAGTGACGCTTTTGGAGCTATGTTCGGCCAATGGTTAGGCTTTTGGAAGTATATTGGGCCAGTAGTTAGGCTTTTGGAAGTATGCAGGGCCAGTGGTTTAGGCTTTTGGAAGTATGTTGGGCTAGTGATGGTAAGGCTTTTGGAAGTATATTGGGCCAGAGGTGAGTGCTCTCCTACAAGGATGCTGGAAGTATCAGGACTAGTTGCCCCTGTTTCAAAAGATATGCATTTTCTGCTATATTGTAAAGTATGAATGATTTTTTTTTTTGTTTTTGAATGCGGTGTTTTGCTATGTACAGAGTATTTAAAAAAGTGTTTGATGTATGAGTTTATCATCTGTAAAAGAATGTTCATAAGTTAGTGAATATTGTATGTCTTGTTGCTTGTTGGAACACTAGAAGACAACGCATTTTGACTTTATGGGCTCAGTGCCCCAGTATTTGGTGAATGTCCAGTCCTTGTCTGTATTTGTCGTGTCGACAGTTTTGTCATAGTCTTGATTTTTACTCGTAGAGCTCTTTTGAAGTTTTCACTACGCCTATCGGACTATCTTGAGATTGACAGTATGTGATGGCCCATGTCTTTGAAATGATGCAAAAGTATGATTTAATGAATCTTACAAGACTTGTGTCAATCAGAGTGGACTTTTAGTGGGTTGTAGTGTAGGCCAGGGTCATGGGTTAAGAAATGAAGGATCGCATGAAGGCTCAAAGTTTTTTTTTTTGAAAAGGTTGCTTGGAATGCCTGAGATCACCTTATGCTCTGTTTAAATTTTGTTTTTTTTTGCCTGGCCCAATCTAGTATGGGGTGAGCATTACTGAGTGAAACGCGACTTGGGGAGAATTGCCCCAGTTTGAAGTAAGTATCCAAGTTGGATAGTATTCTGTGGATTTTTCCAGCATCCGTATTTTTTTTTGTTTCTGTTTTTGTTTTTTTTCATTGCCCCAGTGTGGGGGTGATCCTCAGGAGGTTTGAATTTGGAAAGAGATTTTCATTATATGGCTCAAGTGGGCTAGCAAGTGAATAATAGTGTATAGATAGTTGAAATGATTGTCTCTCATTATTTTTGTCACAAACATAGTTGGATTTTATAAATCATGTATGTGCAACATTGAAATTTGTGCAATGTCATAAGGAGCAATGAGGGGTCCCAGTTGGTATTTGGTGATGTGTGACATGCCTTGAATAGAGGTATTTTTACCCCTGAGAGTGTACTACTATCCATATACTGCAGGAGTGGTAGAGCAGCATCCATTTGCGATGATGAGCAGTGTCAGGTACTGTAATGATCAATTATAGACGTGAAGCCTTTTTGGCATATTCTATTATGGACTGTGATTGCATGGTAATCGGACATGTGTTGCATCCAAAAGTCTAATTGCGATGTCCAAATTGGCTTCAACAAGTTACATGACAGTCATATCCAATGAATCATGAGATTTTAGAGCAAGATGATAATTATTGAATGATGAAGAAAGTTTATTTTTTATTTTTGGTTAAGAAATGTATGTATTTATACAAAGCAGACAATGCAAATATTTAGTAGTGGAGAAACTGGCCCTGTGTGGCGTTTTGATGGCTTATAAGGAGTGGCATTTTAGGCAGTGGGTAAAGTATTGGCCTTTTGCAAGAGTGACCAAAGGCTTGTGGATGTATATGGGTAGAAGTAGGCCTATTGGTTTAGCGGCTTGAGGGTTCGAACAATCGCGAATGCACTGGTACTGCTTGGATTTGATCTCCTCGGGTTTTGTCATCCGGCCCTGCTCAGGCTTGACGCTTGGACATATTTGGTTTCAGAATTCAGAGTTATTTGGACTGGTTGTCCATTTGGACTTTCTCGATCCGTAGAGAAGTCGATGATGACGAGAGTAGGCTGAGCGTGTAGAAGCTTCCCTTGTTGACTTCTGCCAGAAGTGTACCTGTAGTGGAGGTCAGAAGAAGTAGAGGTAGACGTAAAGTTAGTATGTCACTTCAAAGAAAAGAAACGGGGATTCTTCTCCCAGTGACTCATTAGAGATGGGAGAGTACTGCCCTAGTGTGATGTGTGTTCCCAAGGTATGAGATGAATCTGGATAGCCTTTTAGCGTCACCAAATGTCTTTGAAAAGTGGATTTGTACTTGGGGAGTTTTATTTTTGCTTTAAAAGGTGAGAACGAGTTTAGAAAAAGTCTTGCAACCTTCCAGTGCCGTTTATGAGTTTTTGGAAAAGTGCATCCATCCTTGTTAAAATGTAAGGAGAGGATAAGTGAGAATGGAAAGCCCTTCGGCGCCGTTATGAAGTTTTGAAAAAGTGCATCCATCCTTGTTAAAATACAAGGAAAGGATAGGTAAGAATGGGTAGCCTTTCGGTGTTGTTTTGCGTTTGAAAAGTTTTTTGCCCCCTGGTTTGTAAAAAATGCAGGGGGAAGACAGAGAAGGATTTGGTAGCTCGTTGGCTCAGTTTTTTGTTTTTTAAAAAGTTTTTCTGCCCCCAGTTTATATAAGGGGAGGATAGAAAAGAATTGGGCGGCCTAACGGTGCCGTATTCTTATTTTGAAAAGTTTTGAATGCACACGTGCAGAATGTGACAATGTGGAGAGGTTGACGTCTAAATGTAGTCTTATTTAGGCGGCCTAACAGTGCCGTATTCTAGTTCCCGAACCTTCAAACCTCCGGCGCCTAGCACCTTCTCAGGTTGGTGGTTTCGAGCCGAGGAAGTTTCGGTGCTGGTACCGGCGATTCTACCGCAATGGCCATGCCACTTACTAATCCTCCTATCTAATCTTAAAGGTTTCCTCTTAAGGAAGGGTTATGTTATGCTTGCATGCCAGTGTGTAGTGTGCATGATAGTTAAAGATCTTGGCATTGGCCTTTGCAATTTTGGCATTGGCCTTGCAATTTTGGCATTGGCCTTGCAATTTTATTTCAGCCTGAGTCGCGAACACCTGAATTTACAAAGAAAAGGTAAAATAAAAAAATGTTAGTACAAACGAAATGCCCCATTGTAACGAAAATCACTAAAGTGATGGCCTGAGTCTTCTTAAATATCCCCAACAGAGTCGCCAGGTGTCGCACCCGCGTTTTCGGCACAGCCAGGCTGTCAGTGTGGGCCTGGCTTCTTGTGATCTGGGTGAATTGTGACTTGATTTTTATTGGGAATAGTGAAAAGAGTATGGTAGGGCCCATTTGAAATGTTCAGAGTCGCCACCTAACATTTAGGGTGTTAGGACCCCTGCAAAGTCAATTAAAGTAATTTATCTTTGATTTTTGAGAAACAGTTGAGAAAAGTGGGCCCTTTAGAAGTGTGACTCTGAATAGCCATGCGAAAACCAGAGATTTTGAGATGGGTTCGGAGACTCGATTATGTAAAGGGAGGTATTAGGCACCCTCGAAAATCCGTGCGAACACGGTTGCCAATTTTAGTGATTTTTATTAAAATGGAGCATTTTGATTGAAAAGGGAAAAAATCTTTTTTCATTTTCTTAGAAAGTGAATAGGACGGAAAATGGTGATAGGTATGACTGCACTCTTTGAGAGTTGCTTACGTATCCCTAGACGGGAATCAGGCCTAACGTAGTTCTGACTTGTGTGTGCGAGTGTACGTATGATTTTTTTTAGAGAAAGAAAAGTGGTCCCATTTGACTGTACACGTGTGATATAGTGATTTGAGAAAAAGTCGGTGTATCTAGGAACTTTAACCCACGTGGTATAGTCCTAGATTTTAACCTTTAGAAAATGATTGAGATTGAAATGAAACTATGCAAGTGATTGGAGAATGTAAATTTTTTTTTTGCACTTTTCTATATTTTTTTATTTTTTTTCCTGTGCTTTTATTCCTATGCTGGAAATAAGGATCTGTGCCCAACTGATTGAAAAATGTACCGGAAGTAAAGGTTGGTGCCCAAATGACTGAAAAGTGTACCGGAAGTAAGGGTCGGTGCCCAAAAGAAAGAAAAGAAAAAAGAATTTTTTGTATTTTTTTTTAATTTATGCCGGAAGTAAGGGTCGGTGCCCAAATGACTGAAAAGTAGAATTTTTAATTTGTTTTGTGCTGGAAGTAAGGGTCGGTGCCCGTTAAGAGTGAGAAGACTTACATGTCTTACCTGCATTATTTGCAGATTCCAATCAAAGATGGCATTGGAGTTTTATTTTGAGAAAGTCCATTTTTTTGTATTTTCTTTTTGTCTTTCTTTTTTGTTCTTTTTTATTTTATACCGGAAGAAAGGGACGGTGCGCAAGTTTATTGAAAAGTGTGATGTTCGAATTTCCTTTTTATTAAAGTTATTGAGAAACTTGATAAGTTAGGAGTATTCGGTAAAAGAAATTTTTTTTTTTTTTTTTGTTTTCTTTCAGTTTTTAGGCAGATTTGAGTTGAGCATTCCAAAAATGGAACGGAGGGGTCTCGGTGCTTCTAATTTTATGAAATTTTGAGAAAAGGCTCCCAAATGAGTCTAGTTTCCATGGGAGAAATCGTTTTGTAATATCTTTTGTGAATTTGGAGAAATTGAATTTAGAAACATCCTTACTTAGAATCAGGGACTGTACTGTCGACTGAAATTGGACAATTTTTTACAAAAATTAAACTGATATGAAAAAAATCCAAAACATTCACAGGGGTAGGTAAGAGGCTATAGTTATTGGACAAAAAAGATGGAGTGAAGAAAAAATATTGAAGTAGTCCAAACAGTGAACGTGATCTGGTATCACTGCTGTGATGTTTCTGGCAGATTGTATGCCTTGTGTGTTTGTGCTTTGAAAATGGGTCATACGATTTTTTTAAATTCTGAGAAAAATCATAGGAAATTATCATTGAGTTAGGAACACTCTCAAATTAGTTTCATTTGATTTGAATTAAAAATGAATTCATGGTGAATTTTTAATCATTATCACAGCAGTGGACTTTGGCAAACAGGGGTTGTTTTGTGCTTCAATGGTGTAGTGAGGGGGATGAAGATGGAGAAAGGAGATTGGAGGGAGGGCCAAACAAGGCCTTAGAGGGGAGAGAGGCTGCTGCTCTCCCCCCTTTCCCAAATGAATGAACGTATTGCCATTTTATAGGCAAAAGTTCATTTTTTTTAATATATATATATTTTTTTTGTTTTTTCTCTTTTTTATTTATGGTTAGTGCTTGCTTTTGGTTTTTTATTTTTTTTTCTTTTTCTTTAGTGCTCCATTTTGTGTTTTTTTATGTTTTTATTTATTATATTTTATTTTATTTAGTGCTTCCTTTTTATGTTTTTTTATGTTTTTATTTATTTTATTTTATTTTTTTTAGTGCTTCCCTTTTTGTTCTTTTGCTTTTGCTCCATCGAGTATTATTGTCAGAATGAGTTTTGTGGAGGAGGAAAATTATTGGGTGTGGTAGGGTGCATGCGGAATTGTTGACCATTTGACCCCATATCTATGACTTGCAATATCTTTCCCATTCGAGGTCAGATTTGGATGATTTAAAAAGCGAAAGACTCGTGTCAACGAGTAATTTATTTTGAATTGATTGAGTTGGACAATAATGGGGTGTCTACAATAAATATAGGTCTAAAAGTACTCATTCATGAAAATGCCTAGCATACTACATGTCTAAAATACAAGTGCTGTTAAAAATAGTAAAGTAATTTTGTAATGAAATGTACAGTTAAAATACGAGTGCTGTTAAAAATATCCCTCTACACTAGGAGGAATACGTGCAATATCGCCTTTTGTACATTTGAATGTAGAGAAGAATTTGAAGGGGCATCTAGTTAACTCCCTAAGCTAATAAAATGCTCTCATTTTAAAACAAAGTGGCAGGGATTTAAACATGAACATACTACTATACAACTAATAGCAGGATAGCGTGTGTTCACTTCGACATGTCTGTCTCATGGCGTGTTGCGGTGCCCGTGCTTCATTGACTAACATTGATCAATGTATTCCATGAAAAAAAAAATGAAGATTCTAAAAATTTAGGGGGACTAGAGCCTACCCCAGCTCTTTCATGGTTCCACAGTTGATATATTTGTGCCCTCAACAAAAGTAATTTTAGAATGTTCTCGTTTTAATGAGGTGGCAAGAATTTTTTAGTCCATTTGATAAAACGTACTTTGAACATGTAGTAGGTTAGCATTTTCCTATAGGCCAGCGATAAAGGCACCTCTTTTTTTTAATTAGAGCAATTAATTTTAAGTTAAAAAAATAAGTTTTTTACCTTTCATTTTAATTAGTAAAGGCACCGCACTTATTTTACTATATATTATCTCTTTGTGTCTCTCTCCTTGTTTATTTCCAAGTCCTTGGCTACTTCTAATTTCTTTCTCTATCAACTCTTAATCTATATTCGGCGTCTTCTTCAATTTGACTTCTTCTCTTATAAGTTTTTTTTGTGCCCATATCAAGTTTCAAGTTGTTTCTTTGCATCATCAATTTATTACACTTTATGGTAAAATTACGTTTGCGTGTCTGTGTGTGTTTGGCATGGGTCGTATTTATTCCAGATTTATACTTGTCGCAATTTAGCAGCAACATCGTTTTTCCTTTTGTATAATCTGATGGTCTTATGATATCCAGACATCAAGTGACGAAGCCATAGAAACTGCAAAGCGTCTTGCACTGACAAAAGGATTACTAGTAAGTTCAGATGTTATAAAAACTCTATGATTGCAAGTAACACTGTTACAAGTACCAAATTTATTATTATTATTCTTTGAATATCTTTTAGTTTTATAATATTTATGAAAATATACAATTCCATTGATACGGTGAATATTTTACCCTTTTTAATACATTAATAATTAAATTTAAATTATTCTTACATTGTCTTTTATATATATATATATATATATATATCACCTATTTGTTTTCCCAATTTTTCAGTATCCTTTATTGATCCTACTATTGTCCATGCCCTTACATTAAATGTTAAGTCCCATGGATATGACATGATGGGCCAAGCCCAACCATTCAATATCATTTATCGTATCCATTATCAGGTTTATATTACCCAAGTGAAAGAAAGGTAAAGTAGAGCTCAATCCAAGTCACAACAAGCTCTCTGTCAATATTAGATTTGCTTCCTCTAGATTAAATTGAGCTCAATCCTTATATTCAGGATCTACATCTAGTCGAATTAGCCGACCAGATACTGCCCAAACCTTTTTTAGTGGAAGACAATCTTTCTTTGAAACCCCTTCAATCAAAGAATTTCCAACCCCTTTTCCCATCAAAATCACCAATATTAGTGGCATGAAAAATGAGGAAATTGCCCATCCTATTTATGAACCAGAACCAGAAAATGCTTCTGAAGAAGAACCTCCTTCCCCCAGATTATTCCTGTGAATATATCAAATAATTAAGAAAACAACAAAGGGAAAAGAGAGCTAAAGTTTTTCATAACATGAAAAACTGAATGGATGAATACAATAGAAATAAGAGACAATAATAGTATATCTAGGTATACAGTATTGTCCTAATAGAAAGTAAAAGACTAAACTACCCTAAAGCTAATAAAACTAATAATTCTATTAGCGAACTCTAATAATCCCAAATGTGTGATACTCCTTATGATCCTACTATTTACACAATTACAAAAGTCTTTGAAATCAATAATGAATTTCTGAGAAAAGATTTCTATTCTGAAGAAAACAAAGAAAAGAAAGAATGATTTTTCAAACTTTTTGACAAAGACACAAGACAGGCTATTTAAGAAGAATATAATTCTTACTTACGTATTCATCATCTTGAAGAGCTATTTTTTAGTTGGTTTACCCTTTATTGTAAAGAAAAACAAACTATTTTCCCCTTTAAACAATAATGTGTCATTTTAAGTCAACAAATTCCTTCTACAACCATAGAAACTCCTACAAATCTTCCAAAAAGCAATCTTAACACTCACTCTAGCCAAATCATTGAAACCATCCATCCCCCTTTTGATACTATTCAATTCACACAAAAAAAAACGATGTTCTTATTGCCTCTCTAGTTACAGCACGGCAAGACAATAGTGCTACCCACAACCAAGAGACATCCAAAATATCATTGAGCAAAACAATTTTACTAACCAACACCTCATAACCATAGGTGACCAACTTACTAGAGTTGAAAATCTTGTCTAAAAGGACAACCTTCCACTTGTCAAACGCAAAACTGATATTGCACCTCCTTTTATTCCGCACAATATCCCCACAAATTTAGCGCATCAACTCTCCTCTAAATCTGCATTAGAAACTACTCAAGAGAAACTCATCCATATAGAAGCCCTCCTCAAACATACGGTTGTCCAAGATACCCCAGAACCAAATACACCCAAAGCTCCTGTTTGGAATCCTGAAGATACTAAAGACCGCACCATCAGAACTCTCCAATTGGGTTCTAACCCAGACCACAAAATCTTTCCAATAGTTAATTCCATTTATCCTACCTCCACCACAAATTATTACCCAAGACCTTCTTTTTCCTAATATGCAATATGAGGAAAGAGGACAGTTCTCCCAGGCAAAATATGAAGCCGGTACTATCTATGAATGGTAGGAAAAATCGAACACCAAATTCTCAATACTCTTCAAGAAATGACCATGACCCAAGCCGCCTTCATAGCCAGGGTTCCTAATACTTCTGATCATGCCATTATCCAAGCCTTAATTGCTGGGTTTACTGGCCAACTCAAAGGATTGTGGAACCATCTCCTTAGTGATATCAAAAGGGATTCTATTACCAATTCGCTCTGTCTCAATGACAATGGATCTCCTCTCCTAGATCCAAATGGCAATGTTATCCAAGATGTTGTTCCTACTCTTATTTATTCGATTGCCAAACAATTTTTAGGAGACCTCTCTGTTGTTAGAAACAATACCTCAGAGGTTTTGTCCAATCTTAGATGTCCAAAACTCCAAGATTTTGGATGGTACGAAGATGTCTTCCTTACTGTAGTCCTAACCAGGTCTGATTGCAACCAATCTTTTTGGAAAGAAAAATTCATTAATGGATTACCCAACACTTTCTCCCAATGGGTTCGCAAGTCCATCCATGACAAAATGATGGCTTAATTCCTTATGACGACCTCACCTATGGTGACTTAGTTAGCACCATTATGGCAGAAGGGATTGCCTTGTGCACAGATTTCAATCTCCAACAACAAATCCAACATGAGAAAGCCACTTCTAAACAAGAATTAGGATCTCTTTGCCAACAATTTGGTTTTGAGAGACTTACTCCTCCCTCCAAAAAAACATTAAAACAACAATGTAAAGAGATCTCATAGAAATCGCTCTCATTCCCAAAGACAAGTTCCCCGATCTCCTGATTACTATAAGAAACCCCATGAAGTTTCCAAAAAGACTTTTCCCCCAAAAAATAATACTCCTAACAAACCATTTGACAAATCCACAATCAAATGTTTTGATTGTGGTAGATTGGGCCATACTAGGAAAAACTGTTACGCTAAACAAAAAATCAATGAACTCGATCTTTCTGAGTCAGTCAAACAACAACTCATGAACATTCTCCTCACTGTTAATCATGAGGAAGAAAATTCTTTGCACAATGGACCTCTAACTGACAATGAAATCAACCATATCCAAGATGATGATCACTTGACTGATAGTGATACTATCCCTCCTTCTACTGATATCGAAAACCTTGAACCATCATCAGCAATTGTGATTGCAAAAACCAATGTAATGGTGCTTGAAAACATCATTCTATTTACATGATCACTAAAGACCAAGAGTTCCTCTTTGATGCCATTGATAAAATAGAAGATCTCCCCACTCGTCACACCTATCTCAAAAAAGCCGCCCAAATTTTTTCTGAAACCCAACAATCTCTAAGGCTACTCCATCAAAGCCAGCTAGCCTTGAAGATATTTTTGCTCGGTTTCAAAAGAAACCGTCCAACTCAATTTCTATACCAAATCTTCAACTTGATATTTTTACTCACCAGAATGAAATGCAAACACTCAAACAAGAATTCCAAGATTTACGTCTTTCTATGATAAAAGAAATGTCAGATCTCTGCAAACAAATCTTAAAGATCTCCAATCCTACTACTGAACCTGTCACTAATCAAGAAAATACTTTCCTCAATTTGGTTACTCAAGACAACTTCCAAAAATGGCACGTCAATCTCAAAATTGTTGTTGATAATGACTATGAGATCAATACTATTGCACTTATTGATTCAGGTGCAGATCTTAATTATATAAATGAGGGATTAATACCTCCTAGATATTTTGAAAGGACAGATGAACAACTTCATAGTGCCAATGGTTCTAGACTACAGATTGAATACAAACTCACCAAAGCTCACATTGTTAATCAAGGAATTTGCATAAAAACTCCATTTGTCCTTGTCAAACAACTCAATACTCCTGTTATCTTAGGAACCCCTTTTCTTGCCCTTCTATACCCATGCAATTTCTAAAATTGATCAGCAGGGTATCACCACTTTAATCCTTGACTAAGAAGTTCTTTTTAAATTTGCTAACATTGTTGACACTAATATGGTAGAAATAGTGAAAAGCTTGTCCATCTTTCCCCAACTCAATACGATCTCCCAGCATTGTGTTCCTAGAAAAAACACATCTAAGGTAGACAATAGGTCCATACTTCCTTATAATAATTTTTTTTATCAAAATTATAGTATTTTTACAAAACAAATGTATTTTTGACTTTTTCATTTTTTATTCACTTATTATACTTCTTGTAAAAATTATAGTACTTCTAGACAAAATATTCATTTTACAAAACAAGTATGTTTTTGTCTTTTTGATTTCTTTTTTACAGGACCATCAGATTATCTCCTTATTGCTCTTCACATGGCTATAAAAGATATAAGCAATGCCAAACTCGAATCATTAAATGATGAGAGCTCTCTTGAAGTAAAATTTGAAGAACTTCATGTAAGAAGGGTCTACTCTTTTGAACATGAATTCAAAACAAATGAAAAGATATCTCTTTTCCAAAGAACTTTGTTGGATAATATTTTTCAAGATTTTGATTTTGGTGACAAAAAAGGATTGCTCAAATATTTAGCTCTTATAGCCAAAACTTTTTCCAAAAATAATATCTTCCAAACAAATTAATATGAAACTTCTTGTATGCAAAGGAGGCAACTCCATACACAAGTCCTCCAACTTCCTACAGAAATTGTCTCCATGATTGAAGAAAAGTCAAGTTTTTCCACTAAGACTTGGCTGGAAATTCAAACTACTCTTTGGACTGGTCAAAGTCCCCGCCATTATACAATTACTGCTGGTTTCTCCAATATCCATCTCCAACTCATGAGGATTTGGCCCGCTCTATCAATCTCATTTCCCCAACCTGATTATGATTTAGTATCCTATTTTGAACTTGGCATCCTAAAAAAATTGACAATTCATTCACCAAAAGAAATTTTAGGATTTTCAGCAATCATCCAAGAGTGTGTCACAAAAGTTTTTGAAAAATGCAATCCTCCAGCTGTTTATCTCAATTTTGAAATTACTCCACCTGAACAATATGAAAATACTACTTATCCAACTTTCACCCTCTTCCAAATTGAACCAAGATATCCTAGAGATTATGAAGTGCGACGAAAAATCGTCTCCACCAAGGATGTTATGAAATATCATGGATTTTTGCAATTGGTCTAACGTCAAAATTGACGGACATGATATCCAAATGGTTCGAATTTTTGCCCTTGTAGAAATCAAGTACAAACTCAACCATAGTTATATGCACTTGCAACATGACCAAACTGTTTAATTGTTAGCTTCGATATTCGCAATAGTATGTTTAATTCAACTTTCCAACAAGCTATGGAAGGAACTTGGCAATTTAGTCCTCAAAACCAAGAACTTTTCAACAAAATATATGAAGACAGGTTCTCTGATGGAGGATTTGCCTCCCGAGCAAATTCATGGAAAGATGATAATGAAGAATGGGATGATAATGGTACAGACAATGAATACCCCTTCGATGATATTGCCTTATACAACATTGCAAACAGAGAAGAATGAGTCAACAAAACAATAGTTCCAAGAGCTTGTCAAGATTCCAAATGACCACTTGTTCCCCCTATTCCAACACAGCATTAACTCCAATAGGTCCACAAGTGCAAAATGTCAAAAGTTGTTCAAAAAACTTGGGCCCCAATTTTCCAAAGTTCCCCGTAAAATTTGGCTTTCCCACTTTCCCAAAAGGGAATCAATTTTTGTATTGTTTCTTTCCCCCAAAAGGTCAAAAGATCAATAGTTACTCCTGTAAAATGGGCCCCAGTTTCACATGGGCTCTATTGTTTACTGTGCCCTCGTGATCAAAAGAGACCCTCTTCTACTTTACCTTTCTTTCACTTCAAAACCTCGTTACTTCAAATCAATTGGCTTCTTTCTAGACAAAGAACAAAACATCAGCTCAAAGAAGAATCAAACATCAACTCAAGAATCCCAACGTTCAAAGCATCCAAGGCTCCCAGACGGCTATAAATGGCCTAGCCATTCTCAATTTCAGGCACCACAGAAAAGAAGACTACTACTAAGTTTTAGTTTCTTTTCAATTTTTCCATTCCTCCAATTGTATTTTATTTTCCATTTCAATCTTCAAAAGAAGATTCAATCCGTGGTCATCAATATTTGTAAGTATCAATTTAATTTCTTTATGTATTTCCAATTGTAATTTTTATTTTTATTTTATGAACTTCTATTTGCATTTTCTATCTATCAATCTATTTTGATTTTCAATTACTTCTTTCTTGCTTACCCTTATTTATCACCTAATTTCCTGGGTTGTCATGGGTTGTCATGGTATATTTCAAATTGTTGTGCCTGCAATCTCTTAGGCAAAGCATGACAGCAGTGTTAAGACCTAAGGTTGTCAAAGGTTGGACTACTACTTGGACTAAACCTACATGGAGAAAATTGTATTTTTTGCGATATTCTTCTAAGGATTTTTTGCAAAATAATTGAAGAGTTTCAAAAGGTTTGCTTAAAGAAATTGTTTGTTCAACAATTTAGATGGAATATCCTATTTGGAAATCAAAAGTTGATTTTTTGTATATTTCTGAAATTGGAACTTTGGGTATTTTCCATTTATCAAAAGAATCTAAGTTACAATTACTAATTTCTTGTTTTACTCTATTGATAACCTGACCACCTAAGACTGTAGATGACCTCGAAGACATGCTTCTATTAAACAAGCTCATTGCTAATCTCACTCCACAATTTTCTTGGTGCCTAATGCCCCTGCCTCACCTGGGACTTACAAACCTGGGCCTAAGACCTTAGTGGAATAAGATTCACAACAACCTTACCTAACCTATATTGGCTCTGATATCATGACAACCCAGGGAATTAGGTGATAAATAGGGATAAACAAGAAAGAAGTAATTGGAAATCAAAATGGATTGATAGATAGAAAGTACAAATAGAAGTTCATAAAATAAAAATAAAAATTACAATTGGAAATACATAAAGAAAATAAATTGAAACTTACAAATATTGATGACCACGGATTGAATCTTCTTTTTAAGATTGAAATGGAAAAATAAAATACAATAGGAGGAATGGAAATTTGAAAAGAAACTAAAACTTAGTTGTAGTCTTCTTTTCTGTGGTGCCTGATACTGAGAATGGCCAGGCCATTTATAACCGTCTAGGAGCCTTGGATGCTTTGAACGTTGGGATTCTTGAGTTGATGTTTGATTCTTCTTTGAGCTGATGTTTTGTTCTTTGTCTGGAAAGAAGCCATTTGATTTGAAGTAAAGAGGTTTTGAAGTGAAAGAAAGGTAAAGTAGAAGAGGGCATCTATTGGTTATGAATGTATAGTAAACAATGGATTCCATGTGAAACTGGGGCCCATTTTGCAAGAGCAACTATTGAACTTTTGACTTTTGGGGGAAAGAAATATTACAAGAATTGATTCCCTTTTGGGAAAGTGGGAAAGCCAAAGTATACGGGGATCTTTGGGGAAATTGGGGCCCAAATAGTTTGAACAACTATTGAGCTTTGGAGTTTTGCACTTTTGGATCTATTGGAGTTAAGGCTTTGTTGGTCATGAGGGAACATCTATCTCATTGGAGTTTGAGATGCTTTCATCGTCTTTAGTTGAAGTTGCCTTTGCATAGGTATCTGGATCAATGTGAGCAACAGCTTGCAATAGGTAGTCCTTGTATTCTTGTTGAGAAGAGGCAGAGGCTAACATGGACTGATTCTGGCTTTTTGTCAGCAAGAATTGGCTGGCTTCACCTAATCTAGAGGAGGCTATTGTTGGATGTTGTAAAAACCATTTTTTACTGCTTCCTTTGTAGCATGATTGCAATTGAACTGATCCCACCACTTGACTCTGAATAACCGTTGTAGGTTTGAAATTGGTTGAGAAGGTGTTGGATCGGTAATATTGAAATGCCAACTGACAATATAAGAAAGACTGAAATTTGCATAAAATCAAAATAATTTGGGGAAAATTGCTTGGTTTGTTGAAGCAATCAATTTTGAGTCAAAAATTTGGAGACCTTCATAAATATGAGAAGGAAGTATTTATGGGACTGGTCCAAACTTTACCACCAGTTGATGAACCAACGAGGAACATTAAGGTTAAAATCCTTTTTTAAAAGAAACAACCATGAATGTTCATAGTTAGTGTTTTGAAAATAAAAGGCTCGATACCAAGCACTCTGGTAGTTCCAGTAATTGTAAGTTGGGGGTTCAAAATTTTGAGAAAATCTTCTAGGAGCATTTATGTTGGTGCCCCATTGGGTTGGAATAAGGATTTATAATATTGTACAAGAAGTATGAGTAATAAATGTAGAATCTGTTGTAGCAACAAAAGGGCGAATTTTGATGTATCATGTATCAACAATGATAAATTCATAAAATTCTTGTGTTTTTCTAAAATCACTAGTTGGAAAATAAAAATCTTTTGCAAATAACATCTTAGGTGTTATGATTGGATCAGAGTGGGGAAGGTCTAGTTTGAGATCACATATATGAGCCGAATCATTATCTTTTAGAAGATATTGGGACCTTTGTGTGGGTTTTTTCAATAGTAGCTGTAGAGCTTGTGGATCTGTGATTTATCATGGAGGTATTGTGTGTATGTGTGTGTGTGTGTATGTGTGTGTGTGTGTGTGTGTGAGAGAGAGAGAGAGAGAGAGAGAGAGAGAGAGAGAGAAAGAGAGAGAGAGAGAGAGAGCAGTAGGTAGGCGTGAAGGGCCTTTGGAGTTAAGAAATGCTTGTGGTGTTTGGAATGATGGATCAGAAGGTAAGGAGCAAGGGATAGTATGAAGGGATGAGAATTGTGGAGAGTTTCAATGGGAAGGGGTGTTCAAGGTGGTAATAGGCTCAAGGTTAGGCCAGGGGATGGGTATGCACGTTGGGTTGCACGTGTCTCTCTCTTTTCCTTGAACCAGCCCTAGCTTTTCCTGTGAGGCATTAAGCTAGGGAAATGCCCTTGACTCTAGCCACCTAGCCAAGAACTCTCGAGATCCCAATGGATGTGGTCACCCTGGAGTACTGCTCTAACCGAGGGTGACTGATCCTGTATGTGTGATAAGTGATAAAAAAATGTGTGTATGAGTGTAAACTTCTGTAATAAATCATAAAATGTGTGCATGAGTGTGTTATCCCCTTATGCTTTTCAAAGATGGGCATAGGATCCTCTATGCGCGCAACTTTTGAGATAGCATAGCATCCTAGAGTAGAGCATCTGGAGCTGTACGGTGTCTTTGAAGTGAATGCACCTAGATGGTGGGGATGGTGGAACCCTCACAAGTGTAGGGTGTAACCCTCGCGAGTAGATGGTGGAACCCTTAAGTATAGGTGTTTGAGATTACCACATGGGTATAACCCAAGCTATGACCCTCAATCACACGGAGGTGGTTTGGGATGCTACCTTGTATCACGCTTCTAAAATGATGCCTTAGAATTATTTTGTGTCACAGTGAGTTTCCAATTGATGTTTGGAGTTTTCTTGTGTTATAGGAATCTAATCACGGGGGATATGTGACTAGGAGCCACGTTGGAGACAGGTGGTTTTGGCCATAAAGTGAACAGATTCCATATGGCATATTAAGTTAATTCACCCACACCTATCCTCCCTTCCATTCCATCCACTCTTTCACTCCAACAAGCAATTTTTTTCCTTCACAGCAGACATGGCAAGTAAGCATTTCCAGTCAATTAAGGATCACATCTAGCGCTTCAAGGAGAAGAGTGCGACGAGGCGTTGTCGAATTAGGTAGGACAGAATGTCACGGCTTGGCATATTCTCAAACATTTGGTGTGCATGTCCTATGGAGGAAGGTTCTAGAGCATCAAGGGACTTCTAAATTCTAGAAGGATCTAGAAATTCCTATATGCTTTTTTGTCTTGTACATTGTAGAGTATTGTAAGAATTATAGAACATGGTAGAGCTTGTAAAAATCTGTATGTTTCTTAGGAGTATTCTAGATGATAGATGAGGACCGTTGGATTGAAATAATTTTGACCGTCCATTGTATTCTTAGTTCCCTATAAATTGATGAGGCCCTCAGCCCAAGACATTTGAGAACAATACAATGCTTTTTCTCCCAACTTAAGTGAACTACCTAAAATACTATCACTTAATTACAGAGAGTTGTATTATGCATCAAGATTCTTGTGTGCAATCATAGTGACCTTGACTCATTTCATGGTACTTAGATATCTATACATATATAGATAGGAATGTATTTTGTGGAACACGTGGCACTCTCATTTCACAAGAGTTGCCACGTGGCACTGCTATATCTAATATCATCTATACATACACTGGTGTATACATATTGCAAGTAGCATCTGATTTGAAATTAATAAAACCAAAAAGTTTTCCCAACTTCTCTTTAACTCCCCACTCTCTCTCTCTTCACGTCTGACCTCTCCCCACTCAAATACCCACTAACTTCTCTCCAACATCTGACCCCACTCCCCTAAAAAAAAAGGAAAAAATAAAACCAAACCGCTCCCTGTTTTCTCTTTTCCTTTAAAACTCTTCTTCCCAACATCCAAAAAAAAAAGGGAAGAAAAAGAAAATGAAGAAGGCGTACGGCTGTTTCTCTCATTCCCTCCCTCTCTCTGCAATCTTTCATTATATTATGACAAATTTAATCGGTGTGAGAGGGGCAAACAAACTTGGATGATTCATTTGCGAAAAAGGTATTGGTTTAATATTTGGTTGTGATCTTGATCACCCTTTAGTAGTTACACATGTTCTGGCGGTGTACATGTGGGATTAAATGGGGATGGGGGTATTGATTGTTTTATTTGAGTAGGCCAAGGGAGGGTTTTTTTTTTTATTTTATTAGATGATTGTATATATGTTTCTTTTACTGCTCAGTTGTATATTTTGCAACCATTCATTGAATCTTTGATTTGGTATGATATTTGAATTTATCACCAGTTTTATATTGAGTTCGAAAAACTTGAAATGTGATCTTTTTAATCAGGTTAGTTATCCACACATTTGACAATGTGCAAGGTCCTATTTGGTAATGTTATCTTTTTAAAATGTCATACAGCAGGTCAATGCTAGAAACAAAAGTAATTAAAAAAATATCCCCTAAAACTCACCATAGGCACCAAGACCACTTTGAGAGAGAACGTAGACCAACTACTAATTTTAATAGGCTATAGAATTTGATTTAATGGGTGTTAAAATAAAAAAGAGTAATGAATTTTGCTCTAATTTGGCAACAGGTGTTAAATCTTTTTATTTTACACATCAATTGCAAACTTGACATACTTTTTTTTTGTTAGAAGGGGAAGGGGTGGGGGTGGAATTTACATTCCACATGCAATGGAGGGGCCAAAGGCCATGTTCATCACCAAACAAGTATGCTTAGTTTGCTAATTTGATATAATTTTTAAAATCTAGAAAATTGATGTAACGATTGTAATTGTTATTTATCATTCCTCGATTTTTTCAATTCTTTTTAAACTTTTTTTTATATCCGTGCATAGCATGGGTCAATGCTAGTATATATATATATATATATATATGAAAGTGGTTATATATACTCAACGATGTTTGAAATACGTGAGCGAAAAGTTCGGGGGTTATAAATAGCCACCACGTTCTGGAATTCAAACGCAAAAGAAAATGAAAGTCACATACAAATTCGAAAGTTTTTACGGGAAGGAACAATGAAGGGCATGGCAGTTAGAAAGTACAACATCAATCTCGTACTTGCCAGAATAATCTATACTCACCAAGGCATGGTGACACGTGTACATTATGGCATTTTGGTAATTATCTATGTGGGGTGTTTGTGTGTAGTTTTACTTGATAACTATATTCTCGCATGAATGAACACTTAACTCTTTAAGGTGCACGAGACTTGTCGCTGTGGAATCCGAAAATACATTTCCCAAACTTCCACATTTGTAACCTATCTGTGTCAAATTAGGTAGCGCCCATAGGTTGAGTTCCTTTATACTAGGGAGCTCTATATTTGTTGCTTCATTTTTTTCCTCATCTTGAAGCCTTTTAAGTTCACAAGTCATTTGATAACACTCAGAAATATGAATTCTTGAAGATTTTGTAACCTCTGGAGCATATTGAAGGGAGTCAAACTAACTAGATTATGATAGCTATGCACACGAAGGACTTTCTGATGACAAAATTAATCTTCTCGAAGTTTCTTGTTCCATATATCTTTTCTGTTGAAACATTTTATCGCCATTTCTCTAACGTAGGGATTGCAACCTGCAAATAGTTTATTACATTATGTTACTGATCAGCATGTTCATATGTATTCTAAAGCTCCATTTGGTTAACGTATTTAGAGAAGAAATACGGAAGGGAAACTTCCTTTATGTTTTCCCTAGTATGTTTTTCTATGTTTAAATAATATTAAAAGTTTAAAATTTCAAAAAGAAGAAGGGAAATACTCGAAAATTCAAATGTACATGATTTTTTTTTCTTTTTTCCTTTCTAGTTTCTTCAGTGTTTTCCTTATTAAGCGTCTTCCTCAATATATATTTTTTTTCTTTTTTCTCACTAAATCCATGAACCATACATAGCTTAAGCCTCCTTTCCGGTCTGTGGATTTAGAGAAGAAAAATGTAATACCTGCTATTTTTGTTGTACTTTTGTATTTCTATGTATATAAATAAGATTCAGTATACTTGTTATATAGATCGACAGTGTTTTGGGGCTCACAGGAGAAGGTAATTTCAACGAGGTTGCGTATCCAGCACAACTTCCAGAATTTGGGTCCATGTCTTCCAATGATAACCAGCCTTTTGAATCAAGAGCACTGGTATTTCAGGAGATCATGGCGGTATTAAAAGATAAGGAGATTAAAATGATCAGTGTTTATGGAATGGGAGGTGTGGGGAAGACAAGAATGGTGGAAGAAGTTGGGAAACAAGCGAAAAAAGACTCACTTTTTGACAAGGTTGTGATTACCACGATCAGCCAGAGTTTGAATGAAAGAAATGTTCAAGACGAACTTGCAGACCAATTGGGTCTAAAATTCGATGCACACAGCCAAATTGGGAGAGCCGGTCAGCTTCACAAAAGAATGAAGAATGGGGAAAAGATCCTTGTCATAATCGATGACATTTGGGAAGAAACTGACTTGTCAAAGAAAATAGGAATTCCTATTCCTCTCGGAAATGGTTGCAAAATAGTGTTCACAACTCGAAACAAAGACGTGTGCGATAATATGAAGGTTCAGAAAGTTTTTGAAATTGGGGTGTTGTTAAAAGATGAAGCGTGGGCTCTGTTTCAGACAAAGGTGGGAAATTCTATGATCTCCTCTCTCTCTCCCGAAATGCGTTCTGTTGCGAAGGCTGTGTGTAGAAAATGTGAGGGCTTCCTGCTGGCATTACTTGCAGTTGGGGCAGTGCTAATGACGAAATCTATTTTGAGACAAAAAATAAAAGTGTCTTTACAAGTTACTTGTAACGACACATAATTTTCTGTCTCTACAAAAGAAAATAATTGTCTTTAAAAGTGACTTGTAAGGACACATAATTTTTGGTCTCTACAGAAGAAAATAATTGTCTTTAGAAGTTACTTATAAGGACATATAATTTTTGGTCTATAAAAAAGAAAATTAGTGTCTTTAGAAATTCTTTGTAAGGACATATAATTGTTCGTCTCTAAAAAAAAATCATGACTTTAGAAGTTACTTGAAAAACACATAATTTATTGTCTCTACAAAAGAAAATAAATGTATTCAAAAGTACAAAATAACGACATTTGTTAATTTTTGCTTTATAAAGAGAGAATTATCTCAATAAACAAATAAAAATTAACATAACAAGAAAAACGGCATGTCCCCGCGTTTAAAATATACCTTTAATTACCAGCATTTTTTTTAAAAAATAAGTGTTGTTAATTACCAAGATTTTAAAGACCGATCGCAAATACCAGCACTTGGTAGTTAAATGCCGATACTTAACATCGTTTTCATACAAAATACCAATAATTAGCGGCGTTTGTAAACCAATGTCGTTAATTAACAGCATTTGAAATTTAAACGTTTGCCCTCTGTCCTGCCTTAATAAAATGACGTCGGTAATTCTGTCTAATTTTTCTAATCTTTAATATTTTTTAAGCATGAAGGACAACACAACGGAAAATATACAGTCCAATTTAGGGTAGTTTCCGCTTTGCGATTGCGATAGCTTTGAAATTGCTTCTGTCAGAATAGATTACAATAATTGTGGTGTTTGGGTAATGAATTGTAAAAGTGGCCGGTTACGGTGGAAGAATATATTATGTAGGTGTTTGGTGACATAAAAATAAAGTGATTTTAAATGTTCAAAAAATGATTATGCCCCTGGACTGTATTGAATACATAGTTATTTTGTATACAAAGTTATTTTAAATGGTTCTCCATATTATTAAATTTAATGAAAATTAATTACTTAAAATAATAAATTAAATAAATGTATTCAATAATAATAACTATAGTAATATATAAAATAAAAATAAGTAAATATATTAGTAATATACAATATATTACTAATGGTGTTTAATACTTTAAATATATGTTAATAGTACATGATTTTATTATATACAAATAAATAATTTTCGTACTTGTAGTTGAAAGTTGGCTATTTGGTCAAGCGGATTCAAGACTGCTACATATTCAATGAGGTCTTAAGTTCAAAACTTGGTAGACTGTTAGAAAAAAATTGGTGCAATTTCTAGTGACACTCATAGCGACACAAAAATATATATATATATATATATATGTGTTAGTAAAAGTAGCTTCTAGTGACAGTTCTAAATGACACTTTCGTTTTGTCATTACTCACGAATATATGTCACTTCAAAAGTAACATTTAGTGACACTTTTAATGACAATTTTTTTATGTCGTTACAAAGTAACCTTTACCGACAGTTTTACCAACACTTGGGTAAGTGTCTCAACAAGGCTTAACGACAGCACCTATTATGACACTTAAGTAAGTGTTGGTAAAACAACTAGTGACACATTTTATGACTTATTGCAACACTTTTTTTCTGTCTCCAAAGGCCAATTTTGTTGTACTGTCAACTCCTTTCTTTCTTTACCACTTCTTGCAATCTCATTACAGTTCAATCACATACCTGGATATAGAAGTGAGGTTTGTACTCCCAGGTGGAGCAAGGCATGATTTGGAGAGAATTGAGAATAAGGCAATATATATAAGGTGAAGGGGGGTGCATTTGAAAGAAAATATGGCCTAAATCATTTTAAAAATAGATTGACTTTGTTCATTTAAGCAATTTAGACGTTCTAATGGTAAATCCTGAATGTTTTTTTTTTCTTTCTAATGATCAGTCAAAGGAAAGAAATAATGAGACTTTCAACGAGTGATATGATAAAGAGAATAAAATGAGACTGAAAATAATAGTAACCCTCATGAAGAAAGATTGGCACAAAAGCTCACATGGGTTAATTAGTTTCCACTACTTGTCTTTAAACTGCATAGTTTATGTTTACTCATCCATTTAGATTCAGTAAATATTTTCACACTGTTTCAAAATATTTAAAGTTTAAAGAGTTTTAAGCATTTGAAAATAGTTAAACATGTGACAATGTGTTGTATGCTATTAACATACCCAAAATAACATTATCGTGTCAAATTTACCTTATATAGAGTAAAAAAAAAAAATTCTGAAAAATTTCTAAGCGCATCCACTAAGTTGGATACATATATGGTACAACTAATATCCTCTGCACCTATACAAAAGAGGTAACGCAATCCGGAGCGTCCAAGTTGTCATGATAGCCCGTCCACCTCTAGTAAAAGAGATGGGTCTAGAATCACTAGCAAGCTAAAAACATCAGTAAAAGGCTACGAGATAACTCTGGCTTTACCTAGTTTTTTTGCTACCTCTAGAGTCATTCACCGCACTAGACATCTGGTGATGTTGGGATCATGCAAATTACTCCTATCGAATCAGCTAATGAAAGCCAGATGTACACGTAAGATCATTTTAAAGTTTGACCTGACTGAAAATTATTGAATGTACTGAAAATAAATTTAAAACAAAAAACATTAAAAATAAAAAGAAGTGAGGGATGGGAAAACAAAATTTATTTGGGTATCAAAGGATCCAGTCCTCTTTCTCAACTAAAATTTTCTTTTGTTTTGATTTGAATTGTCTTTTGTAGCAGTAGTAAACTTTAAAAGATGTACCATTATGAGCAACTAAACCAGGACATTATTCTCTATAACAATTCATACACCATCTTAACCTTTTAGCTTTCCTTTTGATGGCATAAAAGCTAGTGCCAACAAAGGGTTTCTTCTGCTCAGAAACAAGTGAGCGACCCATTAACGTCTGGTCATCGACTATTGGATCCATTTTTTATACTCTCAGCCAATAAGAGAGACTAGACTCTACCCTCCACTCCTTCCAACTATCAACTAAGATCTAATTAAAGAGAGCTTAGAGGGGGTTGGTGGGAATTTTATTTAAAAACTAAAAAAAAATATTTATATTAAGAAATATATACATTCAGAAACTAAATTTTTTTTTTCTTTTTTAGAACAGAAAACTTAGAAAGAAAAACGACATTTTTTTTTATAAAAAAAACAGAAAACTAGAAACTACATTTTTCTCTCTTTGTTATTTTCTCTCTCTCTCTCTCTCTCTCTCTCTCTCTCTCTCTCTCTCTTTTTGTAATTGGCAAAGTTTAAGACAATGCATCATTACGACAACAATAATAAGAAAAAATATGATATAAACTTCAAAAATTACAAGAGCTCTGACTTTTGAGTCATGCATTTTTTTTTTAAAGAAATGAAAAAATATCACATGTTTCTTGGAAATCTAAGAACCTGGTAGGGTCGTGAATCAAGTGATACTTACAAGCTTCTTTGGTGAGTGGGTACCTACAACTTGTGTATTATACTTTTGTTAAATAATGGAAAAGAGAGAAAATAAAAATCAAAAAATAAAAACTAAGCCGAAATCGGAAAAATAGAGAATAAAATCAAAATCTTGTTTTTCTCTGGATTATAGATCTTACCTTTAGTGATCGCTAGAGTGGATCTTGATTTTGGATCGAGAATAAAAAAAAATGAAAAGAAAATGAGGGGGAGAGAGTGAGAGAGTTGCAGAGAGTGAGAGAGAGATCGCGGTGGAGAGGGTGAAAAGAGAAAAGAGAAGATGAAGAAAAAGAAAGGAAAAAGAGAGATAGGGAATGTTTTTAGGGTTTAAAGCCCTGTATAAAGCAATTTTCTCTTTTTTAGTGTATCTCTCTCTAGAGAAGCTATATTTTTTTTTTAAGAAATAAAAATAAAACAAACAAACAGGTGACAAAATCTACTGGAAAAATAAATTTAAACAGGTGTTAATCGTAAAACCGTCCCCCCCAACTGAGTCTGACATTGTCCTCAATGAGTGAGATAAGAAAAAGAAGCCAAGGATAACACCTTAATAATAAAAAAATATATATACAAAGAAAAGATAGAATAATAATGACAAAATTAACTTATATATGAAAAGTAAAAGTACTATCACTGTGTTGAGATAAAGTTATCAAGAATTACTGTACAATTGAACTTTTGAACTGTAGTTTCAAAGGATTGATCTTGTATTCAAATTTTGCTATCTGGCAGTTTTATCAACATGGTTTTTAAACCAGCAATACTTCTGGTGTGCCTTTTTTTTTTATTGGACTGTAATGGGATAGTTTAAACATACAATTTAGTACATTTACGAGATAGTATTATTTGAGTTTTGTAAGACTTGATAAAAATCAGAACTCATAAAATAATAAGTGCAAGTGGTTCTGATATTTAAAACACAATGATGATTATATATATATATATAACAAATAAAAAAAGTACAATTACAATAAAAATAAAGACAGGAATTTTATTTTAACATATCTAAACGTTGAGTGGGATTATTGCTCATGAAAGGTGATCATTTCGAGGTCTAGGACAGTAGACTCGAAACCTCAGGTGGGTGTCATAGTCACATACGTCGGAATCATCATACACTGTTATTTCAATGAATATACTATATTCGACAGTGACTCTTTGAGGCGTGAATTGTTCAATGAAGACAGGGACTAGAGATGTCCCCCATTCGAGTAGGAACAAGAACCAATCCCTCTGAAAGGCGTACCTTAACATTTCCCTGTTAACAACTCTAGTTAACAAACGCTCCCATCCAAAAAATAGTGTCATTTTCATCATAGATGGGGAATTGTACTAAGGATGTTAGGTACTGCTCCCATTCATTTTCTTCATATTCATGATATAGTTCTTGGAACACCTCATATTGAGCTTGTTCCCATTCATCGTAGTTTGTGCTAATATTCTGCCAGTCATCTAATCCATCAAATATTGGTTCATCATTCCACTCCCTAGGTTGGTCAGGTTCCACTAAATAATCAATTTCTTCATCAGTGTCGCCATAAATTTTTTCGACACACCTAGCGTAGAATATTTCATCATCGTCGGAGTCCATGAGATATTCGAAATGTAGGTGTGTATCATCCTCTGACGAAATTCTATCCTCTGAAGGATAGTTGTGATTGTTAGACGAACTGGCATGGTTTATACTCATTCTTGCACCTCTACGATGATGAGATGGATTCATATCTCTTTGTTACCTGTGACATCAGATAATATGTTATAATTCCTGAAAAATATTAACTAGTAAGAGAAAAAATAAAATAAATTAAAATAAAATTCCTACTATTCACAATTCTAATCATGATTTATGAATTTAAGAGGTATCATAGTTGGGGTCCTCCAAAGGAAAGGACTCTAACTCAATTTCAAAATCTCCTAAGAATTGCTTTAATTTATGCCTACTGACTTTAAATGTATTTCCATCTTTAGGATCCTCAATCACGATAGTTCCATAAGGATAAACATTTTTTACAATATATGGATCAGTCCATCGAGATTTCATTTTTTTTTTAAGAAGAAGCAGTTTTGAATGATATAATAGAACTTTTTGCGCGGGGGTAAATCTTTGATAAACAGGAGTATTTAGACATTTTTCTGTAGAGTACCCCATCATATGACGTGTACTGCAAATTTCTAATTTCTTTTTAGATAGAGGAGGATATTCTTTCTCCAATTTAAAAGCTTCTAACTTACGAGTTAGTTCTTCAATTTTTATGACTAATGCATCTTCTGATTGTGATTGCTATGAACTTTTAGCCTTTTCTTTCCTAGCAATTTCTTTTTTTTCCCATTATGGAGCGTCTTCGCCAAGCCAATCAAAGTATGATTCAGCTTCGTCAGTATTTTTAAAATATTCCCCTTGATACATGGCTTCAATTATTTCCTTTGATTCTGGATCTAATGTTTCATAAAAGAAATGAATTATACGCCATTTTTTAAATCCATGATGTGGACAAGTTTGTAGAAGATCTATAAAAAATTCACAGTCTTCAATGCATGGTTCCTTCTCTTTTTGAGTGAAAAGTTTATCTTCTCGCATCAAGCTATAAGTTAAATTTTTGTGATAGAATTTATTTAGAAAAGCTTCATTCATATCATGCCATGAAGCTATAGATCCAGGATGTAGAGATAAAAGCCAAGATTCAACTTCATCTTTTAAAGAAAAAGGGAAAAGTTTGAGATAGATTATCTCAGGAGGACAAGTTTGATCAGTAAACGTATCACAAACTTCTTCAAATTCACGAATATGAACATAAGCATATTCTTTTTTAATTTCGTGGTAAGTTGGTAAGCATGGTATCATGTTATGTGTAAAATGAAAATTTCCTGTATGTCTAGGTAGAGTGATGCAAGAAGGAGTGATGATTATTTCTGGGATAAATAGATTGCGTAAAGACCATTGTTCACGCTCTGATAAGACAGGTTGTGGTATATTATCCCCATATTCATTATGAGTATCATCAGTTATTCCTTCCATGCTTTCAATTTCAGCCATGATTCTAGGAAATTGTATACTAGATGAATCAATAGAAATATTAGAATTATGTGGTACTTGATATAAAGCTTCAGTAGTATCTAAGGACATATGAAGTAAAAGAAAAACTAAGTTTTTTTAAAAAAATATTGCTATTATTATTATTTATAGCTATAGTAAAAATAGAACTCTTCTTTTTTTATTTTACATTTATATATATATTTTTTATATATATATTTTTAGAAGATATGTTTATATATGTATATATATGCTCCTTTTTTTTAGAAGATAAACACTTACATACTTATAAATATATATTTATTTATAGATATTTCACATGAAAAAATTACATATAGTTTTTTTTTTATTTTATTTTCTTAAAAAGAAAATTAGATTATTTATAAGGTAGAATAGGTATATATATAGATATAGATATAGTAGGAAAAATAGATTTAAACCTAACTTTTTTTATTTAATATTTTTATTAGCCGTTTCCCGGCAACGGCGCCAAAAACTTGACGACATCCTATTGACACGTTTTCTTATCACACCCAAGTGTAGGTGGTCGTACAAGTAATAAAGTTCTGGAAGTCCAGGTCGAACCCACAGGGAACTGGTAACAAAGATAGGCAGTAACTATTTTGTCACTAAAAAGAAAATAAAAGATGATGGATTTTTATGGGGTTTTACTAAACTACTAGTTTTTATTTTTTTGCAATAAACTAATTAAAAGCTATTTTTTTCCTAAGTAGTTTACAGTAAAGATTTTAACAATGCAAAATAAATTAACTAAGATACTAGTAAGAAAAGGAAGAAAAAGAAATAAAAGCTAATTTTTTGTGAGATTAACTTTTTAGATTTAATAATAGCGAAAGATAGAAATAATACAGATATTTAAGAAAAGTTATTAAAAACAGGAAATATTAATTAACTAGGAGGAAATGATTTAAAGGAATTGGGAATATGCAAAGCAACACTAGATCCCACAACTTTTGTGCATTTGAAAATGATTTGGCATTAAGACCGCAGAGTCATTCTTTAATTATTTGAGAGTAAACGTTTACTAGTCAGGGTCATATCAAGTGTGTCAAGTTTGATATGAAACGACGTCGTTTGGTTTAAAGAAAAATAAAAAGGCAATTGGGCAGTAGCCATGTTCGAATCATGCCTGCCGCGGACGTGGGTTATTCGGTGTCCAGTCCCCACCACTCTGCCACTACATAATTGCCTATCCATTAGTGGATAGAAATATATATAAACACATATTTGAAATATAAATTTTGTCATATGAATTGTTTGAGTATGCTAGGTGTTTTTTATGACAAAAGGCATAGCTTGACAATCCACATAATTAGATTCTTTTTTCAAATGTGTAATCTTTTGTTGTCCAATATAGCCATAGTATATTAACATGTTAAATGGTCATAAACTATAGATACATAGATATTTTTGGCCATAAATTGAAAAACAACCCATCTAGATAAATTTGCCCATTTAAGATTAGTGCACAGAAGCTGTGGTTTCTAAGTTTTTATTACATATCCCCAATTAAAGTTTTAGCCTACCATTTTGGAATTGAAACTGTCTTCAAAATAAAATTAAAAGATATATTAAATAGATGCACACAATCACCGTTCAATTAAAATTAAAGTTATAAAACCAAGGTAAGGGTGAAAACTATTATTATTATATTATTTTCTTTACTTAACATGAACTGGGGTTGAATTTGTGGAATCTGCAAAATAGCAAAGTTTAGTACAACGAGGCTAATAAAACATAAATAAATGGAAATACTGAATGAATAATAAAATACTAAACATTTGACTTTGGATTCTTGTGGAGTCACAGTGGTTGAACTCCAAGAATACAAATAAGGTCAAACCAAATCTTAATCTAATTTGGGAGTGAGATATGGATATGGTGTACTTGGGGCTTTGGTAGGTGATTATAACAACTACGTGGCTAAGAAATCTGGTATTTACTTGCAAAATCTGTCTTCTAGTAAATAAAAATATTGCTATAAAAACTGGAAATTTGGGGTTTCAAACTATTTTAGAGGACAACTATAAGTACTAACTAGACTAAAAAATATTAAATCTAAACTTTAATAGGAATGTTTTACTACTACAAATTGACAAAGGTCCTACGAGAAAGCAAATATTTTATTTTTAAGAAATGCAATACACAAAATTTTGCTACATATTTTTGGAACATGAAATCATCAATTACATAAAAGAAAATTTATACAACTACTAGAAAAAACAGAGAAAAACTAAAGTTTCCTACTTCTAGGGACAATATGAAGTGCTCACATGATAACCTCCCTAAACTATTCTCTCCCTAACAGTGTTGTTGTGATTGTTGGTGTGTTGTTTGGCTTCCTTGTATAGACGAAATTTGAGAGAAAAAGTCATCATTGCATTCGTCAACCTTGGCATGAGCTTTGCCATTTCCTTCTCGCTGTCTCAATTTTCTTCCTCGCACCTTGTTTTTCTCCCCTCTTCTGACACACCCTGTAAAGGAAGAAAACTGACAGAGAGATGGAGAGAGAGTTAGAGGAAGGAACAATGAAAAACATCACTTTCAATGGTTTTGTTTTTCAACGTTTTGTGTTTCCTTTTTTTTTTTTTTTTTGGATTCTTCTTAGAAACTTTACTGTGCCAATTTTGACTAACAAGATATATGAGAAACGCTTCGGTGTGGTTGCTACTTCTTTCCTTCCCTTTATTTCACTTCATTTTTACCTAAACATATAAAATATTTAAAAACATATAATTACACGCATTTGAGTGACATCACCATTAAATTATATTAATTCAAATATGCATGTAAAACTAGGGATTTGGGGGATTAAATGAGCACTATGTCTATTATATTTGCACATGAATGTGCAATATTCAGTATTTGTCACACTACCACCAGCTCGTCTGGTCAACACCCATCGCCACCAGCTCGTCCCGTCGCCAGCCACAACCACTGTCACTAGTCACCACCACCACTACGCAACACCCAGTCAATCACTTCCTCCCCGTCGCCAGCTACCGCTACCATTGCGCATATCCACCTCCTCAGATCTACTTTTCCATCTCAATTTTTGAAATTCTTTATCCAAGCTGATTTGGGATCTGAATTTCAAACCAACAAAAGCTATATGGAATTTGTTATTGATGGTTACTGATTTATACTTAGATCAAAGCAGGTAGGGTGATGTTGATGAGGGATTTTTGTTGTCTTTGTTTGGTACCTTGGGTGTTTCAAAATTTTTTGTGTAATTTTTATATCATGTGTTCAGATGGTTTACAGTTCAAAAAAAAGTTGTTGTCCTTAAGATCATATGATATTTTATGATTTGTTCTTGAGTTTTCAGATCTCTAGCCTGAGAATTGATTTTATGATTTTTTTTTTTCTTATTTTGTAGATCTTTAACATACAGTACTTATTTTCTTCTGGTGAAATTTTTTTTTTCTTATCTCTATCTATCTTTCATTTTTCACCCGAACTCGTCAACCAAGTGGGTGGATGGCAGGTGACAGTTGCCTAACCCGACATGTGTTCGGAAGGATGAGCGGGTGAGGGTCAAATCAGACTCACCCGACTCATGAACACCCCTATTAATAGGTTTGATAAAGAGCTTGTATAGTGACTTATATATATATATATATTTCTCCCTCGGTCCCATTTTTTGAGTCCACCCTTGGGAACTCAACTTATTAAAGGGACAAAAAAAATCTACACCTATTTTTCACAATTATCTCTAATCATTGCAACAATTTAATTTTGTCTTGGTGTAGATTTCAAGGAATGATAGTTTTAGAAAGTAATTAAAAATTGTATACCAATTTAGAAAAGTGGACACTAATTTTGGGACATCCCAAAATAGAATATATGACTCAAAAAATAGGATGCAGGGAGTATAAAACTATATGATTTTAGAGAAAATATGGAAAACCTCGTAAATAGTCTTGATAAATGACTGATTTATCATTAAACTATATGGTTTTAAAGAGCGCGCGAAAAAGCTCATTAAAAAGCTCTCGAGAAAGCTTGCAATCACTTGAAAGCTCGGCTCATTTAAGCTCGCGTGAAAAAGCTCACGAGCAAGCTCGGCTCGGCTCGGCTCGTGTCCACCCCTACGTGTGATTGACCAAGCCTACTAAGTTCACTAAATAATGTGGTATCAATCAAAATTCAGTGGACTCACTGACCACTATGGGGTCACTTCAATATTTTCCAATCAAAATCTAGTGGACACACTATTATATAAGTTGGAATGGGGAATTGGATTTGGGAAGCATAGCATTACTCAATTAATTTTAGTAATTTTAGAAAGCTGGAATGGAGCAAGAACAGTAACCAATCGCTGCCCAAGAGAGAGAAAGAGTGAGTCAATTATTAGAGAGCATATTTTCTCACCCAATTTCGGTTCACCATTGTTCATCCAAGCCTTCACTGGGTGACATGTGTTTCATTTCAGTAATTATGTTGATAATACAAGAGTAAAATAGGAATAAAATATGATTGCGTGTCATCCAGTGAAATCCGAGTAAACAATGGTAAACCAAAATTGAGTGAGAAAAATGAGTAATGCTAGAGTCACAAAAGAGTCACAAAGAGATGCTCACAAAAGGATGTGGCATCCCATGTGGCACCCACGTGGCAGAGTTAAGTATGATGGGTCCTACTGCTATATGGGTGCCACATGAGATGTCACATCCTTTTATAAGCATCTTTTTGTGACCCTTTTGTGACTCTAACATTACTCAAAAAAGTGTTCTCCAATTATTACCAACGGAGTATCAAAGCCGCTAGCCACGTGCTCATGTGTGAACATAATTAAAAATCTATTTTGTCATCATAAGTGTGGTGGGTTCTATTATCATATGGGATGCCACATCCTCTTATGAATATTTCTTTGTGACCTTTTTATGTCCCAAATGTTGTCCTTTTATGTGTCCATCTTTTCATTTTTGGCCATCCTAAAACTATTGTCTACAAATACTATTTGATTATAAAAATTTTAAATACTTTCCAAAGTTACATTTATGGATTTTGAAATTAGTTTTTAGTGAAAAATCTCTCTATACGAAATTTTAGTGGTAAAAACCCTTGCTTAAATCTTTTCTAGTCAAAACTCTTAACAGAGTTTATTGGACTAATTTACCCTTATTGTGATAGAATTGGATATGTTAAATGTATTCCTTATATCTTGATTCTTGCAGCATGTATTTCAGTTATGGAATGTGTAAGAACACAATTATGGAATGTGTTTATTGTGCCATTTATGAAATGTTTTTGAAAATTGATTTGATTTTGTTCTTTTATTTGTATCTTTTATGCACATTTTTTTTTGGTGGGGCTATTCCCACCACATTTTTGCTAACCTTTTTTTCTTTGTTTCAATTGTTTTTAATCACTAAAATCATTTACTTGACCAAAAAATCATACTCTTTTTAATATACCCAAAATACCCTCTAAAAGCCAATCAATGTCTTTTGTTTTAAAAGCAATTAGTTGTAACCCCGTGCAATGCACGGGATTTTTTTTTTTGGGTCAAAATAAACAGTAGAGTTGAGCAACCAAAAAAAAGCCCTGATCGAATATACTTGATAATGATATAAAAAGAGGTAACTAAGTTCGTCTTGCATATTATTGTGCCTTTTTTTCCGGTTGAATCTCTTTATTGTGCCACAACAACGAAATTAGTTGATAGGAATAGTATGAACCATATTTTGACATAAGTATATACTTAATATAATACATATATATTCGTATGCCCACAACATTTAATTACATCAACTTGATATGTATAAATATAAAATTATTTTTTTAAATATTAATAAATGAATTGATTAAATTAAGTAGAGTCTCAAAGACCAAGGAAGTTACAACAGAGACTTAATAAACCTTGGGCAAAACCCTATTACCATGTGGGCACACAGATAGCACCAGACCAAATCCAAACAAAAGAATCACTCGAAAATAAAGAAGCAAGAAAATGACCAAAGCAAACCCACAAATTACACAAAAACTAAAAATAGAAATATCAAATGCCCCAAGCCAAAGAAGTCTAATAGCAACTATAAAATCATAAGATACAATGTTTAATCATTGAAAATTTTGAGTTACAATGCGGTGGGACTAAAGTCTAAAAGGAACTAAAAACAAACTAAAGCTCAATTTCTTAGAAATATGATTGCAAGAGTAAACTACAACTCACACAGAAAGATATATTGAAATCACAAAATAAAAAAATAAACAAAGAGATATTAAAATCACATTACAAAATTTAAAAATATACAACAAAAAATTACTTATTCAATCATGAAACTTTCTACCAGAGTAATCCACTCCTCCAATCTTCTGCCAAAGTAGTCTGCTTCTCTTATCTCCTTCAAATAGAATCTAGAACTCTATCAAACAAAATATATTAGACGACAAATATGAGAGTCAAATAAGAAGAAAAATAAAAAAATAAGGAGTACATGAACACAATCAATGTCTTTTGTTTTTAAAGCAATTAGTGATTTAGGGCATATCCATTTCATTTAGGGCATAACTTAAGCATGAAAAATAAGAAAAATTAAGAACAAACGACAAATTAACCCAAAAGATCTGATTAAGGATCCAAGCAACATAAAATCCAAAGCCTAAACAAAATCTAGATTTTAAAATCTTACAATATATATATATATTCAAAAGACACTACCAAAAAGCAGTATTTGAACACATTTACGAACAAAGTGACCTGGTTCTGATTCTTTATCACTATTTTAGAATTGAAAATCGTTATCCAACACTTTAGAACCAAAATAGAAATTGTTGATTGAGGGGCTTTATCAGTCCAAAAAAACACAAATTGCAAATGGTGACAAAATTATGGTTACATTCAAGAATATTTGATTCTCTTTCTCCACACCCCCCTCCCCCCAAAGTAAATAAATAAATAAAAATTCTCAGGAGTATTCCAAAGCGACGACGACTTCTGGTGGGGTATATTGTTGCCGGTGAGGGCAACGGTGACAACCGATGATGGACGTTCAGTGGGGAATGTCACTTGAAAGAGACGAGCAATATGACCTTCGTGTGAAATAAAATTGATAAGCCCTAATTGGCTTTTAAATGGGTATTTTGGATATATCAAAAGAGTATAATTTTGTAGAAAAGTAAATGATATTAGTATTTAAAAACTATTAAAATAAAACAAAAGTGGTGTAAATATCAAAAAAGTTGGTGGAAATAGCCCAAGGACGACTGGGTGGGATATAGTCTCCATAACCCACCAACCCCCCCCCCCCCCCCAAACCATTTGGAATTTTTTGAATTATATGTGATATTTTAGCCCAAATGTAATCTAGTCCCCCCAAATTTGGGGGAAAAAAATTAAAAAAAAAATTAGTACATGTGATATTTTAGCCCAAATGTAGTCTAGTCCACCCCAACCCAAAATTTGAGAATTTTTTTAGTACATGTGTTATTTTAGCCCAAATGTAGTCTAGCTCACCCCATTTAAATGTTCCAAACCCAATTTGACACCATACATTGTTGATAAGTAGACCCCAAAATGTATAAATATAACCCAAAAGATAATATTATTTTTAAATAGACCCAATTCGACACCATATGTCATTATCAAAAATGTATAAATATACCCCAAAGTGGTTTAGTGTTCGAGTCATGGAGAGCGTGGCCACTGGAGAATTCACCTGGCGACTCCAGGGCCTCAGGGGATTAGTCGAGGTGCGCGTAAGCTGGCCTGAACAAATCCCCGATGACCAAAAAAAAAACCTTTTTAAGGGGATGTTTGCACCACAAAATAAATTACATGGTATGGGCCCACAAAGGATATGGTCATAAGAGGGGAATGTGCCACGTGGTTATTTTGTAGTTGACCAGAATGATGGGTTTGAACATAGGATGGGGCATTTATTCATTGGAACAAGTCAGGATGATGGTAAATAATTGCTAAGGGCCCATCTTTCCGACATGTGCGCACAAAATCTGCCACATGTATTAAAATAGTTATAAAGAAGTAGAATAACTGCTATTTAGTGGAGAATGGCGGTTACAAAGTAGTGGAGAATGGTGGTAGTGGAGCTATAATAACACATGACCAATATTTAAATGGTTTAGTGGGAGATAACCACCTAAAACTACCATAGTCTTGGGTAGTTTTATGGGAAATAACCACCCATGAACTACCAAATTATGGGGTAGTTATATAAGAGGTTATTATCTATAAATTTTCATATAATGTTCATTAGCCACGTCATCAGCCTGAAGTAACGTGATCAGTCTAGAATATAGTGGCAGTTATGCAGTGATCAACCTGAAATGCAGTGATCAGTCTGAAATGCAATGGCGGTTATGCAGTTAATTAAATTAAGCATGTTGCCTATAAATACAATAGAGGAATGAAGAATAGGGCCATCATCAACGATCAAACAAACTACATGCTATAGGCATCTTTATCTTTTATTTCCTTTTCCTATTTTAGGAGTAGATTTTAATGTAGTTTTTCCGTATTCGTAAGACAAGGTGCGTTATCCCCTTCTTCTTCGTGCTATATTTGGAGGTGAGTTTTGCCACTCCAAACTGTAAGAAGGCGTGTGTTCCCCTTCTTGTTTCTATAATTGGAGGCGCGATTACCACTCTAATCTCTTGTAACCGTTCTTGTGCTTAATGAAAAATATTGTCTTTTGGGCATTTACTTGTTTGGTGAGATTTCTGTTACATTTTTAATGTCTTTGATTCTGTCAAAGCACAGAGAATCCAAATGAAAGTGTTGTTCCTCTACTTTCCAAATCGCCTGATCAATTTACCACATTTAGAGGGCGTTTGTTGGCAAACAAGACGTTTTCTTGGCATGCTCGCGCATAAGAACATTTTTTGCCGTACAGGGGACAAAAAAATCTACACCTACTTTTCACAATTGCCCCTAATCATTACAATAATTTTTTAAATTTTGTCTTAGTGTAGATTTCAAGGAAGGATAGTTTTGGAAAGTAAGTAAAATTGTATTACCAATTTAAGAAAGTGAACAATAATTTTGAGATATCCCAAAAAAGAAATGTGGACTATTTTTAAAGTACGGAGAGAGTATAACAATTATGATGTAACTTCAAAGTATAACTTTGGAAAGTTATAGAAATTATTACTTTGAGAAATTACATAAACATGTATTAATTTGAAACTTTTCTCGAAGGTTTTCCACTTTTTTTTTTCTACTCAACAAACCAACTTTTTATTAAAAGGACGAAGTCAAAATACAAAACACCCAATAGCACTCTATTACATGTGATAAAAAGCCAAGATCAGATCTCCCTAAAAAATCAACCAAATAATCTCCAAAGAAAGACCAGCAAAAACTACCAATTATCCACAAGACACAATCACAGATCTGGTTGTAGCATTAATACATCCACCCAAATAGATCCCCCACTTTATACAAATGTAAGGCTTAATTATGTTTACACCCTTAAATTATGACCCATTACATTTATTAACTGTCCAAGTGGACTTATATTAGCCCATAGTTATTCATATAGTTAGGGAAAACAAATATATTAATAATAAATATATATTATACAATGACACTTATGATACTCATGTTTATCCATATGGTTAGGGATAACAAAAAAAAAATGCTCCTTCCGTCCTATTTTGGTAGCCCCACCTTGAAAACTCAAATTTAAGTGGTAAAAAGAATCTACACTTATTTTTCACGATTACTCCTAAATGTATGATCATGTGTAACCCTAATTAACCACTTTTTGGGTAATGCAAGTTGATTTCGATCATAGATTCTGACCTATGAGAAGGACCACACTGAAAGTGTGGAACTGTTTGTCTGTTTGAGCACCATGATTGCTGCCCGCAAAAGCTCAACTATTGCACTTACACCTCCAGTCAGTGAACTTAGGAGTGTTCGGAAGTCCCAATCGCAAAAGCTATCTGATCAAAAGCTGGATCAAAAAATGTAATTCATTCAAAATTCCGGAAAGCTAGTCAGACTAGCTTTTGGTCATATCGCATATCACATGTGCTGAGCTGCTGAGCCTCAAACCAAATGGCCATTTTGCCTTGGGTGGGGCTAAATGAACACTTTTTTTTTTTACTAATTGCACCCCCTTTTATTATACTGATATCTCTTGAGGATAGGTGTATTAATATCTAGCCCTTTTTTTAAAAAAAAAAAATAATAAAGTTAGACTAATAGATATTTATGATATTAGTTAAATAATAATGATAATAATAGTAATAGTTTCTGGAATGCCATTTTTTTTATAACTTAAATTAATTTCAAGAAAAACTTACTAGTTTAGGGTTCAACTCATCCTCCATTTCTTAATTTTATTTTTTCATATGTTTTCCGCTGTTCGGCTAAAATGCTAAAAGCGTTATCTAGAAAAACAATATTTTTGTATTTTCTCTTATATGTTTGCATAGCGTATCATGCTCAAAACACGTCTCCATATTCCTGTAATTAAGCCCACAGGCACTACCTTCTATCTGTCTTCTTTTCTCTCTCTATGTAGAAAAACATACGCACACATGCATACGAGTCGGGTTTAGGTGTCTTACCTAGCGGAATAACCCAACAGATCGTTGATCGGCGTTGTTACGAGCCCGACGATGAAACCCACGAAAGGCTGCTCCTATTGTGCTTCCGTGTACTCCCTTGTTCTCCGCATAAGTCATAGACGATGCTACTAGAGCGATCTCTATCAACGTCATGCGCTAAATCCCATTGCTCCATGGTGATGGCCTAGAGAGAGAAAATGTGAGAGAGATGGGAGAGAGGGAGAGAGGCTGCCAAATTGCTTAGGATCTTAGCATATGTGTGTTTATATCATATATATATACACACACATATTCACCAAACCCTAGGGCTCTAAGAGCCAAAGCTCATTGGACCCGGTCCAATGATATGTGGGTGCCCATATAGCCCACAATATTTCTTACATCTTCTACTCACCCACATAGGGCTAGTACTAAAACCATCTCTCGAAACATAACTTTTCATCTCTTCATATAGGGAAATAGAACGTGCGACCTTATGAAAAGAAAGTACAGCGACAAGAGTGTAATGCCAAATCATCACCATAACCAGCAAGACACATCACTCGAAAGCTTCTCATGTATTCCTTAGACGGTTCAACCACACCGAACACGGCATTCTCAATCCCTCGGTGAAAAGAACTGCTGCACCACCTCAATGTAATGTACGCATGACATATCAGTAAGAAATATACAATTGTCGCAGGCCTGCTAATGAGTCACAAAATATGGTGTACTATTGAATGGTCTTCCCTGAGCCCTCATGTCAATCTAACTAACTTGACCGCTTGCCCAGACACGCCCTATAGAACGAAATTATCTCTTCGTCCTAAGATAGCATACTAAAGTATCTATCATTGAGCGTCCTCTTCATGACATAGTCTCAAGTCGTGAAGGCAACCAGTTTGTAGGATAACCAATGTCTTGGATATGCTACGTGGCTCACACAACAATGAAGAGAAATCCATTCACTGCTCCACAGTCGATCGCAAAAGCACATATAGTATGAAATGTATGCTATGGCGTTCTTCCATAAAAATGGGCATATCACTCTGTGTTTGAAAAAATAAGTAACGCCATACGAATCTTAGTCTAGACGTTACACAAAATGTCTAACCTGAGTTTTCTAGCATAGTCGCCCCTCTTGGCGCCCATTTGAAAACTCACATTCAGCTGTTAATAGGCTACATAGAGTCTTAGGATATAAAGGTCTCATCTTAGCTCCATCTAAGGCGACATATAGAAATGATAAGGGTTTGTATCTAACCCGCTATTCTTACACTACGTAGATATAAGTGTTCAAGCTTGCTTTCTAAGTGCTATGGACACACATGTCCTAGCTAGCTATCTATGCGCCATGAAGACAAATGTCTCATCTTGCTTACCATCTAAGCGCCATGGACACACATGTCCTAGTTTGCTATCTCGGCACCAAGGTGAATCACCCGTGTGAACAGGTCGATTCAAGCCCGGTGACATATCAGAAATGTGCATTCATTCTATTCATATAACAAATGTTTATTGAAACCAACTAGTTAAAAAACTCGAATAATAATGTCAATAACTATAACACCCGCATGTGTATTGTTGCATTTCATTACATTGTCATGCATGATAATGTGATGTGGCGTGTCTTATGACACATGAGTGAGTGAGTTTTGGCTCACGAGTTGGTTTGGCTATATGTGTTAGAGAACCCTTTAAAACTGAGTGGAATGCGTGTTGTGTTGTTGTGAAGTCTCTCCAAGTATGAGACATTCATTGTGGAATACCTTACATGTTTATCTGAAAATAAATGTTTACTTGTGTATTTCACTATCTGTATTATTTTCTAGTTTAGAATTTAATTTTGTTGTTAATTTTAGTATCCTGGTGAGGACGAATTAATACGTTGCATAATTGGTAGGCTAATTAGCAATTTCGAAAACGTCACGTAGAAATTTGCATTTTAGCAACCAAACGGAACTCAGACAAAACCTTTTATAATTTTTAATTTGCACTTGTGAAGCTATGATTTAGGCGTGTTAGAAGTTTCCAAGAATGATTAGGAGTTTTGAGAACTCGTGGAGAGGTGAACATAGTTTCAAAAAGTCGTGCCTACATATAGAAAGTTGTAGGATATTTTCATTTATAAGTTTTTAACCTAAAATTCAAGAGGAGGCCAAAAAGGGGGATTTGGTTGTTTACAGCTTTCCGCCACAAATTGACGACCTTCTGTCCATTTGTTTGTCCCCAGATTTCATATTTAAACTCCTCGAGGTAAGGCCGTCGTTTTGATATCTATTAGGACTTGTTTGGATAAGTTTTTCAAAAAATCATTTTCTAGAATTTTCCTAAAAAGTTGATAATTGGATTTTTGATCGATAGAAATTGTACTAGATGGACTACTGTGCGTTCTTTGTGCTCGGGTTTTCTTTGGATTGTAGTTTAAGAGCATAAATCGGAGTTGAGTGATTCAACTATGTGTTTTGGAATGATTTCTTGACATTTATTTATATTTCGTATAAAAAAAACATGTGTTAGTTTATAGATATATATTGTGTAGTTCATATTGGGTAATTGCATTGATAAGTAGGCCCAATTGCACAGTGAAATATTTTGATTATGTCGATAGCACGGTGAAATGTATTTGAGCATGTTGAGTTGCTATTTGGGTCAAAGGAGCACATGGTACCAAGCCATCTTGTGGAGCAGATATAGGCATTAAGGTCACACGTTTAAAGAAAAGAAACATGGGTCTTACCTTTTCGCGTGGACTTATTGGCGAGGAGTCGCAGATTAGGAGTATGGAACGTACATGTGAGACTCCGGAGACTAGTATGAAATGTAGAGACGTGAATGTTAGGATGTTTATCATTCATGTGCATTGTTGTTTAATTCACTAAGCGTTAGCTTACACAAATCGAAGTTGTGTGGTTATTCAAATAACCATTTCAGGTGTGAATGCCGGCGAGGAATCGAGGAAGTGATCACGAGATGTCAGGAGTTCACTTAGAAGGCGACTTATCATGTTTACCTCATAGTTTTGTAATAGACTTGTTGTAATAAGGATTTGTGACCTTTGACTATATTTAACTTAGAATTGTTGAACGGCGTCATAATGCTGTAATAGATAGGAAACTCTTGTAAATATGTTTTAACAATGTTATAATCCAGTTAGGATTTACCTTGGAATGACTTTGGAGTGTGTGTTTGGTCCTTGGTTGGATACAGAAAGCTTTTAAACTTGGAATTTCTACAGAATGTTCTGCTGCAGGGAAACCAGTTGATCGGACCAGGTCCAGTCGACTGGAACTCTTTGTTATTTAGACACTGCATCAATTATTAGAAAAACAGTCGACTAGGTCCCCCGACACAATCGACTGGACGGTATTTCAAAAATCAGATCTTTTTGCTCAAACTGGAGTTCAGTCGACCTGACAATACCAATCGACTAGAAGTTTAACACCCCAATCGACTGGACCTGGGAGTCAATCGACTGGACTAGACTGGACTGGACTGGACTAGCTGCTAGAACTTGGAACTCTCTGTATCTTGCATTTCTAGTCGACCGGACCCTGATCAATCGACTGGACTGTTGTTTTCAAAATGGTTTGTTTTCTTAAAGTGTTTCATACGGAGAATTCTTTTTATAACTTGAATTTAAGGATTTGTACTGTTGTTTATTCCGCTGCTATTTTTCGTTAATGAATTACAGTAGCCTTGGTGGCGTGCCACGGACTTCAATTTAGCTATTGTGGACCGGGCTGTGACATTTAGTGGTATCAGATCATAAGCTTAGAGCCTTGGGAACGAGTGGCGTTAGATACTGGTGATGTCGAGCGGAGTGTATGTTTATGACGATAATATTATTATCATTGTAGAGATACTTCATAAGTTTGTATTTTTTAATTGTGTTAGTGATCTATGCACATATATCTATTGTGGCATGGCATGCATAGATGCATTGAACTTATTAGGACGATTATGTAGTACGTCATGACTGAGCCGATAAGAGAATTGTCACCGCATTCGCGGATGGACCAAATAGTGAACATGGTGGGTAATTTTGTTTAAGCCGTAAGTAAAAGAGATTAGATGAACGTTCAGGTCCCACCAGTTGAAGTTCATTACATTAATGTACCACTAGTACCGCGACCTCAACACATGATTATAGAATAGTTCCATAAACAAAAACCGACCTTGTACCATGGACAAGTGGATATAGACTTGGCCGATCATTGGATGATGGATGACAAGCGGGGGTATTTGTAAAATACAACCACGCTAAAAGAAGAAAAAGTATGGATTTAGTTTATCATTCCTCCATTTATTTGCAATTTGAATTACAAAGCTAGTTTATGCACCTATTGATTAAACTATGATAAAGTGTGTGTTTTAGCTGTAATTTGTGCAGACTGCAGTTGCTGTGTGAAGAATTGAAAGATCTTGATGAAGGAAAATGCTGAATTCTAAAGAAGACATGTCAAAGCTGAAATATAGATTTCGAGCGATTGAAGGAAGTTCGATCGATCGAGGGTTCGATCGATCAAAAAAGGTTCAAGCGATCGAAATCCCTACCAGTTCAATCGATCGAGAATGGTTCGATCGATCGAACATGCCTTTTATCAGATTATACGCGCACACAGCGGAATGCATGTTTTAACCCTAGCATTAGGTTGTCTCTATATAAACTCGTTTTGAAAACGTCCTGAAGGACGCCCACATTACTTTTATCAGTTTTTACATAGAGAAGGAGGGTTCTACTTTGATTTTTGTAGGTTTGGTTGATGGGATATTGTTTTGGGATTAAAGTTTAAAGCTTATTCATAGGTGTTCGTTCCAGGTTTTGACTATATCAACTTTGTTTTGCATTCTTTCAGTAGTTTACATAGTTTATATTTGAGTAGATTGTAGTTTTACTTGTTAGTAGTGATTACACCATAGCTTTTCATGGATTGCATGTTCAAATCTCAACCAAACACACCCTTAATGAATTTTTACGTTAAGAATAATACTGAGACACTCCAGACTATGTCTGAGTAGTCCTTGGGTTGGGAGATCACGATGAAACCGTGATCTCAGGCCTCTGCCATGCAGCAGATTAACTCCTGTGTTTGATCGATCGAAGTTCCTCGATCGATCAGACCAGAGGCATTGTCGATCGATCGAAGTCATTTCGATCGATCGAGAGATGAAGATATTCGATCGATCGAAAGTGCGTCGATCGATCGAACATTATGATTCTTGAGAATGTTCAGTGCAGTATTCCTAGACTTTCTGTTTTACTGGATTGTTATCAAATTGTCCCAAAACGCTCAGTTTGTCTAAACAGTCTATGAACTTTAAGCCTTAAGGCATTTTCTTTCAATATATTTTGCAAACCACCCTCAATGCTAATACCATTGTAGGTGAGAGTCTCAACTATAGTTTTAAACCGCCTTTTATGTATTTCAAACGTAAATATGAAGACATAGTCCCGGTCATGAAAGGACTATGGATTCTTTATCTTAAGAAAAGTACGGAATACTGTAGAGAGTGTACTCCATCGAGCTTCAATGTAACTACATGGTAGATGGCTAGGTTGCGGTGGATTCGTGTAATCCCAACATTCCTTTTTAATTAATAAAAACACTTTTCAAATCATTGCTTTAGTTAATTAATTAGTAAGTAGTTAATTTCGTTTAATCACTTCTGTTTAGTATTTGTTAAACTGTGGACCTTTGTGTTCTACATCTTATAAAGAATTATTGAATTTTATTTTTACTTGTTTGAGAATAATCTAAGTATTTAGTTAACACCTTCCCTGTGGGATCGACCTGGACTTAATCCAGTTTACTACTTGCATGATTACCTACACTTGGGTATAGCACACAAGCGCACACAGAAAATTCGTCGTGCCAAGTTTTTGGCGCCGTTGCCGGGGAAGGCGACAAGCTAACGCTTCAATTATCTCAATCTTTCTTTTTCTTTTTCTGTTTTTATTTTTTTTCTTTTGTTCGTTAGGTTAAAAACTTCTTAGGATCTTTCCATTTATGTCCGATAATTCCATCGAGGGAATTTTCGGAAATCCATTCTACTTATCCAATTCTTCTAGTTCGATTAACCCTGTAGTTACACCGATCGACTCTATGGCTGATAATCAAAGTGAAAACGGTGATAATGTGGTCGCACCAATCGACGATTCATTGCGTCCTTTGTGTGACCTCATGACACCCGAACACGCGCCTACGCCATCTTGTATTCTCATTCCACCTCATGCAGGCGAATTCCAATTTCGCATTGGAATGATTCAACTTCTTCCTACCTTTCATGGAATGGAGAGCGAGAAGGCGTATTTACATGTAAAGGACTTTGAGGATGTTTGTAAAACATTTTCGCAAAATTGTCCCGTAGATGTGACACGTCTAATGCTGTTTCCTTTCACCTTGAAGGATAAAGCAAAAGCATGGTTACTCACTTTAAAACCCAATTCAATCTACACGTGGCATGCGATGAACACTGCTTTCCTAAAGAAATTCTTCCCACCTCGCATGACCACCGAGCTTAAAAGACAAATAAACTCTTACAAACAAAAGAGCAATGAAACCTTCACCCAAACTTGGGACCGTTTCAAGGATTTGCTACTCTCATGCCCACATCATGGGTACGAGAAATGGCGAACCATAAGCTATTTCTATGAAGGGTTGAACGGGGAAACTAAAAAGTTGGTCGAGACCATGAGTTCAGGGCCGTTTTTGCGCAAAAACACGGAGGAGGCTGAAGCTCATTTTGAGTGGTTAGCCGAACACGCCCATGAATGGTCAAATTCAGATGCTGTCCCACGCTCACAGATCTCCTGTGTAGAAGAGAAAAGTTTATATCAACTGAAAAGCGAGGACCATCTGATGAATAAATATGAAGAACTAGCAAAGAAAGTGGAAGAATTGGGGATGAAAGGAGAGAGTTCTAGGCAGTTTTTGCCTGAAGAACCATGTGGCACATGTAATATGCTGGGACACACTACTCAATACTGTCCCAATGTGCCATACTTTCAAGAACAACCCCCCATGGAAATGAATGCCATGCAAGGGTATAGGGGGGCGGGGAATTCCTACAACAACTACAACTCACAAAATAATAATAATAGATGGAATCACCCCGAGTTCGACTAGAAAAACAACGTTGGGACTCAAAACCAATTTCAACAACAGCAGCCCTACAATAACAATAATCAACATCAAGGGCAATACAATAGGCAGTCCCAGCCATTTAATCAGAATAGAACAAATAACTACAACAACGCTTAACCCCCACATAATCAACAGGCAAATGCTTACGTGCCACCTCACAAGAAGGTGCAAGAGGAAGATCCACTCTCTAACGCAAATTTAACGCAATAGTTAATTCAAATGATGAGCAAAATGTCTGCGACATTAGAGAGGATGGATGCACGACAAGAGGGTTCGAGTGGCACATTTCCCGCTCAACCACTTCCAAACCCTAAGGGTTACAATAGTGGCCCTCCCAACCATGAACAGGCAAAAGCTGTGACTACATTAAGAAGCGGCAAAGTCATAGGGCAAAACATGCCTCATCCTACTCCCGAGGAGTATGAAGAGGAGGAAGTGGTAATTAAGAGTAAACCATCCACTCAAGTAGAAGAGTCGTCCACTAATGACAAACCATTAGAACCAAACAAGGACGCTTCTACAGAAGTAGAGGAAGTGGAAAGAAGGCCTGGAAAGGAGCCTTTCGTTGACAACTTACCTAAATGCCCTTTCCCTGCGCCGTACCCTCAAAGGCTCAAGAAGCCCCAGAACGAGGCAAAGAATCAGGAGTTTTTGGAGTTGTTTAAACAAGTTAAAATCAATCTCCCGCTCCTAGATGCAATAAAACATGTGCCAGCCTACGCTAAGTACCTAAAAGACTTATGCACGGTCAAAAGGAGGCAAAGTGTAAAAAAACATGCTTATGTCGCTTGCCAAGCAAGTGTAATCATTCAAAATGAATTGCCTCTGAAGCTTAAAGACCCTGGCACCCCAACTGTCTCATGCAGAATTGGGAATCAAAGGATAGACAACGCACTCCTTGATTTAGGAGCGAGTGTAAATCTGCTGCCATACTCAGTATATAAACAATTAGGGTTGGGTGAACTCAAACCCACCCGAGTTGCATTGCAATTGGCAGACAGGTCAGTCAAATATCCTAGAGGAATATTGGAAGACGTTCTGGTGCAAATAGACAAGTTTGTCTTCCTGGTAGATTTTGTGATTTTAGACACAGAACTTGTGTCTAACCCGTGTTCACAAATCCCGGTAATTTTTGGACGTCCATTCCTCAATACCATCGATGCCACAATCAAAATAAGAAGTGGTATCATGACCATCGTATTCGGGAACATGACTATAAACGTTAAGATATTCTCAAATCCCCGACCTGAAGAATACGAGGATGACGAAGAAGTTAACTGCATCGAAACGGTCATCGAGGATGAGGCTGATCTTGTAGAGTAAAAAGATCCCTTGGAGGTAGTTGTGTCACAATTCGACACTACCTATCAGCCTAATGATTCTACCCCATTGGATACTGCCTTGAATCACGCCTGCCTCATGATGGAAACCAAGGAGGAAGAGAGAGATGAATGCATGTGGGTCACACCATATGAACCTTTACCTCCAAAAACCAAGTTAACTATGCCTTCAAATTTTCAGTTTCCTGATTTGGAATTAAAGGAGCTTCCAAAAGAGCTCAAATATGCTTTTCTGGGAACTGAGAAGACTTATCCTGTTACAATTTCATCTGCGTTAAATCCAGAACAAGAGGATAAGTTTATTCAAATGCTCAAACTGCACAAGGGAGCATTGGGATGGACTATTGCCGACCTAAAAGGCATAAGCCCATCTATTTGCACCCATAAGATTTATCTAGAGGAAGACGCTAAACCTTCACGACAAATGCAGAGGCGTCTGAATCCAAATATGCAAGAAGTAGTGAAAAAAGAAGTCTTAAAACTTCTAGACATTGGGATAATATACCCTATCTCTGACAGCCCTTGGGTTAGCCCTACCCAGGTGGTGCCCAAAAAGGCGGGTATAATGGTTATTCCAAACAAAGACGGTGAACTAGTACCAACACGCATCCCCACTGGATGGCGGATGTGTATTGATTACCGCAAGTTAAATACTGTGTTCCGGAAAGACCACTTTCCATTTCCATTCATGGATCAGATGCTAGAACGAGTGGCAAGTCATAAGTATTATTGTTTCTTGGATGGATACAGTGGTTACAACCAAATTGAAATAGCTCCTGAAGATCAGGAGAAAACAACATTCACGTGTCCGTTCGGTACGTTCGCTTACCGCCGCATGCCTTTTGGATTATGCAATGCACTTGCTACCTTTTTCAGCGGTGTATGTTAAGCATATTCAGTGACATGGTCGAACAGATACTTGAGGTTTTCATGGATGATTTCTCAATGTTCGGCCATAGTTTCAATAACTGCTTAGAAAACCTTGAGAAGGTGTTAGCGAGATGCGAAGACAAACACCTAGTATTAAACTGGGAAAAATGTCACTTTATGGTGACCAAAGGAATTGTCCTCGGCCACATTATCTCTGACAAAGGTATCCAAGTCGATAAAGCGAAAATCGATATTATTTCTAACTTACCGATCCCCCGAACAGTCCGAGACATGCGTTCTTTTTTGGGACATGCTGGGTTCTATCGACGCTTTATCCAAAACTTTAGTGCGATCTCTAGACCACTGTGCCAAATTCTAGTCAAAGATGCACCTTTTGAGTGGTCGGATAGCTGTCAAACATCTTTTGACGCACTGAAGGAACACCTTACCTCCACACCAATAATACAGGCACCCGACTGGGGTTTGCCATTCGAACTAATGTGCGATGCTAGTGACTACGCCATTGGCGCAGTCCTAGGACAGAGGAAGGACGAGAAGCCTTATGTTATTTACTATGCCATCCGAACACTCAACGAAGCTCAAATGAACTATACAACTACTGAAAAAGAGCTACTGGCGATAGTCTTCACTCTGGACAAATTCAGGTCTTATCTGATAGGGTCCCTAATAGTCTGTTTCACAGACCACTCGGCCCTCAAGTACCTGTTGTCTAAGAAAGACGCAAAACAAAGGCTTATCCGTTGGATACTCCTACTCCAGGAATTCGATATCACTATCAAGGATAAAAAAAGGAGTAGAGAATGTGGTTGCTGACCACCAATCTAGGTTGACATTTACGGACAATACTGAGCCCATGCCAATTAAAGATGAATTCCCAGACGAGCAAATTATGGTAGTCTTGAGTTTACCCTGGTATGCAGACATAGTAAATTACCTGGCCGCAGGAGAAACTCCTAGACACTGGTCAAATCAAGACAGGAAGCGGTACCTCTCAGTTGCACGCCATTTCTTTTTCGATGACCCTTATTTATTTAAGTATTGTGCTTATCAGGTCATCAGGCGTTGCATCCCTAATGAGGATATAACCATAATTCTAGCCTCATGCCACTCTGAAGCGTGTGGTGGCCATTTTTCTTCTCAAAAGACCGCACAAAAAGTCCTACACAACGGATTTTATTGGCCCACCATATTTAAGGACGCTTATTCTTTCTGTAAATCGTGCCAACGCTGTCAAAAGCTAGGTACTATTTCAAAAAGAAATTGTATGCCCTTAACCCCTATTATCATAATTGAAATATTCGATTGTTGGGGCATAGATTTTATGGGCCGGTTCCCTAAATCAAACCATTGCGAATATATACTCCTAGCTGTGGAGTACGTATCAAAATGGGTGGAAGCACTACCGACGAGACGCAATGACCACAAAACAGTCATGTCTTTTCTTAAGGAAAACATTTTATGTCGTTTCGGTACCCCAAAAGCATTATTAAGTGACCAAGGCAAGCATTTCTGCAACAGGCCTTTGGAAGCACTACTCAAGAAATATGGGGTGCACCATAAAATCGCTCTAGCGTACCACCCACAAACAAACGGGCAGGCGGAGTTGGCTAACCGTGAAATCAAACATATACTTGAAAAAACGGTTAGTTTCAACAGGAAAGACTGGGCCTATAAATTGACTGACGCTTTGTGGGCGTACCGTACTGCCTACAAGACAAATCTGGGAATGTCTCCTTATCGGCTAGTGTATGGTAAGGCATGTCACCTCCCCGTTGAGATTGAGCATAAAGCTTATTGGGAAACACGCGCATTAAATTTCGACATTAAGGAGGGAGGACATCTCCGGAAACTCCAGTTGGCTGAACTAGAAGAAATCCGTCGAGATGCTTACGACAATGCCAAACTCCACAAGGAACGATTGAAGCGCGCCACGATCGAACGATCATTCGTAAGTCTTTCGAGCCGGGGCAGAAAGTTTTATTATATGATTCACGCCTTCACCTCTTCCCAGGCAAACTCCGATCTCGGTGGACAGGACCTTTCACAGTCAAATCTGTCTTTCCACACGAGGCAGTTGAACTATTTAACCCTAAGAATGACGGAAGTTTCAAGGTCAATGACCAAAGATTGAAACCGTTCTTAAAAGATTTTCAACCCGAAGTCGAGCACATCCAACTGGATGAGCCCGACTATACTTCAAACTAAAACGCCAAAGGGCGTTCTCCCAATGTTGTTGTACATTTTCTTTTCCTGCATTTCATTTTGTTTTATCTTTTGTCTGTCTTTTTGAATGTGACCTCTTTTCTTAATCTGCTATTTCGTGCTATCTTTCCCTTGTAGGATATCAAAATACGGGATGATGACGTTCATTCTATAGGGTCATGGGCTGATTCTGAATACCAGAACCCACCTTGGACTGTCGACGAGATAGCATTCTGCTTATCTCCTTATCAAGGACCAGGGGCAGATGATGTGGTGGACCTGACCTATGGATACATCCCTTATGATCCTGCTCTCCTCCAAATTAACCCTTTCGAGCATATGGACCTTTCTGGTGAGGAAGGAGAACCTGAAGGGTATGCTGTTGGAGAAGTGGATGACGCACTGTTGGAACAATGGGAAAACGACTCAATGTGGGAGCCATGGGAAGAAGAGGACCTACAAGATGTGGTGCCTGAACGCCACAATGCGGTTTTCACATATGTTGACGACTTCTTGGTCTTCCATGTGGTTCCCTACATCTATGAATATGTCAGTTACTTGCTATTCAGGCTTCAATGCCCTCTACCAGCTAGTGTATCTCGAGACATCTGGCCAATAGTGAGGTGAATTTTTGGTCACATTCCTTTCATTTTCTTTTCGTTTTGCTTTATTTATCTTTTTCTTTTTATTCTTTCTGTTGCTCTTGTTAACTTACTTTCTCCATTTCGTTGTTGTTTCCCTTTGTCAGGAATATCACTATGAATCTACCATTCCTCCCAATATACCTTCCACATCAACTCTTTCATGGGTTTGGGCCATACATACGGTCTCCGAATACTCCGCCACAAGAGGAAAGTTCGTTGCGCATTCATACTCCTTTATCCTTGTCTCCACGCGGATCACCTCTTGCCTGTGATATCAATTCCTTTCAGAGTTCAGACTTGCTTGATGATGTCCTCGTTGCTTTCCAACTGTTCTGGGAGAGGGAATCATCAAGTTTAGACTCTACATTTGAAGTTCTGGTGGCGACAGAAGCTGTGGAGGAGGAAATCTTTCTACTTGATGACTAGTGTTTCACTCCAATTGCTTTATGTCATGTCCTATCTTCTTTAATAAATTGGAGTGTATTCTTGGACAAAGTGTTTTAATTTCAGTTTTATTTTAGTTTTCTTTTAGTTTTCTTTTTCAATAAGGGTTTAAATACCATTTGTGGGGGCACTGATATTGCACATGGATGCTATTTTAAGGATTCATATATATTTGCAATTATCTACTCTGAGGGTGACATTTTTGGCTTACGTATTCTGGCAATGCACTGTTTTATCTCCATTCTGTTTGTCCCAATTAAAATTGGGTAGTTGGGGGTGTGCAATTTCTCAATTCCAGGATGTTGTGGAATTTCTATGCTCGATCGATCGAACGTCCCTCGATCGATCGAGAGTGTCATCACCTCGAGCGCTTGAAAAGTACTCAATCGATCGGAGGTTTGATCACTCGAGCCTACTCGATTGATCGAAACCTGTTTTTATACGAGGCGTCATTCAGAATTTTATTCAGTCTCATCATCTCTCTCCCTTCCTCAAGTGATCGAGCACAGAGTACCACTCCTATGATTTTGGCCTCCCTTACTTCAACCCACCTCATTACGGAGCTCCGGGTCCTTCGGATCGTCTGTGGCACCACCGGCACCCTCCACCCAGCGCGCTTCTCAAGGTGAGCCCCGCGTCACCCCTCGTATTTTGTTTCCTTTCTAATTCATATGGGGGTGCCCCCCATTGATTCTTTAACTCTTTTTTCGTTATGGTATGCCTGTATTTGTTGATTCGGGTCATTCCTAATCTCAATCGTTGCAACTACCACCTTGCTGTTCTCGATCGATCAAACTGGTTTCGATCAATTGAACCCAGCTTCTGTTCGATCGATCGAAGATTCTCAAGCGATCGAACCAAAGATACTCTCGATCGATCGAACAGGCTTCGAACGATCGAAGTGTGGCAGTTTCTTTATTTTTCTTGTTTGCCCTGTATTAATGTTTTCTCTCCTTGTTTTTTTTTCATTTCAGGGCTCTATCATGAATCCGATCACTGGCTACCACAAATCTAAGCCATTCGACCTCGCTATACCCGACCCAGTTCCAGATCACGGGTTTAGAAACGAGGAAGACCGCGTTTGGTTCACCCGTTTCTTCCAGTCACGGAAGGTTATGATCGAGCGTCCTCTTGAGACTGCCAGGCTGGCTACTCCGTGGTCTCTTGCACGGATACGTGCCATGCCATGTTGGTACACACTGTTCTCCCAGCCTAAGCATGTAAATCTATCTTGGATACGGGAGGCGTGTGAGACGATGATCCGGGATCCGGTTGCTCCGTTCACACTGCGATTATTTTTCCGTGGCCGGGAGATCATTTTCAGCCCAGCCACCGTTGCTGCTGCTCTTGGGGTACCGGAGGTACCTGATTGTGTATGCCCACATCGCCCCGACACACCTCAGCTATCACCGACCACCATTATCCGCGAGATCACCAGGGGAGCTCTTCCGACTTGGGATGGCGAGGCTCTCATCCCCGACCTCCACCTCACAGACAATTACCATATGCTACACCTCGCCCTGAGCAATTGCCTATTAGTGACGTCATATCGGGAGAAGGTTGCACCGTGGTATGCTCGAGTTTTGTATGTGATTGGTACACGTCAGCCTGCCTGTCTACCCCGCCTTTACATTAACTTCATGCGACACCCTACACGCTACATTCAGGCTAAGAAGCACCTGAAGGGTGCTTGGGCTATTCATCGGGTGATCGAGCATGCGGGTATTATTCTTTTGGCGGGGGATGCGACTACCCAGTCCCGCAGTCATTTTGGAGAGACAGCATCCTGCCGGTCCGATGCACAGAAGAGGAAGCGCAAAAGGAAAGGCAAGGCGAAGGTGGGAGAGAAGATGAGACGTGGAGGCGGGATAGATACTGAGGGAGCCGCTTCTGGGATGCCCACTGAGGCTGAGGAGCATGACTCGGAGGAGGAGTTAGACCCTATTGAGGAGGTGACGAGATTTGAGTTGAGACAGAGGTCTCAAGCTCGTACCCAGGGAGAGTCTTCTTCTGCGCCTCTCCCAACTATTCACGAGTTGTTATTTGAGGAGAGAGAGGCCAGGATTCGACTTGAGGGTAAGGTGGATGTGATGACTACCTTGCTGGAGGCGATCTTGATACAGATCGGTGTTGATCAGGCGGCTCATGCAGCTGCACCTACTGTACCCAGCGATCCACCTACAGCAGCTCCTGACACTTCCACTGTACCATCTTCTACATTTGCTGCTCCATCACCTACCGTTGGCCTATCTTCCTCTGTCCCTACTGGTCCTTCATCTTCCGATCCCATGGTAGATCTTTTCGCTCCTTCTCCATCTGCTGTACCACCTATTGCACCTTCTTCATCAGCGGGACCACCTATTTCAGAGATACCATTTCTACCTCCTCCTGTCGTGGCCGACACATCAGTTTCTACTCTAGATGCCATGACTGCGAGTACTCCGGCTACCGCTACTACGAGTGTCGAGGGTGGTGTTATGGATGCCCCAGATTTAGTGATCGACATTTTATCTGATGTTCCGGATGATGGGTAGACTGTGGGTTTGGGTTATGGATTTTTGGTTGGTTTGGTATCTTTCTGGGTTGTTTGTTGGGCATTTTTAGACACTGTTGGATTATTGTTTATATTGGTGGTTGGTTGGTTCGATTGGATTTTTGTTTGTATGATATTTATATATTATTATCACTGTTCTGTTCATTCACTTTACTATAATTCCAGTGATGAGTTCTATTGTCTGTTTGGATCTGATGCTTAATATTTTATATCTTCTTGATCTTTGCTGTTTGGAGTTTGTATGCTTTCTGTACAGGTTGTTACATTTGCGATTCTTACAGTGAAATATCAGGTGATATCTCTCTATCTATTTTGAAAATCACCTACTGAGGACATTGCGATTTTCAGTTGGGGGTGGGATTTAGATAGATAACCACCTGTGCATATTTTCTACGCAATCTGGATCATTATATCTTTTGACAAACATCATACAATCTCCATTATTATTAAAATTTCGATTTCAAAACAAAAAAAAAAAAAAAAAAAAAAAAAAAAAAAAAAAAAAATTTCAAACTATTAACCAAGTTTTGGAATTAATTGAGTAGATTAATTTTAAATTTTCACTTCTATTTAGCTGTTGGCAAGCAATGACACAACTATTTTATTCTCATCCTTTTATGAATTAAGTTCATGCATTTTTCTAGTTCTCTAGGATGAATGCATATGTTGACCATTCTTGTATCCAAATTATTTGCACGTATTAATAGCTATGCAGAAAACTTTAAATAGGAGTTAATACGGGTATTATACTTTAAAGAACGAAGTAGTGGAAACTAGTTACCCTTAGTGAGCTTTTGAAACCAATCTTCAATTCTGAGGGAATTATCACATTAAAAATTAGAATTGTTTTAATTGAAAATACCGATTAACTTCGTTGACTGGTCTCTATTTCTTCATGTTGGCTGCGTATTAGAGGAGAACGTTCAGGATTTACCAATAAGACTCAATGAACATTTTAATGTTAAAATTAAGAGGTTGAAAAAATGAGTTAAGCCATCGTATATATTCTTTACCTTCTCCATTTACCTATATCGACACCTCTAAATATATGTTGTTCTTAACCCACACCTAGTAAATATTGTCAAATTCATTATGAAATTCCAAATTCTTGACTCTATACCTTGACCTAAATATACCCTATTGCACATCTAAGGTGATTAAATTGAAAGGTATATTGTGAGGAGGGAGTAGTTGTGGTTGGGGCTACATAAAAAAAAAAAAAAAAGGAAGATGGAGTAGGTTTTGTTACATAAAAAAAAAATGAAAATGAAGGGTGATACGTATGAGGATGGTTGGATTAACGTGAAGAAATTACTAAATATAGCCTCCTGTTGAAGATGTGCAAGTTCTTACTCTTTCATTTCTACCCTACCAAATAAAAAAAAACCGTCAAGTCAAAGTCTTAATGATTTTCAATAACTTAGTTTAAACATGAAAGTGTAAGTTGAGTTATCCACGGTATTTCGCTCCTCTACGAAGTAGTATTCCTTTCATGAGACTATACACTCTAAAATGTTCGTCTTTTATAGAGTCAAGTATGAAAGCATTAGTATCCGAGAAAAAAAAATCACTCCTATCAAAGCTTTCATACCATGTGCGACTATTATTTACCAAGTTTCTGTGAGATGTTCATTTCTGAGTGAAATAACTACGTGAGAATTGAGTTGAAACTACAAGTTCTGAGAGTATGATAGTTTAAACAGCTCTAAATAAAGTTTGATGTATAGCTGTTAATTCCACACACACATGGATACATGGATGTGACGCTTATGTTATTTTTATCTTGGTGACAGGAGGAACATGTGCATTTCTTTCATGGTTGGAATGAGGATGATATGATTTGTGGAGCTAAATTAACAGTTGAATAATAGAGATTGTTTAAAAGTATTCAATATCTTTTTTAGCTTAATCAGAGGATTTTGTGGGTATATTCACTGCAAACCCTCACGAGACAACACTCGTTCGCTAGAGGTAACCTAGGGGGTTTAACGGCTTGTTGCTTTAGCTAAATGCAACCACGATTCCTGCGAAAGTGAGTTAGGTAGTTTCTTTCTTGTTTTAATCTAGTTTACTTTAGTTGACTTTTGTTATTAGTCATTACAATTATAGTGTAGCTTGTTTTTATTTTCGCTCTATTGCTAGGGACTAGCAACTCGCTAGTTCGGGGTTGTGACAAGCGGGGGTATTTGTATAATACAACCGCGCTAAAAGAAGAAAAAGTATGGATTTAGTTTACAATTCCTCCATTTATTTCCAATTTGAATTACAAAGCTAGTTTATGCACCTATTGATTAAACTATGATAAAGTGTGTGTTTTAGCTGTAATTTGTGCAGACTGCAGTTGCTGTGTGAAGAATTAAAAGATCATGATGAAGGGAAATGCTGAATTCTAAAGAAGACATGTCAAAGCTGAAATATAGAGTTCGAGCGATTGAAGGAAGTTCGATCGATCGAGGGTTCGATCGATCGAAAAAGGTTCAAGCGATCGAAATCCCTACCAGTTCAATCGATCGAGAATGGTTCGATCGATCGAACATGCCTTTTATCAGATTATACGCGCACGCAGCGGAATGCATGTTTTAACCCTAGCATTAGGTTGTCTCTATATAAACTCGTTTTGAAAATGTCCTAAAGGACGCCCACATTACTTTTATCAATTTTTACATAGAGAATGAGGGTTCTACTTTGATTTTTGTAGGTTTGGTTAATGGGATATTGTTTTTGGATTAAAGTTTAAAGCTTATTCATAGGTGTTCGTTCCAGGTTTTGACTATATCAACTTTGTTTTGCATTCTTTCAGTAGTTTACATAGTTTATATTTGAGTAGATTGCAGTTTTACTTGTTAGTAGTGATTACACCATAGCTTTTCATGGATTGCATGTTCAAATCTCAACCAAACACACCCTTAATGAATTTTTACGTTAAGAATAATACTGAGATACTCCAGACTATGTTTGAGTAGTCCCTGGCTTGGGAGATCACGATGAAACCGTGATCTCAGGCCTCTGCCATGCAGCAGATTAACTCCTGTGTTCGATCGATCGAAGTTCCTCGATCGATCGGACCATAGGCATTGTTGATCGATCGAAGTCATTTCGATCGATCGAGAGATGAAGATATTCGATCGATCGAAAACGCGTCGATCGATCGAACATTCTGATTCTTGAGAATGTTCTGTGCAGTATTCCTAGACTTTCTGTTTTACTGGATTGTTATCAAATTGTCCCAAAACGCTCAGTTTGTCTAAACAGTCTATGAACTTTAAGCCTTAAGGCATTTTCTTTCAATATATTTTGCAAACCACCCTCAATGCTAATACCATTGTAGGTGAGAGTCTCAACTATTGTTTTAAACTGCCTTTTATGTATTTCAAGCGTAAATGTGATGACATAGTTCCGGTCATGAAAGGACTATGGATTCTTTATCTTAAGAGAAGTACGGAATACTGTAGAGAGTGTACTCCATCGAGCTTCAATGTAACTGCATGGTAGATGGCTAGGTTGCGGTGGATTCGTGTAATCCCAACATTCCTTTTTAATTAATAAAAACACTTTTCAAATCATTGCTTTAGTTAATTAATTAGTAAGTAGTTAATTTCGTTTAATCACTTCAGTTTAGTATTTGTTAAACTGTGGAACTTTGTGTTCTACATCTTATAAAGAATAATTGAATTTTATTTTTACTTGTTTGAGAATAATCTAAGTATTTAGTTAACACCTTCCCTGTGGGATCGACTTGGACTTAATCCAGTTTACTACTTGCACGATTACCTACACTTGGGTATAGCACACAAGCGCACACAGAAAATTCGTCGTGCCAATGGACATGGAAAGACACTTCTGTACAGTGCTATGCATTGATGAAGAGAAAGTTTTGTACGCATCCGATACATTAATGGGGGAAGCATTGGATTGGTGGAACAATGTGCTCGATCAAGGGAAGCCAACTATGTGGGAATCATTTAAGGATGAGTTCAACAAGCATTTATTTCCGCGATCAGCTCATACTCAGAAACAGCAGGAGTTTGCGAGTTTGGTTCAGGGAGACATGACTGTGAGTGAATACATTTCTTGTTATAATGCGTTGTTGCATTTTAGGAAGACTACAGTTCCAACCGAAGAGGATAAAGCTCGTAAATTTGAAGAAGGGCTTAGGGAGATTATCCGTAGCCGCGTGGACATGTTGCAACACCCGACTATTTCACTAGTAGAGAAAGTCGCCCGCATAGATGAGAAAAGTTTCGATCGATATCGACAAGGGCAGCAAGGAAAGAGAGCAAATGACAATAGGGAAAAGAGTAAAGGCAATGCGAAAAAATCATTTACGCAAAGTTCGGGATCGAATGTGGGTAGCCAAGGAGAAAGTACTTTCGTTGGAGACTCGAGACCGTTGCGCCTAACATGTAACCTGCGACACAAAAGAACTTGCTACCTATTGAGTATGTGTTACCTTTGTAAGCAATTAGGGCACATATCTAGGAATTGTCCTTTAAATACGAATGTGACTACACCAAACACAACCTCGAACACCAAGAGCTATAACCCATAGATGAGGGGAAAATGTTTTGAGTGTGAACAACCGGGGCATATAGCGAAGAACTATACAAGTATGAGACAACCAAAAATGAGTACTGGGGCATCGAGTGTGCCAAGTAGATCAAGGACAGAACCCAGAGTGGATAAAGGGAAAGAAGTCGCACAACGACAAGCACGATATTTTCAGCTCAGGCCAGAGAATATGGATGACACAGTCGTATCAGGTATACTTCCTATTTATTCATGTCCTGCACATATACTCATGAATTCTGGATCAACGCATTCATTTGTGTCCCGTGATTATGTTAAGCATTTAACTGTTAAGTTCGAATTGCTAGGATATGACTTTTGTATATCATTGCCTATTAGTGAACCGTTAGTAACTTCTTCAGTATTCAAAGTGTGTGAGATCACGATAGGCGATAAGGGCTTGAGAGTTGATTTGATTCCGTTGATAGTAAACTACTTTGATGTTATCTTGGGCATAGATTGGTTGTCGGTCAATCAATCTAAGATCGATTACGAACAGAAATAGGTTAGTTTCTATCCGTCAGGTCAGGAAGAGTTTACTTATCAGGGTAAGGGTGTGACTGTACCGTCGTACTTGATATCGACGATTTAAGCAAGTAAAATATTAAAGAAAGGTTGTTCGGGTTTTTTATGTTCGATTGTCGACACACGAGTTCTTGGACCACTAGTAGAAGACATTCTAGTAGTTCAAGAATTTCTAGATGTTTTTCCCGATGAGTTACCCGATGTATTGATTGAAAGAGAGCTTGAGTTCATAATAGAGGTAGTACCAGGGTCCCAATCGGTATCCAAAGCATCGATAGAATTGAAAGAATTGAAAGTTCTGTTACAAGAGCTGCTTGAGAAGGGTTTTATCCGACCTAGTGTTTCACCGTAGGGAGCTCCAGTCTTGTTTGTGAAGAAGAATGATGGAACAATGCGTATGTGTATCAACTATCGAGAGTTGAAAGTGGCTTAATGTCGACGATTGTGGTATAACCACTCTTGACTCATGAGATCACGGGGAAAAAACTTCAAGACGTGGCTTTGAAGAAGATATGTGATGAGATTCTGATGGAACAATGTTTTCAGATTGAGGGGTAGAATTTGTGCGCCCAACGAGAAGGAATTGAAATGGAACATCCTAGATGAAGCACACAACACGGAATACACTGTTTACCCAAGAAGCACCAAGATGTATAGAGACTTGAGACATGTTTATTGGTGGCCAGGAATGAAGAGAGAGATAGCACGCTATGTTTCACGATGTACGAGTTGTCAACAAGTGAAGGTCGAACGCCAAGTACCTTCGGGATTGTTACAATCGTTACCGATAGTCGAATGGAAATGGGAACACATTACAATGGACTTTGTTAGTGGGTTTCCGAGATCGAAGAAATCGAATACTATTATTTGGGTGATCGTTGACCGTTTGATGAAGTCATCGCACTTCCTATCACTTCGAACAACTAAGCCGATGACGTTAGCTAAGTTGTATATCCGCGAGATTGTGAGACTACATGGTATTCCAGTTTCTATTATTTCAGATAGAGATAGTAGTTTTACATCGAAGTTTTCGAGGGCCTTGCAAGAAGCAATGGGTACCAAATTGCATTTCAGTACTGCTTTTCATCCTCAGACTGATGGTTAATCGGAAAGAGTAATCTAGATTTTGGAGGACATGCTTTGTTTATGTGTACTTGATTTTCAGGGTGATTAGAAAGACCATTTTGCCGTTAATTGAGTTTGCGTATAACAACAGTTTTCAGACAAGTATTGGAATGGATCCTTATGAAGCTTTGTATGGTTGTGTATGTCGTTCACTGATTAGTTGGACAGAAGTCGAAGAAAGAGTGATTAAAGGGCCAAGAATTGTGCAAGAGACGACCGACAAGATAAAGGTAATTCGACAACGGTTACTGACAGTTCAGAGTAGGTATAAGAGTTATGCCGACAAGCGTAGACGACTGTTGGAATTTGATGTGGGAGATTTAGTTTATTTGAAGGTGTCACCTTCAAAGGGGATTACCAGATTTGGGAGATACGGGAAACTCAATCCGAGGTATGTAGGACCTTTTGAAATCATTAGGAGGGTTGGACTCGTAGTGTACCTATTGAACTTGCCGAGTGAGTATGCTCAAGTTTAAAACGTATTCCATGTGTCATTATTAGGTAAACATTTGATAGAAGATAAAGATCAAGTGATGACTCTGACTGATACTTCTGAAATTTTTATCTCAAATGTAATTGTTAACACATGTGGTAGTTGTGGTAGTAGGACTACCTTAATAATGGTAGGACCACTTCATCATCCACCAACGAAAGAGTACTGGTATGTTTCTCAAATTTTACAATCTAAATGGTTCCCAATTACATGTGGCAGTGAGACAAATTCAATACTTTAATAAATTAAAAAAAAAACATTACAACTTTTAAATAAGAATCTTATACTAAGAAAAGATTGTGCAGTTTCAAAATTTTTAATGAGATAAATATCTTTTTTTATTTGTTACTTTCTTCGGTTCTAATTTATAAATGTTAGTGGCACATACCACGGGTCAAGCCAGGAAAAACGACTTCCCCCCTTTTTAAAAAAAAAAAAGATGATTACAATGATGTTCAATCTATACAAAATACACATGTTGCATCAAATGTTGAAACCTCAATTCCGACTTGTCCAACTATTAGTAAAAAAAAAATCGAATGTTCACGTAATATTCACGTATGCTAAGTTGATATGTTGTGAGAAAAAAAAAAACCGACTGTTCACTTTGTTCTTAAGGAGAGTTTTAGTGAAATTTCACAAGAATTTTGCATTTGTTTGGGTTGAAAAACTATGTTTTATAATTGATTTGTGAAATTTGATTTTTTTTAAAAACGAAAAATGCATTGTTTAATATGAAAGAGAAAAAAAAAAAAAAAAAAAAAAAAAAAAAAGAGTGAAATTTCACTTGGCATACATGAATATTAAGTAAAATTTCACTGAACTTGTACATGAATATTAAGTGAAATTTTACTTAAATTGACATTTGAGGGACTTTTTAACAAAGTAAGTATCAAATTAGACCTTAATCTCTAGAGAATTACTTCTAGCGACTTTTGGGATAGTGAATTTTCACTTGACATACTAAGTAAAATCTCACTGAACGAGTACACGAATGTTAAGTTTAACTTCAAGTTTTTCAGGAAGAAGGCATCTACGGGTTCAGTGAATTTTCACTTAATATTTATGTATGCCAAATTTATATGTTTTGAGAAAAATAATTAAAAAAAGACGAATACCAATAAAGTCATTGCTACCTCATTAAGGCTTAGTTTGGCCCCCATTTTGGTGCTTCTCCTTTTTTAAAAGCACAATTTCATGTTAATTCATTTGCTAACTAGTCTATGAGCTTTGCAAAAATTGAACTTAGGGCTTTTTTGGGAAGAGCTTTGAAAAGCTCTAAATTGAGTGAAATTTCACTTAATATTTTATGTATATCAAGTGAAATTTCACTTATAATTTATGTATGTAAAAACATGAAATTTGTATGTTTTGAGAAGAAAAAAAAAAGGATGAATTTTAACAAAATTCCTACACTTGTTTTAGTTGAAAATCGGTATTTTAAAATTGATTGTGAAATTTGCTTCTTTTAACAAAATATGCATTGTTTAATATGCAAAAAAAAAAAAAAAAAAAAAAAAAAAAAAAAAAAAGAAGAAGAAGAAGAAGAAGAAGTGAAATTTCACCATGCATATATGAATATTTAGTGAAATTTCGCTTAACTCATACATGAACATTAAGTGAAATTTCAGTTAACTTTGCATTTAAGAGACTTTTTAACAAATTAATAATCAAATTAGACTTTAAAATCTAGTCAGTTACTTCTAGTCAAATTTTACCTGACATACATGAAAGTCAGTGAAATGTCACTGAACGCGTACACAAATGTCAAGTGAAAATTTAAGTTTTTCAGGAACAACTGAACAAGCCAGGTAAGTTGTCATTTTTTTTTTGTTGGCTCAAAGCATGTCAACAATGATACTAGTTTTGTAGCTCTCGTCGACACGGTTCTAACGGTATAAAATTTGTAAAAACCGAGTTGTAAATCAAAAGTTATGGGGGTTTAAAGTTTTAAAAAACATTTTCGAAATGGATCTCGTATTGTACAGCCACTCACACGGTGTGAGTGGCTGAAGGCAAGTACATCGCACAGACGTGCAACTAGTGACATGAGATATTTTATAGTGCTCACACTTATACCGTGCGAGCACTGGCTGAGATTCCTTTTGTCCTTTGTAGAAAATGGTCAAACCAATTGGAGTTTTAAACTTTTGAGAGTTGCTTGTAGGATTTTCCAATAATTCCCCCTTAATCAAATCTCAGTTTTGTAAATCAAGAAAAACCTTTTATAATTGATTTTTCTAAACATACATCAATTAGATGGTACAATTACCTATCTAAGATCATCCACAATGATATAAAGTGCGTCATATAACAAAAGTGCGCATGGAGCCCCATGTGGGCTCGAATTGACAACTTAGAGCCCATGCTAAGGTTATTCAAGTGTATGATGTATGAACAAAGGAAACTATCCCTTTACAAGTAGGCTTTTCCAATACAAGAAATATAACACTCGTCCTCACTTTACAATTATAGCCCATAAAAAAGAAATAGGGATGCTTTATTCGTAAACATATACAAGAACAACCTTAAACGTACATCGTGGGGGTACAAGCTCCACAAATTGTCAATTAATCATCTATTCATTTAATCCAGATTATAGCATTAATCACATACATCAAGAGCTCAGGTGGTCTATTTAAAAATGAATAGACTAATCCATCACTCCATTTAAGGAGAAGGATTAGAGGTCTCAGGTCATCCAATCACAAACAACAATAATTAAATATGACCAACTATGCAATGAGCCTCTAAGAAACAATAAAATTTGCAATATAATAATTATTGCGCAGCCCGAATAGCTCCCATAAGCTAAGCAAAATCAATGAAAAATCCTGGATTTTTAACTGATTTTAACACAAATTTAGGTCTTAAAACATATTTTAAAACCAATTCATTATGGGCATTTAAATTAACAAATTAATTTAAAACCTCATAGAAAATTTAATTAACTGAAAAACTTATTTTTCATTAAATATAAAAAATTTCCAGAATTTTATCAAGGCCCAAAAACATTTTGTATCAATTTAACAAAATAAATTGATCTAGTTAAACAAAAAATTCTATGAGCAACTAAATTTCCAAAAATACAAAAAGTTTGAGGAAATTTGTTCTCCAATGAATTTCAGTGGTCTAATATGGTGTTCTAACACTCCATAGTAACTTTAAAAATTAATAGTCGATTTTGGCTGTTTTAAGCAATTAAACAAAATGCCCATAACAATAATTTTTTTATGCTCTAAAATACCAAAAACATGAGATAATTATCAAAAAAATTCTCAAGTACCCAATCAGTGTACAAAAAACACTAATTAAATTCAAGAATTAACAACTTCTTTTGTAATATTTTAAGCTATTAATATCGCGTACTCAATACAATATATGCTCTAAAATATATTACAAAGAGCGAGAAAATTCACAAAAAAAATTTCTTCAAGCTACCACCAGTGTGTTAAACACATTGTGTTAATTCCCTAAACTAATAATCAATAAAAATATTTTAAGCAATTTAATACGTGTACAAAAACACATAATTATATGCTCTAAATTATTAATATGATTCAGATAATTTACCAAAAATTATATGTATGTGGGTCCCACAAAATTTTGTATGGTCTCAAAATAGTGTCCCTTATGTCCCATATTAATTACAAAAATTTAGACTGTATTTTGGCTATTTTAAGCAATTTAATAAATGCCCAAAAGCATAAATTATATGCTCTAAAATATAAAAAATATATGATAATTTACACACAAATTATCTTAGAGTCACAAACAGTGTACTTAACACTCGCGGAACAATAATATTCTAAAATATTATTTTTCTGGATTTTTAAACTAATTAAAATCTTTGTTTTTAATAAACTTTGGGCTTTAAAAAAAATAATTAAAAGTAGGGGCTGTTTTGTAGAAAACAATACTTATCGAAAAAAAAAATCCAGAATTTGTAATAAGACACATTTTATGGGAGTGAACAGTAGCATAGTTAATTTTTTTAAGTCACTTTGTATTAATTATTTGGCAATGCATGTAGATCCAAAGTGATCGTTGGCCAAACTAGCCAACAAGGCCTTAATGGTTACATTGGACCCATTGATCATGTGTACAGAACATACATATAGCACAACCTTGGACAGTAAGCCTTTTATTATTCATAACCCACTTTGTAAACCTTGTTTGGCCTTGCATACATAATCATGAACATTTCAAAAAGTTGCCAAACAAGGCCTTCAAGACCTGTGACATCACAAGCAACACAAAAAAAAATTTGCACAGGTTCAATGGAATCCCAAGCAAAACATTTTTTTCTTTCACAATCTCATATGACTTGCACGTGTGACGCACATGCCTCACGCACGCTCATCTTATCCAAATATTTCAGCAAACTCAGTTTGGTGAAATAGATCTAGGGTTTGATTTATCTCTATCGTTTGAGATAATCAGGCCATGAGATTTTGAGGGGGGACTCTAGGGATCATGTAGGACACAATTATATAAAAAAATTGGGACAACGATTGGAATTTTGTATTAGACCCACTTGAAATTTGTTTTAGGGTTTATGTTTGAAAAATTTGGTTAAGCTTTGATGGCAGGTTCGATATGGGCTTAAAAACGGGCGAATCAACAACCTATTGGCTCTGATACCAATGTAGAAAAATCATGCACGCAAGCATGAAGTCGGGTTTAGGTCACTTGCCCAGCGGAATATAGCCCGACGGAATCGCTGAGTCGACGTTGTTACGAGCCCCCAACAAGAACCACGAACACGCTGCCTCCGTGTGCTTCTTGTGCTTCACGTAGGTCGTAGAAGACGCTACTGGAGCAATCCCCATGACAATCACGCGCTAAATCTCATGGCACGATGGTGATGGCCAAGAGAGAGAATCCATGAGAGAGAGGAGAGATAGAGAGAGGACGGTTGTATCATTGTAGATTAGGATCCTCATATGTGTGTTTATATCATATATATACACACATATTCACCATACCCTAGGGCTCCAAGAGCCAAGGCCCATTGAACCCAGTCCAATAATATGTGGGTGCCCGCATGGCCCACAATATTTCTTACACTAATTAACCCAATTAAGGAAAGTGTTTTCCTCTATATTTCCTTTTCTTTTTTCACTAAATCCATGAACCAAATATAGCCCTATTAGTCTAAGGTTTTGAAGTAATTGGTTACTTAACATTACTATTACCCTTACTTAACCAAAGGATAGTACTTCTTATTTCTGAGGAAGGGCAAATTTCCCCAGTTCTGGACGCCTAAAAAGGGATAGCTCTCATTCCTTCCATTCCATTCCATCCACATTTCCACTCCAACAAACGAAGGTTTTTTTTACTTCCTTCATAGCTAACATGGCAAGTATGCATTTCCAGTCAAACATGGAAAAAAAAAATGAGATGTTTTAAGCGAACTACCTAAAACAATAAAATACCATGACTGAATTACATATTACTACAATCACTCACAATAAATATTCATATGCACCAAAAAGGATATTAATAGATAGAAGTTTTAAAGTATGTTAATAAATCGTCACATATATATCTTTTTGGTGGAAGACAGATAGCAAGCCATGGAGTCTTAGTTATTATTGATTTTGTGGTCGCAAAAGTCTAGAATAAATAGAAATCTCCCCAAAATAGAACATCCCTTCTTCTCTCAGCATTCGAAATGGAATGGTTTTTCTGAAATCCAACTCACCAAGTTTTTGAGTAGAACATCCCTTTCTTTCCTTCTTCCCTCAGCAGTAGATCTTGAAGGCTCTGTTTGGTTTACGACTCTAGAGGAGGAAAATATTTTCCCTTGTGTTTTTCCTTCTATTTTCTTCCATGTTAAAAAGATCTTAGATATTAAAATATTCCAGTCTCTAATACGACCTCAACAAAAGATATGGCTCGAAAAGAAAACAAACTCTTTGATTTTGGTCACTATTTTCCTTATCAACAAACACAGAGAACTGTTTTCCTTATCCCTCACTGAAGACATAAACCAAACAGAGCCTGCCTTTTAACTTCTGGCCTCATCCTGAGGGAGTTCATCTACATTAACATCTTCATCATCAAAATCTTCTACATCATCAACATCTTCTACAACATCAACATCTTCAGTGTCATAATCAACATCTTCAGAATCTTCATCTACATTAACATCTTCATCATCAAAATCTTCTACATCATCAACATCTTCTACAACATCATCATCTTCATCGTCATAATCAACATCTTCAGAGTCTTCATAGTCATATTCAAAATGATCAACTTCACATTTTTCCAGGGTTGGAAATCTTGCACGTAATTTTGAAGAATAAACTTTATGTTTTTCACGTAATTTTGAAGAATAAACTTCACGTTCTTCCCAGGTCGGTGCACGTAATTCATCTTCATGGTCAGAATAAACTTCATCCACTAATTTGTCCCACGTGGTTATACTTAATTCCCTTAGGCTGCAAAACGAGTCGACTGGAACTGTGCTTTGCCATATCTCTGTCAAATTGTATAAGCCCTTAATCTGCAACTTCTCCAAACAAGGAAATGCAACCTGTATACACCACTACACATTGATCAGTGAAAAAGATACTAAGATAGAGACAAATAGACTAGAAAGAGAAGAAAAAATAAAGAAGAGAACAAAAGACTATGCTTCAATTTCTCTCCACAAGAAGTCAACATTGTACGTAGTATGAGCCCGTTTGGAGTTTGCCTATGTTATTGCTTTTATGATCGGCTCTACTTGATTATGGTTACAAGTGATTATAGCTATAACATATTATCGTGTATTGTGGTATTTTGCTGTTTATTTTGAAAGTTTTATGTATATTGAAAGGTCAATTATGCCCTCAATATTGACATTTAAATATTGTTGCACATTCCTAAAGATGGTTGAGTTTGGCTATGCCTTACCAATTTTTAGGGCCTGTTTGGTTGTCCCTTTAAATTGAATGGTTCCATTCAAATTTTGTATAGAAGTTAAAAGGCAAAATTCATCACCATGAATGAATCCATTTACAAATATGGGAGATTTCACCATATTTCTTCTTATGAGGCAATTTGTTCATTTTTCTAGAATGCCAAAATTCATGATTGCAAGCATCATTTTTGAGACGAGCATCCGTTTTCTAAATGAAACCATTCAAGATCTTCATCTTTTTATAAAAAATTGTGTACGGAAACATGAATAGAATTATTTCATTCAAGGACAACCAAACAGGCCCTTAGTATATGGTTGAGTTTGGCTATGCCAAACAGTCCCTTATTTGAAGGGTTGTAACCGTTGACAAATGGTCTCTTTTTTAAGGGTTGTGACTATTGACGAATAGCCACTTGACAACATATATATACATGGGGCAATGCTAGGGGCACTAACAAATTTCACTAACACTTACTAACACACTCTATCTCTCTCCTAGTAGTACTGCGGGGTCCACTTCGGGCCCCACAGTGCCACTAGGAGAGAGATAGAGTGTGTTAGTAAGTGTTAGTGGAAATTCTTAGTGCCCCAAATATTACTCATATACATGTCTACCACTTTCATTTTATTTGAAGGGTTGTAACCGTTGACAAATGGTCTCTTTTTTAAGGGTTGCGACTATTGACGAATAGCCACTTGACAACATATATATACATGTCTACCACTTTCATTTTATTAAATAGTTTATGAAGTTTACATAAATGGTCTGTGTCAGTGTTTGAGAGAGTACAAACATCAGTATGGTTCGCTGGAACCTTATTATTTGAAGTGCTTCTATAGTAAGAGGGAGATTGTTGTATCCTGAGAGACAAATGCCCTAAATTCGTGAGCACCAATGCGGGGCATAAATTGTCTTAAGGACTTAGTTTCAAACACTAGACTCTATCTTCTTAAATTATTAAAAATGTCTCACTACCACTGTCGGTTCTTGATTTCAGATTTATACACATATATACATCCCAACGAAAGAGTAATGTTATGTTTCTCAAATTTTACAATCTAAATGGTTCCCAATTACATGTGACAGTGAGACATTTTTAATAATTTAAAAAAAAAAAACATTGTAACTTTTAAATTAGAATCTTAAACTAAGAGAAGATTGTGCAGTTTTAAAATTTTTAATGAGATACATATCTTTTTTTACTTGTTACTTTCTTCGATTCTAATTTATAAATGTTAATGGCACATAATCAACCACCGGTCAAGCGAGGAAAAATGATTTCCCCTTTCTTTAAAAATAAAAAAAAAAAAAAAAAAAAAGAAGATGATTTAGAATGATGATCAATCTATACAAAATACACTTGTTGCATCAAACGTTGAAACCTCAATTCCCCGACTTGTCCAACTATTAGTAATTTAGTATGGACTTTATCAATGTGAAGATTTCTATTTTAAAAAATGATGCAATTTTTAATTATTAACTTTTGTCTCAAGAGAGATGGGTCGTTATAAATGGTATCAGAACGGACCCTGGTCAGGACAATGTGGTACTCTACCTGTGATTACCCACAAGGGGACACGCAGCCCATTAGAGTGGTGATTCTCGACTAGATGAGCCAATGCAATGAAGACATCGTGTATTTAAGTGGGGGAGATTGCGAAATCCCACATAGAATTAATAGTAGAGGGGTGGGTGGCTTATATAACACCACAAGCCTTACTACATAGTAACTTGAGCTTAAACATTTTGGGCCATGTTGTGGGGCCTTTCTTCAAGTTACTGGGCCAAATTTACCTTTTTACCCTATGCATTTTATAGTACCTGCATTTGTGCCCCTCCCAAATCTTTTAATTTACTCCCTCTGAGTTTGAAAATCTCACTTTGCTCCTTACATTTTTTTTTTAAAATTTCAAACAAATAAATATCACAATTACTCGATCAGCCCAATGTATTTACCATCTTATAGATATTCGATATTTCCTTTTAACACATTGATAAATCTTTGTTTTATAAGTGAAAACTACTGGAAAAACAGAGACAAATTAAGCATCTGAAGTTTTAAAAAAAATGGAAAGAGTTATGGAAATTAATGTTCGGTTTTTTTATTTATTGAATATTTGTCTTTTAACCCTCAACTCACAATATGTGAAACCCATAGAACAACCCCACGATTTTTAAAATCCAAAATAAATCAAATATGATTTTCTCCTCAGACATGATCGTAGATATTTAAGTAAACGTTAATTATTTCTCCATACCCCACCGTGCTCCTATCCTAATATTTTAAACTTTGACTCGTCGCCACGAGCGTGCCTTATTGTCAGTGTCCCTATCCGTGGTTCTCAGTTCTAAGCAATGAAAAATTAACATACCTCCTCAGAGAAGAGTGCTTGTTGGGAAACATTCTCACCAGCAACCAAACTCTCTTCCATAGATCTAGAGCTACAGAAACATCTGAGTGCCGGCAAATATCTGAGTGACAGAAATGTCAATTGATGAAATACGATCTTGTCCATCTTTCCTGGTCCTTCTATGGCCACTATCTCTTCTATCTTTGAGCAGTATTCAACTTTCAACTTTTTCAAGTGCACGAGACTTTTAGCAGTTGACGCCGAAAATACATTTCCCTATTCATATATGCAACAATTCCACTGTTCAACTTGTCTGTGTCAAATTAGGTAGTAGCAGATAATCTAGAGTGATTTCCTTTGCACTAGGGATCTCTATATATTCTGCTTCATTTTTTTTTTTCAAAAAAGAGGGAATCAAACTTACCAAATTGTGACATCTGAGTAGAACAAGGTATTTCAGATGACAAAAGGAATCTTCTCGAAGTTTCTTGTTCCAGATATCTTTCATGTTTAACCATTTTATACTCAATATCTCCAAAGCAGGGATTGCAACCTGCAAATGGTTTATTACATTATGTTAGTGATCAGTCTACTCATATGTATTCTAACGCTCCATTTGGTTCATAGGTTTAGAGAAGAAACAAGAAAGACAAACATCCCTTATGTTTGCCCTAGTGTGTAACAACTCTATGTTTGAATGATATTAAAATTTTAAAATTTCGAAGAGTGGAAGAAGGGAAGTAACTCCAAAAATTAAAACTTTCCTGCTTCTTTTTGTAGGGATATATATCATATGTAGGATAATCCCATGAATTTAGGGATTATAATTTGGCTAGATTCCTCTTGTAATTTAGAGTTATATTACTTGTCCAATAAGTAATGGGTTCGAACTCTATTTAAGGGGACGATGTATAAGAATTTAGGAAGCCCTTGGTGTACCAAGTTGGGGGGGTCTCCCCTCATGGGGGTACATGGTCTAGGGTGAGAGAGTGAGGGTTCTTTGGCTATTAAGAGTGGGTGTACAGAGGGTATTGGGGTTGGGTTACGAGATTTAATCCAAGTGTTTTCTTGTACCAATTGTTTATTCTCAATAGTAAAGATTGGTCTCTCGGATCTTGACGTAGGTATTGTTTGGCCAAACCACGTAGAAATCTGTCTTTTCTTTAGTGTGCATGTTTAATAACTGTTCTTGTGTGTGTGTTTATTTGTTGGGAATTTGGTTTCGCTCCCAACAAGTGGTATTAGAGCCATGGTGGTGAGATCTATGGTGGGCAGTGCACATGGTGCATAGTAGTTATTATCCATGTATCCATGCACATGCATACATTTGCACACTATTCTCACATAGAATAGTAGGTTATCCATACTAGGGATAACATCTTAATTAGGCTTACACATGCACATTATTACACATAGTAGTCATGTTTGGATATACATACATGCTATCCATGCTTAGAATAGTAGGGTATTCTCAGATTATCCTATATATTATGCTGTTATTGTCCTAATCATGGTTAATTAGGGTAATTGGGAATGCTATGATATCCCGGGTAAGTTTCCCAGATCCCTTCTTATTTACTGCTTTCTTAGGATCACCTAGAAGCATGCTTAGGTGGATAAAAAAATAGATTTAAATTCTGTACATGATTACTTGTGCTTAGAATTAATTTTTTTTCTAGGGTTTGTGTGTGTGATTTTCACGTTTAATTTAATTTAATTTGCTCGCATGCATAGGGGAGCGTAGTAATACATTTAGTCCCCGACTTACTGTTTTAGCACTTGCATTGTTTGTACTTGTATAGTTTCTTGCACGATTTTCTTTTTATTAGTTGTTTATAACTTGACATAGGATTGCATTAGTGTAATTGAAACGGTCCACATAATGTCTAGTCAAATACCTTGAAAGCTGAGTAGAGGCATGTCTTCGGACGGGGCAAGAGGGGGTGTTTTAGCACGATCTAGCTCCTTTCTCTTTCGTACCTTAACCCCTGAACCGAGTTCTTTGGTGATGACGGGGCAGTGCTCTCTATCCATTGGACTTGATAGATTTAGTTTTCTTGGTTTCCTTTATCAAACAAAGTGGCGCCTCTATTGGTGAAAATCTTTCTAGATTTAGCCTTGTGGGATATAAATTGGATTACTCACTCGTGTAGCCTCGAATATGGATCGTGGGCATCGATAGTTGCCTCGGGTTGGATAAAAAGCTCCATAGAATTCGAAATACGAGTAATTCAAATCAGTCAGATCGGATAAAAGCTAATGAAGGGTGGTGAACCTCACTCGTGGTTGTTGACATGAGATTTGAAATGGGATCAATTAAGCGGGCTTAATCCTTCTAGGCCCTAAGCTTCGTTCGGGTACCCACAATTGGCGACTCTGCTAGGGACTGAACTAAGAGGGTTAGACTCCAAAACTTTCAAGGTTCTTTGATTTTATATTATGAGGATCGCACGTGCATTAGTTTTAGGAAACTTAGGAGGGCCAAGGTCGAGGGCCTACAGCCTGTCAGATCCCCTCCGCAGAGGACTTCCTTGCCCTAGCACGTACCTAACGGTATAAAAAATAATCCACATACCACACCAAGCCCTGTAATGGGAGGTATATAGGACTCTCGTTGGGGGGCCCTTTTTGACTCTATCCACCTTGATGCATATAGTAGCTATAGATCTAATCCTTTAGGGTTTTACCTGTTAGGACAATGTGCGCACACACGCCTTATTTGCCCTTTGGGATTACTTGACATGATAAGAAAGCCTACACGACACATGATACATAGCCCTGTTTAACGCCCAAGGCATTCTATCTATGTGAAATGCTCGCCACATGACATAGGAATGGTTTGCCTATGTGTTATACTGGGAATACGTATCACGAGCCCGTAGGATGACGAATCATAACCTTGTTTTTGTCTCATTCGCTAGAGTTAGCCCTGATTAAACTTCGGCTATCGTAAACCCTATCACACGTGAAATTCCAAAGCTTGGGATGGATATGGTGACATTGATTATGGTGGCCCTAGGATAAGACGGGATTCTCGATGACGCGATTAGGACTTATATAGCTATGTGAATAGGAATAAGGTTGTTATTTTGCATTGCATATCATGCATGTCATAATAAAATTTTGAAAAGAGAAAAATAGAAAATATTTTCAAATTCAAAAAGGGGGCACAATCATTCTGGGTTTAAATCGGATTTTTAAATTGAAATTGTAGAGAGACAAGTGAACATAGCTCCAAAGAAGACCGTAAGCACACACCTTCTTGGGTCCGTCCCCCTAGTTCAGGAAGACTAGTTCGAGCTACTAGTATTGGGATACCTATAGCTGAAGAGAACAAGAGAGAATGGAACAGTTAGAGAATACCTTAGCCCGTCAGGGGCAATAGTTATAGCTTCTTATAGACCGTTTGGGCAAGCTACCGTTAACCCGCAGGGCCTACCTGTTGTTGAGCCACTCATACCACCTCCACCTCCTCCGCCTATTGCACCTAAGAACCTTGTTGATCCAAATCCTGTCAAGGAGGAGCTCGATGACGGTGTACGCGGAGATCCGAAAAAAATTATGAAAGACAAGTTGGACCGTCTAGAAAGCGTAGTGAGGAAGTCCCGTGATGTTGATGACTATTTGTTAGACCTTTAAGGTTTCTTTGAACCTGCAAAGATCAAATACCCTGAGAAGTTTAAAATGCCTGACTTAGAGAAGTTTGATGGGATCGGGAATCCTAAGAGCCATCTGAAGATGTAAGTCACTACCTTGAGACCTATGGGGTAAGGGAACGAATACTTGGCCTAACTATTCTCCCATTATCTGTCCGGAGGAGCCTTGCAATGGTTCCTAGCCCTCGAATCCTCTAAGACCCGTCTATGGGAGGATATTGTGACTGAGTTTGTAAAGCAATATGCCTATAACACCGAGCTCGATGTTACTGTTAGGGACCTTGAGACTACTAGGCAAGACAATCGGGAGTCTTTTGCCACGTTCTTATCCGTTGGAGGAAGAAAGCCGCCGAAATGGCAAATAGACCAACTGAGAAAGAACAGGTCCATATGATTATGAAGAACCTGTAGCCCACATACAACAAGCGCATGTGCTACATGCCGATTAGTACCTTCGAGCAATTGTTTAATGTAGGGACTAAAATAGAGGATGCACTAAAGGATGGAAAGATCAAGAAAGAAGAAAACAATTCGAGGAGGAAAACTGCGGGAGAAAACTACTCAACCAATCATGCCACACTCGATATCAACACTCTCCATCGAGATACTGACCAAAACCCAACATCATCTCGAAGCAATAACCGTAGGAACTTTACCAAGCTAGGCATTACCTTATCTACTGCCCTTGAACGACTTGTTAATAAAGGGCATCTCAAACCCTTAAACCCAAGGCCCACTCCAAATCCTCTTACACCGGGATACGACCCTACCAAATATTGCACTTTTCACAAGGACATGGCCATGCTACTGATCGTTGTACCCGACTTCGTCATGAAGTCCAAGACCTCATTGATAACAAATCATCGCACCCCCGTCCACTCAACCCAATATCACCCGAAACCCGCTACCAAATCACCATGTTGTGCCACCATCCCAGAATATCAACCTAATTAGCCTCAACCTAACCAACTATGACCCATCCATATACATCACACCTATAACTGACCCTGAACCTGTGGTTATCCTCCCGAAAGATGCTGTAATTTGTAGTTTGATCTATGGAGAAGAACTAAAATTCTTTGAAGACGATGGTTATTTTGAAGATGATTATGAGGCAGACCTCTTCTTCTTGGAAGAACTAGACATTGGGTTATAAGAAATCAAGTGGTGGGATGGGCAGTCTCCTAATAACTCAATATGGCATGAGCCGAAAGAAGGGCTTAAGGGCACCAACTATGAGAAAGATTGGATGGAGAATGTGGACCATACGTCTATGAGCCTACTGTTTGGGGTATTTGGACCTAAGGATGGTAGTAAAGATGTTGATGAGGTGATGATGCTAGGAACTGTTCTTGAGCGTGGATGCTAGTGGACTGCTGAATAAGAAAGAGTTTTCAAATAATGTTTTCTTGATACACCTATGGACTCAAAAGTTTAGGTTGAGTTTTGTCTAGTATTGAGAATTTGAATAAATTGTGCTTGTCCAAGAGTCTAGTATTCGAGTTTAAAAGAAAAAAAAAAAAAAAAAAAAAAAAAAAGAAGGAGTCTGGTGATGTATTAGTTTCTTCTTCTAATCAATTAAAAGAAGACCAAATTACACTTTAGTCCATTAAACTATAACATGTTTTCAATTGGGTCCATAAACTTTTTTTTTTGCAATAGGGTCCTTGAACTTTAAAAATTCATTCAATCAGACCCAAATTCTGACACTGTTAGCTTAAACTATTAGAAATTGTCACGTACGTTGTGCGTAATGCTTACCTGTCACATGTTAGGTGAGGACAAACACGGGAGATAGTGCGAAAAATTGTATTCAATCAGATCCGAAATCGCGTTCAATCAAATTCGAAAACACATTCGACTAGATCCAAAATTGCATTCAATCATACCCAAAATCATCATTTTTATTCACAGTCTTCCGTATTTGTCTTAACCAAACATATGACAGGTAAGCTTTATGTGCAACGTACGTGACAATTTCTAATAGTTTAAGCTAACAGTGTTAGAATTTGGGTCTGATTGAATGAATTTTTGAAGTTCAAGGACCCTATTGCAAAAAAAAAAAGTTTATGGACCCAATTGAAAACAGGTGTATAGTTTAATGGACTAAAGTGTAATTTGGCCTTAAAAGAATTTCATCTTTACTAATTCTTTTGTGCCAAATTATAAGTGTATGGATTGCATGATGAAACATCCAAGATATGATGAAGGGACTTCGTATATGAATTAGAGTATTGAGAAAGATCCTAAAATGTGCTTGAATTAGTTCTTTGCTAACTCCAAATGAAAGCCAAAAGCTCTCTCTCCATTCAAAGAATCGAAAAAAAAAAGTTTGACTAAGCTCTAAAAGACATACTCAGAACAAATCCCAAGATTCTCCCAGACCCTTTCGTTTTCTATTCAATACCTGTATCCAATCCCATCTTTCGTTAAATGAGACTGAAACTGGTGTCTCAATTAAGGAGTAGATTTTATTAAAAGCTATGGTGATCATGTGGTATAATGTCTTGGCCTAAGAAAAAAATATAGAAAAGAAACAAGGAAAAGAAAAGAAAAAAAAAATTTGTTCATGCGGGAAAACTTCTCAGACCTCTAAAGTTATTAATGAAATAAAGAAATAAACGTATCAGTACTCACTTTTCAAAACTTGTGGACTCGGAGAATGGTAGAATGTACCTCAACTAGGGAGGGTATGAAAGAGAGGAAAAGAAAGTAAGAGAGAGAAAGAGAAAAAAAAAGAAGGTAAAGATGAAAAGAAGAAAAGAAGAGTGAAGGAGAATGCAAAAAGATAGAGAGTGACAAAAAAAGAGAGAAAAGAAGAAAGAAAATGAAGAACTGTAGGAATACACGAAGTGAATAATGTACCATATGCCTAGAAGGTGATCACGATGAGATAGTGTAGACATTGATAAGGAGAGAGATATAAAGAGTTGACTCGCATGGATTAAAAAAAAAAGCTCGCTAGGTTGAAAACCCGAAAGGGCTAGGCAAAATTAAGAGAAAAGAAAATAATAATAATAAAAAAAAATGAAGCTCGCTAAGTTGAAAACCCAAAGGGGCACCTAGGAAAAAGTTGGAGCAAAAAAGAAGAGAAAAAAAGAAAAAGAAAAAAGAAAAAAAAAAAGGGTGAAGGCATTATACCATAATTGAACCTGTGCTTACTAAGACAAACCTAATCGTGAAATGCTCTGAGCACCAGTTTTGACCTTAGCATTGAGCTTAAATCAATTCAGGTCAAGTTTTGTCAAATCTTTCCCTGTGAATCTAAATGTGATTGATCTTGAAATTCATAGCTTTACCAAACTTAGAAAGTTCATTTTGCCTATGACCAAAAGTCTCATGCTATCATTGAACCACATTTGACCTGATTCCCATTAGGGGATACGTAGGCAACCTCCCTAAAGGTTCAGTCTCATCCGTGTTTAAACCCAACTCTTTGGGTCTTGCCTTTGTCCAAACTCTGCTCCCTTGTTTGGAACTACGCTTGACCTGATTCCCACTAGGGGATGCGTAGGCAACCTCTCAAAAGATTCAATCTTAGCCATTGACCCAAAACCATTTTCCCTTCATACTAGGGGCAAGGCCCCCTTGAATCTTGTGTGCTTGCTTTGCTCTTATACTAGGGGCAAGCTCCATTATGGAGTTTAAAGTCAATTACGTGACGAATAAATCCTTAGCCGATGGATATCCTTTGAGTTTAAATAACCCCATGCACTCTGTCCTCCATACAAGGGGCAAGTCCTTACTCCGAAATTTATATCAATTGTATACAAGGGGCAAGTCCTTCACTCCATGGGTTTAGTTTGAATTCGTCACTCATTTATTTACACACAAGTGGCAAGGCCCTCTACCACCTAATCTATCCGATCGAGTCCAACCCCTTGTCATATACAAGGGGCAATCCCCCTTCTACCCTTTTTGTTCAGCCGAGCCCAACCCCTTGTCATACACAAGGGGCAAGCCATGTCTAGATCCCTTGTCATAAACAAGGGGCAATGTTATTATAAGGTGATGTCTTCATGTGAGTTTAGACATAGTCGTATTTTTGCTCTTTGATTAGAGATGAAAGTTTGAGGTTGTAATGCGAAGAGAGTAAAGAGTTGATTAAGAACATGATTAGGGAAAAATTTTCAATCCTTGAATTTATTCATGAAGTCTCATCTGAAAGAATAGGGTGAATAGAAAAAAAAATCTAGATTATGCACAAGGTACATCACTCGTAATAAGGCAATGCGTCAAAAGAAAATAGAAAAAAGGTGTATGATTTGAGTGTTTTTAGTGTCTCAAGTTTGGGTTGTAGAGTTGTAGACTTTATGGGTGTATCGTGAGCAATGGAATAAGAAGGTATTTTTCTGAGAATGGTACTGCAAATAAGAAAGGAGTCCATGAGCATCCACGCAATCTTCAAAAATGAGCCGTGTTTATAGCATATTATTGCATCATCAAGCATGAACGTCTAAACTAGGGCAATGTTCACGTCTCTCAGATTTCATAAATTTAATCCCCATGATTTCAAGATAATGATTGTGCAATGCATATGTAGTTTGACTATATTGGCTCCACAATGCTTCTCTTTTAAGAGTAGTTCACCTTTACTGGCTCTACATGGTTTTATGGATAAACGAGTGTCCTCCGTGTATAGCATGATAATCTTATTGCATATTCATTTTCGTTTCATGCACCATACTTGTTCGCCTTAAATGGCTCAACGATATGCTTTCTAAAGAGTAATCGCCTTAAAGGCTCCACATGTTGTTGATAGTTAAGTGAGCATTCCTCACATTTTCATGAGCATATTTATTCTAATATCTTTGAAACATGCACCGCACTCGTTGTTCATCTTAAATCGCTCAGTAAAGTGTTTTCTTTGAGAGTAGTCGCTTTAAAGGCTCTACATGTTGTTGATAGTTGAGCGGGCAACCCCTGTATTGGCATATTGATTCTTTCGAGCATCTTCTAGAAATCATACATCGCATTGATCCTTGCATTCCCCAAGTAGAGTAGTTCACCTCTTTGGCTATACGTTGCGTTGCATTGCATTGATTGATTTTCATGATGATAATCCTCGATTTGATTTTGAGTGAATAATAAGTGATTTTTAAATGCTAAATAAGAATCGTTGAAATAAAATTTGAATGTGAGGATTATCGGACCAAGACTTAGAGAGAGAAAATGGAGGGATAATGAAGAAAGAGGAGCAATTTTGGAGAGAAAGAGAGAAAGGCAATACCATTGCATCCTAGCACCCACAACCAATGTTAACCTCCATCATCACCATAACATCCACCACCAATCTTAGCCACCATTATAGCCATTTCACCCACCACCACTCTTAGCCACCATAACGCCGGCACCCACCACCATAGTGCGGGATGGTAGATTTAATCAGTACAAATATTGTCTACTCGCATTTGTACTTTAAGTGAATGTCCAGTCTTACTAATACCGTAAGAAAAAATGAATTATGCTATGCTGCTAGATTTATGTTCCAAGGAAAGCATAATGCTATGAGTTATATTGTGATCTCCAAATGTGTTAGTTGTAGCAATTTAATGTGTTGTTTAATGTTAATTGATAGTGCATAATTCACACAATAAATGAGTCAATGAATTTGTAATTTGTTTCTTACATGTATGGAAAGTACGCACAGTCAAATTAAGTCATTCATGGGAGTCATTCAATGTATTCCAATAGCACAAAATAAGTGTAGCTAATTAAGGAGAGTATTAAAATAGCAATTATAAGGGTATTATGGTCACAAAAAAAGATAAGAGGGATCTTATATTGAAATAGATTCCTGGATGTCCTTGAGCCATATATTTGCAATGATCAGGGATTCAAGACTAAACTTCTTTAATAGAAATATTAATAATAAATACTCCCCCCGTCCCATAATAAGTGTCCACTTCTATTTTGCACATTGTTTAAGAAAGTTGTATTATTTTAGTTTTTTTGGTTCATTAAATGGTCACTTTCCAATTTTGCCCTTAGATGTGTTGGTGTTTGACTTTTTGCTTGTTTTGAGGCCACAAATAAATGCTACTTTGTCTTTATTATAAGGGTAGTTTTGAAAAGTAAGTAAATGCTATATGCCAATTTAGGAAAGTGGACACTTATTGTGGGACATCCAATAAAGGAAATGTGGACACTTATTATGGGACGGAGGGAGTATATATTATTCAATGACACATATGATATACTCATGGTTATCCATATGGTTAGGGATAACAAAAAATAATACTCTTTCCGTCCTATTTTTAACTAATATCATCAATACACCCAAGTTCCACTTTGGGCCCTATACTTCCGATTGCAACACTTTGGGCCCTCAATTTTCAGTCTTGTTTCAATCGAGACAATTGTTAACGGCGTTAAAAGGGTATAACATGATGGACTACATAGAGGGCCAAAAGGGAAACTTCACTATAAGTATAGGGCCCAAAGTGAAATTTTGCTATAAGTACAGGCCCACATTGAAACTCAATATTGTCCATTCTGTGATACATTTTTGGCTTAAAAACACTTTAGTACCCTCTAGTTTGTCTGAAGTTTTATTTTGGACCCTCTAGTTTCAATTTAAACACTTTGGGCCTTGTAGTTTAGAATTGGTTTCAATGTAAGCCCTGCCTCTAACTCCGTTAGTGCACCTTGACTGCGCACTCATGTGCCTTGAAAACTCGAGGGCCTAAAGTGAAACTTCTCCGTAACTCTAGGGCTCAAAGTGAAACTTCACCTAGACTCCAGAGCCCAAAGTGAAACTTTTCCGTCTTCTATTGTTAACGGAGTTAGGGTTAGGGCCCATATTGCATAAAATTTGAAACTACTGGGCCCAAAGTGTTTAAATTGAAACCAGAGGGCCCAAAATGGAACTTCGGCCAAACAAGAGGTAATAAAATGTCTTAAGCCTACATTTTTAACACTGTTAACAATTGTCTTTGATTGAAACAAGCAAGTAAATTGAGGGCCCAAAGTGTTGCAATCGGAAGTCTCACTTTGCTCCTTACATTTTTTTTTTCAAACAAGTAAATATCACAATTACTCAATCACCCCAATGTATTTACCATCTTATAGATATTCGATATTCCTTTTTGACAAACTGATAAATCTTTTATAAGTGAAAACTACTAGAAAAACAAAGACAAATTAAGCATATGCGGGTTTAAAAAAAATAGAAAGAGTTAAAGAAATTAATGTTTGTTTGTGTTTGAATATTTGTCTTTTAACCCTCGAGTCACTATATGTGAAACCCACAGAACAACCCCACGATTTTTAAAATCCAAAATAAATCAAATATGATTTTCTCCTCAGACATGATCGTAGATATTTAAGTAAACGTTAATTATATCTCCATACCCCACCGTGCTCCTATCCTAATATTTTAAACTTTGACTCGTCGCCACGAGCGTGCCTTATTGTTAGTGTCCCTATCCGTGGTTCTCAGTTCTAAGCAATGAAAAATTAACATACCTCCTCAGAGAAGAGTGCTTGTTGGGAAACATTCTCACCAGCAACCAAACTCTCTTCCATAGATCTAGAGCTACAGAAACATCTGAGTGCCGGCAAATATCTGAGTGACAGAAATGTCAATTGATGAAATACGATCTTGTCCATCTTTCCTGGTCCTTCTTCTATGGCCACTATCTCTTCTATCTTCGAGCAGTGTTCAATTCTCAACTTTTTCAAGTGCACGAGACTTTTAGCAGTTGATGCCGAAAATACATTTCCCTGTTCATATATACAACAATTCCACTGTTCAACTTGCCTGTGTCAAGTTAGGTAGTAGCTGATAATCTAGAGTGATTTCCTTTGCACTAGGGATCTCTATATTTTCTGCTTCATTTTTTTTTTCAAAAAAGAGGGAATGAAACTAACCAAATTGTGACAGCGGCGTACATAAAGGTATTTCAGATGACAAAAGGAATCTTCTCGAAGTTTCTTGTTCCAGATATCTTTCATGTTTAACCATTTTATACTCAATATCTCCAAAGCAGGGATTGCAACCTGCAAATGGTTTATTACATGATGCTAGTGATCAATCTGCTCATATGTATTCTAAAGCTCCATTTTGTTCGTAGGATTAGAGAAGAAACAAGCAAGACAAACATCCCTTATGTTTGCCCTAGTGTGTAACCATGTTTGAATGACATTAAAATTTTTAAATTTTGAAGAGTGGAAGAAGGGAAGTGACTCCAAAAATTAAAACTTTCCTGTTTCTTTTTCCCTTCCCAGCTAGTTTCTTCAATGTCATTAAGCGTCTTCCTCTGGATTTTCTTTTCTTTTTTCCTCACTAAATCCACGAACCACCCATATTTTTGGTTTTTGGATTTAGAGAAGAAAAATGATAAAGAAAAAGAAAAAAAAAAAAAGAAAACCACTAAGGGAAGATGTTTTCCACCACGCTTGAATAACATTAGAAAAATGAAAACATTGAAAGTATCCTAGGACCTCAACGAAATAGGATAGGAAGTGACTCACAAATTTCAAAAATATTTTGCTTATTCACTCTATTTCTTTTTTCCTCATAGTTTTCCTTATTAACCAAACAAAGAAAATTGTTTTCCTCCGTGTTTTCTTTTCCTTTCCCTCACTATATCCAATAAAAGCAAACAAAACCTAGCTGTTCCAATTCAACATATGCACTGCCAGGCGCAGAGCTACATAGGAAAAAGGGGCATGTGCCTGTCCTCCATGTTTTTTTTTTTTTTTTTTTTTTTTATGCTCTGCATTAAGTGCATGTCACCACTGAACTTTTCAAATTTACCTTTTTACCCTATGCATTTTATAGTACATGCATTTGCGCCCCTTTCAAATCTTTTAATTTACCTCTTCTAAACTAGGAAATCTCAATTTGGTCCTTCACTTTTTTTTTATTCTCAAACAAATATCACATTTACTCAATCAGCCCAAAGTATTTACCCTCTTGTAGATATTTCTTCTAAGGATAACTCTTGGGGCACATAAGAATCTCACATAAATAAAATACATAAATTTATGTGTCTATCTCTCTCCTCTGTGGACCCCACAGTGTAATATCCGTATTTTCACTGTAATTATGACGTATAAAATGACTTCTATGATAATACATGTCTTAACCTATCTTTGATAAGCTTTGAGCACCAATCGATTGGCATGATATCCCAATCGATTAACACTTTTAGGATGCCAATCGATTGCCACATATACCAATCGATTGCCTTCAGCCGCCTTAGTCCCAATCGATTGCCACTGACCCCAATCGAATGCCACTGACCCCAATCGATTGCCACGTCCTGAACTTGGTCTCCAAGCATTTTCTGAGAGGATGACACCACCTGCTTGTTTGCATGCGACCTTTGCCAATATATACTGATCAGAATTCATACATAAACCTGTTTGGTCAAGTCCTTGAGCTCTGATCGGGAGAGAACAAATCCTATTTATACGCCTTAATTCACATTTGTTAGTACCTTTTTATCCTGTTTTTGTATATTTTTACTTCGTTTTCTAGTTTCTGACAGGTTTTGGAAGAAATCAACTAAACCAGGCTAAACAGGGTGAAAAAGCACAAAGAAAGAAGCTGAAAAAACCAAGTCGCGCGCGCGACCCGCGCGCGCGAAATCCAGAAATCGCTCGCGCGATCCGCTCGCGCAAGATCCCCAGAATCGCTCGCGCGATCCGCGCGCGCGAAAGGTCAATTGTCGCGCTCGCGCGACCCGCTCGCGCGATATGTGTAAAAAGTAAAGTTGCGTATTTCAGTATACTGAAGACTCCTGTGCAAACGAGATGTCCTAACTGCGTCCAGATTGTAAATTACAGCAGTTTTAGTGCGTTTCGAGTTGGGAAAGCTTCCAAAACTTGTTGTAATTCTATATATATCTTATTTTCACTTCAATTAGGGGTTACACATAGTTACACACCTTAACATACACAATATACAACCACACTTTCAGCCATTGAAGGGAGGGAAGCAAGGAGAAGAAGAAGAAGACCAAGGATTTCCATGGCCTCCTCCATTAACCTCTTGTTATCTACCGCTTCTATGGACGGCTAGATCTTAGATCTAGGGTTTCAATGAAGCCCTAGACGAGTAATAGGGTTTTATTTATGTTTTTATTTTAGATTTATTGTGTATGGATGACAGTCACATGTTTAGAGGATTTTTATAAATAAATCGTACTTTTATTGATTAAATCATTGCTTTCAGAATTTATTCTTGTCTTAGATCTATTTTGACTGTGATGTGCTCAACGATCTATTCTTGCTGTGCTTGTTTAGATTGTTTACATGTGATGGTGCTTTATTGATTCGTGCTATCAAGTATCCGAATAGTCCATGCCTAGGTTAGATGGATTAGATCACAACCCTAGTTTAGTGTGGGATAATTCATGCTAACTACAGATGGATTATGTTGGTGCTTGAACCATGATTATCTTCTTGTCGAAGGAATTGGGCTTGTAGCTACAATTCCCCATATTCATCCAACGTAATAAGCTAAAGTAATTCATAAATATTCCTATTATGAAGCTAGTGGTGGATTTGCAATCCTAGGTTTCCTTAAACATTATTTAAAAACAAATATTTAAATTGCTTTCATAGTTTAGATTTACTTTTATGTTCTTAGTTTAATTCAAAATAAAATCAAATCCGTTTTTCCTAATTAATTAGACTTAGGTTTTAAAATTAAGTTGCTGTAGTTAACCAATCCCTGTGGGTTCGACCTTTACTTCCACACTGCAAATCTTTTGAAAAGTAAAGAATACTTTTATATCTTGATATTGACAACATCAATTTTTGGCGCCGTTGCCGGGGATTGCATTACTACCTTTAGTTTTATAATCTTCGTTTAGTTAATTTGTAAATATTAGATTAGTTTTTATTTTTCTTATTTTCCGTTTTGTTTTTAGTTACTAACTTGTTCTTTTACTTTGTAGTTTCTCGAGTCGTCAAAATTCCAACGTCTCCGAGTGAAGTAGCTAATTGCATCAAAGGAGCTTACGCAAGTAAAATAAATAAAAATAAAATAAATTGCTTCTTTTGAAACTCGCTTCAAACCACTGTAAGTCGGGGCGCTGTGACGCACTATTTGCATTAGTTTAGGGTGAATTGCACTGCATTAGCTAGGAAACCCGGGGCGCTGGGCTTGACGCGGTCATTGCATTACAGGATAATATTCATGCATCACAGTAGTTGAGTGCTTGTTATCTTAGTTGCGTGATTGCTATTTGTTTGTTTTTCTTTTGTTTAGTCAGTCTTTGTTTTTAGTCTTTTTCTTTATTTTAGTTTATGTTGGGTACACGTTCAAATAAACCAGATTTAAAATCTTTCGATCTTGAACTTGAACGTACCTTAAGAACTAGTAAGTCCACAACCCAAGCTTCTAGAGCTAGGTTGCAAGATGACGAATCAACTCCGATTCCGTCGTCGTTGTTTGAGGCCGAAATTCAGAGTACCCGCGAACGGTTAAGGAAAACTCGAACTTTTCAAATTGAACCGATTAAAATGGCTGACGGTGGAAATAACAATAACAACCAAAATAACGACGGAGCTAATATGAATAATCTTAATATACCACCACCTCCTCCACTTAAAAACTATTTTATTCCGACGACTTACACGCCACAAACTTGTATTGACTTACCGGAGGCGGCGGCAGCTCACTTTGAGATAAAGTCGTCTACGATCTCGCTACTTCCGTCTTTCCATGGTCGTTTAAATGAGGATCCATACAAACACTTAGGAGATTTCCAAGATATATGCTCTACTTTGAAAATCCAAAACTTAACTGATGATGAATTAAAATTGCGGCTCTTTCCATTCTCTTTAAAAGACAAAGCTAAATATTGGCTTCAATCTTTGGAGCCAAACACAATTAAGACATGGGAAGCCTTACACACCGCATTTTTACAAAAGTTTTTCCCTATTATGCGTACGAATCAAATAAGGAAATCTATCACTAACTTTGTAATACAAGATGGGGAAACACTTTATGACACTTGGGAGAAATTTAAGGAATTATTACGCTCGTGTCCGCATCATCAAGTTCCTAAGTGGCAACTTGTTCAGGTCTTCTATGAAGGACTTATTCCCACGGTCCGTAATACCATCGATGCCGTTTGTGCGGGTACTTTCCTACACAAGAGCGCCGACGAGGCCTGGAAAATATTTGAAACGTTAAGCGAGAACTCGATGCATCAGGCTGTGTCGGTACGTTCGGAAGGGTATCTTCCTCCACCCAAACGAGAGGTGAAGTTTGAGTCGAGTCATTCTATTGAATTTCAAGAATTATCTAAAAAACTTGACCGACTTTTAACAATGAACCAAATGTCAACCTCACCTGCTCATGAAATTTGTGCATTATGTTCCGATCCTTCACATTCTATACTTTCATGTCCATCGGCGAGTCAATTTCCGGAATTCGTGGAGCAACATATAAATTCTATTCAACAATACCCACGAAATAACTATAATTCGACTAATAATAATCCGGATGCGCCATGGAGAAATCATCCTAACTTCTCGTGGAAAAATAATAATAATAATCCTAATGAGGCGACTAATTTCCCTAACGCTTATAGATCTCAACAAGGTCAATACCAACAACCGCCTCCTAATTCGAATCCTTTAAGGGGTAATATTTTTGAGGAAAAGGTGTTGGCATCCCTTAAGAATATTGAAACTCAAGTCCAGGCACAAGCACAAATAGTGCACTCTCACACACAATCCATTGCGAAGCTTGAATCCTAAATGGGACAACTAGCTACTGTAGTGAGTCGTAGAAACGAGGGGACGTTGCCTAGTCAAACAATTCAAAACCCTAAAGGACAATATGAGGTTAAGGGGTCAAATGAACAAGTGAACGCCGTCTCAACTAGGTTGACTACACGAGAGGAAGAGGTAATAGAAATTCCGAATGAGAATGTGAAAGATAGGAATACTAACTCGAATGAGATGGGTGAGGATGTGGATAAAAATAAAAAAGATAAAGAACCGGTCTCAACGAACTATATTCCGAGAATGCCATATCCATCTAATAATGAGGGACCGTCACATTTTACAAAGAAAACGTAAAAAATGGAAGACATACTCGAGGTGTTCAAACAAGTTAAAATTAATATTCCTTTCCTCGATGCTATTAAACAAATTCCCGCTTATGCTAAATGTTTAAAAGATCTTTGTACCCAAAAGCGCAAAATACGGAGTCACACTCCGAAAAAGGTTTTCCTCACGGAAAAAGTAAGTTCTATTTTCCAACACGCTCCTCCGAAGTATAAAGATCCCGGTATGCCTACGATTTCATGTGTCATAGGTGACACTATCATTCATAGGGCTCTCCTTGACTTAGGAGCTAGTGTTAATCTCATACCTTATCACGTCTATAAACAATTAGGTTTAGGTGAACTTAAACCTACGGCCGCTACAATACAATTAGCGGATCGTTCTATTAAAATTCCTAGAGGAATCGTCGAGGACGTTTGGTTAAAGTTGATAAATGCTATTATCCCGTCGACTTCATGGTCCTTGACACTGAACCCGTGCTAGATGCTAGGAAACATACTCCTGTCATCTTAGGCCGTCCATTCTTAGCAACCGCTAACGCACGTGTTAACTGTCGGACGGGGGTAATGAAAGTGTCATTTGGGAACATGAACTTAAAATTAAACGTTTTTAATGCTATGGATCAACCTCCTAAAAATGACGATAACCTATGTGAGGTGGAAGGTGAGGTAAAACAGAATATTGAGCCTACCAAAGAAATAAAGGTGAGTGGGAAAAATAATATAGCGGACGATGATGAGTGGATGAATCCTAATCCCGTGGACCCTAATGCGGAATCTACTCGGAAGGTAAGAAATCGATTCGAACATAATGACAAACCGTCAATCGATTTAATTCAAAGCGATGTTATTTCTGCTTACCACCGAGCTCTTCCTGATATCCTATTGGGCACAAATTCTGATTTTCAGCCTCCATGAGTCTTATGCTAGAAAGGTCTAGCTAAAGACGTAAAAGAAAGCGCTTCTTGGGAGGCAACCCAAGCTTAATGTCGTCTGTTTTCTTTGTTTTTGGTCGTTTTTGAGTCTGTTCGAGTCTGTTTTGGACATTCTGGACAGGTTTGGGGGTTGGAATTAATTTATTTTAATATTATATATATAATTTTAGCTAAAAAATGAAAAATACCAAACTCGCGCGCGCGGCATGCTCGCGCGAGACGTCGCTCGCGCGGCCCGCTAGCGCGAGTTTGCCCCTTAGATATTTTTCTTTCCTTTTCTTTATATGAGCCCTCAGGTTCTCCTCGCGCCTAGTTTCGCGGGCGCGAGGTACCTCGCGGGCGCGAGGTACCTCGCGCGCGCAAGGAGGACCGCTGGCGCGATTTAAAAAAAAAAAAAAAAAAAAAAAACAGGAATTCGCGCGCGCGACGGCCGCTCGAGCGGACCGCTCGCGCGATTCCTCATTTTCTTGATATTTTCTTTTGTTTTCTATATCAGCCCCCATACTTGTTCTGATATATATTTTACTTTTCTGATTTTCTTTCGTCAGTATTTTTAGATCTAGTCCTTTGTTAGTTTTGTAGTTCTGGTTCTGTTTTATAGTTTATTATCTTTTTATTTTCAAACTTATAGTTTATTTATTTTAGTTTAATTTATTTACATTTCTTTTAGCTGTGTTTAATATATTTTTGTTAGTTTCTTTTCGTTTATCTAGTATTAACAAGTACATTGAACTTTATTGTCATATTCCTTGGTGCTCACATGTTCTATGATTGCCGAGATCCAGGTATTATCGTTACTTTCTTATGTACTCTCCTTTCTTTTGTTTTATTGTTTCATTGGGGACAATGAAAGGTTTAGGTTTGGGGGTATGCACACATGCACATTATTTTAAGAAAAAATTTTAAAAATTTTAAAATTTTTCAATAAGTGTGTTTGAATAAACGATGATTACCGATGTTTTTGCAATCTAAATATGATACTTCTTGTTATGTAACTATGATTGTTATAGAATGATAAACAAGAGAAGATATGATTAAACTTTTATTGAAGTCATGATATAACGTTTTAGGTCATGTATTGTTTGGAATCGTAGTTTTAGATCATAGATTTGCACATAAACTTATGCACTGCATGTAGTCACTTGAATGCATGTTGGTTGTGAACTATAATATGATTTGGATTTCTAGATAACACATGGTGGAGACTAGACCCTGTGAGCTTTTGAGCCTATCTTTTCTTTTTAGAGGGTTATAAATACATCTTGTGTTTGTCGAATTTCATTAAAATAGCGCATTAACTTGTTGTTTAGTCTCATTATTCTTGTTTTGGTTAATAGTCAAGTTAAAATATTTGCTACCATGCTAAATAATCTTCCGTCGTACATGTTGAAGAACCATATAACCAAAGGACATGATTTTAGGCCCTCTTTGTTTATTACCGACCGATAAATGATAAAAATTTCCTTAGTTCGCCCCTTGAGCCGTTAAAATGCCTCTTTTTCTTTGTTCATCATTATCCTCTTTAAAAGCTCCAACCTGATCAACTTGGAGTATACCACTAGAAGAGTGATCAACTTTTAGTAGTATTAAGGCGATGTGTTGATTGAGAAGAAGAAAATACGATGTTATTGGGATAGTTGCTTGGTATTTGATGAATAATCATTTGAGAAGCAAGAAAAGTAACAAGGGGGAAAAGAATAGAAAAAATAAAGAAGAGAAGGTTGAAAAAAAATGAAAGAAAAGAAGAAAAATGAATGAAAAGGAATGAAGAGAAAGAAAAAATGAAAGTTTGTAGAAGAAGAATGAAAGAAATCGAACATGCCTTACAATGCCATTCTGAAAACTACTTGATATATCCGTTCTATCCTTTCTCATTACCTGAGCCACATTACAACCTTTGAAAAGTCCTATCTGATCCTAGGAAACATGATTTGGATATGAAAACGATGGGAGGGAGATTAAAACATGGTAATGACTAATTTTTCTTGATTGTTGGCATCCTATCCATGAGACTACTATTCTTTCGTGTCATGCGTCTTTTTCGAGTCATATGTGAGCATTTATCGTTTTGAAAATATATTTCTTTTACTCACATATTTTAGAAAAATTACACCTGTTTCTGAGTGTTTTATTTGAGAGTGTAATTCATTGTGAGATTCGTAGTCAAGACATAGTTTGATGGTTTTCCGAGTTATATTCCAAGTTCATGACATGCGCGTGTTCATTTGACTACCATATCACACACGTGCAATTTTATGAGAAACTCTATTGATTTATACGATGCATGTGCTTGAGATTGTTCTTCATGATGTAGGTAGACGTTTGATTCTATTTCTTTATGTTCGTTATTCTATTTCAAATCTTTGTTGTATAATAAGGAGTATTGAATATTATGTTCGTTGTTTTTAATAAAACTTTTAAATTTATAAGTTAATAAAGATGGTTGTGGGTAACTTGTTGATGAGAACCCTCACGAGACTTCACTCGTCCGACTAGGGACACCTAGGGGTTTAAAAGGCTTGTTGCATATGCTAAATGCAATCGTGATCCGTACGAAAATGGAGTAGTATTTTACTAGTAGTAGTTTTTATTTTAGTTTTGCTCGAGGACTAGCAAAATGTAGGTTTGGGGGTGTGATCGGGAGAGAACAAATCCTATTTATACGCCTTAATTCACATTTGTTAGTACCTTTTTTATCCTGTTTTTGTATATTTTTACTTCGTTTTCTAGTTTCTGACAGGTTTTGGAAGAAATCAACTAAATCAGGCTAAACAGGGTGAAAAAGCACAAAGAAAGAAGCTGAAAAAACCAAGTCGCGCGCGCGACCCGCGCCCGCGAAATCCAGAAATCGCTCGCGAGATCCCCAGAATCGCTCGCGCGATCCGCGCGCGCGAAAGGTCAATTGTCGCGCTCGCGCGACCCGCTCGCGCGATATGTGTAAAAAGTAAAGTTGCGTATTTCAGTATACTGAAGACTCCTGTGCAAACGAGATGTCCTAACTGCGTCCAGATTGTAAATTACAGCAGTTTTAGTGCGTTTCGAGTTGGGAAAGCTTCCAAAACTTGTTGTAATTCTATATATATATCTTATTTTCACTTCAATTAGGGGTTACACATAGTTACACACCTTAACATACACAATATACAACCACACTTTCAGCCATTGAAGGGAGGGAAGCAAGGAGAAGAAGAAGAAGGCCAAGGATTTCCATAGCCTCCTCCATTAACCTCTTGCTATCTACCGCTTCTATGGACGGCTAGATCTTAGATCTAGGGTTTCAATGAAGCCCTAGACGAGTAATAGGGTTTTATTTATGTTTTTATTTTAGATTTATTATGTATGAATGACAGTCACATGTTTAGAGGATTTTTATAAATAAATCGTACTTTTATTGATTAAATCATTGCTTTCAGAATTTATTCTTGTCTTAGATCTATTTTGACTGTGATGTGCTCAACGATCTATTCTTGCTGTGCTTGTTTAGATTGTTTACATGTGATGGTGCTTTATTGATTCGTGCTATCAAGTATCCGAATAGTCCATGCCTAGGTTAGATGGATTAGAGCACAACCCTAGTTTAGTGTGGGATAATTCATGCTAACTGCAGATGGATTATGTTGGTGCTTGAACCATGATTATCTTCTTGTCGGAGGAATTGGGCTTGTAGATACAATTCCCCATATTCATCCAACGTAATAAGCTAAAGTAATTCATAAATATTCCTATTATGAAGCTAGTGGTGGATTTGCAATCCTAGGTTTCCTTAAACATTATTTAAAAACAAATATTTAAATTGCTTTCATAGTTTAGATTTACTTTTATGTTCTTAGTTTAATTCAAAATAAAATCAAATCCGTTTTTCCTAATTAATTAGACTTAGGTTTTAAAATTAAGTTGCTGTAGTTAACCAATCCCTGTGGGTTCGACCTTTACTTCCACACTGCAAATCTTTTGAAAAGTAAAGAATACTTTTATATCTTGATATTGACAACATCAAGCTCCATATACTTATCCATACCTATATATTCATACATACAATTATATATACACACATATACACACTCTAACACTCATACAAACACACACTGCTAAGAAGAGATGAAGAAGAACAGGAGATAGAGAAGGAGAAAAGAGAAAGAAAGAGATAGAGAAGAGAGACAGAGGAGAAACAAGAAGGTGCCACCATTAAAGCTTCAAGTACAAGCTTCTCAAGCACACCACCACACCTACACACACTTGTGAGTCCTCAAACTCACTTAGTAGCCTTATGAGGTGTTTTTATGAGTTTTTGTACGAATAGAATGGATCCATAATGTTTATATTTAGTTTTGTATAATTTCAGTACGTTCACTATGAAGTATCAATCGATTGGCACTTTGTCCAATCGATTGAACTTTGTCCCAATCGATTGGTGATGTTCCCAATCGATTGGCATCTTTTGGATACCAATCGATTGCCATTAAGCCCAACCGATTGGCACTTAAGTTTCCCCAATCGATTGTTGAGACAGTCCAATCGATTGTACTGAGGCAGTATGTTAATAATCCATGTCTACATTGTTTTATGTGAATCACATGTCTATCAGAGCTTTCTATTATTAATCTAATATGTTAGAATGAGACTTCATTATGTTGTGAAGCTAAGCGATTGAATAATGAACCTAATGTCAGTGAATAAGTAAATCGTTAATATAAAAATGATCATACTGAGAAGCCGACATGCGTAGTTTGGTATATTTTAATCGCGGAGACTAATTGTCTGTTCATATAGTATGAGTTAAGCGATAAAGGAGATTGCGAGTCATGTTGGGTTGAGCCTTCTGGTGTAGATTATGATTTGTTGTGGCAAGTGATACCATGAGTGTGGAAAGAGAAAGGATGATTGAGATGTGTAACGGCTGGTATGATGATACCAAGGCACATTGTTTATGTGTATCGGCCGGTATGATGATACCAAGGCAAGTTGTGAATATGTAACGGCCGGTACTCCGTACCAGGAAATGTCGTAGAGAATGGGACAGCTGAGGTTTCGTACTAGGCTAACCAAAACGTTACGAGAATGGGATAGCTGAGGTTTCGTACCAGGCTGACCATTACTATGAAGATGAATCAAAATCTTGGGAAGGGAGTTTTCGTCCAAGCAATATATGATTGGACATGCATGGGAGAATGAGGCATAGATATGGACATATAGTCCATAACATAGTAGAGTCAAGTCATTGAGTGGCATATAGCATATCAGAACATATTAGAAAGAGAACGTCGAGAGAACTATTCCTTAATGCAAATGCTATTAAAGACTTCTTATTTCGATACTCTGTTAGTTTATTACTCACTCGGCTTTCCCAAGCTAACGGCGTTTATACCGCTGGATATACCCATGTCCAGCTTTCCAGACCTATGGCTATACAGGTGAGATGCCCATTGAGGAGGGCTACTATCAAGAGTACCCAGAGGAAGACTATGGCTGGTATGGTCAGACCGAAGAAGGAATCGAAGGGGAATACCACCAAGCTAATGACAACATCTACGCCACTTGAAGCTTAGGGCTAGAGCAGTTGTTCTTTACCTTACATTTTGACTATGTACTTTATGGTTGGCAAGTATGCCTTGAGACTTGGATTTCAGTTTACTACTATGGTTGAGTTTTGTAATAAGATCCTTTAAGTTAAAGTTTATTAAATTTTCAGTTTAGCATTCCAGTTATTGCATTCTTATCTCTGATGTTTAGAACTGTGTGTGTGGACAATCACGTGACATTCACCAGTCACGGTCTACGGGTCCAAAAATGGAATTTTATTTTCCTAATTTTTGCTACGTCGGAGCGTGACACACAGTGTCAGTGGACTGCATCAGGAGAGAGATAGACACATTGTGGTTTATGTATGTTGTTTATGTGAGATTCTTATGTGCCCCAAGAGTTATCCATCTTCTAAACATACTAATCATTCTTTGTTTTAGAAGTGAAACTACTAGAAAAACAAAGGCAAATGAAGTGTAATTAAAAAAAAAAAAAAAAAAAAAGGGAATATTTGTTGGTGTGTGAATAACTATGATTTTTAACCCTCAACTCACTATATGTGAAACCCACGGAACAACCCCACAATTTTTAAAATCCAAAATAATAGGTTTCAAAAAAAAAAAAGGTCAAGGCCCTTCCCTCCCCCCAAAATCAAATCCTATATCCCCGTGCATTGCATAGCTCTCCATGTCACACGATCTTAAAAGTTAAAACACCTCATTCCCACACATACATAATATAAACATAAACATACACATTGATAAAGAGCATTTGACTCATTTTTGATACAGAACAACAGTAAGATTCTCAAAGAACGGACAAAGGGGGAAAAGGATAGAATTGTAACCATTGTTTTTTTTTTTGGAGAGCAATTGTTTCCATCTATCAACGTGAAACAAAATGCAATTTACTAATTGCATGCTTGGTTGTCTCTTGAACCGAGTTTTCTCAATCATAGTTATATAGTATTTTCAAAAGGAAATTCACCATCTAGACTAGGTTCGTTTTAAGATATAATAGTTATACAAGAAACCATGCTTAAGATAATGAATTTGATTATCTTATGAAATGACTACATAAGATTAAGCGTGGAAAATTTTCACCTTAAACATGCCCTAGGTCAATATAAAACCAAACAATAATACTACGCACACAAGAACCACAACAAGGGAATGTTAAGCCAAAAAAAAAAATTTGTGAGACCCACTCTGTTTTTGAATATCAGCCCTAAATCCATATACCAAAACACAAAAAATAAAATCCCCAAATCTACTCTCTCTCCTCGTCCTCTTCACTCATATATACATATATCTATATAAGTCGTCGTTTTCTCTGGATCTATTTGGTTTATGAGAAGAAAAAAGACAAAAAAAAAAAAAAAAAAAAGCAAAAAGCAAAAGCAAAAGAAAACGAAATTGAAGTTTGGAATAGAGGTTTCTGCTGAAATGGAAGATGAAAACGATTACTTATACACCCTCCGTCCCTTTTTCTGAGTCCACATTTGGGAACTCAACTTATTAAGAGGACAAAAAGAATCTACACCTACTTTTCACAATTGCCCTAATCATTACTACAACTTTTTTAGTTTTGTGTTGGTGTTGATTTTTAAGGAAGGGTAGTTTTGGAAAGTAAGTAAAAATTGTTTACCAATTTAAGAAATTGGACACTAATTTTGGGACATCCCAAAATGGAATATAGGACTCAAAAAAAGGGACGGAGGAAGTGTATATATATATATATATATGTATATATGAGCGAAGAGGAAGAGGAGAGAGTAGATTTGGGGATTTTATTTTTTGTGTTTTGGTATATGGATTTAGAGCTGATACGCAAAAGCAGAGTGGCCGCACAAATTTTTTTTGGGCTAACAAACCCTTATGTTGTTCCCGTTGTGGTTCTTGTTGTGTGCGTAGCATTATTGAAAATCAAATTGCTCATCAATATGCAAACCAAAAAGAAAAAGGAAAAGAAAAACCTGCAGAGGTCCAAGGCTTTGTTTGGTTCTTGAATTTAGGAAGGGAAATGAAAGAAAAACGTAGAGGAAAACACTTTCCTTTAATTGGTTAATAAGAAAAGTGATGAGAAAAAAATAGGAAATAAACATAATAAGTTGAGAAATGTATTAAATATTTTGAATGCTGCGAGTCAATTTTCTTCATTTATTCATATATTACAATTATATTCTATAGATTTTTAATTTATAATGTTGTTTAAACATGAAGGCAAACAGGGAAAAACACAAGAAAACTAATTTTCCTATCCTTTTCTTTTCCCCTCACGAAATCCATGAACCAAACAGAACCAAAAGCAAATAAAAGGAAAGCTACTACAAAAGCCTATATACATATATTCACATATACACACACATATATATATATATATATATACCTGTACAGGAATAGACTCGTTCTGCTCATGAGTGGACTGATACTTCATTTTGGGGTAAAAGCTTATGAGGTCTGGTAAAGACCATAATGCTATCCATCTTAACCGAGGAAATGTAACCAAATCCACGGCTTCCTCCTCATTGTCGTGTTCTTCATTTCCAATTATACTGTCCATGCTTTCACAATCCCTAATTTTAAGACTTTCTAGTTGCAGGAGACCTCTTGCATTGGACGGGGAGACTGTTTTTTTCAATCCACAGTTAGTGATTGTCAATGTGCTCAATTTACTGAAACGTACACATTTCTGCTCACCAAGTATATACTCTCGATCGTGATGACACTCCTCTATATGGAGATGTTCCAGGTCTACAAACCCCTTTCCATCTCTGTCATGAAAAACATTATTTAAATCCAATGTTCCCAAATGCAGTTCTTCAGCCTTCAACAACAAAACTTGAACCCAATGTTCTTCTACAGGATCATTCCCATAAATACATAAAGCCCTTCGTAATTTCAGATCAGGAATTCCCCTATATTCCTGTACCCCTATCAACACTTGAAATCTGGTTAACTTTTCAAAGAGTCTGTCCTTGGGAAAAGTTACGGAACGGCTTGTGTTGCATCTATCTTTGTTGGCATGCTTGGAGTAATCAATAATGTATAATTCTTCTAAGAGGGACAGATTTGATATGACATGAATTGGGATTATTATTCCAAGCTCGCTCCCAATGCTCAACTCCAACCGCCGTAGACGAGTCAATTCTCCTATCTCCTCCAGTCCAAACTTTTTAGAAAATGTAAGGCTAAGAATCTCAAGTTCTTTAAGTCCCTTGAGAAAAGATATGTCCACCATGTTGCACCTACATAGACATAACATCCGAAGGTTAACTAAGCATGAAATTGAGGATTCTGGTGAGATGATACAATGGACATCTGCTTCAAAACTAAAACTTCAAGCTTCTCCAGCCCTTTAAAAAAACTCAGTGGAATCTCCCCTTTAGACCATGAACTTTCGAGTTCCAACACTAATACACGGAGTTTTGGGCATTTCAAATTAGGGGGAAGCACCTGAATATCCATGTCCCATAGTGCGATTGCTGCGTAACACTCATCCCTATCCATCTCTGGCCATTCTTTGACACCGGTTCCCACCAGATACGCTTGCCTATTTTTCGATGCAATCATATTCGCAACATCACGTACGACATCGTGCATTTTGACATGGTTTTCCGATCTTCCTTCTAACAACAAACAGGAAGTTTTGAGGTTATCATCCCATGTTTGAACCAACGTTTGAACTCTATTTCTTGCCTTTTCTATCGTACCCACGTTTCCAAACAGCCTCATCCCCATTCCATAATCCACCAATTCTTCAATCCATATCTGGGCATCTTCCCGGAACAAGCAACAGAGCAAAAAACACTTCTTTGCATCAGTCTGTTCTAGATAATCGTAGCTCAATTCGAGTCTCGAGTACACGTCTTCCTTCAATCTGTCGACCTTATTCAGCCTCGAATTTCTCAATTGATCAAGTACATCATCCCATGCATACTGCTTACTTTTATATTTCATTAGCACTGCCCCAACTGCAAGTAACGCGACCGGCAAGCCCCCACATTCTCTACACACATCCTCCGCAACAGAACGCATTTCGGGAGAGGAGAACATAGAATTTCCCACCTTTGTCTGAAACAGAACCCACGCTTCATCTTTTGACAACACCCCAATTTCAAATTTTTTCTGAACCTTCATCTGGATGCACACGCCTTGGCTTCGAGAGGTCAAGACTATTTTGCAACCATCTCCGAGAGGAATAGGAATTCCTATTTCCTTCAAGTTAATTTCATTCCAAACGTCATCAATTATGACAAGGGTCTTTTCCCCATTCTTCATTCTATGGTGAAGCTGACCGGCTCTCCCAACTTCGGTCTCTGCATTGAGTTTTAGACCCAACTGGTCTGCAAGTTCGCCTTGAACATTTCTGACATTCAAACTCTGGCTGATCGTGGTAATCACAACCTTGTCAAAAAGTGAGTGTTTTTTCACTTGTTCCCCAACTTCTTCCACCATTCTTGTCTTCCCCACACCTCCCATTCCATAAACACCGATCATTTTAATCTCCTTATCTTTTAATACCGCCATGATTTCCCGAAATACCAGTGCTCTTGATTTAAAAGGGTGGTAATCGTTGGAAGACGTGGACCCAAATTCGGGCAGTTGTGCTGGATACGCAACCTCAGTAAAATTAACATCTCCTTTGAGCACCAAAACACTATCTGTCTTCGTTTTCGCTTCCTTACCCAGTTCGTACTTTGAACAAATACCTGGAATGCACCATCCCTGGTTTTCTCTTGCTTCGGAGTCCAACAAGAAATCCTGAACTTCTTTTTCCAACTCGCTCGCCCTCGTCAACCACTTCTGAGCATTAGCCTTGACTCTTTCTCCGTTGTTGCTGCCTCTTTTGACTCTTTCTTCGACATCATCCCTCAAATCACGGAGCTTTTGGAGCTCGTCTGTGAGGAGACTAATGTTATCGTCGTAGTTTACCACATAACTTATCTCAGAAGAAACGAATGGCATCAAGAACTGTGCAATCGGTCCTGCTATGCTTCCCACGATCTTAAGCACACAATCCATTTTCGAATTTTTGGTTTATATTCCCTCTTTTCTACTTCAGAGAGAGAGAGAGAGAGCAAGTTTTGGAGAGAAGCAACTGAAACTAATAGAAACAAGAAGAGAGCGAGAGAAAGTTTGGGAGCGAAACAACTGGAAGTAACAGACACAAGGAGAGAGGTGAGAAGCAACTAGAAGTAACAAAAACGATCGATGGAGAGAGAAAGAGAGAAGCAAGCACTCATGAGAGGGAGACAATAATTAAGCACAGAAATTATAAGACACTCTCGTACCAAATAAAATAAAGAGTTCACATTTGCTCATCTGAGTGAGCATAATCCAAGTACTCTATTGGCCAATGCACTAGGACCCACGATTAAACAATAAGGTATTTGGATTATGCTCACCCAACCCTTAAATGAGTGAGCAAAAATGCACTCTAAAATAAAATAAAAATGCTGGAATGGAGCTAAGAAAGTGGGACGTCTTTCAAATCTGAAACTGGTGATGAATGAACCAAATCAACCAATATCCCTGCCCGAGTTATCGATTGGAAGCTGTTGAGAGAGAGAGAATCAATTATTATCAACAGTATCAAAGCCTGAAATCCACATGCTATATAGGCTATAGCCTAAAGACCACACCGCAAGTGGCTTATGGAGACTTTTGACCACCAGGCGGACTCAGGGTAATGGATTAGGAGTAATGTTATAAGCACAATAAAAATGTACAATTAAATGTACAATTTGTTTAAAGTTAATGGACTTTGTGTTGAAAAAATTGTATACACAAAAAGACAAAAAAAAAAGGGGTGTACAGTTTTTTCAACACGAAATCCAATAATTTTAAACAGATTATGCATTTAATTGTATATTTTTGTTATGCATCTAACATTACTCAATGAATTAGTGCACTTATTCGCTGCACGTAAGAGTCTTTTTTATGCATAACATGTAAATATATAATGCAACAAGTAAACACATAAATGTCCGTGCAGTAACATTTTTTTTTAAAATGTATTTTTGATTTGTAATGATCAGTCTCTTCATATTTTAATTGTAAAGATTAAAAAAAGAGTAATATTTGGGGCACTAACAACTTCCACTAACACTTACTAACACACTCTATCTCTCCTAGTGGTACTGTGGGGTCCGTAGTGGGTCCCGCAGTACCAATAAGAGAGAGATAGAGTGTGTTAGTGGAAGTTGTTAGTGCCCCTAGCATTGCCCTTAAAAAAAAATTTTGATTTTTAATGTTTATATGTTGATTTGGGAACAAGTAACATGTTTGTTTAGAGGAGGTTATGAGTTAGGGTTTCTTCACTTTCTTGACATAGGTGGGCGCAGAGTGCAAATTTTTAAGATTTACCAAATTAAATCATGGGGGATTTACCAAAAAAGACATCACCACAATATTTATTAGGCTAAAGTGTTAGGAAATTATATTTCCTAATAAGAGGGGCAACATATTATTATCAATTATATTATAAGGGCTATTAATTAAAGGGACTAATATTATGTGATCTAATTGTAGGAAGCCCATGGACTCCTACTGAGTATGGGTTTAATGAGTGGATACCAAATACTGATCATATTAGGAATAATGGGAACCCTAACATATCAGTATATAAAAACATATAGGTTATGGTCCCCAATATGTCAAATCATATATACTACTTCCTCCTCCATCCCATCAAGAGAAGGAACTCATTACAGATCTAAGGAGATTTGACTGAGGAAGACATAACTGGTTATCATCGTTCTTCTAAGGTTTGTTAATTGCTTCCATGGATACAGGTATGTATTCTACTATATTATATTCTTGATAATCTAACATGATATGATCCTAGGGCTGTGGTTTTACTACTCTATGGTTCTACAATTTTATAGATTAAAGTTTCTAACATAAAGTACAAATTAGAGAGTGACTTAACAAAAATGATAAAAAGTTGACAACTTGTGCTCGCACGGTATAAATGTGTGTGCCATAACATCTCCCATGAACAACCCACACCTCCCTCATGCATGAACTGTGTCCCCAGTCACTCACATCGTGTGAGTGGCTGTGTCATATGAAACCCCATTTTAAAAATGTATTTTAAACTTTAAACATCTATAACTTTTTATCCACAACTCCGTTTTTCTCAAATTTTATACCGTTGGAATCATGTTGACGAGAGCTACAAAACTAGTAACATTGTTGATATCTTTTGAGCAAAAAAAAAAACCGACATTTTGCATGTCTCGTTCAGTTGTTCCTAAAAAAACTTGAATTTTCACTTAATATTTGTTTATGCGTTCAGTGACATTTCATTTACTTTTCATGTATGCCTGGTGAAATTTCACTAGAAGTAACTGTCTAGAGTTTAAAGTCCAATTTGATTATTAATTTGTTAAAAATTCTCTCAAATGTCAAGTTAAGTGAAATTTCACTAAATATTTATGTATACATGGTGAATTCTTTTTTTTTTTTAAACAATGCATATTTTGTTAAAGAGAGCATTTTTGCTCACCCAAAAAATAGTTCACCAATGCTCATCCAAGCATCTCATTGGTCAATGCAGTGGGATCCAGGATTAAACATCATTTGTTTAATTCTGGGTGCCACTCCATTGACCAATGAGACACCTGAGCGAACATTAGTGAATCAATTTTTGAGTGAGCAAAAATATTTTCTTTGTTAAATCCTAAATACTTCATATCTATATAATAACCTACAAAATATTTGAGGACAAAAAAACCTGATCCAACGACTGATATCTCATCTCATTCTGACACTTGCATCTTAGCCGTCCACTAATTTGGGACAATTTCAGCCGTTGGATCAACCTTCTCCCTTAAGGTCTGCCAACCTCACCTCTCTTGGAACTCACACAAATAGTAACTTGAATTTGAATTTCTCTTGGGACTCTCTTTCTATCTCTTCCATTTTCCTGTCTAGCTCTCTCTCTCTTTCCTACCCCTTTCCTATCACTCTCTAACAACCAACACCACATCTCTCTCACCACCACCGACATGCTGGACCCATCTCTCCCACTCTCTCTTCGGTTCATCACCACCATCGCCACTCTCTCTTTTTCTCTCCTCTCCTCTCCTCTCCTCTACACAGTCCGACAAGAAAAGGGTCGGCTCCGTCGGTCATCACCACCACCACCACATCTCTCGGTAATCTCTCTCTCTCTCTCTCTCTCTCTCTCTCTACTCAAACCCTCTTTCCCTTTTTTTTTTTTTGCACAAATCAGGTTCTAGGGTTTGTATTGAGAACCCTCTTTCTCTCATCTGGGGCCCACTTTCTGTAGCTATTCTATCTGCTCCTATTCAATAGTTCCTCGAAGACACTGAGAATACCGAACCCTAAGATTTGTATTGTTTGAATTGAGAATATCAACCACTGAGAATGTTAGTAGTATTCGGTTCGGATTCTTTGCAGGCTGAAAGATTGTTTTCTTATTTGTGGATTTTTATTGATTCTTTATCCATTTTTGCTTCCCTCCCCAACCCTTAATTACTTTATAATTGAAATGGCAGGAACAATTCGTTCGCTCTCTCTCTCTCTCTCTCTCTCTCTCTCTCTCTGAAACTAATTTTTATCTTTTCATTTTTCAGGAAGCAAGTTCTAAGTGTTTGTGTAATGGAGGTAAATGATTTTGGCTTTCAAAACTTTTTGTTGATCATTTTCTGTTGTCTAATGCTCTGTATTGTTGATGGATTTAAGTGAGGGAAAAGAAAAGAAAACAAATGAGTGAGGAAAACATCTTTCTTTACAGCTTCTAAAGTGAGCAAAACATTGTTTTGACTTTGAAAGTCCCATCATCACCTTTTTGTACTGTTAGCCTTTTAAGCTCAATTTTTGTTTATTTTCTTTTCATTTCTGAGGAACCAAGTGTAGGAACCGAGTTAGTAGGGTAACCCATTGGAAGAAAGAGAATTGGCACTCTAAGTTTACATGTATAGTTAAGATGAACAACCACTTACTTGGTTTTTTGCTTGGTCAGAGATGAACTCTTGAGGCTTTTGATATGAAATCTCATAGTTTATATGAATTTGCTTTGGTTTCTGTAAGTCAATTCTTAATTTGAACTGTTGAGATGTATCGATAATTGAACATGGATTTTGTGAGTGTTTCCTTGCTTCTCATTTTTCCTTGCTCTTATTATTATTATTTTGGCTGATTTGAGCACTTCGTTGCTTTAATCTATTCATTTTTTTTGCTTAATGTAATGTAGTGAGAACCACTGTTTTTTTTAATCATAGTCAAATCTCTTAGATTTGTTGGTATTTGATAGGTTCTAATTGATTTGATTGTTTTTGTACTTGATAGGTTCAACTGGATTCAACTTATCCTGATTGGACAGAATCTTGATTGGACTATTTATGCATTGCTTTCCTAGATCAAATTTTGGTTTTGGTTTTAGGTGCAAAAGCAATGCAAAAGCGGCCGAGTTTAAAGCAATGTAAGCTCAATCTAGAAATTGTAAGATTGCACATTTTGTAAATTGAATATTTTACCTTTCCTTAAAACTCTTTGCATGAGCTTTTTATGTGTTTCTTGATTTTTTATTGGAAGCTGTTTTGGATGGTCCCACTGTTATTTGTCTTTGGAACCAAATTTGGGATGTGAATTGGAGAACCATAGCACTACTCGATCCGTCTTGAATAGTTCATTTTGAGACTTATATAACTTTATTAGATTTCTTTATAAGTGGTCATTTCTTTGTTGGATCAATTTTTTTTTTTTTGGGTCACTTTTGAAGTTGCTTACGAGGACTTAACCAGTGAAGTCCTAGCCTTCAGAAATTCCATTTTGGGTAGTGAAGTCCCTGCTAAGATTTTTCACTAATTTGGTGTTTGGTTGAAATTAAATTTCATAAAATGGAAGTATAATTTAAGCTAAGTATAGTAAAATTAGTTCTTTAAGAGCAACCAATTTGTCCTTGGCCTTATTTGTAACAGTTCTTTATCTTTCTTTCTGCTGCCTATTTTGGGTAGTGGAATTTAAGTTACAAGCGTTTTATTTCACATTTTTTCTTCATCATCAAATTGTTTTAAGAGCAACCAATTTGTTGACCATTTGAAACAATGAATTTGTTGACAGTTCAATGAGGCTGGATTGCTAGAATTTTTTACAACTGTTTATTACTGAAAACCACTTTGGTGTATATACACAAAAACTACCTTGGTGTACCAAAGTGTTTTACTTTTCCTTTACTGTGAGTGTAACACAAGCACTTCTCAATCGAATTTAGAAACCAAATAGCTTGAATGATAGAGGTAAGAAAGTGCATTAATCCACCTGCAAATGATTACACAGCTTTTCCATTGTTTGTTTTCCTAAAGTAAAGAGTGTTATTAGTAGAGAGTTTAGACTGAGGAGGTGGGTTCTATTCTTTTGGTCTCCATATATGTTACTTAGAAACCAACATGAATCTGTGATTTTTGTGCATAGGGAGGGGTCTTGAAGATGGGTATAACGTGTAAAGCTACAAAGCTGAGGCAAGTAAGAGAATAGGCTTAGCAGAAGACTAAGTACTTAAAGAACATTCAAGCTTTCAAATTCCAGTGCATATACTTGGGTAAATTTTTTAATTTTTTTTACAATTGATGTTATTCATTGAATTTTTTTATTAACAAGACAAAAGTAAAGCATTCCCACTTTCATTGAATTTTTTTTATTAACATGACAAGTAAAGTTTCTCATCTCAGCCACATCCCCCCTCATGTGTTTTCATTTAAAATTTACATTGTAGTCTATTCAATCATCACATGGCTGTGCGTGCATGTGCTTAGTCCACTTTGTGCTTAGTAGACACCACTTGAATTTGATTGATTGTAACCGTGCTTCTTTTGGTGTATTTCTCACTTCACCAGTTTATCCAGCCGGCTTATTTTATCGACTAATCGTCCCCTGAAATGGTGCAAGATTGAATGAAAATATTGATTCATTCTATTGACATCCCAAATTGATAATTTGAAGTTCAACTTTAAAATCGTGATATTGTATTTGGTTTGTGAATTTTGGACTTGATTCCTATTAAATTAGTCACGAATGACAAAGAAAAATGAGAATTCTTCATTTACAAAAGCTTCACTCACCTTCTATTTTTAATTTGCGTCGTGCCCACTTTTTGACTTGATTGTTTCTTTCACAGAATTAAACCTGCTACTATCTGATTGTACGTAGTAAAATTTTAAACTGTCCGTTGGTTTATATCCCAAATTGTGCATTGGTTTTCTAGATTTAGAATTAATGTAGTTTTTTATTTTAAAATGTTTTTGAGTATAAAATAGGTTTTATAAATTCCTTTAGTGTATCAGGTTTCATTCCTTTTAATTAACAAGCAAATTGCATATTATAGTGCAAGAGAAACATAATCTTGCTGTTGAAAGGCTACTAGAAGAGGTGTGTTGTATTAGATAGTAGTTTGAGTTGTAACGAAACAATTTTTTGCTACATGCAGGTGAATGATGTGACATTGGAGATTGTTGAAGGAGATGCCAGAAACGTTCCTTTTTGTGGCTGTAGAAAAACTTCATGCTTCCATGTTGGTCTTAGGGCAGACTTGGCAGTCACGGTTATGGGAGATTCTTGCGTATATGTGAGTATTTAACTAAGTCATTAAACAACTGATTTAATTACACTTTCTATTTGAGTTTTGGGACTGAATTCCTTCATTTGGATCAATTAAGAACCAAAGTTAATCGGAAAAGTGAGCTGCTTTATTATTATTTATTTTTTTAGTTTTGTATGTGTTCGAAATAGATTCGTTGATTTTTTGGTTCTCATTTTTCTTTTGCAAAAATAGTGCGATACGTAGATTAGTTTGAAATTTAAAGGTCCCTAAGAATTGAAATGCACAATTTTGCTGACCTTTTATAATGTTATGTTTATTAACTATACTTCGGCTGTCACTGAAGAATGAAGATTGTCTACTCTTTTCTAATTGATTAATTATTTCATGCTCACACACACACACACATGCAGATCATATACAAACATTTGAAATTTGAGCTCTGATCCACACATTAGGTCTCTCTCTTTGGTTGCACACGCATGCACACACAAACACACATAATTTGGGTTCTATTAGCAAATTCAGAAGAAATTAGTGGTTTTCTTTTTTAATTTTTTTAGGTGAATATTGTATTGTATAAAATTACATAGATTGAACATTGATTCTACCGTAAATATCAGTTTGGTGTTGATGTTGCAGAGACGTGAATTTGGCCAAATTGTCCTTATTTTTGCCAAATTGTGAATTCTGCTTATATATGCTTCCAGGTCAGTGTTTCTTAATTTCTATTTCTATCTTTTTGGTGTGCAGACAATGACATATAGAGATGGATGAAATCAACGAGGAGAATTGGTATCTTTTAGCTTCCATAAATACCTCGAGGAAGGGCCAATAAGATCAAATCAACCCACCTTACTGTGGCTCAATCCATGCAATGCAAGCATAGCTTCATGTTAATTTTTTAATTTTCTAAGTTGTCTTAGCGGCCTTATTGTGGCTCATATCTACTTTTTCTTCTATATCCTGCTTTTTGTAGATGATGTTATTTCTCATTTATGATTTTTTTTTTTTTGGTAATGCAGCTCATGGATTTTGTATTTCGTACAACTTTGTTTGTGAAATCGAATATAAATTCTGTATTTAGAACTATTTTGTATTTACCTTCTTTCTTTTTTGCGAATTTATGTAATCAAAAATTAATTATTTACCCTCCTTTTTTTTTTTTTTGCACCGTGCCCACGGACACGAGCAATTACTAGTACACTCATATAGGAGGGCATGATATTCTTGAGTCAAGGTACCGAGTGAAAGATTCTGAGACAGCTAACAGAGAGAGAGAGAGAGAGAGAGAGAGAGAAAGAGTCAATTATTCACTAAATGATGTGGATCCCAGAGCCTTAAGTATCTGAAAGCCACATGCTCATGAAAGACTGTTCGGTAGATTTCGATCAGAGAGCCTTGACCCGATAGACCACACCGACAGTGGAGTATAGGGACCGTTTGGGGACCACGTTTTTGCCCACAAAAGCTAAATTATTGCACCTCTCCAATCGTGAACTTAGAGCATCCACAGTGGGTAAGTTTATACAACAAACTTAAGGCTAGTTTAGATGGGGACGCTTATAATGGGTCGTTGGTACAATAGCATACAACAATGAAACTTAGGAAAATTTAAGTTTAATGTACAGCTAAGTTCAGCTATTGTACAAGGATGATGGCACAAGGAGCGCCGTGAAAGGATGATGGCACAAGGAGCACCGTGAGGCTCCAAACGGCACACATTGTGCTGTGTGATATCCAGACGGCACAATGTGTGCCGTGTAAAGTTGTCACTTTTATGATATCACACAGTACACATTGTACCGCCTACTCTCACACGGCATCGTTTCATATCACACACGGCACATTGTGTGTCATTTGATATCACACACGGCACTCACATTGCCGTTTGAACAAATACCCATTACGAGTGTATTTCATCTGTACACTAAACTTACCAAACATCAGCCTTAAGTTTGTTATATCCGATGTGGATGTTCTTATTGGGATCGCATATCGCGAATAAATATTGATTACTGCCGTTGTATGAGTGTCTATTTGTTATAGATGTTACAAATAGTGATATGATACACTCGTGTACTAACATCTACTCGCATGTCACGTGTGACCAACCAAGCATGCTAAAATCATTAAATGATATGGCACAAATTAAAATACAGTAAATTCATTAATCACTTTACGATCACTTCAACATCTTTCAATTAAATTTCGTAATAGCATAGCATTACTCAATTAATTTTAGTGCTTTTAGAAAACTGGAATGGAGCAAGAAAGGGTGCCCCATTCGCTGCCCACGGAGAGAGGAGAGAGAGAGAGAGAGTCTATTATTATCAACGGAGCAAAGCCGAAAGCCACGTGCTCATGTGTGAAACGTAATTAAAACACTCTTTGATTTCGATCATGGAGCCTGACCTATGACAACGACTCCACACCGACTCCATACACCGAAAGTGGAGAGTGGGGACCATTTGGGCCTCATGATTGCTGCCCGTAAAATGCTCAATTATGGCACCTCAAATCAGTGATCTTATGAATGTTTGGGAGTCCCAAACGAAAAAGCTATTTAAAAGGGCAATGCTATTGTGAGAAGCTTCTTACATGAGAAGGCGGGTTTTCACCGTTGGATGAGCATCTAGCCTTAAGATTCTTAGGAATCTGGACAGAATCTTAAGGCTAGATGCTCATCCAACGGTGAAAACCCGCCTTCTCATGTGAGAAGCTTCTCACAATAGCATTTCCCTATTTAAAATTCAATTTTGCACTCTCTTTTATATATATACTGCTCCCTCCGTCCCATTTTGTGAGTCTATTTTTGGGAACTCAACTTATTAAGGGGACAAAAAGAATCTACACTTACTTTTCACAATTACCCCTAATCATTACAACAACTTTTTTAATTTTGTCTTGGTGTAGATTTCAAGGAGGGATAGTTTTGGAAAGTAAGCAAAAATTGTACTCCATACATCAATTTAAGGAAAGTGGACACCATTTTGGGACATCCCAAAATGGAATAATGGACTCTCACAATGGGACGGAGGGAGTAGTATGTCCGTGCCCGCGGGCACGGCGCAAAAAAGAATAAAAATAAAAAAATATATAAGCTATATGTATAATTCTTTGCGTAAAGTAATCCATGTCTTTCGAATGGCAAAAAAAAAAATTGAACTTAATTGCATATGTCATTTAAGAACAATCCAAATTAGGAGCTGAAAATAATCCCTTAGTTTAGACCCAAAAAAAAAATCCTTAGTCACTATTCCAAACACATAGGACACATTTATCTGTCAAAGAGGGGAATTGTACTATTATACGTGTATCCTTCTTTGAGTCTATATATAAATAATAATGCTTTGCTTCTCAAATTAGAAATCCAAACATTTGTTTCCCAAATACTTTGACAGTTGTACTACATGCAATGACACGTGGTAGCTAGCAGCGAGTCACCGACTGACACAGCATATGGTGCAACTATTAAGCTTCATGAGAACAAAATTTAGGATTTAAATTTGGAAGCTTATCCAAAGGAAGGAAAGCCAGATCAAATGACAGATCAATCTATAATATTTAACCATTTTAATGGTTGATCAGTCTAAAGCTCCTACCTGATCATCTAACCAATTTCTTTTAGTTAAATTTCTATTGTCCCAATGGCTCGTAGCCCACTAAGAAGCACCGACACGGACACGGACACGCGACACGACTCAAATACATCTACACGCTATTTCTCAAAAAAGCATGATACGATACGTTGGGAACACAATTTTTTTAGATATTTTTTAAAATATATTTATAGTACTAATAGTCTTTTTTTTATTTATTTAAATGATACTACTAATAGTCTAATACTATGTATTAACATATACTATTTTAAAAAATTTATAAATTTTATGATAAAATACCCAAAAATGTAATAATATAGTAGATATATAGGAATTATATGGTGTTATTTAGAAATAATTGTAAATTTAGGGATTAAATATTAGATATATATAAGTTAGGTGGTGTTATTTAAAAATAACTAAAGATTGTTTTTAGAGTTTTTAATATTTGTAAAAGTTTTAGAGACCTAATCATAATAAGTCTAAAGATTAACCTTTTAGAAAAAAAAAATAAAATTAATTAAACAGTGTGTCCAGCGTATATATTGTTAACTCCTTCAAGGCTTCATTCTCTCAGCCACACAACTAAGAGAGAGAGAGAGAGAGAGAGAGAGAGAGAGAGAGAGAGAGAGAGAGAGAGAGGAATCGCAGATCCAATCCAGAGAACTAAAGAAGAAGAAGAAGAAGAAGAAGAAGAAGATGACGTATCGGTGACGTATCCTCAACGTATCGGGGACGTATCCTCAACGTATCAGGGACGTATGGGTTAAAAAAATAACATTAAAATACACAGATTCGAAAAACAGAGTATCTAACACGTATCCCGAGCGTATCGAGTCGTATCGGTATCGGATACTCGAGTTAATACTGGTACGAACCTCATATAAAGTATCAGTGCTTCATACCAACACATTTTTATACTTTTTACAATAACCAATAACAAAAGCACCAAATCTGGTTGGAATATAAACTATGGAATGGAATATAAACTATGGAACTTCATGTATAGAGCTCAACACTAAAAGCAAGATCAAAGAAATGTTGCCAATAAGGCTAAGCCAATAAAAGTATTACCAAACCCTTTAATTAATAAACTGGTGGTGGTTGGTTTAAAAGGGGGAAGAATTTTCATAGTGAGAGAGTACAGAGAGATAGATGGTCTGCGGTTCCGGTTTTGGTGGCAGTTTTTATTCATGACATCAACACCCAAATGATTCAAGTATTTTCTAATCATCCAAAGTAAAATACCATGACTAATGTGAGAAACAAAGACCAACTATGCTTGATTTTAAAGCTAATGATGCAAAACAATAACAAAGATTCAGAGTCGACTTTGAAGCTATTGAATTCCTAAACACAAACCATGAATTGCTCTTTTTATTTTTATTTTAAGTGAACCTAGATTATTGAATGGGTTGTAAATACTTGTACAGTTAGTGTAGAGCTAGTGTAATATGGCATTACCCACCACATGCTTGAACACATTTGGAGAAGAAAACAAAGAATTTGATCATATCGAAATGTTACTCTATGATCTAAATTATATTAGTCAATAACAGTACGTAAGAATGATTTTGATAAAATAAAGTCATAAGCATAGTACAAACAAACCATGCCAGTGTAACCGAACTGATTGACCTTGTGTCTCTATTGTCTAAACCAAGCTTTGATTTTGATCTCCATCGAGTCAGAATATCACCACAACTGCCTCTTCTTTCTCTGTACAAAAAACAAATACCCAGTAGTTCCAAGAACAATGGCATTTTTTGACCGCCAGAACCTAAAAGCACCAATGAAGGAACTATAAAGGAAAAAATAGTAGAAGATGAATAAAATATCTCCTGCGAAAAACTATTATTTTCCTAAAATTTGTATTAATTTCATATGTGAATTTGGGATTTGGATTTGGTAAGCATAGCATTACTCTTCATTTAAATGCAATAAAAGATGAAAGACAAATTTCCGAGATAGGAACAATATTATAGCCTTGATTAGAAAAGGAAAAAATAAAATAAAAAGAAAACTTATCTTAATTACAGCAAATCTTTTGAATTCCAAGTTTCATTTTTTTCCCCAACTTTGTCGGCAAGCATATAAACCAATGATAAAAGGAAAGAAAATACACTTGTGGCTTAGTTTTCGGATTGTATTCACCATTTTTAGAAAGGTCTCTCACTCTTTAACTTGTATTAAAGCAGATAATTATCTACATATGCATAGTCGTTAAATAGATCTCCTCTCAGATACATCGAAGTTGAAAATGAAGCATCAGTTTGTTGAGTGCTTGAGCAGGACTCGATCCTGGCTTGATAGCCGATCTAAACTCAATATAAATAAACTTTTTCTATTTGAGCTTGAATGGAAATCAAATTGGTTAAAGATTACTACAAATTGGTTAAATTATAAATCAACTGAACTTCATCAATTTTGGAACTTCATCACTCTTTATAAATCGGAGAGCTGGTTCACACATATGTGGACTCTACCTCTTTTGAAAGGCTAGACGCCTGTGATCTTCTGAAGATTGCTTATGCAATTTTTTTTTATAGCTACAATGCTACAAAAAAAAATAAGCTCAAATAATCCTATTAAGGGGGAAAAAAATGAATATTGAACATCACCTGCAGACGAAAGAGTGATCACACCATCCTAAACGGGTATATTGAAACCATATTAGTCTGCGCATATGTAATACCCTGTATTTTTGGATACGGGGTTATATAAATAAGACCCTGTATGCTTGTGTGTGCCCTTGGTGTAAAGCCATTCTCGATCAATCGAACATTTCCCAATCGATCGATCTTTTTCTTTCTCAATCGATCAAAGTGTTCTCGAGCGATCGAACTTGTGTTTTCTCAATCGATTGAACATACTTCGAGCGATTGAAACTCTACCGACCTAATTCTATGACGTGGACCTATTCTTGAGCGATTGAACTCCTTTCAATCGATCGAACCTTGATAGACCTGTTCTCGAGCGATCGAACTCACTTTGATCGATTGAAAGTGTTTTATTTCTTATACGCAGAAGCTGCCACCTGACTCTCTGGTTCCCCTATATATATATGGGTATTTTGTGTGTGTGTGTGTGATTTTTGGAAGTTTAGAGAGTTAGAGAGAGAGAGCGCTTGTGTGTATGTGTGTGTTCCATATATATATAACCGTGTGTGTATATGTGGTATATATATATACTTGGTCAAAGAGAAGAGGAGAAGAAGAAGAGGAGAAGAAGTAGAGCAAGCAGAAGATAGAGAGGAGAAAAGAGACAGAGAAGAGAAGAAGAGAGAGGGAACTCGCGGCCACCATAGCCGCCGCCGCCGTGGAGCTCGGGACACCTTCACCGGACCACTGGAGAGAGGTGAGTTCATTAACTCACTCAAGGGATAACTTTAGTATAGTTTTATGTGTATAGACGTGTATATTGTGACCCCGAGACACTTGTTCGTCTCTGCCCAGTTTCCGGGTGGAAGATGATGTTCAATCGATCGAACTACTCTCGATCGATCGAACTGGCTATTTCCTCAATCGATCGAAGGGACATCGATCAATCGAAACAACTTTTCCTCAATCGATCGAAAGGATCTTAATCGATCGAACCTCACAGAGCATGTGTATTTTTTGTTGATTATAATGTGAACTGTTTAGCTGTTTAAATAATGTTCCTTGCTTTCAATATGCGATATTGTTAATTTAAGAGATAATGCAACACGGTAATGAGATGAAATGTTTAATTGTTACATAATGACATTGCTCAACTGAATAGTGGAACGGAATACAACTGCATGTTAGTAATCAGTAATGAGTAGATATGATAAATACACAGCATGTGGTAATTCCTGTATCTAGAGCATGAGCATTGCACAACATATGGTCAGCATGCATGGGATAGGGATATGAAGAGATGAGAGAATGTGATGAGAATGGGATATGTAACTTATGTGGAATATGAGATATGTGTACTTTGGATCCATGGGATGAACGGCTGACGAGTCGGGTGGACTTGGGACGGTTAGAGTTCCTAGTGCGCCTCTCGCTGTTGAAGACGTCTAGTAATGCGTATGCACTATTGAAGACGTCCAGTGTACCGTTGACGATTACGTCCGGCTAGTGCCCTAATGTATACTTACCGTAGTCGACCAGTGAGAATATACATAGCGTAGAAGACTCCGTTGTGCTGCTTCCATCGTTTACAGATAGGTGGTGCCGTGTAGACGACCGGTAACCCTATCAAGGGATCGTGGGACCTACTGCCTAGTCGGGTGATTCCGATTGGTATTATGGTATCGACGTATGGATACAGATTGGTATTATAGTATCGACGTATGGATACCGAATGGTATTGTGGTATCGACGAATGTATACGGAAATGGATATGAATATTAGAATGGTTAGTAAGACAATGGTTCAGTCATGGATTCAACATCCCGACGTAAAGATAGACGCATGGGTTGCATGCATGGATTTGGTGAATATGTGATGAGATATTATACTATGATCTTTATCCTTGTCATTGCTTAATATGTTTCCTGTCATCATTTAATTCATGTATAGATTAATGAGACATCTGCTATGTCCGTGAGTGACGTCATTGATAAGAGATTAATTGCATTTTAAGATGCTGAACTATAACGGGGAGGAGTGTTGTTTGATGTACCCACTCAGCTTTGTATTCAAGGCTGATGGCGTTTATGCCCTGGACATTCCAATGTCTAGAGCTTGGCAAGTAGTGGACGGGAGACTGATGTTTCGCCGGACTTGGAGCCGAAGGCTTGGAGAAGAAGACGAGCGGCTTTGTAATAGCTAGTTTATATCTATGTTGTACTGCGGTTATTATTCTTATAGGCTCGGACTCTAATAAGCCAGCTGTTGTAATAGATATGGTAGACTCTTATAATTGGTACTTGGGCATATGTTGCTTCCAAACCTTTTATATTTCGTTGTAGCCTCTGATTATGTTAATAAAATATGTTCTATGAATAGCATCCTCCCTATCGTTGTGTTTATTGGTTTGAGTAGATGGCTGCGGTTATTCACCCGTCATTCCCTATGGACCCAAAAAGGAAATTTACTTTTCCCTATTTTTGCTGCTACGGGGCGTGACATGATTTTTGGTATTAGAGCCTATGTTTTAGTTGTTAACCGTTTGTCTTTTGTGATTAGAACCCGAGTTCTAAGTTAATATCGATAGCATGAGGATTAGCTGAGATGAGATGGAACTGCTATCTTGTCACGTAGACAAGAGGTTGGAAGAATATATCTTAGGATGAATCTTTGGAGGGTAGTAACTGCTGGAGTCGATAAGAAATTGTTAGAACTATTGGTAGCTGAGTTCACGGAGAACAAGGCATCAAGAGTTAGTTTGGTTGTGGAGATCCTAAATATAGAACCGTTGGATTTTAGACACTGACGAATTCTTGAGCGATCTCGGAACAGTCAGTACGACCTAGAAGTAGAACAAGATTATGGATAAGATTATCATGTTACCTTGAGCCACATGTTAGTTGAGTGGTCTTACAAGTTAGTTGAGTAGTACTCGTATTCTGGAACCTGAGAATATAGATAGAATGTTTAGATTTGACGTTATGCTTAGAACAGGTTGTTTCGCAACCTTTGTTTTGAGCATGGATACATTTGGCCTTTGTTTTGAGCATACCTGGTAGGTAGATTGACCTCTGTGGTTATTATTATTATTTATGTGAGGTAACCGTATTGATGATGTGATCATATTATATAGTGGTACTATATATTGGTTACCACATGTTTTGTTCTTGCCTGAGTTGTAAGATAGAATGCGACTGACCGAATAGATTTTCATTTATAGGTTGAGACACTGAACACTACCAGCACTCGTTATGGTTAGAACGACTCGAGGAAACCCGGGCCAGCTGAATGGAGTACCTGATGTAGTACCTCCCGAGATAGATCCAACAGGAATGATTGGAGTTTTCATCCATCACATGGAACAAGTTATCAATCGTGCAGATCATGTCATCGGCAATGGAACACCAGTACGACAAACAAGAGTCAAGTTGCTAAAGGAATTTCATGCTCTTCAACCAGAGACCTTTACCAAATTAGTGGGAGCATGGCAAGCTGAGCAATGGATTCGCCAGATAGAATTGATATTCAAGACACTCGAATGTACTGACATTGAGAAAAGACATTGGCAGTATTTCAATTGACGTTCTCAGCAGCAGATTGGTGGGACGCAGTGAAAGCTACGATAGGTGAAGAAGCTGTTGGAAGAATGACTTGGGAATCATTAAGACTCGATTTCTAGAAAAGTACTTCCCAGAATCTGAGAAGAACAAAAGGGAAATGGAATTCATAAATTTAGTCCAAGGTGCCCGAATATACAACTCAATTCGAGAGGCTATCACGATTTGCACCGCATATGATCGATACACCAAGAAGGAAGATCAAGAGATATCATCAGGGACTAGTTCCACATATCCGTCATATGACTATAGGGCATTTAAACCAATCTTTCGAAGCCCTGGTAGAAATGGCAACGAAGCTGGAGGACGACACTTAGATTAGTGAAGGACAATGGTCTGATCAAGCATTCCCAGAAAATGACCAGTTTCTCCTAACGGATCAGAGAGGAAGGGACATTCATGTTGTGTTGGCAGCTAACCAAGTTCAACAAGGAAATATAGAGAGAAGTTACATAGGCAACCGCCAGAGGCGCAAGAGGATGAGAAACGATAAGAAAAAATCAAAACCAGTGGCAACTCCAACACAGCATAGAGAATGGGATATCTACTACAATTGTGGAGTACCAGGACACCATTCCCAAGAATGCAGAGCATCATGGAAATCTAATAGACGAGGAGTACGGTGTTTCAACTGCGGTAAAGTTGGTCATGTTCGTAAGTTTTGTCCAGAACTAGAGATGCAACACAACATTCCACCACAACAAGTACCAAGAGGGCAGACTCACTGAACAAATAATTGATCTTGACTAAGGCAAGAGTGATAGACAAAAGGTACAACACTCAATGCTTACATCATGTAATACATATGATTTTGGTATTGCAAGAAGCTTGGCAGTCGTTTGATTGATAGTAAGAGGATTAACCTACACCATAAATTGTAGATACCTTAACAATTTGGTTGACACTGATTTACAGTAGTTATCCAAGTATATATATATATATGCATCCCCATATGACATCATTTGTATCTTTATATGACATCATTTGCCTCCCCTATACGAAAGACTATGCCAACCTTTGGTAAGTTGGACAGAGACTAGAGATGAGGAATCTCAATTTTTTTGAGATGTTGCCTTGACAAGAGAGGACAAATTGGAAGATTGCGAGTATGCAAGAGAGGATACTAGTGACGTAGAGACAACACTGGAATTACAAAGAGTACCATAGAAGGATTATTTTCAACACCGATTGCCTGTTGCTTTCATCCAGTCAAGACGGTATATAGTAGATCGACTCACGGTATCAGTACGTAGCCCTGCCTAACCTATTTTATTAATACGTAGAAGTGGAACGAGTATTCAATGGATTGTACGACCTCAAAGAGATGATTATATCAATAGTACGTGAGAATTTGGAGATACATGAGGAAGTTTAAATCACCTACTATATGCTTTCAAGTCAACATATTGAAGGGCGAAAATAACACAGCAGTTAGCAAGAATGTCGCAGGATTTCGTGTACAATAAGAGACCGACTGAGGACGCTGACTATCATAACCAGGAGTCCAGAGTTAGGAGACAACCAACTGATGATATAATAGAGACATCATCAGCCAAGTATGAAGCATCTTCGGAGACGGGAGTAGACGGCAATGCTTCGCTACAACTTAGACGAGATTAGAACACTTGATGAATAGAACCATCACACCGTGGAGTTTGACCTGAGGGAGGAACATCATGTGTTTGGAGACTAGCCATTCCCGTTTGTAGGATGATTAGATTGTGCTACCTAGAACCTTTTCCCGAAGTTCGACATACGAATTTCATATAGGTAAATCCTAAGGATTTGTAGTTATCACCCTAGTACTCGTAGATCGTTGATAACTTAGTATCGCGTGTTTAAAACTTAACTAGTTGACCACTGATGTAATCGTTTATGTAAAACGAGAACTTGAGCATTTTTAGAGTTTGTTTTCCAATATGGATTTCTTTTTAGGGACTACTGCTTCAGATTTCGAGGACGAAATCCTTTGATAAGTGGTGGATAATGTAATACCCTGTATTTTTAGATATAAGGTTATATAAATATGACCCTGTATGCTTGTGTGTGCCCTTGGTGTAAAGCCATTCTCGATCGATCGACCCTTTCCCAATCGATCGACCTTTTTCTTTCTGAATCGATCGAAGTGTTCTCGAGCAATCGAACTTGTGCTTTCTCAATCGATTGAACATACTTCGAGCGATTGAAACTCTACCGACCTGATTCTGTGATGTGGACCTTTTTCTCGAGCAATTGAACTCCTTTCAATCGATCAAACCTTGACCGACCTGTTCTCGATCGATCGAACTCACTTCGATCGATCGAAAGTGTTATAATTCTTATACGCAGAAGCTGCCATCTGACCTTCTGGTTTCCCTATATATATACGGGTATTTTGTGTGTGTGATGTTTGGCAGTTTAGAGAGTTAGAAAGAGAGAGAGAGCGCTTGTGTGTGTGTGTTCCATATATATATAACCGTGTATGTATATGTGGTATATATATACTTGGTCAAAGAGAAGAGGAGAAGAAGAAGAGGAGAAGAAGAAGAGCAAGCAAAAGATAGAGAGGAGAAGAGAGACAGAGAAGAGAGGGAGCTCGCCGCCACCATAGCCGCCGCCGCTGCCGTGGAGCTCGGGACGCCGTCACCGGACCGCTGGAGAGAGGTGAGTTCATTAACTCACTCAAGGGATAACTTTAGTATAGTTTTATGTGTTTAGACGTGTATATTGTGACCTCGAGACACTTGTTCATCTCTGCCCAGTTTCTGGGTGGAAGATGATGTTCAATCGATCGAACTACTCTCGATCGATTGAACTGGCTGTTTCCTCAATCGATCGAAGGGACATTAATCGATCAAAACAACTTTTCCTCAATCGATCGAAAGGATCTCAATCAATCGAACCTCACAGAGCATGTGTATTTTCTGTTGATTATAATATGAACTGTTTAGCTGTTTAAATAATGTTCCTTGGTTTCAATATGCGATATTGTTAATTTAAGAGATAATGCAACACGGTAATGAGATGAAATGTTTAATTGTTACATAATGACATTGCTCAACTGAATAGTGGAACGGAATACAACTGCATGTTAGTAATCAGTAATGAGTAGATATGATAAATACACAGCATGTGGTAATTCCTGTATCTAGAGCATGAGCATTGCACAACATGTGGTCAGCATGCATGGGATAGGGATATGAAGAGATGAGAGAATGTGATGAGAATGGGATATGTAACTTATGTGGAATATGAGATATGTGTACTTTGGATCCATGGGATGAACGGCTGACGAGTCGGGTGGACTTGGGACGGTTAGAGTTCCTAGTGCGCCTCTCGCTGTTGAAGACGTCTAGTGATGCGTATGCACTGTTGAAGACGTCCAGTGTACCGTTGACGATTACGTTCGGCTAGTGCCCTAATGTATACTCACCATGTAGTCGACCAGTAGGAATATACACAGCGTAGAAGATGTCCGTTGTGCCGCTTCCATCGTTTACAGATAGGTGGTACCGTGTAGACGACCGGTAACCCTATCAAGGGATCTTGGGACCTACTGCTTAGTCGGGTGATTCTGATTGGTATTATAGTATCGACGTGTACAGATTGGTATTATGGTATAGACGTATGGATACCGAATGGTATTGTGGTATCGATGAATGGATACGAAAATGGATATGAATATGAGAATGGTTAGTAAGACAATGGTTCAGTCATGGATTCAGCATCCCGGCGTAAAGATAGATGCATGGGATGGATGCATGGGTTACATGCATGGATTTGGTGAATATATGATGAGATATTATACTATGATCTTTATCCTTGCCATTACTTAATATGTTTCCTGCCATCATTTAATTCATGTATAGATTAATGAGACATCTGCTATGTCCGTGAGTGACGTCATTGATAAGAGATTAACCGCATTTTAAGATGCTGAACTATAACGAGGAGGAGTGTTGTTTGATGTACTCACTCAGCTTTGTATTCAAGGTTGATGGCGTTTATGCCATGGACATTCCAATGTCTAGAGCTTGGCAGGTAGTGAGGACGGGAGACTGATGTTTTGCCGGACTTGGAGCCGAAGGCTTAGAGAAGAAGGCGTGCCTCTTTGTAATAGCTAGTTTATATCTCTGTTGTATTGCGGTTATTATTGTAATAGGCTCGGACTCTAAGCCAGTTGTTGTAATAGATATGGTAGACTCTTATAATTGGTACTTGGGCATATGTTGTTTCCAAACCTTTTATATTTCAGCTGTAGCCTCTAATTATGTTAATAAGATATGTTCTATGAATAGCATCCTCCCTATCGTTGTGTTTATTGGTTTGAGTTGATGACAATGCAGTTATTCACCCGTCATTCCCTATGGACCCAAAAAGGAAATTTACTTTTCCCTATTTTTGCTGCTCCGGGGCGTGACATCATACTACATAGTAGATAAATGGTTTGCCTTCTCAATCCTACTTACAAAATATTGAAACAGAAGAAGATAAGAAATAGATCAGAAGGAAGCAAAATTACTGAGTTACAGTTTACCTCAAGACAGCATGACAAATAACTGCATCACAAAATACTAATACAATATTCTCCCAACAATCAATCAAAGCAGAAATCGCCACACTCTGTGGACAAATGGGAATAAATACAATGCGCAATCCCACAAAAGAAAAATTATTGAATACAATATGAGTTCATTCAATAGCCAAAAAAACACAAACTATCCACATCAAACTTGCATATATGGCTTTCTATAGCTTACCCATGAGAAGTCCCTTTGAGAATTACCTTTTAACTTCCCTTTTCAATTCTCAAAGCCACATAAAAATAAAAAAATAAAAAAGAAAAGAAAATATGCGAATTGAAAATTCAAAAAATAAAAAATAAAAAAATTTAGTAATCTCAAACAATTCAAAGACTATAGAAAAATTATATAAAAATGAAGTGAAGAACAATACAAAATGTGCCTCATAAGAACCTTTGTTAAATATTTTAAGCTAAAAACTTTTTGGGAAAAGGGTCTATAGATCTCATTAAATATTTTCTCACTTAATATTTTCAAAGCCAAAAATCCATCCAAAACCCACCAGAATAATCACGTTCAAAAGAGTCAAACCCTTACGTTTATCTTCAGAAAATCAAAACATACATGCATTGAGGCGTGAGTGTACATACAAAACTTCGATAATCAAAACATACATAGGGGCGTTGTGTGTTAGGCTCTCTGAGTGTATGAGAGTGGGAGAGAGAGAGAGAGAGATTGAGGGTGAGATTACCGAGGGAGTGGAGAGACAGAGCAAGGCAATGAAGAAGTCGGAGAAGACGACAATGACGATGGTGGTGGTGCAGATAGCAACCGAGTGTGCCGTGATGAGAGAGAGAGAGAGAGAGAGAGAGAGAGAGAGAGAGAGAGAGAGAGAGAGAGAGAGAGAGAGAGCGAATTGGTGTGAATCGTGTGATGAATTTTACCTTTTTTTTTTTAATTTGGAATACGTACCTGAGGAGGAGAAAGAGAGTCTAGATAGGTGAGAGAGAGAGATGGATAGGTGAGTAATTATGTGAGTAATGAGAGGAGATTAGATGATTAGTGATAGGTAGGAAGTTAGAGAGAGAGAGAGAGAGAGAGAGAGAGAGAGGAGATTAGATGATTAATGAGAGTTTTTTGCCAAAATCGAACTTGTATCAAAACAAATTCCCAATCTAGTACTCTTGGGAAAAAAATTCCCATTATAATTCCTTTTTGGCACATCACCTTTGGTAAGTAGAATGTGAATAGGATGTTAAATATATAGACGATATATATTGTATTCCAGCATATTGAAATTCGTTGGAATCTCAGCAAGTGGTAGAGTCACAGGAAGAAAATCAAGGTGAGTCATCTGATGATTTCTTTATGTTTTTCCCCTTTTATTTTCAATTTTTTTTAGGTTATGATTCACGCTTGGAAAACGAGGTAGTGTTCGGTGATAGATTGCATCATCCTTGATGCTTTTGTCTACCCAATGTAACTAGGGTTTTCTGATTTGATCAGGTTCTTTCAAAGTAGGATATGATCACAGACTTTATACATATCACATGATTTGTATTGCAATCAAATGAAAATTCATATATATATATATATAATTGGAGAATTCTATGATACGATCAAGCAGTTTGGTCGTATCATATAACTAAAATTGGGGTATAATTTTTTATTATCTTGGGTACAATATTGTTTTGAGACCTAAGCAGAAGATATATAAAAACTACAAAGGTCGTATCGAGGTAACAAAATATTAATGTACCCATGTGGTTTGTATAGTTGTTATGCTTAGGACTCACAACATTGTAGACAGGGTCACAAAATATTGTATCCCATTTTGATCGTGTGATACGACCAAACACCACCATTACACTATATAATTTTCCTATATAATTAATTAGCAAAATGATGTTAATTCGAATAAGATAAAAATACTACTCCTATATGATCAGCAATTTTAAACAATTTATATTATATTAATTTACCTTGGGTCATGAGTCTTATGACTTATGCTACGAATATGATCAACACTTGTGTGAGATACCTTGCGTTATGATACGAATTGACACCACTGGATGGATTTTCCTAATTTTGTCACCAATGGATATACCCTTATTTCTTAGGAATGCTAGTATTTTTATCACATTTAGGGTGTGTTTGATAACCCCATTAAGTGCTGAAAATGAAAAGATTCATCACTTATTCTTTTTCAGTGCGTTTGATAACACACCACTTAATTGAAAAAGTAGCACCAAAACCACTGAAAACTTTAAGTGAAAAATTTCTACTGAAAATAATCACTGAATGCATTCTACTTCAATAGTTGAAACACTGTTTTAAGGAATAAAACTTCAAGCGCTTAAAATTTTCAGTACTTAAAATTCAGCACTTAATTTTCAGTACTTAATTTTCAGTTTTATCAAACGCACCCTTAGTTTTTCCACTCACTAATTGTACGATCATATGTATTCACGGATTTTTAGTTTCTAGTAGAGTTTAAAACTGTATTTTTTTTTCTTTAACAGTTTGTTGCATGCACAACATATTATGGCTGGGCAGAGTGTTACAATAATGTGTTATTGGAATGGAAAGATAACAACTGGATTATATGGCCTTACATATGAAGGTGCTACTCCAAAGGCATTCAGAGTAAAATATGGCACTAAATACCATGAACTGTTAGAGAAAATATATAATCTTACTGGATATAATAGAAGGCTATGTCAGTTGTAGATCACATGTAAATATCCTAGTAATTACAAAGAATATATTGCTCTACCCGTGGAGGATGTTGATACACTTGGTATTGTTTTTGATGTGACACGACAACCGGGAATAAATTGTTTGGAATTTTATATTGAAGTAATGCCAGCTTCCAACTCGAATCAAGAATATATGCCAAGAGTTACACAGACAAGTACTGGTCCTTTCTCGCAGTTACTCTTACATGAACATGATACCCTGGGTAGTGATATTGGTGTAAGCCAGGATGAAGGTAGAGGTACTGGGCCTAGTATGCAGCCTATTCCAGAAGAATTCTTAGCGGGCTATGATGTTGGTATCTGTCCTGGTGAAGTGAGTGGACATACAGATGGTCATGTTGCAACGAATGATGATGATGATACTGGTTTACCTAATGCCAGTTGTTTGAGTGCAATTGAACAACGAGGGCTACAAATATGTAGTAGATGGCACTGATATAAATAATAGTCAGTTAGATGATAGTGAAGAGGAACTACATGGGGAAATAGAACCGGAAGAGGTTGGTGTAGTATACGAAGAGCCACCGGCTCCAGAATTCACAAATGTTGATTGGGTGAAAGATGCCACTGTCGGTGAATATGCAATGTGGCAGCAAAGTGCTCCGTCTACTGGAAATGAGGATTTATATGTTGGTCAAAGATTCACCTCGAAGGAGGAGTTGCAAAACGCAGTAAAATCATACTCTATTAGAGTACATCAACAATATATTGTTAAAAGCTCTAATTCTAAGTTATGGATATTGAAGTGTAGACAAGCACCTCAATGTCGATGGAGATTGCGTGCATCAGTTCCTAACAAAACTACATTCTTTGAAATAAAGAAGTACGATGGTGCTCATACTTGTGTTAATCCAATCATTAATCGAGACCATTTGCAGTTAGATTCTGGCTTTATAGCTAATCATATTAAGGCATTAGTGAAGGCACAAATCTCAATCACAGTGGCAGCCATCTAAGCAGAGATTTTAGACAAGTTCAGTTATAATATTTCTAAGAAGAAGGCCTGGAAAGCAAAACAGAAGGCAATTGTTAAGCTTTTTGGTGATTGGGTGGAATCCTATAAATTATTGCCTAGATATTTGAATGCAATAAAGCGAGAAAATCCAGGTACTATCGTGCATTGGCAAAAGGAAATTGCACCACAAAACCATGATCAAGAAGTTTTTTTTTTTTGAACAGTAGAAATTGTTTGATTAATAAACCTCCCAAAGGGGGAATACACCAAAGTAAAAGGCAAAGACACCCCACAAACAACTTGAGATCATGCCCAGAATGCTACAATACACCACTCCAACATTACAAGCTAGACTTTTGCCACCCACAATCATTGAAGCCAAGACTCCCAGCAATTCCGCACAAATTCAGGAAATATCCAAACCACCCCAATCTGGAATAAATCTGAAAAGACTCAGATTAAAACCAAGACCCCACAAACTTGATCTTTTGCCACAGTACTCTTGCCTTCACCCAGTCAGTCTCAGGATGTATGCAAGCATTGCAATAGTGAACCTTTCCCTAAACCAATGCATCAAAGGCCCCAAGATAATCTCTCTATTTTTGACACCTGACCAATTGTAATAGCATGTCCAATGATAGCTCCTTGACAAACAGCAGAACCAAACAGCTCGCAGCCCAGGAAAGGAGCACCATTAAGCAGCCCCAACATTTGCAGAATCCAATCAAACTCCCACTCGCAAACAAGACATAACTGTGGTTGATGGTTCATCTTTTGTACAATGAATGGCCTTTTTACCAGGAAAAAATAGATCTTCAAAGAAAACTTCCCCCTTGAAAAAAACAAATGTCACCCAAGAGCAAAGCAACAAATCCAAAGCAAGAGCACAAAAACAACCAGCAAACCAGAACCAAATTACAGCAGTAACAGACCACCAGAAAATTTTCCAGCAACAGCACACTATAAACCGCAGCATGGCTCCAAAGACAGCATGACAGCACAAATACTCCGTCTTAGGGAAACTTCACAGACCTCACAACAATAAAAACAGCAGCAAACAACCCCCAAAAAGCAGCAATAGCAATGGATAGCAGCGTACGACAAAAGAAAGATAGCAGCAGCAAAAGAAGAGCACCACAACTCAGCTGGACAATAATCTCGAACACAACAAACCCGAATTGACCGAATTGAAAAACCACCCAAATGTAATGGAGAAACGGACAAAGTAGCAGGCATCAAAAAAGCAACCAAAACCACAGAGCAACAGCCACAAAACAACCAAAAGGAATCAAAGAATCTGCGCTAGCAACTTCCAAAGCCACCAGAAACGGCCGCAACGATAGCAAGACCCAAACGAAAAGAAAAGCAACAGAGACACAAAGGCAAAAATGGCAAACTCAAAAGCATAAGAAACAAGACAGCCAAATGAACAATGCTCAACAAACGAAACACCAAGATAAATTCACCAACCAGCCATGAAAGAATTGAGAAGCGAAAACAAAAAACAGGAGCCCTTTACAAAACAGCCAAAATTTTTTAATACATATATTGTTTATATAGAGTGATTGACAGAGAACGCAAAACTTGGCACACCTCATAAGAGAGGGATGAGCAGGAAGCCCAACTCAAACACACCAGAGAAACAACACACGCGAAGCAAAAACACAACCCCCCAGCCCGAAACAAAAACGCACACCAAAACATACGCACGCTAAATGGAGAAGGAGCACTCCCACTCGCAAAAGAAGCACAACGAAAAAAGAAAACGCACGCCAAGACCCACCCCAGACAAAAGAGCAAACACAACAAGCAAGATGTAGCTTGAAAGGACCAGCAGCTAGAGAAACAGCTCACGCCCGAAAAGGCAAACACCCCAAGACAAACGAGAAGCAAAGAACAAGACCAATGCCCAGCAGCCAGAGAAACAGCTCACCCACAACCCCTAAAAAACAGACCAGCTCACCAAACAACCAAAACCAAAGGGAAAAACCACACACCAAGGAGATGCAAACTAGGCAAACACAAACAAAAACGGGCGCTGCACCAAGACCCTCACAGAGAAAAGAGCAACCAACAACTGCCCCCCCCCCCCGAAAAAACCCACAACCCAACCCAGAAATATCAATCAGATCCAAGCAGCAAGAGGTGTTTGACGATCCACTCCAAGCTTAGCAAACGAGTCGGCACCACTGTTGCAATTACGAGGAGCAAGGCATACCTTAGGCCCCTTTAAAAAGACCATCAGATTGTTAATTTCATTGAATACTGATAAATATTTCCACACCACCATCTCATCCCCATTCACCCATGCCACTGCCACTCTAGAGTCACTTTCAATAATTAATCCAAAGTCCTTAACCCACTCCTTAGAGGCCAACATTTTTAGAGCTTCCAAGATAGCCATAAGCTCTGCAAAATTGGAGTTCGCCACACCTACAGATTTAGAAAACACAGCTCTAAACGATCCACGGGAGTCCCTTAAGACACCACCAATACCTGCAGGCCCAGGCTTTCCTCTAGCCGAGCCATCAACGTTAAATTTCAGAATTCCCACTGATGGGGCCACCCAAGGCCCCCTTTGAACCACTTTCTATTTTGGAATTAGAGAATATGATTCTTTAATGTTTAAAACCATATTGTTAATTGGTATTAAACATTGATGGATTTGAGCTTTGAACCACCAAGCCAAACAAACTTTGAGTAACTCTAAAACCTTAGGGATATCAGCGGCTTTTTCCCTAAAAATAACATCGTTCCGGCAAACCCAAATCGACCACACCACAGCCAAGAATAACAAATCCCAAGCTAATCTGAAGTGAACAGAAGGACATAAACTATACCACTGATTTTGCCAATCGTGAATGGAGCTCGGACAACAAGCGTTCACTTCCCACCAACCCATACAGATCGTCCATAAACACCAAGACCAAGGGAAAAGAAGGAATAGATGATCAACAGATTCGTCTTCGGCTCCACAGAAGCAGCAGACTACATCAACCAAGCAAATCCCAAGATTTTTTAAATTAACTTTCACTGCCACTTTTTTTAGAAGAACTTGCCAACACAAAATATGAACCTTAGGTGGCACCTTACACTTCCAAATGCTCACCCCATCAAAGGGAACAAAAAACACAGCATCTTCCACGGCTTTGCAGAAGGATTTGACCGAAAGCATACCTTTGGACTCAAATTTCCAAACCACCCTATCTTTCAAACGGAGACATAGCTTAACTGAATTCAATAGATTGAATAGGTCTTCCCATTGTTCTTTTTCCCAATCGAAAGCATTTCTGCGTAACTCTATATTCCACACCCAATCACACTCATTCCAATGAACGAAATCTGCTACGACCCCCGACTTCTTTACTGCTAAAGGGAACATTCGCGCGAATGAAATTTTTAACACATGCCCTTCAATCCATTCATCCTCCCAAAATTTGATGCCCAATCCATTACCAATCGTGAAACCAAAACCACTTTTAACAACATTTGAGCAATGATAATTAGAAGAATCCCACAAGGATTTAATAGCAAGGATAAATTTGGATGTACGAACTCTGCATGTATTACCACCAAGAAATAAATCACCAAAATTATATTTTGCTCTCAAAATCTTTTCCATAATGCATCCGAACCATTTCCAAAACGCCAAACCCACTTAGCTAACAAAGCTTGGTTTTTAACCGCAATTTGACCCAACCCAAGACCTCCCTTCTGTTTACTTCTACAAACTGGATGCCAATCAACCCAATGAATCTTATATTTTTCATCAGAGCCACACCACAAAAATTTTCGTTTTAGCTTCTCGATTTTATGAGCAACACCAACTGGGACCCTAAACATTGAGAGAAAATAAAGTGGAATGTTGTTGAGAACAGATTTGATAAGTGTGACACGACCTCCAATCGATAAAAATTTATTTTTCCATCCAGCAAACTTTTTCTCAATCTTCTCAACCACTGGATCCCACATAGAAGCCCTGTTTGGATTTGCGCCCAATGAAAACCCAAGATATTTGATAGGAAACTCAGCGTGTTTACACTTTATAAGATCTGCCCATAGGATAAGATCTTCAGCATCGATACCCTGACCCGCGACACAGCTTTTAGAAAAATTCACTTTCAATCCTGACACTAATTCAAAGCATCTTAGAATTCTTTTAATATTCTGTAGATAGCCAAAATTAACAGAGCAGAAAATAAGAGTGTCGTCAGCGAATTGAAGATGGGAAATGGAAAGACCCTCTGACCCAACGAATATTCCTTCAAATAACTTTTTCCCAGTAGCTTCCTCAAGCAACCGACAAAGACCTTCCGCTGCAATGTTGAAAAGAAATGGAGATAACGGATCGCCCTGACGAAGCCCTTTTTTTAAAGCAAAACTCTCGGTTGGAGAGCCATTGACCAACACGGCAGCAGAAGCTGATGAAATACATTCCTGTATCCACCCTCTCCATTTAAACCCAAAACCCATTCTATGCATAATATAATCAATAAAGCTCCATTCCACTGAATCAAAAGCTTTATGAAAATCAGCTTTCAGAATTAATCCACCATTTCTCTCTTTTCTAATAGAATCAACCACCTCTGAAGCAATAACAAAGTTATCAAAAATTTGGCGGCCCTTCACAAAAGCTGATTGATTTTCACTGATAATGCTCCCCAAGACACTTTGAAGACGATTAGAGAGAACTTTGGATAAAATTTTATACATGCACCCAACCAAGCTAATTGGACGAAAATCATTCAGTTTTTTTGGACACTGAACCTTCGGTATTAGAGAGATGAAGGAATGATTTAGACCTTACATAATTTTCTGGAGACATGGAAATCAAGAATCCATTGAAGAATATCATCCTTCAGAACCATCCAATGGCTTTTGATGAAATTGAAATTTATACCGTCAGGGCCCGGAGCTTTACTCCCCTCGCAACTGTCTACTGCACGCCAAACTTCATCTTCTGAAAAAGGTAATTCTAAAGATTGCGCTTGGATCACCTCAAGCTGTTTAAAGGAAATTCCAGAGATCAAAGGGCGATGATGAAAATTGCTTGAGAAGGCTTTTTCGAAGTGCTCCTTAACAGCTCCCTTAATCTCAGCAGCAGTAGATAGAACAGCCCCTTCATAGCTCAAACGGCCGAGAGAATTCCGTCTATACCTACAATTGGCCATCGCATGAAAGAATTTTGTGTTTCGATCCCCCTCTCTCAGCCACAACACTCGAGATTTTTGTTTCCAATTAAGATCCTCCTTTTTATATGCTTTCCACAAGCGTGTTTTGGGCCTTTGGAGCGTCAATTGAAGGATTCAAACACTGTCGACCAATCATGAGCATTGATGGAACACACCTCTATGGGAAGTACAAGGGCACGATGTTGATTGCAGTATCGGCAAATGCTAACAATCAATTATTTCCACTTGCCTTTTCCACAGTTGAAGGTGAAAATAATGATAGTTGGGCCTGGTTCATGGCATGCATACGCGAGTTTGTGACTAACCGAACAGACCTTTGTGTTATATTTGATCATCATATTGGTATTCTTTCGGTAATGAACACAGATGGATTAGGGTGGAATGAGCCATATGCTTGCCATCGTTTTTGCATGCGACACTTAGCTAGTAATTTCAATTCAAGATTTCATGACAAAACATTAAAAGATCTTTTTTGTCTTGCTACAAGTGAAAATCAAATTAAGAAGTTTGAATTAAAGATGGCAACAATTGAACGAATTAATCCCGAAGCTAGAAAATGGCTTGAAGACGTGCCTCGTGAAAAGTGGACTCTTGCATATGACGATGGCAGAAGGTATGGGATAATGACAACAAACTTATCTGAAGTATTTAATAGTATTTTAAAAGGGGCGTGCAGCTTGCCAATAACAGCCTTAGTTCAACTCACGTTTTACCGTGTGAATAGTTATTTTGCAGTTAGGCGACAGTTGGGTGAGCAAAGAGTAACTAGTGGGAAACAATTCACCCCATTTATAGATGGAAAGATTATTGCCAATAGTATTAAGGCAAGTCGTCATGAGATAATTTTATTTAATCGTGCGAGAGACACTTTTAGCATAAAAACTGGTCGACCGTTTGGAAACAGGAAAAAAGGTGGTCATACTCAAGTGGTTAAGTTATATAAACAGTCATGCTCATGCCAAAAATGGCAGCTTTATGGATTTCCATGTTCACATGTCGTGGCTGCATGTCAAGATTGTAGTTTGGACCATCATGGTTTGGTGCATAATTGGTTTAATATAACTACATATGTGAAGACATGGGCTCCTCTTTTTCATCCCATCCCCGATGAAGTTTATTGGCCTGTTGAAGAGGGACACACTTTAATTCCTTGTGGTTCAATGAAACGAAATGCTAAAGGTTGCCCAAAAGCAACACGTTTGCATAACGAGATGGATGTTAGGGAGGGTCATACAAGTATAATATGTAGTTTGTGCAAGAAGAAAGGCCACAATCGACGAACATGTCCCATTAAAAATCAATAAGGTTAGAGTTTTACTATGTGCATCCACATTACTAACCAAATTGGCATTTAAATATCTTTTCTGCTTTTACTAAAGTATCACATTGTCTCTAATAATAGATAGGTGTATCTCGATTCACAAATCCTATTAATTATTTAATTTAATTATATTTGGATCATTTGATGTTATGTTTTCCTTCTCTTTTGTAAATCAGGCACCAATATGGACGGTAGTTCATAAACTTTGGAGTGGTGGGACCTTTGAAACCAATTTGCAACTTTTTTGGAGCTTCTACTATATCACAGTCCTCACTGATTGGGCACTGCCAATCCATTCGGATAGTCTCCATTTTATTTGATAAGAGTTTTGAGGGGTGAAGCATATTATCTTGATTTTTTTTGGTTACACTTGATTTAATGATGTGTAAAACTTGAGAAACTTGAATAGAGGTTTTGCGTATTAGACGTTATTTGATGGTTAAATTTTTTTTATTCCTTTTAAATGGGTATTAATGTGTGGCTTTGATGGCCTTTTGTTTTATTGATATCAACAGAATTCTACTGTTCATAAAAAATTCTTGTTAATGAGTAGAAAGTTCTCGAATTTTAATAGCAAATATAAAGAATTTGGCTTGCATTAGTTTCAATGCATTGGTTTTTTTTTGGCCAATGCAATGCATTTCATATGGTTTGTTTTTTATTGAGCATTTTATGTGTTGAACAATGGTGTAGTGGTTTTTATTACATGGGTGATGAATGCTTTTTAAATTAAAAATTGGTGGAACTAGAATTATTTTGAATTTATTTGAGCATAAATTATGAGAAGGCTTTATAATCAAATTTGAATGGAGTGTAAAACAGTGTCAGGTGGGTTTGAATGCCCAATTTCTACTTACCAAAGGTGACGTTTCAAAAAAGAATAATAATGGGAATTTTTTTTCCGAAGAGTACTAGATTGGGAATTTGTTTTGAAACAAGTTCTATTTTGGCAAAAAAACTCTGATTAATGATAGGTAGGAAGTTAGAGAGAGAGAGAGAGAGAGAGAGAGAGAGAGAGAGAGAGAGAGAGAGAGAGAGAGAGAGAGAGACGTGAGGAATATGGATGTGATATACGGAATTGAGAACTACCTATTAAAATTAGCCGACGTGATATAGCCCTTTTTTCCTTTCATTCCCTTATTTGAAACTACAAATTTAAATTGTGTAGATAAGGAATTGAGAAGATAAGGAAATAATAATATGGTGAGTATGAAATATTATACTCCTACATTGAAATATAATCTGAGAAATATAATGTGTATGTTAAGTGGACCATATATCTATTTTACATTGATTGTTGATTCTATTATTTTACTATATGCCAGTAACGAAATACACACATGGGAAGTATCCTGATTTCAATTCTCTTTGTTTGTAATTTGTATGAAAGAAAGACCCAGATTTAAAAAAAAAAAAAAAGAAAAAAAAAAGTAGAAGATAAAAAAGAGGCTTTTTGTAAGCTATTGGAAAGAGACAGAAAAGGAAAGCAAATGCTTGATTTTTTTTTTTTTTTTTGTCGATCTTTAATTTATGGTTATTGGACCGACAAAATTGTAAATTTCAAAATCAAATCAGTTATGACAGAGAAAATTTCGGCTGATAAGACAGTTATAACTTATATGGTATGTGAATGTGTATATATATATATATATATATGGAAAATGCTAGATCTACACAGTGAGACACACACTTTTTCCACACACAGCTTTAAATGCTTGTAATTTGTGCTGTTTGAAATTTTTACACTTTTTTGTGCCCCACTTATACAGCACAGGGTATATGCATTTAAAGCTGTGTGAAAAAATGTGTGATTTACTGTGTGGGTCTAGTAGTGCTCTATATATATATACTAGTAATTGCCCGTGCCCGTGGGCACGGTGCAAAAAAAAAAAAAAAAAAAAAAGGGTAAATAATTAATTTTAGATTACATAAATTCGCAAAAAAGAAAGAAGGTAAATACAAAATAGTTCTAAATACATAATTTATATTCGATTTCACAAACAGAGTTGTACGAAATACAAAATCCATGAGCTACATTACCAAAAAAAAAAAAAAAAAAAAAAAAATCATAAATGAGAAATAACATCATCTACAAAAAGCAGGATATAGAAGAAAAAGTAGATATGAGCCACAATAAGGCCGCTAAGACAACTTAGAAAATTAAAAAATTAGCATGAAGCTATGCTTGCATTGCATGGATTGAGCCACAGTAAGGTGGGTTGATTTGATCTTATTGGCCCTTCCTCGAGGTATTTATGGAAGCTAAAAGATACCAATTCTCCTCGTTGATTTCATCCATCTCTATATGTCATTGTCTGCACACCAAAAAGATAGAAATAGAAATTAAGAAACACTGACCTGGAAGCATATATAAGCAGAATTCACAATTTGGCAAAAATAAGGACAATTTGGCCAAATTCACAACGTCTCTGCAACAGCAACACCAAACTGATATTTACGGTAGAATCAATGTTCAATCTATGTAATTTCTATACAATACAATATTCACCTAAAAAAATAAAAAAAGAAAACCACTAATTTCTTCTGAATTTGCTAATAGAACCCAGATTATGTGTGTTTGTGTGTGCATGCGTGTGCAACCAAAGAGAGAGACCTAATGTGTGGATCAGAGCTCAAATTTCAAATGTTTGTATATGATCTGCATGTGTGTGTGTGTGTGTGTGTGTGTGTGTGTGTGTGTGTGTGTGTGTGTGAGCATGAAATAATTAATCAATTAGAAAAGAGTAGACAATCTTCATTCTTCAGTGACAGCCGAAGTATAGTTAATAAACATAACATTATAAAAGGTCAGCAAAATTGTGCATTTCAATTCTTAGGGACCTTTAAATTTCAAACTAATCTATGTATCGCACTATTTTTGCAAAAGAAAAATGAGAACCAAAAAATCAACGAATCTATTTCGAACACATACAAAACTAAAAAAATAAATAATAATAAAGCAGCTCACTTTTCCGATTAACTTTGGTTCTTAATTGATCCAAATGAAGGAATTCAGTCCCAAAACTCAAATAGAAAGTGTAATTAAATCAGTTGTTTAATGACTTAGTTAAATACTCACATATACGCAAGAATCTCCCATAACCGTGACTGCCAAGTCTGCCCTAAGACCAACATGGAAGCATGAAGTTTTTCTACAGCCACAAAAAGGAACGTTTCTGGCATCTCCTTCAACAATCTCCAATGTCACATCATTCACCTGCATGTAGCAAAAAATTGTTTCGTTACAACTCAAACTACTATCTAATACAACACACCTCTTCTAGTAGCCTTTCAACAGCAAGATTATGTTTCTCTTGCACTATAATATGCAATTTGCTTGTTAATTAAAAGGAATGAAACCTGATACACTAAAGGAATTTATAAAACCTATTTTATACTCAAAAACATTTTAAAATAAAAAACTACATTAATTCTAAATCTAGAAAACCAATGCACAATTTGGGATATAAACCAACGGACAGTTTAAAATTTTACTACGTACAATCAGATAGTAGCAGGTTTAATTCTGTGAAAGAAACAATCAAGTCAAAAAGTGGGCACGGCGCAAATTAAAAATAGAAGGTGAGTGAAGCTTTTGTAAATGAAGAATTCTCATTTTTCTTTGTCATTCGTGACTAATTTAATAGGAATCAAGTCCAAAAATTCACAAACCAAATACAATATCACGATTTTAAAGTTGAACTTCAAATTATCAATTTGGGATGTCAATAGAATGAATCAATATTTTCATTCAATCTTGCACCATTTCAGGGGACGATTAATCGATAAAATAAGCCGGCTGGATAAACTGGTGAAGTGAGAAATACACCAAAAGAAGCACGGTAACAATCAATCAAATTCAAGTGGTGTCTACTAAGCACAAAGTGGACTAAGCACATGCACGCACAGCCATGTGATGATTGAATAGACTACAATGTAAATTTTAAATGAAAACACATGAGAGGGGATGTGGCTGAGATGAGAAACTTTACTTGTCTTGTTAATCAAAAAAATTCAATGAAAGTGGGAATGCTTTACTTTTGTCTTGTTAATAAAAAAATTCAATGAATAACATCAATCGTAAAAAAAATTAAAAAATTTACCCAAGTATATGCACTGGAATTTGAAAGCTTGAATGTTCTTTAAGTACTTAGTCTTCTGCTAAGCCTATTCTTTTACTTGCCTCAGCTTTGTAGCTTTACACGTTATACCCATCTTCAAGACCCCTCCCTATGCACAAAAATCACAGATTCATGTTGGTTTCTAAGTAACATATATGGAGACCAAAAGAATAGAACCCACCTCCTCAGTCTAAACTCTCTACTAATAACACTCTTTACTTTAGGAAAACAAACAATGGAAAAGCTGTGTAATCATTTGCAGGTGGATTAATGCACTTTCTTACCTCTATCATTCAAGCTATTTGGTTTCTAAATTAGATTGAGAAGTGCTCGTGTTATACTCACAGTAAAGGAAAAGTAAAACACTTTGGTACACCAAGGTAGTTTTTGTGTATATACACCAAAGTGGTTTTCAGTAATAAACAGTTGTAACAAATTCTAGCAATCCAGCCTCATTGAACTGTCAACAAATTCGTTGTTTCAAATGGTCAACAAATTGGTTGCTCTTAAAACAATTTGATGATGAAGAAAAAATGTGAAATAAAACGCTTGTAACTTAAATTCCACTACCCAAAATAGGCAGCAGAAAGAAAGATAAAGAACTGTTACAAATAAGGCCAAGGACAAATTGGTTGCTCTTAAAGAACTAATTTTACTATACTTAGCTTAAATTATACTTCCATTTTATGAAATTTAATTTCAACCAAACACCAAATTAGTGAAAAATCTTAGCAGGATATTCAATTTACAAAATGGGCAATCTTACAATTTCTAGATTGAGCTTACATTGCTTTAAACTCGGCCGCTTTTGCATTGCTTTTGCACCTAAAACCAAAACCAAAATTTGATCTAGGAAAGCAATGCATAAATAGTCCAATCAAGATTCTGTCCAATCAGGATAAGTTGAATCCAGTTGAACCTATCAAGTACAAAAACAATCAAATCAATTAGAACCTATCAAATACCAACAGATCTAAGAGATTTGACTATGATTAAAAAAATAGTGGTTCTCACTACATTACATTAAGCAAAAAAAATGAATAGATTAAAGCAACGAAGTGCTCAAATCAGCCAAAAAAATAATAATAAGAGCAAGGAAAAATGAGAAGCAAGGAAACACTCACAACATCCATGTTCAATTATCGATACATCTCAACAGTTCAAATTAAGAATTGACTTACAGAAACCAAAGCAAATTTCATATAAACTATGAGATTTCATATCAAAAGCCTCAAGAGTTCATCTCTGACCAAGCAAAAAACCAAGTAAGTAGTTGTTCATCTTAACTATACATGCAAACTTAGAGTGCCAATTCTCTTTCTTCCAATGGGTTACCCTACTAACTCGGTTCCTGCACTTGGTTCCTCAGAAATGAAAAGAAAATAAACAAAAATTGAGCTTAAAAGGCTAACAGTACAAAAAGGTGATGATGGGACTTTCAAAGTCACAACAATGTTTTGCTCACTTTAGAAGCTGTAAAGAAAGATGTTTTCCTTACTCATTTGTTTTCTTTTCTTTTCCCTCACTTAAATCCATCAACAATACAGAGCATTAGACAACAGAAAATGATCAACAAAAAATTTTGAAAGCCAAAATCATTTACCTCCATTACACAAACACTTAGAACTTGCTTCCTGAAAAATGAAAAGATAAAAGTTAGTTTCAGAGAGAGAGAGAGAGAGAGGGAGAGAGAGAGAGAGAGAGAGAGAGAGAGAGAGAGAGAGAGAGAGAGAGAGAGAGAGAGAGAGAGAGAGAGAACGAATTGTTCCTGCCATTTCAATTATAAAGTAATTAAGGGCTGGGGAGGGAAGCAAAAATGGATAAAGAATCAATAAAAATCCACAAATAAGAAAACAATCTTTCAGCCTGCAAAGAATTCAAACCGAATACTACTAACATTCTCAGTGGTTGATATTCTCAATTCAAACAATACAAATCTTAGGGTTCGGGATTCTCAGTGTCTTCGAGGAACTATTGAATAGGAGCAGATAGAATAGCTTCAGAAAGTGGCCCTAGATGAGAGAAAGAGGGTTCTCAATACAAACCCTAGAACTTGATTTGTCCAAAAAAAAAGGGAAAGAGGGTTTGAGTAGAGAGAGAGAGAGAGAGAGAGAGAGAGAGAGAGAGAGAGATTACTGAGAGATGTGGTGGTGATGACCGACGGAGCCGACCCTTTTCTTGTCGGACTGTGTAGAGGAGAGGAGAGGAGAGGAGAGAGAAAGAGAGAGTGGCGATGGTGGTGATGAACCAAAGAGAGAGTGGGAGAGATGGGTCCAGCATGTCGGTGGTGGTGAGAGAGATGTGGTGTTGGTTGTTAGAGAGTGAGAGGAAAGGGGTAGGAAAGAGACAGAGCTAGACAGGAAAATGGATGAGATAGAAAGAGAGTCCCAAGAGAAATTCAAATTCAAGTTACTATTTGTGTGAGTTCCAAGAGAGGTGAGGTTGGCAGACCTTAAGGGAGAAGGTTGATCCAACGGCTGAAATTGTCCCAAATTAGTGGACGGCTAAGATGCAAGTGTCAGAATGAGATGAGATATCAGTCGTTGGATCAGGTTTTTTTGTCCTCAAATATTTTGTAGGTTATTATATAGATATGAAGTTATATATAGAGTAAGGCCTTAAGAAGCCACATGGACAATCAAGAAAATTAGGTGTGCCAAGTGGGTTAACCATTTTTGGTGGACAAAGAATCCAACGGTTCAAAATATCTAACTCTCTCTCAAGGGCTGAGATTGAAAGTTGTTAAAACGGGAGGGACCCACACCGCCCTCCTTATTATATAAATATATTTGTATAAAAGAAAGACCCAGATTTAAAAAAAAAAAACAAAAAAACAAAAACAGAATCAAGAAAAAAAAAGAGGCTTTTTCTAAGCTATTGGAAAGAGACAGACAAGGAAAGCAAATGCTTGATTTTTTTATTTTTTTTTTGTCGGTCTTTAATTTATGGTTATTAGACTGACAAAATTGTAAATTTCAAAATCAAATCAGTTATGACAGAGAAAATTTCGGCTGATAAGAGAGAGTTATAACTTATATGGTATGTGAATGTGCAAATATATATATGAAGTTATATATAGAGTAGGGCCTTAACAAGCCACGTGGACAGTCAAGATAATTAGTTGTGCCAAGTGGGTTAATCATTTTTGGTGGACAAATAATCTAACGGTTCAAAATATTTAACTCTCTCTTAAGGGCTAAGATTGAAAGTTGCTAAAACGGGAGGGATCCACACCGCCCTCCCTTATTATATAAATATATATATATAAAAGGGTTAATTGCACTATATACCCCTGAAGTTTGGGTAGTTTTGCACTTTGCACCCTATAGTTTCAAAGTTGGCACTTCGGTCCCTAAAGTTTGGGTTGAGTTGCACTTTAGTCCTTCCAAGACTTTTGGCGACGGAATTTTCACTTTTAGTGACGAAATCATTCGTCACTAAAGGGCTATTTGGACTTATTTGCCACATTTGTGAAACTTTAGGGATCAAAGTGCTAACTTTAAAACTTTAGGGTGCAAAGTATAAAATCACCCAAATTTCAAGTGTGCAAAATGCAATTAATCCTATAGAAAATGTTTTGCACTTTTAACCATTTGCTTAATTTCAATCACTTTGCCGACAACAATCAAAGGGACGTAAAAGGGTCACAAATATATGCTCATAAAAGGATATGACGTCATCGCATGGGTTGAGTTAAGTTTGATGGATCCTACTGCCATATGAGATGTCACATCCTTTTGTGAGCATACCCTTTTGTGTCCCAAATATTGCCCTTTTATGTGTCTATCTTTTCATTTTTGGCCGTCCCAAAACTATTGTCCATAATAAATATTCCAGATAAAATTTTAACTACTTTCCAAAATTGCCCTTATGGATTTTGAAAGGGTAACACTTGGCCGATAACCTTTCCACAACCTTGTGTCTATCTCTCTCCTAATGGGCACTATAGGATCCACTTGCATTGTAGAACCCATCAGGAGAGAGATAGACACAAAAGAGAGGTGAGCCAAGTATTACTCATTTGAAATTAGTTTTTTTTTTAGTGAAAAATCCATCTACAAGAAACTTTAGTGGTAAAAACATTTTCTCAAATATTTTCTAGTCAAAAGTCCTTTAAGAGAGTTTATTGGACTAATTTGCCCTTATTGTGATAGAATTGGATATGTTATATGAACACAATTATGGAATGTGTTTATTGTGTCATTTATGGAATATTTTTTGAAAATTGATTTGATTTTGTCCTTTTATTTGTTAGAAATTTGGTATTAAATACCAAATGAGGAGAATTATTTGGTTATAAGACACAAGGGAAAAATATTTGGGGATAAGTCCATAATTAGTGGACATTAATAAACATAAATCCTTCGACTCATATAATATCATAGTTTGTGACCATTACACCCTTCACACATTTCCCCTTACTGGGTTTGCAGTTAGAGAGAGAGAGAGAGAGAGAGAGAGAGAGAGAGAGAGAGAGAGAGAGAGAGAGAGAATACCGATCTCTGATCGGACCACCAATCACCGCCGTCAATGACCACCGAGAACCAGAGGCAAGACCACCGGTGACCACCATCATCTCCGGCGACTACCACCATCATGTCCGTGCTCACCCAAAGCGAAAGTCATTATCGCGTCTCCATCCACCACCATCACCGACAACCACCACCGACTATCTCCATCACCAGCAACCACTAGCCACGACCATCAGCGACCACCACGAATTCCAGATCTACCACTCCACCACCTCCGTGAGCAGATCCAGAGGCGTGTTCAATGATTCATGAAGTCCCTTGTGTGGCGTTTGTCTTCACTTTTGGCTTAGTTGACTCAACGATTTGGAAGGAGTGTTGTGCTGATGGAGAAAACCGATTAATGAGAGTGTTTTCATATGATTATCTCTGTTTTGGCTTGCAGTGAATGGGACACTAATTTCATAACAAGGTATTTAGTTGTTAATTTGTGATGTAAAAGCAGGAGAAGATAAATAAGAGCATTAGAAGAGTGATGCTAATATGGTTCTCAAATTTATCAAAAAAAAGTTAGTAAACTTTCTCAAATTTGTTTGTTAGAATACTGTAATTTCACTGAGTACCACAAACGTCTTGATAAATTTCAAAAGTTTTGAAATTTCACAACTTTTTTTTTTTTGTGAAATTTCACAACTTTTATAGTGTTGAAACTCTCTTTAGATCTGTGATTTAATTCTCTCTCTCTCTCTCTCTCTCTCTCTCTCTCCTCTCTTTCTGGATCTAACTTCTTCATCCTCTCTCATTCGATCACACAACTTCTATACTCCAAACAATACATAATTAATACTTCAACAAAATTTTACTAACTTTTTTAGTGAATTTTTACAACTTTTTTTTGTGAAAGTTCACAACTTTTTTTCCCCCTCAGAATTTCAAACAAAGAATACTACTTTTCTAGTAGATCTTGTCAAGTAGATGTAATAAATATAATTTTCACCTAAAAATAATGTGTAGATTGGAAGTTACGAATTTTTGAAGTGTGAAAAAACTTTGGAAAAACTGTTAAGAGGGTCAGACGAGGTCGTCGGAGCTCCGAAGAGGTCGCCGGAGCTCAGACGAGGTCTTAGTGGTGGTCGCCGGAGGTCCGGCGAGGTCGTCGGAGTTTATGGTAGTGTCACGCCTATTGTGTAGCAATTTTAGCAAAATGGTGAGGGTAGTTTAGTCAATTAAAGGGAGAGAGGACTTATAACTAAACTTTTTGGCTGTTGGACCTAATACTAAAATATTACCCTAAAATAGATTTATCACCAATTGCCCCTTTATTTGTATCTTTTATGCATGTTTTTTTTGGTTGAAAAATTACTTCTCTTATGCTTGGTGTTTGCGATTGTTAAATGTGAAAATCAGGACAATTAACCAGGTTACTTTGAGAAATTCTCCTACGAAGTTGGCTTTGGTATTTCTCACCAGGCTACTTTAATAAATTCCCTAATGAAGTTGGCTATGTTATTCATTATCGGGATAACTTGATAAATTTCTCATAGAAATTTCCATTCGGAATTGTTTGAGAAATTTCTCGAAGAGTTATGATCGATGTAACTTCAAAGTGTTACTTTGAGAAATTACATAGACATATATTAATTTGAGAAATTCCTCAAAGATATTCAAGTTTTTTTTTTTTTTGGTTTTGTTTTGTTTTGTTTTGTTTTTTTTTTTTTTTTTTTCTGCTCAACAAACTTTCTATTAAAAGGACGAAGTCGAAATACACAACACCTAGTGGCTCTCAATTACAAGTGACAAAAAAGCCAAGATCAGATCTCCCTAAAAAACAACCAAATAATCTCCAAAGAAAGTCCAATAAAAACTACCGATTAGCCACAAGACACAATCATAGAGGTGGTAGTAGCACTAATACATCCAACACCAAAATTGAAGAGCCAAAAAGAACCACATCAAAAACCTCACAATTATGTTTCAACAACCAGTTTTAAGAAATTCTCAAAATGTTGAGATATTTGGTTTTGCAGAATTTAACATTTGCACAACCTACAGAGAGTCCAGATCAAGAAAGGTACGTCTATTCTACTCTTCTAGAGAGAGAGAGTGAGAGAGAAAGGGGAAAAAAAGTGAGAATTTGTTTAGACTAGCTACTAAACTGAGATGGGTCTCTAAGTTATTTCAAGCAGCCATCGTGACTGGTTGCTTCTGGTGAAGCTTCTGTCCATTCTCTCTCTCTCTCTCTCTCTCTCTCTCTCTCTCTCTCTCTCTCTCTCTCTCTCTCTCTCTCGTTTTCCTCTCTAAAAAAACACAAGTAGTTTGTTTTGTGGTTGTATGTAGAGTCACATATACATGGGGGTGAAGCAATTTTAGGAATTTTCTTTTTTGAAAGTTTGGCAATTTTAAGAATTTCCTTTTTCTTTTAGGAGTATTTGTGTCTCAAAAATATGTTTTAGAGACTTTTGACTACAATGTTTCTATAGGGGACCTATGAACCCAAAAGTTATCTAAAAAGAGCTAATTACTAAATAACCCACTTGAAATTACCAAGCAAAAAGTCCAAGGAAAGAAAAAATAAAATAAGAGTATTTTAAAACTTTTACACTAATTACATGCTATGTGAATAGCAATCATTATATACCCTTAAAATGTTAAACTCCAAGTTGGACACATAAAATAAAGGGTAAATATCACATAGACTCCCTGAGGTTTGCTCTAATCACACTTATACCCCTTCACGTTTCAGTAATATCACCTACATCCCCTGAGGTTTGAAGCACGTATCACGTCCCTAGACCCCCTCCGTCAATTCACCTTTAAAAAGGTGACGGACTGACATAAACAAATACAAAACATACCCCTGGAAGTTTGGTCCTTGTGTCATTTTAGTCCTTGTAGTTTCAATTGGGTCAATTTGGGCCCTAAAGTTTTAAATGAAGCAATTTGATCTAAAATGTTCAATTCTGTGAGAAAAATTGACAGAATTTATTCACATACTATGCATTGTCACACTTTTTAAGGAAAAAATGGAACACCACCAATTTTTCAACCCACTTATTAGTGTAATTGTGCATAACAGTGGGTAAATTCTGTCAATATTTTTCACAGAATGGGGTATTTGGATCAAATTGCTTCAATTTAAAACTGTAGGGACCAAATTGACCCAATTGAAACTGCAGGGACTAAAATGACACAAGGACCAAACTTTTAGGGGTATGTTTTGTATTTATTTATGTCAGTCCGTCACTGTTCAACGGTGAATTGACGGAGAGGGTCTAGGTGATACGTGCTTCAAACCGCAGGGGGTGTAGGTGATATTACTGAAACGTGAGGGGGTCTAAGTGTGATCAGAGCAAACCTCAGGGAATCTAAATGATATTTACCCTAAATTAGATAGAGGGAGTACTATTTAACAATTACTTTTTTTTGATGGTGCTATTCGCACTCCATTCGGAAGCTTGCCGCACTCCACCCAAATAGATCCCTCACTCTATACAAAGGTAAGGCTTAATTATGTTTACACCCTTAAATTATAGAGAGTATTTTTGCTCATTTAAAAATGGTCACCCATTGCTCACCCAGGCCTCTACTGGGTGACATGTGTTAACTTTTGTTCCTATTTTGCCCCTGTATCATTAGTATAATTACTGAAATGGAACACATGTCACTCGGTGGAGGTCTAGGTGAGCAATGGGTGAATATTTTTGGGTGAGTAAAAATGCTCTCTAAATTATGACCCATTACATTTATTAAGTGTCAAGACTTATATTAGCCCATAGTTATTCATAATTTTCTTTAATAGGGAAATTTTAATAATAAATATATATTATTCAATGACATTTATGATACACTCATGGTTAATCCATATGGTTAGGCCCACCTTGAATAAATATATATTATTCAATAACAAAAAAATAATACTCTTTCCGTCCTATTTTGTTGGGCCCACCTTAAAAACTCAAATTTGCACATATTTTTCACAATTGCCCCTAAATGTGTGGTCGTGTGTAAACGTAATTAATACATTTTGGCTAATGCAAGTTGATTTCGGCCTGACCTACGAGAAGGACCACACCGAAAGTGTGGGACTGTTTGGGCACCATGATTGCTGCCCGCAAAAGCACAATTATTGCACTTGCATCTCCAGCCAGTGAACTTAGGAGTGTTTGGGAGTCCCAATCGCAAAAGCTATCTCAAAAGCTAAGGTTCAAAAATAGCATTTCAGTCGGAATTCCACAAAGCTAGTCACAGACCAGCTTTTGGTCATATCGCATATCACATGAGCTGAGCGGCTGAGCCGTAAACCCAAATGACCATTTTGGGCTAACTGCACACCATTTTTGCTAATTATACCCCCTTTTATTACACTGGTAGCTGTTGAGGATTGGTGTACTAACATCTAGCCCTTTGTTTTTAAATAAAGTTAGACAAATTAACAGATATTTATGATATTAGTTTAAAAAATATTAATAAAAGTATCTAAAATGCTAATTTTTTTTTAACTTAAATTAATTTAAGGAAAATCTTACTAGTTTAGGGTTCAACTCATCCTCCATTTCTTAATATTATTTTTTTCTTACGTTTTCCGGTATTTGGCTAAAATGCTAAAAGCACTGTTCGGAAAAATCATTTTTTTGTGTTTTGTCTTATGTTTGCATACCTTGTCATGCTCAAAACACATCTCTAAATTCCTGTGATTAAGCCCACAGCACTGACCTTCTCTCTGTCTTCTTTTCTCTTTCCATATATATATATATATATATATATTTTCCGAGCCTATATGACATCGGCAAAGACAAAATCACAAACCAACATGGAGCTTTCACCACATATGTGATCTCTCACAATCCAAAATATCTTACCATCACCGACTAACATGGAGCTTTTAGGCCATCAATTATTTTTCACTGAAAGGGTGTACAACATTTTTTTTGTGTAAAATATTTTACTTCATTATTAGAGAACCATACACTGGAAAATGAGAAAAAAATTTTTCAAAAAATATTTTACGTCGTAACAAACGGAGTGTAAAGTAAATTACATAAATTTGTCTGATTTTATATGTAAGTTAAATTTGGAATTTCAAGTAAAAAAAAAAATGGCCCATAAAATCGACAAATTTATGTAATTGAATTTGAGTTGAAACCTAAACTAGTAAAATTTTCTTGAAATTAATTGAAGTTATAAAAAAAAATGACATTTCAGTTGCTATTATTATTACTCTTATTATTTTTAACTAATATCATCTATACCCAAGTTCTACTTTGGGCCCCATACTTCTGATTGCAACACTTTGGGCCCTTAATTTTTGGTCTTGTTTCAATCAAGAACAATTGTTAACGGCGTTAAAAAGGTATAACATAATGGACTACATAAAGGGCCAAAAGCGAAACTTCACTATAAGTATAGGGCCCAAAGTGAAATTTTGCTATAAGTACAGGGTCCACATTGAAACTCCATGTTGTCTATTCTGTTATACATTTTTCACACCGTTAATGATTGTCTTTGATTGAAAAAAGTAAGTAAATTGAGGGCCCAAAGTGTTGTAATCGGAAGTATAGGACCCAAAGTGAAACTTCACTATAAGTACATGGTGCTAAAGTGTTTTTTAGCCTTACGTACAATTATCTATATGTTACAGAGGTTACAAATAGTGATGTGGTACACCCATGTTACCAACATTTACTTCCATATCACGTGTGACCGACCAAGTGTGCTAAGTTCACTAAATTTATTGTATATTTCTACCATCATAGATGCTTTAACCAAACTCTTACATAATATATTCTGTCACCATATCCACTTTATAATACATTATTTAAACACCACAAGGCCCAAATTCAATTCTAACCATAATTTATTCTACAAAAGCTAACGCGAGTGCAAAAACACAAACTGCCCCAAATAGACCCTAAATAGTATGATTTATTTTGGGCGAGGCTAAATACATCATCTTCACTCACAATTTTATTATGTTATTTTTTTTTATCTTCTAATACTACAGAGTGGTGTATTTAGCAAAAAAATCTGGTGTATTCAACTCCACCCTTTATTTTTAGATAATTAAATTTCAATCAGGGCAAATTTGAATGATATCCATGTGCAAATTGTTGGAAAATAGGAAGGATAGTGCTATGAGTTTTGATTGAGGCATGCAATAATTTGCACCATCCTTAAGAACAATTCTGCCCCTCGGAGTCAATGACTCGATGCACAAGGGCTCAGTGCTATGCTCTCCAGGATTTAGCAATCAAGTTCTTCCAAACGTGCACTGGAATTGGAAGAACAACGAGCGCTCAAAATTGCTCCAAAAGAAGAGAAGGAATTTTTCAGAAACTGCATTTGGAACCAGAGAGTAAGATGAGAAGTAATCTGAAAGAAGATATTTGTAAGAGTTAAAACCAACTTTAAAACATGAGCAGATTTGTTCAAAATTCAGCTCTCCAACAGTCACAATTAATACAAGGAACCAATAGGACAGTTCCTCACATATGCGCGAGAGTACATCGAGTTGCATTCGTGTTCACAGGACATACCCGTGTAAGTCATGATTTTTAAGCCAAATCGGACGGTCCGAATTCAAGATTTGCACCCCCCCCGGAATTCAAGATTTGCACCCCCGCCCCCACACCCCCCCTCCCGCACGTGACAGAGCCTTTCTACAGCACAAGATTACAAGTTTATGATAGGAAAGCATATATAAGGAGCAAAAATGTCTTGTGTTTAAACAATGTGGGATAGATGTCACATCATGCTTTAGGCTTGGGTTTGAGATTTTGAAATAAAGAGGCCCATGGCCCAAAACAAGCTTTGTTTGGTTTTATATTAAAAGGCCCAAACAATGAATCATGTTATAACCCAAATTAATAACCCACAAATAATCCAACAAACCTCGGTTGAAGACAGTTCATTTCCAACCACCATCTCAGACCAACCAATATAAACAACTCAGAGAGTCAGAAGGTAGGCGCAGAAGCAGTAGCTAATAAAGAAAAGGAAGTTCATTTGGAACTATATATTAGTTGGTGACAACAATGTCTTACTTTTATGTTTTACGGTATTTTTTTCAAGTTTAACAGTAGTAGGTAAGAGAGTGATACTATGCTGGAACATCGTCTCACCATATAGCAAGTCATACAATTGTTAAGCCTCTCCATTTTGCAATGATTTGTTTTGAAATGGATGTAATCAACTCTTATAAAAAAAAACAAACAAACAAATAAACAAACAAACAAACATCAAATATGTATAAACAGACCCAAAGTAATCACCTCGGGGGCGCTGCCTCAAAACCCTCGTATAAAGTTGTTAATAAATGCATGCCCATTAAATCCGAGGTCCTAGACTAATATTTACGTGTCTCTGCCCTACCACCCGTCTAAATTTTGGATGTAACGGTTGAAGGAAAAAGTGGTTTAAAGTTAGAGTTTAAACGCGCAGCGGAAATAGGTTAAGTTATAAAACTTTTGGTATTCCAGGATCTACTACTCGTCAATTCCATAGATGCGTACAAGGGGGTGCAAGAATTATACCTTAGTGTCTTGAACCCAATTCTGAAACTTTAACTTCCAGCAGCCTCCACTAGATGATCTTCACCCTTATGACTCCTGCGGATGCCTGCCGGAAAGACCAGGGTTCGTGGGAACCCTAATAGAGAGGATACGAAGGTTTTGGGAAGACTATGATAGTTTCTGCAGCTTCTGCGTATAAAACGACGATCACTTACTTCCAGAACGCAGCTGCCCTATTTATAGATTTCCAGAACCGACCTAGACTTCGATCGATCGAACCTTCGATCGATCGAACCATTCTCGATCGATCGAACCTGCTGACTTCAATCGATCGAACATACTTCAATCGATCGAACTTGTCTTAACAGCTTCCTCAAGTGTCTTTCCAAGCATCCTAGCGGAGCTAAGAGTGGGACCTCCTAGGCTCTTTATTGTTGGCTCAGACCAGTTTGTTAATTACCATGACCAAACTCTTTGATCAGCAAACTAACTAGCTGGTCAGTTAACGTTTATTCCACTATAAAACGATAACTGAACTCCAACGCAAAAGAACATATCCGAAGCGATAACTAGACTTGTATGGTGTACTAATGTCCCTCTACCGTCAGCATTCGTAATCATATTCAGGTAGTCGGATAACTGTTACTGTCAACCTGAATCATGATTACTTCTTGTATTCCTTGAGTCTCATTCACTACTCATGATTACCAAACATGTTGATAACTCTTATCAACAAAACTGCAGTACTCAGTAATCAACTTGGTGACATTCTCAAGGGAATGCTTACTCTGAATCAGAGGGTAGATTCTATCTTGACAATATATGTTCACAACCCTATGAACATGACATACCCAAGATACCCAGGTGTTGATCTTCTATAGACCTCACTGATTGGTAAGTCAAAGCAGCCATATCCATAGTCTGTGTTCATAATCATCTCAAGATTGAGAACACGTACCTTATACAAGTTATGAGTTCCTATTGACTGTTGACAGCCTTAAGCGTCAATAGGAAAGCTCAGGTCCGTCAATGCACTATAAGCACTAGCATATAAACTAAGAGCTACACTCTATTGATTGAGATTAATCACTCCATCCAATGGTAGTTAATTATGCTACAGTGTAGACCTGATGAGGTATCCAGTCTCATCATCCACTGTGACATATTCTAAGTATCAAAGAATAGTAATTCGTATCTCACTTGTGTGTATCTCATACACACGAATTGCTTACTATGATACTTAAGGATAAAACAATCATCTCATGAAAGAAACATACACAATGAAATGTAAAGCTGATATCAATATATTATAATGCTAATGTCTCATACATAAAGTAATGGTTTGAGGGCACAAACCCAACAAACTCCCACTTGCACTCACAACCATTCAGAACTACATCTAAGACCTAGACTATCTAGATGACGATCAAAGACCTTCTGTGGTAAGGCCTTTGTAAACGGATCAGCAAGATTGTCAGCGGTGGCAATCTTGGTGACAGTCACATCTCCACGTTGAACTATATCTCGGATTAGGTGATATTTCCGCTCTACGTGCTTTCCCTTCCCGTGGTTCCTTGGTTCCTTGGACTGAGCCACTGCCCCACTATTATCGCAGTATAGCGTAATAGGTGACAGCGACGCTGGTACCACCTCGAGTTCTATAAGGAATTTCTTGAGCCAAACAGCTTCCTTTGCGGCTTCACAAGCAGCCACATACTCAGCTTCTGTAGTTGAGTCTGCAATGCATTTCTGCTTAATGCTCCTCCAACTAACAGCACCACCTCCCAAGGTAAAGAGATGTCCGGATGTCGACTTTCTCAAATCTTTATCTGACATAAAGTTCGAGTCAGTGTATCCTACTGGAATTAACTCACTACCGCCGTACATAAGCATGTAATCTTTAGTTCTTCTCAAGTACTTAAGAATGTGCTTAACGGCTGTCCAGTGCTCTGGACCAGGATTCGATTGATACCTGCTGACCATGCCAACGGCAAAGCAGATATCTGGTCTAGTGCATAACATCGCATACATGAGACTTCCCACTGCCGAGGCATAGGGAATTCCTGCCATGCGATTCCTCTCCTCTTGTGTCTTTGGACACTGGTCCTTGGAGAACGCTAAACCATGCCTGAAAGGTAACAAACCTTTCTTCGAATTATCCATTGAAAACCTAGTTAGCACTTTCTCGATATAACCAGCTTGAGATAATCCCATTATCTTTCGCTTGCGATCCCGAAAGAGCTTTATCCCAAGAATATAGCTCGCCTCTCCTAGATCCTTCATATCGAAAGTACTAGCTAGCCAAACCTTGACCGTTGACAGCGCCGCTACATCATTCCCAATGAGTAGAATGTCGTCAACGTAAAGCACAAGAAAAGCCACTACTTTCCCTTCACATTTCTTGTATACACAAGGCTCATCCAGATTCTGTATGAAACCAAACGACTTGACCGCTTGGTCAAATCGGATGTTCCAACTTCTGGATGCCTGCTTAAGCCCATAAATGGACTTTTGCAACTTGCATACCAAGTTACCTTTCCGACCAGCTATGAACCCTTCTGGTTGTTGCATATAGATGTCCTCCTCAAGATTGCCATTCAAGAATGCAGTCTTGATGTCCATCTGCCAGATTTCATAATCTAGGCATGCAGCAATGGATAAGAGTATTCTGATGGACTTGAGCATGGCTACCGGCGAGAAGGTTTCCTCATAGTCAATGCCCTCCCTCTGAGTATAGCCTTTCGCCACAAGTCTTGCCTTAAAGGTCTCAACCTTTCCATCAGATCCTCTTTTCCTCTTACAGACCCACTTGTAGCCAATGGGTTTAATATTGGCTGGAAGTTCTACAAGATCCCAGACCTGATTGGAATCCATAGATTCCAATTCAGCCTTCATAGCTTTAATCCAATGAGCTGAATCAACATCAGCCATTGCCTCTTCGTAAGTGGTAGGATCAGATTCAGATTCTATGGAGACAGCTTCAAAAACTTCTCCTAAGAACATGTATCTATCAGGCTGGCTGATAATCCTCCCACTACGACGAGGTACCGGTGCGGAAATGGGTGAAGAAGTGGTATTTTCTTGATTTTCATCGTTATCAACTGCGGGTTGGACTGAGGGCTCTCCTTCTATCTCTCTAAGATCTATCCTTCCCTTAGGTTTATGGTTCATGATATAATCATCCTCCAAGAAAACAACATTTGTACTAACAAACACTTTCTGTTCTCTTGGATCATAAAAATACCATCCATAAGTACCCTTTGGATACCCTACAAAGTAACATACTTCCGATCTAGAATCCAACTTGCTCATCTTTCCTTTGAGCACATGTGCCGGACACCCCCATATCCGGAGATGTTGCAAAGAAGGCTTGCGCCCAATCCACATCTCTCGTGGTGTCCTGGGAACAGATTTGCTTGGTACTAGATTTAGTATGTATGCAGCGGTTTCCAAAGCATAACCCCAAAGGAATAATGGCAACTCTGAATAACTCATCATCGACCTAGTCATGTCTAAAAGAGTCCGATTCCTTCTCTCCGCTACACCGTTCTGCTGAGGCGTACCAGGTGCAGTCAACTGTGATAGAATCCCATTCTATACGAGGTGATCAATAAACTCATTAGAGAGGTACTCGCCACCTCGATCAAATCGAATGGCCTTGATATGTGTGCCCGATTGCTTCTCCACTTCAGCCCTAAACTCTTTGAACTTTTCAAAGGCTTCAGAATTGTGCTGCATTAGGTACACATATCCATACCTAGAGTGGTCATCGGTAAATGTTATGAAATACTCATAACCACCCCTTGCTCTAATATTTATTGGTCCATACACATCAGTATGAACTAATTCCAACAATGCATTGGTCCTGTTGCCCTTTGCAGGAAAGGGCCTTTTGGTCATCTTACCCTCCAAACAAGACTCGCAGACTTCCATTGGTTCGAGAACCAAATCGCCTAAGACCCCTTCTTTGACTAGTCTGCCAATCCTATTCAGATTGATATGGCCAAGCCTCATATGCCAAAGCCTTGTTGGATTAGTGGAAGGTTCCTTTCTTTTAGATGGTAAAGTTACCACTGAGTTATTAAGTTCCAAACAAGAATCTTTTGAAATATTGGGAGTAATCACATACAAACCATTTGATTTAACACCAGAACATATAAAAGAACTGCTTCTTTTAATGACAACTTCAGTTCCAAAATGAAAGGAATAACCATTATTCGTTAAATTAGAAACTGAAATTAAATTACGTCTCATTAAAGGGACGTAAAGTACATCTGATAAAATCAAAACTTTATTGTCTGAAAATTCTAAAACTACGACTCCTATAGCAACCGCAGATACGGTTGCGCTAGAACCTAGAGTAAGCACGATCTCCCCATCACTGCATTTCCTGGTTAATCTGAACCCCTGCAATGAATTACAGATATGGTTAGTCGCACCAGAATCAATGCACCAAGTGTTTGAAGTATCCGTAATAAAACTTACTTCAATCACATGTGATTCAATCATACCTTGAACTCTTATAGCTAAGAATTCTGGACAGTTCCTCTTCTAGTGGCCCTTCTCACCGTATTGGAAACACTTTCCTTTGCCTTGGCCACCCACCTTCCCTTTGCCTTTACCTTTTCCCTTAGATTTTTTAATCTTAGGGACCGGTCCAACACTTGAACCAACAGTGCCAGCCTTCTTCTTTCCTTTCTTACCTTTCGGTGTAGATCGGGAAGAAGAAGCGCTTTTCTCAACGTTTAAAACGCTGCCCCCAGGTTTGATCACCCCTTCTGCTGCCAGTAAAGAACTCATTAATTCGCTCATTGAAAAATCCATTTGATTCATATTATAGTTAAGTTTGAATTGAGCGAATGATGGCGACAGCGAGTTGAGGATCATATCAACTTGGGTCTGTGCATCGATGTTGGCTCCCAAGGTCTCCAGTTCGTTTAAATAACTAATCATTTTTAAAACATGTTCTTTGACTGGAGTACCTTCCGACATCTTTTCACTCATTATCTTCTGCATGGCTACCTGTCTGGCAGGCCTGCCATGCTCCCCAAACATCTTTTTCAGGGATGTGATAATGTCACTGGCAGAATCGTTCGATTGGAATTGGTGTTGTAACACACCAGCCATTGAGGCCAGAATGTAACAACGGGCCATTCCATTCGACTTCTTCCATTTGTCGAACTCGCGTCTGGCAGCTGCCGAAGCATTTGCCGCGGGTTCTTCAGGGCTTGGGGTGGTGAGGACATATATGTGATCCTCCGCAGTTAAAACGATGTTAAGGTTACGTTTCCATTCAGTGTAGTTATTTCCAGTTAACTTGTTTTGAGTGAGTATGGTGGCAAGTGGACTAAATGCAGATCCAGACATTATGATTACTGAAAATCAAACAAACAAAATAAATATGGATATCAGAATTGACAGTTTGAAATAAAAGAATCCTTAAAACTCTTATTTAAAAACAAAGTCGCCGGAATATCGAAACGAAAGAATAAAGCCTCCGTGTGGTGGTTAATGTTCGATCTTTCGATTTATCATGACTTATCCGCTATGCAACTCTTGCAAAATAGCCATAACTTCCGAACCTATTTGATCTCTAAGTTTCTGAATAATGCCCCGTGTGGGATCCCTTATCCATAGATTAGCTAGTGTGTACCATTAACTAGGATCCAATCACAACCGTCTCAAGTAGCGCCTCCGTGTGGTGGTCACCCTCTAACACGTCTGATTGATCCTATCCATAGGAAGTTCACATCTAGTAACCAATGAGCAGTGTACCCTCCGTATGGAATGATCACCCCTGGCGAGGTGACACAGAATACACTACTCATCTTACAATGAACCGTTAATGGAAGATCGTGGGTGTTATTTGATAAGACCCTCTCCCACTAGATTTAGTAAATTAAGGATTTTGCTTTTGAAAAATGTTTCCACACACTACCCATAAACATCCAATGTTTACTAATGTGTTGAAAACGGTTTTTGAATTTTATTTTAGAAAACTTGTTTTAAGTGCATGCAACAATGTATTATACGCCAATCACAAAACAAGCACATAAAACAAAAAACTAAAATGAAATATAGGCATTCAAACAATGCCTCTATCTCCCATGGCTCTATTTCCATAGAACCACCTTCTTGGTTTGGTCGCCTCCGGCTCCATCTTTATGGACAACGGCTCCTTGCTTCATCTTCATGGAATTTCTAATTCTATTACATTGGACCTATGCTTCTTTTGAAGCTTACAATTTATCTAGAATAAGGAAATAGCAAAAAAGAAATAAAAGGCTAGGGAAACCGGTGCGACTTTCCTTTTCGTAGGATTGAAGCCGCAGCGCCCTTTACATACGCCTTAAAACCAAACCATTAATAAATTACAACATGCACCAATCTCAAACAATTTAAATATAAATATTTAAACGACTTGGTGCCATGGGAGATAGCGACTAATTTTGCTGCAAAAAGGTTAGTCGTACACGCATCCACACATACATAACAAATATATGTAACTATTGGAACACTTAATTGATTCACACAGTATATAAACACTTTACATGCTGAATTAGAACTTAAAACAGCATCTTACTTCTCTGTCACAGTTCGATCGATCGAAGACCATTCGATCGCTCAAACCTTCGATCGATTGAACACTGTTCAATCGCTTGAACATTCTGTTTCACAGAATGATTTAAAAATTTTACAGAAATAATTTAAGATCAAAGTATAATTTTAAAAAAAACTTTTACAACTGTGAACAGAACACCTGGACAGAGAATCTGTCTCGATCGATCTAACACTATTCGATCGATCGAACACCAGAAGGCTTCGATCGATCGAAACTAGTTCGATCGATTGAGAACAGAATGTTCGATCGATCGAAACAAGTTCGATCGATCGAACCCACCTTGCATCCTATGCAATCACAGTTTTGTATTCTGCTGCGATAACACTGCAGAAACAGACCTGTGACGATGCAGTTTCGAAAACAGTTCTAAAATCAACATGCAAATCAAAACTAGGGTTCCAAAAACGCATCTATAGATCCAAACGAGCGTGGCTCTGATACCAATTGAAGGAAAAAGTGGTTTAAAGTTAGAGTTTAAACGCGCAGCGGAAATAGGTTAAGTTATAAAACTTTTGGTATTCCAGGATCTACTACTCATCAATTCCATAGATGCGTACAAGGGGGTGCAAGAATTATACCTTAGTGTCTTGAACCCAATTCTGAAACTTTAACTTCCAGCAGCCTCCACTAGATGATCTTCACCCTTATGACTCCTGCGGATGCCTGCCGGAAAGACCAGGGTTCGTGGGAACCCTAATAGAGAGGATAGGAAGGTTTTGGGAAGACTATGATAGTTTCTGCAGCTTCTGCGTATAAAACGATGATCACTTACTTCCAGAACGCAGCTGCCCTATTTATAGATTTCCAGAACCGACCTAGACTTCGATCGATCGAAGTGACTTCGATCGATTGAACCTTCGATCGATCGAACCATTCTCGATCGATCGAACCTGCTGACTTCAATCGATCGAACATACTTCAATCGATCGAACTTGTCTTAACAGCTTCCTCAAGTGTCTTTCCAAGCATCCTAGTGGAGCTAAGAGTGGGACCTCCTAGGTTCTTTATTGTTGGCTCAGACCAGTTTGTTAATTACCATGACCAAACTCTTTGATCAGCAAACTAACTAGCTGGTCAGTTAACGTTTATTCCACTATAAAACAATAACTGAACTCCAACGCAAAAGAACATATCCGAAGCGATAACTAGACTTGTATGGTGTACTAATGTCCCTCTACCGTCAGCATTCGTAATCATATTCAGGTAGTCGGATAACTATTACTGTCAACCTGAATCATGATTACTTCTTGTATTCCTTGAGTCTCATTCACTACTCATGATTACCAAACATGTTGATAACTCTTATCAACAAAACTGCAGTACTCAGTAATCAACTTGGTGACATTCTCAAGGGAATGCTTACTCTGAATCAGAGGGTAGATTCTATCTTGACATTATATGTTCACAACCCTATGGACATGACATACCCAAGATACCCAGGTGTTGATCTTCTATAGACCTCACTGATTGGTAAGTCAAAGCAGCCATATCCATAGTCTGTGTTCATAATCATCTCAAGATTGAGAACACGTACCTTATACAAGTTATGAGTTCCTATTGACTGTTGACAGCCTTAAGCGTCAATAGGAAAGCTCAGGTCCGTCAATGCACTATAAGCACTAGCATATCAACTAAGAGCTACACTCTAGTGATTGAGATTAATCACTCCATCCAATGGTAGTTAATTATGCTACAGTGTAGACCTGATGAGGTATCCAGTCTCATCATCCACTGTGACATATTCTAAGTATCAAAGAATAGTAATTCGTATCCCACTTGTGTGTATCTCATACACACGAATTGCTTACTATGATACTTAAGGATAAAACAATCATCTCATGAAAGAAACATACACAATGAAATGTAAAGCTGATATCAATATATTATAATGCTAATGTCTCATACATAAAGTAATGGTTTGAGGGCACAAACCCAACAACGGTTGTATAGCATCTCACTGATACACAGTGTATTGTTAGGATTGTGCCTAAAATTCAATTAGTGGATTATTTCCTAATCCCTAATTTGGTTTCTCATATGTTTTTTCCTTATCAAATAAGGATTCCTTTGATGGTGGAAGTTATATATTTTTATAGGAATGTTTGTGAGAGTATTCCTTGATGTACAAGATTTACCGTAAGGGTAAATCCTACTACAACTAGGATTGGAACTCTACAATCTATAAATATAGAGCTTACTCAAGGGATTGATAAGATTGGTAGGATATCTTCTACATACACAAGAGAGGGATGCAAACTAGTGAGGGAGAGATTAGTTTTTAGCAGTTGCGTGTGTCATATAACTTCGTTGGAGAGTTATACATGTAAGGTCTTGAGTACTTGTAATTTTCATATTAATCGAGGTGATCGCCTTTGTATATGGACGTATGCATTGTTTGGCCGAACCACATTTAAATATTGTTGTATTGGTTTGCTTGATTTTTCTTTTGTGGTTGTGTCGTTCTTGTTCTATTTATCTCCATCTTTGTGGGTGTATTTTTCTTGTTGTGATTGTGGGCTCATTCCCAACAAGTGGTATCAGAGCTCGGTTGAGAATCCATGGCAGCTGGAGATAGTTCGCTTGGGGATATGCGAATGGCAATAGAAAATTTCGATGGCAAAAAGAATTTCAACATGTGGAAAGTGCATATGAAGGACGCCTTGGTGTTGAGGATGCATTGTAATGACAAGCCGGAAGGTATGACCGACAAGACGTGGAAGTGTATCAACTCTAAAGCCGTTAGCACCATGCGGTTGAGTTTGTTGGATGATGTGGTGTACGATGTAATGGGGGAGACCTCCGCAAAAGATTTGTGGGAAAAGTTTAAGGATCTTTTATTTGGTGAAGAAATTCACTAACCGTCTTATGTTGAAGCAAGAGTTGTACTCCTTTAGGCAGAAAGAAGGAGTTAATCTTTAAGCCCATATAGGTGAGTTTAACAAGTTATTGTGCGAGTTATCCAACGTTGGCTTCAAACTAGACGACGAGGAAAAAACTATCATTTTCCTTACGTCAGTAAAATCTACCCATAATCAATTATTCAATACATTGTTGTATGAAAGAGATGTTGGGTTTGTGCCCTCAAACCATTACTTTATGTATGAGACATTGACATTTTAATATATGGATATCAGCTTTACATTTCATTGTGTATGTTCTTTTCATGAGATGATTGTTAATCCTTAGTATTATAGTAAGTAATTCGTGTGTGTATGAGATGCACACAAGTGAGATACGAATTACTATTCTTTGATACTTAGAATGTGTCACAGTGGATGATGAGACTGGATACCTCATCAAGTCTACACTGTAGCATAATTAACTACCATTGGATGGGGTGATTAATCTCAATCACTAGAGTGTAGCTCTTAGTTGATATGCTAGTGCTTATAGTGCATTGACGGACCTGAGTTTCCTATTGACGCTTAAGACTGTCAAACAGTCAATAGGAACTCATAACTTGTATAAGGTACGTGTTCTCAATCTTGAGATGATTATGAACACAGACTATGGATATGGCTGCTTTGACTTACCAATCAGTGAGGTCTATAGAAGATCAACACCTGGGTATCTTGGGTATGTCATGTTCATAGGGTTGTGAACATATATTGTCAAGATAGAATCTACCCTCTGTTTTAGAGTAAGCATTCCCTTGAGAATGTCACCAAGTCGATTACTGAGTACTGCAGTCTTGTTGATAAGAGTTATCAACATGTTTGGTAATCATGAGAGGTGAATGGGACTCAAGGATTACAAGAAGTAATCATGATTCAGGTTGACAGTAACAGTTATCCGACTACCTGAATATGATTATGAATGCTGACGGTAGAAGGACATTAGTACACCATACAAGTCTAGTCATCGCTTCGGATATGTTCTTTTGCGTTGGAGTTCAGTTATCGTTTTATAGTGGAGTAAACGTTAATTGACCAGTTAGTTAGTTTGCTGATCAAAGAGTTTGGTCATGGTAATTAACAAACTGGTCTGAGCCAACAATAAAGAGCCTAGGAGGTCCCACTCTTAGCTCCGCCTAGATGCTTGGAAAGACACTTAAGGAAGCTGTCAAGACAAGTTCGATCGATTGAAGTATGTTCGATCGATTGAAGTCATGGCAGGTTCGATCGATCGAAAATGGTTCGATCGATCGAAGGTTCGATCGATCGAAGGTTCGATCGATCGAAGTCACTTCGATCGTTCGAAGTTTAGGTCGGTTCTGGAAATCTATAAATAGGGCAGCTGCGTTCTGGAAAAAGTTGATCGTCGTTCTTATACGCAGAAGTTGCAGAAACTATAATAGTCTTCCCAAACCATCCTTTACTCTATATTAGGGTTCCCACCAACCCTAGTCTTTTCGGCAGGCATCCGTAGGAGTCATAAGGGTGAAGATCATCTAGTGGAGGCATCTGAAAGTTGAAGTTCAGAATTGGGTTCAAGACACTAAGGTATAATTCTAGTCCTTCTTGTGCGCATCCATAGAATTGATGAGTAGTAGATCCTGGGGTACCATTAAGTTTTCATAACTTGACTTTTCCGCTGCGCGTTTAAACTTTTAATTTTAAACCGGTTTTTCCATCAAGAGATACCATAACGGTGGAACAGGTGAAGAAAGCTCTATTCTCTAGCGAGAAGATGGATAACAAAGAGGGAAAGTCAGAAGATGCACAAGCACTTGTTACACAAGAGAGGTTAAGGCCTGGGAAGAAGAACTCTAGTGGAGGCGGTAGTGGATGAGCACGACATAGACCCTTATGAAGGACAATGAGTGTTACTATTGTGGAGAAAAGGGTCACTTTATGCGAGATTTCCCAGCAAAGAAGGATAATAGAGGTGTCACTACAAACGTGTTGGAACATTCCGATGAAGATGTCGTAGAAGTCATGGCAATTACAGAGGAGGAGAAGAAAATCGCGGATTGGGTTCTTGATTCAACTTGTTTTGCTCACTTATGTTCGCATGTAGATTGGTTCTCATCCTACAAACCGATGGAGGGAAAAGTCTATATGGTGAACAACACAATTGGAGAAATCAAGGGTGTTGGAACCGTTCGAATCAAGACTTCAAATGGGTTGACAAGGCTTTTGACTGATGTGCTTCATGTTCCGGGTTTGAGGAGAAACGTAATTTCCTTGGGAATGTTGGATTCCAAAGAATGCTCATTTGTTCGCAAAGAGAGGCCTCATGAAGGTGAAACGGGATTCTTGTATGATGTTCTTGGGGAAGGAGGTCGGAAATTTATACGTTTTGTTGGGGAGTATGTACAAATTTTGGGGATATCACAAAGAATAAGAGGGTACCTGTGAAAGCCGGTGGGGAAATCTATTGAGGGAATATGTCACGCCCCGGAACGGAAAAAATAGAGAAAAATTTATTTCCTTTTTGGGTCCAAAGGCAACTACTGGTGAAGTCACAAGATTGTCCATACCACGCAGTACTAAGCAACAGAAAGGAATAAAGATCACGAGAATATAATCTATGTTCTGGATAACAATGTAACTTAAAGTCAAAAGAAAGTTACTAACTATTACAATCAGAGTCTCGAATCAAAATAAAGCATAATAAATTACAAACATTGAGGCAACATATGCCTGATTACTAAAGGTCTGAAAAGAATAAGGATAATTAAACTACTATCTAGCCTAATCTTCAATTAGCGTAGAGGTAGTACTCGACGTAGTAGTCTTCCTCTGCCTAACCTTCGTCGGGATAATCCTCCACAGGAGTATCGTCACCAGCATAGTAGTCCTCACCCGCAGGTCCTTCACTTGTATAGTTATAACCAGGGTGCGCTGGAACATAGAAATGTCCAGCGGCAAATATGCCGTCAGCTTAATGAAAGCATAGTGAATTAGATTCTATCAGGGTATCAATTGTTGAAGTTATTACAAGTTATGAACAATAAATAATTAGACTCTATTGAGGGTATCTTCTCTTTAATCAAACTGATTATCCGATTACTAACATCTTACTAAATTAAGACCGACAACACATTCTGAATAGAAGAACAGACTCAACAGTAGTTCACTTCTAAAGATACACCATTGCTCCGTCCACTGCTTTTAAGAACATATGCACAGTTCACCGCATATCATGGATACCACGTCAGTCCATCCCTAGCTTTTAAGAACATATGCCCAGTTCACCGCACTACAGGGATATAACGCTTTAAGCAACATTACATCATTCTAATGCCACGATTTAGCGATGTCTACTAGTGATCACGGTCCACCACAAGTCATAGACACCTTCGTTTGTCTACCGCTTTTGAGGACATATAATTAGATCATTTGGCTATCTTAGGGCTACTGGTCTGGTTCACCATAAGTCATAGACACCTTCGTCTATCTATCGCTTTTAAGAACATATGATTGACCAAGGCCCGCCCACGCAAGATTCCCGAATCTTGACAAACCTACTTAAGTTCAACTCTAACATCGATACATGATAACCCCATGTGACCTGACTACATAGAATGAAATGAACGATAACTCCAAATGATTTATAACGATACGTTATCCAACGTTACAACCATTTTTCGTTAATCTTATCGTCACTACGATCCTACGTCGTATTATCTCATTATCATGTCTGTATTACAATCGTATAGCATATAGTGATTACTGAACAGTAAATGAACAACTGTAGAGTTTGACCAACCGTGGAATCCAGGGGTTGATTACCTCCAAAACCGATGACGATAACGTCCAACGAAAATTGGAAAGTCTTCAAGGCGATTCAACCTCTTCAGAAGGTTTTTCAGTCTTAATAAAAGATTTTTAGAGAACGAAAAGACCGGGTGTTCCGGGAAAATTCGGGTGTAAAATACGTATAAGAGAAATAAAAAAAAGCAATTTGGAAATTTGATTTCGGTTTAAGGTATTTTAAGAAAACTCTTTGAAAAGAAAATGAAAAAGAAAATTAAAATGAAAAAGAAAAGAAAAGGAAAGAAAAAAAATATAGATATGTATATGATATATATATATATATATATTAACTGCAGATAAGGTTGCACGCGGCGAATCCGGCGGCACTCGCTGAGTGCCGCGTCGGTAGTCAGTGAGTGCCTCGGACAACTTGCCGAGTGCCGCCCACTGTAACAGTCTGTTTTTTTTAAATGCGTATTGAATGCCATTGCACATGCATAATTACCCCGAAGTTACCCATTTAACCTCCCCTAATTGGTCTATATAAGGAGATGTTCATCTTCATTAGAGAGAGGTTGGAAAATATTAGATCATATATACAATTAAGAGAAGATTTTGAAGAGAATTCAAGAGATTGAAGAAGAGTCTTGAAGAGGAGCTTGAAGATATTTGAAGGTCTTCACCAAACAAAGAAAAATTTGAGGATTTTGGAGGTAATCCTCTAATTCAAGTTTTTTTTTTGGTCTAAATTCAATCACAATTCATAGAATTCTAGGATATTTTACACAATTTTCAAAAAGTCTCTTCCCACCTCATTTCATCACACACCACTTGAATTGTGATTGAATTCTTTCTTATGTTTTTGTTGATTTGGATCTAAATAGCTTTGGGTTTGAAAATAAAACAAGTTTTTCAAAGTAGAATTCAATTTGGATGATCAATTGGGTATTGATTTCATCTCTTTTATTCATACTCTTCTCTAAGGAATCATGAGATCTTTAACATGTCACTTGATTCCTTTGAGTTTGATCCTCCAATTTTATGTAAATTTATGATTTATCTGAGAATTGGAGTTGATTTTGATCATACAATTGATGAATCTAAGTCCTATATTCATGATTTAGACTCGTCAATTTGGAGGTTTCATGAAGTTCTTCATATTTCATTGAAATCTATGGAAGTTGAACCCTTAATCCTCAAGGATCATTAATTTGGGAGAGGAATCAAAGGAAATAAGTTATGAATCCTCAAGGACCATTAATTTGAGAGAGGAATTAGACTTAGATGAAGTTGATTTTATGAGTTGATTATTGGATTCAAGTGAATTCAAGTGTCTTGAGTTCATAGGATTGAGTAAGTCCTTGAGGTTCTTTTGCTAGATCTTTAACATGAGATCTATGATGGAGATCCTCTAAGGCTAAATCCATGAATCTCTTTTGTATTTCATTGCTATTTTGATAATCACAATCATACTTGATCTAGATTCTCTCTAGAATTATAGATCAAGTTTGATTCAAATTATGATCTCAATTTCAACAATAGTACAGTGAATTCATTAACCAACTGTGATCAAAGATTTTTAATTAAATCATGATTCACTGGAATTGGATGAGACCAATTGGAATATTTTCATAACACAACGATCTATCACTGTATTTTCTACTTTGTCTTAATTATGTTGTTATGTTGGTTTGATCTTAGGATTTGTGAACTAGTCATTCTCTGTCCAAAATTTTAGAACAGTAAATCAATTTTGAATTGAATAGATCAGAGCCTTAAACATGTATTTAGAGCTTCCAATATTTTTTTCTATGAAATGAAATGTGTTAGTAAGATCCTCTAAAAAGATTGGAGTGATTCAGATTTGTTTACTATTTTTAGAAAATCATACAAGATCTCTGGACAGAGAGTTGATAAATTCTGAGTAGTGTCTGGTCGTGGTCCAATTCCCAGAGATGGGACCATTTTATCATTATTTTTTTGAGTTAAAACTAGACTCACAGAGGTATCTTGTGTCCAAAAATCATTAAAATCAAGCCATGGGAACTATGCTTTTTCTATTTTTTAATCTCAGGTTTCTTCTCAGTAAATTCTGGAATTCTGAGACAGATTTGGTAAATCTTGCCAATTATGATCCAAATGGTTTTCTAATGCCTTAAGGCTTGAAATATGTTTTGATTATGATTAATTGAACTCAAATCCGAAGGCTAAATGATCCAGATCAATGAACGATTCATAGCTTGTTCTTGTTCATGTTCGTGCATTCATCACATTTGTATTGATTCTAGCAATTAGGATATTATTTTGTATTGCGTTAAGTCATAATTAGTTGAATCTAGTCATGGGTTCCTTGTAATCATGTTGGATTGTATCATCTCTATATGGACATTACATTGGCTCCTAGTTGAGACTTGTATATCTATAGAGATTTTGTGATTTCAACAAATTAGAAGGAATTCACGATTTTTGTCAACTTTCTCCATGATTATTAGATTTAAGCTAGAAGTTTTATGTAAGATTCAATATTATATCTTGTTCAAAGCATGTGGACTAACCTTTTGTTTTGTAGCGCTAAGGAGGTACAATTTCTTGGCTTCTCTCTAGTGTATTTTATTTCATGATTTTATTAATTTCCAACTCCATGCGCGACACCTTAGACTATGTCTTGCCTTATTTGTATATATGTGTTAGAGACCTTTTCTTAGGATTTCTACTCTCATATGCATTGCATGTTTCCTTTCGCGGCTGGATCCCGGGTAAGTTATCTTGTTCTCTATTGCATATCATTTGCTTGCTAGATGAATCTACCTAGTTATGTATGCCTTTAATCATGTCACAGCCCGTTCCCACAATAGCAGAACCGGATCCCATGGCACGCCACCGAGGCTAATCCAATTTTATTGATGTTCCCAAAAGAATTAGTTTTAAGAACACACGCAGCGGAAAGAAAACAATTTATTTTTAAAACAGTAATCCAGTCGACTGATCAGAGGTCCGGTCGACTCAGACTGGTCCAGCAGAAAGTTAAGTTTCGAACCAAAATCCAGTCGACTATTTTCTATGCCTAGTCGACTGAAGCGACTCGGGCTTCAAATCTTCAGTCGACTGATACGGTCAGTCGACTGAAGTTCAGCCTGGACACAATATTTGATTTGAAAACAAAGTCCAGTCGATTGTGTCGGGGAACCCAATCGACTGTTTTTCATAAAAAAATGCAGAGAGTTGCTGAAAAAGGGGTTCAGTCGACTGCTTCTAGAAACTAGTCGACTGTTTTCTAGCAGCAGCACATTCTGTAGATTTTTCAAGTTTTAAAGCTTTCTGAAATCAATAAGGGACCAAACGCATACTCCAAACTCGAACCAAAATGATCTTAACTGAATTATAATATCACCAAAACATAATTACACAAGATTACAGTCTATTACAACATCATTAATCCGTTCTAAGACACTAAGTTAAGAGTAATACTTGAGACACAACTTTCATACAACTTTCACACAACCTTCAAAAACTCGTGTCTATCTCTCTCCTGTGTCAATGTGGGGTCCAATGACATCACAGGAGAGAGATAGACACATCTTTTAGGGAGGTTGTATGAAAGTTGTGCCCCAAGTATTACTCCTAAGTTAAACATAGTCAAAAGTCGTGAAATTCTTAACACAACATTTCTAATTTAAAACTACGAGGTAGGCATGATCGGTCGCCTTCTACAACAACTCGCAAACCCACGTGCTCACTTCTGCGATTCCTCGCCGACATTAACACCTGAAATGGTTATTTGGATAACCACATATGTTCGATTTGTTTAAGCTAACACTTAGTGAATAAAACAACAAATGCACATGAATGATAAACATGCTCGCATTCACAACTCTACAATTCATACTAGTCTCCGGAGTCCCACGTGTATGTTCTATACTTCCTAATCCGCGACTCCTCACCAATAAGTCTACGCGAAAAGGTAAGACCCGCGTTTCTTATCTTCAAACATGCGACCTTATGCCTATAACGGCTCCACAACGATGGCTTGATACACGCACTCCTTTGACCCAAATAACAACTCAACATGCTAAAATACATTTCACCGTGCTCCTGATATAACCAAAATATTTCACCGTGCAATTGAGCCTACTTATCGATATAATCGCCCAATATGAACTACACAATATATATCTATAATCTAACACATGCTTTTCATACAAAATATGCACATATGTCAAGAAATCATTCCAAAACACATAGTTGTATCACTCGCCTCCGATTTACGCTCTTAAAATTTGATCCAAAGAAAACCCAAGCACAAAGAACGTGCAGAAGTCCGTCTAGTACAATTCCTATCGATCAAAAATGCAATTATCTTGTTTTATGAAAAATTCTAGAAAATGAGTTTTTGGAAAACTTAGCCAAACAAGTCCTAACGTATATCAAAATGAAGCTCTTACCTCTAGGAGCTCGAATATGAAATTAGAAGAAAATACACGGGCAGAAGTCCGTCGTTTATCGCCGTGAAGATCGAAGCTTCCAAATCTCCCTTTGGCCTCTCTAGAAACTTAGGTTAGAAGTTTTATAAAATATCTAAAGTCATCTCTATCTATATATAGGCAACACTCTTGGGAATTACGCTTACCTCCCCGCGAGTTCTCAAAACTCCTATTCAGTCTCTGAAACTTTCTACACAGCTAAATCATAGCTTCACGAGTGAAAACCAAAAATTATAAAAGTTTCCGACTAAGTTCCGTTTGGTTGCTAAAAGGCAAATTTCTACACGATTTTATGAAATTGCTAATTAGCCTACCAATTCTGTAGCGTGTTAATTCGTCCTCACCGGGATGCTAAACTTAACAACAGAAATAAATTCTAAACCAGAAAATAATACAGATAGTGAAATACACAGGTAAACATTTATTTTTAGATAAACATTTAGGGTATTCCACAATGACCGTCTCAAAACTCACTCACACATGTGCCAAAATGCACAACACATCACATTATCATGCATGACAATGTAATAAAATGAAATAACACAATTACGGGTGTTATAATTCTCTCCCCCTTAAAAGAAGTTTGTCCCCAAACTTGTACCTCAAGTATCAAAAAGGTGCGGATACTAAGTACGCATCTCATCTTCTAATTCCCATGTCATCTCCTCTGTCGTTTGGCTATGCCATAACACTTTCACTTTCGATATCACTTTGTTCTGTAAGGTTTGATCCTTCTGATCCAAGATTTCTATCGGATACGCAATATATGTCAAATCACTCTGAATCTCATGCGGCGTCGGATTCATCACTTGTTCTCTATCATACGCTAAGTGTTTACGTAACAGTGACACATAGAATACATTATGAACTTTGGCATACTCAGTTGGCAAGTTCAATCAGTACACTACGGGTCCAACTCTTCCAATGATTTCAAAAGATTCTACATGCCTTGGGTTGAGTTTCCCGTATCTCCCAAATCTAGTAATCCCCTTTGAAGGTGACACCTTCAAGTAAACCAAATCTCCCACATCAAATTCCAACGGTCGTCTACGCTTATTGGCATAACTCTTATACTTACTCTGAGCTGTCAATAACCGTTGTCGAATTACCTTTATCTTATCCGTCGTCTCTTGCACAATTTTTGGTCCTTCAATCATTCTTTCTCCGACTTCCATCCAACTAATCGGTGTAAGGCTAATCGTAGATGGTGTTCGTGATCTTCAACACTCTTGGAATAGATTAGAATGTCATCTATAAATACAATAACGAACTCATCTAAATAGTCCTTGAAAACACGATTCATCAAGTCCATGAAAGCCGCTGGAGCGTTAGTCACTCCAAACGGTATAACCAAAAATTCAAAGTGACCATATCGAGTCTTGAAAGCTATCTTCTCAACGTCTTCTTCCTTGACTTTCAACTGGTGGTAACCGGATCTCAAGTCAATCTTTGAAAATACTTGAGCCCCTTGCAACTGATCAAACAAGTCATCCATTCGCGGCAACAGATATTTATTCTTGACAGTCAACTAATTCAACTCTCGATAGTCGATGCACATACGCATTATCCCGTCCTTCTTCATAAATAAGATCGGAGCTCCCCAAGGTGAAACACTAGGTCGGATAAAATCCTTCTCAAGCAGCTCCTATAACTAAACTTTCAATTCTTTCAACTCTACCGGAGCCATTCGGTACGGTGCTTTGGATACCAGTTGTGACCCTGGTACTACTTCTATCGTAAACTCAAGCTCTCTTTCAATCAATACGTCGGGTAACTCATCGGGAAAAAATCTAAAAATTCTCGAACTACTGGAATATCTTCTACTAGTGGTCCAAGAACTTGTGTGTCAGTAATCGAACATAAGAAACCCAAACAACATTTCTTCAACATCTTACTTGCTTGAATCGTTGATATCAAGTACGGCAGTACGGTCACACCCTTACCCTAAAAAGTAAACTCTTCTTGACCTGATGGATAGAAACTAACCCGTTTCTATTCACAATCAATTCTAGCTTGATTAACCGACAACCAATCCATACCCAAGATAACATCAAAGTAATTCATTGTCAACGGAATCAAATCGACGCTCAAGACCTTATCGCCTATCTTGATCTCACACGACTTGAATATCAAAGAAGTTACTAACGGTTCGCTAATAGGCAATGATACGCACAAGTCATATCCTAGCGGTTCGGACCTAACAGTTAAATGCTTAACAAAATCACGGGACACAAATGAATGCGTTGAACCATAATCCATGAGTATACGTGCAGGATATGAATAAATAGAAAGAATACCTGATACAACTATATCATCCGTATTCCCCGACCTGAGCAGGAAATATCACCCTTGTTATTGCGCGACTCCTTTCCCTTTATCCCCTCGTGGTTCTGTCCTTGACCCGCTTGGCACACTTGATGCCCCGGTACTCATCCCCGGTTGTCTCTTACTCGGACAGTTCTTCACAATATATCTCTGTTGTCCACACTCAAAATATTTCCCCCTCATCTCTGGGTTGTAGCTCTTGGTGTTCGAGGTTGTGTTGGATGTGGTCAAATTCGCGTTCAACAGAAAAATACGGGATATGTGCCCTAACTGCTTGTGAAGGTAGCAGGTGCTCAACAGGTAGCAAGTTCCTTTGTGTCGCAGGTTACATGTTGGGCATAACGGTCTCGAGTCTCCAACGAAAGTACTTCCTCCTTGGCTACCCACATTCGATCCTGAACTTTGTGTAAACGGCTTCTTCGTATTACCTTGACTCTTACCCCTATTATCATTTGCTCTTTTCCCTTGTTGCCCTTGTCGATATCGATCGACACTTTTCTCAGCTATACGGGCGACTTCTTCAACTAGAGAAATAGTTGGGTGCTGCAACATGTCCACACGGCTAAGGATATTCTCCCTAAGCCCTTCCTCAAACTTACGAGCTTTATTCTCATCAGTTGGAACTATAGTCTTCCCAAAACGTAACAATGCACTATAACGAGAAACATATTCACTCACCGTCATGTCCCCCTGAGCTAAACTCGCAAACTCTTGTCGTTTCTGGTTATGAGCTGATCGCAGAAAGAATTGCTTGTTAAACTCGTCCTTGAATGCGTCCCATGTAGTTGGTGCCCCTTGTTCAAGCACATTATTCAACCAATCCAATGCTTCGCTCATCAATGTATCGAATGCGCACAAAATTTCCTCTTCATTAGTGCATATCACTGTATGGAAGTGTCGTTCCATGTCCATCATCCAATGGTCGGCTAAGTCTATGTCAACTTATCTATGGTACAAGGTTGGTTGCCATTTATGGAACTGTTCTGTGATTGTGGGTTGAGGTCTTGGTACTGGTGGTGCATTGATATATCAAACCTCAATTGGTGGAGCCTGAACGTTCATCTGATCTCGTTCACTTACGGCTTGTACAAATTTCCCACCATATTCACTATTTAATCCATTCACGAATACGGAGACAACTCTCTTATCGGCTCAGCCATAACATTTCAAGTATTCTCCCTGGTAAGTTCAATGCATAAAGACTATGGATGCTATGCCACAATAAATATATGCGTGCACAGTTCATTATCACCATCAACTAATGCAACCATATGCGACATCTCTACAATGATAACAATATTATCGTCACATTCATACGCTCCACTCGACGTCAATCAACATATAATGTCACCCATTTTTAAGGCTCTAAACCTATTGCTCTAATACCACTAAATGCCACAGCCCGGTCCCACGATAGCAGAACTGGAGCCCATGGCATGCCACCGAGGCTGCTATAATTTTATTAATGTTCCCAAAATAATTAGTTTTAAGAACACACGCAGCGGAAAGAAACAATTTATTTTTAAAACAATAATCCAGTCGACTGAGATTGGTCCAGCAGAAAGTTAAGTTCCGAATCAAAATCCAGTCGACTATTTTCTATGCCCAATCGACTGAGGCTCAGCGTTGTAGTCCACAAAACAACCGTGTGTGGGACGTAAACTTGTTTTTCAGACAATGTATTCATACGTGCTTTGATCTGAAATTTAGTCACTATTGTTTTTGTTTCTTATCCATTAGTTTTCCAACATTTTCTATTATATTTTTTTTAATTAAGTATGCGAGACACTGTAGACACCCAATTTTGACCACACTGATAGGATTTAGGGTGGACAACATCTTGGAGGATTCGATGATGAAAAGTACCCCATGGAAGGTACTTGATTCCACACAATCAGAAGATCGAACTTCAGAAAGTGACTTCAAGCTCAGAAAAGCCATTTTCCATGCATAAATCCCGGTTTTGTCAAAATCATCTCTCAGAATTCATATTCTCTCAGGGTTATATGAACATTAAGTGTTCTAAACGCAGTATTCTAGGTATCCAGAGATTCAATTTTCAAAGAAAAGTTCAAAATCGATGCACATTGAAAAGCAATTTTGGAAAAGAAGTCGTTTGATTTCAAAAAGACGACGAAAGTTCCGGAGGACTTCCGGACTTCAATTGGACTTCAATTCTCATTATAAAACCTCTTAGAATATTTTTATACTGAAATTCAACTTGACAACTTTCCAACGGTACTTAAACGGACGATTTCGGACACCAAAAAGCATTTTTACAAACATCTGGAAAAGCAGTGCACTTGAAACTTAAAATAAGGCTTGTGGGCAACCAGATGAAGGGAAATAGTGAATGGCAGTTTTGGGTAGTGAGGTGGTGGGTCCCACCATAACCTCCACCTATAAGTGGTGTTCTCCACTGAGCTTTTTGAGTTCCAGACCCTTCTAGAAGGCTCCCACTACGAGGAAATTGACTGGAAACTGCATTTAGGCACTAAAATGGCCTTTTTAACCCTCTTTTAATCTCTAAAAATCCTGTTTTAACCCTGCAATTTAGGAGTTAAGTTTTGAAAACTCTATATATAGATCCCTTGCATCTCATATGAGATCATCTTGGAATAACTTGAAAGCATCTAGAGCTTAGATCATCTTGGAATATCTTGGAAGATCCTTGAATACACTTTGAATATACTTGAAGATATAATCATGTATACTTTCAATTAGAGAGAATTCTAGAGAGAGAATTATGAATTGAGATTTTCTAAATTAAACTTAGGCTAATTAGATCACAGTCTTTGAACATCAATTGCCTCCCTCAACTTCCATGGATGAATGCTTGAAGAAACCTTGAAGAACACTTGAAGAAGATCTTCAAATCAACTTTGATTGCAAAATTGAGATTCCTTCAAGAGGTAAACACCATAATCTATCTCTAATTCATATTTTCTATATAGATCTATAAGATTTGGATCTAGATTAGTTTTATTTTTATTAGAACACTCACCTTCTTCCTCTCTTGTTCTTCACACACTCACATATCTAGATCCAAGTCTCTTTGATTTTGTTGATAATTCATAATTAGAGATTAATTTTCACTTTGATTTTCAATTTTGATTTCATTCTTCTATTTTAGTTTAGATCCATGCATACATGATTATATATATGTACTTATTTTGAGTTCTATGATGGTTTGGAAGTATGATCTATGAGAAGGATGATTCCTATGTTCATACCTCTCTCTTGATTATTCCTATTACCTAGAATTCTTATTGAATTTCATCTCCAATAGGATATTTGTAAGTCCCTTTGATCCATGATCTAAAGTTCTTCATAGAACTTGATGGCTAAATTGATTGGGAATCATGATAATTAAGTTGATCTATGAGTTTGATCTCTCTAACAAGCTTCAATCATCACCTAAGATGTTTTTCTCACACTTTAAAATAAACTAGTCAAAATTCAGCAAAACAGATTGGTTTTGTCCATGAGATTTGGTCCATCAAAACCCATAGTTTGATGGATTTCAAATTTTTTGGGTAAACTTTGATGAATTAGCTTTCATTCGATCCGTTTTGAGAGTCATTAGGATCCATATGCTATTTTTAGAAATTGTTCAGAAATCGGTTGACAGATTTGAACATAGTCTCTTTGTACTTTAATTTCAGAAAATCTATAATAGTTATCGATGTTCCGCTTTTTGGGATGATTCCTAACTCAAGTATCTATATGCCGATGTAAAATAGTGATCATGCGATCAAGTTAAGATCATTTTTCAAGCGTTTGAAGTTGATACAACTATTCTGGAATTTCCTAAGTTTAACTACAAATATGATTATGTATACATAATGGTCATACCTTGATCACTCAACAACAATTGATGAATAAAACTTGGTTTAGAAATCATCTAGGATAATTGGATGAGAGATTACAAGCTTAGATCAACTTGATTAACATGATTCATGAACTTCTATTATGTTTCTATTATGTTTTGCATTCATTTGTCAAATGATACCAAATTTCCAGAATAACATAGTCTGTTTAAAACACTTTTTCAGAAACCTTATGTTCCTGACATGTCCATGGGATTTTTTTTGTCATAAAATAAAATGAAATAGCTTTCTTTTGATACCAAATAGAGCTTCACATGATTTTTATAGAATTAATTATGATGTTTACAAGAACAACGGACAGTCCTGATCCACTGTTCCCAAAACCTTTATTTCTCAAACTTCAAAAATGGTAATGAGGTCCGACTTTTTGGAGAAAATCCCTAAGACATATGTCTAATTTTTTGTAAAAGGATTTTAACCCAGCTCATGTTTAAAACCACTTTTGATAGGATTCATTAAAGGTTGCTGAATCTGGAAATTTGATTGATGACATTTTCCTTTTGTAATTCATGCATATCATTTGCTTGCTTGTGTTTTTGCAATGCTTGGGTATTTCTTGGTGTCTTAGTGCAGAGAATTCAATGCCGTAGACTCCGACTTCGATTCATGGGTTTGCCTCCTCTACATGTGGCTTAGCGCCCATGTACCGTGTACTATCTCTATCCTTTCTCTTAGACTTTTTCTAGGTTTACAACTTTAATTTCAATGACACAATTCCTTTAGGATAGTCTCCGTTTATGTGTTTATATGTTAGAGACTTCTTATTTAGGATTGTTGCATGATTGCATTACACGTTTCCTTTCTTTTGCTGTTTGCGACTCCGCTTGAGTCAACCCAATGTAAGTCTCCTTGTTCCCTTTTTGCATATCATGACATGTTTCTTTTATTTGCATCGGTCCCGGGCGGGACTAGCCATTGTGAGTATACCTCTCTCTTGCATTGCATGAGCATCCGCTTTCTACTCGATTTAATCTCTTGAAATGATTTTCATTAGATGTTCCTTTTTTCCATGTATATATTTATCTAGTATGTTTGAGGAAATAACACCAATTATGAATTAATAACAAGGATATTTGAATCAAGGCCTACCATTTGGTAGGGCGAGGAGGGGGTGCTTTAGTCCTGCTCGGGCTCCTTCCCCTCTCGTACCAAGACCCCCGAACCTAGTTTCTGGTAATGAAGGGCGAGTAACCTTACTCAATTTTGGGCGAGTCAAACTTGAGTTTCCTAATTCCCGATAAAAATTAGGTGGCGACTCTTTGTCTCTAGGACCGCGTGAGGAAGTTCTAGTTTCCCTGAAGTGTGCTTCTTGGGATCCGTCCTGGGACACTATCGAGGGAAAACGCCAGGACGCCCGGAGCGCATATGTCCACAGACACTGTCTTGTATCCATTCCCCTTTATTAGATTTTCAAATATATCCATTACTTATCTCTTATTCTATTATATTTTTATATTATTAGCTTAAATTTTGAAAACTTTTTCGAAGGAGGCATTCCTATCCATTCCCACGTATGATGTGTTGGACATGTGTCCATGTACATACAACAAGTGTCATTGTCCAACACAGACATGACACCCAAGTTGAATTGTTTGGGGGGTTTGGAGGAGTTCATTAAAAAAAATAAAAATAAAAATTGAATCGTCCAAAGTGAAAGTATACCAAAATTTCAAGTTGAACACTCAAGAAACTCAAAGTGAAAATATACCTCCGGGTAGTAAACCAATTGGTTGCAAATGGATTTTTAAGAAGAAACTCAAAGCCGAGGGTACCATAGATAAGTACAAAGCTAGACTAGTCGCAAAAGGCTATAGACAAAAAGAGGGAATAGATTTATTTGATACTTATTCCCAGGTTTCTAGGATTACTTCCATTAGGATGGTAATCACTATAGCTGCCGTCTATGAGCTAGAATTACATCAAATGGATGTGAAGACCGCGTTCCTCAATGGAGATCTAGATGAGGAAATCTATATGGCACAACCGGAAGGGTTTGTTGTAAAGGGCCAAGAACATAAAGTGTTTCGACTCGTTAAGTCTCTTTATGGTTTGAAACAAGCTCCAAAGCAATGGCATGAGAAATTCGACCACACCATGATCGCAAATGGTTTTAAAATCAATGAATGCGATAAGTGTGTGTATGTCAAGGAATTTGAAGACTCATGTGTTATTGTATGCTTGTATGTTGAATAAGAAAGTAATCAATGAAACCAAGAAAATGTTAAGCTCAAGCTTTGACATGAAGGACATGGGTAAAGCCGATGTTATTCTTGGTATACAAGTAAGACTAACTTTTGAAGGATATCTTCTCTCTCAATCACATTATGTTGAGAGACTATTAAAGAAGTTTGGACAATTGGATAGCAAGTCAGTTGCAACACCGTTTGATGCCAATTGTAAGTTGAGGAAGAATATGGGAGAAACCATATCTCAACTTGAATATTCGCAAGTAATAGGGAGTTTGATGTACATTATGAATTGTACACGTCTGGATATTGCATATTCGGTGGGAAGGCTTGCTAGATACACTAGTAATCCGGGAAGAGATCATTAGGATGCTCTTGTGAGAGTATTAAGATATCTAAAGCATACCATGAGCTATGGTTTTCACTACACACGATACCCACCCGTGGTAGAGGGATATTCCGATGCGAATTGGATTTCGGATAGTCAAGAGACTAAGTCCACAAGTGGGTATATATTCACTTTAGGTGGAGCTGCGATTTCTTGGAAATCAACTAAGAAAACGTGTATAGCACATTCGACGATGGAATCAGAGTTTATAGCCTTTAGACAAGGCAGGTGAGGAAGTAGAATGGCTTCGGAACTTCCTAGAAGATATTCCATCATGGCCGAAACCAGTAACGGCCATAGTTGTGCATTGTGACTGCAATGCGGTATCTTCCGTAGCTAAGAATGCCATCTATAATGGCAAGTCAAGTCATATAAGACGAAGACATAACACAATCAAGTAGTTGCTCTCTAGTAGTATAATCACGATAGACTATGTCAAGTCAAAGGAAAACATTACAGAACCTCTTACGAAAGGATTGTATAGAGATCAAGTTCAATATATGACGAAAGGAATGGGCCTAAAGCCAATACTTTGAACAAACTGGTGAAAACCTGACCTAGTTGACTAGAGATCCCAAGATCTAGGTCAATAGGAAAACTAGTTGGGAAAGTTCATGTTGTAAACACACATTCATTGTGGCATCATTCATGAATATTGTTCAAGTGTGATAAAATGTTGAGGTTATGCATTTACATTTAGTGATATTGATGAGTAAATGGTATTGCTCTTAATTGGTATCACTCATATGAGAATGGAAGTGGGGTCCCTTCTATGAGAACTTCAAAGGTTTGGTTTTCTAAGAGTTCTCATGAATAAGGATCATGTGCAGGACCAAAATGAACACAACCGAATGAATTAATATGTATAAGGATATGTGGTGTGTTATCTAGTGTTGGTTTACACTAAAAGGTTGAACAGTTCAATACTTTATGTTCACTGCGTCACCGAGTAAATCAAGTAGATATTCACTAAGGGAAAGTTCAACTCCAAAAGACACTCTCCTAATGCGTCGCAAGTCCGCGAATTGTTCTCGTAGTTTTATTGTATTTCGATTTTGTTTAGATAGCCATAATCATTCACATGTGGGGGATTGTTAGATTCGGGGTGTGAAATGGAGCTTATGTAAGCTCAAGGGGATCGTTAGGATTGCTATGGACCGACTCAATGCTCAGGGAAAGGCTTGGAACATTAAGTTTCAATATTCTAGCAGAGGGGTTTTCGACCGGTCGATCGGGTCAACGGGTATATGAAGTTTTAAACAAGTTCTAGCAGAGGGGCATTCGACCGGTCGACCGGCCCCGTTCGACCGGACCCTGTTTATGAAGAGTCACAACTTTTCATGTAAAAATTTCGAATTTGTTTGTTCTAATGGATGATAAACGTGCATATACTGTTATATACTTAGTATATAGGTGTTGGGACACAACCATTTGTATAGGGATGCATCTCTTACCCAATAGACACCTCTATATATACAATATAGATAGATAGTTTCATATAGATTTTTCACAGATTTTATCTCTTCTCTTCTTCATCCATTCTTGAGTCATAGAGAGTAATTCATATACATTCAATTCTGCAGAACATTTGAAGTATGTTGTGCTTTAATTGTCAGATCGTAGTATTCTCAAGAACAATGCGTTGTAGTCTACAAAACAGCTGTGTGTGGGACGTAAACTTGTTTTTCAGACAATGTATTCATACGTGCTTTGATCTGAAGTTTAGTCACTGTTATTTTTGTTTCTTATCCATTAGTTTTCCAACATTTTCTATTATATTTTTTTAATTAAGTATACGAGACACTATCTTGTATCCATTCCCCTTTATTAGATTTTCAAATATATCCATTACTTATCTCTTATTCTATTATATTTTTAGATTATTAGCTTAAATTTTGAAAAACTTTTTCGAAGGAGCCATTCCTATCCATTCCCATGTATGATGTGTTGGACATGTGTCCATGTACATACAACAAGTGTCATTGTCCAACACAGACATGACACCTAAGTTGAATTGTTTGGGGGGTTTGGAGGAGTTCATTAAAAAAAATAAAATAAAATTTGAATCGTCCAAAGTGAAAGTATACCAAAATTTTGAGTTGAACACTCAAGAAATGTGTTAGGCTGAGGCCGGTAGCCACACTTAGATAGAAAGATTTATGTTAGGACAATTAGTCCAAATTGTATTATGGCAAAGTTTTGTGACATATCAAAATAACTGACTTTGTATTTTTATTTCCTGTTTTTACCAAGTCTCTGAATCCCCAAGCTACATACTAAAGACCCAAGCTACATAGTGAAGATATAACCAAAACATTTCACCGTGCAATTGAGCCTACTTATCGATACAATCTCCCAATATGAACTACACAACATATATCTATAATCTAACACATGCTTTTCATACAAAATATGAACACATGTCAAGAAATCATTCCAAAACACATAGTTGTATCACTCACCTTCGATTTACGCTCTTAAAATTCGATCCATAGAAAACCTAAGCACAAAGAACGTGCAGAAGTCCGTCTAGTACAATTCCTATCGATCAAAAATCCAATTATCGAGTTTTATGAAAAATTCTAGAAACTGAGTTTTAAGAAAACTTAGCCAAACAAGTCCTAACGTATATCAAAACGAAGCTCTTACCTCTAGGAGCTCGAATATGAAATTTAGAAGAAAATATACCGGGAGAAGTCTGTCGGTTGTTGCCGTGAAGATCGAAGCTTCCAAATCTCCCTTTGGTCTCTCTAGAAACTTAGGTTAGAAGTTTTGTAAAATATCTAAAGTCATCTCTATCTATATATAGGCAACACTCTTGGGAATTACGTTTACCTCCCCGCGAGTTCTCAAAACTCCTAATCAGTCTCCGAAACTTTCTACACAGCTAAATCATAGCTTCACGAGTGAAAACTAAAAATTATAAAAGTTTCTGACTAAGTTCCGTTTGGTTGCTAAAACGCAAATTTCTACATGATTTTACGAAATTGATAATTAGCCTACCAATTCTGTAGCGTGTTAATTCGTCCTCACTGGGATGCTAAAATTAACAACAGAAATTAATTCTAAACCAGAAAATAATACAGATAGTGAAATACACAGGTAAACATTTATTTTTAGATAAACATTTAGGGTATTACACAATGACCGTCTCAAAGGGTTCTCTAACACGGACACCCAAATCGACTCGTGAGTCAAAACTCCGTCACACATGTGCCAAAATGCACAACACATCACATTATCATGCATGACAATGTGATGAAATGAAATAACACAATTACGGGTGTTACAAATCATTAGCAATCTTGCACCCATTTCAACATGCTTATGGAATGTATACCTATATCTATGTATTAGTTGAGGGCATGCTTAGATTAATAAGTTGATTAAAAAGGATGTTTAGTAGAGGCCTATCACGAGATAGGATAAGAGAGGGTGTTTTAGTCCGCCGGGCTCCTTCCCCTCTCATTCCATAATTCCCGGACCTAGAAATCTCTGGTTTCCAAAAGATCAGTTTGCTTTTTAAATGGTTTCTTCATTTCCTTTAAAAATTAAGTGGCGACTCGTATTTGAATTTGAAAAAGTTAAAACGTGGTTAGCTTGCGATATCCACAACAACTAAACTAAACAAGACTATCAACATTCTGCAACTGCCAATTGATTGGGACAGAGGTCCAATCGATTGGTATAAAATTTGTAACAATCGATTGGGAAAAAGTCCAATCGATTGGATCATAATCCATTCCAATCGATTGCTAACTTTGGAAATCGATTGGAGTATCTACAATGGCAATCGATTGGGAAAAGTCCCAATCGATTGGGACCTCGTCTTCTTCATAGTGAAGACAGTCCATCATATATAAATATGGGAAAACATGATTTATGCTCCACTTCTTCATCTGAACAGGTTCTAACATCAATATTCTGCTACCAAGTGAGGTTAGAACTCACCTTAAGGGTGTGTTTGGATGTGTGTATTGAAGCTTTGGAAGCTTCAATGGTGGCTCATCTCTCTCTCTCTCTCTCTCTCTCTCTCTTCTTCTTTCTCTTCCTTCTCTTTCTTTCTCTTTCTAGTCTTATTCCCTTTCTCTTCTTTCTTCAGTCCATGAGTGTGAGTGTAAGTATATATATGAGTGTATATATATGTATGAGTATATATATATGAGTATATGGATGTATATATATATGTATGTATATATATATGAGTGTATAAATATATAAAACACATACACAAGCTCCCTCTCTCACTCTCTGATTTTCTAAAACAGAAAATGGGCGAAAATGGTCACATATATATAGGGGGAGAAGTGTTCACATGGCCAATCCCCAGCCAAAGCAAAGGTAAGGCTAAACTCATATAAGCATTTAAAAGAAGAATACAAGGTCTTATTCATATAATACATTACAGAAATACAGGATATTACATCATCCACCACTTATTAAAGATTTCGTCCCTGAAATCCGTAGTACGCAGGGTCAAAACATAAACAAAAACTTCTCTCGCATCTCTGACTGCAGTTTTCATGAAGCTTCTCCTTCATCGTGGTGCTTCCAGGAATCTCCTTATTTTTGAGCTTCTTCACTCCTTGGTCTAGAATACACACTGGTCCTTCGTTGAATGTTACGTTCTCGCTAACCTCGATATCTTCAAAACTAATCTCATGCGCTGGGTTGTGGGCACACTTTCTCAACATGCTGATGTGGAAAACATTATGCACTACTATCATCTTTGGTGGCAATGTAAGTCTGTAGGCTACTTTCCCAACACGTTCTAGGATCTCAAACAGTCCGATGAATCGTGGTGATAGCTTGCCTCTCTTTTGTCCAAATCTGACGATACCTCGAACTGGCAAAACTTTGAGTAGTACGTGATCTCCAATAGTGAACTCTAGATCTTTGCGTTGCTTGTCAGCATAGCTCTTGTGTCTAGATTGCGCTGTCTTCATCTTCTCTCGTACGATTTAGATCTTCTCACTGGTTTCTCGAATCATCTCAGGTCCAAATAGTTGAGTATCTCCGACTTCGGCCCAATATAGTGGCGATGGGCAAGGTTTTTCATATAAAGCTTCGAACGGTGCCATCCCTATGCTTGTGTGATAGCTATTGTTGTAGGTGAACTCGATCAAAGGTAGGTGCGTCTCCCATGAGCTCTCGAATTCAATAACGCAGGCTCGTAACATATCCTCCATCACTTGGTTAACTCGTTCTGTGTGACTGTCAGTCTGTGGATGAAAGGCTGAACTCAAGTTCAGTGAAATTCCCATTGCTATCTGAAGGCTCTTCCAAATTTTGCAATGAAATGCAAATCTTGATCCGATACTATTGAGATAGGTACACCGTGCAGTTGCATGACTTGCTGTAGATACATCTGGCTCAATCTTTCAACTGGGTACATCATGCTGTAAGCGATGAAATGCGCTGACTTGGTGAGTCAATCCGCTATTACCCAAATAGCGTCATGGTTTTGCTGTGACTTCGGTAAATCTACCACGAAATACATGGTGATATGTTCCCATTTCCATTTGGGAATCGATAGTGGTTGTAGAAGTCCAGGTAGTTTATGATGTTTTGCCTTCACTTGTTTGCAAACAAGACATTGTGATACGTACTCGGCCACTTCTCGCTTTATTCCTTCCCACCAGAAGTTTCTTTTCAAGTCCTTAAACATCTCTTTTCTTCGGGGTGGATAGTCATCCTTGACTTATGTGCTTCGTCCAAAATATCCTTCTTGAGACTATCGTTATTTGGCACATAGAGTCTACCTTTGCATCTCAATGCTCCGTTCGTACTGATACTCCATATTTCTGGTTCCTTTACGGACATCTTAGTAAACCATAGCTTCAAATGCTCGTTTAACTGTTGGGCTTCCAAGATACGGCTGATGAGAGTCGGTTGCATGACCAAACATCCAAAGTGTTGTCCTTCTCCTGATTCCACTAGTTGAAAGTCGAATCCGGCTAACGTCTCCAATGCTCGCCATTCACTAATCAAAATCGAATCAATCAAAAGGCGAGGCCTTCGGCTCAATGCGTCAACTATAACATTTGCTTTATCCGGATGGTATTGCAAAGAGAAATTGTAGTCCTTGAGTAGTTCCATCCATTTTCGTTGTCGCATGTTCAACTCCTTTTGAGAGAACTCTTGTGATACGAGAACAGATCGAACTTTTTTCCATACAAGTAGTGTCTCCATATCTTCAGGGAAAACACGATCGTAGCTAGTTCCAAGTCATGTGTTGGATAATTCTTCTCATGTGGTTTCAATTGTCTTGATCCGTATGCAATAACGTTCCCGTCTTGCATTAGCACACAACCAAGTCCTTGGTGTGATGTGTCACTGTAGATTATAATTGTTCATCACTCCTGGGTATCGCAAGTACCGGTGCTGAGGTTAGTCTCTCTTTCAATTCCTAAAATGCATCCTCATGTTTGTCAGTCCATTCATACTTTGTCTCTTTCCTTGTCAGGCTTGTCAATAGTCCTGCAATCTTGGAGAATCCTTCCATGAACCTCCTGTAATACCCAGCCAATCCAAGAAAACTCCTAACTTCGGTCGCGTTGGTCGATCTATTCCAGCTCAAGACTGCATCGATCTTTGATGAGTCTACAGAAATTCCATCCCGTGATATCGTATGTCCTAAGAATTTAACTTCCTAAAGCCAGAATTCACACTTGGCTTAATTTTACATACAGACCATTGTCTCTGAGAGTCTGTAGAGCAATCTGTAGATGCTTCTTATGCTCTTCTTCCGTTCTAGAGTAAATTAGAATGTCGTCGATGAACACTACAATGAATTGATCTAGATATGGTCTAAATACTCTATTCATTAAGTCTATGAATACTGCCAGGGCATTGGTCAATCCAAAAGACATTACTAGAAACTTGTAGTGTCCATACCTCCTCCTGAAAGTAGTCTTCGATATATCTTCCGGTCACTAGCAATTAGTGGTAACCTGAATACAAATCAATCTTCGAGAATATCCTTGATCCTTATATTTGATCGAACATGTAGTCTATCTGGGAAAGTGGATATCTATTCTTGATTGTGACCTTATTCAGCTCTCTATAGTCGATATAAAGTCATAGCTCTCTGTCTTTCTTCTTCACAAATAGGACAGGTGCTCCCCAAGGTGATGTACTGGGGGGAACGAAACCTAAGTCCTCAAGTTCCTGAACTTGCTTCTTTAACTCTTGCATCTCGGTTGGCACCATACGGTACGGGGTTGTGGAAATTGGCAACGTTCCAGGTGCTAGTTCAATGCAGAAGTCTATCTCTCTTTTCGGCGGAAGTCCTGAGATATTTTGAAATACATCTTCAAAATCTTGAATAACGAGGATCTGGTTGATAGTAAGCTTCGTGCTTTTGAACACTCGATCGTGGCTAAGCAGCTTGTAAGAAACATGTCGCTCAATGGTTGGCACTGAAATCTGATCTGCGGACAACTAGGTGTCGAAAAGATAATGGTCCGACTAACATAGTCCAAGTTGGCACCATACTTGGTAAGCCAATCCATTCCTAGGATCACGTCAAACTCAGACAATGACAAGACTATCAAGTCTGCCAGGAGATTTCTATCTTCTAGGGTTAAGGGGCAATCCTTGCACACCTTACCTAACTTAACAGTTACTCCCAAAGGCGAAATGTCACTAAGGGTCAGCTCGAGTGCTAGAGGTACCAAACCCAAATCACGCACAATCTTAATAGCTATGAAAGAACGGACATCACCGGTATCAAACAAAGTTTTAACTTGACTATGAATTAAAATGAGTGTACCTTCCAAGTTTTGCTGTTCCTCATCATTGTATCCTGCATTGTCAGGGATGATGGCATTCACCCTAATCTGTCCTTGTTGTCCTTGTTGTCCCTGAGCAGGTGCTCCATAGTAGCCTCCACGAGGTGCTCGACAATCCTTGCTCATGTGACCAGACTTGTTACAGTTACAGCAGATGACATCATTACGGCGGTTGGTCTTGGGAGTGGTGCAATACCTTATAATGTGTCCGTGCACTCCAGAGTTGAAGTTGTTGGAAAAAACTGGTTCCAATGCGCAGCAGAAGGATATATACAGTTCAAAATTTAGATCTACTTCTCGTTTATATTACATGCAATATATATACATACACACACACACACATATATATACTCTTATATATATAAACGGTTAGATATACCCTTGTGATTTGTTGAATCGTTTTGAGAACTCTTCTACTATTCTTGTGATGATTCAATCCCGATAACCTTCATCCGACAAAGATGGGCTCGTCAGGAGGACTAAACGATCTCCGAATGTCTTGAATTTTTGACAGTAGCTTCATCTTGACATCAGCTTCGTCGTGTCCAAAATTCATCAACTTTCGATCAGTATTGAGCAGTCCGAAGATCTTTTAGTGAGCGTTGTTCGAGGCTAGTGATCTTCACTCTTATGTCTCTTGAATGATCATGGAGGCTAGGGTTTGGTGGAAACCCTTCTAGGAGAAAGCTAGGAGGTATAGGGAAGCTTAGAAATACATCTAGGGCATTTAGAATATGAAAATACGCAGCTTCTTCTTTCTGCCCGCAGCCCCTCTATTTATAAGCTTCTTAAACCGACCTGCCAGAAACCAGTTTGTCCCATAAACCGGTACCTGGAACCTCTCCCCAGTAACCAGTTTGTGGGACAACTATGATGAGGTACCGGTGCAGGAATAGATAAAGGCGTAGTAAATTCTAGTTTGAATAATTTTAGAGACTAATACCTTTATTCCTTCTTTCTCAAAAATTATCTTCCTCTTTGGATACCATACAAAAGTATCATACTTTCAATCTTCATTCCAAACCACTCATCTTTCCCTTGTGCACGAATACCAGACAACGTTATCCAAAGTTTCCGTGAAATAGGATTTGCATCATTTCCACAACTTTGGGATTGTCTATAGGAAAGATTTGCTTTGATTAAGATTAAGTATATACATTGCAGTTTCTAAAGAGAAATATCAAACCCAAATCACGCACAATCTTAATACCTATGTAAGAACGGGCAGCACCGGTATCAAACAAAGTTTTAACTTGACTGTGAATTAAAATGAGTGTACCTTCTAAGTTCTGCTGTTCCTCATCATTGTATCCTGCATTGTCAGGGATGATGGCATTCACCCTAATCTGTCCTTGTTGTCCTTGTTGTCCCTGAGCAGGTGCTCCATAGTAGCCTCCACGAGGTGCTCGACAATCCTTGCTTATGTGACCAGACTTGTTACAGTTACAGCAGATGACATCATTACGGCGGTTGGTCTTGGGAGTGGTGCAATACCTTATAATGTGTCCGTTCACTCCAGAGTTGAAGTTGTTGGAAAAAACTGGTTCCAATGCGCAGCGGAAGGATATATACAGTTCAAAATTTAGATCTACTTCTCGTTTATATTACATGCAATATATACACACACACACACACACACACACACATATATATACTCTTATATATATAAACGGTTAGATATACCCTTGTGATTTGTTGAATCGTTTTGAGAACTCTTCTACTATTCTTGTGATGATTCAATCCCGATAACCTTCATCCGACAAAGATGGGCTCGTCAGGAGGACTAAACGATCTCCGAATGACTTGAATTTTTGACAGTAGCTTCATCTTGACGTCAGCTTCGTCGTGTCCAAAATTCATTAACTTTCGATCAGTATTGAGCAGTCCGAAGATCTTTTAGTGAGCGTTGTTCGAGGCTAGCGATCTTCACTCTTATGTCTCTTGAATGATCATGGAGGCTAGGGTTTGGTGGAAACCCTTCTAGGAGAAAGCTAGGAGGTATAGGGAAGCTTAGAAATACATCTAGGGCATTTAGAATATGAAAATACGCAGCTTCGTCTTTCTGCCCGCATCCCCTCTATTTATAAGCTTCTTAAACCGACCTACCATAAACTAGTTTGTCCCATAAACCGGTGCAGGAATAGATAAAGGCGTAGTAAATTCTAGTTTGAATAATTTTAGAGACTAATACCTTTATTCCTTCTTTCTCAAGAATTATCTTCCTCTTTGGATACCCTACAAAAGTATCATACTTTCAATCTTAATTCCAAACCACTCATCTTTCCCTTGTGCACGAATACCAGACAACGTTATCCAAAGTTTCCGTGAAATAGGATTTGCATCATTTCCACAACTTTGGGATTGTCTATAGGAAAGAATTGCTTTGATTAAGATTAAGTATATACATTGCAGTTTCTAAAGAGAAATATAAAAAAATAGTAGTAACTCCAAATAGCTCATCTCATGACCAAGTCATATCTAAAAGAAAACCAGTTCCTTCTTTCCGCTACACCATCCCGTGAATTCATACTTGGTGCAGACAACTGAGAAAGAATCTTATTCTCGTCTCACATGGATAATAAACTCATTAGACAGATACTCACCATTTTGATCGAATCAAAAGGTAATGACATCCTTTACCAACAGCTCCATATTCCAAAATTCTTAGAATTTCTCCAAAGTATTGAGGCTCACGGTGCAATAGATAAATCCATATACAGTATCTGAAATAGTCATAACTATTTCCAACTCTAATGTTTATTGATCCGCATACGTTAGTATGCCCTAATTCTACTAAGTCTTTGGCTATATGATATTTTAAAGTAAAGATCTCATGATTATATTACCCTCTGAATAGGATTAACAGATAGGCAGTGGTTTCAACAACCAAATGAGTTTAGGATCTCGTCCTTCACACCCTATCTATCCTATTTAGATTAACATAATCTAACACGCCAATGGCTTATAGGATTAGTTTGAAGGTTCTATCTTTTAAATTGCAAAACACCAGTGAGTCATTTGAAATACTACGTTAGATAATTTACGAGAAACCAGAATAAACAATAACATACTTGCTTGACAAGTTATCAGACACATAAAAGAATAACTACTTTTATTAACCATTTCAATACCAAAATCAAAGGAATAACTATTACTCACTATTTTAAAACTGAAATAAAATCTGATGACTTCAAAGTTTTATTACAAATAAAACTACTAATCTAATCGCAACTCTTACATCAGATCCCAAAAGCAATTAAGATCCTCTAATCACTGCATTATCTGATTTGTCTGAACGCATGCAACAATTACAGATATGATCAGAAAGAATCAATGCATCAAGTATTTGAAGTATCTGCTTGATAACTTACTTCAATTACTAGTGATTTGATCATACCTTGCATTTTAGCAGCCACGTATTCGAAACAGTTCCTTTTCCAATGCCCATTCATGCCGCAATGGAAACACTTTCCTTTTGGCTAGGCATCAGCCTTTCCCTTTCCTTTTATTGCCTTCTTACCAATGGTTGGTTCAGGTTCACCCGTCCCAAAGCGTTGCTTTCTCTTTTTCAAACTTATGCCCTCAGGTTAGTTTTAGAAGATGAAGCCTTTTCAATGTTCCTAACATTTGACTCTACTTTGACTATCTCCTCCATTGCCTCAAGAGAGCTAATTAATTCACTCATTGAAAAAACAATTTTATTCATTTTTCAATCTAATTTGAATTGAGAGAATGACGCAGGCAATGATTACAAGATCATGTCAACTTGAGTCTCACCATCAATATCGGCACCTAAAACTTCCAATACTTTAAAGTAAGTGATCATTTTAAAAACATGCTCTCTAACTAAAGTTCCTTCCGATATTCTGGTGTCCATGACTTGCTGTAAGGCTCTCAGCCTTGCAGTTCGGCTCACTTCCCCAAACATTTCTTTGAGGTTCAACATAATGGCATTGGCAGTACTAAAAGCTTGATGTTGCTGCTTCAACGTATTAGACATAGAGTCCAATATATACCAGCGAGCCTTCCCATCAACTTTTAACCACCGCCAATATTGATCCGCAAAGACTGTTGGGGTGTCACAGTCTGGAGGTGGCGGACAGGAAATGGTAAGAACATACTTATATCCCTCAGCGGTTAATAATTCATTCAAGTCAAGCAACCATTCAACATAATTATTTCCAATTAGCTTATTCTGAAATAAAGTTGTAGCAAGTGGACTAGACATCATGAAATCTGAAATGCAAAACACGTTTAACGAAATCAAAAGCATGGAAATAATAAAAGTGACAATTTAAATGATACAATGGAATTCCCTTAACCAAAACATTTATCATCTTCAGAATATCAAACCATGAAATTAAGCCTCCGAGGGGAGATCATAACCCCATAGTCTGATTGGGAAGAACCCATCATGACTATCCGCTATGCAAACTCTTGCAAAATAGTCTATAACTCCTGAACCTTTAGTCTCTAATTTATTTCAATAAAACCCCGAGGGGAGACTCTTATTCAAATTATTAATCTAGTGTGTACCATCACATAGAACTCACTGACAACTGCTTCGAGTACCATCTCCGAGGGGAGGTCACCCTCTATAACGTCTCACTAATTCTATCCTTGGAAAATTCATATCTAGTGACCAGTGAGTATAATATTGTCCGAAGGGAGTGATCACAGATAAATCTGTGACTAGCAGTATTCTATCCACCTTACAATGAACCAGTGATGGAAGACTATGGGGTTATATCAAATACAAGTCCCTCTCCCACTAGAATTTTTATAATAGTTTATCCCTTTGTAACCAAAGAAAATACCCTCCGAAGGGAACGATCACAAATAAATCTGTGACACAGAGTAATTTTCATCTTACAAATAACTAATGGGAATTTTTAATTTGAAACCATAGTTTATACATTTCCATAAATATCTAATATTTATTAATGTGTCAAAATAATTTTTCTTTATCCATGATAACATCAGTAAACATTTTATCCATTTTATCATTTAAAGAAAATTAGTTTTGAGAAACAAATGGTTTTGCTCATGCATCACAAACCATATATCAAACATATATCTAAAACATGCATAAGCAGTTATCATGCAAGAATTAAATAAATAATAAACAAGCACAATAAATCAAGCCCTTCTCTCTCATGGCACTATCTTCATAGTTCCATCTCTTAGGCTTCAAGCTTCATGGCTCCAAGCTTCATGGCTCCATCTTGTGGCTTCAACTTGTGACTCCTCCAAAATATGCATTTACAAAATCTTATACCTCCAAGAGGTGTACAAAGTATCTAGGAAAAGTAAATAAATAAATTGGCTAGGGAAACCATTATAGTTCTCCTTTGCATAGGACTGGAACTATAATGCCCTTACAATGCCACAAACCAAAATTAAATAAAATTTTAAGAATATAAATATTATATCTAATCTTTTGCCATGAGAGATAAGGCTTTCTGCTTTAAGAGATTAGTCGACATACATTCACAATATATGATATACAACCATTCATTCAATCACATATCCTATATCTAATATAGCATGCAATTAATCACAACTTATGTATGTATACATGAATCAAATTCACGCGTTCTTTCATGATGACACACATTGTCAAACAATATCTAGGGTTTTCTAGAAAACCGAATTCGTGCACTTAAAATTAGGTTTCTACAAACCGATAATGTAAAAACTAATTTTACATTATAAAATAATTTATATTTTAAAACAAATTTTAAAATTTTTATATTAAGAAATCTGTCAAAACAAATTCTGTTCCCAGTAACCGGTTTGGCGGACAAACCGGTTTCTGTATCCCTCCCAATAACCGGTTTGTCGGAAAAACCAATTTCTGGAGCAGTACCTAATAATCGGTTTGTCCCACAAATCAGTTTCTGGTACCCGTCCAGATTAGATCTGAATAGCTTCGGTATTTCAGCTTTTAGCAGTACGAAAACGTTTTCTACAACATCTAATCAGTCCAAAAATTGATCAGATCTAAAATATAATAAAAATTGATATTTTTGAAAACACCAATTAATCTTTAGATTGAAAAACCATTTTTCTTTTAAAAGATTTGGAAAAACTAAAAACCCTAGTTCATCATGAATCCATAATCCTATTACATGTAATTTAAACAAGATGGCTCGGATACCAGTTGGAAAAAATCGGCTCCAGTGCGGAGCGGAAGGATAGATACAGTTCAAAATTTAGATCTACTTCTCGTTTATATTACACGCAATATATATACATACACACACACATATATATATATATACACACTTATATATATAAACAGTTAGATATACCTTTGTGATTTGTTGAATCATTTCGAGAACTCTTCTACAATTCCTGTGATGATTCAATCCCAATATCCTTTATCTGACAAAGATACGCTCGTCAGGAGGACTAAACGACCTTTGAATGACTTGAATTTTTGACAGCAGCTTCGTCTCGACGTCAGCTTTATCGTGTCCAAAATTCATCAACTTCGATCAGTATTGAGCAGTCCGAAGATCTTTTAGTGAGCGTTGTCCGAGGGTAGCGATCTTCACTCCCATGTCTCTTGAATGATCATGGAGGCTAGGGTTTGGCGGAAACCCTTCTAGGAGAGAGCTAGAAGGCTTAGGGAAGCTTAGAAATAGATCTAGGGCGTTTAGAATATGAAAATACACAGCTTCGTCTTTCTACCCGCAACCTCTCTATTTATAAGCTTCTTAAACCGACCTACCAGAAATCGATTTGTCCCACAAATTGGTTCCTGGAACCTGTCCCTAGTAATCAGTTTGTGGGACAGACCAATTTCTGGAACCTTTACACAGTAACCAATTTGTCACACAAACCGATTTCTGGTACCCATTTTCCCTTTCTCCTTTTCATCCAAACATTCCTTCGAGCTAAGAGTGGGACCCCTAGGTTCTTAATTACTGGCTCCGACTAACTATTAATTCCATCTAGTTAAACTCTTAACTAAGGAATAATAATTAATCAAATATCATTAACTCCAATATATAATGATAATTGCACTCCAGTGCATAAGAATAAAACCACACTTATATTAGCGATTCCTAGCCTTGTATAACATGATACTAATGTCCCTCTACCTTTCCAGTATTCATATTTATCATTGGGATGTATGAATAACGATACTGTCTACCCAAAAGATAAATACATCTTATATTCCTCGAGTATCAGTCACCACTCATAAATTACCAAACATGTTCACAACAGCTAGTTGACATGGCTGCACAGCTCTCAGTAATCAATCAGTGACATTCTCAAGGGAATACTTACTCTATTGTAAAGAACTATTCTTTACAAGAGGGTACAATCCATCTTGATAATATATGTTCCCAATACCATAAACTTGATCACCCAAGATACCCAGGTGATCGGGAGAGAATAAATCCTAATTATACACCTTAATTCACATTTGTTAGTCAGTTTTATCCTATTTTTGTGTAGTTTTACTTTATTTTCTATTTTCTACCAGGTATTAGAAGAAAACAAGTATATTAGGTTAAACAAGGTGAAAAAGCAGGAAGAAAGAAGCAGAAAAAGACACATCGCACGCGCGGTCCGCGGGCGCGAAAACCCAGATATCGCTCGCGCGATCCGCGCGCGCGACCTCCCAAATGTCGCGCTCGCGCGGCCCGCTCGCGCGATCCGTACAAAAAGCAGAGTTACGTATTTCAATATTCTGAAGAGCCCTGTGCGAACGAAATTACTTGAAGACGTCCAGATTGGAAATAACTTCTATTTCAGTGCAATACGAGTTGAAAAAGGCTTCTAAAAAACCCTTGTAAACTATATATATCTAGTTTTTATGATTTTTAAGGGGGACACACCTAGAGATCCATTCACATACATTCATTGAAGGCAAGAGGAAAGGGAAGAGCAAGCTTGAAGGTTTCTAATGGCTTACATCAACTCCATCTTCATGCTTTCATCCATCATGAGCAACTAAACTCCTAACCTAGGGTTTCAATGAAACCCTAGCCATGTAAAGGGGGATTCTATGCTTCTCTATTCTAAGATTTTATGTTTATGGATAGTGATTGTATGTTGGTGGATTTTATATAATCAGTTTTTAATGTTAATAATCAAGAGTACTTTGGATCTATTCTTGTCTTAGATTTTTCCTTATGCTTATTGAACTCAATAGTCCTTGATTTCTGTGATTGATAGGAGTATTTACATACAATGGTGCTTATTGGATTGTGATGTTTAAATCTTTTATAATCCATGCTTAGGAAAGATGAGTTATGCTACACCCTAGTCATAGGTAGATAATTCATGTGAACCGTAGATGGATTATGTTTAGATTAAACTAACGATATCTTCTTGACGATACTATTGGGCTTGTAGCTACAATAGATCATTACTATCCAAAACGTAGAACTTATAATAAGAAGTATAAACCCTCAATGCATAGTTAGTGGTGGATTTGTAATCCTAGATCCCATCTCCTTATATTTAAACCAATTTCCAATTTTGCATTTAAGTTTACTTAGATTTAATTTTAGATCTTATTTCCATAAATTCATAGTTTAATTCATAGTTTAAAGTAGTAGTGATAATCAAAACCTAAATCAATTCAACTTCCGATTTTCTTATAACTAGATAGATTAGATTTTAGTAATTAAAGGATTAAAAGTTAACAATCTCTGTGGGTTCGACCTTTACTTTCCACACTACAAATCTTTAGAAAAGTAAAACATACTTTTATATCTTGATTCCGACACGATCAATTTTTGGCGCCGTTGCCGGGGATTGAATTAATTTTTACCATTAATTATTAGAATCATAATTTACTTAGTTAGTAAATATTAGTTTCCATTTTATTTTCTTTGTTTTTCGTTTTACTTTTGAGTCGCTAAATTTATCCTTGTCCTGCAGCTCACAAGTCATCAAGATCTAGTACGTTCGAGTGGAGCAGCTGTGCACGCCAACGGAGCTTACGCGAACCTGAAAAGAAAATTGCAATAAAAAAATAAAAAACAAGTAAATTCGCTAAGTTTTTAAATTTCGCATCAACCACTGTAAGTCAGGGCGCTGTGACGCATTACTTGCATTAGGGTAGGTGTGGAGTGAGCATTGCATTAGCTAGGAAACCCGGGGCGCCGGGCTTGACGCGGTCATTGCATTACAGGATAAATTCATGCATCACATTAGTCTTGTGTGCTTGCATGCTTGGTTATTAGCGTAGCTATTTTTGTTTTTTTTTATTATTAAGTCAACCCTTAGTGTATGTTTGGTACTCGTTCAACTAATCCTAAATTAAATCCGCTTAATCTCAAACTTGAACGTACACTTAGAGGCCTTAAGTCATCAACCCAAGTTGCGAGAGCTCGGTTGATGTTAGACGACGAGTCCACGCCGGAACCGTCATCTTCGTTTGAATTAGAAATCTGTAGTACCCTTCACCGTTTACGAAAAACTAAAACGATAAAAATCGAACCTATTCCGATGGCCGATTTTGGACATAACCGGAATAATGGAAACAATCAGAATGAGGGGGATAATCTTAACATACCCCCACCACCACCATTAAAGGACTATTTCACTCCCACTGCTTAGACACCACCGTCATGTATTGCATTGCCGGAAGTGACGGCAACTCATTTTGAAATTAAATCATCAACTATTGCGCTCCTGCTGTCATTTCACGGGCGTGTTAAGGAAGACCCTTATAATCATCTAGGCGAATTTCAGGGTATCTGTGCGACTTTAAAGATTCAGAACTTAACAGATGATGAATTGAAAATGCGCCTGTTTCCGTTTTCACTTAAAGATAAAGCGAAGTATTGGCTCCAATCGTTGGAGCTAAATTCAATAAGAACATGGGATGAGTTGCAAACTACGTTCCTACAAAAGTTCTTCCCCATAACTAGAATGAATCAGATTAGAAAATCAATAACTAATTTTACAATGCAAGATGGGGAGACACTTTATGATACTTGGGAACAGTTTAAAGAACTCTTACGTTCTTGCCCTCATCACCAGATACCTAAATGGCAGCTGGTGCAAGTCTTTTATGAAGGATTAATTCCTGCCGTCCGAAACACCGTCGATGCTATTTGTGCGGGGACGTTCCTCCACAAGAGTGCCGATGAAGCATGGAAGATATTTGAAACATTAAGTGAAAACTCTATGCATCAAGCGGTATCCGTACGACCTGAAGGACACCTTCTACCTAATCCAAAGAGAGAGGCGAAAGTTGAGTCTAATCATTCGTATGAAATTCAAGAACTAAATAGAAAAATGGACCAACTTATGATGATGGGCCGCATGCAAGGCCCACCTCCTTCTGCTGAAGTATGCCAGTTATGCTCAGATTCGTCACATTCAACATTAGCATGCCCGTCCGCATCCCAGTTCCCGGAATTTGTAGAACAACATATAAATGCGGTTCAACAGTTCCAACGACCTAATTATAACCCCACGGGGTATAAACCAAACACGACATGGGGACCTCATCCGAACCTTTCTTGGAACTCCAATAGTGAGAAACCGTACTCGAAACCCGATACGACTAATTTTCCTAATGCGTATAAACCACAATCTAATCAGTATCAGCCGCCTCCGAACCAACAAAGTCAATACCAACAGCCTCCCTTCCGTGCTAATCCTCCTAGGGATAAAACCTTCAAAGAGAGCGTGTTGGCATCATTAAAAACTTTAGAGGCCCAATCACAATCGCAGTCTCAACTTGTAAATTCCCATACGCAATCTATAGCGAAATTAGAGTCCCAAATGGGACAATTAGCTAATACATTGAATCGGCGTAATGAGGGAAAACTACCAAGTCAACCTGTTCAAAATCCTAAAGGTCAGTATGAGGTGAGTTCGGCGAGTGATCAAGTTAACGCTGTTTCGACAAGGACAACTGAACGTCCTGAGGAGGTAGTGCCTCCTCCCGAGGCGAGAAAAGATAAAGGTAAAGAAAAGGAAGTGGGTGAAAAGGAAGAGAATTCTACTCCAGTTTCAAAAGACGCTAATCCTTTGATATCAAATAAACCATCTAAAGCAGTAAACCCTTCCGATTATGTGCCTAGGATGCCATTTCCACCGAGCGGGGAAGCCCTGGCTCACTTCACTAGAAAAAGCACGAAACCGAAAGATATACTTGAAATATTTAAAGAAGTAAAAATCAATATTCCCCTATTAGATGCGATTAAACAAATACCCCCGTATGCTAAGTTCTTAAAGGATCTATGCACTCAGAAAAGGAAATCTAGAAACCATCTATCTAAGAAAGTGTTCCTAACAGAAAAGGTTAGTTCCCTGTTTACCACTAACACTCTCAAATATAAAGACCCGGGTACTCCAACCATCGCTTGTCACATAGGTGATAAATACATTCACCGGGCTCTTCTTGATTTAGGTGCGAGTGTGAATTTGATACCCTATTCAGTTTACGAACATTTGGGTTTAGGAGAACTGAAACCGACTGCGGCCACCTTACAATTAGCCGATAGGTCAATTAAAGTTCCACGGGGGGTAGTAGAGGATGTATTGGTCAAAGTGGATAACTGCTATTATCCGGTCGATTTTATCGTACTAGACACCGAACCCGTCTTAGTTGCGAGTAAACAAGTTCCAGTCATTCTAGGACGCCCTTTCCTAGCTACGGCTAATTCAATTATTAACTGTAGGACGGGTGTGATAGATATAACTTTTGGTAACATGACTGTGCGTCTTAACGTCTTCAATGCATCTAATCAACCATATAGAGATGATGAAGAGGCAGATTGCTATGCCATAGACTTAATAGACGAATTAGTCGAAGTGGCAGCGCCTTTTATGTTGACTAAGGATGCGTTGGAAGCATGCTTGTCACATTTCAATTTTAATGATTTCAACATTGATACAAATATTGAAGATGTAAATACTCTATTGGAATCAGCAAATACAACCAATGCACTCCCATGGAAACCTAAAATAGAAGCTTTACCGCCTCTTGCACATGAACCAGCCCTACCGTCCATTCAGTGTTCTCCAACACTCGAACTTAAACCATTGCCGGATTCTTTAAAATATGCATTCCTAGGGACTAACGCAACCCTTCCTGTTATAATCGCGTCAAATTTAACTGAAATTCAGGAAGTACAACTATTACAGGTTCTAGGTAATCATAAAAAGGCGATTGGATGGACGGTCGCTGATCTAAAAGGAATTGACCCGTCAGTTTGCATGCATAGAATAAATTTAGAAGAAAATGCTAAACCATCTAGGGAAATGCAACGACGTCTCAACCCTAACATGAAAGAAGTGGTTATGAAGGAAGTGATAAAACTCTTAGATGCCGGTATTATATACCCGATCTCCGATAGTAATTGGGTCAGCCCAACTCAGGTTGTCCCAAAGAAATTAGGTATTACGGTTGTACCCAACGAAAAAGGAGTCCTTATACCAACCCGTCAAACTACCGGTTGGCGGGTTTGCATTGACTATAGAAAACTTAACTCGGTGACGCGTAAGGACCACTTCCCCCTTCCATTTATTGATCAAATCCTCGAACGTCTGTCCGGTCAGAGCTATTATTGTTTCTTAGATGGATACTCTGGTTACAACCAGGTGCTCGTTTACCCCGATGACCAAGAAAAGACAACGTTCACCTGTCCTTTTGGAACATTCGCTTACCGACGTATGCCGTTTGGCTTGTGCAATGCACCGGCAACCTTTCAATGGTGTATGATGGCAATTTTCTTGGACATGGTTGAGAAATTTCTCAAGGTATTCATGGACGATTTCTCCGTTTTCGGACCTACATTCGATGAATGCCTCCAAAATCTGACAAAAGTCCTCGCCCGGTGCGAGGAAGCAAATTTGGTATTAAGCTGGGAGAAGAGCCATTTCATGGTTCAAGAGGGAATAGTCTTGGGTCACGTTGTTTCCAAGAGAGGTATAGAGGTTGATAAAGCGAAAATTGAATTAATAGACAAACTTCCACCGCCATCATCCATTCGTCAAATTCGTTCCTTTCTAGGTCACGCTGGTTTTTATAGACGATTTATCAAAGACTTTAGTAAAATTTCACGCCCCTTGTGCAACCTGCTTGCCAAGGATGTTCCTTTTGTCTTTGACAATGAGTGCCTGAAGGCTTTTGAAACGTTGCGTACCTTACTATCCACGGCTCCGATAATCCAGTCCCCTGATTGGTCATTACCGTTTGAATTGATGTGTGATGCTTCCGACTATGCCGTTGGAGCGGTTTTGGGACAAAAGTGAATAAAATCCCTCATGTGATCTATTATGCAAGTAAAACACTAAATGATGCGCAATTGAACTACACAACAACTGAAAAAGAATTACTTGCGGTTATATTTGCCCTCGACAAATTCCGTTCTTATTTATTGGGTTCAAAAGTCATCGTTTATACTGATCATGCGGCATTGCGTCATTTGCTAAATAAGAAAGAAACGAAACCTAGGTTAATCCGATGGATTTTATTCCTTCAAGAGTTTAATTATGAAATAAGGGATAAAAAGGGTTCTGAAAACATTGTAGCTGACCACTTGTCACGAATTCTTATAGAATCAAACGATATTACCGCTCTAAAGGATTCGTTTCCAGACGAGCAATTATTCGTGTTATCTACCGTAAAACGGCCGTGGTTCAGTGACATCGTTAATTTCTTAGCTACGGGACATATCCCGAACACGTGGTCTCGCTTAGACAAAGATCGTTTCTTTTCTCAAATTAAACATTATTACTGGGACGACCCACTGTTATTTAAACACTGTTCTGATCAAATTATAAGACGTTGTGTTCCGGAAAGTGAATTCAAATCCATATTAAATTTTTGTCATTCTCTAGAATGCGGAGGTCACTTTGGTGGCCGTCGTACGGCCGCTAAAGTCCTCCAAAGTGGGCTATATTGGCCAACATTGTTTAAGGACGCACATGAATTCTGTCAGAACTGCGTACGTTGCCAACAAACAGGGAACATGTCACATCGTGATGCAATGCCCATGACCCCAATCCTTATTATAGAAATATTTGACGTTTGGGGCATCGACTTTATGGGACCGTTTCCCTCGTCTTGTGGTTTCGAATACATTTTAGTCGCGGTCGACTATGTTTCTAAGTGGGTGGAGGCAGTGGCGACAAGAACCAACGACCATAAAGTTGTGGTTTCTTTTATTAAAGATAATATATTTTGTCGATTCGGCACGCCACGAGCGATTATAAGCGATGGGGGTAAACACTTCTGTAATCGTTACTTCGAAGCCCTAGTCCGAAAATATTCTGTCACCCACAAAGTAGGAACCGCATACCATCCGCAAACCCAAGGCCAAGTTGAAGTGTCTAATAGGGAGGTCAAAAGTATATTAGAAAAAACGGTACGTCCAGACCGTAAAGATTGGTCACAACGACTGACCGATGCGCTTTGGGCATATCGTACAGCGTTTAAAACTCCTATTGGGATGTCTCCTTACCGACTAGTGTTTGGAAAAGTGTGCCACCTACCGGTGGAACTCGAACATCGATCTTATTGGGCCGTCAAAACGTTTAACCAAGATATAAAAGCGGCAGGATGTCATCGTAAACTTCAATTGCAAGAACTTGAAGAATTGAGAAACGAGGCGTACGAGAATTCAAGAATCTATAAAGAACGATCTAAAGCTTTCCACGATAAGATGATTATAAGAAAGAATTTTGAGATCGGACAATGCGTCTGGTTGTTTAATTCTAAATTAAGGTTATTCCCGGGAAAGCTACGGTCCCGATGGGACGGTCCGTTCACTATAACGCAAGTGTTCCCGCATGGAGCGAACGAAATCCAAGATATGAACGGGGGAACACCGTTTAAAGTAAATGGTCAACGGCTTAAGCCGTATCGAACCGAGGAAATAGAAGAGAGAGAAATCGAATCTATAGACCTGGTAGATCTGGTCTATCTAGACTGAGCCCGTGCATCGGTCGAGCTAGCGACGTAAAACTTAGCGCTTCTTGGGAGGCAACCCAAGCGTTAGTTAGAATTTTCTTTAATGTTGTACACTAGTGAGTAGGTTTGGCCAATGTCTGAGTTTGTAATTACCCAAAAGATGAAAATTTTTAATTATAGAATATGGATACAAGAAAACAGAAAAAGAAAAATGAGAAATTAGCATCTCGCGCGCGCAGCCCGCTCGCGCGAGATCTCGCTCGTGCGAGGTATCCCCTTAGCCAAAACTTTTGGAAAGTCTTAAAAGGGACCCTCAATGTTTTCTCGCGCCAGAAATCGCTCCCGCGAGGTCCTCGCTAGAGCGGCCCGCTCGCGCGAGATTGTCTCTTAGAAAGAATTGCTTTTAGCTTTGTAAAAGAAGCCTCAGTTTCTGGTCGCGCCTCAGATCGCGGGCGCGAGACTCTCGCTGGAGCGGTCCGCTCGGGCGGACTCTACACTTGGGACAATTTTTCCAAAACGTAAAAATCAAGCCTCAGTTTTTTCTCGCGGAGGGATCCGCGGGCGCGAGCCTCGCTCGCGCGATCCGCTCGCGCGAGTTTCCTCCCCCTTTAAATACAGGGCTTAGCCCTAATTTCTCAGAACATTCACTCTCTTTCTCTTCGTCTTTCTCTCTCACTCTCTCGCGATCCTCTCTCTCTCCTATCTCCACCATACATCACCACAATCACCACCACTACCACTCACCACCACCGATCATCATCATCACCATCCATCACCACCACGCCGACGAATCAACAATGCCGCCGCCGCCGCAATCATCATCATTCACCAAAGCCGAGGCCACAAAACTTCCCCCCCAATCTTGAACCATTCTTCCCAGGTATATACCTATACATATACATACACACACTGATTATAGATTTAGGGTTTGTTGTGGGGGTTTCTGAATCCACACACACACATATATATATATATATGTATCTGTGTATACATATACAGATTTAGATTTATATATATATTGATCCACACACAATCGGAACCCTAAAGTTCATACTGGCCCAAACTCTAAATTTAGTATTGTAAATTGGGGTATACAGGTATGAATATACACTCACTATTCATACTCACAGTCACTATTGTAAATCTGAACCCTGGTGGAGTCACACACACTCACTATTGTAAATTGGGGTTTGTGTTTGGGGGTATTGATACTCACAGTCACTCGTACATGCCGTTATAGATCTCAGTATATGCCCTAATTCCTAACTCACACTCAACCCGAATTTGATACCCTGAACTAAATTGAGCTCATAGATACGTTCATGCTGAGATTAAATTTAGGGATTTGTCATATGTCCACATTTGTGTATACATGTATGAATATACCTAAACACATTGTCATAGATACACGTAAAGATTGAGATACATACGGTTTTCCAAGATTACGCTCGTTTATTCATATGAATCTGTATTTGTGACTGTTCACATCAAACCAAAATATTACACAAACTACCTTAACAAACTGATGTGTTAATTTAGCCATTACATCTTGATTAGGGTCGATTAAATACAATTGACTTAGACATATGTATACAGTTGTAAGTTTTTATCAGAAGTATGGGTACCGATATTAATATATGCTTCCATTGCTCTCAAAACCATGAGGATTTCAGTTTATAGGCATATTTATATAGTACCTTGATCAGTTTTTGGGAAGCTAACCCAGGCTTCTTGACTCATATACACACACGGATATGAAGTCTCGAACCCTAAACTTTACCCACTTAGGGACTACGCTTGGTGGAGTCAGACACAAACATTCACAGAACCAGACAATCTAATTGTAAAGTAATCGTCAAACTATCAAGTTCTCTGGTTTAGTGCTTTTTAACTGTGTTCACATTCTAATAAGTACGTAGACGCTAGTTTGAAATGATCATAGACTACAACTCCAGCTTTAATACAATGGTCCCTTTCACATTCATTACTCTTTGGCATTCGTTAATCCAGTCTTTTAGTAAATGTGAATTCGGGTAGCTACGAAATGAATATTCACGACTAGTATTCGATATTGAAATTGTTTTAGACGTCGTAGCAACTTATTACTTTAACTCTCTATCACACTACTAAACATTACAATTATTTTTGTCGACGTGCGCATCACTTCCGTTTGAGTATATACATTGCTATTTAACACGCGGCAAGTACCCCGTGACTTGCCGCAATGTGTGTGCCCTTGTCGGGACAGTGGGTGGGAAGGGATCGACTCTTCTCATAGTTGCTGGGTGTTCCCCCGTGAACCCCAATTTTCTTTTACAATGTTGAAATTATATTGATTGTGTCCCTTGCCGGGACGTTTTTCTTGCAGGTGACCCTTTCCCCCTATCCCTTTCTTTTTCTTTTCTGGGCATAGACCAATTTTAAAGCCCACATTTTCAAAATTTTTTCTAAAAAGTCGTACCACCCTTTTCAAACAATAACAAAAAGAACCGTACGATCCGCTTCTTCTTCCCAACCGCCTCAGAAAAAAGCCAAAGGAAAGGAAAAATAGACTGACCCACCTCCTCCACCTCCTCCAGACGACCCGAACCCCAACGACCTAGGCCCCAAATATGTCAACCGTGGCCTGAATTACGAGGCCGCAATAGACGCTGACTATTTCACGTCTGATAAAGACGCCAAATGGGGCCACAATAACCTAGTCGCCCGTAAATTGGCCCCACAGCTATACTTTAGAAACCCTGACCTAATTAGTTACCCCCGCCTCGTCCGCCTATTCTACCAAAACCTACGCTACCATAAACAATCCCTTAGTCAACACGCCTTTATCTCCACTACCCTAGATGGCCACGACATCACCCTAAACCCAGACAACATCGCCGAAATCCTTCACCTTCCCTCCCATTCTTACCACGTGCCTAAACTCAATGTCCTAACCAAAGCCCACTCCTTTATACACATTATCCAGGACATGTGTGCCGGTCGCTCTGGGTTGGGGCAGTCTATACGACGTTCTCACATGCCCCGCCAGATGTGGTTCGTCGACCATGTCTTTAAACGAAACCTGTACCCCCTTGGTCACGAGCAAGAACGGACCAAGGCAATCCACCACGCCCTCCATGCCGTTTACCGTAGTGATTGGTTCCATCCTGGCCTCGTTATTATGGATGGCATGCGCCACACTACTCAGGCCATTGATAATGCTATAGACCCTAAGACCCTTCTGCCTTATCCTTGCACCATCACGGCCATTCTCCGGGCTAAGGCCTTTCCTATCCCTGTCGATGAGCCTATAGATGCACATATCCCGGAGTTCGCTTTCGCTGATTGGAAGTTGAGCCTGGATTGTTTAGACTTGGAGGTTAGGAGGGCACGCGAGGCAGCTCAGGCCCGTCGCGAGCAGGCGACACAGTGTCCCCCTCCCCCGGAGGATACTCCTTACGCTTGGACATATGGGGACGTCTGTGCTTTCCGTGGAGAGACCCTGCGGCTTCAGTCCTACATGCGCTCATATTTCCAGCTGGCTCATCCGGACCAGTTGGATGACATTCTAGCCCAGGGCGAGGCTGCATATCAGTCGGCTTTCCCGCGACCAGCACAGCAGGTGGTAGAGGAAGAGCAGGGTGAGGTACAGGGTGAGGAGGAGGAGGCTGGGAATGCTGGTGATGATGACGGTGGGAGTGACGGTGATGGGGATGGTGATGGTACTACGGGGCAGGGGAGTACGGGGCTGGAGCTGGTTTTGATTGAGGGTGGTGAGGACTGAGTAGGTTTTGGTTGGGTGATAGACATTTATTTTTCCTTTTTTATGTATTTGGATGGGGAGATTCAGACATTTTTAGACATTGTGGGCCTGTATATTATTTATTCCTATGTTGCTTTCACTTTTTGTTATCTCTTTCTTTTATTTAGTAGGATTTTACTGTACCCGACTTCGACCGGTTTAGATTATTTCCTCCTGTTTTTTTTTCCTTTGGGTCTGTAAATAATTTATTGTTGCGCTTTTCTTTTGTTTTGTGGTTTGCTATATGTCTAGAACATTATATTCAGTGCACTGATCGTATTGTCGTTTCCTGCTTATGATGCTTTACTTTATTGCTTATAACACCTTCACAGCAGTCAGTCAGTAATGAGTAATTATTAACCCCATTGCACACTAACAGGAATTGCTTAGCCTCAGGTTTGGGGGAAATTATGCTGAAATGTCCATTAACTATTCCGAATTATTAATAAAAAGTGGATACGATTTAATTTTGATCAATATGGTTCCACATTAGCCTATTAATTACCGTTGCTTCTCAGCGCATGTAACTGATTAATAAGTCACATTCATAAATTCAAGTGTTTATCATTTTTGGTATATATTATTATAATCCTAACGGTTACCTATATCTTTCATGCTAATAACTTGCGCTAATTATACTTCAGTTGTGACGTTTTTTTTATGTTACAGGACATATCGCTCCCACATATATATATAGTACCCAAATCCTCATTTCTCCTTCTCATCTTTTCACTATGGATCATCCTATTTCACCTCCTACTTCCCCTGATAGGTCTTCTAGTCAATCACGTTACTATTCTGACTCTAGTTCGTCTTCTGATACTCCTATACTGAGTCCTAGGTTAGCCAAACCTGACGACCCGGTCGGTCGTCCCGGCTGGTGTCGTCGTCGTCCTCGTAGGCCCATTCTTAGCTATTCTGATTCTTCTGATGAGGATGACCTGTTTGGCGATGACCCTACTTTTTTTGATGGCCCTTATGGCGCTCCTCCTACGTCTTCCGAGTCGTCTTCGTCTTGAATCAGCCGAGTCCTCGACCGATGATGACGATGAGGGTGTTGTCCCAGGATTCGCTGTTATTTCTTTATCTGACCCTGTTGAGTCTAGTGTGCCTACACTAGAGGTTACCTATCCATATAGGAACCTACCTGATTATGTTCCGGACGTTGTTCGACAGCGTCCGGGTCACCCTGCCTGGTCCCCGGAGGACGTTGCCTCGATATTTGCGCCTTATTTCGGTCCTGAGGATGATAGGGTGGATTTGGGTCCGAGTGTCAGTGAGGGGATTGAGGAGGGTCAGAGTCTGGATGTACATGATGATTTTGATGTGGTAGGACCATCGTTCGACCCTGCGGAGCATCCAGAGTTGGAGCTTGTGGATTGGTACTTTAGATCTGCCGTACAGCCTCCGTCAGGCATTTTTCATGGAGTGGACGTCCTGGTGATCTTCTATGCGGACTGCATCCATGTCATTGTCATGTTCCCCTCTGCATAGGGACATGCAGTGATTTGGTTTGGGGGAAGTATATGGATATTTCATTTTTGTGTACTGCAGTATATTTTTTGTTAGTTGTCTTTTGTTAGTTTTCTTTTGCTAGTTTTCTTTTATTCGTTATTTCATTCAATTGTTAGTTCTTTTAATTCATTAGTTCTTTTAATTCATTGTAAAACATATAAAAAAAATTATACTAATAATAGAGAAACAAAAGTTTTAGTAGTTCTAGAAATAAATGAAATAAGTTTCTTAATACTGTTCAATATTGCGTTCCTTGTGATTATAATTACATTTCGTTGAAACTTTGAGAATTAAGAGAGTATATAATCAAATTGTCTATCGAATCCATGAGAATATGTTTTGAGAACTATATATTATCGGAATCATTGTTTTATATCTTATACTTGCATATCTTGTTGCACTGCACGTAGTCATATGGATATATATAACAAGTGAACTTTAATGTAAGTTGGATTCCTAAATAGAAATATTGTGGAGACTAGAACCCGGTGAGCTATAGAGCCTATCATCCTTTCGAGGGTTTTATTACGTTGATCAAATATCTTTGACATATCGCACTATCTCGTTGATTGGTCTCATTATTTCTTCATTTTGATTGAAAGTCAAGTGAGTATTAGAATTACCATGTTAAAAAAAGAAAATTTTCTTTTATATCATAACATTGAAAAATCATGTAACCTTAGAAAATGACACTAGGCCATCTGTTCTAATACACCTGGTTGACCTTTGGTCTACCCATTATAAATATTTTTTTATATCCCTTGTTAACCCACTTGAGCCGTTTTTAAATAAGCCATTTCTTTGTTCACCTATTATCCTACCCACTCCGATATGGAGTTTGCTGCTATTAAATATTACCTACCCTATGTCCAAAAGTAGTAGAGAATAGTTTTCATAAAGAAATTGGGCTAATAAAACGACTAGAAAAAAAAATATGATGTATGGAGTAGTAAAAGAAAAGGAGTAATAAAAAAAATAATAAAATAAAAAAAAACAAATAAAGTTGTTGAAAAAAGGGATATGATTCTCTTGAAAAAGATAAAAAAAAAAGAAAAAAAAAGAGAGTAATATAAATAGTCGTTGTAGTAAAGCCCTTGCGTTACACATTAAGGCTATTCCTAGATACTTACGGACTTTTTGAATCCCTTTTACCTTTCTTTTCTAAGCCTTAACCCTTGACCAACGCTACAACCCTTAAAAGTCCTAGTTGATTCTACGGAAACATGACTTGAATATGTTACCGATAAGAAAAAGGAAGTAAAAGCATGGTAGTAATAATATTTACTTGACGATCGATATCTAGTCATGAGACTATTTCATTTCTGTCGTGTTGTACGTTATTGAGAGTCGTATGCGAATTTATTTGTTTTGCACAATAATTCTTTCTCGCATATATCTAAATGAATGCTTACACCTGTTTCAAAGTGATTTTATTTTAGAGTGTAATTAACAACGTGAGATTTGTAGTCGAAGCATCACTAAATAGCCATCTGATTTATGTTTCACGTTCATAGTTGTTGTGTATCCACTTGACTACTATTTCACACACATGCGAGTCTTCGATATATCCTATTGATTCGGGTGATATATGCTTCCAGAATATTTTTCATAATGTAGGAGGGCATATGATTGTTTTACTCTTGATAATTTTAAAGTTTCATTTGAGGTTGAGTTTATCGAAAAAGGACGTGATATTGAAATATTTAAAATTTTGAATAAAATCTTTATAAGTTAATAAATATGGTTGTGGGTGACTCGTGGACGAGATCCCTCACGAGACTTCACTCGTCCGACTAGGGACACCTAGAGGTTTAAAAGGCTTGTTGCACAGGCTAAGTGCAATCTTTATCCATACGAAAATGGATTCGGAATTTTATTATTAGTAGTTTTATTTTCTTTTTGCTTGAGGACTAGCAAAATGTAGGTTTGGGGGTGTGATCGGGAGAGAACAAATCCTAATTATACGCCTTAATTCACATTTGTTAGTCAGTTTTATCCTGTTTTTGTGTAGTTTTACTTTATTTTCTATTTTTTACCAGGTATTAGAAGAAAACAAGTATATCAGGTTAAACAAGGTGAAAAAGTAGGAAGAAAGAAGCAGAAAAAGACACATCGCGCGCGCGGTCCGCGGGCGCGAAAACCCAGATATCGCTCGCGTAATCCGCGCGCGCGACCTCCCAAATGTCGAGCTCGCGCGGCCCGCTCGCGCGATCCGTACAAAAAGCAGAGTTACGTATTTCAATATTCTGAAGAGCCCTGTGCGAACGAAATTACTTGAAGACGTCCAGATTGGAAATAACTTCTGTTTCAGTGCAATACGAGTTGAAAAAGGCTTCTAAAAAACCCTTGTAAACTATATATATATATCTAGTTTTTATGATTTTTAAGGGGGACACACCTAGAGATCCATTCACATACATTCATTGAAGGCAAGAGAAAAGGGAAGAGCAAGCTTGAAGGTTTTTAATGGCTTACATCAACTCCATCTTCATGCTTTCATCCATCATGAGCAACTAAACTCCTAACCTAGGGTTTCAATGAAACCCTAGCTATGTAAAGGGGGATTCTATGCTTCTCTATTCTAAGATTTTATGTTTATGGATAGTAATTGTATGTTGGTGGATTTTATATAATCAGTTTTTAATGTTAATAATCAAGAGTACTTTGGACCTATTCTTGTCTTAGATTTTTCCTTATGCTTATTGAACTCAATAGTCCTTGATTTCTGTGATTGATAGGAGTATTTACATACAATGGTGCTTATTGGATTGTGATGTTTAAATCTTTTATAATCCATGCTTAGGAAAGATGAGTTATGCTACACCCTAGTCATAGGTAGATAATTCATGTGAACCGTAGATGGATTATGTTTAGATTAAACTAACGATATCTTCTTGACGATACTATTGGGCTTGTAGCTACAATAGATCATTACTATCCAAAACGTAGAACTTATAATAAGAAGTATAGACCCTCAATGCATAGTTAGTGGTGGATTTGTAATCCTAGATCCCATCTCCTTATATTTAAACCAATTTCCAATTTTGCATTTAAGTTTACTTAGATTTAATTTTAGATCTTATTTCCATAAATTCATAGTTTAATTCATAGTTTAAAGTAGTAGTTGTTGGGTTTGTGCCCTCAAACCAATACTATCTGTATTAGACATTAGCATTTTAATATATGGATATCAGCTTTACATTTTATGATGTATGCTTCTTTCATGAGATGATTGTTTAATCCATAAGTATCATAGTAAGTATTTCGTGTGTGTATGAGATACATACAATGAGATACGAATTACTATTCTTTGATACTTAAAGCTTGTCACAGTGGATGATGAGACTGGATATCTCATCAGGTATACACTGTAGCATCATTAACTACCATTGGATGGAGTGATAAATCTCAATCACTAGAGTGTGACTCTTGGTTAGTATGCCAGTGCTTATAGTGCATTGACGGACCTGAGTTTCCTATTGACGCTCAATGCTGTCAACAGTCAATAGGAACTCATAACTTGTATAAGGTATGTGTTCTCAATCTTGAGACGATTATGAACACAGACTGTGGATATGACTGTTTTGACTTACCAATCAGTGAGGTCTATAGAAGATCAACACCTGGGTATCTTGGGTATGTCATGTTCATAGGGTTGTGAACATATATTGTCAAGATAGAATCTACCCTCTGATTCAGAGTAAGCATTCCCTTGAGAATGTCACCAAGTCGATTACTGAGTACTGCAGTCTTGTTAATAAGAGTTATCAACATGTTTGGTAATCATGAGAGGTGAATGGGACTCAAGGAATACAAGAAGTAATCATGATTCAGGTTGACAGCAACAGTTATCCGACTACCTGAATATGATTACGAATGCTAAAGGTAGAGGGACATTAGTACAACATACAAGTCTAGTTATAGCTTCGGATATGTTCTTTTGCGTTGGAGTTCAGTTATCGTTTTATAGTGGAGTAAACGTTAACTGACCAGTTAGTTAGTTTGTTGATCAAAAAGTTTGGTCATGGTAATTAACAAACTGGTCTGAGCCAGCAATAAAGAGCCTAGGAGGTCCCACTTTTAGCTCCGCTAGGATGCTTGGAAAGGCAAATGAGGATGATGTCAAGACAGGTTCGATCGATCGAAGTTGTCTCGATCGATTGAAGTCTACAGGTTCGATCGATCGAAGTTGGTTCGATCGATCGAATGTTCGATCGATCGAAGCCACTTTGATCGCTCGAAGTTTAGGCCGGTTCTAGAAATCTATAAATAGGGTAGCTGCGTTCTGGAAAAAGTTGTTCGTCGTTCTTATACGCAGAAGCTGCAGAAACTATAGTAGTCTTTCCAAAACCTTCTCTATCCTCTCCATTAGGGTTCCCACCAACCCTAGCCCTTCCTGCGAGCATCCATAGGAGTCATAAGGGTGAAGATCATCTAGTGGAGGCTGCTTGAAGTTGAAGATCAGAATTGGGTTCAAGACACTAAGGTATAACTCTTGTCCCCTCTTGTACGCATCTATAGAATTGACGAGTAGTAGATCCTGGGCTACCTTAAAGTTTTTATAACTTGGTTTTTTCCGCTGCGCATTTAAACTTTCCATTTAAACCGTTTTTTCCATCAATTGGTATCAGAGCCACGCTCGTTTGGATCTATAGATGTGTTTTTGGAACACTATTTTGATTTGCATGTTAATTTTAGAACTGTTTTCAAAACTGCATCGTCACAGATCTGTTTCTGCAGTGTTATCACAGCAGAATACAAATTTGTGATTGCATAGGATGCAAGGCGGGTTCGATCGATCGAACATTCTGTACTCAAGCGATCGAACAGTCTTTGATCGATCGTAACCTTCTGGTGTTCGATCGATCGAATGAAGTTAGATCGATCGAGACAGATACTTTGTCAGGTTCTCTATTTCACAATTTTAAGAGTTTTGAAATTAAAAACTTTAATTTTAAAATATTCTGTAAAATTTTCAAATTATTATGTGAAACTGAATGTTCAAGCGATTGAACAATTTTCAATCGATCGAAGGTTCGAGCGATCGAACGGGCTTCGATCGATCGAACTATGACAGAGAAGTTAGATGCTGTTTTTGAGTTCTAATTCAGTATGTAAAGAGTTTATATACTGTGTGAATCAATTAGGGGTTCCAATAGTTATATTTTTGTTATATATATGCGTGGATGTGTGTTCGACTAACCTTTTGCAGCAAAAGTTGGTCGCTATCTCCCATGGCACAAAGAGCATTTATTTTTGTATTCAAATATTTTGAGATTGGTGTGCTGTTTTAAAATTTTGGTTTGGGCATATGTAAAGGGCGCTGCGACTTCAATCCTACGAAAAGGAAAGTCGCACAGGTTTCCCTAGCCTTTTATTTCAATTCTTGCTATTTCCTTTTTCTAGATAAATTGTAAGCTTCAAAAGAAGCATAGGTCCAATGTAATAGAATTAGAAAATCCATGAAGATGGAGGTGGAGGCGACCAAACCAAGAGCAGGTTCTATGGAGATAGAGCCATGGGAGATAGAGGCATTGTTTGAATGCCTATATTTCATTTTAGTTTTTGTTTTATGTGCTTGGTTTGTGATTGGCGTATAATACATTGTTGCATGCACGCAAAACAAGTTTTCTAAAATAAAATTCAAAAACCGTTTTCAACACATTAGTAAACATTAGATGTTTATGGGAAGTGTGTAGAAACAGATTTTCTCAAAAAGCAAAATCCTTTTTACTAAATCTAGTGGGAGAGGGTCTTATTAATTACACCCACGTTCTTCCATCAACGGTTCACTGTAAGATGAGTGGTGCATTCTGTGTCACCTCGTCAGGGGTGATCATTCCATACGGAGGGTGCATTACTCATTGGTTACTAGATGTGAACTTCTTTTGATAGGATCAATCAGACGTGTTAGAGGGTGACCACCACACGGAGGCGCTACTTGAGACGGTTGTGATTGGATCCTAGTTGATGGTACACACTAGCTAAGCTATGGATAAGGGATCCCACACGGGGCATTATTCAGAAACTTAGAGATCGAAAAGGTTCGGGAGTCATAACTTGTTTTGCAAGAGTTGCATAGCGGACAAGTCATGATTAATCGAAAGATTGAACATTGACCACCACACAGAGGCTTTATTCTTTTGTTTTGATATTCTGGCAACTTTGTTTTAAAATAAGAGTTTTAAAAGGATTCTTTTATTTCAAACTGTCAAATTCTGATATCCATATTTATTTTGTTTGTTTGATTTTCAGTAATCATAATGTCTGGATCTGCATTTAGTCCACTTGCCACCATACTCACTCAAAACAAGTTAACTGGAAACAACTACACTGAATGGAAACGAAACCTTGACATCGTATTAACTGCGGAGGATCACATATATGTCCTCACCACCCCATGCCCTGAAGAACCCGCGGCAAATGCTTCGGCAGCTGCCAGACGCGAGTTCGATAAATGGAAGAAGTCGAATGGAATGGCTCGTTGCTATATTCTGGCCTCAATGGCTGGTGTGTTGCAACACCAATTCCAATCGAATGATTCTGCCAGTGACATTATCACATCCCTGAAAAAGATGTTTGGGGAGCATGGCAGGCCTGCCAGACAGGTGGCCATGCAAAAGATAATGAGTGCAAAGATGTCGGAAGGGACTCCATTCAAGGAACATGTTTTAAAAATGATTGGTTATTTAAACGAGCTGGAGACCCTAGGTGCCAACATCGATGCACAGACCCAAGTTGATATGATCCTCAATTCGCTGTCGCCTTCATTCGCTCAATTTAAACTTAACTATAATATGAATCAAATGAATTTTTCAATGAGCGAATTGATGAGTTCTCTTTTGGCAGCGGAAGGGGTGATCAAACTTGGTGTCAACGTTTTGAACGTTGAGAAAAGCGCTTCCTCTTCCCGATCTACACCGAAAGGAAAGAAAGGGAAGAAGAAGGCTGGCACTGGTGGTTCAAGTGTTGGACCGGTCCCTAAGATTGCAAAATCTAAGGGAAAAGGTAAGGGCAAAGGGAAGGTGGGTGGCCAAGGCAAAGGAAAGTGTTTCCAATGCGGTGAGAAGGGCCACTAGAAGAGGAACTGTCCAGAATTCTTAGCTACAAGAGTTCAAGGTATGATTGAATCACATGTGATTGAAGTAAGTTTTATAACGGATACTTCAAACACTTGGTGCATTGATTCTGGTGCGACTAACCATATCTGTAATTCATTACAGGGGTTCAGATCAACCAGGAGGTGCAGTGATGGGGAAATCGTACTTACTCTAGGTTCTAGCGCAACCGTTTCTGCGGTTGCTATAGGAGTCATAGTTTTAGAATTTCTAGACAATAAAGTTTTGATTTTATCAGATGTTCTTTACGTCCCTTCAATGAGAAGTAATTTAATTTTAGTTTCTAATTTATCGAATAATGGTTATTCTTTTCATTTTGGAACTGAAGTTGTGATTAAAAGAAATAGTTCTTTTATATGTTCTGGTGTTAAATCAAATGGTTTGTATGTGATTACTCCCAATATTTCTAAAGACTCTTGCATGGAACTTAATAACTCAGTGGTTACTGTACCATCTAAAAGAAAGAGACCTTCCACTAATCCAACAAGGCTTTGGCATATGAGGCTTGGCCATATCAATCTAAATAGGATTGGCAGACTAGTCAAAGAAGGGATCTTAGGCGATTTGGTTCTAGAACCAATGGAAGTCTGCGAGTCTTGTTTAGAGGGTAAGATGACCAAAAGGCCCTTTCCTACAAAGGGAAATAGAACCGATGCATTGTTGGAATTAGTTCATACTGATGTGTGTAGACCAATAAATATTAGAGCAAGGGGTGGTTATGAATATTTCATAACATTTACTGATGACCACTCCAGGTATGGATATGTGTACCTAATGCAGCACAAGTCTGAAGCCTTTGAAAAGTTCAAAGAGTTTAGGGCTGAAGTGGAGAAGCAATTGGGCACACATATCAAGGCCATTCGATCTGATCAAGGTGGCGAGTACCTCTCTAATGAGTTTATTGATCACCTCGTACAGAATGGGATTCTGTCACAGTTGACTGCACCTGGTACGCCTCAGCAGAATGGTGTAGCGGAGAGAAGGAATAGGACCCTTTTAGACATGACTAGGTCGATGATGAGTTATTCGGAGTTGCCATTATTCCTTTGGGGTTATGCTTTGGAAACCGCTGCGTACATACTAAATCTAGTACCAAGCAAAGCTGTTCCCAGGACACCACGAGAGATGTGGATTGGGCGCAAGCCTTCTTTGCAACATCTCCGGATATGGGGGTGTCCGGCACTTGTGCTGAAAGGAAAGATGAGCAAGTTGGATTCTAGATCGGAAGTATGTTACTTCGTAGGATATCCAATGTAATAACCTGCATTTCCATTTAATTTAAAATTCATGTCCATATTTAATTTATGTGTATTTGCATTGGCATATTTAAATTCAATTAGCATGGTCTGCTTTTACTTTAATTCCAGTCACTTGTTTGGAATATTAATTTCTTATCTAATTCACATTTAAAGTTTATTGGGGGCTAAACTGCAATTTTACAAAAGTTAGAAATACCTGTATGGATTTCAAAATCTGTATTTCAAAACGGTGAAAATAACTTCTATTAACTCAATCAGTATTTTTATAAAACCAGAAAATCAATTCTTAAGCTAAAATGAAATTCCTGTATTTTTGTGGTGACCACCGTGCCCCGAAAATACCAGTTTATGTTCAAAACTGTCCATGTTGTGTTTAACTTCCACAGATTTTGGAAGTGACCGATTTGGACATTTACTTTATTTCCAATTATGGCAAGTGATGATTGCCTTGTGCCTTGTTTGGGAACATACAACTTATATGTGCAAGTGTTGTGTCCATAAGCTATATTGCCAAACACCTCAAGATTGACCCCTACCACCCTATGTGCCTCTTCACAATCTGAGGGTGTATATATGTATACGTATGTATATCACACACACACACACACACACATCTGTGATTTTGTGGTTCATTTAGGATTGAATGGGAAAATTAGTAATTGAAATCTAATGTAGAGTCTTCAAGGTTGAACTTGGTGGCCAAGATTGGCTTTCTTTATATACACTCACATACACACTACACTAACACACACATATTCTCACAATCTGTAACACACAGAGAGAAAAGAGATAGAGCATTGAGAGTTAATTTCAGAGTTTTATTGAGAGAGAAAGCTCTCCACCTTAGCCTACAAGCTTGTTTTGGATTTCTTATTTGTGCTTCTTTCTCAACTAAATCTGTTAATCTTCATCAAGTGAGTATTTCTAACTCACTAAGAATGTAATCTCATACTTACTTGCTGTGTATTGGTTTAATTGTGTCAACCTCCATTGATGATTTTATGTATGAAGTTCATAGCATGAAAACTATGAATTTCTAAACTCAATCAAAATTCGTTTTTAGAGATGAATATAGAAGATTATACATCCTACATGCCATTTTTGAAGTAATAGAGCCTAATTTGTTCATACCACAAAGTATATTAGAAAATAAGTTTTGACATGTTTTAGTTTTTCATAAAATTGGAGAGTTATAGATTGATTCATGTTAAATTGATAATAGATTCTTAATCCTTGTTTAAAAACCAAGAGATCCATGTATAACATGATAAACATACTTACAGATTTGAAATGGGTCAATTTTAGACCCTGTTTTCTGAAACAGAACAGTTCCTGCGGAGAAGATGAAGCCTCAGCTTCATCTCGCGCCACGATCGCGCGCGCGAGCGACCTTTCGCGCGAGCGGCCCGCGCGCGCGAGGTAGGCGTCTCCAGGCAGACGTAAGAGTTTTTATATATAAAGGAAAAATTGGCTGGTCGCGCGAGCGAGGGTCGCGCGAGAACCCCTTCGCGCGAGCGATCCGCGCGCGCGACCTTGGCTTTCTCAGGCAGACAGAAAAAGTTATATTATAAAAAGGAAAAAAGGTATATCGCGCGAGCGGCCCGCGCGAGCGAGTTCTGACAGTTCTGTTTTTGCCTGTTTTGTGTTTAAGATCTGTTTGGTTCAACTTTTTAGTACTGTTAAGGCTCTGTTTGGGAATTTAATTGATCAGAACTCTATTTGGTTATGTTTGAATGATTAAAACATTGTAGTATGACTCATTAATCCCCGTACGCGTGTTGTTCCTTTAATTCAGCATTTTTCGTTTTCGTTTAAGTGCATACCATTCATGTGGGTCAGTGGTACATGCATGTGGGTGTCAGTCTGTGTAGAAAAGAGTAATGGCAGTGTGGAAAGAGTATGAGTTGTGTTTGTGGTCGTGGTTGTGGTTGTGGTTGAGTATGAGTTTGTGGTTGTGGTCGTGGTTGTGGTTGTGGTTGTGGTTGAGATTGTGGAAGAGGGTATCTTTGAAATGCGACGGTGGCAAATATGGACACTCCCTGACGCCCATGGAAGCGTTAAAGTGTGTGAAGCCGAACTCGGACATTCCCTGGCACCCATGGTAGTGCTAAAGTGTGGCCTACGGACACTCCCTGATAACTCGAGTCTGGATACTGTGTGAGGGGTTGCCCCGGTATTTGCATGGCGGTTAGGGTATTCAAAGTGTGAGGCATTGGACACTCCCTGGTACCCTGGACCAAAGTGTGAGGCAAACTGGACACTCCCTGGCGCCCCGTTGCTAAAGTGTGGCTATCTGAGTGTTTCAAAGATACCAGGAGTAGGATAGTGGGTTGTTGTGGATGTCGAGAGAAAAGAGTCGGCGAGATGAGTGTGGTGCATTGTCTCATTCCACGAATATCTGTATTTATGAATGAACGACTCTTAATATATTCCTTGTTGTTTTATAAAGTGAATTCTTTTTGTAATTTAATAATGGAAAAAGGTAAATGAGTATGCTTTACATTCAAAGTCATGTTTTTAATACTCACCAGCTTCTTGAAGCTGACGACGTTGATGCGTCCTGGACATTCGTGTTCAGGCTTTTCAGGATATAACCAGGAGGAATCATACGACTATGCTAATTGAGAATGGCTGCTTCTGGAATAAAGAAACTGATTATTATATGCCTTAAGTTTATTTGTTTGAGTTTTAAACTGTTTTGTTTTAAGGATGACTGTAACCGACACTAAGTTATTATTTTATTTTCAAGGCGGTCTATGCCTTAGTTGACCCCGGTTCATAAGATGTAATAAGTTAGAAAATTTTTGTAAGCCTTGATTGCTTTACTCTGTTTCATATGTTTTGTTGTTCGACGTTTGGGACGGAATCGATCCTTCAAACTGTCGCGACCTACGGGTCCATAAAGGAAATTAAACGCTTTCCTTATTTATGCTACGTCGGGGCGTGACAGGATTTAGTGGTATCAGAGCCAGGTTATTATTTATCACAAGATAGTTTAGCCAGGTTAGGGTTTACCAGTATAGACCCGATTCCACATTCCATTAAGTGTTACACACCCGATGATACGACAGGGAGGATAAACTCAGAACCCAAACGCCTAAGATTATTCTGTTCTGACTTTAAGTAGTACCTTTTTATCAGGTATGGATCCAGCTCCCCCACTTTATGTACCAGACAGATTTGGAGGACACTTCATGATACTTGGGGCAGTGATCCCAGCCTTTCTCGACTTATATCAGGCGGCCGTAGAGCAGTTGGCCGTGACGACGGTAGTATCTGAGGTATGGCACCAGGTTCACGTGGTAGGCCTAGTTGACCTGACCCGTATCCGTTTAGAGCTTCGATATTTCGCAGAGGCTCAGCGTTTGGTTTTGGTCGAGATTCTGAGGTTGGTCGATAGCGATGCTTTCTACCTTCCCCTCGAGATCCAGATCGTGCATGCCCATCTGGCTCAGTTGGAGATGCCTCCGCCGGTGGTTCCCATTGTTGAGGACGATGCAGAGGTTGTTCATGTGGTCCCAGTAGGTGGGGAGATTATAGAGGACGGCATAGGTCTAGATGATCTTGCCGCTGAGCTAGAGGCTGAGCTAGCACTTGAGCTAGCCCTGCCTGAGGAGATGGTAGATGAGGCAGATGCTCCTGTACCTGCTTCATCGTCCACCTCTCACAGCTATGACGGGGTTGGACCGTTCGTTGTTCAGCGATTTCGCCCTGTCGATTCGCTAGATCTCCTGATAGCCGCTTATGGAGATGATTGACGTTCTAGTTATGACTTGTACATATTAACCACTTTTGACTATTAGCTCTGTCTCTTTTTGCAACTGTAATTACATACATTAGAGTGTAGGGCAATAACCCCATTTTTGTAACATTAACTCTTGCATGCGTCCTAACCCATACAGATAGGGTAGGCATTGATCTGACCATACATGCTTTTTGTATCAACTTGACAAGAAGTGATATATATAAAATATACTCTTTTGAATGTTGTTGTCATTTAAATTACTTCATAGCACTGTTGCATGCATGTTTCTCATTCTACTACCACTATCATGCATAGAATGGCTGGAGGAGTCAGGAGGAACAGGAACCTGATCGAGGGAGCACCCGAGGCTGCCGATCCTACAGGGATGTTTGAAGCATTTATCAGACGGTTAGAAAGAATCGGTAATATGAACGACAACCGAAGAGACCGTCAAACGGGAGACAAGTTGCTAGAAAGATTCCGTGCTCTAAGGCCCGAACAGTTTGCGGGTACCGCGGAACCCTGGAAGGCGGAACAGTGGTTAAGACAGATGGACGGGATGTTCGAGGCTGTCCAATGCAACGAGATGGACAAGAGAAGATTGGCTACGTTTCAGCTGACCGATGCTGCCGCAGATTGGTGGGATTCGATCATAGCTACTATCGGGAATGGTGCTGCTATGGGGATGACGTGGACTGCGTTCAAGGGGAGATTTTTGGAGAAGTATTTCCCGGCCACGGAGAGGCATAGAAGAGAGAAGGAATTCATGGATCTGACGCAAGGAACCAAGTCGGTGCAAGAGTACACCACACAGTTCGAAAGACTGTCTCGGTTCTCTCCACACCTGGTTGATACTGAAGAGAAGAAGATCCGGAAGTATAACCAAGGGCTGACATCGCAGATTCGTCGCCTAACTCTCGGCCACCTAGATAAATCTTTTGAAGGACTTGTTGGTTTGGCTACCGATCTGGAAGAGGATGCTCGAGTGAACCGAAAACAATTTGAATTCCGACCGCCTCAAAGGGGTAATTTTGGGAATAGACCACCAATGAACCGTACCCAAGGGCAGAAGAGGAATTTCGACGGAAGCAAGAAGACCCAGGCTATTACCTATCCGACTCAACCCCGAGTAGGAGAAGGAAGTAGTAGTGGAAAGTGCTTCAACTGTGGCAACCCTGGACATGTGGCTCGTGATTGTAAGGCACCAAGGCGTGCTACTCAACAAGGGATAGTCTGCTTCAACTGTGGTGAACCAGGTCACATCAGTAGGTTCTGCACTGCTCCTAAGCAGGTGACTTATGGTCAACAGGGACAGACTCGCTTGAATGCTGTTATCCCTGATGCCGTTGGATATGATGGAACTGCGTATGAAGAAGGAGATTTTGGAGAAGCTCAACCTGATCAGCGAGCAGTAGAAGGTACATTAACTCTGTTTAACTCTCATGTTAAAGTGTTATTTGATACGGGTGCTGCTCTTTTGTTCATATCTGTTAATACAATTCGGAGATTGGGTATCTTACCTCATCGCTTAGAGAAAGCTTTGAAGGCTACTTCGCCATTAGGAGCTGCAGTCAGATTAGGACACGTATGCAAGGATTGTCCCTTACGGTTAGGAGACCGAGAAATCCCTGCTAGGTTGATTGTCCTATCAATGAAGGAGTTCGACGTAATCCTAGGAATGGATTGGCTCTCTTAGAATCAAGTGAAGTTGGATTGTGCGAGGAAGAGAATTACATTCCCCGACAATGAGAATCAACCCTTTGATTTTCAATGTAACCCTACGGGAGACATGTTCCTCACGAGATGCTTAGCCAACATCGAAGTCGTCAGTACAGAGGTGACAGCATCATCTATACCTGTAGTCAAGGACTTCGAAGAAGTGTTTGAAGACGTTTCTGGTTTGCCGCCTGAGAGAAGTATAGAGTTCTGTATTGAGCTTATACCGGGTACCGTACCGATCACCAAGGTTCCCTACAGAATGGCCCCCACAGAACTGCTGGAATTGAAGGAACAAGTTCAAGAGCTCGAGAACCTAGGTTTTGTACGTCCAAGTACATCGCCTTGGGGAGCACCGGTGTTATTCGTGAAGAAGAAGGACAGGACACTCAGTTTGTGTATCGACTACAGAGAATTGAACCGCGTGACTATCAAGAACAAGTATCCTTTGCCTCGGATTGACGATTTGTTTGATCAACTACAAGGAGCTACGACATTTTCCAAGATCGACCTAAGGTCGGGATATCATCAGTTGAGGGTACAAAAAGAAGACATACCTAAGACTGCTTTCAGAACCCGATATGGTCATTATGAATTTCTGGTGATGCCGTTTGGAATGACGAACGCCCCGGCAGTGTTTATGGATTTGATGAATAGAGTGTTCAAGCCTTATTTAGATCAGTTTGTCATCGTCTTTATAGATGATATTTTGATCTATTCTAAGTCAGGAGAAGAACACGAGCAACATCTACGGATTACGATGCAGACGCTCAAGGACCACCACTTGTATGCTAAGTTCAGTAAGTGTGAGTTCTGGTTGCAAGAAGTGAAATTTTTGGGACACAAGGTGTCATCTCAAGGAATTTCTATGGATTCGTCCAAGACCGATGCTGTATCAAATTGGGTAAGACCAAGCAACCCTACAGAAGTTCGGAGTTTTCTTGGACTCGCAGGCTATTACAGGAGATTCGTCGAGGGATTCTCAAAGATAGCAGCGCCTTTAACAGGGTTGACGAAAAAGAATTTGAAGTTCGAATGGACAGAGAAGCATGAGCGCGCCTTTCTGGAGTTGAAAGAGAGACTCACTACCGCACCGGTACTAGCAATACCCAAGCCTGATGAGAAGTTCACTATCTTTAGTGACGCGTCATATCAAGGATTAGGGTGCGTACTTATGCAAGAAGGCAGAGTTATCGCCTATGGATCCAGACAGCTGAAGCCGAATGAGTTTGTAACGCCCTGTATTTTATTATCATTAATAAATAAATATTGCATTTTATTTCCATGAGTATTTTAATTTAATTTCTCTTTGTAATAATTATCTGGGGTCAAAATGTAATTTTCAAAATATTTTCTATGGTTTCAAAATCGATATCTATATTTTTGTATAACCGGGAATTGAATTCCTACATTAATATAATTTTCTGTATTTTTATTTCAACCGTAAAATACCAGTTTTGGGAATGGGCAGTATAAATTTACCTGTGTGTGTGTATCATTGCGTGAGCTCAACACACACAAGTGTAGCTCTTGGTCATCATTGAAACCACTCAAGATTTCAGTGCAGTGTGTGCTGTAAGTGGATTGTGCTGGAATGTAGTGTGAGTGGAGTGTGTGTTAGTGTATTGTGAGAGCATTTTGTTGTGAGTGGTTTGTTAGTGGAGAGGCTTGTGAATTTTTTTTATTTAAACACTCTCCAGCATCTCTATTCTCTCACTCTCAACTCTCTGTTGATTTCTCTCTCTCTCTCGGCAGATAACACACAACACACACATACAGTTTATATATATATATATATTCAGTATATACACATACATAGATATATATATATATATATATATCTCAAGATCACAAACGGAGGAGCTTTCTCAACAACGGAATTCTCGGGGGAAATTATCTATCTCAAATTCTCTATAGTAATCACCTCCGTGAGTAATTTAAACTCACTCTCAATGTCTATATATGTAAATTTCAGTATATATATGTGTATATATGTGTATATATATATGATACACCATTAGAGCTTAAAAATGGAGCTTTGAAAAAGTTAATCAAAATCGAATCCGTGAATTGTAATTGAAAGATATTGATCCCAATAGGCTACGGTTCGAATCCTACGGCTTAATTCATCCGTATCGCGACGTACCGTTGATTTAAAGTTTTGACACCTCTCGGTTTTACGTGAAATCCGAGAGCTACGATTGAAATTAGTTAAAACCGATCGCGTATTCGTAATCCTTGCGGAAAAACGAAGAAATCCATATATTACATGTCTTGGTTGAAGTAGATTTCAGAAATGGGTCAAAAACAGATTCTAAATTCGTAACAGGGAAGAAACAGCTGGTTCCAACCGGTTGCATTTTTTTACAACCGGTTGCACCTTTTTTTGTTCCAACCGGTTGCATTTTTACAACCGGTTGCACCTTTTTTTGTTCCAACCGGTTGCATTTTTGTTCCAACCGGTTGCACTTTTTCAGCACTGATGACTTTTAGTAAAACGGCCATAACTTCCTCTAGGAAACTCGAAAACGCGCACGGTTTGAAGCGTTGGAAACTAGACTCAAAGAGCTTTCTGTTGATATGTAATTCATGTATACAAATTATAACTCATTTTTAATGGCATTACTTCAAAGTATATTAGAAATTCAATCTAATATTTTCTCTTTTAATTTTAACAGTAGCAGAATTTTGTTTTCAGACTTTTGTTAGGAAAACGAATGAAATTTAAGGTTCTGCCCGCGTTGTCCCAAGTAAAACTCGATTCTGCACACTTTTCGTCTAATGCAATTTTCTCAGATTCTGCACCGTTTGGACAGAAAACGCGGATTTCAGTAGCAGTTTTTTTTGAAATGCTATTAGTTATGTTTAAAATGATTAAGGCAATGAATTACAAATTTTCAATCCCCGTACGCGTATTATTTCTTTAATTCTGTGAATTCCTTTATGTTTAAAGTTTGATGACATTCATGTGATTTATTAATGGTGTTATTTATGAAACATTGACATACATATTAGGGTTGAGGTTGTGTCAACATGCATGTATGTGAGAAAGTGTGAAAAGAGTAAAGAGTGGCGTTCTAGTTGTGCGACCTCAATATCGATCGGATATTATTCCTGGTATTGGAGGCGACAGTGTTGTGTACGACTTAGATATCGATCGGATAGTATTCCTGGTATCTAAGGCGCGCGTTTCGGATATTGATCGGATAGTATTCCTGATATCCGAAGCGATGGTGGTAGTGTTGTGTACGGCTTAGATATCGATCGGATATTATTCCTGGTATCTAAGGCGCTTGTTTCGGATATTGATCGGATATTATTCCTGGTATCTGAAGCGATGGTTTGGTGTGCTCTTTTGGATATCGATCGGATAGTATTCCTGGTATCTAAGATAATGGTTTGGTTGTGTTGAGTTTTGTTGAGAGAAAAGAGTCAGAAAGATGAGGTGCTACATTATTCACGCATGGTCACATATTTATTGCTTTCTTTATTCCCCCGTAGCTTATGTTGGAATTGGAACCTTGAAGTTATTGCTTTTAAAAGTTAAATTGCACCGTTGTTTATATGCTTATATATACATTGCGAGCACTTGTTTATTTTGCTCACCAGCTTTCATAAGCTGACGGCGTTGATGCGTCCTGGACTGTATGTCCAGATTTTCAGGGTCAGGAGAAGCCAGGGTATTTTGACTATGCTACTTAGAGTCAGGAGACTTTCCAGGAGGCTGCTTTATATTTCCTAAGTCTTTTAATTTGGGTTTTGTAATAAACTAGTTTGGACTTTTGAATAAGGCGTTTTGTGCCTAAGACTATGACTGTTGTAATAGTTTAGTAAGTTTTTTTTTTTCAGAGCTTATGTTTTTTTTTTGTTAGTATCCTTTGCTCTAGAATTGTTTGTTAAGTTATTTGTTGCAGGGACAATTGGTCATACTCACTTGTCACGACCTACGAGTCCATAAAGGAAATTAAATGCTTTCCTGAATTATGCTACGTCGGGGCGTGACAGGCTTTTTGGTATCAGAGCCAGGTTATGGCTCGACCAATTGTCCAGAACACATAGGATCTCCCGTTAAGATAGAATTAGTTCGACTTTATTCCGTGTCTAGTCGCTTTCTATCGTTTAGAATTTTCTTTCTTCTCGAGAGGTTGACCGAATTCTGTTGATTGATGGATAGGTACCGTTCTCTCGATCAGATGGCTAGAAGAAATCTCAGGAATCGTCCCGCTATTGAAGATGCACCGCCAGTAATAGATCCAACCGGGATGTTCGAAGCTTTTGTAAGGAGGTTGGAGAGGGTTAGTGATCAGAACGCAAGAAACAATAATCAGAATGGGGATTACAATGGGAATGGGAGGCAAGCCCACCAGACTGGAGACAAGCTTCTCAAGGAGTTTCGCGCTCTACGACCTGAGTATTTTGCTGGAACTGATGAACCCTGGCAAGCGGAACAGTGGCTACGTCAGATGGAGCGTATCTTTGAGACCATAGAGTGCACTGATCTGGAAAAGAAGCGTCTGGCTATCTTTCAGTTGTCTTATGCAGCGGCTGATTGGTGGGATGCAGAAAAGGCGACCATAGGGGAAGAAGCTGCAAGGAGAATGCCGTGGGTGGTGTTCAAGGAAAGGTTTCTCGAGAAGTATTTCCCCGAAGAAGAGAAGGACAAGAGGGAGAAAGAGTTTATGGAGTTGACTCAAGGGAATCTGACTGTCCGAGAGTACACTACTCGATTTGAGCGTCTGTCTCGCTTTGCTCCACATATGGTGGACACACCCCAGAGGAAAATCAAGAAGTATCACCGAGGTCTCAACCTGTCTCTCAGACATTTGACTATGGGGCATCTGGGCCAGTCATTTGAAGCTCTGGTGAGATTGGCTACGGGGTTAGAGAATGATGGGTGTCAGAATTCGAAGCCGCTTGGAAATCGACCTCCGCAGAAGGGTTATCCCGGACAGAAACCAGGGTACCCTCAAGGACAGAAAAGGACCTGGGATGGAGGGAAGAAACCTCAACAGACACAAGCAGTTCAGCAGTATCAGCCTCTAGCAATAGAAGGAGCCAAAAACAACAACTGCTTCAATTGTGGAGTTCCCGGTCATCGAGCTAAAGATTGCAGAGCACCTAGGCGTACGGATCGTTCAGGAGTTATGTGCTATAATTGTGGCATGCCAGGTCACATAAGTCCAGAATGCAAGGCTCCTAGGAAAGGTAACTATGGTCAACAAGGACAAGCCCGTCTGAATGCTGTCATTCCCGAGGCTGCTGGCTATGAGGAGACAGGGTATGAAGAAGGTACCAATAAGGAGGGACCGCCCGAGCAACGAGCAGTGGAAGGTACTCTAACTTTGTTTAACTCTCATGTTAAAGTTTTATTCGACACGGGTGCTACACATTCTTTTATATCTGTTAAGATCGTTCAGAAGTTGGGTATCATACTACATCGTTTAGAGGAAGCTTTGAGTGCTGTCTCACCCTTAGGGACCACAGTCAAGTTATTACATGTGTGTAAGGATTGTCCTCTTCGGTTTGGAGACCGCGAACTTTTGGCGAGATTGGTGGTTCTGTCGATGAAGGAGTTCGATATAATCCTGGGAATGGATTGGCTCGAGAAGAATCATGCGAAGTTGGATTGTGCAAAGAAAAAGATCACATTTGCGGACAAGGGGAATCGACTCTTCGATTTCCAATGTAACCCTTCGGGTGATATGTTCCTCACTAGATGCCTAGCAAACATTGAGGTTGTCAGTGCAGAGGTGACAGTATCATCTATACCGGTAATCAAAGAGTTCGAGGAAGTATTCCGAGATATTTCAGGATTACCGCCGGAAAGGGACATAGAATTCTGTGTGGAATTAGTGCCAGGTACTCGACCTATAACCAAGGTTCCCTACAGGATGGCCCCTACAGAGTTGTTGGAGCTGAAGGAACAAGTTCAAGAACTTGAGAAGTTGGGTTTTGTTCGTCCAAGTACTTCACCCTGGGGAGCACCAGTGTTGTTTGTGAAGAAGAAGGATGGGTCAATGCGGCTGTGTATTGACTACCGAGAACTGAATAAGGTTACTATCAAGAATAAGTATCCTTTACCTCGGATAGACGATCTGTTTGATCAGTTGCAAGGAGCCACGACCTTTTCTAAGATTGATCTACGGTCAGGGTATCACCAGTTGAGGGTGCGGAAGGAAGACATACCTAAGACTGCTTTCAGGACGAGATACGGACACTATGAGTTCTTAGTAATGCCGTTTGGGATGACAAATGCTCCAGCTGTGTTTATGGACTTGATGAACAGAGTATTCAAGCCATACCTAGATCAGTTCGTTATTGTCTTTATTGATGATATTTTGATCTATTCCAAGTCAGAGGAAGAGCATGAACAACATCTGAGGATCGTGTTGCAGACTCTCAAGGATCACCGCCTATATGCTAAATTCAGCAAGTGTGAATTCTGGCTTCAGGAAGTTAAGTTTCTCGGGCATGTAATCTCTCAACAAGGAATCGCGGTTGACTCATCAAAGACCGATGCAGTGGCGAATTGGACTCGGCCGACCAATGCTACAGAAGTCAGAAGTTTTCTGGGACTAGCTGGTTACTATCGGAAATTTGTGGAAGGTTTCTCAAAGATAGCAGCCCCGTTAACTGGTTTGACTAAGAAAGATTTGAAGTTTGAATGGACTGATAAGCATGAACGCGCTTTTCTGAAATTGAAAGAGAAATTGACAACAGCGCCAGTGCTTGCGATACCAAGGGATGGTGCGAAGTTCACTATTTTTAGTGACGCCTCGTATCAAGGATTGGGATGTGTCCTTATGCAAGACGGAAAGGTTATCGCCTATGGTTCAAGACAGTTGAAGCCGAATGAATTGAACTACCCAACTCATGATTTAGAGCTGGCAGCAGCAGTGTTCGCGCTTAAGATCTGGAGACACTACCTCTATGGGGAGAAATTTGATTTGTTCTCAGACCACAAAAGCCTTAAGTATTTGTTTACTCAGAAGGAGTTGAACATGAGGCAACGTCGGTGGATGGAACTGATCAAGGACTACGACTTCACATTAGAGTACCACCCCGGTAAGGCTAACGTAGTCGCTGACGCCCTAAGCCGGAAACCTCAAGGAATGATTGCTTCATTGATGTTGAGGGAATGGAAAGCCTTGGAGACAATAACAGAATTTGATGTGCAGATTTCTGAGGGAAGTATCGGGCAACACTTTGGATGCTTGGTAGTACAACCAACACTTGTGAGTCGAATCATCGAAGCCCAGAAGGAAGATGAGAAGTTTCAAGCATGGTTCGCCAAGATGTTAGAGAAGGACCCGACAGAATGGAAGATTGGGGCCGATGGAGGATACCGATGTCGAGACAGATTGTGTGTGCCAGATTCAGGAGGTTGGAGAAAAGAAATTCTCGAAGAAGCACATAAATCAAGACTGACAGTACACCCAGGAGGAACAAAGATGTATAAAGACCTGAAGAGAAACTTCTGGTGGGAAGGGATGAAACGAGAAGTAGCCGAATTTGTGTCTAAATGTTTGACTTGTCAACAAGTGAAGGCCGAACATCAGAGACCCTCGGGATTGTTACAACCCTTACCTGTCCCAGGATGGAAATGGGAGCACATAACTATGGATTTCGTGGTTGGATTACCCCGGTCACAACAGAATCATGACGCGATTTGGGTAATCGTGGATCGTTTGACGAAGTCTGCACACTTTATCGCGTACAATATGACTTACCCAGTAGAAAGGATGAGTCGAATGTACCTACAGCAAGTGGTGCGACTGCACGGTGCGCCTGTGTCAATTGTATCAGACCGCGATGCACGTTTTACCTCGGGATTTTGGGAAAGTCTGCAGAAGGCTATGGGAACTTCGCTCAAGATGAGTACTGCATTCCATCCTCAGACCGATGGGCAGACCGAGCGTGTTAATCAGATTATGGAAGATATGCTCAGAGCTTGTGCAATTGACTTTGAAGAATCTTGGGAGACGCACTTACCTTTGGTTGAATTTGCGTATAACAACAGTTATCACTCGAGTATTGGAATGGCGCCGTTCGAAGCTTTGTACGGACGGCCATGTCGATCTCCATTGTGTTGGGCTGAAGTGGGAGTTACAGAACTTTTAGGACCAGATTTGGTGAGAGAGACCAATGAGAAAATTTCACTGGTCAAGGAAAGGATGAAAACTGCACAGAGTAGACACAAGAGTTATGCGGATCGACGTCGAAAGGACTTGGAGTTCAGTGTTGGAGATCACGTACTCCTTAAGGTTTCACCTGTTCGTGGAATAGTACGTTTTGGTCAGAAGAGAGGGAAGTTGGCACCTCGTTTCATCGGACCGTTCGAGATTTTGGAGCGTGTTGGGAAAGTGGCTTATCGGCTCGCGTTGCCACCAAAGATGTCTGGTGTTCATAATGTGTTCCATGTCAGTATGTTAAGGAAATACATACGGGATCCTTCACATGTGGTTAATTTTGATGATATTGAGACAAGTCAGAATGTTGTCTACAAGGATAGACCTGTGAGAATTCTTGACCAGAGTATCAAGAGGCTGAGAAGAAGAGACGTTCCTTTGGTTAAAGTTCAGTGGAGGCATCATGACGAAGGAGAGGCGTCGTGGGAGTTAGAGTCAGACATGAGGACTAGATACCCCGAGTTGTTTCAGGATTAGTTAGCTCAGATTTCGGGGCGAAATCTCTGTTAAGGTGGGTAGGGTGTAACGCCCTGTATTTTATTATCATTAATAAATAAATATTGCATTTTATTTCCATGAGTATTTTAATTTAATTTCTCTTTGTAATAATTATCTGGGGTCAAAATGTAATTTTCAAAATATTTTCTATGGTTTCAAAATCGATATCTATATTTTTGTATAACCGGGAATTGAATTCCTACATTAATATAATTTTCTGTATTTTTATTTCAACCGTAAAATACCAGTTTTGGGAATGGGCAGTATAAATTTACCTGTGTGTGTGTATCATTGCGTGAGCTCAACACACACAAGTGTAGCTCTTGGTCATCATTGAAACCACTCAAGATTTCAGTGCAGTGTGTGCTGTAAGTGGATTGTGCTGGAATGTAGTGTGAGTGGAGTGTGTGTTAGTGTATTGTGAGAGCATTTTGTTGTGAGTGGTTTGTTAGTGGAGAGGCTTGTGAATTTTTTTTATTTAAACACTCTCCAGCATCTCTATTCTCTCACTCTCAACTCTCTGTTGATTTCTCTCTCTCTCTCGGCAGATAACACACAACACACACATACAGTTTATATATATATATATATATTCAGTATATACACATACATAGATATATATATATATATCTCAAGATCACAAACGGAGGAGCTTTCTCAACAACGGAATTCTCGGGGGAAATTATCTATCTCAAATTCTCTATAGTAATCACCTCCGTGAGTAATTTAAACTCACTCTCAATGTCTATATATGTAAATTTCAGTATATATATGTGTATATATGTGTATATATATATGATACACCATTAGAGCTTAAAAATGGAGCTTTGAAAAAGTTAATCAAAATCGAATCCGTGAATTGTAATTGAAAGATATTGATCCCAATAGGCTACGGTTCGAATCCTACGGCTTAATTCATCCGTATCGCGACGTACCGTTGATTTAAAGTTTTGACACCTCTCGGTTTTACGTGAAATCCGAGAGCTACGATTGAAATTAGTTAAAACCGATCGCGTATTCGTAATCCTTGCGGAAAAACGAAGAAATCCATATATTACATGTCTTGGTTGAAGTAGATTTCAGAAATGGGTCAAAAACAGGTTCTAAATTCGTAACAGGGAAGAAACAGCTGGTTCCAACCGGTTGCATTTTTTTACAACCGGTTGCACCTTTTTTTGTTCCAACCGGTTGCATTTTTACAACCGGTTGCACCTTTTTTTGTTCCAACCGGTTGCATTTTTGTTCCAACCGGTTGCACTTTTTCAGCACTGATGACTTTTAGTAAAACGGCCATAACTTCCTCTAGGAAACTCGAAAACGCGCACGGTTTGAAGCGTTGGAAACTAGACTCAAAGAGCTTTCTGTTGATATGTAATTCATGTATACAAATTATAACTCATTTTTAATGGCATTACTTCAAAGTATATTAGAAATTCAATCTAATATTTTCTCTTTTAATTTTAACAGTAGCAGAATTTTGTTTTCAGACTTTTGTTAGGAAAACGAATGAAATTTAAGGTTCTGCCCGCGCTGTCCCAAGTAAAACTCGATTCTGCACACTTTTCGTCTAATGCAATTTTCTCAGATTCTGCACCGTTTGGACAGAAAACGCGGATTTCAGTAGCAGTTTTTTTTGAAATGCTATTAGTTATGTTTAAAATGATTAAGGCAATGAATTACAAATTTTCAATCCCCGTACGCGTATTATTTCTTTAATTCTGTGAATTCCTTTATGTTTAAAGTTTGATGACATTCATGTGATTTATTAATGGTGTTATTTATGAAACATTGACATACATATTAGGGTTGAGGTTGTGTCAACATGCATGTATGTGAGAAAGTGTGAAAAGAGTAAAGAGTGGCGTTCTAGTTGTGCGACCTCAATATCGATCGGATATTATTCCTGGTATTGGAGGCGACAGTGTTGTGTACGACTTAGATATCGATCGGATAGTATTCCTGGTATCTAAGGCGCGCGTTTCGGATATTGATCGGATAGTATTCCTGATATCCGAAGCGATGGTGGTAGTGTTGTGTACGGCTTAGATATCGATCGGATATTATTCCTGGTATCTAAGGCGCTTGTTTCGGATATTGATCGGATATTATTCCTGGTATCTGAAGCGATGGTTTGGTGTGCTCTTTTGGATATCGATCGGATAGTATTCCTGGTATCTAAGATAATGGTTTGGTTGTGTTGAGTTTTGTTGAGAGAAAAGAGTCAGAAAGATGAGGTGCTACATTATTCACGCATGGTCACATATTTATTGCTTTCTTTATTCCCCCGTAGCTTATGTTGGAATTGGAACCTTGAAGTTATTGCTTTTAAAAGTTAAATTGCACCGTTGTTTATATGCTTATATATACATTGCGAGCACTTGTTTATTTTGCTCACCAGCTTTCATAAGCTGACGGCGTTGATGCGTCCTGGACTGTATGTCCAGATTTTCAGGGTCAGGAGAAGCCAGGGTATTTTGACTATGCTACTTAGAGTCAGGAGACTTTCCAGGAGGCTGCTTTATATTTCCTAAGTCTTTTAATTTGGGTTTTGTAATAAACTAGTTTGGACTTTTGAATAAGGCGTTTTGTGCCTAAGACTATGACTGTTGTAATAGTTTAGTAAGTTTTTTTTTTTCAGAGCTTATGTTTTTTTTTTGTTAGTATCCTTTGCTCTAGAATTGTTTGTTAAGTTATTTGTTGCAGGGACAATTGGTCATACTCACTTGTCACGACCTACGAGTCCATAAAGGAAATTAAATGCTTTCCTGAATTATGCTACGTCGGGGCGTGACAGAGTTGAACTATCCCATTCATGATTTGGAGTTGGCAGCAGTAGTTTTCGCACTCAAGATTTGGAGACACTATCTCTAAGGTGAGAAGTTTGATTTACTCTCCGATCACAAGAGCTTGAAGTATTTGTTCACACAGAAAGAGCTGAACATGAGGCAGCGCAGATGGATGGAGCTGATCAAAGATTATGACTTCACGTTAGAATACCACCCGGGTAAAGCCAATGTGGTTGCTGATGCCCTGAGTCGATAGACTCGTGAGACGATCGCCTCCTTAATGGTTAGAGAGTGGCGAGCATTGGAGACCTTGGCGGAATTCGATGTACAGAGTGCTGAAGAAGGAGAAGGACAATTGTTCGGATGTCTTATCCTGCAGCCTGTTCTTATCGACCACATTATTGGAGCTCAGAAAGAAGATGAGAAGTTTCAAACGTGGTTCGTGAAGATGTCAGAAAAAGACCCGACAGAATGGAAAGTGGGAGTCGATGGAGGATATCGGTGCAGGAATAGATTATGTGTGCCAGGTGATGGAGAGCTAAGGAAGGATATCCTGGAAGAAGCACATAAGTCGAGATATACAGTTCACCCAGGAGGAACAAAGATGTACAAAGATTTGAAGAGAAATTTCTGGTGGGAAGGTATGAAGAAAGACGTGGCCGAATTTGTATCCAAGTGTTTGACATGTCAGCAAGTCAAGGCCGAACATCAGAGACCGTCAGGATTGTTGCAACCGCTACCTATTCCTGGTTGGAAGTGGGAGCACATTACGATGGATTTTGTAGTGGGATTACCCCGGTCGCAGCAGAATCATGACGCTATTTGGGTAATTATGGATCGACTAACGAAATCCGCTCATTTTATCGCTTATAGTATGACTTACCCGGTAGAGAAGATGAGCCGGATGTACATACAACAAGTTGTGCGACTTCACGGTGCACCTGTGTCGATTGTGTCAGACCGTGATGCGCGTTTTACTTCTGGATTTTGGGAAAGTCTGCAAGAAGCTATGGGAACTTCGCTCAAGATGAGTACTGCTTTTCACCCTCAGACAGATGGGAAAACTGAGCTTGTTAATCAGATCATGGAGGATATGCTCAGGGCTTGTGTGATCGATTTTGAAGAATCTTGGGAGACACACTTGCCGTTGGTTGAATTCGCCTATAACAACAGCTATCACACGAGTATCGGTATGGCTCCGTTCGAAGCATTGTACGGACGACCATGTCGTTCCCCTTTGTGTTGGGCAGAAGTTGGGGACACAGAGTTGTTGGGACCAGATTTGGTTAGAGAAACCAACGAGAAGGTTTCTTTGGTCAAGGAGAGGATGAGAACCGCTCAGAGCCGGTATAAGAGTTATGTTGATCGACGCCGGAAAGATTTGGAATTCAGTGTTGGAGATCACGTACTTCTCAAGGTTTCACCAACCCGAGGAGTGGTACGTTTTGGTCTCAAGAGAGGGAAGTTAGCTCCGCGTTTCATCGGACCGTTTGAGATTTTGGAACGTGTCGAGAAAGTGGCTTATCGACTGGCGCTACCACCGAAGATGTCTGGGGTTCACAACGTGTTTCACGTGAGTATGTTGAGGAAGTACATACGAGACCCCTCACATGTGGTTAGTTATGACGATATTGAGACAAGTCATAACATTTCTTACAAGGAGAGACCTGTGAAGATTCTAGATCAGAGTATCAAGAAGCTGAGGAATAAGGATATCCCATTGGTGAAGGTTCAGTGGAATCACCATGACGAGAACGAAGTCTCGTGGGAAGTTGAAGCTGATATGAGGAAGAAGTACCCGGAGTTATTTCAGGACTAGTTAGTCTTGATTTCGGGGACGAAATCCTGTTTAAGGGAGGAAGGGTGTAATAACCTGCATTTCCATTTAATTTAAAATTCATGTCCATATTTAATTTATGTGTATTTGCATTGGCATATTTAAATTCAATTAGCATGGTCTGCTTTTACTTTAATTCCAGTCACTTGTTTGGAATATTAATTTCTTATCTAATTCACATTTAAAGTTTATTGGGGGCTAAACTGCAATTTTACAAAAGTTAGAAATACCTGTATGGATTTCAAAATCTGTATTTCAAAACGGTGAAAATAACTTCTATTAACTCAATCAGTATTTTTATAAAACCAGAAAATCAATTCTTAAGCTAAAATGAAATTCCTGTATTTTTGTGGTGACCACCGTGCCCCGAAAATACCAGTTTATGTTCAAAACTGTCCATGTTGTGTTTAACTTCCACAGATTTTGGAAGTGACCGATTTGGACATTTACTTTATTTCCAATTATGGCAAGTGATGATTGCCTTGTGCCTTGTTTGGGAACATACAACTTATATGTGCAAGTGTTGTGTCCATAAGCTATATTGCCAAACACCTCAAGATTGACCCCTACCACCCTATGTGCCTCTTCACAATCTGAGGGTGTATATATGTATACGTATGTATATCACACACACACACACACACATCTGTGATTTTGTGGTTCATTTAGGATTGAATGGGAAAATTAGTAATTGAAATCTAATGTAGAGTCTTCAAGGTTGAACTTGGTGGCCAAGATTGGCTTTCTTTATATACACTCACATACACACTACACTAACACACACATATTCTCACAATCTGTAAAACACAGAGAGAAAAGAGATAGAGCATTGAGAGTTAATTTCAGAGTTTTATTGAGAGAGAAAGCTCTCCACCTTAGCCTACAAGCTTGTTTTGGATTTCTTATTTGTGCTTCTTTCTCAACTTAATCTGTTAATCTTCATCAAGTGAGTATTTCTAACTCACTAAGAATGTAATCTCATACTTACTTGCTGTGTATTGGTTTAATTGTGTCAACCTCCATTGATGATTTTATGTATGAAGTTCATAGCATGAAAACCATGAATTTCTAAACTCAATCAAAATTCGTTTTTAGAGATGAATATAGAAGATTATACATCCTACATGCCATTTTTGAAGTAATAGAGCCTAATTTGTTCATACCACAAAGTATATTAGAAAATAAGTTTTGACATGTTTTAGTTTTTCATAAAATTGGAGAGTTATAGATTGATTCATGTTAAATTGATAATAGATTCTTAATCCTTGTTTAAAAACCAAGAGATCCATGTATAACATGATAAACATACTTACAGATTTGAAATGGGTCAATTTTAGACCCTGTTTTCTGAAACAGAACAGTTCCTGCGGAGAAGATGAAGCCTCAGCTTCATCTCGCGCCACGATCGCGCGCGCGAGGAATCGCGCGAGCGGCCCGCGCACGCGAGGTAGGCGTCTCCAGGCAGACGTAAGAGTTTTTATATATAAAGGAAAATTTGGCTGGTCGCGCAAGTGAGGGTCGCGCGAGAACCCCTTCGCGCGAGCGATCCGCGCGCGCGACCTTGGCTTTCTCAGGCAGACAGAAAAAGTTATATTATAAAAAGGAAAATGGGTATATCGCGCGAGCGGCCCGCGCGAGCGACACTTCGCGCGAGCGGCTCGCGCGCGCGAGTTCTGACAGTTCTGTTTTTGCCTGTTTTGTGTTTAAGATCTGTTTGGTTCAACTTTTTAGTACTGCTAAGGCTCTGTTTGGGAATTTAATTGATCAGAACTCTATTTGGTTATGTTTGAATGATTAAAACATTGTAGTATGACTCATTAATCCCCGTACGCGTGTTGTTCCTTTAATTCAGCATTTTTCGTTTTCGTTTAAGTGCATACCATTCATGTGGGTCAGTGGTACATGCATGTGGGTGTCAGTCTGTGTGGAAAAGAGTAATGGCAGTGTGGAAAGAGTATGAGTTGTGTTTGTGGTCGTGGTTGTGGTTGTGGTTGAGTATGAGTTTGTGGTTGTGGTCGTGGTCGTGGTTGTGGTTGTGGTTGTGGTTGAGATTGTGGAAGAGGGTATCTTTGAAATGCGACGGTGGCAAATATGGACACTCCCTGACGCCCATGGAAGCGTTAAAGTGTGTGAAGCCGAACTCGGACATTCCCTAGCACCCATGGTAGTGCTAAAGTGTGGCCTACGGACACTCCCTGATAACTCGAGTCTGGATACTGTGTGAGGGGTTGTCCCGGTATTTGCATGGCGGTTAGGGTATTCAAAGTGTGAGGCATTGGACACTCCCTGGTACCCCGGACCAAAGTGTGAGGCAAACTGGACACTCCCTGGCGCCCCGTTGCTAAAGTGTGGCTATCTGAGTGTTTCAAAGATACCAGGAGTAGGATAGTGAGTTGTTGTGGATGTCGAGAGAAAAGAGTCGGCGAGATGAGTGTGGTGCATTGTCTCATTCCACGAATATCTGTATTTATGAATGAACGACTCTTAATATATTCCTTGTTGTTTTATAAAGTGAATTCTTTTTGTAATTTAATAATGGAAAAAGGTAAATGAGTATGCTTTACATTCAAAGTCATGTTTTTAATACTCACCAGCATCTTGAAGCTGACGACGTTGATGCGTCCTGGACATTCGTGTTCAGGCTTTTCAGGATATAACCAGGAGGAATCATACGACTATGCTAATTGAGAATGGCTGCTTCTGGAATAAAGAAACTGTTTATTATATGCCTTAAGTTTATTTGTTTGAGTTTAAAACTGTTTTGTTTTAAGGATGACTGTAACCGACACTAAGTTATTATTTTATTTTTAAGGCGGTGTGTGCCTTAGTTGACCCCGGTTCATAAGATGTAATAAGTTAGAAAATTTTTGTAAGCCTTGATTGCTTTACTCTGTTTAATATGTTTTGTTGTTCGACGTTTGGGACGAAATCGATCCTTCAAACTGTCGCGACCTACGGGTCCATAAAGGAAATTAAACGCTTTCCTTATTTATGCTACGTCGGGGCGTGACATCCAAAGGGTACTTATGGATGGTATTTTTATGATCCAAGAGAGCAGAAAGTGTTTGTTAGTACGAATGCTGTTTTCTTGGAGGATGACTATATCATGAACCATAAGCCTAAGGGAAGGATAGATCTTAGAGAGATAGAAGGAGAGCCATCAGTCCAACCCGTAGTTAATAACGATGTAAATCAGGAAAACACCACTTCTTCACCTATTTCCGCACCAGTACCTCGTCGTAGTGGGAGGATTATCAGCTAGCCTGATAGATACATGTTCTTAGGAGAAGTTTTTGAAGCTGTCTCCATAGAATCTGAATCTGATCCTACCACATACGAAGAGGCAATGGCTGATGTTGATTCAGCTCATTGGGTTAAAGCTATGAAGGCTGAATTGGAATCTATGGATTCTAATCAGGTCTGGGATCTTGTAGAACTTCCAGCCAATATTAAACCCATTGGCTATAAGTGGGTCTACAAGAGGAAAAGAGGATCTGATGGAAAGGTTGAGACCTTTAAGGCAAGGCTTGTAGCGAAAGGTTATACTCAGATGGAGGGCATTGACTATGAGGAAACCTTCTCGCCGGTGGCCATGCTCAAGTCCATCAGAATACTCTTATCCATTCCTGCATGCCTAGATTTTGAGATCTGGCAGATGGACGTCAAGACTGCATTCTTGAATGGCAATCTTGAGGAGGACATCTATATGCAACAACCAGAAGGGTTCATAGCTGGTCGGAAAGGAAACTTGGTATGCAAGTTGCAAAAGTCCATTTATGGGCTTAAGCAAGCATCCAGAAGTTGGAACATCTGATTTGACCAAGCGGTCAAGTCGTTTGGTTTCATACAGAATCTGGATGAACCTTGTGTATACAAGAAATGTGAAGGAAAAGTGGTGGCTTTTCTTTTGCTTTACGTTGACGACATTCTACTCATTGAAAATGATGAAGCGGCGCTGTCAACGGTCAAGGTTTGGCTAGCTAGTACTTTTGATATGAAGGATCTAGGAGAGGCGAGCTATATTCTTGGAATAAAGCTCTTTCGGGATCGTAAGCGAAAGATAATGGGATTATCTCAAGCTGGTTATATCGATAAAGTGCTAACTAGGTTTTCAATGGATAATTCGAAGAAAGGTTTGTTACCTTTCAGGCATGGTTTAGCGTTCTCCAAGGACCAGTGTCCAAAGACACAGGAGGAGAGGAATCACATGACAGGAGTTCCCTATGCTTCGGCAGTGGGAAGTCTCATGTATGCGATGTTATGCACTAGACCAGATATCTGTTTTGCCGTTGGCATGGTTAGCAGATATCAGTCGAATCCGGGTACAGAGCACTGGACAGCCGTTAAGCATATTCTTAAGTACTTGAGAAGGACTAAAGATTACATGCTTATGTACGGTGGTAGTGAGTTAATTCCAGTAGGATACACTGACTCGGACTTTATGTCAGATAAAGATTTGAGAAAGTCGACGTCCGATCATCTCTTTACCTTGGGAGGTGGTGCTGTCAGTTGGAGGAGTATTAAGCAGAAATGCATTGCAGGCTCAACTACAGAAGCTGAGTATGTGGCTGCTTGTGAAGCCACAAAGGAAGCTGTTTGGCTCAAGAAGTTCCTTATGGAGCTCGAGGTGGTACCAGCGTCGCTGTCACCTATTACGCTTTATTGTGATAATAGTGGGGCAGTGGCTCAGTCCAAAGAGCCAAGGAACCACGGAAAGGGAAAGCACGTAGAGTGGAAATATCATCTTATCCGAGATATTGTTCAACGTGGAGATGTGACTGTCACCAAGATTGCCACAGCTGACAATCTTGCTGATCCGTTTACAAAGGTCTTGCCACCGAAGGTCTTTGATCGTCATCTAGATAGTCTAGGTCTCAGATGTAGTTCTGAATGGTTATGAGTGCAAGTGGGAGTTTGTTGGGTTTGTGCCCTCAAACCAATACTATATGTATTAGACATTAAAATTTTAATATATGGATATCAGCTTTACATTTTATGATGTATGCTTATTTCATGAGATGATTGTTTAATCCATAAGTATCATAGTAAGTATTTTGTGTGTGTATGAGATACATACAATGAGATACGAATTACTATTCTTTGATACTTAAAGCTTGTCACAGTGGATGATGAGACTGGATATCTCATCAGGTATACACTGTAGCATCATTAACTACCATTGGATGGAGTGATAAATCTCAATCACTAGAGTGTGACTCTTGGTTAGTATGCCAGTGCTTATAGTGCATTGACGGACCTGAGTTTCCTATTGACGCTCAATGCTGTCAACAGTCAATAGGAACTCATAACTTGTATAAGGTATGTGTTCTCAATCTTGATACGATTATGAACACAGACTGTGGATATGACTGTTTTGACTTACCAATCAGTGAGGTCTATAGAAGATCAACACCTGGGTATCTTGGGTATGTCATGTTCATAGGGTTGTGAACATATATTGTCAAGATAGAATCTACCCTCTGATTCAGAGTAAGCATTCCCTTGAGAATGTCACTAAGTCGATTACTGAGTACTGCAGTCTTGTTGATAAGAGTTATCAACATGTTTGGTAATCATGAGAGGTGAATGGGACTCAAGGAATACAAGAAGTAATCATGATTCAGGTTGACAGTAACAGTTATCTGACTACCTGAATATGATTACGAATGCTAAAGGTAGAGGGACATTAGTACAACATACAAGTCTAGTTATTGCTTCGGATATGTTCTTTTGCGTTGGAGTTCAGTTATCGTTTTATAGTGGAGTAAACGTTAACTGACCAGTTAGTTAGTTTGCTGATCAAAGAGTTTGGTCATGGTAATTAACAAACTGGTCTGAGCCAGCAATAAAGAGCCTAGGAGGTCCCACTCTTAGCTCCGCTAGGATGCTTGGAAAGGCAAATGAGGATGATGTCAAGACAGGTTCGATCGATCGAAGTTGTCTCGATCGATTGAAGTCTACAGGTTCGATCGATCGAAGATGGTTCGTTCGATCGAATGTTCGATCGCTCGAAGCCACTTCGATCGCTCGAAGTTTAGGTCGATTCTAGAAATCTATAAATAGGGCAGCTGCGTTCTGGAAAAAGTTGTTCGTCATTCTTATACGCAGAAGCTGCAGAAACTATAGTAGTCTTTCCAAAACCTTCTCTATCCTCTCCATTAGGGTTCCCACCAACCCTAGCCCTTCCTGCGAGCATCCATAGGAGTCATAAGGGTGAAGATCATCTAGTGGAGGCTGCTTGAAGTTGAAGATCAGAATTGGGTTCAAGACACTAAGGTATAACTCTTGTCCCCTCTTGTACGCATCTATAGAATTGACGAGTAGTAGATCCTGGGCTACCTTTAAGTTTTTATAACTTGGTTTTTTCCGCTGCGCGTTTAAACTTTCCATTTAAACCGTTTTTTTCCATCAGTAGTGATAATCAAAACCTAAATCAATTCAACTTCCGATTTTCTTATAACTAGATAGATTAGATTTTAGTAATTAAAGGATTAAAAGTTAACAATCTCTGTGGGTTCGACCTTTACTTTCCACACTACAAATCTTTAGAAAAGTAAAACATACTTTTATATCTTGATTCCGACACGATCACCAGGTGTTGATCTTGAAGACCTCACTGATTGGTAACTCAAAGTAACAAGCATACGACTTGTGTCCATTACTATCTCAGGATTAAGGACATGTATCTTATACAAGTTTGAGTTCCTATTAACTGCGACAGATTTTCTTGTCAATAGGTTTAACTCACAGTCCTTCAATGCAACTCATGCACTACCATATTAACTTAGAGTCAACTACTCTTGTGAATGAGATTCATCACTCTATCATATAGACGTTAATCATGCTACAGTGTATACCTGATAAGTTATCCGATCTTATCATCCACTGTGACTTATTTGAAACAACAAGGAATATTAATTCATATCTCTCCCGTGTGTAATCCTATACACATATGAATTACATACAATGATGTTTAAGGATAACAGCCTAACCATTCATCTCATTAATTTACATACATAAATGTATTATAATTTCCATAGTCAAACTAATTGGTTTGATGGCACAATCCCAACAGAAGCATCCATCAGTGTTCTGTTGCTGGGCGGCGGGCTGTGCCTGAAGTGGTCCTCGCTGTTCATTCTGCTATTGAGGAAAGTTAGCTTGGGGCATCCTTGTCCCGTCCTATCCCATCCCATCCCATCCCAAGTATACTTGTTTCCTTGGTAGTTGTTAGTCTGGGGCATTCATCCCTGATTGTTCCTCGATGGTTACGCGGGAAATTACCTTGGTTGGAAGGTTCTAGGCAGAGGCCGATTCACTTGTGGTCCTTGTACAAGGTAAGCATTCTTTTTCAAACTTGAAGAAAGATAGACAATCCCTTCAAATGTCTGGCCCAGATGGCCTATCATCATGTGTCGGAGGTGTGGGTTAAGTCCTTGATGGAATCGCTTATGTAATACCTCATATTTTTAGAGTGTATATTACTAAATAAGACTTCGTATTTATACATGTAAAACCCTTACCCATCATTTGGTAAATTTTGGTTACCAATTGATTGCCTTAGTGTTCCAATCGATTGCCACTTTTTGCATACCAATCGATTGCCATCCTGTCGACCTACATTCATTATGTGGCACTATCCCAATCGATTACAATCAATTGCCATAAAATATCTATAACCAATCGATTGCTTCTGCTTCCAATCAATTGGCATCTGCAGAGGCTTGTTTTCAACTTTGATTCGTGTGTTGACACATGGCAACTCATTTATCTATATATACCAGCCCATTTCTATGCCTTGGGTCTATTTTGTTCACATATTTCTTGAGGGACAGAGAGAGTTGATAATTATATATACATACATCCATATATACATATATATACATCCACACAAACACACACACACACACATACACCTCTGGACAGAGAAAAGGAAGAGAAGATGAAGATAGAAGAAAGAGAAGGAAGAGAAAGAGAAGCTGAGATAGAGAGAGAGAAGTCAGAGAAGGAAAGAGAATGAGGAGAGAGAGAAGGCTTGAAGATTTCCAAACCAAACACACCCTAGGTGAATCTTTACTCACTTGGTCCCTTTAATATACAATTTTTACAAGTTATGGTGATGGTTAGACGAATTAAATGCATCCTTAAGATGTTTATATATTCTATTTTACAAATCTGCTGGGAAAGACGAAGTCCCAATCGATTGGACTTTTCCCTATCGATTGCCATCAGTTGAGTCCCAATCGATTGGATAGTTTTCCTATCGATTGCCATTAATTGTAACCCAATCGATTACCAAAGTCATAAATTGATTGTCTTGGTTTTGGATCCAATCGATTGTCATCTTTCTAAATCGATTGTTATAGTTTTTCCCAATCGATTGGACCCTTATCCTAATCAATTGGCATTTACAAAACATGGTTAGTTCCTCTTGTTTATTATATAAAGGGTTCAATTGTTCGATTCTCGATTCGGACTTTCATTATGCTATTATGGGTTGATCAGGGATAATGTGACAACAAAGATAGGTATGATTAAGAATAATGGATTAACGTGATGACGTTAGATACTATACGATTCATGTATGAGTTTGATATCCATTCATTTTAATTAGAGTAGTTGTAAGGCCATAATGGGGCTATCATGTAATCGTTAGTGCTATAACGATAGGTAGGTTTGCTAAGTTCAGGGATGATTACGGGAGGAGCTATTTCCCAAATGCAGTAGACAAACGAAGGTGTCTATGACATGCGGTGGCTGGGTCAATAGGTATTCTCAAACGCGGTAGACAAACAAAGGCATCTATGACTTGCGATGGCTGAGAATACGTAGCTGATGATAAGTCATGGCAATAGAATTGATGTGTCAATGCTTGAAGCGTTAAATCCCTGACATGTGGTGTACTATACATATGTTCTTAAAAGCGGGGGATGGACTGACGTATTATCAATGACTTGCGATGTACGCGGTAGATGACCTCTATGACTTACAGTGTTATGCGGTAGATGGTATCTATGACTTGCGTTGATGTGGTAGATAGAGCATTGGTGTATCCAGGAGTTTTACAATCAGGTCTGTTCTAAGGGTCAGTATGTGCTGAGTTTGTTATTAACAAGATGATAAGGGTTAAGTAAATGACATTGGAATAATAAAGAGAAAGATACTATTGTAACACTATATCTTAGACACTTCCATAACTTGTTATTACGTTATATCATTGGTACCCTTGAGTTTCTATTCACTCAGCTCTCGGTAAGCTGACAGCCATTATTGCCTAGACATTCCCCGTCTAGACTACCCTGTTCTTAATAATGCAGGTAATGGAGCTTATAACGACGGCTACTACCCTGAGGGAGAATATGTAGAGGGTGGCCCTACTGATATCGGTTATGTCGGGGAAGAGTACTACGTTGATGACTAACCTTACGCTAGCTAGAGATGAAGAAGTTATATCTAGTTTATAGTTCTGTTATTTCTGTTGAACTTTTGTAACGGGTACTTAGGCATATGTTGTCTCCAGACCTGTTAGGTTCCTAAGGACCACTCTGATGTTTGTAATAGATACAACTGTTATTATATTCATTTATTTATGTTGCTGTTCTTATTTCATTAGTTGACTAGTACTGTGTGGTGTGGACAATTAGTGACATTCACCCGTCATTCCCTATGGACCCAAAAAGGAAATTTAGTTTTCTCTATTTTTGCTGCTCTGGGGCATGACAAGATTTTTGTATCACAGCTCTAGGTTGTGATACTCTCATTCACTAAACTAGTACACACCATCTGGTCCTAATATTTTAAGATTCCCTGAGATGAGATATGAGTTTAAGATAAGTTCGTCCTCCTGACAATAGATAGTTTCCTTTGTAGGTTAGCATGGATCTGGATTTCCACCAGTTTGTGGATGATTCTTTTGGCGGACATGTTATCTATGGCAACACAGTAGAGCCAGCCATACTAGAGATGTACCAGAGCCACACTCGCCAGACAGCTAGTCGTTATTTAGAGGAGAGGATGTGGACTTCTCTCAATGTTGTGGGCACGACGCACGCGATAGAGATACGTATAAATGTGTATCACTACGCTATGACCCAAGCAGCTATATACTAGGAGATGACTAGATTGATTGAGAGTAAGCCAGAGGTAGATGAGATTCAGTTGCGAGCGATTATAGCTGGGCTTGTTCCACCAGAGCCTAGAGCTGCAATAGCATCGGCAGCCTTACTATCACCGGTACCTGACATAGTAGTTCTAGAGCCTGAGCCAATTCAGGGTGAGGAGGATCCAGAGCCAGAGGATGAGCATCCTGACGAAGATATCGATGGGGATAGAGAGGAGGAGTCTATGGACGATAAGGACTCAGTAGAGGAGGAGCCTATAGACGATGACAAAGATGATAAGCTAAAGGATGAGCCAAAGGATGACCTGGAGGAGCCAGAGTATTTTTCCGACGAGGAGCTAGAGCCAGAGCCAGAGCTAGAGGACCCAGTAGAGGACCTAGAGGACACCGAGGTCATTGAGGCAGATATAGTGGTTGGAGAGGGTGACGCAGTGGTAGAGGGAGATTTGATTATGGAGGTAGTAGAGGAGGATGTTCCTGACGAGGAGATAGTTGTGCTGGAATGACCTGTTATGCATGAGTTACCAGCCAGACCTATAGTGCATATGGAAGCCATGGCCAATATGGCAATAGGATGGATAGCAGAGATAGTAGTACAGCCAGCTGGATTTGTTGTGGGACAGGCTGCATTAGCAGGGGCATTGGACATAGCTGATGGATTTGTTGTTGTGGCCATTGACTTCGCTAATAAGGCGATGATGGCAGAGGACGCAGATGTAGAGATAGTTGAGGATTGGGATATCAGAGTGGTAGTTGGAGATCTTGTCGCACCAGTTGAGGATGCTCCCCTTGAGGAGATGGACATCGTTTCAGAGGATGAGGCACCACCAGCAGGATTAAACACTGACAATTTTTGAGTCAAGATCTGCATGGTTTAGCTTTTGTTAGTTTTATATCAGGACATGTTGTCTGCATGATTTTTGGGAGCTTAAGAGATAGCTATTTGACCATAGCTTTGTATAGGTATTATCAGTAGTCGTAGCATTGTTAATACCTGACCTTAGTGCTGTATTAGCCTATGTCCCATGTGGTACACAGTTTGACTAGCATGTACTATGTGATACATCTTTATATATATATATATACAAGCAGTACTTTTGATATTGATTGTATGTTTAAGCTAATATATGCTGATTTAGTAGAACTATTAGTTCTTATTGCTATGTATCACCCTATCTTGATTTCGTTTCTCCGAGAAGACTTTCAGCTAATCGATAGGTCTCTTGCAGGTACACTTCACTAGAACACTATGGTAGGACCCTTGAGAAATCATCAAGAATGAATTAGAGCACCTAGTCCAGAGGGAATGGACCCATCCAGAGTTTTTGAAGCTTTTATGCAGAGGATGGAACATGTAGGTGACACCTACAACCATGCTACCAATCAACGACCTATCCAACCCCCAGTTGCACTATTTCAGCAAAAGATAAACTTGAGACAAATTACTAGCACATTTTCGTGGATTACGTCCTTGGAAGTTTGATGGATTAACAAAACCATGGAAAGCCAAATAGTGGATAAGAGAGATGGAGTTGATCTATGAAGCATTAGAGTGCAGTGAATAGGAGAAGCATCGTCTTGCTATATTCAAGCTCAACTATGCCGCAGCGGATTGGTGGGAAGCTGAACAAACCACTATTAGGATGGATGCTACAAGGGCAATGCCTTGGGAAACATTCAAGGGAAGATTTTTGGAGAAGTACTTTCTAGAAGATGAAAAAGATCAACAGGAGAAGAACATTTTATGAGCCTAGTCCAATGAGATTGGATGGTAAGAGAGTATACCACCCAGTTTGAGCGATTGTCTTGATTTGCTCAGGATATGATTGATACACCGTAAAAGAAGATTAAGTGGTTCCATCAAGGACTGAACCCCCATCTTCGTCATATAATGATTGGGCACCTGAATTTCGAGGTACTAGTTAGACTTGCTGTGAGTCTGAAAAAAGATGCCTATCCAGTGCAGCGACAACAAATGAATCAACCTCAACCGTCGAGGAACTTCCAACAGAGGAATTTCTAAAACCCACCGCAGAGAAATACCCAAGGGTGGAGACCTCAGGGTAACTTTCAAGGCAACAAGAGAACCTGGGATGGAACCAGGAAGCCTCAGTCAAGCCATCCTCGACCCCAGCAATATCAACAGCGAGGATTATAACTTCAGGCACTGCTTACTGCCCTACCATTGAGTAACGAGGGATGTTTCAACTGAGGGAAGCGGGGGCACATCGTGAGGGATTGCACTGTTCCCAAGACCCACAGCCATAATGATTAGTTCTACCGTAACTATAATAAGTCTAGTCACTTGAGCAAGGAATGCCGTGCACCACGAGGAGGATACTATGGGGCACCAGTTCAAGGAATCCAAAGACCCCCATATCAGACTAGGATGAATGCCATCATTCCAACAGAAACAGGCTTTAATGCCGATGAGTAGCAACATTTGGAAGGTACACTTGTACTCTTTTACAGTCAAGTTAAAGCTTTATTTGATACTGGAGCTTCACGTTCATTTATTGCTATTAAGATTGTGCGTCAATTAGGTTTATAACCCCAGACACTCGAGCCAGTACTTAATGTTGTGTCACCATTGGGAGTGACTGTTAAGTTGAGTAAAGTGTGTAAAGATTGTCCATTGACTCTAGAAGATAGGAATCTTCTAGCAGACTTGGTAGTTCTGTCAATGTCAGAATTTGACATTATCCTAGGGATGGATTGGTTGACCAAGTACAGTGCCAATTTGGATTGCCCTACCAGGACTATTGTATTTTCGATACCAGGATGTTCGACGATCAGATTTCTGTGTCAGTCAAAAAGTGACATGTTTCTAACAAGTGATTTAGCTACAATCGGGAGTACGAGTACTGAACTCACGATGGATCAGATTCCTACCGTGCAAGATTTTAAGGATGTATTCCAAGATATTAAAAGACTTCCACTGAAAAGAGAAATAGACTTTTGCTGGAACTAGTACCTGGCACATTGATAATATCTAAGACTCCATATAGGATGGCACTGACTGAGATGTTGGAACTGAAGAAGAAAGTTCAGGAACTTGAAGATTTGGGATTTGTTCTCCCAAGCACGTTAGCTTGGGGAGCACCAATTTTGCTTTTGAAGAAGAAGGACCGAACGCTTCGACTCTGCATAGACTACAGGGAGTTGAACAAGGTTACGATCAAGAATAGGTATCCACTACCTCGGATAGATGATCTATTTGACCAGTTACAAGGATCAAGGATCTTTTCGAAGATTGATCTGCGTTCGGGATATCATTAACTATTGGTTCGACCAGGGGATGTGACGAAGACTGCGTTCAGGACGAGATACGGGCATTATAAGTTTCTAGCTATGCCTTTCGGATTGACGAATGCACCAATAGTATTCATGGATTTGATGAATAGAGTATTTAGACCATATTTGGATCAATTAATTATAGTGTTCATCGACGACATCTTGATCTACTCAAAGACAGAGAAAGATCACAAGGAACACTTACAGATTGCTTTACAAACGCTTCGAGATAGCAAGCTGTATGTAAAGTTTAGCAAATATGAATTCTGGCTACAGGAGGTCAAATTCTTGGGACGTCATATCTCAATATGGTATCTCTGTGGACTTATCTAAGATTGATGTAGTCTTAAGCTGGAACAGACCGACCAATGCTATTGAGGTCAGAAGTTTCCTCGGCCTAGCCGGATATTATCAGAGATTTGTCGAAGGATTTTCCAAGATTGCAGGACCTTTGACGAATTTGATGAGGAAGGAGATAAAGTACAAATGGACAGACAAGCATGAGGGGCATTTTAGGAGTTAGAGGAAAGATTGACTTCCACACCAGTACTCGCGATACCTAAGAGTGGAGAAAGGTTTGTAATCTATAGTTTGGTTGTGTGCTTATGCAGGACGGGAATGCCATTGTATATGGATCCAAACATTTTAAGGTACATGAGAAGAACTATCCTACTCATGATCTGGAATTGGCAGCGATAGTGTTCGCATTAAAGATTTGGAGACATTATCTCTATGGAGAAAAGTTCAATCTATTTTTCGATCATAAGAGCTTGAAGTATTTTTTCTCTCAGAAGGAATTGAACATGCGACAACAAAGATGGATGGAGTTGATCAAAGACTATGATTTTCATTATAGTATCATCCGGGTAAAGCGAATGTTGTAGCGGATGCTTTGAGTCGTTGACCTCGACTGGTAAGCGCTGCATTACTAATGTGAGAATGGAGAGCATTAGAAGTTTTAGCGGAGTTTGATCTACAGCCAGTGGAGTTGACCGAAGGACAACATTTTGGATGTCTTATGGTACAGCCAACTTTGATCAGCCGTATTATAGCAGTGCAATAGACAACGGAAGATTTGAAGTTATGATTCGCCAAGATGTCACCCAAGGAACTAGAGGTCTGGAGTATTGGCATAGATGGAGCCTTATGATGTAAAGGTAGACTCAGTGTACCTAACAAAGATAATCTCCGAAAAGAAATATTGGATGAAGCACATAAGTCACGGATGATGATTCATCTTGGAGGTACAAAGACGTACAAGTACTTGACGAGAAATTTCTGGTGGAAAGGAATGAAGCGAGAAGTAGCTGAGTATGTATCTTAGTGTCTAACTTGTAAACAAGTAAAGGCAGAACATAAAAAACCACCGGGACTATTATATCCATTACCGATTCCCCAATGGAAGTGGGAGCACAACCATGGATTTCGTGGTAGATTTGTTGAAGTCACTGCAGAACCACGACGCTATTTGGGTAATTGTGGATCAACTTACGAAGACTGCACATTTTATCGCCTACAGTATGACGTATCCAGTGGAACATTTAAGCTAGATGTATATCTAACACATTATACAACTGCACGGCGTACCTGTTTCTATCGTGTCGGATCGAGATTCACGCTTTACTGCAGAATTTTGGAAGACTCTCCAAACACCAATGGGAACAACACTGAACTTGAGTTCAGCCTTTCATCTGCAAACTGACAGGCACACAGAACGAGTGAATCAAGTGATAGAGGATATGCTACGTGCTTGTATTATAGATTTTGAGAGTTCTTGGGAGACGCACCTACCGTTGATTGAGTTCGCCTACAATAATAGCTAATATACCAGTATAGAGATGGCACCATTTGAAGCTTTATATGGAAGACCTTGCAGATCACCGCTATGTTGGGCCGAAGTCGGATGTACTCAACTTCTTGGGCAAGAGATGGTACAAGAAAAAAGTGAGAAGATTAAGATCGCACGTGAGAAGATGAAAATAGCTCAGACCCGACACAAGAGTTATGCTGACAAGCGACGCAAAGACTTGGAGTTCGCAGTAGGAGACCACGTGCTGCTCAAGGTTTCACCTGTTCGAGGGATTGTTCATTTTGGTCAGAAGAGAGGCAAGCTATCACCGTGATTTATTAGACGGTTCGAGATTCTAGAACATGCTGGGAAGGTTGCTTATCGACTCACGTTGCCACCAAATATGTCAGGAGTGCACAACATATTTCACATCAGTATGTTGAGGAAGTGTGCCCATAACCCAGCACATGAGATCAACTTTGAGGATATTGAAGTCGACGACAATGTTACATTCAACGAAGGACCACTGCGGATCCTAGATCAAGGGATCAAGAAGCTCAGAATAAGGAGATTCCGTTGGTGAAGATCCAGTGGAAGCATCATGATGAAGGAGAAGCTTCATAGGAGCTAGAGTCGGAGATGCGTGAGAAGTTTCTGTTTTTGTTTTAGACCTTATTTATTCTCGATTTCGAGGATGAAATCCTTAATGAGTGGTGGATGATGTAATACCGCATATTTTTGGAGTGTATATTACTAAATAAGACTTCGTATTTATACCTATATAACCCTTACCCTTCATTTGGTAAATTTTGGTTACCAATCGATTGCCTTAGTGTTCCATTCGATTGCCACTTTTTGGATACCAATCGATTGCCATCTATTCCAATCGATTGCCATCATGCCAACCTAAATTCATTACGTGGCACTATCCCAATCGATTGCCATCTTTCCCAATCGATTACCATAAAACATCTGTAACCAATCGATTGCTTCTGCTTCCAATGGATTGGCATCTGCAGAGACTTATTTTCAACTTTGATTCGTGTGTTGACACATCGTAACTCATTTATCTATATATACCAGCCCATTTCTATGCCTTGGGTCTGTTTGGTTCACAAATTTCTTGAGAGAGAGAGAGAGAGAGAGTTGATATTTTTATATACACACATCCATATATACATATATATATATATACATCCACACAAATACACACACACACACACACACCTCTGGACAGAGAGAAGGAAGAGAAGGGAAAGACATAAGAAAGATAAGGAAGAAAAAGAGAAGCTGAGACAGAGAGAGAGAAGGCAGAGAAGGAAAGAGAAGGAGGAGAGAGAGAAAGCTTGAAGAGTTCCAAGCCAAACACGCCCTACACACCCTAGGTGAGTCTTCACTCACTTGGTCCCTTTAACTTACAATTTTTACAAGTTTTGGTGATGTTTAGAAGTATTAAATACATCCTTAAGACGTTTATATATATTCTATTTTACGAATCTATTGGGGAAGATGAAGTTCCAATCGATTAGGCTTTTCCCAATTGATTGCCATCAGTTCAGTCCCAATCAATTGGATAGTTTTCCAATCAATTACCATTAATTGTAACCCAAGCGATTGCCAAAGTCATCAATCGATTGTCTTGGTGTTGGATCCAATCGATTGTCATCTTTCTAAATCGATTATTATTGTTTTTCCCAATCGATTGGACCCTTGTCCCAATCGATTGGCATTTACAGAACATGATTAGTTTATTATATAAAGGGTTCGATTGTTTGATTCTCGATTCAGACTTTCATTATGCGATTATGGGTTGATCAGGGATAATGTGACAACAAAGATAGGTACGATTATGAATAATGCATTAACGTGATGACGTTAGATACTATGCGGTTCATGTATGAGTTCGATATCCGTTCATTTTAATCAGAGTAGTCAATCCACAATGGGGCTGTCATGTAATCGTTAGTGGTATAATGATAGGTAGGTTTGTAAGTTCTGGGATAATTACGAGAGGAGCTGTTTCCCAAACGCGGTAGACAAACGAAGTTGTCTATGACATGCGGTGGCTGGGTAAACAGGTATTCTCAAACGCGGTAGACAAACAAAGGCGCCTATGACTTGTGGTGGCTGAGAATACGTAACGGACGATAAGTCATGATAATAAAATTGATGTGTCGATGTGTACATGCCCCGATTTTGACCTAATTGTCCAATCCAGGGATTGGTTACCTCTAAAGACCGATGATGACGATGACCGGTGAAAATTCAGAGATTTTCTAGAGAATTTAAATCCTTCAAAGATTCTCCAGATCAAGTTTTCAAATTGAAAGAGAAAGAAAAATTGGGTAATCGGGAGAAACCCAGGCGTTGAAGAACGTATGAAAAATCCAGCCTGGGAATTCGTCCTAAAAATAAGATGCAAAAGTTTTGGAGTAGAAAATAAAAGGAGAAAATAAAAAATAGAAAAATAGAAAATAGTTTTGAAAAGAGATAAAATGAGAAAAGAGGAAAGGAAAATATTATTGAGAAAAGGAGAAAAGAAAAGAAAAGAAAAGAGAAAAGTAATATATATTAAAGTATATACTATGCACATGGATGTATCTTAATGAAGAACATCACAAATATGATATATTAATATATAAGATACTAGTAATTAAGTTTATATGAAGATTTGTTATGAAAATTAAAAAAGGAACAAAATTCAGTTAGCTGCGGCACGTAACGAAGCCGGCGGCTCTCGCTGAGTGCCGCGCCGACATTCAGTGAGTGCCGCAGGCAAGCCGTCGAGTGCCTCGCGCTGTAACAGTCTGTTTTTCTCATATGTTCTAGAAGAAAACTTCGCACATAGGTTTTTACCCGAATTTACCCATTTAACCTTGTGATGATAGTCTATATAAACAGACCTTCATCTCCATTATAGAGGACTTTTGACTCTTTTGAATCAAATTCATATGTATAAGAGTTTTATATAATAGAGAGAGAAAATTGAGAGAAAAACAAGAGATTTCTATTGAAGAATTTGAAGAATTGAAGAAGAAATTGAAAATTTTAGAAGATCTTCACAAGAAATAGAAGAATTCCTTGAGGTTATAGAGGTAACCTCTCAATCCTTTGTAGAATTAGGCAAGTTCAATCACAAATTCATAGTTCTAGGATCTTTACACATTTTCAAAACCTCTCTTCTTACCTCATTTCATCACACACCACATAGAATTTGTGATTGAATTTCATGTTATTTCACTAATTTGGATTTAAACAAGCCTTTGGTAAAAAAATATATGAGTTGGTTTTGAAGAATGTGCCTCTTTGATTTTTTCTTAAGTGAATTTTGATTCTAAATTTCAATTTTCCTTTTGAGATTTATAAATTCTTTATATATTTCATTGAGTCTATTTTAAGTTGATCCTTTAATCTTATATGATCTTATGATTCATATGGAGATTGAGGTTGATCATGGTTATATCTACCCATAGTTGGTTGGGATCAAGTCTTAACTCATGACTTGGATCTACCTACTAGGAATCTCATGGAATCTATACTATATTCCATAGAGATTTGAGTAGATTTGGGTCTTATTTGGTCTCCAAGGACCATTAATTTGAGAGGAGAATATGATATCATGGCTCTAATCTCCTCAAGGATCATATGTTTGGGAGAGGATTTAGGTGCAAAATTTTCATAGTTTGTTTGTTGAATTTAGGGGACTTGAATATTCAAGTATTCAAAGGATTGAGTAAGACCTTAGGATTTTTCTAGCTAGATCTTCAAATATGAGATCTATGATGGAGATCCATTAAGGCTAAATCTGTGGATCTCTTTGTATTCCACCTCTCATTTTAATGGTCATAATCATACTTGATCTTAGTTCTTTCTAGAATCATGGATCAAGTTTGATTTGAAATATGAACACCAATCCAACAATGGTGCAGTGAATCCTTAAACCCACTGTGATCAAAGATTTTTCATTAAATCATGGTCCATTGGAATGGGATGAGACCAATTGGAGAATGTTCATAACTTATATGAATATCTCTGCTATTTTAATTTTGATAAAATTCCATACTTAGGATGGTTTGGTCTCTTAATTTATGAGCAAGCAACTCTCAGCCTAAAATTCCAGAACAGTAAGTCCGTTTTAAAATCAATAAATCGGAGCCTTAACCAAGCTTTCTTGACCTCCAATAAAATTTTCAATGAAGTTTAATGTGTTAGGAAGGTTCCCTAAAAAGAATGAAGCAATTCAAAATTTTTTTACTATTTTTAGAAAATCATACAAGATCTCTGAACAAAAGAGTTGTAAATCTCCGAGTGATGTCTAGTGTAATTTCTAGAAAACTGTCACTGTTTTGTCCAAATTTACCAGTTCTTGTCTAAATGATTTCCTAGTGCCTTAGGACTCAAACCATCTTTTTGAATAATGATAAATAAGATTAAATCCAGAGGCTAAGTGATCCAAGTTAGTGAATTATTCATAGTTTGTTCTCATGCATATCCATGCATTCATGTATGTTGATGTTTGTAGTTAGAATCCAGTTTTAGTTTAAGTTGTCTTCAACTAAACCTAATTGTGAATTCTCTATAGTCATGTTGGCATTATATTATTTCATATGTACAATGTATTAGCTCTTATTTAGAACCTTCATACCTATAGAGATGATAAGTTTTAGGAATGCTTAGAATTTGATGTTGTATATTGATCAAAGCATGTGAACTAATCTTTGTTTTATAGCGCTATTAAGGTACGATTTCTTGACTCCTCTCTAGTTATTTTACTTGTTGATAATGATTATTCAATAAATGTTGTTCAAAGCATGTGTACTAACCCTTGTTTTATAGCGCTATTAAGGTATGACTTTCCATTTATTCTCTAGTTTATTTATTTCTTTATTTTTTTTATTTTCGACTCCATGCGCGACACCTTAGAATTAGGCCTTGTTTTATTTGAAAATATGAAATAGAGACCATTTCTTAGGATTTCTTTGTATGCATTGCACGTTTCCCATTTTGCTGCTGGATCCCGGGTAAGTTCTCTAGTTCCCTACTTGCACATCATTTTGCTTGCTACCGTTAGCAATTTCGCACCCTTTTGACATGCTTGTGTTATATATACTTATATATGTATTAATTGAGGGCATGCTTAGATTATTAATTCGATTAAATGGATGTCGAGTAGAGGCCTATTGCGAGATAGGATGAGAGGGGGTGCTTTAGTCCGTCGGGCTCCTTCCCCTCTCATTCCATAATCTCCGGACCTAGAATTTCTGGTTTCTAAAAAAAGATCAGTTTACTTTTAAATGATTTCTTAATTTTCCTTTTCAAAATTAAGTGGCGACTCTTTAAATTTGAATTTTGAAAAAAAGTTTTAAAAAGCCGTGGGTAAGTTAAAACTGCGGTATCCACAATCTGGCGACTCTACTGGGGATCGAACCCAGAATCTCTGGTTTTGCAGACCAGAATTTCTGATTTTGGGTTCACTCGAGGATTAGACTTGAAAGCATCCTTTTAATCGAATTAGTTAATTTTTGTGTGCCCGTTGCATTGCACTTGCATGTCTTGCCAGTCGATTGCACGGAACTGTGACCTTGGAGGCTTGGGGCAACCCGGTCGGTCAAGCCATCATGGGACCGTGTGATCACCCTTGATCTCGTACCATGTGTTGGTATATGAAGCATCGTATCGGGTGTGTGTCAAGGGTCTCTTATTTGACCAAAACCCAGCTTTTGAATAGTAGCTTCTATAGAACCTTTCAATTTAGGAAATCAATTCTTGAATATGATTATGTGCTAGGGAGCTTTGTATGCCCGAAAGGGATTATTTGAGATGATGACAATGCTTGCTTGATATAAGATGTATAACCCTTTAATCACCTTTTAGCAATTTCTCTTCATTTGAGAAAATGACGAATCTTGATTATAAGGTTAGACCTCTTATATCTCGTTAGCTAAGCATCATTGCCCTTGTATGCATCCGAATTCATGGAAAGTGCAAAAATTATCCGACCATGTAATCCTTCTACCCAAAGAATTTTAAATCCATTTTTGAAAGCAAACAGATTTTCTGTCATCTTCATTCCAAAATTTTCAAAATTGCTATTTCAAAAATCTTTAGAAATCGCTCTTTGATTAAAATTCCGAGTCAACCTTTGTTAAGGTATATTTTCAAAAAAATTCAAAAATCTTGGGAATTGTTTTGAAGAGAAATGCTTTTCAAATGAATTTCAAAGCAAAATTTCAATCCAATCATCTTTGTTGAAGAAAGGTTTAACATCCTCGTTCTCAAAAGAGTTCTCAAGAATTGTTCTCAAAAGGTTTCATCATCCAAGAAATACTTCCCAAATGAATTTCAAAACTTTTCAAAATGCTCAACCTTTGAAAAGGTAGCAAGGGTCACAATGAAAGGAGAAGTTAGTGCACTTGACATGAATGAGGATTTTATGTGCTTATGTGTTAGGATTAGGATTTTCTTTTCTTCGGTATATAGAATAGGCACATACGCACGCATGCATTGCATCCGTGTGACATATAGAGCATTCATGAAAAGTTTCTTAAAGCATTTGCAAATAAATAATAAGAAAAAAATTTCTTTTTGAAAATCAAAATTTTATTAAATAATAAAAAAAATAATATGTGGTTGTAGGTAAAAGATAGAATCGACAACAAGCACAGTCTGGTATAGAGATTCCACTGCGAGGTTAGTCAGAAGAGAGATGGCACAAGAAGCAAACGCAAGAGAAATAGCGAAATTGAGGGCTATAGTAGAACAGTAGGCAGGGCAGATGCTAGGATGATGACCATGATGGAAACACTGGCACGACAGCCGCTCATAGTTAACCCACCAGTTGTCGATCCCCCTCCTGTTAGGGAAGAGGATTGGTTTGAAGACCCAAAAGTACAAAGGGCTGAGGCGCCGAGAGCAGAAAAGAAAGCTTAGAGAAAGAAAGGGTAGAGAAAGAGAAACTGATGACCGAAAAAGTGGAAAAACTAGAGAGGGTAGTCCGAAAAGCCCAAGGGGCTGATACTTATCTGCTAGAGTTGGAAGGGTTATATGACGAGGCTCATGAAACACTGCCTGCCAGGTTCAAAATGCCAATTTTTGACAAGTTTCATAGGACGGGGAACCCCTGTAGTCATATCCGAATGTGCATAGGGGCCTTTCAGCCAAGTGGTTTTAGTACAACCATGATGGCTGTCTTGTTTCAGCAAACGTTAACCGGAGCCGCTCTGTCGTGGTACCTTACATTTGAGCCAAACAAGACCAGAATATGGGAGGAAGTCATCAAATCATTCGTGGCTCAATACGAATATAATCAGGATTTGGATGTTACTGTCAGAAACCTAGAAACCACCAGGCAGAGAAATAAGGAATCTTTTGAAAAATATCTGAGCCGCTGGAGAGGGAAGGTAGCTAAAATGGTGCAAAGGCCGACCGAGAAAGAACAACTCTGGATGCTGATGAAGAACCTACATCCCATTTATCAAGAAAAATGAGGTTTCAATCGATTAACACCTTTGCTGAAGTGTTTGATGAAGGAACCAGAATTGAAGATGCAATACAGGAGGGGGTGATCAAGAGAGAAGAACCAGTGAACAGATATAGGCGTCCGAATTATGGGACAAGAGGAGGGCATTCAGGAGGTCATTCTGGACCTACAGATGTAAATGCATTGAGTGAACCTGATTCGATATAGCCAGGAATTACCCGAAGAGAGGAGGAGATAAGCCACTGAGAAAGTTTTCAGGCTTGGGAGTATCATTATCCACGGCTCTTGACAGGCTACTAGCAAAGGGACACCTTCATCAATTGGACCTGCGGCCGAGACCGAACCCATTACCTCCAAATTTCAAAGCTGATCTGTAATGCAAATTTCATCAAGAGCAGGGGCACTCAACTAATCGATGCTTAAGGTTGAGACATGAAATCCAAGATCTGATAGATAAGAAGGTAATATCTGAACCACCCGCTGATCCGCCGAATGTCACCAGGAATCCACTGCCAAATCATCATGCTGTGCCGCCACCCGGGGTATACTATTTAGAAAGTGAAGGAAGCTCTTTTGATCCATCAACATTGATCACTAAGCTGGGATGCCCAAGAAAAACTTATCAAATGCCGGGAGATTTAGAGGTATGCACTTTGGGCGAGCCGATAGACAGAAGCAAGGGGAAAGTAATAGGAGAGACTACTACTATAGATTGGTGGGCACCTAAAGCCGACAGCTCTATTTGGTACAAGGCAGACGACAGCCAGGGTATTAATAAAGGTAAAGAAGATCTTTGGTATGAGAGTGAGAAAGAAGAGGGAGAGGAAAGTCCAAAAAATGCTAAAGTATAGGATGATCTTTGGTTTAAAGAAGAGGTCAGTCATTTAACACGATTAGGAAGGCATTTCAAACCGTGTGAACTTGAGGAAGATCACCCAGGCCAGGAATTGGATAAAGGAAAGGGGAAAATGAATGAGGAAGAAGAGAAAGATAGGGTTTTGAGGCAAATGAGGAAGACACAAGCGAATATCACTATTTGGGGGTTGTTAATTGCTTCCAAGCGTCATAGGCAGGCAGTCCTTGATGCTCTCAATCAGTCAGATGTCTCCATCAACATCACCCCATAGGATCTCGTTGGTATGATCAATAAAAGCTCAACTCTCGCTATTTCATTCACCGAAGCTGACTTACCTCCTGGAGGGCCCGCGCACAATAAGCCGTTGCATATCACCATTGAATGTCTGGGAAATTCTTTGCCCGCCTGTCTTGTTGACAACGGGTCTGCTTTAAATGTATGCCCATTCCGGACAGGTAAGAGAATGGGGCTTGATGAATCCACATTTATACCATCGGAATAGAAAGTAAGGGCTTATGACAAAACTCAGCGAGCAGTTATGGGGATCATTTTTTTTAATCTCTCTATTGGAATCAGGGAAAAGGAAGTAGAGTTTCAAATCATCGACATTCCTGCATCATTCAATCTGCTTTTGGGAAGACCGTGGCTGGATAGTGTAGGTGCCATTCCATCAACCATCCATCAAAAAGTCAAATACATTTGGGGGAATAAAGTTAGTGAAATTCTGGGGGATAGTTGGATGAACATGTTTGAAGCTTCGTCTAATGCTCTGATTTTGGAATTACAAATGCAAGAAGAGGGAGCAAGCTTGGGTGGGTTCGAGTTCATTAATGTGATAGAAAATAGCAAGCAAAAAGAGTTCTTGTTGCTTTATTTTGACCAGTATGCAAGTCCATTAGTAGCTGGGATTATGAGAAAGATGAGGTTCTTCCCTGGGTTGGGTTTGGGTAAGAAACACCATGGATTACCAGAATTCCTGAACATTGTCACACAAGCCCATACTTGTGGGCTGGGATATTAACCAACGAAGGAAGAGATGAAGAAAAAAAAGAAAGTAACTGAGGCATCGTTAGAGCCATACTTGAAAACTCTCAATGGATACTTTGTGAAAGAAGGGGAAGATTTTTCGTTTTGTGGCTTCCCAGAGCCATGGATAGATGGTGCAGACAAGTGCATGAAACCGGGGTTCGAGATATTCTTTACACACAGCTTTTTTGACTATGAAAATCCTTATCTTCAAGCACCTGCAAAATCTGCTGCTTCCCGGGATTGGATCGGTACATTGGATGGTTCGGCGATGAAAGATTTGTTGGGAAATGAAGATGAAGGGGCCGGTGGGAGTAATCCGGAAAAGATCGAGGAAGATAAGACCGAAAAAGTTCATGAGAAGGGACAGAGAGAGGAAGAAACCAAGGGGAATAAGGCAAGAAAAGAAGAGCTGGAAGAAGAAATGGAAGAAGTTACTGGGACAGAGAATCTGGAAGAATGCTTCATCACTGAGCTGGGAGGAGAAAGCAAGAGGGAATGGGTCTTTGAGTCTAGTGATAGGTATCCCCCCTCCCCAGAGTCTGTAATGGCCCAAATGAGGCGTCTTTCAATTTCTATGTCTATTGTAATCACTCCTAAGAAAGTTAATGAGAATGTGACAAATTATTCTTACTCGAATGCGTATAATAAACATGATACATGTAATGAATGTGATGAAATTCCGAATGAACTGCAAAAATTAATTGAAAAAGAAATGAATCTGCATGCAAAATCACGGAGAGCACTCTAACGATTAATTTGGGAAATGAAAATAATCCTCAAAATGTTTTTATTGGCTTTACACTTAGTAATGAGGAAAGCAAGGAATTAATCAATCTATTAAGTGAATTCAAAGATGTCTTTGCATGGACTTATGATGATATGCCAGGAATAGATCCAAAGATCGTCCAACATCATATTCCCCTATTCCCAAATTCAAAACCCGTAAAACAAAAATTAAGGCGAATGAGGCCAGAATGGGCGCTTAAAGTAAAAGAGGAGGTTGAAAAGCAATTGAGAGCTGGATTCTTGATTGTCACCGAGTATCCTGAATGGGTAGCCAACATTGTGCCAGTCCCGAAAAAGGATGGTCGTGTGAGGGTTTGTGTCGATTTTCGAGATTTAAACAAAGCCAGCCCTAAAGACGATTTCCCTTTTACCACATATTGATGTACTAGTTGATAATACCGCGGGGCATGAACTTCTGTCTTTTATGGATGGATTTTCAGGGTATAATCAGATTCTCATGGCACCGGAGGATAGGGAGAAGACCACTTTTATCACGCCATGGGGTACCTATTGTTATAGGGTGATGCCATTCGGGCTTAAAAATGCGGGTGCGACTTATCAAAGGGCTGCCACTACACTATTACATGACATGATCCATAAGGAAGTAGAAGTATATGCGGACGACATGATCGTGAAATCCAGGGAAAGAGGAGGGCATTTAGGAGCATTACAAAAATTCTTTGAGAGGTTGAAGAAATTCAAAATGAGGTTGAATCCACAGAAATGTACCTTTGGGGTTACAACGGGAAAGTTGTTAGGGTTTCTTATCACGCAGAGGGGGATCGAGGTGGACCCAACCAAAATAAAAGCCATAACTGAGATGCAGCCACCGAAAAATGAAAAGGAGTTAAGGGGGTTTTTGGGTAGGATACAATTCATCAGCCGTTTTATATCAAAACTCACCACGACCTGTGATCCGTTTTTCAAATTATTAAGGAAGGGAGAGAAGTTCAAATGGGATAGCCAATGCCAAAAAGCCTTCGAAAAGATCAAAACCTATCTCCAGAATCCACCTGTCCTGTCACCACCCAAACTCGGGAAACCTTTACTGTTATACCTTTCCGTAACCGAAAACTCTATGGGATGTATGTTAGCTCAGGAAGAAGAAGAGGGGCGTGTGGAAAAAGCTATTTACTATCTAAACAAAAGGATGACCTGATATGAATTGAACTATTCACCCTTAGAGAAAGCTTATTGGGCCTTGGTATGGTGTACCCGTCGCCTTAGGCACTACATGTTAGCCTTCCCTGTCACCCTAATATCCCGAATGGACCCACTTAAATACCTCTTTGAAAAGCCCGCCCTAGCCAGTAGGATCTCCCGTTGGGCCATGATGCTAGCCGAATTCGATATTAGATATGTCACTGTTGGGTTTGTGACCTCAAACCATTACTTTATGTATGAGACATTAGCATTATAATATATGGATATCAGCTTTACATTTCATTGTATATGTTTCTTTCATGAGATGATTGTTTTGTCCTTAAGTATCATAGTAAGCAATTCGTGTGTGTATGAGATACACACAAGTGAGATACGAATTACTATCTTTGATACTTAGAATATGTCACAGTGGATGATGAGACTGGATACCTCATCAGGTCTACACTGTAGCATATTTAACTACCATTGGATGGAGTGATTAATCTCAATCACTAGAGTGTAGCTCTTAGTTGATATGCTAGTGCTTATAGTGCATTGACGGACCTGAGCTTTCCTATTGACGCTTAAGGCTGTCAACAGTCAATAGGAACTCATAACTTGTATAAGGTACGTGTTCTCAATCTTGAGATGATTATGAACACAGACTATGGATATGGCTGCTTTGACTTACCAATCAATGAGGTCTATAGAAGATCAACACCTGGGTATCTTGGGTATGTCATGTCCATAGGGTTGTGAACATATATTGTCAAGATAGAATCTACCCTCTGATTCAGAGTAAGCATTCCCTTGAGAATGTCACCAAGTTGATTACTGAGTACTGCAGTCTTGTTGATAAGAGTTATCAACATGTTTGGTAATCATGAGTAGTGAATGAGACTCAAGGAATACAAGAAGTAATCATGATTCAGGTTGACAGTAACAGTTATCCGACTACCTGAATATGATTACGAATGCTGACGGTAGAAGGACATTAGTACACCATACAAGTCTAGTTATCGCTTCGGATATGTTCTTTTGCGTTGGAGTTCAGTTATCGTTTTATAGTGGAATAAACGTTAACTGACCAGTTAGTTAGTTTGCTGATCAAAGAGTTTGGTCATGGTAATTAACAAACTGGTCTGAGCCAACAATAAAGAGCCTAGGAGGTCCCACTCTTAGCTCCGCTAGGATGCTTGGAAAGACACTTGAGGAAGCTGTTAAGACAGGTTCGATCGATCGAAACGAGTTCGATCGATTGAAGTCAGCAGGTTCGATCGATCGAGAATGGTTCGATCGATCGAAGGTTCAATCGATCGAAGTCACTTCGATCGATCGAAGTCTAGGTCGGTTCTGGAAATCTATAAATAGGGCAGCTGCGTTCTGGAAGTAAGTGATCGTCATTTTTATACGCAGAAGCTGCAGAAACTATCATAGTCTTACCAAAACCTTCCTATCCTCTCTATTAGGGTTCCCACCAACCCTAGTCTTTCTGGCAGGCATCCGCAGGAGTCATAAGGGTGAAGATCTTCTAGTGCAGGCTGCTGGAAGTTAAAGTTTCAGAATTGGGTTCAAGACACTAAGGTATAATTCTTGCACCCTTGTACGCATCTATGGAATTGACAAGTAGTAGATCCTGGAATACCAAAAGTTTTATAACTTAACCTATTTCCGCTGCGCGTTTAAACTCTAACTTTAAACCACTTTTTCCTTCAGTCACTTCCAAATCTGTTAAAGGGAGGGCCGTCGCTGAATACCTAGCCGACATTGCCATAGAATCCGAAGAGAAGGAAGAGTTCAAGTTTCCTTATGAGGGAGTCATGGAGGTAAAGGAGGACTTGTGAAGAATGTACTTTGATGGGGCAACCAATCAGATAGGGTATGGAGTAGGAATTATCCTAATATCACCAAGTGGGGCCCCCACCCCGCTAGCCGTTAAGCTTAAGTACAACTCGACCAATAATTCGGCAAAATATGAAGCGTGCATAATTGGAATAGAAGCCGCACTAGCTTTGAAAGTTGAGAGGATTGACATATTTGGAGATTCAAATTTGATAATATCACAAGTAAGAGGTGATTGGAGGGTAAAACACGAAAAATTGAGGCCTTACCACGAATATCTAGAAAGTTTGAAAGTACAGTTCAAGAAAGTTTCGTTCTATTATCTCCCTCGCGATGAAAACCAATTGGCTGATTCCCTAGCAACCCTGGCTTCGATGATCTAAATCCCCTTAGGAGTTTCCATGGTACCATTATCCATAGAAATCAGGAACCACCCTTCATTTGAAATGATCGTAGCTATAGAAGAAGAAAATGAGATACCCTGGTATGCGGATGTTTGGAATTTCATTGAAAAAGGAGAATACCCCGAGGGAGCTTCAGAGAAGGATAGGAAAGCAATTCGGAGATTCGCCGCCAAGTTTGTCATCTATGCTGCAAAATTGTGGAAAAAGTCCTATACTGGGTATAACTTGGAGTGCTTGTATGGGAAAGAAGTCAGGAGGATGATGGAGGAGATACACGAAGGAGTCTGCGGACCTCACATGAATGGGCACATGTTAGTGAAAAAGATAATACGGCAAGGGTACTACTGGACAACCTTGGATAGAGACTGTTGTGAGTATGTGCGGAAATGCCATAAATGTCAGATCCATGCGAATTTAATGCACACTCCGCCTTCCCAACTCTATAGTATGACCACTCCATGGCCATTTTCCGTTGGGGTATTGATATCATTGGTGAAGTGGTTCCAAAAGCTTCAAACGGGCACCGATACATAATCGTGGCTATTGACTACTTTACAAAATGGGTGGAAGCAGCGTCATATGTGACCATGAGGGCAAAAGATGTGGTAAATTTTATCGAGAAGAACATAGTTCACAGGTACGGGGTCCCGAATGAATTTATTTCTGACCATGGTAGTCATTTCTAGGGGAAAGTCATCCTACTTCTAGAAAAGTATAAGATTACCCGCCATCAATCCTCTCCGTACAGGCCCTAGACGAATGGAGCAGTGGAAGCCGCGAACAAGAATGTTAAAGCAATCCTGGGGAAAATGACAAACACATATAAGGATTGGCATGAAAAGCTACCATTTGCTTTATGGGGTTATCGAACTTCTGTGAGAACTTCAACAGGGGCCAGACCGTATCTTCAGTCTACGGGATGGAAGCCGTCCTTCCCGCCGAGGTAGAAATACCCTCCCTTAGAGTTTTGGTAGAGTGTGAAGTAACCGAGCTAGAGTGGTTACGAGGGAGGTATGAGGAATTGATGTTATTAGATGAAAAGAGGTTGGAAGCCATAAATCATACTCGGGGATATCAGAAGAGGATAGCTTGTGCTTTGAATAAAAAGGTTCGCCCAAGGAAGCTTGCTGAGGGTGACCTAGTCCTCAAAGAACTTAAAGCGCTTGTTTATGACCCTTGAGGAAAGTTCAAACCTAACTGGGTCGGACCATACATCATAAAGACACTTCTCTCCGGAGGAGCTGCCTATCTTATGGACCTAGATGGGGTTGAATTCAAACAGCCAATAAACCTCGATCGCCTTAAGAAGTATTTTGCTTGAGACCTCGCTCTTTCAAAACCTCCAGACTTGATGAACTACGCTTGACCTGATTCCCTCTAGGGGATACGTGGGCAACCTACCCGGTTCGGTCATCTATGAATTGCCTTAACTACACCTCCTTTCGAGCCTTGGCTGAACTACTACGGACCTGATGCCCATTTAGGGATGAGTAGACGGGCTTTCCGGGCCCTCGGTCCATCTCAAGCCAGAAAAGCAGAACCATGTGTCCTAAAATTCTTTATGCTACACTAGGGGCAAACTTGCGTTTGCCCAGAACCATGTCAAAGCCCCAAAACCAGGGGCAAACTTCGTTTGCTACCCGATGGACCCAGATAAAATCTAAACCCATTTTTGGATCTACTGGCTATCAAAATATGTATTATGTGGAAACAAACGAGAAATCATGGTATAGGATGATTAAAGCTAAAAGCAAGACTCAAAGCAAATTAATAAGAGCTGAAAAGGCATTTAAAGGAGAATTTTCATTAACCCAGAAAGATTGAAAGAGCACCAACTTTGCTTTCACATGGTTAGAACATTTTCTAAACATAAGAAAAGTCTTTGAAAAAATGAAATACATCACATGATTTAAAAGCGCAATAAGAGTAAACAGGATTCGTCAAGGTTGTTTTTGAAATATAAAAGATTCTTGCTTTTAACCACCATATCTGTCTAGTCCTGAGATTGTCCCTCTACCAAAGTCTGAATCTCCAAAAGATACTCGACAGTGGGTACAACAAAAGTAGGGACTCTCCGAAAAGGGGTAGCTACCCTACAATGCCAAGCCTCGGCGAATGCCCTCACAATAGCAGGATGCAAAGCGTAACTCCTCAAAAAATCCAAAGTAATGCTGTTTGGAACGTCCAGAAGTAGCCCAAACTGGCGGACGACCCGACCCGGAATATAAAAAGTGGTGACATGTAGACCCGGCAGCCAGATACCTGGGCGTCCGGGAAGTCAGACCGTAATGGAACAGTAAGTCCAACAGGGGCAGACCCAGCAGATATCCTGATAATAAAGGCTCCGAAGCCAGAAAAGCCAACCACTGACTGTACGAGACGGGTAACGAATCTCCAAGCGATCGTAAAGAAGTAGCCTCCCGGGGTAGGGACGAATGAAATGGCCTAACGCTGGAGAAGCCAACCTGTAGGACATGAGCGCCCCCAAAAAAAACATCGACCCCGTACTATGTGCATGGTCCAACCCCAGCAAGGTCTCTCCCAAGATGAGAGTAACAGCGCTCCGCATCTCCCAGAGGCCGCAAACGATGGGAATGAGGAGATCAGCGGAAGATTGGAAGAGAAAATGAAAGAGCATGGCCAGAGAAAGTGCATCGCGGTGAATAACCTGGTATCCCCTGTCATCTGGGTCTCCAACTGGGGCATAAACGGAAGAAAGACGGTCGAAGTCGATATGGCGGTTATGGATGAAAGAGCTGGCAACGCTGCGAGAAATGCACAGAAGAGATGCTAAGTCCTGCACATACCCTGCATGTACCGTGGAGACTATCAACTCTGCATACAGGTCAGTATGAAGTATGGCGCTGAACTCTTCAAAAAGTGGACAAATCTCCTCCTGACCGAAGCAAAATATATGAAGGGAGGGGTCCCAGCATCTGATAGCAGCACGAAGTAACTCCTCATCGAGAATCATCCGTCGAAAGGCGAAAAGGTCAGTCAGGCGGTAAGACTCAAAGTTGAGCCTATCAATGCCTAAAAGGGAGTCCATCCATGGGTATAGGATTTCGGAACCAATGGGAGCCATGAAGAAAGAGAATGGATATAGGATTGGGGAAATTGAGTGAAAAGGAGGAAGGAAGCCTTGGGAATTTCCAAATGGGCATAAAATGAGTAAATGGCACCTTATATAAGGAAAGGACCCAAATCGGCACTCGATGAAAAGCGGCGGCACCCACTGAGTACCGGCCGGCAGTTACTGAGTGCCGATCGGCATTCAGTGAATGCCGGTCATCCTCATTAAGTGTCGGCCCGAGTTTAAACAGTTCCTGGAGCTGTTTACAAGTTTAAATAGCCCAAACTTGCATGAAAAAGTTGAACAAAACATCACTATTGGGCATTCAAGCGCCAATTCTCTTGCACCGTTCATCAATAAGCAAAAGAAAAAGAAGAAGAAGCAAGGCATTCATAATTTTGATTCGGCAAGGTAAATAAATCCGATACCGAAAAAGTAAATCAAGCATGAATATGAAACAGAATCCAAAATTGGCACGCAGGCCACCATGCATGAATATCAAAAGTTTTCTATCTAATGAAAATCCATAAAAAGAGAGTTCAAAAGTCTTGTCCACGCAGGGACGTCATAATAAAGAGGAGAGAGATGGATCATCCTCTTCAGCGACGAGGATTCCTCCTGGGCTCTCGTGGAGATGTCTGGCTCCCTCCAGCTCCGCCAGCACCAATATCACCACCGCCACCGCCACCGCCCTCGCCCTCGCCAACATCGCCTCCACCTTGGCCACTACCTCTGGCACCTCTGTGGGGACCACCTCCTTTGCCCATCTGGAACTCTCAAAACTGCCTCCTCATAGCTTCGAGTTCTTCCTCCTATAAAAAAAATGTGTGTGTGAAAAATAAATCCTTTCAGGAAAGGTATGGATTCTTTTTGAGATACTTTTAAAAAAAAGAAAATAAGTTTCCTATTGCCTTTGGATCAATTTTGTGGAATAAAATTTTCTTTTTAAATACTTGTACTCACTTTGTAAAAATTCAAAATTATTTTGAAGTCTTTAGACTTTTCTTTGTATAAAAAATAATGATGAAGAGAATGAAATGAAATTCTTTTAAAATAAAGAGAAATAGAAGTCAAGAGATATACCATAGCTCTGGCTTGAAGTTCCGCATTGGCCCTTGCACCATCAGCCTAAAATAAAGGGTTTTGAATTTTACATGCACTAGTACCCGAAATATTTGAAAATGCAAGGTACGAGTAATAACTAAAGCAAGGAAGTTTTGGAACTTACTCTCCATTCCCGACCATGAATCCAATGCTGAACTGAGTGAGCATATAACAGTCCCTCCTCGGCATAGTCTCGAGGGACAGTATCATACTGCAAAGGAATAGTGGGTACTCCCTGAGTATAGGAAGGCAGCTGGTATTGGGTCTCCTGACCCATATGGACCATGGAAACGTTCCAGTTCCATTGAGGCAGACCAGGAGGGTCAGCTGCTCATGGAACAGACTGTAAGAATCATGAAATCTTGCTAGTCGTTATCACAAGGTTAAAAGAGAAATTTTGAAAAAATAAATCGATTACCCGAGTGACATCCATGAGAGGAAAGTTACGCATCAGGGAGTTTAGTCGAAAAGCCTCATAACCATTAGAGTCATCTAAGTAATTCAGGATATCCTCCCCGGCCAAAGCATCGATATAGTCATCATGGTCCAAAGTCTCAGCACTCCTCATGGTAGCAGAAGGAGACCTCAGCACGTGAAAGACAGGAGTGGCAAGGGACTGTCTCGTCACCCTCTCACCTAAGTACCACTCTCGGCATAATTCTCCCACCATCAAAATCCTCCTCCGAGAGAAGTCAAGAGCAGCCTGGATTGCGGCACTAGCTTCTGGGAGGGCCTCCTCCCAAGGATTCCACACCACATAAACCTCCCGCAAGTTAGTGAGGAGGTTACTGTAGATGACAAAGTCATGGGCCCCCACTTTTCGGCCTGTTGCCTCTTTTCTCCATTTCAGGCCCTAGGGCATAATGGCAGCCTCACCATCTTGAGTACGGGGAGCCCTCATGCGAAGGTACTCATGGGACCATACCTGTAAAGATAAAGCATTGAAGGGTGTGTTTCAAATTTTTGAAATAATTAATCAGAAAAGATTTCAGGATAATAATAATAAAGAAGAATTTTACCTCCCAGGCTCTCCAGAACCCACCAGTAGAAGGGAAGTTACCCCTAGAAATATTGCTCATATGGTTGTAGAGGGTAGCCAGCCCCGCTCTTCCCCAGTTGTATAGAGAAATACCCCAAATTGATCCGGTCCCCTCTATTGCTAATCAGCGAGCAACCCAGCACATACATGATAAAAGCCCTGATCATCTGATCGTCAGTAAAATTTTGGCCTCTGAAAGTGTTTAGGAACCACTTTGCTAGGACGATGAATTCTCGAGGATGAGCCCCAAGAAGGTCGATGATTTCCTCGTGCCGTTCTTGGAGATCGTCGTAGCGAGCCATGGGGAGACCACCAAAAGGAATGCCTGTGATCATAGCAAAATCTAGGGGAGTCATAGTCATCTCCCCAAACGGGAGGTGGAATGTGTTTGTGGTATCCCACCACCTTTCTCTCAGGGCTTGAATTTGGGTCATATCATTTGAGCTTTTCTCCAAAAGTAGCACAAAAAGCCCAAAGCCTACATTGTTGATCCTGTTTCTGATAACCTCAGAGAGCTCATTGTACCATCTGCGACCATGGGCCAAACTCCCATGACCTTTGATAGTGGTCTCAGGAATATGAAAAGAAGAAGGGAAATAATGAGAATATAAAAAAAATGTAACAATGATAATAAAAAATATGTTGATAGAGAAAAGGTAAGTTCAAATGCAAAAAAGTGGGGGGGTGAGAAATTCTTCTGAGTCTTAACAATTCTTTGATTCTGTCATGATAAGCTTCTTCGAAGCTTTATGATTCTTTGGCCTAAAATAATAAGGAAGGGAAATTCTTTTGACTCCATGGATCTTGAAAAAATAATAATAATAAATATTAAAAGGTTCCTAAGCCTTAGCGGCTTTGATGCTTTAATAAAAAATGATAGGATGTGAGTTTGAATGACTCTGTGCTTGGAAGAGATTTTTTGAGTCCAAATGGCTCCATGCTCTGAAAAAGAGAGAAGAGAAGAAGTATTGAATATAAATTTCTTTGGAGTCCTAGTAATTCCATGGTTGTGAAACAAAGTATGAACAAGAATTTTTTGAATCCTAGGGACTCCATGATTTTGAAAAAAAGAGTAATAATTATGAGATTCTTTGGAGTCACAACGACTCCGTGATTTTGTGAAATAAAACTCCTTGAACTTGCAAAATAATAAATTCTTTTATATTCGAAAAAAAAAAAAGAGAAAATAAATAGCTTTTTAGCCTTGGTGCCTTCAATGTTTCAAAAAATAAGTTTTGAGCCCTAGCATCGCCATGACTGTACAGATAGAACCTTTAGTCCTAAGGACTCCGTGATCATGAATTTTGGGTTTATTAGTGGATTGTTTTGAATGGTAAATTTTTTGGGGCACGGTTTTGGCTTAAGATCAAGGAGACCCCAAACAATGAATAAGCAAGAACATGATATCAATCCTTTTGCACATGATTACAATGCTTAGGCAACCTAAAATCAATCAAAAAGGGGATTCGCAATAAGTTTGGGTATATAAAAAATGCACATAATCAAAGGAGCATTCATATATGCATTGTTTATCATACGTTTGCATTGCATTGCATTGTTTCATCATAAGAATAAGAGGGATTGAGAGTGTACCAATCTATTGAAATCTTTTGCCGAAATATGCTCCCCAGGGTCGGCAAGGAGGAACGACGAATGGTGGCCTGGAGTGGGCTTACACTTCTTTCTAGAGGGGCCATGGGACCCTGAACTACTAGCCATTGTAGGATCTAGTAAGCAAAATGGGAGAAATCAAGATTCATGTAAAGAAATTTAAGAGAAACACAAGGAAATATAAAAAGACAAAAAAAAATTAAGATTTAAATCTTTGAAACAAGAAAAGTGTAATCTTGTTGATTAGAGGAGTGAGCATACCTTGATATGGAATGATCTTTGAGTTGAGAAGCAAGAGGGATGAAGTTTTTGGAGAAGAAAATCCGAAAAGAGGAGAGGAAGTGAATGAGAGGAAAGAAAAATTTTGGTCTTTTAAACACTGCCAGTCAACCGGCAGTCGATGGAAGGTCACCGGCACTCAGTGAGTGCCACACGGCATTTCATCAAGTGCCGACCGACAGTACTGAATGCCGGTACGCATCATTGAGTGCCGTCGCGTATGATAGGTGGTCTTTCCCTCCAAAATTTTCATATTTGTGTTGGGGACCACCGAATTTTGCTTAGATGTCCTTCAAGATTTTCCCTCATTTTGAAAGGACCCCCAGAGTTTGAAAAGGAAGTTCTTAAGTCCTTTTATGAGTTAAAATTGGTCCCTGATCGTGGAAAATCATGTTGAAACTCCCGATTTTTGAGGAATAAAATCGATTTGGAGACTAATTGACTCCTGATCTTGAAAAGTTTAATTAAATTGGGGTATGATTGACTCATAATTTCAAGAATTGAACAGATTAGAATTTGATTGACCCCGAATTTTGGGGAATTGAAGTGAATTGAGTCTATTTGACTCCTGGTTTTGCAAAATTGAATCTGCTTTGAGTCTAATTGTCTACAGATTTTGAAAAGTTGAAAATTGGGGTTTGATTGACCCTTGATTTTGGAAAATTAAATAAATTCGAGTCTGAATGACTCCTGATTTTGAGAAATGAATTAAATCGAATCTGACTGACTCCTGGTTTTTGAAAATTGGAATTCTTTGAGTCGAATTGACTCATGTTTCTTAAAGGTTAGAAATTCTTTTGAGTCTGGTTGACTTATGATTTGGAATTAGAAATTCCTTTTGACTCTGGATTTTCGAATCTGAAAAGAATTGAGTATGATTGATTTCCTTGGCTTTAAGAATCTAAAATAATTTGAGTCTGATTGACTCTTGATTTTAGAAAGATGAATTGATTTGAGTTCGGTGGATTTTAAGAATCTAAGTTGATTGGAGTCTGATTGACTCCTGGTTTTAGGAGAATGAATTGATTTGAGCTTAATTGACTCTGAACTTTAGAGAGATGAAAATTTTTGAGCCGATGTAAGTTCTTTCAAAATTTTAATATAATTGATTCCGGATTTTGAAATTTGAATAAATTGGAGTCTGACTAACTCCGAATTTTGAAATTTGAATTAAATTGGAGTCTAATTGACTCCGGATTTTTGAAATTCGAATTGGAGTCCGATTGACTCTGGATTTTAAAATTATTTGAATTGAACTGGAGTCTGATTGACTCCAGATTTTGAAAAATTGATTTAAAAAATAACCATGAAGGATTCCCGAATTCTAGGATCTCTGAATTGAGCTAAGGATCGTAAAAGATTACGTTTCGAAAGTATGACGGAACTATATGTACTGATTCTCGATAGTTTAAGCCAGGATGTAACGTGTCTACATTCTCATTTCTCATGACGAATTTACACTAATTCGACTATAGAGAGTAAGGCGTGAAGCGTCTTAGTCGTTTCAGATGATTTTTGGAAGATTATGGAGTGTAAGGCGTGAAGCGACTCAATCTTTCAGCGTGCTACCTGATTCGACTATGGAGAGTAAGGCGTGAAGCGTCTCAGTCGGTCAGATGACTTTTTGGAAGATTATGGGGTGTAAGGCGTGAAGCGACTCAATCTTTCAGTGTGCTACCTGCTTCGACTATGGAGAGTAAGGCATGAAGCATCTCAGTCGGTTAGATGACTTTTTGGAAGATTATGGAGTGTAAGGCGTGAAGCGACTCAATCTTTCAGCGTGCTACCTAATTCGACTATGGAGAGTAAGGCGTAAAGCGCATCTCAGTGGATCAGATGATTTTTTGGAAGATTATGGAGTGTAAGGCACAAAGCGCATCTTAATCTTTCAGCGTGCTACCTGACTCGACTATGGAGTGTAAGGCGCAAAGCGCATCTCAGTAGATCAGATGATTTTTGGAAGATTATGGAGTGTAAGGCGCAAAGCATATCTCAATCTTTCAGCGTGCTACCTAATTTGGCTATAGAGTGTAAGGCGCAAAGCGCATCACAGTCGATCAGACGATTCGTGCGAGACACCTAAGTATAAGGCGCGAAGCGCATCTCGCTCGGTCAAATTATTCTCAAAACACTCGTAAGGCATGTATGTATCAATCATAATGTTCCTAGAATAGGACGATATCATAATAGGATAATTTGAAGAATAGGGCGCATTTTTGATGCTAGGAAGAGCAGCATAACTCTGGATCATCACGCTTAGGAGCATAGGACATGAAAGCATATGCATCACGATAGGATAGATGCATTCATCCGTGTGATTATTTGTTTGTGTGTCGTCCTGTGCCCGAACTACGTTCTGGTCTGATTCCCATTAGGATACATAGGCAGCTCACCATTGAGCACGACCAGCATTTGACTCTCCGCGCACCCGATTTTGCAACGCACTTTTGTTTTTACCTAGATTCGACAGTTTGGTCAAAGGCTTGTCTTTCACACAGGCTTCGAAATTCACTTGTGATACGCGTTGCTTTACAAGCTCTGCCGAAGAGGGGCAAACCATAGACACCCCGATATTGACCTAATTGTCGAATCTAGGGATTGGTTACCTCTAAAGACTGATGATGAAAATTTAGAGATTTTTCAGAGAATTCAAATCCTTTAAAGATTCTTCAGATCAAGTTTTCAAATTGAAAGAGAAAGAAAAATTGGGTATTCGGGAGAAACCCAGGGGTTGAAGAAGTATGAGAAATCCAGCCTGGGAATTTGTCCTGAAAATAAGATGCAAAAGTTTTGGAGAAGAAAATAAAAGGAGAAAATAAAAAATAGAAAAATAGAAAATAGTTTTGAAAAGAGATAAAATGAGAAAAGAGGAAAGGAAAATATTATTGAGAAAAGGGGAAAAGAAAAGAAAAGAAAAGAGAAAAGTAATATATAATAAAGTATATACTATGCACATGGATGTATCTTAATGAAGAACATCACAAATATAGATATATTAGTATATAAGATACTAGTAATTAAGTTTATATGAAGATTTGTTTTGAAAATTAAAAAAGGAACAAAATGCAGTTAGCTGCAGCACGCGACGAAGCCGAGTGCCGCGCCGGCATTCACTGAGTGCCGCTTGGCATTCAGTGAGTGCCGCAAGCAAGCCGTCGAGTGCCGTGCGCTGTAACAGTCTATTTTTCTCTTATGTTCTAGAAGAAAACTTTGCACATGAGTTTTCACCCGAATTTACCCATTTAACCTTGTGATGATAGTCTATATAAACAGACCTTCATCTCCATTATAGAGGACTTTTGACTCTTTTGAATCAAATTCATATGTATAAGAGTTATATATAATAGAGAGAGAAAATTAAGAGAAAAACAAGAGATTTCTATTGAAGAATTTGATGAATTGAAGAAGAAATTGAAGAATTTGGAAGATCTTCACAAGAAATAGAAGAATTCCTTGAGGTTATAGAGGTAACCTCTCAATCCTTTGTAGAATTAGGCAAGTTCAATCACAAATTCATAGTTCTAGGATCTTTACACATTTTCAAAACCTCTCTTCTTACCTCATTTCATCACACACCACATAGAATTTGTGATTGAATTTCATGTTATTTCACTAATTTGGATTTAAACAAGCCTTTGGTAAAAAAATATATGAGTTGGTTTTGAAGATTGTGCCTCTTTGAATTTTTATTAAGTGAATTTTGATTCTAAATTTCAATTTTCCTTTTGAGATTTATAAATTCTTTATATATTTCATTGAGTCTATTTTAAGTTGATCCTTTAATCTTATATGATCTTATGATTCATATGGAGATTGAGGTTGATCATGGTCATATCTACCCATAGTTGGTTGGGATCATGTCTTAACTCATGACTTGGATCTACCTACTAGGAATCTCATGGAATCCATACTATATTCCGTAGAGATTTGAGTAGATTTGGGTCTTATTTGGTCTCCAAGGACCATTAATTTGAGAGGAGAATATGATATCATGGCTCTAATCTCCTCAAGGATCATATGTTTGGGAGAGGATTTAGGTGCAAAATTTTCATAGTTTGTTTGTTGAATTTAGGGAACTTGAATATTCAAGTATTCAAAGGATTGAGTAAGACCTTAGGATTTTTCTAGCTCGATCTTCAAATATGAGATCTATGATGGAGATCCATTAAGGCTGAATCTAGCAAGCAACTCTCTGCCCAAAATTCCAGAACAGTAAGTCCGTATTAAAATCAATAAATCAGAGCCTTAACCAAGCTTTCTTGACCTCCAATAAATTTTCATATGAAGTTAATGTGTTACGAAGGTTGTCTAAAAAGAATGAAGCAATTCAGATTTTTTTACTATTTTTAGAAAATCATACAAGATCTCTGGACAGAGAGTTGTAAATCTCTGAGTGATGTCTAGTGTTTGCCCAATTCCCAAAGATCCGACTGTTCAAACCTTGATTTTCTTTTTGGGTTAGAAACTAGACTCACAGAGGCACATCATATCCAAAAATCATTAAGATCTAACTGTTGGAAGAATGATTTTCCAATTCTTGAAGGTCTGGTCTGTTCTCTGTAATTTCTGGAAAACTGTCACTGTTTTGTCCAAATTTACTAATTCTTATCTAAATGATTTCGTAATGCCTTAAGACTCAAACCATTTTTTTGAATAATGATAAATAAGCTTAAATACAGAGGCTAAGTGACCCAAGTTAGTGAATTATTCATAGTTTGTTCTCATGCATATCCATGCATTCATGTATGTTGATGTTTGTAGTTAGAATCCAGTTTTAGTTTAAGTTGTCTTCAACTAAACCTAATTGTGAATTCTCTATAGTCATGTTGGAATTATACTATTTCATATGTACAATGTATTATCTCTTAGTTAGAACCTTCATACCTATAGAGATGATAAGTTTTAGGAATGCTTAGAATTTGATGTTGTATATTGATCAAAGCATGTGAACTAATCTTTGTTTTATAGCGCTATTAAGGTACGATTTCTTGACTCCTCTCTAGTTATTTTACTTGTTGATAATGATTATTCAATAAATGTTGTTCAAAGCATGTGTACTAACCCTTGTTTTATAGCGCTATTAAGGTATGACTTCCCATTTCTTCTCTATTTTATTTATTTCTTGATTTTTTCGATTTTTGACTCCATGCGCGACACCTTAGAATTAGGCCTTGTTTTATTTGAAATATGAAATAGAGAGACCATTTCTTAGGATTTCTTTGTATGCATTGCACGTTTCCCATTTCGCGGCTGGATCCCGGGTAAGTTCTCTAGTTCCCTACTTGCACATCATTTTGCTTGCTACTTGAATTATGTGGCTTATGAATGATATTTTACCGTTAGCAATTTTGCACCCTTTTGACATGCTTGTGTTATGTATACTTAGGGCATGCTTAGATTATTAATTCGATTAAATGGATGTCAAGTAGAGGCCTATCGCGAGATAGGATGAGAGGGGGTGCTTTAGTCCGTCGGGCTCCTTCCCCTCTCATTCCATAATCCTCAGACCTAGAATTTCTGGTTTCTAAAAAAAGATCAGTTTGTTTTTAAATGGTTTCTTAATTTTCCTTTTAAAAATTAAGTGGCGACTCTTTGAATTTGAATTTTGAAAAAAGGTTTTAAAAAGCTGTGGGTAAGTTAAAACTGCGGTATCCGATCGATGCTTGAAGTGTTAAATCCCTGACATGCGGTGGACTGTGCATATGTTCTTAAAAGTGGGGGATGCACTGTCTTATTATCTATGACTTGTGGTGTACGCGGTAGATGACCTCTATGACTTGCAGTGTTATGCGGTAGATAGTATCTATGACCTACAGTGACGTGGTAGATAGAGCATTGGTGTATCCAGGAGCTTTACAATCTAGTCCGTTCCAAGGGTCAGTATGTGCTGAGTTTGTCATTAACAAGACGATAAGGGTTGAGTAAACGACATTGGAATAATAAAGAGAAAGATACTATTGTAACACTATATCGTAGACAATTCCGTAACTTGTTATTACGTTATATCATTGGTACTCTGTGAGTTTTTATTCACTCAGCTCTCAGTAAGCTGACGGCCATTATTGCCTGGACATTCCCCGTCTAAATTTCCCTGTTCTTAATAATGCAGGTGATGGTGCTTATGACGACGACTACTACTTTGAGGGAGAATATGTAGAGGGTGGCTTCACTGATACCGATTATGCCAGGGAAGAATACTACGCAGATGACTACCCTTACGCCAACTAGAGATGAAGAAGTTATATCTAGTTTATAGTTCTGTTATTTCTGTTGAACTTTTGCAGTGGGTACTTGGGTATATGTTGTCTCCAGACCTGTTAGGTTCCTGAGGAGCACTCTGATGTTTGTAATAGATACAACTATTGTTATGTTCAGTTTATTTATGTTGCTGTTCTTATTTCATTAGTTGACTAGTACTGTATGGTGTGGACAATTATTGACATTCACCCGTCATTCCCTATGAACCCAAAAAGGATATTTATTTTTCTCTATTTTTGCTGCTCTGGGGCGTGACAGCTTAACCTTCTTGGCGGGGGTATCTATCATGTGTGGACCGAAACGGAAAAGTTGCTCAAATTGTATGGTTACTCCCTAACCATCCAATTCCCTTGACTTATACTTAGGTTATTTCTCTCTTGCTGATCTCTTTCGTCCTCGAGGAAATACTTCTCGAGAAATTGAGTCTTGAATGCTTCCCAAGGCATTCTGCTTGCAACATCGATCCCAATTGTGGCTCTCTCGGCCTCCCACCAGTCCGCGGTGGAGTAAGTCATTTGAAATGCGGCCAAACATCTCTTGTCTAGTTCGCTGCATTGTATTGCTTCGAAGATTAGTTCCAACTCTCGTATCCATTGTTCGGCTTTCCACGATTTTTCCATGCTTTGAACTTCTCGGGTCGCAGGCCACGAAATTGTTCCAATAGCTTATCCCCTGTCTGCCTTGGAGGAGCAACATGGTTGTTGCCGTTGTTAGCTCGGTGGGTGGTATTGTTGTAGGTGTCGCCAATGTGTTCCATTCGTTGCATGAACGCTTCAAAGACTCCGGTTGTGTCCATACCTCAGGAATGGGTGCTCCCAGTCACACTTGATATCTCGTGTTCCCAGCTATAGTGTTTTGTGTGAGGTGTACCTATAAAAAATCTAAGTATAGCTGACAATCTTCTCGGGGAAACAACCATAAATGAAACAACGAGAAGCATAGCACGAATCTAAATCACAACATAACATAAATAATGATATGGCAACAGAAATAATTAAAAGAAACGATCTGCCACAGATATATATATCCAAAAGATGTACCGCGGAGTATACAACAGATCATCTGTATACCGCGTAGTACATGGTCCTATACAAGATCTAACAAAGATATAAACAAGACCACCACTGGTGGCTACCTATACAAAAAGGCTATGGTCAATAGTTATCTATGTAAGTGTCTAAAGTAAGTGGACAACATGTCCTGAAGTCAAAAGCAAAAGTCTAAGTCCTAAAAGCCTCATCCTCTGGGGCAATCTTGGACAAAACATCGTCCTCATCCATGTCATTGTCATCCATCATATCCTCCTCAGGTAGCTCGAGTCCATCATGCTCCACAATGACTCCTAAATCTCCCACATCGGCCATATTGACCTAGGGCTGCATCAAATGCAGCTGCAAGTGCCTCAACCTCTACCATAGCATAGGCCAACTCTGCTGCTCCTATCTCAAATCTATGGGGATGTGTAGCCATCTCCATAGCCCACTCTGCTGCCAACTGTGCTATCATGCCGCCTGGTAAGACTAGTACCTCAGCGTCATCACCTGCGTCATCCTCTGCTATAGCCTCATCCTCTATCGAATATCCCTCCACTACTACAATATCTATGCCAACCAGCATATCCATACCAACTAGGTCCTCGAGGTCCTCTGGGTCCTCCTCCGGATCATACTCCAGATCCTTGTTGTCGGTATCCTCATCGTCCACATCCTTCATCTCCTCGTCGTCATCCTCTAGCTCATCATCATCGTCGCCCTCATCCTCGTCCGAATCCTCATTCTCTGGGTCCTCATCTACTGTGGGTGCATCAACCATGTCCTGCTCTAGTGGGGGTGGAGGTGTCTGCGGTGGTGGCACTGCCAGGGAAGGTGGAGGCACTGCTCTAACCTCTGCAAGTAGAACTTGATAAGAAAAATGGTCTCGTAGCATCTGTAGGGAATCCTCCTCGATGCGTCGAAAGGTGTCCTTGCGATAGATCATCTCTTGGCATATCGCCTCTGGATCCTGGGTCCCAAATCACTATTGATCAATCTCCATATCTTGCTCTGTCTCTACGATATCTCTCTGCCTAACCTTCCAGGCATAGTACTGTGGATCTACTGGCTTAATACTGCCCACATACACATAGTGTCCTCCAAACTCATCCGGGACAAACAACGGCGGTGCCATGCTACCTAAAAAGAGAATACCTTAAGTCAGAACTAATCTTAATACTCATCTATAGGAGTCTCAAGGTTCTAGGACCAGATGGTGTGGAACGAGAAGGTATAAACCTAGGCTCTAATACCAAAAATCCTGCCATGCCCCGGAATGGCAAAAATAGAGAAAAATAAATTTCCTTTTTGGGTCCAAAGGCAGCGACTGGTGAAGTCACATGATTGTCCATACTACGCAGTACTAAACAATTGAAAGGAATAAAGATCACAAGAGTATAATCTAGGTTCTGGATAATAATGTAACTTAAAGTCAAAAGAAAGTTACTAACTATTACAATCAGAGTCTTGAATCAAAATAAAGCATAATAAATTACAAACGTTGAGGCAACATATGCCTGATTACAAAAGGTCTGAAAACAATAAGGATAATTCAACTACTATCTAGCCTAATCTTCAATTGGCATAGAGGTAGTCCTAGGTTTAGTAGTCTTCCTCTGCTTGACCTTCATCGGGATAATCCTCCACATCGTCACCAGCATAGTAGTCCTCGCCCGCAGGTCCTTTACCTGTATAGTGATAACCAGGGTGTGCTGGAATGTAGAAATGTCCAGCGGCATAAACGCCGTCAGCTTAATGAAAGCTGAGTGAATTAGATACTAACAGGGTATCAATTATTGAAGTTATTACAAGTTATGAACAATAATTAATTAGATTCCATTGAGGGTATCTTCTCTTTAATCAAACCGATTACTAATGTCTTACTAAATTAAGACCAATAATACATTCTGAATAGAAGAACAAACTCAATAGTAGTTCACTTCTAAAGATACACCATTGCTCTGTCCACCACTTTTAAGAACATATGCACAGTTCACCGCATATCATGGATACCACGTTAGTCCATCCCTAGCTTTTAAGAACATATGCCCAGTTCACCGCACTACAGGGATATAACACTTAAAGTAATAGTACACCATTCTAATGCCACAACTTAGCGATGTTTACTAGTGATCATGGTCCACCGCAAGTCATAGACACCTTCGTCTATCTACCGCTTTTAAGAACATATGGTTGGATCATCTGGCTATCTTAGGGCTACTGGCCCAGTTCACCGCAAGTCATAAACACCTTCGTCTGTCTACCAATTTTAAGAACATATGATCGACCAAGGCCCGCCCGCGCAAGATTCCCAAATCTTAACAAACCTACTTAAGTTCTACTCTAACATCGATACATGACAATCCCATGTGGCCTGACTACATTGAATGAAATGAATGATAACTCCAAACGATTCATAATGATATGTTATCTAACGTCACAACCATTATCCGTTAATCTTATTGTCACTACGATCCTACATCGCATTTTCTCATTATCATGTATGTATTACAATAGTGTAGCATGTAGTGATTACTGAATAGTAAATGAACAACTAAACAGTTATAATATAAACAAAACAAGAATATCAACATTCTATAACTGCCAATCGATTGGGACAGAGGTCCTATCGATTGGTATAAAATTAGCAACAATTGATTGGAAAAAATTCTAATAGATTGGATCACAATCCATGTCAATCGATTACTAACTTTGGCAATCGATTCGAGTATCTCAAATGGCAATCGATTGGGGTATCTACAATGGCAATCGATTGGGAAAAGTCCCAATCGATTGGGACTTTGTCTTCTTCATAGTGAAGAGAGTCCAACATATATAAATACTGGAAAACATGATTTATACTCCACTTCTTCATTTAAATAGGTTCTAACATCAATATTATGCTACCAAGTGAGTTTAGAACTCACCTTAGATGCTAAGGGTGTGTTTGGATGTGTGTATTGAAGCTTTGGAAGCTTCAATGGTGGCTCCTCTCTCTCTCTTCTTCCTCTATCTCCTTCTTTCTCTTCCTTCTCTTTCTTTCTCTCTTTGGTCTCCTTCTCTTTCTTTTCTTTCTTCAATCCATGAGTGTATGTGTGTGTGTGTGAGTATATGGATGTATATGTGTATATATCTATATATAAAACACACACACAAGCTCCCTCTCTCACTCTCCGATTTTCTAAAATAGAAAATGGGAGAAAATGGTCACATATATAGGGGAGAAGTTCACGTTGCCAATCCCCAGCCAAAGCAAAGGAATCAAAATAGCTGCTGCCAATTGATTGGCAAGGGTGGCAATCGATTGGGGTTAGGTATTAAATGATCCAATCGATTGGTATATTATGCCAATCAGTTGGTATCCAAGATAAGGCAATCGATTGGGAAACTAGTCCAATCGATTGGAATACAGATTATACCAAAGGTAAAGCTAAACTCGTACAAGTATTTAAAAGAAGAATACAAGGTCTTATTCATATAATACATTATAGAAATACAGGGTATTACAGAATAGATGACGAGGCTCCAAAAATTTTGGTGATTAGAACTTCTACTCAAGATGAAGACAACCACAAAATCAAAGTGGAGCTCATGCATTTCGTGTTTGATGAAGTTGGTGATCTCAAGTTCATGGGGGATGCGAACTTGAGTAATGGTGTAGCTGAATAAGCATGGGGGATGGCAAAGGCGATGCACTATCGATGTGGAAGTTAAAGATTACAAGAGGAAGACTCTGAGGACTATTGGGAAGGAATTTGAGGCAAGATGAAGATTGTTAGGATTGTGCCTAAAATTCAATTAGTGGATTATTTCCTAATCTTTAATTTGGTTCCTTATCTGGTGCTTTCCTTATCAAATAAGGATTCCTTTGAGGGTGGAAGTGACCTATTTTTATAGGAATGTTTGTGAGAGTATTCCTTGATGTACAAGACTTACCATAGGGGTAAATCCTACTATAATTAGGATTGGATTTCTACAATCTATAAATATAGGGCTTACTCAAGGGATTGATAAGATTGGTAGGAAATCTTCTACATACACAAGAGAGGGCTGCAAACTAGTGAGGGAGAGATTAGTTTCTAGAAATTGTATGTGTCATATAACTTGGTTGGAGAGTTATACACATGAGGTCTTGAGTACTTGTAATCTTCATATTAATTGAGGTGATCACCTTTGCACGTGGACGTAGGCATTGTTGGGCTGAACCACATTTAAATCTTGTTGTGTTGGTTTGCTTGATTTTTCTTTCATGGTTGTGTCATTCTTGTTCTATTTATCTCCATCGATGTGGGTGTATTTTTCTTGTTGTGATTGTGGGCCCATTCCCAACATGTATAAGGCAAAAAAAAATTGGATGAACCATCTCACTGATACACAGTGTATAAGGCAAAAAAGTAAAATAACCATAAAGTTTATGGAAAAATGGATGTCCGCTTCAAAAAAGAAAATGGCATCCATTAAATAGTAAAATGAAAATGACTAAAGGAGAAACCAGTAAAGCATAGCATTGAAAATACAGTTAATGTTGTGGAAAAATGGATGTCAAGACAAAAGTGGATGTCCAATTCAGGAAAGAAAATGGAATCCATTGAATCGTCAAATGAAAATGACAATAGGAGTATCCTTCTAAGTCATGGCCTACCATTTTTAATTGGTGTTTCTCAATCCTAGGTGAAGCCAAAGCGAAGGAAGAGATGACTAGTCGGTGGTAAAGCATTATGGGAGGTACTAATTTTATAGCTCAAAGATTGTTGTGTTGTGAAATTTTACAGTGCAAAGAAGATACTCTGCTGCCACAAGCCTGAGGCTTTTTTATAAAAGACTAGTCAAACTTTTTTATAAAAGACTTGTCAAGCTTTTTACAAAAAAAAATGTCCAAAATGAAGTTGGAATTGTTACTATCAACAAAAATCAATGAAATTGGTATATGGAGGTTCTGTTCAGTGAACAGGATAAGTGGATAACTGACGCAAAGCAGAAGGGGGCATAAGAAGGTAAAGTGCCAATATTCAACTGTGGATTCAATAGAAGCTAAGTCAATAAGGGAGTTTTTTGAACTTTTTATCTTATTCAAGGCAACATTCATTTGCAAGAACTGCTAGAAAGCCAAAAGTTTCAACTCCTCTTAACCAATTTACTTTACACGAAACGTTGAACACGTGAATGCAGTCATAAGGAATGATACTACTACACTTCATTGCAGCAATAGACTGAGCCAGTTAATTTGGTAATTAACTTCTTTCACATTTTCATAAATGTGTAACAATACACAAGCTTTGAGTTCATTTTAAGTGTTCTTCAAAGGAGTTGTAGTTCATATGTAAGTAAAAATGCATCAAATGCCAACGAATAATAGATTTGCATCTCGTATCAAACATGTACTCAATGAGATAATTCAAAGAAATTTGAATAATGAGACATGCGCGCAGATCAACACATCAATTCATAAATCCCTACCAAATGAGAGTTCTTTAGTGGTTTAATTTCACATATGCAGGTTAAATTTTCTGTACTTAAATCAACTCAGAGACTACAATACTTAATAAAAAAAAAGCCAAATACTTACTGAGAATCTCTATAGGACAAAGGGTATGCAATATGTTGTGTCGCGAAAGAAAACTTCTTGTTATGTGTGACTATACTCCTTCATCTGATTGAGCTCAAAATTGCATGCATGAAGCTTGTGTTTAACTGTTAATTTCGTTCATATTAAGCATTGTACATATATTTTATATGACTCTATTTACTAAGCAAACGCAAACCAATTCACGATTCGACAGTAGTGTATTTGAGGATAGGAAGGGGTACGTCTTTTCCCTTGATTTATGAAACAACACTTTTACAGGTTTCATCCTTCTAGTATGGGTTTGACCATTGAAGAAGCCAAGAAATTGGATCACTTCTTGTGTTTTAACTGCTCATCAAATGATGATGCCAAGAGACCCTTGAATTCATTTCCAGTGTCACCATGGTGAGAATGCTTTTTTTTACTCCCAATTTGTGACAACTGGATTTGGAAAAGTTGGTCAATCTAGTGCTGTAAAATGCTTCATGCTGATTCAGATTTATTGTAATGAGGAATTTACTGATTTGTAAGGTGATCCTTCTAAGGATCACCTAAACATAATAAAATCTCTACTAATTTACTAATTCACCTTCATTTTTACTGAATCATCTATTATTGGCCTATTGACGGGACTGAGGAGAGTCCACCAAGGGATTAATATTTCATCAAATTGATAGTAGAATATGAATTGAAATGAATCAAATATAAGCAAACTCAAGAACTTGATGCTATGAATCTAAAGGACTGAAAGAGAACTGAAAGATTTTCTTCATTGAATTAGAACTGAGAGAGATTAGCTCTCTTATACAAAGACTTAGCATCTAGAAGAGTCACAGAAAAGGGCGGGAAAGTTTGGTATCCTAGCAACTTCTCTATATCGCAAAATAATTAACAGAAGTAGGAATTGATTCAATGAAACATCAGCATTGTTAATTATGTGAGCTCAATACTCTTTACATCCCCCCTCAAGATGAGGCTGGGTACCAGAATTATCTTGAATCAGCTTGAGCAGAACATCAAGTGAGACTTTAAGTCTTTGAACCTTTAAATGGGAAGAGACTTGGTAAAAACAATCTGCCAATTGATCCTGGGAGGAAACATGTAAGACCTTGAGAACCTTTGTTGAGATTTTTTCCCTAACAAAGTGATAGTCAACTTCTATGTGTTTGGTTCTTGCATGAAAGATGGGGTTTGCTGCCAGAGATAATGCACTGATATTTTTACACCATAAAAGGGGAGGTGAGGGCAGAACTATATGAAGATCAGTCAGAAGTTATCAGTCCGAAGTTGCTTTAACCATAACACTTCAGCAGCAGTGTTAGCTAGAGCTTTATACTCTGCTTCAGTGCTGGATCTCAAAACTGTAGGATGTTTCTTTGTAGACCAGGAAATGAGATTAGAACCCAGAAAAATACATGAACCTGTAGTTGATCTTCTGTCCAGACCATCCCCTACCCAGTCAGCATCTGAAAAATCATGTAAAGTAATGGGGCCTGACTGAAACTGTAATCCATGATGAAGAGTCCCTTTAAGATATTTGATAATTCTTTTCAGTGCTTGGAAGTGACAGTTGAGAGGGTTATGAAGATGCTGACACACTTTATTGATAGCATAAGTAATGTCTGGTCTGGTAATTGTGAGATACTGAAGAGACCCCACCAAGCTTCTGTAAAGAAGAGCATTAGAGTAGGGAGAGTCATCCTGCAAAAGAGAAGCTTTGACTGCTGTAGGAGAGGCAGTAGGTTTACATTCAAACATAGAGGCCTTAGTAAGAATATCTGTAGTATACTTGTGCTGAGAGAGCAAAAGGCCTGAAGAAGTGGACTGAACCTCAATACTCAGAAAGTAATGTAAGGGACCAAGATCTTTCATTACAAATGTGGATTGTATGGTGGAAATAAAGTCAGAGATATTCTGAGAGCTACTGCCAGTGATGATTATGTCATCAACATAAACCATAAGTATGATAACATGATTGGAAGAATGCTGACCAAATAGAGAAGAACAGACTATTGACAAAACCATGTTGCAGTAAGAATCTGGATAGAGTGGCAAACCAGGCCATGGGGGCTTGTTTGAGGCCATATAAAGCTTTATTGAGCTTACAAACTAGCTGAGGATAAGTAGGATCAGAAAAACCAGCTGGTTGAGGCATGTACACTTCTTCCAAAATGCCATGTAAGAATGCATTTGAAACATCCAATTGTTTGAGAGTCCACCCAAAATGGAGAGCCAAGGAAAGTACCAATCTAATAGTTGGCTGTTTTACCATAGGACTGAATGTTTCAAAATAATCTAACCCTTCAATTTGATTAAATCCTTTTGCCACAAGTCTTGCCTTGTATCTAGCAATAGAGCCATCAACATTTTTCTTGATTTTGAATACCCATTTACAGCCAATTACAGATTTCGAGGAGGTAAAGGGGCTAAATTCCAAGTATACTGAGCTAGCAAGGCATTATATTCTTTAGACATAGCTTTTCTCCAAACTAGTGAGGAATTGGCTTAATGGAATGAAGTAGGTTCAGAGTGTAAAAGATCAGAATTTGTGGATGCAATAGTAGTCACATGTGCTGAGTGAGAAAAAGGTTGTTTTGTCTTTGAAATTCTAGGTTTCAGTCTAGTAACCATAGGATGAGTGCTGGTTGAGGTGGAAGAAGAAGAAGAAGAAGAAGAAGAAGAAGAAGAAGAAGAAGGAATAGAAGTGGATGGGACAGTAGGTAAATCAGAAGATGGAAAGGGAATGGAAGAATCAGATGGTGGTGGGAGTGATGATGAAGATGAGGAGGAAATTGGACCAGTAGATGGTGTATATAAGTCAAGAAAAAAGAATTAAGAAAGGTAGATTTAGGAGGAGGAGGAGGAGCAAAAAGGGAAAGAGATGAGGAGGTGGAAGAACATGGAGAAATTCTCAAATATTAAGAAAAGAGTGGAGAGAAGGGAAATTGATTCTCAACAAAGTGGACATGTCTAGAAACAAAGACTTGACCAGAGTGAGTGTCAAGACATTTATAACCCTTGGAATTAGGAGCAGAGCCAATGAAAACACACCGTTTTGACTTGAATTATAATTTTGATGTTCTATAGGGCATAAGCCAAGGATAGCAGCAGCAACCAAACACTCTAAAGAGAGAATAGTCAGGAGCAACATGAAACAGGCATTCAAAGGGAGATTTAAACTATAAGACTGAGGAAGGAAGCCTACTTATAAGAAAAGTTGCAATGAGAAAAGCATCTGGCCAATACTTAGGAGGTATGGATGAGTGGTTGAGTAAAGTGAGGGTAGTTTCAAGAAGATGATGATGTTTTATCTCAGTAATACCATTTTGCTTAGGAGTGTGGGGACAAGAACTTTGATGTTGAATACCATGATGATCAAGAAAGGAAGCCATGGGCTTGTTAAGATATTCCCCTCCATTGTCAGTTCTAAGTATTTTAATTTTGGTGGTGAATTGGTTTTGAACCAGATTTGTGAAGAAGACCAAAGTCTAAAAGACATCTGATTTGAGCTTTAAAGGGTATAACCAAGTGAATCTAGAGTAGTCATCAATGAAGACTACATAAAATATATAGCTAGAAACTGAGAGAGAGTAGAAGTGGGACCCCATACATCACTGTGAATTATTTCCAAGGGATTTTTAGCAAAAGTTTGGGACAATGGAAAAGATAGCTTCTTACTCTTTGAAGCAAGACAAGGGTGACATGACCAAGAGGATGAAACTGAGCATGGAATATTGTAGATAATATTCATGACCTTGGGAGAGGGATGTTGATCGGGAGAGAACAAATCCTAATTATACGCCTTAATTCACATTTGTTAGTCAGTTTTATCCTGTTTTTGTGTAGTTTTACTTTATTTTCTACTTTCTACCAGGTATTAGAAGAAAACAAGTATATCAGGTTAAACAAGGTGAAAAAGCAGGAAGAAAGAAGCAGAAAAAGACACATCACGCGCGCGGTCCGCGGGCGCGAAAACCCATATATCGCTCGCGCGATCCGCGCGCGCGACCTCCCAAATGTCGCGCTCGCGCGGCCCGCTCGCGCGATCCGTACAACAAGCAGAGTTACGTATTTCAATATTCTGAAGAGCCCTGTGCGAACGAAATTACTTGAAGACGTCCAGATTGAAAATAACTTCTGTTTCAGTGCAATACGAGTTGAAAAAGGCTTCTAAAAAACCCTTGTAAACTATATATACCTAGTTTTTATGATTTTTAAGGGGGACACACCTAGAGATCCATTCACATACATTCATTGAAGGCAAGAGGAAAGGGAAGAGCAAGCTTGAAGGTTTCTAATGGCTTACATCAACTCCATCTTCATGCTTTCATCCATCATGAGCAACTAAACTCCTAACCTAGGGTTTCAATGAAACCCTAGCTATGTAAAGTGGGATTCTATGCTTCTCTATTCTAAGATTTTATGTTTATGGATAGTGATTGTATGTTGGTGGATTTTATATAATCAGTTTTTAATGTTAATAATCAAGAGTACTTTGGATCTATTCTTGTCTTAGATTTTTCCTTATGCTTATTGAACTCAATAGTCCTTGATTTCTGTGATTGATAGGAGTATTTACATACAATGGTGCTTATTGGATTGTGATGTTTAAATCTTTTATAATCCATGCTTAGGAAAGATGAGTTATGCTACACCCTAGTCATAGGTAGATAATTCATGTGAACCGTAGATGGATTATGTTTAGATTAAACTAACGATATCTTCTTGACGATACTATTGGGCTTGTAGCTACAATAGATCATTACTATCCAAAACGTAGAACTTATAATAAGAAGTATAGACCCTCAATGCATAGTTAGTGGTGGATTTGTAATCCTTGATCCCATCTCCTTATATTTAAACCAATTTCCAATTTTGCATTTAAGTTTACTTAGATTTAATTTTAGATCTTATTTCCATAAATTCATAGTTTAATTCATAGTTTAAAGTAGTAGTGATAATCAAAACCTAAATCAATTCAACTTCCGATTTTCTTATAACTAGATAGATTAGATTTTAGTAATTAAAGGATTAAAAGTTAACAATCTCTGTGGGTTCGACCTTTACTTTCCACACTACAAATCTTTAGAAAAGTAAAACATACTTTTATATCTTGATTCCGACACGATCAATTTTTCGCGCCGTTGTCGGGGATTGAATTAATTTTTACCATTAATTATTAGAATCATAATTTACTTAGTTAGTAAATATTAGTTTCCATTTTATTTTCTTTGTTTTTCGTTTTACTTTTGAGTCGCTAAATTTATCCTTGTCCTGCAGCTCACAAGTCATCAAGATCTAGTACGTTCGAGTGGAGCAGCTGTGCACGCCAACGGAGCTTACGCGAACCTGAAAAGAAAATTGCAATAAAAAAATAAAAAACAAGTAAATTCGCTAAGTTTTTAAATTTCGCATCAACCACTGTAAGTCAGGGCGCTGTGACGCATTACTTGCATTAGGGTAGGTGTGGAGTGAGCATTGCATTAGCTAGGAAACCCGGGGCGCTGGGCTTGACGCGATCATTGCATTACAGGATAAATTCATGCATCACATTAGTCTTGTGTGCTTGCATGCTTGGTTATTAGCGTAGCTATTTTTGTTTTTTTTTTATTATTAAGTCAACCCTTAGTGTATGTTTGGTACTCGTTCAACTAATCCTAAATTAAATCCGCTTAATCTCGAACTTGAACGTACACTTAGAGGCCTTAAGTCATCAACCCAAGCTGCGAGAGCTCGGTTGATGTTAGACGACGAGTCCACGCCGGAACCGTCATCTTCGTTTGAATTTGAAATCTGTAGTACCCTTCACCGTTTACGAAAAACTAAGACGATAAAAATCGAACCTATTCCGATGGCCGATTTTGGACATAACCGGAATAATGGAAACAATCAGAATGAGGGGGATAATCTTAACATACCCCCACCACCACCATTAAAGGACTATTTCACTCCTACTGCTTACACACCACCGTCATGTATTGCATTGCCGGAAGTGACGGCAGCTCATTTTGAAATTAAATCATCAACTATTGCGCTCCTGCCGTCATTTCACGGGCGTGTTAAGGAAGACCCTTATAATCATCTAGGCGAATTTCAGGGAATCTGTGCGACTTTAAAGATTCAGAACTTAACAGATGATGAATTGAAAATGCGCCTGTTTCCGTTTTCACTTAAAGATAAAGCGAAGTATTGGCTCCAATCGTTGGAGCCAAATTCAATAAGAACATGGGATGAGTTGCAAACTACGTTCCTACAAAAGTTCTTCCCCATAACTAGAACGAATCAGATTAGAAAATCATTAACTAATTTTACAATGCAAGATGGGGAGACACTTTATGATACTTGGGAACAGTTTAAAGAACTCTTACGTTCTTGCCCTCATCACCAGATACCTAAATGGCAGCTGGTGCAAGTCTTTTATGAAGGATTAATTCCTGCCGTTCGAAACACCGTCGATGCTATTTGTGCAGGGATGTTCCTCCACAAGAGTGCCGATGAAGCATGGAAGATATTTGAAACATTAAGTGAAAACTCTATGCATCAAGCGGTATCCGTACGACCTGACGGACACCTTCTACCTAATCCAAAGAGAGAGGCGAAAGTTGAGTCTAATCATTCGTATGAAATTCAAGAACTAAATAGAAAAATGGACCAACTTATGATGATGGGCCGCATGCAAGGCCCACCTCCTTCTGCTGAAGTATGCCAGTTATGCTCAGATTCGTCACATTCAACATTAGCATGCCCGTCCGCATCCCAGTTCCCGGAATTTGTAGAACAACATATAAATGCGGTTCAACAGTTCCAACGACCTAATTATAACCCCACGGGTTATAAGCCAAACACGACATGGGGACCTCATCCGAACCTTTCTTGGAACTCCAATAGTGAGAAACCGTACTCGAAACCCGATACGACTAATTTTCCTAATGCGTATAAACCACAATCTAATCAGTATCAGCCGCCTCCGAACCAACAAAGTCAATACCAACAGCCTCCCTTCCGTGATAATCCTCCTAGGGATAAAACCTTCGAAGAGAGCGTGTTGGCATCATTAAAAATTTAGAGGCCCAATCACAATCGCAGTCTCAACTTTTAAATTCCCATACGCAATCTATAGCGAAATTAGAGTCCCAAATGGGACAATTAGCTAATACATTGAATCGGCGTAATGAGGGAAAACTACCAAGTCAACCTGTTCAAAATCCTAAAGGTCAGTATGAGGTGAGTTCGGCGAGTGATCAAGTTAACGCTGTTTCGACAAGGACAACTGAACGTCCTGAGGAGGTAGTGCCTCCTCCCGAGGCGAGAAAAGATAAAGGTAAAGAAAAGGAAGTGGGTGAAAAGGAAGAGAATTCTACTCCAGTTTCAAAAGACGCTAATCCTTTGATATCAAATAAACCATCTAAAGCAGTAAACCCTTCCGATTATGTACCTAGGATGCCATTTCCACCAAGCGGGGAAGCCCCGGCTCACTTCACTAGAAAAAGCACGAAGCCGGAAGATATACTTGAAATATTTAAAGAAGTAAAAATCAATATTCCCCTATTAGATGTGATTAAACAAATACCCCCGTATGCTAAGTTCTTAAAGGATCTATGCACTCAGAAAAGGAAATCTAGAAACCATCTATCTAAGAAAGTGTTCCTAACAGAAAAGGTTAGTTCCCTGTTTACCACTAACACTCTCAAATATAAAGACCCGGGTACTCCAACCATCGCTTGTCACATAGGTAATAAATACATTCACCGGGCTCTTCTTGATTTAGGTGCGAGTGTGAATTTGATACCCTATTCAGTTTACGAACATTTGGGTTTAGGAGAACTGAAACCGACTGCGGCCACCTTACAATTAGCCGATAGGTCAATTAAAGTTCCACGGGGGGTAGTAGAGGATGTATTGGTCAAAGTGGATAAATGCTATTATCCGGTCGATTTTATCGTACTAGACACCGAACCCGTCTTAGATGCGAGTAAACAAGTTCCAGTCATTCTAGGACGCCCTTTCCTAGCTACGGCTAATTCAATTATTAACTGTAGGACGGGTGTGATGGATATAACTTTTGGTAACATGACTGTGCGTCTTAACGTCTTCAATGAATCTAATCAACCATATAGAGATGATGAAGAGGCAGATTGCTATGCCATAGACTTAATAGACGAATTAGTCGAAGAGGCAGCGCCTTTTATGTTGACTAAGGATGCGTTGGAAGCATGCTTGTCACATTTCAATTTTAATGATTTCAACATTGATACAAATATTGAAGATGTAAATACTCTATTGGAATCAGCAAATACAATCAATGCACTCCCATGGAAACCTAAAATAGAAGCTTTACCGCCTCTTGCACATGAACCAGCTCTACCGTCCATTCAGTGTTCTCCAACACTGGAACTTAAACCGTTGCCGGATTCTTTAAAATATGCATTCCTAGGGACTAACGTAACCCTTCCTGTTATAATCCTGTCAAATTTAACTGAAATTCAGGAAGTACAACTAATACAGGTTCTAGGTAATCATAAAAAGGCGATTTGATGGATGGTCGCTGATTTAAAAGGAATTGACCCGTCAGTTTGCATGCATAGAATAAATTTAGAAGAAAATGCTAAACCATCTAGGGAAATGCAACGACGTCTCAACCCTAACATGAAAGAAGTGGTTATGAAGGAAGTGATAAAACTCTTAGATGCCGGTATTATATACCCGATCTCCGATAGTAATTGGGTCAGCCCAACTCAGGTTGTCCCAAAGAAATCAGGTATTACGATTGTACCCAACGAAAAAGGAGTCCTTATGCCAACCCGTCAAACTACCGGTTGGCGAGTTTGCATTGACTATAGAAAACTTAACTCGATGACGCGTAAGGACCACTTCCCCCTTCCATTTATTGATCAAATCCTCGAACGTCTGTCCGGTCAGAGCTATTATTGTTTCTTAGATGGATACTCTGGTTACAACCAGGTGCCCGTTTACCCCGATGACCAAGAAAAAACAACGTTCACCTGTCCTTTTGGAACCTTCGCTTACCGACGTATGCCGTTTGGCTTGTGCAATGCACCGGCAACCTTTCAACGGTGTATGATGGCAATTTTCTCGGACATGGTTGAGAAATTTCTCGAGGTATTCATGGACGATTTCTCCATTTTCGGACCTACATTCGATGAATGCCTCCAAAATCTGACAAAAGTCCTCGCCCGGTGCGAGGAAGCAAATTTGGTATTAAGCTGGGAGAAGAGCCATTTCATGGTTCAAGAGGGAATAGTCTTGGGTCACGTTGTTTCCAAGAGAGGTATAGAGGTTGATAAAGCGAAAATTGAATTAATAGACAAACTTCCACCGCCATCATCCATTCGTCAAATTCGTTCCTTTCTAGGTCACGCTGGTTTTTATAGACGATTTATCAAAGACTTTAGTAAAATTTCACGCCCCTTGTGCAACCTGCTTGCCAAGGATGTTCCTTTTGTCTTTGACAATGACTGCCTGAAGGCTTTTGAAATGTTGCGTACCTTACTATCCACGGCTCCGGTAATCCAGTCCCCTGATTGGTCATTACCGTTTGAATTGATGTGTGATGCTTCCGACTATGCCGTTGGAGCGGTTTTGGGACAAAAAGTGAATAAAATCCCTCATGTGATCTATTATACAAGTAAAACACTAAATGATGCGCAATTGAACTACACAACAACTAAAAAAGAATTACTTGCGGTTGTATTTGCCCTCGACAAATTCCGTTCTTATTTATTGGGTTCAAAAGTCATCGTTTATACTGATCATGCGGCATTGCGTCATTTGCTAAATAAGAAAGAAACGAAACCTAGGTTAATCCGATGGATTTTACTCCTTCAAGAGTTTAATTATGAAATAAGGGATAAAAAAGGTTCTGAAAACGTTGTAGCTGACCACTTGTCACGAATTCTTATAGAATCAAACGATATTACCGCTCTAAAGGATTCGTTTCCAGACGAGCAATTATTCGTGTTATCTACCGTAAAACGGCCGTGGTTCAGTGACATCGTTAATTTCTTAGCTACGGGACATATCCCGAACACGTGGTCTCGCTTAGACAAAGATCGTTTCTTTTCTCAAATTAAACATTATTACTAGGACGACCCACTGTTATTTAAACACTGTTCTGATCAAATTATACGACGTTGTGTTCCGGAAAGTGAATTCAAATCCATAATAAATTTTTGTTATTCTCTAGAATGCGGAGGTCACTTTGGTGGTCGTTGTACGGCCGCTAAAGTCCTCCAAAGTGGGTTATATTGGCCAACATTGTTTAAGGACGCACATGAATTCTGTCAGAACTGCGTACGTTGCCAACAAACAGGGAACATGTCACATCGTGATGCGATGCCCATGACCCCAATCCTTATTATAGAAATATTTGACGTTTGGGGCATCGACTTTATGGGACCGTTTCCCTCGTCTTGTGGTTTCGAATACATTTTAGTCGCGGTCGACTATGTTTCTAAGTGGGTGGAGGCAGTGGCGACAAGAACCAACGACCATAAAGTTGTGGTTTCTTTTATTATAGATAATATATTTTGTCGATTCGGCACGCCACGAGCGATTATAAGCGATGGGGGTAAACACTTCTGTAATCGTTACTTCGAAGCCCTAGTCCGAAAATATTATGTCACCCACAAAGTAGGAACCGCATACCATCCGCAAACCCAAGGCCAAGTTAAAGTGTCTAATAGGGAGGTCAAAAGTATATTAGAAAAAACGGTACGTCCAGACCGTAAAGATTGGTCACAACGACTGACCGATGCGCTTTGGGCATATCGTACAGCGTTTAAAACTCCTATTGGGATGTCTCCTTACCGACTAGTGTTTGGAAAAGCGTGCCACCTACCGGTGGAACTCGAACATCGATCTTATTGGGCCGTCAAAACGTTTAACCAAGATATAAAAGCGGCAGGATGTCATCGTAAACTTCAATTGCAAGAACTTGAAGAATTGAGAAACGAGGCGTACGAGAATTCAAGAATCTATAAAGAAGGATCTAAAGCTTTCCACAATAAGATGATTATAAGAAAGAATTTTGAGATCGGACAACGCGTCTGGTTGTTTAATTCTAAATTAAGGTTATTCCCGGGAAAGCTACGGTCCCGATGGGACGGTCCGTTCACTATAACGCAAGTGTTCCCGCATGGAGCGATCGAAATCCAAGTAATGAACGGGGGAACACCGTTTTAAGTAAATGGTCAACGGCTTAAGCCGTATCGAACCGAGGAAACAGAAGAGAGAGAAATCGAATCTATAGACCTGGTAGATCCGGTCTATCTAGACTGAGCCCGTGCATCGGTCGAGCTAGCGACGTAAAACTTAGCGCTTCTTGGGAGGCAACCCAAGCGTTAGTTAGAATTTTCTTTAATGTTGTACACTAGTGAGTAGTTTTGGCCAATGCATGAGTTTGTAATTACCCAAAAGATGAAAATTTTCAATTATAGAATATGGATACAAGAAAACAGAAAAGAAAAATGAGAAATTAGCATCTCGCGCGCGCGGCCCGCTCGCGCGAGATCTCGCTCGCGCGAGGTATCCCCTTAGCCAAAACTTTTGGAAAGTCTTAAAAGGGACCCTCAGTGTTTTCTCGCGCCAGAAATCGCGCCCGCGAGGTCCTCGCTAGAGCGGCCCGCTCGCGCGAGATTGTCCCTTAGAAAGAATTGCTTTTAGCTTCGTAAAAGAAGCCTCAGTTTCTGGTCGCGCCTCAGATCGCGGGCGCGAGACTCTCGCTGGAGCGGTCCGCTCGGGCAGACTCTACACTTGGGACAATTTTTCCAAAACGTAAAAATCAAGCCTCAGTTTTTTCTCGCGGAGGGATCCGCGGGCGCGAGCCTCGCTCGCGCGATCCGCTAGCGCGAGTTTCCTCACCCTTTAAATACAGGGCTTAGCCCTAATTTCTCAGAACATTCACTCTCTTTCTCTTCGTCTTTCTCTCTCACTCTCTCGCGATCCTCTCTCTCTCCTATCTCCACCATACATCACCACAATCACCACCACTACCACTCACCACCATCGATCATCATCATCACCATCCATCACCACCACGCCGACGAATCAACAACGCCGCCGCCGCCGCAATCATCATCATTCACCAAAGCCGAGGCCACAAAACTTCCCCCCCAATCTTGAACCATTCTTCCCAGGTATATACCTATACATATACATACACACACTGATTATAGATTTAGGGTTTGTTGTGGGGGTTTCTGAATCCACACACACATATATATATATGTATCTGTGTATACATATACAGATTTAGATTTATATATATATTGATCCACACACAATCGGAACCCTAAAGTTCATACTGGCCCAAACTCTAAATTCAGTATTGTAAATTGGGGTATACAGGTATGAATATACACTCACTATTCATACTCACAGTCACTATTATAAATCTGAACCCTGGTGGAGTCACACACACTCACTATTGTAAATTGGGGTTTGTGTTTGGGGGTGTTGATACTCACAGTCACTCGTACATGCTGTTATAGATCTCAGTATATGCCCTAATTCCTAACTCATACTCAACCCGAATTTGATACCCTGAACTAAATTGAGCTCATAGATACGTTCATGCTGAGATTAAATTTAGGGATTTGTCATATGTCCACATTTGTGTATACAGGTATGAATATACCTAAACACATTATCATAGATACACGTAAAGATTGAGATACATACGGTTTTCCAAGATTACGTTCGTTTATTCATATGAATCTGTATTTGTGACTGTTCACATCAAACCAAAATATTACACAAACTACCTTAACAAACTGATGTGTTAATTTAGCCATTACATCTTGATTAGGGTCGATTAAATACAATTGACTTAGACATATGTATACAGTTGTAAGTTTTTATCAGAAGTATGGGTACCGATATTAATATATGCTTCCATTGCTCTCAAAACCATGAGGATTTCAGTTTATAGGCATATTTATATAGTACCTTGATCAGTTTTTGGGAAGCTAACCCAGGCTTCTTGACTCATATACACACACAGATATGAAGTCTTGAACCTAAACTTTACCCACTTAGGGACTACACTTGGTGGAGTCAGACACAAACATTCACAGAACCAGACAATCTAATTATAAAGTAATCGTCAAACTATCAAGTTCTCTGGTTCAGTGCTTTTTAACTGTGTTCACATTCTAATAAGTACGTAGACGCTAGTTTTAAATGATCATAGACTACAACTCCAGCTTTAATACAATGGTCCCTTTCACATTCATTACTCTTTGGCGTTCGTTAATCCAGTCTTTTAGTAAATGTGAATTCGGGTAGCTCGAAAATGAATATTCACGACTAGTATTCGATATTGAAATTGTTTTAGACGTCGTAGCACCTTATTACTTTAACTCTCTATCACACTACTAAACATTACAATTATTTTTGTCGACGTGCGCATCACTTCCGTTTGAGTATATACATTGCTATTTAACACGCGGCAAGTACCCCGTGACTTGCCGCAATGTATGTGCCCTTGTTGGGACAGTGGGTGGGAAGGGATCGGCTCTTCTCACAATTGCTGGGTGTTCCCCCGTGAACCCCAATTTTCTTTTACAATGTTGAAATTATATTGATTGTGTCCCTTGCCGGGACGTTTTTCTTGCAGGTGACCCTTTCCCCCTATCCCTTTCTTTTTCTTTTCTGGGCATAGACCAATTTTAAAGCCCACATTTTCAAAATTTTTCTAAAAAGTCGTACCACCCTTTTCAAACAATGACAAAAAGAACCGTACGATCCGCTTCTTCTTCCCAACCGCCTCAGAAAAAAGCCAAAGGAAAGGAAAAACAGACTGACCCACCTCCTCCACCTCCTCCAGACGACCCGAACCCCAATGACCTAGGCCCCAAATATGTCAACCGCGGCCTGAATTACGAGGCCGCAATAGACGCTGACTATTTCGCATCTGATAAAGACGCCAAATGGGGCCACAATAACCTAGTCGCCCGTAAATTGGCCCCACAGCTATACTTTAGAAACCCCGACCTAATTAGCTACCCCCGCCTCGTCCGCCTATTCTACCAAAACCTACGCTACCATAAACAATCCCTCAGTCAACACACCTTTATCTCCACTACCCTAGATGGCCACGACATCACCCTAAACCCAGACAACATCGCCGAAATCCTTCACCTTCCCTCCCATTCTTACCACGTGCCTAAACTCAATGTCCTAACCAAAGCCCACTCCTTTATACACATTATCCAGGACATGTGTGTCGGTCGCTCTGGGTCGGGGCAGTCTATACGACGTTCTCACATGCCCCGCCAGATGTGGTTCGTCGACCATGTCTTTAAACGAAACCTGTACCCCCTTGGTCACGAGCAAGAACGGACCAAGGCAATCCACCACGCCTTCCATGCCGTTTACCGTAGTGATTGGTTCCATCCTGGCCTCGTTATTATGGATGGCATGCGCCACACTACTCAGGCCATTGATAATGCCATAGACCCTAAGACCCTTCTGCCTTATCCTCGCACCATCACGGCCATTCTCCGGGCTAAGGCTTTTCCTATCCCTGCCGATGAGCCTATAGATGCACATATCCCGGAGTTCGCTTCCGCTGATTGGAAGTTGAGCCTGGATCGTTTAGACTTGGAGGTTAGGAGGGCACGCAAGGCAGCTCAGGTCCGTCGCGAGCAGGCGGCACAGTGTCCCCCTCCCCTGGAGGATACTCCTTACGCTTGGACATATGGGGAGGTCTATGCTTTCCGTGGAGAGACCCTGCGGCTTCAGTCCTACATGCGCTCATATTTCCAGCTGGCTCATCCAGACCAGCTGGATGACATTCTAGCCCAGGGCGAGGCTGCATATCAGTCGGCTTTCCCGCGACCAGCACAGCAGGTGGTAGAGGAAGAGCAGGGGGAGGAGGAGGAGGCTGGGAATGCTGGTGATGATGACGATGGGAGTGACGGTGATGGGGATGGTGATGGTACTACGGGGCAGGGGAGTACGGGGCTGGAGCTGGTTTTGATTGAGGGTGGTGAGGACTAAGTAGGTTTTGGTTGGGTGATAGACATTTATTTTTCCTTTTTTTATGTATTTGGATGGGGAGATTCAGACATTTTTAGACATTGTGGGCCTGTATATTATTTATTCCTATGTTGCTTTCACTTTTTGTTATCTCTTTCTTTTATTTAGTAGGATTTTACTGTACCCGGCTTCGACCGGTTTAGATTATTTCCTCCTGTTTTTTTTTCCTTTGGGTCTGTAAATAATTTATTGTTGCGCTTTTCTTTTATTTTGTGGTTTGCTATATGTCTAGAACATTATATTCAGTGCACTGATCGTATTGTCGTTTACTGCTTATGATGCTTTACTTCATTGCTTATAACACCTTCACAGCAGTCAGTCAGTAATGAGTAATTATTAACCCCATTGCACACTAACAGGAATTGCTTAGCCTCAGGTTTGGGGGAAATTATGCTAAAATGTCCATTAACTATTCTGAATTATTAATTAAAAGTGGATACGATTTAATTTTGATCAATATGGTTCCACATTAGCCTATTAATTACCGTTGCTTCTCAGCGCATGTAACTGATTAATAAGTCACATTCATACATTCAAGTGTTTATCATTTTTGGTATATATTATTATAATCCTAACGGTTACCTATGTCTTTCATGCTAATAACTTGCGCTAATTATACTTCAGTTGTGACGTTTTTTTTATGTTACAGGACATATCGCTCCCACATATACATATAGTACCCAAATCCTCATTTCTCCTTCTCATCTTTTCACTATGGATCATCCTATTTCACCTCCTACTTCCCCTGATAGGTCTTCTAGTCAATCGCGTTACTATTCTGACTCTAGTTCGTCTTCTGATACTCCTATACTGAGTCCTAGGTTAGCCAAACCTGACGGCCCGGTCGGTCGTCCCGGCTGGTGTCGTCGTCGTCATCGTAGGCCCATTCTTAGCTATTCTGATTCTTCTGATGAGGATGACCTGTTTGGCGATGACCCTACTTTTCTTGATGGCCCTTATGGCGCTCCTCCTACGTCTTCCGAGTCGTCTTCTTCTGAATCGGCCGAGTCCTCGACCGATGATGACGATGAGGGTGTTGTCCCAGGATTCGCTGTTATTTCTTTATCTGACCCTGATGAGTCTAGTGTGCCTACACTAGAGGTTACCTATCCATATAGGAACCTACCTGATTATGTGCCGGACGTTGTTCGACAGCGTCCGAGTCACCCTGCCTGGTCCCCAGAGGACGTTGCCTCGATATTTGTGCCTTATTCCGATCCTGAGGATGATAGGGTGGATTTGGGTCCGAGTATCAGTGAGGGGATTGAGGAGGGTCAGAGTCTGGATGTACATGATGATTTTGATGTGGTAGGACCATCGTTCGACCCTGCGGAGCATCCAGAGTGGGAGCTTGTGGATTGGTACTTTAGATCTGCCGTACAGCCTCTGTCAGGCATTTTTCATGGAGTGGACGTCCTGGTGATCTTCTATGCGGACTGCATCCATGTCATTGTCATGTTCCCCTCTGCATAGGGACATGCAGTGATTTGGTTTGGGGGAAGTATATGGATATTTCATTTTTGTGTACTGCAGTATATTTTTTGTTAGTTGTCTTTTGTTAGTTTTCTTTTGCTAGTTTTCTTTTATTCGTTATTTCATTCAATTGTTAGTTCTTTTAATTCATTAGTTCTTTTAATTCATTGTAAAACATATAAAAAAAAAGTATACTAATAATAGAGAAACAAAAGTTTTAGTAGTTCTAGAAATAAATGAAATAAGTTTCTTAATACTGTTCAATATTGCGTTCCTTGTGATTATAATTACATTTCGTTGAAACTTTGAGAATTAAGAGAGTATATAATCAAATTGTCTATCGAATCCATGAGAATATGTTTTGAGAACTATATATTATCGGAATCATTGTTTTATATCTTATACTTGCATATCTTGTTGCACTGCACGTAGTCATATGGATACATATAACAAGTGAACTTTAATGTAAGTTGGATTCCTAAATAGAAATATTGTGGAGACTAGAACCCGGTGAGCTATAGAGCCTATCATCCTTTCGAGGGTTTTATTACGTTGATCAAATATCTTTGACATATCGCACTATCTCATTGATTGGTCTCATTATTTCTTCATTTTGATTGAAAGTCAAGTGAGTATTAGAATTACCATGTTAAAAAAAGAAAATTTTCTTTTATATCATAACATTGAAAAATCATGTAACCTTAGAAAATGACACTAGGCCATCTGTTCTAATACACCTGGTTGACCTTTGGCCTACCCATTATAATTATTTTTTTATATCCCTTGTTAACCCACTTGAGCCGTTTTTAAATAAGCCATTTCTTTGTTCACCTATTATCCTACCCACTCCGATATGGAGTTTGCTGCTATTAAATATTACCTACCCTATGTCCAAAAGTAGTAGAGAATAGTTTTCATAAAGAAATTGGGCTAATAAAACGACTAGAAAAAAATATGATGTATGGAGTAGTAAAAGAAAAGGAGTAATAAAAAAAATGATAAAATAAAAAAAAAAAAAACAAATAAAGTTGTTGAAAAAAGGGATATGATTCTCTTGAAAAAGATAAAAAAGAAAAAAAAAAAAAAAGAAAAAAAAAAGAGTAATATAAATAGTCGTTGTAGTAAAGCCCTTGCGTTACACATTAAGGCTATTCCTAGATACTTACGGACTTTTTGAATCCCTTTTACCTTTCTTTTCTAAGCCTTAACCCTTGACCAACGCTACAACCCTTAAAAGTCCTAGTTGATTCTACGGAAACATGACTTGAATATGTTACCGATAAGAAAAAGGAAGTAAAAGCATGGTAGTAATAATATTTACTTGACGATCGATATCTAGTCATGAGACTATTTCATTTCTGTCGTGTTGTACGTTATTGAGAGTCGTATGCGAATTTATTTGTTTTGCACAATAATTCTTTCTCGCATATATCTAAATGAGTGCTTACACCTGTTTCAAAGTGATTTTATTTTAGAGTGTAATTAACAACGTGAGATTTGTAGTCGAAGCATCACTAAATAGCCATCTGATTTATGTTTCACGTTCATAGTTGTTGTGTATCCACTTGACTACTATTTCACACACATGCGAGTCTTCGATATATCCTATTGATTCGGGTGATATATGCTTCCGGAATATTTTTCATAATGTAGGAGGGCATATGATTGTTTTACTCTTGATAATTTTAAAGTTTCATTTGAGGTTGAGTTTATCGAAAAAGGACGTGATATTGAAATATTTAAAATTTTGAATAAAATCTTTGTAAGTTAATAAATATGGTTGTGGGTGACTTGTTGACGAGAACCCTCACGAGACTTCACTCGTCCGACTAGGGACACCTAGAGGTTTAAAAGGCTTGTTGCACAGGCTAAGTGCAATCGTTATCCATACGAAAATGGATTCGGAATTTTATTATTAGTAGTTTTATTTTCTTTTTGCTCGAGGACTAGCAAAATGTAGGTTTGAGGGTGTGATCGGGAGAGAACAAATCCTAATTATACGCCTTAATTCACATTTGTTAGTCAGTTTTATCCTGTTTTTGTGTAGTTTTACTTTATTTTCTATTTTCTACCAGGTATTAGAAGAAAACAAGTATATCAGGTTAAACAAGGTGAAAAAGCAGGAAGAAAGAAGCAGAAAAAGACACATCACGCGCGCGGTCCGCGGGCGCGAAAACCCATATATCGCTCGCGCGATCCGCGCGCGCGACCTCCCAAATGTCGCGCTCGCGCGGCCCGCTCGCGCGATCCGTACAAAAAGCAGAGTTACGTATTTCAATATTCTGAAGAGCCCTGTACGAACGAAATTACTTGAAGACGTCCAGATTGGAAATAACTTCTGTTTCAGTGCAATACAAGTTGAAAAAGGCTTCTAAAAAACCCTTGTAAACTATATATCTAGTTTTTATGATTTTTAAGGGGGACACACCTAGAGATCCATTCACATACATTCATTGAAGGCAAGAGGAAAGGGAAGAGCAAGCTTGAAGGTTTCTAATGGCTTACATCAACTCCATCTTCATGCTTTCATCCATCATGAGCAACTAAACTCCTAACCTAGGGTTTCAATGAAACCCTAGCTATGTAAAGGGGGATTCTATGCTTCTCTATTCTAAGATTTTATGTTTATGGATAGTGATTGTATGTTGGTGGATTTTATATAATCAGTTTTTAATGTTAATAATCAAGAGTACTTTGGATCTATTCTTGTCTTAGATTTTTCCTTATGCTTATTGAACTCAATAGTCCTTGATTTCTGTGATTGATAGGATTATTTACATACAATGGTGCTTATTGGATTGTGATGTTTAAATCTTTTATAATCCATGCTTAGGAAAGATGAGTTATGCTACACCCTAGTCATAGATAGATAATTCATGTGAACCGTAGATGGATTATGTTTAGATTAAACTAACGATATCTTCTTGACGATACTATTGGGCTTGTAGCTACAATAGATCATTACTATCCAAAACGTAGAACTTATAATAAGAAGTATAGACCCTCAATGCATAGTTAGTGGTGGATTTGTAATCCTAGATCCCATCTCCTTATATTTAAACCAATTTCCAATTTTGCATTTAAGTTTACTTAGATTTAATTTCAGATCTTATTTCCATAAATTCATAGTTTAATTCATAGTTTAAAGTAGTAGTGATAATCAAAACCTAAATCAATTCAACTTCCGATTTTCTTATAACTAGATAGATTAGATTTTAGTAATTAAAGGATTAAAAGTTAACAATCTCTGTGGGTTCGACCTTTACTTTCCACACTACAAATCTTTAGAAAAGTAAAACATACTTTTATATCTTGATTCCGACACGATCAGATGTCCCAACCTAAAGTGCCAATTTTGAGGAAACTGAACAGAATTAAAAGCAGTAGAAAGAGATGATGATGAAGTGATGAAAGAAGAAGGAGACAAAGAATAGAGTCCCTCATTGCATGGTCCTTGAAGAAGAGTTTGATTGGTAACTTTATCTTTAACCACAAAACCTTGTAAATCAAAAATGAATTTACAATTATTGTCCTTGGCAACTTGATACACAGAGAGGAGATTATGATTGATTTTGGGAGCGTGAAGGATTTTGGAGATCGGAATGAATCTGAGAAAAGGAACGAATCAGAGAAGAAGAGATTTAGAGGAAGTAGGAAGAAGACCATTTCTAGTATGTACAATCTGAATAGAATTTCCATTTACCACAGACACTGTGTTAGAGCCAGAGTATGGATTTGGAACTTGTAGATGAGAAATATCATTGGTTAAATGACCTCTAGCTCCAGTGTCCAAGAACCAATGGGCTGGAGAAGATATAGTGGAGGTAAAAAGGGCATAAAGTCAATTGGGATCTAAAGATCTTGTATTAGATGAATCAGGAAGGACTTGAGGATAAGAATTTGTATACCAATCAGATGGTAGTGGTGAAATTTGTGGGGGAAATGAAGATGTACTATAAGGCTGAGGGAGATGTTGACCTGTTGGAGTAGGTAACAAAGGTAAAGAATGAGGATATGAAACAGAAGAAGGAGTATTTGGATGAGAGAAGTCGGTATTCATTTGTGGAGATGGGTGTGTTTGAACAAGATAGGCTTGAGAATTCCCTTAAAAATTGGGAGTATAAGATTTCTGATAGAAATTTTAAGGATTGAAAGAAGGAAAGGGATTTGAAATGGGATGAGTGTGTGACTGAAAATTGGAATTGTGTTGAGAATTAGAGGTAATCTGAAAATTAGGATTATACCTATGAAAACACTCAGTAGCAATATGATTATTCTTACCACAAATCTGACACCACACTCTAAACTGATTGTTTCTCCCATTTCCTCTTCCTCTCATGTTCCTATTATGACCACCCCCTCTAAAATTTTGATTGAAATTATTGAAATGCTGATATTGTTCTTGGGGTATCTGAGGAATATTTGCAGACTGAGGAATTTCAGGCAATTTTCCTTGCACATTTTTATCAACAACTCCCAGAGCAGAAACTTTCTCTCCTAAATGCATCAATTCCTTTTCACGATTTTGATGAATTTCCTCAGATCTTAATAGTGCATGTAAATCATAGAAAGAGATTGTTTGAGGTGTGGCTCTAAGTGTGGTTTTCAGAGAGGATTTTTCTTGAGATAAACCATTCACAGTGTAGAGAACTAACTCTTCCTCATTAACAGGTGAACCAGCAGTTGAAAGCTTATCAGCACAATCTTTAATTCTATCAAGATATTCATCCATAGTACTGTGATCTTTACTTCCACTGACAAGTTTGAGTTTCAATTCATGAATATGCGAACGAGAAGATGAAATGTATCTTTTAGCTAGGTATCCCCAAATCTCAAAAGCATGATTGAATTCAACAATTTGGGGAAGTATTGCAAGAGAAATAATTGCATTCAAGCAGCTAACAAGCTGTCTATCAATATTAGTCCATTCAAGAAATTTAGGATTTGGAATTTGATTACCTTCTTCATTGATTGTAATTGATGAAGGTTGAGGTTTTGTTCCATCCACATATTCCAGCAAATGATTTGCTTGTAGCGCATTCTTTACTTGAAGCTGCCAAGCCATATAATTTGCTTGATCAAGTCGAACTGTGATGACTGAAGACAGATTTGATACGAAGAAGATCAGATTTGCAGGAAGATTGAGAGATTTCTTAGATGTTATTGAATTGATCTTGAAAGTTTGAAGAAAACAAGAACAGATGCAGAAGAAAAGAAGAACAGAGACGAAAAAGACGATGATGAGCATGAATAGGGAAGATCTATGGCTCTGATACCATGATGAAAAACACAAATTAACAGTAGAATATGAATTGAAATGAATCAAACATAAGCAAACTCAAGAACTTGATGATATGAATCTAAAGGACTGGAAGAGAACCGAAAGATTATCTTCATTGAATTAGAACTGAGAGAGATTAGCTCTCTTGTACAAAGACTTAGCTTCTAGAAGAGTCACAGAAAAGGGCGAGAAAGTTTGTTATCCTAACAACTTCTCTATACAGCGAAACAATTAACAGAAGTAGGAATTGATTCAATGAAACAACAACATTGTTAATCATGTAAGCTCAATACTCTTTACAAATATGACATTGACTTAATTGCTCAAATTTTCACACAGCACATTCTAGTTTCCATATTTCATGAACAAATGCAAGTACGGATATCTAACCAGCAATGTTCTAAGAAAATTTGTTTCGAGTTCAATATGCAGAGTTGTCTGACATAATGATAATTCAGCGGTGACCCATATATAAAATTTAGGAGTTGGACAAAATCCAACTTCTCGGTCACTCAGACAACTTATTCTCAGTCCATTCACATTCAATAGGTAATGAGGAATTTGGTAGCTGGTGACAACAATGTCTTACTTTTACGGTATTTTTTCAAGTTCAACAGCAATAGGTAAGAGAGTGATATTGTGCTGGAACATCGTCTCAGCCATATAGCAAGTCATGCAGTTGGAAAGCCTCTCCATTTTGCAATGATTTGTTTTGAAATGGATCGGATGAAATCAACTCTTATTAAAAATATATATATGTATAAATAGACCCACAGTAATCATCTCGGGGGGTGCTGCCTCAAAACCCCATATAAAGTTGTTCATAAATGCACGCCCATTAAATCCGAGGCCCTAGACTAATATTTCTATGTCTCCGCCCTACCACCCGTCTAAATTTTGGATGTAACGATTATATAGGTGATGTAGTATCCCTTTATTAGTCCATTTGTCCCCATTTTCCAGAAGAATCTCATTCCAAATTAGCAAAAACTACTTTTCTATTACTAATGTGATAGATAGTGACGTGGTATACCCGTTGCAACCAATATTAAATCCTACCACCCCCTCAAAAACCACTCACACATTGTTTGCACCTAAAAAATACATTTTTTAAATCAAAGTTGGTAGAGGCCGATTGAGATTATTTTAATCGGACTCATGAGACCGATGGCAAAATTAATGGCTAAGTGGTTACTTCAAAAGTTGATCGGGCTTATTACAGTCGGGCTAGCACCCTTACTTAATCGGGCTGATCATCATTTGATCGGGCTTATTCAATCGGACTAACCATGAGATCGGGCTTACTACCGTTGCGCTAGTACTAATTCTATCGGGCTTGGACTGATCACTCTTTGATCGGGCTGGCTAATACATAAAATCGGACTTATAGACCGATTGTGTATATTGCCAAACGTGGTAGGGCCAAGTCAGAGTGCTCGGGCTCATTCTATCGGGCATCACTCAATCGGGCTTCCAATTGTGCCATTGCAATTCCATCAATGGGCTGCCCTTCATGGCCCAATCTAATTGTATAGGCCCAAGCTAAAATCATGTCAGTCAAGTGATAGGTATTGGTGGAGCCCGATTGCCATTCAGCAGGTTATTCATTTTGCCATCAATATGATAATTCAGCCACTAGGACTTTAGTTGGCTGTGCAACGACTCTGCCCGATGTGAAGAAATGTGATATGGTCACAATTATGGGAAGTGGTTTATCCCTACAAATTCTCTTAAGAGTGATAAGGTTTCAGTATTATGATAAGGGTAATATTCTAGTTATTAAGATAATATCAAATATTATCTGATATGGGAAACATTATCAAATTTGGAAGATTATCTTTATGGTAATATTAATATATTATTGTGCATATCTTATACTTGGAGGGCAAGTCAGCCGAATCAAGCTCATATTCGGACCGGATTCAAGCTACTAATATATATACACCTGTGTATGTATATATATATATTTTTTCGCAGATATGGAAGGTTCAAGATATAGCAGATTTTATCAGTTTATGGAAATAAACTGGTATATTTTACCAGATAATATTGATCAGAATTCCTACCTTATCTAGAAGACCTCCATGGCCGCTATAAATACAACAGGCAGGCCAAGCAGTCAAGGCACTCCGCGTCACTTCGACAAAAGCATCCCAAAGCATTCAAACATGCATTCGAAGCTTTCTTAGTATTTTTCTAGGCTTTCTTAGCTTTCAGTTACATCCATTGTAATTTCTCTTCTTTTTAATTAAATAAAAATCATGCTTTTATTTAATTTCTTGTTTTCATCACTTGCTAGACTTGTGTGCTTCAACACTGTCTAGGGACCTTAGGTGAGGGTACTTTCCTACTCACCTTTCACAATCGCCTGTTAGATGTTAGATTTTCAAACCTTGTGTATCACTCACACAAGTGCTTTTAGGAAATTTTGTGTTTTAAGTTTGGGTCTACCTCACAAGGCTCTGGCACGCCCGAACAATAATTATAGCAAACAATTTGGCACGCCCGGTGGGACAGCCAAGTGATGAGCCATGCATACACTGAAGCATGGCAATACTTTTACAACAACCAGATTGGTTGGCGGAATGAGTCAATACGCCAACTTCGCGAAGAAATCCATCGTCTTGTTTGCACCTAAAAAATACATTTTTTAAAATCAAAATTGGGTAGAGGCCGATGGTGATTTTATTCGGACTATAAGGCCGTTTGCGTAAATTAAGGGACAAGTGATTGGTGCAAAGTTGGTAGGGCCAAATAAATTGTATTCGGACTTATTCCAATTGATCGGGCTGGCAGGCAATAAATATGAACCACATGGGATGGACTGATGGAGCAGACTAAAGTTGGTGTTGAAAATTTCAATTCATACTGAATTGTAATGAGTAAAGGGTGGTGGGCCCACTGTGTACGGATAGTCTTCAGTCACCATATTATGTGCATAATACGTAGAGCCCGATAGAGAAATTGCAGAGGTCTAATATCATGTGGTGGGCCATCTTTGGTTGGGTTTTGTTTGGCACTACAACTTCATCGGGTTGTGCATGTAATATCATTGGACTGCACATCTACTAATCGGGCTTCATTGGAGACCCACTATTAATTTCAACAGACTTATGGTGTTGGGGAAGCAAACATTAGTGATGTCATCGGGCTGCATTTGGACCCATTCTAGTTAGTCACTATTCGGTGCCACGTGAAGTGCCATTGTTTTTCAAAGCATTTAATTACATAGTGGGCCCTATTGTTGTTTGATATACATTTAGGCTTTAGCTATTTAGTAGGCTGAGGAGACATGATATGATCGGGCTGAGCAAGGTTAGTTAGTTAAGTCAGTCATTCACTTTGGTGGGCCCTAATATTTCTCTTACAGATATGATCAAGTGATTGATAAAGATAGTTTCTTCTATATCTTAATTGGAAAATATTATCACTTATGGTAATATTATCAAGATATCAATCAGATTATGAGAAGATATTATCAATATTTATAAGAAATAATATTATCACTTATGGAAATCATATTATATTGGGAGATAATAACATTTAGGGAAGTATATCTTTTACTTAGAGGGGAAGTCAGCCGAACCGAGCCACAAGAAGGACCAGATTCAAGCTGCTAATATATATACACACCTGTATATCTGTATATATTATGGAAGACTTTTATCAGATTTGGGGATAAATCTGGTAAATTATACCAGATTATCATTCAAGAGCTTTTATTTCCTAATCAGCTTCAACCTCCATGGCCGCTATAAATCAACAGGCAGGCCAAGCTATCAATTCACTCCGCGTCTCTCTCGAATACCGCATCCCAAATGCATCCTTTAGCATTCTTAGTTTAGGCAAATAAAGTAGTCTTTTATTTTCCTAGTTTTTCAATTACTTCTTGTAATTTCTTTTCTTTAATTAAATAAAAGTCTATTTTATTTAATTATCTTTCATCACTTGTATGGCTTGTGTGCTTCAATACTGCCATAGGATTTTAGGTGAGGGTACTTTCCTACTCGCCACACACAATCACCTGTTAGAAGTCAGATCATAAAGCCTTGAGTATCACTCACTCAAGCGATATAGGAAATTAGTTTGCACAACTCGAACCATTATTGGTTCTGGCACGCCCGCGCAAATTACAAGCAAACAATTTGGCACGCCCGGTGGGACAGCCAAGTGATGAGCCATGCATACACTGAAGCATGGCTATACTTCTACAACAACCAGATTGGTTGGCGGAATGAGTCAATACGCCAACTTCGCGAAAAAATCCATCGTCTCTATAATGATGGATATTGGAATGAAACTGGTCATCTTTATAATGAGATAGACCGTTTTGAGGCCGACATGCGATTTTTTAATCAAGAAATCGGCCTCCTCACAGCTTCGAGTGGAGCTGATGAACCGCCGCCCGAGGAAGAGTGTGATAGGCCGAGTGACCCTGTATCGGCCATAGGGCCTCCCGCTAGTGATGAGGAGGACGATGATGAAGACCCCCTTGTTGATGAAGAAATCGGCGATGAAGGGCTCGGGGGGCAAGTTTTACCGAGACCGATTGACTTTAAATCGGTCCATGAAGCTTTTGAAAATATTCCTTTGAGGAAACTTAGCCTCAAGGAATTGTTCAATTTTTTCGGTCTAATAATAGTGACCGATTATTATTTTTATTTTAAGCCAATTAATTATTTGGCTTGGGTTGATCTACATCCACGGTGGCTGAGTGGATGTCACCAAAAACTTACGGTTATTTGGTGGTTATTTCTGCAACAATGGTATTATCAAGGTACTGAAGACCGGATTGAATAAATTTAGTCAGTAGGCTATTCGGACTCACAAGACCGAAAGCAAGAATAATAATAATAAATAAAGTAATGCTAGAAGGACGCTTAGGATGCTGAATCGGACATAGAGGCCGATGGTGCAGAAATGCTTGTCAAGTGGTGAAGCCCAATTACATGGAGGTGGTGGGCTCAAAGGTGTTACATGGTTCGCAGCTGAAAATTATAATTCGGTCTCTTGGCCAAGCCCGATGTTGGTCCAAAGATCATCGGTCTACATGATGAGCCCGATCGCAGTTTAAAGGTAATCGGTCTCTGTTAAAACATGGCTATTCAAAATTTCTCTTGTTTTCATTTTAAACAGCCAGGGGGCAATTGTTTGCACCTAAAAAATACATTTTTTAAATCAAAGTTGGTAGAGGCCGATTGAGATTATTTTAATCGGACTCATGAGACCGATGGCAAAATTAATGGCTAAGTGGTTACTTCAAAAGTTGATCGGGCTTATTACAGTCGGGCTAGCACCATAACTTAATCGGGCTGATCATCATTTGATCGGGCTTATTCAATCGGACTAACCATGAGATCGGGCTTACTACCGTTGCACTAGTACTAATTCTATCGGGCTTGGACTGATCACTCTTTGATCGGGCTGGCTAATACATAAAATCGGACTTATAGACCGATTGTGTATATTGCCAAACGTGGTAGGGCCAAGTCAGAGTGCTCGGGCTCATTCTATCGGGCATCACTCAATCGGGCTTCCAATTGTGCCATTGCAATTCCATCAATGGGCTGCCCTTCATGGCCCAATCTAATTGTACAGGCCCAAGCTAAAATCATGTCAGTCAAGTGATAGATATTGGTGGAGCCCGATTGCCATTCAGCAGGTTATTCATTTTGCCATCAATATGATAATTCAGCCACTAGGACTTTAGTTAGCTGTGCAACGACTCTGCCCGATGTGAAGAAATGTGATATGGTCACAATTATGGGAAGTGGTTTATCCCAACAAATTCTCTTAAGAGTGATAAAGTTTCAGTATTATGATAAGGGTAATATTCTAGTTATTAAAATAATATCAAATATTATCTGATATGGGAAACATTATCAAATTTGGAAGATTATCTTTATGGTAATATTAATATATTATTGTGCATATCTTATACTTGGAGGGCAAGTCAGCCGAATCAAGCTCATATTCGGACCGGATTCAAGCTACTAATATATATACACCTGTGTATGTATATATATATATATTTTTTCGCAGATATGGAAGGTTCAAGATATAGCAGATTTTATCAGTTTATGGAAATAAACTGGTATATTTTACCAGATAATATTGATCAGAATTCCTACCTTATCTAGAAGACCTCCATGGCCGCTATAAATACAACAGGCAGGCCAAGCAGTCAAGGCACTCCGCGTCACTTCGACAAAAGCATCCCAAAGCATTCAAACATGCATTCGAAGCTTTCTTAGTATTTTTCTAGGCTTTCTTAGCTTTCAGTTACATCCATTGTAATTTCTCTTCTTTTTAATTAAATAAAAATCATGCTTTTATTTAATTTCTTGTTTTCATCACTTGTTAGACTTGTGTGCTTCAACACTGTCTAGGGACCTTAGGTGAGGGTACTTTCCTACTCACCTTTCACAATCGCCTGTTAGATGTTAGATTTTCAAACCTTGTGTATCACTCACACAAGTGTTTTTAGAAAATTTTGTGTTTTAAGTTTGGGTCTACCTCACAAGGCTCTGGCACGCCCGAACAATAATTATAGCAAACACACATACTCTCAAAGTATTAATTATGGTAAACCAAAGGTAAACTCATTGATGGAATAGCAAACCATTTAAAACTAATTATTCAGTCACTCTTCACACAAGGAAAAAAAAAAAAAAACAGTTCAACCGCCGGTGCACATGCACTACATTTAGCCCTTTAATAATTAAAGAAACTCATACATATGTCAAACTCAGCAACTACGAAGAACAAATCGAAATCAAAAACTCCGTTTGTTCCTGAAAAGTTAGGCTTGGTGATTCTCGCAGAAAATTTCAATGATGGAAAAGCATAGTAGGAGTCATTTTTTTTGTGTGGGATGAAGGTTTTTGATTAATTCAGTCCTTCAAAAGTGGTTCCTTCTTGTCCTCCCACTGATCTAACCTCTTCAAAGCTTTGTCCACCTGAAATTCAATTCAAAATCAAATGTCACATAATTCAAAATTTCAAACCCATTCGTAAGTGAGTGAGTGCGCGTGGCGAAAATGAGTTTTTTTTTTTTTTTTGCAATTTTTATTTTTAGCGTGTTTGATAATGTATAAGGGTTTACCACCACTGAAAAAGATGCTGAAATCTTTTCTTTTTTATTAGTTAATAATTTCTCGAAAAAAGAAAAAGTAGCTGAAAACCTACCAAAAATTGACGTAAAAATATCCTACTGAATATTTGCAAGTAAACCATTGTTTCTACTTAATTTTGAATTTTAACAAATGGGCTGTAAATCTCTATTCTATTTTTTCTGGTGTTATCTTCCATTGTTAAATAACTTTAAAAATTAAATATTTTTAAAAAATGTTATATAAACTCAAGAGACAGGGATGTGGCTCACAATATTAAAATTTTATTTTTTGTTATTATCCTATTCTCTTTTCCTTTAGTTTCCTCATCGTTTATCTTACTAACCAAATAAATAAATTTTTTTTATTATTTTCTTTCACTTTCCCTTAATAATTTTATGAACCAAACAAAGCCTTACTTTACCATGCAAATTTTTTCCATCACTGGAGAGACCAAAAAATTTAGGTTTTGCATCTCCATCAAGGTGATAAACTAGGGGAGCTACCCATATTGTGCATTGAGTGGCCTCATGTTGCATCTTCTTTTGTTCATGTAGGTGAGGAAAAAAAATTGGGTGGATGTGTAGCAATTCCCTAAACTAGTCTATGAAAGATCAAGAAGAGAGGGCACAAAAAAAAAAAAAAAATAGACAATAAAAAAAAACACCCGTAGTAAAATGTGCCAAAAAAAAAAGTGGACAGTTCTCACATACATGTCATTCAAACCCTTGTGTGAGATAGTGTCTGTGCATGATTTTCTGCGCTTGTGTTACATAAAATTGGAATGGACTAGTACAAAACTTAGGGTCTATTAATTGATAACTCAATTAAGTGCTAAAAATTTTCAGCACTTGTTCTTTTTGGGTGCATTTGATAATGTACCACTTAATTGCAAAAGCAGCAAAAAACTCACTGAAAACTTTAAGTGAATTTTCAACTTAAAACAATCACTGAATGCATTCTATATCAATATTTGAAACACTGTTTCAGTATTGCAAATGCAATTGCTTAAAACTTTCAGTACTTAAAATTCAACACTTAATTTTTAATTTTATCAAACAGACACCTAGGCTCCATTTGATTTGCAAATTTATGAGAGAGAGAGAGAGAGAGAGAGAGAGAGAGAGAGAGAGAGAAACAATAACAATAAGAAAAATTATTCTCCGAGTATTTCTTTTGTGTTTTTACCATATGCTTAAGTTGAGTTCGAATATAAAATTTTAAACTATGGAAAAAATGTGATATGTAAAATTTCAGATTTTTTGTTTAATTTTACATTCTTTTTACAAATAAAGAAAAATATTTTCCTTCATATTTTTTTTTGTCATTTCTTTCACTTAATCAATGAACCACACTTGATCCTCGGCACTAGTATGCTTTGTCTGTGGATTTTGTAATTCTTTTTTTTTTCTCTCTTTTTTTTTTTTTACCTTTTTTTCCCTACTTTTTACTTGTCAATTAAAAAAATAGGGATTTTCCAGTGATTTCTTTCCTCCTTTCCTTTCCCAGTGTTTTCTTTCCTTTCTTTCACTAAATATGCGAATCAAACAAAGCCTTAATATTCAGCGATAGTATGCAAGAAACTCAAAAAAGAAATAAAAATGATTCACTAAATTCCAGACTTTAATTTAATTTTTATCCCCTTTTTTTTTATTATTTACTTATTAACCAATCAAAAAAAAAAAAAAAAGTGATCAGTGAACGAAACAAAGCCTTAAAAAAATTGTTTACCTCTTTGTTCCAGTCAGTCCGATAAGTGACCCAAATCAATATGATGGTCTGCATCAATGTGCCTCCAATCATTCCAGACCATATACCCTGCATACAAAATCAAACAATCCATACCATTTTCTCTTTGCCTTCAATTATTTATGACAGATCAGATTTTAGATCACATATATGATATATTCATAATGTCTATGTGCATGTATGGCATGTTTGTGTGTCCCAGGTACCACAGAAATTTAAATGGACTCATCCATAATTTATAACGTTATTTAATGTACAGAAATACATATATTGAAAGAACCGTAGAAAAAATGGTGGACATTGAAAAGAGTTGCGTTAAATATAACGGATTATATCATTGTAAAAATAAAATAGAAAGACTACCTATGAAGACATGAAGAGATTTAATATCGTAAATTCTATATTAAAATGCTTTATGAATTATGAATGAATTCCTTTCAATTCACAGGACACCCAAGCAGCTCTAAATCACCGTTTCTAAGGAACAAGAATATAAACTTTGATAACTTGTGAGAAAGTTATGAGCCAGTTTGGGAAAGTTGTGAGAATAAGAGTTTTCCTATTAAGACATTCTTCTAAAAGAGATGCTTTCTGTAGAGATTTTTAAAAGGATGTTTAGAATTTGGTTTTCCTGTTAGAATTGCAGATCTTTGTAGGATGACAACTGTACTGAATTTTTTTTGTCTTAGGTCTTGTCCATCTTTTTTCTATATATATATAAAAATAAAAATAAAAAATAAAAATAAAAAAATAAAAAAAAATTCATTTTGCTGCTTTAACTTAATCCCTTTTCTCGACTTTAAAGTTAATTTGATTTTTGAAAAAGTTGTGAAAATTTGGTGGCCAAATAGACTCAAATTTTCAATAATTGATTATAATCACAAATAATTAATTACAAATCTGGCCTTTGATTGAATGTTAATCCAATAACATATATGATCATGTACCTTAGCGCCCAGTTTGTAGTGAATTCCGAGCACAGCACCAAGTGGGATTCCAACAAAGTAATAACAACCAATATTCACATATGCAACAAAAGTTTGCCATCCACACCCAACAGCCACACCTTCACAGTGCCACACATCAAGTTAATTAAACTTTCCATGCTTATTTCTAGTGAAACTAATGTCTATGCAAACATGCTAAAAAAAATGTCTATGTAAACATGGTAATTATAGAACAACTTATGGACGCGTGGGTGGGCAGCTTCAGCTTAAAGGATCGTTTGGCGATTCAGCTTCTGCATTTGTAACGCAACCTTTTTCGTAAGTTCAATTGCGAAGTAACAGGTGGTTTGGGACAATTACTTATTAACAATCATCTAAAGTGTCCATATTTGATTCAAAATGGTTGAAAGCCAAATTCTCTTGTGGGTGGTCTCGAGAAGCGCATTTTTTCCCGTTTATGATGGTGTCCTTTAATTAAGAGCCCGTTTGGGTTAGCTGAAACTTAAAAACTAAGTGATGAATAGCGGATTTTGAGAAAGAAAAAATACCATGGTCTTGTAAAATGGAAGTGTTTGAGTTAACTTAAAACTTTACCGCTTAAACAAATCAACTGAAAAATTAAGCTGAAAAAAGTAGCTTAATAATTCATCACTTAATATTTCAATCACTTAAAAAATATTTCAGCTAATCCAAACAAGCTCTAACTAGTTTCAAATTTCTTTTTTAGTTTCTTATTCATCACTATTGTTTCCGTATTTGACAAGGGCCTAAATAGAAAATGTTATAGGGCCAATCTATACCATAATTACTTTGATATTACCACACTATTCTCGACATCAACTGATGCAAAAATTTGAAGTTGGGGGCTTAGTAGGGGTGAAACTAAAAAGTTGCACTTGGGGGTAGCCGAGTTTATTATGGGGATTAGAGCTAGTGCCCCCGAGGCAAAGTATCATTATTTTTTATTATTATTATTTTTTTTGGGGGGGTGCAGGCGGTGGGCGGGAGGGGGAGTCTATCTATACATATTATTCAAACAAATGGGTATAAGCTAATGCAATAAAAAAGAAAACTGCAAAAACTCAATAAATCTTCTCCCATTGTATTATACATATCTTTATCAAAATTACAACACTTTGAGACCTCCGACCCTTGACTATCCATTATAACATTGTAACGATGAATGACACCTAAAAGTTACTACAAAATGGAACATTAGAAAAATTATACTGATCGCACCAAAGATACAACAAAATTATATTATTATACAATTTGAGCCCAAGAAATTGAATCTATCACACTTGGCTGTATTATATAAATTTTCAAACTCAATTACTAGTAAAATAGGGGGTTTTTAATTTTTTTGAGAGGATTAAGTGTAGAAGTATATTCTTTTCAAGGTATACATGCAATTTTTCTAAAATCAAGGGGGGGCCTTGCCGTTGTCCCACATATGCCCCTGGTGCTGGACCAAATTTTATTTGCACCTGGTGCTCGACCAAATTTTCTCATGTAGGCGTAGGGAAGCATATTTTTGCCATTTTTTGTAAGGAATCGGAGAAAGCTATTCATTTAGGTATCTAGAAGTGCATTTTTCCGACCAGTCTCATTAACAAGTTATTTGCTTAGGGTGTGTTTGATAATTCAATGAAGTGATGAAAAAAAAAAATTTAGCACTTATTCTTTTTCAATGTGTTTGAAACGTACCACTTAATTAAAGGGAAAATTGGTGAAAAGGTCATTTAAAAGTGTTTTATTGAAATTAAAGACCATTTAAAATGCACATTGAAATAAAGTCCTTCCAATGATAAAAAGACGAAAAAATGCACATTGAAACAAACGCACCACATGCGCTTGACCGGTTGACCCACGCCTGCCCAAGCTTGCACGCGCCTCACACGCATGCTTCCCTTCCCAGACAGCTGTACCATGTGAGTATTGTACCATATAGTTTTCAATTTTGAAAAAATGTTTTTAAACTTTAATCCTCCGTAACTTTTTATCTACAACTCCATTTTTTATAAATTTTATACCGTTGGAATCGTGTCAACGAGAGCTACAAAACTAGTACCATTGTTAATATGTTTTGAATAAAAAAAAAATTCAAATTTTTACATACATGAATAATAAGTGAAATTTCACTTAATATTAAGTTAAATTTCACTGAATATACAAAATGTTAAGTAAAATTTTACTTGACTGCATATTTAGTGAAATTTCACTTAATATTTTATGTACTCAGTAAATTTTTACATAATATTCATGCATACTAAGTGAAATTTCACTTATTATTTATACATGTAAAAATTTGATTTTTTTTTTCGCTCAAAACATCTCAACAATGGTACTAGTTTTGTAGATCTCGTCGACACGATTCCATCGGTATAAAATTTGTGAAAAATAGAGTTATAGATCAAAAGTTATGGAGGTTTAAAGTTTAAAAATATTTTTCGAAATTAAAAATTATACGGTATAATACTCACACCATGTGAGTGGCGTGGGAAACAATTCGCGCGTGTTGGCGCATTGGGGAGAAATTTGAGCGCGTTGGTGGGCTTAGGGGACTTTTGACTTTGTTATTTTATAATTTCTTTAAGAGTAGTTTGGTCAGATGAAAAGAGTAAAATGGACTTGAAAAGTGATTTTTTAATATTGTGGATATATGTTAAAAATGAGCCTGGACTTTTGTCCTTAGTGAGTTTGTTGTTAATGGGCTGTCTTTTAATCTAATTATGCCCAACTTTAAGGACCTTAAGCCAAGCCTCCCATAATTAAATAAGATGCCAAAAATTCATTGAAAGTTTAAGTAAAAATTTTCTTTTAAAAATAATCATTAGATGCTGTTTATTTCAGTACTTGAAATACTGTTTTCAGAATTACAAATTTAATCGATTTAAATTTTTTAGTACATAAAATTCAGCACTTAATTTTCAACTTTATCAAACGAACTCTTAATTTCAAATTGATTTGATCCGAACTTTTGCTTCGTGAAGGCATTAAGGCTCTTGTTTGGTTTATGGATTTAAGAAAGTAAAGAAAAAAAAATGTCTTTTTCCGTTGTGATCTCCTCCCTTCTTAAATAACTTTAAAATAATATAAAAAAAAATAAAAATAAAAATAAAAGAGTACGGAATATAGTTTTAACTTTAGAATTAAGGGAAAAGGATATGAGTGATCCACAAAAAAACAAAAAAAAAAAAAAACAAAAAAAAAAAAAACAAATAAAGCAACTTTTAGTTCTCTCCATTTCTCTTTTTCATTCCCTATATTTTTCCTCACAAATTTGCTGATTAGCCAATTATTCAAAGAAAGGTGAACCTAATGGAGCCTCGCACCACTAATATCAGAACAAAAATGATACACACACACACCAAACCACCCACTAAAACACCCTCAGGCCCTTCTAAGCAAAATTTTTAAAATTCCTGTGGAACCCACACCCAAATAAACCCAAAATCCCTAAATCCCATCTATTTCCCTCCATTTCCTCTTTCCCCCAAATCAGACCCGAGAGCCCCCAAATCCCTGCGATTCCCAGCCCCCCTCCCTCCCGTCGAGAATCTTCGCCGGATCCGACGCCAGATCGCCGTCGTCGAAGACACCGACGGTGGGGAAGTATTCTCTCTCTCTCTCTCTCTCTCTCTCTCTCTCTCTTGATTATCTATATATTATGTATTTAAGTCAAAAATCCTACTTTGGGTTGATTCCAAAATGGGCATTTGGGTTTATGCTCTTCCTTTGTCCATGGACTGGTTATTATTTGTGGTGTATTGAATTGTATTTTAGTCATTTGAATTATTTCAGTAAGCTTTTCAGTAAGCTAATGAGAAGAATTTTTTTTTTTTTTTAGTATTTTAGTGATTTCTGACCAATCTAGTCTAATCCAATTTGAAAGGGATCTTTATGTATGATAATTTACCCCATGCTAGGCAGAGTAGGAAGTTCACCTCTCTCTCTCTCTCTCTCTCTCTCTCTCTCTCTCTCTAACATTAATGGCCTAGCCACCACACTGATATTACCCTAATGTTAAAAAATATTAATCCAAAATGTGATTGATCTTATTCCAATTGATTTCATATCCTTTGGACTCATTGCAGGTTATGTTTATATGCAACCTCTACTTTATTAGTGGAGAAATTAAATCCACTAGAATGAATTTCTATCAGATTCTCTCATTTTCTTAGAATTTTTCTTAATTAGTATTGCTATATAAAAGGATAAACTAACTAGTACTGATCATGTTAGATTTATTTTCTGCTTCTTGGGAATAATGGATGGATATTTATGTACGTTAATATTCTTTTGGCATTGCTTTGCATATTATATGTTTCAAAGTGTCAAACACTTGAATTAGTAAGGAACTAATTGGGTGGGTTGCATTCCATAGAGATAATATAACTTGCTTATTATATATAATAAGCTTCTTGAATTCAATTTTTTTTTTTTTTATCTATTTGGTAAGTTGACTCCGCTAAAGTACAATAAAATTAAGAAAGGGGTGTCAAATGTGTAGTTTGATGAGGTTTAAAGATGCAATCTATTGCACACTTGATATACGTGTTCAATCAAATGAGTATGTGTAGTTTGTGGTGTCATTCTTTACCTTAAACCACATTTTTTTTTAATGTTTATACCTTGTCAAATTGCAGCATAGCACACTCATAGTTTCTGATGAAGAATTAAACTTTAAAATGACACCAGTGAAAAGAATTTCGTTTCAATGACAAATTACGATCATATCTTTGACTTCACATATGGAAATGGGAGTACACTATATTAATGTCTTTTCCTATATCCTAAGAGTAGATTATTCTAGTTTTTGTTAGACTAGGACATTAAGCTGCTTCCTTGTAAATTCCTTCATATTTTTCTTGACTAGCTAGAGTATTCTACATATTTCTAAAACTAGTTTAAGCCATTACATCAGTCTTCCAGAAAATGGCATCATCAAACAAATGTCTTAGGATTAACTGTGCTATTGATGTATTTTGATAGAACAATGTCGATCTTCATCAAGTAATAAAGCCGCTCCATTGAATTGTGTGAAAGTGCCATTAAAGAAGTGTTGGTGTGGAAGAGTAGCAATATTGAAAACTTCGCAAAAACAATGGAGTTATGCATTCTTTAGGCGACCCTTTTCATCCAAATCCATCATGTAGAAAAAGTCAGAATTATTAGATTGCGTTCTCAAAAAGTAGTTATGCATTGCATTAGCATCACCTTCCCCTAGTTGTAAACGCCTAACTTTATTGATGTAGTTTTTTACATCTTTCTCAGTAAATGACAGATTCTCATGCCCCCCCGCCTCAATAACTAATGAATTAAAATTCTTGTTTATTCTCATTCCAGCTTTATCACTCAACATTAGTCTCTTTTTCACATGTGGTTGCAACAACCGATTGCATTTAAAATATGTGCGAAAAACCGCTTCTTTTTTCCGGTTCCGCAATTTACCTGGACTCATTTCATGGTTATGGGAAAGTTCAACTGATGTCACAGACCACTTTCCATTGGGACAATGAAATGCCCTAAGCTTTGCTTTGCAATCCATTTTTGCGGTTGGGCGCACATTTAACGAGTTGGTTGATCTACTCCTTAACGTACCACCACGAGTACACTGAAATGCCACATATCTGACGACCCATTCCTTCTTTGTAGAGCTTCTTTTAGCCACAGCAAAACCTTTGTCTCTAGCATATTCGGCATACAACACCATCAGCTCATCCAAAGAATCAAACGCCATCCCCTTTTTCGGCTCATCAATTTGGTTTTCTACGTCTCTTATTTGCTCCTTGTCATGATCAATTTCGATATTATCGTCATGAATGCTTACCGAACCACTTGAAAACTTCTTCATCCATTTCTCTACAATATATATTACAGTCATCAATTTATACGGCTTTATATAGAGATTGCATTAACAAATCAACATTATGAAAGCAAAATAGTTAGAACAATCACAGAAAATGGACATTTATCCTAGTATATTGTCAAGGGTAATGAATTAATCCTA